>JALIGW010000007.1:22247595-24872595 GCA_023053685.1 Diadophis punctatus similis | reverse complement strand
CAGATAATGACCAAGTTGCTGGATCCAATTGTAGTCACTAAATGAGGATTACCCATGCTTATTTTATCCTTATGATGTCTGGCATTAAAGAAATAGTGGCATGTCCAAAGGTTCTCTGTAACCCACTGAGGATCCCCCAACCTATCATTTAACCACTATAGATCTCACATTAGAAAAATCTTATTAGATTATTAGTCTAATGGCCAATCACATGTTCTTTGGCTGTAAGTACATCGTCTGGGCTATAGCTCAATTAACAATTTAATTGTCTTACTCTAATTCTTGCTTATAAATTTGAATCCATGTTAGTCCTGGCATCAATTCCAATCTGAATCAAATTGTCTCCCTTGCCCATATCAAACAGTTAAAAAAAAACCTGTCTGCTATTTCTTTAAATGCATATTCTTTAAGCATATTCAATCTCTTAAACATTTCACTATAAAATACGAAATACCAGTTTGAAAAGTGAAGAAGATTGCACTCTTGACTCAATCTTGGGTGGATGTAGTATACAACATTTTCCAGTGGGAACCACTTACTCTTAAGATCATTTGATTGCATGATGCCAAACTACCATGGCAGCATTCCAAGAGGGAAGGGAGACTCTGTGTGAAAAATACACAGCAGAGGGATAATAAATTAGGACACAAGCTGTACAGCCCTGTGCAGCATCCACGGTGCACTAGCAGCATACAAAGAGGACTAGATTCACACCCCTTTCCTGCAGCTTCGTATGCCAGCTCAGAAGGCTCACCCCAGTATCGGAGGCCTGTTGCTACATGAGCAGGTGCAGCCCCACCCAAACAACAGCATGAGAGTACAAAAGAGAACCAATCAGCATTAAATCCACCATAGTGCTACTCATCCTAGCAATCAGACAGGTGGCATTGGGTAATTCCTGCTCTCCTCAAAGCCCTTGGTAAGCATATTGATAGAGCCTGTGAGATGACTGTCAGTATGTTGTAGCAAGATGACGTATATCGAAGAGCAAATCACCTACCTGTGGCATGGGAAATCCACTTCCCCTGGAAAATAGCTTATAAATCCACCCAACCAAGACATGACCTCCATATCCTGCTCTCACACACTCACCCATATGCTGCGTTGAAGATTAGTTTTGGACTTGGCAAAATTCCAGCTTTCATGGCATTCTAACTGAATATGCCGTTTATGAAAAGGAAGGGTCATATTATGTGCAATATAGCTAATTTGGAGATACAGTACATTCATTCCATTAATTCAATATCTTCCCTAGGTTACTCTAGGAAGTTAGTAGTGTAATGAACAACAGGCAAACTCTACTTTCCTTTGTAGTCTGCCATAAGTCTCATTGCAGAAAAGATAGCAGCCAATCTTCAGCATCCCTGTGCATGGCGAGTCTGAATTATACAACACTTTTAAATGTTCAAAGTAAGTGACATAATTTGCATTTGCTCACTAGAGGCAAATTGCTGCAAAGGAAAGCAGTACATATTTGGAGTTATTTTCTATATCCAATACTAGAGAGGTATTGTCTTAGAATAAAAATATTTGTGTGCTACCAAATCTCTCTCATACCTCTTATATGGCATTTGAATTAATTGCATTTCTCACAGACCAGGTTTATGTCTATGTAGTAGTCAATAACCTATAGAGTTGCTACAAATTTTGATTCATTTCCTATCCCGTTCCAGCAATCAAAAAGGGTGGTTTGATTCACAGCTCTGGCTAATTCATCATGTTATGTACATAGTTGTTTAATGCAGTAGCTTATTTTTAAGGTTTAGCACTACACACACACACAAACTTAGCCACTGTGGTTGCAAACAGTAATTTCTGGCATTGTGGCTTGTTTAACAAACCATCATTCAGGGGATTGTTATAATGCAATATGTTTCCTCAGCTACTCCATTCCTTTTGCCAAATTGTATGTTGGTCATCAAAGCCAAGTGATACATTGTGTCTACTGGGAGTCCTCAACTTATAGCAACCATTCAAAGTGGCACTGAGAAAAAAAGTGACTTATGACTGGACCTCATATTTATGACCATCGGAGTCACACGATCAAAATTCAGGTGCTTGGCAACTTGCATATATTTACAAGAATTGCATTGTCCCGGGGTCATGTGATCGCCATTTGCAGTCTTCCCAACCAGCTTCCAATAAGCAAAGTCATGGGGAAAGCTAGGTTCGCTTAATAACAGCATAATTCACTTAACAACTCCAGTGATTCCCTTGACAACTGTGACAGAAAAAGGAATAAAATCAGGCCAGGCTCACTTAACAGCTACCTTGCTTAGCAATGAAAATTCTGATCCCAATTAGGGTTGTAAGGCTAGGGCTACCTACATTATATAGCCTTTTCCTTGTTTAACAGTCTCAGTAAATGCTCATCCAGTTATCCCAACTCCACCCCAAATTAAGGGATTACAGAGTCATAAAAGGGAGGTTTTTTAGTGATTTGATTTGATTGTTGTTATCAACTTGATATCAACTCTCAACTACATAGGCATTTATTATCTATTTATGTGGTTCTGCACAATGCAAAATGATGCACTTGACGGTAGATCAATCCTCTTTCTCCAGCATCTTCCTGCTACAGGTAGTTGTCAACGTGAGAAATTTGTTAGGTGAGTTTTGTCCCATTTTACTACTTTTCTTGCCACATTTGTTAAGTGAATCACCGCAGTTGTGACACAGTTGTTAAGTGAATCTGGTTTCCCCATTTTTGCTTTGCTTGTCAGAAGGTCGCAAAAGGGGATCCCATGACCTTGGGACACAGTAACAGACATAAATACCAGTCAGTTGCCAAGCATCTTAATTTTAATCACATGACCATGGGGATGCTGCAATGGTCATAAGTGTGAAAAACAGTCATATCACTTTTTTCAGTGCCGTTGTAACTTCAAATGGTCACTAAGCGAACTGTTTTAAGTCGAGGACTACCTGAATATCCCTGCTGCCCAAAATAAGGGCTGTTGCTTTAGATGAGAATCTGGGATAACCTTCACACTTTGGGTACCATATATACTCTGGGTATACATTCCCAATGCTTTTTTCTCAGGCCTCTCAGAATGAGGCAGCAAAGAAAGACTTGGAGTAGTTGCAGCTCATTGGTTTAAATGCAGTTATTTCTAATTAGATGTACATAAGATTGTGTAAAAGAGTATATAAGGTTGTTCAAAAATAGGAGATCTTTATAATTGAGCTATTTCAGAAGTTCCTTGAGGCCATCTTTTTACAAGTGAGTGTATGGCTGCAATATAATCTTTTTAAACCTTTTATTTAGGCATATATAACATTTGACATCTAAGTATACACTTCTACTGGCCACCTGTAGCAATGAGTTCCGTGGGTTGGTTTCCTGGGCGATGGTCTGATTTTAGTTTAAGGCCTCTAAGCATTGGACTTGAAAGGGCAGCTGTCCTACTGAAATTCTTGAAATCTGCACCCTTTCTCGCCTGTGGGGGATTCTCCCCTTCTACCGTAGCACTCAAGGTCTCAAGACACCTCCGTTTCTTTTTCTTTCTAGTTTCAGAGATTTTTAACTTTGGAGTTTGAACTTCACAGTTGCTGCTGCTGCTGATCTTGCAGAATGATGACGGAAAGAAAAAGTTACGAACTAAAATCTGAAGCCGAGGCTGAGAAACAGCCCGCTCAGCTTTCCCACCGCCCGAGCCGCCGGGGTGTGTCCCCCTATGGTCTGTTGTGCCGGGAGCTTTGGCGCGGTTCTCCGAGCGCAGGTTGTTTCTCAACCAGGCTCAGCCAAGCCTCTCTCTCTTTACAAGTCTGCCTCTCCCCCCCCCCGCCCCACCCCCAAAATACACTCACACAGGTTTTGTTTGGTTTTGTTGACTCGCCATTGATCTTCGACGCCTTTCTGGGTTCTTTTGAAACTGCCTCCTTTTTTGCAGCTCATTGTGCGCTCAAATTTAGCACCATCCCTCTTTATGGAAATCCAGGCGAGCCCTTTGGTCTTGGGGAGCAGGTGCCTACGGGTTTGCGAAGCCAACTCTTGGTCCAATTTACAAGACGACACTGTAAAAAGTGTCGCCTCCCCCCAATGCTCCCCTTTACCTCCCGGGCTCGTGTGAAATCCAGTAGCTAACAAAAGTAGGGCTGAGCGGCGGGCGGCGGGGGGAGCTTCTGAATAGCTAAAGACCTGCTTTCAAGCCCTCTTGCCCGTCTGGGGTGACTTTGTGTTTTCTTAAAAGCCGGGTTTGGGTGGTGTGAAGCGCGGGGGGGGGGGGAGCGAGAGAAGATGGCGAAAAGGGCAAAAGTACAAAAAGATACCTGTTTGCCTTGTAAAGCGCCTGGAAATCACCCGTGAGCAACCATATATAATTTGATTTGCTAGGCAATCTGCAGAGCGATTGCCCATCATTTATAATGTTCATTGAGCATTTTGCTTAATTGTGTCTCTTTTTGTAAAGGAAGCGCAGCCCCCCTCCCGGCTGCAAAGCGCGCAAGTGGCCAGATTCCCATGGACTGGCCCGGTCTGCAGCTTTGCAGGCTTTCCCAAGCGCTCTGGGCGGGAGGGAAGCCTTAATAGCCCTAGGCCGGCTGGAGGAAGCAGGCGGGGTGAGAAGGGGCGGGGCAGAGCAGTACGGGGGACGCAGCAAGCGAGCCAGGCGGAGGGTGAGAAAGGAGGCTCCCAAAGGCACGAGCGTTGCTCTCTCGCCTTTGCCTCTCCTGCCTCGCCACCCGCAGCTTTTGCAGGTGCTGTTTAATACCCTTTGAAGTTACAAGCCGCTTACAGGTCCTCTGAGCAGCGTGGTGGCCACTAGTTTTCCCACCGCAGAGAAAGCGAGCGGAGGATTCATCTTTGCGGACGGAGAAGCCCCTTTTGGCGGAGGAGAGGCGGAGCTAAAGGGCTCGGGTCAGCGAGCGGGATATCCGCGTCTCGGCTCGCCGTCTTGTCTTGGCCTAGGTGAGACAGGTGTGTGCCGGGATGCTCAGTTGGATGAAAAACCAGTTGCCGCGGCTCCGAGAAGCGAATCCACCTGCGAACTCCCCCGCCGCAGGAGATAAATGTCTGTCTCGGAGATCACTCCCCCCCCCGCCCCTCCAACAACCTTTCTCCGATCACTCTCCAGGAAGAAATGGTTCCGCTTCTGGGGCTCCTCTGTTGCTCCGCTGTTTAATCTTTGCTGCTGGAGGCAACGCAGGATCTCTCGGTAGGATTGGTTTATCGCCATGCAAGAAGCTGTTATTTTGGGGAAGAGGAGCTTCCACTCTTCCCCCGCCCCCCCAACACTAAAATGAGAAAAAGTACTGCGGTTGCGTTAAGCACCTGGGGGTTCACACCAGTTGTGCCAGGTGCTAAGCGAGACTCAGCAGGTGGCTATGATCTACCGCCCTGGCATAGGCTCGGAAGCAAAGTAGGTATTGGCGCCGATTGGGACCTGGCTAAGAGTCCGAACTGGAAGAAAGGGCGAGCTTCTGCTGTATTGCTGTCTTCTGTGATCGAGCTTCATTGGAAACAATCTTGACATTTTAATCCCACCCCGTACATAGTTATTGGCATAGGTAAAACAAATGAACGGTACGAGAAACTTTCTAATGCAGTATTTTCCAATCTTGGCAATTTTAAGAAGTCTGAACTTCAACTCCCAGAATTCCCCAGGGACACATGCTAGTTGGAGAATTCCGAGTGTTGAAATCTACTATACCTGTTAAAATTGCCAAGGTTGGAAAACAGTCCTTTATTAAACCCCAACTGTGGGGAAAGGAGCACCCGTCCCGTAGGTTATTGTAAAAGAAAATCAATATGGCGGAGGGCAGTGTGGTCGATGCTCCGCCTGTTTTTCTCTGAGCTTCCTCAGTCTGAGCTTCCGCCATGCCTTCGTGACCGCCATATTGACTTTTTTTTGCCCACAAGAAACCTCTGGGGAAAACTTGGTTCTCTTTCCCGGGTAATCCTGCTCCATTGATATTTCCACTGACTCAAGGCCCACCTTAGCCTTGAGGCCTTCTTACCCAGATCTGCGCGCTGGAAGCGCCTCGTGGACCTTTGGGGCGCCTTGGGCTCCCAACGAGCTCTCCCGGTTTCTTGGGTGCCCTGGGGACAGGCGGGAGGAGTGGCCGCATTGCAGCGCTTCCTCCGCCCAGGAAGAAAGAGTCAAAGGTACTCTGCCATCCTGAATATTCTTCCTGAGGATTCAACGGGATATTTTCGTTGCTAAACCTGCTTCTCACCACGCGTTCACGTTTTCAGCAAAACCTCCCAAGCGCTGTTCGAGGGGCGACCGCAGAGAAGTGCCAGCGCCTCCGTAGCCGGAGGGAGAAGGAGGTCAGCTGAATGGTTGGTTTTGTTAATTGTCACCCCACACCCGTCTACCTCATGTTCCTCTCTCCCTCCCCTTATTTGATTTGCCTTTGCGTCCTCGCCGGGAAATCGATGGCAATCCATTTGTTATAGTCTTCCACCGGTTCTATGACGAGCGGGGGAGGTCCCTCCGCCCTCGGGCTGCCTTCGCCTCCGAGCGCACAAGTGGCGGGATTCCCATGGATTCGGCCTGCTCTGCAGCTTGGTATAGGGGCGGGGCGGCAGCGGGGACAGGAGACACCCTGACCTCAACTTGAAAGACCTTGAAAGGAGGTGCGTTATGGCGCAATACCAGCCGGGCTTTGCTCAGGTACCAGCAACTCGCTGCGCCGGGTTGCAGGTGCGCCGTTGCGCTTTCGCATTCGCGACGGGCTTCAGAGGCGAGGCCGTTGGATTCGTGATTCCATTAGCGCCGCTTGCCTGGGGCGCCATTCTGCTCTGCTCTGTTGACGCAGAGGGGAAGCTGTTTAGTCAGGGTCCCTGTCCTCAACCCGCTCACAAAGCTTCAGGCTTGTGCGCAAGGGACGCGCTTCCCCAGCTTCCGTCTCCAAGCTCTTTCAGAGGGCATACAAGGCCCCAGAAAGGCGAGCACTAGGACGGAGAAGTCGTTTATCTGAGGAAGAATTCAGCAAAACAAAAGCATGACAAGCTTTGTGTTAATTGACTCCAATAAATGTCCCCGTTCATCAACAACAGAAGTACGGCGTTTCTGTAACAGGAAGAAGCACGGCAGCCTTTCAGATGGTCTCACCCAGTCTCGCTTCCAAAATCGGCCAGGATGGTTTTACATAGGGCAGGGGTCTCCAACGTTGGCAACTTTTAAGACTTGTGGACTTCAACTCCCAGAATTCCTCAGCCAGCAAAGCAAAGCTGGCTGAGGAATTCTGGGAATTGAAGTCCACAAGTCTTAAAGTTGCCAAGATTGGAGACCCCTGACATAGGGAGTCTTTAGAGAGGGGAGGCAGAATGGAAACATATTAATGTGCCATTATGTCACATTTCCCCCCTGCCTGATTGCCCAGCATATCTACTCACAACAAAACACCAATTGGGATGATCTGAATGATTTTTGCTTCTAAAGAATGTTTGTTTTTTTGCTTTTAAGAAAAACAAAAAGAACCAAATGTCCTCTCCTGTAGTAGGCCTTTGATGAAAACTGATGTTTGTAAGCAATATGTCCCTGAAACAGTAACAAATGCATTATCACATAGGTTTACATAGATCACACTCACTTCGTTGGATACTATTCCATTTCTTTTCAGCAGCGTGGTTGGGAACATTTTAGTATCATGGACAGGGAAAATCTTTTTAAATGTATATTATTCCATTGATTTGTAAGGCAGCCTGTTTGTATCTGGAGGCCATTGTGCTCTTTTATATTGATCATACCCTGAATTTGCTGTGGAGTTCTCCCTGATAGCACCACTGCCTCCTCATCTATAGAAACTAACCATTGATGGGTTTTTTTTTTAACTTTTAGGCATACTGGCTATTACTGGCATCAGAAGCTGGTTGGACTAAATCTTGTTTTGCGTTAGAAAACACAAAAGTATACTTGGTTGGGATTATATAAAACTGAGATGCTTCTGAGAAGCAGCACTTAGGTGCAAAGCTGGTTTTTTTTTCCATTGCAAAGGATTCTTCCCAAAACTTAATAATTGACAGACTGACTATGAAGGTCCAACTTAGCTATTATGGCTAATCACTGATTCTCTATGAATCTGTCCAATCTGCATTAATTTAAAAACCACCTAAAATGTAAATTTTGCAATGTATTACGGTATGTATTATGTTAAAATCTTTTTGCTCTAGCCATCCTAAAGTATACTGAATTGAAGTTTAGATATTTTGTTTTATGCATTTCATTACAGATTCTTTTATGTGTGCCCAAGTCATTGGGCTCCAAAACCCAGGAGAGCTAGTACAACCACACAGATCCATAGGCAACACACACACACACACACACACACACACACACACACACACACACACACACAAAGACACACACACACACACAAAGACACACACACACACACACACAAAGGCTAGTATTAACTGCTCTCCACTCCATCTCTCCTACTTCTCCTCTTACTGTTCCTCCAACTATTACTTCTTATGAATCCTACAGCTGGAGAACACTATCTCTTTCTATCTGCTTTAATTTGCTTCTCACATTTCTTTCCTTGGCTCCCACACACACCAGCAGCACCACAACCTTCTCCTCTCAGATTTAATGGCCAATAATTGCTGTGCTGTCTAGGGAGAGAGCGTAGAGGGACAGGACAACAGCAGCACAGGTGTTGCCTATTTTAAAGCAACCTATCCTCTCACAATTTCTTTACAAATACTTATTATTGCATAGAGGAATAAAAAAAATACTCATCTTCTGAATCAGAAGAATATTTGGAAAGGCGGCTTGTAAGGGACACTACATAAATCAACTGTGCAGCAACCTAAAAGAAAGGGTCAAGGTATTCTGTTTAAGAGAGGAAGAGTGGAAGGACAGGGAGAGAAAAAGAGAAAAAGAAAGCAAAAAAGCCCAGAATTTTTTTTCGAGCAGTCAACAGTAAATTTGCAAAGACCTGTACTGTAATACCTAAGGATATTTGCAAGATCAGTACTTTTTATAAAGGAGTAGTAGCTAGGTGTCTCAAATCAAAGTATGCTAAAGTAAAACTAAGGCAAAATTATATGTTGATTTAATTCAAATTTTGATTATTTTCCTTCTAAATTAATAGTAGTAGCTAACTCAATTCTTTGTCTAAGTGGACATTTCCAAATAGAATCAAACAGGTTTTTTTTCTCTAGATATTAAGCATTATGAAGCATTGCAGAAGCTATGCACACTGCAGCATTATACCATTTTTTACCTGAGAGTAAATCCCTAGAATGAGTAGGGATTTAGGTCTAGCATTTTAAGCAAGGATACCTTTAACTAACTTTAGAGAGAGTTAGTTTCACCATAGTGGTTGCATCTTGAATACTTAAGTCACTTATAGGAGTGGTGATTATTTGATTGCACCTACTATTCTAGATCAAATAAGCCACAAGCAATCCTGTTGTCCAATTCTAAAAGAATGAAAGTGTCATTATGTTTGGAAAAGAGCAAAAGTAAAGAGAACAATTATAGTACTTCTAGCAAAACCTAATTACATGTGATGTAATAGGCAAGAATCAGTTGAAGACAGAAACTCAAATATTGAGGTAAATGTGTGGCACTAATAGTTTTATGTCGCTTAATATTGGCAACATTGAAGGCACTTCTAAAATCATTCCAGCACTCCAGTCTATGCATGTTCAATAAGATAGAAATAAATTCTGCTGAGTTGAGCAGAACTTTCAGATTGTATGAATAGAATTCCATGCAAACCAACTCTCCCCTGAGGAGTTAGGAGCATTTGGTTTAATATACCTTTATTCTTAAGGTTATTTGTACCTTCAAATCAGTGTTGACTCCTGGCAATTGCCTGGACTATTCTGGGAAGATTTTTTTTAGCCAATAACTCCCTTTGCTTTCTTCCTGGGCTTAGACAGACTGACTAGCCTAGGTGATGGGTTGGCCAGATTAGAATTCTTGGTCACCTAGGTTCTAGCCTGGTCTTATGAGAATCCCATCCCATGGGATGCATGCAGTCCTACTCATTACCCTTTGTATGCTGGCAGGAAACTGAAGCTGACCTCCAGCATATACCCAGTGAAGTCACTATACAGTAATACTTAGTTTGGTATGAATCACATTTACCTGGTCTTTTCTTTAGATCAGAGGATTTATATTGATTTTTCTACAACAGGCTGAAAGTTTATGAAGTATGTTGAAATCTTCTCACATTTATTTCCAAGTCTCAATTAGAAACATCACTTTAATCCATATGTAAAGTTATCTAAATGGATAATCTTCACCAAATGCTACACCAAATACTACACCAAGTGCTGTAATGAATTATATAATTTAAAGATATATGGGGTCTGTGTTGGTTCATCTTAGTGGACTATAACAGAGAGAGTAAAAACCAAAGTATTCCATTCATCAGTGGAATTGAGCTATTTGTTTCATATACTGTGGGCTTACAGAATTTAAGTACAAGGTGTGAATTCATTCAATCAACTTGTATTGATTGATTGTATTGTACTTTAAAATGGTAGTAATGCAGCAGAGTAGGAAATGAGAAAAGTTTTTCTCCTCCATTTTTATGAAATGTGAATGGGCAACTCCAAGCAAAATCTTCCATCACCTTTCTCCAGTACCGGTTCCTGCCAGATCCTATTTTCTATAATACCCGTTACTGTCCATTTAGTTTATTCAAAATTCCTAACTAACATCTTGCAGTTACAACTTACTGCTACAACTTACAATAGAAATCTTAATTCTATCAGCTTTATAAATGAAAAGAACTGATTCTGAAAATAAGAACAGTAGTAAGTTCAAAGTGGCAGTGGTGGTAGGCCATTCAGATCTCATCTGTACTCAAGTTCAAGATTGGTCTAGTAAGATGATAAGATGAGATACGATAGCCTTTATTGTCGTTTTTTTTACTGTGAGCACTCTGGTCCACATTAAAAATGATATGTTGTTGCCTACTTTCAAAAGAAAGTATATATCTACCCATACACATACATAACAAACATATAAGGTTGGTCTAGTAGTTGAAAACACCCAGTGTTATCTACCTTCAGAAGAGTGAGCACAGTGCTTCTCTATCTTCACACTAGGGAAAAAAAACAATTTCAAAGTATGATGAATGACCAAGCTTCAAAGACCTCCGCAAGCTGAGATAACTGGAAAATAAAATCCAGAAAAGCAGCCCGGCGTTGAACAAAGGTTTAATTCTCAGAATATCTCAGGGCTGGACTCATTCCAGTCCCAAAAGAGAGGAAATCAAAATCACGGTGATATGAAAGTGTTGTTGAATTGGTAGGTGGCAAAGATCCATTGATTGCTCTACAATTATTATCAGTAGACACTCGGGAGCTGCTTCTAGGGTTCAGTGTGCTTAAGGAAGATTTGAAGATCTGTGCATCCTCTGAGAAAGCTGATATGAGCACAATTTACAACATTGCATTACTTTTTGAGCATGTAATACGTTATATACAATATACTTGCTCAGACTCCCTGTTTTGCCTATGTCACCCTGGCTTGCATGAAATAGCTATAATTAATTATAGGTCATTAATTTGTGAAGGAGTTGCACAACAGTCAAGCCAGCCTCAAAGCCTTGTATTTGCTCCATGGGTTATTTCGAATGCTACAGCACTCCATCCATATGCCAAAATGCCTTGTTTTTGTAATTAGATGTTTTTGGAGACTTCTAGGAAGTGGGTGAAACACTTCAATGTTTTAAACCTAAAATCTGCTGGTCCAGGTGTGGAATGGTATTAAATGCTTCGAGACTGAAAAAATATCCATATTTGCCTGAGTGAATTCCATATTCATGAAGAAGATTATATTGAAGTAGGTAGTGGTGATGGTAGCCATAAGCTCTTGAGATTTTCTAAACTAATTGGTCATTAATACTCTTCAACTCTCCCATCACATGCATATTGCATATGAATTTGGTGAAACTTTATTTTCAATTCTAGTCAGAGTAAAGAGCATTGGCATGCAGTAGAAAAGAACCATGCTCCTAAGCAAATACATTTAGAAAGTAAACATATTTTGCCAGTAAAGAAAAGCAGATTCCACATCTCTCCCTTCCATTTTTTTCATTCTTTGTTAGGTATCTTTTTCTTCAAGAGAAAAGCCCTCCTTTCATGAGAAGATACTTTCATTTTATCCCCACAACAAGAATCCTTTGCCTCAAAGGATTGGGCTGAGAGAAGGTGACTTGCCAAAAGTCTTCCAGGGAGTTTCTGTGGTTGAGGTTGGATTTGAATTGTGGTGTCCCAGAAGTTATCCCAACATCTGATTACTACAGACCTACCACTGGGCAGGCAAAATGAGGCCTCCATCTTTAGCATGCTGGCTTTGCAAGGAAGTCATAACAACTTTAGGAACTTGTCTTAGGCATCGCAGCAGCTCTTTACCACCACCAGTCTTGATCTTGGCCTCAGGTAGCAGTGTCTTTTTGCTCCATCATGAGAAGAAGAGAAAGGAAAGGTGAAAGACCTTCAAGTTAGAAAGATGAGTTATGCTTTGTTGCAAGTGCCATCAGTATGGGACATTTTAATGGCCACCAGGGCAGTTCTCTCATTTGAGGATCCCACAACATCCTAAGTCAGAGATGCTGAATCATGGCTTGCTGTCTAAGACAAAATTGAAATGTGGTGTATGGACAACAATATATTGAAATAATTGACTTTGGTTCATATAGCAAGGGACATCATCTTAAATATTTTGGCTTAATGAGCTGTACAAACATACAAGGAATGTATTTGTTTGAGTTTTACAATACTTGTAACTGGTTCACCTGACACGCGTGCAGTACACCCACCTGCTTTTAGTTAGCAATTTGCCTTTTCTACACACTTAAGACCGAGTCTCCATATTCCATGGTTGTGGCTCTTCAAGAGTGCTATCTGCTATCACTATCACAACAGGTGACAAACTCAAGGATATGGCCTTGACTGTTCCCTGTGAAGCCAGTGATCAGACTATCCAAGGTAGCAAGGACAGAGTGGTGGGGAGGGGACTTAAATGTTTCATCAAGAGAAAGTGATTTTGGAAAAGTATCTCCATCTACAAAATGTTGAAAATCTAGAATAAACTTTCAGATTAATCGTCTCTTTCTCCCTTTTGACGATCTATCTAATAACCTATCTAAGGAGGCGGTAACGAGTCTTAGCCTGGCAATGGTTGAGCAGGAAAAAGCAAGATAAATAATACTAAAAGCTCATGAAAACGGGAATTTGGATAGGACATAATGTTAGACTGGAATTATTAAGTCTTCTCCCCAGGCCGATTCTAGTTTCACTGAGGCAGGTAGATCCGACAGGGCCCAACCAGAACCAAATTTTTCTACCTATCTCCTCCGCACATATGGAGCCGAGGGTAGTGGACGTTTGCACAGGGCAGAACGAGATTGGGATAGTAGAAAAGCCTGAAGACAGGTTGGTTACACCAACTTCGGCGAGAGTTGCTTCGTGGCACACCAAGGGTCTTGGGTCCCTCCAGAGCACAGTGGAGGTAACTGTACCAACGCGTTAATCTGTCTGCTGACAGGTAGAAGGAAACCAGCGAACGCGGACACCAAAAGAGAGCATGCTCTGCTCTCGCTCTCCTTCAGAAACAGCCTAGGTGTATACTCCCCCTCCCACTGCCCCTTGACCATGGGAGGTCCTCCACTGAGCCCTGATTGGCTGGCGATGTTGGTTAATGGCACGCGCCTGCGGTTGTTCTTATAAGAATCCTCGCGTGCCGGCCCTCAGTTCCTATAAGTCTGCAGCTTCCGTCGGGGAGAGAGAACGCGCGCAAATACGCAGAAGGGAACAGTAGCAAATAGCAGCGCCGCAGGAGCCAAAGACGGAGGCGGGGGGCAGAGAAAGAAAAAGCAACGACTGGCCCACAACTGGATTCCCCTTACGCCTTTTTCCGAGCCACATTCTTGCAGATCCGGCATGGAATCGGTACTCCTGGAACACTTTCCTGCTGGGCTGGACTCTTTCTCCTCAGAATCTTACTTCGACGATGAGGAATTTTTCACCGATCAGTCTTCCCGCGACCCTCTGGAAGGTGACGAACTCCTGGAGGCCGAGGTGGGCTTCCTCAGCCCGCCGTTCCACGAGTGTTACCGCAGCGACGGGGCTGGCGGTGGCTCAGGATCCGAAAATGTGCCCGAAGGCTCTCTGTGCTGTGAAGCGGATCCGGGTAGCTTCTCGATGTCTTTTTCCTCGCCATCGTCGTCCAGTTTCACCTATGAGTGCTGTGGACTGGCGGCATCGCCCAGGGGCAGCCTCAAGGCTTTGAGTGCCGCCGCGGCGGCGGCGGCGGCAGCGCGAAGACGGCGGCGGGTGCGCTCTGAGGCTGAGCTGCAGCAACTGAGGCAGGCGGCCAATGTGCGCGAGCGGCGGCGGATGCAGTCCATCAACGACGCCTTCGAGGGGCTGCGCTCTCATATCCCTACTCTGCCCTACGAGAAGCGCCTCTCCAAGGTGGACACGCTGCGCCTGGCCATCGGCTACATCAACTTCCTCAGCGAGCTGGTCCAGTCCGACTTACCTTTGCGAAGCGCGGGCAGCCAGAGCCCATGCCAGCCCAAGAAGGTTATCATCTGCCACCGGGGCACAAGTAAGTGCAGGGTGAGCTTCGCGTCCCGGTCAGCCGCGCTCCAAATGAACAAAGAGGGGGAGACTCCTTGGCCACAGTAGCTTCGGTGCAGCTGTGGAAACCTTGCAGACGACCGTCTTCAAGTTCAGGCGCCCCGCTTCCCCTAAATTTACTCCTCTCTCCCGGGCAGTGAGAGATGGTCTCAGCCCGAAACCTTGCTTTGAAACTCCCTGACTTTGCGCACAAAATGGGTATCCAATAGCATTCCATTCGCGCTCGGATTTTCTCATTGACCTGTCTGTCCGCGGCTGCTACTGCTGCTATCCACAAGTGTAAATGCACGAGCAGACACGGAAACTTTATCCTTTCCTTTGTTTGCTAATGAAATGTGTTTCCACCGACCCAATGGCGATCCTTAGACGGGGGTAACAACTAAGAGGATACACTCATTCGAGGAGTAATTTAAATTTTAAGATGCCACTATTTTGCATGGGTCTGTGTAGATTGTTTCCATCCAAATCGCTGCACCACTGTTATTATTCTTGAAATCCAGAAATACACATAATATTCTTAATGTCTGCACGCAGTCAAAAGGAGTCGAGATCCAAATTAGGATGCTCCCTAGATAGCCTCTGCAGAAGCCCTCGCCCATTGGGAAAGGCTGAATAGTGTGCTACCTCTGCTTATCCACCTTAATGCCCTCCAGATTTTGGTTTTCCAAATACCCAGCCATCATGGCTGTAATAGAGATTAGCCCAACATATCTGAACATATCAGCCAGAAACCAACGCTATTATTTAGCTATGGAGAGAAGCTGCTTTCTCCCAAATATCATGCTAGGTTAATGCAAGTATTAAATTCCTTTTTAAAAAATGGATAGACTATCCAATAGCTAGATTAAGTGGTGAGTGAGTTTAAGACTATATTATATACTCAGCAAATGATGCCACAGTTAGCTGAGTCCCTGTCACAGATGTGACAGAAAGTGGGAAGTTAGTTAGTTATTTGGAAATTTTATATTGCCGCCTACTTGTTCATTATTCCAGTCTGTGTATGGTAAGAATATTCAGTCTAATGCTCTCCCTCTTCCTTTGTTTATCTTCCTTCCAGGATCACCTTCTCCAAGTGACCCAGATTATGGACTTCCTCCTCTTGCTGGACATTCACTCTCCTGGACTGATGAAAAACAACTCAAGGAACAAAACATTATTAGAACTGCTAAAGTCTGGACTCCAGAAGACCCCAGAAAGTTAAACAGCAAATCATCTGTGAACAACATTGAAAATGAGCCTCCATTTGATTTCACATCATAACATGACAACATTATTATATTAAGATATCAATATTTTTGCCAGCATACAGTTGTATGAATTCTTGGTTTTGAGCTTGGTTATTTGCTTGCAGACATTTCATTACCTGGTTAGGTAACAATGTGAACCTAATAATGTTTATCTGCAAGCAAACAACCGAACTTAGCACAAAGAACTCCAATCCTGAGCTACATATACGTTAACTTTATTGGAACAGTTTTGCTTAACAATACATATTTTCAAAAGTACTTTACAATACAAAAAAGTATTCTAAGGCAATCACTTTTTTCTATTTATTATTTACACCTGTGGGAATGGAGTTATCTTTTTTGAATGTATAATTTATATAATTTATCCTAATGTTAAAATATGCAATACTTGTAGATTCTTTCATGAGCACCTTTGCAAAAATTGTTTGTTAGAAAGGAAAATGTTTCCCAAGAAATGTGAACATAATATATGACCACTTATTGAATATGTTAATTATATTAAAATATTAGTGAATTTTGATTAAAATGAGTTTATTTGGAGAAGGATCTGTTCTCAGGTAGAACTTTAGATTAAATTGTTTATAAAATATTGGAAGTTTCTGCAGATCCAGGAGATGTCTTGATGCAGGATTCAGAAATAAACAGTGTGCTAATAAATTTATTAACTTAATAAATTTGTTATTTAAAGACCATCCCTCTTATTGGTTCTGTGCTGCAAAATCTTAATCCTATATTATATAGAGAAACCCAGTGCCTTCCAGATGGCATAAGGATTATACTTCCCAGAATCCCTAGTTAAGTTAACTGGCAATCAAGGAACTTTTAATCACACATCCTGAACACACTAGCTTTCTTAGGAAATCTTTACACCTGAAAAGCTCTCGTGGTTACATTTGGTATTAAGATGTAGGAATGTGAAGTGTTTTAAAAACTGGTAACTACGTTGAAATGTTCCAATAAGCTTTTCACTTCAAAAATAAGTCATGGGTGGTATAAAGTTGGGTAACATCCAATGGATAAAGTTGTAATCCAGGTTTGTTGATTCACTAAAGGATATTTCTCTGTGTAAGAAAGTTCCTTATAACAGCAACCCATTTTACCATTTTCATTAATGTTGCTTAGCTAACACTTCTAATGGGTGTGTAAAATCACTGGAGGCTTAGGATGAGAAGTATTTCACTGGATCACTTATCAATATCTAGCACTTGTCTGAGCTCAAAAACTAATCAGGTTCCGTCATGGTTAATAATACTTGAAAACCAGCATGTCCTAAAGGTAAGTACTGTAGTGTGCAACAAGTTTATTAGAAGAGGGGGAGCTTTGTTTCCCTGAACGACTTCCCTGAACGACTTTGTAAAGCTGTGTGTTGAGGATCGCCAATTTATAGACTGCTAGTGGATAGCAAAAGGCTGATGAGGTTTGATTATCTTTTAAGTTTTTTGCAATTATCTCTTGGAAGCATGTAATATTGATGTCTCAATCAAGTCTGCAGAGGATTGCCAGCAGTATTTTTCGTGACAAATTTGATGAGAATGTGTCATTTTCATTATTTATGTATTCCACTTGATTATTTTAGAGAAATTGTCTTTACTATAGTCCCCTTTAATCTTTACATTCTATGAATTTATTATTTTTTAAAGTTATTTTTTAATTGTAATGATTCTGCATATCCACATAAGTTTATGAGAAGGAGAGAGAAACGTCGTGCCTTTCTAAGAATTTCACAGGATTTTTTTCAAAGATTTATGTTCCTTAAGGTTTTATGAACCAGACAGTTAAAAATAAGGCAACTCCTATTTCTAAAAATATAATTGCAAACAGCAGCAGCAACAGCAATAACAGCAGCACCTTCAACACTTTCAGAAGCAGGTGAAAAACTGGCCGCTATACCACGGGGGACTTGAGTCCCTGTGGCCAGATTCAGCCTTATCCGAAAGTAAATGTACCAGACAGCTGTTTATGGGATTCGCTGTAAGCTTCAGCTTACCAGTGTATAACTTAGTTATAAAGGCAAACTACCTTACAACATTGTTAGTGAGATCTGCGAATGTCCTAAAGGCACAGGAAAACATAATATTTTTCAGCACAGGTAGCCCTAATTTGTCTGCTATATTTCCTACCCCAAATTCCACCACTCTCTCTCTCTGTGTCTCTGTGTGTCTGTGTGTGTGCGCGCGCGTATATAGAGTGGTGTGTGTGTGTGGGGGGGGGGAATTGTAGGACTATAGCCCTTCTGAAAAGTAATCCTGACATGGATTATATACAGTCCGAAAAGTACCCACCCCCCACCGCCCCGCAAACAGGACACCCTCATTTGAGACCACGACCCTGCATTGAATGAAAACCTAGTTTGCGAAATGGATCGATCTAGCGAAGAGGCTAAACTGAGCGTGGCACAGTAGGGGTTCCCAGGGTCGGAGGTGTATTAGTTTAGAGCAAGTCCCACACCCCACGGCGAGGGCCGCGAAGGCGGCGGAGACTTCTAGCTGCCTTGAGGCTGCTTCAGCCGTTTCTGCTTCCGCGGCTGGCCAAGGCCGCAGGTGCGGATTTTCCCATGTTAGACGCCATGGATCGGCGGGAGAAGCCCAGCTGCCTAGCCCGGGTCTAGTATGTCTGATCCAGCGCTGTTCTTGCTGCTCCTACCCGGGGGAGGGGAGAGGCAGGCGGATGGGAACCGCGGTCAGTCTTCGGAGCCCCAAAACAGCTAATGACCCCTCGCTATGCCGGCACTTTCGGGAAAGCAACAGGAACGCATCAGCCGCTCGGGTAGGCTAATTGCATTAACCTAGATAGGCTGGCAAACTGGCCCATGTCTCCCGTCTGGCACCATCCCTTCAAAGGGCAATTAGCCAGATTTCAGTTCCCTTGGCCTCCATTGGCAATCTCGGGCGGCGGGAAGAGGAGCAGGGCCGCCCCCGCCCCCGCTCCCGCCCCCCGCAGGAAAAGAAGCAGGATAAATCCACCGGCAACATAATTAAACTGTCGAGAGCCGCGAAGAGAAAGCGGGCGGCGAAAGCGGAGGGTTGAATAGCCCAGCTACAATTCGATGGTCCGGTATTAGGCTCTCATTAAACACAGAAAGGCTCCTTGCCACAAACGCTTCCAGGAGGCATGTAATTTCATTACGCTCATTAGAAAGTCAAACGATCGCTAGTTTCGAACGCCTTGAGATTAAAGCGGCGGAAGGGCCCGTTGCTCTATGGCCTGGGGTGCGTGCATGTGGGGCATTTGCCGAGGCCCTGGCTTTGCACCATCCTAACATGGTTACGGGGCGTCCTCTCTTCGAAGGCATCACTTGCGGGTGCGTGAAGGCGTGCGTGCGTTTTATCATTCAGGGATGGCCTCATCACACCCTTAAGTCCAGCGCAGATCAAGCGGAAGATCCGGGCTGCTCAGGGGAAAACACAGGGTCTCTGTCACGTGATTCTTCTGGTTTGACTTGACAAGTCCCTTTAACAATGATCTTCAAATCGTCTCCTAAGTCTTTTGCCGCTCTTCCTCAGCTATTCACTATAGTTTCAGCGAATGTTTTAAAGGCCAGAAAAATAATTTAAAAGGTGTGTGTGTGCTTCCACACACATATACATAAATGAATGGACACACGTGTAATCCACATGCTTAGTGAAATCAATCTCTCTCCCAAGACTCCTGTCAAAGTGCTATTTAAGGCAGGCAGGAAATTGCAAAAGAAAATTAAAAGACACACAAACACCTCCCAACCCAATGAAGCAGCAATAGTCGCCCGCGCGCGCCCGCGCGTGTCTGTGTATAATATTGTTTGACACTGGAAGGAACCAGCGTGTGGGCTTCCATGACTGACAGCTATTCAAACGTTTGAAACCAGCGTTTTCTCTACTCTCCTTCTCTTCCCCTCACCAAAAAATTAATCAAGAGCGGCAATAAAGTGATTCATAGATAAGCTCCTCCCCCTTGGGGTTGTGCGTTTGCATTCAAATACGTAAATAATGCTCTCCCACCCTCCCCAACAGTCTGATCGGAAGCCAACAGCATGCATTGTTGTGGTTGGGGGAAGGGCTGAAAGATCAAACTAAATCACTTTTTCTACCTATAAAATAACCCAGTACTTGAAGATTTCAAAAGAAACTTTACAGTGATCTGATAGAAAAATACTTAGTCCCTGAAGTTTTCTTCAGAATGTTTACTACTAATATTGGAATTGGCCAATGGGCTTGAAAAGAGCAACAAGCGATTTTGGCAAAGATCTAAACTATTCTTCAATTTTCAGGTTGAAAAAGATTTCCATCCATTCAGTAGACACTATAAGATGAAAGTTGGCTGCTCTATGCACAATCTCCCAATGGCCTAAGATGCCGCTCCTGAGATTTATGTCTACAAGACAGACCGGGGTTGCTGCTGCAGTACCAGCAGATGATCCTGATTTTCTTTCTACTTCTATTAATCAGACTATCCTTGCCTTTGAAACCAATAGCATTTGTGATGCCCCTGCCAGCGAAAGAAGATGGACTCCTGGACTGGACAAAGCCAGAACCAGAAATCCCATTACAACCTCAAGGCATCAATCTCTTTCAGCTCCAATTGCAGGAAAAGTATGAGAAAGGAAGCTGCTTTCTCTGAAAAGTAAAGGCAGGGTAGGGTGAAAAAGAAACTGCCCCTAACTGAGACTGAGAACCTGCCCCTTTGGGATTCCCAGGCTTTCTAATCTGCCAATATTGGGATTAAAGCCTTGTAATATATGGGGTGTGAAACCTCGGCTAGGCATGAACTCATCCCATTTCCATTAAGGTCTCTTTTGCGGTGGCATCGGGGACCAGCTGCCAGGATGAACAAACACCAGTTGAGGGTCCCCGCTAAATCTCCTCTCACCCTCTCTCTCTCTCTCTCTCTGTTTTGTCCCCCTCCCTCTCTCCTCCCATGAAGCCTGTGGGAATGGACCCACACTCATTCCACAACAAATTGCATTTTCTAGATCTGGAAGCCTCGGCAGGCAATGATTCCCACGACGGGATGTGGGGTCTGGCCAACAGGTGCTCGAACTTGGCTGAGGAAGATAGGAGGACTCCGAGATGGGAAAAGGCTTTGCTGCCAGCAGAATAAGGCTTCCCGGGTGCCTCTTGCTTTTTACATGGCGTGGAAGCTGGAGACAATCAAAATGATATCTTTATTGCTAGGTTCATGTCCTGGGCTATAACATATCAATCCCTGTCGAGTTTCTCTCGGATGCACCTGGTATTTCAAACTTGTTCTTTTTGTGTTTCTGGGTGCTGGGCTGCAGCTGCCTAAAGCAAGCAAAGAGATTGAGAGAGGCCCTTACAATGTCTCCAAGACGTGTTGGCATGGTTTGCTTGTCTTTAATGTACCATTAAGCATTGTCTTGACACAATATGGGAACTGTAAAGCATGACATGTGTTATAATAAAACGCATTTTCAATGATACACTTGCAGTAAGAGCTGAGATGCAAGCAAACAAACAGGCCCGAGTCTCGGTTTTTTTGTTTGGGGTTTTGTTTTTTTGTTTTTGTTTCCTTTTGCTAAGCCTTCAACTGGCAATTAAACTTAAGGCCACTACTTTCCCCTCTCCTATCAGCCAATTAAATTTTATGTCTTCTAATTTTTTTACACAGAAAAAAAAGTCTCCGTGCTGGCCTCTAAAGACATTGATTTTCTTGCTATCACCTGGCGTTCAGACCTTAGTTCCATTTATCAAGAAGGGGAACGTCAAGCGTTGCATAAAGTGACTCTGTTACCATAAGGCTCTCACCATCCTGGCCCATTGTTTTCCCTTGTTAATAACTCATTACCAGGATTTAACAAATCCACCATTACATATGTTTTGTGTCTCCATATTTTGATCCGTACGATTAAGCAGATGTTACGATTGAAAATTGAAAAGTCCAAGGCTACTCTAGGCTGAAAGAACGAGGGCAGCCTCAAACAACAAGCTAACAATGACATTCAGAAGATCTTCAGAAAAACATTTACGACCAATAAACAGACTCCAACCTGCTCCATTTCAACCATTGTGTGCTTGAGGGAATAATTAAGTTTAATAGGGAATAGGTCTGCGGGGTTTTCAATGCCAAGATCACAGGTGCGGGGTGGCACGCTGAATGATTCGCCTGATTTTGCCAAGCTCAAGGGCTCTTCTCTGGGACTTACGAGCTGGGAGAAAACATTGTCATTTCTTTTAATTCGCAGCATTACTTTTAAGGCGAACAAAAGAGGGCGGAGGGAGGGGGAATGAGGGCTGGAGCGGTGAATGAGGCGCGCGCGGCTGCAATACAGAGAGCTGTCTTCTCAGCCGAGCGCGCAGCCAGCCTGGTGCGCAGGGGCCTTTCTGGGTCTCCTAAAAGCTTCGCTCCTCGCCTCCCCCTCAGCTGCCCCCGGTCTCAGTTCGTCATTATCAGGAGCAGGGCAACCCCCAAAGGCCTCAGTCAGGTTGCTTAGTGCTTTGAGTCCAACTCTCGAGTGCTAGGCGCCTTTCTGAGCAGCTTGGCCAAACTCTCTTCACGCTCTGAGGCGAGCGGCTGGGACGGTCCCCGGCTGGAGACGCACATGCGTCCTGCTTCTCCCCCAAAAACTCGGGGTCCGGGGGAGTCGGCAAGAAGCCGGCTCGCGAGGCCCCGGGAAGGGGAAGATCTCCCCTGCCGGAACTTTAAGTCCCCTCTCCTTGCTGTTGAAGGTCTGGTCTGCTGGAAAGAGGCAGCCAAGAAACGATATCCGCCTGCTTGGCATCGTTGCGCATGGAGGTCTCCAAGAGGGGTCCCGTTATCACGGGCCTGCCTGAGGCCTGAACCAGCGGGAGAGAGATGTACCAGTGGCTGCGGACAGCCCGAGGGGGCCGCAAAGGGGAGAACGCCACTTTCATGTCGGAACCACTTCTTAGGCGGCTGACACAGAGAGAAGAACTGGATCTTCCCGACCCAAAAAAATCTAGGCGCTCGCCGACAATCCCTGGCAAGCTTGTTCCGCCGTCGCTTAGGTTAGAGGTATCCAGGAACATGGTGGTTCCCTTTTTTAGATTCAACCTAGTTTCCGGAGGCCAGGAAATCTCTCCGAGCCTCCGGGCTTATTCGCCGTTCTGACCTTCCCCCAGATTCCAATTTCCTTCCCTCGCACCTGCTCCGTAGACAACTTGTTGTGCTGAGCGCCTGTCACGATACCAGAGATCTGTGTTCCTGCTCAGAGGCTTCCCAAAACAAGCCGAGCTTGCCACACCGAGGCAAAGAAACAAATCAAACCACCTCTTCTAGCAAATGGCCCTTGGCAGGCTCTCCTGTCTTAAGGCAAACGGGTGACTCTTGACATGTCCGGTCCCCTAGTGACTGCGTCTGCGGGCCTTGGCTATTTCTTAGACCTCTGTCCAACCCATTAGCACGAGGAACAAAGCATTAGCGGGAGCAGAGACGCTCCTGCGGTTAGGCCGGGAAGGAGGGCAAGAGGAGCCGAAACTGGACCCCAATCCTGCCGCCCGAACACGCTCCCGCCCTCGCGCAAAGCCACCCACCCTTCTGCTCTGGCCAGTGTTCCGTGCTGTTTAAGGCTGGCGCACGCTGTAGCAATCAATCGGGGCATGGGCAGATTATTAAATATTTCCCAATCGGCCGGATTCTTTCTGGCAGGCTTAGGCCATTTTCCATTTCTGCAGCGTATTTTGAAAGAGGGAAAGGTGAAAAGAGGGAAATGGTGCCCTTTGTCCCTCTCGGGGAGATCAGCCACAGGTAAAGCGCTCAGACACCGGCGAAGAAATGGAAGGCTAGCTTTCCCTGGGGAGCGACCGTGTCTCCTTTGTACACCGAACCCTGACTAAGGGATACTTCAGTTAGCAACAGCCCGTTTCCACGTTGGTGCAAACTATTTGGGACTTTGTCAAAGTTTGTTTTGTGGAAGGCAGCTCCTTTAGCTAGAGGCTCAATGGGTACCCACTAGACTGCGTAGAAAGCGCCCCTCCTTCTTTCCCAGTCCTTTTCAGGAAAAACGTGAATAGTTGTTGTCAAAGTGGACGGGGCTGAAAAAAGGGGTCCAAAGAGAAAAGGGGGAAAAAGCCTTGAAAAGTCTTGGAAATGGGTAGGTTTTGCAGGTGTAGAATGAAGCTAATAGCCATGCACAGTGTGCGCTCCCCCAGTGTGGAGAGTGTGACAGGGACAGCTGGCTCCGTTTTCCCTGTGAAAACCCCCCCTTGGTGGACCATACACAACGACAGTGACCTTTCGGCAGGGGAACCAGAGCCGACCCTTTGACTGAATTAGTCACAAAGACGTCTTGCTATGACTTTTGTTCCTCGCCACAGCCAAGAAATATTGCGTTAAATATGAGAAGGATTGTCTCCAGCTTTCTTGTGCTCCTTCAGGAAATATGGCCAGACTGATTTAAGGGGGCTCGTTTCTCTTCGCCGCGGCCTTTCATTCCTCTCCCCGCTACCTCCCGCCCCCCCCCCCGCCCCCGACCTGGGGATGAGGAGGTACGCTTTTTACAGCGTGTCTCCTTCCAAAGAGGAAGGCTGACTCTGGGTGTAACAGCGGCGAATTTATCAATCTTTTCAGGATCTGACAATACTTGGAAATACATCATTGTCACTGGGGTGGTTTGATAAATTAGCTGGAGGCGCCGAGCCTTTCCAAGGTCAAGTTGAAGATTCTCATTCGGTGTTTCACTGAAGTTTTTTGAAGGGCTAGACAATGGCTGCCTGTTAACTTGCTCCTTGTTCTGGAGAGGAATCCCCTTAAATTCTCTTTTTTTTACTGATATCACTTCGGGACAAACAGAAGTGTGGTTTTCCTATTCTTGGGAGGTGGGGTTTTTTTTGGGGGGGGGTCTTTTATGCTTTTCCATAAGAGCAGATGATAATTAATTACACAAAATCTAAAGAGCCGAGAAAGGTTCGTGGGGACGAGAATGCACTTTTGCCGTTCTGCAGGCTGCCCACTTTACCCTCTGTCGTTTCTCAATGAACATTTAGTGGTTTTCTCTCATTCGAGTTTTAATGCTTTCTGCTTTTCCACGAGTTGGAAGCCCCAAATGGTTTATTTGTGGCAGGCTTCCTTTTTTTTTGTTTAAACTAGCCTTGAACCTGTTGTCAAAGCCCCTTTGAACTTCCCTTCGCTGGGCTAAATATTTTCTTTTGCCTCTTTACAGAGGTCTGCGCTACTCTGGGTTGCACCCGCCGTTTCCTCTCCCTTTCGCTCTGAGATGATTGCTATTTGTTATTCAATCCAACTTTTATTTACCTTCCAAAAAAAAAATGTTGGAGGGTTCCGATGTGATAAATTGCAGATATGCAAATCACATTGAATGGTCTTGTAAGTGTGTCTCGCTAGAGCTGAATGAGGCCTTGCAAGCCGGTCTGTGCGCGTTCAGGACCCCAGGGAGCTGATCAAAGCACCCATTCTTTTTCATCCCCGTTATTCTCTTCCAAACTATTTCGATACAATATGTTTCCATGATGCCCTTAATGGGCTTGGGACACAGAACTCATTACAACCTAGCTACTTTTGCCGACCTCTTTGTTCAGAGGCAGAAAGTTAAAGGGGGGGGAGGGGAGAAGGGAAGGGGGAGAGAAAAGCACTCTGCTAGTTGCCAGCTTTCTAAAATGCTAAAGCATGTGTCATTTTTCACTGGATCTCTTCTTCATATCTTCAAAAGAAAAACTATGAAACCAGCCTGCCTTTTCTAGCATAAATTTCACTGCTGTCTCCAGACATTTCTCTGCAGGATAAGTTTTCTGTTTTTGCAAGACAACTTATTTTTTTTTAACCATGAATGCATTTTTGTCAATATGGAGGAAATGAAAATGAATTGTGCTATTTCTATTATTCACTTTCTTATTTAAATATTGGGATCATAGAAATCTGTAACTCAGTATAATATTGCAGACGTGTTACACCAAATTTTTTCCTGAAATTAGTTTCACATAGATTAATGTTTATTTCAGAAACAGAATTTGGGTGAAAATGGAAAACTTGGTTAAAAATTTCCAGCAATTCCAAACCACCCTTCCCCAAATTTGTTGCAGTGCTCAAATTTCCACCATCAGATTACAATAGGGATGTCAGGAAGGAAGTCTTGGTCCATAAATGCAATTTTGTTCTTGATATAGTGGTAAAGCAACACATAATTTGCATAATTAGGCCAACATGGTAAAACTCCAATTTTCAGTTCAACTGACACCTAATTCAACCATAATCTTTTCAATGGGTGAATTCAGCATAAAAGTCTTGTAGAGGTCCCATCATTTACTAGCCCACAAGAAAGAAATAGAAAATTCTAGCTCTCTGTCGCTATCTAGTGGTTGCTTGGATTTCTGCGACCCAGATGTGGTAGCTCTAAAAGCAAAGGTGATTCACACAAACGTGAGTAGGACTTTCCAAGAGTATAAACTGATCTTAAGTAGGTTTAAAAGTAAGTCTGAAAAGCAGGAAGATAATCTAGACCGGAGTCTAGAGGTGGCGCAGTAGTTAAAGTGCAGCACTGCAACCTACTTCAGCTGACTGCTAGTTCAGCAGTTCAGGTGTTCAAATCTCACCGGCTCAAGGTTGACTTAGCCTTCCATCCTTCTGAGGTGGGTAAAATGAGGACCCAGATTGTTGGGGGCAATATGCTGAACTTTGTAAACCGCTTAGAGAGGGCTGTAAAGCACTACGAAGCGGTATATAAGTCTAAGTGCTATGGCTATTGCTTTGCAGCTTGATGTTGCAGGTTCTCATGACCGGCAATTCATATTAAATTTCAGAAATGAGAAAGCAGAAAGAGAGAAGAGAGCAAGAAGGGAAGGCTTGAATTTCCTTCCCTCGCTCATTCTTTCACTTGGATTGCCCATCTTTTGGGCAAGGACTTTGAAACTTTGGATTTAATGCTGAGCAAAGTCAGAATCTGGGTGTCCTTTGATGGCCCTGCAGCGGAACAACCACATGTTTGGGCAGCTTTGCTGCTGGTGGCTCTCAAAGGAAGCTCATCATCTCTATTTCTCTGATAGGAACTGCGAGGAGCGAGTGCATTTGTTTCTGGGTTGATTTGTTGATGGAAAATGGCTGGCAGCCAGTTCTGGGAACGATTCCAGCCCTGACTCCGATTAACCCTCTCTGGTGAAACTCTGCTGGAAACCAACTCACCAGCCATTGCCATTAATCTACTTACTAATTAAGCCAATTCATTTCTAAAGGAGGAAAAATGCCTTTCTTTGGCCCAAGTAATGGGAGGAAATTTGAAAGAAGCGCCAAACTGTGTAACTGTAATTCAGGCAGGGGAATTGCTAAAACAAGCTTGTTGATATATAGCAGGAGGTTGAAACCAAGTTTCTAGGGCAACAATCCTTTGGAAATGCCTCTGGCACACAGAGTAAAAGGAGCTGAACTGAAGCCTGAAGAACGGTAGGGGCTTGCAAAGGGCCATTGTGTGAATAGGGTGTGGGGGAAACACTGTCACCCCCCAACCGAGTTTCTTCTCATTTCACTTTTGCATCCTGTCTGGTTGCCATCAGCTTCATTCTAATTGGGTAATCACAAAGAATTTGGAGCTTCAAGCCCAAACAAGACAAACATTTTGTGATCTTGGTGCAACTGGGCTAGGGGTACAAAATCAATGGCCAATTAGTGCCCAAGAGGCAGTGACTTACCCAAGTACCTCTGTTTTGTTCAGCGACTTTTACCCCTCATCTTTCACTTGTATTTGTAAGCATGTAGTAATAGCTCAAAATCATAAGGCATTCTTGAACTTCATTGTCACTTTGCAAGCTTAAGAGTACAGTATAAGAAATATTTAGGTTGGAAAGAAGTGCCCAACCAAATTATGGCACACTTTGGGTGGAGGTTAAATACTAAAACCAGTTTTCCCCAAGCTGTTATCCTTGGGATGTGCTGAGAAGAGAATATCACCTGCAAAATAATCAATCATTACCAGAATCTCCAGCTGGAAATTCTGGAAGCTTAACTCCCAACAAATCTAAAGATCAACAGGTTGAGTAAATCTGACCTACAAGCCTAAAATCAGTTAGAAAGTCTGTATCAGTTGTTCTTTCCAAGGTTCACTAAAGCAACACAAAAGGCAGCAGAAAAACAAACCCTGAATGAGTTCACCTGACACATTAATCAAAATGAAGCCCTATTATGCTTTAGCATATTGCCTGAATCTGCTGCAGATTACACAGCACAATGTGGATTAATACGGTCTGTGAATCTAAGCCCCACGTTCTAAAAATAAATATGCCAGTAGCAATATTGTGTGCTGCATGCTGAATCTTGGATCACCTCAACATCATGTTTTAGGCTAATATATCTTGAAAGGGGTATTTAAAACAGATTGGACAAAACTATTTTATCTTCAAAGTTTTCCAGTTTGCCCTATTTAAAATGATAGCTATTTAAATAAAAAATCATTTTATTTTGATGGATTGACAGAATAGATTTGATTTTACCTTCCACAAAGTCTGCATTTTTAGAAATGAAGCTCAGTTTAGCAACTAATTTTTAATTGCATTTTATTGGTAAGTCTTTTGCAGAATAATTCAGAGAGATATGGCCCTAAGTTTCTTTATTTAAAGTTTTTAGTTACTTTTGAAGCAGGAAAAACACTCCAGTGTTCCTTAACAGTTAGAAGCAGTGCCCCAGAAATATCTTGACTCACTTCTACCAGTGTGACATTTGGGCAGAAAATGCTCAAGCACTCTCAGGAGCTTCTCATCTGGCCAATTTGTTTTGGGTTCCTTCTAAGCTTTAGAAAAATTGAAAGCATTCAACCTTTTTGGTGCAGACAATTGTTCCAGATAAGGCAGAGGACTCCAACCCACATCAGTGTCCAGTGGACACAAGAGGTGAAGACAGTAACCTTGATTGTTCAAGCCCTTCCTCATCTGCAGAAGAAAGAAAGAAAGAAACCGAGAATCACTTTGAATGTGTACTCTACCCAGGTCTGTTTGATAGGAAGCAAGATAAAATGGTATCTTGCTTGGCTGATGGATTACAGAAAAGTACGTGTATGGCTGTAACATGTAATGAAAATCTAGCCTGTGTAATGAAGTTATTTTTCAGTGTATCATGTGGGCCAGAAAATTGGGCTATGTCATCAAAGTATAGACTATGCTTGCATGCTTTGTTTGATTTGGGTTTAATGTTTTTGTGAATCCAGCTAATAAAGTTTTAAACCATGCTTCATGGCTTGCATTTGATTATGGTTAATACACAGTGGCTAACTAAATCATGGCTTTGTGTTACAATATAAGGAATCACACTTTAGTTGCTGGGGCCACATCATCCACTATCACTAAAAATTATCTTGTCCTGATTAAAATCTAACTGCTGCATTAAATTTATTGTTGGCCAATATAGGAAAAAGAGACTATTAAATTCCCAAGGAGGCTAACTCCGGTGAAGTACATTTAGACTACAAAGCATTTGCCACCATAGTAGCATTTGCATTGCAAAACAGTCTCTTATGGTTTTGAAAAGTCAGAAGCATATATTATGGGAGCTAATTTCACTTTTATGCAATATGTCTGGTCGGTGAGCTAAGACTAAAGATTTCTGGGATGAAAAAAGTCCCCCTCATCAGTATACTCAATGGTCTGTCTATGGGGTAGGCAAAGTTGGCTCTTCTATGACTCGTGGACTTCAACTCCCAGAATTTCTGAGCCAATCATGCTAGCTTAGGAATTCTGGGAGTTGAAGTCCACGAGTCATAGAAGAGCCAACTTTGCCTACCCCTGCTCTAGTCCAATCATGGTACAATCTGCCCCATTTCTAAACATTCAAGAACTGTATTAGTTTGGTTTGAGTTTTATGCTACTTCATTAAAAACAGGCTAAAATTCTACCCACACATTTTTAGGAGAAAACATGCTGGATATGGTTAAAAATTGGTTGTGCATCTATAGAACATTTGCTTTTGTTTGCATGACACATGGGAATAAAAATGACTCCATAATATTTTAACCTAATATTTTAACCTAATATTTGGTTATTTAACCTAATAACCAAACTTATGTGGTTACACCATGGCTCTCTGTGTTGTATAAACTCAGAATCTTGGCTCAACTGAATAAAAGTAGGGTTTGCAAACAAAAAACCAACAAGCCACATAAAATACACAACTCTCAATTTTATTACTAAGAAAGGTTTTTCTGAGTGCCATTTTTGGACCAATGAATGCAAATGCTTTTGAGTAGTTTAGAAAGGAGAAATTATTTCATTGAATAACTAGTTATAAACAATGGGTTTGCATGTATGTAAATTCTAAAATTAATTGGACTCTAAAGCATAATACACACACACATTCACTGCTCAGACCTGCATTGGCTCCCTGTAAATATGTAATAGGCATCTACTATATTTTTTTCCACTTTGAAACCCATTAGTAGTCTATCCATTTCTTGTACTTACTTGTCTACTGGCAGACTGGCAAACAGAACTTGAACCTTTGGTTAGCATTATTTTTCTAATGCAAAGTTTATGGTTTTAATAGCTTTAAAGCATGCAATACTAATGTAATTCTAATAGTGTAGCTCTATCCTGCTGTGTTAATTTACCCTAAAGGGAAGTGGGCGGAGAGAAAGGCAGACAACCTGTCCCAAATTCAGCCAATGAAATTTATTGTTAAGTATAATTTTGAACCCAGGGATTTCTATCACTTTCATTCGTTATAGCTACCACTTCTTACCCTGAAATACAGTTTCCTGAATTGGAGAACCTTTAAGAGATGGGGAGAAGATGGGGATTAAGTAAAATACTGGTAATCCATAAGACATTGTATGGCTAAGAGGCTAAAAAAACTTTGGTTGCAATCTTATATCCAGTTTTCTGACAGTAAATCTATTTGAGTTCAGTGGGCCTTATTTTGGAATAGATATGTATAAGATTGTTTCCAATGTTTTTCCTCCTTTATACATCTCTCTGGAAGTTTCACTGGGTTTTAGAACATCTGTGTAGATGCACATAAGATCATGGTATAACTGTGAACAAGGTTCACACATAAGAGAAGGAACGTACGTCCATTTTTGGGTGAAATCCCTTAACTTAGTGGGTCTTTCCATACCTGCCATGTGATCAGATGGGCTACAATATCGATATATAGTATAGGGAATGCAAGGTTTTTTTTTGTTTTTTTAAAGCAGTCCTTGAAAAGAGGTTAAGTGGTTTTCAACAACAGACTACTTGTCTGTAGAACACAGTGAAATTAGGGAGGCTGTCTTTTACTAACAGGCTTCCTGTACTGCTAAGAGTTTTGTGAAAGACAGAAGTTCAGCAGGTGCAGCCTCCCTCCCCCATGCCTCTCCTGGCTGGGAAAAATTACACTTGTTGAACTTCTGCCAGATGCAGCTGTTCAAGGCACAGAAACTTCTGTCAGGACAAAACGGTGGCATCTCCATTGTGGATCCCTATTAGCTGAGAATTCTCAGGCAGAGGCGAATGCCACCAAAAAGGCTCGGATGCTCTCCTTTCATACACAGCATTAATTTACATGTGAGCGTGTATTCCAGCTGCTGTGCAAAAGTCTTATTGTTCACACACAGGTTGCTCTTGTGTGGAAAGTGACGTCTTCAAGCTTAGCAGTTAATCAGGTGACGTCACCAATGCAGCTTTTAGTGAAATACTGCTGTCCTGTTCAAAACCTTCCAAAGTTTGGGAAGCAGGTGCGCAGACATCTGTGAGAGAATTTCTATAAATAACTACTCTCCATTTCCACTGCAAGTAGTGACAGTAAACCTCTAATTCTTTGGCAGGGAAAGCAGACAGGAAAAGTCAGCCAAGTGTCCAGTTCAAAGAGTCATGCACTTCTAATTAAACATTGCTTGTCCCTTTCTATCTGGAAGATCAGTCCTCTGTTCTGGGAATTTTAGAATATACATCCACTTGAAAAATCAGGTTTTACGGGGAGGGAGGGAGGGAGGGAGGGAGGGAGGGAGGGAGGGAGGGAGGAGAGAGAGAGAGAGAGAGAGAGAGAGAGAGAGAGAGAGAGAGAGAGAGAGAGAGAGAGAGAGAGAGAGAGAGAGAGAGAGAGAGAGAGAGAGAGAGAGAGAGAGAGAGAGAGACTCTGAAGCACCCAAGTATAAAGCTTCAATGCATTTCAACTGAAATTTACAAATGTAAAATTATTCAGATAGGGACCTCCAATGCAATGGATTAGTTTTATATTGTCTGTATATTTTAAAAAGCTTTTTTTTGCATAAAAATAACTAGGAAAGAATAGGGAGGAGATGGTAATAGGAAAAAATAAATAAATAATCCATCTAATTGTAACCAACTATCATTTGCAAATGCTATGAAATTAAACAGAAACGCATTTAAATATCTATTATAAACTATCTCTAGCTAAGAAAATATGAGTTTTATGTTGATCTGAAGCACTAGCTAGCACAGAGGCAATTATCATTAAAAGAGAAGTTCAAACAAGCGCTTTGCAAAACCAGCATAAAAATTGATATTCCAGATGTTTGGATGTCAACATGAAATTGAGCGTGACAACAAGAGGATAAGAGTTAACACAAAGAAGAAAAGTTAGCTTCTTTCTTTTCTTCAAGCCTATCTCAGGTTTCATAGTAAAAATTGGATGCAAATATCCTAAAAAAAAGGACTAATGACATTTCACAGGTAATGCAATTTAGAAAGAAACACTTCCATGTTTTCTTTTCCAACAATGTGCATTTTTGTAAACTGCTATAAATTGCAATTCAAAAGCCCTGATCTTCCCATCCCCAATCATTTTTTATACTGATCAAATGAATGCAGATACTCTCATTTGGGAGGGGCAACATGACATTTCACTTGGCAGTTCTAAACGGGTCACGGACCTTTCACAGACCCTAAGGCAGTGGGAGGGAGCGCTTTACGAAACCGTGTAACCAAATCAAACCAATGGTTACCCCCTTTCAATTCCACTGGAGTGGCTTGCACAATGCTTATTCACATAGCAGCAGAGGAACTGAAAGGATGGTCATCCAATGGAAATGTCTTTTCCTTTGTTTGATCTTAACAGAGCTTCAAAATAGTAGAGAACCATTACATCTAGCAACAACAAAACCGCACACAAACCCAGTACACATCTTTGAGAAGGTGGATACATTAGCGAGGGTAGGGAGCTTCAATGCTTAAAAACAGCTATGCAGGCTATATGGAATTGAATATGGACATTTATGGGAGATGTTGCTTTGTCTGAAGCCACGAATACAAAGACACAACATGGCTGCCCTGGAGATGACCTATTGCTTTCAAGTTGCTTGAGCACATCAGAATTTCCATTGTTAAGGTTGATTAATTGAAACTGATAAGTTACCATGAATAAAGATTGTTTTTCTGTTTAATGTGGTGGGCCTGATTTGGTAAATGCTTCATTCATGTAGCCTTGCAGTGCAGCATATGGGCAAGATTCATTCAGTATCACAAACATACAGAATTTATTATGCTTGTATGGTCACAGCGAAAAGGCCTTTCTAGTTTAATGTCAAAGTCTGAATGAAAAATTCCATTTAAAGTGTCACTAGTAATGTTGCATCTGAGTTTTGTCCTTCAGACTGGCTCTTTAGTTTCAAATTCAAAAATCGTACATTAAAAAGTTAAATTCAACAACAAAGTAGATGAGAGAGGTAAGGAGACATCGGCTTTCTTTCAAAACAGACAAGCAATTTATCTGAAATGTTTGTAGACACCTATGACAAAGGCACATGTTATGGTCTGGTGCCGCCCTATGTCACACATTGCTGATAAAGTTATCACCATAATGTTTCAATAAGATACTGTCACCCCAGTTCCAAGGATCTGACATTCCTGTGTCTTTTTGCTGGAAGAAAAAGTCAAGTTTACATAATAAATGTGCTCTTTTAGAAAGGGAAAATCAGAAACCAAAGCTCTATAAATTATTTTACTGCAACAGTACTGTCACGACCGGGCAAATATTGTATATTCTTTGAAGTCCAGCTAGTTTAATTAGTTCCTTTAACAATTAAAAGGTGTTTGACTTAAAAAATAAACTAAACAGCCAATGACTGCATCACTGATACAAAATAATAAAATAAAATTAACATTGGTTTAGGCTCAAATTAACTTTAGGGATTGGGCAGCATATTCATTTATAACAACAAGAAACACAATTGTTGTTCTTATGATCTTAGAAAAACTATTGTCAATGTTTATGGACTCATTGCTGGAAGTACTGTATTTTCTTAGCAGATGTTGAACTGATATGGTTAACAATGCAGAAAGCAGGCTTGTGGCTCTGTGTTGTCTTGCACCCTTTTGTGACCTCAAACGAATGAAGCCAAAAATGAGCATTTTTTTCTATTGCATTTTCAGGTTTAAGAGGGTTTAAATGTTTTTCACACTGGCTAACCAGATAGTTGTGAGATGTTTACAAGCAGGAAATAGAGCCATACTCTTCGCTGGCTATTGTTATTTTGCAATTTTGGAACAATTTTTTACCCAATCCTGAAATATCATTTAATCTTCAAAACTACAAGACCCCTGAGTGATCTGTCCTCCATAAAAAGCTTTTAAAATTTTCCAGGGTAGTGGAGATCACTCAGTTCACTGGTAATAATTTCCACAGATTAATTATGCACTGTGTGATGGTGAATTTTCTTTTGTCTGTTCTAAGTGTCTTTCCCAATAGGTGACTTCTGGTTCTTAGGCTTGAGAAAAGGAGGAAAACTTTGTTGCATCTATTTTTTCCATGGCCTGATGACACCAGGATGACCATAGCAGATCTGAAGAAGGTTGGTGAGAGACAGAGGGGCTTGGAGAGTTGATCCATAGAACGGCCAAGGATCGGACACGACTGATGACGATGACAGCATGGTTTGATATATCTTGACCATTTTCCTCTTGCCCCTCTTTTTCTCTAAATTAAAAAAGTCCTGTATGTTCTAGTCACTTCTTCTATAGAAGGTACTTAACATCTTTAGGTATTTTGTTCGCCTTTTTCTGCACTTTTTCAATTCTATGATGCCTTTTTTCAAGCATGCCGATCAGACATATATATGGTATTCCAGATGCAGTAAATGTTATATATTTGTAGGAAGGCATTATAATGTTGGCAATATTTTTTTCAATTCCTTTCCTAATGATCTTTAACATGAAATTTGCCCCTTTCATCAATGCTGCCCTCTGATTCAACATCTTCATTAAGCTATCTTCTTTGACCCAAGATAATTTCCCTTTAGCTACAGTTTAGGTTTCATAACTTTTGAGGTTAAATTATGGGAATTATTTTACACCTATTTAACTGAACTACCGTATTTTTCACCCCAAAAAGAGGGTGAAAACTTGGGTGCGTCTCATACACCGAATGTAGCCCCACCTAGCCACCCCCACCCTTTTGCCTCTGCCTTCCAAGCAATTTACCTCTTTGCAGCAAACAGAGCAGAGCCTAATTAGCACAAGAAGTGATTATCTGCCTGCCAACTGTCAGCTGAGAGGCTGCAGCCACATGCTAAAAATGAAACTAATTACGGTAGCTGCAAGGAGACAAATTGCCTGAAGGTGAACTGCTGGTAATGTTGGACTGCTGAAACTGCATGCAAGGAGGTAAGTCAATAACTATAACTGTTTGTAGAGTGTTCAAATTATTAGACTTATTTTTTAAAGACTGCTTTATTATTGTTCTAGACAACTTAACAAAATGAAGAAGCTTTTTAAAATAAATGCTTGATATGAAGAGGCCCTTGTGTCTTCTTTTAAATAGCAGAGAATAACTATACTTCCAGAAAGCCACATCAAATTTAAAGATCTGTAAAAGTATAATCTGAAATGTAACAGTGTCCTGTTTAATAAATTTCCTGACAGTTAGAACAATTAGAACTGAAGTTAGAACTGAAGTGGTGTAGGGTTTCCTGCCTAAGCAGGGGGTTGGACTAGAAGACCTCCAAGGTCCCTTCCAACTCTGTTGTTGTTGTTGTTGTTGTTGTTATTGTGATGATGATGATGATGATGATGATGATGATGATGATGATGATGATAAGGCAGCTGAGTTAAACCCTGACTTAGTCATGTTTGGGGTAGATCTATTAAAATAATTGGGAGGAGTTAGTGTGATTACATTTAAGAAACTTTTCTGGCATTAATATGCTGCCATAATGTACATTTCTCCAATTCTTTGCTATTTCTATGGGTCAGACACACATGCACAGAATTACACAGCAAACAGTGTATATCATCTGTGCTGTTTGCTGTTTGGCAAATTGCTGGGAGGCAGAGGCCTTTTTTCCTTGTTTTCCTCCCCCAAAACTAAGGTACATCTTATACTCCAAAAAATACGGTACATTTTAATTTATAAAAAAGTAGAAAAGCACCAGATGCAGATCCCTGAAGAGTTTCTTATTTCTCTTCATTGAAACATTTCTATTTTTTGTTTTCTCTTTTTGAAACACAGTCCAGCTCATTATCAAATTTTAAAGAAAAAGTATCAAAACCTTAGAGCCTACTTGATGAGACCATCTGCCTATTAAATCCAGCATCCTTTTTCAGAAAATTGGAACTTTTTTACCAAAGAAAAGTTGGTAAAGTTGGGCAGAAAAGGCAGAAAAATAATATCCCTTTCTCACCATGGCTTTAAAGCAATCCCAAGGTCATGCCCTTTTCTTTGATCAAAGAAAAGAGCAGAACAGATAGTCCTCATGACCACAAAAATTTCCATTGCTAAGCAAGACAGATGCCCCATTTTATGACTTTTTGAATGGTCATAAAGCTTGAAGCTGTTAAGTGAATCATATGGTTGTTAAGTGAATCTGGCTTCCGCCACTGACTTCCTTGTCAGAAGATTCTTAGGGAGAAGAAATGACAGTCCCAGGAGGACCCTAAGATCCTACAACCATCAGACATACATGCTGACAAACACCCAAAGTTTGATCGCATGATTGTGGGGATGCCGGAATGGTCATAACTATGACAACTGTTCGTAAGTCATTTTTGTAGTGCCACTGTAACCTTGAACAGTCATTAAACAAATGGTTGTAAGTTGAGGATTATCCATATACTGTATACCTGACAAATGGTTTGTAGGTCCATAGTTTCATCTCTCGTATGTTATTTATTTATTTATTTATATTTATTTATTTATTTGTATCCCGCCTTATTTCTACAAATAACTCAAGGCAGTGAACAGAACCAATACGTCTTCCTCCTCCTATTTTCCCCACAACAGCAATCCTGTGAGTGAGTTGGACTGAGAGGGAGTGACGGGTTCAAAGTCACCCAGCCAATTTTTCAATGCTAAGGTACATCTGGAACTCACAATCTCTTCATTTCTAACCTGGTAAGAATAAACCATTCTTCTCTTCTGGTTATTTTAGCAGGAGATGATGGATCTGAAATTCAGCAATCTGAATGGTACCAAGTTGAGAAGGTTAATCTAAACAATATTAATTGGTAATTCATATTTATTACAGTTCATTAATCGTCAACTCGTTCTCTTAGTTGCAATGGGAAAGTGTTATAACTAATGATGAACTTTTCATAGGTAATCCCAAGTCTTCAAAGTATTCAATTATGACAAGATCATAGGTAATTTTTCCCGTTCCACAATTTTGAAATTTTTATTCTGATGAAATTCCCCACTAATTCGAACAGAAGATCTAATATTACATAATGACAGATCTAAATGTTTTGTTTCAAAAAGTTTTCATTAATAAATGAGATACAGAGTTTAAATTTATTTTACAAAAAGTTCTGACTTCTCCTAGTTTTTAAATCTGATCTTCTTTTTGACTTGTTTGGGCTGAAAAAGAAGAAGAAACAAACAATGCAATCTATCAAAATAACCTGAGCTGCTTCTGTGCATGAGATAGTTTTGTTTAAGCTTTCTCTTTTTGACAAACTATGCAAAGAGTTGGTATATATATATATATATATATATTCAGTTAACAGAGTATTCCTTGGCAGTTTTATCTTAGGGGTTCGTGTCTTTCTTACTCATTAAGACTGTTTCTAAAGATAACAAAGAGTAAATACTGCCTGGCTACCAGACTGTGAGAAAAGTCTTCTTCAATCCGGAAAAGTAAACATGGGATTTTCTTTTCACAGGGTGGAAAGCTTGGGTGTTGTCCACTATCTATTTTATCACTGATTGAGAAGAGATAATAAAGTTATCCAAAGCAAAGCAGAAAATGATGATGAGGCAATTGATCTTCCCTGAGTTGCTACTACAGTTTACATAGTTGTCTAGGACTAATCATATTGATCAAAATGATAGTTGTCACCTGTTGGGTTAAACCATTATTTTAAAACCATGATTTATTCAATAAACCACAGTTGAATGGATTCACATCACTTTAAATTGTAACAATGATTTGTAAGTCACAATAGCTATATTCACACAACACATTAAATCAAAACCAATTGATTCATATTATGACTTAGCTCATTATATGAACCTACATATGGCTTACCTCTAAATAAGTAAGAAGAGAGGATGGATCATATAGCCTTTGGGTCAAGCATATGCTTGGCATTCAGAAGTTATCAGAGTGATCTCCTGATTTCTTTCTAGTTCAGTGTTTCTCAACGTGAAGATGTGTGGCCCTTAAATCCTAGAATTCCTGAAACAACATACTGGCTGGGGAATTCTGGGAGTTGAGGGTCATTTCAAGTTGCCAAATCTGAGAAATACTGCTCTAGTTAAAAGCATCAGATGATGTAAAAGTATGAGATGGTTGTCCTATTGCTAGACAGAGCAGATAATACCTTTTAACAGGTGGATAAAACTTTTTAATCTAATAACTGCTGTACATATTACTAATGGGACTTCAGTAAAAATTCATGTGATTTGTCTATTACAATAAAGCCTATTTGAACCAAATGCTTTATTCTGGTTGATTTTTCCTGGGCTGGGAAACCAAGCGGGACCAGATTTGATTAGTAGTCAGATGGTACACCATGGTTTATAAGCCAAGACTAAGAACATATCATCTGGTTAAGGGACTGTGGTATTTCTAGTAATACCAAGGTATACGAATTTCATCTATAAGATTTTCTTCAAATAGCAAAATAACTTTGCTTGGACTGAATATTTTACACTTAGAGCAGAGAAGAATATATTGATTGGTTCTCTGCCCAGTTGCTGTGGGCATGGCCATGGTGGGCATGGCCTAGTCAGCCTCCTGCACCATAGCTAGGGTAGGCTTTTTGCCCTCCCCAGGCTCTGGAGGCTTTCCTCGAGCCTCCAGGAGGGCGAAAATGGCCTCCCCGGGCTCCAGAAGCCCTCTGGAGGTCGGAAAAGGGCACGTTTCTGGAAAGGGGAGGCCCATTTTCGGCCTTCCCGAACTTCCGGTACACCCGCTTTTCTCCCTCCCCGAGCCTCCACGTGCACCTTGCACTTTCCTGCATCCAAAATGGGCCACCTGAGGACTCCTGGGAGGGGAGGGGCAGGGTGGTGTGGGCAGGGCCAGCCAGGAGTGGGATTTGGGTGTTCTCTGAACTGCACAGAATCTTAACTAGAGGTTCTTCCGAACCCCTGCAAACCCCCAGCAGTCCACCCCTGCATATGTTAAAGAAGAATTACTTGCCTTGTGTTAAAGCATTGGGTACTTCAGTTGTAACTGGATTGTTAGCATCATTTTGTTCTTCATCACCTGACTCAATATCTATCTCAGTAGTTATCTCCGGCTGAAATTAAATATTTTGTTATTAAAAAGTCTTATACAATTAAATTACAAGAAACTTTAAAGAGAATCAGTGCATATATATGGTTGATTGATATGGTAATATTAATACATATTATAACATTTGAGGATTGATAAATTGTAGAAATTTTGAGCAAAATAAATATATAAGTGGAACAGAGAAAATACAGTTCTTGACATTGCAACTTTAATATATATTTTAAACATTCTGACTGAGTTAATTTATCTTGAAGAAAGCTACAATGTGGCTTGTTCGGTTTTGGTTTAGTGTGTTGGGTGAATCCAGCCACTAAGATTTCCAAAGCATGATTTATTACCATTGCAGTTTGCTTAATGGACCACAATTAAACAACCCGTGCCTTAGGACAATAGGTGAATCCAGTCATTCAAAAATAAGTGATGCTAACACAAAGCAGGATTAATCAGACTTTCAGAGCTCTTGGGCAAAAATGGAATTTTGAGTTCATGTTGCAGGTACTTTCCAAAACTGGAGGCTGAAGACAGGTTTGCTCATTCATAAAATGGATGTCAAAAACGGCTTGGCACCTTACAAAGCACTGATTTAATGGAAGCTACTTATTTTCCTTTCTAGTACTCGTTTCAAAGAACATTCCCATCCTGTAGCTTTAAACTACTATATAAAATGCTTGCTTTCCCATTTTATGGGGAGGTTCCTCCTTCTTGTAAATTTGGGACCCAATGATTATTGAATGAGCAGACGGCCATTTCATCTTAGTATTGTGCTATCGTCTGAATTTTCCACAACATTGTTACAATTCTTTCAATCCTTGCGAACCACCCAGAAGCATTGCAGTGAGATGGATAGCTCTATAAATTGTTAAAACAAATAAACACATAAAAAGCACCAGCTTCAGAATGCATGTGGACCAATGATTCTCACTTTCAGACTCTCATATGAGTAATTTTCCACCTACATCCATTTTTTTAGCAATTATTCAAAATTACGACGACACCTAAAAAAAGTGACTTATGGCTAGTCCTCACAATCATTGTGGAATCTCCAGAGTCATATGATCAAAATTTAGGTGCTTGGCCTGAATTTACAATTGTATTTACAATAGCTGCAGCAACCTGGGGTAATGAATCAGCCATTTGTGTTCTTCCCATCTGGCTTCCAACAAGCAAGGTTAATGGGGAAAGCTGGATTTATTTAACAACTAAAGCAAAAACAGTTGTAAAATCAAATGCAATTCATTTAACCAGAATCCTACTTAACAATGGACATTCTGGTCCCAATAATGCCTATAAGTTAATGACTACCTGTATTTATATAAAAAACCAAATAGCAAGATTTAACTCAGTTCAGCATTGATTGTATCTCTAACTTGGAAAACTGTATGGCAAATAGGGATTGTGACATCCCCCCGGGGGATGGGGGCTAGGAGGGACAGCTTTGTGACATCATGGCAGGCTCTGCCCATTTTCTATGTGCATTGTGATACCACATGCATGTACAAAAGGGGAAGAGCTTACATCATAATGCCATGAAGTTGTTTTCTTAATTCTGACAAAAGCTACAAGTAATTGTGGGTGTCCTGGATTGTGAATTTACAATACTTTACCATCACTTTTGAGCATGCTAGTAATCTTCCAGGCCCTGATTGAGTGGCAGGAAAGTTAGCAGCACTAGCAACAAAATTATTAGCCATATGTTAAATTACATACCAGAGGTGAATACTGCATATACAAACTACTTGAGAGCCAACGGCGTTTATGTGGAGGATTCTGAATTCGATTCTGGATGAATAGAGGCAAAGCTTTCTGGAAAGTAAAACATAATTCAAATGATTCAGTGGCCAATGAAAACTCATGCCATAATTCATACTCTATCCTTGCATTTTCAAAATCATTACTAAAAAATGAAGTTCTAGAAAAGTTTGAAATGAGGATTTATGAAGGAATCATTGTTGGCACTGGTGTTCATATTAAGAACAACTGCTAGAAAAAGACAAATGAAAGATAATGTTCATTCTCCAAATCAGAAGGACAAGACATTGTGTGATCTAGAGCTCAGAGGTGGCTTCTTCCCGGTTTGGACTGGTTCGCCCAAACTGGTAGCAACCCGCTGGTGATGTCACGATGACATCATGGAACTGGTTCTGTTGGTGCCGGTCTTTTTTTTGAAACTGTTTTGGATTTTTTTTTGGAAAAAAAATTTTAATGGAATTTTTTCTGGTTTTTTTTCTTCTGCGCATGCGCAGAAGCCGAGTTTCCGGCACTGTGCATGCTTCGCCATCTTGTTTTCAGCTCTTTTTTATTATTTATTTATTTTTTGGCACTGCGCATGCGCACAAAGCTCCCACGCGGTGTGGGAGGAAGCAAACCAGCAGCGAGGTAAATTAGAACTTACCCCTGCTAGAGTTACTAATTCACTAAATGGGTCACAACTTGCAAGAGATAGTATTACGTCCATGCAGGACATGTAAGCGTTATGATATACGGAAGCATGCCACAAAACAAAGAACACCTCAAATGAAAGGTCAAATTTGATGTCTCCCCCCCAAACTAGGCTTCATGCTAATATCAGAAGAGCCATATAAATCAGAAAGCAGGTCCCTTCTGTACTCTGAATTTCAAAAATATCACATGCTTTTAGATTTAAAGAAAAAAAAATTACGGAACACGGGTACCTATTATACCTACCCTTTCACTTAGTAATGGGTGTCGGAATTTCACTGATTGCTGCAGTGTTTGTCTAAGATACATCTCATTCTTAATAGCATGCAGGCTAGAAATAAAAGGAAAGAATCCAATTTTTAAATTAATTAAATGACTGTCCCTCTGCAGCTTCATTTTTATCAGAGTAGGGTTGAAACTGAAAGTTTTATAGAAGTTCCCCAAGACATATTGAGTTGGCAGTGCACCCCTCCACTCAGTGTCCCATTGCAAATTATTTCTGCAAGTCCCCCATAGATTCAAAAACAGCCAACTTTGCTGCTTAATAAGCAAGAAACTTTGAATTCCAGCCTAAATCATAGCAAATTGGACAAATGCTACCACATGCTATTTTTAAATATAACAAAATATCCTTTGCCTTTATAGAAATGTTGAATCTCCCTCCCCCCCCCCCCACTCCCCATATTTGCAGGTAGCAATATTTGCCTCCTCTTAAGCTTTGGCGCTTCAACAGTTTTTGGGGAGTTCTCAAGAACAGAACATAAGGATTTAACTGGACTAACAGCTAGTTGTTTCAGGACCTAGGATGTATTTCACCTGGTCCTGGAAATTTAAACTCAGTGTGAAAAATATTTCCAGACCATGTTTATATCAATTTCAAACTTTAATCCTGCGCTTGGCAATTTCCTGGTTGAATACATAGAGTTTCTTTGTTAGAAAAGTTGGAAACAAAACGGGAATTAAATAGTTTTCTTTGTTAGCTGTTAGCATTTTGCCTTTTCTATTAGGCAGTTTGTGTGACTATTTTAACTTTTATTTTAAATATATTTAACAAAGACGTTTTGACTGGTCTTAGCATTCTCAGCAAACCTCAGCTCATTCTGAACTTTCATTTTTCTGACACCAGATTTACAATTCTGGGCTACCTGTCTATATTTTGCTTTGTGATCTGGCAATCTTTCCATTTCCTGTATGTGTCTTGCTTTGTTTTCATGTCTTTAGCAAGTTTTTTGCATAGCCACATTGGCTTCCTTTCATATTTTTTCTCCTCACTGAAATTTCTTTCAATTTTGCTTTTCCTTCTTTAGGAGTTCCCATTGATACTGAGCATCTTTTCCTATTGATTTCTCCTGTCACAAGATCTGGCTTTTAATTTTTAAAGTTGAGTAAAATCCACTGTCTTCAAGACTAAATTGCATATTTTGACTATGGATAAGGTGACCAGATTTTTTTTTTAAGCGGGACACCATTGACGGGGGGTGGGTGGGTTTCTAGGGGAGCCGCCATTTGAGTTTTGCCCTCTGCGCATGCGCAGAACGCTGTGCGCATGTGCAGAGGGCAAAAGAATGCAAATGTCGGCGTCCAGGTGGGTGGGGGGGAGGCGGGAGGCCTTTCCTCGCCTCCCGCCTCCCCATCGGGAGCCGGCAGTGGCTTGGGCTGGCTGGCTGGCAAGCGAGCGAGCAGGGCTGGCTTGGGAAGGGGAGCAGCCCAGAGATGGTGCTCCAACCCAGCGTCTCTTGGCTCTCCTGCTCCCCCTCCGCCAGCGCTGGGCTGCTGGAGTGACAGGGGGAGAAAGGAGATCAGGAGGCGGCGGCGGATCACAACAACCCCAGCGGCAGCTCCAGGCAGAGAGAGAGAGAGAGAAGTGAGTGAGCAAGTCACTCCGCTGCGCGCGCTCACGAACACACACACACACACACACACACACAAGTGCGCTTGTGTGTGTGTGTGTGTGTGTGTGTGTGTGTGTTCGTGAGCGCGCGCGGCGGAGTGACTTGCTCGCTCGCTTCTCTCTCTCTCTCTCTGCCTGGAGCTGCCGCTGGGGTTGTTGTGATCCGCCGCCGCCTCCTGATCTCCTTTCTCCCCCTGTCACTCCAGCAGCCCAGCGCTGGCGGAGGGGGAGCAGGAGAGCCAAGAGTAAGGTGACCAGACGTCCCGCTGTTCCTTTTCAAAATGGTATTCTTTCCAAAAAAGCGTGACTTTTTGGAAACAATGCGGGACGCGGGACACATGCTTGAAAAGCGTGTCTGTCCCACCAAAAGCGGGACATCTGGTCATCTTAACTATGGAGTTCTTGGTGCTCTCTGAGCTTGGTTGTTTGCTTGCAGATGTTTCATTACCATCAGTCATTATGGTTGCACCTACTCATGTGTTGTACAAACACCTAACAGAGGGGAAATTTGCAAGTACATTCCCCAACCACCAAAATCCTCAGGTAAATTCCTGATTGCTCATTCATTTAACTCTTCCTTGGAACTATGCTGACTGATATTGCTCTTTCAGTCTCTGCTTACTCAATAAGGAGTCATCCACCTAGACCAGGGGTGTCAAACTCGATTTCATTGAGGGTCGCATCAGGGTTGTGTTTGACCTTGGGGGCCCGGGGGGGTCGTGGCCATGGTGGCCATGGACAGCTTGACGTCACTCATGTTGGAGGCGCCTGTGGTGGCCCAAGCACTCTGCCAGTGAAAACGGGCTCCCGAGCTCCGTTTTCAGGTGCAACTGCTTCCTGCAACCCTCTGCCAGCTCCGTTTTTGCTGGCAGAGGTATTGCAGGCCAGTCCTTTGCTGTTTGTAGGGTGGCCCTGCGGGTGGGATCTAAGCATGGCGCGGGCCAAATCCAGCCCCCGGGCCTTGAGTTTGACACCCCTGACCTAGACAATCAACAACTCCCAAGATACAGTCCTTGTATCCACTATTTAGGAAATGAAAAAAATGAGTTTTTCATACTTCACTCTCAACACACAATTCCTCAGAGTTTCTCTGATTTCTATTTTTCTCCTCAGGCAAATTTCTTTTAGCTTTCTTTCTTCAGTATTTCAATGAAGGATAAAATGCATTTTGAAATCATAGTCTTTTCTCAGCCTACTAATTTTAACTGTGGTTTAGGTAATCCACAAAAAGGGTTATATAATTTGCTTATAGGATTCTGGACTAATTCTAGTTGCGTATGTATTTTACCAACACTTTAAAATGTTCAAAGAGGTTTTGTCATTACTATGTATGAGTGTGTTGTACTTTGCAGGCTAAGGGTTATGGGTGAAATAAGCCACAATTAATTTAATTAATTTAATTTAATTTATTGTATTTCTATGCCACCCAACTCCCAAAGGACTCTGGGCGGCTTACAACAGGCGGCTTACAATGATAGGTTTAACAAAGCATACAACAAAGCAAACACATAAGGCTTAGTATGATGTGGTAATGCAATCAAATAGATATTATTAGTAACATAATACCTTCTCCTTAGAATATCAAACTTTAATCCCCAAGATTGATTCAAGTCACTTAATTCCTTCTGAAGTCTGAAAAAAGAAAAGAGGAACATTTATAAATTTTGTAAATATGGCAAGATTGTCTTATACATGCATCCTTGTGCACTTACCTTTCTAAATGCAATCTTGCTTGTTCTTCAGCTTTCTTAAGCCTTTTAATTTCATTATGTAATGCTTTTCTCTCAGCCGCCGTTACCTTTTCAAATATAATTTGCAGCACATGCACACAGACACAGACACATACGAACCATGCATTAATTATGAATATATGGAAAATGCTGAACACACAGTAATAACAGTTGGGCACAGAGATAAATATTTATTCATTCAAGATTATCAGTATATATTAACACACACACACATACACACACGTATGTATATATGTATGTGTGTATGTATATATATGTGTGTGTATATATATATGTATATATATATATGTGTGTGTATGTATAATTTATATATATATATATAAATCTCCATGGTCAAATTCCCTTAGAATTGGGGCCACTACATGTAGTCCTTGATTTACATCAGTTCATTTAGCGACTGTTCAAAGTTACAACAGTGTTGAAAAAAGTACCTTATGATCATTTTTCACACTTATGACCATTGCAGCATCCCCATGGTCACATGATCAAAATTCAGACTCATATTTATGACGGTTGCAGTGTCCTGAGGTCTTGTGATCACCTCTTTTGAACTTCTGACAAGCAAAATCAATGGGTAAGTCAGAAAGTCAGATTCACTTACCAACCATGTTACTAACTTAGCAACTGCAGTGATTCACTTAATAATCACATGGCAAGAAAAGTCATAAAATGGGGCAAAATTCACTTAACAAATGTCTCTCCCAAAACAGAAATTTTGGGCTTAATTCTGGTCGTAAGTCGAGGACTACATGTAGTAAAAAGCCTACCTACCATACACCACATTAAAACTACTGAATGTAATTATTAACCAAAAATAAGCAGCAGCTGAGAAGGCTATGGGTTACACACAAGCCTTGGAAAGCAGTATGTACTTACAGCAGGTTTATTCAGAAGCCTATATCTTGTTTACAAATCTAAAACTGTTATTGTTATTTCTAGATAAAAAAGATGACATGTAAAAACAGATTAGTTCAAATGCTATTGAAAAAGGTAGTGATTTGTGAAGATCAGGTGTACGATGTCCATTGTCCATAAATGGCAATAACAAAGGGCATCTGCCAGATCTCACTATCTTCATCAAAAATGCCCTCTCCTAAGTATCTGCAGTGTCATTGACAAAAAGGATGAGACTTATATCTCACACAGTAGTGAATTCTAAAACCCGTTACTACCGGTTCGTGTGCGTGTGTGTGACGCTTCTGCATCCCGGGCGGGTGGGCTGAGCCTTCCGCCGCCGGCGCTACCGATTCACACAACCGGGCCAAACCGGCAGCAACCCACTGCTGATCTCAGAGATGCAATGCTGCTTTTGTTATTAGTCCTGCTTCCCTGGTGGAGAACATTGCTTCCAACCTCCACAGTCTCTGGCCATGCTAAGTTGTAGAGGTCTAGGGGTCATTAGCTGCTCCATCCATAGTCTACTGGTACAGTGGCCAGTAATTTGAATTCTAACTAAAAAGAGTTTATATATATTTTCATTTGCTGGCCTGGTTTGAAGAGAGAGAAAGAGGGCTTAGCATAATCGACTGAGTTAAATATATTCTCCATTGTTATTCTGCCCATTTCTTCCTTTGTTCTCAGTAATGATCCAACCAAATGTCAGTTATGTCCAAGCAGGACATTAAAGTTACCATATCTGACTAAAACAATTTCTATTTCTGACTTATTTCAGTACTGAAAAGTAGTTTGGTAATTGACATAATGGGAAACTGTGATTAATTGAAAACTGTGACAAGGAGGGAAAAGTTACTGAAAAGACAGAGCATGAGGTAAGATGGGTGGCCCATAAATGAAACAAACAAACAAACAAACAAACATGATTACGGAGCTTCTGCATGTTGTGGCTTATTAAACTGATTAATACATCCTTACAAAACCAATAAATCTTAGCCTAATCTCACTTTTCAGTTTTTTGTCCAGAGAAAAGATGCATCTTCTCTAGAGTAGTTTTCTCTAGAGGAATGCTAGTGGAATGTAAAGTGTGGAACGTGCCATCTGTCAGGATAAACCCAAGGAAAAACCGAAAATTCCTTTCTCCCTCTACATTTTGCCCTTTTGTTACAAAGGACTTTGAGAAAAGTTATGAGGACAATGCTGCAACTGAGGATGAAGGTGTGATTTGGGGATCAGGGTTGTCTTAGCTTAGAAAAACAGCTCAATACCTCATCCAAAGTTTCACCTGTCCCATCTCCTTTGGTGGCTGCTTCTTTGACGACTTCGTCTTTGGTGTCTTTGGTGTCTTTGGTGTATTTGGTGTCTTTGATGACTTTGGTGTCTTTGGTGGTTGCTGGTTTAAGAGCTGCCTCTTTACTTGCTGCCTCTTTGACAGTTTTTCCTTTGAAACTTTTTTTTCGGCCCTTTTTCACTGTTCCTTCCAGTTCTGAGACTTTCTATAAAATACAATTAATAATCCTTCCATTTAAGACATGAAGGGTTTTTTTGTAAGATAGCTCTCAGGCATTAAGCCTTGATAGAAATCTCATTTCAAAGCTTGGCTAGTTGTGGGGGGCGGGAGGGAGGGGGTCTTGTCTATCACCTCAAATACCCTCCCAAGGGAAACTCACCTGCTCTCACCTTTGTTCATCCTTTGATGGCTGTTTCAGAGAACTTTTTTTCAGATTCCTGTTTCTTAGGGTTTAGGGGTATAAATATTAGAAATGAATAAAACACAATAATAACAAGCTTTGAAAGACTGAATGGCAATTTATAAGGTAATGGAGCTGTCTAGTCCAGTCACAGCACTGTCAAAGTAACAAAATCAGATTTAAAAACAGCAATATAAGCTAATGCACAGCTAGGATCAGTAGTGGGTTCTGAATTAGTTTGCTACTGGTTCGTGTGCACGCTTGCGCGCTACGCTTCTGTGCAGGCACAGAAGCGTCCCAGGTGGGTGGGCGGAGCCTCCCGCTGCGGCCACTACCCGGTCTAAGAACCGGTCCAAACCGGGAGCAACCCACCACTGGCTAGGATGAAAAAAGGGTGTAAGATAAGGAAACTAATGTGGGAGGAGGAACACAATGGGCAAAAACTATTTTTAATCTTCACTCCATAGGACAAATATGATCTGTTAAGTGCCTATGATATCCTCCTGTTGTAGATGAAATGCATTTGAGATGAGATGAGGTTTATACACAAGATGCTCACTGAAGGCTTTGGAAAGCAAAGCAACAATAGAAAGGAATATGGCTCTTTAGTGGGGGAGGGGAATTAGTTATTTCTGCCTTAAACTATTAAATATGTCAACAGAATTTTATTGCCGTTGTATACTATTTTCAGTCATGTGTATATATTAACTTTAGATCAGAGTAATAGTCTTCTACATATCCTAAAGCTGAATTTTTAAAACCAAGGTTTGTTAAAGAAAGCTTTCTGGGTTTTTCAATAAATTATTCTAAGTTTCTATGCTGGTGTCTTTGATTCTCAGTATACCTGCAAGGTATCTCATCTGGTGCCAATCAGAGCTATTTAATAGTTTTAAAATATACAAGCAATTAGTAAGTAAAATGCAGTCAAATGAGATGCTAACCTCTAGAATAAGCTGAAATATAGCAATGGCAATTGCACGTAGACTTATATACCGCTTCACAGTGCTTTACAGCCCTCTCCAAGTGGTTTACAGTGTCAGCATATTGCCCCCAACACTGTGGGTCCTCATTTTACCGACCTCAGAAGGATGGAAGACTAAGTCAACCTTGAGCCTGGTGAGATTTGAACTGCTAAATTGCAGGCAGCCTGCAGGCAGCAGAAGTGGCCTGCAATGCTGCACTCTACCACTGCACCACCATGGCTCTTAAAAATGGCTCTATAAAAATGCAGCTCTATAAAAATGCTTCTGCATCCTAGGCAATCTGAGAGGCATTCTTAGCAAATAGAAATGATGGATTGCCTGTATTATATTGTGATTGCTGCCAAAGAATGGGATAGTACGTGGTTCAAAGAATATGAAACAAAGATGGATGGAATATACAGGAAGTTATCGACTTATGGCCACAATTGAGTCCAAAGTTTCCATTGCTAAGCAAGGCAGTGGTTAAGTGAGTTTTTCCCCATTCTACAACCTTTCTTGCCACAGTTGTTCACTGCAGTTGTTAAGTGAATCACATGGTTATTAAGTGAAGCTGACTTCCTCCATTAACTTTGCTTGTCAGAAGGTTGCAAAAGGTAATCATATGACCCCAGGACAGTGCAGCCATTGAAAACATGTGAGTTGCCAAGCATCCGAGTTTTAATTATGTGACCATGCCATGCTGCAACTGTTGTTAATTGTAAAAAAATAGTCATGAGACACTTTTTTCAGCGTTGTTGTAATTTTATAACAAAATGAATTGTTATAAATTGAGGGCTACCTGTACTAAAATTCTGTACAGTAGAGATATCAGCATTCAAGATAACTTTAAAAAATAATTTGCTAATCACATGAGCCTCCAGTACTAAGTAGGTGATGTTGAATCAGCATTCTGGTCATTACTAAGTTGGAAGTTTACAAAATTGATGGAAAAATCTACACAAATATGGAAGCAACAGAAGACCCAAAAAGATTCTAACAAAATTATACAGGAAATTTGGAGAATACAGTGGCCAACAAAATGGAAAATGTCTATGTACCATTATCAAGAAAGGAGAGCTACAGAATATTCAATCAATTAGATTGAATTGTAATTTTCACATGTTAGCAAAATAATTTTAGGATTATGCAGGTTAGAGAGCTACATAGAAAGAGAGAGATGCCAAATGTTCATATTTGCTTTAGAAAGGTTCAGGGAACAAGAAACATTATAGCTGATCTGTGCTAAATAATTGAGAAAGCCAAAGAACACTAAAAAGAAGTTTGTATCTCTTTCATTGATCATAGAAAAGACTTCAACTGCATCAACTACATCAACATGTGGAAAGTGCTTAAGAAAATCTCAGAACATCATATTTCCTTGTGTGAAATCTAAAGACTAGGCAGGAAATCGCAGCCTGGATTCCTGCCTTTCACAATATGGCAAAATAGACTGCTCCAGGTTGGCAAACAGCGAGACAAGTCTGTATATTCTCTCTTAATTTTTTTCAAACCTACCGTATTTTTCAGAGTATAAGACGCACTGGAGTATAAGACGCACCTTAGTTTTGGGGAAGGAAAATAGGGAAAAAAATCTACCTTACAGGTATTCATCTGGCTAGCGTCCTTAGTCTGTTCAGCTTCAGCACATTATTTTATCCCCTGGTTAGGGCTGAAAAAACCTTTTTCAGAGGGAGTAGGAATGAAAACAAGCCTGCAAAGACTTAGGGCTGGTAAAAAACTACTTCGAGGGAGTAGGAATAAAAAATGCTGCAAGCCGGTAAGATCGTTAGCACCTCATTAGGGCTGAAAAGACATTTTTCAGAGGAGTAGGAATGAAAACAAGCCTGCAAAGACGGAGTAGTTAGCACCTCCTTAGGGCTGGGGAAAAAAGCTTAGGAAAAGCTACATTCGGAGTATAAGCCCACCCAAATTTTCAGCCTCTTTTAGGGAGGAAAAAGGTGTGTCTTATAGTCCGAAAAATACGGTATATAATGAATATATAGGAAGGAAGCTGAACTGGAAAATTAGTGTGGTTTTAAAACTGCAAGATGAAACACCAATATATTGTCTATGAAATGTCTTTGTATATTAGTACCAATAGCAATAGCACTTAGACTTATATACCGCTTCATAGTGCTTTACAGCCCTCTCTAAGCGGTTTACACAGTTCAGCATATTGCCCCCAACAATCTGGGTCCTCATTTTACTGACCTCAGAAGGATGGAAGGCAGAGTCAACCTTGAGCCGGTGAGATTTGAACAGCTGAACTGCTGAACTAGCAGCCTGCAGTGCTGCATTTAACCACTGCGCCACCTCGGCTCTTGTAGTTTGTGTTGGTAGCTATGTTGTTGATCTGAGCTCTGAGCTTGGCGATTTGGTTATAAACGATTCATTCCCATTCGAGGAGACATCTTCAGTGCACTTTGGATTGTGCTTTCTGGGGGAGCACTGGCCTTTAAATATTCTTCTAAGTCCTGGCTGATTTTTGGTAATGCTATTATCTCATCCCTACTCCTTCTCTCATTAGACTTGACATTCTCAATTCCTTTAACTCTTCATTATATGGTTTAGCCGCCAGGCCTCTAATCATCTTTATTGCTCTTCTCTGCACTCTTTCTAGAATCGTAACATCTTTTTTGTGTCGTGCTGACCAAAGCTGGATGCAGTATTCCACGTGTGATATCTCACTAGTACAATACAAAGTGGTAGTAACAGTTCATGTGGTCTTGATATCATCTTTGTTAATGCAGCCTAGGATTGCATTTGATTTTTTGGCAGCTGCAGCACATTGCTGGCTCATACGTGTCCACTAGGACCCCTAGATCCCTCTCAAAATTATTGCTGTTGAACCAGGTACCATCTGTTCTATACCTGTGATTTTGGTTTTCTTGAATAAATGTAAAATTTTGCCTTTTAGTGTTATCAACAGCAAAATTCCAATATATGTCATAGAGTAGCACTTGGTAGGATAGCAATCAAGAAAATATATTTAGATGTCACAATTTGTCTATACTTGCAGAGACCAAAACCGAATAATCAGTGGTTTTCTCTATAATTCTATATGGAGAAAAGTTGGACTTTTGAAGAAATAGGATATTGATGCTCTTGAACTTTGATGTTGGAGAAACCCATGAGAAGCGATGGATAGCCAAGAAATAAACAAATATAGAACAAATCAGTCTGAAGTTTTCATTTAAGGTCCAAATGACCAGGCTCAAGGACCAAACTTTGGGTATAATGGAGTTCTCTTGAGAAGCCTATAATGAGAGCCAGTTTGGTCTAATGGCTAAGCATCAGGCTAGAAAAGCAGGAGACCATAAGTTCAGGTCTCATTTTAGCCATGAAAGCCGTCTGGATGACCTTGGGCCAGTCGCTCTCTCTCAGCCCAACTCACCTCATAGGATTGTTGCTGTGGGGAAAATGGGAGGAGAAATGTACGTTAGATATGTTTGCCACCTTGACTTTTTTTTAATAAAAATAATAAAGGTGGGATACATATAAACAAACAAACAAAGGTGGGAAATATATGTAGTAGGAAAGAGAAGGGGATGACCAGCATTCAAGGTGGATAGATTTGATTGCAACAGCAATGGGTGCACTGTTGGAAGATCTGAAGGGCCTACTTTGAGGACAAATAATACTGGAAAAGTCTATCTATGCAGTCATTGAGAGTCAATACCAATCTGATTGCACATAATAAATCAATTAATAAAATAGTTTCCCTTTGTGAAGAACTATTCAGCAACTGTGATTCCTGATTGACTTGCACCGTTCGACAGCTAAACAAATGTATTACACAACTGTAGTTATACATATGCAAGCATCAGGCAACTCAAGAACTTGTGCTGATTAAAACATATTAAACTTACTTTGCTTTTTATTTTTTAATACAAAATATTTTTTCTTGTACAAATACTGCTCGGATATATACAAATATAAGGTGTAAGGAACCTTTTGAAATCCTGACAGGTGCCCACTACTGTATCTACCCATAATTCCAGCCACTTTACTAAATCTGTGTTAGAAGACAAATATTGAACAAAGCATACATATGTTTAACTACAATTATATTCTATTTTCTCTTATGCTGTTTCATGAACTTCATTGTACAGTTTCCAGTAGTCTCTGAATAACAGCCCAAAGTAACCAGATAATTCTGTTTACTAACCTTCTCACATAAAAAGCTGTACTGCAAAAATCAGGACAGCTAATAGAAGACAGCAAAGAGTTAGTTTTCTGTATGTTTTTTTGTGCCATTTATTGCCTGTTTGGATTTTTGCATCCCAGAGCTGGTAGTCTAAGCAGTGTTTAATTACACATATTAGGTGAATTAGGAATAGATGCTTGGTGTGGGCTGTGATGGGACAGTGGGTTTTGGGATTCTTGTTTTGTTAAAGAGGAAAAACACTTTATTTATTTGCTGGTTTAAAGCATTTATCTAGCTGCCCATTTTATATCAAACTCTGGGTGACTCCCAAAAAACAACATCAATATAACATTAATCTTTTAAAAAAAATGTCTTTATTAATTTTTCCATTTTAAAACATCATCATTATTTTTACACAGATCTACACCCATTTTCATACATTATTGTGAAGTTTATATAATTTGTACAATATTTATTTCCTGTTTATGAGATCTTGCGTCCTCGTCCTACATTGTCTCTCAATCTTTCTTTGTTTTGGTCCAATCATACCATTTTGTCCATATTTTGTAATAATCCCAGTCTTTTTGTCCTTTCAGTTCAATAGTTAGTCTGTCCATCTCAGCACAGTTGTATATCTTTGCCATTATTGCGTTCTCTGAGGGTACTCGATTGTCCTTCCAATGCTGTGCATTCACTATCCTTGCCGCTGTCACAATATGCAATATTAAGTATCTAATATTTTTAGGGTATTGTCCTCTAATTATTCCTAATAAGAAAAATTCAGGAGTGTATTCTATTGTTCTTTCTGTTATGCCTTGCAGCCAATTATGTATTTTCTTCCAATATTTTCTCGCTTTGGGGCACATCCACCACATGTGAAAGAAGGTGCCTAAGTCTTTTTTGCATTTCCAACAAGACGAATTTAAATTTGGATATATCTTAGCCAATCTCGTTGGGACCAGGTGCCACCGATAAAACATTTTGTAATAATTTTCCTTATAGGCTACTGATTTCGTTATTTTATAGTTCCTATTCCAGGTCTGCTCCCAGTCAGACAAGTGTATATTGTGACCTATATTCCTTGTCCATGCAATCATCAGTCCCTTTACTATATCCTCCATTTTGTCAAATTCCAATTGGTAGTTATACAATTTTGAGATAATTTTTTCTTCTGGGCCCGTCAGTAGCTTATCCAATTGCTGAATTTCTGTGTCTATGCCAATTCCTTCTATGTAATATAACATTAATTTATTAAACATTAATTTATTAAAATGTACCTATTAAAAAACCAACCTTATAACTTGGCACCAAGTACACTTTCACATGCAGTCCATCAGACTCACCCTATCTTTGCATTTAATGTATTTTGCATTTTGGGGGGGGGGAGGTCAGGTCTTAAGTACTTTTCAGAAGGCTGTGAGGGAAGGATGGGGGAAGGATGTTCCATAGGGAAGGAGTGCCATGGAAAAGGTACACTTCCCAGATCCCATAAAATGGCAATGTTTAAGAGAAGGGACTAGAAGTATGCCCATCCTATTTGTCTTTGTAGGATAGATAAGTGATCTTAAGGAGAAGCAGTACCTAACTGACCCTGTGCCATATAAGGCTTTCAAAGTAATAATCAGCACCTTGAATTACAACTGTGAGGAAAATGGGAGCTGGTGCAGCTCACACAACAGAAGTTTTACATGGGCAAATCCAGGAGCACCCATCACTATGCACACTGTCACATTCTGGACCAGTTGTAGCTTCTAGATGATTTTCTAAGGAAGCCCCATGTGTAATGCATTACAGTAATCCAAATAAAAAGTGACTAAGGTATGAATGATTATGAACAAGGCCTCCCATCCAGGAGGAGCGCAATTGGCACACCAGACAAAACTGTGCAAAGGCCCTCCTTGAGGTATAAGATGTAGCATCTCTCATTTCATCTCACCAATTCATGCTTTGTTTTCCTAATATGAATGTTTGTCTTTCTGTAACAATGATGACTCGGAAAATCCTGGGTTCAGACTTTTCGACTTTACATTTGTACATTAAGAGCCGAGGTGGCGCAGCAGTTAGAGACAGGTACTGCAGGCCACTTTAGCTAACACTGATCCGCAGGTCAGCGATTTAAATCTCACCGGCTCAAGGTTGACTCAGCCTTTCATCCTTCCGAGGTAGGTAAAATGAGAACCCAGATTGTTGGGGGCAATATAAATATACATTGCTTACTGGTGTAAACCGCTTAGAGAGTGCTTGCACTGTGAGGCGGTATATAAATCTCACAAAATAAATAAATAAATAAATAAATTTGTCAAATAGCGTGAATCATTATTCGCTTCATCTCTGCCCATAACTTATTCTCTTTGATTTTTTTAATGTATTTTTCTATGGTAAGACTGGAAACATGCTGTCATTTCCTGGGATTCAAAACGATCTTTGAAGAGCTGACTTCCAAATATATAAATACAGGACTGTCATATGATGAATTAAAATGAAGTAAATGAGGAAGGTGGACTGGAAGAAAGTATTATTCCTACCTTTAAAATATATGTCTTTCAAAGAAAAATGATTTTTATATAGAAAGAAATTCACTTGACTATCTGATTCTTTCTAGGTTTGCTGTATTAATAACAAAAAATTTCCAAATTTAAAATATGTCTTTCAGTCCCAGTTCAAGGCATTCCCTTCCCATGCTTCAGTTCAAAAAGTCCATTCATAATGGTTTTAAACCACATCAAACTCAAAGGAAAGTGTACCTTCTCGTAAGTCGGAGCCTAGAGCTGTAACTCTTAGTTGATGCTACAAAATGATTTACTAGAAATGCATGTTTAACGGAATAATGACACTGATATATTAGTTACTGAGTTACCCTCTTAAAAGTAGCAAACACAAACATCTTGATAACACATTACTTCTTTTATCTGAAAACAAATCACAGATATTTCAAAACTATTTACCACATTATAATTAACTGATCATATTTCTCTCCTTTCTTTTGGGGACTGCTTTCCAGTCCAGCTAATCTCAGCATGTGTGACTTTCCCACTACATGTCACACTTTTACAAATATAGGTTTGATTAATAAAGGAAAGCAAATTCCTCTTGCAGCCAATGCAGCATCAAAGGAGCAGGTGAGTTATACATGGATTTAGACATTAACTTCTGAGCACTTGCTTGCTGCGTGCCTTTATTTGAAGTTTGAGAAAGATGTAGGATAACAGTAGTCTTTAGTCAAACACAGTTTTATCAAACTCCATATTAAGAATATCTTTAGGAAGGAATACAAAAACAATCCTTTATTATTTAAAGCACCTACTGGCTCATCCATATATTGGAACATGCTGCATGAAAAAACGTTAAAGAACCATAAAGAAGATTTTGTAATAAAGTGATCAGTTGCAAATATTTGGTTTTTTAAAAACTTGCTTAAGATATGGCCATTGCACAAAGTGTTTTATGAAGTCTTGCTAGAGTTTCAGGTGCTAAACCATATAATCTGAACTTTTAAATTTACTCATAATTTTTTGAGAAGCAACTGAAAACAAATATGGAGCAAGGCGTGTTTTGTGAAACTTCGTTTCCCATCGTCTTCAATCATCATGTTCGATCCTCAACTAACAGCTTCCATGCTCCACTTTCAGTGTGTGTGTGTGTGTGTTTCTATAGTTGTTTTAAAACAAATTATACAGCATGTGATTCCTTTAATCCCATTGTTTCCCTCCTCTATGTAGGTAGTTTATTTACATCTAATGCATATTTTCCATGTAAGAATATATATTTATATATTAATATTTATGTATCCTTGTGCAATTATTTCTAAAATCTTGGATGTAGCTATTAGCTAAATGGATTTTAATGTTCTTAATCAGACTTGTGAATAGCAAACAAAGGCAGTCTGTTAGCTTCATGTCTTATCAGTGGAAATGTTTGACTGGCCACAGCTGGAAGCAGCACTGGGCTAGACAAAACTTTTGGCTTCCTTTAGTAAGATCCTTCATCTATTCTTAGCACAGAATATTGTATAAAGGTGTCTTCAGGTAAACTATTAAAATCACTCCTATGTTCCATTAAATTTGACTAAGGAGCTGAAATGTGTTTAATTCAAAAACAGCAAAATAAAATGTTAAATATGGAAAGTGGTCCTTGACTTACAACCATTTGCTTAATGACTGTTTAAAGTCATAATGGCCTCAGAAAAAAAGGGCTTACAACCTATCCTTGCACTTTCAACCAATGCACCACTCCCATGGTCATGTGATCACAATTTGAGTACTTGATGACTGGCTTCTACTTCACAATAGTGTCCTAAAATTACTTGGTCATGATTTGTGACCTCTTTTTACTGATTTCTGGTAAAAAACACCCATTGAGGAAATTGAATTTGCTTAACAAAAGCATGACTCAATGACCAGGTGATTTGCTTAACAATCACTCTAAACATTGTTGTAACATTGACTTACAGCTGCAATTACTTACAATGGAAATTTCGAACTCACTTGTGGACATAAGTTGAAGACTACCATTACAATAAAATAAAATACATTCACAATCAATAGACTAAATTACCTTTGCTATTGGCTGAGTCGGAGCCTGAGCCTGAGCCTGAGCTCCAGTTTCTTTTAATTTTCCGAGAGCATCTTGAGCTTCTTTTAGTTCCTTAAATATAAAGATAAAATACAATTGAACATAATTGCAATAACAAATGTGGTGATGAAATCTCTAGCACTAGAAGGGAGATGTTTATTTTCCTTGATTTGCAATCAAATTAATGTATAGAACCAGCGGAGGGTTCCGGTTATTTTTGCTACCGGTGTGCATCACGAGCATGCGCAGAAGTGAACTTGATTTCCATCGGGTGATTTCACTTCCGCGCATGCATAGGATGACATTACAAGCCTAATGTAATGTCATCCTCAGCTGTTCTTCGGAGGAAGAATAAAGGTCAGTATTCATACAAGGGCAGGTGGGAGGGCTTTTTCCTGATAGCTCAGGACACGGAGAAGTGCCAGAAAATGACGTCATCGCCGGGCTCCTACCAGAGCTGCGCTCCACACTGCACCGGTAGGAACCCACCACTGTATAGAACCATGTTCCAATATGATCAATGATTTTCTCACATGGGACTTTTCCTGCACTTATAAAGAATTAAGGACAAAAGTATTTTACAAAAATATTTAACCAATGGATGTGTTATATGACATATCAAGAGGAAATCTAGTATATATACTCTTCACAACAGACACTACACCAAGCTGTTTTGAAAGTTCCAGTTTTCAATGGCAATGCACATCTCCCCCAAATATACAGTAATATTATTATTTAATTTGATGATGGGAGCTTGCTGGCATAAAATTAGTCAAGTTAATATGCAAATTGAAGCATGATTTTTGAATTAATAAATGTTAATGAGGAAATCTGAAGAGTGAAATATTGGGCATAACATTTGTACAGATACAGTATCATAGCAACAGTCTGTTTTCCAGGCTTGGGAGAGGCAGATTGAAAACAAAAAAGATTTAACACTTTAATTCTTTTGAAGAGAATCTTACCTGAGTCTTTGCTTGCACTTTTTCCTTCTCTTTGTCAAGATCTGTCCTCAGTAAGTCGTAAGCATTTGTTAACTAATTAAAAAAACAATTATGGAGCTTTAGAGAAAGTGGGTTTTTTTTAAAACAGATGTTTTGGAAGTTGTCTGGAAATATGTGCATTGAAAAATTATATTAAACTTAATAAATTAAAGGAAACTTGGACTATTAACTTTTTTAATTCTCCAGCTCTTCAGTTCAGAAGTATTGGCATGGAGTAGAACAGTACTTGCTATTAGTCAGAACTAGCCCATCATCACCAGATAAAAGTGATTCTCTACTGCAGGGCTGTCAAACTTGTGGCCAGCAGGCCGGATGCGTTATGCGCTGGCCACACCCACACCTGCTTTAGTGAAGGGGGAAAAAGTGCCGATATGTCACGTGACACCACCATGATGCCGCAAGTTTGACACCTCTGTTCTACTGCTATCAGATTACTTAATTCAGATGGAAAATGCTTTTACAGTCAACCAAGGTTCAAGAAGACATTAATGTGAACAAATTCTTACTTGAGACATTAAAGAACATAAATATCAATTTCCTTGTCCATTTCCCTTCCTTGTCCTCATATATAATTCTAAACCTGAATTGTTGTTAAGTACTGGTTTTAAAGATGAGGCTTAAAATATATCTGATTTTTTTTCATTCCTTCAGCAGTGAAATTATCAAAATAAACTTTAAGGAGAAAATCAAAGCCTCCCTCAACAGAATGACTGTTAGACTCCACAAATCCAACAGGGATGACTTTCCTCACTTTTCTATCATCGAAACATTTTCCTGCCATTTAATTCAATCCCACTTTCAGAAATACCCCTATGTCCAAGGTGAAAAGCGTCCAGACTTTTGGCTTGCCTGGGTTGCATTGAATGAAGAGGAATTGTCTTTGTCTGTCTGTCTGTCTGTCTGTCTGTCTGTTCCAGCATAACTCTGGAACGCCTTGAACAATTTCAACCAACCTGTGTACTTCGTACACAGATGACTTACTATCTGGAAACAAATACTGTGGTGGGTAAGACACCCCTAGCACCCCTAAGTGTGTGTGTGTGTGTGTGTGTGTGTGTGTGTGTGTGTGTGTGTCTGTGTCTGTGTCTGTGTCTGTGTCTGTGTCTGTATGTATGTGTATGTTCCAGCATAACTCTGGATTGCCTCAAGCAATTTCAACCAAACTTGGTACACAGATGACTTACTATCTGGAAACAAATACTATGGGGGTAAGATACCCCTAGGTGTGTGTGTGTGTATGTTCCAGCGTAACTCTGGAATGCCCCGAGCAATTTCAACCACACTTGGTACACAGATGACTTACTCTCTGGAAAAAAATACTGTGGGGGTAAGACAGGGGTGAAATGCTCCCAGTTCGCTGTTGCCTGTCGGTCGTCGCAGAGCCGACAGAGCCGGTGGCGGTCGCAGCACGGGGCTTCCCCTGGCCGCTTCCCCTGCCCACCTGGATGCTGACATGCGCAGAGGGCAAAAGAACTCAACTGGCGGTGTCCAGGCGGGTGGGGGAAGCAGGTGGGGGAAGCCCCGCGCCGCGACCACCACTGGCTCCATCGGCTCTGCGATGATCGACAGGCAAGAGCGAATCAAGAGCATTTCACCCCTGAGGTAAGACACCTCTAACACTCCTCTGTCTCTGTCTCTGTCTCTGTCTCTCTCTGTGTGTGTGTGTTCCAGCATTATGCTGGAATGCCTGGGCCGTTAAAAAGAGCAACTGCGGCCTTCCAGTGCAGCAATTGTTTGTGATGTCATTTCCTTTGCAGCTTCCTCTGGAAAGCCAGCCATGACGTTTGCCCTCCAGTGGACCAATGGGGAAGCTCCTGATGTTCCCTTCTCTTGGCAGAAGTGATCCCTGGTAGATTTGGGGCAAAGTGCCAGGATCATAGAAAGGGCGGGAAAGAGGAGCATATGGGAAGGGGAAGGGAGAGGGCAGGGATGATGGGCATGGGAGTAGGGAGAAGGCAGGCCCCTCTCAATGGCTCCCTGTCAGACAAAGGCTTTGACGTTTGTGCTTATTTTCCCCCAATAAAGGATTGGAATAAATAAATACCCGGGCAACGCCAGGTTATCAGTTAATAGATAATACAGTTTAATGTATATAAAGTATAGTTAATGTATATATAATCTCATAATAAAGTTTATGATCTTGTGGGGCTGCACTACTAGCTGTCCAGGGCTGCATTTGGCCCATAAGCCATGGTTTGGACACATCTGATTTAAAGCAACAAAGAAAAGTCCTTTACATCCTTTCACCCATTACCAAGTTGGAAGTTTTAAAAAGCATATGTTTAATTTTATTTACTAACTTCTCTTCCCTTGACTACTTAGAAAATTCCTCTAAAGCAGCGGTCCCCAACCTTTCCAGCTTTGCAGTAGCAGTAGCAGGGAAGGGGATGGTTTCGCGCCGTGCACACCTGCCGCTTGTGCACATGGAGCTTCCCGTTCTCGTCTACCACTTGTGCGGTCCAGTTCTCAATGGGCCATGGACCCGAACCACGTCATGGACCAGGGGTTGTGGACCCCTGCTCGAATGTATATAAATCATATTTATGATTATGAATAATGAATTATTATTGTTATTTTTATCAATGATTCCATTCTGTTTCCAAAAATTCAATCACATGAAATTCCTATTATATGGAATAGCACCAAACTTGGCAAATCAGGAACATCATATTACTTTCCATTTATATTATTTGGTATTTCATTCTGCTTTTCCATCCTGCATCTAATCCAGATTAACTTCAGGATGCAAGATTTCCACAGAAATCCTATATTTTGAAAACAATTTATAAAAGGTAGTAAGCTAGGAACAATAGAGTGGTAGTGATCATCTTTTAAATATTTTTTCTAGTGAATTCCTAGACTCCTGCATCTATTGTATAAGTTAATCAATTACAGACATAAATAAGTAAAGGATACAGTACCTTTTCCATTGCCTTCGTATCTTTTTCCATTTTGTTCTGCAAAAATTTTATTTCGTTCTCTGAAAGAAGCAAGGGTAAAGCGGGGATAAAGCACACCATGAAATTACATGGCTATTTGAATAGATTCATATTGTGCACTGCAGGTCAGTCGGGTGCACAGTAGATGAAGGCAGTGGGCAGACTGGTGACCTTCACAACTGCCCTTGACCTTCAGAGAATTCTGCCTGGTGTTCAGCTGGCTGGTCAGAGAGAGGGAGATTAAGAAATAAGTTCAAGAGCCAAGTGTGTCTGAGCACCCTTTGCTTTTCATTAATATTCATTCGTGCTGTTAGTCACAGCTGATACAGAATGCTTTAGCAGGTGGTTCTAAATATTGCCAGAGATATGGCCAAGTCATCAGAGATGATAAAACTGCGAAAATGTTGGCTTTGTGCTAATTTATATTCCCATCCAATAGTATCATATTTCTGTATTTTGTTTTTGCTACATGTGTGTCATTGTTCTTTGTTATTATCCGTATGTCTTTAAATCTGATATGGACTTAATTGTTCTAAAACCTCTTAATTTCTAGGAAGCAGAAATGACTTATCATTGCGAATTTCTAATCTTCCACTTTCCAATGTGCAGCAAGGAGAAGAAAACGTATGGTATACACATACACTGCATGTATATGTCATATTAATAGACATTTTCCTAAATTTCTTCATTTATTATTTAGTAGGAGTGGATAAATACTGTTGTCTTATTAGAAATAGAAATAATTATTAATCTATAAATAGACAACATTCTGACATTCATGGATAACATACCTTCTTTTTATCAGACTAAAAACCAGAAAATAAGCATATATTCAATATAAATTAGTTCCACTAAGTCTATCAAAGTTCAAGACCAACTCAAATTACAGAGCAAATTGGAAAAAAATGAACAATTGCTGGTTAGACCCAATTCTGCCATTTAGTTTTCTCACTAATTCTCTTTCTCTTTTCCTGCAAATGCTTTATTTGATTTACAAGTAAAATTTACCTAAGTTGGTCTGTTCTTTCGCTCCCTGTTTCAGAGCTTCTTGAAGCTGTGTGTTTTTTTCATCCAGGCTAATTATTTCCTCTCTCAACTCTCGCATCTGTTGCCGATGCCACTCCACATCAACGTACCCTTCTTGTTGAAGCTGAAAGATTAAGAAGCCATCTATTTCTAAAGCAAGAGGCATAAAAGAACAACAAAATGTAAATCTGATGCTGGGATGGGTAGGGGACGGACACACAATGGTTATACAATGCCACTATCATAAAAATTTCTGAATCCTGTCATGTAAGTTATAATATGAATGGAAGGAAAATCTAGGAGACGAAGTAGAACTTGCTGAAGAAAAGCTTTGGTCCCGCTCATACAAAGACGGAAATATGTGGGGATGTATTATTGACAGGCATAATACATATCATACTGTTTGTTTGCCCTCATCATTCAGGCCAATTTATTGTGGAAGCTGCATCCCAAAGGCAGCTGGGGCCTATCCACCCTTATCTCTCAGTTTAGAAGGGCCGTCTGTAACTAGGCAGGCAAGGGAAACCATGGGCAGACAGCTCCAGGGGGCTGCAATGTGCAGGGCTAAGGAGAGGGAGGGGGTGCCTTGCTGTCTTTTGTGCCATTTCTCAGTGACAGGGCTGCCATTGCAGTGACGAGTACATCACATGTCAAAATTGGAGAAATTTCCAGGCTGGGAGCCACATGGAGTCCGCGAGGCAGTCTTACGGCAATATAGTTGGCTTTTTGCTTCGTGCTGAAGCCACCCAGAGCCAATTCAAATTCTCAGCTTTAGAGCAGTTTTGCATGCACATCACACATAGGCTATTGGGTTTGGAGTTTTTTTTTTTTTTAAATGCCCATTGAAGGTTTTGGGTAAATCTCCATGCAAGCAGTGATAACCTCGTAGGAAAGTTTCGGGACAGCATACAACAAAAGACTTTAAAGTTATACTTTTAGTAAAGCAAACTCATTTACATTTTTATTATGCATGGCCTTTGTTAAAATCTGGCCACATTCATTATGGAAAAGACTTTGTATGCATCCAAGCTTATTGGGAGAACTACTCTTTCTTCTTGTCTGCTTCAAAGCTATTTAGAACATTTGCATATATTGTTAAATCGCTGTTGAGATTTTACTGCTGCATATTTCTTTTAATCAAAAGGGAGGGGGAGGGGGGGAAAAGAAGTTGAAACAAGTTAAAAAAAATCACCCTGGAACCTAACAGTAATTAGCTCAATTACTTAAAGATGTGGTATTATTAATTTTTTAAGATAATTATTAAATAATTCCTTTCTAGATCATCTGAAGATAGAAATAAAAATGAGTACAATGATACTGACAATTTAGTAAACTGAAATGCTACATAGAATATATTTATGGCGAAATACACCCTAGAAACATAGTTTAGACATGTTCAAATATCAACTTAAATATATTATTCTATGTTGACTTATTCCCTCCAGTTAGGCATCTGAGAATGATAAAGAGTTCATAAGGCTCATGTTTTTGCATAGTATATTTCAATTACACAATGTTTTAATGTGCCTCACACTCTTCCTTTTCTTGATGAAAAGTTTCACAGTTTATTGGGCACTGTCATCCAGTTTGGCTTGTTTGGGTTGGTCTACCAAATCTAGGCATTCTCTAAGATCCATAAATATGTTCAGAGTCATACGAACTGGCACATGCTTTTGACAGAGTAATAGATAGAGCTTCAGATTTCTAGTTTTCTTCCATGTTCACATTGTTAAGCATCTGTAGGATGGCAAATTGGTTTGCTAACTATGTTTGAAATTGTTGTTTATGTCCTGGTTTAGCCTCTTGTGACTACTACAGCTTTGCCGATGCTACCATCTGTCATTTTATGCATTGGAGTTTAAGTTGAATCATTGGTCAGATTAAGTAGCATAATGATTGGACCTGCAATCAACACCTTGCATGACATGAACATCTTTGAGGGATGATGAAGCTTAAAAAAATAAAATATGTCAAACTTCAGAGGAATGAATTGTAGGAGATTTTGTGGTGCCAAGTTAAAGCCTCTAATACAGGGGTCTCCAACCTTGGCAACTTTAAGACTTGTGGACTTCAGCTCCCAGAATTTCTCAGCCAACTGGCTGAGGAATTCTGGGAGTTGAAGTTCACAAATCTTAAAGTTGCCAAGGTTGGAGATCTCTGCTCTAATACATCTTTCCAGAAGGGGAAAAAGACAGCTATATTGTGCCAAATTACACAACTATCCGACTACAAAAAGAAAAAACAGGAAAATTACATTCAGAAGGCCAAAGAGTACAGATAAGATGGGAAAAGTTACTTGGGGGCAAGATGAGTTTTAGGGAAGAAAAAGAAAGTAATTCTTAGAAACAAACAACACCCCATTATTTTTGTAGTTCTGTCCCATGACTCATAGATATACCCTAATGGGCTCATTGGCTTCACTGGGCATGTAATGTGTTACATTACATTCTATTAAATAACTGGTTTCTCTATCCAATCCCATGTATATTCTAATTTGCATAAATCTCAAGAGAAAAATGTCACCCAATTCTCTTTAGGCTTGTCTTTGTCTCTGCCAATAAATAAATGCTGCTGCTGCTGCTGCTGCTGCTGCTGCTGCTGCTGCTGCTGCTGCTGCTACTACTACTACTACTACTACTACTACTACTACTACTACTACTACTACTACTAGAGAAAATAGAGAAAGTAATAGAAAACAAAGAGGCCAAAGTGCTCTGAGACTTTAGAATTTAAACAGGCACCTGCCGCGTAAGAAGCCAGACTTAATAATTGTTGATAAGAAAGACAAAAAAGTATGAATAATAGACGTGACAGTACTGGAGATAGCAGAAGAGAAGAGAAAGAACTAGAGAAGATAACAAAATACAAAGACCTGCAAACAGAACAACTGTGGCAAAAGAAAGCAAACCTACCAATAGTCATAGATGCCTTGGGTGCAACTCCAAAACAATTGGAACACTACTTAACTACTGTTAGTATTGACAAATTCACCATCAATCAATTGCAAAAGGCAGCATTAATTGGAATGTTATGTAACCTGAAATTTCTCTCTATACCAATGACTGCATCTCAAAGGATCCCTCTGTTAAAATACTGAAGTTTGCAGATGATAGAACAATTATTGGTCTCATTTGAGATGGTGATGAATTTGCATACAGCCGGAGGTTGAACCCTGTGGTGCAGCTGGAACAATCTGGAACTGAACACACTTAAAATTGTAGATATGATAGTGGATTTTAGGAAGAATCTGCCTATTCTATTATCTCTTACAATATTAGACAACAGAGTATCAACAGTAGAAACCTTCAAGTTTCTGGGTTCTATAATCTGCCAGAAAGCTCAGACTGCCCAAGGAACTGTTGGAACAATACTATAGAGGAATTATTGAGTTTGTCTTTTATACAAACTTTGGTCTGGATTGGCACAACCATTTTAATGGATAGAAGGACTGTAGAAAAAATAATTGCAACTAGCCTGCCTTCCATTGAGGACCTGTATATTGCATGGGTCAGAAGGAGGTTGAGAAAATTGTTGTGTAGTGGGCTTCAGTAGCAGACCAGCATAGCTGCAACAACATTTATTGACTCAAAGCTGGAACTGAGGAACAGCAGCCAAATGCCTGTAATTTATACTCAAGGCCCACAGGGTCTTAACAAATCATAGTACTTGAAAAAGCCCACCCAAATATGAATGTATCAAGTTTCCCTCCAAAACAGTTGGAGTTAACAGTTAGGGTCATCTAAACATTAGCTTCACTTTAGCAGGGCTTAACAAAACTATATATATTTAATACATAACAAAAATATCTAGAGACCAGTGGTGGGTTTTTCTGCATGCGCAGAAGTGTCCCGGGCGGGTGGGCGGAACCTCCCGCCGCCAGTGCTACTGGTTCGCCAGTGCTACTGGTTTGGCAGAACCGGGCCAAACTGGGACCAACTCACCGCTGCTACGGTGTTTTCCCAAAAATAAGACCCCATAATAAGGCCAATTAGCCTTTTCAGCGCATGAGCTGAAGTAAGCCCCCCCTGAAAATAAGCCCCCCCCAACTACTTTCCGGGGGACATGCCGGGACCTGCTCTTTTTGCAGCGGGCACTCTTTTGGCCAGGAGAGCAAGCGAGAGGCAAGTGCGCATACACCCCGCGGGACTAGCTTGTCTCCTCTGGGCTCTGCCTACGGCAATTTTAAACACACTCCTGCCTACAAGGAAGAGGAGGCGAGAATTGATCCCTGCCGGAGGTGCCCAGAGGAGCTGAGCCAGTCCCGTGGGTTGTGTGCGAACCCACCTCTCGCTTGCTCTCTCTCTCCCCCAGCAAAAGAGTGCCCGCCACAGAAAGAGCAGCTCCTGGCCGGGAGAGCGAGAGCAAGCAAGAGGTGGGTGCATGCACACCCCAGGGGACTGGCTCAGCTCCTCTGAGCTGCCTCCGGCAGTATTTTGAAATGCGCTCCTGCCTGTGAGGAGGCGGCGAAGCCGGTCGGGTACAGTGAGCCCACAAGCGCAGGGCTTGAGCAGCAGATGGGCGCATCCAGCCTGTCCCTGTCGCCACCCCTTCAGCTTTGCCTCCCACTGCTGCCTCACTCACTCGCTCGCTGACTCGGGCCGCTCATCCTCCACCTGCCCTCCCCGCATCCTTCAGACGGGGGATGCAGGCGAGGGTGGTGCGTGGAAATCCCCTGCAGGAACAGCCACCCATTCCTCAGTGTTGGATCCACTGATCCACTGATCCTCCCCTGCCTCCAGCTCTCGAGTGAAGTGGGAGGGGGAGAAACTCTTGCGGGCTGCCTGAGGAAACCGAGCTGACAGCCAAACTTCTAGCCAGGCTCAGCGGCAGAAGCAGCCGAGCACACGCTTCCTTGTCTCTTCCAAACGCACCCCTCTCTCTCTCGGCAGAGGGAGGGAAGAGTGCACTTAAGACACATTACAAGGAGAAGGAACCTTTTGGCTGCACGCTGAATGCAATAAATCTTTCTCCCCTTTCGCTCCAAAAGGCTGCCCAGGCATGATGAGTCTCACAAAGACTCATTTCTGGCAGAGTTTTAAAGAGAGAAAGATTTCTTGCATTCAGCGTGCTACTGCGTACTCACTTCACTCGAGAGCCAGAGGCGGGGGAGGATCAGTGGACACAACACTGAGGAACACAATGGAGCTATAAGTCCCATGTAGGATGCGCGTCTTGCAGCCCATCCCACCTGATCTGCCACCCCCAAATTGCGCCCCACCGTGAGACGCGCATCCTACCTGACACTTGTAGCTCCGTCGTGTTCCTCGGCTTTGTGTCCAGAGAAGCCCATTGTAAAAGAAAACTTCTCGCAAGTTCGAGAAGTTTGATTGAACTTGTGTGTTTTCTTTTACAATGGGCTTCTCTGGACAAAACGTCGAGGAACGTGACAGAGCTACAAGTGTCAGGTAGGATGCGCATCTCATAGCCCAACATGTCACACCTGCCAGAAATGAGTCTCTATGAGACTCATCACACCACCGTCGCTGCCTTGTGGAGCAGGACTCTGCAAAGCTTGTGCTGTTGCATACACGAATGGCAGCAGGACCCCAGCTGTGCTGGTATGATGAAGCTTGCGGCAGTCCTGCAGTTCGTGCATGCAACGCACAACAAGCCTTACAGAGTCCTGCTCCATGAGGCAGTGGCAGCGGGCCAGCCGCTCGGCCAGCGCCAAGAACAGGGAGGGGAAGCGGCAACGATGAGAAATCCAGTCCCACACTCGCCGCCTACTGCACCAAAATAATAAGCCCCCCCCCTGATAATAAGGCCAAGGCCGTATTTCGGGGTTCAAAAATATAAAGACACCTCACATCTTGCATATAAACTGTTTCAACTCCTTCCTTCAGGACACTATAGAGCATTGCATGCCAAAACAACTAGTCATGGGGACATTTCCCCCCCCCCATACCATCACTCTCCTGAACACCTAATCACCACAGCACTGTCTTATGCCTAAGGATATTTACACATGTAGTAGGGCTGTAGTACTATTATCCTTCTTATCTTTTCTACTACCTTCTCCTATTAGTATCTTATGAATATATTATTTTGTTGTTTGTATGTACACTGAGAGTTTATGCACTGGACAACTTCCTTGTGTATTCAATCACATTTGGACAATAAAGTATATTCTATTCTATATTCTATTCTAACAGCTTACATCCTGTGACGATACCTCTAACACTTTAACACAGTGGTTCCTAACCTTCCTAATGCTGTGCCCCACCCCACGCCCCCACTGCGATTCACCCCACCACCGCCATTTGGGTTCTTTTACACTCTGCGCATGCACAAAGCATTCTGCGCATGCGCAGAGGGTAAAAGAATCCAAATGGCAGCATCCACGCGAAGTCTCCAGATCCGGGAGAGGTCTCCGCTCGCTTCACATGTTGCCTCTGGGTGCTTTTCGAGCCCTGTCGTGAAAGGCGGGCGCGACTTCAGCGGGGCTGGGACAGTTGGTTGCCCGGAGAGAGCCATCCCCTTCACAGAGTCTCTCCCGTCTACCTGTAGCGTTTGGGGCGAAGGGGGTGGCTCTCTCTGGGCAGCTGCCTGGCCCTGCCCCGCCGAAGTCATGCACGCCTTTCGCAGAGTCTCTCCCATCTATCTGTAGTGTTCGGGGCGGAGGGGGTGGCTCTTTCCAGGCAGCCGCCTGTCCCGGCCCTGCTGGGGCTTGAAAAGCTCCCAGAGGCAACACACGAAGCGAGCGGAGACCTCGCCCGGATCTGGAGACTTTGCCCGGACGCCACCATTTGGGTTCTTTTACCCTCTGTGCATGCGCAGAATGCTTTGCGCATGCGCAGAGGGTAAAATAACCCAAATGGCAGTGGCAGGATGGGTCGCAGGGCGCGGGTTGTGGGGCGCGATATGGCCAGCCTTGTGGCAGTGGGGGAGAGCTGAGGATGCTGGGGCGACCTCTGGGAAATGGTCATTCGACCCCCAAAGGGGTCGTGACCCCCAGGTTGGGAACCGCTGCTCTAACACATCCACATCTACTTATCCCAGATCCTTAGGAAGGGCTCAATAGGCAGACAAAATGGCCAAAACCAGTCTGAACCACTGGCTGACTGTGCGACAGACCATAATAATAAGGATCATTAACAATAATAAATAAATAGATTAAAAAGAAAACAAAAACACAAACTAAACACTCAAAGGGCAGACTCATTGGACCGCTTTTTTTTGCCATCAGTTTTCTATGTTTCTGTGTTTTTTAAGAGGGAAAATTTTACAGTACAGTAACGTGATCGGAGAAAAGTTAGAACTTACAGGAATAAAGAAATCACATAATAGTTTAGGGCAAATTTGTTAACAGAAATTTGTTAGATATGTTGGGAATATTAGAATTTAAGAAGAAACTTAAGAAGAGGAGAAGGGTAGAGGAGGGGAAAAAAGCAGGACAGGAAGCAAATGATTAAAAATGCAGATTAACTTGAGAATACCCCAAAAAGAGGAGTCAGGATGGCAGTTGGAGGCAAACAAACCACTCTGAGAAAATAGATAAGGTGATAGGGAAAGAAATCAGGGTTAGGGTTAGGGTTATTACGCATAATCCCTTGACACACCATTATTAATGAAGAGTTCCATACTGAGCTCTTAATTAGAGGCCACTTATGAAATAAATACAACATTTTTGTTACCAAGAGAATTATCAAAACACTAAAAAATTCTCAAGGGCAGGGGTGGACAATCTGTTGCCCTGACCTGATTATAGTCCCAGGATCCCATTCATGTCTATCTATATATTACTAAAATTCTCACTGATAATTTTTAATGGGATGGAAATGGTAAATCATCTGCCAACAATGTTTGATCTAAGATACTAAGGTGAGCTAATTCACAAAAGGGCCAAAATCTGGGACCCAAGCCTCCTGAAGCAGTGAAATTTGGGAAAGCTGTGACTGCTCAGTGCTATTTCCTTCTGCTAGGCTGAGACTATGGTCATGTGATTTTCATTTTCAGTGTTCCATGACAGTTTCCCAGGCAGTCTCACAATCCTTTGCTACCTTTCCCACCCAGAGGCAGTTATTTATCTAACAGCTGGGAGGGGAAGGGAAGGGAAGGGAAGGGAGGAGGAAGGGAGGGAGATTTCCAATGCTCCCTGCCAGATTCCCTCAAGGAAATTCAATGGGAAAGTCAGCAGGAAGTTGAAGTCGCTCTTATTTTCACTGCTTTTTTTGCCCACCTTTGGTCATTGTTTCTCTGCTTAGGTAAAGAAATATCTCTAAAATGATGACACAACAGGGTTGCCTAGCTTTGAAAAATGATGATGCCAAAATGGTGAAATGTGAGTCATAATATCACAGTGCAAGCTCTTTTGTTTTGTACTTCACTTGATTAATATTACTTAATTATGTTTGGGGAAGAGCTTATATTGTGTTGGTGCAATATACTTTGCTTCATTTGTTTCCTTGCCTCTCAGCAGATGCTTATAATCCCATTTGCAGCCTCCAGCACACCCCAAGTTGTTTCAGGCAAATTGGTAGCAAAATAGCGGTTTCTGCTCAACATTAAAAAAAAATGGGGAGAAAACCCATAAGCGCCTCAATAGTCTCCAGTAAAAATCTGCCTCTAGATGTTCATAAATATAAAGGAGTGATTAGTGCATCCCCTCTGAGGTTCTTCCACCATGTGTGGTTACAAAGGAAACCCCAGTTTCAAATCAACAGTATCATGACTTTATACAGGGGTCCCCAACCTCTGGGCCACGTGGCTCACTACCGGGCGGGGGCCTATTCAGAACTGGGGCACATGAGAAGTGGACCGGCGCACATGCGAGTGGTGGCCCACAGCTCACATGAGTGGAGTTGCGCATGCACTGCTTGCACAGTTCAGTTCCCCTCTCGTTCTCCCAACCAGGCTGCCAAACCGCAAAGGTTTGGGACCGCTGATTTTAATAGGCTTAATAGTTAGCGTCTTAGCTGAGATATCAGGAACCATCTTTCGTTGAAAAAAATACGTAGATTGTATCACAATAACAACAACAGTAAACAAGAGTGAATTTTCAAGTGAATGGAAGTAAATCACTTTAAAATTCAAGCAAGCCTATTTGAATGCAGACTTTTAACCCAATTAAGCTGCATTGCAGCTTTATATTTTAATCCATGGATAGGCTGTTGTTTTTTCTTGCATGATTGAAGTTTAACACTAGCTCACCCAGACCCCCACCCATTACACACAAGAACTGCTAAGAAAACAAATTGTGTCTTATGATAAATATACTTTCCAAATCCAAATCTGGGAGCCTAGGGGAACCAGCAGGCAGTTCCAGGAAAGGGTTTCAGCTTACCAAAAGCAGGTAGTAAATCAGGCAATTTGAAAGTTGAAAGCACTATCGCCTTTTGCATTTATTAAAGCATAGATTTCATTTTGCAATTTACCATTGTAAAATGGTTGTATCTCACTCTCTGTGTTTTTACAGCATGAGCGGTAGAATTGCCTTTATGAAATTTAATTAATTATTAAAACTATTTAATAATAATTGTATAATATGATTATAATTTCATTTTTATTATTTCATAATGTATTTAATATATGCTCTTGTTTTCTATCAAAACTGACAATAATGTCTACTAATAATAAAAGCAAAAAAACCTATTAATACTCTTAATTTAAACAATGAAATTATTTTAACCTCAATTAACCAAAATAGAGAAAATCAACATTTACCCTAATAGCTTCACAATTGTTGAGTGAATCACTGCAGTTGTTGAGTTAGTAACACAGTTGTTAAGGGAATCTGGCTTTACCACTGACTATGCTTGTCAGGAGGACGTAAAAGGCGATCACATGACTCTGGGACACTGCATCCGTCACAAATATGAGTCAGTTGACAAGCAGCTGAATTTTATTCATGTGACTGTGGGGATACTGCTTTGGTCATAAATGTGAAAAATGGTCATTAAGTCATGTTTTTCAATACCATTGTAACTTTGAACGGTCACTAAATGAACTGTTGTAAGTCAAGGACTATCTGCCTTTAGATTCAGATCCAATCCCACTCTTAATTGTTTTATACCACCATAACCATTTCTTCATTTTATTTTAATAACAATCCTATGAGGTATCTTAGGCTGAAGGGAAGTGACTGAATCGATGTCTGAGTCAGTATGGCTGAGTGTGGACTTAAATATTGATCTAACCCCTACTTCCTGTTGGCTAGCCCCCACTAGTGGCTCTAAAATGAAATGTTATGTTGTGTCTAGAAAGCTATCTCCAACGTTTTCTGTGTAATGTAGTGCAAATCTCGTATGTGTGAATTATACTGAAGAAACATGCCTTTCGATAGCAAAACTCCTTTGCAGAATCAGCACATTTATGGCCTCAATATAAGAACTATAAATTGTTTTATACGAAAATATTTTAATTGTGACGGAAGGTAGTCTTTAAGTTGAATGGGACTATACCAGTAATATGTACAGTATGTATGTATGTATGTATGTATGTATGTATGTATGTATGTATGTATATATGTATGTATGTACCTGTATATAAACCCACAGATTTTATTTATATAAACACGTGTGTGTGTGTGTGTGTGTGTGTGTGTGTGTGTGTGTGTGTATAAAATTTTGTGGGTTACAGGTGGGGCAGAATAGCACATTGTACTCTCTGGTGAAACTCCATAATGTACTTTGCAGTTGTCTTTTAAAAATACTTTCTAGACTTCATTTAAATCAGGAGTTCTGATTCAAAAGTACTAACAAATTGGGACTCTTTAAAAGTTAAATCCTGCTTGGCCTTTCTCAGACAAGTGGGAACTGAATGCAGAGGGGAGCTCCCTCTGATGTCTCACCTTGTTCAGATTTCCTATACATTGCTAAATCACAAAATCAGGAGAGGCACACATGAACTACATGGATAAAGATAAGAGCTGGGTCCTAAAACCTTTGCATACATTAATAATATTTGGCTCAGTTCAAGCCAGTGGTCTGCCATTTTGAATATAGCACATTAAAACCCGTTCAACTTTAGAAAAGAAAAGTGTTGGAATTGTTTCCCATCACTGCCTCTAGTCTCCAAGTTGCCCTTTAGAAAGTGAATCCAAACTTTTACACCTTTCATATACCAATATGTGCCACACTGCTGATTTTATCCCAATGTTTTCTGCCTCAGAAAAATCTGCACAGAAATTACAATGGCTGAAGGTAAGTTGGACTGCAAAATCAAACTACATTTTGTACAAAAATTCCATTAGGAAGAACAACAGCTTCTGTAACGTTTTGTAATATTTTTGTTTCTTCTTTCTAAGGAAAAATCTGCATATGTGTGTTAGTATGATTAGATCCACAAGAGGGGGCTGTTGTACAGGTTTATTATTCAAGGAACAGCAAGGAGGATACAGCATTTCACTTGATTTAATTTAATTTAAATAAACGAACATAATTTGTTAACACAAACACACAAACATACAGAATTATACAGGTAGTCCTTGACTTGTGTCTATTTCCCTAATGAGCATCTGAAGTTAGAACAGACTAAAAAAAAAGTAACTTATGACCTGTTACAACTGCTGCATCACCCCTGCAGTCATTTTGGGTGCTTGGCAATTGGTTGCCATTTGTATTTTGTATTTGTATTTGTTTTTGTTTATTTTGTCAAGCATAGATGAATATAAGCGAAGTACAAACAGTAAAACATGATTGAATATATATATAATATTACAAGCATGAATAAGAGTAGAAGAGGTATGAATATATGGGTACATTAGGACAGGAACGGTAGGTACGATTGTGCGCTTATGCACACCCCTTACTGACCTCTTAGGAATGGGGTGAGGTCAATGGTAGATAATAAGAGGTTGAAGTTTTTGGGGTTTGGGGAAGAAACTACTGAGTCAAGTAAAGTGTTCCAGGCGTTGACAACTCTGTTGTTGAAGTCGAATTCAACAAGTCTGGAGCGGTTTACATTAAGTTTGTATTTGCATTTAATTGTATTAATTGTGTTAATTAATTTAATTTTAATTGTATTTGTATTTGCAACTGGTTGCAGTGCCCTACAATAATATGATCCCATTTTGCAAAGTTTGTTGCCATTTTCTGGCAAAAAATGCCCATTGGATAAGCTGGCTTACAATGTGATTAACAACTGCATGATTTGCTTAACGACCATTCATTATTATCAAAATTCTGGGCTCAGTTGTGATCATAAGTCGAGATGTTAGAAAGGGTCGTTCCAGCCACAAAGCCCAATTCCTTAATCAATGTTCTTTCGCTAAGTTTTGGAGTCAGGTAATGGTTTGGAGCTTTTACAATGACTTTGGCCACGGACCATGGTTTGCTTGTTTTAAAGTGGTAATTTTTATTTTATATGCTTGTAATTAATTTTAAACTTGTTTTATTAGATTTTGTATAAAATGTTAAAAATTACAATTTAGGGTTACAATTCTCAATACTATTTTTTCTTGTATAATTTGTAGGCTAAGATCCATTGCCACTCTAGTTATAGAAGTTAAGACACACTCTCAGTGTCTAAGCCAGGGGTCCCCAAACTTGGCAACTTTAAGACTTGTGGACTTCAACTCCCAGAATTCTCCAGACAGCATAGAGAATTCTGGGAGTTGAAGTCCACAAGTCTTAAAGTTGCCAAGTTTGAAGACCTCTGGTCTAAGCTGAGGATCCTCTAATTCTTTCTTCCACTCATCTCTTACCATCTGCATATCAAATTGACTTATTGAAATTAACATAGTCCTCAATGTATGACCACTATTCAGCCCAAATTCTGTTGCTAAGTGAAACATTTGTTAAAATTAAGTTTTGTTCCAATTTCCAATTTCCAATCTTCCTTGTCATAGCTGTTAAATGAATCACTGCAGTTTTAAGTTAGTAACATGGTTGTTAAGGGAATCTGGATTTTCCATTGATTTTCCATGTCAGAAACTGTAAAAAGAGATGACATGACCCTGAGACACTGCAACCGTCATAAATACAACTCAGTTGCCAAGTGTCTGAATTTTGATCATGGGATCGTGGGATGCCACAATGGTCATAAGTATGAAAAATGGTCAAAAGTCACTTTTTTCAGTGCTGTTGCAACTTTGAACAGTCATTAAATAAACTGCTGTAACTCAAGAACTACCTGTAGTAGGTTTTTTTTAAATATTTAACCAACTATTTTGTATCTTGGATATCCGAGTAGCTGAATTTGCTACTGGTCCAAACAATGTTGTTAATAGAGGTTTCTAGTTGTAAATATTGCTATCGGGTTACATCTGGTAGAGCTGAAGAAGCTTCTTGGATGAGAAGCGAAATGTCTTCAAAGAAAAACTAGAAAGTCCAGTTGCCTCTTGAAAAAAGCACCTGTGGGATAATCATGTCCTGGATGACTGAGAATCTCCATAGACATCTGGTATATGATAATTGTCTCTTAACATATATTTTGTCTCTTATCATCATCTTTCAAGTGATACAAAGTCAATATTTCAAGTGATCCAAACAAAGTCAATACTCATACTTCCCTTCGACCGGTTAGGGCCCACAGAGCTGGCCTCCTCCAGGTCCCGTCAGCCAAACAATGCCGGCTGGCGGGCCCTAGGGGGAGGGCCTTCTCTGTGGGAGGCCCCGTGCTCTGGAACCAACTTCCCCCAGGGACCTGAACTATCCCCACCCTGCCGACCTTCCGGAAAGCCGTCAAGACATGGCTTTTCCTGCAGGCAGGGGGTAGAGACTAATCCATCTGAGCTCTCCCCCGGATATGTCTGGTTGATGCATATTTTTTAAATATTTAATTTTTTAATTTTTGAACTTGGTTTTAATTAATGTTTATTTGCTAGTGTTCTTGTATATTGCTGTACGCCGCCCTGAGTCCCTCGGGAGTAGGGCGGCATATAAAAACCAAAAAATTTAATAAATAAATAAATAAATAAATAAATAAATAAATAAATAAATAAATAAATAAATAAATAAATAAATAAATAAATAAATAAATAAATAAATAAATAAATAAATAAATAAATAAATATCTGAGGTTTCATCCAATTTTTTCATATCACCATTTTTTTTCCAATTTTTAATGTTGGATTTCTGCATAATGTCAATATGGCATGGGAAAAAGAATCAAGCTTTTAAAAGATATTACTTTCAATAGCTTTCTAATCGATCCTAGGTAGAGGCAGATTTAAGGGTCTCCTGCTTGGGCAGGGGGTTGGACTAGATGACCTGCAAGGTCCCTTCCAACTCTGTTAATCTGTGAATTGACATAATTGTTTCCAGAAATACTGTACTAGAGTTCTATTGTATTTAGATCATGTATATTTAGAACATTGTCTATTAAACCAAAGGTGCTATCTATGTGCATACCAAAGTTGTCCATGTCTGAAAATTAACACCAGTTATTAGCTTCCAGCATTTAATATTTGACAATAGATAAGTTTGAAGACAAATCTCCTGTTTCAGAAAACCAAATCTTCCCTAATTGGTGGTTGCATTTCCTATAAAAAGTATTCTCAGAATCAAAGAACCTCATACAAAATTTGTAAGATTTTATTTTTTGAAAATATTTTCCAGATGTTTGAATTTGAACAGGAATTTTTCTTGGAGTATAAATTAATTTGGGAAAAATCTTCTTGGCCTTTTAATCAAGATCAAGGCTAGTATCTTATTGCTTTCTTTTTTTTTAAATGACAAAATTTACATTGATTGCTATTTCATTTGTTATTATCTATTCAATTTTCTAACTTTCAATATTGTTTTAATGCTGTCTCTGTCTTTTAAGGTTTGTGCTATTTCATCCAGTTTGGTGTCACTTCTATTTACTCTGTGCTCCCAGTTATTTATTAAAAAATGACACAGATGACGTTATTTCATTCTGTACCTCCAAAATAGATAAGTTAATGGTTATTTGAAGATACACAAAAGATCCAGGCTAAGCCAAGGTGAGCTCAATCTAATGACCTAGTGTAGGGGAGAGAGAGAGAGAGAGAGAGAGAGAGAGAGAGAGAGGGAGAGAGAGGGAGAGAGAGGGAGAGAGAGAGAGAGAGGGAGAGAGGGAGAGAGGGAGAGAGAGAGAGAGAGAGAGAGAGAGAGAGAGAGAGAGAGAGAGAGGGAGGGAGGGAGGGAGGGAGGGAGGGAGGGAGGGAGAGAGAGAGGGAGGGAGGGAGGGAGGGAGGGAGGGAGGGAGAGAGGGAGGGAGGGAGGGAGGGAGAGAGGGAGAGAGGGAGGGAGGGAGGGAGGGAGGGAGGGAGGGAGAGAGAGAGGGAGGGAGGGAGAGAGAGAGAGAGAGAGAGAGAGAGAGAGGGAGGGAGGGAGGGAGGGAGGGAGGGAGGGAGAGAGAGAGGGAGAGAGAGAGAGGGAGGGAGGGAGGGAGGGAGGGAGGGAGAGAGAGAGAGAGAGAGAGAGAGAGAGAGAGAGAGAGAGAGAGAGAGAGAGAGAGAGAGAGAGAGAGAGAGAGAGAGAGGGAGGCAAGGAATGTTGCGGGTCCCATCCCCTAGGGCAGGGGTAGGCAAAGTTGGCTCTTCTATGACTCATGGACTTCAACTCCCAGAATTCCTGATTGGCTCAGAAAGTCTGGGAGTTGAAGTTCACAAGTCATAGAAGAGCCAACTTTGCCTACCCCTGCCCTAGTGTAGGAGAGGGAGGGAGGGAGGGAGAGAGAGAGAGAGAGAGAGAGAGAGAGAGAGAGAGAGAGAGAGAGGGAGGGAGGGAGGGAGGGAGGGAGGGAGGAAGTGTGTGTAAACTCCTGCAACAAAATTGGAAAAAAAGATTTTATTTTAAGGCAGATTTATCTTTGATAGATTGCATCAGACCTGCTGGACCTTCAATGAAGCAGATCCTACAGCTGGCCTAATTTCTTTAATGGCTGTGAAAAACAACATACCTTTTCATCTCTCATGTCTTTCTCTTCCTCTAACAGTGCTGTTAAATATTCGATTTTATCTGCTTGCTCATCAATGATTCGCCTTAACTTATCTATTTTTGCAGATGATAAATCTGCTCTACATTGTTCATCCACTTGTACATATTTCTGTCAAAACAAAAGGAGGAATAGTAAGAGATCCCATTGCAGTTAGTTGTCCAGTTACAACAACATAAGTAGCTTCAGGAGGCATAGGGTTTATGAATGTGTTTTACCATTCTTTTTGGTCTGATCTAAAAAAAAAAAAAGAATAAGAGCTTTTGTGTTTATTTTAATTATGAGGTGGCCAAGGAAGGCGGGGAGAGGTCTGATATTTTATGATACAGCAGTTTGTGTCCCACCAACTTCCCAAACTTTAATTAACCCGCAAGATAAAACATGAAGAAATTATGGTGGTGTTCACATTAGGAAACAGTGACAATCACTGCAGAAGAAGGGAAAAATATTTATTTATTTAATAAATTTATCTAGTGCCCATCTAACTGAACATAACTCTGGGCCATGTACTGCTAACAATTAAAAGAATGTCTCAGCAGTTTAAAACAAAACCCTATAAAATATAAATAAAAGCAATAATGCAGGAGGTGAACATCCATCTAAATCCAATATGACCATTGTGTGGACTCCCCCAGGGATCCACGGCTGCCGGAAAAGCCACATTTTTAGGGCCTTCCAAAAGGCTAACAGGGATAGAGCTAACTCCCCCTCCTGAGCGGGCATAATGTTTTAGAGGGCAGAAGCCACAGCAGAAAAAAACTGTCTGGGTCCCATCAGCTAGAACTCTTTAGCAAACAGGATATGCAACACACCGCTCCTGCTGGCTCTGATAGGATAGGCAGATGGTGTTCCCTCATATAGCCTGACCCCATAGCCTGACCCCACGCCATGTAGGGCTTCAAAAGTCAAAACCAGCACCTTGAATTGCACCTGGAAGCAAACTAACAGCCAATGCAGCTCATGGAACAGAATATAATGACTGTAACTAACTAACACATAACTAAAATAAAGGGGGGGGGGAAATGCAGTGGCTTCCATGTTACAACAGTTAAACCCCAAACCACCACCAATTTAACAGCTAAATTTGGGATAAATAGGATTGAGCCTTAAATCCATGCTGTCCAGCACTGAATGTCACAGTGGCCTGCTGGATGAGTCAGTGAAACTGTCAAATATAAATTAGAGTATGATAGCATATTTCACTTTTAGCAGTCAGTGTGGAAGGCTTGCAGATAACAATTCAGCATGTAATGAACAGCTACCAGTATTTATAGCCACTGACAGTATTAGCTAATAAACTAATACAATCCTCTTTGAAACCGTTCAGAGTTTCTGTCATTACCATGCATATCTAATCTCTTTGAGTGTATTTCAGTAGATAGAGTGGCAAAGTTTAGACGCGACTAGGGAAGCCAATATATTCCAGTAGTCCTGTTACTCTTGTGTAAAAATTGCTTTACATAATGATTGGGCAGAATCACAACATCTACACAGGAGAATCTCACATGTTTCCACATTGGTCCTTTAGACTTCCATATTGGTCCTTTAGATTTTCAGACTATTTCACTTGTGTGTTTTTTTATCAATTCAGGTTCTTGGTCAGAAAGTTAAAACATTGAGATAATTTACTTCAAATACCAAATTTAACCCAGTAAATAGAAGTAAGCTACATCCCTCTACTTTTTTTTAATTTAAATTTTACATGGCCTGACTCCAAGTGACTCTGGCTAATTCACAAACACAGAAAAATAGCAATAAAAGAATAGTACAATAAAGGCAAAGAATGAAAAAGATGGTAAAACCAGGTAATAATGAGAAACATAACATACTATTTATAAAAACTTTCAACAACTCTAATAAAAAGTCAGAGCAAAGAACATATATTGTATTACATGCCTCAAGTAAACACAGTAGCAAGAATCAAAAACTCACTGAATAGTTCATTTTAAGAATAGCAAGTGCATCACTTAATTGTTGTTGGTAGCTATATCGTGTTTTCATTTCTTTCTGTAATTAAAAAAGAAAAGATTCATATTTGTATGAATTATTAAATTAATACTACTAACAAACTGAAAATGTAGGTTACAATGCAAACAAGTAATCCCCATTGTAGAAAAAAGTTCTTATCAAATTTCTCTTTTTAAATATTTTTTTTTATTTTTTTTAATATTAAAGTATGGAGCTACTCTACAGTGTGATCCATAAGTCAGTTTGTCTGGTGCTGTCTGCTTCAGAGTTCTTGCCAAACCTTTAGAGTGCACACCATAAGAATTTTAATCTAGCATAACTGGATGTCTCCTGATTAAGGAAGACATTACTGAATTTGATGGATCTAATATTGTTGAGACTTATAATTGCAACACAACTGCTGGCTGCCAGTCTTGGAAAGCCTGAGTTATGAGATCTTGTGCAGAATAATCAAGGAAAGAAAATTATGAAATATAAGCATTCTTTTTCCACATACAGTATGAAAGGAACACGGGAAATTTGTGAACTAATTTGTCTGTCTTCTCTGCAGTGTAGCAAGTTAGTGGTCATGTTTGGGCATTGAACAACAACTGAAGAAGAAATAATTAACAGATAGTCTTCAACTTATGATCACAACTGAGCGCAAATTTTTTGTTGCTAAGCGTGATAGTTATTAAGTGATTTTTGCCCCATTTTACGACCTTTCTTGCCACAATTGTTAAGTTAATGACTCAATTGCTAAGTTAGTAACATGGCTTCCCCATTGACTTGCTCATCAGAAGGTCACAAAAGATGATCACATGATCCTGGGACACTGCAACTGTTATAAATATCAACCAGTTGTCAAGTATGCCAAATTTGATCATGTGACCATGGTGCAACAGTTATACGTGTGAAAAATGCTCATAAGTCACCTTTTTCAGTGCTGTTGTAACTTCAGTCGTTTAAACAAAATATTGTAAGTTGAGGACTATCTATATGGTCCATCGTGAGACAAGGAATTGGTTTTGAAAACACAAAGGACCTTAATGCAGCTCCAATGCCACTTAAGGTCAGCTCTCTGCCTGAATTTTAGGACTGACTTACAACATTAAATCTTCAGTTTTGGTAACCATGATGTAAAAAAGATGTTGAGTGTCTAGAAAGAGTGCAGAGAAGAGCAACAAATATGATTAGGGGACTGGAGGCTAAAACATATGAAGAATGGTTGTTGAAATTGGGTATGCCTAGTTTAATAAAAAGAAGGACTAGGGGTGACTTGATAGCAGTGTTCCAATATCTAAGGGGTTGCCACAAAGAAGAGGGAGTTAAGCTATTTTTCAAATCACCTGAAGGAAGGACATGAAGCAATGGATGGAAACTAATCAAGGAGAGAAGCAACCTAGAACTAAGAACAATTAACCAGTGGAACAATTTGCCTCCAGAAGTTGTGAATTCTCCAACACTGGAAGTTTTAAAGATTGGACAACTATTTGTCTGAAATGGTATATGGTTTCCTGCCTGAACAGGAGGTTGGACTAGAAGACCTCCAAGGTCCCTTCCAACTCTGTCTATTCTATTCTATTCTATTCTATTCTATTCTATTCTATTCTATTCTATTCTATTCTATTCTATTCTATTCTTATATTCTTCCGCTTTATCATCTTCATCTTCTCCTTCTCTTTTTCCTTCTCCTTAAAGAAAAGTTCTGAAGAATTTAAATACTTGCACTTACATTTATATTAATTGGATTGGTTTTTTGTAATTACCTGGTTATTCTTTTATAGCTATTTATAGACAGCACAGAAACAAGCATGCAAAGTGAAAAATGAAGATGAAGGATGTTAACTTGTACCTGCTTATAAAGTTTCTCAATGTCTTCCAGTCGGTCATTTATCTCAAGCCAGAGTTTGGATGAATATTCCTGTATTTTTTCCTCGTACTGCATTCTCAGAATATTTTTATACATTGCAAAGTCATCACAGAGAGAGTATGTAAACTAAAAATTCAAAAAAGATAAATGTTATATAAATTCATAATTTGTTTTGGAACTGTTGTGATTACAAAAGGTGGATATTGACTATGATGGATTTTTTTTAAACTTTGGTTTCGCTTTCTGTTTCAATGTTTTGTGGGTAGTTGAAAATAAAGAAGAAATAATAAGAAAGTTGATCAGAAATGCAAATGTAAATATCAGTGAAGAAAAAATCTTTGCAAATATTGAAGTATAATGATGACTATAGACATATGAGTCCCATACAGATTTTATATGCAAACTAGCCCTCATATAAACAAGGGCAATTAATCACATGGACTGCAGCAATTCAATTCAATGCAATCCAACGTACTCTCTAACTTCAAACTGGAGGTTTGGAGCAAGGTAAAAAGCACAATAAAGATAAAAAGAGAATATCTGAAAAATGATAATTAAAGTTACCTCTAGTAAAGTTCTTGTCAATGCTGTAGACTGTTTCAGATCTCCTACTTCACTTATCTCAGTTTGAGTGGCATGATCAGAGATGACAAAACCTATTTTTAGGTCCTCTGAAATGCAAGGCCTACAGATTTTTAAAATAAAAATTAGTTACATTAAACAGCAGAGAAGCTTTGCCTAATAGAAATTAGCATTTTAATTTACAAAATGTTCCATCTTATATATCTTCAGTGTTATAAACATAACTGGGATGGAGTCAATTCCCATATATTTTCAAGCAAGCCTATTTATAATTCCTTGATTTTCAACGAATACAGTGCTTTCAGGTGATTGATCTTGTACTTTGTTTTTATTATTCTGCAGTAGAATGTTATAATTCTCTCATTTGGAAGATAGTATAGCTAGGAACTAGGAAAGGTAAAGAGCCTTTTACACAATCAGAACTTTTATTCTTGATAGTAATATGAAGTGGCTTGCCATTTCATTTTCTTCCTAAGGTTGAGTTTTGTTTTGTTTTTTGTTTTGTTTCCCAATCTACCCACTGGGGTTTCGAAAGCATTTTGGCCAAATGTTAACCAGGTCTAATTCACTTTATCTTTTTGAAATTAGCCCAGGTTGGCTGTGTGCTGTCACCTGATGGGCATTATATAGAGGAACAGATATGAAATTGTCTAAAGGAAATTCCAGATTTAATTCAGGGCCATTTCTTAAAACAGCAGATGTTATGTAAAATCTGCACTTGAAATCTAGATATCCGGTAACTGCATCCAGTACAATTTGCCCATCTAACCTATGAATGTGTAACTGTCTGACCAGGTAATTTACATAATGCTCTATTCCAATACAAAGATTTATGGTTGTGTGTGTGTGTGTGTGTGTGTGTGTGTGTGTGTGTGTGTGTGTGTGTGTGTGAGAGAGAGAGAGAGAGAGAGAGAGAGAGAGACAGACAGACAGACAGACAGACAGACAGACAGACAGACAGACAGACAGACAGACAGACTACAGCATGTAGAGCATATGCAGTAAACCTTTTGATAACCCTTGCATAGAAGGCTTTCTATGCCTCATTTTGTAGCCATAGAGCCACACTACAAAATGTGGGGAAAGCTAGGATAATACCTTAAATTAAATTTAGTTCAGATTGATTGAATGCAGTTTATATTGCTTCTTATGTACTTACTAGCTTCCACCTTCAGTTACATTAGACTTTTCAAGTTGATAGACTTAGAGAGACTTTTGGGGCCCATATGTTGCCTGACACTGGATTAAATAATTTAATTATCTTGTGCCTTCAAGTGGTTCTCTAAAGCTGGGGTCTCCAACCTTGGCAACTTTTAAGACTTGTGGACTTCAACTCCCAGAATTCCTCAGCCAGCTTTGATGGCTGAGGAATTCTGGGAGTTGAAGTCTACAAGTCTTAAAGGTTACCAAGGTTGGAGTCCCCTGCAAAAGAGTCTGCACTCTAAGCTAACTGTGTATACATGATTCATCATATTGACATTTTCAGCCTAGAACAGCATAAAACACTCTTCAGAAGTATTTAGGAAAGGTTACTTGCTTCCTTAATGCCCATTGTCAATTTATTTGAAAAGCCGGTTATTTTCCTTAGCAAGGTCTTGTGGGGACAGCTCATAATGTTTAGATATCTTGAAGGTGGAAACTATCCAAAGATTCCCTGGCTTTGGCAGTTTTGACAGATGCACACAGTGACTGCTTAGTCTTCTGACCATCAAATCAGAATGAGTCAACATGTACGTCACCCAAGCTAAACTTAGCTCATTCAGAAAGGGAACTCTTAACGCAAAACTATAATAAGACACATGGTTATGCCATTCTTAAAATGTCTTAAAATGACTCCTTGCCATAATCGCTCCTAGTTTGCGTTATACAAGTGATTCCCTATGCATGAATTTGTGCCATATTTCAAACTCTTTCAATGGGAACATGAAAATATTCACTTGCAGGAGTAGGGAGGATAAAGACCTTTCCTGGTTCCGAATATGACCCCAGAAATGCAACTGAATTTTAAGAGCAAATATGGAATGGGGTGGCCTATGAAATGTTGTATTGCCAATAAATAAATAAGCCAACAACAATCAATCTCCTGTGAGAGTTATTTCTCACACTATTGGGAATGATATCTATTGAAACAGTAAACAGATGCAGACAGCCCCTCATTCATAAAGAGGCAGGCTTCCAGTCCTCTACATAAAAAATCCGGAAGAAGTGAAAAAGAGTTGCATATACTGTATATCGGTATCTCATTCAGAAATAAAGTATTAACGGAAATTCTCATGTTGCAACCATAATCTTCCTTCTAATAAATGCCACTAAATAAAATTTTTAGAGACTTGTTCCATGAATTAACTATTAACTGTAGAGAAAGGCAGACTGGCATCATCCTCAACTGGACACAATACACAACTGGACAAACTAACTGTAGTATATTTCCATCTACATTTTCAGCATTGGTGGGCAAAGCTAATGACTCAATGCCACAATTTGTTTTCTTGTTCATAGAAGCTTTTTAGAAACAGCCTTGCTGGGTATAGATAATGTAGTTAAGCATTCTATTCTCACAAGAACCAAGTAAAATCCCTTTGGGCAGCTCCAAAGCAGGACATGAATATAGGAATTCTGTCCTTCTTTCTAGCAACTGATACTCAATGATGTGTAGCTTTTCTAGCATCTTTTAGTCAACATTTCAGTGAAGTAACAAGTTTCATATTATTTTAGTGGTCTAGGGATTTTGCAGTGTATCACAGGACAGGGAAAATGATATTCTTTATTTGATTTTAGGAGTTTTTAAGCAATCAGGACTAGCAGGGATCTGATCTAAACCTATTTTAATATAATCCACATTGTGGATTATATGACACCGTGATAGTTTATTTCACAGATCAGAAGTTCCCAATCTTTTGTAAGTGCAGGGGGGCAGCTTGCCCCTTCACAATATCCCCATACAGGACATAAACAGTTACAAAGCACTGATTTACCAGAATATTACCTGCCTCTCCCTATAGTATCCCCAGTAGAGGATATTGTCTATTACTCTTACTTGACTTTGTTCTCTTTTTGGCTTAGGAGCAAGATTCCAGATCAAATATTTTTGTTTATTTTTCCCCTCAAGAATATTCTAGGGGGGACAATTTATCTTTCATTCTAAGGCTCGTGTAAAATAAAAGTGCAGGAAAATAAAAAGCTGTTTCAAGCAAAATCAAAGTATTTTTCAATTAACCCTGTTCTTTTTCATTTGAAAGGGCTTCCCTGTATCCCAACCCTTATTAATTGAACTTTTAATTGAGATATGCAAAAATTTCAATTCAGGGAGCTTACATATCCCAGGATGTGGCTTTCAATTACATGTATACTAATCTCTCCTGGTCATCTTTAAGAGAATAATCTTTCCTCCCTTGGAAGTGAACTATTTTAAAATAATATCAATTAAAAAGAAAACAATATATAAAAGCATCTATGGAGATTCTAGTCATCCAGGTCATGGTTATCTCAAAGGTGCTTTTTCAAGAGGCAACTGAACTTTCTTTGTTTTTTTTCTTGAAGGTGTTTCGCTTCTCATCCAGTCATCAGTTCTGACTGGATGGTGGTAGGGATGAAAGGATCGCCCCGGGGTGAGAAATCTTTCTGACAGAGAGCTTCTTCAAACAGAAAAGAATGTTTTATCCAAAGGATTTTGGATTTTGCAGTAGTGCTAGAACAGCTACCAATCATAGATCTAATCCAGGGGTGGGTTCTGGTTTTCTTTGCTGCCGGTTTGCTCCTTGATGCGCGTACGCTTTGCACAGGCGTGTGCGCATGCGCAGTGGTATAAAACCAGCTTCTGCGCATGCGCAGAAGCAAAAAAACAAGATGGCACCACCTATGGCGCTGCCGAGAGAGCCAGTTCAGGGGTGTGGCAGGCCTGGGTCGCTGCCGGTTCCAGCGACCCAGGCCGCCAGATTACTACCGCTTCCATAGAAACGGTCCGAACCGGGAGGAACCCACCTCTGATCTAATCATAACCACAGAGTCAGCCATCAGGAATAATAAACTGGCAGAACCAGAGGCAGAACAATTAAGGATGAAGATATCTGCAGCCCTCACCAATGTCAAAACACCTCCCTCCAACCTCACAATTCAAGAAAGGAGAGCAGTGATATCCCTAGGAAGAGATCCAAACATCACCATATTGTCAATTGATAAAGGAAGATGCACAGTTATTCTGAACACAGATGACTACAATGCCAAGGTGAACAGTTTTCTGAAGGACACTGCTATATATGAAACTTTGAAGAGAAATACTACGAATTAGGTCATCGATTTCCTGCAACAACTACTGAAAGACAATGCTATTGACAAACTACAATACTATTGTACTGGGGCTATCCTGGGGAAGCCACAGATATATGGATTCTCCCAAATCCATAAAGAGGGAACATTCAGACAATTGTCAGCAACATCAACTCCGTCACCTACAACATCTAGCCACCTTATTGGCTCCTCTGGTCAGCACCACCACTTGTCAGCAAAGTTTGGAAACTAAAGTTAGATCCAGATGAGACTATGGTTTCTTATGATGTGACTGCACTGTTTACTTGCAACCCAACAACTGAAACTGTCACAGTAGTGAAGAAATGACTGCTACAAGACAGACATTAGGCAATAGAACCAACCTCAGCCCAGATCACATATGTGCCATGTTGGACCGCTGCTTGACCACTACCCATTTTAAATACAATGGAAGTTTCTACATACCTGAGCCATGGGTTCACCTGTGTCCCCCACTGTGGCCAAGAAGAGAAGCCCTAAGGCCTAAGCTCCTTCACAGGAATTCCACCCATTCACTGGTATAGGTACCGTGTTTCCCCCAAAATAAGACCGTGTCTTATTTTATTTTTTTTGGACTAAAAGGCCCATTAGTTTTGCGGAATGTCTTATTTTGCGGCCACCTGCCCACTCCCTCTCACCATCTGCTTGCCCATGGCTGCAACAGCTTACAGGACTTCCCAGGACAGACGCACTTTTCGCCCAGATGAAGAAATGATGCAGATTTGAAGCTTCACAGAAATAACAGCGACTCAAAGCTTCGTCTGTTTGCAAATGTGATGCTTTAAAACAGAGCTAATCCATTTCAAAGTGCCCCATTTGCAAGCAGACGAAGCTTCGTCTCCCTCTGGGCGAAAAGTGTCTGGGCGCCTATAGGGCACTTGGGAATGGAGCAATTTGGATGATTTGAAACGGGGCAAATCACCTCGTTCCCAAGCATCCCATAGGTGCCCAAACAGTTTTTGCCCAGATGGAGAAATGACAGAGACTTGAAGCTTCATCTGATTGTAAATGGGACGCTTTGAAACAAAGCTAATTACTCCATTTGCAAGCAGATGAAGCTTCATCTCCCTCTGGGTGAAAAGTGTCCGGCGCCTATCGGGTGCTTGGGAACGGAGCAATTTGCACCCATTGGCACCCAAACACTTCACCTGGACAGAGAAATGACAGAGACTCCATGCTTTGTCTGCTTGCAAATGCTTTGAAACAGAGTGATTAGCTCCATTTCAAAGTGCCCCTTTTGCAAGCAGACAAAGCTTTGTCTCTCTCCGGGCAAAAAGTGTGCAGCAGAGCAGTGGTGAAATCAAAAAAATTTCCCTACCGGTTCTGTGGGCGTGGCTTGGTGGGCATGGCTGGGTGAGCTCAAAAACCAACTTTCACACTTCACACACAAACAACACAAAAGCTACACAACTGACTCACACACAATGCAAAAGCACACAAAATGGCCCCTGCAACAACAAGCAGAAACCTCACAGAGCCACAAAGAGCTCAAAAACCAACAAAAATAACACAAAAGCCACACAAGTGACTCACACACAATGCAAAAGCACACAAAATGGCTCCTGCAACAACAACAGAACCACAAAGAGCTCAAAAACCAACTATCACACTTTGCACAAAAATAACACAAAAGCTACACAACTGGCTCACACAATGCAAAAGCACACAAAATGGCCCTTGCAACAACAAGCAGGAACCTCACAGAGCCACAAAGAGCTCAAAAACCAACTTTTAACTTTACACAAAAATAACACAAAAGCTACACAACTGACTCATACACAATGCAGAAGCAGCTGGACTTCACACAAAATGGCCCCCGCAACAACAAGCAGGAACCTCACAGAGCCACAAAGAGCTCAAAAACCAACTTCTACACTTTAAACAAAAATAACACACAAGCTGCACAACTGACTCCCACACAATGCAAAAGCATACAAAATGGCCCCTGCAACAACAAGCAGGAACCTCATAGTGCCACAAAGAGCTCAAAAACCAACTTTCACACTTTACACAAAAATAACACAAAAGCTACACAACTGACTCACATACAATGCAGAAGCAGCTGGACTTCACACAAAATGGCCCCTGCAACAAAGCAGGAACCTCACAGAGTCACAAAGAGCTCAAAAATCAAATATCACACTTTAAACAAAAATAACACAAATGCTACACATCTGACTCACACACAAGCAAAAGCACACAAAATGGCCCCTTCAACAACAAGCAGGAACCTCACAGAGCCACAAAGAGCTCAAAAACCAACTTCCACACTTTAAACAAAAATAACACAAAAGCTACACAACTGACTCACACACAATGCAAAAGCACACAAAATGGCCCCTGCAACAACAAGCAGGAACCTTACAGTGCCACAAAGAGCTCAAAAACCAACTTCCACATTTTAAACAAAAATAACACAAAAGCTGCACAACTGACTCACACAATGCAAAAGCACACAAAATGGCCCCTGCAACAACAAACAGGAACCTCACAGAGCCACAAAGAGCTCAAAAACCAACTTCCACACTTTAAACAAAAATAACACAAAAGCTACACAACTGACTCACACACAATGCAAAAGCACACAAAATGGCCCCTGCAACAACAAGCAAGAACCTCACAGTGCCACAAAGAGCTCAAAAACCAACTTCCACACTTTAAACAAAAATAACACAAAAGCTATACAACTGACTCACACACAATGCAGAAGCAGCTGGACTTCACATAAAATGGCCCCTGCAACAACAAGCAGGAACCTCACAGACACAGTTCCAGCAAATAGGTAGTTTTAAAAAAATGCTTTAAAAAAGTTAAAAAAAAGGTTCATCAGCTGGGGCAATCAGCTGTGCTGTGATTGCAGGAAAACTTTTTTTTTACTTTTTAAAAGCATTTTTACTTTTTTTAAAGAGAACCGGAAGTATTTATTACTAATGGTTCAGGCGAACTGGCCAGAACCGGTAGCATTTCACTCCTGCGAGCAGAGCCAGGCGGAGGCAGAGGCGGGAGGGGGGGGCAGGTGATTCCAATACGCAGCCCACTCTCTCCCACCATCTCTCGGCTGAGCAGGCACACATGTGGGGCATCAGGATTGCCTGCCTCCCCCATATCTCTGCCTCCGCCTGCTACTGGTGCCGCCATGCAAGCCTCCTGCGAGCCTCCCATGAACCAGGTCCAAATCGCCTGTCTCCCCTGGTCTTTGCCTCCACACTCAGACTTATCTGTGCTGCGCCAAGGAGCTGGCGGGCTGCGGCCGGTCACCGTTGGTCTCTATGCACTCACTTCCTCTTGTGCTAGCCATGCCCATCCCTCCGGGCTTATTTTTTGGGTAGGGCTTATATTAGGCTCACTTTAAAAAAAAGCAGACTAGGGTTTATTCTCCATCTATGTTAGAATTGAACATCCCTCCCTCAACAGAGAGGTGGGAATACACCACCTATCTCCTGTCTACAACACAGTCCTTTCAGCAGTTCCAGGAAGATTCCACACACCATTGGCACTCTGATTCAGGTGACCCTGAGAGCACAGAAAAAAACCCCATGTGGCCTCAACGGCTCTCAGAGAGAGTGCTAAAAACCAGATGATTGCAAAGAAATATAATCCATTTTCCCCACCATCCAGTCAGAAGTGATGAAACTTCTTGGATGAGAAGCGAAACGCCTTCAAGGAAAAATAAAGAAAGTCCAGCTACCTTTTGAAAAAAGCATCTCTGAGACAATATATAAAAATGTAAAAATAGTCCTATCTCCTAGGACAGTGGTGGCGAACCTATGGCACGCATGCCACAGGTGGCATGTGGAGCCATATCTGCCGGTACGCGAGCCGTTGCCTAGCTCAGCTCCAGCGCGCATGTGCCCGGCAGCCAGCTGATTTTTGGCTCGCACGGAGACTCTGGGAGGGCGTTTTTGGCTTCCGGAGGGCCTCCGGGGGGATGGGAGAGGGCGTTTTTGCCCTCCCCAGGCTCCAGGGAAGCCTCTGGAGCCTAAGGAGGGCAAAAAATGTGCCTACCGGGCCCACCAGAAGTTTGGAAATGGGCGATTTTCGGCCTCCAGAGGGCCTCTTGGGGGCAGGGGAGGCCGTTTTTGCCCTCCCCAGGCAGTGGATTATGGATGTGGGCACTCGTGCATGTACGATAGCACGTGCACATGCACTTTCGGCACCCGAGGAAAAAAAGGTTCACCATCACTGTCCTAGGACAGTGGTCCCCAACCCCCGGTCCGGCGGTACCGGGCAGCCCTGCTACTGCGTCTTCTGTGCAGCGGCGGCGGCGGGTCCTGCGACTTTTGCGAGTCCTGCGAGTCCCGATAATAAGCGCAGGGACAGGAGTCCTGCATCTGCCGACGTGCCCCGGCCCAGCTGATCAGCGTGGGGGGCGGGGCTTCTGTGCGTGGCTCATCAGTATTGAAAGTAACGTGTACAGGAGGGCCTGTCTGCGATGCCGCAACCCCCCCCCCAGTGGGCCGTGGAAAAATTATCAAACGTTGACCGGTCCACGGCAATAAAAAGGTTGGGGACCACTGTCCTAGGACATGTACTTCCTAGTTTCATTCAGTTTGTGGAATCTAATGCAACTGGGCTGCCTTTTCCAAACCCGATTCTATCTGCATCTCTGTTGGTTGCATAGCAGTAATATTCATCTCCATTATTTAATAGCAGAAAATTGTTTTACTTCATAAATTGTTACACAGGGCCCAACAACACAGTGTATATAATTGTTTTAATCTGGACTATGATGGAATAGCATACAGTAACTGTATACTTTCAGTAAAGTATTAAATATTTCTGTATATATATAAGACATACTGTATACTGTATCAGAGGTGGATTTCAGCAGGTTCTGACCAGTTCTGGAGAACCAGTAGTGGAAAATTTGAGTAGTTCCGAGAACCAGTAGCGGAAATTTTGAGAAGTTCGGAGAACGGGTAAATACCACCTCTGACTGGCCCCGCCCCATCTATTCTCTGCCTCTAGTCCCAGCTGATTGGGAGGAAATGGGGATTTTGCAGTAACCTTCCCCTGGAGTGGGGTGGAAATGGAGATTTTACAGTATACTTCCCCTGCCATGCCCACCAAGCCACGCCCACCAAGCCACACCCACAGAACCGGTAGTATTTTTTTTTAATCCCTCCACTGTATTGTATGGTTACCCATGATAAGCAAAGACATGTGAGTTGGCTCTATTTAAAAATGACTATTGTCCTTTGGGAGGGTGATGATATGTAAGTTAAGAATGAGGTCATGTTCTGATGACTCCATCACACACATGTAATTTGTAGGTGCATTGTTTCTAAATGAATTGTCACTATCACATAACCTAAGTTATCTCATCAGGTTCTTACCCAGGTAATTTGAATACATTAGAGCTGTATTATTTCCGAGGACAGTTTCAGTTAATTACTTCTAGGTAGTTAATGAAGATTTTTCAGCAAGTTTGACCTTGGGCTTTATTCTGCTTTAGCTTTGCTGTTTCTTCTATCACTCCTGCTTTTTTTGTTTCATGTTTTGGGCTTTTATACTGTCATTATAGGATGATTGTTTAAAGCCATTGTGGGCATATACCCACACCAGGAGGCTGTAGTGGCAGAATATTTTAATTTAAAAAAAGGTAAACTTGTTTGAAATGAAGTGTGTCTATATCCGTGGTGGCGAACCTATGGCACGCGTGCCACAGGTGGCACGCGGAGCCATAGCGGACGGCACGCAAGGGTTGCCCACCGGCAAACCGGAAGTGCGGAAAAACGCACTTCTGGTTTGCCGGTGAGCTGTTTTTTGCACTCCGGAGGGTTCAGGGAAGCTCCCTGAAGCTCCGGAATGCAAAAAACTACAAAACGGACAAACCGGAAGTGCATTTTTCCGCACTTCCGGTTTGCCCGTTTCGTTGTCCCAGGCTCCGGTAAGGCCTTTGCGCGGGGATGGGGGGGGTGTACGCATGCGCAGGGGGCAGCATGGGGGGGTGTTGTGCGCATGTGTGTGGGGGAGGGAATGGGTGTGGGCATGCGAGCGTGCGCAAGCGCGCGCCCCCTTTTTGGCACGCGAGCCTAAAAAGGTTCGCCACCACTGGTCTATATACTTCTCATCTGAAGAAGTCTTAACCCATACCTCATACCTCCACCAGATGTTCTCCCTCCCTTTTACTCTTGTACTTTATTATGAATCCTCCCAAAATGCTCCCTGTAGCTGGTTCAGCATTTTACCGGTAGTCATGTTCCAGTTCCTCTAAACCACAAGGCAGAGTTAAAAGTTCTAAGATGTTTGGTGAGAGGGTCAGCTTCTGGGTTGAGAACAGGGTAGAAGTCTGCTCAAGACTTTCATGTCTTTTGGAGTGGTAGGCAGAAACAGGAAGTGTATGGGCTTTGGCCATCTTTCTTCCTCTTCCTGTGTCTTGGAAAGAACATTAGCAAGGACCCAATCATGGGTTACCATGGCAACAATGTGGACATTCTGTATTTACTACTGTATTTTTTCTATTCCTCGAACAAAAATGTAATTCTAGCTGGAGAAGACTCTGCTGCAGTGAACTTTGAGGAGAGGAAGTTGTGACTGACCTTCACCTTCAGACCAGCAGTTTTCCACTAAAAATTGAAACACATAACCAATTTAGTTATTTGTTTGATTGGTGAAAGACAACCGAAAATTAACTAAAGATGTCTTAACTCCTTTTTCCGACAAGAACTACATTCTCTGGCCAGTAAAGTGCACAGTTGAAATTAGGCTGGATGTTGAAATGGAGTAGAAGCTATTTTACTGAACTACTTTCAGTAAAACACCACTGTCAGATTTATTTTTTTTTCCAACTTGGATACTCAGATGTGTGGATTTGAGCTATCAGAATTTTCCAGCTGTCTTGGCTACTGTAGATCAACTTCCATCACTTCTCCAGCATCCCAGGAGCTCTAGCTAAAGTTTTCCCATTGGCTGAACAAAGGATTACAGCTCTGAGTGACAGCACTAAGGATTAGGCTTTCTAAGGAAACTCAGTGTAAGAAATCAGAGGATTGATGAAGAATTGGAAGCTGAGGTTGCAATTCTGTGGTCTATTGTGAAATACTAGGCATCACGCACCCGGCCAAACCTCTTGGTTCAAAGGTAAGCAAACTACAAACCATCTTTTTGTGGCTTCTTATATCCCTCTGCCAGTGCAGCTGAATGGGACATGATTGCTCAAAGTCAGAGATATGATTTCCTGTTATTCTCAACTGGGACATGAGTGGAAACTGTAATTTACTTTTTCTCTCTATGATTGTAAAACTATAACACCTTAAAAGAGACTTAATAGTGTCTTAATGCAAAAGTACTTCACTCTCAACAAAATAAGAAAAAAAGGAAAATTCCCAATATATCTGTGTATGATTAACCCTGCCTATGTGTCCTATCCCTAGGCCCAATCCAGCCCCTCCCCCACTTTCAATATAAAGTGCAACCTTGGTCATCAACAAAGTCCCCATCTCAGCTGGAGATGAATTTGTATATTGGAACTAGAGGTTGCTGCCTCTAAAAATCACATATCTGTTGTCCAACATATCCAAAGGATGCTAGGATGGAGGCAATGATAAAGTCTCCTTCAAGTTGCACTTCTTGTTTCATAGACTTTGTAAGATCATGTATTTTGGCAAAAAATACCAAAGTAGTTTCTCTCTGACTTATCTCTATTTTTTACTTTCCTAGTTTAGTCTATCCTCTTAGACTCTTGTCAGGTTGCTCAGGTGGACCACATAGGAAACATGACAGATGAGTTGATTCTACTTTATTGTGAGGCTACATTAACAGAATCTTGCAAGTCTGAAAGTACAAATCCTCTGCCTTCTTTTTTATAGCCTGAGAACTTAGAGTAGGTCCCTCCTAAGTCTTTCTCCATCCATTATGAAGCTGCAGGCTAAGGCCTTTCTTAATTTGAAGGCAGCATTTCCCTCTCTCATCTCTTGAGGTCATTTCCACATACCATTACTGCTTCCCTGATTGTCTTCTACCCAGTCTAATTTGACCCTGCTTACTTCTTCCACATCACAGAATATAGAATAACAGAGTTCAAAGGGACCTTGGAGGTCTTTTAGCTCAGCCCCCTGCTCAAGCAGGAGGCCCTATACCATTTCAGACAGATTGCTGTGCAGTCTCTTCTTAAAAGCTTCCAATGATGGAGCACCCACAACTTCTGAAGGCAAGCTGTTCCACTGGTTAATTGTCCTCACTGATAGGAAGTTTTTCCTTAGTTCTCCTTCTCTCCTTGGTTAGTTTCCATCCATTGTTTCTTGTCTTGCCTTCTGGTGTTTTGGAAAATAGACAAGGTCTCCTATGAGTTGCCACCAGGATAGAAAAGTCTAGTCCAATAAATATTGGAGGTGTAAGGGAGACAAAGCAATTAACTGGTAAAAGAGACTGTAAATGAAATCTTAGCCCTGAAATAGTAAGCATAAGAAAAAGATTTAGAGTAACTTCACCTTGATTAAGCACAGTACATGTAGTCTTCAACTTAAACAACCACAATTGGGACCAGAATTTTTATTGCTAAGCGAGGCAGTTGTTAAGTGAGTTGCATCTGATTTTTCAACCTTTTTTTGCCACAGTTGTTAAATGAATCACTGCAATTGTTAAGTGAATCATTGGTCGTTAAGTGAATCCAGTTTTCCCCATTGATTTTGCTGGTTGGAAACCAGTGGCCAGGCTGCAAATGGAATTCACATGCCTCAGGACACTGTAGCCATTATAAATACATGCCAGTTGCCTGACATCCAAATTTTGATTTTGAATATGGGAACAGACTGCGACGGTTTTAAGTGTAAGGACTGATCCTAAATATTTTTTCCAGTGCTGTTGTAATTTTGAACAGTCGCTGGATGAATGGCTGTAAGTCAAGGGCTACCTATATACAGTAACTGAGATCAGAGAGGAAAATGGCAAGCTTTGAAAATTCTATTATTAACCCTACAAAAACAGTGTTCCAAATGTGCTTCAGGAGTTTCTTTTCTGAATCCCTGAAGGGCAGACTGAAAGAAGGGGATTATTGTACAGTGTGCTTAACAAAATCCCCTTGATTCTACCCCATAGATTGTACCACTGTAAGTTGCTATAACCAAGGAAGTTCTGGTAATGTTGTTTAGTCCCAGAATTTGCTGGTCATACTCTATTTTCATAATTATTTATGAATAGAGCAATCTGGAAAGTGATTCTTAAGTAAAAATAGCTTACTCAGTAATATGTTATTCTAATTCTTGATTGTAATGACCAAGTTATGGATAGTATACTATTGATAATATTAATGATTGAAATGAAAATTTAGGAATACATATTAGTTTGAAATGAACCATTTTCCTCTACAATCTAGTCTATCATTCATGATGGCCATGCTTTTTTTTAAAAGCATAAGATAAAACTATATTAAGTTGCTATTTATGAATATAAATATGTTAGCATTGTTTGTAAATACCGTATATTACTTCCTTGTTAAAAGCTATGTTTGCTGACTCTGAGAATAGAACGTATACAGAGTTCTTGGTGAAGCACACCCAAAATATTATTTATTATAGGAATATTTTTATAGTATGCAATTGGACACATTTTTGCTAAGGTCTTATTGTACTGTTCCAGCATAGACACTTATGTGCCTAGGCAATTGAGAAATTGTATAATAAGGAAGATAATTTTACATCTAACCTTTGTTTATTCTGAAGGAGCTTCAACTATGTTCAGTTCAGTTTATGCTCAAGTAAGTGTTTTAGGACTGTTAGAATTGCAGCCTATCAAATTTTATATATGCTTTCTCCTAAATAATTTGGTTGACAGTTGCACTCTAGGCCTACAATCTTAAACATATATTAGAAGTAAGCCATATTGAATACTAGGCGGCTTTTCATCTCACTAAATCTGTAGGAATTTCATTCCAAGACTTTCTAATAATTTGGCTTTCGATATAATTTTGTTTAAGATTATAATTTATGTTTACAGTTTACTAAATCAAACACATAATATCAATAAGGTATAATGAATATGAATGTAGAATTTCATTTTTTCTAAAAGAAATCATGAACTAGAATTAATATGGATTAAGAAATAAAACATCTATCTCTATCTATCTATCTATCTACATGTATTTATCTCTCTATCATCTATTTATCCTTCCCCATACATCTATCTCTTTCTAATCTCTTTCATCCATTATCTCTTTCTAATCATATCTATCTATCTATCTATCTATCTATCTATCTATCTATCTATCTATCTATCTATCTATCTATCTATCTATCTATCTATCTATCTATCTATCTATCTATCACCTATCACAGTGATGGCGAACCTATGGCATGCATGCCACAGGTGGCACACAGAACCAAATCTGAGGGCATGCGAGGTGTTGCCCTATGTCAGCTCCAGTGCGCGCGCCAACCGGAAGTTTACTTGTGTGCTCACCCTCAGCTTCCTTTTCGCTGTCAGAGGTCTTCAGGAACTTCTTCTGTTTGGACAGTTGCCGCCAGGCCTCTCACATCTCGGCTCATTTCTTCTGCAAGGTTTTCCTGAAGCCTCTGCAACCGATAACAGAGCTGCAGATTGATCGAAAGCCTTCCCTGCTGCAGAAGAAATGGGCCGAGGTGTGTGAGGCCTGGTTGCAACAATCTGAAGGTAAGTAGTAGGGCAGCTCCTCTTCCTTTCATTTCCAAACTTCCAATTGGACTGTTGGGCCATTTTTGCTGTCCCTACGTTTCAGGAGGCTTTCCTGAACCCCGGGGAGAGCGAAAAACAGCCCAAAGGGCCTACTGGAAGTCAGGAGGCTTCAGTGAGGCCTGTGTGTATGCACGGGGGGAGGGGGGAGGAAGCGAGGTGGTTTATGTGCATGCGCAGGGCATTGCATTATGGGTGTAAATACGCGTGTGTGCGCTATCGCGCACGCACGCACCCTTTTGGCACCAGTACCAAAAAAGGTTCGCCATCACTGATCTATCATCTCTTGAAAAGAGATAAGCGATATGCCTCTGTATTGTTTATATTTAGAAACCATACCTTTTATTTGTATACACATTTATAGAATGGTCATATTTCTTACTTGATGATCATACTTTTGCTTGCCACCATTCATCAACCTTTATACATCGGCTACTAGGGGCTATCATGGTGAGAGTTTCTTATGTGATGATTAATGGGTACATTGTCAGCACAGCTCCTTCAATACGTTATGTGACAAGTGTGAAATGATAGCATAGAACTAAAAGCAATTATTTTTAGTGGACAGAGAAGTTACGGCAGCAGAGTTCTAGTAAATTCCAAAAGTTTAACTAAGAGCTAAAATAGGCAGTGACGTAAAATATCTGTTATCAGATTTCAGTTTAAATGCTTTAAAAAGAACTATGGGTAGTTTCACCTTTAAAGCAGCAGCATCATGTGAAAAGGAGTTTACTCTTTCTTTCTGATCTATTTCCTGGTAAAAAAAAAACCTCTCCCTTAAATTACTGTGTTTCCTATGTTTTTAGTGCTAATAGTTAATAAATTGGCAAAATTTAAAGATTCACAAAATACTTATCTTTTCCTTCTAGCTAAAGTAGTAATATTTTTGGAGGGGAGAAATGATTACAAAGGATGGATTTAATAGGTTCCTTATCATAGTAAGTATTTAAAAACAACAGTCAGATGGTCAGATTTGAGCCGTATGTTGTTTGACCCTTAATCTTTCCCAATAAAAACAAGTGTCTATGATGGTTCACAAGTACCATCCACATTAATTATTATTAATGTAATAATTACTAAGGGCTATTAATTACTAGGTACATTAATTATTATTAATGTACTTTTAATTTCAATGATCTAAAAGATATTTATTTCAGTTCAATTTCTCCTGCTCTCACATTACAGAAGGACAAGCTAACTGCACTAGCTAAAATAGTTTTTTTCCAATAAATAAAGCATTTCTTCTTCCATTGTAACCCATCACCTTGTTTTTAGTACTAATAATTAATAAATTCTCTACCATCTCTGTAATATTTATCCAACAGGACGTGCAGAAAAGGGAAATTTGTTTATATAGGTAATTATTGGATTATGACCACTTGTTTAGTGACCAAAGTTGACAATACTGAATGAGTCATACTTATGATCAGTCTCTGAGGTTCCAGCCATTGTAGCATTGCTCCAGTCACTTGATTGTGATTTGGACACTTTGCAACTAGCTTGCACTTATGATGGTTACAGTATCCCACAATCACGGAATTGCCATTTACACCTTCCCTGCCAAGTTCCTATAAGCACAAATAGGGAAGCAAGCATGGAAGGTCAGCCCCATAAGCTTATCCATCATTTTTTCTCCTGAGAAGTTCCATTATTGGCTCAAGGTTGACTCAGCCTTCCATCCTTCTGAGATGGGTAAAATAAGGACCCAGATTGTTGGGGGAAATATGCTGACTCTGTAAACCACTTAGAGAAGGCTGTAAAATTACTATGAAGCAGAATATAAGTCTAAGTGCTATTACTATTGCTACAGAGTACAAGATCCTATGGACTGGTGGCCACCAGTCCCGGTGGCCTTCAGTTTCCCAGCTGCACTGTGGCTCTTGCCTATAGTACCGCCCATGCCCTGCAACATCCGTGCACCTCTCTATGCTCCTTGCCTGTGACTTCCACCACTTCCTGCTCAACAACTTGTGTGGTCCTGAGGTTAGGACAGCAACGGAGACTAATAGGATTGCCATTGCTAAGTGATGGGCTCATGTGACATTGTGTTTTATGACTGTATCACTTAGTGACAGAAATTCTGGCCCCAATTGCCATTGTAACTCAAAAACTGCATTTTATATAAATACTCTGTTTCATCCATGCAACTCAGTGAAGACGGCCATCCCTGATAGCTGACTTCAAAAGAGTTAAAGCTGGGTGTATAGATTCACTTTCTGGCTCTTACTCTGAAAAAAAAAATAGCTGCCTACTGCAATATATCTTTGGTACCATCAGTCTAGAGATCTAGCTGAAGGTAGTCTAGCTGAATCGTTATGCCCCTTCTCCAATTTAACTTCTCAATGAGGCCACTGGCAATCAGCATGAGGTTAGATATCATCAGTATGTTGATGATACTCAGTTGTACATTTCAACCTTGGCTCCTCCAAGTAATGCTGCTGAAGTTTGGTCTTGGTATATGAGATCTACCGGTAGATAGGGAGATCTACCTTCTGAGATCTACCGGTAGATAGGGAGAACAAGTTCAGACTCAGCCCTCATAAGGCTTGGACTGAGATACTTTCTGGGTATGGAGATTTTCAATCTTTGGTTCTCCCTCCCTCCCTCTCATAGCACAAGTAACCAGAATTACTAAAGGTAAGGCCATCATGGCTGAAAACGTTCAAGTGGCCACTAGACTGCAGCACAGAGTACCATTTCTCACTTTTTTTGAAAGCCAGCACTAATAATTTGGGTTCTATCAATCTAAATGAAATCTTTTGCTGTTATTGAAATTAATAAGACTGAGGTGTGTTATAAACTCAGGATTTTACTAAGGAAGTCAGCATGTTATTTTTTAAAATTAAATTTCCACAAGTAGTAAAATATAGAAAATGACTACATAAAAGGAATCTGATGTGTTTGTAAACTCAGTGAAGTAATAATTTATTTAGGCTTAATTATGTATTTGGCTTGTGTTGTTCTTGTTACTTAGTACTAGCAAGTATCCTTGACTTAAATATCCATTGTGATTTAGACCAGTATTTTTAAATCTTAGTAAGTATGGACTACAATTCCCAGAATTCCCCAACCCAACATGGGTGTCACAAGATTTCCTAGAAAAAAAGAGAATAACTTGTTGCTAAAAAAAAAAGTGTTGCCCTTTAGGCCGGGTCACTTTGTTGTATATCGTTTTGTTGTCATGGTACTTGTCTCATAATCTCTTCATCTACTCCTTTAATATCACCCTTTCCTAGTCTGAGAAGATGTTTATGCAGGCATTGACCTTGATGGCCATTAGAATATTACACATGTCCAACCTGCTAAACTGAAGATAAAAAGATTAATCTTGGCAGAGGTGATTAATGTCTAACTCTTTTTTTTTGCAGTGAGGGGAAATACATGTTTGGAGATTTCTTCTTTTCTACTCAGTAATAAATGAAATATTGTAATGATACAAAACACCCATACACTTTAACCACGCTTCTTGTAAAAGAGCTTTTGCTACAATAAGCTACCCCTATGATTTTCTAATTCTTGCAGAGAGATGATAAAATTAAGATTATGCCTTATGTTCTGTAGGGAGAACTAGGCGGGCAGGAACTGAGGTGAAGCAGGTTGTGAGAGAAAAACAACCTTTATTGCTAACAACCAGAACAAGGCAACTCTGAATGGCAACAACATGTGCCCTCTGAAAGCTGCTTATATAGGAGCTGTCAGATGGGCCGACCAATGGCGAGGCTCTATTCTCCCGCCTGGCGGCTGCTCGCATCTTGGCCAATCAGGAGCATCCTTCAGCCGGCCTGGCTTTTGGTGACATCGTAATCCCGAGGACTTAACACCTTACAAAGCCACAAGATAGTTTCTTTGGATTCGGCTTAGTACCGTGATGGCGAACCTATGGCACATGTGTCACAGGTGGCATGCAGAACCATATCTGAGGGCACGCGAGGCGTTACCCTATGTCAGCTCCAGCGTGCATGTGCGCGCTGGCCAGCTGATTTTCGGCCTTCCGGAGGGCAGGGGAGAGGCTGTTTTTCGCCTTCCCCAGACTTTGGAGGATTTCCTGAAGCCTGGGGAGGGCGAAAAACTGCCCAACGGACCTACTGGAAGTCCGGAGGCTTCAGTGAGGCCTGCGTGCATGCGCGAGGGGGACAATGCAGGGGGGGGTTCACGCATGCGCGGGGGAAGGCATTGCATTATGGGTATGGGCACTCACACATGCCCTATCGCACTGGCGCGCGCCCTTTTGGCACAAAAGGTTCGCCATCACTGACATAGTATGTTTGTGAATTTAGTAATTGTGGGTTTGCCAGATATTTTATCTTTTTTGACTGGGGGAACTCATTTTGATAGTATATTGTAGGCACTATGGCTACCAGGAGCGTATTTATGGCTTGCCCGCTTACAGAATGGCTGGCATTATGGTGTGCTGGTGGAAATTAGCAAGTCAATTGGACAGGCACCCCAAGGCCACCACGTGAGGCCCACGCAGGTCACTCCTCCAAGGGGACCACACTGAAAACCTCAGGTCTGAAGCTTTAGTGAAAGTGAAAGTAACATATTATTATGTCTTCAAATCATAGTTAAAATAAATATTGACTTGAATCAACTCAGCCGTTAGTTTGTAATATGAGGTACTGTTTCTTCTGTGACTACTACTTATTATAGAGTTGATATGTACAAGGTATTTACAAAGTACAGTGACACTTCCACTAATAAGATTTGTTAATAGATAATAGATGTAAAAACTGAGATAGGAACATGAAAGTGAGAAAAAACAGATTTTTTTTTAACAAGAGGACAAATAAGGCATATTATTTTTTCTTGTCTAACTGCAGATTCAATTTGTTACATTTGTAGAATTTGTTAGTGACAGAAAAGCAATCTTAATGCAGGCTGACATCATTGGATATGAATGTTTTGCCACTGGCTTTGTACACAGTGCTGGTTTAATTTCCATATAATCTATGCAGCTCTCTAAATTCTTTTCCCCCCCAAGTTTTTTATTTTTATTTCCATGTAGACAATTCACATATTTATCATCTCATTTCTCATTTCATTTTGTATACAATCATTACACATTTTATACAAATATCTTATACTGATCTTATTACTTTATTCAGTTCAGAGTTACTTTTTTACCATCCCTTTTCCCATCTTATAATCCTTCCTTCCCTTTCTACTTTCTTTCCCTTCTTCTCCATCTTTACTACTTTCTTTCCTCTCCTCTCCTCTCCTCTCCTCTCCTCTCCTCCCTCTCAGCTCACTTTTCCCCCTCTCCCATCCTCATCTTTCTTCCTCCTTCCTCTCACTCCTCTCCTTCCCTCCTTTGCAGTGCTCTCTAAATTCTACCCATGAATCAGTTCTTACTATGCCAGTAATGGAAACATAATTGTAGAATACATGTTTTCTTAATTAGCAAGATTAAACTATGCTTAAGTATGTAATAATATTTTCTTTCGTAATTCCAACAGAAGAGGGTTTTTTTTTGCATAAATTGCACAGTAGGAGAAAAAAGCTGACATACACAAAGATAGCAGTTTTCATATAAATACTTTAATTTTGCTCTATTCTGCTAAATATAATGGCTACTAATCAACCTATAGTATGATATTTTACTAGCATGGATATCACTCATTGCATTCCTTTTGACTGCCATTTTGCAAGGACAGTCCTTTCTAGTCACTGTTTTAACTCTTAATATCAGAACTCTAGAACCAAAAAATGAAATTAATTTATAGTTCAGTAAATGTAAATACAATATATGAAGTAAAGTATACTTTTTCACATTCCTGTAATCATGTTAAATGTTCTATCTTTTTTTAAACCTGCCCTGATTGCTTTATATAAGAGGAAACATTTGAAAAGTGTCTTTTCCGATAGCAGTCTGTTTATCAATTTGGCATATTCTTTCAGGTATTTTTCAGTTGCATTCGTTTGCAACAAATATAGGTGTTATAGAGACTCTGCAATCCACCCAAATGCAAAATATTTAATATTTTTATTACTACTTGGCAAAATTCTGAAAAATTGTATGCCTGTTTCTTTAAATAACAAGTTTGCTTCTACTTTGCCTGATGTGCTGTGATGTCACTGTCGCTCATTCTGAAAGTATTGCTTTCCTAGAGATGCCAAGCCTGCCAGGCTAGTTGCTAGGATACAAGGGAATATTACGGATTACTTTTACACTGAATCATTCAGACGGATTACTTGGGAGAGAACATAATGTCATAGCACACAGTCAGTGAAGTCACATCAAGAATTACTTCACATTCTTTAAATATGTTTTCTAATTGTGAAAATTTTATAGAAAAAAAGTAGTGCTTTATTTCATGCTACAAATACTAATAATTTTCAAGAAAGTTATGAACTTTGAAATAGTACCAAAAATTGGGAAGAAGGCACAATGTAAGTATTACAGAGTACTGAGAAACATTGATTGTTAGCATTCCAAAGCATAGATTTCAAAGCCATCAGCTGGTCATTTGAAAAAAATGATTACAGAGATTATGTGGCATTTATGACCACATGAAGGTAACTGGAATTGTTACTTTGCTATGCCTAAATCAACTAATATTTAAATGAAGAATAAAATATTTGCTCTTAACTTGTGATTTAACATCTTAATGCGGTGTTTTTCAACCTTGGCAACTTTAAGATGGGCAGATTTCAACTTCCAGCAAGCCTGGCTGGGGAATTCTGGGAGTTGAAGTCCTGCCATCTTCCAAGATTGAGAAACACAGTGGAATAAAAAATAGTCACGTGATTCAGTCCCCATGTCATCTCGCAAAAAAAGGAGAAGGAAGGGAAAGGGAAAGGACAGAATGAGTTCTTCAGTTTTGTAGGCTCTAGTACTTTAGTTTCATTTTGCCACAGCAAAAGATGGCATGTTCTAGGAATGAAGGGCAAATACTATGCGGTGACCAAGAATATAGTTACAGTGCATCTGATGCCCCTCAACATTCTTTCTGTTTGCATGCTTCCAGTTGCATTCTTTCCTTATATCACTGCCTTAGAGCATTAAAAGGCCAGATGCCTGAGAAAAGAGTTATGGTCAGCCATGTTCCCACTTGCACTATGGTACTGTTGGAAGGAAAATCCATCTAGTTCAGTTCCAAACTGGGAGAAAGGCACTGGAAACAACATTGAGGCTAATTGGAAAGAAAGTTTAATGATGAAGCAGAACCAACAGCAGTATAGTACCATACCTTGTCTTCTTCCACTCCTCTACTCTGAGTTCTTGCAATTGTTGTTAGTTTATCCCCTATCTGGCACTATCCAAAGGCAGCCTCAAAATCTTTAAAATCCATTATGTTTTGCCACCTTGGAAGAAACTCTGGGAACTGACAGCAACTGGAAATAGAGGGAGAGGAGTCAAAATAGTGATCTGCAATGAGGACATGAACATGAATGAGGACATGAATGAGAAGGATATAGGTAGTTTTGTTCCAACTTGAGAAGATGGAGAACATTGTAACCCACTTGTAGAAAAAGGCCAAGAGATTATTACAACAAATTGACAGAAAAATATCCATGCAACTATTTAAACAATAATTGATATTAAAATTAATACCGTATTTTTCAGAGTATAAGACGCACCTTTTTACTCCCCAAAAGAGGGTCAAAAACTGGGTGCGTCTTATACTCCGAATGTAGCCCCCACCCCCCCCACCTGCCAGCCCGCCACTCAGCCTGGGGAGGAAAGCGTTTTCAGGCGGCAGCGCTGTGATCCCCTCCCTGATTCCAAAAACGGGGCGTGCAACCGGCGCTGCCCGCCACCGGAAACGCGATGCTCTTCTTTGCCGAGAAGGACCCTAGATCAGCCATCTCCAGGGAGCCACCCCCGTCCTCAGGAGGCAGCAGCCCCTTTAAGAGTGAAGCGATCACCTCCCACCTCCCCTCCGCGAACATATGCGGCGCGCTGTCACCGGCTCAGGCTGGAAGGAGGGAAATAAAAAATAAAAAAGCTCCTTCACTCTAAAAGGGACCGCTGCCTCCTGAGGACGGGGGTGGCTCCCTGGAGATGGCTGATTGAGGGTCCTTCTCAGGCAGAGACCCCCGCGGCAGCAGGGGCTGCAATGCAACGCCCTGAGCGGCATGCAAAAAGTCCTTCCTCCAATTTTGGAATGCTCTGTTTTGATCTCTGCAGGCTCCGTTTTGTAATGGGGAGGAAAGTGAAAACTAGTAGGGTTCAAAGTGGTTTTGAACTAATTTAATTTTTTTCCATACATTTCTGAGGCCTCAAGTACCATAAGCTTGTTTTTTTAAAATCCAAAATCCAGAAGCTAGAAATTTTGAGCAGGGCACTCAAGGAAAGAAAAGACATTCATCTTTTTTTTTTAAAAAAATAACCCTATTATGATGGATTCAACTGCCACATTACAGCTAATGGGTAATGTGAAATAAAACATTACTTAAGTGTAACAAATTTTTCTAAAAAGCCTTGTGTCCATAGAAACCCCACCAAAGACAGCAGATTTATTTCAAAGAGAGAGAGGGAGGAAGAGAGGGGGGAGGGAGAGGGAGGGGAAGCGGGAGAGAGAGAGAGAGAGAGGAGGGGGGCATACCACAGTCACTTGCTAAAGTATTGAATGCTAGGTATGGCAGAATTGTTTTTTTCTTGTTTTGCTCCCCCAAAATTAAGGTGCGTCCTATATTCCGGTGCGTCCTATACTTCGAAAAATACGGTAATCAAGATAAAGGAAGAAGAAAAGCCTGGAAAATTATAAATTTTGCTTTGTGTATATTACTCAACTTAGTGAACGTTCAGTAAGAATTGGCTGTACCTGCCTGCTCTGAAGATATGGCTTAGGAACATTAATTTCTATGATCTTGATGAAATCAACAGGATTATTCACATGGATTGACTGTGATACTTTAAAGATGTATTTGTTGTTCTTAGCTGTGTTCCTAGTATTTAAAATTTCAGAACATTAATACCTCTACATTTTTGGGACAAGAGAGCTAACAAAAATAATTATTCTACAACATGGCAAAAAATCTTCAAAAAAATTGTTACACATTTAGATTTACATTTACATTTAGATTAGTTGAGCAAAGAACAAGGCTTTTGAAGAATAGTCAGCCAATTTGGAGTGAAGTTGAACGGGCTATCTTTATATCTCATTGCAGTATTGGTTCCTCACTCCACCCCATCAAAGCGAGATGGCAGCACCTAGCTGAACATAGCTGATGCCTCCAAATCAAGCAGAGTAATCTAGATAGTACTTGAATCGAAAATCATTAAAAATATCACAGGACTGAGGACACCTGCAAGATGGCTGCTGAACGGTATGAATGTTTTCCTTTCCTGCTGACAATTTGCTGATTTTGCTGCCAGAGCTGGTTCTCTGGAAGTGCAGCTCCCTGGATTTAAATGGGAGCACTTAGGAATAACCCAGATGACTTTTGGATGGTGGTGGACCCATCTAGGAAGGGGAGTCTTGAAGATTCCAGTTCTCTTTGGGAGCGGTCAAAAAATCAGGGCATCCATCTTCCTTTCAGCATTTCATTTTCTAACCATGGCTGGATATTAACTTTCACTTTTTGAATTTACTGTTTTGCTTTTTGTCTATTTCTTTGCTTTTTGTCTTTAAAAGTTGACTGGCTGGTTGAACCTACTTTAACCCCTTGCTGGATTTTATCTGGTTTCCCCCCCCCCCCCTTCCTTTTGATTTAGGTTATTTTGAATAATTTTTGCTTTTCTGAATGGAAATAAAGTGTCCTTGGATGAAGTGTTTTTATTTGATTTACATCCTATTAGACTTTCACCATAAGGTTTTTTGTACTTTATTAACTTACAAAATATTTGGAGTTTATTTTTTTTAACTTTTCTTTTAATTTTGGATCAACGTATCTGGAAAATATCTTCCCGGTTCCTTTGATTTATTTCTTCACTTTGCTTTAATATTTTTTGCTTCCTGGCTAACTTATACAGAGCAACAATTGGGTTGAATTAAAATAAACAGACTGTCTGAAAAAAAGTTTGTTAACATGCACTCTTTAGTTGAACGCTTCTTTAAAAAATAGATGAAATTATAATGGCAATGGAAAATATACAGAGGCATGTTGTTCTGAAATTAGATTCAGAAAAGGAATGTGATTTGGAACCAGTTAATTTATTGAAAAGAAATTGGGATTGTTCAGTCTTAAAATTAACTGAGCTGATGGCATACATTTCTTTGAAGTTCAAGCCCACAGTCTTTTACAACAGCAGAAATTACACTGAGTGGATAAGTAAATTAGCTTTCCCCAGGAGGATTGAAGGAGGGAATGGATTTATCACACTTAATCTGGAATCAATTTTATCTGGACTTTTTTGGGAAAATAGACCAACTCTGAACTTATTATATTTAATCAGACAGCAATTGATAAGAAATGGCATTAAGAAACAAACATGGATATTTGATCCAGGACAAATTACTGTTAACCTTTGAGATGACTTGGGATAGATGTCATGAAAAATTTTCTCTTGAGTTATTCACAATAATAGTTTGTTAGCATAGAAGTACATTTTGTCTTTATTATTATTGCTCTTGCTGTTAACTATTTTGCCATCAATATTGTATATAGATGACAGGTAAGCAATTTGCAAATGGACTTGGTAGTTTAAAATCTTTTGGGCTTGTTTTGCAAAGGGTGAGAAATTAATTTTATAGTAATGTATTAAGCAGTATAGGAGATAATATGTTTATAGGTGTTATGTTTTTTTCTTTCTCAATGCACTTTTTAAATGTCTTGCTTGTTTTGTGTTGGATGTTAAATCCGGTCTGTGTCTTATTCCAATCAGGGAGAGAAATGCAGGGAGAGGAAAAATTGGGAGGCAGGCTGCAGTTGGAAAGGAGGTTTATTGGCCCAGTAACAGCAGTGATAGCAGCAAGTGTTTCTGGGATTGCCAGAATTCCTATGGCCCCATGGACTGAAAATTATTGGTGTTTCAATCCTAACACATCAGAATATCTTCAGGTTGCAGAAAAATATGCAAATCATTAGTATATGAAAGCCATTCTTGGTCTTTGAATGAGATATTCGATATGCACATTTCAGAAAATGGGTGGGGCTAGACTTAAAATAGAATTTGCTTTAGTTCAAAATTAAAATGCTTTCAATGTAATTTTAAAATTAGGAATATTATTACAAGGTATTTAGCTGCAATTTGGGATCATAGTCAATATACTGAAAAGCCACTAATTGTGCTTTTTCGCTGAAATGGCTGAGAAGGGGCAGCATTGTAATATATTTTAATGCCTTAAGTTAAAATCTGATTAAATCTTATTGAAGAATTCCATTGAACTTTGGGATTTTTCAATAACATAATGCACAGTGTTATTTTATTAAAAAAATCAATTTGGATATCTGATCAATTTTGACAACCTCCTGGAATGTTCCATCACTAGAGGTTTGGAAGTAAGATTGGACAGCCATTTGTATGAATGATATCAGGATTCATACTTGGGATTGGACTAGAATTCCAAGATCCTTTCCAATTCTTGGATTTTATGATAAGCAGTATAAGATAATGGTAGATTTCACTTCACTTTTTGAACTAAAGATTCACGAATTGCATGTTAAAGGACAATATACTTATACCAATATCTAGTTCTAATTGACAATTAGGAGGTATAAATATGCAATAAGTAAAGAAAATAACTGGTCTTTTGGTTTATGTTACAACAGAATCAGAACATACGGCAGTAATTTTGACTATTATTACCGGTAGATAAATATCCATTTATATATCACTATATTAAAAACTGTAAACTTGATTCATGAAGAAACAGTTAATCCTGCTATGAATAATTAACAATGGAACCTAACTTTTTTTTACTTTCACTCCCATATAATCACTTGGAGCAGGGGTTCTTTCTAAAAGATAAGAAAAAAGATAAGTTTGTAGTCAATTTATGCTTGTGCATAGCAATTTATCTCTCCCTCCCTCCCTCCCTCCCTCCCCCCCCCCTCTCTCTCTCTCTCTCTCTCTCTCTCTCTCTCTCTCTCTCTCTCTCTCTCTCTCTCTCTCTCTCTCTCTCTCTCTCTCTCTCTCTCTCTCTCTCTCTCTCTCTCTATATATATATATATATATATATATATATATAAATATATATAAATAAATCTCTCTCTATATATAAAGTGTCCTTCAAGCAGACTTTAGCCCCGAATCAGGAACTTCTAGATGTTTTGTTTTTTCAAAAAAGATAAAAAGTGCCCTTCAAGTCGAGATGAACAACTGGTGACTTTCTGGCCAAGGATAGGCATTTTCCTTGACAGAGATGTTTAAATGATTTAGTGTGCAACTGTGGTTTCTTCTGGGTTGTTTTTCAACGTCTTAGCTACATAGCATTAATACCTTCTCATAGTTTCCCATGAAAATATTTATTATGACTCAGCTTCTAAACTCTAAAAAGATCAATCAAAATCGGTGTAATTCCATCTGATCAGGCACAGCACCACAGATATATTAAGCAGCTATACTGAGCTGAAATTTTCACCTTCCAGGTAATTATAGGGATATCCTATTTTTCGGACTATAAGATGCACCTAGCTTTTGGGGAGGAAAACAAGAAAAAAAAATCTGCCTCTGCCTCCTAGCAATTTGCCTCTATTTCACAGATAGAAGCTAGGAAAAGTACCAGGCCCAGACAAGATAACTCCTTCTTGCTTAAAAGTCTGTGCTGACCAATTGGCCCCCATCTTCACCCAAGTCTTCAACAAATCACTAGAGATATGCCATGTTCCTTCTTGCTTCAAATGCTCCACTATTATCCCCGTGCCAAAGAAGCCCTCCATCAAGGAAATGAATGACTACAGACCAATTGCTCTAACATCTGTAGTTATGAAAACCTTTGAAAGGCTAGTGATGTCCCACTTGAAAACCATCACGAATCCACTGTTAGACCCCCTGCAATTTGCATAACGAGCAAATAGATCGATAGATGATGCTGTTAATATGGCTCTGGACTACATCCTACAACATCTTGAATCTCCAAAGACCTACGCAAGGGTCCTCTTTGTAGACTTTAGTTCAGCATTCAACACCATCATACCGGACATTCTTCTAACTAAACTAAATCAGCTAGCGGTACCTGAACACACTTGTAAGTGGATCACAAGCTTCCTAACAGACAGGAAGCAGCATGTGAAGCTAGGCAAAATCACATCAGATACCTGTACAATTAGCACAGGGCCCCCCAAGGCTGTGTACTCTCACAACTTCTCTTCTCTCTATATACCAATGATTGCATCTCAAATGATCCATCTGTTAAACTACTGAACTTTGCAGATGATACAACAGTGATTGGTCTCATTCGAGACAACGATGAAACCGCATACCGTGTTTCCCCGAAAATAAGACAGAGGCTTATATATTTTTGACCCCCAAAAACTGCCTCTGGCCTTATTTTTGGGGGGGTGGCTTATTATTTTGGGGGTGCCACCTCCCCCTCCCTGCTCTTGGCGCCGGCCGAGCAGCTGGGCCGCCGCTGCTGCCTCGTGGAGCAGGACTCTGCAAGGTTTGTTGTGCTGTTGTAAGCACGAACTGCAGAATTGCTGTGAGCTTCATCATACCGGCACAGCTGGGGTCCTCCTGCCGTTCGTACCTGCAACGGCACAAGCCTTGCACAGTCCTGCTCCACGAGGCAGCAGCGGCAGGGCGAGAGAGGGCATCTTACCGGTACTGGAGTTTGGCAGCTCTGTCTCTCTCGGCTGGTCTCTTTAGGGGAAAAAGGCTTGCAAAATACAGAAACTCTTCTCACGAGGGCAAGCAATTAACAACTTCTGGCAGCGAGAAGTTTCTGTATTTTGCAAGCCTTTTTCCCCTTAAAGAGACCAGCCAAGAGAGAGACAGATAATTTTTCGGGCGGGGCGGGGCGGAGGCGGGGCGCGAGGACACAATTCTCCCAGGGGTACAGTGAAAGAGTGAGCTAGCAAAGGCATTTATCAGCAAGCCAAGTTTTCCAGCATCGTGAGAGATTTGCAGTAACAATACCAAGAGTAAATGAAGAGGATGGAATAAAATAAGGACTGGGAAGTAAGGAAAAAGATGGAAGGAGGAAATTATGGCCAAGAACTATATCACCGGTTAGAAACAAAGAACGCACAGAAATACTCTACGGAGAAAGGAAAAAAATGTGGCTGCAGCAAAAAAGTGAGAGAAAAGAAAAGCAATGATTCCACCCTCTCTTCCCTCCCCCTTTGGGTTGCCCACAAGTGAATAGGGAGGAAGGAATGGAACGTACCAATAACATTTATGGGGGGACGAAGAAGACATTGTGACATCTCCAAGATGTAAGCTTCCCAGGAGGTCCTACGTCATGCAGACAGGGGACAGCTCCTTAGGGAATGGACTTCAAGAAGGGAGAAGCTTCGGGCGCTGCGGCTCAGTGCGCATGGGAGAAAGTCCGCCTTTTCTCCCCCCCTCCTCTGGCAGGCGGGGTGGTATGTCCCGTTCCTGCCAGAGAGGGAGGTCAGAGCCCGAAGAAAGCAGCAAAGCTTTGAACGGCTGCAGCTTTCCACAGCGCAATGGTGACAATGGCAACTGTTAGTGGTGCGTGATGAGTCCCGGCGAAGGCAGCCTCTTCCCTGCCCTACTTGGGAGGGATGGTTTTCAAAGGTTGGGGCATTTGAGGCTGGCCTTTCGTCTCTGCCAAGCAGTGGAGGCTGACAGTCCCTTCTCCTTTGCATGTGAGGATCTGAGATGGCCACTCTGTCAATCTTTCAAGGGCAGCCACATGGTTGTGCAAGCATGCCACACCTGCCGGGTCGGGAACAGCAGGGGGGGCAAAAACACGCCACAGCTGCAAGTGCTCCACCTGGATGAAAACCCACCCACTCCAGTCTTCAGTCCAGGGAGCTTGCAAAGAGCCAAGGCAGGAGGGGCTGGACTCGGGTTTATTTTTCTACCGGTAGCCTAAGGACATGTCCTCTTGTTGGGTCTGGAAATAGTTGGGGCCGTGGGCAGACACCTCCCCCTCGGCATTCCTGCCTGGACAGGGAGTGAACAAAAACATTTTGTGACAAGGACTGGAAGGAGCAGAGGAGAAACCATATCAAAAGGTTGTTTGAAATGCAAACTGATCGCTGGGAGGAAACCTTCCCTCACAGTGACACACAGACCCAGCGCAGGGAAGAGGAGGAGGCTGTAGCAGGAGCGCTTGGGAGTCGTAGCGGCGGCGGTTGGGAGTAGTTCCTAGCCTCAAGCATGGCCGGGTCTATAGAGATGGCCATTCCGCCCGGCCGCGAGTTAGCCTCCTCTTCTTCCCCATCGGCCCAGCGTTGTTGCTGCTGCCGTTGCCAAACCATGCCTGCCTTACCCGGCACAATTGGGGGTGGCAGGAGAGGGGGAGGGCCAGGCTGCGAGACGCTCATCTTACCAGCGTCTGGCAGTTCTTGAAATGTAAAGGAGTTGTTATCGCGAGTGCGAGCAATCACTCGCGATAACTTCTCCTTTACATTTCAAGGAGTTTCCCTGCAAAGACCTGCCAAGAAAGAGAAGCCGCGAACTGCCAGACGCTGGTAAGATGAGCGTCTCGCAGCCCGGCCCTCCCCCTTCCCTGCCACCCCCAAATTGTGCCTGACGATCTTACCAGCGTCTGGCAGTTCGCTGCTTCTCTTTCTTGGCAGGTCTTTGCAGAGAAACTCCTTCAATGTAAAGGAGAAGTTATCGGGAGTGCGAGCAATTAACAACTTTTCGCACTCGCGATAACTTCTCCTTTACATTTCAAGGAGTTTCCCTGCAAAGACCTGCTGAAAAGAGAAGCCACGAACTAACAGACACTGGTAAGATGAGCATCTCGCAGCCCGGCCCTCCCCTGCCTCCCCCAAATTGTGCCTGACGATCTTACCAGGCGTCTGGCAGTTCGTGGCTTCTCTTTCTTGGCAGGTCTTGGCAGGGAAACTCCTTGAAATGTAAATGAAAAGTTATTGTGAGTGCGAAAAGTTGTTAATTGCTCGCACTCCCGATAACTTCTCCTTTACATTGAAGGAGTTTCCCTGCCAAGACATGCCAAGAAAGAGAAGCCGCAAACTGCCAGATGCTGGTAAGATCATCAGGCACAATTTGGGGGTGGCAGGGGAGGCAGGGGAGGGCCGAGCTGCGAGACACTCATCTTACCAGCGTCTGGCAGTTTGTTGCTTCTCTTTTCAGCAGGTCTTCGCAGGGAAACTTCTTGAGGGATCTCTCTCTCTTTCCCGGCCAAGAGTGCCGCCGCAAAAAGAGCGGCTCACGGCATGTCCCCCCTCTTTTCCTCTTTTCTTTGAAGTAGTTGGGGGGGCTTATTTTCAGGGGGTGGCTTATTTCAATGCATGTCCCGAAAAGCCCTGTGGGACTTATTTTCAGGACATGTCTTATTTTCAGGGAAACACGGTACAGACGGGAGGTTGAACAACTAGCCTTGTTGTACGACTGGAACAATCTGGAACTGAACACATTCAAAACCGTAGAAATGGTGGTAGACTTTAGGAGAAACCCTCCCATTCTACCACCTCTTACAATACTGGACAACACAGTATCAACAGTAGAGACCTTCAAATTTCTAGGTTCTCTCATATCTCAAGACTTAAAATGGTCATCTAACATCAAAAACATCATCAAAAAAGCACAACAAAGAATGTTCTTTCTGAGCCAATTCAGGAAGCTCAAACTGCCCAAGGAGCTGCTGATACAGTTCTACAGAGGAATTATTGAGTCTGTCATCTGCACCTCTGTAACTGTCTGGTTCGGTTCTGCAACCCAACAAGACAGACACAGACTTCAGAGGATAATCAGAACTGCAGAAAAAAAATTACTGCCAACCTGCCTTCCATTGAGGACCTGTATACTGCACAAGTCAAAAAGAGGGCCGTAAAAATATTTACTGACCCCTCGCATCCTGGACATAAATTGTTTCAACTCCTACCCTGAAAATGACGCTATAGAGCACTGCACACCAAGACAACTAGACACAAGAACAGTTTTTTCCTGAACGCCATCACTCTGCTAAACAAATAATTCCCTCACCACTGTCAAACTATTCACTAAGGCTGCATTACTATTACTATTAGTCTTCTCATCATTCCTATCACCCATCTCCTCCCACTTATGACTGTATGACTGTAACTTGTTGCTTGTATCCTTACGATTTATATTAACACTGATTTTTTCCTGATTGCTTATTTGTACCCTATGACAATCATTAAGTGTTGTACCTCATGATTCTTGACAAATGTATCTTTTCTTTTATGTACACTGAGAGCATATGCACCAAAGACAAATTCCTTGTGTGTCCAATCACACTTGGCCAATAAAGAATTCTGTTCTGTTCTATTCTATTCTATTCTACTACTGCCATGAACTGCAACATTTCACTAGTTCTGGGTCTATAGATGTAAATAGTGTTGTGACATTGAATGAAACCAAATGAAATATCTGAATTTGCTTAAAAAAAACCTCTCAAGATTAATCTATAAAGCAATACCTCCCACCCCCCATGTTGTAAAAGACTGGGTAGTTATCCATCTTAAATGTATATAGATACAGCAGTGTTTCAGCCAAAGAGCAATGTTAAAGAGCAAATAGTACACAAAGATGAAAACATGCACTTGTGGAAGTTTTAAATCTAAACAACTGGGGAGAAATTTTATTTGGTATTCAAACGGGTTCCGAATACTGCTTGTACTCTCTCTCTCTCTCTCTCTCTCTCTCTCTCTCTCTCACTCACTCACTCACACACACACACACTTCTTTTAAGTAGCGACTGCTCTAAAAAAGTAAACCAAAATAGCACAAGACGCGGCCGAAGGGCAGTAGAATTTCTTTCAGCATTCCTTCGGCATTGTACACATGCTCAGAGGCAGTTTCTCACTGTATTTAAGCCGGGCTCCTAGCTCTGTGGCCGTCCCCCCCTGACTCTTCGTGCCTGACTATCACCCACCGGTGGACTCTCCTCTTTCCTTCGCTCCTTGTTGTTACTTCAAATTCCTCGTGGCGTTAAAAGAAAATCTCTGGGACTCCACAGCGAGTAATTCCTATTGCCCCACCCCCATCTCCTCCTGAGGCGGCAGACAGAGCAAACCAAGTTTGTGTGTGCGCGCGCGCGCCCGCGCGCGTGTGTGCGCGTTTTTGCGGCTAACGTCCTTGGCCAACCGGCTGTGGCAGGAGGGGAACTCGGCCAACCTCTGCCGGAAGCCTTGTCAAACGCCCCAGCCGGGACGTGGCCGGGGAGAGACCGCTCGGCTCCGCGCCAAGCCCCTCCCACCTTGGCGACGTGTGTCTCGCAACGTGCTGAAGGGCGGGAAGTAAACAAGGCCCGGCCTTCCCTGGCCGCTCCCCCTCTGCCGGGCCTCCAGTACCTTCCAGGCCTGCGAAAGGGAGGAGGGAGACGCCCAGAGCTGTGGCGCAGCAGGAATTCCCGCTCCGGCGCGGCCTGAGGAAAACGGGAGGGCGAAGGGAGGGGGCGCTGTTTCTGCGGACCCGCCTCCCCGCCCGCGTGAGCAACTGAGGAAGGGGCGGAAGCGGTCTCAGGACGGCGACGCCGGGGGGCGGGGATGCCCGAGGCTATTTTTACTCGCTCGCCTCATCCTTTCTGGCTACTTGCACGGAGGGGCGGCGGCAAAGCAGTGGCTCCAGTGGTTGCTCCCTAGCCCGGCCCCTGCAGCCTTCCTGGGTTGCTGTGAGCGCCGCCACCGCAACAGCCTATAAAGAGCCGAGGATGCAGCTCTACAGCACTATCGTCACTCATTATCCGGCCGCGGCAGCAGCAGCAGCGGCGGCGGCGGGAAGCGGCGCGTCCAGCGGGCCGGGAGTCGTGTTCAAAGTGTCGCCGGAGCCCGCGGGACAAAGCCCGGTTGGAATTGAGAGCGACGTCGGAGGTGGCGGAGGAGGGACCGTGAGTGCCGTCACGGCAGGAGCAGCCAACACCATGCCCGCCTTCTCTTGCTTGGAGCTGCTGCCCTCGGCGGGGCCCGTCCAGAGGAAGCCGCAGCCGCAGCAGCCGCAGCAGCAGGTATTTGGCTCGGCGGCGCAAATGACCCGTCGTCGGCAGCTTGAGAGAGTCGTGCCCATCCAACTGGTGCCGCACTCGGAGTCCGTCGGAGCGGTGGGGGAGCTGGACCCACAGGCGGCTCCTAATGCCCACCCGTGGCTGCTGCTGGAGAGCAGTGGGGGCGAAGTCGCGGCCGCCGCCCAACCAACCTTGCAGCCGGAGCCCAGCAATCGCGGGCTCCGCTTCAACGAGCATTGCCAGGCCTTGCAAGCGGCGGCAGCAGCCGGCTCCTACTCGGGACTTGCAGTTGAGTCTCAGCCCGCCACCACATTGAAAGTTGCAGAGGAGGCGAGCCCCAGCCAGTTGCGTCAGACAGAGCGGAGCGAAAAGCTGGCGCTGTACCTGGCCGAGGTGGAGAAGCAAGACAAGTACTTGCGGCACAAAGGCCGCTTCCGCTTCCATATCATTCCCGACGGCAACTGTTTGTACCGGGCCGTCTGCAAAGCCATCAATGGGGACCAGCGGCTGCACGGAGAACTTCGCGAGCAGACAGTGCACTACATCGCCGACCACCTGGAGCACTTCGCACCCATCATCGAAGGCGACGTGGGAGAGTTCCTCATCAACGCTGCCCAGGACGGCGCCTGGGCCGGCTACCCTGAGCTTCTGGCCATGGGGCAAATGCTGAATGTCAATATCCACCTCACCACCGGAGGCAGATCCGAGAGCCCCACCGTCTCCACCATGACCCATTACCTGGGCCCCGAGGATCCGAGCCGAGCCAGCATTTGGTTGAGCTGGCTTAGCAATGGCCACTATGATGCTGTGCTGGATCGTCAGTGTCCCAATCCAGAATATGAGGAGTGGTGCAGGAAGACTCAGGTGCAGCGCCGGAGGGACGAGGAGCTGGCCAAAACTATGGCAGTGTCCTTGTCCAAGATGTACATTGAGCAGAATGCCTGTTCCTGAGATAAGGCATTACATCCCTTGCCTGCTGTTCTGGTGCCTTAATTGTTCTCCATTTCTTTCTCTAGCAGTTGTAATTCTTACATGGAGCAAAAACCTGAAGAGAAGGAAGGGAGAGAGAGATTTATAATGAATGCTATCTATAGATTATCAGATACTAGTTATTTTCCTATCTTATTTTGTGTATATAATGTTTCTTTAATTTCCATACACACTGTTCTTTAAGAGAGGATTTTCTTCTTTTCTTTTTGCACTTTTTCTAGTCTTTGTTCACAGCCAAAATAAAATTTAATTTCATTATTTGCATATAGATTTTTTTCTGGCCTATATGGCTGATAGCATAACAGTTATTTTATGTTAATATCTGACACATTCACAGTATCATTCTTTCAATGAAAAATTGTATTGCTTTCTAGCAAAGATGGAGAGTAATTGGGTTTCTATATTCAGTTAGCTGGAGTAAGCTGGGTTTTCAATTTATTTGATTGCTCTTTTTTGTTTGTTAATCACACATAAACAATGTGGTTTAAAAAATTGCAGACACACAAAGATACTTTAAAAGTAGTCTTGCTCTTTTTAGGAGTATAAATGTCTGCCCCTTGGTAGTCCATCAGCAAGTTTATCACATTCTTTTGTTTCTAATTGGCTTAAGATGGTATTATGTACAAATATATTTATACTAAGTTTGTATGGTTTGCTGGGTCAAACATCCAAGGTAGAAACCACCCTTTTCAATTTTGAATGAACTGAAATGGTTAGATATATTTATTAAATGGAGTTTGTACTTTTTTTATCTTGTGACTTTGGAATTTATACTGTATTTGTATAATAGCAATATTCTTAGCATTCTGGAATAAATGTATAGTTTTGCTTGGATTTCTGACACATGTCTGTGGGGGTGAAAACATCTGTCCTAAACTTGGGGTTTCTGCTAGACTGCAGAAAGAAAGTGAAAGCTCTTGGCAAAGCCTGATTTTTTCTTTGGTTCTTTGGCACTAGGCTTGCTACTGGATCCACATCAGGAATAAATAGGAAAGCGCACCTGAGAATCAAGTGTCATGAATGTAGATGTGGAGTATCTCCATGATACAATTTTGTCCTGTTGTTTCTGCTTTTTGAATAGTGGGGAAGGGTAGAGAAGTCAAGACACTATATGAACCATTTAATATATAACCTAGCTTCAAGGTCATAAACTGGTTAGAAGATAACATTACTCTTACAAATGTTCATGGAAAGTGAGAGACCATATTTTTGGTGAAGGCAGTGATGCAAAATCAGCAGAGCTGGGATTTTTTACTTCTAGGGGAAGAGTATTCACACAATTAAACAGAATTCAATTTATCTGAGTCTTAATTTTAGTGCTTTCCATTTCAAAATAATGTACTAATGATTGTAATTGCAGGGCCTGTGTGGGAGAGGGGGAACACAATGGACTGTATATTGGGGCTAAGTTGGATACCTGATAATGTAGTTGGAAGAGAAATTGGGACCACAAAGTGGTAAAGATGTAACTTTTTCGCTACAGGCCAGAAGACTTCCTACCATTCAGCCCCAAAGGCAACAGTTTACACATTTAATAGAACTTTTCATGGTGCTTAGAATTACAATATGATGCTGTAATTCAGTGACAGCATACATAGAAATCAGCTTTATTAAAATCAAACACATTGAATAGGCATGGACAGGTAAGAATATGTTATAGACCAGTGTTTCCCAACCTTGGCAACTTGAAGATGTCTGGACTTCAACTCCCAGAATTCCCCAGCCAGCATTTGCTGGCTGGGGAATTCTGGGAGTTGAAGTCCAGACATCTTCAAGTTGCCAAGGTTGGGAAACACTGTTATAGACTAATCAGGAATTCCAGTTAAAACAAATCCTGTTGTGTACTAATCAAATTGCAGAAACCACATTTTGCAGGAAGTGTCGTTATTAGTGGAATTAACTTAACATCAGGCTGTTCTGAATCAAATCCTATAAACTGATGTCCTAAAAATGAGCAGAATTTGCCTAAGAATCTGGAAGTGGAGTCTGCTTGTTCTACTAGCAGTGAAGCTAATCATAAAACAGGAGGGTTTTGCCACATAAGATATTTTCAAGCCTGCTTCCTTGCAATATTAATGAATGCTGCCCCAAGTACAATATGTCCAGGGTTGCAATTGTGGAAGAATAACAAAGCTCTCACTTTAAATTGGATGAAGCATACAGATTTTGCTCCAGAGTTCATTTTGATTAACATCAATTTATAAACCAGGCTAGCTAGTCCTGTTTGGAAGTGGGAATCACCAGCGGAAACCATGATTTGGATAATGAAGTGTCATTTTGTAACTATCCACCCACAAAATAGGTGTGTGCTCTGTCCCTGTTCTTGGCAAAGGCATATTTACTACTTTTATGAATCCATTTATCAAAAAGTTGTAGATATAAACATAACTTTTTAAAAAATAATTTTAAAAAACCTTTTTGGTGGGAAGCTGGTCTCTTTAGGAAAAGGCAGAAGAAAAAATTCAAAGAGATGAGTGTTAAGATTAAATGTCCTGGAGGCACGTTTTCTGATAACCATCATTTACTGTAAGGCCTGGATAAGAGGTGGTTTGGCCATTGGACACAAGGTTAAGCTGAAAATTTCAGGGATCATGTGTTTCATTTTTTTCTTAGCACTGAAACCCAACAAATTCTTTTAATACTACATTTAAGAAAAGGGGTGGTGCCATCTGAATTTTCCATCGAAGTGTCTTGAGCTATGTTTTGAATTGCTCTCACCTTAGATGCTGACTTCATTTCCTGAGCTTCTCTAATATCCTCCAGATGCAACTCAATTGCATTTTTCATAATTCCTATGGTCATTATGTCTGCAAATTCTGGGAATTCCCAACCCATCTATGGGACACCAAATTAAGGAGTGCTGACCTAGGCCATCAAATGAGCTAATAAAACTTTAAAGCATTATACATTCAGAGGTCTGATTTTCCACACTGACTAGTTGCTATGGGAAATGATGTATTATCAGAGAGTCCACGGAATATAAAAGATCTGGTTGAAGCTGAAAGCTGGGCAAGCCCGACATTCTGTCACATGGTAGCCCACCAGAAGCACTAACTCTCAATATTTTATTCAATACACATTCATTATATAGTATATATTCACTGACCAACAGTCAATAATGAAGAAAATTCTCCCCTATCCTCCAAAGTTCCCCACAAGAGGTTTAGGACTAGTAAAGACGTTTTCCCCACATGCATAGCTAGAGTTTGGAATGCTCATATGCTCAGTACAAGGATGTGTGTATATTGTCTACAGGATGACTTTTACCTAGGATGTCATAAATTATGTCAATCATTTCAAAGAATGAGTAATATTACTTACCGTATTTTTTGGAGTATAAGACGCACCTTTTTCCTCCCTAAAAGTGGCTGAAAATTTGGGTGCATCTTATACTTCGAATGTAGCTTTTTTTTCCAGCCCTAACTAGGTGCTAACGATCTTCCCAGCTCCTACCTTGCAGGCTTTTTCATTGTTACTCTCTCCAAAGAATGTTTTTCCAGCCCTAAGTCTTTGCAGAATTTTTTTTTCATTGCTCTACTTGCTCCGAATAAGTTTTTTTCTAGCCCTAACCAGGTGCTAACGATCTTCCCAGCTCTTACTGGCTTGCATGCTCTTTCATTGTTACTCTCTCAGAAGAAGAGTAAGACTTTTTTAAAGTCCTAACCAGGGGATAAAATAATGTGCTGAAGCTGACCAGACTAAGGATGCTAGCCAGATGAATACCTGGTAGGCAGATTGTTTTCCCCTATTTTCCTCCCCAAAAACTAAGGTGCGTCTTATACTCCGGTGCGTCTTATACTTCGAAAAATACGGTATTTCCTGTATCCTTTTTTTGTAGGGGTCTTCTTTTCATAAATTACAAGATATTATAAAAATCCACCGTGCAAAAACATGTTAACGTAGTCCTCGACTTACAATAGTTTATTTAGTAACAATTCAAAGCTACATCAGTGAAAAAAGTGATGACCTTTTTCACACTTACGACCGTTGCAACTTCTCCATGATCACGTGATCAAAATTCAGAGGCTTGGCAACTGACTCATATTTATGACTGTTGTAGTGTCCCGGGTCATATGATCACCTTTAATGACCTGACAAGCAAAGTCAATGGAGAAGCCTATTGAGTTAACAACTGTAATGATTCATTTAACAACTATGTCAAAAAAGCTGTAAATAAGCCCGAATTCTGCAATAATTCTTTGTCCTAACTGGGCTGGTTTGTACTTTATCTTTTTTTTAAAAGTTTTTAATTTTTTTAATGTGCTGGTTACTATCTTTTTGCGTAGGACTGCTATTTCAACTATATCAGGGTCTACAGTTAAAATGAATTTGCTATTTGTATATACAGTTCTTGAATAAATTTCAAAGTTCTTCTGTTTTATCAAAAAGAAAAAACACTATAATTTGAGCACAAGTGAGAATAAGCTATTATTCTCTTTAATAACCTGGATGTACAGTGTCTATGGTTTTGGATTCATAATGATGTCGTTTGAATGGGATAACGATGTACTGTGAATGTACTCTGTGCTTACCATTATAAAAACACCAGAAGCTGGTGAAAAAAAAGAGCAATTCTCCAGTCAGCAAAAAGTAGAAAAAGATCGTTGGCTGCATAATTTTATCAACACTGGGTAGCTAACCCACTGAAATCTTGTGAGCAATTTTCAAGCCCTCTGTTAAAAAGTCTAGGACTAAGGCACGAGGCTAGAAAGCAGGAGACTGAGTTCTAGTCCACTTCAGCCATGAAAGACAGCTGGGTGACCTTGGGCCAGTCACTCTTGCTCAACCCAGCTCACTTCACAGGTTTGTTGTTGTGGGTACGATAGGAGGAAGGTGTATTAGATATGTCTGCTGCCTTGAGTTATTGGTAAAAGTAATAAAAGTGGGATCCAAATAAAAAACACTCATTTATGAATGATAGTATTAAAACTGTTATCTTCCTTTATTTAACTAAATGTGGGACCAGTGATCCAATAGATCAGTGTTTCCCAACCTTGGCAACTTGAAGATGTCTGGACTTCAACTCCCAGAATTCCCCAGCCAGCATTCGCTGGCTGGGGAATTCTGGGAGTTGAAGTCCAGACATCTTCAAGTTGCCAAGGTTGGGAAACACTGCAATAGATGAAGAAATGAAATACTTCTTTTTACCATAAAAATGCTGTTAAACCTCTTTATTTCAGCAAAATGAGTGGCTATAACAGCTACAGATAGTCCTCGACTTACAACAGTTCACTTAGTGAACGTTCAAAGTTATAAAAAAGCAACTTATGACCATTTTTCACACTTACAACCGTAGCCACATCCCCATGATCACATAATCAAAATTGAAATGTATGGCAAGTGACTCATATTTCTGACAGTTGCAGTGTCCCAGGATCATGTGATCACCTTTTGTGACCTATTCTGACAAACAAAGTAAATGGGGGAGCTAGATTCACTTAACAATCGTGCTACTAACTTAACAGCTGCAGTGATTAACTTAACAACTATGGCAAGAAAGTATGTAAAATGGGGCAAAACTCACTTAATAAATTTCTCACTTTACATCCTACAGCTCAATTGTTGTCGTAAGTTCAGGATTTCCTGTACTCTTTATTTGCAAGTTATTAGCAAGTCTTGAGGGAATGCCAGGTAATGGGAAAAACAGATGTCAAATTTGGAAGGAAGACTGGCAGAGCACTTTTAAAACTGGATATCAAATTGTAATTTTTAAAGTAACACTAAAATGATGCTAGAATGTTAAAAAAAAAACAACCCAGAAGAAGGTATTAATAACAAACAGTTTCAATAACTTTGGCAAACAAACTTCATGGATGTAATTATATGGAATCCACTCAAGGGACAGTTTTGTATGTTAGGCAAAATTATTAAATGCCAACAACTGGTTTTTTATTAATCAATTTGATTTAAAATTAAGTATAAAATTAAATCCAACTATGGTACTTTTTATTTTGTGGATGTGAAGAGTTGGACACGACTTATGGACTGAAGGACAACAACCTTTTGTTTTTCCCCAGACTCATCCTAGCTTAGTATCTCTGGCAGGCTACCCCAAGATCTAGCGCTACTCTTTGGCCCAAAGATCCTTGTACCTCCTGTGTTCAGGGTTTCTTCAGAGAAATATTTTGGAACAGTTGGTTCCAGCTCAGGCAAGGATAGCTAAAGAATTTCAAGGAAAGCAAAAGCAGCAGTAGGACAGCCTTTATGATGTTTGTGTTTTCTCCTTCTCTCCCCTTCTTTTCCTTTTAAGCTAATACTAGTGCAGCTAACTTCATTGAATCTGGTTGTTTTCTAATGCTATGTGCACGTTCTTTTAAGTTTTCAATCCATTCAGGAGAATGTGTCTGAAATTTTCTTTTTAAACTTCTTTTGCTTATGCAACATTAAGAGATTGCATACTGGCTTTTTGTCCAGCATGGCAGGTGGAAAGCAAAAGCACACTTAAATACCTGAAGCATTTTTCTTCCAGAACGATGGCATGGCATAACAATTATATTCCTGACATGGTTGCTACCTGTTTTTGTAACTGACTCATCCGCACCCTGGACTTCAGCAGATAGGTTTTATTTACAGTTCTAACAGTCTTTGCTTCATCAAATACTTAGCATGCCTTTCTTGGGCAAGTAATATCATTTATGTAAGAACTGGTCCTAATGCTTGAGCAAATAATGTGGTGATTTTCTATTTATTGTCCTCTGTTCCTGTTAAAATGATTTTCTTTCTCCAGGAGTCTTCTTCTAACTAGAGAATCTGGCAAAAATTTAAACCCCTTTTTTCCAGTGTTGCATTAATAAATTCTACAGTCTCTTTGTGTGTGTGTAATAATTATTTGTTTATTTTTTTATTTATTTACTTAATTTACCATATTTTTGGAGTATAAGACGCACCGGAATATAAGACGCACCTTAGTTTTTGGGGAGGAAAATAGGGGAAAAAATCTGCCTACCAGGTATTCATCTGGCTAACATCCTTAGTCTGGTCAGCTTCAGCACATTATTCTTTCCCCTGGTTAGGACTTAAAAAAACCTTTTTCAGAGAGAGTAACAATGAAAGAGCCTGCAAGCCAGTAAGAGCTGGGAAGATCGTTAGCACCTGGTTAGGGCTAGAAAAAAACTTATTCAGAGCAAGTAGAGCAATGAAAAAAAATTCTGCAAAGACTTAGGGCTGGAAAAACATTCTTCGGAGAAAGTAACAATGAAAAAGCCTGCAAGGTAAGAGCTGGGAAGATCTGTTAGCACCTAGTTAGGGCTGGAAAAAAAGCTCCGAAAAAGCTACATTCAGAGTATAAGACACACCCAAATTTTCAGCCACTTTTAAGAAGGAAAAAGGTGCGTCTTATACTCCAAAAAATACGGTACATGGATGCCTATTTCATACAATGACTCTAGGTGCCAAAACATCCTCATCACTCAACCCCTTCATGCTAGCTCAATGCTTAGGGGAAAGTCAGGTCTTTATAACCGGCTGAAAGGCAGAGGTCACATTGATCTCTGGTGGGAGGCTGTTCCAAAGGACTGGAGGAGCCACTGAGAAGGCATGACTTCGAGATCCCATCAAATGGCAACATTTAAGGAAGGGGACCTGGACCATATCCATGCTATGTAACCTAGTGGGATGGAAGATATCTTCAAGCAGAGATGGTCCTGTGACATATAGGGATTTAAAGATGATAACCAGCACTTTGAATTGCACCCAGAAAACAACTGGAAGCCCAGTGCAGCTCTCGCAGCAGATGTTATTGGGTGAACTGTGAGGCACCCAAAACTCTTGTGTTCACTATATTCTAGACCCGTGGTGGCGAACCTATGGCACGCGTGCCACAGGTGGCACGCGGAGCCATAGCGGCCGGCACGCGAGGGTTCCCACCGGCAAACCAGAAGTGTGGAAAAACGCACTTCCGGTTTGTCGGTGAGCTGTTTTTTGCACTCCGGAGGGTTCAGGGAAGCTCCCTGAAGCTCCGGAATGCAAAAAACTACAAAACGGACAAACCGGAAGTGCACTTTTTCGCACTTCCGGTTTGTCCATTTTGTAGTTTTTTCGCACTTCCGGTTTGCCGGTTTCATCGTCCCAGGCTCCGGTAAGCCTTTGCGCGGGGGTGGGGGGGTGTGCGCATGCGCAGGGGGCAGCATGGGGGGGTGTTGTGCGCATGCGTGGGGGGAGGGAATGGGTGTGGGCATGCGAGTGCGCGCGAGCGCACCCCCCCTTTTGTCATGCAAGCCTAAAAAGGTTCGCCACCACTGTTCTAGACCAATTACAGTTTCTAGATAGCCTTCAAGGTCAGCCCCATGTTGATCACCTTACAGCAGGGGTCCTCAAACTTGGCAACTTTAAGACTTGTGAACTTCAACTCTCAGAATTCTCCAGCCAGCTATGCTGGCTGGAGAATTCTGGGAGTTGAAGTCCACAAGACTTAAAGTTGCCAAGTTTGAAGACCTCTGCCTTACAGTAATTCAAACAGCAGGTGACTGTGAGTAAGGCTTCCCAGTTCAGAAATGGATGCAATTGGCACATCAGATAGATTATTTTAACCAGTTACCTTGATCAGCCAGTTTGGTCTAGCGGTTAAGGCACCAGGTTAGAAAGCAGTCCATTGTGACTTCAAGTCCCGCTTTAGTCATGAAAGGCAGTTGGATGACTTTGGTCCAGTCACTTTTCTCAGCCCAACCCACTTGACAATGTTGTGGTAAGGAAAATTGGATATATTTATTTGTTTGTTTGTTTATATTACCTGTTTCATAACCACTCATGTCCCTCAGAGAGGGGTTCTGGTGGTTTACAATGTAATCGTTATATAAACAACATATAAAATTAACATTAAAATAAATTTAAGATTTTTTTTAAAATTATAAAACATAACATAAAATTTCAGAAAGGTAAAAATTTTCGAGATGAGCATTTAGCAATAGTTAATATAGATGGGCGGGTAGGTGGGGGTTCTCATGGGCTGGCCAGCACCACAGTTGTATGATTGCATGTGCCCTCCACACAAGGCTGCACAACTAATCAATCCCTTTGCAGAAGTCCAGAAGAGTAGGGATACACATCACATTTGGGGGCAAGATATTCCATAATTGTAGGGTAATGGCAGAGAGGACTATTTTCCTTTGCCAGTCAAAATTATTTGATTGACAGGATCTACAGCAGGGGCGGGTTGCTCGTTTACCGGTGCCGGTGTGCTGCGCGCGCATCTCCACATATCGGGCGCTTGCGCACTCACTAAGTGCGCATGCCCCCTCATACGATTTTGCTTCTGTGCATATGTGGAAGCAAAATTGCGCTGAAATCTCGCGAGGGGATGCGTGCGCGAGAGAGATTTCAGTGCGATTTTGCTTCCGCGCATGCGCAGAAGCAAAATCACCCAAAAATTCTCAGAAAAAGATGGCGACATGCACAACGGACCAGCAAAGATGGCTCTGGAGTGGTCGCGCGCAAATTGTGCAATTGGCCGCTCCCTACTGGAGTTCTGCACTGGACAGCTCCGGCAGGAACCCACCACTGATCTACAGCACACCTTCCCTGCCTGATCAAGTGATGTAATGATGTAATGGGGAGAAGCCAGTTCCTTAGGTAGCCTAGTCCTATGACATGTAGAGATTTATAGGTGATAACTAACATTTTAAATTGGACCCAGAAGCAAACTGGCACCAGTGCAGTTCACAGATCAAAGGCGTTATACAGTATGTGCTCTTCTTTGGAGCATCCAATATAGCAATAGCACTTAGCAATAGCACTTAGACTTATATACTGCTTCATAGTGTTTTACAGCCCTCTCTAAGCGGTTTACAGAGTTCAGCATATTGCCTCCAACAATCTGGGTCCTCATTTTACCGACCTCGGAAGGATGGAAGGCTGAGTCAACCTTGAGCCTGGTGAGATTTGAACAGCTGAACTGCTGAACTAGCAATCAGCTGAAGGTCGCAGTGCTGCTTTTAACCACTGCGCCACCTCGGCTCATGCAGCTGAATTCTGCACCAGCTGAAACCTCCAAATATTTTTCAAGGATAATCTCATGTAGAGCACATTGCAATAGTCTAAACAGGAGATGACCAGGGCATGAGTGACCAAATGGAGAACTTTCTGGTTCAGGAGGGGATATAATTGCTTCACCGCATGAAGTTGATAAAAGGCCCTCCTGGTTATGGCTGCCCCTTGCTCTTCAAGCAAGAGCCGTGAGTACATGAGGACCCCAAGTTAGCATCAGGTCTGTCTGGGGTAGTGCAACCCATCCAGAACTGAAGATGATAAACTCCTGGATACGGTGGGGCCAACCCACAGCCACTCCATCTTATCAGAGTTCAGTTGAAGTGTGTTGTTTTCCACCCAGACCCCAAAGCCTCCTAGTGTCAGGCCGAAGCCATTTTAGTTGAGGTCTTTGGCCTGCCACACTTTATAGTATTTTAATGTGCATTCTTTACTGTGGGAATTTGGGAGGGGGAATTGCATGAGGGCTGTCTGTATGTAGCCATAACAAATTCTTTATAGATAGTCAAGGTCATCCTTTGTCTCCGCACTCCTGCACCTGCATCGAAGAAGATCCGTGGACTCTTGCCAGGTTAGCAGATGAAGATTGGTCAACGTGATGAACTTGGGGGTTTAGGGACAAGGGCTTGAACTTTCAACTGGGTGGAGAAACCCTGGGGACTTCAGATTCGGATTGTTTGTTTGTTTGTTTGTTTATCTATCTATCTGTCTGTCTATTATTTATTTATTTATTTATTTATTTATTTATTCATTCATTCATTCATTCATTCATTTATTTATTTATTTAGTGCTCTTATATGCCGCCCTACTCCCTGGGGACTCAGGGCGGCGTACAACATTTGAAGAACAGCTAAACAATATAATTTCATAATAATTAAAATACATTTTAAAAAATATCCGAAAACATACATACGTGGGGGAGACCCAGATGCAAATCGTCTCAAAACCCCGCCTGCAGGAAGAGCCATGCCAGCAAGGTGGGAATGACTCGGATCTCTGGGGGGAGTTGGTTCCAGAGAATAGGGGCCCCTACAGAGAAGGCCCTCCCCCTAGGCCCCACCACCCTACATTGTTTGGTTGACGGGACCTGGAGGAGACCCACTCTGTGAGACCTAACCGGTCAAAGGGAAGTATGAGGTAGGATGCAGTCCCAGAGGTAACCTGGTCCTAAGCCATGTAGGGCTTTAAAGATGATGATCAACAACTTGAATTGTACCCGGAGACCAATGGGCAACCAATGCAACTGGCGGAGTATGGGTGTTACGTGGGTGTAACTTGAAACACCCACCACAGCACGCGCAGCCGCATTTTGCACCAGTTGAAGTCTCTGAATACTCTTCAAGGGTAGCCCCATGTAGAGCGCATTACAGTAGTCCAATCGAGAAGTGACAAGGGCATGGGTGACCGTGAGTAAAGCCTCCTTCTCCAAGAATGGTTGCAATTGGTGAACCAGGCGAACCTGTGCAAAAGCTCCCCTAGCCACAGCTGTGAGATGTTGGTCTAATTTTAGCTGTGGATCTGGGAGAACTCCCAAATTGCGAACCCGTTCTGAGGGAGTTAATTTTTCTCCATCAAGAACCAAGGAGGGACAGTCGACATGGTCCTTAGGAGGCAATATCCAGAGCCACTCAATCTTGTCGGGGTTGAGCTTGAATCTATTCCTCCCAGATGTGCTAACATAGCTCTGTTAATAAATTGGAATTTTGAGGAATACTTTGCCTCGGACTCTGATTTAGTTTTAGATGCTATTTGGAACCCTGACACTAGCCCAAATCTCTCTTAAAACTCAACCAGCCACCCCGAATCCTCGGGACCCTGTTTGGGGTCCTGAGCCCCAACGCTGATCCGGCAATGGGTGGTGTGAAGACTCAGGGAATATGGAGGAAGAGAAGCAAGCCCCAGGGAAGCAAGTAGAGGACTGATCGCGTGTTCACATTGAGACCCTCTACTTTCCTTCCAAAGCCATGGTGGAAGCCGAAAAGGCCACGGAGAGGAAATGCCAATTGGGGGCTCGGAGCAAACAAACAACCCCTAAGAGCACCTCTCAGCAAGAGTGGACTTTGCAAGGCATGGCTGGAGGGCTGAACCCTCCCACATATCAGCTGTGGGAACCACACCTGGGTGCGGGATCAGCCTTGGCCCACGAGTGGAGACAGCTGAAACTTACGCCAACCAGACGCTCCGAAGGTGAGGGATCCCAGCCACTGTCACGCAGCCAATCGCTGATAGAACTCCCCAATCTGTTCGGACGACTAAGCGTAAGTTGGACCAACCCCCGTTTGGGACCCGAGGCCACTAGATGGGACTTGGCCCAGCCAATGTTCTCCTTCCCAAAAAGGAACCAAATGACCCAATTGAGCGGAGACTTGGCCTCATTTCACACCGCAAGGAGTGAGACCCCAGTGAGTCTCCCCACCAGGGCGAAGCCTACGTGGGCAACCTTCCTCCCCGAAGTGCAGATGACCCACTGGCCCAACCTAGGAAGCCCTCTGGCCTGGCAGCAGGGATCATGGGGATTGCCGACCCCAGTCCAGTTGCCGAACCTGGGCCTTGTGCCACCAGGATAAGCTACGGCAGGGTAGGCCTTCTTCCCAGGCATGGGGTAGGCACAGTGCCAATGGGCTCCAGGGCCCCAACCGCAGCTGAACCCTGCGCCAATGTTTGGCGCAGTGCAGCAGCCCCTTGCAATGTTTGGCCCCGCCATGCAAGCCCATCCACATCTGCAGGGACACCTCCCAACTGATGGAGCTGTGCCGAGACTAGCCCAACCACTGCAACCGGTGGGGGTGCAAATGGGAGGCCCCCAGCCACAAGCAATTGTTCCACCGGCTGCACAAGTGCAAACCGCCACCCAGGAAGCCCCGGCGCATCCCCCTCAGTCCTGCGCAATGTTTGATGGGGATCCCCCAAAACTGGCCTATTTCCTACACCGTGTCTGGGTGTACATCGATCAGCTCGGGAACCAGTACCAGACGGACTGAGAACTAATTGATGTGGTAACTGATGGAATGAACGAGGGGGAAGCAGCAGAGTGAGTGGCAGAGCTCCACGACGAAGCAACCCCAGAACTCGATGACGCTGATGAGTTCGTCCAGCTGATGAGGGTCCATTTCAATGACACGGGCCGACAAGTAGAGTCTGAAGAGCAGATTTAGGGACTGAAGCAAGCGGGCCGCCCAGCTAAGGAGTTGGTGTGGGAATTCTAGAGGGTGGCAGGGAAAGTGCAAGACTGGCCCAAACGGCTCTTGGTGCACACATTCTGTGATGCCCTGGACCTAGAACTGAGGAAGTCCTGCAACATCCGGGGAGTTCCAGAATGGATCCAGGACTGGTACAACACAGCCATCATTCTGGATCACACGACCCGGGACCCCAAGAAGCTCTCGACTGAAAAACCAGCCCAAAAGCCTTTGGGTCACCGAAGCAAGCTGTGACCCCGGGCTCTGAAGCAACGAGAGGCGTAAAGTGCTATAGATGGTGCATATGGCCAAACTGGCCACTGGGCTTTGGAATGCTTAGCACCGGCCCCAATTCCGCAATTCAATGAGACACCAGCAATGTGGCTGTGGTAACGGTGCTGTTGCAGAAGGATGAGAAGGGCCAACTCCTGCCATGTGCCTACATTTCAAAAAAACTCACTGCCACCGAGAGGAGGTGGGCTATTTGAGAGGAAGAAGCCTATGCAGTACGTTGGGCACTACTCACTTGGAGACAATTTTTGGAAGGAGGGAAGGTGCCATTCAAGGTATGGACAGATCATAAGAACCTCGAGGCCTTGAAAGTCCCTAGGAGACTCTCAGCCAAGCAAGTACATTGGGCGCAATACTTCAGGAGATTCAAATTTGAACTGAAGCACATCCCAGTGGGGAAGAATTTACTGGCTGACGCTTTGTCATGTACGTCCCAATAGAACAGCCAAAAGGAGCAAGAAGTGCACTCCATCATTCCCCCCTCACAGGGGGTCATGGTGGCACAAGTTCTCACCCGAGGCCAAACCAGATGACCCAGCGATCCTAACCAGGACAAGTGGACTGCAAAGCTGAAAGCAGCCCTACCTGGTGATCCCTGGCTCAAAGACAACAAGGAAATCTTGACGATGAGAGGAGGCTTGGCCTGGAAGGGCTCCAAACTATTCGTACCGGCCAGTTTAAGGCTGGAAGTCCTCCAACGAAACCAGGCTAGGAGGGCCCTTTGGATTCCTAAAAACCCTCCACCTAACCCTTAGGCAATTTTGTGGCCGAAGATGAAAATGGAGGTGGAAGACTACGTGAAAAGCTGTGCCACATGCACGACCAGGAGGAATCGGCCAGGAAAACCACCTGGACTATTACAGCAAGTGGCCAACCCCAGCAAACCTTGGGAGGATATCGTCATGGACTTCATCGTAGAACTCTCAGACAGCAATGGAAACACGGTGATTTGGACAGTTATCGACTTGTTTTCCAAGCAAGCCCATTTCATCACTTGCTCAGGTCTACCGTCGGCCAGAAAACTAGCAAAAGTATTTCTCAAGCACATCTACCACCTACATGGCATCCCAAAAAGAATAATCTCCGACCGGGGTGTACAGTTCACTGCCAAGTTCTGGAGAGAGTTCCTGAGAGCAATTGGATCCACACAAGGACCCAGCTCAGCTTTTCATCCGAGCATGAATGGGCAGTGGAACGTACGAACACAATGGTGGAACAATACACCCGTTGTTATGTAGATTACCAGCAGGACAATTGGGCAGAGGTACTGCCCTTTGCATATAAGTAGCGTATAACAACGCTGTCCATAGCAGCACTGGACTAACTCATTTTCAGGTTATCAGCGGCATGGAATTCGTTTCCATGCCTGAGCTACCTACAGAGACCCCCAGTTCGATGTCCCTAACTGAGTGGATGGAGACGCTGAAAAAAGGATGGGAAAACACCAAGAAAGCACTAGCGGAAGCGGTGGAAGCCTATAAGAAGCAAGCAGATAAGTACCGATCGCTCCAGCCCCACTTCCGAGTGGGGGATAAAGTTTTCTTATCCACCAAATATATCCGATTGAGAATGCCTAGCAAGAAGCTAGGGCCAAAGTTCTTAAGTCCTTTCCCGATAGTCAAAATTATCAATCCAGTCACCGTTCAGCTCGAACTGCCTAGAATATTGGGAAAAATTCATCCAGTATTTCATTGCAGCTTATTGAAACCGGTGATTGGGTCAAGCATAAGACCACAGACCCAACCACCACCTCCCCCTTTAGTCAGACAGAGGTGAAGAAAATTTTAGACTCCAGAATATTTAGGGGTCAATTACAATATCTAATCCATTGGAAGGGGTACCCTTTGTCAGAAGCTACTTGGGTGAAAAGTTGGAATGTAAAAGCTGACAGGCTAGTGAAGCAATTCTTCACTAAAAACAAATATCCAGAAAAAGGGTCCCCCTGTGGGGGGGAGGGGTGGTTAAGGATGCTGTATTAACCCCCTATGTTATTCTCTTTCTTTTCTTGTAGGACACAGTCTTTTCCTGAGGGGAAGCTGCCTGTAAGGCCGAAACCATTTTAGTTGAGGTTTTTGGCCTGCCACACTTTATAGTATTTTAATGTGCATTCTTTACTGTGGGAATTTGGGAGGGGGAATTGCATGAGGGCTGTCTGTATGTAGCCATAACAAATTCTTTCTAGATAGTCAAGATCATCCTTTGTCTTCGCACTCCTGCACCTGCATGGAAGGAGATGGGTGGATTCTTGCCAGGTTGGCAGATGAAGATTGGTCAACATGATGGGCTTGGGGGTGTGGGGACAAGGGCTTGAACTTTCAACTGGGTGGAGAAACCCTGGGGACTTCAGATTCGGGTTTCTCCCAGATGTGCCAACATGGCTCTGTTAATAAATTAGAATTTTGAGGAATACTTTGCCTCAGACTCTGATTTAGTTTTAGATGCTATTTGGAACCCTGACACCTGGCACTATGAAAGAATGTCCATTGCATCACTCACTTCACCTGGGATGAGATATATAGCTGAGTATCATCAGCATATTGGTAATACCAAATCCCATGGTGATAGATGATTTCACCAGCACTTTTTTTGAGGATGTTAAAAAACAGAGAGAGCACCAAGCCCGTTGGTACCCCACAGAGGAGGAGCTGTGAGTTGGACCTCTTATTCCCAATTGGGTCCAGCCTTGGAGGAAGGAAGTGAACCAGCACAAAACTGTGCTGCCAACCCCCAACTCTCTAAGCTGGCCCCAAAAATACTATGGTCAATGGTATCAAAAGCCTCTGAGAGGTCAAGGACAGTAAATATGGATGTAGCACATCCCACTCTTGCCAGAGATCATCCATGAGCATGACCAATGCAATTTTTGTCCCATGTCAAGGCCTGAAACCTGACTGAAAAGAGTCCAGATAGTCTGTTTCCTCCAGGGTCCTCTGGAGTTGCAACACCATCAACTTCTCAATCACCTTTCCTAGAAAGGGATTAGTGGGAGGCTGGGCAAAAATTGTCCAACATAGTAGGATCCAGCAATGTCTTCTTCAGTAAGAAGCACACTAGTGCCTCTTTAAAGGAAGCCGGAAACACTCCCTTCAACAAGGATGAATTCACCATCGCTTGGATCCACCCACCTGCCACCTCCGGGGCAGCTTTAGTCAGCCAGGAGGGGGCATGGATATAATATGTAGATCAGTGGTGGGTTGCCGTCTTACTGGTGCCAGTGCGCTGCATGCACATGTCCAAGTTTCGGGGGCACGCACACTCGCTACTTGCGTACACCCCCTCACGTGGGGATTTTGCTTCTGCGCATGCGCAGAGGCAAAATCTCACCGAAATCTCAGGCACGCGTGCGTCCCCTTGTGAGATTTCGGTGCGATTTTGCTTCCGCGCATGCGCGGAAGCAAAATTGGCCCAAAATTAACGAAAAAAATGGTGATGCACGTGGTGGACCAGCAGAGAGGGCTCCGGAGTGGTTGCGCACAAATTGCACAATCAGCTGCTCCCTACCGGAGCTGCGCACCGGGCAGCTCCGACAGGAACCCACCTCTGATGTAGATGATGGTATTTGCAGTGTGCAGGACCCTAACCACTTCCTCACATCCAACAGAATCAAACCATTCCCAGATTACTAGGTAAGTCTGTTCTCTGAGCATCTCCATAGGACACCTGAAGTAGAACAGTTCTGTCTGAAATTATTGGATGGGCAGAAATCATGGAGATAGATGGTCTCTCAAATAACCTGGCTCTGCATTATGAAGAGCTTTATAAATTCTAACCAGGACCTTGAATTGCACATAGAAGCTTATCATCAACTAAAGAAGCTCATAGAGCAGTGGGTACATGAATATATCAAGGCACATCCAACACTGTCCATGCTGATGCATTCTGGATTAATTATAACTTTCAAGTGGTCTTCAAAGTAGTCCCACATAGAGTGTATTGCAGTAATCCAAACATGAAGTGAGTAGAGCATGAGTAATTGTCTGAGATGTTTCCTGGTCCCAGAACAGGAATAACAGGTGTACCAGATGAAGCTGTGCAAAACTGACCTTGGCCACAATTGCTACCTATTCTTTAAGCAGGAACTGTGAATCCAAGACAATCCCCTGATTTTACCAGTCTTGAATGAGAGACTGCAACCCTATGCAAATCTAAAGATGGTAAATCACCAGATTTGGAGGGTCTAAAAAAAGTGCAGCCATTTGGTGTTGGTAGGATTGAGCTTTGATCTGTCTTTCAGGCATTAGGCTAAGAAATGGACTGCATACTGTTCTGAAACCTGACTGAAACAGATCCAGAAAATTCACTATCCACTTCATTGAGAGTCACAAATTCACACTTATCTCAGATAATCCCATAGAACTGTGCCCCAGGCACCTCAAGTAGATGTGATCCAGTTAAAATTAATTAATCCATCCATCCACTCCATCAATTCATCAACTTTAAATAGAGGATCTCACATTGTCAGTTCCACCAAGTAGAATTGATTAGAAAATCGATACAGAAAGGTTATAATTACTTCAGTTGAGACTGACTGTAATAACAGAGTCTTGCAAATATGCTTGTATCATATCTCCTCCCCTTTCTTGTACTGTATTGAATTAGGGAGGGATCTGCCTCAGTTGATTTTGAATGTTCTCAGCATTGTGAACTTAAAATATATTTTAGCCTTTTTTGCTTAGGTAGTGGTTCCTGCATATTTCCATCAAGATTATCTTCCTTACTTTTTACACACATCTAGTTATATGCAGCAACAATTCACATCTCAACAATCATCTCTCCTGTTCCCTGGGCGGAGGCAAAACCCTAACCTAGGCAGGCAAAGTTCCAAGAGGAGAATATCCTCCTTCTGAGCCCATCCTGGTCTCAACTGTACATGCATCGTATCAGTTTCCATACATCTCATTAAAAGTCACAAGCTTCCATAACATCCAGCTTCATCCGATAGAGGGGACATGAATTTCAAATGTGTTCGAGCTCCCATGGTTGATACAGAAGATCTTAAATCAACGAGAAGGTTCACAGTTACAGTTGAAAAACTCTTTATATTCTTAACACCTCTCTTTCCCATTAACACCATGTTGTTATTCCTCTAATGAAATGCATAATTGAAAAATTCTTGCAATTACAGACCAATAGCTGTGATGAAGGAAGACCCAAAGCCTGCTAATAGGTTACATCAGCTTTGATTCATGACAACAAATTGTACAGGCCACACAATGTGAGGGACAAAAGAACAGATGCCTGAATTGATGCCACACTCTAGTTCCCATTTTTGGTTTTTTATTAATAGTGGAGTGAAAGCTATTTTTCAAAGTATGAGAATAACTGTATCAGAAGTATGTCAGTAGGCTAGGAGAAACGCTGAGGAATATCCATCCTGTAGAACTGATACAGCAAGTGTCAGCTATCTCTCTGAATGAACATGCTGCTTCTCTGCCAAAAGAAAATGAACAGATTGCATCCTTTTATTTCATGTTTTTCCCCATCCACTATTCCATTTTTTTTCTTCTGTTGTATTCTGCTGGGAAAATTCTTGAAATTGTTTTGCATTACTGAATATGTATTTCCACATGACACTATCCAATTCAGTACTTCAATATTCAGATGACAGCAAAATGCTATTGTTAGCACAATATGGCAGTTTTGGAGAAAAAACATATGGACAATGAAAAACTGTTATATAATTAACATGCATTTATTGTGCATAGTAATGACCGTGCACATGGAAAGTTACGGGGTGTTTCTATTGCAGGTTTTTAATTTAATCTGGTAAAGCTTTTCCAAAACAAAGTTTCAGTGATGTGTGTGTGTGTGTGTGTGTGTGTGTGTGTGTGTGTGTGTGTGTGTGTGTGTGTGTGTGTGTGTCAAAAACGTTAAGAGGGCAACTGAGATTTTGTGACCAACCTTTGAGATGCATGTCTGTGGAGATTCTCAGTCATCCAGGTCATAGTTGTCTCAAAGGTGCTTTTTTCTTCAAAAGGCAACTGGGCTGTTTTTTTTTCCTTGAGGAAGAAGAAGAAAATATTTTGCTTTTCACCCAAGAAGCTTCATCTGTTCTGATGGCAGAGAGATGAAAGGATAGGTATTGACAGTTGAGACTGAATGTGGGGGGAGGGGATGGAAGGATAGGTTCTAATAGGATGGGGGAGGAATGGAAGGGTTGTATTTCTTTTCAGTCATCTGATCGTTAGCACTCTCTGAGAGCTGTTGAGGTCACTTGGGGGTTTACCTGTGCCCTCAAGGTGCACATTAGAGATTGAGATGCACATTACATTTTTAAAAAGGACCCAAGGCTTTGATTACACAGTGATGACTCTTATCTTGACTTTTAGACCTCTCCCATTAATATTCCTGCAATGACACATTAAAGAAAATTCTTAGTTAATGTATGTAATTTTAATTGCTCCTCATACACCACATTTATCCAACATTTAGACTCATTGTCTGGTATGACTTAAGAATAGCTGTCCTCAAAGGCATTTGCAGGTATTTGCAGCAGTTTTATCAAAATTTTGATGCAAGCCCTACCCTTTCTGTATAAATATTTGACATCTGTTGGAGAGGAACAGAACTTACATCGCTATAATGTAATGTTTGACCCTCCTGTAGATTCCTCTGACATTTTGGAACTCACCTTTTGAGCACATTAAACCAGATATTGTACTTTGTGTGTTAATTTCTGCAGCTGGGTTAAAGGGAACCAAGAAGTTGGCAATTTTCCATGTCTATCAATCCTTGCTTTTGATAAAAACATTTTACTTAAAGTGAATCACTGCTGACTTTCAAGGATTTTTGTATACTTATTTGATTGTTTAATTGATACTTTTTGTTGTACAGAGTTAATATAATTCCTAGTCACTGGCTCTACTGATTTAAATGCTGAGATTTGGAGGGCATGTGGTTGAGAAATTTGGGTCAGCTTGTTGGACCCCCAGAAGGATGTCCTGTGTTTGGATCTTAAATGAATAAGATAGACTATTAGTTTTTGACAAATCAGTAATCCCATGATATTTAGGAGATTCTGGAGACTTCACTTAAGATCAGTCATGCACCTTCAGGGCTTAATCATCCTTTCCTAACTAAGCCATTCTCCAGATGTAGAATCTTAGCAATGCCCATTGTTGGGAATTCTAGGAAGTAAAGTCCTTCTTGTGAAGAATACCAAGATTAAGGGTAGGCTGATCCAGAACAAGTGGCAGTAGAAGGGAATTGGTTAAATATTTGTTATCCAACTTATCCAACGTAAGTTGAATGTTATCCAACTTAACATTCCACAATGAAGAAATTGGTCTGAAAAACATTAGGTCCCACTTCTTGTTGCTAATATTGGAGTGGTGCTGCATCCTTGATTGATTGATTGTGTGCCATCAAATCATGATCAACTCCTAGTGACTACATGGATAGATTTTCTCTATGATAATCTGTCCCCTAATCTTTTCTTTCAAGTCTTCCAATAAAGGTATTTATCATCACTATAACTGAGTCTATGCACATTGTTGCTTGTTGTCTTATTTATTTATTTATTATTCACACTTGTATGCCTTCTCTTTTCTCCCACCTTTCCCTGCATTAGATCCTTTTCCAGAGAACTAGGTCTTCATATAATGTATCTGAAGTAGGATAATTTTGATCATTTGTGCCTCAAATGAAAACTGTTCAAAATTTGTTTGAACATCCATCAGTTTGTTTTCTTGGCTGTAAATAGCAGAGATAAATAATACCATTTTCCAGAAAGCCAATTTGGGGTAGCACAGGGAACAAAGTTGTTGGATTCTGTCAAAAAAGAGTCCGCTTTGAAATTTCTGGAACCTTACGTAATTTTACCTAAATTGCAGGATTTTTGAGAGGAAAAGGTAAGCTAACGGAAAGAGGAATACACAGTACGAGGATCAAGGAAATGGAGAAATAATCTCAATAATATTATTGAGAAGCAAGAACAATTAAACCCAATATGTATATAAAACATGAGAGGCAGTCTGAATGACAATCTCAGTGTTCTTAACCATTGGCCATGCTGGTCATGCATGCATCTAGCAAAATTTACAAAACTTTTGCAATGTCACTGCTGAATTTTTAATGTATTCCAATTATGTTGAATTTATAGAGCAAATAATAGTGATATATGACCTTTTTATATATTAGCAAATGATGCCAGTTCTTTTGTAAACAAATGGCTTGCTTAGAAAATATTCAATGATATCTAAAAATGCAAAAAGCCAAAGGGCAGACTTGACAGTAAGTATATATCAAAGAATGTAGTCTGTGAATAAGTAATATTCAGGTAAATATTAGTTTATTGTTTAATATGTAATAGAAAGTTAGACAAAGCCATAAAATATTGATAGTTATAAATATGGTTATATGCTACAGCAAAAAAAAAATTCTAGAAATAATTTCTTAAAACAAATTGAGAATTTTGTTCAGGTAAAAATCAAAGTTCTAGTTCTCAGTCACTTGTTATTTTTCATGGGTATTCATAATTATATTTATTTCATAAAAGCAATATGAACCAGCCAGGCATTTGTAATATCCAAGGGCCATTGTGTATCCACCTCAGAGAAACCATAACTTAAAAAAATGTTCCAGAGATTTGGCAATTAACAATATTTTTTTAAAAAAGTAAGATTATATGGAAAATGCCACTAAATATAATTTTACAAAAAATCTAAATAATTTAGATCATATGACTATCTGTTTTTTCATTCATATGATTTTGTGCCACCTAGTGGTATTGAATGAAACGTGATTTCATTTACAAATGTATTGTACCATTCTACTTCACAAAGAGATATCCAACCAGGGGGTTTATGGGGATGTGAATAGGATGTGCATATAAAATCAAGAAGGTGGCCACAACTATCAGATTAAAGCCGTGCCTTTTATATGTGTTACAATGTACATAAAAAGTGATTTGATTGCATGTTTGTGGCTTCTATCTTTACTTTTTTGACTTTCCCAGGAAGGAGTCAATAGCAAATAGAAACTTCAAAAAAACTTTGCCAAGAAAACTGCAGAATCTAATCTTAGGCAGTTGCCAGAAGTCACTAGCTTGAATGCATCAAAGAAGCAAGCAAACAAACAAGCCCCCCAGGGGCTATGCTGGCTAGATGTCCTGGTCCCTGGTTCCTTCACACCCCCTTTTGGAACCAGATGATTTGGTTTTCTGAAAGACGACAAATCTGTATTGACTCAGCAAGGAGAAGAAAAGGCTATCTCTTTAAAAGGATCTGTAGGAAGTTAGTACCCACCCCCTCCTAGAAAAATGAAATATCCTAGGAAATATTGAAAAAGGAAAGAATATGTTTCCCTGAATAATGAAAAGAGAAACAGGTTTTAAATACAAAGCAGCTCCTTGCAGCTCCCTTCCCCCACCCTTTGCCCACAGGCCATTAAGGACTGGGCCCAGCTCACACATTCCTCCCACCTAACCTGGAGTCTTCTACATAACAAAGAACCATAATAGGAATCCCAAAGCCTTTTCATTACACCACATGGGACCTGGGAAGATTACATCAGTCAAGCCTAGGACTTGGGACAGCCCACAAGAGTTGCCCCAGCATGCCCCTGGGGGTCTGACAGCCAATGGAATACATTTCTATATAGGAACAGGAAACAGTTAGGGAGGGGCCCAAGAGAGAGTATAAAGCAAGGAACTCAGCATCTCTTCTTCCCTTTTCTCTTCACCCATACCTGGAAGCATGTAATCTACCTTTTCTGTACAGGGGCTTATGCCACGTGGTCCTGTCCACCATATTAAACCTTCTTTCCAAGCAACTTTCTGAATCCAGTGTCTTTTTCCCCACTTGGAACTGAACCCAGAAGGATATTCCTTACAACAGATCAAAGTAAAAGATACAACCATGGACCAAAGCCCTGTCCTTGTCTACTGGGCACATGCAAAAGAGAAGAACTATGACCAGTATTTGCACATATAATTTTGGCTCCTTTAATTTCCCCTATGACAATATCCCTGTCTCTTTACCTTTGGGGACTACGTAGCTAGGATAACCAACTCCTACACCCTGAGTAGGGATGTAGGAGTTGGGTATCCATCTGGATGAAGGTTGTACTTTTCTCTTAACCACTTCTTTACTAGTCAACAGTAATTTTTAATAGTCTTCTTTAACCTTCACTGTCTAAACTCTAAGCAAAACTCTTATTTGTGACAATGTTTCTGGAGAATTTTATTATTTCTTAGGTTGCTTGTAGATTCAGATCCATAATGGAAGCCACTCTTAAATAACTGCATTCTTTCTTTTGCAATGTAATGGTATATGGGAGTGATTTAGGGAGAGTTGCTGCCTAGAGAATGATCAGGTAAGGGAAGGTATACCCTGCAGCTGCATAATGAGGAGAGAAAGATACTTAGAAAAGAACCTCCATAACTTTTCATGCTGTAAAAGAGACAGTAGGAGATTTGTACTATCAGACTTGCAAAGTTCTGTTTATGTAGCCCTATAATAAAGTAGAATTAGCTCATGTGGTTGTACCTAGAAAGACTGATATCAATCTTGCAAGTCTGATAGTACAAATTTTCCACCCCTTCCAGCATGTCACCCATTACTGATGAAACATTTACCAGATGTGTCATTGCAGAAGAAATGGGATGGGGTCTATCTTTAGAATTATGCATGAGATTCTCCAGTTTCTTTGCTTCTCTTCTCATACTCCATTTATGCAGCTCTCAGTTAAAATATGTATAGAAACGTAGGAGGAGGAGTCAGGGTTGAAATAGTCCCAGTGTGAAAGGAACATAACCTGCTACAACTGTTCAATAGAAAGTAACTAGTTGCTGGGCAACCTCATCTCTTACCTTAAAGAGGACAGGCAGGGATGCCATTGAAAGTCACAAATATTAGGAAACTGGCAAAAAGAAAAAAAACAGGAAAAATGGTTTAAAATACTGCATATCAATATTTTCTTGGATACTGCAAAGACAAAAAGCAATGTTGCTGCATAAAAAGATACAGATACCTAGTGACACTATTTAAAATGTCATTAAAATAAAATTGCACTATAGGGCCTCCTCTTCTCCCCAAACAAAGTAGTTGGAAAATTGGAGAGGAATTGATGCTAAAAATAGAGGCGATGGTGGGAGGTGAGTGGTACTGAAGGAACCCTGAAGACAAAATGCTTATGGGTTGGGGGATACAATGCTTGGAGGGAAATTGCTGAAGTTGGCTAATGAATAGAGTGATTGGTTTGCCCACATGCCAACATTCCCAAACACAATTCTGGCTGCACCCACAATAGGACACTTGACCTTGTTTTCAAGATTATGGATGACAAAATGAGGTATTTATGCATCTTGAGTGTTTCTCAACCTTAGCAACTTGTGGACTTGAGTGTTTCTCAACCTAAGACATGTGGGCTTCAACTCCCAGAATTCTCTGCAGAGAATTGCAGAATGGGACATTGTTACTTTAACAAAGGGATGGAGAATTCTTCTCTTATACAAGTATATTTATAGATGACTTCAGGCTGCTTCAACCATGTACTTGTGAAACAATTTTATCTTAGGAATTCACAGGTTCTTTTCCCATTATATACTTTAAAGTCCCATTATAATCTGCCGTTCCTGGGATCCAAGAGCTAAAATACTGTATACTGTGATGATGATCAGGGTGAATAAGCTTATCTATTCCCCTGCTCAAGGCAGGTTGCAACTGCAGCATCACTGACAGATGATCTTAAGGCTCTCCTTTAATGCCATCCCTAAAGACCAGAGTTTATTCCATCATCCATCTGCTGACACTGTTAGGAATTTATTCAAATATCTCACATTTCTTTTTCAATTATTTCTACTCCTTGGCTATAGAGCTGCTCTCTAGCATAGGCTTCCATTTCTAACTAGGAAGACTAGAATTTTGTACTAATCACTAACACAAAATTCTTGTCCAGTTTCAAATCTTTTTTGGCATAAATATTCATTGAAATGAATATCAAATAGGTATCTTAAAGGCCTATAAAATAGACTTTTGATTACTTGTAATTGTTAATTGCTAAGTTTTACTAATAAACTTGACTACGCTGATTTTTAGTTTTTGATTCAGCTAGGGAAAGGAGTAAGTTATTAAAATATTTCTAACTAAATAATCAGGAAGAAAAATTTGACAAGAATTGGAAGAACAACAATAATATTGGACTCCATTATATAAACTGGTATTGTTTCTTTTGTATTGCAAGCAAGGGTCTTCTTATCTGGGAAAGCTTATCTATAGCTCATAAGATGTTGACAATTTTTTTGATGTTGAGGATACTCAACAGCAAATATCTTGTTGTCCAGCAAGTATCTAAATTCAGATTGCAGTATAACAGATTGTAAGCTCAGCCACATTTAACTAAACGAGGCATCATCAGTAGATATTTCCTAGTGTATATATTTAGCAAAACAAACCATTTTCTTAATATATCCAGTTTTCAGTGCTTATTAATTTGGTAATAACATTACGTTCCCCTAACATTACGTTCTATCTATTCAGAAACAATTTGCTAAGAGATAAAAGCACATTATTTCCTTTGAAGTAAATGATAATTGCATGTGTATAAAGGCCTCTAATTTTTACAATTACCTCACATACCCAGTATTTTCTTGACATTTGAAGTATGTCCTTTGCATTTCTTATGCTAAATAAAGAAATGAAGCATTCCAACACCACCATCTCCCAGTTTATTTAAGCAAATTTTATGAGCAAAATTTAATGTATTTTATGTTCTCCAATCACACAAACTTTAATAATAAAGATACACATCTGTAAATAGGACAGTATATAATTTATGTGAATTGAACAGACAAGAATGTATGCTTCCTTTAGACCCAAATGGATGCTGCTTTAGATATTTTAAGTTGTGTTTTCTATTATTCTCATGCTTACTGACACTGCAGAGATCACTGCTAATATCAATTTCAGATCTTGAGTTACCAGAAAACTCTACTTAAGGGGTAATAATGGAAAACTTTTTTTGTTTCTTTTGCTTTTTTATTTTTTATTTTTAATTCAAAAAGTTTTATTAGTACAAAGTACAAATATTTTTCTCTTTTCTCCCCCCCTTCCCCAACCCCACCCCTCCACTCCATTCCCCTTACCCTCCACCCCTTTCACCCCCCCACCCCCACCCCCCGACTTCCCAGAAAAAACACAGGGTATAGTATACAATAAGCATAATGTTAAAATATACTAACAAATTGTTAATTTCAAAATTTCTCTAGTTCTTTAACTCTTGATTACTCAAAACTTTTAAAACATAATCTAAAAATTAAATGTATAGCATTGTTAATCTAACATTCCAATATATAAAATTGTAACTATATATCTTTCATTTAAATAGTCCTTAGAATATAATATGATAATACAAAAAAAGAAAAGGGAAATTTTTCTTCACCATCCAGCCAGATGTGCGACCGTCGACATCAATCCCTCAATAATAAATGATCCTTCTTTTAGCACTAAACCTCCGTGGTGGCATGCCATACTTGGCATTTAGAGTCATCTTGCTTAATTACAGTACAGTCCATAGTTGTTCTCAACAGGAAAAGTTATGTTATAAACTTAATACTTTCTGTAACATATTTTAAATGGTCCACCATATTTTTATCCAAAAGGCCTAGATTTTATTTTCTTTTTTTTTCTTAATATAACCGTCATATGCAAAAATACATAACGTCTTCATATTACCCACATTTAGATTATAAATTTGGTCTTTCCCCATATTACCATCCTTATAATTTCTCCAGTATTTTAACCCAATTTTCATACAATCCTTAAACTCATTTTCTCAAAATAATTCCATTAGCACTTTATACAACCTTTCTATATGCATTTAACTTTTATTTTCTTTTATTTCTATTATCAAATTGTCCTCTTAGTGCTAGATACAATTTTAAGTCTTCTCTCCATCTGGCCTACGATTACCCATACTAAAGCCAAATTCTAGTTGTTCCTTCTTTTCATTCGACCTTTAAATCCAACTCTTCCACCCGCTTGTGATTTGATAATTTTTTGAGTTGTCAACTTGATTTTTTGTTGTGTTGATTCATCCTTAAATATAGCTGCTGCTCTGGTCTGACTCTGAACCTTTATCTCTCCTTGTATCACAAATGAATCCAAATTGCAAATATCACTCTGGTTCTGTAAATCCCCCATTCTTCTTCCTTCTGGTATTTTAGATATCTTGGCCTCTAGCACTTTTTCATAAAAATTTCTTGCTTTCCATATCGTATTGAGCTGATATCTCTTTCCCAAGTATATTAATGATAAACCAACTGGGGCTTCCCATCTGTACTGTATTTGCTGTTTTTTCATTTCTTCCACCAAAAAGGCATAATCCTTTCTAGCTCTCAACATTCTGGGGGGAATTTCTTTCATTGTCATCACCTCGTGTCCATTTATCTGAAGCTTGTTCTTGAAAGTCGCCTGTAGGATTTTATTATGTAATGTCCTTGTAGTAAAATATATTACTATATCTCGTGGCAGATGTTTCTGTTTAGCCATCCAAGAATTGGCCTGATATATCTTGTCAATTTGCATATCCAGTTCCTCTTTTGACACCCCCAGCATTTGCACAAATGCCTCCACCATCATTGGTTTTAGGTTTTCTTGTCTGTTCTCCTGTACTCCTCTTATTCTTAAAGCAAACTCCATATTTCTATATTGGATCATTAATGTCTCAATTTCATACTTTTCCATTCTATTTTGAACCTCTTCTATGTTGTCACTCAAAGTTGTCACAGATTGCTTAATTTCTGCCACCTCCTCTTCCAAAATTTCCATATTTCCTACCAGTCCTTTAAATGCTATAAATGTATCTTCCCTTAATTGCTGGTTCCTAATTACAATCTCTTCTGAAACAGCCTGTATTTCTTCATTAAGATCATTAATTTTTGAAGTAAACTCCATAACCAATACATCTTTCCTAGCTTTTAAAACTTCTTGTAACTTTTCAAGCATTAAAGTCTGTTGGGGTGTTGAATAAACATTAGATTGCATACTTGAAATATAAGCAGGAGGACCATAAAATCCTTTGTTAGAAACAATCTTTCCAGATTTTGAAGCCATTTAGAATGTAAGGATTAAACTTTGTGTTTTACTCCAAAGTCAGAAAGAAAAGAGAACGTTCATCAAAGTCAGACATTTTCATACAAAGGGCTGCTAGCAAAACAAAGCTTTTTTTTAATTTTGACTTTTTATTTTTATTTATTTATTTATTTATTTTTGTCAAGTACATGTTGGTAATATACATAGATATAACATTGTTTATATATATATAATGAGTACTCATAAGAGGGAACATTAGGACAGGGACGGTAGGCACGCTGGTGCACTTATGCACACCCCTTACTGACCTCTTAGGAATCGGGTGAGGTCAACAGTGGACAGTCTAAGGGTAAAGTTTTGGGGGTTTGGTGACGAAACCACAATGTCAGGTAGTGAGTTCCAGGCATTTAACCACTCTGTTGCTAAAGTCGTATTTTCTACAGTCAAGTTTGGAGCGGTTCACTTTGAGTTTGTATCTGTTGTGTGCTCGGGTATTGTTGTGGTTGAAGCTGAAGTAGTCATTGATAGGAAGGACGTTGTAGCAGACAATTTTATGAGCTATGCTTAGGTCGTGCCGAAGGCAATGTAGTTCTAAGCTTTCTAAGCCCAGGATTTCAAGTCTGGTTGCGTAGGGTATTCTGTTGCGAGTAGAGGAGTGGAGGACTGTTCTTGTAAAGTATCTCTGGACACTTTCTAATGTACACTTTCACGCCCTTTGAAACTTCAATCGCCATTTTATAGCTCATTAACTCATTTAGTTTGTCACTTCTGAAGTGTAAATTGGAGGTAAGTTTGAATACTTGCCAACTGTGTCTCCTGGCTTTTTCTGTCTGCTCTCTGCTGTAAATCCTGAAGTTAGAATCACATGTTAGGAGCAGAAATTGGACGCAGCTTCTTGCTCCACAAAAGCGGATTCGTCCCGGGTCCTGGAGCAGATGACAGGCTGCCTGGGGAGCCCTCACCCTTCGTGCCCCAGATTGTCTCCTGGGGCACTAGGAGGGCTCTACCCTCACCTGCCGGCTCCCATCTCTCCCCTACGACTGGGGAGAAGATTTTCCAAGCCGCCAGACAGCTGATCTGGCGGCTTGACAGAACCCAGGAACAGGCGCCCAACAAGGAGCGTCTTCGAAGCTCGCAGAGCCAACCAGAAGTCCGGAGCCAACCGGAAGTCCAGAGCCAACCGGAAGTCAATGGAAATCTTGTGTAAGAGAAATGGAGTAGAGTAGAGTAGAGTGGTGTGTCATGATATTTTCAGAAATATCCAAAAAAATTGATCTCAAAACATATAAGTGTATGCCATTCTTGTGAATGACAGTCTATGAGCTCCTTCCTCCCTTCCTCCTGGAAGCTTTTTAAAGTTGCTGTCCTCTTGTGATTTGATTGGTTCTGTAACTACCACTTCAATAGGCAAACTGACATTTAAATATCAAAAATTAAAATGAGATTAGAGTTCACATTTTCTTTTGTTTTATCCTTTTTTGCCACGTGCATTTGATATTTAAGTATCTTTAAGAACTCCCTTTGCTTTACAAAGGGTATGAGAGAATAGTCAAACATTCAAATTTGACTCTTAGTTGTGACCTAGGTGCTCCAAACATTGGGATACAGACTCCAGAACACCTTTAGAAATGAACACCACTTATTTTAAGGTGACAGAAGAGGATAGTTGTTAAGTAACAATGAGAAATTATATTAATTGCATTTAATTAATCCTTGTCTGATTTAAAACACAACTTTCTGTTCAACTCTCATGCAGGTTTGTGCTTCAGCATTGCTCATTTTCAGCCTAGTATGCTACTCAAAAGTAAAACGTGATTCTGAATTGCCAATATACAGAAAATCAGAAAATGAAAATAATCAGAAACATTTTGTACAATGCAGTTAAAAAACAAACATGCAAGCATTTCATATTGACTCGTCAGTACAAAACTTACAATAACATGATTGAAAGTGACATAGAACATAGGATCTCATGATAATGTTAGTTAAACATCTGCCAATGTAATTGTTTCCACTATTACAAACAAATTGATAAATACAATAGGCTTTGGCACTGATAGATTGTGCTTCCTGGATTGACGGTAGCGGTAGTCTCTGGGTTTGATGCAGTAAAGCTCAGCCATACTGAACGTTGTTTCAATCAAGGTGTTCAAATGTCGTCAGGCATGCTATTTGATCCCTCTTAAATGGCAACTCAATAAATACTTTCTTTTTACTGGCAGTTGAAACTGTCAGTTTTGGGTCTCTTGTTTTGCTGTGCCTGTCAATGAAGTGGCTTGGATAACCGTTTGAATGAAGAGTTTGGGTTAGAAATTCCACTTCTTTTTTTAAACAGTGCATATTTGATGTGCTTGTGTGAACAGTGTCTGTACCAACACACGTTTATGCTTAATTGGTGTGAAGTGTCAGTGTTCCAACTAACTCCTGCAATTGCAATTCAGAACTCTAAGACAAAGTCCATCAAAGTAAGAGTTTATTAGAGGAGTCATATTGGCACATCTGGGGAAAAGCCGAATCTGAAATCCCACGTTTCCCCCCATCCACACTAAAATTCACACCCTGCCCTCTCCAGTGACATTCACATCACATGGCCCAATCAATCCCCTATCTCAGCTGCCGCCAAACTTCATTCACTCCCCTCCAGGTGCCAGCAGCCCAGCCTTGATCTCATGCCCAAACAACCAGGCATAAAGATTTTTTCCTGTGCCAACACTCTGCTAAACAGTTAATTCCCACAGCACTGTCTCATTTTTTCATCTTTTCTCATCTCATCTTTTCTACTATCTTCTACTATTGGTTTCTTGTGATATATCAATTGTTGTTTATAACTTATGATTAATGATTATAACTATGATTATGACCTATTTCTTGCTGTTTATAGATACACTTTGAGCTTATGCACTGGAGACAAATTATTTTTGTGTCTGATAACATTTGCTCAATAAAGAATTCTGTTCTGTTCTGTTCTGTTCTGTTCTGTTCTGTTCTACTCTACTCTACTCTACTCTACTCTACTCTACTCTACTTCTTTATTCTATTAATGTTTATGATTTCTGCAAGGCTATTTGCAGTGCAAATGAAAAAAGCCAGAAAGTTATTTTTTATAGTTCAATGTATTTTGCTTCTATTATTTATTTGTTATTTTCTATCAGCAAGAATATAACAACCAATACTTTGTACAAAGTCATGTTTTCTTGAAGAATATTTTAATGACCAGACTATATTTGAAAAGGGTTACATGGCAAATGAAGTAATAAATTATGTTTACAAACAGTAGTTTGTGTCAAGAAAAAGCAAAATAAGCAGATCACATATTTGGTGAGGATATGAGATATAAGATACCACTGAAAGATTTCCTACTCCAAGAACTGCTACAACCAGAGAGAATTCATATACTGTATATTCTTAAACAACTCCCATGATGAGCCCCTTAAACTTCAAAATGTATTACTAAACCACTGTTACAATATTGTTTGAATTAGCAAAAGTTTTGCTAAATTATTAGCCAATAAATTTATTACCCAATAAAGGTACAGTACACAAAATTACTGTAATTATCCCCCTTTACTAAATAGAACTTAATAAAAGCAGTGAGAAAATGGCTTTAGCTTTTTTAAACCAAAAGAACAGGACTTTAATTGCTAAGAGGAAGTCATTAAACAAGATCAGCTCCTTGAGTATAGGAAGTATTCCTAATTATACATTCCTTACAAACAAAACATTTGAATAGAAAGATATTTCATTGGATGCTGCTGCATCCCATCAGATAATTGTCTAGAGATTTTAGCTCTGTTTGGAATCATCTGAGGACATAAAAGTGCCAAACCAAATTTTAGTATCTTCCTCATCTGAAGCTTTTGAAATGTTCATTTTTATGCAATCTGACCAATGGAAGCCATCAACTTTGGTAGAATAATTCATATCAAGCCCCAAAGTCCCTTGGTTATGTGATTATTTTGCTTGAGTACAGAAACTTTCTGGTTTTCATTTTTTTGTAAAAAAAATTCTGAAACTGGAATTATAGGAGGTACCTTTAAAAATACAGGAAATAACAATTAATTTTATGTTTATGTTTTATTTATTTATTAGTGAGACTTATATACCGCCTCACAGTGCAAGCACTCTCTAAGCGGTTTACACCATTAAGCAATGTATATTTACATTTCCCCCAACAATCTGGGTCCTCATTTTACCGACCTCGGAAGGATGGAAGGCTGAGTCAACCTTGAACCGGTGAGACTTGAACCGCTGAACTGCTGATCACAGTCAGCTAAAGTAGCCTGCAGTACTGCACTCTAACTGCTGCACGACCTCGGCTCTTTTAGGCTCAATATATGATTTTATTATGCTCTGGACATCTTTGGGAAAAAGATATCGGAAGACACATTCATTTAAATAAATGAATAAAAGGAGCTCTCCAAATGAATGAATTTGGGAAGGAGAACATATTTCTGAATTATAAATGAAATGTGCCTATAAAATTAATGGAAGAAATTTTCTAATTCTCATTTAGGTAATACTACTTCTTAATACTAGTAGTATTATTAATACTCCTTCATGATGTTTTAAACCATGTATGGAAATATTGTTCATTCCAATTATTTATGTAGACTTAATTTGCTTTAAGTTATTAATTAGCATAATAATAGTGTAAGCTGATTTAGGATTTATGAACTAATTTCTATCCACAAATAGAAAAAGCTTTCTTTTGCAAATATTATTGACGATAATAATGTGGAAGACATTATTGCTTTAGCATGTCATTTGCTCGGCCATTTTTCTTGTTAAAATCAAGTCACCGGTTAGTGCAAATGCTGAGCTCTAAATTTTAACATCTTATCTTACTTTATAGTTTAGGATCTGTCCACGGAGGTTCTCATTCATCCAAATCATTGTTCTCCCAAAAGTGCTTTTATTTTAAACCATGGTGATCTGGTGACGCAGTGGTTAGAGAGAGTGCAGTATTGCAGACAAACTCTGTCCACAGCCTGGATTTTGATCTTGACGGGGCTTAAGGTTGACTTAGCCTCCATCCTTCTGAGGTTGGCAAAATGAGGAGCAAGATTGCTGGGGACAATATGGTGACATTGTAAACTGGATAGAGAGTGCTGTAAAGTGCTATATAAGTCTAAGTGCTATTGCTATTAAAGGCAATCAGTCTTTTGATTTTTCTTTAAGATATTTCACTTCTCATGCAAAAAATAAAAGCCTACTTTAGGATCTGTTAAAAATAATCTGACAAACAATCAGCCTTGCCCGTGACCTTGCTAAAAATCTGTTTTTCTAGAAAGTTTCTCATTTAAGCTACCCTTCTGAGGAGCCTCTATCTGCAAGGAAATACACAGTTGATATAAATGTGAAATGCACTAAAATGTTTCAATATGAAGCATACTCTTCAGTGTGATAGGCATCTAGCTATAACTTCATGAAAACTTCTGTACTAAGAAGTCTGGGAAATTTCACCCGTTACATCTAAAAAATTTAACTAAGAACTGATGAATTTTAGCAATTTCAAAATGTTGGTTGGTTGTGTTCTGACTGACCTATAACTGAACCATAAACTTGTTTTGACTAGACGACCTCTGACTGAACTGTTGTTGTTATGTTTATAGTTGAACTCTACCTGAACTGTTGTTGCCACCCTGGTCATGTGTTTGAATGCTCATACGCTATTGGTTGTTGTGTCTGACAGTTCCCTATACAAGGGCTATCTGTCAGACTGCAAGTTGCTGGTTGTTTTGAGTGAGCTAATAAAAGAGCTGTTCTGAAGTCTGTCTCCTGCGATCTTTGCCCACAATTTAACATTGGCCATAAAAAAAATATCAGTATTTTTATTTTTATTTTTATTTAATTTTGGTTCCACGTATTCATTTCAGGATACTGCATTGCTGATGTAGATATTAAGTATGTCTTACATCTAAAAGTACAGATTTCCTCCTCCATACCTAATACTAAAATACAACAAAGCTGTTTCTGCTTTTAATTGTTGCATTTATGATTTGAATGGATATACATATTTTTAAACAAATGAGCAGTATTCTGATTTAGAAGAATAGTGGATAACATTTAGATGTTGGGAAAGAACTCTGGATAAAAAGAAGCAAGAGGCAGCACATTCTCTGGAAGAAATGTTCATGGGAGTCATACTTAATTAGGGGACTGAAGGAGCATGTTTGTTTAGGGAACCAAAGATGAAAACATATAAAGAATGGTTGGAGGAACTGGGTATGTCTAGTTTAATGAAAAGGACTAGGGGTGACATGATAGCAGTGTTTCAATATTTAAGGGGCTACCACAAAGAAGAGTGGGGATCAACCTATTCTCCAAGGCATCTGCAGAACAAGGAGCAATGGATGGAAACTAATCAAGGAGAGAACTAACCTAGAACTAAGAAGAAATTTTCTGACAGTTAGAACAATTAATCAGTGGAATGACTTGCTTCCAGAAGTTGTGGGTGCTTCAACTCTGATGGTTTTTAATAAGAGATTGGACAACTATTTGTCTGAAATAGTATCTGGTTTTCTGCTTGAGCAGGGGGTTGGACGAGAAAACCTCCAAGGTCCCTTCCTACTCTTCCAACTTCTCTGTTATTTTGATTTTTGGATGCATAATTCTTGCTTTTTATGCATAAATTCCTAAGAAAATGGCTATCCAGACTCTGTTTAAACACCTCCAGTGAAGAGAGTGTTTTCCTTTATTGAACAACTTATATTGTTTTCCCTGATCTTCATCTGATATTTACTCCATTATATTTGAAATCTATTTCTTTTTCCTATCTTCTGAACAATTCTGATGATATCAGCTCTTCAAATACCTGCAGACACCTATCACATCTCCCCACTCTCTATTTTTTCTCTAGGTTAATCATTCTGATTGCCTTCAACTATTCCTCATCAGTTTTGCCTTGCAGATTCCTTATCCTCCTTCCAGGAAAGATACATTGCACTTTGTCAATGTCCTTCCTAAAATATGGTTCCCAATATGTGGTACACTATTCTAGATACACTAGCTAACACAGAGTGAAAAGGAATGATGTTCCTTGGTTATGACATACAGTATATACTTCTCTCAGTGCATCTTAGGTTTGCCCTTCCTTCCTTCCTTCCTTCCTTCCTTCCTTCCTTCCTTCCTTCCTTCCTTCCTTCCTTCCTTCCTTCCTTCCTTCCTTCCTTTTTTCTTTTCTTTTCTTTTCTTTTCTTTTCTTTTTTCTTTAGGTGCATTTCAATTTTGACTCATATTTAGCTTGTGACTCTCCAAGACATAAGAACCTTTTTATATGTATGCTTAGATGGTTCCCCCTCAAATTTTATTATGTTTTTTTTTATTTTTCCCACCAAAATATACTGCAGGTATGCTGCATTTGCATTTTTGGAAAAGCAGAAGACTGTTTTATTTTTCCTTTTTCTCCAACCATGTGCATCAATAACCTAGTATTTTGTCATTTATGATTCAGATTCTATTCCTATCAAAATATTATCTCAGGAAATACAGGAGAGCCCCATGTCTCCTGGTTCCCCTTCATCATTCCTGTTACTCAAACAATTACTATTGCCAATTTTAACAGTCTTAATATTGATCTCTGCATGTTTGCTGATCAAATGGAAGGACATCATAGAAGAGGTCAGCTTACTGATTGCCTTTCTGCTACTGAAACAGAAATGTCAGAATTATAAAACTGTCTTGAGTTCAATCAAATGTTTATTAGCGGATTGAATGTTCTTTTTAATTAAGCAAAATGCTTACTTTGTCCTGGAAGAGGGATGCATTTTAAAATCAGAATAGAACTGTGACCTTATCCCAACATTTTAATGTGACCATTTTTCTATAAAGCAAAATGTCTCATGCAGGTCAAAACATAATTTCAGAATGCATCTTCAACAAATAATACACCATTTCAATAACTTGTATCTTCTTTCTACCTAAATACGCAAGCTTACAAGCATTTTCTTAATATGAAAATTTGTTTAGATATTTTAAACTGCAGAACTGTAAATGTTCAGAACAAATGTCAGATAGACATCCACACAAAACAAAATCAAGGTTGGATGGAAACGATCCAGGGTCAATCTGGTTATTTCCAATAGTTTGCAGTGCTCCAGAGAACACTGTGACATTACAACAGCTTGCAAATCTCATGTTATTTTTTGTTTTTCTGGACCCAACAACCAATTTTGTCCTTTCTCATTTTTTCTATCTTCCAAAAATGCTGATTTGGCATCATTATTAGGTTTTATCTTCTTTGTACTTATCTTCTTTACCATTAGTATTTTTTTTGCTAAACATGACCATGATCAAATCTGTTTGCATTCTGGGAAGTCAAATTACTGGTAGTTCTGCTTCAGCAAGAAAGTGTCAATGTGTCAGACTTCTAGTCTCCAGAGTGCATAGATTTTATGGCTACAGAGGCCTACTTCATTTGGTATGGCAGAAACATACCAAATTGGTTCCTCAGTCTAAAATTATTTCTGCCCACAAGAGAGGGCAGAGAAGGCCTGATATGTCTTGGATTCTCAATACCTTCTAGGATACCCCTCACTCCATCTACTCTCATGCCAAATTTAAGGCCTTTTCAAAATGAGTTTCCCAATAGTGGAAAGAGCCAGGCTCACAAGTTAGCAGGAGAATGAAATATAGAGAAGTTAACATCAACAGCTTTTCTTTGAGAATGGAGTCTTATTGCTAATCTCAAAGTAGGGAAACTGAAGCATTGATCTAGTCCAGTGATGGCGAACCTTTTTTTCCTCGGGTGCCGAAATAGTGCGTGCGTGCGCTATCAGACACTCATGCATGCCCACACCCGTAATTCAAAGCCCCTCACTCGCCCCACCCCCTTTGCACATGCGTGCATGACCCTCCCCACTCCCCCATTTCCCGACTTCCAGTGGGCCCGGTAGGCCCGTTTTTTGCCCTCCCCAGGCTCCAGGGGCTTTCTTGGGAGTTTGGGGTGGGCGAAAACGCTCCCCTCGCCACCCCGGAGGCCCTCCGGAGGCCGAAATCACCCTCCCAGAACCTCCGCATGAGCCAAAAATCAGCTGGCGGGCACGCACATGCGCACTGGAGCTGAGCTAGGGCAACAGCTCGCGTGCCGGCAGATATGGCTCCGCGTGCCACCTGCGGCACCCGTGCCATAGGTTCGCCATCACTGATCTAGCCTGTCTTCTTTCTTCAATTACAGCTTTTTATTTTTATTTTTAAAAATAATGTCTAACGCAGTGTTTCCTAACCTTGGCAACTTGAAGATGTCTGGACTTCAACTCCCAGAATTCCCCAGCCAGCGAATGCTGGCTGGGGAATTCTGGGAGTTGAAGTCCAGACATCTTCAAGTTGTCAAGGTTGGGAAACACTGGTCTAACGATTACTTTTATTGTAATCGTTAGACCTGTGAGACACAACATATTTTTTCTTTATTTTTAATAGAGAGACATTTCTGTTGCATCTCAAAGCAACTCACAATAAGAACAATCATTCTTGAAATAAATATTATAACCATAATAAATAGAGAATAGTATAAGGTATGGTGATAAACTAATAGGATAAAATGTGAATTTCCTCTTTTCATTGCTCCAACAAATCATTATGAATTTGTAGGCCAGGCCTCCCCAGTTTGGACATCTCCAGAGGTATGGATTTCGATTTCCAGAACTCCCCAGCTAGCATAGCCAAATCAGATAAATTCACACATTTAGAGAGCACCTAACTTGGGGAAGACTGCATATTTAGAACAGTGCCTGTCCCATTTTAATAGCTTTTGATTCATTCTAGTCAACCACATAATCTCAGAAAACCCTTTCTGTTTAAGGCAGTACTTCATTCTCCAGGTTTTATGAGTTAAGTTCTAACACTTACGGTAAGTAGCCAAAATATCATCCATCTACAACAATGAGGTAATATGCCCTCATGACTTCTCATTTGCACTACTGCCATACACTCTACATGGGGCTGCCCTTGAAGAGCATCTGGAAGCTTCAGGTGATACAGAACGCAGTTGCATGTGTCTTAAATGGTGCTTGTTATTTGGTACATGTTAACACCACTGCTTTGAGGCTGCATTGGTTGCCAGAGTGTTTCTGGGTGTAATTCAAGGTGCTGGTTATTACCTTTAAAGGTTTTCATGACTTGGAGTTGGGTTGGATTGTCCTCTTTTAATGTTTCTACCTTTCCACAGACTAGGCATATTCCAGGTCCCACCAGCCAAGAAATGTGAGTTGGTGGGGACCAGGAGGCATTTCTTTTCTGCCATAGCACCTGCTGTCGCAACATCTTCCTCCTGAAATTACAATGGCCTAGACTCTGCTAGCCCTTTGGAAGGCCTTGAAGACCTGGCTATATGCTTGTCTTTGGGTCCTAAACAGGGTCGGGTTCCTAATTTTTTTACTACCACTCTGTGGGTGTGGCTTATTTTGTGGGTGTGGCTTGCCAGCCATGTGACCGGGTGGGTGTGGCTTGCCAGCCATGTGACCGGGTGGGCGTGGCTTGCCGGTCATATATTAGTTATTTCAGAGAGATGTTACTACTATTTTTGCTATTTTATACCTTACATGAAAAGCTTTGCATACAACGTGCGTGTTACCCCATGGCAACACAGCAACCTTTATATGCAGAAAATGCTATAGTTAAAAGACAAGCAAGTCTCATACAGCATTTTTGGTTGCAGTCATGGATTCCTTAGACGAAAATATTGAGGACTGTTAAAAGAACAGTATCTTTTAACAGTCCTCAATGTTTTTGTCTAAAGAATAACAGTATAAAACTGTATAAAATTAACAGTATAAAAGGTTAAGCTTTAGGAAACTGCCCACTTTGGGAAGCTTTAGGCAAAAGCGAAGGAAAAGTGTCAAATGCGAGCTTCTTATTATTTTCAAGCAAAGGGATGGGGAAAGACTTAATTGTCAGGTTTCTGGGCATGCGCAGAATAATTTTTTTTTAAATTTTAAATGGCGGCGCCCAGGCACCGGCAACCGACCGCACCGGTACTGTGACGTCACCAGCGGGCTGCTACCAATGCTATAGAGTGGACCACACCGGTAGGAACCCACCACTGGTCCTGAGTCTATAAAGAGCCTTATTTTCTGGCTAATTTGATACCAATAAATTTATAATATCAATAGAAGTGAATATTTGTAGGGTTGAACAGGGCTGAGTTTAGCAGTTTATTTGCAGACATTTTATAACCAAACTAGGTAATATCATCAGTGTTCCTGAGCAGCACCCCTTGGATTATAATATTATGCAGTTGCTGTTTGTATTTAATTTAATTAATTTTTTTGTGTTGGGTTTAAAATGTGTTAATTGTTTTTGTAATTAATTATCACTCAGAATCACTGGTTTGAGATGGGCAGGTATATAGATTGAATAAATAAATAAAATGAAATTATCAATTTTAATCCAATCCAAAGATTTTAAAAAGTATACATCTATTTAAAAACCTCAAAGAAAGCAACCCTTCCTTTTCCCTTAAAATATCTGGAATTTACCAGGTCCATCTTTTATGAGTCACTTAAAACTAAGATCTACTTCAATCATTCCAAAGTTTCCTCAAACTGTTAGAAAAGGGCAATTGGAACGGGGGGGGGGGGGAAGGGGTGGGGGGAAATGTGTAGACTGGATTGTAGCACAATTTAGATTCTGTTATAATTGTCTATAAATTATAAAATTTCACAGTTTAAAAAGATTACAACAAGCCACCAATCTTAAATGATAAGGCCGATAATGCTATTACTACAACTACTACATTATATGCCAGCTCCCTCCCAGTGATTCTGAGATTCCCAGAAGGCAAAACTTCATTAATCAAAAATGAGGATAAATATATCTATTGGATGTTTATTTATGATGACAGGAATGACTTATCACAAACGTTGCCATATGCCTTGCTTTGCAACAGCCCAATGCCATAAGAAAACCATCAGCCTGAGACAGGATGGTTCATAAATCAAAAGCAAATACTTGTGATTTGTCTTGTCTCACAAACCTAAGAGTATCTGTGACCTTACTGTGGTCTGGGGTAAGAATGATGGTGTAATGTTAACTAATGTTTTTGCTTTTTGTAATTCTTTAGATTTGTTCTCTAAAATAAATCTTTGGGAGAGTTATTGTTTGGTATGATTGTCACACTAGATTAACTTAAGCCATCTATAAAATAGAATAGAATATACTGTTTGGTTTTACACTATGGCTGTTTTCTGTTAGACATTGGATTGCAATTTTTTTTTAAATTGAAGGATCAAACCACAAAAATAAGAGAAATTTGCAAGTAGTTATCCCAATTTATCAGAGCAGAAGAGTTTTCTGCTTTTTTTAAGAATAATCCTAATGGATCAGACCAAAGAACTATTTGTCTTAGCATCATAATTCTAATAACTGCCATGATCCACTGTACATACCTAGGAAACCCATGAACAAGAGGCAAAAGCAATAGCTAATCCTCAATATTCATGCAACTGTGATTGAATCACTTAATATATTAATATAAAAGTTCCATACGGGCCACTGATATTCATGCTCTATGCATTTGGTTAATCTCTCAGGTTTATCTCCTTTTTAAAATCTTGACTTCTGGAGGTTGTGGATATTGTTTCAAGTATAGGGAAGAAAAAGATAACATCTGGGCCTAATACATGCTGTAAAATAATTTTAAATAACATAATGTTATCAAATAACACTTTTGTAGATAAATGCATATCAGAATCTTTTTCCCAGAATTGGATCCAGGAAGAAATATGCATGGGTTGATGCAATACTAGCTCTATGACGCCAATTATTATCAGCAGTGTCCATGAGAAAGAGCCAAGAACTGCTGTCCTAGAGGTCATATTGTACCTTAATGTGACCTGTTATAATAGATTATATTGCATCCTATTATATTCAAGGACGACACCCACTCGAGAGGATGAGGATTTGTTCAGATGCATCTGGTACAAAGCAGATTAGAGAAGGTTTCCTTGCAACCAGAACTGGTCTTAGATGATGAAAGCACAGATTTCTCAGCGACTCTTCAAAAGAAGATAGAAAAAAAGATAGTCTCAATACATTTGGTTTTTATTAAACTAGGCAAAGGAATTTGCCTCAATCACTGTTATTCTGCAACAGTGTCAGAATTAATAGCTTTAAAATGTACTTTTTATGCTTCAGCGGTTTCTCAGACTCCTGGTTATTCATTCACCCATAAAGCAATTCTTCACCATGAATTCTGTGTTGTTTTTGATTTCCTCTACCTCCCCAAATAGATTGCATTGTCATTTATGACTGCTTTTTCTTAACTGTAACATTCATGCATGAATACAGTATATGTAGTTGCAACAATTATAGAATGACTTCTAGCTGAAAAGAGCTATTCTCAAGGTTGTAGACAAAGATTTTAAAAGATGCATATAAAAGAAAAACAAACAAACAAACAAGCTCAGAGACCACCAAAATCTCCACTGTTCAACTCTGAGCCACATATATCCTCTATTATGCACATCTTTCCAGTAAGTCTGCCACATGTGATAAAATGTTGCTTTTCTTTTTTTGGTATTTCCAACATTTATTACTGTATGATTTATTTATCTTGAAGATTATTGATGGAATTGTGTAGCATTTGTAAAACATTTTGTACCAATTGTCTTTTAACCTGTACCTTGGAGTAAATTTTATGGATTTGGTCCATAATTCTCCCGATTGCTGTGTTGTGACAGTTTCTTTAAAGTTTTATATCCAACAATCTATATACTATTAAATCTCTTGTGTCTATTTGTAATGTTTAGTTGGGTGAATTTGGAAAATATAGGGCAACAATTATTGAACTGAATTGAAATGGGCTACCTTACAGAATGCCAGGATCAATCACTCCTGAAGAATGAAATTTGAGAAAGTTGTGATCAGTTCAGTGTCATCATGTCATCTGTTAAATCAGAGGCTTCCGGGCTGACAGAACGGACGCAAGATGAAGTTCTGTAACAGGAACACTTTATTTCTAACTTCAGCACCTCAGGCAATAACGAGAGAACAGAACAGCAACTCAGCATTTGACAGCTCCTTTTATAGACAAGCTGTCAAACTGGCAACCAATCAGGAAGCCCCAATTTCCCGCTTGTCGGCTGCTCACATCTTAGCCAATCAGGCTTCGATTTGCAGCCGGCTTGGGGAAATTGGCAGCGTCATAAATCCAAGGACTTAACGCCCCTCACCCCTCCCCAGATCGTGCATGGGTAATCGGTGAGGTACGCCGGGCGACGTCGGCTCCGCCCTGACCATTTCAGTTCAGGGCTGGCAGCTGAAGAGTGAGGAGCTGTTTGTGGGTCCTCTGGAACTCCCTGCAACCCGGCCACGGACTCGTCTGGAACGGAAGGCATCGCTGGAGCAGGGCACTTGGCAGGCCTGGTAGGAGATGAGTGCCTGTTGCAGCTCAGCGATGGTGGAAGGTCGGGGCGGTTGACCAGGGCCCGGGAGCAGGTTGAAATTTCCGGGAAGGCTTGGGCCTGGTCCGGCTGAGCAGGCTCCACGCAGCAGACCCATCATCTTAGTTGGTTGATGTGCCAGCGCCACAGCCAGCCATTGGTGAGCTGGAGCCTATAAGAGCAGGGTCCAGTTAATTGAGTCACATGTCCTGGCAGCCATTTTTGGCCAGCACCTAAATTAAGGGCGAATATGGAATCCCCTACTGTGAATTCCCTGGGCCGTTGGTCAGGAACAGGTGGTTGTCCACAGTCAAAGTTGGGGTGCAGACGGTCCAATTGGGTTCAGAGACGGTGGCCCATTAGTAACTCAGCAAGATTAATCCTGGTGGCCTGGCAAGGGGTGGTGTGTTGGGCTAACAGGTATGTGCACATGCTGTAATGCCAGTTATCATGCCCCAGGTGCCCCAAAGCCTCTTTAGTTGATCTAACTGCCCTTTTAGCCAGGCTATTGGCCGCAGGGTGAGCTGGTGCTGTGGGGGCATGGTGGATTCCCAGTCTGGCCAGGAACATTTGGAATGGGGCTGCAGTGAATTGGGGCCCATTGTCTGTTACCACTGTATCAGGGAGCCCATGAGTGGTGAACAGCCTGTCTAAAACCTTGACAATTGCATCAGAAGTGGTGGTAGACATCAATGCCAGGTCAACCCACTTTGAATATGCATCCACGATTACAAGGAAGGTGTGTCCTTGGACCAGGCCCAGCTAAATCCATGTGGAGCCTGGCCAATGGTGCCCTAGGGGATTGCCACTCGTGGATTGGAGCTGAAGGTGGTGCCGGCCTGGATTGCTGGCAAGTGTGGCATTGAGTCACCCAGTCCTGTATCTCCTGGTCCATCCTGGGCCACCAGACGTAGCTGCGGCCCAGTGCTTTCATTCACAGAATGCCAGGGTGGGCGGAGTGCAGGCATTTGAGAATGGCTTGCCTAACCCCTGGAGGTATTACTACCCTATGCCCCCCCCCAGTAGGCATCCCTGTTGAATAGAGATTTCGTGTTGTCTAGCCATGAAGGGTTGCAATTGGGACGGGACAGGCCCCTGGGGCCACCCCTGCGTGTCCAATCAAGGACTTGGGACAAAATAGGGTCAGCGTTTGTGAGGGAAGCTATCTGCCTTGCAGAAATACTGCAAATACTTTGCAGTTCCCCAACAAGGAGAACTGTGGTAGCAGGAGCTGGATCCAATATGGGTCTGGGCAATGGGCAGCGGCTTAGGGCATCTGTGTGCCCTAATAGCTTGCCTGGCCTATAGTGCAGGTGGTAAGTGTACCCAGCTAAAAATTCTGACCAGTGAGACAGGCGGGGAGATAGTATCTGGGCGCTTTGTTGATCCCCAGCGAGTAAGCCCAGGAGAGGCTTATGGTCAGTCACTAAGTGAAAGTGCCGACCATAGAGGTAATCATGGAAGCAACATACTCCAGCCACACACGAAGGGCCTCCCTATCTAGTTGGCTGTTACGTTCGGTCTGAGAAAGGGTTCTGGAGTAATAAGCTATGGGGGTCTCAGATCTATTGGGCAAGATATTACTAAGTACTGCCCCCACGCAATATGGTGAAGCATCGCACGCCAGGAGCAGCAGCAATCTGCTCACTGTATTGTGAGGTTAACACAGTCTGTGAGGTTAACAGGTCCTTAACAGCCTGGAATGCCCTGGCTTCGGCTGGACCCCAGTGCCATGCAGCCTTAGCATCCAGCAGCCTATGTAATGGCTCAGCCACAGAAGCCTTATGAGGCAAAAAAATGGCATAAAATTGAGCTGGCCCAAGAAAGCCTGCAGCTGAGCCCTAGACACAGGAGTAGGAGCATTCTTGATAGCCTCCACTTTGGATGGGGTTGGGTGGATGCCAGAGGCATCAATAAGGAATCCTAAAAACTCAACCCGGGGCACCCCAATCATACACTTATCTTTGCGAAGCTTAAGGCCAGCCTATCTGAAGCGCAGGAGAACAACCCTGAGTTTTGAGAGAAGGTCTGGCTGAGATGTGGCAGAGATGAGTACATTGTTGAAGTATGGCACAACCCCCTGCAAACCTTGGAGAAGCCGTACCATGAGGCATTGGAAGATGCCAGGGGCCACGCTAACTCCAAATTGGAGATGCTTACACTTAAAAGCACCCCGGTGGGTGACAATGATTTGGGCCATGGCAGTGGCCTCATCCACCGGGAGCTGCTGATAAGCCTGGGCAATATCCAGCTTGGTGAATATAGATCCCTGGCCCAAGGAATGCAGGAGGTGCTGCACTATTGGCACCGGGTAAGGGTTAGCCTGACGGGCCTTGTTAAGGGTTGCCTTGTAATCAGCAGATATCTGGATGGATCCATCGTGCTTTAGGGGAATAAATATGGGGGTCTCCCATTTAGAATGGTCTACTGCTTCTAATACACCCTGGGCGATTCGCTTATCCAATTCCAAATCAACTTTGGGGTGGAGGGCAATGGGAACTTGCCTAGGTTTTAAATGGATGGGGGCCACCTGGGGATCCAAATTAAACAAAATGGGGCTCCCCATATAGTTACCCAGGCTGCCGTTGAACACGTCTGCAAATTCTGAGGTCATGTTGGCAAGCGCATCGGGGGTCCTTGAGTGGATGCCAGACACGGTGAGTCTTAGGGCTGAGAACCAGTCGAGGCCCAGGAAGGATGGCAATTGTCCATTGACCACAATGAGTGGCAGTAGGCCTGAAAAGGCCTTGTAAGTGACATGGAATAAGCCGCAGCCAACAGTTTGCCCTGGTAATCCTTGAGAGCGATGAGGCAGTGATGAGACACTGTTTGGTGAAGTGGGGCAACAACTTGGTGATTGTGGCCCACGAGATGAGGGACCTGGAGGATCCAGTGTCCACCTCCATCTTGCAAGGCTTGCCCTCCAGCTGGACTGAGAGGTACAATTTGGAGGAGGAGGTTGCTGCAGAGGCGTGGCTGATGTCCTCAGATGGAGGACTGTTAACTCTGGTGACAGAGAAACAGTCTTCCTTGCCGTTAGGTGGCCTTCGATAGGGTCTGCATTGGCTGGTTGGGTCTGGGGGCATGTCCATGGGTGGCAAGATAGCCCTGCAGACCTTGGGCAGGTAACCCTTCTTGCCACAACGACGGCATGTGGCAGAGCGGAACCTATACTCAGCCCTGTTGTGGTTCCCCCCACAGCCAAGGCAGGAAGGCTGAGATGATTTTGAAATAGCAGCTCTTTTGTTCTTAGCTTTGAGGCGGCAGATGTCTTCCTCCTCCTCAGACAGGTCCTTGAGGTCAGAGTCCTCATGATGGACAGTTTGGCTCCTGCTGGGCAGTGAACTGGAAGGAAGGTACCTCTGCAATTCAGAGGCTGATTGTTCAGAGATGGTGTTGGAGCATAGTGGTTATGAAGCTTCTCCAAGAGTGTCTCCCAAGGCACCATATAGACAGCCTGAGGGGCTGTCAAAGCTCGTGCTGTGGCAATCATTTCTCTGCCTCAAGAGCTGAAAAAATAACCTAGCTTCCTGGTGCTGGAGAGCTCCACAAAGTCGTTGGCGCGGAGAACACATTCAAAACATGTGAGGTAGTTGTCCCACGTTTCTGTAGCAGGCTCAAAGGGAGCAAAAGCCGGTAATGTGGCCATCCTGAGAAGGACGGATTTGGGCGGCAGGCGCCTAGTGACCTCTCGTCGCCCCAGCTAGTGACCAGCTCGGAAGTAATTCAGCTCTGAGTGAATCCGCTGTGAGGGCTGCAGTCTAAGCGATCGAGCTCTCTGGCTTTTGGCCAGCCATTCTTGTCAGAAATTCCAGTCCTCACCGCCAGTGTTAAATCAGAGGCACCCAGGCTGACAGGAACGGAGGCAAGACGAAGTTCTGAACAGGAACACTTTTATTCTAACTTCAGCACCACAGGCAATAATGAGAGAACAGAACAGCAACTCAGCGTTTGACAGCTCCTTTTATAATTGAGCTGTCAAACTGGCAACCAATCAGGACGCCCCAATTTCCCGCTTGCAGGCTGCTCGCGTCTTAGCCAATCAGGCTTCGACTTGCAGCCAGCTTGGGGAAATTGGCATCATCGTAAGTCCGAGGACTTAACATCATCCACCTACATTTACTAGACATACAGAGTTGTGTGGCACAAGTGAAGATGGGAGGATCAAAATTCCACCCTCTTTCTACCTTCCTTTGTCCTCTGTACCCAGTTGGCTGGTAGCAAGGCCTAAGGGCGAGCAACCACTGGCAGCTTTGAAATCAAGGCCAAAATTTGAAATCTCTTAATGGTGGTGGTCAGTTAGGAGAGGATGAGCAAGCTACTTGGATGCCTGCTAGCCAGGTAGGGGTGGCTGGAGGGCACAGGAAGTCAGCAGGCAATACTCTTCCTCTCTAAAGCAGAGGTCTTCAAACTTGGCAACTTTAAGACTTGTGGACTTCAACTCCCAGAATTCTCCAGCCAGCTGGCTGGAGAATTCTGGGAATTGAAGTCCACAAGTCTTAAAGTTGCCAAGTTTGAGGACCCCTGCTCTAAAGGGAAGGGATTTTTTTGTGTCATCCCTGAATGGGGGGAGAGGATATAGTTTTCCTCATAGTTCATGGCTTCTGTTGTTCCCCCTCCCTCCAACAAAGGGACCTGAGGGTCATGAGGGGAAGTGAAATGGCACAACCTATATTATATGTGAAAGAAAAATTACCCAACATGCTGCATTTTTCTAGTATTTTAAGAAAAATCTTGTGTTTGTCTATTTGTAACCTTCAGTTGAGTGAAATGGAACATCACAATATAACAATTTTTAAATAAACCTACCTCAAAGAGGCTAACTTATAGAATAAGAGCTCTGTCCTTATTGAAGGCATTGAGGAATCTAGTTAAGGAAATATCTCTAAAAGGATGACCCAATGGTTAGCCCATTTTAATAGATTGTCTAATATATATTTAAAATTAAATTTAAGAATTAAGTCCATTGTTACTAGCTGCTTAGAATGTCTTCTATATGTCCTCGATCTTTAAATGGGGGGAAAGGGGAGGCATCAGGAAATTTCACTTCTAGATAAAGCATTGAGATGCAATCACTCACACTGCATTTTCTAAAAGTGCTAATGTAGGCCATGGAAGCATTTTTTTTGTACTTATTCTTATAGTATTTATTTATTTATTTATTTATTTATTTATTTATTTATTTATTTATTTATTTATTTATTTATTTATTTATTTATTTATTTATTTATTTATTTAGTCAAACATGTACAGGATAGTAGTTGTTTGTATAAACATAACATAAGTAAAAAGTACCGATAAAAGAGGACAATAGGACAGGGACGGTAGGCACAGTGGTGCGCTTATGCATGCCCCTTACAGACCTCTTAGAAATGGGGAGAGGTCTACTGTAGACGGTCTAAGATTAAAGTTAATTTAAATAACTAACAGTAACAGAGGCTGGAACTCTACTTTGCAGCTCACCAGGGTTTTTTAAATTAAATTTTTGCTTTAATTATTTTTCATACATCAAAATTGGATGTCTGTAGAACTCTGATTGCTAATCCCTGGATTAAATGCAGATAAATTGTAGAACAAATGTAGAAGGTCAACCTGATCTCACCTTTCTATTTCCCTTTTGTTTTTAATTTCAACCCACACAAATTCAGTCTCCTCAATTTTTCTATTCATAAAAGTTGTACTGATGAAAATTGTACTGTTCTGGTAAAAGTTTTGGAAAAAGGCTTTAATAGCAATAGATGAGTTGTGTTTTAAATGAAGTCTGTCATGATGATTGCATGTTTTATTTATATAATTATGATCTCATTTGACCTGACAAACAGGATACTGCTTAAACTGCTTATACAGTAACATGTTGGGCTATCTTTGCAATTTGGTATTTGGCAACTAAGTGAGAACATTTCTCATACACTTAAATCCAAAACTTCTGAAAAATGTTTTGAATTGGTTTGTTGTTGTTGTGGTATGTAAAGAAAGAAAGGTGTATAGATCCTAAGACTCCTTGGTAGTATTAATATATTTTATTGTGTTAAATATTAAAGTAAAAACAATTAATTGTACTTACTGTATACTTGTTAATATAATGATGCTAACTTAATCTTGAAGTAGCTGATCAAATCCCTTAAGGATATAAGTGAACTATAGCTAAAGTAAAGCAAGTAAAATAAGATTTACTTATTCATCATTCCTACTGAGCATTTCTAAAGTATACAATAAAATCATTAAAACCTTGGTTCTTATAATAAGGGATTGCTAGCTATTACAGTAGAAATAGCAAAACTAAATTAATTAAAATGGATTGGTATGACTAAATATTTTACAGAAAGATCATGATGATTTTTAAAGATCTATTCTTGAATACAGAACAGTTCAAAAGTGAGAAATTCCTTAGTGACATGGAATTGAAAAGAATCTCTGTAGAAAACAAAGATTTTAAAGAAATGTGTGTGTGTGTGGGGGGGTGATGTTTAGATAGCAACCCTACTTTCTCTTTCAGAATTTCACATTAACTTTACTTTAGCTCCCTCCCCTGGACATACATTGTATAATGTTTTGGGTTTAATTATATTGCCTGGAGCAAAGTTGGGGGAAAATAAGAAGTGGTTTCTTTCACTTGTTCAAAACATTCTGGCTCTCCAAGCATTTCCAGCTCCTTTTATCTCCTGAAAACATCTCAATTAGGCCTTGTCCCTAAAAGACTTTCACATCTAGAGACATTGTGTTTGATTAAGCAATAGCAAAAATTGCAACAGAAATGAGCACTGGGTCTGAGATGGGTACCAGACATCATGAATATCTTCACAGGGAATATTCATGGCCAAATGGTTTATAATTCAGGAGATCCATAGTTGTATTTCTAGCTACTACTCTGTTTGTCATTAACCTCAGCACTCTGCTTCCCCTTTATTCTTTATTTCAACCCACCCAAATTCAGCCTTTTCTGTCTTTCTACTCATATGGTAAGAAAAGTGATGAAAATTGCACCATTGCAATTTGTAAAGTTTTGGCAAAAAACGTGGCAATAGTTGGGTTTGTTTCTTAAATAAAGCCTCTCATGATGATTATATATTTTATTTATACAGTTGTATCCTCATATGACTTCACAAACAAGGTACTGCTTAAGCTGCTTATAAAGCTGCTTGTTGGGCTACCTCTACAGAGGGTCTTTTGGGAACCAAGAGAAAATTTCTTTTCATGGACCAAATGCCAAACTTTATTTTGTTTTTAGAAGTTGTTTTGAATTGGATCACACGTGTTATGGCATGTAAGAGAAAAAAGGTGTTTAGATCTAAAAACATCTTGGTACTGTTAATATATTATATAATACTAAATACTGAAGTATAAATCATTAACTTGTACTTAAATATTCAAACTCTTTTCAATATAAGATGCTAACCTTAATCCTGAAGTAGTTAATCAAATCTCTTAAGAATATAATGGACTACAGCTAGAATCCAGGAAGATTTATCCATTCATCAATTTTACTAAGCATTTCTAAAGTACCCATAAAATAATTAAAGCATTGGTTCTTGTAATAAGAGATTACTGTCCTAGGCAATAGAAGGCACTCCTTCAGTGGTTGCATTTGACTATCGCTTTCTTTGTCTTCATAAAATGCATTAAAATGTTTATTTTTAGTCAGATCTTTTAGGGCAGTGATGGCGAACCTATGGCACGGGTGCCACAGGTGGCACGCAGAGCCATATCTGCCGGCACGCGAGCCGTTGCCCTAGCTCAGCTCCAGCGCGCATGTGCATGCCCGCCAGCTGATTTTTGGCTCACGCGGAGGCTCTGGGAGGGCGATTTCACCCCCAGAGGGCCTCGGGGTGGCGGGGGGAGCGTTTTCGCCCTCCCCAAGCTCCAAGAAAGCGTCTGGAGCCTGGGGAGGGCAAAAAACGGGCCTACCGGGCCCACTGGAAGTTGGGAAATGGGGGAGTGGGGGAGGGTCGAGCACGCTTGCGCAGGGGGGGTGGGGCGAGTGGGGAGCTTTGAATTATGGGTGTGGGCACGCACATGCGTGCGATAGCACGTGCACGCACTATTTCGGCATGTTTTAGGGTCAATGGTTTTATTGCTTAAATTTTTCATTACTGTGGCTATTCTTCTAATTTAAATTATCTTTTGGGACAGGAGCATCATTTATTTGCTTATATATTATTGCTACAAATTATAAATTATCCTGGCTGTTCAGCAGTTGTTTTAAAGGATCGTTCAGACTTGAGGAAAATACAGTTCAGATAAGTGTTCAGATGGTCCTTGACTTAAGATGGCAATTGAGACTGAAATATCCATTGCTAAGAGATTGTAATCCACAGTTGTTAGGTAAGTGGTAGGAAATCACAAGTCCCAGCCTGCCAGATAGGCAACGTATCTGCTGCCAGATAGAGAGGGGAACAAGGGTGTGTGGAGGTTCAGGGAACAATTGGCGAGGGTGTGGTACAGGGAGGATGCATGAGGATGCAAGAAGGTATGTGAGAGCTGCCATATGGAGCAGGGAGGATGCATGAGGGTGTGAGAGACGAGGATGTGTGAAGGTACAAGGGGATGCTTGAGAGGTGCCACATGGGAAAGTGCACAAAGCACAAGAGGGTGCTCAAGGGGATATAGGAGGTGCATAGGGGGTTGGGGAGCTTGCATGGAGGTGCACATTTCTGGGGAATCCAGCAAGGAAGGTTGCAAATGGCAATCACATGATGGGGTGCTGACAATTGGTTGTAAGAGTGAATGGGTTGCCAAGCATCCAGATCACCATCATATGAATGTGAAGATGCTGGAATAGCCAGAACTTGGAAAACCAGTCATAACCATCATTTATTCAATGGTACAGTAATTTAAAAAAACTGCTGAATGAATGGTCTTAAGTCAAAGATTACCTATAATTCAATGTATATTAGTGTAAAAATACAGATAGTCCTGGACTTAGTTTGTTTGAAGTGATTTTTGACCATTTTTCACACTTATGACCATGGCAGCATCCCTCTGGTCATTGACCAAATTCAGATGCTTGGCAACTGACTCATATACTGTATATGACGGTTGTAGTGTCTTGGGGTCATGCAATAACCTTTTGTGATTTCTGACAAGCAAAGTCAACGGGGAAGCCAGATTCACTTAAAAACTTTGTTACTAACTCAACAACTGCGGTGATTCACTTAACAACTGTTGCAAGAAAGGTCATAACAACAGAAATGTTGGGTTCAATTGTGGTCATAAGATGAGGACTACCTGTATAACTCTAAATACACATTGATGTGTCTAAGGAAGTAATAGATAATTATAGAATGTTCTTTGGAGATATGGTAGGTAACTCAATAAAATAATCCAGAGGCATCTGCTGTGAAAAGAATCTAGTTTATAAAGAGGATCAATGAAAAAAAAAACAAATCTGTTAATGTCAAATGTTGTGTACATCTATAGAGCATAAACAATTGGAACATTATGTGCTGTTTTGGAAACTGTCTCTCAAAACTTATATTCTGATTTTCCTAAAAAAAAATTTAATGCTATTCTGCATTGTTATATACTAATTTATTTTCTATTTATCTCCAATATTCACACTGAATGCAAACATTATATGAAATGAAGACAGAAAATGGGATCAAGTAATCAAAGGTGATAAAGTATAATCAAGACAAGGTATGACAAAACATTTTGTTGATGGTCTACTTTAAATGCTGTAGTCTTAGGAGTTCAGGTGAGTGTCTTTTCTGAGGTTACCCTACAGAGAAGCATGTAATATTTGATGCAAAGTCAATTCATCCATCAACACTCATAGTCATTTTATCTCTGTTTTTTCCCTTACATAACCTTTTTTCCATATATAACTCAAGACAACGAACATAACAATATGGAGGCCCAGAAGTTTGGCTGCTGCTGCTGAATGTCAGGTTGGTTAACAACAAGGCTTATCTCATTTGTGTCATCATTGGGGAAGAGCAAGCCAACCTAGCACACCTCACCAGGGCCTGGCTTACTCCAGAGTCCCCCTTTCAGACTGGTTTAAGATTTTGCACTAGCCAAGACCGGGTGGCAGTTATCTTCTGGGAATCTCCCCAAGTCTCCGGTTGTGAGACTTGTTCCTGAAGCTGGGCTTGTGCGATCAGTTGGGTTTGTTGTTCTGTACTGCCTCCCTATTGCGCGGCAACCTTCCTGCTTAAACTGCTAGAGCCCATCTCACAGTTGGCACTGGAATTTACCAGGCTTATAGTCCTGTGGGAATTCAATCAGCCATCCTTGGACTTGGCCTCAGAAGCAGCCTGGGAGTTCATGGCCTCCGTGTTTGCTCTGGTCCTATCCTAGGTCATGCATAGCTGCTCTCGGAATAGTGGCCACAGTCTGGAGTTTGTTGCAAGAGCAATGGCAATGTAATCTGGTGGGGAATGTGTCTTTAGTCTTTCTGCCATGGTCAGATCATGCCCTGTCTTCTTGAAGTTTTCTTATGCTGTCCCCATCCACAGGAAGATTCGACCCACATGAGCTGTTCATCCCTGATGACTGATGGACACAAATGGGTTCCAAAGAGAACTGGGAGATACCTTGGGGCCTTTGCTGCATGGTCTTGCTGAAACTCTGATCATGACCTGGAATAAAAGGGTGGGGAAAGCTTTGGACAGTATTGCACCAGGGGTGAAATCCTCCCGGTTCGGCCCGGTTCAAGAGGACCGGTAGCAGACATGTGGCTGGGTTCGCTGAACCGCCAGCTAAAACTGGCTGGCCACGCCCCCGAACCGGTCCCCCGTTGCCTCTTGCTCATCCTGCACAGCCCAGTTTCTGCTCTGCAGCTTGCCTGCCTTCCCAGTGTCCCCGTGGCCAGCTTGCAAAGGCTGCTTCAGGCAGCAAGTTGCAGTGCAGAGACTAGGTGGGGCAGGGCGAGCGAGCGGCGACCAGCTGTCCTTCCTCACTGTGGTTGCAAGCCTTACCTGCACGAGTGGTGGAAGTCCGGTACTCTGGAGCACTCATCTTTTTCCCTCTATGACTGGCCTTGGAAAAGCCTGCCCTCAAAATCGCCTGCCTGCAGTCAGAGTTTGGAGTTTGTTAAAGAAGGAACGCTCCCAGCAACGTTTTTCAGTCTGGGTTGCTCGGAGTGAAAAACATGCAATATGCTGCTTGGGATCCTTCCTCTTCAAAAGGCACCACCTTTTATATTCTCTCTGCTGCTTCGTTTCATCAAAACAGCCTTTCTTTACTCACGTTCTCCATGCGTGGCTTGCTTCACCTTTTTTAAAGCAAAACAAAAAACAAAAACAAACCACTCCCTCATTTACTCAATTGAAGGAAGAAGGCAGGCAGAACCAGTTGCACACCAATGAAATCCATCCATCCATCACATTGCAGCCTGAAATCCATCTCTTGTGAGCAACTGATTCTGCCTGCCTTCCTTCAATTGGGTAAGTAACTGTTGTTGTTTTTTTGCTTTAAAAAAATAGTAAATGGGAGGGTTTATTTTCTTGGGGTTTTTTAAGGAATTTTTTTTAGACATAGCCATTTAAAATTTAGGAAGTTTTAAATTTAGCCGCTTTTATCTAAAAATATAAATAAAATAAAATATGGAATGTTGGGTGTTTTTGCAATTTTAGTTAGGCAGGGGGTTGGACTAGATGACCTCCAAGGTCCCTTCTTCCAACTCTGTAAATCTGTTAAAATTGTTAAATGTGTTAAATCTGTTGATGGTGCCATTTTGTGTACTTTTGCATTGTGTGTGAGTCAGTACAGCAGCTTTTGCATGGTGTGTGAGCCAGTTGTGTTGTTGTGTGGTGTGTGGTGTGTAAAGTGCAAAAGTTTTTTTACAGCTCTTTGTTGCTCTGTGAGGCTCATGCTTGTGGCAGGGGCCATTTTGTGTGCTTTTGCATGGTGTGTGAGTCAGTACAGCTGCTTTTGCATGGTGTGTGAGCCAGTTGTGTTGTTGTGTGGTGTGTGGTGTGTAAAGTGCAAAAGTTTTTTTACAGCTCTTTGTTGCTCTTTGAGGCTCATGCTTGTGGCAGGGGCCATTTTGTGTGCTTTTGCATGGTGTGTGAGTTAGTACAACTGCTTTTGCATGGTGTGTGAGCCAGTTGTGTTATTGTGTGTTGTGTGTATGTGTAAAGTGTAAAAGGTTTTTTTCAGCTCTTTGTGACGTCGACCTGGTCACCTGATCACCAAGTCACACCCACCTGAAGCCATACCCACCAGACACCAAGCCACGCCCACAAAATAAACCATGCCTACAGAACCGGTAGGGAAATTTTTCATATTTCACCCCTGTATTGCACCCATGTGGCCTCTCTTGACTCATAGCTCCCAGAGCTTCCCATGCTTCATGGAGAAACTGGGGGTCCTGAAAACTTTACCCATAGTTTTTTTTTTAGTTAAAAGGTACTGGAACAAATATTAATTATCATTAAAAATGTGAGTCCATGCTAGTTTTTGGCTGGTTCTTCTCTGCCACATTAGGTAGGTTCAGATAACATATACTATATATCCGTGATGGCGAACCTATGGCACGCGTGCCACAGGTGGCATGCAGAGTCCTCTCTACGGGCATGCGAGTTGTCCCCCAGCTCAGCTCCACCGCGCATGCACGCAACTCCCGCCGGACAGCTAATTTTTGGGTGTGCCCTGCTTGCGGGAGACATGCGCGCATGCGCAGGGGGCAAGAGGGGCCTACCTTTCTCCTCACTTTCTGCCGCCCATGCCTTCCCAGATCTCCAGAGATCCCCCCCAGCACCATTTGGGGACCGGAGGCTTTTTCCCCCTCCCAGCACCGTTTGGGGATGGGAGGTTTTCCCCCCCCCTCCCAGCACCGTTTGGGGATGGGAGGTTTTCCCCCCCCCTCCAAGCACCGTTTGGGGAGAGGAGGCTTTTCCCCCCTCCCAGCACCATTTGGGGACCGGAGGCTTTTTCCCCCTCCCAGCACCGTTTGGGGATGGGAGGTTTTCCCCCCCCTCCAAGCACCGTTTGGGGAGAGGAGGCTTTTCCCCCCTCCCAGCACCATTTGGGGACCGGAGGCTTTTCCCCTCTCCCAGCACCGTTTGGGGATGGGAGGTTTTCCCCCCCTCCAAGCACCGTTTGGGGAGAGGAGGCTTTTCCCCTCTCCCAGCACCGTTTGGGGATGGGAGGTTTTCCCCCCCTCCAAGCACCGTTTGGGGAGAGGAGGCTTTTCCCCCTCCCAGCACTGTTTGGGGATATAAGGCGAAAATGGGGGGTCACGCGCGCATATGTGTGGGGGATTGCATGCCCATGTGCAGGGGGCAGGGTGCGCGGGAGGGGCATTGCATTATGGGTGTGGGCACGCAAGCACGTGTGACAGCACACAAGCACCCGAGGGAAAAAAGGTTAGCTATCACTGCTATATATATCATCTGAACAATGTTTTGAGTATGCATTACCAAATAATGCAAAGGTATTTCATATGGGACTGATTAGTTTTTAGAAAGGAACAGTTGAAGGACATTTTTTATTAGCACTGTTTCTTATAAGAAATCTCAAATAGTGTCATTGCAAAGGACAGATGGATTCTGCCTCATACGTGCACACTCAGAAGTGTACTACCTGACTCTGTGGTTTCTTCCCCAAACCCCAAAAACTTTAACCTTAGACTGTCTATAGTCGACCTCACCCCATTCCTAAGAGGTCTGTAAGGGGCGTGCATAAGCGCACCATTGTGCCTACCGTCCCTGTCCTACTGTCCTACTGTCCAAATGGACCTATACCTACTTTGCTTTTGTTTATATTTATATCATACCTGTTATCTTGTACATGTGTTGACAAAATAAATAAATAAAATAAATAAATAAAACAAATGTTCTTCTTTCTAAGCAAGTATTTCGGAAGACTACAAAGCAGTTGCCAGTCTAATGTCAGCCTGCATGCATGACTACAAATCAAATGGTTGAAAATCAATAGGGTAACACTATGTTCTCTAAACTGCAATATATCTGGTTGCAACCCATGAAAAGAGAGTGAATATAGCTAATCCACATATTTATATGATATTGGTTGAATATAGGTAGTCTTCAGTTTATGATCACTATTGGGCCTGAAATCTTGGTTGTTGAGTGAAGATGTCATTAAATGACACAACAAATGACCATTTTGTTTAAGGACCACAATCATAGCTCTCCCGGTTGTTATCATTAAGGGGCTCAGGCCTCCCAGGTAAGCTGGACTGGGGAGAGGGCATGAGCTTCCCACCATGCCTGAGAGGTCTGGGCCCTTTCTCGGTCCCATCATGCCTAGGATCACTTATCCTTCTATTGCTCTGAGCTGATGTTAACCAAGAGTGCCTTGCTCCATCCTGCAAGTGTGCCCCATTCTCACAATCATTCAGAAGCTCCTTCTCCAAATCATGCAATTTGGAAAGGGGTTTTCTGAACAATTGGGAGAACTATGACATTCACTATTAGATTTGAGGTCCCTTCCTCCAGCACACTGAGGGATTTCCCTTCCAGAGCAGAAATCCCTTGGCATACGAGAGGAACGGATTTCAAATCTGGAAAAAACACAAATGAATGCCATCCTTTGGGAATGCTCAGAATGCTGCCTTTTGCCAGAAATTTCCCCTCCGGAGGCTCAGGGGAGTGGCTCAAAATGATGATTTTCTTAGGGATTTTCTAAAACCTACATTCTGAGGCTGTTGTGACTGCAACTGGTTGTTAAACAACCAGTCGTTAGTCGAGGCCTATCTGTATAGATCTGTGCCCATTTCTTGTATCTATAATTAAACTTGAAAAATCTGTTCTAACGAAATGAGATGAAATTAGTTTTAGCCATCTAGTATTGTCTGTGTCTAAATAATGTATCTATATTTGTGTACCATTATACTATTGTATTATAAACCCACTCCACAAAAGACATTGCAATAGCTTACAAGCATGAATCTTGTAATTGCTTCACTACAGCTTTTCCCCAGAATTTTCTTACACATTGGCTCCAACATATATGGTTAATAATCCAGTTTGGAGTTGGGGTAATATAGGGATGCACAGTCCAGTTTAACCATAGATTTATTGCATGGCCCTAAAATGTTATTTTCACTGAATAAAATTTTCTTGTTGATAGTATGATGGAAATAAAGCTTTCCTCTACTTGAAGACACTCTCAGTTTGAAGGGCTGCTTAAGCCAATCTCAATTTAAAGATAAAGAGCCTTAAAAGAGAGAACAGGGGGTGCTGATATGGTCACAGACTTCTTCACAACTGTGAAATTACTGCATTTTTACTGAGATTGTAATGGTAGTATGCATTTACATGCATACAAATTTCTATCTGTACAGATTATCCATACTATGTTCTCTTTTTTTGTCAAAAGTTTCATTTCTGGCAAAGCTAACTAACTACTTAGAAGGGGGGCTTAATTTGAATCTGATCACCAAAGATTGTCTGCCTGATCAGATAAACTTGGCATATGACCAGATGAGCTAATTCTACTTTATTGTTAGACTACATTAACAGAAACTTGCAAGTCTGAAAGTACAGTTCTCTCGCTATCTCCTTTAAAGTCTGGGAAGTTAGGGAGGGTCTCTTCTGAATTCCTTGTTCTGCCCACTATGCAGCTGCAGACTATGCGGTCTCTTATCTAACTGCTTCCTAGGCAGAGTCCCTTTGCCCTATCCCCCAAGGTCTTTCTCACATTCTATTATATAGACTGCAGCAATAATACTATTGCTTGAAAGAATTAACAACTCAATCTATACAGAATTCAGAGTTCTAATTATTCCTGGAGTAATATTGATAGGATCTGCCTCCTTACCCCTTACACATGCACTTGTATTCATGTGGCCAATTATCCTTTGGTAACCTGCTTCAAAACCCAGTATGAGCTACTAATCTGTGTCGTAAATTGTGTTATGCTACTTATGCAATTAATGTTCACATTATCATTTTCACATAAGGATGAATCAAGCTGAGGAATCAGTTCTGTCATATAACAAATTCCTTTGCATAAAAAGTCATTATGTTTCAATCATGAAAGCTTATAGCCTGAAAAATATTTTATTTCATAATAAGAGGTGAAGAACTCCAGTATGTATGTGTGTGTGTTTGTGAGTGGGCTGATATATAAATATATTTCTCACTTGTAATTTATTTTGACTTTTCCAGACTCTTCAGATAAAAATAAATTTCCTGGAAATGAAGTTCAAAAAAACTAAGTGACAGGCTACTTGATACATCTTGGCATAGTTGAAAATACCTTTATGTGGTGCACTTTCATATTGGAAAAATACACTTTTTTGTGTCGCATTGCTTCATCCATCAAGTAACAAGGTTTACCTTATGGCAGCCATTAATACCATGATAACTAGATTATATCCAGCTCAAACGGAATTATTTATTGAATAGAATAATAGAGTTGGAAGGGACCTTGGAGGTCTTCTAATCCAACCCCCTGCTCGAGCAGGAGATCCTATACCATTTTAGACAAATGGCTGTCCAGTCTCTTCTAAAAAGCCTCCAACGATGGGGCACCCACAATTTCTGAAGGCAAGGCATTCCACTGATTAATTGTTCTCACTGATAGAAAATTTCTCCTTAGTTTTAGGTTGCTTCTCTCTTTGATTAGTTTCCATCCATTGTTTCTTGTCTTGCCTTCTGGTACTTTGGAAAATAGGTTGACCCCCCTCATCTTTATTATAGCCCCTCTTAAACGGGCCTGTTTCCGGCCTCCAGAGCACCTCCAGAGCCTGGGGAGGCCGTTTTCGCCCTCCCAGAGGCTCGAGGAAAGCCTCCGGAGCCCGGGGAGGGCAAAAATCCCCCCCGCTATGGTGCAGGAGGCCGACTACGCCACGCCCACTATGGCCACGCTCACCCAACAACCAGGCAGAGAACCTCTTGCTAAAATTTTTGAAGCCCACCCCTGCCTGTACCTCATTTAGAGAAGCAATACAGTAAAACAAACTTCAAATTGTCTAACAATGAACTAACAGAGAACATAGCAGAAGCTATGAGAAAGAGTCCTATGCTAATTTACAAATGCAAAATTCAAAACTAGTTTCTAAAAATATGCTCTGAGCTTTTAATTTACACTGAAGACACTGAGGAATGGCTCCTTATTACCCTTGTGGAGTGGGGTAGTTTTGCTGCCTCTGATCACCTGGATTTCTGGTATGGTTGGGAGCAGGGGCGGGTTCCTAATTTTTTTGCTACAACTCTGTGGGCGTGGCTTATTTTGTGGGTGTGGCTTGCCAGCCATGTGGCTGGGTGGGTGTGGCTTGCCGGCCATGTGACTGCCCGTTCCCCCTCCCCTCAGCAGCTCGAGAAGCCTCAAACATGCGAAAATGCCTAGGATCATCACCGCGCGTTCGTGGCTTCTCGGACTGTTGAAGGGAGGGGAATGGAGATAGCTCCTGCCGCCTGTTCTTTCAGTGTTCATGCGCTCCCTCAGCCATCCTCCCCTGCTTGGACTCACTGTGGGGTAGCAAGGCAGTGCATGCGCAGTGCCGGAAGCTTGGCTTCTGGGCATGCGCAGAAGAAAAATTTTTAAAAAAATTTAATTTTTTTTTAAAAAAATGGCTGCGCCCAGGCACCGGCAACCGACCGCACCAGTACTGTGACATCACCAGCGGGCCGCTACCGGTGCTATAGAGTGGACCGTACCTGTAGGAACCCACCACTGGTTGGGAGGCTTGGCAGACTTGATTAGCAAGATTGGTCCCTCCTGCTTTCACTGACAGATCTCAATTGTGTCAGAGATGTGGCTGGAGGAATATTCTCTATGTTCATTGGCAGAGGCAGATGAAGCAGCATGGCATAATGAGATACAGAACCACAGAGATAGGCAAACCACAGAGGAAGAACCTGCCACAGAGAATGGTACTGGTAGCTTTAAAAACTCTCTCTATCGTTCTTATTTTGAAAGCAGTAATATTGGAAGCCAGTGCCTTTAAGTATTAGCGTCATACCCATTCACTTATTGTCAAGAGATTAAAGCTGTTCTAATCATGTCAAATTTAAAACAAAGGCTAGTATTGAACAGGGACAGTGAACAGTAATGCATAAGGATTAAAGCTTGCAGCTGGTGACATCGAAGACCTTGAGCTGAGAAAATGGGCAAAGACAAAGGTTAAGTTAGACATGTCAGCCCCAAAGAGCTTTGTAATGGAAATATTTTCTAAAGCATTAAAATGATTTCCATATTGATTCACATTAGCTTCTCTTTAGTTCCCTCTCCTGGACATACATTATACAATGTTCTGAGTTTAATTACATTGCTGAAGCAAAGTTTGGGGGAAAATAATTTGTTCAAATTTGTTCAATTTGTTCAAAATATTCTGGTTTTCTGAGCATCTCCAGCTCCTTTTATCTCCTGGAAACATCTCAATTAGGCTTCTCTCCTAAAATACTTTTATTTCCAGAGACACCGTATTTAACTAAATAAAGCAATAGCAAAATAATAGAAATAAGCACTGGATTCCAGTGAAGTATCAGACATCATGAATCTCTTCACAGGGAATATTTATGGCTAAATAATCTATAATTCAGGAGATCCAGAGCTGTTAGTTCCTATAAAGTGAAAAAATTCATATAGTGCTATGCCCTAAGAAGAGTTTGTTACCTCTTTCCTTCAGCTTCAGGTCAAATAACTAAGCCCTACTTGCAGTTGGATTTTGATGGCTTTTTGAATCCAGTTGAATTTAGTAGGATTTAGATATGCTTTTGTTGCAATAGATATGTAGATAGCCTCTAGAGGCAATTTAATTGGTAGAATTAACATGGGGAAACAATGTCTCCCATGCGATGAAATTGGCTCACCCATGTGCTTTCATTAAAAGAATAATAAATTTCCTGTGTCACTTATACTTATAGGATATTGAAAAATAATTTAGGACTCCTGGAATCCTATCATTTGGAAAATAAATAATTAAAACAAAAAAGGAAAAGGAAAACTACTAAACAGGGATGGGCAACCTGGTGCTATTCAGAAACCTTGGACTATGTCTCCCATTGGTAATTTTATTGATTTGTTTATGTATTAAATTTATATGCTACCTATCTCACTATTGGAGCTATTTTTGCTAGCTTAGTTGTGCTACATCACTATTCTTACTGTATCATTTTATAAGATTTTAAAAACTTTTTTTGTGAGATTCATATCAGGTTTCCTTTTTATTGTTAAAAATCAGAATATAAATGATATCTTGTTTCTGTTCTGTTGTACTCTACTCTACTCTACTCTACTCTATTCTATTCTATTCTTCTTTTCTGTTTTGTTCTGTTCTATTCTTTATAGAATAATAAACAAAACTGAAGCTTGACATCCACAGCATAATAAACAGTTATCACCAACTAATAGAAAAATCAACTGTCTTCTTTCATATTACTAAACACTGGGGAGCATTCTGAAGTTGATTACTGCAATCAATGGATTAAACATCAGTTTCCATAAGCCAGAGCCTTAAAATTAATCACTTCTGGATCCCACTTTTGAATAGTTATTACTACATGTTATTATACTATAAGTAGCCATAATACTGTAAAACATTTGAAAAAAACTCAAAAGAATATAAATTTCTAGAACGACATTGGTACTATTGTTATTTCTAGACACAAACATGTAAGTATTACTAAATATAAATACCATTCTATAAATATTTAGATAATTACAATAGATTTTTAAAGACAATGAAACTAATTATTTATATTAGCTGAATGTTACATGTAACATTCTTCAATAATTGACCAAATATTGAAAGTAATATTCCTTCAGCCCTGGCACACAAAAAAAGAAAAAGAAAAGAAAAGGGAATTAATACATTATGGGCCATTACAGTTGTAATCCTATATATATACAAATCTAGGAGAAAGTCTCACGGAAATCGATGTGATTTTTCAATAGATATGTATAGGAAAGGTATTTTAAACCCCCCCCCCCACAAAATGTTTATATGCTTTGGAGTGAGAGTTTCATGACATCAAAAAGGTTCTCATTATAGTTAACTGGATATTTTGTTATTATTTCAGATACAGATCTAACCTGATTTTTATAGGCAGAGAGACTATTATACTCAGGCTTGACTTAAAGTAATCTGAGAAAGTTTCTTAATGTTTCAACAAAGTTTGTAGTGGTAAAGTGAGACCATATTCTTGAAAATAAAGGTAGATTAAAGCATTAGTCTAAGACCTAGGATTCTCAATGTATACTATAATTGGTTGCTGATACATTGCTACTGTAAGTAAGATTGAAATTTCAGAGATACTGTATGCATGGGGGGGCAGCAGGGGTGGGTTCCTCCCTGTTTGGACTGGATCGCCTGAACCGGTAGTGACCCGCTGGTGATGTCACTGAACTGGATTGGCTGGTGCCGGTCCGTAGGCGCCATCTTTTTGGGGGGGATTTTTTTTGTGAATTTTTTTTACTGTTTTGAAGGTTTTTCCTGTTCTGCTGCTTGTAAAAGGGCCCTGCCGCCCACCCCCAGGTTTAAACTGACCTTTATTCCTTCGCCCGAAGCACAGCTGATCAGCTCCTCAGCTGTGTTTTGGGCTGATTCCAGCTACTGAGCATGTGCGGAAGACAAATTGCACGAGGGAATGCACGTGTGTGTGTGAGCGGAGTGCACACGCGCAAAATGTCACAATGCGAACTGGTGGCGAAGGTAAGTGAAACCCACTCCTGGGGGGGGGGGCGGGCTTGTTGATGATCTCTGATCTTGGTTGTTTTCTTGCAGACCTTTTATTACCCAAACTAGGTAATGTAAGCACTGAGGATGTTACTTAGTTTGGATAATGAAATGTCTTCAAGAAAATAACCAAGCTCAGACAGCACCAAGGATCCACTACCGGGCCTTGGCCCATTTGAAAATGGGCTGTGGAAGGGCGTGCATGCAGCTCCACTTGTACAAGCATGTGCGCCACTCGCCTGTCACTTGTGCGTAACCATTCCCTCTCCTTCCTCCTCCCGCCAGTCCACAAACTGGAAAGGTTGGGGACCACTGCTGTAGAGATATGCACGATTGCTTTCTCAGTGTGAGTATTCTATTTTAAGAAGTGATAAACCTATGTGAAGTTCTTTATGGGTTCTAAATTATTTTCTGCTAAATAATGACTTGAAATTGTAGATCTAATTCTTAATTAATTGCTGTGATCAATTTCTGGGTGAGGCTACAAAAAAAATTAGGAGGTATATACTGCCCACTTTTGCCTTGAATCTTAATTTTTTTAAATGTTGTAGGCCATTATTCAGTTATCTGTTTTCTCATCAGCTTCATACTTCTCAGTTATTTTTATTTTTCCCACAGATGTAACTGGCATCCAAAACAACCTTTCTGAACTTTTGTTCTTTGTTCTAGATGATTCTCAGAATACTATTATCCTTTCCCAGATAGTTTAATTTTAATTTGTCACATTCACTCAAGACTGGCAAGTGATTTCTACACACTGCAAAATTCGAACAGACATACCAATTTAAATGACAGCTAAGCAATGTTTCCTCTAAAACTCTTGTGTAATACTTTAATTATTTGGGGGAGAGGGGAACATGTGTGATCCAAAGAATAGAATGAAGATTAATAAGAGAAGAAAGACCACCAACATTATGAATTGTTTCTTATTACAATTTTTCCCCTGAGGGACTTTTGTGTAAAGATATTGGGCTTATGTAAATTTATCCTAAAGAAAAACTGTCCTGCCCCTATAATTAGACTGGCAGGATTAATTGTTCCTTAACCTTAATTAAAACAAAGTAAATAAATTATACCGACTAGACTTAAAAAAAATAGCACAGAACAGAGTCACAGCAATAACAGTAACAGAAATAAAGGAGTTGGAAGGGACTTTGGAGGTCTTCTAGACCACGGGTGTCAAACCCGTGGTGTCACTTTGCTGTCACGTGACCTATCGTGACCTTTTCCCCCTTCGCGGAGCTGGGGTGGGTGTGGCCTGTGCGTGATGCCTCTGGCCTGCGGGCTGCCAGTTTGACACCCCTGTTCTAGATCAATCCCCTGCTCAAGCAGGAGACCTATACCATTCCAGACAAGTGGCTGTCCAGTTGCTTCCAGTGACGGAGCACCCACAACTTCTGAAGGCAAGCCATTTCACTGGTTAATTTTTCTCACTTTTAGGAAATTTCTCCTTAGTTCTAGGTTGCTTCTCTCCTTGATTAGTTTCCATCCATTGTTTCTTGCCTTGTTTCCTGGTGCTTTCGAAAATAGGTTGCCCCCCTCTTTTTTGTGGGAGCCTCATAAATATTGGAACATTGCCCCAGTCCTTCTTTTCTCTAAACTAAAGAAACCAAATTTCTGCAACTATTCTTCATATAGCCTCAAAACCCCTAATCATCTTTATTGCTCTTTCCAGAGTTTCAATATCTTTTATAATATGGTGACCAAAACTGGATGCTGTATTCCAAGTGTGATCTTACTAAGGCTTTATAAAGCAGCACTAATATTTCACATGATTTTGGTTCTGTCCCTCTGGCTTTTTTGGCTGCTGTCATATACTGTTGGCTCATATTTAAGTGATTATCCATTAGGATTCTAAGATTCAGCTCCCAGTTAGTGCTATTGAGCCATGTTTCACCCAGTCTGTAGCTGTACAAATGGCTTTTCTAGCGAAAATGTAAAACCTTACTTTTCTCTACATTAAATTTCATTTTATTAGACAGGGCCCAGTCTTCAAATCTGTTGAAATCCATCTGGATCTTGAGCCTATCTTCTGGGTGTTGGCTATCATCTGCAAATTTGATGAGTTACCCTTCTATTCCCCTTTCTAAATTGTTTTTGAAGATGTTGAAAAATACTGGTTCTAAAACGGAACCTTGGGTTACCCCATTGCTTCCCTCCTTCCATGTAGATGTAGTTCCATTGAGGACTACAGGTTGAGTGCGATTTGTCAGATAGATCCATCTGATGGAGATGCTATCCCACATTTTTTTTAGTTTACCAAAAAGTAGATTGTGGTCTACTTTGTCAAATGCCCTACAGAAATCCAAGTACACTATGTCCACTGCATTTTGCTGGTCCTCTAATTTAGTCACTTTGTCAAAGAATGAAATAAGATCTATTTTGTATAATCTGTTTTTGACAAATCCATGTTGGCTTCTGGTTGTAACTTTGCTTCCTTCTAGGTGTTTGCAGATCTGTTGCTTGATTATCTTTTCCAACCTCTTCCCAGGTATTTTTGTCAGGCTGATTGGTTTGTAGTTTCCTGGATATATTCTCTCCCCCCCCTTTTTTTGAACATGGAACCACATCAGCTCTTTTCTAGTCCTCTGGTATTTCCCTGATGCTCCAGGATCTTTGAAAGATATGTTTCAATGGTTCTGATCACATGCCAGTTCCTTCAGAATTCTGGGATATAATCCATCAAGTCCCAGTGACTTGAACTCGTCTAGAGCCAAGTGTTCTCTTACCACTTTCCCCCCCTTATTTTAATCTGTAATCCTAGTCTGTCTTTTACGGTTATGTTTTTGCAGGGGTGGGTTTTAACTTATCTCGCCGCCGGTTCACTTCCTCCCGCACTGCGTGACTGAAAAATCCAAAAAAAGAAAGAAAGAAAGAAAGAAAGAAAGAAAGAAAGAAAGAAAGAAAGAAAACAACATGGCGCTGCATGCACAGTGCCAGAAACTCGGCTTTTGCGTATGTGCAGAAGGAAAAAAAATGGAAAAAATTTCAAAAAATAAAATAAAATATTTTTTTAAAAAATATGGTGGTGTCCACCGACTGGCACCGACAGAACCGTTCCATGATGTCACCAGCGGTTTGTTACCGGTTTTATAGAACACAGAGGAACCCACCTCTGTGTTTTTGGTACATTACGCTGTATTATCTTTTTGTGAGAAGACAGATACAAAGAATGAAATAAGTAGCTCTGCTTTCTCTCTACTGCCCATTACTTTCTTGCCATCTTCTCTCATTAGTGAACTGATTGTTTCTTTGACTTTTTTCTTTTTTATATGTTGAAAGAAACTTAATTTTTTTGATAGTCTTACTTCATTTGGAGCATTAGCTTTCCAAACTTCAATTTTGCAAGTTTGGACTATTCGTTAGTATTCTGCTTTAGTTATGTGTCCCTCTTTTTTGTACTTATTCTTTTTGTCTTTAAATTTATCAGAGAGTTCTTTGTGTAACCATGCTAGTTTCTTCTTGGATTGTTTTTCTTTTTCTGGTATTGAGCTAGTCTGGGCCTTTATTCATATTATTCATATTATTTTATTATTTTATTTATATTTTTCAGAGTTTCCCAAGCTTCTTGAGTTATTTTCCCCTTTAAGATTTTCATTCATGGAATCCTTCCCAGGCTTTCTCTAGGTTTGTTATAATCAACTCTTTTAAAGTTTAAGACACTAGTTTGATTATGTTCTATTGCTGGTATTTACATTATATTGAATTCCAATATGGCATGGTTACTCTCCCCCAAAGTTCTGGCAACTTCAACCTCTATTACTTCTTCTCTGTTAGTAAAAATTAGGTCCAGTATAGCTGTTCCCTTTTCCACTTTTTGGGTGACAAATTTATCAGCTAAGGTGGTCAAGAACCTGTTCGATCTCCCATTTTATGAGTTTGTTTCCCAGTTGATGTCAGGATAGTTAAAGTCCTCCATGACTAGAGTAGTTTTGAAGGTGGAAAGGAAACCCTCCAAAAGTATACACTTATGGTTACGGTATTTATTATACATACTCTCTTGGAGGACATTCATCATCTTAATAACTTTCCAAACGAACAGAAGCAGGCCAATCTTAAAAACATATAATACAAAATTGCCTTAAGCTCCTCCCTGTTATTACTGGTTATTTGTGAATTCACAAGATGCTATAAAACCAAGAATATAGGAGAAAAGGAACACATGGTGAAGAAGATCTCTGTAACTTTCCTTTTTTGAGCCACATTCTCCTCTTATACTCTCCTCCCCTCTTCTCTCCTGCCCTGCCCTGCCATCCACTTCTGTTCTTTGTTTTACCGAAGTATGCAATCTGTATCTCACAAAGAGTATAACTATTTTGTATAATTATTTTGTAAGCTTCATACTGCCAACCAGATCCCGAGGCACAATGGCAAAACCATGTCCTCAGGGTCTTGCGGAAGGCCAGAAGGGTCAGAGTCAAATTAAGGAAAGCTACTCAATTGTCTTCATAGCAACACGATCCAGTATGTACAATCTAAATATTTGGAAATGGCCCTATTTCTTAAAAAAATCATTGGAAATGAAAGCATTTCCTCTTAACTCATTCATTCCTGTGAGTGGTACTGCTCCATGCTTGAGGCTAAATTTGTGCTAACCGCCCTTTTACAAGATGGGTCAATTGAGCGCTTGCTTAGACTGTATCTGATGCCCTCCAGATATGTTGGGCTACAATTTTAAGTTCCTAACTAACATGACTTTATTGCATTCAGATGATGATGTAGTATAGAAAGCACACAGCTGAGAAGGCGGGCCTAATGAAAGGTTAGTGGACATAATAAATTAGCAAAGCTTTTTCTAATAAGCTGTTTTCTTTTTCCCTAGCCTATTCAGAAAACAGCCAGGGCAATTCTTGAAGATTTTCATCAGCATCCATCCCCCAGCATTTGTTTTGTTTATCTTTGGACACTGTAGACAGTGAGATATGTCTACTTTCATTTTTCAAAATGCCTTTCTTTATTATCACACACATGCTGCTATTATTGGGGATGAAAAATGATTGTTTATAAACTGTTTTATTTATCTACCAATTTTTTTAAAAACTGCCAATTTTCCTCACAGAAGGACCCTATAAGCGTGTATATGTATGTCTGTGTGTGTGTGTGCGCGCACACACACACACACACACAAACTATAAAAATGGTATGTAAAATTTAAAAGGCAAAGATGAGTTAAAATCAGTATAAAATTAATTACAAGTCAATTAAAAGGCTTCGAGGGAGGGGGTGAAAGGGTTTCAGGATGCCAGTCAACCCCACATTTATGCTCTGGCTTGAGGTCCAAGCAAGACTGCAGAGCCATATTTTTATAACTTTCTGGAAGGTAAGGAGAATGAGGCCTGCTTCATCTCCGGGAGGGAATGTTGCACAGGTTGAGGGCAATGGCAGAGAAGTTTATCTTCCTGAACTTCACAGTTGGAATTCTTTACCTTCCACAACATGCCTTCCTGATTGACTGGGAGGGATGAGGATGATTCCATAGGCAACCTAACTTCATGTCACGTAGGCCTTAAAAATCATAACCAATACCTTGACCTAGAAGCAGACTGATATCCAGTGCAACCCAAGCAGTAAAGATGTGTCATAAGCCATTCTTTGGATGCCCAAAATTCCCTGAGCAGCCATATTTTGTACCAACTGAATCTTCTGGATACTTTTCAAGGGTAGCCGAAAGTAGAACACATTGCAATAGTCTAAACAGGAGATGTCTAAAGCATGAATGACTGAGCAGAGAGTCCCCTATCTAGAAAAGGGCATAGCTGGTGCACAATATGAAGTTACCGTATTTTTCGGAGTATAAGACGCACCGGAATATAAGACGCACCTTAGTTTTTGGGGAGGAAAATAGGGGAAAACAATCTGCCTACCAGGTATTCATCTGGCTAGCATCCTTAGTCTGGTCAGCTTCAGCACATTATTTTATCTCCTGGTTAGGACTTAAAAAAACCTTCTTCTGAGAGTAACAATGAAAGAGCCCGCAAGCCAGTAAGAGCTGGGAAGATTGTTAGCACCTGGTTAGGGCTAAAAAACAACTTCTTTGGAGCAAGTAGAGCAATGAAAAAAAAACCCTGCAAAGACTTAGGGCTGGAAAAACATTCTTTGGAGAGAGTAACAATGAAAAAGCCTGCAAGGTAAGAGCTGGGAAGATCTGTTAGCACCTAGTTAGGGCTGGAAAAAAAAAGCTACATTTGAAGTATAAGACGCACCTGAATTTTCAGCCACTTTTAGGGAGGAAAAAGGTGCGTCTTATACTCCGAAAAATACGGTAAGTAAAGGTATTCCTTACCTCAGCTGCCACCTCAGACGTCCCCTTTGACGTCCCTTCCAATGCTATGAGTCTATGTTCTATACAGAAATCAAATAAACTGAATGGAACTTCGGTAGAGGCCATCAGAGCCACACAGAACCCCTCACTGCTTCTTCTCATAATTTTTCACAGGAAACAGATCTTTTATACTGTTTAATTCTAAGACTGCTTCTGTTTTCTTTGCAGTTCCTTTTTCAATGTCCCTGCCAATTAAAGCAACTAATGCCATATTAGAAGGTTTATTTGGTACAAGTGTCATTTAACACTTCATTAATTATTTTATGGGAATGGTTTTAGTTTTTTGTTTTGGTAATTCATGCAGTCTAGACTTCTTAAAATCCCTGTTTGTTTGTTTGTTTGTTTGTTTGTTTGTTTTTAAATACAGCTTGCATTCACTTTTATTTTCAGTAATTATTTTTATGCTATTTTGAAGCTCTGCTTTAATTTATTGTAAGCAACTCATCTCTCCTTTACATTCAGGACAGCCATAGTTTGAGTCATAACTTTATTGAACTTATTTGAACTTGATAAGCCAACTTTGAATTTTTTAAAGTAACCCCCCCTTTTTTGACAAGTCATCAAGAATCCATAGATATTACTATCTTTCAAAAATTTAAAATATTTCTAGACTATATTGGAAGGAATGTAATCACGTGATACATATTTTTGACAATGCTCGGTTAGGTTTCAGAATTGTTGAAGCTTTACAAGGAAAAATGATTCAACAGCATGTCAGTAAATAGTGAGGTTACCTTAGTTTTCCTAATTTGTATTTCTTGGTTTAATGCTATTTAAAAGTGACAGAATTAACACTGTCTGAAATAGTAATAGTCAACCATTTAATTGGGAATTATTTTATTCAAATTTGATCTTTTCTTCATTTAATAAATAAAGGGACTTCCCACCTTCTACCCCATTTATTTATTATCTAAATCAAGTACCGGTATATCCTTATAAATTATCTTCTACTCAACAAATGTTCTTTTGGGCATGAATGCTGAATATGAATGCTTAATAATAAGCTTCCATAATGCATTTTATTTTATTACTATGATTTTTTTAAAAATTAGTGTTGGTTGGCTGCATTGTTAATACTTGGAATAATTTTTAAAATAATTACAAGGCTAGAAGGTAATAGTCTTCTTTCTCTATAGATTTTCTACTTTGAAATAATTTAAATATAGCTTATTGCTAATCAGACTATATGCAAAATCATGAGCTATCTTGATGCTCTAAGGCTTTTGTGTAATTCCCAAAGACAGGATTAAAGTGACTCACTACAAGGAAAGAACATATATCTATTCATGGATATCTTAAATGATTAGAGAAGGGGACCATTTACTAAAAAGTCTGTGAATGTTTATATAATCCAAATTATCCAGAGCTACCTGGGATTTTAACAAGGAATAAATATAATTTGCATTTCAAAAGAGAAGGAGATTAAATGCCAAGATAGTCAGCTAGCAGAAGTTGGTTGCTACTTTTGTGAACATTAGACAAAGTACCAATTTAATTACCATTAATCAAGAATTGATTATTGCTCAGCAAAGAAGAATTCCCAAGTATACCTTAAAAGCCCTGTTTTGAAGTGTTGTCTACCCTGGAACAAGGCAGGAAAATTAGCTTTGGAAAAAGAACAAGAAGACAGTTTGGCTTCTTAAAAGAAAACAATACAGTATTGCCAATTTTAGATTTAATAACTAAGTAAAGTTATAGAAAACACACTTTGCACATTAAACAATACCAATCAGAGTTGGACAGTGTTTCAGATTAAATTTCAAAAGTGTGCTTCAAAGAATGAGGGGTGAAGGTGCCAACATAGCAGCTGCAGCTTTTCCTAGGTTTCCTAGAAGCTGTGGAGGTCTCCTAGGATCCTGGGAAAAGATGCAGATGTTTTTGAAAAATTGTAGACAGAGGCTGTTTACAACCCTCAAAAGACTATCTCCTCCTTTTTTCCCCTAACAGACAGTCTGCATCTAGACAATATTACCATTTCATTAATTTTGTTGACAGGGAGTTCCTTTGAAGTTTATCTCATTTTATAAACCCTTTCATATGCAACTTACTTGGCAGCACCTAACTGATCTTGGTTGATCTCAAAAATCCTGGTTAGGATCTGGATCAGAAGAAACCCAGTTGTCTAGGTTAGATTTCTCAAACTTAACAATGCGTGCACTTTAATTCCCCAAGAATGGGGAGGCTAGGGAATTCTGGGAGTTGAAGTCTACACATCTTAAAATTGCCAAGTTTAAGAAATACTGATTTAGAACCTGATTTCACAAAGAGGACTAGACTTTATGAGCTACATATCACTATCTATGACTGCAACTTAATACGCTAATTGTTACCTTCTTAATTCACAGCAAAAGTTTTGATCAAACTAGCAACTTACAATGTAACATTTACTCTTTCAGAGTAGAGGTTATACTAGACAACCCATAACCATTGTTTCAGAGATATTTATTTACCTAACAAATGTGAATCCTTGTGCACCCTTCCCAACTCTCCCTGCACTTTTCTCACACACTCATGCACTCCCATGCACCCCATGCACCCTTCTCAACCTGCAGCTTATGCCAGTGCAACCTTCCTAACCTTCATGGCACCTTGCATACATCCTGTGTGCAACCCTCTGAGTCAGAAATGATGCACAGGGTGCAGCATGGGTCAGGAAGTGTGGGAAGTGTGTGAGAGGTGAAGCATAGGTTGGGGAGTGCACCTTGGGGTGAAATGTGGATCAGGGAGAGTGCATGAAGTGTGGTCCGGGTTGGGAAAGGTGTGCAAGAGGTACCATGTGGATTGGGGAGGTGTGCAAGGTCCATGAAAGGTGTGGTGTGAGCAGTAATGGGTTCTAAATCCCATCGCTACCTGTTCGTGTGCGCACTCATCTAGGGCGGGTGGACTGCTGCTACCGGTTTGTAGAACCAGAACGTAACGGTAGCAACCCACCACTGGGTGTGAGTCATGGAATATGTGCAAGGCTGTCTGATAAGTGCTGTGAGGATTGTGGAAGGTGCACGGGGTGTGGTACAGCTTTGTATGGATGCACAGGATCATGAGAAGTGCAGCATGAATTGAAAAGAGTACATGAAAGTGCAGAAAAGGTGCAGAATGAATTGTGGAGAATGCACTGGGGTGTGGCACAGATCGAGAGAGGTATGTGGCGATGTTCAAAATGCAGAGCAGCTGAGACGGTTGTGTGAGTGGGTGAAAACTTACCTGAGTAACTTCCAATCTTTCCTGCTAGCTTCTCCATTGCCTTTGCTCCTTGCTTGTGGGAAGTTGGCAGGGAGTATCAGCAATCATGATCAAGTTTATACTTTCTGCTGGCTTCCCCACTGACTTGTGGGAAGCTATCAGGGAATGTTGGAAATGATGGTTTATGTGACCATGGTTAACCACAGAAGCAAGATGGTGCTGAAGCAGTAGCAGCACTGCAGCACAGGTAGTCCTTGACTTACAACGACAATTGAGTCCAAAATTTCTATTGCACAGTTAAACATCTGTTAAATGAGCTTTACCCCATTTTATGACTTTTCTTGCTACAGCTGTTAAGTGAATCGTTGCAGTTGTTAATTTAGTAACATGGTTATTAAGTAAATCTGGCTTCCCCATTGATTTTACTTGTCGGATTATTGCAGATGGTGAAAACATGATGCCAGGACACTGCAACCATCATAAATATGAGTCACTTGCCAAGTGCCTGAATTTTCATCACATATTCATGGGGATGGTGTAATAGTCATAAGGTCAGGGTTAGGTTAGGGTTAGGGTTAGGGTCATAAGTCACTTTTTTCAGTGCTGTTGTAACTTTGAATGATCACTAAATGAACGGTTGTACATCGAGTACTATCTGTACTGAAGCAGTTACATTTCTAAATTTCATTCCCACAAGTATAGTTGGTCCATTTAAGGTACCTTGGTTCAAAAAGTGTTTCCCTACAATCTAAAATTTTGCCCAATCAAAAAAATACAAACATTAATAGTAGTATATTACAACCTGTGACCCCCTTGGGTCATTATTTTGGTGAGATTCCCTTACCAGATTCCTCAATACCCTCAACAATGATAAAGCTTCTAATGTATTTAAAAATTCAGGGAGATGTGTATCTGACATGAAAGTAGCCAGGGGTGGGCTTCAAAATTTTTAGCAAGGGGTTCTCTGCCCGGTTGCTGGGTGGGCATGGCCATGGTGGGCATGGCCTAGCCGACCTCCTGCACCACGGTGGGTGGGGGCATTTTTGCCCTCCCCGGGCTCCTGAGCCTTTCCTCGAGCCTCTGGGAGGGTGAAAGCGGCCTCCTCAGGCTCCGGAGGCCCTCTGGAGGCCTACTGAACTTCCGGTAGGCCCGTTTTTCACCCTCCCTGAGCCTCCGTGCGCACCCTGCACTTACCTGCATCCAAAACGGGCCACATGGAGACTCCTGGGAAGTGAGGGGCAGGGTGAGCAGGGCCAGCCAGGACTGGGATTTGGCGGTTCTCCGAATTGCACGGAATCTTAGCTAGAGGTTCTCTTGAACCCCTGCAAACCCCCAGCAGCCCACCCCTGAAAGTAGCCCATGTTGAACTGTATAACACAACCACAGATCAGGAGTTGACTACCAAAAATGTTTTATGACATTTTGTCTAATATAATTTTTATGTCATAAAATATTGATATAATTTACCAGTTTTCAATTCTATAGGAGTCATTTTGAATACATTCTGTAAGTTAGTCCATCTATCTTAGTTCAAAAGATTTTGCTTCATGATACATCATTTCATTCAGTTAAAGATGGCAGATACAAGAGTTTTAGCAGTATATAAATAAATTATCTGATTCAATAATCCTCTAAAATGAATGTTTCTTTCATTAGTACACATCATGCAATTGGGCATTATGCAAACTATTGACCTTTATTTAAAAACAAAACAAAACAAAATATGGTGAACTTTACTCTCGAAAAAATTAAATTGGAGGTTTCTGATGTGTGAGGTCATTTTTAATGAAATAAATGACATAGAGCTTATTTCAAATATTAAACAGATTTTTTTTCATCTTCCCACATAATTACAGTTACGCTAATACAGACATTCTACTTTATTTGTTTTAGAAACAAAACATTTAATCTCTGCATGTATTACTTTTAACTGGAAAATTATAATCCAACATAAAGGAAAAATTAGAGGTTATGGTCTCCTTTGTATTAGGCACACATTCCAATAAATGTCTAATGTAGCTATTAACTTCCAATGTATATTAGTTCCATGCTGATAAAATAAACCAGCATGATCTGAAAAAAGATAAAAACACCCTCATCTGATATGTTTTGATACCTAATCATCTATTTGGCTGTCTTGTCCTTTAAGATAAAAATACACATATACAAAAATACCAACTCTTAACAGTGAAGTGACACACAAAGTCTTGTTATGCTCTATTATAGGATCGGAAAAAGGGGAATGCTCTAAGCATATCATGGCAATAGAAGTTTATTATTTATAGACAACTATGCAAAGCAGAGAACAATATGACTGGCATTTTTAATTAACAACCACAAAAATGCAGAATTGCCTGAACTTAAGAGATAAATTATAGTAGATGTAATTTCCAAACTATTCAAAGAACAACAGTAAACATTTAATGCTAAGTGTCAGGACCCAGGTTTCAGGACTTACATTTTGAATCCGAATCTGAGGAAATCGCTACAGTTGAATCTGTGAATGTCAGCTTCTGGAGACATCAATCCCACACTAACACGGGGCTGATCAAAAACAAGCATCACTAGAATCTGAAGCAGTCAAATGAGGATGATGTAACTCGTGGCGAGTAGAGAGGAGACCAGAGCAAAGATATTCTGTGAGGCTCCTTGCCAAGCAAATGACTAAATCTCTTGATTAGTGACAGCTGGCTGCAGACTGATATAAGAGACAACCCTGGCCTATGTTCCCTTTGCTGGAAACAGTGCCTGGCTTGTGTGTGATATTCCTGTGAATCCTGTTTGTGAAGAAACCTTCAACTCTGAATATTGTGAAGTAGAAATTAGGAACAGTACACAAAGCCCTTGCTTAATGATCATTTTTTCAGCAACCATTTGCCATTACGATGACACTGAAATATTGCTTGTTATAGTTACACTGCCCTAAATTGATTGATTGCATTTTGATTCTAAGTGCAACATAAATTCAGCCATGGTGGTCTATAACCTCTGATTTATGACATAGCAATAGAAATGAACTAAACTGCTATGGATTGTTCAACAAGCTGTTTCAGATAATATGTGAACTTTGCAAAGAAATTATCACATCTATTCTCCTATTATTTTCAAGTTTTTGGTATCACATAAGAGAAATTATTTAAAGGAAGGGAGTAGAGTGAAAGAGGATTTTCACATTTTGGGGAGAGGCCTTATTTGTTCTTTCAGTCCATTCCATGTACCCATCTTCTAAGATAGTGACAGATTCTTAGGCAGGGTCAATTGGGAGATGATCTTGATCACAGATGAGTGGCTGGGAGGATGCCAAGGGAGAAAAGAAACAAGTGTCAAAGAAGGAGAAGTTCCAGGTCTCCCACTGTCACGCAGTGATTTTATATTGCCTGTTACATGTATATGCAGGGAAATGCATGGAGATGCATTCCTATCAAATATAATGGTTTATTCCTGAGCACGTGATTAATGTTCCTAGTACGCATGTGTACATTCCTTCATTCCTTTTGTTCTATGCTTCGGACGAAGCAACACCTTTTATATAGCCAGTATGTGAACTTATTATTTTTATATCAAAATAAATATCTTATTCATTAGAATTATAATGCGGTTTATTTTGGCAATGTCAGAATTCCAGGAAAAGATTCAGTTCGCCTCTGATAAGAGTAATTCTCCTTCTAACATGATAGCAGACGGATTGGTCCTGGACCTTAATTAATTCTGACAGATTTATTGCGTTTAGCCTAGTAAGAGAAAGATAAGAATGTTTCTGGCCGTTTTTTGAAGTGAAACTTTGATCTAATTAAGAATGTCTTCTCCGGAGAAAGAATTTTTATCCTTCCCCGGCCAGCCGGGTGAAGAAAGAAAAACATCTCAAGAGGAATTTTTTTTGCCAGCACCTTCTTCGCTTCTAATAAGTGCAACAAGAGAGACCAACATCGCGTCTATGCAAACTTCCCCGATGCCGCCTCCCACACCTCCAATTACAGCGGAAGAGGCCCTCCAACAAGAAAAAGATTTTGAAAGGTCAGTCAAAGTCAAAAACACATTTTTTCTCCCGGGGGCTAGTTCAACTCAAATGGGAGCCGTTCAAATGGGGGCCGTTCCAAAGATTACTCATTATGAGCCACTTCCGACTCAATTGCTTGAAAGTTTTTCTGAGGAAGCTCGCTCAACCAACATATCCGGCACAGAGAAATATATTGATTCACATTTTAAAGGCCTTCTTGCTAGTAAAGACAGAGAAATTGAATACTTAAGGAGGCAGTTACTAGAAAGCCAACGCCCATATGAAAAACAAGATGTCTGCCAGTCCCACATTCCAGAAGCCTCTCCTGGGCCTTCTTTTCCGGTCTCTCCATTAGAGTCCCACCCCAAAATGGGTGTTACCTTTCATAAGCCGGAAAGGGAAAGGACATATGACTATACGTCAATAGGGGCTGGCTTTGATCAAAGATTTTATGAACAAGGAGACTTTCCCAAAAGTAATGTTACAGTGCCATCTGGTGGACAAAGTAATATAACAGAAACCATGTTCGAAATATTACTAAAGCGTTTAGATCTTCTGATGTCAGGCACAAGGCAACCTTTGTCACCTATGCCACCTGAAAGTTTTGGATCGCAGATTGCTCCACCTACACCTTTAGTTCAACAATCTTTTCAGCCTGCCCAAACAATACAGGCCCAAACCGCACCATCCATTCCTATGGCCGCACAAATTATGATGCAGTCTCAAGCTGCTTCACAGGCTGGAATTGCTACAGCCCCTGCTGTTCCAACTACACAACAGCAACCCCAAATGGGGCAATCGTTTATTCCAATGCAAGCTCCTACGTCTACCCCAACTGTGGCCCAGTTAGTGCCAATTTCTCCACTACCTGCTCCTATGCAACCAGCTCCTATTCCAGCACTAGGGGCCCAACCTGTGCCTGCTCCAGGGCCACCACCAACTGTGGCAGCCCAATTTTTGCCTGCTCCAGCCCTACTACCTATTGCTGCTCCTCAGCAACAGCCAGTCCAGGCACCACCACCTGCTCCAATGCAGGCTCCTTTGCCGCCGCCTCCTCAACCCCAAGTGGGTCCACAGGCAATTCCTCAGGCCGCACCTGCGCAGGCCCCATTAGGCGCCCCACCTTTACAGCCAATTCAAGCAGTTGCTCCACCTTACCAGGAACCAGTTGCCCCATTAACTGGACACTCGAAGTTAAAGCCATCTGGACATAACTATAAAGCCTGGGTCAGTGAAATGACTATTTTGCTTCGTCGTGAGGGCACGCACGACATGGTATTTAATCCACCTCAGCAACCTTGGTCAAACGCTGTCAGATTACTAGATATAAAAGCTTCTACTAGCATACTGATGTCTATGGAAATCGAAATGCAACAAACGTTTGTCCCAAATGCTACCGCCCAAGAAATATGGACTCAATTAGAACGTTGTTTCCGGCCAATTTCAGCTGAATCTACTAACCTGCTTTTGTCACAATTTCATGGAACTAGAATTAAACCTACAGACAACATTGGGGCACATTTATCAAAGATGAAACTCATGAGGAAGGACCTCGCAGAACGTGGCTATCCAATGGACGACAATCAAATGGTCAGTATTATTACCAATTCCTTAAATTACACATGGCGAGAGGCCATCACACAAATCAATCATGTACCTTTTGCTCAAAGAACTGTGGACAATGTTTGTAGAATTCTAACAGAATATGAAGATATTGCACTTGCAGCCCCACACTTGCAACGCCCCCTAGCTGCACCACGTCTTCCACTTAGAAGACTTCCAGAGAGGGAATACACTCCAAGATTGCTACGTTGCCAATATTGTGATCATGTAGGTCACACAAGCAGAGATTGCATCCAATTGCAACGCACTCAATATCCTGTCCAGCCCAGAGGAACAGATTTCAGGGATCAGTATCAACCCAGAGCCACAGCCTACAGGAGAAGTGCATCCCAGCCCAGAGGAACAGTCTCAAGAGGCAGCAGAAGCAGAGGTGGCAGCCAACGTCGCCCAGGTCCAAGGCGCGACCCATTTGGCCCATATGCCACTCTTGCCATCACACAAGCTGTCCAATCCAGTCAGCAATTTGATAGACATTTATTGTGGACTTTGGACTCAGGTGCCTCAATTAGCATTACTTACCAAAAGCACCTTTTCAAAGAAATGCATGCACCAGAACCAGAACTTCGTGAACTTTATACATTCACTGAACGTCCTTGCAAAGTTGAAGGAAAAGGAGCTGTCTACATTGAAGAGTTAGATACATTGGTTCCAGATGTTTATTATGTTCCTGCTGCAGCTTTTAATTTGCTTAGTTATACCCATTTAATCAATATTTTAGATTTTCAGATTCATCATTTTAAGAATGCAAGCTACATTGTTAAGAATAGTATGATTGTTGCAGACACAATTGTGATTGCTGGAGTCTTCTACTTAAGGCCAAAACCTGAGCCTCAGAAACAAGCAAGTATAATACCTTCTATTAATGGCAATGCAGGCCCAGAGAGAGCTGTCCAAGAGAGAGATCCTGTGATTGCCTCACTGACTCCTAAAAGCAAAGCTAAGGTTTCTAATTCAAATGTTAACCTTGTTAATTCTCTTACAGGAAGACCCTTACATTACAACTGTATACATAAATGGCACAGGAGAATGGGGCATGCCAGTTTTGACGTCCTTAAGCGCATGCCATTGTTTGCCCAAGGTTAGAATTTCAAAGGATGTAAGGTACATTTGGATTGTGCTGTTTGCAAAAAGGCAAAATCAAAGGCAGCAGCCATTCCAAGACATGCTATACGTAAGTCAACACGCATTTTTGATTTGGTTCATACTGATATTGTGGGTCCTTATGGCCCAACTATTGGCGGTAAAAAGTATTTCTTAACTATTGTTGATAATCATTCTAGATATGGTTATGTCTTTCCTATGAGAGAGAAATCTGAATCGTTTCAGACCTTTAAAGACTTTGCAGTTCAAATCTACAATCAACATGGGGTGAAGATCCGCAGAATCCAGAGTGATCGTGGTTCCGAGTTCATGTCACAACGTTTCCAGGACTGGATGCGCAGAAACGGTATCATTCACCAAACATCTGCCCCATTTACGCCGGCTCACAACGGGGTGGCAGAACGACGGCAAGGGGTCCTCCAAACCATGATGCGCTGCCTTCTAGAAGATGCTAATCTGAAACATTCATTTTGGGGCGAAGCACTTAAGTATGCAAACTACCTTGTTAATCGCACTTGGAGTAGTGTGATTGACCAAACACCTTTCTACATGCTGTATGGCTACCAGCCAGATCTTTCTAATTTACACATTTTTGGTTCATATGCAATGGTGAACATTCCATTAGCGCGAAGAAGAAAAGGTGGCCAAATTGCTAAAAGACTGAGATATATGGGCATTGATGACAATTCGAAATGGGGAAAATTCATTGACTCTAACAATATGATTACAATTTCTAATTCTGCTAACTTTGAAGAAGATTCAGATTGGTCCAAAATACATTCTAATGATCCTGGAGTTTATTTTCCCAGAGACGATTCATCCAACATTCCATCTTCACCTGCCGCGGACGCTCATGCTAGCGACAACGATGGAGATGAGGAAGATGAAGAAGATTGGACAACCGCTCCAAGACGTTCCAAGAGAACTACAAAAGGTATTCCTCCAAAGAAATACACATTGCAATGCACAAACAGACCACCACCATTGGTCTGTAATGTTACACTTCCACCAGAGACTTATGCTCAAATCAAATATCTTCCACAAGATGAACAAGATAAATGGCACACCGCCATGCAAGTTGAGATGGACAGTCTCCAGAATCTCAAGGTATTTACACCTGCAGCACCTCCTCAAAACAAGAAAGTCATTGGCACACGATGGGTGTACAAAATCAAACAAAAACCAGATGGTGAACTATTATACAAAGCAAGACTAGTAGCACAAGGTTTCGCACAAAGTTATCCTGATGATTACACAAACACTTACTCACCTACAGTGCGGACTGAAAGTGTGAAAATAGCCTTAACTACAGCTTCCATTCTTGGACTTGAAGTTTTCCAATTTGATGTTGAAACTGCCTATCTACATGCAGACCTAGATGAAGAAATCTACGTGAAGTGCGCCCCCGGATTCCGTGATGACCTCCGTGGCCGAGAAGGGGACACGTGGATTCTCAACAAAAGTCTTTATGGTCTGAAACAATCAGGTTTAATGTGGTATAACTGTCTCAAAGACAAACTAAATTCAATGGGCTTTATTAAGTCCGAAACTGATGAATGCGTGTTCACAAAAAGGTTTAGGGATGCATATGAAATTATTCTTGTTTATGTAGATGATATTGTTTACATTGGTCCTAACAAACAAATGAGTGAAATTTTTGTTTCAGGTCTGAAGAGATTCTTCACATTGAAGTCACTAGGGCACATCAATGATTATTTAGGTGTACAGATTGAAAAGACACAGAAGGGGTTTAGCCTCTCACAAAAAGCCAAGATAGAACAACTCCTACACCATTGCAACATGCAAGATGCTACACCGACACACACTCCTATGCAAACAGATTTTTGTAATTTGAAAGATGAACAAAGTCCTGAGTTCAAGGATCAAACACTTTATCGCTCAGTAATTGGTTCACTACTATACATTAGTGGTTGGACTAGACCAGACATAGCACTTAGTGTCAATTTGTTGTCACGACATGTAGGCAAAGCCACAGAATTTCACTGGTCATGTATTAAGAAGTTACTGAGATACTTAAAATACACTCAACACATGAAATTAAAGCTAGAACCTACACATTCTGATTTTGCTGACTTGTATTGTTATGCAGATGCTGACTGGGCAAGCGATAAGGAATCAAGAAAAAGCACATCAGGTTTCATAATGTACCTGAATGGATGTCCCGTTCATTGGAACGTGAGAAAACAGAGTTTTGTTTCCTGTTCTTCCATAGAGGCGGAATATGCGTGCATTTCCGATGCTAGTAACCAGTTAACGTGGTTTTATTCTTTAGTTACAGATATCTGGACCAAACCAAAGATGCCAATCACCATGATGGAAGATAATCAATCAGTTGTTTATATTTCAGAAACACGTTTCACAGGTTCTAGGTCCAGACACATTGACATTCGTTATAAAAATGTTAGAGATTTAGTAAGACAAGGTTTCATTAAGTTAGAATATGTGCCAACAGAATATCAGATAGCTGACATCCTGAACAAGCCATTACCGGCAGCAAGACATTAATCTTTGACATATCTAATGTGTGTAGAGTGATATAAGCATATCCATCCAACAGACAAAGAAGGGGTGTCACGCAGTGATTTTATATTGCCTGTTACATGTATATGCAGGGAAATGCATGGAGATGCATTCCTATCAAATATAATGGTTTATTCCTGAGCACGTGATTAATGTTCCTAGTATGCATGTGTACATTCCTTCATTCCTTTTGTTCTATGCTTCGGACGAAGCAACACCTTTTATATAGCCAGTATGTGAACTTATTATTTTTATATCAAAATAAATATCTTATTCATTAGAATTATAATGCGGTTTATTTTGGCAATGTCAGAATTCCAGGAAAAGATTCAGTTCGCCTCTGATAAGAGTAATTCTCCTTCTAACACCCACCATAAGGAATTCTCTACTAGGCAAAGGGTAGAAAGATGGGGATGCCTGCAAGGGGCACAGCTCAGCCTAAGAAGCCTCAGGACACTCACTGCACAGCCTAACCCAACACGCACTACCATTAGCAGTAGACCCATGGGGTTGATTGAACATGAACTGAAGGGTACCCCATACAAACCCTCTCTTTCTGGAGTACTTCTGAGTGCATAATCTGCACATCTATGCAGCTCTCAGTGCCATCAGTTGCTGGGTAGCGTCTTCTATTCCTACAAGGTATTACTGCAGCAACAAAAAAATAAGAATGAGTTGAATGACCACAAATGTTTCACAGGATGTAAGTTGGAGTCCTTAGGAGAGGGCAGAGGTGGACTGACCTGTATACTGTAATTAGCATGAATGTACATGAGTGGATGAATATTTGTTTTTGTATATTTTAGGTAGGTGGATAGCTCCTTTGAATAGGTAATAAGTCTTCTTCAAGTAGAATTTAGCCTTTGATAATTTCATAGACACCTCTACACAGTTTCCTTGATGCAGATATGATTTGCCAATGACTTATGTGAGGTTTTCCAAATTCCTGGAATGTTGGGATTTCTTTGTTAGTCTCCTATTTAAGTCCTAACCTGGTTCAGTCTTACTTACTTTTAAAGACAAGGTGCTCTCTACTCTAACTTGATACTGTTCACTCTGCTTCGAAGCCCCTTTTCTTCTTTTGAAGCACTATGGGCCTATAAATTAATGTTTCGCTGGTAGAACAGTGATTTTTTTTAACCTGTGAGAAAGTTTCACTAATATGATTTTGTTCCTTTTATGTAATTCATTTAAGGAATTCTGGTTACTGGGCTTATTGAAAATATAACAAATAAGTAGCCATTCTGAACAGAGATCACAGAATGTTGATCTTTATGCTGCTTCTCCTTTGTGTTGCATTTGAAAGTCATTTCACTATTTAAAAATTCAATTCAAACAAATCATTCATGCATAAATATTCTTTGTGCTTTTTCTGTATATGTGAACTTTTGTCCCAAACAAAATAATCATTCCTCATTTAGAATAGATTGCAATTAAAATTTGTTAATACCAGGATTTGCTTTAGTTAGTGTGCTGATAATTTTAAGTATCTGTACATTTAAATTATAGTTATTACTTAGTCATTAGCAAGTTCTGCAACCTTATCCTTTGAACTACCACAAAAGAAAGAAGATAGGATTATTTAATATTTATCAGCACCAAATTGCATCACCCTAGTGGAATTTCCATTAATATAGTGATATTACATCATGTAATTTTGTAATTGTAAATGAACCTTTCCAAATCCTTCACACTGTAGTTGAATCAGATTACATATCCCAGAATCCCCAATCACCATCCTTGAAGTAATCTCTTCCTGATGATTTACATGAAATTACAAGCTGATCAGAACATTACTCCCTATTTTCTGACTTTGCTGTTGTAATGCTTGTCCTTTCTTTCTCACAAGATTTTTAAAGATTATTTTGCATTTTTGTGAAAGTGAGCTACCCGTACTTTTTGGAGTATAAGACGCACCGAAGTATAAGACGCACCTTAGTTTTGGGGGAGGAAAACAAGGAAAAAAGGCCTCTGCCTCCAAGCAATTTGCCAAACAGCAAACAGCAAACAGCACAGATGATATACATTGTTTGCTGTGTATTTCTGTGCATGTGTGCTTGACCCATAGAAATAGCAAAGAATTGGAGAAATGTACATTATGCCAGAAAGTTTTCTTAAATGTAGTCACACTAACTCCTCCCAATTATTTAAATAGATCTACTCCAAGGTAATTAAACTCTAATACTAAACAGGACACTGTTACATTTCATACTATACTTGTACAGAGCTGTTAAAATTAATTAAAATTTCTGGAAGTATACATTATTCTCTATTATTTAAAAGAAGATACAATAGCATTGGGCCTCTTCAGAGCAAGCATTTATTTTAAAAAGCTTCTTTATTTTGTTAAGTTGTCTAGATTTACAGGGATCTCCAACCCTGGCAACTTTAAGACTTGTGGACTTCAACTCCCAGAATTCCACAGCCAGCAAAGCTAACAAAGCTGGCTGTTGAATTCTGGGAGTTGAAGTCCACAAGTCTTAAAATTGCCAAGGTTGGAGACCCCTGGCTCTAGAACAATAATAAAGCAATCTTTAAAAAATAAGTCTAATAATTTGAACATTCTACAGACATTTATAGTTATTCACTTACCCCTTTGCAGCCAGTTCAGCAAAAATAAAAACCTACCTGTCTAATCTCTCCCAGCTATTTGCCTCTTTGCAGTTAGTTTCACTTTCATTTTTCCACGTGGCAAAGCTAATCAGCTGTTCCTTGGGAAACTGCTACTGACTTGCTTGGCTTTACAGGCTCTTCCCTCTTTCCTGCAAGCAGGTAAATTGCTGGAAGACAGAGGCCAAAGGGTGGGGGTGGGTGGGGCTACATTCGGTGTATAAGACGCACCCAAGTTTTCACCCTCTTTTGGGGGGTAAAAAGGTGCATTTTATACTCCAAAAAATACGGTATTTCCATGTACTTTCCCTTCATATGCTCAGATCCAGTTTCTGACATAAAGATTCTGATTTTTGTTAGACATTAGTTCAGAGAGAAAAATGTTTATATGCATGAATGTGATACCACAGGGTTCAGAGAAATGGTCAACCCAAGGAAAGGTTGGAGAGAAGAATTTCATCTACTGATCCTAAATTTTGAGCCCTCAAAATGGAACATCAAGATGACTTTTAAAAAAAATTACTAAGACACATGGGAAAGCTAATTACTGCAAAGCTAAATCTTTCTCTCAAACCTAAGGAGTATTAGGTATATACTCCACTTGAAGTTATTTATAAAAAATAATAAGGGTACGATAAAAATAAATAAAATAATCTACCTGACAGACATTGTTAGAACATTAATGTTAAGAGGTCTGCAGGAAAGTGTTCTGGTTTGAAGCTGTGTTTTGAAGAAGACTATAGAAATGTGACTATCTATCAGATGAAACTAAAATGTTCTGTCTTGCCATCTGGATTTTTGCCATCTGGATCAGGTAGCCCTAGATTTGAACCTCCCTGGTCCAAGTCTAATGCCTTAACATTGAGTCTTTAAACACTGTGCTACTGCAATCGCTGCGCAAGGAATCTACGCAAAGCCCACCACCTGCCTGCCTGCATCTAATATTTTAATTGGGTTGGGTTAAGCAAAATATAATTATACTTTTTTAATGATTACATTTTAATCTAGATTGTACAGTATTTATAAAACTTAGTGGCTTGCATAGGCAAAGTGGGGAGAAAAACCAAAAGTGAGTTTTGACAGCACTCAAATATTGCCCACACAAGCTTCATTGGATTAAAAAAGATTGTGACCCCTTTCAAAATTGCTCAGGACTACCTCTGGCATATGATCCATATGTTGAGTATCCTTGCTTTAACCACTACATTACGTTACACTACACTGAATCAAAACCAAAGAAAAGTAAGCAAACTCTGCCAACTTAAAAGCCTGAAAGGGGAGTACACTGGCATTAAGTACAGAGTAGAGGTGGTATTCAGCAGGTTCTGACCAGTTCTGTAGAACTGGTAGTGGAAATTTTAAGTAGTTCGGAGAACCAGTAAATACCACCTCTGACTGCCCCTGTCCCATCTATTCTTTGCCTCCCGAGTCCCAGCTGATAGGGAGGAAATGGGGATTTTGCAGTAACCTTCTTCTGGAGTGGGGAGGGAATGGAGATTTTACAATATCCTTCCCTGGAGTGGGGTGGGAATGGAGATTTTACAGTATCCTTCCCCTGCCATGCCCACCAAGCCACGCCATGCCCACCAAGCCACGCCCACAGAACCGGTAGTAAAAAAATTTGAATCCCACCACTGGTACAGAGTCTATGTTGAGGTCTACTGCACCACTGCTTTTCCAGCTAGATTGCTTGGCATGAGTCATACTGGTTCTGTCTTGCTTCAGTTGTTCTAATGCAGTGTTTCTCAACTTTGGCAACTTGAAGATGTTTGAACTTCAACTTCAAGAATTTCTGCTTTAATGTTTCCTGGGAATGATGCCTTTGCTGATTTATTCTGCTGCACAGCAATACCAATGTCCTCAATACAGTCACAAATAAAATACTGTATTGCGCAATAGCTTGGCTGATGAAGGTGAAAAAAACAACCACAATCCTATTTCTGCCTGATTGTTATTTACAAATCAGTAGGATAATTGCAGCATTTCATAGAACTTCCTTTGTTCTGGAAAGATTAAAGAGCGATGAGACAGCTGTCCAAAACTTTTACGTTTTTGCTGTGTCACATTCGTCTGATTAATAAATATTATTCCTTTTTTTGTTAGTGACTTTCTACCTTGTCTTTTAAGAATGTTTTGCAAACATAAAAGGTTTTAAGTTACAGTATTAATATTGTAGAATAGTGTAAGCAGATTTGCAGCCCAAAAATATTAACAAGGTTGTTACTTGTCAAAAACTTTTTGGAAATAGAACCTAAAGTGGATTCTACTGAAAGTTATACACAATCGTTTATTGGGCAGTGACATCTTATTGTCTATAAAAGATTGGGGACAGTGTTCACATGATATAAATAAGCTTTAGATACTGAATTCAAAGGTACATTTAAAGTGTCATACATAAAAAAGGAAAATTTTGATCAAAGCAACTTGTCAAAGGTGACATACAAATTTGATAGATAAATGGATAGATAGACAGACAGACAGAGAGAGAGAGAGAGACAGACGGACAGACAGAGCCTTCATTTTTTAAACTCACATCCTGGGAACATCTCTGCAGTGTATTATAATTTGTTATACTGTCTATGTAAACAGACAGTCTAGTATAGTGGTTAAGGCACCGGCTAGAAACCTGCCCAGCTGGGTGACTTTGAGCCAGAGATTTCTCTCAACCTAGGAAGGAGGCAATGGCAAACAACTTCTAAAAAACCCTAGTAGGCGCTAGGAGAAGGCACCCCCAAATTCATAATGCATATATAGTACTTCTTACTTCCTATTCTGGACATCTTCAGGGGCAAACAATGCATTATGTATTTGTATCAGATATGAAGCAATTGCATAATTCTTTTGACCAAAAATGTCATGGCTTGGCACAGAGATCATTGTCTGTTATGGTTGTTATGCTAGCCTCCAGAGCAACCCTAACTCCTTGCCTTAGACATCTGTTGGATGTCAAATGTATCATCAAAATTACTGCCATCTAGAAATTGTCCAGATTTTTGCAGCTCCAATCTGGTAACTCTATTCAAGTCCCAATTTACAAACTATTATTTGCATGCTGTCATTTTATTTTCAAATTGAAAGAAGAAAGGAGCTTCAGTCAATATATAGTCAATAGAAGCCAAGGTGGCGCAGTGGTTAAATGCAGCTACTGCAGGCTACTCCAGCTGACTGCCAGTTCAGCAGTTCAGCTGTTCAAATCTCACCAGGCTCAAGATTGACTCAGCCTTCCATCCTTCCGAGGTGGGTAAAATGAGGACCCAGATTGTTGGGGGCAATATGCTGAACTCTGTAAACCGCTTAGAGAGGGCTGTAAAGCACTATGAAGCGGTATATAAGTCTAAGTACTATTGCTAATATAAAGTTTATGTTTTAATCTCAGTTATGCTCATAGAAGTATATCTTAATTGATTTTGGGGGTATTTACCCTCAAATAAGCATAGTAGATTGTAGCCTAATTGTCCAATATAGTTAGAGCTATTTCTCTTATCTAAGACAGAGTATATATAATTGAGCCTATTCAGTTAAGATGCATTTAATTGCTATACTTTGCTTTAATATTTGCAAACAAATGTGTCCTTTTTGCTGGATTATGTAGAAATGTCCTCTAAAGGCAAATAACAACTCCAAAAATATAAGACACCGAGTCACAGAACAAATAATTTGACATCATTGCTTCTTTCTTCTACTGCTGTTCATTTTCTAGATTGGCTTCCAAATACATTTCTATACAATTGGCTGCTAAATGAGCAGTTTTGACTGATGTATGATTTGAATCCCAAGGAAGACCTTAGAATCATAAAATAAAGCCAACAAAACAGCACTCTTAGTTATTTCATGTTAAAGAACAGTATGCAATTTAATGCCGCCTCAACCGATAAATATTTTATATGTGTGCTGTCCAGTTTCCTCATTTTCCTACTTTCTATCCATGCTGAATGAACAGATGAATATATTTTTGCTGCATACTTCCCCATTGACTTTTCCATTAATGTTTTAAAGTTTGAAACTTGGGAACAGTCAATTCATGCACTCCTTCACATATTGCACTAAGCCCTGGCTTCTATGGTTATGGTTTATTGAATGAACCACAAGGTCTGAAAGCAATCTATTAAAAAAAAAGCAAGGCAAACCATGTTATGGGTTAGCATAATATTAATCTATTCCAGTATATTCTTTATTAAAAAGAAAGAAATGAAGCTACTGGAATTCCAGCAACAAGATAGATTTCTAGCATACCTATTAGTATTCCCTAAGACACTATTGAATAAAGTTCTTCTACAGTTTATTATTATTATTATGGTCCATTACACAGTCAGCCAGATGTTTAGAATGGATTTGACATGTTTATCTACCTATCAAGTCCTTCTCAAGGAACTATGGTAGATAGATGGTGTTAAATTATCATCACAGGATATAAGCTTCTTCCAGGCAAAGCTACCTTTTGCAATTGACTGCTGGGGATTTTGTCAATACTGATAGTACTCCAGATGTTTTGGGATTATACCCAAGGTGCATAACATTATTAATATTATCCTTGCTTTCTTTTATAGTCCTTCTATTTGAAGATCTTTGAATTTTGTGATCTTCTCCAGTTCTTTCTCTTCTATTCTGCTGTCTCTAGGTATTGCCATGACCACTATCCAGACTTTTTTGATGGTATTATTGTACAATTATTGGTCTGGGGTGTTATGTGGTAGATGCTTGTCTGCTATTATTTTTTTAACTCTTTCTATGAACCAGTAAAGTAAGCAATCTCTTCCCAGACACTGAAGGAATTGTGTCTGTTTATAAAACCATCTCTTAAACTAAGGTGACCAGACGTCCCGCTTTTGGCGGGACAGACCCGCTTTTTAGCAATTTGTCCCGCATCCCGCATTGTTTCAGAAAAGTCCCGCTTTTTAATTTGAATTTGCTAGTTCGTTTCTTTTGTATTTCTTCTCTTCAATGAGATACATCCCATCATTTCTAGGGCTTCTGCAAATTTCTATTCCGGGATTCCCACCTTTTAACCATGAAATAAACAAAGGAGATCTGTTCTTTTGGGTAATGCAAAGTGCCACGAGTTCCTGCCGGTTCGGCCCAGCCAGTCGTTCGGCGTAGAGCCGATGGAACTGGCGGCGGTTGCGGCGCGGGGCTTCTCCCGCCCGCTTCCCCCGGCCGGCTGGACGCCGCCATTCAGGTTATTTTGTCCTCTGCGCATGTCTGCGCAGTCACCGAGTCTGACCGAACACTATTAAGAATTTACATCAGATCTTATTTAGTGGCGATAAGGGCGGCAAGACGATCTTATCTTTCCGCTCTTATTGCGTCCGCAGATTCTCGTCCAGCCGCCTTGTTTAGGGTGACTCGCTCCCTCCTTGCAAAAGGGGGGAGCGAGGAACACTTACAAGGCAGAGCTGAGGAATTCGCTGAGTTTCTGTCGGATAAAGTCGCTCAGATTCGGTCAAATTTGGACTCCGGCATGGCAGAGTCCATAGAGTTGACAGGGGCGAGTCTTAGTCCATCATTATGGGAAGAGTTTGGGCCTGTTTCTCCCGAGGATGTGGACAGGGCTATGGGAGCGATGGGTACCTCCACCTGTTTATTGGACCCGTGCCCCTCCTGGCTGGTCTCGGCCAGCAGGGAGGTGGCACGCGGCTGGATCCAGGCGGTGATCACTGCTTCTTTGCAAGAGGGATCCGTACCGCAGTCATTAAAAGCTGCGGTGGTGCGACCCCTCCTGAAGAAGCCTTCCCTGGATCCAGCCGATTTGAAAAACTATCGTCCAGTCTCCAACTTACCTTTTCTAGGTAAAGTTGTAGAGAAGGTGGTGGTGACCCAGCTTCTGCAGCTCCTGGATGAAACAGATCATCTAGATCCTTATCAGTCGGGTTTCAGGCGCGGCTACAGTACAGAAACTGCCTTGGTCGCTCTGATGGATGATCTCTGGCGGGCCCGGGATGGGGGGAACTCCTCCATCCTGGTGCTACTTGACCTCTCAGCGGCTTTCGATACCATCGACCATGGTATCCTTCTGCATCGGCTCGGCGAGTTGGGAGTGGGAGGCACCATTTTGCGGTGGTTCTCCTCTTATCTCGCCGATCGGATGCAGTCGGTGTTGGCAGGAGGGCAGAGATCGTCCCCCAGGCCCCTACTATGTGGGGTGCCCCAGGGGTCGGTTCTCTCGCCCATCCTGTTTAACATCTACATGAAACCGTTGGGTGAGATCATCCGCAGGCATGGGGTGTGTTTCCATCAGTACGCTGACGACACCCAGCTGTACATCACCACCCCGTCTGACTTCAGGGAGGCAGTTGATGTAATGTGCCGATGCCTGGACGACGTTAAGATCTGGATGGGGAGGAACAGACTCAGACTTAATCCCAACAAGACCGAGTGGCTGTGGATAATGCCTCCTAAGGACCATGATAACTGTCCCTCCTTGGTCTTCGAGGGTGCGAAACTGACTCCCTCAGACCAGGTCCGCAACTTGGGGGTCCTCCTAGATCCACAGCTAAAATTAGATCATCACCTTTCTGCTGTGGCTAGGGGGGCCTTTGCACAGGTTCGCCTGGTGCACCAGCTGCGGCCATATCTGGAGAAGGAGGCTTTACTCATGGTCACTCATGCCCTTGTCACCTCGCGTTTGGACTACTGCAATGCGCTCTACATGGGGCTACCCTTGAAGAGTATCCGGAGACTTCAATTGGTGCAAAATGCGGCTGCGCGTGCTGTGGTGGGTGTGCCGAGGTACACCCACGTGACACCGATTCTCCGCCAGCTGCATTGGTTGCCCATCGGTCTCCGGGTCCAATTCAAGGTGTTGATCACCATCTTTAAAGCCCTTCATGGCTTAGGACCAGGATATCTCCGGGACCGCATTCTGCCGTATACTTCCCTCCGACCGGTTAGGGCCCACAGAGTTGGCCTCCTCCGGGTCCCGTCGGCCAAGCAATGCCGGCTGGCGGGCCCCAGGGGGAGGGCCTTCTCTGTGGCTGGCCCCGTGCTCTGGAACCAACTCCCCCCAGAGACCCGAACCATCCCCACTCTGCTGGCCTTCCGAAAGGCCGTTAAGACATGGCTCTTCCTGCAGGTGGGGGGGACAGCGTAACCATCTGAGCTTACCCCCCAAGTATGTATGTGGTTGAATGGATGGATGTTGTTGTTGCTTTTATATTGTTTTTTTTTTTTAATTTTGTACTGTTTTTAAACTGTTGAAATTTTGTCTATTCTTGTATCTTTTATGTTGTACGCCGCCCTGAGTCCTTCGGGAGTTGGGCGGCATATAAGAATAACAAAATAAATAAATAAATAAATAAATAAATGACGGCGTCCAGCCGGGCGGGAAGCGGACGGGAGAAGCCCCGCGCCGCAACCGCCGCCAGTTCCATCGGCTCTACGCCGACGAACAGGTAAGCCTGCGCCAGTAGGAACCCACCCCGGCTGCGATGAAGGGGGGGTGTTTGGGGGGGGTGCACAAAGCTGCAGGATGAGATGGACCCTCCCATCTTGCTCCCCTAGAAACCCACCCCCCGTCAATGGTGTCCCGCTTAAAAAAAAATCTGGTCACCTTATCTTAAACCCTTATCAGTTCAGTGAAATAATCTCTCCCCCCTTTCAAATTCTTCTCTTCTTCTTCCCTTCTACTTGCTGGGTTTATTCCCATTTCCTCCCTTCTCTGATAAAACCCACAATTCCTACCCTGCAGGATTTAGTATACTTCTATAATGTCTCCCCTTATTATGCAATCTCTCTTGTTGCTGAGGCTTTCATTGTATGGATACTGTTTAGTCTCTAAGAATTTAGTTTGCCCTTTTTGCACCTTCTCCAGCATTCCTGGCATTTCAGTTATTAGCAAAGCCGTCTGATCTGTGCTCTAAAGATGACATACTGTTTTAATTTTCAATAGATTAGGCAGCCTCAGTAAGACCAAGCTGTTTATATGGCTAATTGAATTCTCAATATATGCTAATATGCTTGCCGGCTGTAATACTTCCAGAATCAATACACACGCTTAACTGTAGTAAGCCCTTGTCTAGAATTGGGTTGGTCTCTCCTGTGTAGTTGTGGCCTTGTTCACACAGCATGATATACAACCTGCTGTCTTGGAATGCTTGGGCACTAAAAATGAATTGCTTCCTCTCCTAACACCAAGAAAATAATAATCCTGAGCATCCACAGAAGAAGGGCAAGAAGGGTCAAGTGACAAAATATGTATCACGATGTTATGACATGAACTCTACCCCTTTCGAAGTTGTGTGCCATAGCATGATACAAAAACAGAAGAGTGGAACTTGCATCATTTCTGCATAATTGTGGTTAGTAATGAATGTCTATGATGATAGGTTAAATCTGTGAACTTTGAGAGAGGAAGCACCCATGTATATCATGGGCAGCAGATAAATGGTATTAGTTCCATTTGAACACAAAACTTTGAGAAAGGGGTGAGGGAAGGAACTTGTTAGCTTGCAATTAAGAGCTTGTGCAGAAATTTTGATAGAATCAATTGTTTCTATCAAACAGAATCAATTGTTACATTTTCAAGAATAAAATTTGTATTCAATTGTGGGGAATTCTGATTAACATATATTGTATTTGTATTCTTTATGTGAAAGAAAGGCCTTTCTGTTCTCTTTTTAAAGATAACCGAAGTGCTAAGACTTGGCCAGTCAACAATTCTCAATAGCTGAGCTATTTTGCAAACTATGCAGGAAACTTCCTTAAACATCTCTGGTCTTCCTTAACATCTGTAGCACAAGCCAATCAAAATAAATGGCCCAAAGCTTCAGATGCATCCAAACGTGCACTAGATCTCAATAAGTTGAATATTATTTGTGCTAGTGTGCTACTGCCTATAGAAATACATCAATAAAAAATGTAGAGTCATTACCATCCTTAAAAAGAAGCCTTTTCATCTTGTGTTTGAAGAAATAATAGAATGGGTTGGAGTTAACTCAGCACTATGTGAAAACAATTACACTTGCACAGCTGATGGCATTGGCATTGCGCTGAGAAGTTAAGCTGGATCAGGCTTGGTCAGTACTTGGATGGATTAAACTAGGAAGTTTCCCTCTCTCCCTCCCTCCCTCCCTCCCTCCCTCCCTCCCTCCCTCCCTCCCTCCCTCCCTCTCTCTCTCTCTCTCTCTCTCTCTCTCTCTCTCTCTCTCTCTCTCTCTCTCTCACACACACACACACACACACACACACACACACACACACACACACACACAAATAGTAAAGGCATTTCAATTCTATATAGTGCAAAGAAACATATGCTATGTTCATGCTGTCACCATGAACTGCACTCAAACACTTCATTAACTTTAGATAACTGCCTACATCACACAGAAATATCCTACAACAAGTGTGGTATGGAGGAAGGCATAATGGTTGTTATTTATTTGTATGCTTGGAAAACAATAAAAACAATAGAAAACAATTCCTATGATGGTTACCTACAGCCAATTATCACCAAAAGCTGATATTAATATTAATTTCACTAACTTGCAGAATGCAAGGAAGGGTGAGGCTTCATGAACACATGAAAATATGTTTCAAAGAGTAGAGCTATCCTTAAGAATGCTTGTCATTTGCTTGGCTTCTGAAGCCAGCAATAGCAAGAACAGTGAGGCATTGATGCCTAGGTGGCACAGGGTTTCCAGGCTTAACTCTGAAGAAGGGTGGGGTGGGGTGGGGCTGGGGCTGGGGTCTTTTAAATTAAAAATAATTTTGCTACCCCCCCAATGCAAAATTACACAATTTCCTGAAGAAGGTCCTTAATGTCCTGTTGAATATGTACAGTGTCAGGCATTCACAATCCATGTAATCCAGGCTGTGCTCAGATTGTTCTGTTTAGATCTTGAGACTTGGCTGACTGCTCTATCTATGAACAATTGGTGTTTTGAGCCTTTGGTGTTGTTCCCATTGCCTTCTGAGCCATACTCATGTTATTGTAGCTTGGTGACCATGGTCCTGATAGGATTTTCCATATTGTGGGTAGACAAGTTATTGGGCAGTAGTTGGACGGTGCTGTTTCCTTGTAGGGGAGTCTTTCACAATCAGTGCTATCCTTCCTTGTGTTAGTCAATCTGAGTCAGAGCCTGCTGGTAGCAGCTGGTTTATATGTGCTGCTGGGGGTTCATGCACAACTGCTTGTTTCTTTACCCACTGAATCATGGAGAGAGAGAGAGAGAGAGAGAGAGAGAGAGAGAGAGAGAGAGAGAGAGAGAGAGAGAGAGAGAGAGAGAGAGATTTTCAAATGCTTTATAGAAAAACAGGGCATTATTTAGTGATGTTTTAGAACTAAGAAAAAGGTGTTAGTTAAATCTGCCCATATGTTCATACAAAGAAGGCTTTGTAAATAATTGCAGAAAGCAGTTTCTCTTCTAGTAATTGAAAGATATAATTGACATTTCATATTTTCTCTGATTAAAACAAAGACACATTCAGTGCTTATCCCAATAAACAGAATAGCTTCTTGCCTGCTGGAAGAGAAAAGATAGAAACAGATTTAAATAAGACTGGGCAGGGTTTTTATTGAGAAAAGAGCATCTTGACCAGTGGTGGGATTCAGGCCACTCCCCTCCCCACCCCGTCCCTTCCAGGAGTCCCCACGTGCCCCATTTTGGCTCCCAGGTAAGTGCAGGGAGGCCTCCTAGGCCCAAAATGGGGCTTAGGGGGTGTGGCCCTCCCCCACGGCCTATTTTCACTCCCAGGAGGCTGCAGGGAGGCCTACTAGGCCCAAAATGGGGCATGGGGGGCAGCACATCCCCCCGCAGCCCACTTTTGCTCCCAGGGGGATGCAGGAGGCCAAGTGCTGCCTGTCACACCCCCTGGCCACATCCACCATGGCCACGCCCACCCAGTCGGTCATTAGGGCAGAGAACCGGTTGTTAAATTATTTGAATCCCTTCTTGACTGTTTTGATCTCTCCTCTATGGAAGTCTCTAAGAGTAGCCACTCAGAACATCAGTCTCCATGCCTTCTCCCATTGTATTGAGGGGATGTTGTGCAGATCTTAGTTGTTCTGCGCAGGTAGTACAGTATTTGCTGGAGGTTTCTAAGACATCTGGGCTCCAAGACACATAGGGCCCAGGTGATAAATTGGAAACAAATCAGGGATGGGTTATAACTTATCTCACTGCCGGTTTGCTTCCTCCCACACCGCGTGCCGAAAACCCGGCTTCTGCGCATGCGCAGAAGCAAAAACCAGCAAAAAATAACAAAAAAAGCCAAAAAAAAAGAGATGGCGGCGGCCATGGATGGGTACTGACAGAACCGGCTCCATGATGTCACCACCGGTTTACTACTGGTTCTATAGAACCGATTAGAACCGGTAGGAATCCACCTCTGAAACAAACCACTAACAAATGAAGCTCTCAGGCAATGGTGCTATGTGACAATGATGTGATTATCCAGAAAGCACAAGGGTAGGTAGTTACTTGCCCGCTAAAGGTTCTGGGTGGTTTTATGTCTCAGTGTAATGAGTGGTCCTTAGTAGTGAGCAAGATGAACAAATTTCCATCTTGGAATAAAGCAGCTCTTTGTGATGTGAATTTCACCTTAAAAAAACACAACAAAATCAAATTCTACTGAAATTAGTGTCCACAAGTTTTCCCTTTGTTGTGTGGCTGTAAAGTATCCATGACATCAAATACAAAGCTACCATTATCTCAAATTCAGCAAAATTGCTGTGCTAAGTTCACTTACTATATACATTTAAAGCTTTAAAAAGCTTTGCCAGGATGCTAAGACCTAAGCATCACCACCTGCTGTCTAAAAAAGTGTACTGTTTACTGAAGTAAGCATTTCTTTGAATCAAAACAGACTGGTTTACAATCTTAAAACATACTAGACAATCAAAAAATTTGCCTAGATTGATCGATCCTCTTTGTTATTGCTTTCTGAGAATAGTTCATTTGTGTATTAACCACTACATCATGACATTCCCTAAACCTATGGCAGATAATAGATCTATCAAAACAACCTCTGGTGACTCTTTGGCTTGATTCACCAGAATTCTTCTTACAGTAGGTAAGACTGTCCATTTCATACAACTGGCTTATACCTGAAATAACCTGGCTAAATACCGTATTTTTCGGAGTATAAGACGCACCGGAATATAAGACGCACCTTAGGTTTTTTGGGGGGGGGAATATGGGGAAAAATCTACCTACCAGGTATTCATCTGGCTAATGTCCTTAGTCTGGTCAGCTTAGGCACATTATTTTATCCCCTGGTTAGGACTTAAAAAAACCTTCTTCTGAGAGAGTAACAATGAAAGAGCCTGCAAGCCAGTAAGAGCTGGGAAGATCATTAGCACCTGGTTAGGACTAGAAAAAAATTTATTCAGAGCAAGTAGAGCAATGAAAAAACTCTGCAAAGACTTAGGGCTGGAAAAACATTCTTCAGCGAGAGTAACAATGAAAAAGCCTGCAAGGTAAGAGCTTGGAAGATCGTTAGCACCTAGTTAGGGCTGGAAAAAAAGCTCTGAAAAAGCTACATTCAGAATATAAGACACACCCAAATTTTCAGCCACTTTTAGGGAGGAAAAAGGTGCGTCTTATACTCCAAAAATACGGTAGTGTATAGCAGTGGTCCCCAACCTTTTTATTGCCGTGGACCGGTCAACGTTTGATAATTTTTCCGCGGCCCACTGGGGGGGGGGGGGTTGCGGCGTCGCGTTGATTATTCTTTCAATATACTTTCAATACTGATGAGCCGCACACAGAAGCCCCGCCCCCACGCTGATCAGCTGGGCCGGGGCACGTAGGCAGACGCAGGAGTCCCGTCCCTACGCTTATTATCGGGACTCGCAGGACTCGCAAAAGTCGCAGGACCCACCGCCGCCACTGCACAGAAGACGCAGTAGCAGGGCGGCCCGGTACCATTTGTTCTGCGGACCGGTACCAGGCCGCGGACCGGGGGTTGGGGACCACTGGTCTATAGGATTGTATGGTTTCAGTGGGTACATTTAGACCATAGATGAGTACAGCTTGCTGATATAATTTATTTGACTTTGGTTGTTGGATCAAAATTTGAACTGCTTACCTAGATCTCTTACATAACATGAAGGACAGAAAGTTACAGCTGGAACAACTCTATTTTTACAAATTAATAGCTTCCTGCTTCCATCTAGACATAAGAACAGAGCTCAGGATAAGCTATGGCAACAGTTGCTAACCTTTCCAGTTTTGCGGCCCGGCCTGGTGCGGAGGGGTGTGTGATTGGCAGGTGTACGTGTGCATGCACAGCTCCATTTGTGCAAGGGGCGGGTGGGCACGCGCACCCTCCACTTGCGCGAATGGATCTTCCTGCACGAATGGAGGATGCTTGCGCTCGCGCGCAAAGCTCCACCTGTTCAAGTGGCAGATACTTGCACTCACACATGAAATTCCACTCATATGAGCCGAGGCCACTCGAGCATGAAGCTCCATGCATGTGAAAGGAGCTCTGCACGGGAGTGTAAGCACCCTCTGCTTGCGTGAGTGGAGCTTCGTCTGCATGTCCATCTCTCCCGTGGTTTTGAACAGGCTATGGCCTGGTAGTGGGCCACAGCCCCAGGATTGGGGATCCCTGAGGTATGGGATGCAAAGGAAACTTTTATCCTAATCTAGCAATATCTAGGGTTTTAAATCCACAATATGGCCACCATTGAATGGTTTAGATATGCCATGCCACTTTTGTTTCAGAATTATCAGAGATCCCATGAAGGTTGTATTCATACAAAGTCTCCAGGGCAGATAGATTGTTTTGTCTTGATTGCCAACATGTTGAGTAACATGTTATTTCACGTTTTTGCATAATTCAATAGAAGCAGATATCAAAAGTTGAATAATGGACTACCACAAGGATCAGTGCTATTCCCTCCTGTTTTTAACTTGTTCACTCATGACCTGCCTTAAACTGTTTCTCAGAAATCTATTTATGCTGATGATATCAATCTCACAACTCCAGTGATGCAGAGGACATCCTTTCTTAGGATCTCCAGAAACTGGATAACTACTTCAAAAAATGGCACCCCCAACCAAGCCTAACAAAAACTGAAGTAGCCACATTACACCTCGGCAATAAGTACGCAAATTACCAGCCTTCAGTAAAGTTCTGAAACTGCATTTTATAATGTAATACCTCTCAAACTACCTGGGGGGTAACACTGGACAGATAACTAACCAACTTCCTCCGGAGATCCGGATTATCCCCACCCTGCTGGCTTTCCGTAAAGCCGTTAAAACATGGCTCTTCCTGCAGACGGGGTGAAATAGAGATCAATCCCCCATGTACAAATGGTGGTTTGTTTTAATTTTTGTACTCATTTTAACTGTTATTATTGTTCTTTAGAAGTTGTTCTTTCCCTGTGTTGTACGCCGGCCTGAGTCCCGCGGGAGTTGGGCGGCCTATAAGAATGCTTAAACAAACAAATAAATAAATAATTTTCTGACAATATCTGGAAAAAACAGCTGTAAAATTGAAAAGCTGCACAATTTATTGAAGAGACTGTTTCGAACATCCTGAGGTGCTGATGCTAACACCCTACAAACAGTAGACTTGGATTTGCTTTATTCCACAGCTAAATATTGTGCCAGTGTGTGGCTTAATAGTGTCCAGGCCCAAATGCTCAATGACCAACACCACCAGACAATGTGTATAATCTCTGGCACATTGCATCCCACTCCTATGCGTTGGTTACCAGTACTTAGCAATATCATACATTCGACAATAGAAGACAACAAGCTCTCATTTGGCTATGGTCAAGGATGCTGAACAAGGTCCTTCCTATTCACCGAGACAATGCATAATCCATCACAAGACTGAAAATCCGTAGGCCAGCATGAAAACTGCTTTTCACTTAACATGTACCCAGTTTAACCTTGAGAATGCCTGGAGAGAGGAATGATCCAAGGTATCTTCTTGTGGCTTGACCATTAGAGATCCCTCTAACAAACCACCTGGTTTTAATCTGCCTCGCTCTGTCTTGATGTAATTCTGAAAGTGAACAGAATTACATGTGATACTGAAAGAAGTGTCTCTGCCCTGGGGATGGTAAAATTTCCTTTGTTACGATTGTGGTGCTGATATGCAAACTATTAAACATATTGTGCAACATTGCCTATGATGTATGTTCTCTGGTGCCCTAGAAGATCTACACAAAGCAACATCGGCAGCGATCACCTGAAAACTGAATTGGACATCCAGTTATGAGGCCATTGCCATACTCTCATAGAAGTTTTATATATAATTATGTTGATTGTATTTATATGTTTACTTCTCTTCTGTCATGTTCTCATCATACACTAAATAAATAAATAATCACTAATATCTAGATCTACAGCCATGCTATGGCCATCATTGATTGGGTTACATATGCAAACATATCTAAGGTGAGGTTGGCGACTTTGTTTCAGAATGATCAGAGATCCAGTGAAGATTGTATTCATACAAAGTCTCCAGGATTAGATGAAGGAAGGTGCTGAAGGAACTAGTGAATGTAATCGCAGAATCATTTTTGGTATTCTTTGAGAGCAGCAGGAGAAATAGTTTCAGAAGACTGGAAGAGAGTAAATGTTATCTCAGTCTTAAAGAAGAGAATCTGGGAGACAACAGACCCTTGACATCTATGTTGGACAAGCTTTGAATAATTATCAAGCAGCATGTTTGTGAGAGCTTTGATATGCATACTGCAATTAATAAGACTGGAATGGGTTTGTTACAAATAAATTGGTTCAGACTAAATCTATTTCCTTGTTTGACAACTTTATCAGGGTTAAAGCTTAATAGATCAGAAGCATGCTTTAGAGCAGCGGTTCCCAACCTGGGAGTCGTGACCCCTTTGGGGGTCGAATGACCATTTCCCAGGGGTTGCCCCGGCATCCTCAGCTCCCCCCCCCACTGCCACAAGCCTGGCCATATTGCAACCCACAACCCGCGTCCCCACCGCGACCCACCCCACCGCCGCCATTTGGGTTCTCTTACCCCAGCGGTTCCCAACCTGGGGGTCGTGACCCCTTTGGGGGTCGAACGACCATTTCCCAGGGGTCGCCCCGGCATCCTCAGCTCCCCCCCACTGCCACAAGCCTGGCCATATCACACCCCACACCCCACGCCCCCACCGCGACCCACCCCGATGCCGCCATTTGGGTTCTTTTACCCTCTGCGCATGTGCAAAGCGTTCTGCGGATGTGCAGAGGGTAAAAGAACCCAAATGGCGGCATCCGGGCGAAGTCACCAGATCCGGGCGAGGTCTCCTCTCGCTTTGCGTGTTGCCTCTGGGAGCTTTTCGAGCCCTGTCGCGAAAGGCGTGCGCGACTTCGGCAGGGCCAGGACAGGTGGCTGCCCGGAGAGAGCCACCCTCTTTGCCCCGAACGCTACAGGTAGACGGGAGAGACTCTGTGAAGGGGATGGCTCTCTCCGGGCAGCCACCTGGCCTGGCCCCGCCGAAGTTGCGCACGCCTTTTGTGACAGGGCTCGAAAAGCTCCCAGAGGCAACATGTGAAGTGAGCGGAGACCTCGCCCGGATCTGGAGACTTCACCCGGACGTAGCCATTTGGGTTCTTTTACCCTCTGCGCAACCCAAATGGCGGCGGCAGGGTGTGTCACAGTGGGGGGGCAGGGGCAGTTCGCGGGTCACAGCATTAGGAAGATTGGGAACTGCTGCTTTAGAATTTAGTGTATCAGGACCTCATCAAACTCCTTAATAACATGATAGAATATGGATACAACTATAGCAGTGTATGTAGGACTTTTTTCCATCCCTTTTTGGCATGTATGTAATGTTACAATATATTATAAAATTAGGGGTGAGTCTTATATCGTGATGCTTTTTGTTCCCCGGCCCCTTTGTCACATAGTTGTTCATGAATTTACAGTTGGCTGAATGACTATACCCATGAATACTCACTCATGATTCCACTTCAGCTTGGGGTGGAATTCTACAGGGCTGACCTGGTCCCTGTGCTGTTCAAGATCTTTGTTAGACTTGGCTGGGGATTTTAGCCAGCAGATGACATAAAACTGGGCAAAGAAGCTAAGCCTTTAGATAATAGAAAATCTAGATCCAGATAAGCTTGAAAAGTAGTCTGAAAGGAATAAAACAGATTTTAACAGGAAAAAAATTGGTAAAATCCTGCATCTGCATAGGAAAAATATAAAGCACAAATATAGGATGGGGAAAATCTGGTTTGTTAATAATACATGTGAATGAGGTTTGAGTGATCTTGTTGATCATACAGGTATTCCTCGACCTACGATTGCAATTGGGACGGATTTTGGGTTGTTGTGGTTTTATGTCAAAGTACCTACATGATTGGATACAATTTCATGACATTTTTGTGGTGATTGTTAAGTAAATCATGTGGTCATTAGATGAACCCATTCTTCAGAATGGGCTATTTTCAAAAAAAAAAACCTGACAGAAAACATTACAAACATAACCATGGATCATAAATGCAAGCAGGTTGCCAAGTGCCTGAAATGTGATCACATGATCATGGGAATGGACATCAGTCATAACTGTGAGGATGGGCGATAAGTAGCTTTTTTTTTAGCCTATTGTAACTTCAAACTGTTGTTAAATGACAAGTCGTAAGTCAAGGACTACCTGAATGAGGAACAGATCTAGATATATAGAAAAGATAATGAGTGCATTCAAATATCTCCAAATATCTGAAAGGCTGTCACTCAGAAGAAATGCATTCTCTTTGCCCTAGACCAGGGGTAGGCAAAGTTGGCTCTTCTATGACTCATGGACTTCAACTCCCAAAATTCCTAAGCTAGCATGATTGGCTCAGAAATTCTGGGAGTTGAAGTCCACGAGTCATAGAAGAGCCAACTTTGCCTACCCCTGCCCTAGACAACAGGATTAGAAACAATGGAGTAAAATGACAAGGAAGCAGATGGAGGCTAGCCATTAGGTGGAACTCCTTGATTTTAGAAGCTGCCAGCCAGTGGAATAGGCTGCAGGTGAAATGGTGACTTTTCCTTTGGGAGAAACCTTCAGAGGCTGGATCGTCCTATATCAGATTCTAGTGAATCCTGTATTGAGAGGAGTGTAATTCGATGACCTATAAGGTCCTTTCAACTTTATAATTTGATTATACTTTTTTTGATTTAGATTTGTGCAACGCACAACATACTAAACTATAATCAAACCATATACATTAAATCACAAATCAAGAACATTTTAATCTACTTTATGATACAACATGAAAGCCTGTTTGCTACAGTGGTTAAAGTGCTGGCCCAAAAACTAGGATATTGTGATTTCTAGTCTCACCTTAAGCATGAATAACTGCCTGGTAACTTTCAGTCAGTTACTCTTCTCTCACCTCACCTCACAGGTCATTGCTATGTGGAAAATAGGAGGAAGGAGTATTATGCTTGTTATCTTGAGTTACTTATAAAGGTCGGATAATTTTTTTTAAAAAAAAGATGAGTGATCTTAGGTCACTCACTTTCTCTCAGTCTTAGGAAAAAGACAGTGAACATTTTGGACAAACAAACTGCAGAGATAAGTTCATATGGTTGCTAGGAATCAACACTGACTCAAATGTACCACAGGTTAATAAAAGCACAAATGTAGCTTAAGTATCATTGGATAAATTGCTTGCTGTGAACTACAAGCATGCTTGCTTCCCCTGAATAATGGTAATGTTTTGAAGGAAGACAGAGGTCACTGATTATTCAGAGTCCTATTTCTTGCTTTCATATCATTGCAACCACTACTATAAATCCAACTCCATTAAGAGGTAAATTACTTCAAAATAGTAGATTAGCAAAACCTCACAGAACATCATTCTTAGCTTTCTGGCAAGAATTTAGAATCATGAAAACTTTATGCTGAGTGCAGTCTCTTTCCACTCCTCTTAAATGCCAAGGTTGCAAGCCTAAGCACAATTAGGCAGCATTAATTAACTTTAGCTTCACCAAAGTCAGTGAATGTTACTTCTGACTAAACATGCTTAGATTGCAGAGTATTACTACACTTCTACAGGCGCTTACTGGATCTTATGACAAGATGAACCACAAAATAGCCATGTTAGCCTAATTATTGTGCAAAGTCAGCTTGTATGGTTTATTTATGGTTGTGCATCTCATGCAAATACAGAAAATGGGATCAATTGGGCAAACCATGGTTAAGCAGGGATAAGTTTGAAAGAACAGCCAAAAATCTCAGGGTACATATGCATAATGTACTAAGGCATAAACAAACAAACCAGTTATTTATTTATTTATTTATTTATTTTATTTATTTGTTAAACATGTATAGGATAGTAGTAGTTTGTATAAACATAAGTAAAAAGTAACAATGAGAGGACAATATGACAATAGGACAGGGACGGTAGGAATAGTGGTGCGCTTATGTACGCCCCTTATAGACCTCTTAGAAACGGGGAGAGGTCGACTGTAGACAGTCTAAGATTAAAGTTTTTTATGCCTTAGTGTTGTTAACGTTCTATTGTAGTTTGAGAAATAGCATTAAACAATGATTTAATATGATCTATGCATTCAGCAACACCAATGCTGACACTAGCCAGAGCGTAGAACAATTAAAAGTAGTGCAAGATCAGACGATATGGAGGGACGCGGGCCATAGAATTGCCAGGAGTCAGACAAGATTAAATGGATAACATCGTCATCATCTTGCATTTAGCTTTAATTTAGAACAAACATGAGTCCGGTTGATTTGAAAGTATTCTGGCTACAATTGCCCAGGTTTTCCATTATAATTTCTTTCTCATCAGAAGTATTGTCATTCAATTTGTTTCCATCTATTCCTTCTACATACCTTTACAGATAGACTACAAACATTCAGCCTTAGCACTGTCACTTTTCTATTTTACACAGCACCTGATACTGCGGTGGTGAATAAATAATTATGTAGTTAACAGAAGATGAAATGAAGTCTACTGGGACATGGCAGCAGTGCTTGGAGTTGTTGATTTAGGATCAGAATCTAATAATATAAAAAAAAACCTTCCTCTTGTGGCTAAGATGTGGATTTTCAAGGTTCTCTGGGGATTATACTTGAGAATAGAAAACAAGGCAATATTCTGCCATGAGATCAATCAATGGGCTTTTATTCAGAAATTTTAGTGTGATGAATAAGCCAACTCTAAGATAAGTAAATACCACTTGACTGTAATCTTCTGGCAAGCATATACAAGGAGAGTCCTTCTGAATGGCATCACCCTGCTTAAAGTCACTTTTGAGTTGTGCATGATTTGTAGCAACTTTATTGACTTGTCCTTGCAATTTTCTTAGCAGCAATACAGAAATGGCTTATTGCTGTCTTCTGGGATAATTTTTATCTTCTCCATCTAGATTACAGTCCTGAGATTTCCTGGTGAAAGAGGTGTTCTCCGAAGAGGATTTAAAAAAAAAAGTCAAGATGGAAGCTATAACAACTGAACTTTCAATTGCACTGTTGGGGCCATCATCTTGACTTTTCTGACCCTATCCTGTGGATGTTCCTACCCAGTAACCTCTTATCGAAGTACTAAGCAAGCTAGATTGTTTCATTTTTGAGCCGGAGCAGGTCACAAGGAGACAGGAGGAATAGGTTATGTCGAATTGGAAAACAAATCGGAATATGCCTCAGGACAGATCGAAGACAGTACTCTTGCTACAATTGCCCTTTAATTTAGGTTTTAGCCCATCAATCAACGCCGACATACACATCCGACACTGCACACCCGGGTTAAACCCACTCAGAGGGTTACAGTATTCAGCTACGGGACGCTAGAATGTCCTAACGCAAGAGGAGATGCTGGATCAGCCACTCAGCCGCTTCGCCAGGAGGCAGCTAGTTGGGACATTGTGTAACTCGGCCTGGGTGGTTAGCTTTTGGATCAGAACCTGGTACTTAGATCAAGTGAGTAAACCGTGATATAGTTAACGCCGGATGATGGGTTACGCGCAGAAAGTCATTCCAGGACTTAGATGCATCCCCGGGGACATTCTTGCAAATACTTGTCGGCAGAATGTGGATATTCACTCATACTCCGCCTCCCCGCTTGTCGGCTTGTAGGAGCACCTCTCTAACCGCGCACTGGTGTGAACGAGATGGTGGATTCCTCCAGCCGGCTTCTCCTCGTCCTTTTCAACTTGAGAAACCCTTCCAAATGCCCGGAGTCCCCTTGCCTCTGCTAAAAAGCACTAAGGCACCCCTGGGATTTACTCCTGGGTAACCACGGGTCTGCATTGGGTCGCACTAGCCTCCGGAGTCTAGCGACTAAGGTGACGCAATGCCTGCAATCCCGCGGAGAGGAGAAGAGCGCGGCGGCGGCGGCAGCGGGAGGGCTGAGCGAAGGGCGCACTGGAAAAGCGAACGCAGACTCCCCGCGCGAGGCCCCGCCCCTGCCGGCCAAGCCGTGGGCTGCACCGTCTTTGCTGCTCGGCAGAGCTCTGCACCGCTGCTCCCGTTTGCGCGCTGCCTGCAGGTGAATTGAAAGTCGTTGGCGGGGCGGGAAGGACACAGCCGCTTTTCCTTCTCCTGCAACGTAGCCCTGACAACTGCCGCCGCCGGGACAAGCGACGGGTGTGTTGCCCCTCCGTCCGCGCGCTCCTGCACAGTCACCGGGACAGTAGCGATCGTGGTGTCGCTGCGAGGCGAGACTGTGCTGTCCCGACTGCAAGGAGCTGTCCACTGGTCCGGCGAGAGGGAGGCACTCAGTCGTCCGGGCATGTCTGCAGCAAGGGGCTTCTCGCTAGCCAGAGACCTCGACGGGGTGGGAAGGACTGGGAGCCTTAAGCGCGCAAGTAAGTAACCCGGAAAGTTCAACGTAGGCCCGGCTCTTTCAGAGTCGGAGGAAGCGCAGGAGGCGAGGGAGAAGGGAATGGTCAGGAATGGGTAAGCGGGCACTGTAATTTCTTTCTAAAGACCTTGTCGCTGGACTTTAATTATCTCTTTTTCCTCGGCGATTGTGCTGAATCAAGGGGAACACTCTGCTCATGGCCAGATGCACTCTTTTCCTCCTGTTTATATTTTTGATGGGAATTCGAATGAGCCCAGCGCCGATAAGCTTTCTGGTCTCAAGTGTGGAACTTGTCGGCTCAGGAGTCGCTGATCAGAGAAAATCTGGTTTGGGGTTCTGAGATCTTGAATCTTTCATTTTTCTTTTTTCTTGGCATATTATGAACGCAAGATGAGTTCGTGTGTGTGTGTGTGTGTGTGTGTGTGTGTGTGTGTGTGTGTGTGTGTTTTGTGTGCGCGCACTGCAGAATTGTGGAAGATAGTGTTTAGGGAGGGGGCTGAAGTGCTATTAATGTCACTAGTGGGTGTGGAAGGGGATAGAATAGAGGACAAGAATTTTGTCGAGGGAAAATTGGAGCTGCAGGCTTATAGGCACAAATGAGAAGTACCGGTAAATTTCACTTACATACTCCGATTTACTTTAAACCCTGAGCGGACAACTGATAGGCTGCCTGCCTTTGCCCAATTGTGGTCCACACTGATTTGTGGGTTTGCTGGGCATGTGGAGGAACTGAGAGGACCCCCTCTGCTGAATTCAGTGCCATTGACACAAGGTGTCTTGTGTGTTTAAAGCAGTATTTCTCAACCTTGGCAACTTTAAGGTGTCTGGACTTAAACTCCCAGAATTCCCCAGCCAGCATGCTGAAGTGAAAGGAATGAACATTAATGGGAATGGGTTTGCAGACGATTCTTCTGTTTTTTTCACTTCCAATGAAAGTATTTATCCATTTTGACACTGCCCTGAAAAGGCAGAGGATCAGTGAAAGAGGCATGGAAAAGTAAAGGGTCAGCTTTTTGGAGAGGTTGGATCCAAAAGTTTGGAGAAGCAAGTATGTGTCATTGTAGAAGGTATGTTAGACTATGATAACCAAAATGAGAAGGAATCTTTTCCAACTAACAAATATTACTAAAGGGCATAAGCTTTGGTAAACTACGAGTCACAAGAAAGCTTTTGACTTTTCATAAAAGAAATGATCCTACCAGATTCCTTCCGATTTAAATATGTGTCAATGTCATCAACAAATCAATTGGATTGCGAGACTTTGGTCTTTGCATCTCTCGTTTGAAAGATTCAGAACTGCCCATTTCTGAAACATGAAAATCTGTCATGCAGTCTTTCTAGCCTGGGTGTTCTCCCAAAGATTCACTTCCCATAGTTCTCAGCCATTATAGGTTCTGCAGTTATGGGTATTGGCTAGTGCATCCGGAGGACACCAAGCTGAAGCAGGTTGATTTTGATGGCTGTAACTTATCCCAGGATTGACAGCACTTCATTTCCTATCATTTATCTTCTTTCTCTATCTCTGCTCACCTTTATATCCTCTCAGCAATCTGCAAGGGGAGTCTGATTGGAGAGCTGGTGACCTTGGAATCTTTTCCTGGCTTTAGGATAGGTGGCCTTTTCCTAAGACTGCAGTGCTTTGCTTTGAGCAGAGTTCTAGACCTCTAGATTTGTATAGACAAATTCTGTTCCCCTTTAAAAACCAACCTTTGAATTTTAGTAGTGTGTGCCCTTCTGTAATGGTACCACTATTGACCCAACTTGTTTCTGCTGGGCAAACTTCATTGCTTGTTATTGCCAGCTGTGAATGCAGGGCACAAAACACTGCTGTCTTTTTGCCCCATGGATAGATGCTGAGTTCTGCAGAAGGACTCCAGCTGCAATTTGCAAAGGCAAATAGTCTTCTAGTCTTGCTTCTTACCGATGCACAGGAATCATTGCCTGAGTGATGGGAGAGATCACTTTTGGTTCTTGGCATCCTTTTTTTTTGGGGGGGGGAAGGAAAGGTAATTTGTGTATTCTTGAGATTAGTGCTGTTTTAATTAACTCAACCATAATGATTGAGTGCATGGTAGGTCAGGGTTTATTTATTTATGGGAAAGAATTTAAAGATACAAGGAAAATTCCATTCCCTTTGTACTGTTTTGTGTGTGCTTTTTTGGTCTTTAATAAGTTACAGCTATTACATTACATTACAGAGGATTTTACATTTCTTCATCACAGTTGGATAGTTCTACAATCATAAATACTTTATAGTGCAAAATTGTATTTTTATTATGAAATGTGCAAAGCACAGAGTGACTCTCTTTAGGCTGGAGATGCCAGTGAAAAACCCAATCTAATGCTAATCAGGCAAAGGTGCTTGATCAGCTCTGGATGTATTTACACAAATACAATACTTCCTGTGGACATGCATTCTTTTTAAACAGTTTAAATCTTTTCGCATACACTAGCTTGCATTTTTAAAGAAACATGCATTTTTCTTTTTTTCCCTCCAATAATGCCCTTGTCCATCCCATATAGCAATAGCAATAGCACTTAGACTTATATACAGATTCACAGTGCTTTACCGCCTTCTTTAAGCAGTTTACAGAGTCATCATATTGCCCCCAACAATCTGAGTCCTCACTTTAATGACCTCGGACAGATAGAAGGCTGAGTTAACCTTCAGCCAATGAGATTCGAACTGCCGAACTGCTGGCAATCGGCAATCAGCAGAAGTAGTCTGCAGTACTGCATTCTAACCACTGTGCCACCACGGCTCATATGGTGACCATCAGGTCCTCAAAGATATTTTTTGGTGATCGCAAATAGTTTTTGAGATTAAGACAGCAAATTATCCTTTTGTGAACTTAGATATATTCATAAATGAAATATTTGAGTTGTGATAGTCCATGCAACAACCCTAAAAATTGAGCAGTATTATTTTTCTTGTTTATTTTGTTTGTACTGCTTTTTCTTTAATCGCTCAAAGGTTCATATATGTTCTGCCCCAGCTACGGACCACAAAGAACTCAGCACACACAAAGTCTGTACAAACCTTAGTTTACTAACTAAGGACTACTAATGAGCTTTCTTAGTAGTCGTCAAACACAAATAGAGTTTAAAGCAGTCTTTTCTGAACACCGGCTGTTAATTCAACCTCATTAACAGCCAGCACAAGTCCACAAAATAATAACTCAATTCTGAGTAAACAGTCTTGTAGATAACAGCAATCTTACAGTGGTTGGCAAAATGCCCAGAAGCAATTTGCAGGAATAATGCCAAGAGAGAGAACAAGAGCCAATCAGATGTTTCTGGAGTCAAGACATGAAGGAATATGAATGAAGTTGTTTCTGCAAATTGGCTCCTTCGTCGTCATCGCTTAAATAAGCTAGGGGAGTGGCCAATTAGCCCCAAGCCTTACTCCCGAGGAGACCTCCTTCTGAGGAACCATTCCTACCTTTTGGCAGCTCTGCATGCCCGTGCATTGAGAATAGGCTCCTCCTCTTCTTCCTCGTCACTGATGGGAGCTTCTGGAGGTTCTGAAGGCCCTGGCTGAATCTCCGCCTCTGGCACCGAGTCCTTTCCAGCCTCCTCACTGTCCGACTCGGGTGCCAGCTGCACAGGCCGCTGGCGATCACCACATCAGCCTCTTCACTGTCAGAATCAGCTACCAGCTGCACGGGCTGCTGGCGGGCCACAACAATATATGTGAATTTCTCTTTAATTAACAATGCCCTTATGAGGTAGGAGGGATTGTGAGTTACTTGCCCAAAACTGCTTCTGGAGTCCTGAATTTATTGAAGATGTGAATTACGGGTCCCTGGCCCTAATCTGACATTTTAACTATTGCATTGCATTTTATTACCATTGTTACTAAAATGGAAATGTGAGTGTAAGCATTGTAGAAAGGGAAAGCTTTGGCTAAAACAAAAGGCCTACAATTAGAGGTATCTTGCTTTAAAAGCTAATGGTTACTAGCTCTGAAATCTAAATGTAGCTTCCATGAAAGTAAGTAGCTTGGATTGTTCATACTATTACTGGGATTGTAAGTAGCTTGGATTGTTCATACTATTACTATTACTTTTAATTAATTGAAGATACTGAAAATTCTGTTAGGGTTTGTCCTCTGAGAATAAAGTTTCCTTGGGGAAAAATGGCAATTAAAACAATTAGGAAAAAAAGGTTTATTTTGTTAGTAATAGGGAAATGGTCATGTCCCAAAATTATTCCTGCTTGGAATTTTAAAAGCCCTTATATTTATTAATATATCAGTGACTAACATAAATATTTTGCAGGTTTTTTTTAAAATAAACTATTCTAGCACAAATATTTCAAGGAGTGGTGATTGGAGATTGTACTAGCCTCGCTGATAGTTGTGATGGAGTTGAATTTTATTTCTTTAAAAATTCATGTGTTGCCTTTCTATTAAAAGATACATTTATTTTCAGTAAAATATGACAGTGAAATTTATTTTATTTTATTTTTTTAAAAAAAATAGTTTTATTGAGTTGTTTTAAAATATACAAAAATACGAAAAGACATAATACAAAAGCAAAAGGAAAAAAAAACCATACAAAAAACAACGTAAAAAAAAGACGTGTGCATATATATATATATATGTATACTTATATAGGTATCTATACATAAATTCATCTTATTTGTTATTATATATTTTCATATTTAATAGTATTCTAAATATATGGATACAGAAAAAAAAGAGCTATATATTGACACACACACACACACACACACATACACACATACAAAAAATATATGTACATAAATATAAATACAATAAGGAAAAATAGAAAAAAGAAAAAAAAATTGTATAAATTTATTACAGCGTTTGCGTATCGTGTCATTTCAATATCTGACTTGTTTTATCCCTAGCTTATCATCAGTCTTTCTCAATTTGATCATTATCACCCTTAAAGTAATTAATTTGTTTATTTTATTGTTTATTTTCCATCCACTTATACCAATTATCCCAAATTTTGTAATATTCTGAGTCTTCTTTATCTTGTATTTTCATTGTTAATCTAGACATTTCTGCGCAGTCTAAGATCTTAGTTATTAACATTGATGACAGTGAAATTTAAATAGCAGCTTGAAACAGGGCAATAAAATCAGTGGTGTAAGTAGTCCCTTCTAAACAATGGTATGGGCTTTTTCACAAGTGAATACAGGTAATCTTTGATTTATGACTGTAATGGAGCTTGCAGCCGTAATGGTCATTAAGCAAGGCATCCATTTGATCACCCTTCCTATTACAGTCATTAAGAAACCATGCAGGTTGTTAAGTGGAGCACAGAGTACCTCAGGAATAGGGGATGCCCTGGGAGGCCTAGTACAGGCTCAGACTCACACTACAGCAGCTTCTCACATGTGGCTGGCCCCAGGCCTCCCAGCAGGGGTGGGTTTCAACTTATCTCGCTGCCGGTTCGCTCCCTCCCATGCTGCGTGGGCATGCCTCGTGGGTTAAGGTTAGGGTTATTTATTTATTTATTTATTTTGTTATTCTTATATGCCGCCCAACTCCCGAAGGACTCAGGGCGGGTTAGGGTTATGCGCAGTAACAAAAAATCCAAAAAAAATCAAAACAAAGCCAAAGCCCCCCCCCCAAAATAAGAGATGGCGACCGGATGCACAGTGCCAGAACTCAGCTTCTGCGCATGCTCAGAAGGAAAAAATAAATTCAAAAAAATAAAAAAATAAAAAAAATTCAAAAAAAATTCAAAAAAAGATGGCGGTGCCCACAGACCGGCACCGACTGATCCAGTTCGGTGATGTCATCGTGACGTCAGCAGCGGGTCACTATTGGTTCAGGCGATCCAGTCAGAACCGGGAGGAACCCACCCCTGCCTCCTAGGGCCTTCTCTACTTGGTGAGGCATCTTATGGTCTACTTCTCTTCCTTCGTACAAGGAGGCTGTGTAGCACTGTCTTGGAAGTGGGTGGTATTTTGGGAAGTGGTGAAGGAAGGCCACACAGTGGAGCAGCTGCTTCCCAAAGGAGATTTACGGAAAAGGTAAGTGACTGAGTGGTAATGGGGTTGGGGAGGTGGGCATGGGACACAGCAGGGTGGGAAGCAGGCCCAAAGCCTGTGGGGAACCAGCGGGGTGGAATGGGAGGGGAAGATAAGTGGGAGAGCCACCATAATATCCTTGTCGTCAGTCATAAGAGTGGACAGATTGTCAAGTGCCCGAATGTTGTTCACATGACTGTGGGGACTGTGTACTCGCACTGCAGTAGCTATAACTTTGGACAGGAGTCATTAGTTAGCACTTTCATAATTTCAAATGGTTGCTGAACAAACAATCAGAAGGTGAGGGTTACCTGTACTGTACCATTCATTTTAGCTTTCTGTCCTTTTATCTGGAGCCCTGTCTACCTCCTGGATAGCTCTGCAAAGATTAATGTCCTATTGGCAGTTTTTCCACTACTACTAACTCTGAAAGGGGAGTTCTGAGAACAGGCTGGAACTAACTTTCCATCTAAAAGTCATCTCCCTTCTCATGAGTTCTCATAGAGCCAGAATTGGCCTGACCAATTTCAATGTGGAGGACAGAAGAAGCAAAATACTAGTTGTCCTAAGTCTGCAGCCCTGTAACAATGATCTGAAGAAGCTGACATTGAAAACAGACTGCAAAAATGAATCCTCCATCACTTCTCTTGATTTCCAGTCATATTGGAGTCTTTTAAGATTTCAGAAAAAGCCATAAGCTGTTTTAAAAGCTGGCATCCATATCCAGTAGGATGGTCCTGTCATCTTCAGAGTGTCACTGTGACAACTCTAAGGTTTTTGTTTGTTGGTTTGTTTATCTCTGGTTTTTGAGCAGAAAACCTTTTCTTGAATGACAGCTTTTGTAATGAGATTATGGACAATTTCAAACAGGAGCATCAATTCCTTGAGCCAGCAAAAAATACGTTGGCATAAATTGTGCTGCCACATTGCTGATTTCTACTTTGCAATACTAATGAGGCTGGTGAAAAGGGTTTTCTTTACATAGCTGTTGCATGCCAAGCTACGGAAAAACTTAATGTCCTCTTCAACCTACTTGTGGGAAAATGACTGCATCTATTTCCTAATGTGGGCTGGGATAAGGTTGGGTAGATGCAGCTGTTACAGTTAATCCTTCAACAACAGATGTGTTCTCCTAGCTAACATTATTGGTGCAAGGGTGCATGGGATGGGTAGATGGGAATATTGGTGTTTGGCACAAACTTTCTCTCACATCTGTAACTTATCAGTCAGGCTATTTATGAACACAAGTCTATTGCTCTTCTACAAGATCACCAAGCCTATGTCTAAAAATAGCTCAGTCAACAGATCATCATGCAAAAAAGATAGGAGGAAACAGTAATAAGCAAACTCTGCTTCTATCAGAGGTGTGGTGGCTCAGTGGCTTAAAGATGCTGGAGTAGGTCTGTGCTCCAGTGGTTTGAGTCCTAGTACTATGTGATGGGAGAGCTAGACTATGAAAGCATACTACATGCAAATAGATAAATAGGTACCACTTTAGTGGGAAAAATAACAATGCTTTGTGTGGAAGTACAAATACAATTGGTGCCAGACTTGCCCAAATGCAATGCCCGAATGTAGAGTGCTTTCTGTGGAGGAAAAAGCCCCAGGTGATGCTGTAGAATGCCTTTACCCATTCTGAGTGCGGAGCTAGTTCACCACCTCTGGTGTACATCTAGATAGTGTGTGAGCATGAACCAAATAGACTAGCAGTCTTAGGCAGTCAAATAACTACTCAGTATTAATATTGTAATACCCTGGCTACTGTACCATCAATCAGTACATCTGCCTCCATCATTGACTGGTGCTGGAGTGTCAGTGAGTGACCAACAATTTCAATTCTGATGACATGGCCAGACAAACCCAGAGGCAGGTGTGAATTGTAGTGGAAAATGTGGAATTGTTTCTGGTTCCCATGGTACCTAATGGCATCAAAGCAGAAATAGAGGAAGCAATATATATTACCCCACTCTTCAAGTAATCAAAATAATAAAGTATAATTACATGACACATTGCCAGCAGAAGGACACAACCATTGGAGTTGAGTGGCTAATGAATTTGAATAAATAAATAAGCTGGAAGAATCTGGCTGTCTTTCCCTGTTTAAACTGACCATCTAGGCAACACAGGACAAGTGCTCTTAAGAAACAAGCCCTTACTGTTCTTTCAAATAACGCTAAACCCATGTTTATAAGCTCCCTGCATAAGATTTGACAAGTGCTCATGAAGTATTATATGGGTAGATTGAAACTTCCATTGCTAAGTGATATGATTGTTAAAAAACTGCAGATGGCAATCACCTGAACCTAGAATGCTGCAAATGTAAATGCATGCCAGTTGCCAAGTGCCCAAATTGTGATCACATGACTGCAGAGATTCTGTAACATTCCTAAGTGTGAGGACCCATAATAAATCCCTCTTTTCAGTGCTGTCATAATTTTAAACACTGTTGAATGAATAGTCATAAATCAAGAATCATCTGTAATAGATTGATTAAGAATGCTGTAAAGCAGGGGACCTCAAACTTGGCAACTTTAAGACTTGTGGACTTCAACTCTCAGAATTCTCCAGCCAGCTATGCTGGCTGGAGAATTCTGGGAGTTGAAGTTCACAAGTCTTAAAGTTGCCAAGTTTGAAGACCTCTGCAAAGGAAGATGAGGTTGAAGACAACTGACTTTCTCATTGTCATTATAGCTCTGTGTATTTGGAAGTGCCTTATTATGTATGTATGTCATTCTCAACCATGCTTTGTTTAATTATGGTTGCTGAATTAACCACAATTGGATTTTAAAAATATATTTGATGTATAGCCTGCCCTGCTACTCCAGTGACTAATAAAGTTTAAAAAGTAAAATTCTAAACTATTAACAGTATCATACTTTGCAGTAAAATAAATATTAGGTTTGAGAAATAGAACCTTGGTAAAAGAGTATTTGTAGATTTCCCAAATACGGAATGAGAAAACCCGAGAGGGATACATTCTATAGTACAAATAGTTCTTACTTGTGGCCATTTTTTAAAGATTGTCTGAAGTTACAACATGCTTAAAAAGTGACTTATGACTGGCACTCCCCCTTAGGATCATCACAGCATCCCCACAATCATGTGATTGAAATTTGGGCACTAAATTTGCCATTGCTATTGCTATTACATGGCAACCAGTATGTATTTATGACAGTTGCAGCATCCCAGGGTCACATGATCACCATTTCCATTTCCCAGGTGCCTCAAAACAAGCAAAGTCAAGGGAGTAAGCCAGATTTGCAGTGATTTGCTTTATCGCAGCAATAAAGGTAATAAAATTGGGCGCTTCTCGCTTTATGGCTGCATTTCTTAGAGATGGAAATTCCAGTCCCAGTGTTGATCGTAATCTGTGAACTACCTGTGTGAAAGCAACATGGAAAAAGTTATTAGCCTCATTTTTTATTTAGTGTTCTTCTATGCCGCCCTACTCCCTAAGGACTCAGGGCAGCATACAACATTTTAAGGAACAACTAAACAATAAAATTATTAAAAACAATTTAAAAAGAGTTTAAAAAGGCACACAAAACCATGCATACATGGGGAAAAGTAGTCTCAAAATCACCCCGCCTATAGGAAGAGCCATGTCTTAATGGTTTTTCAGAAGGCCAGCAAGGTAGGGATAATTTGGATCTCTGGGGGTAGTTGGTTCCAGGGAACAGGGGCCCCTACAGAGAAGGCCCTCTCCCTAGGCCCCGCTAGCCTAAAGTGACCAGATTTTTTTTTAAGCGGGACATTGGCGGGGGGCTGGGCCGCCTGGACGCCGTCATTTGAGTTTTGCCCTCTGCGCATGCGCAGAAGGCAAAAGATGCTAATGTCGGCGTCCAGGTGGGTGGGTGGGGAGGCGGGAGGCCTTTCCTCGCCTCCCGCCTCCCCTTCGGGAGCCGGCAGTGGCTTGGGCTGGCTGGCTGGCAAGCGACGCAAGATCGCTGCCAAGAAGCGGCTCCTCCCCCCCCTGCAAAGAGCAGAGACAGGCTGGCCTGGCTCCGGCTCCTTTCCTCCCCAGGAATCCTTTCCCGGGTCTGCCACACGGGGGGAAGGAGCGGAGGCGTGGGGCACCCGCCGGACGCCGCCCCGGAGAGAAGACCCGGCCCGGCTGGCAAGGGCCAGGAAGGATTTTTCCCACGCCGCCAGCCAGCTTGTCCTCCGGGTCAGACGCAGCAGAGACGAGCCCCGGCCATGGCATTGGTAAAGGCTGCGATGAAGGGGTGGTGGTGCACAAAGCTGCAGCCTCTGCTGCGTCTGGCCTGGAGGACAAGCTGGCTGGCGGCGCGGGAAAAATCCTTCCTAGCCCTTGCCAGCCGGGCCGGGTCTTCTCTCCGGGGAGGCGTCCGGCGGGTGCCCCACGCCTCCGCTCCTTCCCCCCGTGTGGCAGACCCGGGAAAGGATTCCTGGGGAGGAAAGGAGCCGGAGCCAGGCCAGCCTGTCTCTGCTCTCTGCCGGGGGGGAGGGCCCGAGATTCAAAGAGTGAATGACATGCGGGAGGCGGGGAGGAAGCTGGGCGGGGCCTGGCTCGGCTGCTGAAAGAGTCCCTGGACGTCGCCAGAAATCACCCTGGGGAGAGGAAGAGAGAGAAAAAAGGTGCGGGCGGGAATGTGGATGAGGCGCTTCCTTTCCTTTCGCTCGGAAGTGGCATTGATGTGAAGAAACATCCCGGCTCTGATTTTTTTTTTACACCGGCCTGTGCACGTTCCGCAGATTTCTGTGTGGGAGACATCCGGCGTCGTTTCAAAAAAGCGGGACTTTTTTGAAACGATGCGGGACGCGGGACAATTGGTTTAAAATTGGGTCTGTCCCGCCAAAAGCGGGACGTCTGGTCACCTTACGCTAGCCGGCATTGTTTGGCTGACGGGACCCAGAGGAGATCCACTCTATGACAGAGTGACATGTCATGACATGACAGAAATGCCATGGGAATCCTTCACATTCAAGTACTAACTGGATGTCATCCTCTGACTTTTGATGATCTTATAGGACCATGATGGCGAACCTATGGCACATGTGCCACAGGTGCCACGTGGAGCCATATCTGAGGGCACGCGAGACGTTGCCCTATGTCAGCTCCAGCGTGCATGTGCATGCTGGTCAGCTGATTTTCGGCCTTCCAGAGGGCAAGGGAGGCCCATTTTTGCCCTCCCCAGGCTTCAGGAAAGCCTCCAGAGCCTGTGGATGGCGAGAAAGGACCCAACGGGCCTACCGGAAGTTCAGAAATGAACTTCCGGTAGGCCCGTTGAGCCATTTTTTGCCCTCCCCAGGCTTCAGGAAAGCCTCTGGAGCCTGTGGATGGCGAAAAAAGGCCCAATGGGCCTAACAGAAGTTTGGAGGCTTCAGTGAGGCCTGTGTGCATGCGCATGGGGGGCAGCGTAGGAGGGCAGCATGGGGGTGTTGTGCGTGCATGTGTGTGGGGAGGGCATTGCATTATGGGTGTGGGCACGCACGCCCGCACGATAGTGCACATGCGCGCCCTTTTGGCACCCGAGCAAAAAAAGGTTCGCCATCACTGTTATAGGATTTTCTTATAAAAAGATGCAGTGTTCAGTATGCTGAATGAGAAGACTTAAAAAAGGCAAGGAGGGAAGAAGAAACATGGGGAGGAGACTAAATGTAACACAAAGTCAAATGGTTGCATCTATATCTCCTCAGATCCACATCTGCTTCTCTTGGCCTGATAGACAATTCCTATGGGCTACTATAGATTGTCATTAAGCTCCCCCGTAACTGTTGTGAATAAAAATCAACATGAGCCATATGGTATTATGTTGCACTAATTTTTTGGTGTGATCAGTTACTCTGTTTCAGATGTATGCATTCTGATTCTGTAGAATACCATGTGTGGAACCTCATATAAATGGGTTGGTCTATGATTTTCTGGGGGTTTCCTGGCTTTTGGGAGGATAGTAAAGAATCCTTATATTTTAAGTCTGCTATATTCCAAACTTAAGACTCTAAAGAACTATAGCAGTAACATTGATGAAAAAAATGTATCACAGATTTATGGGTTTATCGCTAAATATCAGCAGCTTTGTCCAGGGGATCTTGGATATTACAAGAAATGTGTTTGTGGGCCACATACTGCTTGTGGCTTACAGCTTGATGATTGTTCTCTGTGGAATATACAATTTTACTGTTACATTGATTTATTTATTATAACCCACAAAACAAACTTTAATTCTTGCACAATTACATGTGTAGGATAAACATATGTTATTGTTTTGGTTTAAAACAAAAACTGAAAAATTTATACTGACGCATTTTTAGAGCTGAAATTTCTACCACAGCAACATTAGATTTGGTATGATATACTGTATTACTTTTCTGTATATTTTCAACTGATTGTTTAAAAGCCTATCGCTGCATCAATGCATAAATAAGCTTCTGTGGTATATATTACTGTCATAAAGAAATACGCTGATTTAATCTTTGCAGTGTGAGTTCTAAATTGCTCTTCTAATTTCTTTCCTCTAGATTGACTGCTTTGTGTTCAGGCTAGACTTGAAATGTGATGCAGCCACTTAAAAAGGGGGGGGGGAAGTCTTATTAGTTTTTAGCATATGTTTTGGGAGACTTTACATAGATGTGTGTGTGTTTTATGGATATCTCTCTCTACAGTTTTGTATTCTCTGGAATAGGAAGTATTTGCACGAAAGGAATTTCTATACTCTTGTTCCACATTTTTGGATTGTGTATCTTTCAATTCGTTTGCTGTCTGTGGTATCAAACTCAAGTTTTATACTTCTCAGGACTGTAGCTGTAACTTTTGAACAAGGCAGCCGGAAAGGACAACTGCATCAAACATCGCTTTTGGTGTTGTTTGGAGGAATTGTTAAGGATGATGCAGGGACCCTGTAAGCTTCCTCTCAATCGTCAAACTGTACTTGTTACTTACTAAGTTGCTAAGGTCACATCTGACTGTAAGGAAGGACAGTTCAATATAATTGTATTGTGTAAAGCAAAACACTGATTGCTCATTCAAGGCCCCAGCCTATAAAAATTGTTCAACCATGTGGAACAGCATTTACAATCAATTCTGCAAGTTACATGAATGCGGGTAGTGGAATTCAGAACAAAAATTCCCTCACTTTTCTCATCATTTTAGTAGTCTGCTGTAGACCTTTGGCCAGTCTCTTCCCATTATCATCCATTAACCGCAGGTGTCATGTTTTTGTTTGCAAGGTATTATGTCAGCAAAAAATGTGACAATTATAGGACCTATCCTTGCAGTGGACAATGTTACTTAGAAAAACTGGTGAACTTTAGTACTCATTTTCGTTTATGTGTAAAGTGGGAATCAATGCATAGATTTAAGGTCAAACTAAACTTTTCCTAGTAAATGTGTGAATAGTATATGACAGTGATGGCGAACCTATGGCACGCGTGCCACAGGTGGCACGCGGAGCCATATCTGCCGGCACACGAGCCGTTACCCTAGCTTAGCTCCAACTCGCATGTGCACGCCAGCCAGCTGGTTTTCGGCTCACGCGGAGGCTCTTGGAGGGCATTTTCGGCTTCCGAAGGGCCTCTGGGGGCGGGGGCAGCGGGAGAGGGCGTTTTCGTCCTCCCCAGATTCCAGGGAAGCCTACTGGGCCCAGCGGAAGTCGGGAAATGGGCCATTTCTGGCCTCCAGAGGGCTTCCGGGGGGCGGGGAGGCAATTTTTGTTCTCCCCAGGCATTGAATTATGGGTGTGGGCACTCGCGCGTGTGCGATAGCATGCGCGCACGCGCTTTTGGCACCCGAGCGAAAATAGGTTCGCCATCACTGGTATATGATACATATAGTATAGTACTGTATTATGTACTATCTTGTATGAAGAGAAAGAAGCTAAATTGCTTTCCATTGGTTTCATGGGTTTAACATATTTGAACTCGGTATGATAGTTCTGTATTAAGGAATTATTCCACTGTATATTCAAATAACAAAATGGGATGTTAATACAGTTTGAATGGCAAGTGTAATTAATGCTGCAGTAACTGGATATGTCTAGTCTAACAAAAGAGAAGGACTAAAGATGACATGATAGCAGTGTTCCAATATTTGAGAGGCTATCATAAAGAAGAGAGGGACAACCTATTCTTCAAAGCACCTAAGGGCAAGACAAGAAGTAAGAGACCCAGCCCAGAATTAAGGAATATTGTCTGACAGTGAAAACTATCAGTGAAACTACTTGCCTTCAGGAGTTGTGAGTGCTTCAACACTGGAGGTTTTCAAGAAGAGATAGGACAGCCATTTGTATGGGATCCAAATCTGTTATTCTGTAAGAAAGTGTAAATATGTTAGTCAAAATTTGCTGACTGACTTGAGAAGCATTCTGTTGGCTTAGTAAATCTCTTACTCAGTGTGATAATAGATAATAAAAGGCAATGAATCCCATTGCCTATATATACTTTTTGGTATATATATTCTCCTTTCAATAAACCACACACAAAGTCTGTATGGCAACTTTTCCAACTTGGGAACCCTCCAGTTATATGGACTCCATTTCCCAGGATTTTCAATATTACTTACACAGGCTTGGGAAGGTAATATCCTGTTTTCCTATGGGAACATATTATTCTTTAAGGCTGTATATGCAAATTTGGTTACCAATACCTGCCTTATTTGAGATAAGGTAAACATTCCTTGGTCGATGCTTAATAAGTAGTGGAACCAGGGGTGGATTCCTAATTTTTTTACTACCACTCTGTGGGCGTGGCTTATTTTGTGGGTGTGGCTTGCCAGCCATGTGACCGGGTGGGCGTGGCTTACCGGTCATATATTAGTTATTTCAGAGAGATGTTACTACTATTTTTGCTATTTTATACCTTAATGAAAAGCATTGCATACAAAGTGTGTGTTACACCATGGCAACACAACAACCTTTATATGCAGAAAATGCTATAGTTAAAAGACAAGCAAGTCTCATACAGCATTTTTGGTTTCAGTCATGGATTCCTTAGACGAAAATATTGAGGACTGTTAAAAGAACAGTATCTTTTAACAGTCCTCAATGTTTTCATCTAAAGAATAACAGTATAAAACTGTATAAAATTAACAGTATAAAAGGTTAAGCTTTCGGAAAATGCCCACTTTAGGAAGCTTTAGCCAAAAATGAAGGAAAAGTGTCAAATGCGAGCTTCTTATTATTTTCAAGCGAAGGGATGGGGAAAGACTTAATTGTCAGGTTCTTTCAGCATCTCACGCACTCCCTCAGCCATCCTCCCCTGCTTGGACTCACTGTGGGGTAGGAAGGCAGCACATGCACAGTGCCAGAAGCTCGGCTTCTGGGCACGCGCAGAAGAAATGTTTTTTAAAAAATTATTTTTTTAAAAAAAATGGCGGTGCCCAGGCACCGGCAACCAACCGCACCGGTACTGTGATGTCACCAGCGGGCCACTACCGGTGCTATAGAGTGGACCGCACTGGTAGGAACCCACCACTGACTGGAACCAAGATTCGAGAGTCATTTCCCCATTAGCAACTTCCAGAGGCATTCAGCCATTGTTGTGCCCAAATAACAGTAACAACGACAGATTTTACATTCATATAGTAATGGCAGGCTGATGCTGTGAAGAGTTAATAAATCACTAGTAAGATGGTGTCCTACTCTTGGCAACTCTTGCCGAGTTCAAATAATCAGGGATGGGCTGCTGGGGGTCCGCAGGGGCTTGAGAGAACCTCTAGCTAAGATTCTGTGCAGTTCAGAGAACACCCAAATCCCACTCCTGGCTTGCCCCGCCCATCCCTCCCAGGAGTCTCCACACGGCCCGTTTTGGATGCAGGTAAGTGCAGGGCGCATGCGGAGGCTCGGGAAGGGTGAAAAACGGGCCTACCAGAAGTTTGGGGATTTATTTATTTATTTATTTGTTCGATCTTATAGGCCGCCCATCTCCCTGAGGACTCAGGGTGGCATACAACAGAAAGATGAACAATCAGTTTTAAAATAGCAGTAAAAAACAATTAAAATACATATAAAAATTTAAAAAAACATTTCTCATCATTCATACGCCTGCTGGAAGAGCCAGGTTTTAACAGCTTTACGGAAGGCCAGTAGGGTGGGGATAGTCCGGATCGCCGGTGGTAGTTGGTTCCAAAGGGAGGGAGCTCCCACAGAGAAAGCTCTTCCCCGTGGTCCCGCCAACCCGCATTGCTTGGTTGATGGGACCTGGAGGAGACCAACTCTGTGGGACCTAACCGGTCGCAGGGAGGTATGTGCAGGATGCGGTCTCGAAGGTAGTCTGGTCTCTGGTAGTCTGGCTGTTTCCGGCCTCCAGAGGGCCTCCGTAGCCTGGGGAGGCCATTTTCTCTCTCCCAGAGGCTTGAGGAAAGCCTCTGGAGCCCAGGGAGGGCAAAAACGCCATGGTGCAGGAGGCCAATCATGGTGCAGGAGGCCAACTAGGCCACACCCACCATGGCCACTTCCACCCAGCAACCAGGCAGAGAACCCCTTGTTAAAATTTTTGAAGCCCACCCCTGAATATAATACTACATATTGCTGTAGTCATAATTGTTTGGGCTTCATGGATTTAACATGATGTTAATATTTTATATTTGTAGTCTGCTTTGAAGTGTTTCTGCCTGCAACAAGTTTAATAGACAACTTGAGGTTGCAATATGCTAGTACTTTTTCTCAAAAAGCCTTTCCCTCCATTTCCTTCTATTGCTCCTTTCCTACATGCTGTCAGATATTATATGTACTGATCACTCAGTTTATATAGTTCCTGTTGTTTCAATTCAGTTTTTTGATTCTTCTTTTAATTTAGCTTTTGTGCATTTGCAACCTATCCTTTAGTTGATCTTCTGTTTTGTACTCCTGCTAAAGTCACAACTTTCATACTTTATCTAGTTTCCTTCCTTCCTTCCAATAACTAATGGTGTTTATATTAGAAAGGTTTTGGCTTATCATTATATTACCAGCAATCTAGCTCTATAAATAAAAATGTAACCGTTTGAGAATGATCTAAGATCTCCGAAAGTACTTCACCGATTGCTCTGAAATTTTGACACAACGTTGGATAGTGGGGAATGGAAGGATTTATATTTCTAAAGGAATATATTTTTAAAGGAATATAAATCCTTCCATTCCCCACTATCCTATCAGAGCTGAAGAAGCTTCTTGGATGAGAAGCAAAACGTCTTCAAAGAAAAAACAACAAAGTCCAGTTGCCTCCAGAAAAAGCACCTTTGGGACAATCATGACGTGGATGACTGAGAATCTCTACAGACTTTGACTGGGAAAAAGGAACAAGAGTCATTTTTTAAATTTATTGCAGGTGGATTTTAACTTTATATCACCTGTCCGATCATATTGAATTACGACTCTACATGGTTCTTGTTTATGAACGTATATATTTCACATAGATACAAAGTACCGTATTTTTTGGAGTATAAGGCGTACCGAAGTATAAGACGCACCTTAGTTTTGGGGGAGGAAAACAAGGAAAAAGGCCTCTGCCTCCAAGCAATTTGCCAAACAGCAAACAGCACAGATGATACACACTGTTTGCTGTGTATTTCTGTGCATGTGTGCCTGACCCATAGAAATAGCAAAAAATTGGAAAAATGTACATTATGCCAGAAAGTTTTCTTAAATGTAGTCACACTAACTCCTCCTGATTATTTAAATAGGTCTACTCTAAGGTAACTAAACTCTAATACTAAACAGGACACTGTTACATTTCAGACTATACTTATATAGAGCTGTTAAAACTAATAAAAATTTCTGAAAGTATACATTATTCTCTATTATTTAAAAGAAGATACAATAGCACTGGGCCTCTTCAGAGCAAGCATTTATTTTAAAAAGCTTCTTTATTTTGTTAAGTTGTCTAGATTTACAGGGATCTCCAACCTTGGCAACTTTAAGACTTGTGGACTTCAACTCCCAGAATCCCACAGCCAGCAAAACTAACAAAGCTGGCTGTGGAATTCTGGGAGTTGAAGTCCACAAGTCTTAAAGTTGCCAAGGTTGGAGACCCCTGGCTCTAGAACAATAATAAAGCAGACTTTAAAAAATAAGTCTAATAATTTGAACATTCTACAGACATTTATAGTTATTCACTTACCCCTTTGCAGCCAGTTCAGCAAAAATAAAAACCTGCGTGTCTCTTCCAACTATCTGCCTTTTTGCAGTTAGTTTCACTTTCATTTTCCCACGTGGCAAATCAGCTGTACATCGGAAAGCTGCTAGTGACTTGCTTGGCTTTACAGGCTGTTCCCTCTTTGCTGCAAACAGGTAAATTGCTGGAAGACAGAGGCCAAAGGGTGGGGGTGGCTGGGTGGGTGGGGCTGCATTCGGTGTATAAGACGCACCCAAGTTTTCACCCTCTTTTGGGGGGTAAAAAGGTGCGTCTTATACTCTGAAAAATACGGTAGTTACTGCCATTTTTATTTATTTGTTTTCATTTTGTGGTTAAATCCAAGGTTTCCTTTCCACAAATAAAAGGCCTATTTCAGATAAATGTTTTCTGATTTAGCTCTAAAAAAATGTGTGTCTGGCAACATTAAGTTACAGATAGTCCTTGACTTATGACTACTTGTTTAGTGATCTTTTCAAGGTATACCAGCTCTGAAAAAAGTGAGTTATGTTCCTCGCACTACTGATTATTGTAGCATCCCAACAGTCATATAATCAAAAATTGGAAGCTTGGCAACCATCATGTATTTACAATAGTTGCAGTGTCCTGGGATCACATGATATGCAACTTTCCTAGTTGGCTTCTGACAAGGGGGGGGAGGCTGCATTCATTTAACAACTTTATGATTCGCTTAACGATCATGGCAAAAGTTGTAGCATTGAGCATGACTCACCTAACAACTGCATTACTTAGCAGTGGAAGTTCTAGTCCCAACTGTGGTCATTAATTGAGAGCTACCTGTATTTAGTTCATAATTTCTCACCAATAGCTGAACTGAATAGAACATTTTTTTGTATTTGCACCTTTTAGAATTGTGTGTAGCCATCCAATAAATATATTATTTATTTTTATTTTATTTATTTATTTTTGTCAAGTACATGTTGGTAATATACATAGATATAACATTGTTTATATACATAAGATGGGTACTGATAAGAGGGAACATTAGGACAGGGACGGTAGGCACTTGTGGTAGGCACTTGTGCACTTATGCACTTAGGACAGGGACGGTAGGCACTTGTGCACGGTAGGCACTTGTGCACTTATGCACGCCCCTTACTGACCTCTTAGGAATTGGGTGAGGTCAACAGTGGACAGTCTGAGGGTAAAGTTTTGGGGGTTTGGTGACGAAACCACAGAGTCAGGTAATGAGTTCCAGGCATTTACCACTCTGTTGCTAAAGTCGTATTTTCTACAGTCAAGTTTGGAGCGGTTCACTTTGAGTTTGTATCTGTTGTGTACTCGTGTATTGTTGTGATTGAAGCTGAAGTAGTTGTTGACAGGAAGGACGTTGTAGCAGATGATTTTATGAACTATGCTTAGGTTGTGCCGAAGGCGGTGTAGTTCTAAGTTTTCTAAGCCCAGGATTTCAAGTCTGGTTGCGTAAGGTATTCTGTTGCGAGTAGAGGAATGGAGGACTCTTCTTGTAAAGTATCTCTGGACACTTTCTAATGTATTTATGTCCGATATGCGGTGTGGGTTCCAGACAGATGAGCTGTATTCAAGGATTGGTCTGGCGAATATTTTGTATGCACTGGTTAGTAGTGTGATATTATCGGAGAAGAAGCTACGTAAGATTAGGTTAACAGTTCTTGAAGCCTTTTTGGCGATGTTGTTGCAGTGGGCTTTGGCACATAGGTCATTTGAGATGAGTATTCCAAGGTCTTTGACAGGGTGAGGGTCATCTGCAAGGTCTTGCCTGTTCAGCTTGTATTTGGTGTTCTGATTCTTTTTGCCAATGTGTAGGACAGAGCATTTGTTGGTTGAGATTTGGAGTTTCCAGATGTTTGACCATTCTGACACAAAGTCTTTTTGGAGGATAGCAGTGTTGTCGGTGGTATTGAGGAGTTTTACATCATCGGCGAAGAGAACGCAGTCGCTTGTAATGTGATAGCAAAGGTCGTTTATATAAAGTATAAAGAGTGTTGGTCCTAGTATGCTGCCTTGGGGAACAGCGCTGTTAACAGGTACGGGATTTGATAGGGCACTCCCTATTTTGACCACTTGTCTGTTTGACAGGAACACAGTTATCCAGTCATGTAGTCATGTAGTCTCAGTACAATGTGTGGATTCAACCAGTGTCTTTTACCAGTTTTCATTCAATAATCTACTATAAGAATTCCTTCCTCTATGGAATAAGATAGCATTATGAGGTTGCAAGAAGTCCCCCTTTCCAGCCACTAATGGTTATGTTGCTTTGTGGACGCATTGTTTCATGAGGCTAAAGTGTACTGTATTGAAATAAGGGCTATTGGGAATGCTGCCTTTGCACCATCTCTTCTCTATGAAAAAGAGCAGATCCTTCTCTTTTCCCCAAGAATATGTATGGTGGCATATTAAGCCAGCTTTATGGGAAAGATAAGAGGTAGACAAAACCTTGAAGACAGTTCTTCAAACACTTCTCTGCTTCTGGCAAACCAGCACATCTAATCTTTTACCTTTTTGCAAGCTACTGAGAAAAAAACAAAACCATGTTAAGATGATTTGTAGTGACCTAAATGGTGGCTTCTTGTGAGAGTGGATTATTTCTTTTTGCCTTTTCAAAAGCCTTGAATAATTGCTATTTGCATGGAGAACCATTAAGTTTCCTAAAAGGGGAAGATCCCCACAGAAGGGTCCATAAACTGGACTAGAAGACCAGGACTGGATGCTTCTGAGAAATTTATACGAGTACATTTCTTGATTCTGAAGTATTACTGCATAGAATTTTCCAGTTGGAATGATTCATGGAGAGAAAGAGACAAAAATAGCCAGCCATGTGTCACAATCCAAAACAATTTTTTGAATTACATTTAACATTTAACCAAAAAGAAATGAGGTGAATAATTTCCTCTGGTAACAATATTTTGGCAGGTTTATTGTGAAGAGAAAGGTCAAAAGGAAAGTTACATGGTATATAATTATCATACTTGTCTACTCTCTGAGGATTTTTCCTAAATATTTTGAGATACTGGATAAGAAAAGTAAGACAGGCTCAATGACGTGCTTCATACAGCATGATGAGTTAGCCTTTCTCAACCAGCATATCCAGAGGCCAGTCTGGTTTACCAAAATTTGAGATTGCATTGTTTCCTTTCTCCTCTTCTCGTATAACCTTAAGAAGGACTTAGTTAACTCTTCTCATTTTATTGTCCAAGCCAGCAAATCATCAATTGCAAATGATTTATGAATAAGCTTATTCCAACAAGTCATTGCTAACAATGCTTGAATTTGCTTTCTTATTGATCCCTTTCCGCTCTTGAAGAGATTTCTCTGGCTCCAAGAATCAAGAAAGACATGCAGAATAATTTATTTTATTATACTTCACCTACTGTATATACAAAATCCTGGCACATTAAAAATTTTTTTTGCGTAACTGCAGATATATTCTGGAAATAGCTAGGGAGGAGCTGTTTTAACCCTCTTCTTGTGGACCAAACTTTCCAAGCTTTGCTGCATCGTTGTCCTATGGAAAGCAGTCCCTTCTTTCTGGGAATCCAATTAACTTCAAACTTCTTCCAAAAGAGGCTAGTGTTCTTCTTTCACCACAAATACATTCACAGTTCAGATTTCAGACAACCAAAATGGCTGGTTGAGACAGAAGTAAGTCTTCTGCATGAGTAGTGGGTTTCAATTACCTTCGCTACCGGTTTGCTATCGGGAGCGCGTGCGCATGTGGTTGGCGCTTCTGCGCATGCACAGAAGCTTCTGCACATGCACAGAGATGCCCGGGCAGGTGGGCAGAGTCTCCCACCGCCGCTACCAGTTCGTCTGATCCGGGGCAAACCGGTAGCAACCCACCACTGTTCTGCATGGAGAAAACAAGGAAAAGCATGAAGATCTGAGATTTAGGATAGCATCCAGAGATGATAATTACATATATCAGTGACAAATAACACAGCGGCAAATGGACCATGCTCAAGTGTGATTTTTTATAACAATCCATTAGTTTAGTAGTATGTTTGTGCTCTGTTTGCTTTCACAGAAGCTTAATTTTGTAAATACATGGTTCTTTATTAATCTTCCTTGGGGTTCTCGTCTATAATTGAGCTGTTCAGAGCAGAAGTCTCAGCAGAAAGAGGGAGCCAGCCAAGAGCAACATCAGCTGTCAAGATCATGAGCAGGGAGCTGAGGTGAAAGGAGATAAGAGTCTTCCTCTTTGAACTACTGATTCACCCATAAAAGAGGTGAACCTGAATTTAAGATGATCCTCCATAATTAAGGTGACCAGACGTCCCGCTTTTGGCGGGACAGACCCGAATTTAAACAAATTGTCCCGCGTCCCGCATCGTTTCAAAAAAGTCCCGCTTTTTTGCAAGAAAGAGCCTGGGCCCTTCTGCCCCAATGTCTCCCACACAGGCCGGTGTAAAAAAAAAAAAGAGCCGGGATGTTTCTTCACATCTACGCCGCTTCGGAGCGAAAGGAAAGGAAGCGCCTCATCCACATTCCCGCCCGCACCTTTTTTTTCTCTCTTCCTTTCCCCAGGGTGATTCCCAGCGACGTCCAGGGACTCTTTCAGCAGCCAAGCCAGTCCCCGCCCAGCTTCCTCCCCGCCTCCTGCATGTCATTCACTCTTTGAATCTCACCCCCACCCCCGTCAGCCCATATACTCCCTGCCTCGCACTCGCCAAAGCGGATCTGAGGGAAACAGCTCCGGGCCGGGCAGGGAAACCCCCCCCCCCACTGCGCTCCGACGTGCCGGGGGACCAGTTCATTCCCTCTTACTCAAGGGAAAAGCTGCTGGTGCAAGCAGGTAGGAAGGGAGCAACGGATGGCAATGCAGTGGAAAAACAGGTGGAGGCATTGTTTGAAGACGAGTGAATTAGGCTTAATTTGCTGGAGCTCTGCTTAACCTCAGCAACTGGTGTTTTTTTATGCTGTTTCACATTTACCCATCAGGCAAATGATCAGAATTCAGCCATCTGTACTCATTTACTTCGCTCAAAAGCCCTTCAAGCTAATCGCCAAAGAAATGCCCTTCCCCCCCCTCTCCCTCCCCTGTCCAGGTGAGAGCAGTCCCTGCCACCGGGGCCTGAGAAAAAACTATCTATTGCTTGGGAAAAATATATATATTTCTAACCCCCTTGGGAGTATTTTCAGCTGCAGGGTAACTCCCAGCCTCTTCTCACTTGGCAAAAGTGCAAAGAAAAGCTCTGTGCATCACCGGCTTTGCTTTTTTTACAGGGCCCCTTACAAACAAAATAAAATAAAAAGCCCTGTGGCATTTGCAAATCAAGGTCTCTTTGCAAGTGTTAAGGCTTCAGCCTTGACAGAAGACCTCAACTCCAAAATACTCCCACATTTCAAATCAAATGGCAGTAGGGTAACAAGAGCCACAATTTTGGGAGGTGGGGGAGCAGAAATGATCTTTTCCTGGGGTGTTAACCAAGAATTGGGTCTTTGCAACATATTTTCAGTTTACTCTGCCAATCTAGGAATGCAGCTGATGGTTCTCCTACCTAGCTAGAAGATCTTGATTTTCAAGGGGGGGGGGGTTATCTTTTTTCACTACTTCTGGCCATTGTAGAATCCCTGTGGTTACCTGATAAAATTCAGACACTTGGCAAGTGACGTGTATTTATGACGGTCAGAGTGTCCTGGGGTCATGTGATCACATTTTGTCACAATGGGGAAGCCAGATTCGCTTAACAACGTTGGCTAGAAAGGTTGTAAAATGGTTGCAAAACTCGCTCAACAACTGTCTCGCTTAGCAAGGGAAGTTGTGGGCTCAATTGTGGCCGTAGGTTGAGGACTATCTATATTCTGAAATAATGACACAGGTTTGAACTTCCCTCCCATTTTCACCAGGTGACAATTTGGAGCTGGCAAACAAGCTGGCAACCCGTTTAAACTCATCTCCCTCTGACAGCTATCACTTCTTCGTTTGCTGAAAGGTTGTTTCTTCCTCATAGGGATTTCTGCGCTAATCTCAATTTACTTAACATGTCCAGCTCCTGCTAAGAACTTCCTTTTCACTGAGTTACCGTATTTTTCGGTGTATAAGATGCACCGGTGTATAAGAAGCACCTTAGTTTTTGGGGAGGAAAATAGGGGAAAAATCTACCTACCAGGTATTCATCTGGCTAGCGTCCTTAGTCTGGTCAGCTTCAGCACATTATTTTATCCCCTGGTTAGGGCTGAAAAAATCTTTTTGGGAGGGAATAGCAATGAAAACAAGCCTGCAAAGACTTAGGGCTGGAAAAAAACTTCTTCAGAGGGAATAGGAAGCTGGGAAAATCGTTAGCACCTCGTTAGGGCTGGAAAAAAAACTTTCTTTCATTGGGAGCACCTCCAAAGTGTCTGTTTTAGGCACGAGAAGGAAGCCTCCTCTGCCCTTCCACTTTCTTTCATTGGGAGCACCTCCAAACGTGTCTGTTTCAGGCAGGAGAAGGATTCCCCCAAAGTCCTTCCACTTTCTTTCATTGGGAGCACCCCCCTTGTCCCCATTAGTGGAAAGCTGCCACTGTGCTTTTTATAAGATCCCTTGCTGGAAACCATCCGGAGCTCTGAGCTGGTGCAGAAAGGGGAGGGGGTCAGCTGTGAAGAAGCAACTGCCTTCCTTCTCTGAAATTCACCTCTGGAGTTGATGTCCACAGGTCTTAAAAGTTGCCAAGGTTGGACACCCCTGACTCTAGTTATCAAAAGTCTTGTCAGGCTCAAAACCAAGAATGTCACAGGGTGATCCTTGTGTCCAATCACACTGACTTTGCCAATAAAGAATTCTATTCTATTCTATTCTATTCTATTCTATTCTATTCTATTCTATTCTATTCTATTCTATTCTATTCTATTCTATTCTATTCTATTCTATTCTATTCTATTCTTTCTTTCTATTTATTTATTTATTTCATAAATACATAAATTTTCTTGAATTTTAAATTTTAAACGACAGCAATCTACTAAAAAAATTCACTCAAATGAGAAATATGCCAAAGAATAAAATAATACTATACATATTTTTAATGTATGATATTTGTAAATTGTACTTATGTTGAAATTAAAAAATCTATATATTACAATACTATTTTTGCGTTCTATGAAAATTTTTGTTGCTCCATATAGACCAAATTTTTAATCAGGAACCCACCCACCCCCGGGTGCTCCAAATAGGCCAAATTTTTAATCAGGAACACCCCCCCCTCAATGGTGTCCCTCTTTACCAATGTTAAAATCTGGTCACCTTATCCATAATGGAAGATTACACAAATCAATCTATTAATCAATCAATCAAAGACTTTTCCTTCTGCCCTCCAGTGCTCACGTTACCTCATTATTATGGAAGATGACTCTTCCAATTTAAAGATAAGTATGTTTGAGGGGGGAAATGTAGCTTTCATTTTAGCAAATTCAATACTTTTAATGCTATGGGGGGGGGGTCTGAATCCAATCCAATATTGCAACCATATCTCATCTTTCTCTTTTTCTTTCTCATCCTCCTCCTTTTTCCTATATAGTTTAGTTAAAATGTGTAGGTAATGAAGTTTGTTAGCTTTGTTCTTGATTGCTAATATTAGTACAATTGCTTGTTTATGTTAAATAATGTAGTAAAATTATTTTTTAAAAGCCAGCAGCAAAATAATAACTCTTCCCTTAATATTCCCTAGTCATATACTCACACCTCTACATTTTCACAAGTTGCCACATCCATCGACTCTAAGTGTGTCCAACAGGAAGGGATAATGAGCGTTATAGTGTAGCACATCAGTAGGGTAAAATGTTGCACATCCCTAGTCTGACATTTAAACAATGAATGTGACAATTCAGCACCAAACCCCATTGCAATGGGGATTTCTTTCCAATTCTCACCAAATTACTTCCTCATAACAGCTGTAAAGTAAAATATGGAGAGAGCCATGTATCGCATCCTCAGTAACTGCTTAAAGGAAATGCAAGATATATAAGTTCATTCTTTATGTAATTCTGCAATCTGTTCCTCATCCCATAAAGATACTTAGGAGCTCCTTTTATTATGGCACAATATTATAACAATATAAAATCAGAAAACCTGAATAAGAAGTTCATGGAGATTTAGAATCCCCCCCCCAATAGCATTTCAGTTTTCCTTTTCCCCTTAACTTTGACTTCTCTCTGAGTTAATGGTTAACTTTAAATAAGAATTAGAACTGATTTTTTTAAAAAAAATGTTAAACTGTGTAAAAAGGCATAAGGCTAATTTGGTTTATGCTGAAATAAATGGATTCAAAGGTAGAAATATCCTTCAGTGATAATGGGGTTAGGGTTAAAGTTAGCAGCATTTTGCCTTTGTTACCTAGATTCTGCAAACCTTGATTAAATACATAATCTGTGTAAGATGATAATGAAATTAAAGTCCAAGATAACTGGATAGGTACCAAATTGGGGTAAGTGGAAAAGAAAATGACATGTAGACAAAAGGTAGGCTCCTCCTTTCCTTGTTATGCTGCTCCACTGTTACGTTTTTACCATTATGTGACATTCGCTATGTCATTGCTTTCTTTAATTTTAATCCCATATTTTAATTTTATTGCATAGCCCTTGCTCTTCTGTTGGTTGGCTAATCTTGAGAAGTTATACGGGTTGAATTTGGTTAATGTTTTTGTGGAAGATAAACAGGGAATCCTAGGGTGAAAGCTAGACAGCAAATTTGAAAAACATTTCAGGAAAAAAAAAGGGAGAAAATGTTGATATTGTTTTTTTATTCTATTTTTATTTTATTCAAAAACAGTTAAATTTCAATATATAAATACAAATCTCCAAAAACATTTTCTTCAAAGAAATAAACACAAATAAACAGAAACAAGATTCATTTAACAAATAAGATATTTAAAAAGTGCATTTAACACACACCACACACAAACATATTATTCCCCCCCTTGTTGAATACTGATGAATATATTACAACAATATTAACTTCCCACCACTTGTGAAACAGGCACCCAAAATTTTAAACTACTAAATCTATTTCCAATTTATTAGCCTGACATCTATATATTATACTAATGACCAAATAATTAACAGGAAGAACAATAATAATAAGGCATGATAAAAGTTTCAAAACTCTGTTAACAAACTGAGTTTACAGTTGATTACAACTGTTATTGTAATCAACTCATAGACAATTTACCACGGCATCTTATCTAGCCCAAAACATCTGAAAAGATAACAGTGATTTATCGTGAATCAAACATCCACATTTCTTTCTTAATACCATCTCAAATAAATTGTTCTCTACTTAAATATAATAAGTCCAGACTCCAAATTTTGTCTATCTTTCCCAAAAAATCAAGAAGGAATTGTTTTGCAATTAAATGTGATAAATCCACTCCCAATCTCATTCAGTCTTCTTAGGGAAAGCCAGTTTATCACTTCTCCACTCAGTCAGGTTTCTGCTGTTGTAAAAGAATGCAGGCTTGAACTTCAGAGAGGTCTGTAGGATCGACTCATTTAGCTCTAAGTCTGTGAATTCTAAGTCTGTAAAGGTAGTCCTTGAGTTACAAATGCAATGGAGCCTGTCCATTCCATTCGTACCTTGAGGATTCATGGGAGTGAATTTCATACCTTGAATGAGATCACTCCCTGCTTTCGCCCATTCATTTGCTAATTGAATGCGTGGGCGAATGCATGTTTTGTTAAGTGCACACGAGGTATCTCAGGGTGGGGAAGGCTCATGGGTTTACTAGTGATGGAACAGGCCCCCAAAGCCTCCTCAACCCACTAAAATACTTCATGCTTCCCACTCCCCACCGTGCTGAACTCACCTTGCAAATATCTGTCTCCTCTCTGCCACGATTTCTTTTGCTTTGAGGGAGAGAAGAGTAGATGGAAGCTCCTAGGCGCGAAAAGTGTTTGCGGCACCTGTCTCTTACTCCCCCCTCCCCAAACTCCTTTCCGCCGCCACCGGGACACTTTTCGTCCAGACTTAGACCTGACAGAAACTGGATGGTTCATCTGCATGCAAATGGGACCTTTGAAAACGGAGGGATTCGCTCTGATTTGAAACACTCCATAGGCACCCATGAGGCCTTTGAAAACGGAGGGATTTGCTACTTTTTCAAACACCCCATGGATGCAGGCAACAGGCATGGCAAGAGAATGAAAGTTTCTGGGGTCCGCGATCTCGCGAGATTTCAGGCACCCAGTCTCTGCAAAAGAGAATAGGTGTCTGAACTCGCATCATATTATGGCACCCAGGAGCTTCCATCAACTTTCCTCTCCCTCAAAAGCAAAATAACCGTGGCAGAGAAGAGACAGATCTTGTAAGGTAAGTGAGCCTGGTCCCAGCAGGATGGGAGAGGGAAGCAGTTGTGGGGAGCAGGGACTGGTGGGGTGGGGGAATATGGTGAATGTTGCAGACCTCTGCAGTCATTTGTAAGGGTGAACAACTGTTGTGGTGCTGCAACATTTGTAATTTTGGGACTTGCTCATAAACACTAGGGGGCGCTTATCTCGTAACTTCAAACGGGCGCTAAATGAACACTTGTAACCCGGGGATTAGCTGTATTTCTTTCCAGTGAAACTACTGCTTTCAGATCACATTCCTTTTGTGAGTCTAATTTATCTACGGCTAGATACATCGGAATATTTTCCACAACCATTATTCATCCAACTTTAAAAAAAGCTTTCATATACAGTAAGTATTGCATATTGCCAATTTTTTTTTCAAATGTCAGCCACATTTGCTTGTCTCTAATCTGATACGTTGTTGCTCTGTGTAACTTGACAATGATAGATAAGAAAACACAAGAATCCACAGAATGAAAAAAAATAGCTAAAAGAGCAGGGAATGTATTTTCTGGATATTTTGATCCCCAATTAATGAAAGAATTAAACATTTGCAAAATTAGTAAAATGAAAAAAACAAAATTGGAGTCTGAACATTTTGATATCGTTGCCATGAAAATTACATGCTTGTATAAGTCAAAGCTTGTAAAAGTCAAACATTAGTTACTGTTGATGGTATAACAAATTCTTTAAAATCTAACAAATATTTTTTTAATATGTCTTTTTTATTTGTTTATTATATTTGTACTAGCTGCCCATCTTAAGGCACAATTCTGTGTGGCTCCCAACAACAGGTGAAACATACACATTTATAAATTTAATAAGTACTGTATATGTGTTGTACAGTAGGAACTCTCCTATAAAAGAAAAATAAGAGCTGCCTTATGGATTACAAAGGTAAAGTACGTTTTGTAATAATAATAATAATAATAATAATAATAATAATAATAATAATAATAATAATAATAATAATAATAATAATAATAATAATAACAAAGTTGGAAGGGACCTTGGAGGTCTTCTAGTCCAACCCCCTGCCTAGGCAGGAAACCCTACACTACTTCAGACAAATGGTTATCCAACATCTTCTTAAAAACTTCCAGTGTTGGAGCATTCACAACTTCTGGAGGCAAGCTGTTCCACCGATTAATTGTTGTAACTGTCAGGACATTTCTCATTAGTTCTAAGTTACTTCTCTCCTTGTTTAGTTTCCACCCATTGCTTCTTGTTCTACCTTCAGGTGCTTTGGAGAATAGTTTGACTCCCTCTTCTTTGTGGCAACCCCTGAGATATTGGAACACTGCTATCATGTCTCCCCTGATCCTTCTTTTCATTAAACTAGACATACCCAGTTCCTGCAACCGTTCTTCATATGTTTTAGCCTCCAGTCCCCTAATCATCTTTGTTGCTCTTCTCTGCACTCTTTCTAGAGTGTCAACATCCTTTTTACATCGTGGCGACCAAAACTGAATGCAGTATTCCAAGTGTGGTCTTACCAAGGCATTATAAAGTGGTATTAACACTTCACGTGATCTTGATTCTATCCCTCTGTTAATGCAGCCTAGAACTGTGTTGGCTTTTTTGGCAGCTGCTGCACACTGCTGGCTCATATTTAAATGGTTGTCCACTAGGACTCCAAGATCCCTCTCACAATTACTACTGTTGAGCAAGGTACCACATATACTGTACCTGTGCATTTTGTTTTTTTTTTGCCTAAATGTAGAACCTTACTTTTTTCACCATTGAATTTCATTTTGTTAGATAGCGCCCAATGCTCAAGTCTGTCAAGATCCTTCTGTATCTTGAGCCTATCTTCTGGAGAGTTGGCTATTCCTACCAGTTTGGTGTCATCTGCAAATTTGATGAGTTCCCCATCTATCTCCTCGTCCAAGTCATTGATAAAATGTGTGCACGCGCCGGTAGCAAAATCATTTACAACCCACCATTGATCTATTTCCTACAAACATATCTTTATTTCTGGAAGGGTTTTTGACTCTGCTATGGTTTTGTCTGTTGCTCCCAATATTACACTATTACAATTATATAGGGAACTATGGCACTGATATTTGTGTAGATGGAAGATATAAAAGGCCCTTAAAACCATGAAAGAGTTCCAGATATGTGGCACTAAGATTTCAACTTGCCCACCTGTATTTATCATATCAAACTCTCTCTGCTTTCTAAACCAAACTTCTAAGATCTATTGAAGAGTAGTGTATAACCAGATGTTCTTCTTTAGCCCAGAGGTTATTGCTCTTAAGTCACTCCTGGTCCCCACCGCGAAGGCCACAGCCTTCAGTCTGTATCTAGTAACTCTTACTGATAGGATATCTCAAACAATGCAGAGATGGAAATGGGAATTGGGCTATCCAAAAACAGGTGAAGAATGCTGAAACATACGTTTCTACTTTTTGCTTTTCAAAGATGTCAGCTTGGCCAGAGATCAGTAATTTAATTTAATTTCGTTTATGGGAATATTCACTCGATGCATTTGTGTTAATTTTTATTCCCATATTTAAATTACATGGAATATCTCGGTTGTTTCTACTTCTTAATTCCATACTACTGTAATTCCATTTCATTTTTTGCAAAAGGCACCTGTCCATGTCATTCATTTCAAAATGTTTAATTTTTACAAACTCTGTGGGATTCATTCAGAAATGGCTCACCTACCCTTGAAATGATAGATCTTTTAAAAATATTATTCAAAACCATAATATGAAAGCTTGCCATGATAGAGCTGTTGATTAGTACCTCAAGCTTGTTTGTGTCTTTTATTTCCTGTTGTTGAATACGATAGTAAGACAGGTAAAAAGTATATTAAAAGTGGTAATTTGAATAGGAAATTGCATCTTCAGTCCCTCGACATTCTCAACCCACCGCCCATTCCTTAATTGGCAGGATATTGTGACTTTTTACTTTTTGTTTTTGCAAAAAAATCTAGTATTTCCTAATTTTAAATAGCTTGGTTTTAAAATTAAATGGTCTATGTGAGTATTCAGCTTTTAAATTCAAACTAGAGCTTTCATTGTTATATCAACTATTATCTGAGAGAAAAAAACATGTTTTTTTAAAATATTGGATAATTACTTCGTTATTTTTATTTCAAACCTGCCCTGGACATATCAAACAGGTTTTACATTATTGCTTTTCTAAAACTCTTAAGAAATTTATTGGATTGAGAAATGGTACATATATTCTTGCTGGTCATGCAGTATTTTAACCACTATACTTTGGATATTATTTTAGGTCATCTGTAGGATTTTTTAAATAAAATATAACAATCCAGCAAAGCAAAGGTCATTTTTAGGAGTTTTTCTATTTTATAGTTGGAACTCACATTCCTTTCCTGCCTCTCTCCAATTTTAAGTCTCCCCAAATCCCAATTGGCAAGTTGATGCACTGTTGTGATCTCCCATCACTCATCCTGCCTTGATGTCAGAATTATAAAGCAAGCAGACTTTATGGGAAGTCAAGTCAGGTGAGTATAAAAACATGTCACATGTATGAAAACTAACATTTACCAAAAAGGGTCTTATGAGACGGATGACCTTTCTTTCACCATTATGGAAATATAGATCTTAGCAAGAATAGGTATGAGAGTTGAATGCCAAGTATTTGGAATCTGTCCATCTTTAAATAGGAGTTGGCAATTATATATGACTTCCTTATAGCAGAGACCTCTTAGGACTATGAATTTTCCAGAATCAACTGATGCTGAATTGCAATGTTGCTATGTTTGGTTTTATAATTCTAAACTAAAAAATCACATACAACACTAAAATAAGTGATAAAAATAGTTTGAGAGAACAACAGACTTTAAAGTAGCAAGGTGTAATCTGGTTTAAAATTGCTACTGAAGATAGAGATGTGTTTTCTTCAAATATCTAATGCATTGTCTTCAGCTTTTCTTTTTGTTACTAAAATAGACATCATTACAAGAAGATTTGAAGGGAGCCAGTATAATCATATTTTAATAAAACCAAATCAAAGATTGCCAAATATTGGAGATCTATTAACTTAACTTTATTCAACTGGTCTTTTAACTTAACTGGTCAATTCATAGAATTCTTTTTCTTTTTTTAATTAAACTGTCTTTTTTTTGTCTCTATAAGAGAGCTTCTCTCATATAAATACCTCAATACATTATGACCATATTTCGTATAATGTTCCATGTGTAGACTGTGTCCATAAGCAACTTATCCATAAATCATAAAGAACATTAAGTCTTCAATCCGTTGAGGAATTGGGGCCATACATTTATCTTACAATTTATCATTCTAAAATTGAAGTCAGCAATAAGAACAGGATAGGTAATCCATTTCTGTTGTCCAGCCATCGATTTCCATGTAATAGATATGTAGTTCAAAAGTATTAACCTCTGTCCAAATAAATAAATAAAAACAAATTGATCTTGTTTACAATTGGATGGGAAAACACCAGTAAATCTGAGACTTGTAGACCAGTTGGAATAGTTGAAGAATCATTCCATAACAAGGCAATTGGAAATTACTTCTATACTGTTGCCAATAACAAGAAATGGTCTATGTGGTCAGCTAAAATATAGACCCATTAATTAAGATAGGATAAGGCATTTCAGAGAATGAATTAACTTCATTGTAAAACACAGGCCTAAGCAATAATTTTCCTGAATTCTGATGGAATATTAAATAATGTATAACTTAATGTAGCTGGAATCCAAAACATTTTGACCATAACCATTATAGCACATCATTTGAAAGGTGTTCTTAGTTTTTTCAAACCCATCCTACTTTTTAAGCTATTCTCAGTATAAATATGTTACATTTCAATTGAGAATTCCTCTATGTATTGTATAGATTTCCATACAATACATATTGTATGGAAATCTATCGGAATATTTTGGGGAATATTATCGGAATATATCGGAATATTAGATTATTTGATGATTGACTAAAATAGAAAGTCATTCTTTTCATAAGCACAAATCACAGACATGTCTGTAACAACATTTGTGAAATGAAAGGCAGAGGATTTTAAGAATTTCAGCAAATGAACTATTTCCTATTAAATCCAGTTGGTCTTTCAAAATTTCAAAGAAGATCATCTTGTAATTTCATTTCTAATTGCTTTTCTCTGAGCTGGCTTTTTTATGGTGGTGAGGATGATGATGATGAATGAGCTTTCAGGTGTCTGATTATAAAGCCATTTCTTGAATTCTTATCAATATGGGAACCAACCCTTAGAATGGGATGACAGGTTCTTCAATCAGTTGTTAAATTATGACAGAGTGAAGATGGAACACTGAAATAAATGGATATTTCATATTAAAGACAAGAATAAATAAGTAATATTTAAATGATCAGTAAAAGTGATTTAAAATAAAGCTGTCTTATAGCTCAGTTGTTATGGGAATGCAATTGTTTACAAAAGAAACAATACAACCACCTCATATAGGTGCTGAAAAATAGCATAGATAATCTGGATGAGGAGGAATGGACATGGTTCCATCCTATTTACCTGCTTCCAAGCATTAAGCATTATCCCAGAAGTAGAAAGATACTACATCTGTGGATTTTTCAACTAATTGCTGTTTATAGTATGGGATCTTAAAGAATGTTTAATGTTAACTTGTGTTTATTGAACAATCCAATTTTAAACAATGGCTTGTTTAGACTGTGCTGCATGTTCTACTATAAGCAGTAGGTGACTGAAAATGCAAAAGTCTGTTCCTTGCAGCTTAAGTTGATAATGGAGAGAGGAGGTAGAGAACTAGATAATTTATGTCACTCCAGACAAATGGAATGGTATCCAAAAATGCTGAACAGGAATTTGAACAGTGAGTACAGCTGTATCCAGGGACTATCAGAAGCCAAAAAACAAGCAGCTATCTGGATTGCTTGCTCCTCTTCTCTCCCCACCTCCTGCCATTCAACAATCACTTCATTGAAAGTGAGATGAAGTCTACAGAGGGATCATAGTGACTGAAGAACAGTGGCTAAATGTTCTTTAAATAGATTCCCCACACAGAGAGGAGCAATTTTTGCTGTGTCTCATCTTACTCAAGACCTCTTTGTAAGATTTCATTGAACTAAGGTTGACTTGGTTCGTGCACACTATAAAAAAGATCAGGAAACTGTTCTTTCTGACCTATGCTTTGAAATAAAAAGATGCTCTATCACATATTTCCTTTTTTCTATATTGTTTGCCAAGATCCAGTAATCCCAGGATACTTCATATCGGTTGCGTTGCTGTTATTCACATTGCTCTTCCTGTCCTTGGTATTTGCTCTTTCTCTGGGTAGGGCTTTGTTTTGGAGCAATTCTGCTCTCTGCACACCAACTTCATTACCAATGCAAATAGACCCTAATTTTGTAATGCAGAGTTAAATTCCTTTCCCCTGTATTTTAGAGTACAACAGGATGGGCTTAGTTTTCTTTTGTATTTTATTTTAAAACTTTCGTTTATGCACTTGCACACTCTTCATATTCAGCAATTCCAGAATGTAGGTACTCAAAGGACCAATTTAAACATGCTACCCCACCACCTTCAATGTTTGAACTTTTGCTCACTTGTGCAATATACAGTGTGCTCTTCAGTCTGTTTGCTAAGCTTTTGCTTTATTCTGCATCCTCTGTTTTTCTCCAATAACTTTGGATTGCATGTAACATGTATTTCAACCAAATGGATATTTCTAGTGAGAGTAATCTGAAAAATGATAAAAACTCCTTAGATCTGGAACTGATGGGGAATTGAAAGTAGAAAGCAGTGGATTTTCTCCCCTCCCACCAACTACTTTATACAGTGATCAAATTGCATAACTGTGAATAATTGCATTGTACTTTAGAATTTACATTGATATCCACCTGAAATGGTAACATAAGTGCTTGCTTCTCTTGTAGTTACAAGTAGTCTTCTCCTTACAACTAGTCCAGGGGTCAGCAACCCGCGGCTCTGGAGCCGCATGTGGCTCTTTCATCCCTCTGCTGCTGTCACTCAAAATATGTGTCACAACTGCCAATGTGTGACACCCACTGGCACACAATTTATTGAGCTTTTCAACCCATGGTAGGCCAACCATGGATAAATCCAAGAAAAGAAAAGTTTCAGAAGAAAACAGAATCTTTCATTCAACTATATATGCTAGTTTTGCGGGCGTTCAGGAAATAGTCAGGCACAGGAAGAGTTTTGTGGCTCCCGGTGTTTTCTTTTCTGTGGGAAATGGGTCCAAATGGCTCTCTGAGTGTTTAAGGTTGCCGACCCCTGAACTAGTCCCTTAGCAACTGTTTGAAGTTATGGCAGATGTATTGGGGGATACCTACAACCTGGATTTGAAGTTTTGATGCGCAGCCACATGAATGCATGTTGGGTGCTCAACAGCTGACATGCATTTGCAACCATTTGTAGCATGCCATGGTCACTTTTTACGACAATTTTGCTGAAAACCGGCATTTACTTACAATTTTTGGCAAAACTGCACTCATATCGAACTGTTGATTAACTTAATGATTGCCGCTAAAGGGTCATAAAATTGGGCTAGTGACATGGCTGATCTGATTTATGACTTACAGCTGTGATGGACTGGCTCTATTATGGTTGCAAGTCGAGGAGTGTCTGAAATACTACAATGCTGCCCTGTGCCATTTATTTAAAGTGTAAAATCCTAAGAATTAATACATGGTGCCTTTCAAATTCTGCCTGCCTATTGGGATGTGGGATAGGAATTAATTCAGAGACAAATGGACCTGAGATGCGAATTAAAGTGAAATGTATTACTACTATTTTAAAAGGATTACAGTAAAGAATAATCTATTTGTGTTCAGGTGCAACATTTTGTCCCTCTTATTCAGTATAATCTGAATATTCCTCTCACCAACAATGTTGTCTCAAAACCCTAAAAAGAACCTCCCCATTTCTTATCTAAAAAGAATAAATGCCAGTGCATTATGCTTCAGGTTTCCTCTGTTAACATGCCTTTAGCTTTGACATTTTCAATGTTGAGAATGTTTTAAGAGGAGTGGGTGGAGTTATCATGGCGGTTCATTCTGCCCCGGGTCTGTGACAATTTGCTATGGCCAACTCGCTACGGCCAACTAGCCACAGGACAACTCGTTGCCGGAAAAATTATCAAAGAAATGATATCAAAGAAATGGTGGAATAGAATCATTAAATATATTTTAAAAATGGTGGAATAGAATCATTAAAGAAAGGATGCAAAAGGAGGGAAAGAATGAAATATGAATTGAAATTCCACCCCTTTTGTACGTGAGTGATACATGCCATATGTCAGCCCTTTGAAATAGTCCAGACAAGAAGCCAAAACCTGTTAATACTAACACTAATATATGGTTGCAATAATAAAATTTTGCAAGTCTGAAAGCACTTCCCCCCTCCCTCCCCTGCCTTTACTTTCCAAAGAACTATGAAAGGTCACTTCTCAGATGCAGTCTCCTTTCCTTCTGTGGGCTGGAATATCTCTTGTCTAACCATTGCCATGCTTATTTCCATAGTCCCTTACCCCCATGTGGCACACCTAAAGAAGGATGCGGCTTCTGTCATGTGGTCCTGACCATTTTGCCCTTTTTAGACTACCCATGGACACTCCTATTCAGGAATTGAAAGAAGTCCCAGTGTAGATTTTGACCAAGCTTATTTGGAATGAATTAAAAATTAAAGTAGCAAGATCAGCAGTTTTGTTTCTGACATTTTTTTTTAATATTGAAAGGGCATTGATTAGCTAACATACATCTTTGTATTTATTGCTGCCTTGTTTTATAGCTAGTGTTAGGTTTGTGACATTTTTACCATCTCCAGCTTCAGAAGTCTTCAACAAAGTGGTTTTGAACTAAGCAGAATGATTTTTTAAATTTGAGAATTAGAATGCCTTGTTTGGTAATATTGTGTTACTGAGATACAGAGGTAGCCCTCGATTTATGAGCATTTATTTAATGTCCATTATGACAACACTGGAAAAAGTGATTTATGATCAGTCTTCATACTTAGAATTGTTGTAGTGTCCCCACAGTTACATGATCAAAATTCAGGTATATTCTGGCAACCGGTATATATTTATGACAGTTGCAGCAGGGGTGGGTTCTAATTTTTTTACTACCGGTTCTGTGGGCGTGGCTTGTTTTGTGGGTGTGGTTTGATGGTCATGTGACCTAGTGGACGGAGCCAACTTGACATCATGCCTACACCCACTCACATGACCCCCACCAAGCCAAGCCCACAGGAAAAGGTAGGAAAATTTCCCTTTTTTAGCGGCCCATCCCCTTCCCCATCTGCCACCCCCAAATTGCGTCCCACTGCGAGACGCGCGGAGACTGACAATTCTGTCACAAGAACACAATAAGTTTTTCTTTATTTTGCAAGGTTTTTCCTAGCACGCAACGGCTGAGAGATGATCTGGAGCTGCCAGTCCCTGGTAAGATGCGCGTCTCGTTTCTCCTACTCAAAACACAGCAAAACTCTTCCCGAGGGATTCTTTTACGGCCACTTTTTTAAAAAAAGGGTTAAAGACCCACTGCAAATCACCCCATAAATCAGCTCTACAAGCAGACGCCAATCCACCCAGTCTTCTCTCACCCCCTGGTTGCAGCTGCCTACCGGAGCGGCCCCTACAGCCCTGCAGCTGAGCCACTGCTCTATCTGTTTCCCTGCGCCATCAGCGATTACTCACACACACTCCTCCACCACAATCCCCTGGATAAGTCTCACAGCCAAGGGAATAGGAGAGGGGGGGAACTGCAGCCACCTGGCTCTGACTGGCCTGCTCCGGGATTAGGGGAAAGCGGAGTGCCGCCCCCACTCCACAGTTTTAATTTAATTATTTAATTTAATTTAATTTAATTTAATTTAATTTAATTTAATTTAATTTAATTTAATTTAATTTAATTTAATTTAATTTAATTACTTAATAATTTAATTTAATTTAATTTAATTTAATTTAATTTAATTATTAATTTAATTTAATTTAATTTAATTTAATTTAATTTAATTTAATTTAATTTAATTTAATTTAATTTAATTTAATTTAATTTAATTACTTAATAATTTAATTTAATTTAATTTAATTTAATTTAATTTAATTTAATTTAATTTAATTATTAATTTAATTTAATTTAATTTAATTTAATTTAATTTAATTTAATTTAATTTAATTTAATTTAATTTAATTTAATTTAATTTAATTTAATTTAATTTAATTTAATTTTTTAATTTAATTTAATTTAATTTAATGGATTTCTATGCCGCCCACTCCCTGGGGACTCTGGGCGGCTCACAGCATGTTAGATTCCATTACAAGTAAAATGCAATAATTAAAATATAAACAATATCAATACAATAATTAAAAAATACAACAAATACAAAAGTTAAAAAGAGTATCTCATTACTATCATGGGGGGAGACCCTTATTTCATCTAATTGGTCCCACTTTCACCCCGCCTGCCGGAAGAGCCAAGTTTTTATTGCTTTCCGGAAGGCCAGTAGGGTAGGAATGGTCCTGATCTCCGGGGGAAGCTGGTTCCACAGGGAGGGAGCTCCCACAGAGAAGGCCCTCCCCCTCGGCCCCGCCAGCCGACATCCTTTGGTCGACGGGACCTGGAGGAGGCCGACTCTGTGGGCCCCAACCGGTCGTATGGAGGTATGCGGCAGGATGCGGTCCCGAAGATAACCTGGCCCTGAGCCATGTAGGGCTTTAAAGGTAACGACCAACACCTTAAATTGGATCCGGAGACTAATGGGCAGCAATGCAGCTGGCGGAGATCGGTGTTACATGGGTGCATCTGGGTACACCCACCACAGCTCACACAGCTGCATTTTGCACCAATTGTAGTCACCGGACACTCTTCAAGGGTAGCCCCATGTAGAGCGCATTGCAGTAATCCAGCCGTGAGGTGATAAGGGCATGAGTGACTGTGAGAAGTGCCTCCTTCTCCAAGTAGGGTCGCAACTGGTGCACAAGACGTACCTGTGAAAAGGTTCCCCTAGCCACAGCTGAAAGATGTTGTTCCAATCTTAGCTGTGGGTCTAGGAGGACACCCAAATTGCGGACCTGTTCTGAGGGAGCTAATTTCTCCCCCCCCCAAGAACCAAGGAGGGACAATTGGTCGAGTCCTTAGGGGGCAATATCCACAGCCACTCAGTCTTGTCAGGGTTAAGTTTTAGCTGGTTCTTCCCCATCCAGACCCTAACATCGGCCAGGCAGCGGCCCATTACGTCTACGGCTTCCCCGAATTGAGACGGGGTGGAGATGTACAACTGGGTATCATCAGCATATTGCTGATACCTCACCCCGTGTCATCGGATGATCTCACCCAGTGGCTTCATGTAGATGTTAAACAGGATGGGCGAGAGGACCGAGCCCTGTGGCATCCCACACAGTAGGGGCCTAGGGCTCGACCTCTGCCCCCTGTCAACACTGACTGCGTCCTGTCAGAGAGGAAGGAGGAGAACCACTGTAAAACAGTGCCGCCCACCCTCACCTCTCCAAGACGACGCAGAAGGATACCATGGTCAATGATATTGAAGGCCGCTGAGCGGTCAAGTAGCACCAGGATAGAGGAATGACCCCTATCCCGGGCTCGCCAGAGATCATCCATCAGGGTGACCAAAGCCGTTTCCGTACTGTAGCCGCGCCTGAAACCAGATTGAAAGGGATCCAGAAAATCAGTATCATCAAACAGTCGTAGGAGCTGGAGCGCCACCACTTTCTCAACAACCTTCCCCGCGAAGGGAAGGTTGGAGACTGGACGGAAGTTCTTTAAATCCGCTGGGTCCAGGGAAGGCTTCTTGAGGAGGGGTCTCATCACCGCAGTTTTTAAAGGCTGCGGGACGGACCCCTCTCTCAAAGAAGCATTGACCAACGCCTGGAGCCAGCCGCGTGAAACCTCCCTGGTGGCCGAAACCAACCAGGAAGGGCATTTGACAGGATCCCGCCGGCTTGCCTGATTCCCAAGACGTATTTGGCACTCTGGAATCACAGCCAATTTATGGGACGATTTGCAGAGGATCTTTAACCCTTTTTAAAAAAAATGGCAGAAGAGTTTTACTGTGTTTTGAGTAGGAGAAACAAAACATGCATCTTACCAGAGACTGGCAGCTCCGGGTTGTCTCTCAGCTGTTGCGTGCAGGGAAAAACCTTGCAAAGTAAAGAAAAACTTCTCATGAGTGCCCGCAGCAATCAAAAAATAGCTTCTGCACATGCACAGAAGCAAAATTTAGCTTATGTGCAGAAGTAAAATCCAAGATGGCAGTGCCCACGGAGACCCCGACAGAACCAGCTCCGTGATGTCATCGCTGAGTTCTAAAGAGCCACTCAGAGTTCTTCGGGAGTTGGGCGGCATAGAAATGTAAAGAAAGAAAGAAAGAAAGAACTGGTTAGATAGGACCAGTAAGAACCCACCTCTGAGTTGCAGCATTCCAATCCATTATGTGATTGCCATTTGTGACCTTCCTAGGGAGCTTACAGCAAGCAAAGACAATGGGGGCAGCCACATTTTGCTTAATGACCACATGATTCACTTAACAACTGCTGCAAAAAAACATCAAATCAGATGTTACTCACTCAACCATCCCATTGTTTAATAATGGAAGTTCTGGTCTCAATTGTGAGTTGTAAGTTAAGGGCTATCTGTAACACCTAAGAGGGAAAGCTATGCATGTGGTGCAGGACATATTTGCATCATTCCCATCATGCCAGCTGCAATTGGGCTGCTCAGGAAACCAACACCTGGAGAATTCTGGGATTTGAAGTCCACACACTTTAAAGTTGCTAAAGATGGGAAATAGTGTTTTAGGATTAGGATAGGATGGTGTTAACCCAGAGGTGGGTTCCTGTCGGAGCTGCCCAATTGCACAATTTGTGCGCGACCGATTGCGCAATTTGTGCGCGACCGCTCCAGACCCCTCTCTGCCAGTCCATCGTGCGCGTCGCCATTTTTTTCCATGAATTTTTGGTCGATTTTGCTTCTGCCGCATGCGTAGAAGCAAAATCGTGCTGAAATCTTGTGAGGGGACGCACACGTGCGAGAGATTTTGGCGAGATTTTGCTTCTGCGCATGCGCAAAAGCAAAATCGTGCTGAAATATCTCGTGCGCGTGCGTCCCCTCGTGAAATTTTGGCGAGATTTTGCTTCTGCACATACGCAGAAGCAAAATTGCGCAAGGGGAAGTGAGCGTGTAGCGAGCGCCCGCGTGCCCGCCCGAAGCATGGAGATAACACTTAGCAATAGCAATAGCACTTAGACTTATATACCGCTTCATAGTGCTTTAAGCCCTCTCTAAGCGGTTTGCAGAGTTCAGCATATTGCCCCCAACAATCTGGGTTCTCATTTTACCCACCTCGGAAGGATGGAAGGCTGAGTCAACCTTGAGCCGGTGAGATTTGAACAGCTGAATTGCTGAACTAGCAGTAGCCTGCAGTGCTGCATTTAACCACTGCATCAACTCGGCTCTGCGCGCACAGCGCACCGGCACTGGTAAGGGAGCAACCCGCTGCTGTGTTAACCCAATATAAATTAGCTCTGGGTTACTCTCACTGAGATACTGGTGTACCAGTGAGAGTGACCCAGTGCAAAAGCAAGCAAAATTAACCCTCTGTTTTATAGCTTGCAGTCACAAGGTTTGAATATGATCAGTGCCACTGAAAATTCAAATTGTGCTTCTGAACACTATATCTCAATTTGAACCCTTACTTTGAGCGTAAAAGAACACAGCGTCTGAAACTTCTTAGAGATTGAGAGGTTTTAAATGAAATACAATATTAACCTCCAGCTGTGTGGGAAGACCAAGTTGTTCCCACTTATTTTCCTCTTATTGGTTACAGGGAGAGGTAAAAGCAAATTTTACACATGGCTGGTGACCCCTTTCTGTGTTCTTTGACTCATTTCTCAAAGATTTGGCAGAAGCTGTTCTTTGGCAAATATTCCTCTGCTCCCTAATAAAATTGGGACATATTTGAAGAAAGTTTGAGTAGTGATTCTAGGAAGGTGACATGAGATTTTTGTCTGTCCTCATTTATGTTGTTAACCCATACTTCTGAGGAATATTTTTTTAAAAAGTATTTAAAAAGTTTAGCTGTTGTAAAGTTTGTGTCAATTGTTTGTATTCCTTGGGTCTTTGTTTTGATATCAGGATAAAAAGCATCAGTAGATAAAGTTATGTTAACAAATGTATTAGAGTTTGGTTTGTGGAACAATTCTATATTGCTGTCATGGTAGGTTGCAAAATTTAGCGAGCTTAGCAGATGTAAGAAGAAAAAGCAAAGAAGCTAAGCAGTGTTAGAACTGGTTTGTACTTGAGTGGAAAATCATCATGTTTTGGTATGTAGGCTAGATTGGAAAGTCAGAAAACATACTGGAAGAAGATGCACATTACTGCCAAGAAAGTGACATTGGCATACAAACATGATAAATAGACTGTTGCTATCTATCAAGAGTCAGCTGCAGTTGTTAAAAAATGAGAGTACTTGCTTATACTTACAGAATTACAACTTTAGTTCCATTGTAGTATGATAGGCTTTTCTAGCCTGCTTTCTGCATTACATCTTCCACACTTAATTCTCATTCTCTCAGCCATATATGATGACATCTATAACTATAAAATGTAATTTATCTGTAAGATATGGTTAATATTGTGAGAGTAATTCTGTAATGAAATGCTGCTTCTAGATAGCCTAGTGAAAGATTGGAATGGTTTCTCTTTGCTTTAGAGGACAGGTTGTGTTTGGAAACAAATTAAGTATTAAATGGAAAAATTACATTGGAGCAGTGCCCAGATTCTCAAGCCTGGCTGCCAATAAACTAATAATTGGGTATCCTCTGCTGCAAGCTTCTTAATTCAAATCATACTGGGGAGACCAGAATCATCCATTTGAGGAGTAGTAACTACAAATATGTGATTAAATCCCTCTGTTTATGGCGACCATTTGCATAACATATGTAAAAAGTGGTAGATGATTATGCCTTCATGGTTGCCATACCGACTTTTTTTGATTGCCCCTCTTGCCATTTTATACCTTAGTTAGTATTTATTTTACCTGAGAGGATAAATTTTTGGATAAATTTTATCAAAAGATTTTGAGATTTTTCCTCTAAATCTCTTCTCAGGCGTGAACTTATGCAGACCTCAGTATTATTGCATAAAGTTTGACTGTATTCTGGTGGGGTTGACAGAATGGAAGAGGGTGCTCATATTTATATACTACTAAAACTCTTGTTATGACCTTTAACTAGGTGTAACAGTACATCCATAGGGCACCAGTTTTTGAACAAGGTATCTCAAATGGGTTAACTTAGAGAATGCATCCAGAATCTGGGCCCGTGATCCTTGAGAGAATGAAATTTGTGGAAGTTGTGGCTGCTTCAGTGCTGCTTCAGTGCTAATGGCTGATGCTATGCTGTTGCTGCAGTCATGTGATCTTAATTTTCAATGTTCTGTGACAGTTTCCAAGCCAGTCTCACAATCCCTTGCTTTCTCCCCCATATATAGCCCCAACCGGCAGTAGTCACTTACCTATCTGCTGGGGAGGAAAGAGGAGGGAGGAAGGAAAGATTCCCAATGCTCCCTACCAGATTCCCACAAGGAATAAGAAACCTCAATGAGGAAACTGACAAGAAATTGGAAGTTGCTCCTGCTCCCACTACACCCCCCCCCCCCTGGTTTTTCTATTTTTCTGTTTCAATAGGAAAATATCTCTGAAATGATGACCTAACAGGGCATTGGCTGTCTAATAACATTTTATTGTTTTAAATAATACGTGAGTGCATATATGAACAAACTCTCTACATAGAGTATTATTAACTAAAATGATACATTTGCAACTATTTTAACAAAAAACAAATATAATATATTTCACTGACAAAGTCGTTCATGTTCCCCACTAAAATGTGATTTCATTTGTATGGTTTTGATGGGTTATGTGAACCCATATTTCTTTATAAACTGTAATTGTGGCTTCAAGTTGAAATTCTAACGGGGTTCTATCATAGCTTCTTCGACAAATTATCTGTTTAAAACTTGCCTTTATAAAACTATAGTGATTTAGCTGAGGAACTCCAGTAAGGAATTTGAAAGCTAGAGTCCCAAAGCATCAGGCAGAAATTAAGGAATTAAGTGAATCTGTGGATTTCTGTATATGCCTCTTGCAACTCTGGTATTTCTTCACCATGCAAGAGCTTTACTTACTGTGTTTGATTACCCCTACTTGTTGGTTACTGAGGCTATTTTTAATGAAAAGTAGTTCTTAATTTTATGTAGTGCTGCATATCATGTGTACCTGAGTCCCACGGGAGTTGGGTGGCATATAAAAGCGACCAAATAAATAAATAATAAATAAATAAATCTCTGTACTACTAATAAGTTCTATTAGTAGAACTAATAAGTTCTTATTAGTAGAACTAATAAGTTCTACTTCTATGCCGCCCTGAGTCCTTAGGGAGTAGGGCGGCATAAAAGAACCTAATAATTAATAAATAAATAAATAAATAAATAAATAAATAAATAAATAAATAAATAAATAAATAAATAAATAAATAAATAAAAAATAAATAAATAAATAAATAAATAAATAAATAAATAAATAAATAAATAAATAAGAAGCACATCTTTTGCAGCCCAACGGCCACCATATCATGCAGAAAAGGTTTGCACCAGGAGACCAGAGGGAACCTCCGGTTTTTCTGAACAATTGAAAAATCTTTACCAAAAACCATGACAGATAGTACTTATTGTATTGCCATTCAAGCACAAAGCGAAACCTATATCTATAATATAGACCTACTGGTATATTAAGGGGCTGTCAGAGACAAAAGGAGGTCAGTCTGTTCTCCAAAGCAGATGAGGACAAGATAATAAGTAATGGATGGAAGATTATTAAAGAGAGATCCACTCTAGAACTTAGGAGAAATTTCCTGACAATGAGAACAATTAATCAGTGGAACAGCTTGCCTCCAGAAGTTGTGGGTGCTCCATCACTAGAAGTTTTTAAGAAGAGATTGGACAGCCATTTGTCCTGAATAGTATAGGGTCTCCTATTTGAGCAGGGGCTTGGAATAGGCGATCTCCAATGTCCCTTCCAACTCTGTTATATCCTTGCCCAACTCCTGATTGGCTTTATACATATCTTATTGCTTGTTAGATTTACATTTGCCATTTTCCCATGGGCTCAAGGAAGCAACATAGCACTTCCTCCTCTAAATTTTCCCCACAATAATGATCCTCAGGGATGATGATTGGTTCAAATCGACAAGTAAAGTCAACAGTTGAAGGGGAGGTTGAATCTAGATCTCTCAAGTTGCTGTGTGCAATGCAACTACCTTTCACTCTGCAGATGTCGCAGGTTGTGTCTGAAACAAAGATCCTGTCATAATTATTCCTCATGTTCTGTATTCCCCCTTGAATGTGTCCTGTGTGCAGAAAGGTAATACAGTAAGCCATTAAAATTAATGACACTGAATAGAAGCATAGCATTCCTTCTTTCTAAACTTGATTTCGCAACTTTTTTGAGCCCTTTGTTAAAAATAAGCACATATCATTTTATTTGTCTAAGTTTCTTAGTCCTATTAGGTATAATTAATAGCTCCAACTTTGGCTGCAGTTCTGCTGAATAAATGGTTCAACGATCAGGCTTCGTGACTCCTAACTGAAGCCAAGTTCTACAGTAGCAGCACATGCAGAAACAAAAAAATCATTGAATAGATGCATAAATCCATAATTGCTTGACCAGATGATGAATTGAACTTTAAATCTTCTAACAGCTACATTTTATTATCTACCTGAACCAGCTGTTAACATCATTACAGAAGTCAGATTCGTTCTGGAGAACCTAAGTAAATATTCAATTTTTTAAAATTACTAGATGAAAAAAGGTCTCCACTTTTGGAAATATACTCTTTTATAGACTAAATAAGAAAGGTAATTGTAACATTCTACAGGTTGTCAAAAATAGGAATGTCATGAATTATCGTCAAGGCTCTTAGTAGGATTGAGTTATTATTTTAGTTCTGGATGATGTTTTATAAAATACGCTTTTATGAATTAAAAACTGATCATTTTTAACTTCTATAATATATGGTCATTTCTAAGGGTATATAAATATAAAATATTTCTAGATATATGGAAAGTTTTTTTTTATTTTAAAAGTATTTAATTAAGGACTCGGGTTGTACATAAAGCAAAATGCAATTACTTTAAAAAAAATTCAATACTATTGAAATGTCATATTTCAAATAGGTAATCTAATTCTGGATCGTTTGTCTATACCCAGTGGGTTAATTTTGGATATTAATATGTTTTACTCAGTACAATGTGTCACTAATACCCAGGTGAATGAGAGATAATTGCTAAAATATATGGAACAAATAGTAATGTGGGAATTCTGGAACTTAGCCCAGAAAATGACAGTGTATTGTATGTTTTTGATGAAGAGGAATTTCAAAGGTATATTGTAGATATAAAGCTCTCCGCATGGGATTGGGCTGAAGGATCACATGAATCCAGTAGGAGTGTGCCAGGGGAGCACCTGTGCATGCACATCTCTATTTGCGCAAGCCGTGAGTGAGCACATGCACATGTGCTCCATTTGTGTGAGTGACAGGCGCGTGTACATGCTGCTCATGCAAATGGAGCTGCACCTGTGTGCTTGCCGACTGCTCGAATGGAACCTTCCCCTCCCCTCCCCCCCTCCCCTGGTCTGCAAAGCCAGAAAGATCAGGGAACTCTGGACAATAAACCCTGAAGTGTATTGTAGAGCATTTCATTCTGAACTTACACTTGTGGGGAGCACCTTAAAGTAGTGTTTTTCAAACTTAGCAATTTTAAGATATGTGGGCTTCAATTCCAAAAAAAATCCCCAGGCATTGCTGGCTGGGGAATTCTGAGAGTTGAAATTCACACATCATAATAGATAAAGTAGAAAAATGTGGGTTAGACAGCAACACCACCAGATGGATTTGAAACTGGCTGACCAACTGCACTCAACGTGTAGTGCTCAATGGAGCTGCCTCTACATGGAGGGAAGTATGCAGTGGAGTACCCCAAGGCTCTGTTTTAGGCCCAGTACTCTTCAACATCTTCATCAATGACTTGGACGAGGGGATAGATGGGGAACTCATCAAATTTTCAGATGACACCAAACTGGCAGGAATAGCCAACTCTCCAGAAGATAGGCTCAAGATACAGAAGGATCTTGACAGACTTGAACATTGGGCGCTATCTAACAAAATGAAATTCAATGGTGAAAAAAGTAAGGTTCTACATTTAGGCAAGAAAAACAAAATGCACATGTATAGTATATGTGGTACCTTGATCAACAGTAGTAACTGTGAGAGGGACCTTGGAGTCCTAGTGGACAACCATTTAAATATGAGCCAGCAGTGTGCAGCAGCTGCCAAAAAAGCCAACACAGTTCTAGGCTGCATTAACAGAGGGATAGAATCAAGATCACGTGAAGTGTTAATACCACTTTATAATGCCTTGGTAAGGCCACATTTGGAATACTGCATTCAGTTTTGGTCGCCACGATGTAAAAAGGATGTTGAGACTCTAGAAAGAGTACAGGGAAGAGCAACAAAGATGATTAGGGGACTGGAGGCAAAAACATATGAAGAACGGTTGCAGGAACTGGGTATGTCTAGTTTAATGAAAAGAAGGACTAGGGGGAGACATGATAGCAATGTTCCAATATCTCAGGGGTTCCCACAAAGAAGAAGAAGTCAAACTATTCTCCAAAGCACCTGAGAGTAGAACAAGAAGCAAATCAAGGAGAGAAGCAACTTAGAACTAAGGAGAAATTTCCTTAGTTCCTTCCTGATAGTTAGAACAATTAATCCGTGGAACAGCTTGCCTCCAGAAGTTGTGAATGATCCAACACTGGAAGTTTTTAAGAAGATGTTGGATAACCATTTGTCTGAAGTGGTGTGGGGTTTCCTGCCTAAGCGGGGTTGGACTAGAAGACCTCCAAGGTCCCTTCCAACTCTGTTATTCTATTCTATTCTATTCTATTCTATTCTATTCTATTCTATTCTATTCTATTCTATTCTATTCTATTCTATTCTATTCTATTCTATTCTATTCTATTCTATAAAGCTGCAAGTTTGAAAAACACTGCTTTAAAGCAACAGTGCCCATTCTGGAAGTGCCCAGAGTTGCAGTGGGTAGCTCCTTTCAGCTATTTTAAAGTGTTGCAGGCAAATAGTAATTCATGCTACAAGGCATCTTTTGCAGACTGAACCCAAAGCACTGTGTGGCCCTAGAATCTGCTGTTTTTAACCATGGCTATCTAGGTCTACACCAGCGGTGGGTTGCTCCCGGTTCGGCAAACTGGTAGCAGTGATGGCAGGCTCCGCCCACCCGCTTGGGATGCTTCTGCGTACGAACCGGTAGCAACGGGATTTAGAACCCACTAGTGGTCTACACAGAAGAACCTTACCACGTTTTGTGCTTTAAAAGAGCTATATTTTAACTAGGTTTAGATCCTTGTAAAATTAGATTACAATACAGTTAGCATTAACTTTTCTGTAGCTTGGTTGATGGGTATTTTAATTGTTATTGATTGTTCTTAAATCAGGATGGTTTGTTATGGTGTTTGGTTGCTGTTTTATATTCATATATGGTATATGTTTTAATATTGCATGCAATTTTTTTTGATGGGTGAGAGTTACATTTATTTCTTTAAAATTTGTATTGCTGCCAATCTTACTCATGATTCTGGATTAAGGTAAAGGTAAAGGTTTCCCTCGCACATACATACTAGTCATTCCTGACTCTAGGGGGCGGTGCTGCTCTCTGTTTCTAAGCCGAAGAGCCAGCGCTGTCTGAAGACGTCTCCGTGGTCATGTGGCCAGTATGACTATATGCCGAAGGCGCACAGAAGGCTATTATTTTCCCACCAAGGTGGTCCCTATTTTTCTACTTGCATTGTTACATGCTTTCGAACTGCTAGGTTGGCAGAAGCTGGGGCAAGTAATGGGAGCTCACTCCGTTACTCAGTGCTAGGGATTCGAACTGCCGACAAGCTCAGCGTCTTAGCCACTGAGCCACCGCATCCCCTATGATTCTGGATAGCTAACACTAAATGAAAATAGTGTTTTACAAAACAGTATACACATAAAAACTCAGCTGAGGTAAAGAACCACTATACAAATCAACCATTTTTTAACCTATACAAACCTATACAAAGACAACCATTGCATGGACTTAGACACGTATTTGATTCTCCAGACTCGGCTGCAGAACTAACTTGGTTTGGGGCTGTACATTGTCCAGAGTCATGTTATTTGAGTTGGGCAGCCCTATATGTCTACTAAACAAAAACTTGGGGAACAGTGGCCTTCATATGTTACTGAATTCATACTCTTGCCTTTTTAACCATTGGCTGCCCTGGAGGATTTGAATTGATATGTGACAACCAGCAGAGTATTGAGGGTTTCCCCCCCTCATTCCTACCTTTAATATGCTTTCTCTGACTAATACCTATTAATCACAATGAGGCTTGCGAAAAATGTGAACTCTTTTTGCAAATAACATAAACTCCTGACGACTCCCGGAGTGACACACCTCTTGGAACTATCTTAGCAACAATATTAATAGTCGCTTGCCATAGTTCTTTTCATGATAATTTTTTCCAGCTTCCTAGTTCCTCTTGCTGCCTCCCATCCAAGTATGAACTAGGCTTTACCTGCTTATCTTTAGAGCCCAGACCTAGTGAGTCAGGTGATGTCACCTGCAGACACTTATCTGTGAGTAAACATGCTTAAGATGTAAACACAACATGATGCTTAATTTTTTTTGGTGGGGGGAATTCACCATCCAGAATTTTTCTGGGGTTATAGCCTTGCTTGTCACATTGCAGGCTGGAATTTTGGCTGCCTCAGACAAACCCAATTGACATATTTATGGTTTGTATTCAGGGAGCATCCTGAATACAAAAAATAGCATATTAAGCAAGCCTTGGGAACCTTGTTTACACATAATGCAAAATATAAACCATGATTTAGAAATGACATTGGCTAAGTTCACATACTACATAAGCCAAAACTGAGTTAACCTTGTTAAGGTAATGTAATTTGTGAACCCTGCTATGGAGTTACAGCTTTCAAGCTTAACCCAAAACAGGTATTGGAGGAGGATGATCAAAGTAGACTTCATTCATCCTGATCACTGCAGAGCTTTGTGTGGGACGTGGCGGGAAAAATTAAAAATATGTCATTGTAAAAATAAGGAGAATATCTCATCAGACATAAGTAGGAAGCCAAAAAATTACAAGCAGAATTTTTTTAGTAGGAGTTAATCTGGGCAATAAAAATAAGAACGCCGTTCTCGTGCGTGTTTGATTTTTTACATATTAGAAGTGTCATTTCCATTTTCTTTCTTAATAGAATTATACTTGAGGGATGGGAATCTAGTTGGGCATGAACAATTTCCCCTTGATCCGTGTCTAGTTTGCTTGGCTGTTATCTTGTGTTCCCCTTTTCATGTAATCTCTATTGCCCTTTTGTCCTCTATTCTGTTCTTTCCTGCACGGCAAGCAGTCAGTCTCCAGCTCTCTGTTGTACTGTTTCCCAGGCACCTGGCGCCAAGCTGGGGAAGGATATTTATTCAGTGCCATAACGTAACCTCCTATTAAGTAGATTGCAGTATTCTGAGACATTCTAGGAGTGAATTGATTGTTCCTATATCTCATTGTATTGTAGTGACATCTACAGGAGATCCAGAATATTGGTGATTTAAATGCTATCTTTAGTAAATTGCAGTACATGTATTAGACATTTTTAAGTTAAATAGAGCCAAACAAAAATGCAAACAAAAAATGGCTTCTGGCTTCCTTTTTGCAGCATTTATAAATAAAGCTTAAGTGAACTCTTATTCTACAATTACAATACACCCTCCATTTTCAATCTATAAATATTTTTTTTTATTTTATTTATTTGTCAAACATAGAAGCGATATCAGACTCTACCAGCGATAAAACCCATATTCAATGTTTCTTTGGTTAAAGAAATAAGAATTTTCTTTTTGGCATAAAACAATCATATGTCCTAACTTAATTTTGGCATTACTGCATTAATGCTGCTGATATAAGCTAAGAAAAGGCCTGCTTCTGATGGGTCACTGATACAGACAGTGGAAAAACAATTAGATAATGAGAGCAACACAGAGTGTGAAGAAGGACTTCCCTTTATGTGTAACCTCCGACATGGAAAAGAGTATTCCTTTTGATCTCCTCTAAGGCAGGAGTCTCCAACCTTGGCAACTTTACGACTTGTGGACATCTGCATGCGCTGGTTGAGGAATTCTGGGAGTTAAAGTCCACAAGTCATAAAGTTGCCAAGGTTGGAGACGCCTGCTCTAAGGTGTAGCAAAACGAAAGTATGATGGTGAGGTTAAAATAAAAATTAACATTAAAAAGAGAGAAACCATACGTCCAATTTAAAATATGCTGATTGAATCAGAATTTTAAAGAAATGAATGTAATTTACAATCACTTAATTATGTTGATGAATAAAATTATCCTTTCTACTTTCTGTAGTTTTACATTATATAGTACATCTAGATTTGTACATTGCTGTATCAAAATAAAAATATTGTCAAAATATTTGCAACTCTTCCAAACTGATACCAGACATGCTTGTATTTTGAGGATTTTAAATATTTTATTCATTTATTCAACATTTTGAACTGCCAATCTAATACAGTGATCAGAATGTAATTTTTTTCATCTTTGAGATGCATCTAGTTTAATGATTAAAATTGCGCCTGTTAATTATTTCAAACAATGGAAATAAATAATAGTACTGTATACTGTTTTTGATTTTGTCATTAGAATTAGTTTTAAACTAAAGGTTACATGCATTCATGTGTAGGGAGCCAGTTTAGTCTAGTGGTTAATTTTTTTATTGCTTATTTGAACCCTATGACAATCATTAAATGTTGTACCTTATGATTCTTGACAAATGTATATTTTCTTTTATGTACACTGAGAGCATATGCACCAAAGACAAATTCCTTGTGTGTCCAATCACACTTGGCCAATAGAGAATTCTATTCTATTCTATTCTATTCTATTCTATTCTATTCTATTCTATTCTATTCTATTCTATTCTATTCTATTCAGGTACCACATTAGAAAACAGGAAATTTTGAGTTTGAGTTCCACCTTAGCCATGAAAGCCAGCTGGGTGACCTTGGACCAGCCATTATTTTTCTCAGGGTGGTTGTTATGCGGAAGGTAGGAGAAAGAAAGTGTGTTGGATATGTTTGCCACTTTGAGTTACTTGTAAAATTAATAAAAGATAAAAACAAACAAAAATTAAATATGTAACTTTCTGCATTCTTTAAAAAAAGTTTATCTTGAGGTCAGCCCAAATATTTTGTACAATTCATTTCGTCTTCAGCTTCTTTTTTCCCCCATAAGAAAAAGTATGTTGTTCCCTGTAACGTTCTCCTGTAGGGAAAACAGCAGCTAAGTGGAATACATGTTTGCAATGATGTGTCCTTTAGAAAATGATATAATAATCATCTCAGTGTCTGTTCAAGATCGCCATTTCCTGCAACTGCTTTTCACCTTATTTGGTAGATTAATTATATTCAAACTCCAACAACTGACAGTAACTATTGAATGCAAAAACTAACCTGAAAAAAAATCTTACTCCATATTCCATTTATATATTCTGGGCTGTTTTCACATATCATATTTTATAATTGCCATAAAATTACTTGGTTGTGATCAATATCATCTTAGTCCTTCTAGATGTACAGGGAGCTTGTAAACCCAAAGCATGTGGGGACATTTTTTTTTCTAGCCAGGAATCCACCTGCTTGCACTACCAAAGTAACCTGGTTTTGAGTACCTTTAAATGCTATGCATATCTGATAGAGCTCCAAAAACCTGGGTAATTGGTAGATGGCATAAACGTTATTGCTTTCCAGATTTCATTGTTGCCAAGAGTTTTGCAGCTCACATGTGGAAGCCATAATGTATGGTGTTCTAGGCTTATATCTAGGAACCAACAAAGTAACTATCCTGGGTAATAGATGCACAAATCAAGTGTGGACTCTGGCATGCTTGAATAAAGACAAATGTAGTTTGTTCCAATATCAGAAAGTCGCCAGAAAGTGACATGACTGGTGGGATAGAGTGTCATGTCTTGTATATTCAGGTAAGAAATGACATTTCTCTTTTAAATGAATTTGCTGCACTACATTGAATTTGTGGAAAACTTCATTTTGTCAAAAATATTATCTAATGATGATACACTTAGAATTGAAAACATTTTATCTCAACAATGTGGATGCAAAAACACATAGGGACAATTGGATTCAGTACTTGTTGCTCTGAACTGATAATGACCAAATCTGGGGCAAGACTGATGCTGTCGAGTTCATTTTAGTTGCTTTTTACTCTTTAGGACCATTTAGTACGTTTAATTTAATTTCTACTGCCAGCTGAAGAGAAGCATTTTTATTTTGTGTGACACAAAAAAGGTTTGCTTTGGTTCTCTTAGGAGTGAAAAAGTCTCCATTACTTGGACTGTCAATGAATATATATGTTATTGAGTGAATGGCCAGTGTTAAGTTACAAATGACAATTGACACACAGCAAGATACCTTCTAAGACAGTGGTCACCAACCAGTGGTCCGCGAGAAAATTTTGGTGGTCCGCAGAAAAATTATTTGCATTTTTTATATTGCACTAAATACCATTTATCTTTTTAAAAAATTCATATTAGTGGTTTGCGGGATTTAAAATTATGAATTTAGTAGTCCCTGAGGCCCGAAAGCTTGGTGACCCCTGTTCTAGGATAACCTTCCCCAATCTGGTGATCTTTAAACGTGTGAACCCTCACCTCACAATCTCTAGAAAAACACATTTGAAAGACCCCAAAATAGAAAAAGATTTGAGATTTGAACCTCAACCACTGACATCAACCATGAAAAAAGGAAACTGGCAAGAACCTAAACAATCACTTAAATTGCACATATTGTACAAAAACTAGTGGCATATTTTATTTTTAATATCCTATCCACACTAGAAAGCCAGTTTGGAACATATTTCTTTCTGATACTGAACTTGAGAAATTGCTGCAATAACTCTGCTCAGCCTACTGTAACCTTAATTAATTTTCTCAGTTGTCAAAATGTCATGGGTTGCCAATACAGCCTGCTTTCTCAACTTCCTGGTATTATAAATAAATTACAAATAATTGAGTCAACAGCAAAAAAGATACATTTCACAAATCTCCTTGGGGATTGCCCTGCACATTTGACTGAAATATAGCCAGGGCATTTATTATCTTACACTGAAGCCTTTTCTTTGGGGAGGATCTGACAACTGAGATACAGCACTTGCATTTGTGAGAAGAGATTGTCTATTTAGGAAGCCAGAATCTGGATGATCACTAGATGGCAGCAAGAATTAAAATCTTATTTACAATATGCTATCAGTTGGATTTTTGCAACCCAAGTCTAATAGCTCTAAGGCAGGGGTGGGCAAACTATGGTTCTTTGAGGACCTGTAGACTTCGAGGACCTGTAGACTTCAACTTCCAGAATTCCTGAGCCAGCCATGCATGCATGGCTGGCTCAGGAATTCTGGGAGTTGAAGTCCACAGGTCCTCAAAGAGCCATAGTTTGCCCACCACTGTTCTAAAGTGTTCCATTGGCACAGTACTTTCATCAAGCAATGAAGCAAAGACAACTATTTACAGTTTAGAAAACTCTTATTGTCATCAGATTTATGGCTGGCAAGTTATGAATCATTTTCCTTGGTTTATTTTCTTAATGGCATTTTGATACCAGATTTGATGGTTCTAGTCACATCTTCATTGGCAAAATATTTTCTCCTCCTCCAAAATATTGTTTAAAAATATTTCCTTCCATCCTAAATTAAAGTTTATAGAATAAAGAACACCCTATGATTCATTCTTCTCCTTTTCTTTGGAACATTCATGTAGCTTTGTGTAATAGAAAAACACTGCCCTGGTTTATGCAACTTAATAAACTCATAGTATGTTTTGTTTTTTGTTAATAATGATGATTAATGATGATTCATATACAGGTAGTCCTTGATCTACGAATGTAATGGAGCCTGCCCATTCCATTCATAACCCGAGGATTCGTAGGAGTGAACTGAGTAAGTTGAACGCAGTCACTTCGTCCTTTTGCCTATGCATTCGCTAATCGAATGCGCAACTCGTTAAGTGCACATGAGGTAACTCGGGATGGGGAATGCCATGGGGGGCCTAGTGATGGAATAGGCCACTTGCTTCAGACCACCCAAGGCTACCTCTGACTCACTAAGATACCTCATTCTCCCTCCCCAGGGTTCCTATAATTGCTCTCCCCCCATTCTGCCGCGCCGGGTCACTTGCCTTATGAAGGCCTGCGGAGGAGAGCCTTTTCTGTGGGGGCTCCGGCTCTCTGGAACCAACTCCCCCCAGAGATCCGGACTATTCCCACCCTGCTGGCCTTCCGTAAAGCCATTAAAACATGGCTCTTCCAGCAGGCGGGGTGATATTGAGATCAATCCCCCATGTATGAATGTCGGTGTGTTTTTTAAACTTTTTTAACTTTTAAATTATTACTGTTTTATATTGTTCTTAGACTATGCTGTACGCCGCCCTGAGTCCTATGGGATTTGGGCGGCCTATAAGAACCATTAATAAAATAAATAAAAATAAATCTCTCTCCTCTCCAGCCTCTCTGTTTCTTTGCCTGCTTCCTCCTTCCTCATTGGCAAAGCGCTTGATGAAGTCTTTGGTGATGAAATACAAGGCGGAGAGGGCTGCGCACACCCTTCCGGGTCTCCATTCTCCCTGCCAAATTGCTTGAGGATTGCGTCCCTTTAGGCTTCAGCAGCCCTTTGCAAAAAGCCTTTGCCAGTAGGAACAGAGCTTCGGAGGGACATGCCAGTGGTGGGTTCCTACCAGTGCGGTCCACTCTATAGTAGCGGCCCGCTGGTGACATCACAGTACCGGTGCGGTCGGTTGCCAGTGCCTGGGCGCCACCATTTTTTTAAAAAAATTAATTTTTTTTTTAAAAATTCTTCTGCGCATGCCCAGAAGCCGAGTTTCCGGCACTGCTCATGTGCTGCCTTCCTACCCCACAGTGAGTCCAAGCAGGGGAGGATGGCTGAGGGAGCGCATGAGATGCTGAAAGAATGGGCGGCAGGACCTATCTCAGTTCCCCTCCCTTCAGCAGTCCGAGAAGCCACGCCTACCCGGTCACATGGCTGGCAAGCCACACCCACAAAATAAGCCACACCCACAGAGTGGTAGTAAAAAAATTAGGAACCCGCCCCTGGGACACGCCCACCCTTCCCAAGTTCCGTTGGTGCCGACAAACACTTTTTGCAAAGGGCTGCCGAAGCCTGCAGGGACGCAATCTCCCTGCAGGCTTCTGCAAGAAAATGGCAAACGGACGGAAGGCCTGAAGGGCCGAAGCCTTCCCTCCGTTTGCAAATGTTCAGATAATAGATTTGCAGATAATAGAAACCTAAAGTATGAAATCATGCAAGATCAGTAGCATGAGATCTTGCACTACTGATCTCGCATGGTCTCGCAGTACGTTGGCCTCTGTTCTCTGTGAACACACTGAAAGCTTGAAGCAATGAAGCAAGCAAAGATACTACGAAAGAGGAGATCTTCACAAGATAAGTGAGTCTCCACAGGCTCGGTTCCTGTAAAGACCTGGCAGGGAGGGTGGGAATAGACAGGGCGAATGTTGCATACCCTCTGTGGTTGCTGCAACATTTGTAATTTCTGGACTTGTTCGTAAACACCAGAGGATGCTTATCGCGTAACTCTGAACGCTCGCTAAGGGAATGTTCGTATCTTGGTGGATGACATAACGTGTGACTCCAGTCGGTTATGATTTATTCAATAAATCTTAGTTAAATAACAGCTTGTTTTTAAAAATGTTTAAATTATAACTAATGTAGTTGTCACTCCCTCACACACATAAACAAGCATATACTGTACACCTTGTCCCTCTTTATTTTATCCCATTTTCAGTGAGAGAAATGTTTGTTGCTTATATGGATCTTTTTATGCCTCTGTCTGTTCATGTTACTTTCCATCCCCCATCCCTTCATTGGCTGCCATTTGTTTGATCAAATCCTGTTGAAGCTGCTCTGTTGTTCTGCTTTGTCTTGCCTCTTCCTGCAATCTCTTGCTTTGCAGCAGGTGTTCTTTCCTTCCACTTATTTTTTCCCCTTCCTTCTGTTGCTCAGGAACTCTAATCCCCCCCAGATTTTAAAAGGATCATTTAATCTCTGTTACCTCCTTTTTCTCCCTGTTTTCATATGATTGCTTTATGAATTGCATGTTACCCAAGGCTGTTCATTCTTTTCCATATACGGTAATTATTGCCCAGTACCTATTTGTTGAGACACTTCCATAAATTTTGTCAGATCTTAAAATTGAGGAATGATTGCATTCCTGATGTACTTCCATGTTTCCCACAGTGGCCTGAGAAGACCTGTGAATTCCTAGCAGAGCAACGGATTTCATTCCAGGAAGCTCAAACAAATTTGTGTATTCAACCACCCCTTTTAAAATTTATTTGCAGTGAGCAGGTTGATTGAATTAATTGCAAACATAAACTGAATTTGGCATGTTGCTTCTACAAGAGATACAAGGAGATACAGCCAAATTCAGTATGCTGCTAATATGCTTTGGGTAGTCTAATTTTTGTGCAGCATCTCATGATATTTATTTATTCTTTACTTTTTTTACAGGTCTAATTCTTGTACATCATCTTATGATTTATTTATTCTTTATTATTTTTGACAGGTAGTCCTCAATTTATTATCATAATGGAACCTGCCCATTACAGTTGTAAGTCATAAAGTGGGTCGCCCATATTACTGACCCAATTTTATGACTCTTTGTGGCAGTCATTAAGTGAATCACTATGATTGTTGAGCAAATCTGTGGTAATTAAATGAATGTTGTGATTGTTAAATACATCTGTTGCTCACTATGAAGCGTTTTTGTCGATTATTTGAAGCAAATGACTGTTTTGGCAAAAAAAGTCACAAATCACAGTCACATTACCATGTGGCACCGCGAATGGCTTTAAAAACAGACTGGTTGCTAAGCACCTGAAATGTGGTCATGTGACAGCTGGGGGGGGCTGGCCATCAGAACTTCAGAACTGGATCGTAAGTACCTCAGGGGGGATCTGTTATAACTTTGAATTGTTGCTAAGTGACTGATCGTGAGGACTATCTGTACAAATAACTCATGGTGGCAAACATACCTAATAGTCCTACCTCCTCCTATTTTCTCTACCGCCATTCTGTGAGATGGGTTGGAAGAGAGAGAATGACTGGCCCAAAGTCACCCAGCCCGCTTTCATGCCTAAGGCAGGATTAGAACTCAGAGTTTCCCATTTTCTAGCCTAGTGCCTTAACCACTAGATCAAATTGGTTCTTTGACCAGGACAGAGTAACCAATCCTGTGAATTGTCTTTAAACAGGCTTTCTCTGGCCTTTGTTTTTCCTCAGAAAAATCTTTAAAATGGGCATGCCAAGGCAAGCAGCAACTTTCTCCTAATAATTATTACTAATATCTTCTAGTTTCCTGAAACTTTCCTCCGATTTCCTTCTTAGGAAGTAGCTTTTGTTTTACTATTTCCATTTCCAGGCTGCTGGAAGAAGTTCAAATTTCTTAGTTTTAACCCAAGTGCATGCAGACAGTGTGAGATAGGGGAGTTCAAAATGAAGTAGCTTCCTTTGGTACCTGATACCTCATAATATAAAATTAAATAACTGAGCTAGTTGTACACTATGTGTGTGTAACATGGCATGTAACACAATTCTCTGAATGTTGCTACTTTTAAAAAAATTCACATCTCTTTAAATTGCAGTTCAATGGTTGAATAAATGCAAATTACCTTTCTACCAGTTTTCTGCTTATAGACTATCAGCAATGCTACAAGCAAATTGTTTCTGTTGCAAACATGGACTTTCAACTAATAGCTATACTCAGAATTGTAATCTTACTGTCTTGGCCTGCTAAGTCTAGCAATTGCCCTTTCGTTCATTCCTAGGCCTGTTTTCCACTTACTTTGTAATTCTACATGAGACTGTCAAGCTTGGGTTGCTCAGGTGATTAAGTAAAACAAATTAAGTGGGTTCGGGCTGCCCTTCTAAGCTCAGTCATCTAGAAGTTTTGTATAGTGCAGATTGGGTAGGCAATCAATTTCTGGTGAGTCTGAGAAGGAAAAAACAACAACAAAACACATCCTTACTGTTTGCTATGTACCGAGCAGTTATCTTGTATTTCTCAAACATTAAAGGTAGGAAACCAATTTTCTCTTCTGTGTTTTGAAATTAACTTGGCCTTTTGTCAAAAAAACATAGCATTCTGTACAGCCAGCTTTCTAAAATAAGAAAGATGATCAGAACATTTGTATCTGTCACATGGATGAAATGTTATTTCATCTTTGTGAAAAATTTCCTGGAATTTCTCTGGGTTTTATTCTGACTTGTGAAGTCCTTGTGTTCTCAAAGTTTAGTTGTTTACTTGCAAATGTTTCATTACTTAACAAGGCAACAGCATCAGTGCCAGTGAGTGTGGGGTTTGCTCCGTGTTTATATACAGTAGTTTGATTGTTTATCTAGTGTTAATCCCTGCTTATCTGGATGTAGGCTGCTAGAAAGCATGTGTTCTTGTCTTTTTGTTTTCTACTTAGCCTATTTATTGACATTTTTGAATAGTGTATAAGTGTGATTTATCTCTTATTGATATTGATGGCTGATTTGTCTGAATACCAAGCTTCCAGAAATTCCTTAGTTTTTTTAGATCGTAGAGCTTTTTAGAGCTTAGCCTAGGATCCATCTGGTTTCCTAGTTAAAACTATGATTGAATGTGTCATTGTGCTTTTCTTGGTTATAGGCTCTAGAGATACATCAGAGATTTGCAGTAGTTCATTTTCATAATTTACTTAATGTGAATCTTTGCAAAGAGATTTGGGCCAACCATAAGAAAACAATTAAAATGCAGGCTTTTTTTCTGAACAGGTATCTTAATTCAGTTAATCCACTAAAATGCGCTTAACCGGCTTGCATAAAAGACAGTCCAGGAAAGTGCAACCCATCCTTAGTCAAAGATAACAAATCACCAGACCCGGGGTGGGGGGAAGGCAAAAACCCAAAGTCACTCTGTCTTGCCAGGGTTGAGCCAATGTCAGTCCATCCCATCCAGACCCTTACAACCTTCAGGCATTTACATAAATAACTGGTCAAAAGGAGAACCACCACAGAACATCCCATTCCTACCTCCCAGATCTGATCCAGGAAGATAACATAGTCAATGATATTGAAAGTCCCTGAGAGATCCAGGAGAACCACAACAATTGTCTGACTCTCATCGTGAATCTTCCAGAAGTCATCGACAGGCATGATCAATACTGTCTTAGTAATACCTTGGCCTGAACCCAAATTGAAAAGGCTCCAAATAATCTGCATCATTCAGGGCATTCTGAAGTTTCATTCCAATCACAAGATCTCAACAATCTTCCTGAAAAAAGCAAGATTGGAGACTGGACAAAAGTTATCTAAAACAGGGTGGGTTCAAGGCATGTGGTACTACCCCTTTCCACAAAGAGGCATTAATTTCCAATTTGACCCAACCATATGCTATTTCCAGGGAGCTTTAACCAACCAGAAAGGTATGGGTCCAAAACACAGGTAGCCAAGCTCACATCCAAGAGGATCCCGTCAACTTCCTCAAGATCAAGCAAGTTGAATTCCTCCCAGAGAACAGGTCTCGGGCATATCACTGTCACCTCCCAAGGATGTGCCCCAGCCATTGTCAAAGCAAAGTCCCCCACTCCACTCTGTAGTGCCTGCCTGCAGCCCTCCCAGTCCACTTGTGCTCTGTAGCTCTTGCATGTGATCCTTGCTGACTTGCTCATGGAAGGATGAGGAATTCAAAAAATGCCGCATATGCACAAAGTATGCCCACCACACCTGCCTGGAAATAAACAAACATGTAGCCAATTTCCTACAAGCAGCTCCCACATTTCTTTATTTCTGTCCACCATGTTTACCAATACTGGATAACCTAATTACCATGTCTGATAGGTTCCAAACCTTGGAACCACAAAAACACAGCAAACATACATCGACTCCATGGAAACACGTTTAGAAGGACGCTTCACATTTTTGGATAAAAAAATTACAGCACAGATAAATGGAAATCCAAATGCTCAAAATCATATTCCAATACAACAACCACTACCTCAATCACAAGCTCAACAACCACTACCTCAACCACATGCACAACCACAAACATCTACCAACCATCCAAGCAATATATCCTTACTAATCAAAGATACCCTTGAGCATGAACAAAAATGTAATAACGCTATTTTATTTGGACTAGATGTCACCAATGAACCTGATATCACAAAGGTTTGCAAAATTGTTGCACCAACTATCTCCCCCAATGAAATCATCAAAGTTTCCAGAGATGGCCCCAAGTTCAAGTATAGAGACAGTTCGGTGGCCCTACGATTCTGTAGAGTCGTTTGCAAGGATGAAATCAGCAAACGAAAATTCATTTATACTATAAACACTATTACCAGAAATGACTCCAATCCCAAAAAACTTCGCTCATGGCCTCACCTATCCATACTGTAATGAATCCACTCCTACAAACTCTGAGCAGAACTCAAAAAATGTCGTGACTAAGGATATACTGACCTATACATTGACTACCACACTGACTGCATCAAAACTAAGTCCTGCAATCCGCCATCCAACATTCAACCCCCCATCACCCAAAACCAACCCAACATCCAATCCACCTTCAACCAAAACCAACCCCCATCAACCAAAACTAGGTATGCACACCCCTTACTCCCTCATAATCACCCACTGCTGATCTTAAATGCAAACTAATGAATGCAAGAAGCATCATAAACAAAATACCCGAACTTCTCCTCTTACTAAAAACTGCTAAATTTGACATTATATTTGTTTGCAAAACATGGCAAATCTATCTTCCAGAAACCATAATCTGCGAACTGACCTTAAATACCACACTTTGCTTCCTACTATGTTATAGAGCCCCTGAACCTCACTACTAATATGGGCAGCCTCCTACCCACACCCTCTTATTTTTCTTGGTGACCTAAATCTACCTAATATTAACTGGACCCTAAATGAATGTACAACTGAACCCATACATTCAACCCTTTACAATGCTATTACCAGTCTAGGGCTAGATCAACTAGTAACAAACAATCCTAAACTCAGAAATTGTCTCAATCTCATCTTCTGCAACAGTTTACACTCAATTTATGGACTACAAATAAAAGAACCCTTTTCCAACAGTGACCACAGCATGATTGACTTTTGTCTCAATATATGTCCTTACAAAAACCACCATAATGATGGGATAACCAATTACAACTTTCAAAAAGTCAACTATGATATAATAGACGCCGACCTCTCATCTCTTGATTGGCAAATATTATTGTCTGGCAGTAAAACTGCGGAAGACCACTACAATATCTTTTTGCTTGAAATCAAAAGAGTCATTAAATTATACGTACCGGTACCACTAATAATCACCAAAACCAAGAAAAACAAATTACCCATAAAAATAAGGAAGCTCCAATCCAAAAATAGATCTCTTTGGCAAAAAACCAAAACTGGCTATGTTGCTAACTTTAAAAGCTGCTACAAAAATGTATGCCACCAAATAAAGACTGAATGCACCAAGTATCACATCGATCAAGAAAACCTTCTGCGCACGAAATCCACATGTGCCTTCTATAACTTTGTAAATAACCAATTCAAAGACTCGAGATCCATCCCACCCCTTAAAGGACCGAATGGTAAATACTATAATGATGAAGCCGTTAAAGCCAACCTCTTTAACACATTCTTTGGCTCAGTCTTTGTAAACAGCAATGGTTCATGCCCAATATTTCCTAGTCGTACCACAAATAACTTCAATGATCTAACACAAATCGATTTTACAGAAGATAACGTTGAAAAGGCATTGCGCAACCTAAAACCATCTCTATCTATTGGACCTGATGGACTATGTGCATACTTCTTAAAAAAGCTCTCCACAGCCATAGCTGAACCTCTAAGCATAATTTTTGAAAAACCCTTCAGGACTAGCTCATTACCCAACTTATGGTCACTAGCCACAGTCATCCCTATCTTCAAAAAGGGTGATCCCAGCCTAGTTGAAAATTACAGACCAATCTCTTTATGTTGCATCACCTGCAAAGTCATGGAATAAATCATAAACCAATCCATTACTCTCCACTTAGAGGCACCCGCACTGCCTATCGGATATTAATACAATCGAGAGAGTCCAGAAATATTTCACAAGAAGAGTCCTCCACTCCTCTGCTCGCAACAGAATACCTTATTCCACCAGACTTGAAATTTTGGGCTTAGACAATTTAGAACTATGTTGCCTTTGATCTGATCTAAATGTAGTTCATAAAATCATCTGCCACAATGTCCTACCTGTCAATGACTACTTCAACTTTAACCGCAACAATACACGAGCACTCAATAGATTCATACTTAATGTAAACCGCTCCAAACTCAATTGCAGAAAATACGACTTCAGCAACAGAGTGGTCAATGCTGGAATGCACTACCTGACTTTGTGGTTTCTTCCCCAAACCCCCAAAACTTTAACCTTAGACTGTCTACAGTCGACCTCACCCCATTCCTAAGAGGTCTGTAAGGGGCATGCATAAGCGCACCATTGTGCCTACTGTCCCTGTCTTATTGTCCTCATTTATCTGTACTTACTTTGCTTATGTTTGTCTATACCTATACCCTGCTATCTTGTACATGTTAAACAAACAAACAAACCCTGCCTGCTTGCCCACAGCCTGCACTGATCTGCCTCATAACCTCATGAGCCAGTCTGCGCTGTATTGCGTCTGCCTGCAACATCCCTGCTACATGGCACCCACGCACACACCCTTGCTCTCCTTGCCTGGAACTCTTGTCTCTTTCCATTTTAATGATCTGCATGGTTGTGGGTTACAATTACGACCAAGTCTGCCAGGATTGCCATCACTAAGAGAAATAGTTGTGTGATGTCTCATTTTATGACTGACTGCTTAGCTTTGGAAATTTCAGTTCCAATTGCTTTCATTACTTGAGGGCTACCTGTAGTCCCAAAGAAATCTGCATAGGATTTTGATCTTAGTTTTCACACTGGAATTAATAGATGACACACACACCCTCTTCTCTTATACAAAGAAAACTATTTGCTCATCTCAGATGCAGGTCTTTCTCATCCCCTCCTACGGATAATTTTAAGTGAAAAGGCTGAAGATTGAAACAGAGTGTTCTGCATACAGAGTGTGCCATAAATTGATCTCTCTGACCTGCCAGTTTTATTCCACCCTCCAATGTCCATTTTTCTACCTCTGTGTAAGAGAATATGAGATCGAAAAAAAATGGAGAATTGGTCCTTATGAAGCAGAAAAAGAACAATGTTGGGTTGTTTAACCATGATTTATTGGGAGGGGGGAATCAGTTTTCACACATCCTCTAAACTGTAGGCCTGAGTGTACAAGCCATATTATCTGGTCTTTTTATAATAAACAGATAAAGGATTTGATGATTTAATTTGCCATGTGAATCTAGATGAGCAGCCATCAGATCTGGGTTGTTGTAAGTACCTTATTTGGGAGTAGTTGTAACTTTGAACGGTTGCTATATGACTGGTCCTAAGTCAAGGAACTACCTGTAAACTTTTTGCAGAGAAGAAAAGAATTAACATGGCAAAAAGAGCACCCAAGTTTTTTTGATAAAGCAAATATATTTGCTCTTCAAATTTTCAGTATGAGAGTGTGATGTTATACCAGAAGTAGGTAACCTGTTGCTCATCAGTACATATCTCCCCAGTTATACAGTATTGAGCTCTAAGTAGCATTGACATTGGCAAAGAATTGTGGCATTATAGTCCAGAATATTGGGGAGGGGGAGAGGAGTGCATGAGTTTGCTTTTCTCTGCTTTTAATTTTATTTTTGCTTATGCAACATTTAGTTGCTGATTTGGACATCAGTAATCCACATGAATGCAGATGGCAGAAAATAATTATAAAAACTGCATCTAGTGTTGGGACAGACTTTTTCAGCCCATATCTAATGGCCCTGCACAGATACTCAACCAGTTTTAGTGCTAATGGCTGCCTATGCACAACATACTAAGATTTATTATTTTTAAGCGTAGTTAGTGTTGTTTATGTGATGCTCTCAGGCCATTTGGTTAATCAGTGGTTTGGAAAATTCATTACTTCAGCAACCATGCATGTTGTATGGATATAGCCTCTCTTGATCAGGGGCGATGATACAGAAAAATTTTTAATTTTTTTATTTGAAGATTTCTCATATGCCTTTTTGTTTACACCACTTGAAATTCAGCAGAGTGGATTTAACCAGATGACTCTAATTACCTCAAAATAAAGTTGCTTCTGTGACAGAAGCTTTTAGCATTACACAAAAATTAAACAGTAATGAATTTTGAAACAGCAATTAATGTAAAGGTTGAAGTCCATCAAAAGTGCATGAAAGAAGGAAAGAAAATGAAAGAACAAAGTTGTCGAAATTCATTTTTTTCTCACTAATCTACATTAAGTAATGTAATATTTCAGTTTTTTTTCTTTTAAAAGACATTTACAGACATTTCTAAAATTCTGTTTTCCCTTTGTCAATATGCAGTGTTGAATGCAGATTAATGAGGGGGAGAAAATGAATTGCAACAACCGTAGAAGGCTGCAGCATAACAAAATTGACCAAAGTGAAGGAGGTCTGAATACTTTCTGAATGCACTGTACATGTATGTTAAATGCTTTTTTCTGTAACCAATCTTGAATTCTAAGCTTAGCAGAGCATCAACCTATGAATCCTACTTTCCCAGTCAATTTTTTTTTCATTTTTGACCCTTACCTATGAAGATCTTGATAGAGTTCCTAGCTTTTTTTTCCCTTTTGAGAAAAGAAGGCAGCAAGTTAAGGACACAGCTGGCAGATATTCAGGAAAACAGCCAGATCTTCAAAGCTTCTGAAAAATCCAGCAGGGTTATGGGCAACCTAGACTTGGGTATCATGGTATTCCAAAAGGCAGACATCACAATAGAAGAGGCATAGTTCTTGGAATCTACTAGATCAGGGGTGACAAATTCAAGGCCCGGGGGCTGGATCTGTCCCATGGGGTGCGTAAATCTGGCCTGAGGGCCCGGCTTGGAAATAGCAAAGGACCCGCCTGTGGTGCCTCTGCTAACAAAAACAGGGCGCGGGAGGACTGCATGTGCCCCCCCCCTGTGCCCCATTTTGGCTGGCAAAGTTCTGCAGGAGGCCATCCAGGCAACAAAATGGGGCATGGGGGGGTTTACGCACACTTCCCCGCACCCCATTTTGGCCAGCAGGGTGCTGCATGAGGTATTTGTCCTCCCCCCGCCACCCCCCGGCTGGCACATGGAGGAGAACTACAATGCTGATCCGGCCCTCAAAACAATCCAGTTTGAACCCCCTGTATTAGATGGTGAGGATATTGGGCATGCCCCTCCTGACAGACCCAATGGGCTGAGTAGAAACTATTGAAGAAAGAAATCCTTCAAACACTCTATCCTCATGCCACAAAAAAAATTTAAATTGTGGTCAGACACATGTTGTGAAACAAAGATGAAATATTAGCATATTGAGTCATACTCATATTTGCTTGGGCCATCACATTCTGGATCAATTGCAGTTTCCAGATGTTCTCCAAGCACAACCTTAAGTAGAGCACGTTGCAGTAGTCCACTCAGGAGTTGACCAAAACATGACTGACTATGCATTAGCTTTGATTAACATCGAAGCCGCTGAAGAAGAGAGATGTAGAAGTAAGTGGTTTAAAAATTTTTTTGCAGTTCCCTCTAATACATGTGCTAAATGTTACTTAATCTATTTTGTATCTGGATTATATATATTATGTGGATGGAGTCACAGTTCAGATCTTCAGTCTAAAAGAATCAGAATCCTGAGTCCTAAAAGAATCAGAATCCATTTGTGGAATAGTACCAGGGCAAAAAATAAAAAGTCCCCAAGTGCACAGACCAAGCAGGCTACCCCTTGCATTAAGTTGTGCTTTTGGCTTTGCATCAGGGGTGAGTTCCTACCGGTGCAGTCAACTCTGTCGCACCGGTAGCGCCCGGCCAATTGCGCAATTTGCACACGATGGCTCAAGTGCCGTCCTCGCCAGTCCTTCGCGCTGCGCTATCTTTTTCTGGAATTTTGGGGCTTTTTTTGCTTTTTGCACATGCGCAGAAGCAAAATCTTGCGAGGGGACGCGCGCGCATAGCGAGCATGCATGTGTACATAGAGAGCGTGCATGCGTGTGTAGCGAGCGTGCATGCGCACAAAACGAGATTATGCACGTGCAGGGTACCGGTAGGCAGGTAAGAGGAACCCGCACCTGCTTTGCATATTGTATGATCATACAGTAATTCTCCAGTCCAACAGAAGTTTGAGTAACTCAGATATGTGTTATTCCCCCAATCATGGTTAAATAAATCATAGTATGTGGATCCAGTTACTATGTACCGGGATTTGAATGACTAGTCTTTTCTATGTTTTGCTTATTCTCCCAGCTTTCGTTCTTTGTTTGCAGACGATGCCTCATTATTTTTCCTGTGGTGAATATCTGTTTTGTTGATGTAAGCTTAGCTTTCACACAGTAGATCTGGAAGGTAGCAAACTCTTGTCTTTGAAAGCTGCTTTGTACCTTTTCTATTTGTATGTATGCTGTGGTATTGTGCAAGTACTAATTTTCTCTACATGAAGTTAATTGCAAAAGAAAAACCGATTTGCACGCTTTTTTTGTATGTCTATTCAGAAGCTGAAAGACTGTTGCTTAAAAGAGTGAACACATATGGTTTTAAAAAACAAAATGTTCGCATGACAATTTTCTGACTCAATAAAAAGATTAAGCTTTGTTGGAGGCAGCATTTTCCACTAGAGTTGAAGATTTATTTATTTATTTTTTGCTTAGAACGAAAATGTCCCTTAAACTAATGCAACCTATTTTTTTTGTCAAAACAAAAACAGTCCTTTTTTGTAATTAAAACCAGAATAACTCTACAATGTCAGTGTTACAGACATTGATGTGGCCTATATACAATAACTTATTTCTAAAAGTTTAGTTTTGTTTTTTAATAAACTGATGAAACTTTATAATTGCAACATTTGGAAGAAATTAGTTAACAATAAGGTGCCAGTATAATGAGTGCTGTAGTTTTTGAAGAATACTATTGGTATTAATAAACCTTTTTCCATCTACTTGATACGTGACTGGTAATCATTACATCATTACATAACTTCCTAATCTAGATTATAATTTATATTTAAATTTATTTTCCATGTGTTCGAGAGACTATTTAGCTATACTCACTGATTGTAACTTTCTGTGGAAGAATTTTTCTTCTATTTGAACTCTCAATTATTTTTCCCCTTGGAAATGCCATTCTTTTTATATTTGTGCATACTGTATTATTTTAGCTCATGATGTCCCCAAATACCCAATATTTTGCAGGACTCTTTTTTATGTGCTGATGTTCCTGTGTTCCTGGAGCACATGTCTATCAGGGCATACTCTCAACATAACAAATAAAAGAGGATATGGTGAAGGTTGGTTAATGGTGTGAAATGGTATATACCAATGGTATAAGTCTTAGTTAAGTACCTGAAATTATTTTAAAAACATCTTTTATTGTACTTCAGCCCATGTACCTAAAAAGGTGTAAAGGTGTAAGGGATAAATTCAGTTTTAATGAATTTAGGATGGACCGAGCCATGTTTCTTTTTCTCATGATGTGTTTACCAAGGCTTAGCTAATATTGATCTTGTAGCCACAGAGTCTGAGCTTAAGTTGTAATGCACCCATAAACATCCTGGTGAACATTATAAACCTTTTGTCCTCAGTCCCTACTCTGAAATTATGTTAATGAATTTGAATGACAGTTCAATGTTATAGCTTGTAACAATAAATGGGAAGGTAAGGACTGCTCACCTCTGCACAACAATGCATGCAAAGAATAAAGTGAGGGAATTCAGATGGACCCAAATTGGATATTTTTAGTGAGAAAATCATATTGTTTGTTATTTAGGGCATAAAAAAACAGAGAAGGAGCAGTGTTGCTTTCATAGTCAGGAAGGATAAAGCAAAGACAGAACTTGAGTATAATGCAGTCAGTGACAAAATAATGTCAATTACACTTTATGGATGTCCCTTTAATATGACAGTGTCCTAAATTCATGCTCCAATCATTAATGCAGAAGAAGAAGAGTTTGTTGAGTTTTGAGTTCAAGTTCAATTGGAAATGAACAAAACATGTTAAGATGCCTGCTTTGTGACTGGAGAGTAAAATGCCAGAGTTGGAATAATAAGATGGAGAATATCCACCACATAGGAAAAAGAGATGAATTGGGAGAGTGACTACAGTTTCCGCCAATACAATTATTTTTTCATTGCTAATGTAATTTTCAAAATGAAGCCTATATGCTTCCTCATAACATGAAATACATAGAAATCAAACTTGTATATTTTTGTACAAAAAGGCAGAGGAATTCAATTACACTATTAGATCCAAGGATGGCTTCTTAAAAAAGGGGGCAGACCATTTCCTCTTCCTAAAAAGAGGCATTGCCCATGGATTGGACCCATATTAGCTCTACATGGTACAGTATATTAGATCAGTAATCAATATCATAGAATATTACAATTATATGTGACATTTTCTGAGTATCTGCAACATGGGCCATATCCTTGCTTCCCTACAACCTAATCACATGCCATCTCCCAGGAGGCCTTATCCAGCCTGGAGTTATTATTTATTATTCTCCAGCAATGCTCGAGATATCTGTAGCATTTTTAAATCTCCTTTGTAAACCAAGAAGCTCTATATCACGTTGCCGTCATGTGACATATCGCAATGTTTCTTCCTTTGGTGGAGCTGGGGTGAGTGTGGCCTGCGCATGATGCATCCGGCCCAGGGGCTGCAAGCTTGACATGATGCATGGGGTCCATAATCACAAAGAGTCTTCACAGGTGCAAACGTATCCACAACAGGCCATTGTCACAGGCTCATTCTAAGCCACAACTAACATATTGGTTGAACCAAGGTGTGGGAGCAGTCCCAAGTCAATCAATCAATTTATCTTGGTGGATGAAACAGGAGTTTCATGTCTGAATTCACAACCACCTTAAGAGTTATGAATGAGCTGATTAGGGAATATTCTTTAGGTAAGGCATGATCTACACATTTATTATTAATAACTACTTAAGTAGAGTATTTATATTTTTGCATTTTATGACCATTTGACCTTGAAGCCCTCTGCTTTTTTTCTATTGATCCATATGTGCATTATTCAGAGTTAATAATGTGCCAACTAACCATCAAAATAGATAAGAGGTACAATAATCATGTAGAATGTGTTTCACTTCCATTAATAGCAATTTCATTTTGGATCCTGTGATCAGGAAGATAGACAAAATGTCAGCAGCATGTCGAATTGTTGATCAATTGTCTTCTATAAGGAAGGTGGGGATTTTTTCTGCATTTTTTTCTCTGTGACCACTAGACAAACCCAACTAATTTTTTGAAATTAGTCTTTCTTTTTTGGCTTCTTTACCATCACATATAGCAAAATTGGTCATGTTCTGTTTTCATGATGGATGGGCAGAGTTGATTCCCTTCATCTAATTAAATAAAAACATCTAATTTTTTCCAACATTCCATTGAGTTGGAATGAAAAAAAAAAGAGTAATTCTTGTGAAATAAAACATGAAGATATTGTGAGATTTGGCTATGATATTTACCGTCTTTTGACAAAACATTTGCTTATGTATCTATTTGTACATATTGTGCAATATATCTGCTGCTTGTAACATTACCGATTCCTGACCTATTCTCTTAAATTTAATATTGGATATATCTGAACAGGTGGTTGTTCCTTTAAAAATTTAATAAAGTAGATCTCAGTCATAAAAATAAATGCCATGATCTTTCTTTAATACGTCACAGTTTTTTTTAAAAAAAATATTTTCTTAATATCTTATTTCTCTCTAAGCAAATAATTCTCCAGTGAAAACTGAATACATAACAAATTGAGCTTTCTCTGTTGTTGGTTTGGTCTTATCAGTTTTCTAATGATATGTTTAGTTAAATGTCATAATTATATTCCACATGAACTCTGATGTTATATTTGTATTTTGCATTATTAACTATATTAGAGAGATGAAAGTGTGTTAGGGAAGATCTGAGGCAGAACAAGGATTCCAGTGAGTCTAAGACAATATTACCCAGATGGGGAGTTTGGCAAGCATAAGCTGCTTTTTACCATCTGTTTAATTTTTTGCAACAAAGATACATTAAAACAACTGTAGGTTAGGCAAGAATTAGAAAATACAATTTCCCTATAGTCAATCCAACTCTCTAACTATATAAATGTGGATTTCCAAATGTGCTCTATATATTGTTATTTGTATGTATGCGCACATACAAAGACAGTGTAACTAATTTTGCTTTACAAATCAAATATTCGTGATGTGCAAAATGTCAGTACCTTTAGATAATGTAATAATCCCATGCCATTTTTACTTCTGGATTAGAGATTATTTCTACACAGTTTGGATATATTTACAGTTTCTGTCCTCAATGCCCCAACTGTTATTTGAAGAGGATAGACTTTTGCCTTCACCCCAACCAATTAGAAGGCAGCCAATTGTCTGCTAACAGAAATCTGGATGCTTGAAAAGCTTACTTTGGCAAATTTTGGCATGAGTTAACTAATCCACAAATACAGAATGAATATTTGGATCAGAACAGACCTAATTTTGTAAATCATTGAAGTTCTGAGCTTGAGACATAGCAAATGCATTAGTGCATGCATATTTGAGGATCATAACTATTTCAGGAGTGTATGTTTTTTTTTAAAAAAGGTGTTTTTAAATGTGATATGCAATCTTTAGCTTGCATATCATATTGTTAAATCTTAGCTTAATGTTATTGTATAGATTCCACCATTATGAACTGTGTGCATATGTAGGAAATCTATCTTCACCTTCGCCTGAAGAAACTCTGGGCTTTACCCTCCTTATGCTTTTAAGCAATACAGTAATCCCTCGCTATATCACGGTTCACCTTTCACGGTCTCGCTGCTTCACGGATTTGCATCGTGCATTGTGTTCTGCATTCTGATTGGCTGATTGGTAAAACAGCTTGCCAAGAGCAGTGAAATACACGTGAGGCCAGGGGTGAAATCCTCCCGGTTCACACAGCTCAACAACCTGGTGGCGTTCGCGGCGTGGGGCTTCCCCCACCCGCTTCCCCCGCCCACCTGGATGTCGGCATCTGCGTTCTTTTGCCCTCTGCGCATGCGCAAAGCTGAAGTTACTACTTCACAGATTTCGCCTATCACGGGTTCTTTTTGGAACGTAACCCCAGCGAAAAACGAGGGATCACTGTACATGTTAATAAAACAGTATTGCAAGAGACTGGTTACATATTTTTAAAAGAATCATATTTAAGGAGTGAAAAATACTTGTTAGATTTATATTTCATCTTTTTTAAAAGAAGGAGATGGTAGCAGATTAAAAAACAAACAAGACCCTTTCATTTTACCTTCACAGCAATTCCTTCATAAGATATTGCATGGCCCAAAATTGCCTGCTGAACTTCCATGGCTGGTGATATTGCTAACCCAATAAGGGTCAAACTAGTCCATTACTGTGCATTACTATGACTTTAACAATAAAGTATTGAATAGAGGGTGGTTGCTGTGGGGAGGAACTACAAAGCATGGGAAAATGTGCAGGTGTCATGGGCAAAGAAGATGCCATAGGCAGGTGCTATGGCGCAGGGAGGAACAAAAAAGCAGTGAGAGTGGTTTACAACCTCCTGCCAGCTTCCCCATCCACTTTGCTTGTGGGAAGCCAGCAGGGAACATCGTAAATCATGATTATGTGACTGCAGCATGCTGCAACATTGTAATTGCAAGCAACTGAGCGCCTGGATCTGGATCATGTGCCCACAGGGATACTATGATGGCCAGAGCAGTGAGGACCAATTGTAAGTCTTCCTCGGTTTAATACCACTGCAACTATGACCAGTCAGTGATTGAGCTACGTAACTTGAGGTCTATTTGTACAAAGTTATCAGTTATTCAGAGCTCCGCCCTATGGAAGATAATTTATTTTAAAAATTAGGGATGATGCTGAAATTATGCATATATCAAGTTTAAATCTTAGATGGTCATGAGAAAGAGAGGGAGCCTCAGAAAGTGTAATTTAAATGTATTTTCAGGAGCAGAATAGCCTCAAAGGTGGGGTAAGCTATCTAAGAATGTTAGTAAGAGGACTACATTTGAACTCACAGATTTTGGAAATACTAAAAAAAATGCAATCATCAAAAGAGACAGAAGTAATAATAACACTCTACCTGAGGGACGCAGCTGAAACTTTTAACATTTACCATTTTTTTTACAATTGAAGCATTTCATACATTCTGCATGTTTCTATTATTGAATATCACTTAATAATAGAATGGACTATAACATTCTTTAATGTGCAAAGGAATCAATTAAAGCAGTATTTTTCATTTTTGGCTACTTTGTGGTTTTCAACTCCCAGAATTCTTGGTTGGCTGGGGAATTCTGGAAGTTGAGGCTCGTACATCTTAAAGTTGCCAAGTTTGAAAAACATTGAATTAAATTTAGTTTTTTCCTGCCATCTCTTTTTAAATGACTCAGCTTGCTCACTAGAGTGCAGCAGAGTGCATTAATCAACCTTGCTAACTTTATAGGGACCAGGGAGCAAAATGTATTAGCCAAATAGTTTTTGTTAGCTCTTTGACCAGAGCTTCGAGTGACTAGTTTTGAGCAGCAAAATGCTATCATGATAATTTTGATTATTTGATTATTATTTATACCATCATCTTTAATATAACTTCCATTGCAATGAGCAGGAGTGTAGCTTTACTTTGTCAGGTTATATGGAGGTAGCCTTATTGTCAATTTAGCTATCAATATACAGTATTTAGAATTTCAGTTATTTTCACTCGTAGAGTAAATTTTATTTCTGTGTAAATTGTCTGAATTGTGTCAATGTCTGTATAGTTTTAATTTCCTCATGGGGAAGTTCATCTCTTTTTCAAAAGCCAGCCAATACCTAGAATGTGTTTTAGAAATTAAGAATGTAATATAAAACAAGGTAGGAGACTCAATTTGTTATAACCAGACTAGAAACCAGGAGATCATGAGTTCTAGTCATGCATGAGGGACAAAGCCAGCTGGGTGTCTTGGCCCAGTCCTTCTCTCTCAGCCCTAAGAAGGAAGCAATGTGAAATCTTCCCAAGAAAACTTATAGGCGCTACAGCGGTGGGTTGCTCCCGGTTCGGCCCGGTTCTGTGAACTGGTAGCGGCGGCTGCGGGAGGCTCCACCTACCCGCCCAGGACACTTCTGCGCATGTGCAGAAGCATCATGTGCGAGCGTGAGCATGAACTGGTAGCAAAGGGTTTTAGAACCCACTACTGAGGCCCTAGCCCAGACAGTTGCCAGAACTCAACCCTGATTTGAAGACACCCCCCGTCAAACCCCCAAGATATTCTTGTTTGATGAGTTATGGTGGGTGGTGGGATGCCATTCTCCATGGAAAACCTTCATTAAAGTTGGATATTATTGCATGATTTGGATTTTTATTTTATAGTGAAGAGTTTTGCTATCTAATGCAAAGCAGCAGCTGAGACCTTGTTGAAGCACTGGAGGCGAAAAAATATTAGAATCTGGGCATTGTTTACTCTTTATAATTATTTATCTACAATTATTCAGAGTGCTGTATGGGGCCAAGACCTGAATTCCATTTTGTGAACATTAAATATAATTATTCTTCAGTTATGGATGTTGATTGTTCTATGAAAAACTTAAATAGAGGGGCTCCACATGGGATCTCCCTCCTGAAGCCATTAAAGCCAACCTCTTTAACACGTTCTTTGGTTCAATCTTTGTAAATAGCAATGGCTCATGCCCCACAATTCCTAGTCGTACCACAACTAATTGCAACGATCTACTACAATGATTTTACAGAAGATAACATTGAAAAGGCACTATGCAGCCTAAAACCATATCTATCTATTGGACCTGATGGATTATGTGCCTACTTCTTAAAAAAGCTTTCCACTGCAAAAACATATGGACTACACAACTCGACCGGGGTAAAGCAATAGGCGCAATTTACATAGACTTCTGCAAAGCCTTTGATTCAGTGGTACACAACAAACTACTTCTGAAACTAAAATCTTATGGCATCTCTGGACCCCTACATGATTGGATAACTGCATTCCTGTCAAACAGACAACAAATGGTTAAAATAGGGAGTGCCCTATCAAATCCTGCACCTGTCAACAGTGGTGTCCCTCAAGGCAGCATTCTAGGACCAACACTCTTCATACATAAATGACTTTTGTGATCACATTATAAGCAACTGTGTTCTCTTCGCTGATGATGTAAAACTTTTTAACACTAGCGACACTACCGACTATGTGTCAGAATGGTCAAACAATTGGCAACTCCAAATCTCAACCAACAAATGCTCTGTCTTACACATTGGCAAAAAAAAAATCAGAACACCAAATACAAGCTGGGCGGATACAACCTTGTAGACAACCCTCACTCTGTTAAGGACCTTGGAGTACTCATATCTAATGATCTAAGTGCCAGAGCTTACTGTAACAGCATTGACAAAAAGGCATTAAGAGTTGTTAACCTAATCTTGCGAAGCTTCTTCTCCGGTAATATTGTATTGCAAACTAGGGCATATAAAACCTTTGCTAGATGAGTTTTTGAATATAGCTCATCTGTCTGGAACCCGCACTGCATATCAGACATTAATATAATTGAGCGATAGAGATATTTCACGAGAAGAGTCCTCCACTCCTCTGCTCACAACAGAATACCTTATTCCACCAGACTTGAAATTTTGGGCTTAGACAACTTAGAACTACGACACCTTCGGTCTGACCTAAGTGTAGTACACAAAATTATCTGCTACAATGTCCTACTTGTCAATGACTACTTCAGCTTCAACTGCAATAATACCCGAGCACACAATAGATACAAACTTAAAGTAAACTGCTCCAAACTTGATTGCAGAAAATACGACTTCAGCAACAGAGTGATCAATGCCTGGAATGCACTACCTGACTCTGTGGTTTCTTCCCCAAACCCCCATAACTTTAACCTTAGACTGTCTACTGTTGACCTCACCCCATTCCTAAGAGGTCTGTAAGGGGCGTGCATAAGCGCACCAAAGTGCCTACTGACCCTGTCCTACTGTCCCCATTTATTCGTATCCATTTCCTGTATTCATAATCATGCTTATACTTATATCTGTTATCTTATATATGCTTATAAAATAAATACAATAAATAAAAATAAAAAACTAACAGAAACAGAGAAAAAAACTCGTATTTATCCACAAAATGCTTGCTGACAGCTAATTTCTGCATATCCAATCCTTAATTTTGTTTAAAATTTAGATTTGTTTACTCTCATTCTCATTAAAACACAATATGGACTTTTAGCCATAGCTGCAACCATGCCAAAAAATTTAACAGACAGTTTTACTTATTATGGGAACTGATATTCCCTCCTTGTTGATCAATAGTTTAGGCTAAGCAGAAATTAGAACTTGCAGATATTGTCCCTTTGATTTTTCTTGAATAAAATAAAATTTCACTCAAGGGTAATTTGATTGTAAGATATGCAGCTATATAAATACAATGAATGAATGCAAAATAATAAAGTTTTAGAAATGTATAGAGCTCCTGATTGCTAATTTGAGCTGAAATAGCTGATTTCTTTAAAATTATTTCTTTTTCTCCATCTATTCTGGAAAAATGGAAAGATATGTTTTTTTCCTAAAAAATCTGTTAACATCTCTGTAATTCTATAAATCTCAAATTACTCCAATTGAAAAAAAAAATTCAGATTATTATAGAAATTCCACAGTATGACTAAGATAGAAATAGGAATATTTCCGTATCTTCCTACTTGCAGCTCATGTTGTTAAATAGCAGCACAATGGTCATCATATTATTTACTCATAGTAATATTCAGTTATCATTAGTAATGTTGCTGCTTCTATCTGCAATCAATATAATAAAGGTGTTTAATTGCAATAACTCAGGCTTTATGTTTTTCCCCTTAGCAAACTGTCCAGTAACACCCACTATGTCTTGTGATATCTCTTCTGACTTGTTACAACTCTCCAGGATCTCAGTCTGAGCTTTTCCCTTTAACTACTACTTGAACTTTTTAATAGGATGCACGCTGTGGATTGAATCGGGCACCTTATGCGTGTCAAACAGATTTTATACTCCCAAGCTGTGACTATTTCCTCTGATTCTGGAACACTAGAAAACACTTCAGATACAGGCTGGTATTTCACGTAGCAGGCATAAAAATAGTTTCTGCATTTAGATTTCCAAAATAGGCGTTATTAACTTCTGCCTTGTGTTGTGCAGGAAAGACATTATTCAGACTGATGGAGCATAACATGTAAAAGATAGTTTATAGCTATTCTCTAAAAATAGGTACCTAACCTAACAAATTATTTTAAAATATGAAAATTAAATACATAACAGTCACTTCTTAAGACTTCAGTGGCAAAGTAAAATAGATGGCATTACACATCCAGGTAAAATATATTCATAAATTGTGATGGAAATAAGCCATCTATTTATCTTTATCCATGGGATGGAAAATTCAGCAGTCTTACTGTGCCATAGGTTTTTTTTTAAACAGAAGAGCCTATGAGCAATGTTTAACCTGACTTAAATAGTAAATGTCTGGGTTTATGCTAGTTGAAAACTAGTGCTTAATATCAAAGGCACATTTATCAATTGTTATACTCTTCCCCAGTATATAAAAATTCAACAATCTCTAACCATAGTTTCTAAAAATTTCTAACCATCTTTCTGCCAATGGCTCCTAAGGAAGTAGTAAATGCCCCTATGAAGGGCAATTTTAAAGGCTCCTCTCCACTCAATTAAATTATCGGATCAAGCTTCTTGTGAGCTGTTTGATGATCAGTGAAAAGCCATAGTAGTATCATTTGTGCTGAGTTTCATGACCTTGGGTAAGTCTGCATTCAGACTGCCAGCATCTTAGTTCTATTGTGCAGAATTGCAAAACTTCTTTAATTGTCAGTTAACCTATAGTATAGGGTCATCATATGTGAGCTACAAAATTCCAAACAAATATTAATAGCAGTACACAGACATTTTGCTGCCATCCAGCATTTGTGCAGCCTAGATATATTTTGGAGATAGGAAGAATCCACCAAGATGGTCATGTGTTATGCAGTGTTTAAGGGGCAGAGTTGAGAAATGATGTGTACAACTGTTCTTATCAGAAAAGAGAAATGTATATGGTTTAATAGTAAGAATAATAACATCTGTCAATTGCAAAAGGCCACACCTCTTGAATCCACACATATACTACACTAGTATATTACAACATACTAGGTTTTTGGGAAGAACTCAATGCGTATGAAGACCAATGCCAGCTAAAGAACAGGCAGCTGTGACTTCACACATTGTTGTGAACATAGAATAATAACATTCTAAACAATGATTATGCAATAATCATACTAATTTATGGCTGAAACTATCACTAAAAACTCAGGTATAACCCAGATTGCAAGGTCATAGGAAGTCCAGAATCACTGAAATTGAGAAAACTTTCAGATTGGTTCACTAAGTCAGCAAGGGATACTTGATGTAAAAGTCAGAAAGGTCCAGGAACAGAGCAAAGGGCATCAGTTGTCAATACATTCATAGTGAATGTATTGACAACTACGTATATAATGAGTGTTGTGGCATCTTCTCAACTACAGCTACCAGTGCTTAGAAGGCTGTGCAAAAATTCAGCAATTTCAGAGGGCAGATTGGTTTTCAAAAAAAAAATTTCTCTCTTGGACCTGTGAGTTGATCACCTGTCCAAACAGCAGGCGGAGGCAAAGGCGTGGGAGAAGTCAGGTGATTTGGACTTGCTGCACAGGTTGCGGGAAAGCCGAGAGTCGGTGGGCTGTAGTGCATGGCCTGCCTTGGGAAGCTCATCTTCATGTGGCAGCACTGACAGCAGACGGAGACAGAGGCCTGGGGCAGAAGGCAGGTGATCCCAACATGCTGCGCAGGCTGTAGGCAAGCCGAGAGACGCAAAGACGATCCTCTTGCCTGCCTGCTCCAGCCCATTGATTCTCGGCTTTCCTGCGGCATGTCTGGATCACCTGCCTTCCCCCCCCCCCATATCTCTGCCTGCTGCTGGTACCGCCACATGAAGACAAGCCTCCCACAGCTGGCCGCTGCTTCAGCCCACCGACTCTCGGCTTTCCCATGGCCCATGCGGCATGTCTAGATCGCATGCCTGCCCCCACCTCTGCCTCTGCTTGCTGCTTGGACAGATAATCAACTTACCTGTGTTACATGTGCTGCAGCTGCTGCTGGACACTGTCAACACGTGTGTGCTCACTGCTTCCTGTGCTGGCCATGCCCACTCCTCTTCACTAGGGCTTATTTTTGGGGTAGGGCTTATATATTAGGTGCACACTTAAAATCAGGCTAGGGCTTATTTTGGGGTAGGTCTTATTTTCAGGAAAACATGGTACTATTTATGATTTTACATACTGCTTTTCTGTGGGAATGGGAGGAGATGCACCTGTGCATCTTTGTCTTTTCAGACTCCAGAACAATGCTATGAGGTACGTTAGGTTGATAAATGAACAGCCCAGAATAAGCATTGTGGGTGCAAGAGGATACGAGACCACCTCCTATGTCCCATTCCAACATCTGAATCCTGACACTCCAGCAGTATTCCAAAACATCTAATAAAGGTGACGATATTCTGAGCATTGCTGCGACTAACTTAGTAGTTTTTAAAAAAGTATTAGGTGCATTCAGTCGTTTGTTGAGTTTTTTTCCTTGAAAGGCAGGACAACATGTTTTTGTAGACTTTATATTGATTTTTACAGCTAGTTGCTATGGGAACAGGAAGGGAAGGGAGTTGCTGCTATTATAGCATATTATGATCAAGAGAGATCTGTTTGGCCATCTTAGGAAACAGATTGGTGGCAGGTTTGATGGAGGTAATCTTATACTCAGTCATTTTTTTTCTTTAGATTTTTTTTGTAAGGCAAAATACAAAAATACATTAGTTATACAGTTAAGAAACATCCACATACAGTATAATGGTTAAATATATTAAAGAGAAGGAAAAAGAAAAATAATAATAAAGATCTGCATAATATTCCCATACATCGCAGCATTAATCCAGTCCTGAAGCTTTTCAAAGCTTGTTATTAAAACTAGAGCATATCAAACTATGTTGTTTCATTTTCTGATTTTTAGAATACAGGCATAGTTTGTTATATTGCCATTCACTTTACTGTGCTTTGCAGATAATGCATGTGTTTTGTTTTGTTTTTCAAATTAAAATCCCAAAGGTGCTGTTTCAAAAGGCAGCTGATTTCCTTTGTTTATCCTTGAAGACATTTTGCTTTTCATCCAAGAAGCTTCTTCAGTTCTGACTGAATGGTTCTGATTCTGATTCAGAATTGAAGAAGCTTCTTGGATGAGAAGCAAAATGTCTTCAAGGAAAAACAAATAAAGTCCAGTTGTTTTTTGAAAAAGCACCTTTGGGTTAACCACGACCTGGGTGACTGAAACTCACCATAGACATTTACAAATTAAAGGTTTGTGCCAATCCTACACTGAGGAAGTTTATGAACACCATTTTTTCCAACAGAATTTGCTCACTTCTTGTACCTGTGTCACATTTTGGTAATTCTTACAATATTTCAAATATTTTCAGATGATGATTTGCATATTTTTAGCAAAATTTAGTATTTTCAGTTAAGCTATGTGTCAGGCCTGGAAACCATTTTGGGCCTTGGATCTTCAGACCTGCCACATTTAGTGCTGTAGGAAACTGGGAGGGGGGATTGTGTGAGCGGAGAGATATAGTCAAAATAACATTCCTTTCTCTGAGAGTCAACATTCCTCTGCACCTGGAGGAGTGTGCTTGGGAGGCTTCTCAAGTTGGGACGGTGCATTGATTGGACAATGTGATGGACATGTGGGTGCTGGGACAGGGACTTGAACTTTCTTTTGGGTGTGGAAAAGCGGAAGCTTTCAGATTCGGATTTTCCCAGATGTGCCAATAGGACATCTCTAATGAAATGGAGCTTTGAGGAAACTCAAGCCTCGGAGTTTTCTTTCATTGGGGGTGTTACTTGGAACCCTGACGCTATGTACATTCAGCTTTTTTAGACATAGTACTACTAGACACTTAATAATTACTGTATAATTTAAACACGACTTTTGTAAGCCCTGGGAAACCAAAGCACTTGTATGACTTGCTTTATTGCGATATTCACTATATTGCAGTGGTCTGGAGTTAAACCCACAATATCTCCGGGGTATACAAAGATTTTTCAAAAATAGATATTAAATTCATATCTCTAATATTTTTCTTCATATCAGGAAGATGTTGCTTTCCATTTAAATAAGATTATCCTCTCTGCCTAGATTCTGGTTCGGTAGAACCAGTGACTTCATAAAATAACAGATCCATATTTTAGGAATGTAATTTAATGTCACATTTACATCTTTAATTATTATATTTGTTTTTAAAATTACATTTACATATATTGTTATTTTGAAATAGAACCAAAACTATATTTGGATAAGACTAAACTTTATGCCCTCAATTTTTAAAGAGTTCTTGACTTTCTTACAACTCCAGCTAAAACTATCTTGAGGTTCAACCTTTCTGAAACATCTTTGGAGAGGTCAGATTCTGTAGATACAAAATAACATATTCTGATGTATTACGCATGATTTAAAGAGTCTGAGGTTCCATCTATCTCTAAGGCTGCTAAAACATCTGGGCTTAAACATCTGTTTTGTCATTGCATGTTTCAGTTGTACATATTGCTGGATTGAATCATACTCAGAATGCAATCACTCAAGGTCTTTAAAACAACCATTATAAATCAATTGGTTTAAGGTATTTATCCCTTGTTTTTGACCTAAGAACATCTTTCCTATTTACTTAACATTTGGATTATTTCCTTTAAAAAAATTATTTATTATTTTATCACTACCGGTAAAGATAAAAATGTTCCCAACAACCTCCTCAAAATGTTGGAAGTGTAAAAAAGAGAGAGGAACTTACTACCACCAATGGTGGACGTGCCCTAAAGCCAGAACCTTCTGGAACAAAATTAGAGCTTGGCTGGAAGAAATAATACAGAGAGAAATCCCACTAAAACCTGAATTTTTTTTATTAGGGATACTCCGTACAAAATACTCAAAAGAAGAAAGATATTTAATACTACATATAGTTACAGCAGCCAGATTAACATATGCCCAAAATTGGAAACTAGAACATACCCCCACTGCCTTGATGGTCATCAGAAAAATACTGGAGTGCGCAGAAATGTGCAAATTAACAATGCAAATACATGGGAAGGACGATACAGATTTCTACCAAATATGGAACAAGCTATATAATTGGATCAGCCAAAACCCAAAATTAAAAATTTGGCAGATGAATTGAGATATGTTTAAAACCACTCTCTTCTGTAAGTTGTAACTAAATGAATTAACCTATGGATGACTACCACTGACACCTATGTTATGGAACATACTTAAAATGTATATACAGATTTCGATACAAAACAAATACTTCAAGAACGCTGTAAAAAAGTACTCGATTTCTTTGTAATGTTGCGTGTAAATATGTGTATTCGTTCGTGCTATATGTGTTATGTCCGTGTGTTGTTGTATGTTGTTCGTGTTCTTTTTTATTGTAAAATTTCAATAAAGATTATTTAAAAAAAAAACAACCATTATAAATCAATTGGTTTAAGGTATTTATCCCTTGTTTTTGACCTAAGAACATCTTTCCTATTTACTTAACATTTGGATTATTTCCTTTAAAAAAATTATTTATTATTTTATCACTACCGGTAAAGATAAAATACAAAGGAAAGGTGAGGGGGGGAAACCCCACCAGACTAACAAACATCCAAACTAACACCAAAAAAGGAATCCATATATACAAAAGAAGAAGAAAAAACCCAAATATTAAATACATCTAACATTAAACAAGAAAAAAATCAATTCCGGCTGAATGCTGAAAGATACATTAAAAAATCTAATATATTGCCCTCCCCTTATACAATGGATCTACAAATATTTATAAACTTTCCCATCTATATTTTTAAAAAATGCTATATTACATAAACAAATTTGGATTATTTGCTAGCCTCAGCTTTATGTGATTCGGAATAAGAACTTAATCATTTATGCATTAATATCAAGTATAGCAGCTGCAAATGAGGAATTTTATTTGTTATATACCCCAAAACATGCAAGATTTTGGAGAGGTTACATCAGGGGTCGGGAACCTTTTTGACTAAGAGAGCCATGAAAGCAAAAAATTTGGAAATTTATTTCAGTGAGAGCCATATAATATATTTTAAAAGTGAATTCAACTAAATGTCAATAGGGACAATGGGATATTGAGAGAATCCCTGTCTTTGTGCTGTTTAATTTGTTGCTGCTGTAGCAGCTTCCTTGCTCCAAAGTGATATTTGTCTTTGAGTTGGTGATTTCCATCATAGCATTGGTAATGATTCTTTCTTTCTTTCTTTCTTTCTTTCTTTCTTTCTTTCTTTCTTTCTTTCTTTCTTTCTTTCTTTCTTTCTTTCTTCTTCTTCTTCTTCTTCTTTCTTTCTTTCTTCTTCTTCTTTCTTTCTTTCTTTCTTTCTTTCTTTCTTTCCTTCTTCTTCTTCTTTCTTTCTTTCTTTCTTTCTTTCTTTCTTTCTTTCTTTCTTTCTTTCTTTCTTCTTCTTCTTCTTCTTCTTTCTTTCTTTCTTTCTTTCTTTCTTTCTTTCTTTCTTTCTTTCTTTTTTTCTTTCTTTCTTTCTTTCTTTCTTTCTTTCTTTCTTTCTTTCTTTCTTTCTTTCTTTCTTTCTTTCTTTCTTTCTCTCTGCAAACCAATCCCCACCGTGGCTCCTTTCTCCCTCGCCCAGCCCTCTTCCAAGACGTCAAGTGCGGGGAACCGCACCAAGCGAGGTAGGTGGGTGGGTTGCTGAAGAAGCCCCGGAGCCCCGCCGCCAACCTGCGTCTCCTGCTGGGAAGGAGCCTCTGTCGCTGTCTCTCGCGGGGTTCCAGCCACCCGACTGAGTCCCCGACCGCGGCACCGGCAGGGTTAACGCGCATGGGAGGGAAGGAGAGAGCGCGCTACCGCCGCCGCTGCTACTTTCGCTGCTCCAATATTTCTTTGGTGGGCCTGCGCAGGAGGGACCGCTGAGCAGAGGCACCCAGCGAGCACCCAGGTGAGAGGCGTGGGGATGCCAGAAGTGGCGGCAGCGGCGACAGGCTCCTGCCCGCGTCTCCCACCCGCCTCTTGCCTTAAGCTGCCGGGCGCCTCTGCTCCATGGTCCCTCCCGCGCGCACCCACCAAAGAAATATCGGAGCGGTGAAAGCAGCAGTGGCGGCGGTAGCGCTCTCTCTCCTCTCCCATACGCATTAACCCTGCCGGTGCCGCGGTCAGGGACTCAGTAGGGTGGCTGGAGCCCCGCGAGAGACAGCGACAGAGGCTCCTTCCCAGCAGGAGACGCAGGTTGGCGGCGGGGCTCCGGGGCTTCTTCAGCCGCTTGGCTGGAGAACGGCGGGGATGTGGCCATGGCCGTTTTTTAGCTCCCCCTGTCCCGGCTGAACGCCGCCATTTGGGTTATTTTTCCCTCTGTGCATGCGCGCGCATGCACAGAGGGAAAAATAACCCAAATGATTGTGGTCAGCCGGGACGGGAAAGCGGTGATTGTGTTCAGCCGGGACGGGAAAGCAGGCAGGAGAAGCTCTGCGCCGCAACCGCCGCCAGTTCCATCGGCTATACGCCGAAGGACTGGCCCGGGCGAACCGGGAGGATTTCACCCCTGCTGCGAGCCATATGCAATCATCAAAAGAGCCACATCTGGCTCGCGAGCCATAGGTTCCCGACCCCTGGGTTACATGCTTAAGACTTAAATAAGTCTAAACAGAGTAATTTTTTAGTTTTCTGCCTTTCTCCTCCTCAGAGAAACAATTCATTGCAGAAGAATAGAAATGGTAAAATAAAAGCCCAAGGATAAAATTAAAAACCTGGCAGGTTAACTGTATCTTCACTGTAAGGCAGCGGTGGGTTCTAACTTACCTCGCTGCCGGTTCACTTCCTCCTGCGCCACTTGGCCGCGTCTCGTGGGTGCATGCATGCGCAGTGACAAAAAATCCCAAAAAAATCCAGAAAAAAAAGCCAAAAACAAGATGGCGACCACATGCACAGTGCCAGAAACTTGGCTTCTGTGCATGTGCAGAAGGAAAAAAAACCGGATTTAAAAAAAAATCAAAAAAAGAGATGGCGGCGCCCAAGGACTGGAACCGACTGAACTGGTTCTGTGACATCATTGTGGTGTCATCGGGCGAACTGGTCCGAACTGGGAGGAACCCACCTCTACTCTAAGGCCACCTCAATTTGGCCAAAAATGTTTTAAATTTTTTGTTATTTTAAATTTTTATTTTATTTATTTTAATTTTTTTCTTATCAGTCTATATCAGTATACCTTTCTAATAGGCATTACCATTAAAAACCCTCTTAAAATATACATTAGTCTCAATGTAATATTCATTTTAATTACATTGAACTTATTCCAGAGACTTAATATTCCAGTGGAAGTGTTAAGCACTGAACTATTACTTTGGAAATCATATCTAAACATTTATATCTATAAATTCAACATATTCTGATATATTTGAAGAAAAATAAAAACCCAGTATTTTACAGCATTTGTAAAAAATATATTATAATTTCCTGCAGTAATCTGTATATAATGTAGATCTTTTCAGAGGTTTTACCAGTTCATAAGGAACAAAAAGGGAAAGGCCAGCATGTAGCGGAGTTTAATGTGTGGCTAAAGGAGTGGTGTAAAAGGGAAGGCTTTGGTTTTATTAGTCATGATGTCTGCAGCTAGTCCAATGAAAAACTATAATTAATAAAGACTATTTTTTTAAAAAAAAGAAAAACTATACAGAAGAGATGGTTTGTATCCATCAAAGAAAGGGACTGAGTTACTTGGTATTAAATTCACAGATTTCCTGGATAAACATTTAAACTGAACAGCGGGGACAGAGAATTAATTGATACAGAACATTTCTGTCCCCAGCAATCTAAAATTAATAGGGTTATCAGTGCATGCAACATAGATGTGGGTGCGGATAAGATTATCAGCCCTGCTGTCAAGCAAAACCAAGCATTTAATATTGAGTGCCATACCATGTGCACTAATCAAACAGGTGGCAAGAAAGTAGGGGCAGTCAGGCACAACACAGCTTATGTAGACAGTAAACACAGAGTCAATCAAAATGGACTCCAATGTCTACACACCAATGCACAGAGTATGAGGAATAAACAGGGTGAATTAGAAATTCAAGTAAATGAGGGAAGATATGACATTGTTGCCATTACGGAAACAGACAAATAGAATATACAGCTAGAGGGATTTAAATTATTTAAAAGAAACAGACCAAATAAAAGAGGAGGTGGAGTTGCACTATATATAAGAAATAACTACATCTCTACAGAAATAGAGCACAACAATAATGAAAATTATCTTGAATGCATTTGGGTCAATATTAAAGGGGGCGAAATGACATTACTGGTGCCGGTGCGCTGTGCATGCATCTCCACTTTTTGGGCGCGTGCGCCCCCTCGCGTGATTTTGCTTCTGTGCATGCGCAGAAGCAAAATCGCCCAAAAATTCACAGAAAAAGATGGCGACGTGTGCGACGGACTGGCAGAGAGGGCTCTGGAGCGGTCGCGCGCAAATTGCACAATTGGCCGCTCCCTACCGGAGCTGTGCACCGGACAGCTCTGGCAGGAACCCACCTCTGGTCTACACTATAGGCCACCCAACCAAACAGAGGAAGTAGATGAACTTTTTGCTAGTCAGCTAACTAAGGTATGTAGGAAACATATCACAATAGTAATGGGGGATTTTAATTACCCTGACATCAAATGGGAGACAAACTCTGCACCAAGTGGAAGATCCAACAGGTTCCTAACAAGCCTAGCACACAACTTTGTTTCCCAAAAAGTAGAGAAGGGAACAAGGGGATCTGCCATATTGGACTTAATTCTCACTAACAGAGATGAAATGATAGAAGCTGTTGAAGCTACAGGAACCTTTGAGTGCTCAATGGAACTGCATCTACATGGAGGGAAGTATGCAGTGGAGTACCCCAAGGCTCTGTTTTAGGCCCAATACTCTTCAACATCTTCATCAATGACTTGGACGAAGGGATAATATAATGTGCAGATGACACCAAACTGGCAGGAATAGCCAACACTCCAGAAGATAGGCTCAAGATACAGAAGGATCTTGACAGACTTGAACATTGGGTACTATCTAACAAAATGAAATTCAATAGTGAAAAAAGTAAGGTTCTACATTTAGGCAAGAAAAACAAAATGCACAGGCACAGTATATGTGGTACCTTGCTCAACAGTAGTAACTGTGAGAGGGACCTTGGAGTCCTAGTGGACAACCATTTAAATATGAGCCAGCAGTGTGCAGCAGCTGCCAAAAAAGCCAACATAGTTCTAGGCTGCATTAACAGAGGGATAGAATCAAGATCACGTGAATACCACTTTATAATGCCTTGGTAAGGCCACACTTGGAATACTGCATTCAGTTTTGGTCGCCACGATGCAAAAAGGATGTTGAGACTCTAGGAAGAGTGCAGAGAAGAGCAACAAAGATGATTAGGGGACTGGAGGCAAAAACATATGAAGAACGGTTGCAGGAACTGGGTATGTCTAGTTTAATGAAAAGAAGGACTAGGGGAGACATGATAGCAGTGTTCCAATATCTCAGGGATTGCCACAAAGAAGAGGGAGTCAAACTATTCTCCAAAGCACCTGAGGGTAGAACAAGAAGCAATGGGTGGAAACTAATCAAGGAGAGAAGCAACCTAGAATTAAGGAGAAATTTCCCGACAGTTAGAACAATTAATCAGTGGAACAGCTTGCCTCCAGAAGTTGTGAATGCTCCAACACTGGAAGTTTTTAAGAAGATGTTGGATAACCATTTGTCTGAAGTGGTGTAGGGTTTCCTGCCTAAGCAAGGGGTTGGATTAGAAGACCTCCAAGGTCCCTTCCAACTCTGGTATTCTATTCTATTCTATTCTATTCTATTCTATTCTATTCTATTCTATTCTATTCTATTCTATTCTATTCTATTCTATTCTATTCTATATCCCAAAGGCCACACATTATTTTTTCCAATTACTTTGGATAAACCATATTGCTGTACATCAGGGGTGAAATGCTATCTGTTCGGCCCGGTACAGGTGTACCGGTAACGGCTGCTGCTGGTGGTTCGGAGAACCGGTAGTGATGGCAGCGCGAGGCTCCGCCCACACACCTACACGTCGCCATTTTCTTTCTTTTTAACCCTCTGCGCATGCACAATGCGTTCTGCACATGCACAGAGGGTGAAATAGCATGCGTGCAAGCGTAGCAAGGATTAAAAAGCGCGCAAGCAGAGTAAGCGAGTGCACGTGAACCCGTAGGGAAGGTAAGTAGATTTCACCGCTACTGTACATCCTTAATAAACTAGCTAATTATAATGATCTAAAATGTCATTGGATACTATAGTATCGAGTGCCATTATATCTTAAGATTCAGGACTAGATTAGAAAAAGAAAACCATTTGGGATGAATTTGACCATGGGGTAAAAATAACCAGATTGTAATCCAAGATGGTGGAACCCACAATTTCTTAGAATACATTTCATACATTTAATTTGAACCATATCAAAAACCATTTCAGTGCGTAACAGCATTAGAATAGCTGATTCTAATTAATTTTTGCCATGATAATAAAATATAATTCATTAGATGAATATTATCAGATGCTTATCTTTTTTTTATAAATATGGGCTGAGATGGATGAATTATAAATGTAACATTCTGTAATATTCTGGCTAATGTTTTGTTAATAATTTAGCATCCTCATTACACAATAATCTTAATTAAGATTAATTTAAGTCCCACTGTTTAACTGTGGTTAAAAACAGTGTGACTTAAATTAATCTTAATTAAGATTATTGGGTAATGGTTAATTGTTTTAACTGTGGATTAAACAGTAAAACAGTGAAGTCTTGGATTGAGGAGGCAAAGCTAAAGCTACAGGCTTGCGCAGACAGGATCGTTTTTGAAGCTGCCTCAGCAAATTTGGATGAACTCACTGATACCGTGAATCATGCGTTAGCTTTTGTGAGGACATGTGTGCACCGACTAAAAGCTTGCATAGTGTATATACAGTAACAATTAAATTTGGTTCACAGCTAAGCTCAAACAGGTACATCGGGCCAAAGAGGAAGCCTACAAGAGAGGAGCTATAATGCTGTACAATTGTTCCCCAAACCCCCCAAACTTTAACCTTAGACTATCTATTGTCGACCTCACCCCATTCCTAAGAGGTCTCTAAGGGGCGTGCATAAGCGCACCAATGTGCCTATCGTCCCTGTCCTAATGTCCCCATTTATTCGTAACCATATCACGTATTCATAACCATGTTTATACATTCATGTATTCACAATCATGTTTATACTTTCTCTGTAATCTTATACTGTATATGCTTGACAAATAAAAAATAACATAAAATAAATAAAAATAAAAAACAATCAGGCCAGGGATGTATTAACAAGGAAGATTAAAGTAGCAAAGAGAAGCTACTCTGAAAAGCTGAGAAATCAACTCTCCGCAAATAAATCAGCAAATGTGTAGAAAAGCCTGAAGAATTCCATTGGCTACAGCAGCTTTCCCTCCCTTACTGAAGGGAATTGACAACTGGCAAATGACCTGAATATGTTCTACTGTAGGTTTCAGATGAGATCACTGTCAACTATCCCTACTCTCCCCATCTCAGATACACCAACAATAGCCAAATCTCCTACACTTGATTTTGTCTCTTTGGGCCCCCCACTTCTGATGATCCTAGAAAAAGGGGTGTAAGGTCAATTTCAAAGAGTCGAGGTGGCGCAGCGGTTAGAGGCAGGTACTGCAGGCCACTTTAGCTGACACTGATCCGCAGGTCAGCGGTTCAAATCTCACCGGCTCAAGGTTGACTCAGCCTTCCATCCTTCCGAGGTAGGTAAAATGAGGACCCAGATTGTTGGGGGCAATATAAATATACATTGCTTACTGGTGTAAACCACTTAGAGAGTGCTTGCACTGTGAGGCGGTATATAAATCTCACAAAATAAATAAATAAATAAATAAATAAATAATAGACAAAAGATCAGAAAAGCACCAGGCCCAGACAGAGTAATTCCTTCTTGATTAAAAGCAAGATCAACTGGCCCCCATTTTCACCCACATTTTTAATAAATCACTGGAAATGTGCTATGTTCCTTCTTGCTTCAAATGCTCTACTGTCACCCCATCCTGGTGCCCAAGAAACCCTCCATCAAGGAGCTGAATGACTACAGACTGGTTGCTCTGACATCCGTAGTTATGAAAACCTCTTAAAGGTTAGTGCTGGCCTACCTGAAAATCATCACGGATCTGCTGCTAGACCCCTTGCAGTTTGCTGCTGGGCAAATAGATCAGCAGATGATGCTGTTAATATGGCATTGCACCAAGGGCGGGTTGCTCACTTACCTCGCTACCGGAGCCCTGCGGGTACATCGCCATGTTTGGTGCGCTCGCGCGCTCGCTACACGCGCGGCCCCCCTTGTGTGATTTTGCTTCTGTGCATGCACGGAAGCAAAATCTCGCCGAAATCTTGTAAGGGGACGCACATGTGCACACGATTTCAGCGCGATTTTGCATCTGCACATGCGCGGAAGCAAAATCTCACCAAAATCGCATGCGTGCGCGCATCCCTTCACGAGATTTTGGCAAGATTTTGCTTCAGCAAAATCGGCCAAAAATACAGCACCGGAGCGAGCGCGTGCAAACAGCGTCATCTGCTGGCCGTATCGGTACTGTAGAGTGGGCCGCACCAGTAGCAACCCACCTCTGCGCTGCACTATATCTTAAAATAATTTGAATCCCCAAAGACCTAGGCAAAGGTCCTTTTTGTGGACTTCAACTCATCATTCAATACCATCATTCCAGAAATTCTTCACTCTAAACTGACTGAGCTAGCTGTGCCTGTCCACATTTGTAGGTGGATTATAAACTTTCTAACAGATAGAAAGAAGCAGGTGAAGTTAGGTAAACTCACAACAAATACCCATTCAGTTAGCACAGGTGTCCCTCCCCCAAGGCTGTGTGCTCGCTCCATTACTTTTTTATTTCTATACCAATGACTGCATCTCTTAAGGATCCCTCTGTTAGAGTACTGAAGTTTGCAAATAATACAACCATTAGTCTCATTTGAGACAGTGATAAGTCTGCATATAAATGGGAGATTGTACAATCGGCTTTGTGGTGCAACTGGAACAGTCTGGAGCTGAACCCATTTAAAACTGTAGAAATGAAATTGGATTTTAGGAGGAGCCCTTCTACCACCTCTTACTATATTAGTCAACAGAGTATCAATAGTAGAGACCTTCAAATTTCTGGGTTCTATAATCTCCCAGGATTTGAAATTGACACCAAACATTAGAACCATCATTAAAAAGGCACAACAAAGAATGTTCTTCCTGCGTCAACTCAGAAAATTTAGACTACCCCAGGAGCTGTGGATAAGTTGTACAGAGGAATTATTGAGCCTGTCATTTGTACTTCTATAACTGTCTGGTTTGGTACAGCAGTCAAACAAGACAGATATAGACTTCAATGGATAATTTAGGAGTGCAGAAAAAAACAAGCCTCCCTTCCATTGAGGACTTGTATACTGCATGAGCCAGTCAGGGAGCCGAGAAATTATCTACAGACCCCTCACACCCTGGACTTAAACTGTTTCAACTCCTTCCCTCAGGGCACTGCTACAGAGCATTGTATGCCAAAACAATTAGACACAGAGACAGTTTTTCCCCCCTCATGCCATCACTCTGCTGGATACCTAATTCCCACAGGAGTGCCTTATGTCTAAGGATATTTACCTATGTAGTACGCCTGTATTACTGTTATCTTATCTTTTCTATGATCTTCTCTTATTTGTATCTTATGATTATATTACATTGTTGTTGATATATATACTGAGATCTTCTGCACTGGAGACAAATTCCTGTGTGTCCACTCACACATGGCCAATATTCTATTCTATTGATCTTGAAGATGGCAATTAATCCCGTTTTGGTTTGAGATTGACACTTAGCCTTCAAACATTTGAGAATGACCTCCTACCAAAATTGGATGAGACCAAGACAAAAGCTAAATTGAACTGGACTTAATTGAAATGCAAATAAAGTTATCATTTCCCATTTATTTACTATATTCTTGCTCCTGTGGTGGTGTTCAGAGGATTTCATTCAACAGCATTCAAGGTTTTGGAGGCTGTACACTGGGATACTTCTAGTTTACTCAAAAATCAATTCGATCTGGGTGTAATATTTTAGATTATGGATGAAGAATCTAATAAACGCAGAATGCATTTATTAGATTCTTCATCCATAGAAATGCAGAATCCTTCACTGTTTGAAATGTGCTCCTGTTTTTTCAGATATCTTTGCAAATTGCAACAGGAACAAAATCTCTGAAATGGGAAGCTATGCTCGCTTGAGGCATGAAGTGAGTCACTAATGGCAAGATAATAAATATTGAATACCTGCATATAGAACACATACAGCTGTGTCAATATGACTATCTTTTTTGTCTTAAAAAAAGGGTGTGTATGTGTGTGGGTGTTTGTGCAAATGTCAATGTCTTACAGTTTCATACTGCTAGACACACAACAATTAGCTGTAACAGCAAACATTCCTGACTATCAGAATGGATTCTGCAAAGAAATATTGTATTAAACTGGCATATTTTTAGTTCCACTTTCCTGTAACAGTTCTGGGGTGCTGGGTAGAGCATATGGGGACCCAGTTTTTTTAAAGGAACTGAAATAAATATGTTGCATGATCAAAAATACTCCTTCTGTGCTGCAAACCGTTGCCAGTCAATATTGCCAGACGCTGTATGTTTGAATTCAAATATGTGTGCTTTCTGCTGGCATTGCTTTGCTGTAAGTCTGGGAATCAGTGTAATTGATTTTAAATATTTCTGAAGCCAAAAAATAATAGCAGCCATAATCTGTCACCAACTGAAGAACACAGCACGGGAGCCTTCTACTTTGGAGAGCTTGTACCAAAACTTTTAGATACGACTCAGCAAAAGTAACCTCTTCCTCTTCTCCATCATCACTTTTTCCCATAGAAAGCCAGGCGTGGGAAGTTACGTCTATTGCTAGAATAAAGTCCTCCCTGGTTGGAAGGTTTGCCCAGGGAAAGAGAGGGTTTGAGAACTTCACATCTCTCATGTTATGCTTAGGGATCATTCAGTGAATCATTCTCTTTTTCCTCTTCAGGAAAAAATATAATCTATGGAATACCCCAGAGGTTGGGCAGAAGTATCCAGGATCAGATCTCTTCTTGCAAGATTGGCATGCTCTCTACTCTAGGATGGAGAGATCCAAATTAATCTAATGTTTCAGGAATTTTCCAGAAATGACTGCTCTATGCAGTTGACAAGACCAAAGCATCAAGAATGAGATGGATTTTTAAAATATACCGTATGTTTAATACTAGTCTAGAGTTGATATAGAGCAGTGATGGCGAACCTTTTTTTCCTTGGGTGCCGAAATAGTGCGTATGCGCGCTATCGTATGTGCCTGCGTGCCCACACCCATAATTCAAAGCCCCCCACTCACCCCACCCCCCTGCGAATGCATGTGCGACCCCCCCACTCCCCCGTTTTCCGACTTCCAGTGGGCCCGGTAGACCCGTTTTTTGCCCTCCCCAGGCTCCAGAGGCTTTCTTGGAGCTTGGGGAAGGCGAAAACGCTCTCCCTGCCACCCCGGAGGCCCTCCAGAGGCCGAAATCGCCCTTCCAGAGCCTCCGCGCGAGCCAAAAATCAGCTGGTGGGCACGCACATGCATGCTGGAGCTGAGCTAGGGCAACGGCTCGCGTGCCTGCAGATATGGCTCCGCGTGCCACCTGTGGCACCCGTGCCATAGGTTCGCCATCACTGATATAGAGTCTTGAGAATTGTAAGAGAAAATTCCCAGTTCACTGTCTATGGAGATTCTCAGTCATCCAGGTCATAGTTGTCACAAAAGTGCTTTTTTTCCCCAAAAGGCAACTGGATTGTTGTTTTTTTAGGAAGAAGAAGCAGTTTTGCTACTCATCTAATAAGTTTCATAGGTGCATCCCCCAGCCTGTCAGAACTAATCGTTCCATTGCCCGCACCATTGTGCCAGAACTGATGAAGCTTATTGGATGAGAAGTTAAATGTCTTCTTCTTCCTCCTGAGGGAGAAAACAGTCCAGTTGCCTTCTGAAAAAAGCACCTTTGAGATCCCAGCTCAGTGAACTATTACAGAGTCTCTTGGGAATTCTGTATTCCCACATCTCTTAGAGCTGGATTAAGTTGACTCTACAAGGCTCAACTTTCAAATGCCTCCTCTCCCACTGTTTCACAATCTCTATCATAATGTGAGGAATTAATAAATTAATATTTTATTTTATTTTTGCAAATTAACAATATTTTAAGGAATCCTTAGCAACAAAAGTATAAGAAGTGAATTTAATCTGCTAATTTATTAGAGGTATTTCAATAATTATAATTTTTGCCATTACTGTTGGCTTTGAACCATTTATTCATTTTAATAAATACTGTATGTGGGAATTTTTGCCCTTTTTTCCCCACTAGCCTCAGCCATCTGGGTATTTTTTCAGGGCATTTCAAGGAAAAAATATGTCTGTTTTATTGCACAAGGTGGTCATAAATTCTGAGCACAGAAATCTATTATTTTAGTGCTGGATTTATTTTCTTTGTTTGCTATTAGGCTTGCAGGACCAAATCCAGGTTTCTTAATTCTTCCAAAGTACATGTCACTGTCAGTAACATATCCTTGACACTACTTTTAAGATGCAAAGGAATGAAACAATGAAAAAGACAACTTATTTCATTTTTAGGCAAACAAAATCTAAGTATATCTTCCAAGATCTACAAAAAAAACCCTGTTGTACATATTCTTCTACAACTCCATTTTCTTTCGTTTTGATTTTTTTTTTGTGCCTTACTGAAAGAGATTTTTAAAAATTGATTTTACTCTGTGTTGTTCCTAGAGGAACTTTGTTTTTTTATGTTGGTTTTAAATGGAAACGATTATAAGATGCTGCAGATGGAGAAATCAAAGTAATTCTGCATTCATATGAATCCTGACCCGGGGCCAACTACTGTTTAATGTAAATGGATGGTTTCCAAATGAACTTGCATAGGCTGATTATGTGTAAGCCATCATCAGCAAAAATAAATAGTTCTTTTGCAACGAGATAGAATTTTTCTGTAGTTCGAAATCATCCAAAGGGACAACTTCTTCAAAACATTTTCTGATTTACTTCAGCTGGGGTACCACAGAAGAAAACATGATGATCCCAATTGAAGGAACTGGAGTTTATAAGACATCCTTTATTCAGGACACAAATAAGGAGTATCATTTTTCATACCAATCTGCACATGCCTTCAGAATTTCAGATGAGGTCCTTCTGTAAGTACACGATCATAGGAGACACGCAGAATGGCAGTGATAAACAACCAAATACTTGCACTTTCCCAGCCGGCTGTACTCCTAATGATACCTACCATATTTTTTGGACTATAAGACGCACCTTTTTACCCTCAAAAAGAGGGTGAAAACTTATACACCGAATGTAGCCTCACCCAGCCACCCCCACCCTTTGGCCTCTGCCTGCCAGCAATTTACCTCTTTTCAGCAAACAGGGCAAAGCACAAGAAGAGCACAAGAAGAGATAAACTGCCTCCCGACCTACAGCTGACGGAGGCTTGCAAGCCACATGGTAAAATGAAACTAACTACGGTGGCTGTAATATGACAAATTGCTGGGAGATAAACTGCTGGCAATATTAGACTGCTGAAATTACAAGGAGGCAAGCTATAGCTGCTATGGCTCAGAGATAGAGCTCTTGCCTCACAATCAGGAGGTTGTGAGTTCTATCCTAGGTAGAGATAGATTCTGTTAATACGTTATTTTGTTAAATGTTTGTAGAGTGTTCAAATTATTAGACTTATTTTTTAAAGACTGCTTTATTATTGTTCTAGACAACTTAACAAAATGAAGAAGCTTTTTAGAATAAATGCTTGCTCTGAAGAGGCCCAGTGCTATTGTATCTTCTTTTAAATAGCAGAGAATACTTCCAGAAAGCCACATCAATTTTAAAGATCTGTAAAAGTATAATCTGAAATGTCCTGTTTTAGTATTAAGTATTAGTATTAAGTATTAGTATTAAAAGAAGGCAGCTGAGAAACCCTGACTTAGTCATGTTTGGAGTAGATCTATTTAAATAATTGGGATGAGTTAGTGTGATTACATTTAAGAAAACTTTCTGGGATTAATATATTGCCATAAATGTACATTTCTCCAATTCTTTGCCATTTCTATGGGTCAGGCACACATGCACAGAAATACACAGCAAACAGTGTATATCATCTGTACTGTTTGCTGTTTGCTGTTTGGCAAATTGCTAGGAGGCAGAGGCCTTTTTTCCTTGTTTTCCTCCCCCAAAACTAAGGTGCGTCTTATACTCCGAAAAATACGGGTATTTCACCAAACTAAATTCAGTAACAACAGCAATAACTTGATTCAAAACTAATAAGTATTGCAGGATTTTTAACTGCCTTTCACTGGAATGTTGAAATCTGTTGTAATCATATGAAAGTAGTTTTAATAGCTTTTCTAGGAAATTTGGGGAAGATGTCTGGAATCCACAATTGTTTCTTAAATACTGTACTATTTGTTTGTTTATTGGGTGCCTTCAGTTTTGATTCCTTGCGACTGCCTGGAGAAGTTCCTGAAATTTTCTTGTTAATCTTTGGAACAGGTTTGCCATTGCCTCCTTCCTAGGGCTAGTAGAGAGTGACTGGCCCAAGGTCACTCAGCTAGCTTCGTGCCTAAAGTGGAATGATAAGTCACAGTCTTCCAGTTTATAGCCTGATGCTTTACATACCAGATCCAACTGGCTCTAGTTCCTATGTTATGTATACACAATTGAAAACACCATTTCTTTTCTGGCTCCCAGATACTGGAAGTAACATTTCCCTGAAAAAGCATTTGGCCAGGACCTTGCAAGCTTTTCATCATAACAAGTAACTTCTTTCTTTTGCCAAAGGAAGTTTACCAGTTTATGCTTTAATTTTATTCCACTTTATATTATTTGTTTTATTCTGATACCATTATTTTGAATGAGTGATACTTAACAATTGATCCTTGAGGTTCCAGCCATTCAAACACCTCCACAGTCACTTGATCATCGTCTTGGCACTTGGAGACTGTCTTGCGCTTATGACCATTGCAATGTCCCACAGTCATGCCATTTGTGTCCTTCTCTGTCGGCTTCCCACAAGCAAAGTCAATGGGGAATCCAGCAGTGAAGGTCACAAGTCATTTTGTAAGTCACTTGCACACAGGAGTTGGTTCCTCCCGGTTCGGACCAGATCTCCCAAACCGTTAGCAACCCGCTGGTGACATAATTTTGGCGTCACAGATCCGGTTCTGTCTGGGCCGGTCCGTGCTCACTGCCATCTTTTTTTCTGAATTTTCGGCCGATTTTTCTGTGTCTTGATGGCTTCACAGCATTCTGTGCTTTGAAAAAAGCCCTTCCGCCCGCCCCCAGGTTAATACTGACCTTTATTTCTTCACCCGAAGCACAGCTGATGAGCTCCTCAGCTGTGTTTCGGGCTGAATCCACCTTCTGAGCATGCAAGGAAGTGAAATCACGGGAGGGGATGCGCAGGCACGAGCAGAGTGAACCGGTGGCGAAGGTAAGTGAAACCCACCCCTGTTTGCACACTTGCCTCCTAACAACACCCTTTACCTCCCATCCCCCCAAACTTGAACTCATTCTGCGCCTTCCGGCCATCCCCACTCCCTGCCTCCCAGCCCTGCAGCAGCCACTTATTTGCTTGCCTACCGGCTTGCTTACGAGCCACTGTTATCTTACTTAATAACCCACATTAATTAATAACCTCATGGGGAGTGTCAGGATTGCCAATGTAGTCAAATGACATTGTACTTTATGACGGAATCTCTTAGCAATGGAAATTCCAGCCTAATTACTGACACTAACCGAACAGTACCTGCAGTGCTGTCTCACTGTTGAAAAGGTATGGCGTCACTTCTCTGTCCTTCCTAGACACTTCCAGTCTCGGGAAGAGGCTTCTGCACACATGGAATTGACATGATTCTCCTGTTATGAAACAAACTGTGGTGTCCGAGCAGCACAAAGTGCCACCCTGAGGCAAATACAACTGGCTTGCTGAGAATCTCTTTTTCTAAACAACAGCAAAGGGAACTAATGGAAGGACGTTGTTTCATCCTCTGGTTATTGAAAACAAAAAATGGAAAGCTTTTCTTCTTTTTCCACTGCTGTAAGCCTTTGTCAACCTCACTAAGTAGTCCAGAACAGAAAATTAACTCCATAGGAAGGCTAAAGCTACTTCTATTGCAATTGACTATAATGCAGAATTTTGCAGATTTGATTGCACTGTACTTCTTCCTTGTACTCCAGTAAATTAGGAATTATGTATCTAATCCACTTCTGAATGTTATCCCATAGATCTTTAAAAAAAATTCAGCCCCTTTTCCATAAGAAACTTATGTCTGTAGCTGCAATACCTACATATCCCTACCAGTAGTGAAATCTAAAAATTTTCCCTACCGGTTCTGTGGGCATGGCTTGGTGGGTGTGGCTTGGTCATGTGACTGGGTGGGCGTGGTTTGGTGGTCATGGTCATGTGACCAGGTGAGCTCAAAAACCAACTTTCACACTTCAGACACAAACAACACCAAAGCCACACAACTGACTCACACACAATGCAAAAGCAGCTGACTTCACACAAAATGACCCCTGCAACAAGCAGGAACCTCACAGAGAGCTCAAAAACGAACTATCACACTTTGCACAAAAATAGCACAAAAGCTACACAACTGACTCACACACAATGCAAAAGCACACAAAATGTCCCCTGCAACAACAAGCAGGAACCTCACAGAGCCACAAAGAGCTCAGAAACCAACTTTCACACTTTACACAAAAATAACACAAAAGCTACACAACTGATTCCTACACAACTGATTCACACACAATTCAGAAGCACACAAAATGGCCCTGCAACAACAAGCAGGAACCTCACAGAGCCACAAAGAGCCCAAAAACCGACTTTCACACTTTACACAAAAATAACACAAAAGCTACATAACTGACTCACACACAATGCAGAAGCAGCTGGACTTCACACAAAATCACCCCTGCAACACAGCAGGAACCTCACAGAGACACAGTTACAGCGAATAGGTAGTTTAAAAAAAATGCTTTAAAAAAGTTTTTTAAAAAAGGTTCATCAGCTGTGCCACTCAATCCTGGAAAACTTTTTTTTTTTACTTTTTAAAAGCATTTTTACTACCGGTTTGGAGAACCAGAAGTATTTGTTACTAATGGTTTGGCCGAAATAGCATTTCATCCCTGATCCCTACCCAATCCATCCTCCTTACTCTTTACACAGTTATGCATAAATTCTCCATATTGAATTCCAGGACTTTTGTAAGGTGTGCCCAAACAGTCAAATAGTAGTTACTACTAGGTGTGATTGAAGCTCTTTTATTTTAAACTTAGGGGTTCAGGTGGGCCTTTTGCTAACGTACCTGCCTCCTAGCTGCGTTGCAAAGGCCCTGCCTGTTCTGCTCGAGGCGGTTGCAGGGCTGGCGGTGGAGTTCCCCAGGTTGATGGTGCTGGGGGACTTTAATCTGCCATCACCCGGTGAAGCCTCGGGGGCAGTCCAGGAGTTCATGGCTTCCATGACAACCATGGACCTAACCCAAGTAGTTCAGGGTCCGACTCATGAGGGTGGTCACACACTTGACCTTGTGTTTCTCTCGGGGCAGTGGAGAGATGATCTGAGGCTGAGGGGTTTAGTCACAGTACCCTTGTCGTGGTCAGATCATTTCCTTCTGAGGTTGGATTTCATGGCACCACCCCTCCACCGCAAGGAGGCGGGACCGATTAAGTGGTTCCGCCCCAGGCGCCTAATGGAACCCGACGGATTCCAGAGGGAACTTGGGGAAATACCTGAATCCCTGGTACACAGTTCATCCGAGTCCCTGGTCGCCGCCTGGAATCAGGCGGCAGTGGGGGCTCTGGATCGGATTGCGCCTTTGCGACCTCTCCGTGGAAGTGGATCCAGGAGGGCTCCTTGGTTTACTGAGGAACTCCGGGAGATGAAGCGCCACAAGAGACGTCTAGAGCGACAATGGAGATCTAGTAAAGCTGAGTCTGACCAGACACTTTTAAGAATTTTCATTAAGTCTTACTTAGTGGCGATAAGGGCGGCAAAATGCTCGCATTTTTCCGCTCTTATTGCGTCCGCTGACTCCCGCCCAGCCGCCCTGTTTAGGGTGACCCGCACCCTTCTTGCTAAGGAGGAAGGCGGAGACCCCTTGCAGGGTAGAGCTGAGGAATTTTCTCGGTTTCTGGCGGATAAAGTCACTCAGATTCGGACAGACCTGGACTCTGATTGGGCAGTACAGGCCGAGATGACTGGGGTAGGTCTTAGTCCGGTTATATGGGATAGGTTTGTACCGGTGACTCCTGAGGATGTGGACAAGGCCATAGGAGCTATGAGCTCCGCCACTTGTTTATTGGACCCGTGCCCTTCCTGGCTGGTTTCGGCCACTAGGGAGGTGTCACGCGGCTGGCTCCAGGCGTTGGTCAACGCTTCTCTGAGAGAGGGGTCCGTCCCGCAGCCCTTAAAAGCTGCGGTGGTGAGACCCCTCCTCAAGAAGCCTTCCCTGGACCCGGCGGATTTAAAGAACTTCCGTCCAGTCTCCAACCTTCCCTTCACGGGGAAGGTTGTTGAGAAAGTGGTGGCACTCCAACTCCTACGACTGTTGGATGATACTGATTTTCTGGATCCCTTTCAATTTGGTTTCAGGCGCGGCTACAGTACGGAAACGGCTTTGGTCACCCTGATGGATGATCTCTGGCGAGCCCAGGATAGGGGTCACTCCTCTATTCTGGTGCTACTTGACCTCTCAGCGGCCTTCGATACCATTGACCATGGTATCCTTCTGCGTCGTCTCGGAGAGGTGGGGGTGGGCGGCACTGTTCTGCAGTGGTTCTCCTCCTTCCTCTCTGACAGGACGCAGTCGGTGTTGACAGGGGGGCAGAGGTCGAGCCCTAGGCCCCTACTATGTGGGGTGCCGCAGGGTTCGGTCCTCTTGCCCATCCTGTTTAACATCTACATGAAGCCACTGGGTGAGATCATCCGACGACACGGGGTGAGGTATCAGCAATATGCTGATGATACCCAGTTGTACATCTCCACCCCGTCTCAATTTGGGGAAGCCGTAGACGTAATGGGCCGCTGCCTGGCCAATGTTAGGGTCTGGATGGGGAAGAACCGGCTAAAACTTAACCCTGACAAGACTGAGTGGCTGTGGATATTGCCTCCTAAGGACTTGACCAATTGTCCCTCCTTGGTTCTTGGGGGGGAGAAATTAGCTCCCTCAGAACGGGTCCGCAATTTGGGTGTCCTCCTAGACCCACAGCTAAAATTGGAGCAACATCTTTCAGCTGTGGCTAGGGGGACCTTTGCACAAGTTCGTCTTGTGCACCAATTGCGACCCTACTTGGAGAAGGAGGCACTTCTCACAGTCGCTCATGCCCTTATCACCTCACGGCTAGATTACTGCAATGCGCTCTACATGGGGCTACCCTTGAAGAGTGTCCGGCGACTGCAATTGGTGCAAAATGCAGCTGCGCGAGCTGTGGTGGGTGTACCTAGATGCACCCACGTAACACCAATTCTCCACCAGCTGCATTGGCTGCCCATTAGTCTCCGGATCCAATTCAAGGTGTTGGTCGTTACCTTTAAAGCCCTACATGGCTCAGGGCCAGGTTACCTTCGGGACCGCATCCTGCCGCATACCTCCCTACGACCGGTTAGGTCCCACAGAGCGGGTCTCCTCCAGGTCCCATCGACCAAGCAATGCCGGCTGGCGGGGCCGAGGGGGAGAGCCTTCTCTGTGGGAGCCCCCTCCCTTTGGAACCAGCTCCCTCCAGAGATCAGGACTATCCCCACCCTGCTGGCCTTCCGTAAAGCAATAAAAACTTGGCTCTTCCGGCAGGCAGGGTATGAATGAAGGTTATTTTTAAATCTGGATAGTATTTTAATATGGTTTTTTAACAAAGCTGTTTTTTACTTGTTATGTTTTCTATACATGCTGTGAGCCGCCCAGAGTCCTTGGGAGTTGGGCGGCATAGAAATTTTAATAAATAAAATAAATAAAATAAATAAACTGGATGTCAATATTGCTGTTATGATTGTCATCTTCACTTTTTAAAACTATTTTCTATAGTTGAACTCTTTTGTATAAGACTCTTGGCAAATAAGTGAGATAAATAACTTAGAAATTTAATTTTTTTTATATTGCTGAATAAACTCCTAAAACATTACCTTAGGTTGCACTTGGCTTATTTGGGAATTTTTATTATTTGATTAACACTTTAAAATGTTTGGGTTTTTATAAATAAATTAGCAATTATCCATTTCCCCTAGAGGAAAAAGATTACAAAATATGGACACAGTGTACCTTCTGTGTATGTGTGGTTGCTGTGACATGCAATAATTCTGTAATAATATTGCATAAATTATTGACAAGGTGATATAACTCTGAGCAATTCACTGTTTGCTTGCTCTTTAAAATATGTTTGCATTTCAGACTTTCAGAATTGAATTCTTTTTGGTATTTACCCCATCTCACTGGCAGCCTTCTTAAAATTGACAATTATTCTGCTTTGCATTAACTCCTGCAGACACTGGCCTTCGTAAAGCTTGTAAAGGCAGTAAACAGCCTATTTTTTAAAGCCAGATCTATAAATATAAACTTGGGTTTTAATTTAAGGAGTTTATCAAATTACCTACTAAATTACTTTCTAGAATCAGAGCCAGTTTCTTCTCTTCACCTAGGACTGATTGTGCCAGGTAAGAGACAGTGTTCAGTGGATATACTGGTAATTTGTTTCCAAGTCCCTCGTCTTGCTTCCTGTCAATAAAGGCCACTGAATCATGACAATTTTTTTTTTGTTCTAAACTGTGTTAGTAAAAATGAAACATTCTTTCTTGACTAATGTCATCTTGGAGTCGCCAACCTTATGCCTCGATGAGCCAAGGAGCATTTCCCAAGCTCTCTGAATCCCTTGACTTTTGTACTTGAAAATCATTATCTAAAAAATGAGAAACTGACTTTCTTCAAAGCAAAGCCCAAAGCATCATCTTTATTTGTAAGATTCTTTCAGCTTCTCCAATGGGACCCATACATTTTGGAGAAAGTAAAATGTGATGAGCAACTGCAGCCCAATGCGGTTTGGGAAAATGAGCCCATCTGTCTGGGGGGGGGGGGAATGGCAAAGGCAAGCAGGTCTCAGCAGGTGGCAACATCTGCCTGACATCTGGGTTCAAAAGCTAAGCAAGGTTGGGCCTGTTTGCTATTTAGATAGGAAGTCTCCATGGAACACAAGGCCATAAGGTAGGCTTCAAAGTCTAGAAAACATCGCAGAAGGTCACCTTTGCAAACCATCATCTGCATTTTACTAAGAAAATGAAGATTGATATATTGGTAATAATGCCAAGAATTGAACTCAACCTAAAGATGCTATATTTAAAGAGCGGTTATTAAGACAGTCCTGCTTGGAGAGCGGGAAGTAGGTAAGGTTGGAGAATGTGCTAATAGCATTCAGGTAAATCAGTGCTTTTTTATGTTGCAAATGGCATCTGTTTTGCGAATAGTTAACAGTCAGCATCTGTTTTATGTAAGTGCCCACAGCATGTTTTAAAATTCCAAATGTGCTCTTGAGTCCAAAGACTTAGGACAGTGATGGCGAACCTTTTTTGGTTCACGTGTCAAAAGGGTGTGTGTGCGCGCGCTAGCGCACGCACACGTGCCCACACCCATTCCCTCTCCCCCCACGCATGCGCACAACCCCCCCATGCTGCCCCCTGCGCATGCGCACCCCCACCCCACCCCCGCGCAAAGGTCTTACCGAAGCCTGGGACGGTGAAAAACGGCAAAACGGGCAAACCGGAAGTTCGGAAAAACGCACTTCCGGTTTGCCCATTGGGCTGTTTTTTGCACTCCGGGGCTTCAGGAAGCTTCCCTGAACCCTCCGGAGTGCTAAAAACAGCCCAACGGCAAACCGGAAGTGCGTTTTCCGAACTTCCGGTTTGCCTGTTTTGACATTTTTCGCATTCCGGGGCTTCAGGTAGCTTCCCTAAACCCTCCCGAAGTGCGAAAAACAGCCCAACGGCAAACCAAAAGTGCGTTTTTCCAAACTTCTGGTTTGCCTGTGGAGCTGACAGGGCAACGCCTCGCGTGCCCTCTGATATGGCTCCGCGTGCCACCTGTGGCACGCGTGCCATAGGTTCGCCATCACTAACTTAGGACATCCTGATATAATCTTTCTCTCTTCCTCCTTCCCTCCCTCCCTCCCTCCCTTTCCCCACTCTCTCTCCAGAAAACAAGTATAGACATTACTATTATTGTGTGAACCTTAATAGTATGAGGTGTTGACAATATGGCGTAATCATTATACTCAGTAGTGGGTTCTAAAACCCATTGCTACTGGTTCGCGTGCGCGCGCACAACACTTCTGCACATGCACAGAAGCGTCCCGGGTGGGTAGGCAGAGCCTTCTGGTGCTGCAGCTACCGGTTCGCAGAACCAGGCCATACCGGGAGCAACCCACCGCTGATTATACTGTGATTAAGTTATGGATACAACTGCCTGAATCCCAGAATCACAGTAATTAGAAAACTTTTCTTTTTAAAGATTTTTTAGAATCACCAATTATTTTAAGAAAAGAGTTTTTGTCCTTCTCACTATCTTTAAAACAAACACACATATTCCTAATACTTTCAAAATCTTCAATGTGTCTGTGTAGGGTGTTTTTTCCCCCCTTTAAAAGCTTATATTTGAGGTATGAGTAACAGATGATGAAAAGTTTACTGAGTGGCATTTTGAAGAGCTGAGTTTTTCAAAGTGGAAGATTTAGCTTCTTATGGGAAAACTGGAGGAATGAAATAATCTTTTCATCGATAATTAGAGTTAAAGTGATAAAGGCTCATGATCCTTGTTAGGGGAAATTGTGTTTGTCATTAGTGAAGGGCAATGTACTGTAACTTTCTTGTGTGTAGGAAAGGATAGATTTTAAACAAACCAAACAAACTGTTATGTTAGATTTAAGCTCCTTCAACACACAGTGAGCATACTGATATATCGTTTTGCAATACTTCTTCTGATGAGAGCTAGTTTGCTTAAGGCAGCAGGCTAGAGACTGTGAGTTCTAATCACACCTTACATGGAAAGCCAGTTGGGTGACCTTGAGCTGGTCATTTTCCCTCAGCACAGGAAGAGGCAATGGCAAATCGCTTCCAAAAATTTTGCCAAGAAAAACGTAAGGATTAGTCCAGGCAGTTGCTAGGGTTCAACAATGACTTGAAGCAACCCCAACCGCAAAAGCTCCGCCTGCTCCCATCCTTTTCATTTCTGGAATTTCCATTGCTAGGAGCCAAGATGGCACAGGACTTGGCTTTTGCCCTGAGGAACTGGTTCTGTCACTCTACGCCATCATAGAGAGGTAAAGATGGAAGATGACAGCAGACCTTTTAATTCTTCTTGGCCATCAGCTTTCACTGGCTGGTATCAAGGAGCAGTGTTCCCAAAGAAGGGAACAAAGGAACAGTTGCTGAGCATCAGACCGCAGTGCAAGAATGATCCTTATAAGTCGGGGGGGGGTGAGGGGGAAATATAGCGGCCACAGTGCAAGGAATTCAAAGTAAGGGAGGGCCCCCATGGAATTAGTGTAGGTGATTTGTGTGTGAAAGACAATTCTAGTTAACTTTAGAATTAATCTAAAATTGCAATTGAATGTTGCTTGTTTCCTTGGTTTGGAATCTTGCTTTTTTAACAGCAGAAATGTTCCTCACGGGAATAGTAATGGTTGCACAGAGCACACTAAATAGTGCAGGGTGGCTAAAACTTGTATTTTAAAGGGAAAATAGGACTTGTACTGTACATAGATATAATATCAAATAAAAATATTAAAAAGTACTAAAAAGGACTTATATAGGTAAGAGAAGTAGAGCTTTTTTGTGTGGGATATCATTCCTAGATGATTACCTTAAATAATTTAAATAATTACTCTCTCTTTTTTTTTTAAAGATTAGTTCTTTTATTAGATGGCTATGGTACTTCAAAAATTCAAAGTATTTTCGTAAATTTAATTAAAATGTAAAATGGACATTCTTGGATTTTCTAATGGGTTTCTTAAGGAATTGGCTTCATCATACTTTGACATCTTATCTTGTTAACTTTTATTAATGGCAGGATGTTAAGCATTTAAAAACTGAAGATTTTATTGTAGCCTTAAATGTTCTTTTTCAAATTTTGGAATATTTTTATATCCAGGTATATTCCACAGGGCAGCTATCTTAAACAGAACACTTACAATTTGCATTACAATTTATACCTCCCTATCATCAGGTTGGAAATCAGGTGTTTTATTTCCGTCTTAGGCACAAAGCCAGCTGGGTGATCATGGGCCAGTCACTTTCTCTCAGCCCTGGGAAAGAGGCAATGGTAAATCACTTCTAAAAGACTTTGCCAAGAAAACTGCAGGGACTTGTTCAGGCAGTTTCTGAGAACCAAACATTTATTTATTTATTGAATTTATATTGCTGCCTATTCGCCCATGGTGACTCAAGGCGGCTTACAGAATATAAAACTACATTTAAAACAATAAAAAGTAACAAAAAGAATCAAATAAATTAATATAGTACAATATAACAAAATCACCTCCCACCCCCCACCCCCGCCCCACCCCGGCAACAGCAGATCACACGAGCCATTTAATGGTCTCCATCCCACTCTGGGTTCCCCAAGCCCGCTGGCAGAACCAGGTCTTCAGCGCCTTCCAGAAGAGTATTAGAGTTTCTAATACTCATTCTAATCTCTGGGGGAATGATGTTCCAGAGAGAGAGAGCTACCACAGAGAAGGCCCTTCTTCTGGGTCCCACCAGGTGTATCTCCCTCAGGGATGGGAATCGCAACATTCCCTGCCTCCTCGTTCTGATGGGTCGGGTAGATGTGACCGGCAAGAGACGGTCCCTCAGATAACCTGGTCCCAAGCCATTAAGGGCTTTTAAGGTGACAACCAGCACCTTGAATTGCACCCAGAAGCAAATTGGCAACCAATGCAGCTCCCGCAGGAGAGGTGATACATGTGCACACTAGGGTCTGCACAAAACCATGCGGGCCGCTGCATTTTGCACCAACTGAAGCTTCTGGATGCTCTTCAAGGGCAGCCCCATGTAGAGCGCATTGCAATAGTCAAAACGGGAAGTGACTAGGGCATGAGTGACTGTGAGTAGGGACTGTTGGTCCAGAAAAGGGCGTAACTGGTGCACAACCCACAGTTGCGTAAAGGCCCTTCGAGCAGGAGTCGTGAGTCCAGAAAAACCCCTAGATTACACACAGGGTCTGTTTGGGGTAGTGCCACCCCATCCAAGACCAAAGGTGGCAATTTTCCCTGAGCCAACGAACCCCAAACCCAGAGCCACTCGGTCTTGCAAGGGTTTAGTTTCAACCTGTTGTTCCTCATCCAGCCCCTAACAGCCTCCAGGCACTGCAAGAGGGAGGACACAGCATCACTTAACTCACCACGGGCTGAGACATACAGCTGAGTTTCATCAGCATATTGATGATACCTCAGTCCATGGTGACAGATGATGTCAGCAGCTTCATATAAATGTTGAACAGGAGCGGAGAATACCGAGCCGTGCGGAACCTCGTAAAGCAGTGGGTGAGGGCTGGATCTCTCCCCTCCTATCAACACTGACTGAGTTGATTGAATGGAAGAAAAAAAAAGTTATTTCAAAATATTTTTAAGGAATTGGAGGTTGCATTAACAGAAGTAAAATAGAATTCACGTGATAGTAATTTTTATACTGTTTAATTGTTAACTCCTGTTGGATAAGAAACACATTAAGTTAAATAATTATAGAAGGAGAAATAATTATTTGATTTCAATTTTGATTGGAAAGAAGATGAAGCAGAATGGGCAGGAATTTCTTAAAATGAAGAAATGGTCAATTCGTTGGAAACATGCATGTATAGTTAAGATGAGCTATAAAAAGCAAATGAAATAGTTGTCTTTGCCTTCTTTTCCAAAAACTGAAAATAGACATAATTTCCACTATATCCTTTAGCAAAAATGAAACAAAAATGAATGGACTATAATTGTTTTGTCCCAAAGCCAGTGTTAAATTTATGAGGAACATTTCAAAAGTGCTTACCTTGTGATTAGGGCTAAAATAAGAAAAATGCCCGTATGTTTTATAAGTAATTATTATTTTATCATTAAAGTTGCAGACATATGGATGTCTGAGTTCATAATTTATTTTGAAGATGATGCTGGTTGACATTTTTTCCAGGCAATTGTTTAGCCTGTGAATGTAGACATTCTGTTCAATGTTATTTTTCTAAAATTCACATGCAGAGCTAGATGTTAAATCTATTGGGGTCTTTTCAATCATTCATTTTAAATCAGTCTCCTTCAGCCTGGTGCCCTTCAGATGTGTTAGGATTACAATTCCCAGAATTCCAATCTCAGGACACTTAATACTACTAGATTAGGGAAGGCTAACTTAAAATTGTGATAAAATTCTTTCTGTCACTTTCCAGTTCTTTCTCTGCTAGGTTTGTTGACTGATGGGGCAGTCCATGGCTAAATGTTATGTTGCCATTCATTCATCATTTGAAGAATTTATTGTTTCCAGAATATGGAGTTGAAGAGAATGACAGCAATTAATTCCTCCCCATTTTTACTTTTATTTTGTAGTTTCCTCACTCTGTTTCCAACGGATGCAATTTTTTATTGCTCAGGTTAAAAAAAAGTAGAGAGGTAACGGGATAAATAAATACCCAAGTCCCCACATGTGGACTTTTCACTATTACAACCTTTTCTGTTGCTTTTTAATAATTGTCTCAAGACAACTCTCTAGTGGATGGATGGTCTTGCCTTCAAATATAGATAAGCATTTCCTAACTGTTACTCTCCAACAGAGGTGGGTTCCTGCCGGAGCTGCCCAGTGTGCAGCTCCGGTAGGGAGTGGCCGATTGTGCAACCGCTCCGGAGCCCTCTCTGCCAGTCCACCGCGCGCGTCGCCATTTTTGTTAATTTTTGGGTGATTTTGCTTCTGCGCATATGCGGAAGCAAAATCACGCTGAAATCTTGCGAGGGGATGTGCGCACATGCGAGATTTTGGCGAGATTTTGCCTTTGCACATGCGCGGAAGCAAAATTGTGCAAAAATCTCTCTCACACGTGCGTCCCCTCACGAGATTTTGGCACGATTTTGCTTCTGCGTATGCGCAGAAGCAAAATTGTGCGAGGGGGCGTGCGTGCGTAGTGAGCGTGTATGCACCCGAAACTTGGAGATGCACATGTAGCGCACCGGCACCGGTAAGACGGCAAGCAGCCACTGCTCTCCAAGTATGTCATATCACAACCCTCATACATCCAACAGAAGCATTTTCAGGATCCAATACTTCTATCAAAATGATAAAACAAGCATTGTGCTCTTAACAATGTTGTATGTCATTTTGTCATTTGTCTCTCCAACTTTTCCCACACTACATCTGTGAAACTTTATTTAGTCATTTTGAAGATTGTAGGCAAGCACATTTTGCTTCCTGCTGACGTGCAGAGTGTGTTGACAGAAAGTTTATATAAGAAATAAAATAAATTACTTTATCTTGGGTGAGAAATTGGCATCTACTGAATTTTGCTTTACAATGAGTTGATTATTACCCCAATGAGCTAGGTCTTTGGGAAAATGGAAGTCTAAGAGAAATTTCATGCAACTATAGGACATATTACATTATCAGCAGTTTAATATTGTTTTATTTTAAGTAAATACAACCATAGACATTCAGAAAAAAAGCTCCAAACTTCCTTTATTACTTTGGATTTATTTATTTATTTGGCAGTTTAATAAAGATAGAACCAATCTGAATTCTGTGAAAAGAGGCATTTCCTAAGATAGGATTTCTTAGCCTTTGCAAAAATACATCATTTTTTCTTTTGCAGCAAATAGCATTACATATGTTCTTTTTTCATTGCCAATACTTAGGTTTGGCTGACTACAGGATATTCATCTTTCTGACATCAATGTTTTGCCTATTGCTGTTACTGTTTTTGTTTTTTGTTTGTTACCCCTTTGAAATGGTATTTTATCCAGCTGTGACTAATAACTGTAATCTCACTCAGTTGGATATGCAATAAATTGGTTAGCTGGTGCCATGGTGTTATATACAGTGCAGAGCAAAATATAAACAAGTAAACCTAACAGCTGGATCACATCTATTACTGTAATGTTAGCATGTCAACTTCAGGTCACCTCCTGATTAACATCTGGGCCTAGCTTAGCTAGACAAGGACTACTGTTACTGTAATATGGAGCATATGTTTCATGCCTTGCATGTAATAAAGAATTACTCTGCTATCTAGTTAGGCAGCAGAATTTTTTTTCTGTGAAATGATAGATGGGACCATAGAAGATAACATTTCTCCTGCATCACTCACAGGTCTCAAAACCATAAATTAAGCTAGGGCCAAACTTCTCAAACCAGTACTGCATGTTTCTGCCAATTTATTTTCAGAAGAACCCTGAAGAAAACTTGTATGTTAAAATAATAAACCAGACCCAAATATTAGAATTTATATGCCTGGCATGGCATCTTAAACTGTTACTATTAAGGGTAAGAGAATGATGTACAGTAGTCTAAGTCTCTTGTTTGGTTTGCTTTTTTCTTTAATAGAGTGGATGTCATTAAATTATGTGCCAGTTGGCATCTGGCTGTATGGCTTTTGTGAATGGATGTGACGTGTAAGTGCCACTTTAGAGGATTCAAAGTAACTTCAGTTCCAGACCTTGATACTTGGTTTACCTTTATTTGAATAAGGAAAGTATCTACTGTGCAATAAAATTCTTGCTACTTTTTAGGAAAAAAAATGGGAGATGCGAATTATTATTTCATTTTACTTTAAAATGTAATTTCAGATGATTAAATAAAACAGAAAATCAAGGGCAATACTTTTTTTACCTGTGACTTCTTAAATAATTTTATGAAATTATTATAAAGAACTTGTGTTTATTTTGCAGTTTATTGTTATTTTCAATACCCTAAGTTAAGTTATAAGATTAGTGGCCATCCAAAGTTTTTAAATAATCACACATACAGACAAACATTATGAAATAATCACTTATCAACTTTAAAAAACTGGATTGATGACTATAACATTTCTCTTTTGATTGAATTAAGTAAGAGAAAGCCTTGCAGGAGGTGGAAAAGTTGTACAGTATCTGATTCATGAATAAACCATTTTGCTTTTGGGTGCTTCTTTTACTGAAGATAATTATTCACTGATTTGTTAGTTACCACCATTACACTTAATGGGACTTGCTTCTTAATAGAAACACGTTTACACAGCGAAGTAATAAGCAGTGGTATGTTTCATCCAGGGGTGGGTTCCGGATTCTTCTACTGCCGGTTCGCTCAGGGACATGCTGCGCGTGCAAGCACATGCGCAGTACTAAAAAAAAAAGCTTTGTGCATGCATAGAAGCAAAAAACAAGATGGCGGTGCCTATGGCGCTGCTGAGAGAACTGGCTCGGAAGCATGTCAGGCCTGGGTCGCTGCTGGTTCCAATGACCCAGGTCGCCAAGTTACTAACAGTTCTATAGAACTGGTCCGAACTGGAAGGAACCCACCTCTGGTTTCATCAAGGTTTATTGAATAAATTATAGCAATTTTGTTCTCATTTTACTGCATGACTTAGAGCTTAAATATTATGATGACTGTGGTAGCAAAGTACATTAACTCAGAACCAAATTAAAAATTTGGCTTAGCCAATATCTGGATCCAGCTGTAGAATTGAGCTATGCATATAAGTAGGAGTTTTAAAATCAAGTTTGAATCATGTTATGCAAAATAAATTTAGGCAAAGGGAGAATGAGAAGAGTATCGCTACTTCTTTAAATGAGATGAAAAAAAACTTCTGAATTGTGACCATGTCTTATTAATTTTGTATGAATATTACCCGATGCAAAGAGAATATGCTTTCCTATACCTTCTAGAAAACATCTTGGAAAACGAAAAAAAGGTTACTAAATCTGATCTAAAAAGTATCTATGGAAGGCTACACTAATCTCTGAAAGTCTTACAGAACACATCAGCAATAACCCTATAGTCACAATCAAATGTAGGTCTGTCTATTGGCTCATAATGATTACCCAGATAGTCCTGGACTTACAAGCACAATTGGGACTGGAATTTGTATTGTAAGTCATTGTGGTCATAAATTGAATTTTATAATAATTTTATGGCAGTCATTAAGCAAATCATTGCAGTCATTAAGCGAATCATGTGGTCATTAAGAAAATGGAATTGTTAAGGGAATCCAGCTTTCCCAAGGGATTTTTTTTGCTAGAAATTATTTTTAAAAGTTGTTGTCATGCCCCAGCATATAACTTTTATATACTGTTGTTGCTCTCTAGCTCCATCTCGTGGCCAGAGAGACAAATATGCCCTAACATACCATCTTTATACAGTATGCTGTTGTTGCTCTCTAGCCCCATCTAGTGGCTGGAGAGACAAATCCCAAGTATTGAAGCTGACCCCACCCCATTACCCATCAGCCCGCACTCTCAAAACAAGTGCACACTGGAAAGCCAGACTCCATTTCCTTTAGCATTTGGAGAAGGCAGAAGCACAAAGAAGAATCCATCTTAATCTGTGGCACATGATCATCCAAGAACAAACCCACATCCCCCACACAGTATCACTGGTCTCAGTACTGTCTATCTTGTATTTGGTTCTCATTGTATCTATCCCTACTTTCCCCAGTTTCACCATATCCTGTTCTTTCATTCAGATCTACGCACCATGGTCTGTTTTATTAGAGGATAGGTGGGTTTAGCTGCATGTTGAGCTGCACACAGACTAACGTGTAGTGAGGACAGAACACTTGTAAATTATGATCTTGTGACTTCAGGATGTTGCAACTGGTCATTAATTCAAGCCACTTGCCAAGCACCCAAATTGGGATCACTTGATCACAGGGATGTATGATAAGTTCATAAGTGCAAGTACAGGTCGTAACTCCTTTATACCAATCCCATTGTAACTTTGAAGTATCATTAAATGAATGGTCATTAGTTGAGGACTACCTGTAAATTATATTTGATTGATATGCTCTGTAACAAATTCAGGGCTTCTCTACATACAAAATAACAATTGAAGCTCTATTAGTAAAAGTAAAGGTTCCTCTCGCATACTGTATATGTGCTAGTCTTTCCTGAATCTCTATTACTTTATGCAAAATTTAATAATTTTTTCTGTGCTGAATTTCAGTTGCTATCACTTTCAACAATGTTGCTAGTGGCAAGAATTATGGGAACTGATATCCAAAACATTAGAAAGCAGTAGGTTAAATGTCACCTCTTTGAATAGGGCAAACTCCCTTATAAACTGTGCAGTTTTCTTATTTGTAGCTTGATGATATTTGTACTCTTGACTTAAGGACAGATAATTCTTCTCTCTCTCTTTTTTTAATTAAGCTAATATGTTGGGAGATAGTTTGTAGTCTTGCATATAACATGCTTGTTTGGAAAATTGTAAGAATTTTCTCCCAATTTAAATATGTACCGTATTTTTCGGAGTATAAGACACACCTTTTTACCCCCCCCCAAAAGAGGGGGGAAATGTGGGTGCGTCTTATACACCAAATGTAGCCCCACCCAGCCACCCCCACCCTTTGGCCTCTGCCTCCCAGCAATTTACCTCCTTGCAGCAAACAGCGCACAGCCTGATTAGCACAAGCAACTGATTATCGGCCTCCCGACCAATAGCTGATTGAGGTGCAGGCAGGCCCATGTGCTAAAATGAAAGTGAAACTAAAACTGCAAGGAGGGAAATTGCTGGGAGAGAGAGGCAGAGGCAGAATTTTATTTTCTTGTGCTAATCAGTTGCTGAAACTGGATGCAAGGAGGTAAGTCAATAACTATAAATGTCTATAGAATGTTCAAATTATTAGACTTATTTTTAAAGACTGGTTTATTATTGTTCTAGACAACTTAACAAAATGAAGAAGCTTTTTAAAATAAATGCTTGATATGAAGAGGCCCAGTGCTATTGTATCTTCTTTTAAATAGCAGAGAATAATGTATACTTCAAGAAAGCCACATCAATATTAACAGCATCTGTACAAGTATAATCTGGAATGTAACAGTGTCCTGTTTAGTATTAAGATAAGGCAACTGAGTTAAACCCTGACTTAGTCATGTTTGGAGTAGATCTATTTAAATAATTGGGAGGAGTTAGTGTGACTACATTTTAAAAAACTTTCTGGCATTAATATACTGCCATAATGTACATTTCTCCAATTCTTTGCTATTTCTATGGGTCAGGCACACATGCACAGAAATACACAGCAAACAGTGTATATCATCTGTACTGTTTGCTGTTTGCTGGGAGGCAAATTGCTGGGAGGCAGATTTCTCCCACCCCTTATTTTCCTCCCCCAAAACTAAGGTGCGTCTTATACTCTGAAAAATACGGTAGTTTTTCTTTTGTTTCCTTCTTGAAATGGAACATTTGGGTAGACATGTATAAGGTGACCAGACGTCCCGATTTTGGCGGGACAGACCCGCTTTTTAATCATTTGTCCCGCGTCCCGCCCGCCCTCTTAAAAAGTCCCGATTTTTTAAAACAATGCCCGACTAGGGCATTCTTTCAAAAAATCGGCCTGCAGGCACTCGAGGACGGCCAGGTTGGGCCCAGCCGCAGGGGCAGCAGCAGCAGCAGCAGGCCCTCTCAAAATCGGGACATCTGGTCACCTTACCTTGGGGAGGAGCGCCGAGTGATAGGCGGGGAGGCCCGGCCGGCTTCTGTGAGCTTCTTCCTTCCCTCCCTTCGTCCCTCCCTCCTTTCCTTCCCTGCCCGCCTTCCCCTCCTGGCCGCTGCCTGCTCGGGGTCCGGGGAGCACTTCTGCGGGAGACTGGCCGGTAAGTGAGCCGGGGGGGCGGGGGGTTGTATGCTTGGCAAGCCTTCCCAATCCCGGGGCTCTTTTGCAAAGGGAGCAGCTGCTCTCGCAAAGCCCCGCGGGCGCCCGGTTGCAAAGCCCGGCCGGCCGGCCGGCTCTCGGCCCCACCTGCCTGGCGGAGGGCGCTCCCCTCTGCCGGCTCCTCCTCCTCCTCCGCCCGGGCCCTTCCCGGCTGCCCGAGCTCCGTCCCTGCCTCGGCGGCACACTCGGGGAGGAACAGCCGGCTCGTGGTCTCCCATCCCGCTGCTCACCTTTTCCACCAGCCATTCCAATAGCCAGGTGTAATTCAGCATCAGGGCTACTAAAGGGCGACTTGCGCGCCGCCTCCGCGGTCCAGGCTGCCGGCAAAGGGGGAGACGAGCGGTCTACAAGCAGAGGTGGGATCCTACTTCTGATTGCCGGTGCGGTTAATTGCTGACTTCGCGGCAGAGCCGAAGATTCTGTTCGAGCCTGCTCCCGTTTGCGGAGTGGGAGCCTTTCCCGGGTGCTTTCCCCGCCCACATGGATGCCGCTGGCGGCATCCATGCGGGCGGGGAAAGCGCCCGGGAAAGGCTCCCGCTCCGCGAACGGGAGCAGGCTCGAACAGAATCTTCGGCTCTGCCGCGAAGTCAGCAATTAACCGCACCGGCAATCAGAGGTAGGATCCCACCTCTGGGGAGGCGAGGAAAGGCCTCCGGCCTCCCCCCCCACCAGGACGCCGACATTAGCCGTCTTTTGCCCTCTGCGCATGCGCAGCGTTCTGCGCATGCGCAGAGGGCAAAACTCAAATTACGGCGTCCAGGCGGCCCCCCCCGTCGGTGTCCCGCTTAAGAAAAAAAAAATCTGGTCACTTTAGACATGTATCATGTCTATGTGGATCACATATGGATTAACAAATCTTTTTTATTTAATAGATTGTTTGCTTTTATCTATATAAGGTGATTGTGTGCTTCAAAAGTTCTAAACAAACTTTGTCAATTGGTATTGAATCTGACTTCTTTTTTCTTCCCTTCAGTCATGTCTGATTCATGGAGACTGGCTGTATAAATCCCTGCAGTTTTCTTGGCAAGGTTTTTCAGAAGTAGTTTGCTATTACCTCCTTCCTAGGGCTGAGAGAAGGTCACCATCTGGCTTTGGGCCTAGGACAGACTTCGGCTCACAGTGTCCCAGTGTCTACTAACTACAGGACTACACAAAATTCAGTCTCTGAATCTGAAATACATCAGTTTATTTTGTTTATCGCACAAAGAAACAAGCCAAACTTTTTAATGCATGAATATTTTAGTTTAAAGCATAATTAAAATTAAACACTCAAAAATATACAAAATCCATCTCTTATAATAAGTAACGTGTATGTTGAAGTTATAACTTAATTTAAATAATAATTTTTAATGCATTTAGATTCTGCATAATTATAATCTCAGCTTCTCAAAGGGATGCAGAATTATGGCTAGCAATAAGGAGATTTTGAGGAATTTTGTTGTTGTTTTCAGAGGAAACATGGTTTGGCCTCATAGAACTGTTTTTGCTGAATTGGAGAGTTCTGTATATTTTTAATTTATTTTTATGCCTGCATTCAACTCATTTAGCTGGAAGGTATATACCCTTTTATGCCTCTTAACCATCTGCAATACTTCCTAAGTTAAAAACTATATCATGATCCTTCTAAAGTTAAATACTTTAATACCATAAAAACAATAGTACCCTTAGGAATATGATTGAAAGGCAAGCTATAAAATTCTAAAATGCATTAAATTCACAAGATAATTCTATTGATTTTGACAAGGCATGGAGTTATGAAGCTTCCTTAAGGAGCTAAACTATTGATCCACAATATCACATTCTCCGACATCCACTGGCTCTTCAAAATCTTTGCTGTCACCTACATCTGATTCTTTCACCTGGATTTCAAGAAGATTGAATAAAATCTTTTTGCATGCAATCTCTTATTAGTAGTCCGGGGTCTCTGCTTGGGTATATTTTTATTATTAGAACAATGGAAGTCAGTATTATTAGAGAATTCCCATTATTTTAACTCTGGATTTTGTAAGTTCAAGCTGTCAGGGGCATCATGTTAGTTCTTAACCTCAGTAACTGGATTTCTGTGCAAAAAGTTAAGAACAATGTTCTTTTGGAATAGTCTCATTTAAACTAGAAAGCATACTTTAGGGAAACAAAACATTCACGAGGCTTTAAATATCTTAAGGACCTTACTTGTAACAGATGGCAGATGCAGAACAGTAGAAATTAAGGGAGAATAAATAATGAACTGAAGAGAAACCGATAGAAGACTAACATCTGTTAACTGAAAAAATGATGTATCATTTGAACTAGGGAAAAAGGATGTTTCTATAGACAAACTCCTGAAAGGCTAATGAAAAGTGAGATGTGAAGGAGGAATAGCTCCATGCTCAATTATATTTGCTGTAGTAGAATAATTGTGTGAATGAATTCTTACTTACGCAAAATAGATTTAAAATATATTGGATAGGCTTTCACAGCTGGGCTCAATAAAATACTGATGAACTTTTAAGTTAAATGGGCCTGGTCTAGTTTTCCCAGCTATCTGGGGATTTGTGGAGGTGTAGCTGACATGTCTTAAATGTCTATGGAGACTCTCAGTCATCCAGGTCATGGTTGTCCCAAAGATGCTTTTTCAAGAGGTAATTGGACTTTCTGATTTTTCTGTGAAGAAGCTTCTTGGATGAGAAGCGAAACGTCTTCAAAGAAAAACCAGAAAGTCTAGTTGCCTCTTGAAAAAGCACCTTTGGGACTGGTCTTAAAGTTGCTTAGGTTGGACACACTGCTCTGGAGCACCTAACATCCCAATTAGTAGGAGGTTTCTCTCAGTTAAACATGGATAAGGCTGCTTTGAACAGATGATTTTGAGATATTGCTTCTGTTGTTCCAAATATGCAGTTTCTGCAGCATAGATTGCTTTGCTTAAAAAAAAAAGAGAAAGCGATTTGAACACATCTCTACATCTACACCAATAGGTCAAAATTATTAAGTTAAAAAGAAAAAAAATGCAGAGGTCACTTGCAAGGGCAAAAGTAGGATGAGTGAATAATGAAGCTATATTTAAGTAGCTAAAAATACGTGTAATTTTATATGATCTGCAGAAGTTCTGCAGCAAAATTGCGCTCTGTCAGAAATATTAGTAGGCCTTTTGAGAGAGTTTTTCGTACAGAGCAATCTTTGAAATACCTTCAAGTAAGTTAAAGGCAGGAATTTATGGGTCACTATAGACTTCAGCAGAAACTAATAAACCTATACAGTAATTTATGTCTTATACATGTTCTTATTTTTCCTCCTAAATGTACTTTTTTTTTGCTTTTGACAGCTCTAATCTAACCTTATTTGAAGTGCCAAGTGATTTGTAGAAAACAAGTATTATTCTTATAAGTGTGGAAGGGACCCAGGTACAGATCATCCAGTCTAACTTCAACATTGGAGAGATTCTAGAGCAGATCAGAAATCCATTAGCACTTTGAAATGTTATAATTATCAGGTGTCACTGTGATGTTGAAGAACATGTTTTGCTGGGTTAGCTGGTCTAGCTTTGACTAATTTTTTGCCCAGGCAACTTTCTTTATAGAAGCAAGGGAACAGTGAATAAGAGGGGAGCAAGAGGAATTGAAAGGGGCAGAAGAAGGAGGACAGAAGAGAGAAAACACTGTGGAAGGAAAAAAGACTACTGACTGTTTCCTGAGTGATTGCCGACTGTGTCTGATTGGAGCATTTATTGATTCAGTTGGATTTATGTAGCCACCAATCTCACACAAGTGACTTTGGGCAGTTTCAAGGATTAAAACACAGAAACCTAAAACAGCTTTTGCTGACGTAGTTGAGGCAGCTCGATGGGGCATAGAAGAGCCCTATTTCCAGTGAGTAAAGTCACTGAATAAACACGCAAAAATTAACAAGTCACTTTGGCAGGGGGTAAGAGGAAGAAACTTTTTCTTCTTTTTCCAATTTCATCTTCTAGCCCAAGTTTGCCCTGGATCTTGCAAGCAGAGCAAGCAAACAGTGCTTGGCAGTTTGACTAGGGTTTTTTGGCAGATATGGTTCCAAGCAATCTGGACAGTTATACAAGCATCAATGTGCCCTGCAAATCATATGCAGTGTTTGTTCTCTTGCCTGAAAAGGACCCAAACTACATCTGTTGCACACACAAGCTTATTTCCTTATTGGGGGAGAACATGAAGAGACTCAAAGTTGAAATGTATTAGGAAAGATGAAAATTCTTGGGCAAAAAAAATGAAGAGGCAGAGAAGTATAAAAGATAAAGGTAAAGGTTCCCCTCGCACATATGTGCTAGTGGTTCCTGACTCTAGGGGGCGATGCTCATCTCCGTTTCAAAGCTGAAGAGCCAGCACTGTCCGAAGACGTCTCTGTGGTCATGTGGCCGGCATGACTAAACGCCAAAGGCGCACGGAATGCTGTTACCTTCCCACCAAAGGTGGTCCCTATTTTTCTACTTGCATTTTACATGCTTTCGAACTGCTAGGTTGGCAGAAGCTGGATCAAGTAATGGGAGCTCACTCCGTTACACAGCGCTAGGGATTCGAACCGCCGAACTGCCGACCTTTCTGATCGATAAGCTCAGTGTCTTAGCAACTGAGCCACCACGTCCATTAGAGAAGTATAGAGAACATCAAACAGCAGGGAGGGGGAGGAAACTTTGGCAGAGATAAGATTCAGAGAGATCAAAGAAGCAAGAAGATTAGTAGGAACTTGGTGGCAATATAATTCAGGAACCAGTACCAGGTCTTCTTTGGAGAATGCTTGGCTGCCACATGAGCAAAACAGGGAGAAGCAGGGGCCAGGATGGAAGCTCAAGAGTTTTATAGGACATTACAGCAGAGTTCCATAGACAAACAAAAATGCCTGGTCTAAAAACAACCACTAAAACACAGCACAGCAGCTCCCACCCCGCCAAAAAAAAAAATCAACTCCAGGCTTAGAACCAAAGTCAGGTTTTAAGTGCTTTTTGAATCCAAAGAGAGTGGGCATCATCCAATTCTTGGGGTGGGGGCAGGGGTGGGTTCCAATTTTTTACTGCCACTCTGTGGGCGTGGCTTATTTTGTGGGCGTAGCTTGATGGTCATGTGACGGTGGGCATGCCTTCGTGATCATGTAACTGGGTAAGAGTGGTTTGGCAGTCGTAACTGGATGGGAGTGGCTTTGCGGTCATGTGACTGGGTGGGGGTTGCTGGGTGGTCATGTGGCTGGGTGGTCATGTGACTGGGTAGGCGTGGCCAACTTGATGTCACTCATGTCAAGGGTTAGGGTTAGGGTGCTTGACCTCTCCTCACCTCAAAAGCCTCAATGAGATACAATTTCCCTGTCTATTTACTACTACTGAACATCCAAAATATACTATTTAATCCTATGTATATATGCCATATGTGTACATATATATTACACACAAGCACACAAAAAGATACATTATCTACTATATATATTGTATGTATATGCACACACACACACACACACACACACACACACACACACACACACACCTCTTCTAAAACTACACATTCAACCTCACTTACTGCATTTTGGAAAAGCACACCCAGAGTCCACTTTCTGTCACACATTTAACCATAACTTCTGTACATTAGAACATTACACATGCCTTCAGATGTTCTTCCCTAGCTTGCACATGACTGTTAGAGCCAGGAAATGTCATGGATTGAGTAAAATGTGATGAAACTCACTTAACAACGCTCTTGCTTAGCAACCAAAATTTTGGGCTCAATTGTGGTCATAAGTCAAGAACTATTTCTGCCTTCCTCTGCATGGCAGCCTTGTCCTAGTAAACTCCTTCTCCTTTCTGGCAATTTTCCTCTCTGTTAGAGGCCCCAAAATAATCCAGACAATTTAAGGTTTCCTGCTGCAGCTCGGGGTTGGACTAGATGACCTCTGAGATATCTTCCAGCCCTAACTTGCTGTGCTGTTTCAAAGTGTCTTCTGAAGCCACATCTAGTGGCAGGGTTTGTTGTACGTCCTTCCTCTTCTTCCTTCCCCTCTCTCTCTCTCTCTCTCTCTCTCTCTCTCTCTCTCTCTCTCTCTCTCTCTCTCTCTCTCTCTCTCTCTCTCTCTCTCTCTCTCTCTCTCTCTCTCTCTCTCCCCCCTCCCTCCCTCCCTCCCTCCCTCCCTTCATTTTTCTTTTTCTTTCTTTCTCTTTCTCTTTCTTTCTCTCTTTCTCTGCCTTTTCTCTCTCTCTCTCTCTCTCTCTCTCTCTTTCTTTCTTTCTTTCTTTCTCTCTCTTTCTTTCTTGTCTTCTCTCTCTATCTCCCTTCCTTCCTCTTTTTATTTTTCTTTTTCTTTCTTTCTTTCTTTCTCTTTCTTTTCTCTCTTTCTCCCTCCCCCTCCCTCCCTCCCTCTCTTTCTCCCTCCCCCTCCCTCCCTCCCTCCCTCCCTTTCTCCCTTCCTGTGAAGAACCGCAGAAGGTCTTCGGTAGCAGGGGGAAAAAAGAACATTTTGAAACTGGGAACATGCCCATTGATCATCAGGCATTCTTAGAGCTGCACTGTTGATTAGCTTAGAAGGATAGCTTATAGCATCCACTTACAATAAGCTCTCAACTCAAACTCCGTGCATGTGGGGATCCCGAAACAGTGAGGGTTTTTTCTTTCTTTCTCCCTTGAAGACCCCCTGCACCACTTTTGGGCCTAGCAAGCCTTCCTACAGCCCCCTGGGAGCCAAAAGGGATGCGGGGGGGGTGCAGCACCCCCCATGCCCCATTTTGGGCCTAGCAAGCCTTCCTACAGCCCCCCGGGAGCCAAAAGGGATGCGGGGGGCGCCGCAGCCCCCCAGTGCCCCATTTTTGGCCTAGCAAGCCTTCCTACAGGGGTGGGTTCTAACTTACCTCGCTGCCAGTTCTCTTCCTCTTGCACCGTGTGGCAAAAAAACAAAGCCGAAAAACAGATGGCGACTGCATGCACAGTGCCAGAACTCAGCTTCTGCGCATGCTCAGAAGGAAAAAAATTAAAATAAAATAAAATAAAATTTTTAAAAAAGGATGGCGGCACCCATGGACCGGCACCGACGGATCCAGTTCGGTGACATCGTGACATCACCAGCGGGTCGCTACCGGTACAGGTGAACCGGTCCGAACCGGGAGGAACCCACCCCTAGGTGGGGGCCATGACAGAAAGGGATGCTCCCTTGGTCCCACAAAATGGCAACATTTCTGGAATCAGGAAAAACTAACAGATACAACTGCAGTGTGCACGATATACTTGAATTTCCAAACTGGAAGATATTAGTAATCTAAATATAGCAAAGATATGATTTAGTTTAGTTCCAATAAATTGTACTTCCTATATTCCCAGAGAGAGGGGATTTTTTAAAAGAACTAGTTGCCTAACAAATCCAGGTCAATAAATGCAAGAATTAATGCCTGTTTGCTAGGATATGGTGACCTCTGAATCTGAAAGAGAATTAGTTTCACTCTGTTAGTTGGCTTGCATTAAAAAAAGAGAAAGAAATGTACAATGAGAATGAGAGCGAGAGACATAGAGAGACTGTGCAAAAGTAGTTATGTTTTATAGCTATTTTTATGTACATGCATGAGCTATAAAAAGAATATATATTAATCCAGAATTTCATAAATCTTTTTCATATTTAGGCTGCTTCAACGAGTATGTATTACATACTGGGTACTAAAGATTTCCAAATTTATACCATGTGATTTACTCCTAGGCTGTTCTTAACCTTTCATCGGTGGGAACATTATTGCCTCACAGCAACTCTGGTGTTCTATAATGATCAGAGTAGAGTAGCTTTGGCCAATCAGATACCGTCTAAATATATTGGACTTAGTATTCTTTAATCCTCTAGACATTTGAAAACCAGTATCCATGGAAATTATTTGCTTTCTCTCTTTTCAAGGGTAAAAAGAAATTACCTTTGACTGCTTAAATAATGTTGCTGAAAATATTATATATTGAAATGTTGGGAAACTCTACATGAATTATGAGTAATGTAGCATGAAATATACCACCATATTTTTTATCTTCATATTAACTGCATTAAATTAATGTGCATGTGAATACGATAAGGCTATTCAGCACTAAAGTTAGATTTAATTTTAACCCAAAGCAGCCTGACTTCATTTTGTGTTAAAAAAACCCCAACCTTCCCCAATCTGTTTGTCATATGATCTTTTAAAATTATTTCCTTTATTTTTAATCCAAGATAACAAACAGAAAATTGGAGATGCAGAGATAATTAAAAATTTTAAAAATATTTTAATTATTTTGAGTATATATAATATTTAGATAAATATGATTTATTTATTAGAACCGAAGTCAGCAGCTTAAAATAACATATAGAGATTGAGTGCTTGAGTTGCAATATAGTATAAAATAAAAAATCACATTAGTATATGTTAGAAAGGGGAAAGAAAACAGGAGTTGAATATAGTAACTAAATAAATTACAAAATGTACAGCATGTAAATCCCAATTAAGTCTAGAAACTTCTGAGAACAGCAGCTATAGCACAAATTTAGTAACAGATGACCTAGCCACTATTGGTACAAGCTCAAATGTTTTGTAATTTGTAATAGGTCCTGTCAGCTAAATAATACCGGCTGGCAGGGCCGTAGGGGAGAGCCTTCTCTGTGGCTGCCCCGGCTCTCTGAAATCAGCTTCCTCCCGAGATCCGCACTACCCCCACCTTACTGGCCTTCCGGAAAGCCATTAAGACCTGGCTTGGCGACAACTAGCAAGGTCGGCCCAGGAGTGTATGGATGATTGTAATTATTTTAAATTTAAAATGTGTTTTTTAAACTTGTTTTTTAATTTGTTATAATTGATATTGTGATTTGTATTTCTTCCTGCTGTGAGCCGCCCTAAGTCCTTTGGGAGTTGGGCGGCATAGAAATATACCGTATTTTTTGGAGTATAAGACGCACCAGAGTATAAGACGCACCTAGATTTTAGAGGAGGAAAACAAGGAAAAAAGTATTCTGAACCAAATGGTGTAATAATATATTATTTAATAAAATACCAGTATAGCAGAATACTTTTTACAACCATGTATACTTTTTACAACCATGTACATTTTTTACACATTTTGGCTTTGACATTTTTCTGCAAGAAAGAACAATAATGTTTCCTTTATAACAATGCAGAACCATATTCATACGATCATATGCACACACCCCTAAACTTCAAACTTGGCAAGTTTAAGACTTGTGGACTTCAACTCCCAGAATTCCTCCTCCAGTCATGCTAGCTCAGGAATGGGAGTTAAAGTCCACAAGTCTTAAAGTTGCCAAGTTTGAAGAGCCCTGGGTTAGAGGTGGCAAGGGTCTTCAAACTTGACAACTTTAAGACTTGTGGACTTCAACTCCCAGAATTCCTCCTCCAGTCATTCCTGAGCTAGCATGACTGGAGGAGGAATTCTGGGAGTTGAAGTCCACTAGTCTTAAACTTGCCAAGTTTGAAGACCCTTGCACCCCTAACCCAGGGCTCTTCAAACTTGGAAGTTGGTCTTCAAACCTGTCAGGCTGCTCCCTTCAGGCAGCAGCAGCAGTGGCTCTGGCGGCAGCGAGTATCGGCGGTGGTGAGTATCGGTGGCGTCGGGAGCTGCGTCGGTGTTGGGTCCTGCAGCGGGGGCAGAGGCTGCAACGGGGGCGGCTGCGGGTCCTGCGGCGGGGGCGGGGCTGCAAGGGGGGCGGCTACGGTGGCTTTGCTGTGATTTGCCGGCGGCGGCTTTCCCATGGCCCGGCGGTGGCGGCGGCCAGCAGCGGCGGGAGCGACTTTGCTGTGGGGCGGCTGCGGCAGACGCGGCAGCTTTGCTGTGGTTCGCCACCGCCGGCTTTCCCGTGGTCCGGCAGTGGCGGCGGCCAGCAGCAGGAGAAGCGACTTTGCTGTGGGGCGGCTGCGGCTGCCGCCGCGGCTTTGTTGTGGTCCGGCGGCAGCGGCTTTCCCGTTGTCCGGCGGCAGCAGCGGTGGGCAGCAGCGGTGGCAGTGGCTTTGCCATGGTCCGCCAGCGGCGGTGGCAGGAACAGCAAGGGCTTTCAGGCAGCAGCGTGCGGCGGCGGCGGCGGCGGCGGCAGGAACAGCGGGGGCTTCCGGGCAGCAGCGTGCGGCGGCAGGAATGGCGGGGGCTTTCGGGCAGCAGCGTGCGGCGGTGGTGGCGGCAGGAACAGCAGGGGCTTTTGGGCGGCGGCGTGCAGTGGTGTGCAGCGGCGGCGGCAGTGGGGAGTTCGGGCGGTGACTCGCTGCGGGCAGCGGCGGCAGTGGCAGGCTTCAGGCAGGAATGGTGGCAGGGAGGGGGTCAACATTCGGAGTATAAGACGCACCCAGTTTTTGACCCTCTTTTTCTGGGTAAAAAGGTGCGTCTTATACTCCGAAAAATATGGTAAATACATAAATACATAAATACATAAATACATAAATACATAAATACATAAATAAATAGATAGATGATAGATAGATAGATAGATAGATAGATAGATAGATAGATAGATAGATAGATAGATAGATAGATAGATAGGAGGGGGGATTATCAATTCCATTCTTTAGGGATGATTGATTAGACAAGCTAGCAGAATAGGAATAATTCTCAATTTCAATATCAGAAGAGATACACAATTTTCTTGGAAGTGAGCATTCCTCATTAACATTGAAGAGGAGACATCTAGATGTACCAGAGTGAATGCCCTTCACTGTGATAATATAGAAATTTGGAAAATATATTTAGGGGTGGTGAAAAGTAGATAAATGAGATTGAAATAGAAGTGGTGTGAGACAAAAGCACGATCTCTTTACACACACTCAAGTCTCAAAATCTTTGTTTAACCTGACTGCAAACTTCTGTGTGGCCCAGCATGCAAATTCACAATAAGCCTGACAAGATGAAATTTAGCTTTTCTGCGGAGGAGTGTGGCTCTCGAGGAGTACAACTTGGGCCAGAGATTCTTTTCCAAAGAATTCCTTGAGCCAGTATTTAACTGGCTCAGCCTCAAAAATATTTCTACATTCCTTTTGTTTCACAAACGGAGTTGAGATGAAGTCTCTAAACACTCGCCTTATTCCAGCAGACTTAAAATAATCGAAACAGGAGAATATACTGCTATAGCAAAATTGAGAGTATATTTTCATAATAGCTTTCCCAGTAAATGCTGAAAAACATTTTGCTTTTCTGACCTATTACTTGTGGATCACTATCTGCTTTGTCAAATATGGTATAATAAATCAAATGAATTTTTCTTGATAACAACAACATTGGATGTCTCGACTCTTGTCAAAAAAATTTAAAAATGTGAGACCAAATTTCAGCTCTGCGTGGGAAATATGTTAACAAGTCTGTATGGCTGTTAAAAGAAAAATAACATGTTTGAGGATGAATCAGATGAGAGAATATTATGTGATACATTCTACTATTCTTCCTACCTGTTGTCCCCTAATTTACACAATAAATTAAGAAGAAAGATTGACCATAAACCTAAAAATTACTGCACAGGGTCAGTCTTAAATAACCTACAACCTAGTTTCATATGAGATGACTGCATAGGAGGGGGTGGGAAGCCTTCAAATGAAGTATTTTGAAGTATTTAGTTCTGACATTTTCCTTAAATGAGAAGAATTGGCATCTTGTTGATTCCTGGCACCTCTTAAGTTCTGCGTTGTAAGCCATGATCTAGGATTTTCACCTTTTGCTTTTTCTTAAAATACATTTCTGTAAGGGAAAGTTCAGCTCTACACCAGATGTAATCATTCATGTGTTCCTTCATGGGTTGGCAAGCCGCTTGGAAATTCGGGGAAATAATTTCTAAGTAAGAATTGATAGAATTGCTACAGGCTGAAATTATAGAACATAGAAGTTCTTAAATTGGAAATGAGAGGAAACAAAAACTCAGAACGAGATTTTTCATTGATGTTGAGCTACATCAATGCCAGCGTATCGACCAAAATGATTTTATCTGATACAGATTTGATAACCCTCATCATCAGGGACTTAAGTACTTTCCCTGTAAAATTTGTTGCCTTAGGCAAGTAATATATTTATGGGAAAGTTCTTTTCCCTGAAACACTGGTCAGTGCATTTTATTAGTTTCCTATCAATAGAAAGCCACAGCTAGGGGCAGAGCTGCTATTCCACATATTAAAAATGAAACATGCAGTGAGTTTACTCATGGTCTCTTAGGGCTAGCTTCGTGTGTTAAAGGTGGAACAGCTATTTTCAAAAGATGAAATACTTTTTTCATACCTGCTTCCAATTGTTTGCTTTTTCTTCTCACAATCGTGCCCCCAAAAGCCAATCCTCTAGATCAGGGATCAACAACCTTAAACCCTCAAAGAGCCACAAAGGTCCTAACCGGAAGCCTCCAGTTCAATTCTTTAGCCAACCAGAAGTCCGGTTCCCCCACCATAGAGTCTCCTCCTAGCGCAGCGTCCTTTTTCCTCTACCAGTCCTAACCGAAAGCCCTATCAATTGTGGAGCTGACCGGAAAACCCGCCCCTTGCCATAGAGTCTCCTCCTGGAACGCTCTGCTTCCTCCCTTCCCCAACCGGAAGCTCCTCTCAAAATTGTGGTGCCGACCGGTGACAGGGAGCCGCAGCAGAGGGATAAAAGAGCCACATGCGGCTCCAGAGCCACAGATTGCTGACCCGTGCTCTAGATAGTTATGGAGAGAAACACAGTATACAAGCCGGTGTAGGAGATGAATACACTCAGCAGTAGCATCTCTGATTGCACATGATACTTGTGAGAATCTAAAGAAATGGCAGGCATTGTTGGGATACTTCTCAGTCATGTAAAATCAGCAAGATGGGAGGAATTCCATGTGGAACTATGGAATGTCATCAGTGCAAATTCACTTGGATCTAACATTACTAGATCAATCATTGTCAGCCAATAGAATCATGTTTGCCTGGGAGTATTTAGAAAGAAAGGGAATGTTTAGGGCAGCAATCATCTGGATAGGATAAGATGATTCCAGGATTCCCAGCCATCATAGTCAATGTTTTTTATTTATTTTATTTATTTATTTATTTTTGTCAAGTACCGTATTTTTTGGAGTATAAGACGCACCTTTTTACCTCAAAAAGAGGGTGAAAATTTGGGTGCGTCTTATACACCAAATGCAGCCCCACCCAGCCACCCCCACCCTTTGGCCTCTGCCTGCCAACAATTTACCTCTTTGCAGCAAACAAAACAGAAACAGAAGCCTTATTAGCACACTAAAAGATTACTTGCCTCCCGATCTACAGCTGACAGAGGCTTGCAAGCCACGTGGTAAAATGAAACTAACCACGGTGGCTGTAATGAGACAAAATGCTGGGAGATAAACTGCTGGCAATGTTACATTGCTGAAATTGCAAGACAGTAAGCTACAGCTACTGTAGCCTAGAGGAAAGAGCTCTTGCCTCACAGGAGGTTGTGAGTTCTATCTTAGGTAGAGGCAGATTATGTTAATATGTTATTTTTTAAATGTTTGTAGAGTGTTCAAATTATAAGACTTATTTTATAAAGACTGCTTTATTATTGTTCTAGACAACTTAACAAAATGAAGAAGCTTTTTAAAATAAATGCTTGCTTTGAAGAGGCCCAGTGCTATTGTATCTTCTTTTAAATAGCAGAAAGCCTTCCAGAAAGCCACATCAATTTTAAAGATCTGTAAAGGTATAATCTGAAATGTCCTGTTTTAGTATTAAGTATTAGTATTAAAATAAGGCAGCTGAATTAAACCCTGACTTAGTCATGTTTGGAGTAGATCTATTTAAATAATTGGGAGGAGTTAGTGTGATTACATTTAAGAAAACTTTCTGGGATTAATATACTGCCATAATGTACATTTCTCCAATTCTTTGCTATTTCTATGGGTCAAGCACACATGCACAGAAATAGACAGAAAACAGTGTATATCATCTGTGCTGTTTGCTGTTTGCTGTTTGGCAAATTGCTGGGAGGCAGAGGCCTGTTTCCTCCCCCAAAACTAAGGTGCGTCTTATACTTCGGTGTGTCTTATACTCCGAAAAATACGGTGTGTGTTGGTAATATACATAGATATAACATTGTTTATATACATAAGATGGGTACTGATAAGGGGGAACATTAGGACAGGGACGGTAGGCACGCTGGTGCACTTATGCACGCCCCTTAAAAGTTGAGAGTTGCCACCCTTTTTGTGCAGGTAATCCTCATTTAGCAACTGCCTCGTTTAAGAACAGCTTACAGTTTGCAGTTATGACAACGATGAAAAAGTAACTTTATGACCATTTCTCACATTTATGCAGACCTATAAAGCAAAGGAAAGCTTAAATAAGGTAGTAAGCACAGGCACTGCTTTGCTTGACTACTGTTTTGCTTAACAACCAAGTTTCTGGTTTCAATTGTGGTTGCTGAATAAGGAGTACAAGTACATGCATCAGCTATGAATGTACTGTACAAAAGGGTAAGGCTTCAGTTGTGATGCTGTGGCTGCTAAAATGTCTGTTTTTACAGCCACCCTCCCTGCAGATGTTCCCAACACATCAACAAACAGTGTAATTAACTTTATACTGTCAGTGCATTATAATTAATCAACAACAAAAAATTAACCCTGCTGTCCAAAATGATGAATTATAAATAAGAATGGATAAATCCAATTAATATTAACCTGTCTTTAATCCTAACAGTGATTGAGAGGAAAGAATGAGGGTTTTGTTTTTGTTGCTAATTAATAAATAATTGCTACTTATGCTTCTAATCAACCATTCTGTTAACCCTTCTATTCGCCGCCCTGAGTCCTACGGGATTGGATGGCTTTTAAGAACAATAAAATAAATAAATAAATAAATTTGCTGCAACAGGACTTCCATAATGGAAACTACTTTCAAGCTCTGGACTTGTAACATACAGGCAATCCTGTAATAGGTAGTTATGACTGCAATGGGGACTGAATTTCTGCACTTAAGTCATGTGGATATAAGTCGAGGCGTTCATGTAACTAGACTCAATTTTCCTTTTTTTTTTTGGTAACAGTCATTAAGTAAATCATTGTGGGTATTAAGTAAATCTATAGTAATTAAGTGAATGCCACAGTTGTAAGTGTGAAGCATTCTTCTGAATGGGCATTTTTTTTGCCAAAAACTACTGCAACTGGTCATAAAGGCAAGTCCACATGAGGGATGTGAAATGACATTTTATGATGGCCAGAAGTGCTTTGCAGGCCCTAAAGCTCCTGTTCCAGGCCACCCTACTTTTGAACAGTCATTTAAGTGACAGATTGTGAGTCAAGGACTACCTGTATATGATACAGATTAGTTCAACTTATGTTCCAGGCATCCACTTCCCAGCAGTCAGTAAGAAATCACCTTGGCAAGAGGCAGGATGCATGTTTTCAGAAGAGTTTGATTTTATCATTGAACTCACAGCCAGTTTATTGTAATGGTTAAGGCATAAGACTAGAAATGGGGAGAATGTGAATTGTGCACGAGGTGGGTGACCTTGAGCTTGCAGTTTCTCTCAAACCTGGGAAGAAGGCAATGGCAAACGACTTCTGAAAGCCTGCCAAGAAAACTGCAGGGACCTGTACAGGCAATGTCTTAAGAACTGTCTATGATTGGGCCAAAGGGGTGGGGGGAGGAATACGTCTGATATTTACATATGATTGCTTAAGTTATTACATTGCTAATGTGTGAACTGAATTCTAGGTAGAAACAAATAGACAAACCCAAGCCAAACATTTATTTAAAACTGGGATGAGGAGTTATGGCCTTCTAGATGTTGCAACTCATGAAGTTCCAGCCAGCATGACTAATAATGAGAAATTATGAGAATTATGGTATAACCACCTGTTGGGCAATTACAAGTATCTCACACCTGATTCATTTTCTTGTAGCCAAGTCTTTGAAATCAGTAATCAGAAATTAAATTAAAATGCATGCTGTGAAAAAATCGTGATCCAAAAAAATTTTTTTGTCCTTAGATGGTGCACTTCTAGTCCACATGTATTGTATTCAAAACTCACCATTTGGACATCTGTGGCAAAGCTTTTCATTGTTTTTCTTCCCTGGCAGTAACAATTATGTTTATAATGTATTATCCATTAGTTGACATTCTGTAACATCTCAAATCAAGTGCCTAATATAGAACTAACTCAGCTAAGAGAAAATTCTCTTAAAATATTGCCAGCTCGCCTTGACTTGGGCTCATTGGTGCACTTAAAGATCATATAGCTGTCTATGGTTTTCACAGCTGTAATCCTGATGCATTTACCCTATCTAGTGAACTTGACTTCTACATTTATAATCCTATTTGTGCTGCCTCAGCTATTTTATTACATATCATATTTTACCATGTTCAGCAAATTGAAAAGCCACTTTAAAGGGGGAGGAAAGGTCTGCTTTGCTTTTCATCACTCGATACAGTATGAAGTTAGTATTTCTAAGAAATAGTCTGCAGTTAAGGATCACAGAACCATAGAATTGGAGTCACCTTCCCCAACTTGGCATCTTATACATGCATAGAGATAGTAACTCTCAAAATTTACTGCCAGCAAAGTTGAGCCCATTAGCCACTCTAGAGCCATCATAACCATCAGATCGTTCAGCGAAGCAAGTTTTTGTGATAAAGCACCATTAAAAATTTGGATTGGATTAAGAAATGTTTTCAGAACCTGAATATGTTTTTGTTTACGTTATTGAACAATTACAGTTTTCCTTGCTATGGGACAATGTAGTTACCTTATCGATTTGATCTGGTGGCTTGTTGGTAAATTGAAAGAACAATTCCCAGAATATTTCAATAACAAAGGAAATGGCAGAAACTCATAACACTGCCATAAGTGTATTGTCTCCTCCTTCCTTGTGTCCCCCTGATACTGAAAAACTTCATGTCTCCAATATTGGAAGCCATTTGGAAGTATCATGACTTCTAGCTTTTGGAGCTTGCTCCTCCTTTATATTATTAAAAGCATTGAGATTTGGGACCATCACTGGATCTTGTAAAAGAAAATCCATTTAACTGTATTGCTTAACTATTGTCTCTCTTGAACCACCCAGCTTCATTGGATGTCCTCATTATGCATCTGTATCAACCAAAGTAATAACTCAAGATTCAAAGAATAATGTGCTAAGGATGCTGTATTAGTAAATGCAGTTATAGCTTGTTTCTATTTGTTTTCATGACTACTTCTTTACTTCTTATTCTTTGCCATGCCTGCTTGTCTTTACATAATATTAACTCCTTCTTTTTCATGCATTCTTATGAATGAGAATTTAATACATGCATGGACAACTATGGAAACAATCCACATTCGTGTGGATTTTGTCATTTTCATTTAAACTACCATGATGGTTTCAGCTTTGCAGAATCATCTACTTGATCTACAATATGATGTCTTCCAGATGTGTTGGGATTTGAGTTTTCAGAATTGCCAGCCAGTGTGGCAGAATTTCTGGGAATTGCGGTTCTGAAGCATCTGGAAATCATCAGGTTCGGGAAGGCTGCTTTCTGGATTAATCTTGTGAACCTTTACCTAAGCCTGTCTAGAAAGTTTCCTTTGAATTAACTCTCTTTTTAAAATATATCACTATATATCTGCTGCTTATTGCAGAATTTCAACAACTCATTAGTTTTAGATGTATCTGTTCATTTTTTTATATGTCTGCAAACTCTACTGGTTATTGTATAAGAACTCTTGCCAATTTTATTAGATTAAAAAATTAAAAATAGGATGGGGTTATATCTATGGGAAACCCTAGCCATACCAAAAACCCATCTTTGCAAAATAACATTTCTTTTCTCTTACATAATGTCTGTAAAGAAACTATCTTTATTTAATTTCTTTTGCTAGCCCTATCAGATTCAAATGCAACTGGAGGACAAAGCAGCTGCTAATTTACATGTACAAAAGTGCAGGCATTTCTTAGATGCTTGAGCCAATCTGATCTCTCCTTTAAACATAAAAATATAATATAAGATCACTTAAATAAATGATAGCTCAGCAATAATAGTTGGGCCCTTTCCAATTGATTCAAAATCCAGAATCTGAAGCCCTGACACATGGCAAGATTATGAGTAATTCCAGGGAAATGGAAAAGTTAATTGTTTTTGGATCGTGATATCTCTTGTGCCATTCATGATGTAGTGATGGAGAGATATAACAACAACAACAACAGAGTTGGAAGGGACTTTGGAAGTCTTCTAGTCCAACCCCCTGCCCAGGCAGGAAACCCTACATCACTTCAGACAAATAGTTATCCAACATCTTCTTAAAAACTTCCATTGTTGGAGCATTCACAACTTCTGGAGGCAAGTTGTTCCACTGATTAATTATCCTAACTGTCAGGAAATTTCTCCTTAGTTCTGAATTGCTTCTCTTCTTGATTAGTTTCCACCCATTGCTTCTTGTTCTACCTTCAGGTGCTTTGGAGAATAGCTTGACTCCTTCTTCTTTGTGGCAACCCCTGAGATATTGGAACACTGCTATCATGTCTCTCCTAGTCCTTCTTTTCATTAAACTAGACATACCCATTTCCTGCAACCGTTCTTCATATGTTTTAGCCTCCAGGCCCCTAATCATCTTTGTTGCTCTTCTCTGCACTCTTTCTAGAGTCTCAACATCCTTTTTACATCGTGGCGACCAAAACTGAATGCAGTATTCCAAGTGTGGCCTTACCAAGGCATTATTTGTGCATTTCAGTTCACTCTTGTGTCTCGGATGGACTCTTTGTAGATGGACATCTACCATCAAATCCCTCCTTCTCCATGGAGATCTCTCACTCTTGCCTAAATCACAAGATTCCTCTGAGAATACAGTTTTAGGTTGGAGAACTCCTTCCTATTTCACTGAATCATATCCCCAATATTTTATTTACTATATTTACAACAAAAATGCATATTTTGCTAGGTGACCGTAATGATAATATTTAATGTTAAGCCTTGACTTTTCCAACAATAGTTTGTTGTTGTTAGAATTAGTCTTCCAGATAAACAAAATAATAACGGTTTATTTGGTCAATTCCTGATTTGTTCCTTAGTAACTTCTCTTGTCTTGCATTCAGATTTTTAAGAGGGATTAAGGAGCAATAAACCTACCAGGAATAAGCTAGGAAACTACAATCATCTAGATTTAGATATCTCACTAAGCCAAAACCAACTCATCCATTCCAAACATTTGTGAACCCAAGTACTTAGTTTGCTGTAGCAAAAGACTATTATCCAATTTCCTTAAAACTTATGAAAAGGGTTTTTTTTCTTTTTATCTTTCCTTTTCAGTGTTTCCCTTTAATATATGTGAGAATTTCTTTTAGTATTTTTCTGAAGTTAGGGTCTTGTTTCAAAAATGGAAGGCACTGTTGTTTTTCTCTTCACTTCTCTTTCTTCTTCAGCAGTTTTCATGCTGCCACTGGAGGCATTCGCAGAATCTGATGCTTTCTTCAAAAGCAGTATTGTGTCATCATAGCACAAGTTCCACCACAACTCCCTATTGTACATGAACATGATGTTACAACACACATGCCAAAAGGACTAAGCTTGCATCACGATGCTGTGATGTTGCTTGCATCTTGATGCCTCTGACTACCCTTTGGAATTAATTGAAGTACAGGAATCCAAAATGGCTGTAGATCCTTTTAAAAATGACCGTGCTGTAAAGTCAGGCTTCTTCAGCTACTTTGTAAATAAATAACAGGAAGAATCTGCATGAATATCTTACCAAAATAACATTCTTTAGGGGTGATGGTGGTAGGAAACCATTTCTTTTCAGTCAAATTAAATTAAAATTCAACGAAAATAAAATTTCCATGTAGCACTAATTTGAACCTTTCATGTTTTGTGTCTGGAATAATAAATATACAATTTATGGGCCTGTCCCAGCTCGTTGCTTCATTTCATCCCACTATCCTGGCTTGGAATTCTTGGGAGTCCAAGTTCACATGTCTTAAAGTTGTCAAGGTTGAGAAACACTGGCCTAGGCCAGGGGTAGGCAAAGTTGGCTCTTCTATGACTCGTGGACTTCAACTCCCAGAATTCCTGAGCTAGCATGATTGGCTCAGAAATTCTGGGGGTGGAAGTCCACGAGTCATAGAAGAGCCAACTTTGCCTACCCCTGGCCTAGGCCATCTGCTCACAGTGGGCCCACAGAAAAGGATGACCTAGCTTTGTTTTAAGCCACCAGTAGGCTCCCTATGCCTTCCCTACTGCTGGGGCCCTAGGCATTGCTTGCACTGTCAAATTCAGTGCCACCACTGCCCATTTTCAATGGTACAATTTTCCCCCTTTAATTCAGCAACATTGATTAAAAAAAAGGAGTGCCCATTTCTGCTTTAATCCCCTTAAGGCTCCAAGATTCTTATCAGAGTCTAAGAAGCAAATGGGGAAAGATATCTAGCTTTCCTCTTGGAGGAGCAGATTTATGAGATGTACCTCAGTGTGTTACTGTTCTTGTCTTTTTCCAAGCACTAGATGGCAGCATTTGGGGATTTATTATTTCTTGAAGTTTATAGCTGTTACCGTATAATTTAGGATTGGATTTTTATCATATCTGAATCCGCCAACATAGAATCATAGAATGTAGACTTTGAGTTGAGCATTTATTAAAAAAACGTATGGAGTCTGCAATATGTGACTTGGAATTATTATACAGAGTCCTGGCAAAGGCACACTGGTTAGGTTTGTTTGCTGCATTTTTTCCTTTTTCTGTAATTGGCGATAAGCAGATGTCTTCTGTCACTATGATATGTTACTCTGCCCAGAAATTATGGGTTCAGAATAAGGCATATAGTGAGCTAGCATAAATTGGCTTGCTTAATTTATTTTGCAAACAGAAGCTAATTTGCTTGATGCAAATTCAGCTTTTTTCATATTTAATTTTCCAGATTTAATTATGTTTTTAAAGCACTATATAACAAGATACTGTGTTCAGGATCCAAAGAGATACTTGAGGACAAGGAAACTGTCTTCTGCTAGTCTGGATATAATCCATTCCCACCCACCCACCCCCCTTAAAAAATAATTAGCTATCTATATCAGAAATCACCTTTGAAATTACCGCGAGTCTCTTTTGGAAGAAACATAGATTTTTGAGGATTCCCATACTTTGCATGCAGAAGATGACAGGTTCAGCCCCTTGCATGTCCCAAGAGGCATGACAAACCTTCAACTTATAGTTCTGGAGAACTGCTAACAGCCAGTGTTGACAACCTCCAGCCATTTGATATAAGACAATTTCCTCTGCCTGTTACTTTCACAAGCCATTTAGCTAACAGCATGTCATGTTTCCGTTGGAAAAGAATAAGTCTATTGACTCAGCTCCTTGGATTAAGAATTATTGAGCTGGCCTCCAGATACAGATGCAGAGGAAAAAATTAGGTTGCTGTTTGCTTTAGACCAGAGTGTTTTAGAGACTTCAAGGTAGAAAGTTCTTATTTTCAGGGAAATATAGTGTCTGTCTGTCTGTCTGTCTGTCTGTCTGTCTGTCTGTCTGTCTGTCTGTCTGTCTGTCTGTCCGTCCGTCCGTCCGTCCGTCCATCCATCCATCCATCCATCCATCCATCCATCCATCCATCCATCCATCCATCCATCCATCCATCCATCTATCCATCCATCCATCCATCCATCCATCCATCCATCCATCCATCCATCCATCCATCCATCCATCCATCCATCCATCAATCCATACACCCACCCACCCACCCACCTACCTACCTTATCTGCTTTATCTAACTTATCTATCTAATCAGTCATGTACAGTATCATCTTCTCTCTCTCTCTCTCTCTCTCTCTCTCTCTCTCTCTCTCTCTCTCTCTCTCTCTCTCTCTCTCTCTCTCCCTCCCTCCCTCCCTCCCTCCCTCTCCCTCTCCCTCTCCCTCTCCCTCTCCTTCTTTCTCTTATCTCCCTCCAGTCCCCATGTTCACATCATTCATTCCAGAAATGCTTCACCAAAAGATAGTTGCATATGGGAATGTAAGGACAGAAATTTAAATAATGCCTGGGATTATATTTTGGCTAATTCCTCTAATTTACTGAGATTAAAGAAGTTAATCCATCTGCCCGTCCCCTGCCCTCCATGTGTAGAGTTTAGAGCAATAAGTCTCTCCCTCACTTTTAAAAAAGTTGCCATGTTTGCCATTCATACAATTGTCTTCATTTTGATTTGATGGGTTAATGGGTGCTTCTCCACACTGTATGTATGAGGGAAGGATAATATCCTGAACATTATTGTGTTTAATTGTGAACCCATTTTGCTCAATTTGCACAATCCTAGGAAAGCTTTAGCAGCTGCAGAAATAGATTGTTGCCATTTCCCATATTTCAGTTAAGAATAATGTACCTTCCTGGAAAAGTTAGCTTCCACCCCCCCCCTCTCTTTTTTAACACATGTTTGTGATTTGCCTTTGAAATTAATTCTTATTTCTTCTCTATTGTGTGTGTACATTAACAACAATATGCCATCTGGGAGCTTATTATGTTCTATGAAAACATAACCATTTAATAATAAAAATAATAATAATACCCTGCATCTGTTGATTTCGGCCAGAACAACACTTCTTCATTAATTTTCACAAGTGGACTTTTGATGTAGTCAGGATTCAGAGCCAGTTTGGTCTAGTGCAGTGTTTCTGAACCTTGGCAGTTTGAAGATGTGTGGACTTCAACTCCCAGAATTCCCCAGCCAGCAACGCTGGCTGGGGAATTCTGGGAGTTGAAGTCCACACATCTTCAAACTGCCAAGGTTCAGAAATACTGGTCTAGTGGTTAAGGCATCATCACGCTAGAAACCAGGAGACCATGAGTTCAGTCATAGTTTTCACGAGGTGGCCCTCAACTGCAAAGCACCCCTAGGCTCTGTTTCCCATATCCCCCCTTTTTTCCTCCCTTCATGGTGGGTGTGAAGATTATCAGAAGCATTTGTTTCCACTTGAGAAGAATCACAGTTGTTGTTCACCTAAAGTACAATTTGTCTGGACAAATGAGCTCCTGAACACTTTCAGACAACTATGAGAAAGGGGAGCAAATAAGCTCAAAGACTGATTGATTATGTGTCATCAAGTCATTGCCTTCCATTCTTTCCTACACTTTTCTCTTCCCTTTTCCCTCCCCTATTTTTCCTATTATTTGCTTTTTGTATTTTATATTATAAACTAATACAAAGAATAAAACCAATATATATATATATAAAGTCATTGCCAACTCTTAGTGACCACACAGATAGATCTTCTCCATAACCATCTGTTCCTAATCTGTTTTTTCCGGTCTTCATTGCCTCTGTAACTGAGCAGTCCGCTTTGCTGCTTGTCATCCTCTTCTTCTCTTTCCTTTCACTTTCCCCAACCTTAGAGCCATCTCTGTCTTTGCAAAATGATCCAAAGCAGGATAATTTGAGCCTGGTTGTTCATGTCTTAAGTGAGGGCTCTGGATTGCTTTGTTTGATGATCCATTTGATCAAGTTCACAATCAAGCTCAAGGAGGGCAAGATTTATTCATTTAATGCTATTGCATGAGTGACCATTCTGAGCAAGCCAAGAACGGGACAGAACAAAAACTTGGAATCTCAAGCTGAACCCATTGGAGGAAACATTCCAACATTGCATTTCTCTATCCTCAATCATTCTACCTGTGATATAGCTGGAAGATTTCCCAAAATCTGGAAAATTGTTCAGAAGTAATCTTTCAGTACAAATTATTTTTGTAAAGTTGTGCCAGAAGATCAGTATAGTATGTTATTCTATTATAGAAACTGGAGTTGAAATAAACTGTTCTGTAATCCATAGATTCTCAAATCTTACAAATATGATAAATGTTATCTTTTATGTGATCCCTCTCCTTGAACAAAAATGTTCTGGTCCAGGTATCCAATATGGTTGGTATGTCACTGGTTTGGAAATGATTCGCACTGTTTTATGTTATTGCCTTATATTAGAAAAGAATGAAAGTGTTCAAGATACTTCTTGGGTCCAGAGAGAAAGAAAAATCCTAGCTTTATATTTTGGAAAGAAGAATGTTAGAATAATTTCTGAATAGCAAAATAATGAGCCTGAGTGGTTAGCCAACCTCATTTCCTGCCACCAGGAGGGCTGGTAACAATGAGATTTTCCAGCAGTTCTTAAAATGTATAGTTGGATCAAGATATTCCAGAGACAGACAAGGCTGCTCTTGTGCCAGGTCATGACATCCATCCATCATCTTGCTAGTCTGATGTGGGGCTTACCTAAAATCCTGGGACAGATCTATGAAAGCATTGATTTTAGCAAGAGTCCAGCTATTCCACTTTGATGCACTTATGGGGTTCAATTTAATGGCTGAGCATTTCCAGTTTGGGAGATTTATCTAAATGGAAGAGCCAGACTAGAGAGAATATAAACAAGCATTTATTTTCAGTTGGTGTTTTCATGGCTAAGATAAAACAAAATCAAAGACTTCCGTTAATAGAGGTTGGCATTGAAAGCAAGCAAGTGTGAAAGATTTGAAATCTGACAGAATAAATCTTGAACTAACTTTCCTGCTTGCTCAAAGGCTGTCAACTCTCAATTACAACTATCATTCTTGAAATACAATAAGGATATCATTTCTAGCTGTTTTCATCACAGTCTCTATATGAGTTATGCAACCTAGTTAGTCGTCGTTGGTTTCAACATTCTCCAACCTGGCATTATTTGATCTCTCTCTCTCTCTCTCTCTCTCTCTCTCTCTCTCTCTCTCTCTCTCTCTCTCTCTCTCTCTCTCTCTCTCTCTCTCTCTCTCTCTCTCTCTCCCTCCCTCCCTCCCTCCCTCCCTCCCTCCCTTCTCAGACTGCACTTTGGGGCATTTGTGACTTTGGTACATTTCAAATATATAATATTTTAATTTGTTGTTGTGACCTAGATGGGCCAAAAGGTAAAACTGAGCTTTCCTGAAAGCCATTTCATTCAAGGTCTAGAGAGGGTGCTGTTGATAGGGATGAAATCAAATGAAGATGTGATGAACAGCCAATCATAACAGGATCCAGCCAGAGGTTGTGGCTTCAGGAAATATTTCAAGTCCTCTGTGTGTGAGTTTTTGTGTTTTTAAAATTAAGATTGTTTAAGTAACAAAAAAGAGATGTTCCAACATGCACAAATGGTATTAATTTGCTGTTTAACCTTAGTGTACAATATAGGATAAACATTGGACTTAAAAAAGAAAGAACATGGCTTATTTTCATGACAAGAAGTGATTTGTCACTGCTTTTTTTCCAGGATTTCCCCCCCTCTCCAATTTTCCAGTCTAGCCTACAGCCTTGGAATTCCTATGGTCTTCCACTCAAGTACTGACCTCGTGTTTTTTTTCAAGATAAGCTTGGCTGGATGTTCTCCCCTTAGATAGTTGCTATTTTTCTCTTACTTCTCCTACAATTGTGATGCTCACTGATGCTCATTTATTCAACACAACAGAGACAGTGTTTACTCTTTGCCATATGCCAGATGAACAACATGTTTCAGAAAAATACCCCCAATTAGTAACTGGTAAGTAAAAGAATGTCCAATGTAAATCTTGTGCTGAATTTGACAGCAAGCTAATAAAAGATTAGGTAAAAGGACTAGAGTGGAGAGATTTGGAGCAAGAAAATAGACCAACTTTTAAAAAAGTTACAAGTGAAATCACAAACATGCCCATTGCAATGGAAAAGTAATTTTTTAAAATTACATTTTAATTGTGCACTTACTGTAAGAAATTTATGATTGATGCTGCTTAATATAGCCTTACATAAGGTAATCAGTTTAGAGATAGTGATTTTATTCCTGATTTTTCTGATTTACGTTCAAAATTTAGCTAACTCCCTGCAGGATGAAAGAAGAGTTGGCATTTGTCTATCAATACCAGCAAACAAAATTGCAGAGATAAAGAGTTAGGCTAACACAGGATGTTTCCATTAGTGTTTGAGAGGTGAAACAATAATAAAAGTCATTGTTTGGGACATGGTTTAATTTAACACTGCAGTGCAATTGCAGTAGTAGGACTTGACACCATGATTATGGAGGATAATCGTAAGCCTGAGAAAAACTTGGCAAAACAATCACACAATAAGGAGGAGAGGCGTTCAAGGAATGCATATTCTACCAGCCTCAAAATAGGTGTGATTTCAGAAGCAAGGACATTTGGAAAAACAGGGAAGGATTTAGTATGGGTTCTTGGAGCTGTACGGAAAATATGCTACACTGGCTACGCCCAAATGAGGTGACAGGCAATTGTATTAATTTTTAATCTAACTGTGGAGGAATGTATTGCATGATAGGTGCTTTAATATCCATTCAGCAGTAGCTGAATATAGAAACAACAAAATTAAGATGGTTCTCTTAGTATCAGACAAGGGAAATTCCAAAATGAGAAATTGCTAGAATGAATTTGGTGGTGGTGGTGGGGGAAATGTAGTCGAAGACAATGGCAAACTATTCCTGTAGGCTGTCAAGAAAACTTCATGGATGAGATGCCAAGAGTTGGACCCATCTTGAAGCACTTTGCTTTTTTATCTATATTCCCCTCTGTGTGTAGTGCTATTATCTATATGTACATAATAGCAGCAGCATAAATCAGTCTACTACAGATTGAAGTTCTCTTCATTGAAGGTTATGGATTCCAATCTGCCACACTAATTTATTTATTTATTTATTTATTAGTGACATTTATATGCCGCCTCACAGTGCAAGCACTCTCTAAGCGGTTTACACCAGTAAGCAATGTATATTTATATTGCCCCCAACAATCTGGGTCCTCATTTTACCGACCTCGGAAGGATGGAAGGCTGAGTCAACCTTGAGCCGGTGAGATTTGAACCACTGATCTGCAGATCACCGTCAGCTAAAGTGGCCTGCTCTCTAACTGCTGCACCACCTCGGCTCTTAATTAATGTGGTTAATTGATTGACTGATCATTTGATTGATCAATGATGTGCCATCAAATGGTTTCTAACTCAGAACAGCCACATAGATAGTTTCCACACAAATACCACAAATACCTAAAATACCAGAAAAATATAAAAAATTGTTGGAAGAAAAAATAACTATGATGGAATTAACAGCAGCAATTAGAAGACAGAAAAATGGTAAAGCACCAGGACCAGATGGATTACCAGCAGAAGTTTATAAAACCTTTGAAGAGTCATTTGGAATTGTTATGTTGGAATTGTTTATTGAACTAATTTGTGAAGCTAAAATACCTGACTCATGGACAGAAGCCTTTATTACTTTGGCCGAAGAGATGATAGTCTGAAGCCCCATGAAAGAGGGTTTGAGAGGCAAACATTATTCCAATGACGAGGAAGTGAAAACTGCAGTGAAGAAGTGATTCAAAGAACAGTCAACAAATTTTTACAAGGCAGGGATACGTGCTCTCATTCAAAGGTGGAACATTGCTATTGAGAGAAACGGTGACTATGTTGAGAAGTAGGGATGTGATCCGCAGAGGATCAGCTTCATTTTGATATATGCTACATGTTCCTGTGTTGGTAATTATACCTGTCCTAAAGAAAATGCCACTACTTTATGACTCACCCTCGTATCTTGGGGTGAGAATAGGGCTGACATAATTGAAAATCATTTCCCCAGTCTGCTGGAGACAACAACGAAATAAAAGGAGAACTAATCATACATGGTATATTGAAGTCTGCATGTTGAGGAGGTGGACAGGGCTGTAGGCACTGGCAATATGCTCTTAGACATCAGCCTACCTCTGCTTCAGACCCCAGCTGTGGAAATGTATAAAAACATATTTTCAGATGAAAGAATAAGATTACCGACTCACGGTTTTCAGAAAATATGCAACAAGTAATATTCATCTCAGTTGAATTCTGGGCTTGGCTGTTTTAAACATTTCAGGCATGAAATCACTGTTATTTATTCTGTCAGAATCATGCCAAACAGACCCTTTATTTGAAAGGGAAAATAGCAACAAATGGAGCCTATGAAAACACAAAATAAAGCAATATTGAAATGCAAACAATTGAAGCTAATAAAATTTGCTACTTATTTGTCTTTAACTGCAAACTGAACTTCGGAATAAAAATGTCAATGCTCCTTGCTTTTCCCCAGAAGCTCAGGGTGCTATTTTTGCCACATAACTTTGTAAGATATTTTACTCTGAAAATTATAACTGGATTCACAAATTGCATTAAGCTACAATTTGTTTTACTATGACATGTAGAATAAATCATCATTATCTGGGTTCACCCAATTCATAAAGCCATAAAATATGGTTTATAATTCACAATGATTGGATTTAGAAATACTTCATGTATGCAAATTTTTTTTAAAAAGCTTATCATGGCTTAGTATAGGGTGATGGATTCAGTTGGAACATTTGTAGTTTTCTCAGATGTACCAAGGAAGAATTATAGTAGCCATTTCAGCCTCCCGTATCCAAATCCAATGCCTGAGCAACTGAATCACATGGCCTGTGTATAATTAGTGCTGCTGTGTATGGTCACTGCAGCACATGTTTAATATGCCACTGTTGTTTTAATATGCCACTGACTGTGTTTGTAGTAGACTCTTTTAAGTCACATCAAAAGTAGTTGTAGTGATCATGAGGGAAAAATAGCTAGAATCCATATTAAGACAGGAGTTGACTAGGTTCAATTGAAGATTTATAAAATAATTGAAAGATGTTGAGTTTCTAAGAATTGCCCTGTCTGATCAATTACCCTTGTCTTACTGGAAATCGTCTCGGCGAGTTGGGAGTGGGAGGCACCGTTTTACGGTAGTTCTCCTCTTATCTCGCCGACAGGATGCAGTCGGTGTTAGCAGGTGGGCAGAGGTCGTCTCCTAGGCCCCTGGCTTGTGGGGTGCCTCAGGGTTTGGTCCTCTCACCCATCCTGTTTAACATTTACATGAAACCGCAGAGGGAGATCATCCGTAGACATGGGGTGAGTTTTCAACAATACACTGATGACACCCAGCTGTACATCACCACCCCGTCTCAATTCAGGGAGGCAGTTGATGTGATGTGCCGGTGCCTGGACGACGTTAGGACCTGGATGGGGAGAAACAGACTCAAACTCAACCCCGACAAGACTGAGTGGCTCTGGATATTGCCTCCGAAGGACTATGTCGACTGTCCCTCCTTGGTTCTTGAGGGAGAAAAATTAACTCCCTCGGAACAGGTTCGCAATTTGGGAGTCCTCCTAGATCCACAGCTAAAATTAGACCAACACCTTTCAGCTGTGGCTAGGGGGGCTTTTGCACAGGTTCGCCTGGTGCACCAATTGCGACCATACTTGGAGAAGGAGGCTCTACTCATGGTCACTCATGTCCTTGTCACCTCTCGATTGGACTACTGCAATGCGCTCTACATGGGGCTGCCCTTGAAGAGTATTCGGAGACTGCAATTGGTGCAAAATGCAGCTGCGCATGCTGTGGTGAGTGTTTCAAGGTACACCCACGTAACACCTATATTCCGCCAGCTGAATTGGCTGCCCATTGGTCTCTGGGTACAATTCAAGGTGCTGATCATCATCTTTAAAGCCCTACATGGCTTAGGACCAGGCTATCTCCGGGATCGCATTCTACCTCATTCTTCCCTTCGACCGGTCAGGTCCCACAGAGTGGGTCTCCTCCAAGTCCCGTCAGCCAAACAGTGCCGACTGGTGGGGCCTAGGGGGAGGGCCTTCTCTGTAGGGCCCCTGCTCTCTGAAACCAATTTCCCCCAGAGATCCGGATCATCCCCACCTTGCTGGCCTTCCGAAAAGCCATTAAGACATGGCTTTTCCTGCAGGCGGGGTGAGTGTGAGATGACTTTATATATGATGTCTCCCCCATGTATGTATGTTGTTTATATGTTTTTTTGAAATTGTTTTTAAATTGCCTTTTTTTAATGATTTGTTTGGAGTTTCATAAAATGTTGTACGCCGCCCTGAGTCCTGAGGGAGTAGGGCGGCATAGAAAAACTACCAAATAAATAAATAAATAAATTTAAAATCAAGCTCCTCTTGAAAATATTCAGTTGGCTTAATTGAGATGTTGACTCTATATGGATCTCTAGCATCTCTTAAGTATGAGATGCACAAAAATGTTTTCCACTTTAGCAAGGGCAAGGAGTGTGTGTGTGTGTGTGTGTGTGTGTGTGTGTGTGTGTGTGTGTGTGTGTGTGTGTATAATCTACACATGATGCAGATTACATGATTTTTGTCATTTACATGATGACATCATGATCAGGAACTGTGGTAGCGCAGTGCTTAGAATGTAATATTGCAGGCTAACTCAGCCAGGACTTCTATTCTTTTTATTTATTTATTAAAATATAGTTTTTATTAGATAGTTTTAAAAATACAAAAAACATAAAAGACCAAACATTTATATATATATATATATATATATATATATATATATATATATATATATATATATATATATATATATATATATATATATATATATATATATATATATATATATATATATATATATATATATATATATATATACACATACATACATACATACATACATATATATATACATATATAACAATATAACAATATAACAATATAACAATATAACAAATATATATATATATATATATATATATATATATATATATATATATATATATATATATATATATATATATATATATATATATATATATATATATATATATATATATATATATATATATATGTAGGTCTTTGGGTATTCGGGTTTTCTCCTGCGTGAAATTGGAAGTGTCTTGGCGACGTTTCGATGAAGTCTCATTCATCATCTTCAGGCTGGTGTCTTCTGCTTCCTGCTTCTAGGAGCAATGTGAGATTGCTGCTGTTTCTTCCTTTTAACTGCCAGTGGAGGTTTGAACTGATAGGATGGGAGCTTGGCTGTTTTCTGATTGGTTGGAGGTGTGTTCTGAATGGTTGGGGGCTTGGCTGTGCTCTGATTGGCTGGGGGGTTAGCTGTGCTCTGATTGGCTGGGGGTGTTCTTAGGTTAGTCTGACTTGCAGGGGCATTAGAGCTGGTGAGCTGCATTGCTGCTGTTTGGCTTCTGGTTCTTGGTCTTGCCACATCTTCATGGAGGGTGTCTTGGTCATCCAGATGCCCCAAGCTCTATGGTCTCCCCAAGATACACAAAGAAGGAACCCCACTTCGACCCATAGTCAGCTCCATAGGCTCACCTCTACAAAACCTAGCCAAATTTCTCGCTAAACAACTACAACCTTATGCAGAATCCATCACTTCATATGTAAAAAACTCATTCCAGTTCATAGAGATCATAAAGAAACAAAACTTACAGCCCAGTGACCTACTCGTGAGCTTCGATGTCATATCCCTCTTCACCCAAGTGCCAATCAAAGAAGCCTTGACAGCTATCCAAAACAAATACAACCCCCCCAAGCACATCCTAGATCTGACCAACCACTGCCTATCCAACACATACTTCATCTATAACGGACAAAAATACAAACAAATGGAAGGAGCACCCATGGGATCACCCCTCTCACCTGTCATTGCTAACCTCTATATGGAACACTTTGAAAACCAAGCTCTAGAAAAATCTGATCACAAACCCAAACTCTGGCTCAGATATGTAGATGACACCTTCATAATCTGGCCACACGGGAAAGAAAAACTGGACAACTTCCTCATACACCTCAACAGCCTACACCCCAAAATACAGTTCACCATGGAAACAGAAGCTAGCAACCAACTTCCCTTCCTGGATGTCTTAGTCTACAAGAAATCCAATGGCTCCCTAGGACACACCATCTACCAGAAGAAAACCCACACTAACCGCTATCTGCACGCACTCTCACACCACCACCCAGCACAGATCAACTCCGTAGCCAAGACACTCATCTCCAGAACAAAACGCCTAGCTGATGAACAACACCTAAAAACCGAACTAAATACTCTCACTAACGTACTAGCATCCAATGGATTCCAAAGAAATAAGATCACCAACCTAATCCAAAAAGAAACCCCCACTAAAATCCAAGACAGAGAACAAGAAAATGGCAAAGCCCTCCTCCCATACATAAAAGGCATCACAGACAGAATCAGCAAGATCCTCCACAAACACAACATCAAGACAGCATTCTGCACAAACCGAAAAATATCCACCATCCTAAGAAACCCCAAAGACAAAATTGAGTTAGAAAATCAAGGAGTATATGAAATTCCATGCACCGCCTGCCCCACCACATACATTGGACAAACCAACAGAAGAATAAGTGCACGCATTGAAGAACACAAGAACACAGTCAAAAAAGAGGAACCAACTTCTTCCCTGGTCCAACATCTTAAAGCCACAGGACATGAAATCGACTTTAAAAAGACCAGAACTATCGCCAAAACTGAACACTTTAACAACAGAATAATCAGAGAAGCCATCGAGATAGAAAAACGCCCACACAGCATGAATAAACGAGATGACACCTCCCGCCTACCAGCCATTTGGAAACCCGCCCTTATTGACAAACGAGTCCCTAACACAAAGAATGACACCAGACCCACACTCACGAAAACCACACAGGATGTCACCACCACACATCCACGCAATAAGCAAACCCAAACTCACACCAATGAGGCACGACCACAAACCAGAAGCCATACTACAGCTGCATCATTAGCCACTTTAAACCCCTCCAATCCATACATGAAGCAAACTGACACCCTCCATGAAGATGTGGCAAGACCAAGAACCAGAAGCCAAACAGCAGCAATGCAGCTCACCAGCTCTAATGCCCCTGCAAGTCAGACTAACCTAAGAACACCCCCAGCCAATCAGAGCACAGCTAACCCCCCAGCCAATCAGAGCACAGCCAAGCCCCCAACCATTCAGAACACACCTCCAACCAATCAGAACACAGCCAAGCTCCCATCCTATCAGTTCAAACCTCCACTGGCAGTTAAAAGGAAGAAACAGCAGCAATCTCACATTGCTCCTAGAAGCAGGAAGCAGAAGACACCAGCCTGAAGATGATGAATGAGACTTCATCGAAACGTCGCCAAGACACTTCCAATTTCACGCGGGAGAAAACCCGAATACCCAAAGACCTACATACAAACACCCGCGAAAACCTCAGAAAACACACACACACACACACACACACACACACACACACACACACACATATATATATATATATACATATACTATACATATATATACACACACACACACACACACACACACACACACATTTCATTTATCAGCAAAAAATCCTACATTATATATATATATATATATATATATATATATATATATATATATATATATATATATATATATATATATATATATATATATATATATATATATATATATATATATATATATATATATATATATATATATATATATATATATATATGAATAGGTATAAATCTTTAAGAAATGCACACAATACAAACCTAACACACCCCACTCAACAAGAAGGACTTCTACCCTGACCAACTCAAGGCTGACTCAGATTTCCATCCTTCTGACATCAGTAAAATGAGGACCCACTTTGTTTGGGGGAAATATGCTGACTTTTGTAAACTGCTCAGAGAGCGCTGTAAATGGGGTAATATACTGTATAAGTCTTAAGTGCTAGTGCTATTACTATTTAGTGATGTATGATAGTTTTGGTCAGATCCTTGTGATATAGGACTGATTACAAAGATGTATCATACAAAGAATTTTGTCCGGATTGGGGAGAAATATGGTAATTGGGAGAACGATTAATCACATATTAAAGATTCCCAAACATTGATATGGATATTACTATTCCTTATAATATTAATATAATATAGGATTTGTACAATCCTCACATGAAGTTCTGTTGTAGGAAGAGTGCAGGAAAAAGCTTAGAGGTCAGAACTTCCAACCTTGCCTCAGAAGGGCATTCTCAGAAACTCACAAAGGTAGAAGTCCAATTATTTTGGGGGAAGGGCTGATTTTCCTGGACAGGAAAAAAAAAACCAAAGAGAACATTCCTATGGTAAGAATAGATTGGTAGAACTTCTCTTTTGGCAGCAAGGTACCGTATTTGTAAAAAAAAAAGCACAAGCTTCCAGATGGCAAACCATTTTTTTTCATAGTGAGGGCATCTAAGATAGCTGTTCTGTGAAATCATCTCCAACATGCCCTCAAAACACCAAATGTTATTTCTGGCCCCCAAAAGCTGCTTGCTTTTACTCTAGATCTTTCTTTAAAACTGAAACTTGCTTTTGGATTTCTTAATTTCTGTTTGCTGCAAAAATGCAATTGTACCCCACATATAATCATATACAATGCAATCCTTACATTGTAATTCATTCTTAAACGAAGAATAAGGTATAGACCTTCGGACAATGCCACCTTGTAACTCTTTTCATGTGACTAAACCATTTTTAGAAGAACTACAGTATATCAAAATTTCAGGATACAAAGACACCAATAAAAAACAGAATAACTCTGACATTTACTCACCAGATTGATTTGTTACAGCAAAAATGCAATGATTATAGATGGCTGTGTTGTGCATAAAAAAGGGTGGAACTTCAGTTGCACCATTATACAGTAGTTGTTGTCTTGACTTTTTTTTCCTATACCCTGGAAACACCCTTTTTAAAATTATGCTATAGGAATAGGAATATTCCTTATTGGTCAAGTGTGATTAGACACACAAGGAATTTGTCTATGATGCATAAGCTCTCAGTGTATAGTACATAGAAACAACAAAGCAGTAAGTCATAGATCATAGATCATAAATCATAAGATACAATCATAAATCATAAGATAAATCATAAGATACCAGTAGGAGAAAATAGTAGGAAAGATTAGAAGATGAGAAAGATGAGAAGGATAAAAGCAATATAGCCCTACTAAATGAGTAAATATCTATAGGCATAAGACAGTGCTGTGGGAATTAGGTGTTATGGCATGGGGAAAAACTATCTTTGTATCTAGTTGCTTTTGGCATGCAATGCCCTGTAGTGATGGTGTCCTGAGGGCAGAAGGTGACATTTCATATATGTTAAACCTCTTTCAGTCTGTGCTGCAGGTTTTGTTCATTAGCTACCTAATATGTCAAGAAACTAAGTTGCACATTTACAACAATTGCTCTGCTAAAATGTGATAGTACAGTAAATAAGGTTCATGGAAAAAACAAACAAACAAACAAACAGAGTGTGCAGGATGCCCGTTCCAGTTTTCCAGGGTATCTTGGACCCAGTATGTAAATGTCTCAATTGTTCACATTCCCCAAATTTCTCCTCATTCTGCTTAAAGGGAAAAAGGGAAATAGATTCAATCAGCCTATTGATCTCGCCAACCTTGAGTTTGTCCAACATCGCTTTTAGCTCATGCAAACATGATTGCTTTAGGCAGGCTCCCCAAAGATCTTCACTAGCCCCCTGGTTGTACATTATAAAGAAACGCAACTGTGACTGCAGCCTTCCGTCCACTCTGAAATGCACATTTGGAGGTGGAATGCACAGGCAATCCCCATTTTGTTTCAATGTACAGTTCACATTTCCACTCCTATTTTATAGGAGTAGGTGGGGCAGTTTATCTGCATGGTTTGGCTGTCCAGCAGCTATATGTCAGACAGAACATCTGCTTCTCCAGTATTGATCTGAGAATTCACCATGAAAAAATGTTCCCTGCTGTACCCTAAGTCCCATTTATACTCTGCAGGTCTGGGAGTTTTTCTTTTTTTTCTTTCTTGCCATCCAGTGGCTTTTGTTTAATAACAGATTCACTGACAGCACTGCAGTTGTTCACAGCGTAATTTCTTCACAGTGAAGTCTGCTGGAAGAGGAAGAAAAGAGGCTTTTGGATGTGCGTGCATCTGTGTTTTTGTAGCATAGTTCTTTGCAGCAGGTGATATATTGCTGAATATTCATGATGTCCAAACCGTCCCGTCTAGCCAGGCCACTATCAACTAACCCAGCAACTAGACTACCTTTGTCTAGGAAGGAAGATTTTAGTGGCAGAATGAGGAAAATTAGTTTAGGGGAAAAGATTTTGAGAGCTGGCAGTGAAGGGAACCTGATTAAGAAGCAGCAGCAGCAGCAGCAACAGCATGAACAGCATGTGCCAGCCATGGATGCACTTTTCCGGCAAAGGGTTCCTGGGCTGAAAGGTAAAGTATGGATTTCTTTCTTAGATAAAGAATGTGCCAGATTAGATGTTGCAAAATAAGGCAAGCTTGTTATGATATTATCGTTCCAAGGACAGCCGTGAGAAATGGGAAGTGGAAACATTAGGATTGAATTGGGAATATCTTTGCTGTGCTACTATATAGCCATGAAAACATTTTTGCTCAGTAGGTTTTGAAACTCCTTGTCTAGTTTACAGCAAGACTTGTGCTTGGAAAAAAATATATGGTTCTTCAAAGATTAATTAAGTGTTATTACTTTTTGTTAACTAACTTGCTTTTGAATTGGTAAAGTGTCAGAGGTTATGATTAAAGGAATGCTGAAAATAGGTTCTGAACTTGGGAAATATAGCTTTTTAAAAAGTACCACTCTTCTTATTCGTCATGCACGAGTAGTGTGAGTAATACGTGTACCCTCTTTTCTTTGCTGGAATGGTTTTTTCCGCATGATATTAGCCTACAGGTTCTAAATTCAGCATGTCTGCTCTAAAATCCAGATCTTCCAAGAAAGCATTTATAAATGCATGGGCTCCGATTGACTCAGTACACCGGGGGGGGGGGGGAGATCTCCTGACATAACAAATATTCTTAGGCACCCAGTGATCTCCTAAATAAAATATGTGACAAATTGTGAAATGATAAAAACTTAGTACAGCAAGTTTTACTTTGATTTGTAGCTACTGGGAGCTAGAGATTTCAGCTATATCATGACATTTAAAATTTGGGTTAGTGATTTCTTAAAAAAAAATAAGAGCACTGTTCTCTGCATTAAATTTGAAATAGATTTTCATCTTTCGGTCATAATGGAGAAGATGGAAAAAAAGAATCCTTTCCCTTCATTGTAGCAATCTGCAGCAAATCTGTTGCAGTAAAATCTCTGACTTTATACTGCAAACCGTAGCCATTCTCTCTATCCAGGCACACACATCATCAAAGTGTGCAGCTTATTGTTTTTTGAGCGAGCGTGCCTTTGGAAGATTGTTTTTCCTTCTTCACCTGTTGCTTGACTTTATAATGCCATGTGAAGAAGAGAGATGATGACTCTCCACATTATCTAGCAAGATGGATGGTGTGACAGGTACCAAAAACATTGCAAGCATGGATGGAAAGCAGATAGTTATGAATGGGAAAGAAACTAAAACATCCCTTTTGGTTTGGGACAGCTTAAAATTTATAATTCTCCCTATGCCAAATGCATTGCCTATTTGGCAACTAATGTGGACATTTTCTTTTGATCTATCCATTGATAGAGAATCTTTACTTCCAGAAAGAACAGCAGAGAAAGACATGAAGCTCTTGTATTGTCAGTAGTTGTTGTCCCCTCCCTCCCAACTGTAACTTGACTAAGAAGGTAATTGAAGATTTACTATGATGACATTAGTCTGCAATTTCTCTATTTACAGAAAGAGCTACTTGGAGAGTTAATTATGAAAGGATCACTTTTCTGTGTCTTGTGCTCTCTGAAATACTTGGTCAACATCAAAGGGTTACATTTATAGAATGTTAATATGTTTTTTCAAGACCATGACTTTTATGAAGCTCTTCTAGCATATTGCTGTTCGTTACAGTTGAAGAGTTTCAAGAGTTACCTGATGATTCAAGGTGCTTGGTTGTATGTACTGTGAGTACATAAAGTATGTGTTTTGTTCTACAAGGTTTTAATAAAAATGAAGTCTAGGTTACTTTGGAAAATAAAATTGAAGTATTTCAGTACTTCCTTAGTCTTGTATGGGATACATTAAGATATAGTGGACCAGCAGAGAGGACTCCAGAGTGGTTGCGTGCAAATTGCGCAATCGGCCGCTCCCTACCGGAGCTGCGCACCGGGCAGCTCCGGCAGGAACCCACCTCTGGAGTTATGGTTGTTGCATCGCTGGAGGTCTTCAAGAAAAGTTTGGACATCCATTTGTCCAGGATGCAATGAGGTCCTCTATGGTCCCTTCCAGCCAGAGATGGGTTTCTACCAGTTCTAACCAGTTCTTTAGAACCGTTAGTAAACCGGTGGTGACGTCACGGCGCCATTTCTGTCGGTGCCGGTCCGTGGATGCCGCCATCTTGTTTTTGGCTTCTGCACATGCGCAAAAGCTAATTTTTGCTTCTGTGCATGTGCAGAAGCCGAGTTTTTGGCGAAGCGCACACCCACCTACATGGCATGCTCACGTGGTGCGCAATGCGCGCACAGCCACGCGGCGCAGGAGGAAGCAAACTGGCAGCGAGGTAAGTTAGAACCCATCCCTGCTTCCAGCCCTATGTTTCTATTATTCTAAGAGGGGGAGAAGCTGGCAACTGCTTGAAGAGACTGCTTGAAGATATAGTGTGTTCACACCAAACAGGAGAATAGTTGTAAACTGGGACTATCCCAGGTAAACTGGATCATATGGTCAGTTTAGCTTTATCTGACTTGGAGTCAGCATAATGGAACAAGTGTACACAAATTCATTACAAGTTCATTCATAGCTATTGTTGCATTTTAGGTAGAAGGCTTCAAAACAGTGAAAACTTTAATGGTGCTTAAGTTGCCTTGATTCAAGCCAAACGGAGCTATACCATGGCTGATTAAATATGGTAAAAGTTTAAATAGAGCCAGAAGGATGACATGCGGAGTCATCTCACTCATCAGATAGTTCCCCCCCCAGTGTTCATTATAAGCCAAACAGAAATAGTTTTGAATCACCCCCCAGACTCCCCCCCCCCAATTTGGTGTTTGCCTGATATATTGCATTCCAACACTCAAAATTTTCAGTCAACATAGCCTTTATTAATACTAGCTGGTGTTTTTGAAGGTTAAGTGCAACACACCTGGAGAACATCAGCTGGAATAGGCTTCTGGTCCACTGAATCACCTAAAGCAGGGATAGGCAAAGTTGGCTCTTCTATGACTCATGGACTTCAACTCCCAGAATTCCTAAGCTAGCATGATTGGCTCAGAAATTCTGGGAGTTGAAGTCCATGAGTCATAGAAGACTTTGCCTACCCCTGGCCTAAAGTGATATGGAGTCCTTAATTGAAGTGTAGCTTGGTGCCTTGTGCAGATATAAGTGAGATTGTTTAAATCAGCGAGATCCAACAATTATTTTTTATAAAAACTATTAAAATATTCCCATTTTCCTAATGAATAGTCTGACAACAGAATTATGCCCTCCCCAACTCACCCTAATTCTCCATAGCTTCTCTAAAATGGAAAGAATGCAAAACTTGTGAGCAGAGAGGATAGACTCCATTACTCTAGGAACTAGTCAATTTTCTCAACAATACAGAATTGAGTGTCAACCACGGAAAGCTAATAAGAACAATGGTTTGGCAACTAGAGGTGTTTTCATTTCTGGGAGATGAACTTTATCCATCTTAAACTTTCCAAGATTGAGAAGAATGATTCTATAAACAAGGAATGGGAATACCTACTGGAAATTACTATGCTCCATCAAAATAGCAAATTTGGAACATGGAAGAGCACATGGAATCCCTTTAAAATGTGCATTTCAGTTGAGTTGGAACAATGTATGCATAAGAATGCAACATGGTGCAATTTAAAAGTTGGTCAGTGAAAGCTCCAGTTTTCCGTGGTGGCACAGTATTGCAGTAGAATGCAGTATTGCAGGCTAATTCTGCTGACTGCCAGCACTTTGGCAGTTCAAGTCTCATCAGCTCAAGGTTGACTCGGCCGTTCATCCTTCTGAGGTTGGTAAAATGAGGACCCAGGGGGCAAAATGTTGATTCTGTAAATCGCTTAGAGAGGGCTGTAAAGCGGTATATAAGCCTAAATTCTATTCCTATTGTTATTGTATTACTTGTACAAGTCAATCCCTTGTACAGATAACTTTTATCTGAAAGTTATCCTCAGGATATTAAGGGTAACTAATGCCACTTACATCTCTGGTTGCCAGTTTTTGTAACAAACATGGAATATGTGAAATCCAAAGTATGAGAAAATCTCAACCAACAAATCTGAACACCTCCTTGATGCCTTGGTTTAATGTGGCTTTAATGAACTGAAATCATGAGTAATATGATTTACCAGTGGAAGTTTTTCTTCTGGCCACAATCTACTGCACATGCCAGTGAGCCATGGCTTAATATCCACTGCAATTAAAGATTTCCTTTTGCAGCAGCAAGGAAAATATATTGTTGCTTAACTAAAGCAATCCAAATTATATGTTACATTAGCATCTAATTAGCAATTAGTACATTAAGACTAACCTACTTTATATTTGGTATAACATTGAGAAGCCTATTTGTTGGGTATACATAACAGAAAGGTTTCCTGTGTGCCTCTCGAGATGTGAAATGCCATTCCGTTGTATTGAAGCCTTCAGAAAAAGAATCAAAGCTTGTCAATCAAGCCAGACCTTTTTAGTTATAGCAGTATCTTGTTTTAGCTTTTTTTTGTTTTACTGAGTTCTGATTGTTTCATCCTTTAAAGTTAGTTCTAAATGAAGAGAAAAGCAGAGTAGAGCATACTGGTACTTTGGTATAGCACCAAGAGGCGTGAGTTTCACTTACCTTTGCTATCAGTTTGGAACTGTGAACGTGTGTGCGCGCGCATGCGCAGATCGTCTGTGATGACGTCCAAGCGGGTGGGTGGAGCCTCCTGTTGCTGCCGCTACAGGTTTGCCTGAATTTGGTAGCAACCCACAACTGAGCACCAGGCATAAATTAAAGCAGATAGACTTCTGTAGGTTGTCAGTTTGCTACTCAGGTCTGCAAGAAATACACAAGTACCAATTCTCATCCTATCTGCTATCTCCAAATTGGTTATATTGTGAATGGTATGGAGGAGACGAAATTGCTCAGATGAAATTCTGAATTAGACTGAATTAACTGCTTTCTTGTTTCCCACAATGCTATGGAATTTTTCTTAATACACGGAAGTACAGTAGTTATTATCACAAATGAGGTAGGGAAAGCATGCAGAACAGGATTTCTGCAATTCCTTCCATCCCCTTTACTAGGAGAAAAATATCTCTGTATTTTCTTCTGTAAAATGATGTTTGCTTTTTTGTGTGCATGCATAAGTTTTGATCTTAGAGACTGATCAGGATATATGCATACATGTTGTATTTTGCAAATGTGTGCACATGTATATGGATTTAATCAGGGTAGATTCATCTGCATTGCATCTCTATGTGCATTTCTGCTTTGTTCTCAAATTGTATTGGTCTGTATGTGTGCTCAGTCTTGGTCATATGATTGGAAGAGAGGCAAGTTTAAGAATGGAGCAAAGTCATAGCTGCCCAAACGCCTCTTCAAGAGGGAGATTTTGTTCTTTTTTTCATGGCTACAGCCAGCCCATTTTTTATCACTCTCTTTATTTCCCAGCTTCTGTCAGCACATCAAATTTTGGTCTATTCCATTCTGTTTTCAAAGAATTACCCAGCTGACAGATGGACAAACAAAGTACTGAGCCCCCTTTTATAATTTATTTCCAACACTCTGTTGGGTTGGAAATAATAAAAATGGATTGGGTGGCTCCCCCCCTGATAATTAAAAGCTGCCTGTATATTGGAGAGAAGCTGAATATTTACAAAAAGAAAATACATTAGACTATATATATAAAAGAAGAGACAGACATCGCGATCTCCGGAACTTTAAAATGCAGTATATTATTCACTTAGCTTTCGTTAGCCTCTGCTAACATCATTAGAGTGTAAAAACTACCATTGAAGAGATATTCGTCTTTATACATCATTGATCAATTTGGCCATTGCACATGTGATAGGCCCATTCACCCACCTCCCACCTATAATTAGTTCTGTTGTTTTTACTTCAGACCTGTTAATCGATGGAGGTCTAGGTCCGGTTGCTTCCTCCCCCTAATCATCATTGTTGCTCTTCTCTGCACTCTTTTTTACAGCACGATTAAAAAAAACTCTAGAAGAGGATAAATAGATTGAGTGCAGTTCAGAGGTTGGTTTCAGCAGGTTCTGACCAGTTCTGGAGAACCGGTAGCGAAAATTTTGAGTAGTTCGGAGAACCGGTAAATACCACCTCTGACTGGCCCCCGCACCCATTTATTCTCTGACTCCAGAGTCCCAGCTGATTGGGAGGAAATCGGGATTTTGCAGTATCCTTCCCCTTGAGTGGGGAGGGAATGGGGATTTTGCAGTATCCTTCCCCTTGAGTGGGGAGGGAATGGGGATTTTGCAGTATCCTTCCCCTGGAGTGGGGAGGGAATGGAGATTTTGCAGTATTCTTCCCCTGCCAGGCCCATCAAGCCACGCCCACCAACCCACACCACGCCCACCAAGCCATGCCCACCAAGCCACGCCCACAGAACCAGTAGTAAAAAAAATTGAATCCCACCACTGGTGCAGTTCCATGTAATCTATTCCTCTTCCCTCCCCAAGTTGGCAGCACTATATGGCACAAAGGAGGATAAAGGGGTCTCTTAAAATGATTTTTCAGTAAGACTCAGAAATGCAATCTTTTCTTTGATGTGCATAAAAAATATTGGCACCCTAGGCAATATTTTGTAATGTTATTTTAGCTCTTCTGGGGTTTTCTTGGTAACTACTTTTGAAAGTCCAAAGTCTTATTGAGCTCTGAAAGCATTAGGCAGGGAACCATAAATAGTTTAATGGATTGATGAAAAGAAATATTCCATCTCAACTGTACCAAGGCCTGTGCCCTCCAGATGGGCTTCCAGAATATGACATTGTGTAGGGTCAATTCATGAAAGGTTTTCAGCTTGATAACATTGGTGAATACTTTCTGCATAAAAATGCCCCATTTCTCCCCTCCATTTAATTTTTTTGCAGATCAGATGTAGTGGAAATCTTCTAAAATAAAAATAATTAAGGTTTGGATGATTTAATTGGATGGTGAATAAAATGGAAGGAGGGATCAAATTACAATAGTGTGTGTACATATGGGTCTGAGTATGGATGTATGTAAGTATGTGTAAATATTCATGTGTGTATATATGCTTGCATATATGTGTGTATCAGTGGTGGGTTCCTACCAGTGCGGTCCACTCTATAGCACCTGTAGTGGCCTGCTGGTGATGTCACAGTACCGGTGCGGTGGGTTGCCGGAGCCTGAATGCCGCCATTTTTTAAAAAAAAGTAAAAAATTTTTTTTAATTTTTTAAAAAAGTTTCTTCTGCGCATGCCCAGAAGCCGAGCTTCCGGCACTGCGCATGCGCTGCCTTCCAACCCACAGTGAGTCCAAGCAGGGGAGGATGGCTGAGGAAGTGTATGAGACGCTGAAAGAACGGGGTGCAGGAGCTATCTCCATTCCCCTCCCTTCAGCAGTCCAAGAAGCCACAAATGCGCGGTGATGATCCTAGGCATTTTCGCACGTTTGAGGCTTCTTGAGCTGCTGAGGGGAGGGGGAATGGGCGGCAGGACCTAATTCAGTTCCCCTCCCTTCAGCAGTCCGAGAAGCCACGCCCACCCGGTCTCATGGCCGGCAAGCTGTGCCCACTCGGTCACATGGCTAGCAAGCCACACCCACAAAATAAGCCACGCCCACAGAGTGGTAGTAAAAAAATTAGGAACCCGCCCCTGGTGTGTATGTATGTATATATTTATGCTTGCATATATGTGTGTATGTATGTGTGTGCACTTGCAAATATGTGTGTGTGTGTATGTGTATATATATATGTGTGTGTGTATATATATCCTGTTTCCCCAAAAATAAGACATCTCCTGATAATAAGCCTTATTTTCGGGGAAACACGGTGTATATATATATGTGTGTATATGTGTATATATATGTATATGTGTGTGTGTATTGCACACACACACATCTTTTTTTTAAACATGAACAGTTCCAGTTTTCTTTCTGTCTCAGAATAGTAAATCAATTCACATGTTTGCAAAATTCAAGGAAGCTTTGCTTTAAACATGCCTAATCCAAAGTAGCCTGAGTGCAAATAATGGGGCATCACATTGATGTTGTGTATTAGGCCCCAAAGTCATGGACATAGCAGAACTCCTAGAAAAGCAGCCAATTGTGTGGAATAATTATATTAACTGTAGTTAATGTTCATTAAATCTTCTTCATCTCTCTCTCTCTCTCTCTCTTTCTTTAGTGTCCTGCTTCTACCCAATAATGGAGTGCAACTGTTCATGCTCCAAATGAATAAAGTTGCAAATCACCACTTTATATGTTAATTTCTAGAAGTTTCTTCTGGCTGAATAGAAGAAACCCTTTGCACTTCTAGAAGGTGACAATTATGTATAAGTAGCCCTTTGCTAAATGAGGATAGTTTCCTTCCTTCCTTCCTTCCTTCCTTCCTTCCTTCCTTCCTTCCTTCCTTCCTTCCTTCCTTCCTTCCTTCCTTCCTTCCTTCCTTCCTCATATAGAGACTTAGATATTCTTCTTGCTCACTGTTACTGAGCCCATCTTCTTATGCATTCCACCATCACTTTCTGCTTTTTTTCTCCATTGCCTTTATATCTCTTTTTTATTGGCTACTTTTTATCTCATTTATTGGATACATAAGGGAGAAAAGGATTTTGTATATTATTACATCCTAGAATTATGAGGCAGATGCTCTCTTCATCTTTCATCTGGAGTTAAAATGCTTCCTCTAAATGTTGAAAAAGAAATGAATTTTAGATACAGTTTATGTTGCTTGACCCTAATACATTCTTGGGTTCTACACTCCCCCATCCTGAATCATAAGGGCTCACATTTCTTTATTTTAATAATAAAATGCTGCTTCCTGAGTGAAAAATCAAGAAATTGTTAAACACTAGATAGGGCAAATATTTGACTTTAAATTAAAGATTTAAGAGAGATTAACTTTTTCCACACATAATTATTTCCTGTAGCAGGAGTTCTTTCAAAGCTGTAATAGAAGTTGTAACAGTGGTGGGTTGCTGACAGTTCTTTAGAACCGGTAGTGGCAATTTACCGCTGCTTCTCCAAACCAACAACGATGACCGGCAGTTCATGCTCCCGAACCGGTCCTCCAGTCGCCGCGGCTTGCAAAAAAAAAACCCTCTGCGCATGCGCAAAGGCTTCTGTGCATGCGCAGAGGGTTATTTCCGGGTGTTTTGCGTGATGTGATGGGGCGTCCGCGCAAGCGAAGCGCGTGCGCAAAACGCGCAATTCCGTCACAATGAGAACCGGTAGGGAAGGTAAGTGGAACCCTTACCTTCTGAGTTGTAAGATAACTTTTTCAGAGTTTATTCTTGTACCTAGATACTTAAACATTGATCACTCTATTATTGATCAGTTGACCTTGTCATATTGGACAACAGTGAAATCAAATCTTTATTATCAACACAGATTATAATAAATTCAACAATAATTTTGCAGAATTACCAGAAAGCACAACAATAATAATAATGCTGAAACTGATATGCACAACTTGCTGTGAAAAAATCTTAATGCAACATGCAACTTTGTGGTTTGTTTAAATTGTGATAAACTACAATAGACTGGATTCACAAGTCATGTTAAAAGGCAAGCCATTATTTATAAGCAAACAATAGATAAATGAGCTCAATGTATTAATAATTTTTTTAAAAATCAAATATATTAACTTAAATGATATTCAAGCTGCTCAACCATTCTGTATAAGCTCCAGAGATATTGGTTTCTATTCATCCTATTTCTTCTGCTCCTGTTTTAAGATGTACCATAGATATTTTCCCAATTTAAAACATATTGCAATAATGGTGAAATATATTGCAATCATTTTTGTTATTTTTTATTCCATCAACTCTTTTTTAAAGAGTTTATAGGAATATTCATAAGCTTTATTCTCATAAGAACCTCATGACATATGTTAGGTAGAGGGACAATGACTGATTAAATATTGTCCTGCAAGCCTAGATAAACAACCTGTGGCATTCCTGAGGTTGCTGAATCTCAATTTCCAGCAACTTGAGGAAGTAGAGACAATAAGAAAGGACATATATAATTAAAGTTCACTAATAGATTGAGTGCCACAGTTTGGTCACTCTTACTGTAAATTATGAGTGAGCATAATTCTGAGTTTTTTTTATATAATCCTTGAATTACAACCACAATTGAGCCCAAAATTTCTTTTGTTAAGTGAGTTTTGCCCAATTTTGCAACCTTTCTTGCCATAGTTGCTCATAGTGAATCATAGCAGCCGATAAGTTAGTAATCCAGTCGTTAAATCTGGCTTCCCCATCAATGTTGTTTGTCAGAAGGTCACAAAAATTGATCACATGACTCTGGGACACAACAACAGTCATAAATATGAGTCACTTACCAAACATCTGAATTTTGATCACATAATCATGGGGATGTTGCAAAAGTCGTAACTGTGAAAAGCGATCATAAATCACTTTTTTCAGTGCCGTTGTAACATTGAACTAGTCACTAAACAAACTGTTGTAAGTCGAGGACTACATGTGTAACACATATACAATTGATGTTAAATGGAATAGATCAACCATATTCCAGTTTTATTGTGAACAACATCTGTAGATGTAAACTAGAGCCCCAGGATTTCTCTCAACATTATGCTCTGTAGATGTGTTGAGGTTCCCAATTCCCAATTCTTGGGGAATTATCAGAATTGATGTTTCACTAGACACTAGATATGTCCTATTATGGCTAATCTTTATCATGCCTAATTGAAACCTCAGAAAAGATGAATGGTTCAGTCTAATAATTCTATCTAGAAATTGAAATATTAAAGAGTTCAAACTTTTTCAGCTACTTTTTTTAGCAACAGGAATGACTAGCAAGAATAGTTTTACAAAATGTTTTTAGTTAGTATGATATTATGGGTTTTATATTGGGTATGATATGATCCAATTTTTAGGATTCATAATAAAACTTCCTTGTGAAGAGCTTTAAATTTTTAATACAAGTGACACGCATACACACACATGAATAATATAAAAGCAATTAAAACACTGCAGCTATTTCATTTCAAAATTTAGTGCTGGACCCAAAGGGCAGAGATTACTTCCATTTGTTATATTTTGGGATGTTGAGGCTAACAGTTTATTGATTTTATAAAATAAAACATGCAGATCTGAAAAGCATAAGTATATTACATGTAATGGCAGAAGTATATTAAACCAGTCAAAAAGTAATTTTGCAGATCTTGATCTCACTAGGTATTGCATTTGCTTATGTGTTTTGACTTAAATTACAGACAAGTGATTAGAATCAATTAAGTAATATCCATTTTTGTTGGTTTAGGATCCTGTTATAAAACAACATTCTTTAACAGAGCATACAAAAAGAAGGCATTTTCATGGGTGGTTCCCCCCCCCCCCCACTTACTCCTTTGAGCTAAGCAGTGCTTTGGGACTGTTAGATTTATTACTTAGAGCTGACCATTTTACAGCATTAATTCTGGGTGGTGCACAGAGGATACTATTATCAGGTTATCTTGAGAGGAATAATGCATTTATCTTTTCACTTCTTGAATGCATAAGTTGGTGTAACCTGAAAGAAAGCTATGACAAATTTCCACACACTCTTGAATTTGTACCTCTGCTGGGAAATCTCAGCAGGAAATCCTCCACATGTTTTTCTTCAGTGCTAAAAACATAAGAGGATCAGTTCATTTGATTCAAATCTCTGGCTATTGCAGTACTGTAACCAAAACTGGGTGACGATAAATGTCAAAAAGATAAAAAGGGTGACACAATTCAACTGGAGTGAAAATTCAGCTGTGTGATTCTGGATAAGTCCTACCTGTGGGATTGCATGTTCCTTTAAATAGAGTAAATGTTATTATTTGGGGTGCTAAGAAATGCACCTTGAAAAAGATGAGATGATTTCAGAATACTCCAAAAGGAATACCACAGGTTTATCCTAGCAACAAAATCACAAGTAAGTTTTTTTAAAAATATTTGTACTTCTTTGTTACTTCATATGTGCATACAAAAAGTATTTAATGGATGTGTTCTGCACTTTATATCTTTTAAAAGTTTTTGTATGAAACCATTTAGTAATCATACTGTCTGTATGTGTGCAGAGTAAGAGAAAGAAAAAGAGGAAAAGAGAGACATTTTAATAATTGGATTTATTCTGGGTTTTGACAGAAATGCTGCAGATTAAAACCCAACAGCTAAACTCTTTTTTTCTTAGTGAGTAAAATAAGAACGTGTTCTACTAATATGTAAATATTAAAACACTGTTAAATGCAATATTTGAATGAACACAGTAGTAGCAGTAATTCTTCATTTTGTGCTTTATTTCTCAGAATTAGGAGTATTTAAAAAAAGAATACAAGCAAACTTTCTAAACTTTTAAAAATCATTTTAGAAGTTGGAGAGGGGGATCCCAAATCTCAGAAAAGAACCAGGTCTTTATCTCCTGGGTTTCAATAATAGTAATATAAATCTTATCAATGACAGGGATTGTTTAATTGTGCAGCAATCCACAAATTAGAAATACACATTATTTTTTCACATGATATGCAAAGAACTGTCCAGTGAAAAACTGAAAAGGAAGAAACTGTATTTGACATATTAATACAAATACTATTCATTTCAGAAATTGATGTGCAATTAAAATGCTGAAGAGTTGTATGATGGATCAGAAATCAAGTCCAAAACTGTGATGGTAGGGAATGAGAAGCACCCAGATATAAAGGAAGTCGAAACATAACAGAAGCAGTGCAGTTTTTGAAGCCAAGAAAAATGATTACTTTAATAACTTGGCAAATAAGGAAGTTACTGAGGAAGAGTTCATATAAATTTATTTGGAAATAGTTTCCTGACTGGGGTTGGACATAGTTGAGTTCACTAAAGCAGTAGCAACTAGTTAGACTACTTTTAGCAAAATGCCATCTCTTGGTGTAATCTTAAACAAAGCAACCCCATCAACATAATTGATCAATTCCTAATTGAGTCATTTTATCACTCCCAGAACACGTTTGCCTTAACTCAGGGACAAATACACTGAATCTTGAATACAGATAGTCCTTAATTAGTGACCACAATTGGGATTGGCAGTTTGATGATGATGTTTGTCCATCGTGTTCGAAGAGGACCTTGACATCTAACAGGTTGTGGGCTGTCCACGATGTGTCCGCAGGTGGCTGGTAAGGCCTATACAGACACGAAATGTTCTGCCACATGTCAGGCAGACATGTCGGGCACCATTGTTGCAGCATTTGCAGCTCTGGCTTTGCAGAGTGCTCGCTTCTCTTGTGCTATGGTTGTTCTTCTGTCCTCAGATGTCTGGAAGCCTTGGTGGATCAGTGTGTGCCATGTTGATCGATCTTGTGCCATAGTTTCCCAGGAGGTGGTGTTGATATCCAGGGACTTGAAGGAGGCTTTCAACGTGTCTTTGTGTCACTTCCTTTGTCCCCTGTGCGATCACTTTTCTTGAGACAGCTCACCTAGAGGAGCTGTTTAGGGATGCAATGGTCTGGCATCCTTGCAACATGGCCTGCCCAGCGTTTCTGGCAGTGGTGAAATTCAAAAAATTTCCCTACCAGTTCTTGGTGGGCGTGGCTTGGTGTGCGATCATGTGATTGGGTGGGCGTGACCAACGTTATTTTTACTTTTTTAGCATTTTTTTACTATTCGCTGGAACCGGTAGTAAAAAAATGCTTTAAAAAAGTTTTTAAAAGATTCCGACGATCGCGCAACATAGCTGATTGTCACAGCTGATCGTCGGAATCTTTTTTTTTTTTACTTTTCAAAGCATTTTTACTACTTTGCCGGAACTGGTAGTAAAAAATGCTTTACAAAAGAAAAAAAAGGTTCCAACAATCACACAGCATAGCTGATTGTCACAGCTGATCGTCGGAACCTTTTTTTAACTTTTTTAAAGCATTTTTTTTACTACCGGTTTGGGTGAACCAGCCCGAACCGATAGCATTAAACTCCTGGTTTCTGGGGTTTCATCAGCAGGATGTGAACTGATGGCAGGCCTGCTCTGGAGAGGACTTCTGTGTCTGGCACCTTGTCCTGCCACCGGATCCTCGGAATTCTATGGAGACAGGTCATGTGGAAGTGGTTCAATTGCCTAATTTGGTCATTAAGTGAAGCAATCACTAAGTGAAACTAGCACTGTGTTCATAATCTTACTTTAGATTTCCTTTGCTTTAAGACTTGTGAAGGTCATAAATACAAGAATTTTCATCACCATCTTAACTGGGTGGTGGTTGTATGAGGCAGCCATACACAAGGATTACTTGTATACAAATTTATTCTGTATGTTCATTCACTTTTTAAACAGGGTAAGTAAGAGATGTGAAAGAGAATGGGAGTTGTGGTATTTGGGCAGACGTTAAATATGTACACCAGTCTTCACCAAGATGGCCCTCTAGAAGAACCGAGACTGTATCTCAGCCAGCCTTCAACCATACTGGTGAACTCTGGAAGTTGTGGGACCTCATGTATCCGAAGGGCAAAAGGTTGGTGAAGAATGCTTTGCAATCTATACTACATCCCATCAATTGCTTCTCTTCCAAAAGGTTTATTTTCCTTCTGGGGGAAGCTAATGTTGTGTTCAGCGTGAGCCCTTATCACAGGGTGTGCAAACTGCTAAAAGATTGCCAGAAAAATTAACTAGATAGAAGAAGTCATACTAAAAGAGAAAAAAGAAAAGTTCATAATACAATAGTCTTGGGGACACAGCTTGTCTTTGTCTGGCAATCAGTGAATGCTAACAGGCTTATGATAAGTTGAAATAAAAGCTAGATGTATTCATAAATACATAGGATAGGAATGGCTCCCTCTATTTAAAGTAGAGAGGGAGGGAGGGAGGGAGGGAGGGAGGGAGGGAGAGAGAGAGAGAGAGAGAGAGAGAGAGAGAGAGAGAGAGAGAGAGAGAGAGAGAGAGAGAGAGAGAGAGAGAGAGAGAGCTCCCTCTTTCTCTCTTAAGTTAGACTGGCTGGATGAGAAGCAGGGACAGATTTGAAGACACTTTCCCTTTTGTCTCCCCATTTGCCTTAGTGGTCCAAGTAGCCTCATAGGAACTAAGACATGATGCAGTCTTCAAAGAGCAGTTATGGCATGACCTTTTAAAAGACGTTTAAAAGTCACGATGGTGGCCAGAGGCATGCAAACGAAGCCCCTACCTCAAAACCTTGCACCTCATGTTATAGGTAGGAAATAGGTGGGCCTTCAATCCCTATGGACACTGTCTCCCCGAGAAGATACACCCTGAGTCTTGTCAGAGCTGGAATAAAAGGGTTGGGAAGAGAAGGGAAGGGAGCTTTTTGATGCCAAGCTAAAACATTTGGTGCCAGATGAAGAGTTTAATATTTGATATTAAGGGCCTGCCTTTTATTGGGGATGATGGCTTTTCCATGCTGCTGTTTCTGTAGGCTTTACCTATGTGATTGGATAATGTAGCCTATTATTATTATTTGCTTAATTCCCCCCTTCCTCATTTTTAATGTTTAAATCAGCTCACAATCCATGAATCTTGAGTGGATAAAAAAATATAAAATATATATTTTCTCTTGGAATGAACTTCTACAGTATACTTGCTGATATAAACATTGGTCGATTACAGCCACAGGGTGGCTAGGGAATTCTGGGATTTGATGTCACATGCCCCCAAGTAACCAGGATTCAGAAACACTGTAATAAATATCACCCTTCAGGCATGATATTGTAGGAGGAGAGCTATGAGTGGAATTGCAAAATCACAAGTTACCGTAGCAGTACCTTTTCCAACTAACCAATTTTATTAAAAGGCATAAGCTTTCATGAGCTATAGTTCATTTCATTAGAGCCTTTTGATTTCTCCAGCCATGAGAATCTCAAATAACATTCTTTTCTCATTTGAAAGAGACTTATAAAACCAATTCTGTATCATCAATTTGAATAAGAATTGGTAAAAAAAGGTAATGCACTGTGACAATATGCCTATTATTTCCTGTTAGAGTTTGCTGCAAAATTAAATCCAGAAAACACACACTTTCTGGATTTAATTTAATTAATTTAATTTAATTTAATTTAATTTAATTTAATTAAAACAAAATAGTCCATCTGCTGTGCTGGGGTGACAGGGAAACCGGTGTTGGTTGGTCCCCTGCGATCAGCCCTAACAAGGGCTTGTGGTCTGTGACTAGCTCAGAGTCCCTGCTAAACAGGTATTCATGAAATCTTTTCACCCCAGCCACCGCAACCAGTCAAGCTGGCTGTAGTTTCACTCCGTGCTGGATAGTGTCCACGAAAAATAGGTGACCAGAGCCTCCTTTCCGTTGGGTAGTCAGTGGCTGAGAAAAGCCCCAACCCCAAAAGGAGATGCGTTGCACACTAGGACCACCGGCAAGGTTTCATTGAACTGGATCAGGAAACTGTCCTCGGAAAGAAGTTCCTTGACAGCCACGAATGCAGCTGCTTTAGCATGCCCCCAGACCCAGGTAGCCTTCTTCACCAACAGCTAGTGAAGGGGCTCGGCCACAGTCACCTTGTTCTTTAGGAAGACGCTGTAGAAGTTCAGCAACCACAGGACTGCCTGTAGCTCAGTTTTATTTGTGGGTGTAGGGGCTTCCCTGATAGCCCTAACCTTGCTTGTGGTAGGGTGATTCGATACCCCAGGAATTCTACCCTTGGGACCCCAATCTGACACTTGCTGCTTTTAACTTGGAGTCCGGCAGCCCTGAATCTGCTGAGGACTTTGCGCAGATAGTCTTTTAATTGTTGTTCGCTTCTGGCAGTGATTAGCACATCATCAAAATACGGCACCATCCCAGGGAACTTGATTAATAAGCGTTCCATAATGCCTTGAAAAATCCCTGGTGCTATACTAACTCCAAATTGCAAACAATGGCATTTGAATGCCCCCCTATGTGTGACGATGGTTTGGGCCTCCGCCGTAGCACCATCTACCGGCAGTTGCTGGTATGCCTGCACAAGGTCTAATTTAGCAAAGATGGCGCCCGGGCCTAGCGTCTGCAGTAAATGCTGCACTATGGCCACTGGGTATGCGCTCTGTTGGAGGGCTTTGTTGATGGTGCACTTATAGTCCATGCAGATGCGGACGGACCCGTCACTCTTGACCAGTGTCACTATAGAAGTCTCCCATCGTGCATGATCGACTGGCTCAAAGATACCTTGGCTGATGAGCTTATCCAGCTCCTGGTCGATTTTAGGCTTAAGCACGAAGGAACTCATCAGGGATTTAGCCTAATGGAAACTACGTTAGGGTTAAGATTAAATGAAATAGGGGTGCCCACATACTTGCCGAGCTTGGCACCGAAGACATCCTGGAACTCCCAGAGCAGGTCGTCAGTGCAGCCACCAGAGACCATGTTGATCCCAGTCACCCCCATGCCCAGGGCATCAAACCAGTCCAGGTCAAACAGACTGGGGAGGCAGCCACAGTCAGGGGCAGGTTCCCGTCAAACTTGCCGAACTGCACATGGAAGTTTCCCCAGCCCAGCATGGGAATTAGATTCCCCTTGTAGTTGCTGAGCTTGAGGGGTTGGCTCTTCAGATGTCTCTGGCGGAGTGCAGGAATGGCCTGCTTGATGGCTGCCCAGGACATGATGGATATCGACAACCCCGTGTCGACTTCCATCTCACAGGGAGACCCCTCCAAAAGTACCGTCACATGGATATTCTTGTGGCTGGGGGTACTCGCCTGCCTGATCCTGGTCTGGTTTATCTCAGTGGCCCTGGTGCTGTCAGCGCGGTGCTTCAGTTTCCATGGCTCTTGTCTCGGTGCCCATCTTGCTTCGGCTTGGCTGGCATTTGGGGAGGCTCGTTTCCCCGACAGTTGGCTGGCCTGGCAGACTCTCGCTAGGTGCCCAGGCCATTAGCAACGATGGCAGATGGCGTCCCTGTACTTGCAGGTTGCCCATGGGTGCTGTCCCCCACAACTGGAGCATGGTTGAAACCTCGGGCTGTCAGCTCCTCGGCGCTGTTCTGTCAGGAAAACCTCCTCCTCGCTGTCATCCGAGGGGGTCGTCCTGGCACTGGCTTTCAAGCACCGACAGTGTTGCCTTTTGTGGAGCGAGTGGCACAGTGTGCCGATGCAGCGAGTCTGCCCCTTTATTTGACGCTTTATTTGACGCTTTGGTTGCCCTTGCTTCATCCAGGGCTGTTTGCAGTGTTAGATTTGCATTGGCAAGCAAACGCCATTGTAACTGGAGATCTTGCACTCCACAGATCAGTTGATCTAACAAAATATCGTCCAAGTCCCTAAATTCACAATGCGTGGCGGCCTTTTGCAGAGCCGCCATGTACTGGTTTATGGACTCCTTGTCGTGCTGCATCTGCTGGTGGAATTCATGGCGCCGCACAACCTTGGATGGCACAGGGGCATAGTGTGTCTTCAGCGAGTTCTGAAGCACCTGCCAAGGCAACGTCTGTACTGATGTTGGCTCTGACAGGGACTCAGCCATGTCAAATACCTCGTGCCTGCAGTGGCTGAGGAAGAGCTCCCTTTTACTGTTGTCCGACAACCCAAGGAGGTCATTGGCCTAGAGGAAGCAGTCGAACCTGGTCATGTAGGACTCCCAGGTCTCCTTTGCCGGATCGAAGGGCATAGGCGGGTAGAAGGCTGACATGCTGCAGCTTCTGCTGCGCAAAATGGCCACCGTTCCTTTTCTGGGACATTTAAGCATGGACCCTTGAGTGCGCCTCCTCCGCCCCCTGCCACCTGCCTCAGCCCATTTACATCCAGCTTTCCTCCTTTGCTGGCCCTCCCCTGGCCATTCTCCATAGCCAGTGGGTCCCTGATCCTTCATCCATTGCTTCTGCCTGCCACCTGGTTGTCTGGCATCTATTTATCATGTGCAGCCAAAGGCCCGGGTCAAATGATGTCTGGGCGAATGGGCAGGGATGAAGGGTGAAGGGTGGAAAGCCAGGGGCCCATTGGCTGTGGAAAATAGCCGGGGGAGGGCCAACGGAAGAGGAAAGCTGGCTGTAAATGGGCTGGGGTGGTGGCTGGGAGCAAAGGAGGTGTGGTCAAGGGTCTGTGCCTAAACATCCTAGACCTGTTGGAATGATGCAAAGCAATATAGAAGTATCTGACTGACTTGTTGTTTTGCAAGTCAATTTTAAAAAGGTATTTCATTCAAAGCTTTGTTAAAATGAAACACTTATTTGATCTTTCCACAGGTGTGACACAGATAAGGAATCTATGGGGTGAGACAGTCGTCTATTCTAGTGGAGACCTTCACATAGTTATTGTTCCCATTATGATATTTAGAAAAGTGAGGCACAGAAGCTGGGACCATGAATAACAGCTGTGGTGCATAAGACTAAGGAAATGTCATCTCCATTATCATGGACACTGTTTAATCAAGCTTAACAAATATTCCTCCTGCTTCTATAAAACCTCTGATGCATTTTGGATTTCATGATTTCTTTTTCAAGAATGAATAATATGATTCATAAAATGTGTTCAGGCAGTGTTTACTTAAAATTCTATCTTACTACATAGGATGAAATTTATAGTTGGTAAGTGAAGAATACTCTCAGGGAATTCTGAGAGTTGAAGTCCACCTATCTTAAATTTCCTAAAGTTAGGAAACAGGCCTCTGTGGGATGATAGGATGGCAGTTTTTATTATCTGAGATGTCATCTTCTGTAGAGCTAGCTAGTGGAGTCAAACATCGCTATTCTCTAGTCTTCACTGGGGAGGAATCACAACTTTGCTGCAACTATCTTGCTTAACTGCTACTTGGTTCTTAGCCAAGAAGACATTTTTGGCAAGTTGGAAGTCATTTTATTGGGCAGGTACCAGATAAAATGGAGAGTTCATAGATCTTGTTTTGGCTTGAAACTGGGCTGTGGCCAGATTTCTTTGGAGAACTAGCATTATTCCACCTACTCCTATTGTCTCACCTACTTTGGCATACTGTTAGGCAGACCACCACAGCATTCCATCCAGATACTCTCAATTTAACCTTTGCCCAGCTTCAAAGAAAAGAAAAGAAAGGATGAAGTGGAGGCAAATAATGAGAATAGCTACATGGTGTATTATAGGGTTGAGTAGCTTCTATTACACCTTCTGAAATCCTTTCATCATGCAACCAAGTAATTGCAAAAAAATTGTGGTTCACTTTTGAACACTGTAGTGTAAGCCCTAAAATAAGTTTAACAGTTGAAACAAACAAACAAACAAAAAACCCTGAAGCCTCTAAAAACTCAGAAATAACTAACAGGAAATCCTAACTAGCTTTATTCAATTAGTATGACCAACTTAAAAAGTGCAATATTATTGTCCCAGGAGATTCCCTCTGAAAAATTATTAATTGTGGGTATCCAATCTTGGTTAACTGGGATGAATCCAGTGAGGAGAAATAATGGGATCACACATCTTATTTTAAGACTTTATGACCAATAGAAATTAACTCTGGCAGAAAATGTTTAGTTGCTGTTTGTACTTTCCTAAGCATTTAACAATAAAATATTGTTCATGATTTGCTATGATATGTGTCATAAGTAGAATATGTTAGGGAGTAATGTTTTACTAATGTAGAATATAGGCCACAGCTTTGCCGTTATATTGCATATGATTTGCACAAATAAATATTTAAGCTGAAAGATACATATGACTGCTTAGTCTTGGCTTCACAGTGGCAGAACTAACTCGATTTTCAGGTTTAAATCTACAACGGATTGGCTTTGGAAGCAACAGATTAATAGTTGGAAAATGTTATAGAAACAGAGAGATTTTTACAAATGGGGGTGGGGAGTTTCACATGTTTGTATTTAAATAGCTTGCTGTGAGTGATGCCATCAATGCTGTTTTAGATGCCAAGTCTTATAAATTTAATTCTGTTGCACAAAATGATCTTGTGAAAGGAATCAGCATGATTAGTAAATTTCCTTTTGTGCTTTTTCGTTGGGATTGAGTTATGCGGTTGCATGATCAGAGCATAAGCACTGCATCTGTTATGTCCTTAATTTGGAATTACTGTTAAGAACACTTGAAAAGAATTTGTAATGCCAATAATCCCTGGCAAAATAGTAGGTATTTTAGTTCATAAGCAGTTCATCAAGATATTAACTCCAAGGTCTCTCTTGTTCCTTGAACAAATATTGGGCAGTCAGAAATGTTTGCTATTTTAATGTTTGCTAGTGCTTTATTTATTTATTTACATGTTTATTTCCCACCTTTCCTCCAGGAGTTCAGTATTCATAACACTCCATGTCCCTGGCTTTTCCCATAACATCTCTGTGAGGTAATACAGGCTAAGTATATACAATAGCTACTACGATACAAACATATGAAGCTTCCTCCTGCCCCCCTCTTTATAAAAATCTCTCATTTTCTGCAGCATTTTCAAAATATTAATTTGCTGCTTCTAAAAGTCAGTTCATTATGCATATAAATCTGAACAATGAATTAGGAGCTTCCATAGTTTTGGATGGACGTATACCTGAATTCTAGTACAACATATCAGCCACACTATTTCTTCTTTTTCTTTTTTTTCTTGAAAATTTCAGCTTTCATATTCTTAGAAGAAAAAGCAAAGTCTTTTTGATTATTGCTCAGAATTTAAAAGAGTTCTGCTGACTGGAAAAAAAAACCTCTTGTCTTTTGTTGATCTTGTACGCTGATGCACACGACCTATTAATGTGATTTTTGGCGTCCCCATACAAAGCCACTCATCCATGGTGAATGTGAAAGAAGCTTCCTAGTTTGAACAAGTACAATGTCACATTCCTTTCGTTTTCTAACAAAGCTCTTAATTGGTGTGCTGTGACTAATGAGCATGAAGTCCCAGAGGAAATGGAGCAGAATTTTCTATTATCCATCAGGATGAATTTAGCACAGAGATTATCAAGACTTCAGCTCTGGGGTAAATCAGGGTCAGAGTCCCAAAACGGTGTGCAACCTAATAATTGAATGTTTGTTTTATAAAATTGTACTAATCAGTTTTAGCTGAACTACGGTATGTTGTGCATGGACTACTTTGGACAGTATTGCAAAGTGATCTTTGCAGCATGCTACTAAGGATTTTTTAAAAACTACTCTCAAAATAATAAGTGAATACCAATAACTTTCTATTAAGAATTCTAGTTCCTTAATTTTTTATTATTTTTAAAAGTCTGCTAAAAGCACAATTGAAAATTGCTCCTTTCAAGTAATAAGGATAAGCATATCTGTGTGTGTGTATGTGTGTGTGTGTGTGTGTGTGTGTGTGTTGTATGTATACGCACGCGTGCACACACACACACATACACACACACACACACACACACCCATCACACACATCCATCACACTATTGCCTTTTGTGGTAAGCAACATCATGAAAAGTTGAGACATAAATAAATAACAATAAATAATATGAAAAAATACAGAGGCATAGCAAACATAATTTAAAGATAATGGTAAAGGTTTACCCTATCCAGTCATGTCCAACTCTAGGAGGTGTTGTTCATTTTTGTTTCTTAGCCAAGGAAGCCATTGTTGTCCGAAGATATTTCTGTGGTCGTGGCCAGCATGACTATAGGCTAAGGTGCATGGAATGCTGTTACCTTCCCACCGAAGTGGTACCTATTTATCTACTTGCACATCCATGCTTTGTTTTTGTTTTTGTTCAGTCAGGCTCTGCAGACTGACAGAGGCAGCAGCAGAGGGGAGAGGGGATGGTTTTGCACGACACATGCTACTTGTGCAAATGGAGCTTCACTCACTCGCCCAGTGCTTGCGCGGCCCAATTCCACGGCCCAGTACCAGATCAAGGGTGGGGACCTCTGTTTTGGGGGGTCTCATCAGTTCCATCAAATCATAACTTTTTTGGCCTTTCCAGGAAAGTCCATTCCTCTCACTCTTTCTTCATCATATATTTCTTTTGCAAGTCAGCCCTCACTCAATCTCTCTATATGATCAACTTTACTCAATGGACTTTTGTCCTGGATCAATCCACATCATTCAACATCCATTCATTTTGTCTATGTCTTTTTGTTTTACCACAAAGATGTATAGATGCCTTATTCCTGCTGTAGTCAACTCACTTTTATGTGAGATAGCTGATAATATGTAACACTCGTATCTATTTTACCAACAGGACAGCTCTTCTCCATAGTGGGTGGAGCCAACATCCAAGTATGGGATGACACCGTCCATTCAGCCAATGAGTACTGAGTCTGTCAAATTGTAGATCTCCACCAAATTGTAGATCTCCACCTCCATTGTCCCCTCTTTGACTCAGTCCTCGGTCTGACAGGACGTGTGTGTTTCTCTCTCCCATCTTGAGATTTCATCTCCACCTTTCTATGGGTCACGAGTTGGTGATTTGTGAGGTTTTTTTCCCCCTCAGCTGACTCCTTTCAACATCGTCGGAGTCGCTGGGGTCAAAGGCAGCTTATAGTGGCGCCTCTAGCTGTTCCCTGTGGCCAAGCTTCCAGCCGAGGGCCTTTTACTGCCGAGGGGGGGGGGTATTTCCCTTTCTGCCTGCCCTTGGGAGCTCCCAGCTCCGATCGGATAATTAGCCAGCTGTTCTGAGGCTTTGTGGGTCTGGCCATGGAGTTTTTGGCGCACTTAACAAGCTTGCGCTTTACAGCTGATCTGTCTCTGCCTCTCCGTGATTTGTCCTCTAAGTCACAGGAGCTATTGGCTCGGGTGATCTCCAGCCAGAAGAGCCTTGCACTCTCCTTCCTGCTTCGGTGAGGGCAGGAAGCCTGGACTTAAACGGACGCCAGCAGGAGCTTTTTCGCTTAAGCAGCTTGCTGCCTCGCCCATCTACAGGAGTCTTTTGGCTCCGCCTGTTTGTTTACCCGCTTCCACACCTTTGCCGGAGTCGGACATTTTGGAGGGCCCCGAGGTTCTCCATGTGGCGGTGGCCATCTTGTTGAAGGGCAACAGGCACGTGGTGCAGTGGTGGCCATTTTGTTTTCAGTGACATGCCAGGGGTGAGCCAGCGGCCATTTTTAGTTCTCTGAAGGACATCACACGAGGCAGCGGCCATTTTCTGTGTCATTTGGCCTTCTCAAGGCCTCTAGTATGGTGGATGACAGTGGGCAGGCTAAGCCCTCCAAGTCCCAATCCACCAAACAGCAGAAGAAGGCCCACATTCCCTCAGGCCCTGAGGAAGAATTCCTGGGGTCCCACCAGGTAGGACAGGGCGCACAGTCTGCCTGCCGCTGAGAGCCAGTCCCTGCCCAAGGCCTCCAAGGCCATTCAGAGGGATGAATCCTGCAGAGACAGGGCCCTGAAGATCTGCACCAAATCCAGCCCCAGGTCTCCTGGTCATTCCGTCGATACCAGTCATCTGGCTAAAGATGGTGTGGGCCTGGCACGGGCCGATCTGACCCTCCATGATCGCTCAGTAACTCTTTTGCTGGACAGTTTGGGCCTTAATATCCTGGACGCTGATCCGTGGGGTCAAGTGGAGTCCCATCCTCGACAAGGGACAGGTCGAGCTCTTGTCATGTCCTTGCCGTCCTCAACACTCCTTCACTCCGACTCCTTCACTTCGTGCCGCTTCACCCTCCAGGACCCCTGATCCTCACATGCAGTCCATCCTCAATGAGGCCATCAGACAGGGCATTGAGGCAGGAATGAGACAATTGGGCCGACAGGTCCTTACAGGCCCTGTCATGGCTGGGCAGTCGGCTCCAGCCTCCGCATGGGCACATGAGGACCGCCAGGGGTGGTACTACGAATCCTATTCTCCTTATCGTTCAATGGGGTCTCGCTCACAAGAGTCCATGGAAGACGGCCAACTTGATCTGGATCTTTCTGAGGATGAGGGTCCCGTCTCAGAACTGCCGCCTTATCTGTACTGTTTGACCCAGGTCTTTTCAAGTCGCTGTTGTCCAAAGCAAAGGTTACCGCCAACCTGGGTTCACCTTCTGTGCCCTTCGACCAAAGCTCTGGGGTGAGAGACCCTCTATTTGAGAAAGTCATGGTGGAGACAGAAGCTTTTCCAGCTTCCCCTCCCTTTGTGGATGCTGTCCTTCGACAGTGGCACCTTCCAGCCTCCAGACCTGTTCCATCGCAGGCGGACAGATACTATTACAATGTAGCCACAGAGCTCGAGCAACACCTCCAGCTTCCCTCGGTGGATGCTCCGGTCTCGGCCTTATATTCCATGGCCAACATGCCAGATGATCCTGATGAACTGCTACGGCCTGAGGACAGGAGAACGGAGCAGGCGCTCAAGAAAGTGCACCATGAGTCTGCCTGGGCCGTTAGGGCGTCTACCTCTGTCTCCTTTGTTTTCCGTACTTCACTGAAGTGGCTTAGACATATTCAGGAACGGCTTCCTATTTCTGACCTCAGGGCCCACCAGGATCTGAATAAACTGCTAGCCACGACCCAATTCACAGCAAATGCTACGCTACAGTCAACCAGATTCACGGCCAGGGCCATGGGATCTGCCGTTGTCTGATTGTGTCATCCGAACCCTCCAGGCCTCCAGAAGGCTTTCCACTGAGAGGATTTACTCTGCCACCTGGACGGCCTTTTGTTCCTGGTATTCCAAGGAGGGTTGCTTGCTAGTTGACTTGACTATGGCAAAATTGCTGGAATTTTTGCAGCAGGGGCTGAACAAGGGGCTATCGTCCAACACGATCAGAAGGCAGGTGGCAGCCTTATCCTTATCTGATGGCTCTCTAGAATCTTTGTTGCAGCACCCCACAATACACAGGTTCTTAAAGGGGGCTACTAACCTGTGCCTGCCTGTGGTCCACAGGTACCCCACATGGGACCTTACTAAGGTGCTCACCTCACTAATGGGGGTTCCCTATGAGCCTCTGAGAACATTGTCTCTTTGCCACCTTTCTTGTAAGGTGGCGTTCCTGGTGGCGATCACCTCAGCCAGAAAGATTTCTAAGTTCGCCGCCCTATCGGTTAGATAAGACCTCTGCATTTTCCATGCTGACCGTGTTGTCCTACGTCTAGACCCTACCTTTGTGCCCAAGGTGAATTCCCTCTTCCACAGGACCCAGGAGCTTGTCCTCCCAAATTTCTGCCCTAACCCCTCTCACACCTTGGAAAGACAGTGGCACACCCTTGATGTCCAACGGGCCCTCAAAGTTTACATCAAGTGCACGTCCATGTTGTGCAGGATAGAGGCCCTTTTTGTCTCCTTCCAACCCAATTCCTTGAGCCAAAAGGTTTTCCCTTCCACGATTGGTCGATGGTTGTGTAGTGCCATAACTAAAGCTTATGACCTCCAGTCCTTACCCAGGCCGAGCCGTGTGTAAGCGTCCATCGAGGTAAGGACAGTCCTTACCCAGGCCGAGCCGGTCCATGTAAGCGTCCATCGAGGAGGTCTGCAGAGCGGCCACCTGGGCCTCACCAACGCCTTTTATCCACCACTACAAAATTGACATTTTTGCTTCGGTGGAGGTGGCATTTGGACGCCAGGTGCTTCAAAGGGTGCACTCGCAGGCCGTGACCTCCAACCAGACTTAGCCCTCCCTATGGACAGATGGCTTTGGTATGTCTCATACTTGGATGTTGGTTCCACCCACTATGGAGAAGGGGCGTTGGTCCTTACCTGATACGCTTCTTCTCATAGGGTGGAGCCAACATCCAATCCCACCCAAAGTCAGTCTGGTCTGTGTTCTGTGACCAATTGTGATCTTTTATTTTTTTGAGTGGACCTGGGAAGAACACACACGGAGCCTGTCTATCAGTCTTCGCCAAAGAGGGGGCAATGGAGGCAGAGGCAGAGATCTACAATTTGACAGACTCAGTCCTCATTGGCTGAATGGACGGTGTCATCCTTGGATGTTGGCTCCACCCTACGAGAAGAGGCGTATCAGGTAAGGACCAACGCCCCTTCTCTCTCCTCACCATGTACTGCTCTCCACCTCTCCAACAGCATTTGCATATCTTAACATTCTCTTTACCATTCTCCATATTACCTATTTATACCAAGCTTTAGTTTGCTCTTCTTGCTCAACAGCATAGATGATATCAATTCATGCTGTGTGCAATATATTTTAGCTCTTTCTTTTATACTTAAATTGTTCTCTTTTGTGCATGCATTCATCAATTACAATATATAAGATCATTAAGATCTATTACATATTTCTCTTTTTTCTTAAATTCCACAAGTACCCAATATAACTTATTCATTTTATTACTTAAACCAAACTTTTCATCATTTACCTCTCTTACATTCAAAGTTTTCAGTCTTCCATTTGGCATGATTGTTGCCAGATATATATTAACATATACTACCCATCACAGGTTGGGTCAGCTGAGTTTTCATATAATGCTTTTTTAATAAGACAGTCCCAATTTGAATTAAATTATAACTAAATCTGTGTTCTTCAAATGTGGCAAGTGTGGACTTCAACTCCCACTGAGCCTGCTGGCTGGGAAATTCTGGGAGTTGAATCTTAACACTTGCAAGTTTAAAAACAGCAGTGACCTAAATAATACTTGTATTATTATACACAGAATTTGTATATAATTTGTATGTATAATAAATTGTGCACATGAAGTATTACTTTCTGTTGGTAAGGACACAGCCAGTCAGCTTTGACATCTTTTGTCCAATGTGCCAGAAATGCAATCAAAAGCCCAGTTTTACTGGAAGCAGGTTTATGCTATTCTAAGCAAGCTCTCATACCACATTGGAATTTGCTGAAAGACAATCTGGATTGCATATCCAGGAAAAAAATTCATTCTGAGAAAGCCTAAGTTGTAAACTTTTATTATTAAGCTCCCTCATCAAAGGCTGGCTCCAGCAGGTTGAATGAAAAATAGCTGGCTAAGATGCAGATGTTATGATCAAGGAGTAGAGATGAGATGCTAGCTCAGAAATGGGAAGCTTCTTGCCCTCCAGAAGTTGTTAAATTGCAATTTCGATCTTAGCCATGTTAGACAGGGATGCTGGAAGTTGCATTCCAGCACTTTCTGGAGGACCAAAGGTTCTCAGCTGTCGGGTTGTAGAATAGACTTATCTCTGTCATTTGCCTCTAGATCCCGTTTTCAAATAGTTTATTCTACCAAAAAACAAAATATTGATAGTCAAAAAACAATTCAATAAACAAAAAGCAGCTAATGTTTTAGGGTGGCAAAGAAAATTTGGTAAGATCAGCAGTGATAGCCCATCTTCTCTGAAAGATACTAGCTTAGTATCTTTTAGCTTACATTCTAAGATAACGTAAAGACATTTACAGGAAGGAACTTTCTATTTCCCATCTCCTCTGTAAATGGGTGAGTCAGGACATCCTGACTAATGAGTACAAGCATCAGAAGGAAAAGAAACTAAGAATGTACCTCAAATTAACTCATTTTATTGTCTAAGACAATCAAGTTCTTTGTCCATCTCCAGTCTATCCTCTGGAGTCAATTGTTGAATGTCCCCTTGAACATCTGAAGATAGTAGATTAATTTGGACGTCAAAATAGCCTATGAAACATATACAGCTTTGTTTTAAAAGAGAGAGGGGTTGTCTAAGAGAAGGAACTCAGGAAGCTCAGTTGGAGAACTACCATTGCCAGTCATCTACTTAAGGCTCCTGCCTCATTCTGTATAACAATCAGCCCAGTCCTTATTTAAATTTCAATACACTGTGCCATCCTGACCTCATCTCCAATAAAGTATGGAGCAGCCAGGTTATATGTTGAGCCTAATAGGCCTAAGGCTTAGAGCTCTGCCTGAATGAACAGTTCTTCAATTATCTAAATTCTCTACTGTATCTAATCATATTTGTTCTTAATTGTCTACATTTTACCCTTGCAATGATGTCCACATGAGCTTACAACCAGTTTAACTTGTGAAGCTAAAAAGGCAGAAAAGTGACCATGGGAAAGAAAGCACAGGGCTCAACTTTGTGCTTGATGGATGGAGTCAAGGAGATGGTTCAAAGAAAGCTAGCAAGGAAAAATGAGAAGTGCAATATTGAAATACCAAATTACTGAAGATGAAGGAGTAGTAGCAATGTTTTAAAATAGAAAATTTTAAAATAGTAAGTAGATGTCATCAGTATATGGGTGCCTAGGGAAGCAGCTGAGATTGACATGGAACGAGAAAGACAGAGAGAGTAAATAGCATTTAGAGCTTGCACCAAGACATAATCCACTCTAGAATGGGCTAATGCAGCTGAATTCTTAGCATCCTAAATAACATTGTTCAGTAGCACTAAATGGTAGCAATGGTCATTCTGTGATATCAAGAAAGCAAAGATTGCCTTTGCCTGCCATAAAACAGAATTTGCAAATCACAGTTATATAGATCACATATCTAATAATTCAAAAGCAAACAAAAATTATTAACATGCTAGACAAAACTAGCATGGTGTGTAGTGATTTATGACTCCATCATTGTCGTAACATATCCTGGGCATGCTAATATATTCAGTTAAACCATATGCCTTTATTTTCTGAGGATATAAAATTATCTGAACACAACAAATAAGTTTTTAAGATGGGATAAGATAGGTTAAGCATGTTGTGTGATCCATCCAATGAATGATCAGCTGAGAAAAGGAACGTCTGAAATTGAGGTCATGAACAGAGATGAGCTATCTAAGAAGAATCAAGCAGAGAAATCAAGGGAAATGAGGACAGAGCAGAGAAAATTGGATTTGGCAGCAGGGAAATTAATCAGTGATTTCTGAAACAGCAATTACAGTGAAATGGAATGCAGAAGGTAGAAGCTAGATTAGAGAGTAGAGGGTCAAAAAAACCCCTGAAGGACAAAAAATTGGGATAGCAAAATAAGTGGCAAGCTACACAACATTGGAGGCAAAGGGGAGATAGTGGGGCATGAAGGGTCAATACTGTTATTTCTTGGAAAACTATAAAACTGGCTCTGAAGGAAAGAAAAAAGTGAGTCAATCTGGAAAAGAAACAAAAAGAGAAGAGGATTGGCAATCAGCTTTTAAGATGACAGATGTTCAAGGGGGCGTGCAGAAAAATGAGAACAGTAGTCAACTCATTGGGTGAGATGGCAGGGAAGAAGAAAGAGTTGAAGGACTAGAAGGAGAGTTGGAAGGGAAGAAAAATAGAGCAGCAGAAGAGGCAAAGTTGAGAGAAAAGAGGAAGAGGCAATTGGTTTGTTCTAACTCCTTCCTACCCCATTTTAATATTTTTCTCCATTGTTTTTACTTCATAGAAATCAGTAATATGACTATCTAGCACCTTTCTGGAAACCTGAAATAACTTTTTCATATTATATTTAAATAGATTAATTTTGCAGCAATATTGAATGAAAAATTAAGCAGAAATATTGATCAGTTTGTTCATTTAAAATGCTAATGTACTGAATTATACTTTAGATAAGGCATTCCATGGCAATTGTCCCACCTTCCCTAAATCCTACATGATATGCTCATTCATTCTTCCTAGAGACCCATTTAAGCATGTCCTGAAAATAGCCATTTAAAATAAATATAATCAGCCAGATTTTTCATTTTTTTTCTCCAAAAGTTCTGAGCTGTACGACAATGTGATTATTACTGTGTGCAAGAAAAATAAGAAATATATACCAAACATGGAAGGGTTCCTTGCTGTTAGCTATAATGAATGAGTTGAGAGCAACAATGAATTGAAGGGGAACTACAAAAGAATGTACTCACTCACTCACTCACTCACTCACTCACTCACTCACTCACTCATTTATTCATTCATTCATTCATTCATTCATTCATTCATTCATTCATTTATTTATTTACCCATCACATTTATATAAAATAGGCAGGAAAGCAATGAAAGCTTACTAAATCAAGGAAATACAAAATAATAATAAGTGGAAAGCGGAATCTGGACATGGTGGAATGTGTGCAGTCCTAAAGAAATGACTACACAGCTGGGGTATTGACAGAGTAAGATTTTTTTAAAAAATCAAGAGGGTAACCACAATAATACCATCAAATCTGCATATTGCACGTAAACAAAAGATAGAATTTCAATTGCACTTTTGTGGCAACTCTTTTGACCATACTTTGTGGATAACCCTGATAGAAAAACTGTAAATCAATGTGCTAAGCGTAAAGCAGTTGTTGAAACTGCACTTGAGAGAGGAGCCATGGCAGTAATAAAAAAAAATTGAGGTGAAATTTAAGAAGAGGTAGCATTTGTGAAGCGGCCAGGAGTATAACATAATTAACCAGAATTACCATAACAAAGCTTTACTTCCATGAAGTAAGGATGCAATTCTCCCTTGTTGAGAGAAGGAGACAATACCCCTCAGTATAGCAAGAGGAATCACATCACTTTTGTGACACAAAGCTGCTCAGTGGTGTGTGGACACATTGCCCTACTCAAACCTAATGTTCCCCAATCACTTATCATCCATACATGTTGTGTTATCTGTGATTTAAAAGACCTTAGCCTGGATATGAACCCAACAAACTATCCAGTTATATACATTGGATATACTAAAAAGAAAAATCTGGCATATATACTGCAATTCACAGGAAGTTTTTATGTGTCTTGGTTTAATAAACATGCCAAGGGATAGATAGTTTTAATTTTACTCTAGATTGGATGCCACAGTATTCACATCTGGGAAAGGACAACAGAACAAAAGCTACATAGATAACTATTAGAAATATTAAGCCTACTTGTTTTTTAAAGTATTCAAGAGTATATCAAAGAATATTTAAAAGAGCCAAAATAATTTTTAAAATTATGCATTTTCACCACCCTTCTCCTAAAAGAACCCAATAATGCTCTTCTCTCTTAAATTCTGAAAAAAAATTAAATTTAATAAAAATGTATAAGATTTATATAATTATTGCTAAATTTAAATCCATTCCATTCAAAGGGAAACTTCCTATAATTAATATATAATTAATATATTTATAGTAATTGAATATTTATAGTAATATAATTCATTAACCACAAACCAGCATCAGTTAAAATAATTAGCATGAAAATGACATTAACAGTCATAACCCAAAATTTACTCAAAATTAAACTTACCAGCAGCAGCCTATCAGCTAACATTTTAGACTTCAAACACATGGTGAAAAAGGACTGTTTTGGCAGCCTTCCTAAGAGCAAGCTGCATGGGGGCTATTTTGACAAGGGGAGGGCACAGCTATTTCACAAAGCTGGGACTCCCACAGAGAAGGTCTGCTTATAGACTCCCACATTTCATCTCATAAATGGAGAAGGATGAATTCAAACCAGTCTTTCAGAAAACTGAATGCCCAAGATGAGCAGGTTCTGTATGGAAAAGATGGTTCTCTGCCATAAAACTTTAAACTTAACAACCAACCTATTGAATTGTGCTCAGAAACAAACTGTCAGCCAATGCACTGTCTGTGAAATGAATAAACCCAACAGTAGTTCTCATTAGGCTAATGAGTTTTGCCGAGTTTCTAAACAAAATCCTTGACACATCTTTGAAGAAAGAAGAAAAACAAAGTTTATATTATATTTTGAAGTCGTTTTGTGTAGAGAGCTGCAATACCTAAATTTACAAAGTTCTATTTTTTATGTACAAAATAAGGCTTGGCAGCTTAGACTTACTGCCTGAAATTATGATGGGAAAGTTGGGGAAATGAAAACTAGGGCAGGACATTCATTATTCTTTGATATCTTGAGAAGGAACTTCTATGGATCATTTTTAGATGGGCAGGCTAAAGGTTCTGTTTGTCTAATGTTTCACAGTTAAAGCACCCCTTGCTAATAACTAACATTTGATTTGGGGAACAGACTACTGTCAATGATTTTTCCTTCAATCAGAGGTGGATAAAGAAACAACTCCAATACATCATTTTATACATAGTAACCGCAGCAAGAATTCTATACGCTCAATGTTGGAAACTTGAAAATACACCAAGCAATGAAAGGATTATACACAAGATACTGGAATGTGCAGAGATGTATAACCTCATATTAGAAATGAAAGGCAAGGAAGAAACAGAATTTTATGAGGTGTGGAATAAGTGGTATAATTAGTTAGAACAGAGAAATAAAGATGTATAGAAATAAATGTAAATAACCATATGAAACATATGACACAGTACTGTTAAAAATGTTTATTGATATGTAAATTGGAAAAATGAAAAAAAAAATAGAATATTTAGATTTCAGAATTTTGAATAATCGTGAGGTCATTGACACATGTTTTGCCCTAATTTTTTCTGAATTCTACTCTGCTCCGAGACTTTTTCTTAGCCTGTACACATAATTTAATCATAAGCAAATTAAATATGAAGCAAAATTTCCATCTTATGACCACTGTTATAGAAAGATAGTGGTGAAAGAGGAAGAAGCTAAAAGTGCTTGATTTCCAAATTCAGTCAAGATCTATGAATCTGAGGTAATATGAATCTGAGGTAATATTGATTAGATCTCTCAGTATGAAAAACTACCTTGTACATTTTCTTGGAAATCAGGAAAAAAATGTGAGGGGAATTTTAAATGAATACACAACAAATTTCAGGGGCTGATTGAATGTCTAAAAATAGAAATTAAAGCACTCTGAAGCAGATGCAGATATTTTAAAAATGAATAAACATGTAGCTGACTTTTCTTGTATTTCAATGCTTCCACAGCTGTTTTTGACATCCCAACATGTAGCTTTATTGATTCAGTGTTGCAATCTGGTTTTATTCATGCCAAGAGCTGTAATTTAACATGTGAATGACCTTGCTTGGTTTTAAAAGGAAGAAATGCAGGGTAAGGATTTTCAGTATGTGGCAGGATGTTTAATCAGTTTCTTTGCTTTAAGGAACAGCAGGAAGGAAATGGTGTGTTAAAGATTATGACTTTTTATACATCTTAACTTTCTGTACCAGGATCTTAGGACAATAGAAAATCATTGTTTTTCCTACAGACCTTGTTAGAATACTCTTATTTTTAGAAATTTTTTTACTTCGTTCATTAGTATACTCTGTTTTTCTGATTTATTTCCTATGTCATTCTACCAGATGCTTTCTCTGTCCAGCTTGAAACTTTGAAAAGCTTTATAATGTATAACCAGTATAAATAGTAATGAGGACCCAGATTGTTGGGGGCAATATGCTGAACTCTGTAAACCGCTTAGAGAGGGCTGTAAAGCACTATGAAGCGGTATATAAGTCTAAGTGCTATTGCTATTGCTATATAATGTTACATACAGTAATACAACTAATTAAAGACTGAGTTTCACAAAGAAAACAATGGCAAATACATGAAAATTGTCAATATGTATCTTTAAAAAAATATTCTAGGGACTGAACATGGTTTATATCTGTGCAAATTATCTTTGTGTTCAAATATTAAGAATAGTTTTTTTAAATATACAAAGTAGTTGTTCATACTTTTAAATTATAAATTCTTTATTTCAAATTAATCTAGCGGGTTGGTTGACATGATAATCAGGTTCAAGAATGAGACTGAACATATTGAATCTGCAAGTAATGAGTTTTCTGAATAAGTTAGCATATGTAAGCATAGGGCAAGACTATACAGTGGGGCAAAAAAGTATTTAGTCAGCCACCAATTGTGCAAGTTCTCCCACTTACAAAGATGAGAGAGGCCTGTAATTGACATCATAGGTAGACTTCAACTATGTGAGACAAAATGAGAAATACGTTTTTGCCCCACTGTATAATAAGAGCTTTGAATAATAAAGCATTGGCTAGGTGAGGAATTCTGTCAATTCAGACTACTTTTAAAAAAAGAAATGCTTCCTGTTCTATTAAAATTGTTGAAAGTTCTATTAAAGTTTCATGAACGAAAATAATGCAGATTGTGAAGGTATGGAGGTTGTCACATTGAGGATAAAAGTATATTAAATCAAATACCATTATATAAACATTAGTGTTAAATTAGGAGAATGAGCAGAAATAAATTTAAATGCAAATAGGTCATTAAAAACCAGCATACATTTCTCCTTTCTTCAAATTATATATCTATAATACTTCAGATTTGCTGCAAATAGATTTTTTCCTTCCAAAAAGTAATTACATATTAAATGATAATTAGTTACAGCTATAACGAATTCAAAAAATTTAAATTAGTTGACTTTAAAAAAATGGAACTTCTGTCTTCAATTAATATCTTACATTTCTTTGTTATATTAATTTATTCAAAACTAAATTCACTGAGTCTGATGCGATTTACTCCAGGTACCAGATGAAGGACTGCAGCTCTGAACATTAATTCTACATAAATTCACCAGAATGTAAATTCCACAGAACTGAGTGGGATGTTTGAATCATGAAACTTTTAATAAAATTCTAACATTAATGTCGTTAACGATGACAGCAAAATGTGCAACGTCATTGTAATATAGGAGCATGTCAGAAAGTAGTGATGGTATAAGGCTAAGCGCTTTAGTTACAGAAACGTCGGATGTAGTTTTTGATCTCCTTTGTTAATACCGGGAACTTGTTTCTTCTTTGAGGAAGAGCCTACCAGAGCTCTAAAACTAATAAAGATGCAATATAACATATAGAAAATAATATCTCCCAGAATCCCTTGGTCAAAGCAAAAGTATCCATCCAATGCAGGCAATACATAACTATCATGTTTCCCCAAAAATAAGACACTGTCTTATATATTTTTGCCACCAAAAAAGGCACCAGGTCTTATTTTCGGGAGGGGGATGTCATCCACTGACTCACCTCACTTGTGCACTTCTCCCCTGGCTTCCTTTTCACTGTCAGAGGCCTTCGGAAACTTTTTCTGCAGCTGGCAAGGCTTTCTTGAAGGTCTCTGCAGCCGATAACAGAGCTCCGGATCGATCTGGAGCTCTGCTATCAGCTGCAGAGGCCCTCAGGAAAGCCTTGGCAGCCTTGCTGGCTGCAGAAGAAATGGGTCGGCAAGGCAGGTGTCGGGGTGTGCGAGGCCTGGCTGCAACTGTCCAAAGGTAAGTAGTAGGGCAGCTCCACCCCTCAACCCTACCCTAGCTTAATTTTTACCCATGCACCCTGGAGTTGGTGGGGTCTTAATTAGGGCTTATTTTGGGGGGGTAGGGCTATATTGGGCACGTGTAAAAATCAAGCTAGGACTTACTTTCAGGGTAGGTTGTATTTTCAGGGAAATACAGTATGACATGCAAGTGACATGATGTATTTAATTTGCATCAGTTGTGTCAAGATGTATATTACACAATTCATTTATATGACAGTGTCATGTAGTGCAAGATGCTACTTCATCCTTTTTGTCTTTCAGATCCCCACATCTTCAGTTCTGGCCATACTAGGTCGAACAGCTGGAGCTTGTAGTTCAGGAACACCCAGAGTACTGCATTTTGAGCCTCTGTGCTCTGGAGTTATAGTCATTTGATGTATGTGGCTCTATGGCAGTGGTTCCCAACCTTTTTGTGATTGAGTACCACTTGGAGGTCCTGTACAGTCGCAGCGTACCACCTGGTTCCAGAGAAACTAAATTCGATCAGATATCACTTTATTTCCATAATTGTACTATTCCTTTTTTGGCCCTGCGCATCCAGCAACTGGATTCTTGGGCCGCTGGGACCAGGTGGGTGGCATGTGGCAACAGTTGTGTTAGGCAGTAAACATTTTTGTGAAGTAAAAAATAACTAACTAAAAATTGTTCATGACCCCGAAAGTGTTCGCGTACCACCTGGAAGGCTCTCGCGTACCACTAGTGGTACACGTACCACAGGTTGGGAACCACTGCTCTATGGTCTATACATGTGGAAGAGGCACTTTTTTATTTTGAAAAAAATCACATCCCAAAATTTATGGCAGAGTACTGAGGCTGCGACATGAGAACATCTCCAAAAGAATAAGGCTAAAATGTTCAGCCTGTATATTTTGGTCAGAATGGAGGTATTTAAAGGAAACTCTGAAAGTTTTGTATGCCTAATTTACAAAAGGAGTTAAAATTGTGCCACTGACAGCCAAAAAATCAGCACTTAATTTTGTTAGCTGCAATTTAGGATGCAAAGGGAGAAATAAAAACAGGGCAGGCCAGCAATATGTAGCACATGTTTGCACAAGCCTTCTTGAATTGTTTCCATTTTGCACGGAGTGGTCCAAAACAATATCATACAATGAGCAACCATCCCATCTAAATCTGCACACTGGGGAAGCAAAACCTGAAAAAAAATTCTTTCCGGATAGCCTCATTCACTTTGTCCAACTTATGCATTTCAACTTGTCAGATTTTTCAGGGCATTTAGGAAGACATCGGAGAAGTATGAGAAAGTTTGAAAAAATAGGTGATTCCTTATTGTTTGCAAGTGAGATTTGATTACAAATACAGCCTACATGTAGTTCACCTTCCCACAAATAGATACAGATTTTTGTCTCGGTATGCAGGAACAAATATGATAGGTTGGTTTTCTATTGGAGATAGAATGGCTTGGTTTTTCTAAATAGAACTTGGGAGAAGTCTATGAGCTGAGGGCAGGAAAATGGTAGGACATTAATTGTTCTTCATAGCTTCTGATTAAAGTTAAAGCTTCATGGGATCCAGTGGTGGGTTCCTACCAGTGTGGTCCACTCTATAGCACCGGTAGCGGCCCGCTGGTGACATCACAGTACCGATACGGTTGGTTGCCGGTGCCTGGGCGCCGCCATGCCCAGAAGCCGAGCTTCCAGCACTGCGCATGCGCTGCCTTCCTACCCCACAGAGAGTCTAAGCAGGGGAGGATGGCTGAGGGAGCGCGTGAGACGCTGAAAGAACGGGCAGCAGGACCTATCTCAGTTCCCCTCCCTTCAGCAGTCTGAGAAGCCATGCCCACCCGGTCACATGGTCAGCAAGTCACACCCACAAAATAAGCCACGCCCACAGAGTGGCAGTAAAAAAATTAGGAACCCGCCCCTGATGGGATCTCTATAAAGTTAGAGAACAGTAAAAAAAAGTATATTATTTTTGTTTTGGGAAATTTTTATTTCTGTAGAAATAGGTAAAATTTTCAGATTTTTTATCCCCATTTATTCTGTGGCGCTAAGTCCTATGTTCTGTACTCAGCCTTGGTTCTTACTTTAGGCTATGTTCAGAATGGTCCCCCCCCCCCCCGTAGATTATTCCTACTATTGTTATCTGTGATAATCCAAAAGAAGTCTTCCCAAATCTTTTGGGAGATTCTGGCAGACAGCAGTTCAGTTGTAGCATAACAGCACCATCTTAAGATTTGTCCAAACCCTTATATCTACTTTTGGATTTTTTAAAAAAATGAATTAGTAACCTGTTGATTGACTGTGATATGGGAAGCTTTACAATGTTTGTGTTTTAATATTTAAAAGGGGTGAGGTAACATTCTTCTTTTTTAAACACAGTTTGATTTTGATTTTGATTTTCTTTATTTCCTGTGAGATTGGTCTGTCTCCTAATGTTGGGATAAAGGAGAAGAGTTGAATCATTAAGTCCCTATGCAATCACTATCTCTCTTACACAGTCAGATATGGGCACTGAAAGCAAACAAAATTGCCCTGGCAAATAAGTACTGTAATGGCAGCAACAGGAACTATTGGGGCAGGACTTCAAAGTGTGTGGGAAAAAGACCTAGAGAGTTTTTGGCAGAGGGTATGAAACTCACAGCTTCCATCCTAAGGATCTCACCAATCTGCTACATTTATTGATACTTTGCATCAAGCAGACCTTCTATAAAAGACTTACTCAGAAATGGAAAACGTACATTTAATTTTACAGTTGTAAAATTGTACAACTGTAAAGTTGTAATAGTAGAACAGTACAGCTTTAAGTCAACAATAATAGTGTAAAGAATTGAAGAGATTAATTGTATACTTCAACAGCAAGGGAAGGAGGACCTGTTCTCTTTATGATATAATGATAATTTTGAAAGTCAACTTATTACAATTTGTTGCTGCAGGTGCAAAGTAAAATCCAGCTATACTTATTGGAACACAAGACTGCAGAACATTAATCCATATATATGAACTGTATTCATTTGTTGGTAGCATGTATTTTTAGCCCTATGACAGTGGTCACTTATTACTGTGATGCTAATTATTCTTTTGTGATTTCTCTTCAAACATGGATCAGGCATGTTTTCTTGCTTTGCTAATCACTGGCATTTGGCTTCACCAAATATGTTCCCTTTTAATATTTCTTTCCTCTGTTTAACCTGTAATATCATGTTACTGGGAAATCTATTCTTCCTTCCTGGATTTCCTATTCTGACTGCTTCAAAGTATTTTTCTTTCCTGGCTTCTGTTTCTTTCTAGGATTTGCACCAAGTTATTTTGTTCCTGTGTCACTGAGATTTGTTTTCTGTTTGCTTAACTCCAAGACAACCTTTAATTCAGACTTGCCTTTTTTTAACTTGCCTTCTTTAAGTGATCTATAACGCATGCTAAACATAGTACTGTGTTTAGATTAGTTTTGCTTTATGTGCATTATAAATCTTGACATTAGTGATGTTTGAAGTCAGCCAATAAAGTTTATCCCCTAAACCACAGATACATAATCATACCTTATTGCAATCTGCAAATCCAAGTTGTTGGGTTTTTTGGCTTTTATGTGCCAAGTAAAGCAATATACTTTCCATTATTCTCTGGCCACAGATCTAACTAACCCGGTATTCTCACTTTCTTCCTAACACAATCATCAGAGATCATAAGGGCTTGTTTCCATTTGTTTCTATTAGTCAAACTGGAGTTGGTCTTAAATGCATAAAAATACAATTACAAACTTTGGTTAGCAAAGAGCACTTGTTTCAATCAAAAGAATTACAATTACAACCTTATCAGTTTTATCGATTTCATTTTTTACCTTTATTTTATTTTATCATCGTTTTCATTTTTTTATATCTCATACTTTATTAGCTTATATCATATTTTTTACTTTTATTTTTTCCTTATCTTTTCCTGTCTTATCTTTTTTATTTTCTTATCCTTTCTTGTAATGTTGATGTTTTCTTATCTTTTTTATTCTTTTTATCTTGTTAGTTTCTAATTTATTCTTATCGCATCTTTTTATGTTCTTTATTTTTTATCTTTATCTTCTTATCTTTTTATTTTCTTATTTCATATCCTATCTTTTTATCCTTTTTATTTTTTATCTTATTCTTATTTTTTATTTTCTTATTTCTTTTTCCTTTTTATGTCCTTATCTTTTAAACTTTTTTAGTTATTTATTTATTTTTTCTTATCTTTTCATTTTTTAATATATTAAAAACTTTATCTTATCTTTTTATTTTTCATTTTTTATCCAGTTGGCTTTCATAGCTAAGTCAGGACTTGAATTCACAGTCTCACACTTTCTAGCCTGGTGCCTTAACCACCAGACCAAACTGTTAATTGTAAATTAGTCTCCACAATGATAGAAAATAAATCTGCCTTCCTCCCTTGTCCTTTCCCTTTTCCCTTTTCCCCTTTCCTTTCCCTTCCCTTCCATTTTTTAAACTTTCTCTTTTTTAGGATCAAATTATCTGAATATCTAATCTGGGTTAGGCTCCAAAATCCAAGAAAGACATGTTGAGAATCTTCTAAGCCAGGAGTGTAAAATTCAAGGCCCGCAGGCCGCATTTGGCTCACAGGGTGCTTAGATCTGGCCCACGGGGCTGTTCTGGAAACAGTGAAAAATGGGCCCGTGGTGCCTCTGCCAGCAAAAATTGGCTCCCAAATCCAAAACGGATCTCCATTTTCTCTGGCAGAGGGTTGCAGGAAGCCGTCACAGCCGAAAACGGAGATTGAGAGCCTGTTTTCGCTGACAGAGCACTCAGGCCACCACAAGCACCCCTGACACGAGTGATGTCAAGCTGGCAATGCCCCCCTAGCCACGCCCCCCCCCGAGGTCAAACACAACCCTGATGTGGCCCTCAAAGAAATCAAGTTTGACACCCTTGTTCTAAGCAGTTTCCTTTATTGTTCCTCACCTTTAGACAGAAATCTTGTCAGAGACTACTTGTACCATAAAACTCTGGTAACTATTAGGGGGAAGGCATCTTCACCTTTTTTTTCCTCACACAAAAATTATCAAAACTGCACTATCTCTTGCTACTCTGGAACGTACTCCCTCTAGACCAGGGATGTCAAACTGGCGGCCCACAGGCCAGATGCATCACACACATGCCCTGCCCACCCCAGCTCTGCGAAGAGGAAAAACATTGTGAAACTTCACATGACAGCAACGTGACGCCGCAAGTTTGACTCCCGTGCTCTAGAACAGGGCTCTCCAACCATGGAAACTTTAAGACTTATGGACTTCAACTCCCAGAATTCATCAGCCAGCAAAGCTGAATTCCTCAGCCAGCAAAGCAAAGCTGGCTGAGGAATTCTGGGAGTTGAAGTCCACAAGTCTTAAAGTTGTCAAGGTTGGAGACCCCTGCTCTAGAAAACATTCAACCTGTGGTTTTTTTTAAAAAAAAATCATCAATTTTATAGCACAATTCTGATCTCGCTTACTATAAACTCTGCTGCTTTCAATTAATTTTCATTATTGTTCAATCTCTACTAAGTATTCATACATATTTATTTGGAAATAAATTGTAGTGTTTCCAATGCCTCATATATAGGATTTGCAGTTTCAGTTTCTAATTGATATTTATAGATTAGGAATAGAATGGAAGAAAAATATTTTTATATAGGATCACAGGAGGGGGGAAAATATATTTACACAAAAAAGTAAAAGTTTTATTATGTGCATTTAGCTTTGTCTTCACCAGTCTGACACCTTCCAGATGCATTGAATTACACCTTCAATCAATATGGGTGACACAAATATTAGAAGGGGATGATAGAAATCATGATTAAACACATCTAGAGTATGCCATCTGGAGAACACGACTTTATGTGTTTCTTCCTTTTGTAGCATAACAGAGCTAAATTACTGTGAGTTCAAACTCATACCAAGTATTAGACATCAAAATATACTTACATGGTACTTGCCTTGGATAGCTAAAATGTGTTTAATCAGAATGAAAAGCAATGGGCGATTCTGCTAGTCTAAACACACTGTTGGTCACCGTTGCCTCAGATTACTTGGATTCTTTTTGGATGCTTCAGCAAGTCTGATGATTCTATCCATAGGCTCTTAAAACATAGTACCAGTGACTTGTATGCTTGAAATACACCAGAGGGCCAATCCTTCTGAAGCTGAGGCAATTTGGAGCCTGAATTGGTATGATGGAATGTACTCCTTCAAGGAGCAATTGAAGAGACTTTTGGCAACACAGAGCTTTCCCTGAAAGAGATCTTGATTAAGACCACACCTAGAATACTGCATCCAGTTTTGGTCACCACACTATAAAAAATATGTTGAGACTCTAGAACAGTGTTTCTGAACCTTGGCAGTTTGAAGTGTGTGGACTTCAACTCCCAGAATTCCCCAGCCAGTGTTGCTGGCTGGGGAATTCTGGGAGTTGAAGTCCACACATCTTCAAACTGCCAAGGTTCAGAAACACTGCTCTAGAAAAAGGGCAGAGAAGAGTAACCAGGATGATTAGGGGAGTGGAGACTAAAACATATGTAGAACGGTTACAGGAACTGGGCATGACTAGTCTAGTGAAGAGAAGGACTGGGGAGACATGATAGCAGTGTTCCAATACTTGAGGGGCTGCCACAGAAAGGAGGGGGTCAAGCTATTTTCTAAAGCAGCTGAAGGCCAGACAAGGAATAATGGATGGAAACCCAACAAAGAGATATTCAACTAGAAATGAGAAATTTTCTCACAGTGAGAACAATCAACCAATGGAACAGCTTGCCTTCAGAAGTTGTGGGAGCTTTATCACTGGAGGCTTTCAGGAAGAGATTGGACTGCCATTTGTCGGAAATGGTGTAAGATCTCCTGCTTGGGCAAGGGTTGGACTAGATGACCTACAAGGTCCCTTCCAACTCTGTTAATCTAAATCTAAATCTAAAGAGTGCACAGTCCCAAGCTAGGTGGGTAGGTAGAAGAGGTTCAGAGTAGATGCACTCTATAATCCTTTATGACTGTGATGGCGAACCTATGGCACGTGTGCCAGAGGTGGCATGCAGCGCCCTCTCTGATGGCACATGAGCTGTCGCCCCCGTTCAGCTCCGCTGCGCATGTGCACGCGCCTCCCACCGGCCAGCTGGTCTTCAGGTCTCTGCCACGCATGCGCGGGGGCCGGGGCACTGCGGGGGGGTCGTGCATGCATGCACAGGGGCAGGGCACATGCTGGGGGGTTTGCGCATGCATGCATGAGGGGGCTGGGTGCATGCGCAAGGGGATGCGCACATTGTGGTTTTTGGGGGGGGTCGGATGTGCGCGTGCGCTTTGGGCACTTGGACCGGAAAAGGTTAGCCATCACTGCTTTAGGACAAATCTAATAGGTTATAGCTTTGGTTTGGCAAGATTCTGTCCAAATAAAGCAAATAAAGGACTGAATTTGATTAGATCTCATTGTCTGGTCTCTGAACTTGGGTCTGATACTTAGTTACTTTAACAAACCAAAATTAAGATAAGCACTTCAGAGACTATAACATCAATAAGTAATCTTTACAAGTATTTTGCAAAATTATCATTAATATATGTTTTATAAATTGAGGTAAAAGATAGGTTACCTCACTTGATCTTGATGCTTTGTCCTCATTATAGTCAGAGATTAATCCAGAGTTTTCAAAATTGAATACAGCAAGAAACTATGATGTTAGAAAACCTGTAAGTAATCACACTGGATACTCCAGCAGCTTAATTGGATACTGCAGTACAGAAGCTTAATTGAGTCCTAGCACATCTGGAGAGATCCAGATTGAAGAACTCTGTGCTCGATGTATAGTTAATGAGTACTTTATATAGTACATATTACTTTATGCCTTCCCATTGCTAAACCTAGAAAATACTTTCATTGAAAAGTGCCATATAAACTGAGTGGTTTGGATGGTTTGTTTTTGTAAAATGGTTCCATATGTTTGTTGATTAACAAGTTGTCAGGATATTTGAAAGCCTTGGCTGTTTTTGTGGAGGAGCATCTGTTTTCTACATTCTTTTATCTAATTTATAAAAAGAGTTAGCAGGCTGAAGGCTTTCCTGCATGTCAGTCTTACATTCCATGAGAGTATTTTTTTTTAAATACCACAGGCAGCTCCAGTGTGTGTTGCTAAGATGGTTATGTTTCTACATGTCTCATAAACCAATGAAGTCAGACTGGAAAGGACTAAGGAACTGTGAGGAATTCCATAAGGAAGAACTTATTTGCAAATCAAAATTGTTCTCATATTATGTCATTTCTTATACTGTATACTTTCAGCATCAACCAGCAATGAACAACTTGTACTTTGATCTGAGTACAGTAGTGAAAAAAAATTACTGATTTTGGTTAGTACATGCCCAGTCTTTTGTGGCCTTAAGGAGTTGGCAAGATCCAGATTGAGCAATATAGTTCGGAGCAGTAGCTTTTTCCAATGCTATCACACTACCTGTAATCCATAATGACAGTATTCAAAGCTGTATATATAAATATGGTTTTAAGTTATTTTTGTTGAGGCTATTGATGGCCACTTGGAAAGGATGAATGGTATTTAATTTATCAATGGCTTAAAAAGCCATATGGTGGATTTCTCTTGATAAATTCAGTATGGTGGTAGGCTGATTTTCTGATATCTAAGGGAACCTTTTTCTCCTGATTTATAAATGTATCTTGTACTAGCAAGATGAAAGATTGGTCTAGGCCAGTGATGGTGAACTTTTTTTTCCCTCAGGTGCCGAAAGCACACGAGTGCACGCAAAACCGCGCGCATGCGTGACAACACCCATAATGCAATGCCCCCACAGGCCCCACGCATGCACTGCGACCCACCCCCATGTGACCTCCCCACCCCCCGCTCATGCACACATGACCCCCATTTTGGTGCTAGCAGGCCTCCCTGAAGCCTCCTGGAACTAAAAACAGGCTGCAGGGGGGCTGTGCTGCACCCCCCCCATGCCGTTTCTGTGCTAGCAGGCCTCCCTGGAGCCTCCTGGAACTAAAAAAGGGCTGCAGGGGGCTGCGGCAGTGCACCCCACACACACACATACGCACGCAACCCCCACCCCCATGCATGCATGAGTGACCCCACCCCCACGCATGCACGTGCATCTCCCGACAGAGACTCGAAAATCAGTTGGCCGGTGGGAGGCGTGCGAGCATGCGCGGTGGAGCCTGGGTATCGGCTCGCGTGCCCGCAGAGTTGGCTCCGCGTGCCACCTGTGGCACATGTACCATAGGTTCGCCATCACGGGGTCTAGGCACTCCTATAAGGCAAGTAGCTAGTCTTATCTGTGAAACAAATCTGGAAATCGTTGATTGAATGTTAAAATGTTCCAATGAGAATTTCCTTCCCTCCCTCAAGATGTAGTTTATTTCTGTTGTAGTTGAATTGTAGTTGTATGCTGCAGTTTATTTCTATTGTAGTCTGTATTGTAGTTGTTTCCTTTGATTTTGGAACAATCTTCAATATGTTGGGCAAGCTTGTAAATCCCCTTTTTACAAGTAGAGCAATTGTTGTGCTTGCTGAATACAGACTATTATTGCTTGCTGTAATTGAGAAAGTTCTTAACTTCAAGCTACAGTTGTCCCTCTCTCTTGCTTCTTTTAACAATATTTGGTATTCTTTGACTAAAGTTCTTGGAAGATTGTTATTTTCCATAACTCCATCAAAGGGAACACATACTCATAATTCTTGAATAAGGATTGTCTCTATGAAATGCTGTTAAGCAACATGGTGATGTCTTGGGGAACAGAAAAGATGAAAGCAATTTTGTTATGATAGAAATTTGGGGCCTGTCTCAGTCTCTCTAACGGAGAACTACAGTCCAACAGAGGGCAGTAGCAGACAGGTACAAAAATAATTTTATTAATCAGATAATTCACTTATTGGAATATTATTCACAATCCACTTTTCAGTCACAGCATATTTCTCTCAGCAGTCCATAAAAAAAGATGAGGATAATTAAATTTTGCAAAACCATACCCAGAATACTCTGTCAAAGGTTTGTAAGACAAAAACAAGTTGAAACAAATATTATTTTCCTCAGTATTTTGTTGTTGCAAAAAGAGAATATCTTTGTTCATTTGGAATATTTTTATTTACATCTGAATATTACTAGCAAACAAAACAGAAAATAAACCTAAACTATTCAAAAGCTTCATCCTTTAAAAGGGGGGGGGGATTATTCAGGATAATTGAGAGAGAAGATAATGATGGGGGTATGAAAGAAGTAATTTCCAGTAACCAAATAATTTGGGTTAAACTATAGCACTGAAATAACTTTGTATACAGCAGGTAAGAAGTGATCTAATGTTAGTACATTCTACCTCCCAGCCCAAGAATAGATAAGCCAGTATCTGTAACCTCTGAATATTTTTTTCAATCTCAGTTTCCACTAGCCCCAACCAGCATGATGATATCAAAGGTTTAAGAAAGTTATAATTCAAAATATCTGAAGTGTACCAGATTGCTTATGTATACTTAATTTATTTATAAGCCACAAATTACCAACATACATGAGCAATAAATATATGAGATTAAGAGTTGTGCATATTTATTATTCATTTCCCATCTTCATTATTTTTATAAATAACACAAAATGGTGAACAAACCTAATACTCCTTCCTTTTCCTATTTTCCCCACAACAACCACCCTGTGAGTTGAGTTGAGTTGAGTTGGACTGAATGAATGTGCCTGTCACCAACCTGGTTTTTCATACCTTAAGATGGGGCTAGTCTCCTGGTTTCTAGGTCAGACCAGCAAAAATTGCAAATGCCCCTTTAAGCTTCAACAGATGTACAGTTTCCATGTGACAGGAAGTGCTAATCTAAGTTCCTTTGGTCAGTTCCTTCTTCAAGGAAAGTATCATTTTAAGAAGGATTTTAAAAATGAAGAGAATTTCAGAATAGGGCAAGTAACACTGTGGAGCTAAGAAATGCTCCCACCCCCTTGACCTTCCGGAAGGATATTAAAACTTGGCTTTGCTGGTTGGCTTGGGATTCCAAAGGCAACAGTCACCAGTGGAGGTGGTTGATGGGGTAAGAAGACCTCAACTCTGTACTGTCTATCTCTTGGTTCCTGGTTTTTGCATAGTTTTAAAATTTCAACTGCTTTTCTGTTTATCTTTTTATGATCTGTAAGATGGCCAAGTTGCCTTATCAGGAAGATGGGTGGTATATAAGTTTAATTAATAATAACAATAATAACAATAGCAACAACAGCAGCAGTAGTAGTAGTAGTAGTAGTAGTAGTAGTAGTAGTAGTAGTAGTAGTAGTAGTAGTAGTAGTAGTAGCAGCAGCAGCAGCAGTAGCAGCAGCAACAGGTTTTAGAGCCCACTACTGCTGGCCACCCTATTCTTTATTGCTTAATTCTGTTCTAGACTAGCCATACTCAACACCTTGATAAACAAATTGTATCTAAAATCCTTAGTAGTGGCTAAACTGAGTTCTGGTTTATTTTTGACAATAAGCCAAAGTTTAGCCCTATAGTCAGCCTATGGCATATAGCAAAATCTTCCAAATAATTGTGTCAGAAGAGGAGGGGTATCTGAAGAAAGAGAATAGGAATCTGGGGAACGTTTGATGAAACTTACTACATAAACCATGATCAACTATCATCTATCTACCTGTCCAAACAATAAACCAAGATTAAGAGAAAGGGAAGATGCAGGCAAAGGTTTCATATTACCCGCCTATTCTTTCCGAAAGTGTTTGCTCTAATCCTTTTTTTAACATAGGCATATTTGAAACATTTTCCTTAAAACTTTTGTCTAAATCAATTATTTACTTAGGCTTCCTTTACTCCTCAAATTCCTAACCCACTCCCTGTTTCCCATTTAGTCAGAAAGTCTGTTTTTGTGTTCCTCTGGAGATGTTTCAAGGCCAAAGAATAAGTCTTTTATTTGACACCCACACAAAGCAAAGAAACTTTCTTTCCATTTTAAAAAAGAACGTTATAATTGGCAGAGTCAAAAGAGACTTCCCCAAATTCTTCTTATTCTTTAAAATTATCTAAGGCACCAATTACGGTACACTTTACTGAGTTTTAATAGGGCAAGAGGCAGGCAATACATACACGTACCTGAAATAATAGCTATTTTCCCATGTCACTTAAACTACAATAAAGCACATTTGTGCCTGGAGTGATTTGCTTCTATTTCACAGCTCCCTATGGTAAATTAACTAAACTCAGTTAGCAATCCCCTTCCCAGTTTTTTTTAAACTCCCCTACCCACCCATAAACCAAAATTTAGAGGCCAAAATTATAGATTTGTGATGGCTTAATTTTCCACAGAATAATAAAGTTGGGAAGGCTCATTTAGACCTCCTGCTGTGTCTAGGATCTAAATTAATGTATCACCAATATATGGTTGTCCAGTTTTTCCTTGATTGTATCCAAATTAAAGACTTCTCTGCATAATTAGCCTCACTGCCAAACTACTCTTACTGTTAGGATTCTTTTTCTTCTGTTAGTTAAAATTGGTCTTGTTATAACTTAAAACCATAATTCTGCAAATTTCCTGTTTCCTGAAACTACAGAGAAAATGGCACCCATTCAGTTATTTGAAGTTTATTTGAAATACCCAGAATCGTGGAGCTTATCAACCTTCACCTAACCACATACTTTCAGTTTGATGGACAAATACCGTATATCAACAAATCAAAGAAACACTCATGGAATCACCACGTTCCGGACTAATAGCAGAGACCATAATGCAACACTTAAATCTATAGCACTCTCATGCATACAACCCAAAGTATGGATCCAGCTTTATCATAAGAAAAAAGTACCAACTACAGAATACACATGAAACCACCACACATTTTCAAAAGAATAAAATTCACTAGGGAAGAAGAAAACAACAACATGCTATCCTTTCCTGGATATTCTCATCAACAGAAGCAGTTATGACAAATTAGCAACCCAAGTCTATGTAAAACCACCCACACCGATCAACTGCTCCACTACCAAAATAACCACCCAACCTTCTGCAAGAGAATCCGTGTAAGAATATGTTCAAACAAGTATATACTGCAGCAACGTTTAACATCAGAAAAATTAACAGATCGCCTGTACATCTTCCAACAAAATGGACATCCAAGCAACTTCATTAAAAGTGCCTGACCACTAAACCCAATTTGGCACAACCAACACAAGCTGTGAAAAGGATAACACTACCATTCATTAAGAGTGCTTGACCACTCAATCAAATATAGTACAACCAACACAAACTATGAAAAGAATAACACTGCCATGCATCAGAAACCACCAACAGACTATTACAACCACATGAGCACAACTAAACCACTAAACCCTTCCAAAACATCTTAAGCAAACCAAAAGACTCAGCAGCCCCAGAAGGGGGAAAAAAGGAATCATTTACAACATATAATGTAAGGACAACAGTCACTATGTAGGACAAATGGGCAGAAAACAAGCAGACTGTATCCATGAACATCAAACATCAAACAGCAGCCAGAAGACATGATGAAACTCCTTAATTTTATAACACATGGACAGACTAAAGTATAGTTTCAACTGGGAAACTAAGCATCCTAGACCAAGCCAAGTCCAAAAACTAAGCATCATTGATCAAGCTAAGCCCAAACATTCCTGGAAGTCTGGCACTCTAACAAATCGCCCATCCATAGCAGCGGTGGGTTGCTACTGGTCCGGTCCAGTTCTACGAACTGGTAGTGGCTGTGGGAGGCTCCGCCCACCCGTCCAGGACGCTTCTGCGCAAACCAGTAGCAATGGGATTTAGAACCCATCATTGATCCATAGGCACAGAGAGATACACAATCAAAAAGCCAAAATGGAAACAAAAAGACCAAAACACTTCCTCACCAACAATCAATACCCAGATGAACAGAGAACAACACCAAAATTAACATTAGACCAACAATCAAGAAGCAAACAATATCCCAATCAAGGAACTACCAACTAAGACAAAGTAATCAACAATCCAATCAAGAAATCACCAAGACTGATCCCACCAATACTGACAGAGCAAGCCTTTAATATATAAAATGAGAACAATCTCCTTACTAGTGCTGATGATGTTACCTAGTATGGTAATGAAACGCCTGTAAAAAAAACAAGCTCAGAGAGCACCAAGGACCACAGTATTTGAAAATCTGCTATTACATCCGTTTTTTGTCTTCTCTTCTCAAGGCTATTCATGTCCACTTCAACATCTCTTCCTAGGATTTAACTTTCAAATTCCTTACCATAAAATACCATTTTATGATGATGATGATGATGATGATGATGATTAGTATTAGTATTAGTATTAGTATTAGTATTAGTAGTATTAGTAGTATTAGTATTAGTATTATTAGTATTATTAGTATTATTATTAGTATTATTAGTATTGTATTATTAGTATTATTATTATCTCGTTTATTCATTAAACATGAAACTCAGTCAACTGAACATTTTAAAAAGTGTCACAAATACCACTGACTGGTGCTAATGGTTGATATGGGTTGCTGCCAGTGTCCTAGGTATCAACCAAGTATCTTCTTAAAATATATGATGTTCCGAGTAGCGCAGTTTTTTGCAGTTCCACTCGTGTTATTGTAGGAAGCTGCAATTTCTTGATGTGTTTTGTGAAATTCTTGGACATGGTACCAAGTACCCCGATGACAATGGGTATCACTGTTACATGTTTCATCCATAGACATGTAGTTTCAATGGTCAGGTCACGATATTTCATAATTTTTTCCAGTTCTTTTTCTTCAACTCTGGCATCTCCTGGTACAGCGATATCAATAAACTGTACTCTTCAGCCCTCGACAATCGTGTTATCTGGCGTGCTGTGTTCCAAATGACGATCAGTCTGTATTCGAAAGTCCCACAAGATCTTCACCATCTCATTTTCAGTAACTTTTTCCTCTTTGTGCTCCCATGACTTTTCGCATGCACAAAAGCATGTTGGGTGGGTGGGTGGAAACTCCCACTGCCACCGCTACCGGTCCGCAGAACTGGTCCAAACCGGGAGCAACCCACCACTGGTGCCCAGGCAGAAGAGGAACACAAGAAATGTTGGTGAACTGAGTCTGAGCAATTATGCGGTTTTCTTTCTTTGCTGAACATTTTTCACTATATACTTATTAGCTGTAACTTAGGGTACTCTATCTTATCTGCCAGCTCTTCCCTTGTGCATGTGTGATTAAAACCCCATAGAGTCCTGCCCTTTCTAGAGTTACTTTTAGTTTAAAAGTTTTTATTACTGATACTTTTGCAGAGAAATGTTATTTTCCAAATATTGAGATCATATGCATATAGAGAAATAAAGAAGCCTGAAGGTAGCTGCTGTTTTAAAAATGTTTCACCAAAAATATTCTACTTTCATTTAACTGACTTGCATTCTTTAATTAATTAATTTTATTTAAGTGCTTTTAGGCTTTAAAATCAACAATGCAGAATTTTGCAGATGAGTGAGTTAGGAGGGAAGGAATGAGTTATTTGCTCTCTAAATACTTCTTTAAAAAATACATTGGGCACAAATAACTTTGGATTGCATAAAAGCAACAGTGCTTTATAGAGCTGTCACCTTGTCTTAAATTAATTCATATTTTTACTCCATCATGTGTAAACTGTAAAGCTGTCTGATTTTCGTAATTCCTCTCAATACAGTATCTCTAAAATTAAGTGGAAACTGTTCTGAACTTAAGTAAAAATCTCTGGGTCGTTCACGTTATCATGGCCTAAGTGGGACCAAATCTATGTTGGTACGCAATCATGGCAGTATTGGGGCTAAAAATGAAGGACATATTTGCTGAAATAACCTCACTCATACATACTGATGAAAGGAGCTTGTAGTCCAATGATAATGTCACATATTTTTATTGAGCTAATCGGAGGCTGAAAGGAAACTTACATTCTGTTCTGCTGATGATTTTTTTAACATACTATCAAATGGGCTTACAGAATCATTTCAGACAACTATCAGTGGATTACTCAAATTTGTAGAGTCAACTGGATAGCTTAACTATATACAGTATACTCCCTTAGAGAGGGCAGTTCCTTTTCTGAAGGCAAAACACTTAAGGCTAATTTGGTGATAAACATAAGAATAGTTTTCTATTCATATGTAGCACCTATGAGGGTTAGTTGAAAGTCTAGCTATAAAAAAGGACTTTATCTGTCTGGCTTCACTGGATTAAAAAAGCAAGAGAGATACAGAAAAAGCATCTTCAAGGATAATTAATACATGATAGTTGAGATTCTGAAACCATATATCTCTTTACATTTCCAATATTTGCTCCCCCCAACATTATGATAGGCAGTGTTTCTAGATTGTTTTTATCACCTATGATGTCCCAACTAGGAACAAAACTTAGCATTATGCATCTTGCTTCAATCGGACTGTGATTTTCCATCGAAAGCAGGCATCTTGTGGACAAATTGATCTATCTGTTTTATTATTGTGCCTGACTCTATTTGATGGTTGAACAAGTGCCATGAAGTCCATATATCTACATTCTTTAGGCCTTTACTGTTTATAGAAGAGAGGTAAAAAATACTTTCATTTCCTCTGCTCAGTAGGGTGCTTTACTTCAGATAGGATAGAATAATGGGATTTAAATAGAGTTCTGACACTTCTGTGCATTGCAAGACTGGAGAGAGGAAAAATACCATTTATAACACAAGTGCCCTTTGAAATACCTTAGCAGGATGTGGGATGATTTTAAAGTTGCTTTCTAAGAATTTGGCCACTTCATTTCCAATTCTATTTGTGCCCCACAATAACACCAAGTGCTAGGCCAGTGGGTTTATCCATTTTCTGGGTGTAAATAAAGGACATTCCCTACTTTTGAGAGAAGCTATACAAGATGTTACCCTTTTGAAAGCCCTATTATGAGTGCCCAATTATGGGTGCCCAATTCATAGTAATGACCTGGCAACTGGTATCAATGAGAACGGGAATATGCAATACAGAGACAGATCAACATAGTGGTTAAAAGCTAGAAGCTGGAAGTTGATGAGTTCTAATTCTCTTAGGCATGAAGCAAGCTGGATGACTTTGGCCCAGTCATTCTCTCCCAGCACTAGGAAGAGAACAATGGCAAATACTTGTTAGCCTTTGAGGCAGATCAGGCTAAGGAATCAAAATTATGAATACTAATACTGTTACTATAAAAATTATTATAAAGTTTTATTATAAGGTAATCTTGAAAGTCTGAATACCCTTCTCCTCCCTCCAGAACTTGGTAGGATCAAGTCTGACACACTTTCTCAAATTACTTTTCTGCCTCAGACTCAAATTTCTTTTATCCAAGGATTATCTTCCTGTTTCTCAAGGTTATTCCTACTACCCACTGCAACATTTCATAAAGATGTTGCCAAAAAAAAAACCTGCTTGGACTTGTCCATGTAATTGCCAGGACTGAAGATTGATTTGAAGGTATACATATATAAATTGTGGAAGGGAAAAATGATTGAAAATAGGGAGAGTAATTATATGAATAATCTCCTTCTCTTTTAAGCTCAATTCCTGCTTTGACTACAATCAGTGTTTCCCAACCTTGGCAACTTGAAGATGTCTGGACTTCAACTCCCAGAATTCCCCAGCCAGCGAAGTCCAGACATCTTCAAGTTGCCAAGGTTGGGAAACACTGGACTACATCTTTGTTTTTCAGCCTTTGCAACTTTAAAATGTGTGGATTTCACCTTCCAGAATTCTGCAGCCAGCATGGGGCTAGTTGGGAGTTGAAATTGCACAAGATTGAGAAACAATGGACTGCATGATAGTCATACAAGACATTTGTTTTTGGCAAAACTATAGAAATGTTTGCCATTTCCTTCTTCTGGACATTTTTCAATTTCCTAGTTTATGAAGTCTTAACACAAGTGTATTAAGTGATAAAAATGCTTCCCCCAACTGCAGTCATTTTATATTCAACACTTTATGTAGTGCGGTAAGTGTACCTCCAGTGACTTTGTTTGCATAGTTCTCTCATCATGCAGTGTTTTAAACAAGGAGACACAAAATTCTTCAGTCCTGTGGCCCACTGCCCTCTCCCTGCTGAAGAGATAGTGAGTCACTTTTTGTTGCATCAGAGTCTCTGAATTCAGTCTGCAAAACAATTCTTTGATTTATTGCATCTATGTAAGAGGTCTTCCAGCTCAGGGTTGCTGCTACTGATGCCAATATCCTCCTCTTCAGATTCCCCCCACCATTGTTTCACCTTCTTCCACTAATGCCTGCCATCCTGAATTAGTATACATGCAAAGCCTGATGATAAATCCAATATCAATTCCAGTCATTTGACTAAGGCTCATATAACATTCAGGCAGCAGGAACAAAGCAGAATATAGCCCACAGTTAGAATTTGAAAACTCATGTCTCCTCACTTTTACTGTTCAGTGCTATTGTTGACTTCCCTGCCCCAGAAGCCTATGAAGCCCTCTCTCTCTCTCTCTCTCTCATGACATTTTGAAGTTCATTGAAGTAGTTTATTTTATCTAACCTCAACTTTATGATCCTAAGTAGTGACCTAGGCTTTTATAGTCCAGCAGTCTGTTCTCAGGGTAGCCAACTACTAACTGCACAAGGAAGTTCACTAGACTCCTAGCAGGTGACCTTCAGTGTCAGTCACACTGCCATTCAGGCTAATAACCAGTGATCCCTCTGATCTTCATAAATTCATCCAACCTTTTTTGAAGCCAGCCAAGCTGGTAGCCAACACCACCTCTTATGGTAGTGAACTCTAGTAATTAACTCTGTTGAACATTATTGGTATTCATCTTGAAGGAGGGCAGATATTTATTTTTATTTATTTGTTTTTGTCAAGTACGTATTGGTGATATACATAGATATAACATTGTTTATATATATAAGACGGGTACTAATAAAAGGGGACACTAGGACAGGGACGGTAGGCACACTGGTGCACTTATGCATGCCCCTTACTGACCTCTTAGGAATCGGATGAAGTCAACTGTGGACAGTCTAAGGCTAAAGAGCCGAGGTGGCGCAGTGGTTAGAGAGCAGTACTGCAGGCTACTTTAGCTGACTGTGATCATTTGAGTTCAACTGTTCAAATATCACCGGCTCAGGGTTGACTCAGCCTTCCATCCTTCCGAGGTAGGTAAAATGAGGACCCAGATTGTTGGGGGCAATGTAAAATATATACATTGCTTACTGGTGTAAACCGCTTAGAGAGTGCTTGCACTGTGAGGCAGTATATAAATCTCACTAATAAATAAATAAATAAATAAACCACAGTCAGGTAGTGAGTTCCAGGCATTTACCACTCTGTTGCTAAAGTCGTATTTTCTACAATCAAGTTTGCAGCGGTTCACTTTGAGTTTGTATCTATTGTGTGCTCATGTATTGTTGTGGTTGAAGCTAAAGTAGTCATTGACAGGAAAGACATTGTAGCAGATAATTTTATGAGCTATGCTTAGGTCATGCCAAAGGCGACGTAGTTCTAAGCTTTCTAAGCCCAGGATTTCAAGTCTGGTTGTGTAAGGTATTCTGTTGTGAGTAGAGGAGTGGAGGGCTCTTCTCGTAAATAATAAATATTATTATTGCTGTTTCAAAAATATTTAAAACATTGAGTACACTATTAAAACCATAAAATAAATAAACGAATGAATGAATCCGAATCACTAGACTACTCTGAGTCACAGTAGTTTTCTGAATTACAATATTGAGACAATAGGAAGAGGATACTTGTACAGATGTATGTTAAAACGGAATGTGACCATAACTTGCAAGGGATCTTGGAGATCATCTAGTACAGTCTCCTACCCAGTGAGGTGAATGTTATTTCAGCATCCAACTTCCATTAAGAATATTCCTCTGATTCTCAAGGAGACTTATTCCATTGTTGAATCACTCTTACTGCTTGGACATTTCTCTTATTCCTAGGTTTTTTGTTCCATCTTCTGGAACAACTCCGAACAAATCTTCCTCATCTTCAACATGACAGCCTTCAGATATTAAAAGGTATTAATCCTGTCTCCTTGCAATCTCCTCTCCTCAAGGCTAAACATACCCAGCATTTTCTATTATTCCTCGTACATTTTCTTTCCAGGATCCATATTATCTTTGCTGGTCTCCCCTGGACATGCTGCTATATGGTACCCAGAACTGGACATTAAATTCTAAATACAGTCTGACCAATGCAGAATAGAAAGGAAGAGAGAAGTATTTTTCTTGATCCTGAAGGGTGAGAACATAATAAATATGAACTGGAGGTAAAGCAAGGATCTCATTAGACAACTGGATAATGTGCTTCTCAAATTATTTACCGCTATTCAATTTACAAAAGGCCTCTAAACTGCCACCCTTGTTTTTTCTAGTGGCCTCCCCTAATCTTTTAGCTGACTACAGGCCTGATACAAAATCAAGGAGTGGGAACTTGTTCTTTATTCCTGTAAATCTGAAGAGGATGTGAGTATATCTAGGCTGGGTTGTTTTCTTTTAAACAGATGGTTTAATTATGGCATCAGCACAGAGCAGGAAGGATCAAAGAGCAGTATCTTGTCTTTTGGACAATTACCAAAAGTAAGATGTCTGGGACAAACCTTGAAATCTGTCTATTTCTCTCAGTACTATATTTGTTTAGTAGGTGGCCTTCAAACAAAGTGAGAGAAATGGGAAACAAAGTGTAGGCTCTAAACTAATTTAGGGATGTTGCTTGGACCTTCTGCTTTTGTTGAAAAGGCTCTGTTAATATTTATATATTCACCATGGTGGCCTCTTCCAACCTTATGTGATTTCCAAGGTAGTTTAGAAATGAAAATTGCAATTGGAAAATATAAACTAAAAAAACAGCAGCTAAAAATTACAAACAGTGATGCTTCTAAGAAACTAATAAATTAGTAGGAAATAAAATGCATTAAAAAGATCTGTGACAGCATTATAGGAATTTTTTTTTAAAAAAATTAACATTTATGTATTATTTTAACAAGGCCTGGGAAAATTGAAACACCATCATCTGGAACCAAAATGCTAACACAAAGGGAACCAGGAATCATTCCCCAACGAAGACACTCTATAGCGTGGATTGGGGGGGCGGGCAAACTGGGGAAAAAATCTTCTATTCCTGGTATTCAATATATGGGCAGGCACATCGGGATACGAGATTTAAGAAAACTGTAGCAGGGTCACCATCACGGACTATTTTGAATCAGAATATTGTTTTTCTTATAGAGAGAGAATTGCATAAGAAGAGGTCTGCATATATTCAACCTCAGTAAATATTTTTAAAAAACCCTTTTTTGTATAAACCATAAGCCATAATGCATTTTTTAAATTTCTGTGAAATTTAATTTTAACGTATTTAGTTTAGTGGCTAAGGCACTAGGCTGGAAACCAGGAACTGTGAGTTCTAATCCAGGCTTAGGCATGAAAGCCACCTGGGTGATTCGGAATGGGACAAGTTGGCCCAGTCAGCTTGCCACTGCCAAGTTGCCTCTACCAACTCACCACCCCAAGTCATCGCAGGACAACCCAACACGGTCAATTTGCTGTGGGGACAGCTCACCATGTGTGTGAAAATGGGAAGGCCCAGCTGCTGCTTTCATTCTGTGCTCTGCCCACCCGCTTGTTTGCCCGCCCACTCAGCTCTCTCTTCAATGGCTTGCACGGAGTTATCCCAACAATGAATTGGCTGTGTTGAATGGTCCTGCGTTGTCCTGCAATGAGTTGGTGGCAATGAGTTGGCAGAGGCAACTTGGTGGTGGTAAACTGGCTGTGGTGAATTGTCCTAGACCAGTGATGGTGAACCTATGGCACGTGTGCCACAGGTGGCACGCGGAGCCGTTGCCCTAGCTTAGCTCCACGCTGGCCAGCTGATTTTTGGCTCTGGGAGGGCGTTTTCTCTTCCGAAGGGCCTCCGGGGGGCGTTTTCGCTCTCCCCAGGCTCCAGGGAAACCTACTGGGCATACCGGAAGTCGGGAAATGGGCCATTTCCAGCCTCCAGAAGGCTTCCGGGGGGCGGGGAAGGCTGTTTTCGCCCTCCCCAGGCATTGAATTATGGGTATGGGCACTCACACATGTGCGATAGCGTGCGCGCACGCGCTTTCGGCACCCAAGGGAAAAAAGGTTCGCCATCACTGTCCTAGACCCTGGGATAACTTTGGGCCAGTCACTGTCTCTCAGCCCAACATATCTCAAGGGGGGGTTGGTGTGAGAAAAAAGAGGAGTATGTTTGTCACCTTGGGTTACTTATAAACTAATAAAGGTGGGATAAAAATCTAATAAATATAAGTTAATAAGTAATTTAACTGCCTGGGAAGACATATGACAATTGGTCTAAAATGTCAGAGGTATCAAACTGACAGCCCGCGGGCCGGATGGTCATGCACAGGCGATATCTACCCCAGTTCTGCAAATGGGCAAAACATTGCAAAACATCACGTGATGGCAACGTGACGCGCCGAGTTTGACACCCGTGTAGTAGATCATTGTCTGTCTGATATTATATGCATAATATATTCAAACAAATACCCTTCTTAATTGACCCCCCGAGGAATTTATTGGATATAATCTACTAGCGGAACCTGACCGGGTTTTTCTCCCTATCTGCTTAGTTTCAGCAATTTGGCCATTCCTAAGAGCTCCATAAACACCACAGATCCACATTCAATGTAAAAAGTGAAATTTGCTTAAAACTATATTTTCAATTTTCTTGAATTGAATATTGTGAACTGTGTCTCCATCCTAATCACAAGAGAGCAGATTTTTAAATGAAGCAGTTCCAGAGTCTAAAAGCTGGAGGGAAGGATCAGCCTCAAAGAACACAGTGATGGGATTTTAAAAAGGATTCCCCTTCTTAAATATGAGAATTGTAAGCTGATGGCTTAAGCAGCTTGTAAATACCAGTGGTACCAGCTCAGCTATTCATCATACTTGTTCCCAACTAGGAAGGATTTTAATTGGTTTTAATTCTAAATTTATATTAGTTGCCAAGAATTATAGGATATGCTGCAGAACAAGCCAGCACTCTTTCCCCCCCAATGCTGTGATTAAACTGCTATCTAAAGGAAAGCAAAACAGAACATAGCTTTGACCTATGTAGTGTAATCACTTTTTAGCTGGTGCAATGGTGCATGATTGATGATGACTGCAAGGAGAAATCTAACCCAGCAGCAGAGAAATAGACTAAAGCAGGGATAAGAAATAACTATTGATTTTTGGCATCAGTGTGTATCCATTGAGACATTATTTGGCAAACATTGCTGTTGACTTTCTCTCCAAAGTATTTTCAATTTTTCAGTCTATTCTGCCGCTATGATACTTCCTGATAGTCTTCCATTCAGGTAACAGCTAAGTCCAATCATGCTTTGACATCTGCCACCTGCTGTAGATTAATGTTATTATTAGGTGCTAATAGTAGTAGTGGTAGTAGTAGGTTTTTAAAAAATCATTACTGGGTGTATTGAAAACTTGCAGTCCCTTCTTCAAAAGTGAAATGATAGTGCCCGACTTTTAATTGTAGCATTCATGTAGGTTTCCTGTATTGCTAGTTCTATAGTACCATAGCAGTGGGATTTATAACAAAATATTATTTATCTTATTTTACTTAAAAAGCAGTTTAGATTGGATAAGAATGAAGTAATCTGATAAAAAAAATTGACAGTAAAGTTATATGCAGTTGAGATAAACCAGAATAATTTAAATAATTTTAAATCAGTAATAGATTAATTCTAAATATTTGATCTTAATCACATTGTGAATATGAGTTGAATAATAAGATTTGCTCTTATAACAACGTGACTGCTCAGAAAACTACAATTGAAAACTATTTCATAACCTTATATTCTAATTAGAGGTGACCTAAATGTGACAAATTCATTAAGATTCATTAATACATGAAAATATCTAACATTATGAATGAAGCAAATAATATTCTAATATTAATAATATCTAATATTACTCAGTGTTCATATAATACTGGTCCATGCAACAAAATTCCAATTAAACAGTCAATATTATTTAATGCTAATAAAATAACTGTCCTATCATTTTTAATAGCTTTGTTAATATGGGTCTAAATGTTTTATCATTGTGTGCTTAGATCGAATGTCTATAACCTTATCAGCCACTGTTAACCATGAAATTTATTCTATTCTAAGATCAGCATTAATTAATTCACTACTGTAATTTCAGTTCCTATAAAACTGTTTGACAATTTTTGATACTGGCAGCACTAATGACAAAGTGTGTGTAAGAGTGAACAAAGCTATGATGGAAGGAGATCTCTGGAGCAGGGGTGGGTTCCTCCTGGTTCGGACCGAATCGCCTGAACCGGTAGCGACCCACTGGTGACGTCACTGTCGGTGACGTTCCATGCACACTGCCATCTTTTTTTAAATTTTGTGTGAATTTTTCCCCTTTTGTGGCTTGAAAGAGGGCCCTCCCGCCCGCCCGCGGGTGAATTCTAACCTTTATTTCTTCGCCCGAAGCACAGCTGATGAGCTCCTCAGCTGTGTTTTGGGCTAATTTCCACTTCTGTGCATGCACGGAAGCCAAATCGCACGAGGGGACTCGCGAAACGTCGCGATGCGAACCGGTGGCGAAGGTAAGTGGAACCCACCCCTGCTCTGGAGTGCTTTGTGATTGATGCATACCAATCTATCAAAGGTGTATAAAATAATGGTATGCCCAGTAGCTTTATGTGGTGCTGAGTGCTGGCAAAATGCATTGAGCGCTCTTTACATGCCATGGAGATGCACATGCTTCATTGGTTCTTAGATGTTTCTCTTCTTGATCATGTCAGCAATGTCACAGTATGGCAGTACGATGGGCATTGCGCCAATACCTGAGAAAATGTGGGAGAAATGTCCTACGAGCGGCATCCCAACTGTAACTTGCATCGCCTTCCACTTTAATACAAGATGGCAAGTGCTGAGTGGAAGACCAAAACAAAGATGGAAAGACACAATAAATCAGCAGAGATGAAAATTGTCCAGGTGGACCCAGAAACCATGTTTGATCATGCAAGATGGCATTCGTTAATCTGAAAAGCAGACCCTGCACCTGCGGGTATAACGCTAGGAAGACAATGACATTCTAGGCCAGGGGTGTCAAACTCGCAGCGTCATGTTGTCGTCATGTGACATATCACAACCTTTCCCCCCCCCTAAACCAGGGGTGGGCGTAGCCAGCATGTGACGCATCCGGCCCGTGGGCCGCGAGTTTGACACCCCTGTTCTAGGCAATTATAACTTTAAAAAACATATATCAATCCAATTCAAACTATTATTTGGTGGCCAATGAAGACAGATCTGATTAAATTTACCTTTTATAGATTCCCAAAACAAACGGAAAGTAACATTTATTTAACCTTTTGCTTTATGGTCATAGTAGTACTCAGTCATTAATGCTGTTATCAGATGTGAAACTAAAAGGGTAAGTTAAAAGACAGGCTCAGTTGTCATATTTTTCAGCTTTTTTCTGATAAAGAAACATTCTGTTTTAAGTTGCCCTTCTTCAATTAAGGAATTGAATTAAAGGGGAAACAAATAATACAATTTCTTGTAGTTGGAAATCTATTTCTCAAAAAGCCAGATATTATATATTTACTTATTGCAGTTTCGTGTTTTGCACTGTTTATAGAAAGAGATCAAATGCATCTTTCACTGAAAACATTGTGCAAACCTGGGTTGAATTTCAAATGCAACTTAAAAGTAATGTATGGTTTTCAATAGAAAGAAGCAGAACAAAGCTTCTATAGCTGTATTCAGCTGTGCTTAAGAAGCAAGGCATTTGATAGTTCCTAAACCTAATCTGAACTTCTAAAAAGCATCTGCTTCAAGTGCCTGTATGGTCTGTGTTGGGATCTTGGGGATTCTCCATGTGAAATTTTTTTTGAGGGTGGGGGAAATATGAATAATTGTTTCCAGTTATGGCCCCATCCTTCAAGAGTAGTGTTTTTCAACCTTATTTATTTATTATTTATTTATTTTGTTATTGTTATATGCCGTCCAACTCCCGAAGGACTCAGGGCGGCGTACAACAAGGAAAAATACAAGAATAACCAAATTACATATAATTTAAAAACAAATACAAAATTTAAAAAACAGTATAAAAAACAACAACATCCATTCAGCACCATACATACTTGGGGGATGAACACGAGTGGATTAAGCTCTCCTCCCCACCTGCAGGAAAAGCCATGTCTTAACGGCTTTTCGGAAGGCCAGCAGAGTGGGGATGGTTCAGGTCTCTGGGGGTAGTTGGTTCCAGAGCACGGGGCCGGCCACAGAGAAGGCTCTCCCCCTAGGGCCCGCCAGCCGGCATTGCTTGGCCGACGGGACCTGGAGGAGGCCAACTCTGTGGGCCCTAACCGGTCGGAGGGAAGTATGAGGCAGAATGCGGTCCCGAAGATATCCTGGTCCCAAGCCATGAAGGGCTTTAAAGATGGTGATCAACACCTTGAATTGGACCGGAGACCAATGGGCAACCAATGCAGCTGGCGGAATATCGGTGTCACGTGGGTGTACCTTGCACACCCACCACAGCACGCGCAGCCGCATTTTGCACCAGCTGAAGTCTCCGGATACTCTTCAAGGGTAGCCCCATGTAGAGCGCATTGCAGTAGTAAAGTAAAGTAGTAAAGTAACCTTAGTTACTTTAAGATATGTGGACTTCAACTCCCAGAATTCCAGTATCAGAATTTCACACTGGAATACTGGGAGTTGAAGTTCACATATCTTAAAGTATTTTTCGGAGTATAAGACACACTTTTCCCCCTCCTAAAAGAGGCTGAAAATTTGGGTGCATCTTATACTCTGAATGTAGCCCCGCCCACCCGCCGGCCCCTACCCTTCGGCCTCCGCGTATCCTCTTCCTCGCTGCAGAGATTGCCACTGACAATGGCTTGTGTTTTTGGGCTCCGCGTTGTGTTTTCACCCTCCAAACGCTTGACACATGGTGCCCAAAATGGCTACCCGGAACAGCTGCTGCCTTCTCTTACCCCTTCTGCGCTTTGCCTGCTTTAGTCACTGGAGTTCCTTCCATCAGCTGTGCTTTTTAAACTGTTTTTCAGCCCCAACATGTGATCTTCTGTGCTTTGCCTGCTTTTCTAATTGCTGCTCCCTCCAATGATCAGCTATGCTTTAGAAGCACAGCCCCAACCAGCCCCAACCTCAAAACCAGCGAGCGAACTAATGTGCTGAAGCTGATTCCCCACCAGCTCCAACCTCAAAACCAATGAGCAAACTAATGTGCTGAAGCTGACCAGATGAATACCTGGTAGACAAAATCCCCCCCCCCTATTTTCCTCCCCCAAAATTAAGGTGTGTCTTATACTACGGTGCATCTTATACTCCGAAAAATATGGTAAGTTTGAAAAACGTAGCCTCCCCCTGAAGATCTGTATGGCACCCTTTCTCGTGACATTAGAAAGATGGTGAAGACTGAACTGTGTCACAGAGATTTAATTGCTAAAAGTTGCTGAAAGGATAAATGCTTTTTTTTATCATTCTGTGGATTTTTGTAATTAATTTTGTCACATTTCGCTTGATCTTTAATCTACTTTATAAACCACTGGAATTTTGTAGGAATATGCCAGTTTACAAATGTAGCAAATAAATAAATAAACTGTTCATGTTTGTTATCCAATACCAGTAGTGGGTTTCACTTACCTTCGCTACCAGTTCGGAACTGTGAACGCACGCACATGCACAGATAATCTGTGATGATGTCCGGGCGGGTGGGCGGAGCCTCCTGCCGCCGTTGCCACTACCAATTCACTCGAACCGGAGCGAACCGGTAGCAATGGTAGCAATTGGACCACCACTGTTCAATACCATGTAATATACTTGCCATAAATATACTTGCAACAAAACATACATTCCCCGCCTAGCTTTTTCCAATTAGTTATTAGAAAGCTAACGCTAGATATGTCATTTGCAGTTGCATTGTTTGGGAGAAGGAAGACATGGGGCATGTGTGTGGTTGAACTGTAGTTTGGCATAAACCTTGCCAAGTAAGTACATCCTATTAGCTAGATCAAACTATGATTTAAAATCATTTCCCCTAACCTTGTGTCATGTTTGACACCAAAGCCCATAGTTTCTAGAGAATAGAATTAAAGACCAGAGTTGAAGTTCATCACATGCACTGGGCACCAATTTGGGGAAAACTAATTTGAAATCATAGCTATTGTACAGAACAACTTATTTGTTTATTTTTAATATTTTCTGTAGTATAGAAACTAAGTACTGAACTTAAGTATAGACTTAAATAAACTTTAAATGTATGGCCTGGTGCCATACATTTGTCTACTAGAATGGGTCCAGTTCTTGGATGGATCTTGTTAGAAAAATAGCTGGTAGCTCCCAATTTCCAGGAAGCTTGGAAGCTCTGCTTTTCAATAGTACTGTCTCCTATTAAGGATTAGATTACTCCTAATTTAACCACCTTCAGAGAACAGCTGAAAACAGCTTTTCTACAGCAATGTTTTCTAGGATTTTGGATTACTTTATAGATGCTTAGGATTTTCTCCCATGTTAATTCTGAGCATGGACATATTAACATTTATTGTATTTCTGTAAATCACCAGGTCCTGTAACTATGGGATGATAGATAGATAGATAGATAGATAGATAGATAGATAGATAGATAGATAGATAGATAGATAGACAGACAGACAGACAGACAGACAGACAGACAGACAGACAGACAGACAGACAGACAGACAGACAGATGATAGAGAGACAGACAGACAGACAGACAGACATTATCAATTGTGGCATCAGCAGTGAGCAACTTCACTAGCATCCATCTTGTCTGTTTTTAAATTGAAGCAAGTTTCAGCAGGTGGCAATATCTAATTGACCATGACCATAGCTGAACATGGAAAGATAAAGAAGTCAAACCTGGTTAGTATATTGGAGACCAGCCCAGTCCTGAATAAAGGCAGTGGGAAGTCATTTTCATTACTATGCTGCAATGGTGACCATCTAAATCCTCAGGAATGCAGATATGGTTATTATACTTTAGTGGACCAAAATGCCAATTCTGAGTACTTCCACCTTCCTTCCTTCCTTCCTTCCTTCCTTCCTTCCTTCCTTCCTTCCTTCCTTCCTCCCTCCCTCCCTCCCTCCCAAAATGTTGCACTGCAATAAATGAGGATGAAGTGATGGCAGTGATGACCAGGAGGACCTTTGCACAGATTGGTCTGATATGCCAGTGGTATTCTTTCATAGACTGAGACTAACTTCTCATTGTTGTTCATGCCTTAATGATCTCACATTTGGACTACTGCAGCGTGCTGTGCCTGGGGCTACCTGTGAAGACTACTTGGAAACTACAGCTGATCCAGAATGTAGCCATATGGACAATCATAGGCCTGTCTGGACATGCCCAAGTGACAAATTTGATAAACTATCTTTCTCACATTTTCTTTTCCTGTCCTATAAAATTCAGCAGAGTAGACATGCTCCAGGCGCCATCTTTGAAAGTGTCATCTAATGGGTCCCAGGAAGTGTGTGTTGTTTGTCATTATCTCTGCCCTTTAGACTGATAACTCCTCAGAAATTTATGTTGCCCTAATCCTGTTGCCTGGCTGAAAATATTCCCATTAGTATTTTGCACACAAAAAAATCTTCTTTTTTGATTAGATTATTTTTATTCTGGTTTGGCCAACCAAAATCAGTTGGGTTGCGCAACTCTAGAAATCTGATTTCAAAATAAATGAAGGTGTAATGCAGGGGAGAAGCAAAAAAAAAGGCAATGAGAAGGACAAACTCAGAATACGTCCTTTATGATTTGTTACATGATAGTTTTCCATTTCAATGGGGATACAAGAATCCTGATTCTCCAAGAAAATAATGCTTAAAATACTGCAGGAAACATAGAGTGAAACTTGATTCCAGATGAAAAATGACTGTTTTACAGGATATTGTGGCAACAGGCTGCTGAAATGCCAGCTCCTGTCACTTCTCATTTAGTACTTATATACAAAATCAGAAGCACAAAGAAAAGCATTTTTGGAATGCGTTGGCCTGTACCTCTACCATCACATCAGGATTCCAGCTGACTAGTCTTGACTCTGAACAGTGGATTGTGGTAATTGTGTTACACAGAATTGACAAGGTTGTCTTGCCACCTTGTCCAATTTACATCTAATTTTTTTCCCTGACCCTCATTTCTATCAAATCTGGCAGACTGTTTGGCTTTATTGTTTAAACTCTTCATTTTTCATATTAAACTTTAAAGCAGAGCTTGGAGGCATCATGCAGATTTAACTAATTTATGAGGGCATACATAAACTGCCTTCAACTTGGTCCTTTCAAGATGAGTTGGGCTAAACCTGGAAAAGGTGCACATTTTGAGAAGACCTTCCAAATCTTGAAATGGCTTAGAATTAAAACTGATTTTCTTTGGCATATGTGGTTGGTGGTAGGAGCATGAGGGGGAGGGGAAGCAAAAGATAGCATGGGTATGATGACATCATCATGCAAATGACATAACTTTCATACAGGTAGTCCCTGACTTACAATCACAACTGAACCCAAAATTTCTGTTGCTAGGCGAAATAGCAAAATTGCCCCATTTTATTACCTTTCTTGCCATAATTGTTAAGTGAATCACTGCAGTTGTTAAATTAGTAACATGGGGATACGGCAACGGTCTTAAGTGTGAAAAACGGTCATAAGTCACTTTTTTCAATGCTGTTATAACTTTGAACAGTCACTAAATGAACTATTGTAACTCGAGGACTACGTGTACTTGTCTCAGACATTGAGATGCACGTACATAATGGCAACATTTGCATGAACCCATCACTTTGACATCATCATAGCGTGCTGTAGACATCACTGCTCAACATTACAGCATGTATATATATTCCTGTTCTGGAACTGTTTTGTATATTTAGATTTAGATTTAGATTATTAGAGTTGGAAGAGACCTTGTAGGTCATTTAGTCCAACCCCATGCTCAAGCAGGAGTTCCTACACCATTTGAGACAGATGGCAGTCTCGTCTCCTTGAAGGTCGCAAGTGTTGGAGCTCTCACAAATTCCGCTAGCAAGCTGTTCCACTGGTTGATCGCTCTCACCGTCAGAAAGTTTCTCCGCACTTCCAGGTTGAATCTCTCCTTGGTCAGCTTCCATCCGTTATTCCTTGTTTGGCTTTCTGGTGCCATAGAGAACAGCCTGACCCCCTCCTCTCTGTGGCATCCCCTCAAGTACTGGAATATTGCTATCATGTCACCCCTGGTCCTTCTCTTCGCCAGACTGGCCAAGCTCAGTTCCTGCAACTGCTCTTTGTAGGTTTTATTTTCCAGACCCTTTATCATCCTGGTTGCTCTCTTCTGCACTTTCTCTAGAGTTTCGATGTCTTTTTTGTAGTGTGGTGACCAAAACTGGATGCAGTACTCTAGGTGTGGTCTGACCAAGGCTTTATAGAGTGGTACTAGTACCTCTCTGGTCCTTGATTGTATCCCTCTATTTACCATATTTTTCGGAGTATAAGACACACCAGAGTATAAGACGCACCTTAGTTTTGGGGGAGGAAAACAAGGAAAAAAGGCCTCTGCCTCCAAGCAATTTGCCAAAAGCAAACAGCACAGATGATATACACTGTTTGCTGTGTATTTCTGTGCATGTGTGCCTGACCCATAGAAATAGCAAAGAATTGGAGAAATGTATATTATGCCAGAAAGTTTTCTTAAATGTAGTCACACTAACTCCTCCCAATTATTTAAATAGATCTACTCCAAGGTAAGTCAGGATTTAACACTAATACTAAACAGGACACTTTCAGACTATACTTGTACAGAGCTGTTAAAATTAATTAAAATTTCTGGAAGTATACATTATTCCCTATTATTTAAAAGAAGATACAATAGCACTGGGCCTCTTCAGAGCAAGCATTTATTTTAAAAAGCTTCTTTATTTTGTTAAGTTGTCTAGAGGTCTCCAACCTTGGCAACTTTAAGACTTGTGGACTTCAACTCCCAGAATTCCACAGCCAGCAAAGCTAACAAAGCTGGCTGTGGAATTCTGGGAGTTGAAGTCCACAAGTCTTAAAATTGCCAAGGTTTGAGACACCTGGCTAGAACAATAATAAAGCAGGCTTTAAAAAATAAGTCTAATAATTTGAACATTCTACAGACATTTATAGTTATTCACTTACCCCCTTGCATTCAGCAGAAAATAAAAATCTGCGTGTCTCTCCCAGCTATTTGCCTCTTTGCAGCTAGTTTCACTTTCATTTTCCCACGTGGCAAACCTAATCAGCTGTAGGTCGGGAAACTGCTACTGACTTGCTTGGCTTTACAGGCTCTTCCCTCTTTGCTGCAAGCAGGCAAATTGCTGGAAGACAGAGGCCAAAGGGTGGGGGTGGCTGGGGCTGCATTAGGTGTATAAGACGCACCCAAGTTTTCACCCTCTTTTTGGGGGTAAAAAGGTGCGTCTTATACTCCGAAAAATACGGTATGCAGCTCAGGACTGCGTTGGCCTTTTTGGCTGCTGCTGCACACTGCTGGCTCATATTTAGTTGGCTGTCTACCAAGACTCCAAGATTTTAACTAAAAGCAGGTCCATGTGTTGATTCCAAGTTTTGAAACATCCAAAATGGTCCAGTCTACTACCCAGTGCTGGTTTTATCAGTTGCTCTAGTTATTTTTACCAACATCTCCTTTCTCTAGAACAGTGTTTCCCAACCTTGGCAACTTGAAGATGTCTGGACTTCAACTCCCAGAATTCCCCAGCCAGCAAATGCTGGCTGGGGAATTCTGGGAGTTGAAGTCCAGACATCTTCAAGTTGCCAAGGTTGGGAAACACTGCTCTAGAAGTAGATGAAATACAGAGATTTTTGTCAGGAGATAAAAATTGGAGTTTTTTAGATTGGAGATTGGCGTTTTGGGGAGTTAGTTGCCCAGTTATGTTAGGCCTTACTCTGTTCTATTACTACTCGATTTGTGATAGTCTTGTTACTTGTTCAGAAATATATTAATCCAATATCCAATATCTTGTTTTTCTTAAAATGTGATTGATGAAATAAGCTTTATATTTTATTGTATTGTATTGTAAATGCATAAAAGTGGCAATCTATCGTGACTAAGGCATTGTCATGCCATACATACATCTGGGGAAAGGAAGTAAATGCTAATTGTTTAATAAACATACACTAGAGTACCCAATATGTGAACACATATGTACAGTCTTGAATATTCATTCTCTTGAATTGTGCTCTGAACTTTTGGACCAATTCTACTTTGGGCTAACGAGATGTAGCCACCACTGCCATCTCAAAACAAATGAAAAGTGGCAGGTAGAGGCAGATGTAGGGTCTCCTGCTTGGGCAGGGGGTTGGACTAGATGACCTAAAAGGTCCCTTCCAACTCTGTTAATCTGTTAAAAGCAGAAGCAGCTGTATATGGTTGTCTGAATTTTTAATCTTTAAAACTGAACTAAGATAAGCCAAGAATGTGGAGCTGTGAAACAAGACAATAGATTCAGAACCAGAGAATCAAATAGGGAGACTTATTTATTTATTTAGTGAGATTTATATACTGCCTCACAGTGCAAGCACTCTCTAAGCGGTTTACACCAGTAAGCAATGTATATTTATATTGCCCCCAACAATCTGGGTCCTCATTTTACCTACCTCGGAAGGCTGGAAGGCTGAGTCAATCTTGAGCCAGTGAGATTTGAACTGCTGACCTGTGGATCAGTGTCAGCTAAAGTGGCCTGCAGTACTTGCCTCTAACCGCTGCGCCACCTCGGCTCTTTACTTCAGTAACCTACTTGGTTACTTGGTTCAGTAACTTACTTGGTTACTTCAGTAACCAAGAACCACATTTTTCAAGCAAGGCTCAGCTGGAAGCTTGTTCTATTACTTTCTGGAAAGAAAACCCAATGGCCAACTTGGCGGGTGGAATCAATCCTGGATTATAACTGAGAGGGCAATAATGTACAGCCTGATTGTTCACTACATGTGGCACAGATTTCAGGAACTCCTGACATTTGGGAGATAATTCTAAATTGCTCAAAGATCTGCCAGGCTGCAATATTTTGATTGACTTTAATGATTTATGGATTGTATCCTCCTATAGTACTGCAATCTGAGACAGACTTCCCTAAGAGTAAGCTCCAGTGAACACTGTGGGACTCAAGCATCGAATTGCTCCTTCTGTTGCCAAACCCCCTTCTTTTCCCAGCTAATGACCCAGTAAGCCTGCCAAGTCCATGGCTGAAGTCTATTCATTTATCTATTTTTGTCTATTTTAGTTTCCAGTTCCATCTCATCTTAGCTAATTTTCTCCTGGCTTATTGCTTGGCATGCCTTAGTGCCATCTTTTATGGTTTTTGTGAAGTCTGCAATTATAAATCTTAATTTATTTCAGTTTGAAAACTGCCAGATGCAATCATCCAGAGAGCTTTTGCACTGTTAGGATTTGGAAGAAGGATATGTCGCAGAAAGTGTTCTTATACCTGGAAATGGTAGGTGGGAACACCTGTGAAGGGCTCTCTTGTACTGAGCCCCGTGGTAGAATTTGTCTCCTACAACTTCATTTGGGGAATATCAAGGTGCCTGAATAAAGAAGGAAAATGCATATTTTACTTGAATGGCCAACCTGAACGGTCTATTTCTTAAGATACAGATAGTCCTCAATTTAACCATTTTTAAAAAATATAACTGTTCAAAGTTACAACAACACTTTAAAAAGTGACAACTGGTCTTTGCATTTACAACCATTGTGGCATCCGCACAATGATCAAAAATTGGGTGCTTGGCAATCAGCATGTATTTACAATGGTTGCAACTTCTGCAGGTCATGTGATTGCCATTTGCAGCCTTCCTAGCCCACTTTCCACAAGATCGATGGGGGAAGCCAGATTTGTTTAAAATCCATTTGATTCACTTAACAACCACAGTGATTCACTTAACAACCAAAATTTGTCATAAAATCAGGCGTAACTCGCTTAACTGCCTTAGCACTAGAAATTCCCGTCCCAACCTAGAAATTCCCGTCCCAACCTTAGCGCTAGAAATTCCCGTCCCAACTATAGTTATAATTGACAAACTACCCTCTGAATGCCTACTACTATCTTTTCATGACATCCTATATCAGCGGCATTCTCTCTCTCTCTCTCTCTCTCTCTCTCTCTCTCTCTCTCTCTCTCTCTCTCTCTCTCCTTCAATATTTAAAAATATTCCATCAGAATTCACAGTTGAGTACAGCTTTATTGCCTCTTCGGTTTCCCAACTGAATGTAGCCATGTTTGGGGAAGAAGCATAGTGAGAAATGAAGAAGACCCATCTATGACTATATTCAGTTGGCATGCATGAATGTAGCAAGAGCTCGACTGGATCTGTGACACCATGGCTGATTTATGGTTAAGTATATCTCTTATTTTAAATTGCAGAGCTACGCTAGAAAAGCAAAGCTGTGATTATTTATTTATTTATTTATTTGATAGATTTGTATGCCGCCCAACTCCCAAGGGACTCTGGGCGGCTAACAACATATCGAATACAAAATCTAAAAAACAGTTAAAAACAATTAAAAACCCATTAAAAAACACATACATGCTATTTTCATTGGGCCGGAACTTATCCCTGATATTCTCAATTATCTATTTGATGTGCTCTCTCCCTCTCTCTCTCTCTCTCTCTCCCCCCCTCCCTCCCTCGTCAATGATCCATAAGCAGAACTAGAAACATAAAATGTTGAAATTAGTTTTGGGATAAATGTCTATGGAGATTCTCAGCCATCCAGGTCATGGTTGTCCCAAGGAGGTTTTTCAAGAGGCAACTGGACTTTCTGGACCAGAAAGCTCAGTTGCCTCTTGAAAAAGCACCTTTGGGACAACTTTTGGAATATCCAGGTTACCTCCGGGACCGCATCCTATCTCATACTTCCCTTCGACCGGTCAGGTCCCACAGAGTGGGTCTCCTCCAGATCCCGTCATCCAAACAATGCCGGCTGACGGGGCCTAGGGGGAGGGCCTTCTCTGTGGTGGCCCCTGTTCTCTGGAACAAACTACCCCCAGAGATTATCCCCACCTTGCTGGCCTCCCGAAAAGCTCTTCCTGCAGGCGGGGTGATTTGAGACAATTTTACATCCTAGGTCTCCCCCATGTATGTATGGTTTTTATATATTTTGTATATTTTTTAAATTCTTTTTAAATTCTTTTTAAATTATATTGTTTAGTTGTTCTATGAATGTTGTACGCCTCCCTGAGTCCCCAGGGAGTAGGGTGGCATAGAAGAACACTAAATAAATAAATAAATAAATAAATAAATAAATAAATAAATAAATAAATAAATAAATAAATAAATAAATAAATAAATAAAATATTTTAACTGAAGAGCTGGAATGTCTTGAATGAAAGAGATCAAACTGGTCCATTCAACTGTTAAGCCATACGTTAGATGGGTTCTGACTTTACATTCCAGACTGAATAAAGGCATTTGGTTGGAGGCGTGGGGTTTGAAAAATTCAAGATGGTGGCTGCAACTACATAGGGCAGATAATCATGCTATCCTGACTTTTTGATGCTTCCCCCCAAGTCTTGAACAATTGTTCATGTTGTTACATGTTAAATAATGTGTTTCTCGAGATAATGTGGAGCCATTGGTTTAAGTTCAGCCCTCTGTTAATGATGAGTTCTAACCACTTTGAGAAAAAAAATCAGCTTGTGCTGGGGAAGGGGTGAAGAAAAAGAGAAATAAGAGTAAGCAGTCGGTGCATTACGGGAGAGACTAATTTTAGTCTGTGAAAAGCACAGCTTTCTTCTGTTTACCTTTTATTTAACAGATGCTTAAATGTCCAGTCAGGTTCTTCATCCCATTTGCTCAATTTGTATGGTATTTAGAGCCACACCTCCATTTTCCAACCAATGATCATGCTTCACATTGTAATTTGATAAAAATGACTCTACTACTGTATGCATCTTGCAAGTCAGCTTGCAAATATTTTGACCGGTCTCTGTTCCTTTATTCTTCATTGCAACTTCATTAAACTGCCAACAAGGCTGTTATCTTCACGTGGCAGATACTTTTGTGTAGTCTTTTGTTATTTTCCTGAAGAAGCTATATCCAAAAAAAAATGTCAATTTTTTCTTTTCCTGTCTCAACTGACCAGGTATTTTATTTTTTATATACACATATGCACAGCCTAATAATAATAATTAGCTAGTATTGTACCATTATCAGGGAATTCAGGTTCTTAGACCATTTGGGACTCATGCTCTATATGGAACTGAATTTTCATATTCTGGTATTGATTTATGATTAGCACGACTGTGTTTTAACTTAAACTCTCCCCTGACCTGACTCCCCACGGGTCACAAAGTTGCCTCCGGGAAGCTGCCTTGTTGAGGTTGCTGTGTGCTGCTGTGAGCAAAAGCGAAGACAAAAATTCAAACTCATCACCTGTTGAGGGCCTCCGCGAGAGAGAGAGAGAGAGAGAGAGAGAGAGAGAGAGACTGGGGGGCTATTTCAGCCACAGCGGCGGGAGCCAACAGCCGTCTTTGAAAGCGCCGCTGCCCATTGGCTTGCTGAGGCGAACCTCGACTAGATATCTGGGCGGGGGGCTTATTGGAATGTAATTGCCTTTCGGAAAGAACTTTCTGCTGCCCAGGGGAAGGGCCGTTGGGTAGCTTTTTCAGCTGAAAGTTTTTAAGCTTTCTGAATCGAAAGCTTGGGGCAGGAGCTTGAGTGTAGGCAGCGGTAATGGAGGAAGCTGAGAACCCGAAATCGGAGCCGCTCTCGGTCTGTCCGAGAAGCAGCAACCCGAGGAAGGGTAAGTAACTAAACCGCCTGAAGCTTGTCTCTCGGTGGCTGCTTTTTTTAATCTCCGTAAAAGTACTCGAGCAGATGCTTAATTTATCTGCGGTTGTCTGTGCCTTTTGTCTTGGGAAAGAAACTACCTTTCTGGAAGGCAAAATAACATCCTGTTTTGGAAATCCCAAAGTAATCCGAAGCGAGGAAGGGGTGTCCGTCTCCCATCAGAGGGTTCTATTAATTTTTAATTGGAAATCGAAATCCTGTCCTTTACTGTCCGGGAAGGTGGCCGATTGGCGTTCGTATTCTCGCGTCCAGTGAAATCGCTCAAAAATTTAGCTTACTCCGCATGGAACGCGCGTTTGTCTTGGATTGTAGCCATAAATTGTGAACGCAGCTTTCGTGTGTCGTGAGGTCAGACTTGGTGTGTTCGCTTGGTCTCCAATGTTTTACGTTTTAGCATCAGATGTTTCTATAGCAGAACACGTGACTAATCTAAATGCATTACTTTATGGGAGTTTCTAAGGTATGTTTCTTTTGCGTAGATTATTTTTGGAAATTAGAATACAGGTTCAGTTACTGTATTTGAGATTTTCCCAGGTCCCTGCAGATTTTATTATCTCCCCTTAGGGAGATTTCACTGAAGATGAAACACTTTTTGTCTTGACTGAATAAATGTAAGTGCTTTTTAAAATGTGTGTGTTCTAACATATATGTTAGAAATGATTTGCAGTGTATTGCTGGGTGGGGGTGTTAAATATTTTTCATTTATTGAAACTTCAGTCTGTTCTGTTGCCTGTTAATTTTCTATTTTTCTTTTGCTGCCTCTCTGCTTTATTATGCTTATATAGTGTTCCTTTAACATTTTTCTTTACTCATATGTGTACATTTATATTCTCAAAGATGAAAGGTGGCGTAAAATGTTTTAATAAAATTATTTCTTGCTAATTTAGTTTCTTTAAATTGGTACACCAACGACACATGCAAACACATCTGTATAGGCTCACACAGGTAGGTATATGCGTGGTTGCATATAACCACTGGTATATATCTTGGAAGGTCTATAGAGCCTCTGGATGTACTAAAATTTCTTGGAATTCTTAGTCTGGCAATTCAAGTTTTATAGTAGGAATTATTTACATGATTCATATATGTCATTTTTAATACATCATATGAATGCAGCACAATTCTCTATGTTGGTAAGTTGCCTTTTTCAGTTAAGAATTGGATTTACTCTTAGGAAATCCAGCCAGAGGTCATATGGGAGTAGTGGGTGGAGCTTGTGGCAGAAATGGGTAGAGTAACCCTTTCTTCTCCCATCTTATTGCTGTCCCTTTTCTTTTTGTCACATCTGTCGAAGGTTTGTCTCTCTGCCACTCTTCTCCCCCCCCCCATCCAATGGGCAGCCAAGGAGAGGAGAGATCTCCAGAAATTTGAACTGACCACTGCCAGAGCTGTTTGGAAATTAACCTGAAGGCATCATGAAAGTCCAAATACTACAGGGTACCCGTCCCTGCTATATGTAAACTATGAATAAATGTTTCCAAAACACTGTGCTGGATGATATAGGAGCACTGGGTGGAAACTTACTGCCATTTCACTACCATACTTAGGAGCAAGATTTCCAACTTGATTAAAAATGAACCGAGAGAACAATTGCTAGTTTATGGGGTAAGGTATATCAACCTTCAAAGTAAATAAAGATGATATATCGTAAACTGCATACTTGTTTCTCATCTACTTACCTTCATGGATATGTAGAAAACAAACTTCGGCTTAAATCTATTAAGTCTGGCAAGGAACTAAATTTGATATTTTAGAATATGGCTATCTTTTCAAATATAGCTCAAAGAATTCCCAAGATAATGACAAGTAGATATAAAACTATTGGAATATGCAATAGAGTTGAATATAACTGTGTTGAAAAATAATCTCAAAACAATCAGATTTTTTATTCCTAAAATAGAAGAGAATTGAATCTTGAAGACCATCATAGGGGCATAAATAATGCCTATACATTTGCATAATCATATCAATGTCATATTTTCTTGGTCTACTGCTTTGTAAAATTGCAAGGCTGAATAATTTTGGGAAGTATTTGATATAATTGATGCACACATGCACAGAAACTGAAAATGAATGAGACTTCCTTTATTTGTGCAGGTCATTGATAGTGGCAGACAAAGTGACTCCAGCAGAATTAGGAGTTGACTCAGAGTTTTTCATTATTCACTTTTAGAAAAAAAAAGCATGCCTGTTTTCTCAAGCATTTTCTTCTAGGTCATAAAGCAGCAAATAGAAGCTGGAAGAAGCTATGTCTAAGCACATAGTTGCATTGTCCCCTGGGAGGTACAGTTTGACTATATCTGCCTTGTATGTTCTCCACCAGCCACGATGGGGAACCACCTAGGAGCTCAGCTTCCTTCTCTCTGCAAACAGCATTACCTAGAACCATGGGAATTAATGAGCTGTACCCACCTGCTCCCTCTGCCATTGCTGCATAATGCACAACATGCATAATGTACCCCTATTGCATTGTCTGTAGTACAAGTCTAGTCTCCTATATTGTACTAGACACTGTACATTGCAATGTGGGCATCTTTGTCATCCATAGTGCCCTGAAATACCAACATGGCAAAAAGACATCATCTTATATAGACTAGACTTAAGGTAGGCTATTCAGAGTAGTTGCTATTGATATCCTTTAGACTTCCTGTATATTCTGATTTTATTTACACACACACACACACACACAGAGGGAGGGAGGGAGAGTTGTAAAGCAAAGCACCAGCTTCTAGCTTCATCTTTATTTAGAAGCATGTATCTGAACTTTACATTGGATACCAAAACTAGTCCAAAAATTAAAAAAAATGAATTGACATAACAAGATGGGCAGCTGTTCCAATTTATCTAGTAAGGAAGAACCTGGGTTTGCTCCATCCCAAATCAGTTTTCAAGTACTAATCCCCTTTAACTTTTCTTGAGACCCGCATTATAGCATTATTTTCATATATATATTTATTTATTAAACACATATATGGGGGGGGGCAAGCATAGAACATTAAAAGTCCATAGTTAAAAGTTCACAATTTAAACCACCCATCCCATTCCCAGGCAGAAGCAGCAACAGAATCAAACAAGCCATTTGATTGGCTCTGAATGGCTACTGATAAAGCCATGCCCTGCCTTCCTGATCTGATGGGCCATGTAGAAATAATTGGAATTGGCAGTCCCTCAAAAAAAAAAAACACTGCCTTGACATCTGAAATGATAAGACATAATTGTCATTGTGGAAGGTAAATACACTCTACAGAATAGTGCATAGGCTAGCTGATAGAGATAACTATGGGAGTTGTGTAGGCTGGGTAACAGTAAAGAAGTAGGTAATCCCAGCAGCTGTTGTTTATGGACGAATTTCCTGTGTTGTAGACAAAAACATTCCCAATCTTATGCAACAGCAATCTAGGTGACAGTGCAGAAACTTCCTGGGGATGCTTCTGTTAATGTAAATATTTAATACTAAAATAGAGAAATCCAAAGTGTATGCAAATTACCATATATGGAGAACATGAAGATTAGCATTTCACAGAGGCTGCTGGCAGTGGAGCTAATGATTTCTACAGCAGCAAATCATAGAGAAAAGATTCATAAAAGAATTGCTGTGATAAAGTAGGTGAGAAACTAAGCTCTATTCAGTAGTTCATCAGTTCAGATCTCTCCATTGCTACAAACTCAATAGATGGCCTTGGGCAAGCTCCTGGCTAAACTCAAATGCTACTAAGGCAGTTTTTCCCAACCAGTTCTTTTTCTTAATGTATGGGTTCATCTCTCAGTGTTTCCCAGTTCAGCATGGACTAAGCAATATGGAAAATGAATTAGGAAGGTACCAAGTTTATATGGCCCCAATAAGTTCAGTGGATTGAAAACCTGATGTTGTTCATAACCGATGAACAGATGCTTACAGATGCAAAATATATGTGGATGATTATTAATGAAATATCTGAAACTATACAGTATATGCATCTACATGCAAGAGAAGCCCATGTATGTATGTGCATAGATTATTTATTGGTCTTTTGACCCCTTTTATTCTTTCACTGTTTTTTTTTAATTTTTGTATTCTGTTTAATTAAACAAATATTTTTTTAAAAAAAGGAATTTATCAGATTATGAAAAACTGTTATAAAGCAATTTTGTGTAGCATACATAAGCAAAAGGCTGATGGAAAAGTTTGTCCTGGTTTTATCTTTTTATTCTTTCTGTGGTTTATTTAACAGGAAATCTGTCCCTAAACAACGCAGGGTTCAGAATACAAGAACAAATCATGGTTTCCAGTTCTAGGATTATAAATTGTTTGTTTCTAAACTAGATAGATGTGATTAGAAGTTATACTAAGCAAAGCACACAAACACCTTAGTTTTCACTTGGAAAGAGGAACTAAGTGGGACAAGCAGCCATGTATCAGTCATAATTCTGACTTAATTTGACAGTGATGCGATACCTGAAATTTTAGGATATTGCTAGGAGCATATAATGATTATGAGTTATGCCCATTTTTCTCAGGAGCTCTAGGAGGTGTACCCCTTACTTTAATTTCCTTATTTTAATCTCTGCAATGGTAAACATGTGAGATAGGTGAGGCCGAGAGAAAGTAACCTTCTGAGTTTTAACAACTCAGGTGAATCTGGGTTTCCCTAATCTTAGACCAACCATCTTACTATTATGCTTCATAGGTCCAGTTTGAACTTAGATTGTTCAAAACATTCAGAATTGTTGTAAATACGAAGAAAACAGTCCAAACAGATAAAAACAATACTTCCAAATGAATATGCATATGACCAGCATTCCTTTAGGAGTAGAAGAGCCTTCTGCATGTGAACAGAGCATATTTCCAGTAGTGGACTGGAAATATGCACAAAACCTCTTATAGGTATTGAGACTTTCAGAGGAGGCCTTGAAATGATGCAATGTGGCTTCATCAGAATAGATTTGAAGCGTTGCACAGCCCTAACACTTATATGAAAGCGAATCCCACAGAAATAAGTAAGACTATCTTCTGAATAAACAAATAAAAGGTCATAATATTGTACTTGGAATTGTGATTTGGATAGTCTGCTTAAAGTTAATTAAATTCAAACAAATGTAAATATTGGACAACCAATGTCTCTAATTCTCTATATAGCAATAGCAATAAGACTTATATACCTCTTCACAGTGCTTTACAGCCCTCTCTAAGCAGTTTACAGAGTCAGCATATTGCCCCCAACAATCTTGGTTAAATACTGTATTTGCTCTTAAATAGTAAAACTATTCAAGTTGAGACAAGAGGTTTATTTTCAAGTAGACATAAAAGTTGAAATGCTACACAATATGTTAATTGAAAAAGGAAATTTAAAATAAGTAATAATAGCAAATTAAGTTATAAACAAAATTGGGAAAGTTTTTTAAAGGATTGTATTCTTCAATTTACTCTACACTATTCATTTCTTCAACCTTCATTTTTCTTATGAACCCAAGAGTTTAGTTACTCAGTTATCTGCAGATTTGTTCCCCCTCTTCTTTTTGTTAGCTTCTGATTCTCAGAATGCACAGACAAGTTTCTGCAGTGTTCTTGGTAGGGTTTTTCAGAACTGGTCTGCCATTGCCTCCTTCCTAGGGTTGAGAGAAAGTGATTAACCCAGGTTCATCCAGTTGGGTTTTGCCTAAGATAGAATTGAAACTCACAAGTTTCCCATTTTCTAACCTAATGCCTTTACTACTCCACTACTCTGTTACCTGAAGATAAGTTAACGCTAATGTCCATACTACTGCAGTGTTCAGTCCACGGTTGTCCATAATGCACAAGCCTCAAAGTTTAAGTTTTCTTGCTTTCCTCCATCCCCAACTTATTTCTTTTCCTATCACATAGGCTTGCTTTTATTTCATTTCTCAAAATAATGGTATATTGAAAAAGTGACACTATATTTTCCAGTCTCAGAGAAGCATAACATCCAAGCAGGATCCATGAAATTTAAAACCAAGGCTGTAGTCTGAAAATTGGGAGTGGGAAGAACTGGGTACACAAAAAGGAGAAGTGCTTTTCTTATTACTTCATGGAAGTTTCAGAACACATCGAAAACACACTGAAGAAAGATTAAAGATTTCAATTCCACTTTTGGAAAAAAAAATACCAGTCAAGATTGTAAAGAAAACTAGTAATAGTCCCATTATTAAAAAAACAGTGCAGTGTTATGATGGGGGAAAATCCTTTTTTAAAATGTTCTGATTTTAAAGCTTAAAGAAGAAAGTTATCTTACTTTAGAGGGTAGAATTTCCACAATGAACCATATTCTATGTGGCCTTATGTATTATTTTATATTGCTAATGGCAACTATCTTTTTAGTGTTATTTTTCCAAAATAATACACTTTGTTCTTGAATTGAAGCAACTTTGTCTGAAATATTTTTAAAAACTGGATAATATAATTCCATTCATCAACGTGGTGTTTAAGATTTTGCATTAACAATTTCTTGGTTTCTTTGTTTTTTTATTCACAGATCTGGGAAAAAGAAATGTGCATGGAGCTTCATTAGATGATACAGATTGTCTGTGGCCTAAAGAATTCATTACTTCTGCAAATAGGCAATCTACCCATTCCAAGGTGGGTCGCCATATTCCTCGAAGACATACTGTAGGTGGCCCTCGGAGTTCCCAAGAAATTTTGGGAATGCAACCTTCTGATATGGACAAAAAAAGAGAAGCATTTCTGGAGCATCTGAAACAGAAATATCCCCATCATGCATCTGCAATCATGGGCCACCAAGAAAGACTGAGAGATCAGGTATGGAAATAAATATATAGTTTAAGTCTAAAATAGTGTGCATCTTTATCTCAAGACACGCTTTCACTCTAGTGCCTCAGGGAGTAAGTACATGGCCCTGAATTGTATAAAGCTGTGATGGCGAACCTATGGCACGCGTGCCACAGGTGGCATGCGGAGCCATATCTGCAGGCACGCGAGCCGTTGTCCTACCTCAGCTCCAACATGCATGCGTGCACCGGCCAGCTGATTTTCAGCTGGCCCCGCCCACACCTCCCCTCCCAGGAGTCTACACGCAGCCCATTTTGGATGGCAGGTAAGTACAGGGCTCGCATGGAGGCTCTGGGAGGGTCTTTTTGGCCTCCTGAGGGCCTCTCGGGGTGGGGGAGGCCATTTTCGCCCTCCCCAGGCTCCAAGAAAGCCTCTGGAGCCTGGGGAAGGCAAAAAAATGGGCCTACCGGGCCCACCGGAAGTTGGGAAACAGGCCATTTCCGGCCTCCGGAGGGCCTCTGGGGGTGAGGCAGGCTATTTTCACCCTCCAGGGGCTTCAGGGAGGCCTGCTAGGCCCAAAATGGGGTGCGGGGGTTATGTGCGCATACGTGGGGGGTTGTGCGTGCATGCGTGGGGGCGGGGCAGCATGGGGGGTCGTACGCGCATGGGACGGGGCACATGGGGGGCATTGAATTATGGGTGTGGATAGGCGCACGCTAGCGCGCGCACACACTTTCAGCACCCGAGGGAAAAAAGTTTCGCCATCACAGGTATAAAGTAAAGGTGGGATATAGATCTAATAATAACCAATAAAATAAAATAAAAATCATTTCTAAGGATTCTGGGAATTGTAATTCCAACTGTTTTGTGGGCATCCAAATTAGTCTTAGAGGATAACCTGTCAGGAAGCTAGATTACATCTTTTTTAAATTAGCCTGGTGACACTAGTGACTGTGCAGTATGCTAACATGCAATATCTTTTTAAAATGATAGATATTTTGCTATTCTTATGGACATTTTCTATCTGCTTTGATGAAGATGCATTCATTGAAGTGATGCCAATTTGTGCTTATGGAAATTCGCTATGCATGCATGTAAAAAAAGACATATTCTCAGAGCAGGACCCAGAAGAATTGTTAATAGTTAATTGAGCAATCAATTATCATTTGTAGCTCTGTTTTTATATGAGCTTATTTTACCTGGTGAGCTCAACAGTTATTTGTGATGACTGGAATTTATGTGATTATAACTGGATTTGGACCCAAGGTTCTTAAGCAGCTCAAATTAAAAAAAATTGATAGTTTCAGATCATGCAAAGGATTGCTAAATTGCCAATTGTTGTTAGGTTCTGCTCTTTCTATTATTCAACCTTTCAGAAGAATGCAAAGCTAAGGGAAATTTCCATAGCTGATCCCACAAATGCTTTGGCATCTAGAATGTTTCACTTATGAACAATGTTACTAAAAATAAATAGTGGAATAGCCAAGTAGAAAAGCATTCATATTGAATCAAAGATTCATTTTCTAATGAATGCAGTTTAAAATATATTGGCTAGAAATATATGTATCATTCATTTTGTAAAAATATGATGAAGTTGGTAAAATAAAACGTATACGGAGAAATTAAAGTTTTAGGATCTAATTTACTCAAATTTCTGATACTGCTACAGGTGTGATGATGGGAAAAGAGCTTGGAGACATTCAGCAAGAATATCAGGAGGGCTTCACAGATTGATTTTTTAATCTATTAGCAACTTTTGAGTGTCAGTAATATTGATACATCTATCTAGAGCATTTTGCTGCTTGATTACCCTCTGATTCTCTTCTTCCCCTTACTTTCTTCTTCGTTGCCCAAAATGGATAATGACATAATGCCATCTGGATTTTCTGGAAAAAATGATCAAGAGTTCACAAACTAAAAATAGGTTACATCAAATGTATACAAATAGATTGGTGCAGCTGGCTGTCTAGCTAAAGGGAGGAAGCCAGTAGTAAGCTCCTCTCAAGTTATTTGCTGAAATAATACCACAATTGGGGAAGAGGGACTCAGGTGCATGCTCTGGACAATTGTCTGACTTGCTTATTCCTGCCACCTCTGGTGGGAAATAGAAATATACATGCTGCTAGACATATATCCATGAGATAAAAGTCAGTTGGGGTTGATGTCACAAATAAAATCTAGAAAGTAATCATCTGATCCAGGTGTATATGTTTTGGACTGTTCATGTTGATTTCACTTAGTTTTTAATGGCTGGAGGTCCTATCTGCTGAAATATTTCAGAAGATCAGAGGGATAGGATATGAATTGGGTGAGTGGACAACTGTACTCAGTCTCTGGTCAACTCTATGGGCCAGTGATTTTGTCCTTAGTCCCTAAAGAAATTGTGTAGCTGGATTTACTTCTATGATGCTGCTGAATTTGGTGGATTTGAAAGTGTAACTAATTAATAACTCAACATGAAACAAAATGGTAAGACAAATTGCTTTGGGACTAGGATGTTATCTGAAACTGCTTGTAGGAGTTTTGTTGGGTGGGGAGGTTATAATATTTGTCTAACTTGTTGTTGTTGCTTTCTTTCTACAAGACAAAGCCAACACCTTAAGGAAAACAATGTTCCAGACATAGATATTATCACTTTCCCCCCTTTCTACCACTTCATACTATGTTAGTGTTTGTTTTCAAGTCTAATTCCAATAATGCTTTAAAGGCAGATGTGGGGTTCAGACACATTCTTTAAAATAAGGATTAGAATATAAATTGATGTTGGGCTTTGTTATATTCCCATATCTTTTTAATTAAAAGAACCTAAGTATAATAAAAATCCTTCCGCAAATCCCAGTGTGCTTCCTTATCATTGAAAAGGGATGCTCCTGGAAAGGGGTAGGGTATGTAATGGGCTATAAGAATAATTTTGGCAGATAGGAGGAAAAGTCACAGCCTGGACAATGGTCTCATAAAGGATGGATGGGGATGGAGAAAACATCTCAGAAGGAACCCTGCCTAGTTCTCAGGAAAGTGAAGTTGGGGAGGGAGGAAGTGCATTCTCACTTGCAGGATTTTGCTACTGTAACCTTACAATAAGGGTAGTGTTAGTAGTCATGTTTTGGTTTCCTGCCTAGACTACTTTGAAGGGCTGTCAGTATATGACAGGACTGTATATTCCCAGCTGCTTAGCTAAAGCAAGCTGGCACCAATAGCAGGCAGCTGCAATATAGGAAGATGGTAGAGGCAGATGATGGCTTTAATGACAATGGCAAAGGTGTCTATTCCATACTGGGAAGGGAGAAAGTCATAGCAAACAACCCCAATATTTTATCAAGAAAATTATCCTGGAGAAAACCTATGGGTCCTACAAGCCGATATTAATTTATAGCAGATAATAAAGCAATAATAAAATTGAGTGAGACATGAGTCTGAATGGATACCACGGAGGTACAGGTAAATCCTCACTTATCAGTGTACAGGTAGTCTCGACTTAATGGTCACAACTGAGACCAGAATTTTGATTCCTAAGCAAAGCAGTTGCTAAATGAGTTGTGCCTGATTTTACAACAGATTTGCCAGAGTTGTCAAGCAAATCACCATGGTTGCTAAGTGAGTTAAATGATTGTTAAGCAAATTTGGCTTCCTCGTTGACTTCATTTGTTGGAAGCTGACTGGGAATGTTGCAAATGGCAATCACATCACCGCAGATCGTTGCAGCTTTTGTAAGTACATGCTAGTTGCCAAGTGCCTGAATATTGATAATGTGACTCTGAGAATGCTTCAATGGTTGTAACTGCGAGGACTGTTGTGAGTCAATTTTGAGTGGTGGCTACATATAGGAGCCGAGGTGGCGCAGTGGTTAAAAGCAGCACTGCAACCTACTTCAGCTGGCTGCTAGTTCAGCAGGTCAGCAGTTCAAATCTCACCGGCTCAAGGTTGACTCAGCCTTCCATTCTTCTGAGGTCGGTAAAATGAGGACCCAGATTGTTGGGGGCAATATGCTGAACTCTGTAAACCACTCAGAGAGGACTGTAAAGCACTATGAAGTGGTATATAAGTCTAAGTGCTATTGGTATTGCTATTACATGAATGATTGTAGGTTGAGGACTACTTGTAAATAAGAGTGGAAATTCCATTATCAAGTGATGCGGTCCAAAGGTGCGATGTCATATGTCTATGCCAACTTACAATGGCAGCTCCAGCAATCCCAGTTGCCATTGTTAGAGGAATATAAGGAACACTGCAACTATGCAGTGTTTCATGATTACATGATCACCATCTGCAACATCCAGAGTCGTCCTGGGTTCGCCATTAACCTTGCTTGTCAGAAACTAGCAGTGAGGATCACAAATGGCAATCACGTGACCATGGGATGCTGTGACATTGTAATTGCAAGTGTTTGCCAAGCACCCAAATCGTGACCGTGTGACCATGGGGTTACTATATGGCTGCAACTATGAGGATCTGCTCAGTGCCATAATAGCTTTGAACAGTTACTGAACGAGTGGACATTAAATGAGGACTACCTGTATTTGTAGGTGTATTAGTGTCTGGAAGTCATAGGTTGGGGATTCAGATATTAAGCCTTAAACTCTAACAAAATACTCAAATGATGAAATTTGTACAATCTATTAAACTAAAGCCAAAACTGCACATTATGGCTTAGGGTCTAATCTGAATTATGTTAGTGTACAGTACAGAGGATGTAAGGAAACGGCCATGTACCCATCTTTGTGAAAAGTGAGTGAACCATATCTTACATTTGTGTCTGAGTGTGTGTGCTGTTGTGTGTTGGTGGTTAAACATAGCTGAATTTTTGCATATGAAGTTTGCACATGATGTGGGAAACAATGTTTCCCCGTAGCTGGGATTTAGCATATAAAATTGCTCTCAAAACTTCTGATTTCTTTCTAATTTCTGGAAACTCTTTCTGCTGTTTTTGTCTTTCTTTTCTTCATAACAGTTTTCAAGCCTCAGATTTTTCCACTTATTGATTGTGCTTACTGTTTGTGTAATAAACGACAATATATTCAGAGATACTGCAGGGTGGTAACTGAAGATAATTTAGAAATTATTTTTTCTTAGATTAGATATTTCCTGAGTCATTTAAATATTTAGCTTCAGCATAGAAGATATTTGCAAGCTAAGCTTTGAACAGATCTCTGTAGGGATGCTCTTTGAATTATTTAACTTGATATTTCTCCAAACCCAGTGGATTACAGAAGGAATGCAGTAAATTGTATTTGTTGTTTATTTTTTTAGATTGCCATATTTGCTAATTTATTAAAATTGCAGCGCTTTTCAGGAATTATGTTTCACCATTGTAAGTGGAGCTCATTTCTGAATAGATCTGTACGCATTAGTTTGAAATAATATATCCAGCTTGTATCTTGTACTCATAATTAGGTTGAAATTGTATACTTAATGCATTTGTAAATTTTAGAGCAGCATAATTCCTCAGAAGACAAGGAAATCAATTTTAACACGTGCCCTTTGATTATATGTATACATTATTACAATCAGTAATAGATAATTCTTAAATTAATTTGCAATGTGTATGTGGGGGGGAGTACCCTTCCTGAGTGATTACAGTAATGTGTCCAAAGAGCTATAGGAAAAAGACTATCCATGAGCTTCTGCCTTTAAGATAAAGGTGTCCCCATAGATTTTACCCTGCTGGTTGAAGCTGACTCTAGGGCAGTGGTTCTCAACCTTTCTAATGCCGCAACCCCTTAATACAGTTCTTTAAGTTGTGGTGACCCCCAACCATAAAATTATTTTCGTTGCTACTTCATAACTGTAATTTTGCTACTGTTATGAATTGTAATGTAAATATCTAATATGCAGGATGTATTTTCATTGTTACAAATTGAACATAATTAAAGCATAGTGATTAATCACAAAAACAATATGTAATTATGCCAGATCAGAAATTCTCGGGGCAGTCTTTGCAAGAGCACAAGGAATATCATCTTCCACAACAACTTCTGTATTTAGACTTGATAACCAACAAGTATGCAGCAATATTTCTCAATCTCAGCAACTTTTAAGGTGCCTGGACTTCAACTCCCAGAATTCAAAGCAAAGCTGGCTAGGGAATTTTGGAAGTTGAAGTCCAGGTACATTCAAGTTATTGAGGTTGAGAAATTATGGCCTGCAGTGTCGAAAAACTAGAAATCAGATAAGCTTCCAGCAAAGTAATCCCTGTTTAGTAGCTTTCTCCCAGGACTCCAAAGTTTCAGGAGGCAAACGGGACAAAAAAACCCATGATTGGTCCAAAAACATTGCCAGGGTCCCCAAAGCCAATTTCCTCTTTTAAGCTCTTTCTTCTTAAAAACAGCCCCATATTCCTTCCTCCCCCATGGGGCCTGCTCACCCACCCTTTCCAAAACCCCTGCAAAGTCAACAATTTTAATTTGCAAGGCTCTTCTTTCAACAGTTTCTTTCTTTCTTTCTTTCTTTCTTTCTTTCTTTCTTTCTTTCTTTCTTTCTTTCTTTCTTTCTTTCTTTTTCTTTCTTTCTTTCTTTCTTTCTTTCCCTCTCTCACTTTTTTCTCTTCCTTCCTTCCTTCCTCTCAACCTTCCTCTTCTTTCTTTCTTTTTCTCTTTCCCTCTCTCTCGCTTCTTTCTCTTCCTTCCTTCCTCCCTCCCAACCTTCCTCTTCTTTCTTTCTCTTTCTTTCCTTTCTTTTCTTTTTCTTTCCCTCTCTTTTTTCTCTTCCTTGCTTCCTTCCTCCCACCCTCCCACCTAACATTCCTCTTTTTCCCTTTCTCCTTCCTTCCTTCCTTCTATCCATCCATCTCTGGTCTTCCTTCCTGGTCTTCCTTCCTTCCTTCCTTCCTTCCTTCCTTCCTTCCTTCCTTCCTTCCTTCCTTCCTTTCATCTCTGGTCTTCCTTCCTTCTCTTTTCTCTTCTTCCCTCTTTCCTAGCTCTCAGCACCGCAAGATCCGTGCGTGCCAAACTCTCTGGCAACCAGGACAAATAAGTGCATTGTGGTCATTCAGTCACTCCAGGAAAGCGGAGCGAGCAAGGAGGGGATCCTGGCTGCCCTGCCTACCCTTGTAGCAAAGCCAGCCTGCCCCACAGAGCCTACCTTGGCCGGGGAACCAGCCAACCGCCAGCCAGGCAGCCCACCCCACCCTTGCCTTCTCAAAAAGGCGCCCTCCACTTGGGGGCAACTCTTTGGAGAAAGGTCCTGGTGGAAAAAAAAGGCTAGCCCCAAGAGGCCCAGACACGCCCCAGAGAGAGCAGCCCTGGAACCCCAGCCACAATTTCCTGCTTCTCCCTCACCCCTCTGCACCCCTTCCCAGTCCAATCCATATCCCACCTGGGAGATGGGGGGCTGCAAATCCCCACCACCGCACAGCAATCCCGTCCACGACTCCTTGCTCCCCATTGTGTGTCTCCAAAAGCATGCTTTGGAGAAGTTGCCCAACAGGAGGAGGGTAGAGCTGGAAGAAAATGGGGAGGGGCTGCCAGTCATAGGGACCCCTGATTGGAAACCCCCTCCCCTGCTCTATCTCCCCCCTCCTGGAGACCACCAGCTGCAGAGCCCGCTGGCCGTCCTTTTCTGCGGCGGAGGAAGAGCCTGGGTGGGCTTGCAAGGTGGGGCTTGGGCAGCTCAGGATCCTCCTGCCTTCCTTCTTGCTCGCTCAGCCACCTCTGCGGCTCCTCTCCACCCCGGTGGCGGTGCCTTTCTCTCCCCAAGTGCGCCCGGGGGGGACCCTCTCTAAAGCCAGCCGTGCGTCCCGGGTGTGCCACTGCACACCTTGTAAACATCACCGTTAATTGCCGGAGCCGATGTGCTGGATGAGCTCGTAGCACAGCCATGGGTCCTGCAGTGAGATGTCCCGCAAGGCGCTTATGGTCCCCTCGCCCAGCTGCTGAGCCAAGGCCAGACGGCGCAGCCGGTGCCAGCAGTGGCTGAGGTGCGGCGGCTGGGCAAGGGGACCATGAGTGCCTTGCGAGACGTCTCGTGGCAGGACCCACGGTTGCGCTACAAGCTCATCCAGTGCATCGGCTCTGGCACCTATGGCGACGTTTACAAGGCGTACAATGGTGTGCCCGGGGCACCCGGCCAGCTTTGGAGAGGGTTCCCCGGGCGTGGGGGAGGGAAAGGTGCCACCACTGGGGCGGAGAGGAGCCGTAAAGGCAGCCGAGTAAGCAGGAAGGAAGGCAGGAGGATCCCGAGCCTCCCAAGCCCCACCTTACAAGCCCACCCGGGCTCTTCCTCCACTGCAAAAAAGGATGGCCAGCAACACGATGGAGAGGCGGGCTCTGCAGCTGGCGGTCAAGAGTCCCTCTGGGTGCGTGCAGAGCGCTCCGTTGCGGAGGAAGTGCATACGCTTGTACAGGGGAGTCCCCCAATTACGACCTCAAGGGAGCCTACCTTAGGCGACCCCTGTGAAACAGTCGTTCGACCCCCAAAGGGGTCGCGACCCCCAGGTTGAGAACCGCTGCTCTAGGGGCTGGTGCTCATCTCCATTTCTGAAACCAAACAGCCAGCATTATCCAGAGATGTTTCCACGATTGTGTGGCTGGTACATGACAGCTCACAGCATACGGTGAAACATGGAACGATGTTACCTTCCGACATGCTCTCTCTCTCTCTCTCCCCCTTCCCCCATCTCTCAAACTCATTCCCACATACAATTATGTTAATACCTTCCCAGCACAATTGTTATCTGGTCATCTAGCAGGAGTCATGAGTCCAAAAGGACTTCCAGAAAGTGCACTGGATCTGTCTGCTGCAGGGCCACCCCATCCATAACTAGAGGTAGTAAATTCCAGATGGCCTCCAAACCAAAGCTACTCAGTCTTGGCCAGGGTTGAGCTGAAACCTGTTTACCATCCCTCCACAGCCTTGAAGCATTGAGACAGGAGATGAAAAGCATTCATTACCTCATAAAAAGTGGAAATATAGAGCTGGGTAGCATCAGCATACTGATAATACCTCAGCTCATGGTTATGAATGACCTCACCCAGCAGTTTCTGTGTGATAATCATGTTGGTGTTAATCAGGAGCAGAGAAAATATTGAACCCTGTGGCACTCCATAGTGCGGAGACTAAGGGTGGAACAACCTCAAACGGAACAGCTGCAAAGGAAAGAGGAGAACCAGCATGATACAGAGCTAACCCTCATAACCAGTCCAGAAAAATACTATGGTCAATGGTACTGAAGGCTGCTGTGAAGTCAAGGAGGGATACACCTAAAAGTGCAACCAATGCAGTTTCAGTTCCTTGTCTAGGCCTGAAGCCTAACTGAAAGGTGTCCAGATAATCGATTTTGTTCAGGATCCTTTGAAGCTGTTGCATGACTACCTTCTTGACAACCTTTCCTAAAAAGAAAAAGGTTGGATTCTGAATAAAAATTGCCTTGTCTTGTCTAGCAGTGGCTTCCTGAGGATGCAGGGGAATTCTGGGAGTTGAAATCCACACATCTCAACATTGTGAAACACTGATCAAACCTAATAACAGAGCTGCTTCTACATTTGAACAACTCCGAGCAAATAGAATTTTTTGGTTGTTTGTTCTTGTAGTTTTACCACCAGTACTCTGAATATTGTCAGAGGGCTAAAAGTCACTACTTTTATATTCTAGCATTATTTCAGAGAGAGACATTTTGAGTGGCCATTGTGGGAAACTGAAGTGTCAGATAGAATCAGTTGGCTGGTGATGCTCTGAATATTTTCTGGGTGGGTTAAAGTAGGTGGGCAAAAATAACTTGGGTGTGCCCATGTGCTACAACCAGAAGATACACATCTAGCGTAGTTGGTCTTGGGTAATTAAGTCTGGCTGACAAGCAAAAGGTAAAGTTGTAAAAGGTGTTTATATGTCTAGTGTTTGTCTATTTCTATAAATAACGTACAGGTTGTCCTTGATATATAGTATGGCTATAATGGAGCCTGCCCATTATGTTTGTATGACATGATGGTTGTAAAATGGGTTGGTCATGTGACTGACCCATTTTTACAAACTTTTTTGTGGCAGTCGTTAAGCAAACAGAGTGGTTGTAAAGTGATCCAATGAGTTGCTATGGATGTGGTTTTGCTAAAAACTGGAATTAAATGCTGTAAAAGTGATCTTAGAACATTGCAATATCAGTATCAATATTTATTTTAAAACCGCAGCTGGTATGTGGTTTAAAAATAGTGGCTTAAAATATGAATACATTATGAATAAAACATATTCAATAAAATTAGTACCTACACTGTGTGAGTCTCTCTCTCTCTCTCCCTCCCTCCCCTCCTCCCTCCCTCCCTTATAGGAATATGTATCAGCAGAAAAGTCTTGTGTCCTCTGTTCTAGAAATAGCTACTCAAACTGAGTATTTGTCCAATAATAAAAGATACAGCAAATGAATTGGAAGTTTGGAAATGAACTTTGCAGAAAGTCAAATCTCTAGTTGATAATCAGTACTGAGTGCCAAGTTTTGTTATGTGTGTGTGTGTGTGTTTTGTAATATGATAGTCCTGGAGATTCATTTCAATGCTTTAGCCATCCTGTGTTTGTCTCTTTTGCGGGGGTTCATTCATCAAGGAGCTGATCCAGGAAACCACCTTTTTTCCCCTCTGAATAATCTATGGGGACACAATCACATCCATTGTAATTTTTCTGGGAAGCAGCCAGGTACAATGACAGTAAGGAGTTATGTTTGTCAGTTTCCCTTTCATGATTATAAAGGCTCCTCCTCTCCTCCTCCTAACAGGATTCAAAGAAAATGGAAGTGTGTACTGTAAACGAGCTTCCCTAGAGAAAGCACACACCTAAGTCACTTCAAAGTTTTAAAACTGAATTTAAAGTTCCTCTGTTTCTGTATATGTCTTGGGGATGGTGGGGCAGCTACTTTTGGAAAACATACTTCCATGATAGGTCCCCTTTATTTCCCATTGTTTGTCCTGGTTTGAAAGTTTTTAATAGTTATTTTAGAGGGAGTATTTATTTAAAGAATTGTTTTCTAAACACTGACCTCTACACAATACTGTACTAGGACTCAAGCAATATACTAACAGATATGGCTCTTCTTTATTAATCAAATATATATAGTCTCCTATCTCACTGATTCTGGGTGGTGCATAACAAATGAATAAAACTGTATGTAAAAACAACAAAACAAAAACAAATATAGTCACTTTTATTAAAAACAGTGATACAAACCCTAGGTGAAGAGAGAGTGAGAACAACTAACTCAGCAATAGAGCCATTTAAGCAAGTCTCAAAATGGCCTCCTTCACAAGTTTCAAAAATATCTCCTACACACTTCGGCAGATATTTCTAGAAAGGATAGTAGAAAGTATCATGACTCCAGAGAGTGCTGTGACACGGATGGGGAAGAAGACGTTTTGCTCACCTGGCCACGAAAGTCTGACTTGATCAAAGTGCATGTATGATTCCAGTGGTATGTATACCACAAAAGAAGGGAGAGATAAAGAAAAAAGTGGAATTCTATTAAAATGTTCTGGATGATTTAGAAAGGCAGCACTTTTCCCCTTTTGTAGGAACAATGTTTCCCACACTGAAGTTCATGGGAGTAAGCTTTCAAAGGTGAGCACATCACCAAAATAGATATAAAAATAATCGTTGGAGCCAGGTGGAAGTTGGAATGAAACTGTGTGCTAGGAAGAGCTCATAGCAAGAGGCAGGCTTTCTAAATAAAATGGAGAGAGCAAGCTTCCAAGCGAAACCTGTTTAACAGGTTGTACTACTTAGAGAGGATTATTTGTTCCTAAAAAAAAATTGCAAAAGGAAACAATGAACCCTCTGAAACTATAATATTAAAACTCAGTGAAATCCAGCTCATGGGCATAACCATTCTGGGGTGTGGATACCCCTTTAAAATAGTCATTCTGCGTTGTTGGACAGGAAAGGCAGACAACCAATGTATTGCCGCAACTTGTTTTTTAAAGCACTATATTCCTGCAGTAACTTATTTTGCCTTTTAAAAAAAATCTCTTCTGTTTTTAATTGTGAGTTAACTTCTGGAAGATTGTGTGCCAAGCAGAAGATGGTTAAACATTGACTCAAGACAAATAGCTAAATTGTGTCCTGTGGTCTGAATCTGACAGGTTACTTTGCTGTATGGGCAGGTGGGGTTAAAGTAACCATGGAGATGGGTGATATCATACTCGGAAAGCGTGTTAAGACAGCTAGTGTAACTTGTAGCTGTTCAAAGTCCCATAGGCTGGAGGAGGCTTTCATGCAAATGAGAAAGTTTGACTCACAAAAGGGGTTAAAGGAGTTGCGGTGGAGACATGGAAGATGTTTCACCTGCCTGGGTTGTAAAGAGATTTTGTTGTGAATTAAAGATTTTGGTGGCTACAGGAAATGTTCTGGAACTAATCTCTCGGGCTGCCTTTGGAGTCCTCTAATTAGGTAAACAGACGTTTCCTTTTTATCTGGCAGAGGCGATAAATGTGGGATGAAGTTTACTTTGCTGCATTGTCTTCTGGAGAATAGACTTGAATTAATCCCCTGTATGTATTTCTCTCTTGTTTCTCTCTCTTGTTCTCTTCCCCTCCTTCCCCTGCCCCACCCAACTTTTGATTTAAATGATCAGCCAATATTCCCGTGGGGTGGGAAATGCAGAAACGGTAGCTTTATTTCTGTTGGGGAGACATGCTAGAAATAGGAAAGTGTCATTACTTTTATTTCGGGAACTATTCTGATCGGGTGCTTTGATTTTCATTGTTAGGCTCGTCGTGAGTGAGTTCATGAAGCCCTAATTTGTGGCTCAAACTTTAGAAATGTTCATTTATGGAAAAGTTTTCTGAGGAATAGCTTTAAAACATCTCTCTTCTTCTGACAATATATTCCTATCAGAAGCCTGGAAGTTTTGCAATGGAAGAATATGATTCATTCTTTTCTTCTTTCTTGGGTTTTTTTTTTTTTTTGTCTTGCAAAAAGTTACTTGGCTAGCTAGAAAATGTTTCCTTGTTTTTTGTTGCTAGCATATTGGGGGGTCTGTTGCTGCTGTTACCATCAGATCATCAAAGGAAGTGGTTTAGTTTTCTTGAGATGAATAATGGGTGTGTTGGCATAAATCTTTGAAGCAGAAAAGGTCACCAGTTCAATTTAAAGGACTTGGTAAGATGAAGACTGGACAGGATTGTTTAAAAAACACCTTTTATTCTCTTAGCAATCTGACAAAAATGGAAAGATGTAAAAATATTTTTTATCACTTTGCTTTCCTTACTAATTCAAGCAGAAGTGAATTTTAGAGGCACAAAATGCTTACAGAATAAGTAGAAGCAAATGAAACTATATTTTTTCCAGAACATTGTGAATCTAATTCACATGGCACTTGTGGATAAATTGCTAGTATTAGTTTACTAATGGTAATTTATAGAATTAATTCCAAGCCTGATTTTTCGTTGTTGGTTTAAGAAAGGACTGATGCTTTATGTGTTTAATATTAAAATATGCCAGGGTGAACGTGTCAAATAAATTGGGCAATTTGCATTAATTATGTTGATTGTGGTTGATGAAGTAGAAGAATGGAAGGAGATATGGAGCAACCAGAGTCAGTTCTAATATCCCATGAATAAATTTATGGTTGGGAACCATATGTAGAAAAATGAACATTTGATTTCAACAAAAATAGTATACTAAATCAATAAATATTTAACTATTAAATATCCATCATGATAGAAATATGATGGCAACAACAGTATATTTATATTGTACTGGTGTAGGATCAGTATATTCTGAGCCGTTCAGCTACAGTTTTTCTCCCTGGATCACACATATTGTTTGTGCAGTGTTTTAGCTTTATAAAGCTAAAAGAGAAAAAATAGCAAACACTGATAAGTAAGCCAGATATTCATGGGGAAGGGCAACTATTGGATCTTTGCAAGAGAAGTAATGTTTGTATTTATGTCAAAACTCATGGGAATGCTGAATTTGGAACATTGCCATAAATGATGCTATAAGGAGAAAGAGAAAAAACTCGCAGCATTCTATTGTTTAAAGCAGTGATAAACTACTCAATTTAAAATATTAATTCAAATTTCATCCAACCTAGTGCCATCCAATTATGCTGAACTTCAGCTCCAGTACCAGGTAGGGGCAAGGCCTAAGTAGAAAAAAAGGTGGCTCCAATGTTTATTTTGAAATACCTTCATTTTCTGTTGTTGCTGTTTGGGGTTGTGTTTATGAGATCTGTAGACATTCAAAAGGGTTTCTCCTGCTCACAAAACTTTGCCCTGCATCAGAGTCTATTTCTAACATTCCCCTTAGCTAGAGAACAGTTCAGTGGGTGCTTTGATGTGGGTGCTGCTTTCCAAAGGCATCAAATTATTTTGAATCACCCCCTAGTATTTTTGTGTTTCTTTAGAGGATGTAATATGATCAGGTTTCCACGCTTTGGTTTCTAAGTGCCTTTATTCATCCGCTTTCCATACCAGAGATACTCAGCCGTATTGATTTTCTGAAGACCAGTACTTTGCACTTTTTCAGCAAAAATATGAAGCCACTGCAGCAGTTAATCTGGATACATAAAAGGCAGAGAATGGTTTCAGGTGCAGGAGAAGGACAGTGGATATAAATTATTTGGTTTGCCTGTATGCCAGTTGGATTTATTAAGTTCTTATCAGGGATCATGTTGAAGGGATATTGATCATCCCCACATGCTCTAATGCAATGTTTCTTAACTTCAGTAGTGTTAAGTTATGTGGATTTTATTTATTTATTTATTATTCGCACTTGTATGCCACCCACTCCACAGGGACTCTGGGCAGCTCACAGCAATAAGAAATCTACATGCAAACAATAAACATCAAAAAAACATTAAAACAATAATTTAAAATTGGCCGCAACTCTAACTCCCAGAATTCCAAGAGGGGATGCTTGTTGAACATTGGTTGGGGAATTCTGGGAACTGAAGTCTACACATCTGGCATTAAGAAACACTGTTCTAATGCACTTGCTCATCCCATTGAGTCTGGGGCTAATTTGTTCTGTATTTATGCCAGGTATGCCTAAAACAAGACTTTAAAAGAGTCCAGTTTTGTGGAATTTTCACAGCAAAGACAAAGGCAATGTTTTTCCATGTACAGCAAATTCTGGAATATTTTCAAAGAATGATTCTTTTGAATTATTGATATGACTGTAATTCTTACTCTTAAAAGCTTAAGTAGAGTTCTGAGACCGGACTGAGATAGCATAGTGGATAGATTCATGTTTGAATGTAAGAAAGTCCCAGATTCACTTCTGATTCTGGGAAGAACCACTCTGCATATTGCATGAAGAAAATATTATTTTTAATTCTGATTCAATTGTATCTAACATATAAGAGTCAGAATATTGTCAAAAACAAATGGCACAGAGTAATAAATTTTTCCCACTGTAAGGCAATTTCCTAATGAAATTTTATTTATAATAAACTAAGATTTCAAAAACGCAAGCAAAAAACCCACCTGTATGATAAAACCACTAAAAGGTAAGAGACTCAATGTCTATTTAAATGAATTTCCCGTGATATCACAGTATCACCATCATGGCCCTTGCAATCTTTTGATGCGAAGGATGAGTGACATTGTGCCAAATGCTTGCAATTGCTCAGAATTTCAGCAGATGTCAACTTTTTCTTTGGTGAGAAATTACTGTGGGGTATAAGGCAGTTGCTATCTCTGAAATTGACAGGCAGTGTAAAGGAAGCGAAAAGTCTAGCCAGCCAAAAGGCAACTCAGTGCTTTCTTTACACACAATCTAGTTGCCTACTGAAAAGAAGGACCACCTTATCTGCCTTTAAACTACTCTGCAAATAAAAGAAAGGAATCAGTAACTTCCCATGCTGGTGCAGTTCAATTCAATCCTGGTTGCATTTTATACGGGAATTAGAAGTGTCTGTGGAGTTGGAAAAGTGGTAATTTAGAAGTGTAGTTTGAGATTTAACAAAACAAAACAAAAACCTAGCAGCTTCCTGTTTTTCCATACTTTTTTTCAGAATGCTATTAGGGAGAAGATCAATAAGGATGTGAATGGACTTATTAAAGGGCTGTTTGGCTATCACAGGAGTCCCCAAACTTGGCAACTTTAAGACTTGTAGACTTCAATTCCCAGAATTCTCCATGCTGGCTGGAGAATTCTGGGAATTGAAGTCCACAATAGCAATAGCAATAGCACTTTACTTATATACCGCTTCATAGTGCTTTACAGCCCTCTCTAAGCGGTTTACAGAGTTTAGCATATTGCCCCCAACAATCTGGGTCCTCATTTTACCGACCTCGGAAGGATGGAAGGCTGAGTCAACCTTGAGCCTGGTGAGATTTGAACAGCTGAACTGCTGAACTAGCAGTCAGCCTGCAGTCACAGCATTTAACCACAGCATCACTTCAGCTCTTAAAGTTGCCAAGTTTGGGGACCTCTGGGCTATCAGAACAAGTTTTCCTAATAAATTATAACCCCAGAAAACATGTGGCGGATCTATTCTAGGCAGATGGTCAGCCTGAACTTTGAAGGTATACTCAAGGCATGCCTAAGAAGGCAAACCCAACTGGATTCTTTTAAAAATTCAAACACTTTGGAAGAAGAAGAAACTAGTATAAGCTCTCAAAATATTAAAAAATCTTGAATAACTTTTTAAAATTGTAGTGCATGGGACAAAGAATGCCTTACATCCCAACATAGCAAAAGCTCAACAGATACAGACTTCTCGGGAAGATATCTTCACTAGCTTAGCCGTGGTAGGTCTTATTTAAGGCAATGTAAGCTTTTTAAGGACATTTGAAAAACATCTCCTCCAAAATTTATCTGAGTAGCACCAGTAGAAAATAAGCTTGGATTGTGCTCATCTGAAAAATAATAATAATCTCTACACTTGCTTTGATCTCAAAGACTGCTGTGCACAGGCCTATAATCTTTGTTAATAGGAACATTTAACAGAAAAAGACCATAAATAAGATGTTTCTTGGAGTAGACAGCCCCTCCTAAGTACTATAATCAGTTCTACACCTGCACAATAGAAAGTAGAAGGTAAGCCTTTGCTCTTCCAGAAACTCCCAAGTATTTCTTTGGTGCAAGTTGGAATGTTACTGGGTTTAAGCCGGGGCATTTTGGCAATGGATAGAGTGCATTTATATTGGAGGTTAGTAATATAAACAGCGTGAGGTGCAGCTTTCTAAGCATGAATGCACAAAAGCATTTGTAGTTTTGCATCTCTCTGAACAAAAGCAGACTAAGCGGGTCAGTTAGTCCTGACTGATTTTAATCTCCCAAATTTCAAAACCCCTTTCAGAGAACTATTAGGAGAGTGCGAATAAACAAACTGGGTAAATCTCTTGCTGAAAAGGTTTTCTGTTTCTTTTTTCGGTAGTGAATACACTTGCTGAAATAGCACAACAGAAAGAGGGAAGAAAATCCTGCTCTTATCACCACTGAGTGCATTCTTGTTGTTCTGTATATCCTCCTGGCTCTTCCACTTGGTCTGTTCTTCCTCATTAAATTGCACCAATTTAGCAAAATCCATGACAGTGAATTTTGGGTGTTGTACACCAAACATCAGGAGCTGCCATACCCTTTGATGTGGTGGTGAGGTAGGAGTGTCTCTGTTTACTTGCACCCCAGGAGAGACACAGTTTGCAATTTCTGTGTGGTCTGGCTTTTATTCATTCCTCTTCCCATGCAATTCAATTTCACAGCAGTCTGCAAAAAAACACTTTCAGCTCTGTTTCCTTCTACCTAGGAGGTGGAATCAGCAGTGACTTTCCTCTACAGAACACCAGGTCCTATGCTTTTAGGGTGCCTTCTCTTTTAAGGGCTGTATCTGGATATTGCTCTACTAAGGATGTCCAGGTCCAAGTTAAAGATAAAGACACTCAAGACATCAGTGGAAGACTTGAAGCTGCCTATCAACATTGAGCCTCTGGACTGATGTTTCTCAACTTTGGCATGTTTTAAGTTGTGTGGACTGCAACTGCTAGAATTCTCCAACCAGCAATTTTGGGAGTTTATTTATTTTTTATTCAATCTACATGCTGTCCATCTCATATGGAGGCGACTCTAGGCATCTTACAATCATATTAACATAACAAATACAAACTTCAATAAAGTTGAGGTCCACACATCTTAAACATGCCATGGTTGAGAAATACTGATTCTGGACACAGAGATTACCGGAGTCAACTGTGCAAAGCGTTTTCCGTGTTGCTATATTGCAATTATTTAACTCCACTCTCAATGTTTATCAGTGCATATAAAGGATCTTCTGTAGATTTGATGCAACTCTATTCTCTTTTGTCTTCTCGTGTTTAATGTTTCATTTTTTTATTTTCATTTTCAATGATATGTAATCTGCCATGGCTTTCTCCCTTTCTCTTGTATTTCTCTTCCTACAACTTATCTATGCAACACATAGATAGTTTGATACAGTAGGAAGATACACAAAGAACTGCCATTATTTCTTACCTTTTCTTTCATTGATATTCTTTTGAGTTTTTGTTAATTTAAGTTCCCAGAAATAAGTATGAGATGTGTGAGATACAGGCTTTTGTGAGTTACATTATTACATTTGGGATAGGAAGCATTCACAGACCATCTTTATAAGTTATATATAGTTATAAATATTTTTTGGCATGACAATATCTGTAGCATCACTGAACAGAAAGGCTGCAGTTTTTATGTGGGCTGGTAAAGAAGATTTGTTGGTTTGTTCTCTCATGTACTTGTGAACAGGGTCAAATTCGCCACACACACCTATAAGTAATCTCGAGGCATAATCATGTATGGTCTCAAACAAAAGATTACGTATTACATTTATATCCCACGATGGCCTAATAAATGGGATTATGTTGCAAAAAATCAGCAAACGATCACAGCTCCTAGGATTACAGTTCAATTTTGTTCTACTCTTTGAAATACATTGACCCATCTGAATGAGACTTTGGATGAACTGAGTATGGGACTCCTCCTTTAAGAAGGCCTGGATGCTATGTGTGCTCTGCAAGGGTCAAAATAGTCTGTACATATATTCAAAGATCTAAGGGATGGCACTGCCCATGATTTGATCCATTTATGCTTCCCACCCCCCCACCCCATGTTAGCCTTTGTTGTGTTTGCACTAAAAAGTTTCTCCCGCCATGCTTTATGTAAAGTTGGCTGTTTTTAGTATCTATGATTGCATAGAGACATACTAGCTTTGCCCTGATATAAATTCTTCACTCTTCCATATGCATGTTTTATGTTTTGTGACCTCTCTTTTTGCCATGGGAAGTGTTGTGATGATCCATCATTTTCGGCTGCTGCAGACATCATTTTTTCAGTTCCTCTGGAGGGCATCCAATCGGGGAAGGCTGGTCTAGACCATTGCTATTCTTAGGGTTGCCTGGTATTGTGTACCCATCTGTTGTGACTTATAAATAAATTACTTTCAGAAGGAATAAATATTTGACTCTGATGAGAAAAATACACATCTTTAAAGCGGTATAAATAACTTATCTAAAAGCCATTAGCTCTTTTTAACTTACATTGAGTCAGTAATTTCAATAGAAATGAAAAGATGTTGCTTAGTTTTGGTATGCATAGAAAAGCTATCCTTTGAACATAAAAAAAAACCCTTATGCATCTGATTGTGATAAAGAGAGTGTAAGTGAAGTTATTTGACAATTGCAATTTACTGTAAAGCTTTAAAATATATGTTAGAAACAGCTCTGCATATTTGAGCAAATCCCTCTATTTCTGCTCTGTAAAAAAAATCTTTTAAATAACACACAGATGTTTGATGCTAATCTGTGCCGTTTATGCTTTTACTGTGCATTCCTTTCTGAAAAGAGAAAAATTCTTCTGCATTAACAATTATGCAGAAGATCTTTCCTGAATGCTTTTTTGGCTGCTATTATTAAGAAGAAGAAAAAAACTATGTGCTAACAGCTGTTAGTGTGTGAGAGACTCCTGCCTATTAAGGCTCAGGAAGCATCTGGTCCTCTCTAACATAGAAATAGCTATCAATGAAAATAGTGGTGACTGTGGTTGTTTTATTGAATTTAAACTTGTGCCTGAGATTTTAACATATCCATCTGGTAGTGTGGCTGGGCAATGATAAAATCCTGAAGAAAAGAACAAATTATGGTTTTAATGGCCATATACAATTACCGTATTTTTCAGAGTATAAGACACACCTTAGTTTTTGGGGAGGAAAATAGGGGAAAAAATTACCTACCAGGTATTCATCTGGCTAGCGTCCTTAGTCTGGTCAGCTTCAGCACATTATTTTATCCCCTGGTTAGGGCTTAAAAAACCTTTTTCGGAGGGGGTAGCAATGAAAACAAGCCTGCAAAGACTTAGGGCTGGAAAAAAACAAAAATCCTGCAAGCTGGGAAGATCATTAGCACCTCGTTAGGGCTGGGGAAAAAAGCTTCGAAAAAGCTACATTTGGAGTATAAGACACAACCAAATTTTCAGCCTCTTTTAGTGGGGGAAAGGTGCGTCTTATACTCTGAAAAATACGGTAGTTCATTCTTTCCCAGGGTGATCCGATTCTTCACGCTTAGAAGAGAGAGAGTCACATTAATAGCAAATAAGGACTAGTTTGATCTACTAGTTCAGGGGTGGGCAAACTATGGCTCTTTGAGGACCTATGGACTTCAACTTCCAGAATTCCTGAGCCAGCCATGCATTTATGGCTGGCTCAGGAATTCTGGGAGTTGAAGTCCACAGGTCCTCAAAGAACCATAGTTTGCCCACCTCTGTACTACTTAAAACACCAGGTTAGAAACCAGGAGAGTTTGAGTTCTAGTCCCACCTTTGGCATGAAAGCCAGCTGGGTGACTTCGGGTCAGTCAGTCTCTTAATACAACCCAAATTCACAGGGTTCTTGTTGTGAGAAAACTAAAAGGTGGAAGGAATATTAGATATGTTTGCCTCCTTGAGTTACTAATAAAAATAATAAAGGTGGGAAATAAATGAATGGTAGGTAGATCTTATTTTGTTATCTTTATGTGTTTAAGAGCCTACTGACATCCTACATTTTTAGAAAATTTTAACTAGTGTGCTTATAACTGAACTTGTACAGTTTCTGGCGGATAAAGTCACTCAGATTCAGACAGACCTGGACTCCAATTGGGCAAAGCAAGCCGAGATGACAGGGGCAGATCTTAGCCCCATTTTATGGGAATAGTTTGATCTGGTGACCCCTGAGGAAGTGGACAAAGCCATTGGAGCGGTAAGCTCCACCACTTGTATGCTGGATCCGTGCCCCTCCTGGCTTGTTTCTGCAAGTAGGGAGGTGACCCGAGGTTGGTTCCAGGAGTTAATCAATGCCTCTTTGAGTGAGGGGTTCTTCCCCCGGCCTCTAAAGGTTGCGGTGGTGAGGCCCCTCCTTAAGAAGCCATCCCTGGACCCAACTGACCTTAAAAACTATCGACCAGTCTCCAACCTCCCCTTCATGGGGAAGGTGGTGGAGAAAGTGGTGGCGCTGCAACTTCAACGGCTCTTGGATGAAATTCTCTTAATTAGGAGTCCCCAAACTTGACTCTCAGGCCATTTTCAAAACCCTCTTAAAGCAGTCAGTTCTGTCCTCTGATAAGAGTAAACTCAGCATCCTTCCCTGGGGAGATAGGTGGTTGGTTGGTGAGCATGCTCAAAAACAAAGATGGTATGGGCCCATCTGGTTTTGGCTTGTGTCCTCCCACTCTGCATATTGCCTTCTACCTATTGGTTTCTAGGGCAATGTTTCTCAACTGTAGCAACTTTAGATGCTGGCTGGGGAATTCTGGGAATTGAAGTCCAGACATCTTAAAAGTTGCTGAGCTTGGAAAATGCTGGTCTTGAGAATGTGAGCATCATTATCCATTTCTGCCTTGAAGTCGACACTACAGTTATGTGGTTCCTATTCTCTTTGCAATAATTGGCACCATCTGTTCATGTCACCCTTTTTTTAAATTATTCACAATGCTACTGAACAGTGAAGCTTTACATGCAACCTGCAGTTGGAGGCATCTTGGTTCAGCTGTCAGACATTGTTCAGCACTGCTGTGGTAATTGAAGGAGCAAATCTGAACCATAGCGCCTGCGTTGAATAACTGTAAGACAGTGACAAACTACTTTTCAGGCCTAAAACTGTTGCAACCACTTTTTTATTGTAATTGTAATAATGGCAGCAGTGTCAACAGACATCATCTTGTGTATCCAGATCAATTTTTGCATGCTGCCATAACAGAAAATGTACAGATTAAGCGCTGAAGTATGAAACACAAAAATACAGAACATACTTCGTCTGCTATTTGTCTCTATTTTCATTGTTTTGAAAGTTTCTAGCTCTCAAGATTTTGAAGATGTTGACAGCATGATGGACAGTTGTGATTCTAGTTCCCTATAGCTGATGTTATAATGAAACTTAGTACTTTTAGAATCACAACACCTGTTCCTATTTTGCTGCAACAGACTAACATAGTTCACCCTTCAGGAGATGTTTGAAAGGCTTGGTAGCAAGACGTGAACTGATGTCAAGACACCAATATTTTATTTTTGCAGCTGTTCTATGGGGAACTTATATGGTTCTATGGGAACCAGGTTATCTACGGGACCGCATTCTGCCTCATACTTCCCTCCGACCGGTTAGGGCCCACAGAGTTGGCCTCCTCCAGGTCCCGTCGGCCAAGCAATGCCGGCTGGCGGGCCCAAGGGGGAGAGCCTTCTCTGTGGCTGGCCCCGCTCTCTGGAACCAACTTCCACCAGAGACCCGAACTATCCCCACTCTGCTGGCCTTCCGAAAAGCCGTTAAGACATGGCTCTTCCTGCAGGCGGGGGGTAGAGCTTAATTCACTCGAGCTCACCCCCCAAGTATGTATGATGTTGAATGGTTGTTGATTTCTTATATTGTGTTTTAATTTTTATATTGTTTTAATTACTATTTTAGATTTTGGTTGTTCTTGTATTTTTCACTGATGTACGCCGCCCTGAGTCCTTAGGGAGTTGGGCGGCATATAAGAATTCCAAAATAAATAAATAAATAAATAAATAAACTTCCGTGTCAAGTTGTTAATGTAAATTTTGTTAATGGTGTGCATATAGGACAGTCAAACTCCAAACCTTTGCCTCTTTTTATGTTTGTACCATGTCTCCAGATTGCCTTTCTCTGTAAGAGAGGATAAGAGGGAAGCTTCCATGAACTTTGATAGGGCAGAATCAGTCGCAGGATTTTTAAAAAAAACTATTCTTCAGATTTTATTTTATATTTTTTGCATGCTTTTGCCATAAGGGAAAGGAAGATGGATATGGAGTGACTCATCTTCTCTTGTTTGTAAATTTTTGAATTCTTTTCAGAAGAAAAAGGGGAGGCTATCCTGCATATACTGGCTTTTCAGGCAATTATGAACTCCACTATCTGGAGTTTCATTTCTTCTGAATAAGCTATGTGTTTGTCTATGTAAAATGAGCTTATGACTTAGAGGTTTAATGGATTGTCTTCTATTTTATATTCCTGCCTGGTCATTCATATCAACTAGATTTGTCTTTTGATGACGGCACACTGATCGGAGGTTTGGTTTGTGAAGAAGAGTTCTTAATGCAAATTGTCCAGTTATAGTATTTTCCACTATTTCAGTTATGATTGACACCATATATTGTTAAGTTTAGTGTCAACTACAGGTAGTCCTCTACTTACAACTATTCGTTTAGTGACTGTTCGAAGTTACAACAGCACTGAAAAAAGTGACATATGACCATTTCACACTTTATGACCATTGCAGCATCCCAATGGTCACATGATCAAAATTTGGACACTTGGCTATTGGCAGGGATTTATGATGGTTGTAATGTCCCGTGGTCATGTAATCACTTTCTGACAAGCAAAATCAACAAGGAAGTCAGACTCACTTAACAACCATGTTATTAACTTAACAACTACAATGATTCACTTCAGAACTGTAGCAACAAAGGTTGTAAAATGAGTCAAAGCTCACTTAATAACTGTCTCGCTTAGCAATGGAAATCTGGGGGTCAGTTGTCATAAGTGGAGGACTACCTGTAAAGACATACCTCTTCATGTTTTTGGTTGTCTTGCCGTATCATTTAGTGGATTGTTACCAAGCAGCTGTTTTATGGCTTTAAATATTGTAATTCGGCATGATGTCACTTGTTCTATTAATCTCTGGGATTTTTTTTTTAGAAATAGGTAAATATATGTGTGTGTATGTTGGTTTTATCCTCTGCCCAATGCATTTGTACAAGCATTTTAAGCTGTAATATTTAAAATGAAAATATAAACTTTATACCTAACATTAAAATTAATAAAAGTTTAAAAAACTAATTAACCGCTACAATTTTAGTGAAAATGATATATGTTTGTCATTTAAAAAAAATATTGGGAGAATAGGAGCCAAACATTCTGCGCAGGATAAGGCTCCATGAATGATACTCTTACATTGGGAGCATTTTCAAAGGCACTCCTCCTGCTGATATAAGCTTCTGGATCAGGGGCGGGTTCCTCTTACCTGCCTACCGCTGCGCTGTGCATCATCACATTTCACGTGCACGCTCACTACATGCGTGCGTCCCCTCACACAATTTTGCTTCTGCGCATGCTCAGGAAGCAAAGAAACACCGAAATCTCACGAGGGGACGCATGGGCATGCGTGATTTGGGTGATTTTTTGCCAAATCTCGCGCATCCCCTGGCAAGATTTTGCTTCCGTGCATGCGCAGAAGGCCAAAAATTCAGAAAAAAAGATGGTGCCGTGCGACGGACCAGCAAAGACGGCACGGAGCCGTTGCGCGCAAATTGTGCAATTGGCAGGCCGCTACCGGAACAACAGAGCGGACCGCATCGGTAGTAACCCACTACTCTTCTGGATTGGATCATCATGGAAAAAAATTAGTTATTCAGCTGTATTTTTACCCTATTTCCTCTGTAATCATTTCAAAGGAGTTTACAAATAATTTTCTCCTAAATTCAACAATACTTCTTGTATGGCAGCTCTCTGTTTGCTATTTATCTTCTTCAGCATGTGGTAAACACGGGTGATAGAACGAGGAAGCTTTATTCAGTTTTCCATCTCAGGCAAATGGAGCTGTGTGATAAATTCCTTGACCTGGACTTTTATACTGAACTCATGGGCTGTTCTAACTCTATTCAGAGTGGATTTTGCGCTTTAGCCAAAAGTTTCTTCAAAATTCCCAACCACTATCTTCCAGTTGTTGTTGAGTAGGATATCCACAATGGTCAAGCAGCATACTCCCAAAGCTTGTGGCTTTTCTTAAACATTGCCAGTTAAGAAGAACTGGTTTAGTGGAATAAATGTTATGTCATTTCAGATGTGTACTTTTGTTGCTGCAGTTACTGGTACTTAGAGCTTCCAAGATTTTCACCAGGTCTCTGGTGCATGGCTTGGTTATGCCCATGCAGGTAATCCACTACCTTAAGATCAGTCATGGAGGCATTGTAAGACGTCCAGCAAATAGGCAGAAGTACAAATCTTGAACCTGAATTATTTTTCCAAGTAAGTTGCATTCAGCCTTCTACTTCAGTTGTTTTTGATGAGTGAGACCAGAGGTCTTCAAACTTGGCAACTTTAAGACTTATGGACTTCAACTCCCAGAATTCTCCAGCCAGCATAGCTGGCTGGAGAGTTCTGGGAGTATCTTAAAGTTGCCAAGTTTGGGGACCCCTGAGTTAGACTGTTCAGTAGAGAGTTGATAAGTCAGCATGTATACCAGGGCTGGCTGGTGAATTCTGGGAACTGTAGAGTTCATGAAGTTACCAACTTTGGGGGGGGGAATCTATAGTGAAAACAAAATGGTTTCATCAGACTTTGTATTTCCACTTAAGTTTGCTCCAACCAGTTTTCTGTTTTGTTGCTATTATATATCACAAACTTCCCCTGTACTGGCTGGGAAATTATGGGGGTTGCTGCCCAGAGGTGAGTTCCCCCCTGTTTGGACCGGTTTGCCCGAATCAGTAGCGACCCGCTGTTGATGTCACGGTGACGTCACCGGATCGGTCGGTGCCAGTCCATGGGCGCCGCCATCTTTTTTTTTGAATTTTTTTGAATATTTTTTCTTCTGTGCATGCACAGAAGCTGAGTTTCCGGCACTGCGCATGCATCACCATTTTGTTTTTGGTATTTTGGTTTTTTTTTAATTTTTTCAGATTTTTTTTGTGCATGCACGCGCCCACGAGGCACGGGAGGAAGCGAACTGGCAGCGAGGTAAGTTGGAACCCATCCCTGTTTCTGCCTGAAAACCTTTAAAAGTTTTTGGGTGGAGAAGGAAGCTATGCTCTACTTTTATTGTTTGTTGTTATTACAATGTATTCTTTTTATAATTGTACTTCTGGAATGCATCAGTGCCTGTGCTGGCCTATCCTGTTCTTAATAGATCAGCAAATAAAATTAAATTACAATTTTAATTTAAGAGTACTCTAAAAATATAAATTTCTTTTACCTAGTCATAAAGTTAATCTAAGCTTGGTTTGCCTACATATTTATTCATATTCATATTCTTGTGTGAGAAGTAAAGAACTTTAAAAGCCAAGCTATATGACAAAGAAGAGGATACATTTTGTTATTTAAAAAATTGTTGCCTCCCTAAGGGATACTGTGCAATCTGACTGTAGTAATGCAATCCTATTGAAGTCAATTAGATATTGCCAGTTGAAGGACTATTATTGCTTTATAAGCATCTCATAAAACAATACAGCTAATTTTTATTTTAGACAATTTTTAATCTTGGTTGCCTACTGGTACATAAATCTGTCAGAAGCTAATAGGTTAATTTCTGGAGTAATTATTAGTTAATTAATCATATAATGGTTGCGTATATGAAGGTTATAGGTTCCCTATAATATTTCCAAATCAGAAAACTGTAAGGATGGAAAAATGGATGAATGAGTTTGTTTTCTCTTTAATTATTTATTCATTTATTGTCATTCATTTTGCTGATTTTGATGCTTTTAATAAAAGAAATGGACTAAAACCTTCAGTTTAATGTACATTCCTCCAAATATCTTTTTTCCAACTGTGCCTAGCATATCCATTATTGATGAGTCAATCGGTTTATTAAATTTATATGCCACCCATCTCACACATTATTCACCCTAATATAATGCATTTTAATTTATAAATAGAGATATACTTTATAATATATATATATATATATATATATATATATATATATATATATATATATATATATATATATATATATATATATATATATGTACATACATACATACATATATATATATATAAATATGTACATACATACATACATACATACACACAAACATACATACATACATACATACATATACACTTGCAAATTTGAGTAATGTTTGTAAATTTCAAGTCATAAGTAAGTTTTGCTATGTTCAAAAATGTGAAATCAGATACATCTGCTTTGAAATATGAATTAAATCTCTTTCAAATGGTAAATATCTTTTAATAAGTAAAGTAAGTGTTAAGTATTGTTTTAAACTGTTCCTGCTTGAGGCGGACGATCTAAAATGGGATCAGGAATCAGATATGGGACAGCAAATTTTAGGAATTGCTATAATTTGGTCTTACATTTGGAAAGCTCTGGTATTCTAGTAATATACCATTATACTTTGTCCAGGGGTGGGCTCTAACTTACTTTGCTCCCAGTTCGCTTCCTCCCGCACCGCGCCGGTGCACCTCTCGCGCGCATGAGCAGTGCCTAAAAATCTGGCGGGGGAAGCCAAAAACAAGATGGCAACCGCATGCACAGTGCTGGAAACTCGGCTTCTGCACATGCTCAGATTTTTAAAAAAAGATGGTGGCACCCACGGACCGGCACCAACTGAACCGGTTCCGTGATGTCATCATGACATCACCAGCAGGTGCTACCGGTTTGGGGCGAACCGGTCCAAACTGGGAGGAACCCACCTCTGACTTTGTCTATGTAGAATGTTTACTTTTCTCTCGCTGTTCTAATTTCCCTTCTTCCTATCTGGTTTCAGATGTGTGCTATCAGAAAAACCTGTATGGTCTTTAAGAGGAGACAACACTTTAAAGCAATTCTGTTATTGAATCCAACGCCTAAATTCTTTAGTTCTAAATGTTAAGGCTGTTAGCAGACATGATTTCAGTTTGGTGTGGGTGGTGATTTGACTTGCCTGCCAATCAGTTGATGGTGTCATTGGTCTCCTACCTTGTTTCAGGTACCAGTTACTTCCTCCATTAGTAGTGAAATTTTGTGTGCTGCTTAAAAAGGTTTAATCAGGGAGGAGCTCATTTTATGTCCTGAACAGTTTTGAAGCATGTCTAATAATGTGTTTAAGATTGTCCGTATAAATGATCTTTTTTTAATAGAAAAAAGTATTCTCCTTATGGCTAGCGTCCAAGTTGTGCACCTGCATGTATTTCAGCCACACCCAGATATAGCTATGCAAGCCAAGCCATGAAAAACCGGTATTTTCTATTTGTGAATCATATCTACACCCTGATATGCCAGAACATTTGCTTATAGATCTGTTTCAGTGCACACACCATGTATATGCAGAATAAAGGCAATATTTGGGAAACCGTGATGTACGTTTGAGGTGGTTTCCGGAGATGTTGGAGAGACAAATAATATGGACTCGAATGTGGAAGCCTCTTCTAATTCTCTCGCAAAGGGACAACAGAAAAAAAGGAGTTTCTCATCTCTTTGCTGTTCCTGTGGCAAACATAAAATTAACCAGGTATTAAGAGAGCATTTTCCTGCTTCACATCTGTAGCTTTCCTGTGCTGCTTCCAGGTATCATCCAGGATTATGCAAGAAAAAATATTTCTATAAACCTATCTGGAAATGGGGAATATTGTACTTTTTTGAGCCAGTATTTCGGATGTCTAGGAACTGATCACATATGTTTTAAAAGATGAGGTGTTTGAATGAGCTTAGAAATTTAGTTTTACTAACAGTTGCATTTGATTATTCAAAACCCCCATTTTAAAAAAATGAGATACCCACTTGTTTAGGGTGTAATGATCTTACTGCAAATATCCTGTGATTTGTAAAATAAAGCATAACTTTTTAAAGTGAACTTTTATGGAAAGGGCAGACAAACTTCTTTGAAGATGGCATATTATAAAGAAAAGTCAGGAAGAACTTTTACTTTATGACATAATGCATTCATTTTCCTATTTGTTTGGTGGTTATTTTGTTTGTTGCTTGGATCGCCTTCACCTCTCTTATTCAGATTCTTATTAGGAAAGGATACATTTAAGCAAATGCTTGCATAGTCAGGGAATGCAGTACAGATAGTCCTTAACTTATGACCACAATTGGGAATTCAATTTCTATCCTAAGCATTGTTGTCATTAAGTGAGTCACATCCAATTTTACAGCCATATTGCTGTGATTGTTAAGCAAATCACATCATTTTAATCCTGCAGATATGGCTTCATCATTGACTTTGTCAGAAGACCCCGGGATAGCCGTAAATAGTGATCATGTGACCACCCAGACATTGCAACTGTTGTAAATACATGCCAAAATTCTGCCATACCAGAATTTTGATCAAGTAATTATGGGAATCTTGCATCAGCCATTAAAAAGAGGATTAATCGTAAATCATTTTTTTTTCAGAGCCGTCATAAATTTGAACGATCATTAAACAAATGGTTGCAAGTTGAGGGCCATCTATAGGTATAGAGGAAATAGCTCCAAGTTTTTTGAGGAAGATGTGAATTTGGCAAAGACTTTAATGAGTTCTTTGTTTCTATCCAAATTTATTTTAAAGCTTAAGCTTCGGATACCTGCAATTTTCAGGAGTTGTAATCAGAGATGGCTATGGGGACTGCAAAAAGGAAAGAAAGGAAGGAAGGAAGGAAGGAAGGAAGGAAGGAAGGAAGGAAGGAAGAAAGAAAGAAAGAAAGAAAGAAAGAAAGAAAGAAAGAAAGAAAGAAAGAAAGAAAGAAAGAAAGAAAGAAAGAAAGAAAGAAAGAAAGAAAGAAAGAAAGAAAGAAAGAAAGAAAGAAAGAAGCAATATAACTCCCAAGAATTCAAGGTGCCCACTAAAACATTAAAAGAAAAAAAATGAAATAAGAAATATCATGTTCACAGAACTTGATTGCCTGCTGGTTTAGATTCTCTTTTCAGGGGGAAATAAAACCTCTCAGGTTAGATTTTAAATATGTGAAACAATAAAGCAGGAAGTTTGAATAGTGCTGAATTCTTTTCTATTGTTTCAGTGTCCACTATTAAAAAAATTCAAAATCAGAGATAGGCCTGTTGTATCAATGGTCAAGAGTTATAAGTTATAAAAGAGGTAGTCTGGAATATTTGAAGGCATAAAGTTTCCTACCTCTGGCTAGAGGAACAGGAGTTGAATTTAAGGGAGTTTGTCTTGAAATTAAGCATTGCATGTTCAGTCTTCTCCTTGTCTATTTAAATATGCTTCACTGAAGTTATACAAGTTCTGACATATAAGAATGAATAATGTATATAGCTGGCTTTACAAAAAGACTTTAATAGATGTATCGCCTTCATTGGGTTAGATCTTTGTTATATCTGTTTTATTAATCAGACTTAAGGATTTCAGCTGCAAGGCAGCCCGGTATTCAATTCTGAACTGAACTGGAACCCACATTTTTCAGGAACAAAGTTAATGTTTTGTGTGACTACCTCCACTCTCAATACACTCCATTGAACAAACAATGAAATAATTGATTGAATGGGTAATTGCTGATCAGTTGAAGCCAGTCATCCTCAACCTATTGTGTTCCAAATGTAGTGGGCAGTAATTTCCAGAATGCCTGTATTGAAGTCCACAAAGAGAAAGGTCTGAATTGTTCATCTTTCTATTATTAAAAGCGATGAAAAGGTTGTGTCTGTGCAGCCTACAAGCTGGGAAAAGAGTAATAGTCCTATGGCTGCCCCTGCCTAGGATTCTATTAGTACATTATATCTGAATTATGAATTTGCACATCAGATAATCTAATCTATGCAAATATTTCTTGGTTTCTTTTCCTAACCCAGGTACATTCTGGAATCTATTTAACATCGAGAGGAAACTAAACCAATTTATTCTTAGTCATCTCATCCTCTAATTTAAGATAATTAAGAATTCTAGATTTTGTGGCTTGTAACTTATCCTATTATTCTCCTTTTTGGAGATCGCATCTCTAGGAATCTTGGAGAACTTAAAAGAATTTTTACTGGTTCTAATGAAAATATTATCTTAGAGTGGCTTTATGAATCTAATCCAGTAGATCAGCTTTCAGCTACAATATAATTGCAGCACTTTAGCACCACAGTAAAATTTAGGAAGTACTTCATAGCCAGACAATTAAGATGAAAATTTCTTCAAGCTGACAGAAGAGCAACTACTAATGAAAGCAACAAATATGGAATTCCTTTTACAATTTAGCATAATGATAAAAAAAATTGCAGGGAGAGCTCTGCTTTTAAAATCCCTTTTAACTAGCATTAATAAGAAATGGGTTTGGGAGTAAATGAGACTTGTAGGAATGAATTAAATTACAATAAACCTTTGTGATCTGGAGGAACCCTTTCAAACATTATACTCTCCAATTTCCTGCAGGAGTTCAGGCATGCTGGTAAGAAATCCTGGTGTATGAGCCCAGCTCATTGGAATAGCAGCACGTTGGAGAAATTTAGTGACTAGATTTATTAAGCATTTGTGAATAGGTTGGAGTGCTTTCTGTGCTTTTATGTCAGCAATATAATTCTATTAACCATGCCCCTGGCAATGAAGATGTATGCTATATAAATTCCTTGATGTGTTGTTGTTTTCCAGAGAATGAAAGTTTTGTCACTCTTGGTTTTGACAACAGTAATGCAATTTTGTCTGCTAGAAAAGACAATGCTTAATTGTATTAATTAAAAGGTCATGGTTCTAGATTATATGTGTGTACAGCTAGCTATGCCTTCAACCTCATATTATTTATACAAGCTTAGAGACAGGCTGGTATGTCAAAAAAATCCCCCCCAAGCCATCCTTCCCAGGGTCTTCTGTGCACTTCTTATGATTAAGCAATGTTATTTTCTGTTGATAGGCCTCTGTGGCTTACCTGAAGCTTCTGTGGCTTGCATGAGGTTTTTGAAGCAGCTCCAGAGAAACTTATTCTGTGGCGTCCTCAGCCTCCAAACCCCCTGAAAGCATGCCCTGTTCTCGTACAATTTTCAGAAAGCCTGAATGAAGCCTCTTGCATGAATTTCAGAAGATTTGGAGGCCACGCAAGAGCACACTCTATTCTTGTGCAGCCTCCACAGCCTTTGAAAATCTCATGAGAATGGGTTGTGGTTCAAGAATAGCTGTTGTCGGGTGTAGGTGAATGCGGGTATGCTACTCAAAACATTGTGGCATAACACCTTTGACATTCATGTCATAGGTTCGCCAACACTGGGCTAGTTCATACAAATACTGTTCCATTAGAAACAGTTCATGATTCAGTGCATTATGGAAAGCAAGCCATTATCTTAACTTACTCTGTGAACTAGGCATCACATTATTTGAGCTTAGTAATGGTGTTTTCTTAATTAAATTTTAGAGTTTAGTGTGTTGTAAAAATCCAGGATTAAAGAGACTTAGTGGAATGGGTATAGTTTGCATTGTTCCTATCAAGTTAATTGCTAAAAACTAGACAGAAGAACCTTCGGTAATGGGGAGAAAACATTTTATTTCAATTCTTAAGTGCTCTATTTGTCCTCCAGCCCCCCCCCCACTTTCCTAAACAAATGAACCCCAGAGCTTACTTGGATCATCAGGTTCCAAGTAATATTTGTAGGTCTGTAGAAAGAGGAAAAAAGGAGAGAGGAAATCCAAGCCATTGTAGCCTAGATCTGGTTGCAATTTAATATTTCACTCTTACTGTAAAATATAATCCTTTCATCCAAGAACAGGGAAATTAACAGCCTGCAGATTCCACACCTGCCAAGTTTCCATACAAACAACAGAAGTGTTTTTGGAATTCTTTGAGGAGTATTATATAAACAGAGACATATTTTGTAAGAACCTTTGAGCAAGTTAGATAAACTATTAGATGGGTAAAGGTCCATTGTTTGTCAGCATTTCCATTTTCCCTGTTACAGAGTGAAATAGCTAGAGATACAATTTTTGTAAGTTTCAAGAAGTTTATTCAAAGAAGTTTTGTTCTTGGTTTTTAGTTTTTGAAAGCAAATTATGCTCTAAACAACCCACATTGTAATGAACATCCAAACAAATGACCTCAATGAGTAGTTTGGCTCTATAGCCAATTAGAAAAAAAGAGTAGGATCCAGGAAATTATTGACCAGTCAATGTGACATTCATACAAAGTCCTTCAGCAGATGATTAAACTGCATATTTCTGAGCACTTGGACAGGAATGCAAAAAAGAAAAGTCAAGTCAGTTATGTTCCAACCAAGTCATGTCAGTCTAATCTCATCTTTTTTTTCAACAGAATTGCTAGCTTAATAGACTGAGGGAATGCTGTGGATGTAGTGTACCTTGACCTCAGCATAGCAACCACATCACTCACAATTTCTTCATTTATGAAGAGGTAAAATATGAGTTAGGTGACATAAGTGTTTAATGGATTTAGAATTGGCTGAATGATCGTACCCAAAGAATAATCAAAATGGTACTACATCAGCTTGGATCAGTGATAGGTTGTAAATTATTTAGCCACCAGTGCGCGCTCCCGGCTTCTAATCCAACACTTTAGCCTCTAGACCAAATTGACTCTCATGATTATTATTTCCTTTGTTTATTGTTGTCTGTTTATTAATCCAGTTCTTTAGTTTTTTAGATCGAGCCCATTTGCCTTTTAATGGCCCTGGAAGGAACAACAATTCGATCAAAGTTATCCAAGGAGCTTTAGAATGGAGGTTGCATTTGATAATGGTTTATTACTTGAGAAACAATCCACTGCTACTCAACCTGTGATATTTGGCCTGCCTGGTTGTTTCACAATTGTTAAGAGTTACTGGCTCATGTATGTTTATTTGGTTGCGGGGAGCAGGGTGGGGAGTAGTGGGAAAAATTATGGAATTTTCTCTAAAGAGATGAGTTAGTTTGTTCAACATTTGATAATTTATATACAGGTAATCCTTAACTTATGACCACAATTGAGCCCAAAATTTATGTTTGTAAGTTGAGAAATTTATTAAGAGAGTTTTTCCCCATTTTACGACTTTTCTTGCCACATTTGTTAAATGAATCACTGCAGTTATTACATTAGTAACATGGTTGTTAAGTGAATCTGGTTTCCCCATTTACTTTGCTTCTCAAAAGTTTGCAAAAGGTGATCACATGACCCAGGACACAGCAACCGTCATAAATGTGAGTCAGTTGTAAAGTATAGGAATGTAAATCACATGACTATGGGGATGCTGCAATGGTTATAAGTGTGAAAAATGGTCATAAGTCACTTTTTTCAGTACCGTTTTAACTCCGAATGGTCACTAAGTAAACTGTCGAGGATTACCTGTAAATGCTATTGTTTATGTTATGTTTCCTCCTAATTACATTATATGGTTGATTTCTTAGTTTATGCAGTTTAAATGCTTCTGAAAGCCACCCTGAATATAAACCATATTTAGAAAGTAATGTAAACATGACTGATATAGGTACCGTAGTATGTGTAAAGTATAACTTTTACCATATTATTATACTCCCTTTTGAGTTTATTTATTTATTTATTAGTGAGATTTATATACCGCCTCCCAGTGCAAGCATTCTCTAAGCAGTTTACACCAGTAAGCAATGTATATTTATATTTCCCCCAACAATCTGGGTCCTCATTTTACCTATCTCGGAAGGATGGAAGGCTGAGTCAACCTTGAGCCGGTGAGATTTGAACCGCTGACCTGCGGATCACATTCAGCTAAAGTGGCCTGCAGTAGTGCACTCTAACTGCTATTTTATTAATTAATATCAATATTCCATTTGATTATTTGCCTTTTGGCATTTCTACATTTTATGCCACTACTAATGAAGGCAAGGTATTACAGAACTTGCAATATGAAATGCAAACCCTAAGTATGAATTGATACATTGGTTCAGTGAAACAATTTTTTTAACTCAAATAACATTTCTGCAACATAGACAATAGTATTTCAGTGTTCCTTGTTCATTTAATATCTGCTCCACTATAGCTTGTCTTTCAGGAAGACTGAGGAAGCCTAGTAAGATAATAGGAAGGAATAATGGGAGTTAAATTGCAACACATCCAAGAGTGACCAAAGAGCCAAAACTTGGTTCTCTGAATGATGCTTTATGTAGGCTTTCATCATATAAACTCTGCTTCAATAAATATATGTATATATTTATAGTATTTCTAAACCATCTCAATCTTAAAAAAGATTCTAAGTGGTGTACCTGAGGCAATAAATAGCAAGCCCATTTTTAAAGTGTTACCTAAGTGTTTTAAGTATCAAACTGTCAGTTAAGTGTTACTTAACGGGATGTAAATTAATTTATATATATAAGAACATGGTAGTACTAAACATATTGAAATAGATATCTGTACATTTATTGTAAAGAAAGAAAACTGATAACTTGGAGTATCAAGTAGTTTAAATGCTTTAATAATTAATAGAAATAAATTGATTCTGAGAAGAATTATTCACTGCAGATAATGAAATATTTCTACTACCAAAACCTACCTTCCTTCCTTCCTTCCTTCCTTCCTTCCTTCCTTCCTTCCTTCCTTCCTTCCTTCCTTCCTTCCTTTTTTATGCCTAAAATGCAACTGAAACTAATCTGAAATTACCGGCTTGTATCCTGCAGAAATGTCTGATGATAATATGGCTCCAAATAGATCCATTCACAAGCCTTAACCTTCACATTCCAGTTAGAGCTTACTCAAAATGACACCCTGCACCCCTAGTTTTGTGCCAGGAAGGCAGTTGTTGACTCTTTGGTCCTCATTGCTTTTTCTTCTAAATTTGCAATGACTGGTCTGCTGTTCATTTCTCCTCCTCCCTTCATTCTGCACCATTAATTGGTAGTTGATTTTATCTGCTTCCACTAAATAATGCTGAGGTGGCACCAGTGGCTACATGTGCTGTTCTCTGCATTGAAAACAAACCAAAATCCCAATGACATTTATGTACACAAACTGCAGAGGGTTGAGTTTTTGAAAATCTGTTAGGGTCAACAAACCTTTTGTTTTGTACTCAATGTCACATTCCTGGAGGAAAGATCTAAATGTCGAATGAACTGCTTACATTAAATAATCAATTCCCCTTTTTGCAGGCAAAGAATTTTTTAAATGAAAGAGGTTTTAGAATGATGGCTTGCTGATAATGTATGCTGAGCAGTGGATGACTATAGAAAAGGCATAAGGAATAACGGAAGTGAACTATGTCTGGAGCGTGAAGCGAAAGGATCTAGAGTTTATTTGTGTGTGACCAGTTTGCCCCAACATAATTATGAACCAATTGCAGGATTATATTTTATCCCTCATAGCTAAATCTCCAAAGCCCGTACTAATTGTAGTGGGAGATCAAGATGCCAGAATTGGGCCAAATGATAATACTTTCGTATTTAAACATGCATACTCATTTGACCAAAATTTAGGTAGATTTATTGATTGCTGTTATTTTAAAAGGCCATTGTATAAAGTGTCTGCCTAATTTATCTAGCCAATAAATTCAATCTGCATATATTAAATGGCTTGATTCTGGGTAACAGGCCTACTGAGTTCATATGTTTAAACCTCAGAGGCTTTGGCATGATAGATGACAGCCTGACATCCAAAACCGATAGCACTTGAATTAAATCTTTTTTATTCATTCTACAATTGATAGTCATCCTCTAAGAACCACCTTTTAATTTCTAGATGTGATCTAAGAATAACTAAACAGATTTGCCCTCGGGATATTGCTGGCACAGAATATAGTCAAATTTAAGTGGTTCCCAGGTCTAAATAATTTTATGCTGTCCTATTTAAATTCCCATTACTATTAAAACTATCAAATGGAGAATAGAAATTCTCATGATGTTATAAATGGTGTTGATAAAATATCTCTTCCAGTTAAAGGTTTATTGATTGCAGGTTTAAAATGTATTATCCAACAAATAACAAGTAAAGTGGGTAAATAATTGGTTTGATTCACAGTGAAATCTAGATAATGAGAAGAAATCTACAGAGTGACGAGAAAGCTACATTTCCTATCATTTAAACAATGTTCCTGATCTCCCATGTAGTTATTTTGAAGTTAAAGAAATATACAATTTTGATTCAATTTTAAAAATATCAAAAACATAAGGATACATGGTACAAATTACTCTCCAAACATCAGCTCCAAAATTCTTTGGAGCATATTATCTAGTAATCTTGGTTCAAATGAATTGACTGTGGACATCAGTTCTACTGACGTTTGAGAGTTTCTTTTTAAATTTTCGTTTTTTGAGCAGACCTCATACTGATAATATAGAATTCAGTACTGTCAGCTCTCAATTTTGGGATCCTGTAACTGAAGCTGATACCTTTCCTTGGTTCAACAATTCAAATTAGGGAAATTTTACTTGTATTCCTGAGTATAACTATATTTCCATTGAATTCATTGGAAGGAAACTGACCTGGTGGCCATCTCTATATGTAGTACTATTACCACTACAGGGATTATGTTTTTAGATTGGGATAGACCCATTATAGTTTCAATTTATTAAATAAGGCATCTCCAATGAATCTGCAAGTTTATTTTTTTAATCCAGGGAAGCTATATGCTAGATTTCTAAATAATAAATTAACATCACATCTGGAAAAAGGATAGTGAACGGCAGAACTCCAAGCTACCTTCAGGAAAGGGTCTTCGTTTCAGGACCATTGTTTCTGATATTGCAGAAAAGTATTCCACTCCCTCAGGAGAAAGACTTTTGCTGCATTTATAGCCCCAAGTTGCATTTGACGCTTTCCCTAGATCCAAACTTTGCAAAAACTTAACAAAATAGTACCAGCTAAGTCCTTCTTATAAAAATGAGATGTGGTAATGATGATGTTTTTGCCAACATCATCCCTATGAATGCCAGGGCTGTATTTTGGCCACAACATTATTTAACATCTACCTTAATGATTTGGAGAATTTCTAAATCATGTTGAGGACCATTTCTGTTCTCTTGAAGATTATGCACATTGATGATGCAGTTTTATTCTCCCCTTCAAGATTGGTCTCATACTTCTTTTAACAGCCTTTGCTAAATATGGCAAGTAAAATTCCTCCAAAATAAATTGAGACAAATCTAAAATCCTGATCTTTGAGAGGAAATATATAAGAGCAGTGAATGACTGGTTTTAGATTGTGTGATGAAGGAAGTGCAATGCTTCAACTATCTTGGCTTGAAGTTCACCATTCTCTTTCCTCCCACCACTAATGTTCTATTTTAGGGAAGTCAAAAGCTGCTTCACTTGTGCTTTCTGTTCAAACTATTAGACACTATATTCCATTCATCATTAGAAATATCAATACAGTACTCAACTGACTTCACAGTTATTATACATGGCTTTTTGATAAATATAATAATCTCCGTATTATATCTATCTTATTCAGGCCTACTTTTTGAGATTCCTCTTAGCACCACTAAGCTATGTACCCAACATGGTAGTCCTTTTAGACCCATGTCAAAGCCCATTGGATGGCATGAATAGTTAGCTGCATCTAAACTCTGGCTGAAAATTCATACGTTCTATTCCTCTTCAGCATTGTTTCTTACCTTGTGAACAACCCATTTATGTAATTGGTTTATAATTACATTTTGAAAAATTAGTCAGATGACCTCTCTGAAGATCACCTGCTCCATATAGGAGAAAGTCATATGTTATAACTTACACATCTCCAAAGTGCAAAAGTGCCTCACTAAAAAAAGTCAGACACTCATATACATTGCATATATTAATTGCCTTGTATATACAGATGTAAAACTAGAAGTAATTTTAAATAATTTCAGAACAATTGGAATGTAGCTATCACAGTGAAGACATCCTAGTGAGAAAGCTGAGAAGTTTATTACATGTCTTTGTCTTTATGGGCATGGATTTGGCAACTTGGAGGTGAGTTGGGTTAGCTGACAACATAGTGCTTGAAAATAGTTTTATTTATTTATTTATTTATTTATTTATTTATTTATTTATTTATTTATTTATTTATTTATTTATTTATTTATTTATTTATTTATTTATTTATTTGGCAGTTTTTCTATGCTGCCCTACTCCCTCAGGACTCAGGGCGGCGTACAACATTTTATGAAAACTCCAAACAAATCATTAAAACTACAATTGTTAAAAACAATTTAAAAAAACATATAAACAGCATACATACACGGGGGAGACATCAGATATAAAATCGTCTCAAACTCACCCCGCCTGCAGGAAGAGCCATGTCTTAATGGCTTTTCGGAAGGCCAGCAAGGTGGGGATGATTCGGATCTCTGGGGGAAGTTGGTTCCAGAGAGCAGGGGCCCCTACAGAGAAGGCCCTCCCACTAGGCCCCGCCAGTCAGCACTGTTTGGCTGACGGGACCTGGAGGAGACCCACTCTGTGGGCCCTAACCGGTTGAAGGGAAGAATGAGGCAGAATGCGGTCCCAGAGATAGCCTGGTCCTAAGCCATGTAAGGCTTTAAAGATGATGATCAGCACCTTGAATTGTACCCGGAGACCACCACTTTTCCAAAGTGTGTGAGGCCAAAACTACTCAGTTGTATTCCTAGTTGTAGAACACACTGCCTTTGGAGATACACTAGAGCAGAGGTCCCCAAACTTGGCAACTTTAAGACTTGTGGACTTCAACTCCCAGAATTCTCCAGCCAGCTGGCTGGAGAATTCTGGGAGTTGAAGTTCACAAGTCTTAAAGTTGCCAAGTTTGAAGACCTCTGCACTAGAGTCCTTTGCTCTTGGCCTTTAGGATCATGTTTTTTTCTTTCCCAAGTTAATCTTTACCCTATTGAAAAAGACTAAATGTCTTAATGGTATTTGTAATTTAGAATATATAGCTATAAATATATTGATAAATTTACTTTTTTTCTGTTCAGTCATGTCTGATTCTCCAGGACTGCCTGAACAAATCCCTGGAATTTTCTTGGCAAGTTTTTTTCAAAAATGGTTTTCCATTGTTTTCTTCGGGCCTGAGAAAGAATGATTGGCTTAAAGTGACTCAGCTGGCTTTGTGCCTAAAGTGGGACTAGAACTCATTGGTCTCCTGATTTCTCGCTTGATGCCTTAACCACTACACCAAATTGATTGTTGGTTTACTTATTTTACTTAACATAATACAAATTAAAATGTGCCCACCTTGGGAGTACGCTATTCTATATTAACAGAATGTAACATATTTTTATTATATCAATTATTGGAAAGTTTGATAATTTTTATAATTTTTCGAAGTGTACTGTAATTTTATTATGAAGGAAAATCAGTTAGCACAATTTTATTTTGAAGGATCACCAGCCACATCGCTTGAGCTGCAGGATGATGCAAGCCCATTAATGATTTATTGGTTAGTCAACCATGTTGGGTTATGATGACCTGTCAGATAAGTTATAACATGCTAAAAAAAGGAAGGGAAAGAAAGCTGTCACAAACTGCAAACAGAAAAAATAAGGTCCTGTGTCATGACCTGTCTAATTTACAGCGCAATAATAGTTTGAAAACAAGTTGTACAAAGAAACATAATATTTCAGATAGGTGGAGAGCATATATAACTTGATGTAGGACATAAAATATGACAAGAACTTTGCCAGAAAGATTTTAGATTTTTCCTTTTCCTCTTTTTTCCTTAGTAGTCATTTTTGCTCAATAACTTTCCATTCTGGGACCAACTCATATACTGTAGCTGTTTATTAACAAGCAGTTGTTTGCAGTCACTGTCAATCAATTGCTACTGGAAGTGGTTTCTGATCACCTTGACTGAGGCTGATGGACAAATTATTCTTTTGTGTCTTAATCATTTTAGAGAGAAGATTTCACAATTCATAACAAATAGTGAATATTTGCGCACAGTGGAAGCCCTATATGCTTATAATTAGGAACTGAGCTCCATTAAATGGTGTGGGAAATACTTCTGTAAAAGTAGCGCTGGATTGATTCTGTAATGAAATATAGATTCTCTTTATTGTTTCAGCCTCAAGGGATTTTTCTATACAGCAGAAATGAAGTGTCACCACAGAGTAAATAAAGGGCCCAAATTGTGGCATCTCTTGCTTTTAAAAAATCTGGTAGAGGATGATAGTTGCTACTTTGCTTATGTTCTTACACTGAATTCTCTTTTGCTTTCCACATATCGAGCTGGTGAGCCAAAGAGAAGAATAATCTGTTGACTTATCTTTGCAGATAGACTTCAATGTGGAATCTGAAATATATAATCTTCCGTGTATATTTCAGACTGTTTGCTTATTGCATCACCAAAAAGTGGGCGAGGAAGTTAACAATTTCCATTAAATTTGTATATGTTCCTTTGATTAATTTGGATGGTAATATATCTCATCATAACATACTGTTATGATGAGATACTGAAATACTGTTAGTGTACAAGATGAAGATACTTTCTGGTCTCCTTTTTAAAAATGTCTTAAAACTGAACTTGCCCTAGAGTAGGTGGATTCCAGTGGTTTTTGAACATCCCTGGTCTCTACTCACCTGGTATTTTACATGTGTTTTGTTTGACATGTGAAAAGATAGGAGGCAAGAAAGACGATCTCCATCTTCCAGTATATTTCTTTCAATAATCTTTCTGGGCTCGGTTTCTTCACAAAATGAATATGATAAGCAATCCAAACTAAGATTTGTATGCAAATACAGCTGTCTGCTCTGAAAAAGAACAAAGTGATGCTGGAGTAGTTGCCAGATCTTCAAAAAGATACAGATATCCCAGTAATGCCCTTTTACTGGCATTACTCTCTTTAGGAGAGTTTCTTAAACTTGGTAATTTTAAGTCATGCTAGCTGGGGAATTCTGGGAGTTGAAGTCCATATGTCTTAAAATTGTCACGTTTGAGAAACACTGTTGTAGGTTGTATTAATGGAATCTTGTCTGTTGGAAACCGGGGTTGTCCCCTTTTAAGGACAAGTTCAAGGGAGTGCTGTTTTTCTTTTTCACACATCTTGCTTTCCTGGAGCTGAACAACTGTTTCATCTCTCCCACATGTTTCCCAAGATGAAAACTGCATTTCTCATCAGTGGTAGAGAATATCCTTTTGGAAGGAATATCCTGCTAAATTAGTGTTTAAAATTGGCTATGTCACCTGTAACTGGTAACCATATTATGATTTTATTGAAAAATTAGTGGTTCACTTAACAACTACCTCAAAAATGGTCTTAAAATTGTGTTGGTCATGTGGGTCACCCGATTTTCAACTGCCACAAGTTACAACAGTGATGGGTGAACTCCATTATGGTCATAATTTGAGGACTATCTATAAAAACCATTAGCTAAATAACTCGTGATAATAATATGTTTATATGCCCTTTGTCTCTTCTAATTATCAAATTTTATTTTTTGGTTTCTGTAATGGTATGTAAGTATGACCTTGAGAGACAAGAGGAACGGATGAAGATCAGGCATCCATCATGCAAAAGGTATATTAGTCCATAGAAGCAGAGTGGGTGTTTTAGAAGGGAACCTCCTTAGTTTTCTTGGGGAACAAAAGGGCAAGAAGGAAGAAATAATTTCACACTTTCAAGGTTCTGATAATGTATCCCTCTAACAGTGATGGCGAACCTATGGCACCTGTGCCACAGGTGGCAGGCAGAGCCGTATCTGAGGGCACGCAAGGCGTTGCCCTATATCAGCTCCAGCTCTGATTTTTGGCCGTCTTTTCAGCTGTTTTCGCTCTCCCCAGGCTTCAGGAAAGCATCCTGAATCCTGGAGACGGCGAAAAACGGCCCAACTGGAAGTTCGGAAATGAACTTCTGGTTGGCCCGTTTTTCGCCGTCTCCAGGCTTCAGGAGGCTTTCCTGAAGCCTGGGGAGAGTGAAAAACAGCCCAACGGGCCAACTGGAAATCCGGAGGCTTCAGTGAGGCCTGTGCGCATGCGCGGGGGGCAGGACAGGGTGGTGGTGCGCATGCTTGGGGGCAGTGTGTGCGTTGTGCGCATGCGCAGGGGGAGGGCATTGCATTATGGGAGTGGGCACGCGTGTGCATGCTATCTCGTGCGCGCGTACCCTTTTGGCACCCGAGCCAAAAAAGGTTCGCCATCACTGCCCTATAACAAAGATAGGACTAGAATTCATTGTTGTTCTCTTTGTTTAGACTACCTAGAAGGGATAGCAGTTTCTGACAAAAATAAATTCTTACATATCAGGACAATAAAAATATTGAGATATTTTACAGCGCAGCAGTAAAAGTAATTTGTATTACTTTAGGGTTTTAACCAATAAAATATATTGAAACTAAATGCATTCAAGTAATGTTTTAAAAGTTGGTATTCCTCTATTTTTAAGATCTCTATAATAATTGCAACATCACAGGGCATGGGTCAAGGATTCAATAATCTTTGAACCACATAGATGAATATTTTCTGCATAGGCGATCTTTTTAAATTTGCCTTCAAGGGACTCTTCATGGTAGAATATTAAATTGCAGCAATAAAAAGGCTTGTTGATATTTACAGATCATTAAATCTCCTAATTATCTTGCTGGTTTGAAGGGATATGTATAATTTTCTAATACAGTCCTCAAAAGTAATTCACTCACCTCCATTGCAGCATTACATTGAAAATCTCTTTTTTTAATAATTAACGTAGCCTGATCCTGTCCCAGAGTCTGTAATGTCCTGAGGAGAATCCATAATATTGCAAGTTTTCTTTAATTTTCTGCCTCTAGGTAGCATGAAAATTGTTCAGTAGCATTCAAGAAAGTTTTGTACATGCAAAAGTTTTATAGCAGTGATGGCTAATCTTTTCTGCACCAAGTTCCCAAAGCGTGCACGCGCCTGAACCCCCAAAATGCAATGCATGCGTGGCCCCTGAGCATGCACCCAGCCCCCATGCATGCACCCCCCATGCATGCACACATGCCCCTCGGGCATGTGTATGCGCCCCCCACTCACGCATGCACAGCAGAGACCCGAAGACCAGCTGGCCGGTGGAAGGCGCATGCGTGGTGGAGCTGAACTGGGACGAAGGCTCGCGTGCGATCAGAGAGGGCGCTGCATGCCAGCTCTGGCACACGTGCCATAGGTTCGCCATCATGGTTTTATAGTATACATACTATAATGGGATTCTTAAAATAAAAAAATCCTTTCTCTAAAGAGATTAGGCTAGTGGACAACTTGATCTCTTCCATCACCTAAGAAAATGACGTGATATTTTATTTTCATGAAGCAAGAGAGAGAAATTGATAAAGGTAATTTGGAGCCAAACATTCTACCTGTGCCCATTTTAAGCTGCCATTATTAGCTTTTTGTGTTAGCTTGGCATGTTTGCCAGTATTAATTCCATTAATAATGGAGATGTATTTTCAGAACAGCAATCACTAGGTTTAGTTAAAATTTTCCCATTCCAATTTTTTGTTGCATTTCATAAGCACTGTGGTACACATACAAGTGCGCTCTCTCTCCCCCCCTCCCTCCCCCCTCTCCTTCCATGTGTTAGATTTAGTAAGATTTAGGTCTCCATGGTATCAATAACTGGTTGACCTTGTCAGAACAGGAAAGTTGGCAGAGTTAGGTTTAGTACTTGGACAGGAGTCAATCAGGAAATTCCAGGACTATAGACTAGATACAGAAATGAAAACAATCCCAAAAGAATGCAATGTTATGTCTTTCTAAATTTTAGCCAAAATCCCTACTTGGGTACATCTCTGGTTAAGGGTTAAGGTTTGACTTGAGGAAGAGTTTATTTTTATCCAAACAAGAAAATCCTTTTAGCTGTGCACTAAAAATATTCATAGAGCAAACAGCAGGATAACAGTCAAATATCTATTTTGAAGGGCATCAGTGGCTTCTTCTTAAGATGCCATAAATTAGAAACTTTCCCATGTTGCTTATGACCATACTTTTAAACTAACAGGATCACTTTATGTACACTTGATATTTTGCACTTTATAAACCTTAAGTACTAAGATACATTCGCTCTCTTTTTTCTTTTCTTTTTTGGTCAAAAGCTTGGAATTACTTGCTGCCTGTAATTTTCTTGCCGATAACCACAAACACATATTAACATCTCTCTGGTGGTCTCTTGTACATTGGGGGCGGCCACTTAGAAGTTGTTTAAGCTCTTTCTGGGTAGCTGTGAAGATATCACAGCTTAATAGAAAAATGTGTGCTTTACTGCAAAAGGACATAAGTTCAATCCCTGCTTTTATCAGGTAAGGCTGTCTGAAACTCAGTTTGATGTACATTCTGCTGCTCAAACAACAATGAGGGATATAGGTTGGAATAAGACATCTTTTTGTCTGCTCCTGGAGCAGATGATTTACAGAATGCCACTTCAGTTGTCCAAAGCCAAAGGTTTGCTTGTGATGCAGTCAAATCTTAATAGGTCCGTGTTGTACGGTGCTCCCGTGAATAGCTGATTATAAATGGAAACAGCATCAAATTTTGTACTTTATGGGTCAATCAATTGTAGAGTGAATTAATTTTCATGCTTCTCTTTAGTGAACAGCAAAGGTAAATTTATATTGGTTCACTCCTATTGTACAACTTCGGTCTTCAAAGTGTTGAAGTATAGTCTCAGTCAATGGTGATCAGTGGTCGACATTATGGTATTTACAGTTTGTTATTCAGCAACATCTCAAGGCACACAGGCTCCCTTTCCCTGCTGGAATGTGACAGTGATGGTCACAAGAATTCAGAACCCATTTCTGTAATGGGATTCTACTTTTCAGTCTTTATGTTCATTGAAATCCTGGTCAGCATTAGCTTTCTCAGTTCTTATCTCCAAATACCTTGTTTTAAAAAGAGGCGTTTTTAGGTTGTGTATTATGCAACCTATTCCTAATCCCCTGTCATCTAATAGAAGAGTCTGTTTTTGACACCTTTAACTTTCACCAGCAAACCATGAAGTATTTATGTGTGTGTATATTTTTGTATACATACCAGATACAGTGGTTCTACCCCATCAAAATAGTACAATGGAAAGCAAGTTAGTATCAAATAAGATAATCAAAAGTTAAAGACTATGTAACAAATTAAGATTTGAATAGAAATAAATAAAAAAGCAATTATTAGACGCAATAATTGTATTTATTTGTCAAATTTATTTGGCCACCCCTCTCACACAAAGTGACTCTGGGCAGCATACAATAAAACCTGCTATTAAAGCTTACTATAAAAACAATTAAAACAATTAAATATAGATAAAAAGAAGACCACAAGTAGAAGAATATCGCACATAATACAGCCAACACATAGGTTCCCTATTGGCAGCCAATTCCGAAGCTTGTTAAAAATGATGTTTTAAGGCAGGGGTTCCCAAAGTTGGCAACTTTAAGACTTGTGGACTTCAACTCCCAGAATTCTCCAGCCAGGGAGTTGGAAGTCCACAAGTCTTACAGTTGTCAAATTTGAAGACTTCTGTTTTAAGGCTTTCTGGAAGACAACAATGATTGGAGCTAATCTCACTTTGGGATGGATGATGTTCTATAGGGCGGGAGCTATTTCAGGTAGGACAGTTATTGTCAAAGGCACATTGAAAATGTATAAGAAACGAATACTACCAAGACATTTGCAGCATAAAGAATATTATATAAGAAGGGTGGGAGTCCTGTTCCTGTAGGCACGTGAACCTGTTACATACAAATAAAATATATAAAACAATTAAAACCCCAAGGTCTTGTAAAATGCTGTTGACATTTCACATCTTTTATAAGATCATCAAAATATCATAAAATTCCAGCATTCTCCAGTGAGATTTCATGATTTTTTAAAAAAAGTAATTACATGCTGTTTGGGGGGAACTAGGGGTTCCTTTTGTAGTCTGATTTATATCATAGTACCCATGAATACCTCTCATTATCCTGGGTAATACTCTACAAATATTTTGGATCAATTTTTTTGTGTGTTTCCAGTATCTCCCTCGATATTATTAATATAAGCAGTCTCTGCCTTGGAGCTAATAACCTAAAAGACAAAACAGCCTAAGAAGGAAAAAGAGGTGAGAAAAGAAGAAGAAAGTTGAATTTTCTGTTTCTGCTGTTCATATTTCATCCTGAACCATCAACAAGTTGTCTATTACAAGTCAAAGCTCAGAATTCTGATTGGGCTTGCTGAGATTGTCATAACGTTGTGTGTGTTCACCTAGCTCCTTTTTCACACTTACTCTTCCATAAAAGTTTTCCAGTTGCTTGGTTTCTTGGCAGGCTTTCTTTCTATGCTCCATGCAGAAATTGCTCCTGTTTCTTTGAAGCAGTTGCCAGAGCTTTACCATACCACAAATTATCTGATGAAACTGAGGAGTGGGTAGATAAGCAAACTGTTGTATTCAAATACTGTTCTTTGATATATCTGGGCTTGTAACTCTGAATATATTTATTTTGCTTTGCTGGGGGAAATATTCTCAGCATTTGTGCTGTGCTTCTCCTTGATATTAAAATAGTGTGGTTGAGATACAGGAACTAAAAGCACCACCTCACATAAATTCCATCTAACAGATCCAAATCTTGACATGGGCTGTTTACTGTATGAAATATGGAATCCTCTCTGTTGGATTGGATATTATTTGCAACTTACTATGCTTTAAAACCTTGGCTTTTATCCTGATGTGTGCTCAGTTCTCTTTGAAAAAAGCTTCAACACTTGGTGACATATACTATATACCACATATCTATCATGACTCATTTCTGCCTGCTGTAACCGTGGAACACGGTATAGACAGAATTTGGCAGATGAAATTCTGCATTGCATCCAGAATGAAATAAAGTCACAAAAGACGAAACATTTTGAGTCCATGGTTTTCCAAGAAATCAACCATTTCCCTTTTTCATGGATGAAAATGACATTTGTAGAATTTCCATATGTGTACTAATTATCACTGTGAATCTTTAGCAATCTATGCACATTGATAAAGATTCTGTACTTTTTTTTTTGTTACCAGCTTAAAAGACTGCTTCTGTTGTGATAGCCCCTTGAGTTTTAAACATAGTATTGGAAGGGAGGCATTTATTAAAATCAAAACGAATGCATGGATCTGCATTACAGCACATTGGTTGAAGTTAACTGTTCTTTTCCACAGATCTGAGCTCTTTCCTTATTCAAAACAATTAGAAGTCAATATAGTTTAGGACAGTGATGGCGAATCTTTTCGGCACTGTGCCCAAACCGGAACACATGCGCACCAGCCAGCTGGTCTTCGCGTGTGCCAGAGCACCGGAAACCCGAAGACCAGATGGCCAGCGTGCGCATGTGCACAGGCCAGCTGGTCTTCAGGTTTCCCATGCTCCAGTGTGCGCGAAGACCAGTTGACGTGCTGGAAACTCAAAGACCAGGTGGCCGGCGCGCGCATGCCCACAGGGCTCTGCGTGCCACCTCTGGCACACGTGCCATAGGTTCCCCATCATGGGTTTAGGACAATGTCACAAAATCTTCAACATCTTAGTTTTTTCCAGGGAGGCATAACTAATAATGGCCTATGACTGTGCAGTCAGCCCAGTTACACAAAGTATTGAAGACTTGGGAGCCCAACAGAACCAGTCTGCTCTACTCAAGAACATGCCTTCAAGATGCTATTGAAACTATAGCTCATGTTTTGCTATATCCTCAAACCATATATTCTTTTAAATATTAGTACAAATAGATGCATAATACTTATAAAGTAGTCCTAAAATTGCAGCACTAATCCTGTTTTGGGAAAAATATGACGATAGTATCTCTTTTGCTTGTAGGGATTCTGTTTTGGTGTGCTGAAAGATTGGCTACAATACCTTTCTGCAAGACTAGTACATTTTTTCAACGATTTGTACTGAAAAGGCTAGAAGGAGGCCTTTCATTAAAACTTAAAAAGAGCCGAAAACCAATTTTATTGTTGGGCATTTAAGCTCCTTCATTTTCCTAGTTTAGTTGGGCATTTACTTTGCCTTCATTTGTTGCTCTAATTATAGGAAACTATTCTCAATTGCCATCCATGTATTTTGAACCATTTTCATTTGTATAATTTTATCTTTCCAAGGCTAATGATTAAAATACCGTGCCCCTTCATGCATGTATTCTGATTGAAACTTCCATTTAAATTAATTAAACAAACAAAAAGCAACTAGCTAACCTTTGGGGCTATATTTAATTAAACTCAGGAGACTACTTTTGTCATTATCTGGATAATTGATTAATAAGTTAGTTTTGAACAGTGACTTAGTGTTAATAATTAGGCATGTTTTCTCCATTCTAGAGTTTACATTTTCTTTACAAATGGGAAATGGAGCTGACACTTGGCATTTAAGCCCTGCTTTATCTATCCATGGAACATTGCAATGGCAACTTCAAAAAGGAATGTACACAATCCTAGGGCTTGAATGTTCTGTGCTGAAGCATACTGGTTTTTTTTTTAGAAGGATGGTAATGCAAGCCCTCAGTAACTGGTTTGTAGCCAAACACCTAAAACACATGTCCTCTAAAACAATTAGACTTTTTGCATTCTGTAGGTGGACTCTAAAAGAACTGGCTTGAATGAAGAGCTTGGGGTGTTTCAGAATGAATGACTGTAAGGACAATCCCTTAGAGCAGTGATGGCGAACCTTTTTTGGCTCGGGTGCCAAAAGGGTGCGTGCGTGCCCACACCCGTAATGCAATGCCCTCCCCCCGGGCATGCACACAACCCTCACGTTGCCCCCTGCGCATGCGCACAATCCCCCACGCTCCCCCCCCCCTGTGCATGCACACAGGCCTCACTGAAGCCTCCGGACTTCCGGTAGGCCCGTTGGGCTGTTTTTCGCTCTCCCCAGGCTTCAGGAGGCTTTCCTGAACCGTGGGGAGAGAGAAAACAGTTGAAAAGAAGGCCAAAAATCAGCTGGCCAGCGCGTGCATGTGTGCTGGAGCTGACATAGGGCAACGCCTCGCGTGCCCTCAGATATGGCTCCACATGCCACCTGTGGCACGCGTGCCATAGGTTTGCAATCACTGCCTTAGGGTGATGCCCATAGAGACATTATAATTTCTGTTCAATTTACATTCCTACTTAATGTATCCTGTAAAATGCTTTGCAAATTAGAAAGGCATTTGGCGGTAAGAAACATGAGGCCCTCCTGCTATTTGAAACACCATGTATCCTAATTCACCTGTACAGGGGCAAGGGATTGGGAAGGGTGTCATTCAGAACATCGGGAGAGGATCAAGTTTGATTATGTGTCATCAAGTGTGTGTGTGTTTTTTACTCCTGGCAACCACATAGATAGATTTTCTCCATGATGATCTATTGCTAACCTGCATTAGAGTTTTGTTTTCAGAGAGTAGGGTCATCACATATGTGTCCAAAATAAGTTAATTTGGGCCTGGACCTTTGTGCTTATACTTTGTGCTTACTCTGGTTTGATTTGTTTGATCATCTATCAGTCTATTTTCTTTGCTTTCTATGGTGTTTTCAGGAGTTTTCTCCATAACCAAAGTTGGAAGGCATCAATTCTCTTCCTATCCTGCTTCTTTAAAGTCTTTTGCTCCCATAGAGTCATGGGGGATAACATTCTGATTTTCATGAGTAATAGACATATAATGATATTTGAATAACTTTTCCAGCTACTCTACTGAGTGCTAGTTTTTGGCATATCTCTTGTTCTTTTACTACTTATTCCTTTTATAAATGATTAGCATTAATAGAAGTTATAAGGCCATTGCTCTAACCCTGTAGACGTTTTGTATATAATTACGTGGATTGTGTGTATATGTTTACTTCTCTTCTGTCATGTTCCCCTCATATGCTAAATAAATTAATAGAAGAGAATATTTGTAACTCTGGTTTTAACTCTGAGGTTTTTGAGCTTGGGTTGTTATTTTTCTTTGCAGACTTTTCATTACCAAACTAGGTAACATCATTAGTGCTAGGATTAATGATTAGCATTAATTTGCCATTATACAAACATAACATTTTGTGTAAAGAAGCTCCCATAAAAATATTTTAGTGGGTTGTACAGAATTTACTTTTAAAAGTATTGATGATGATAAAAGTAATTGGTCTGCAACATACAATATGTATTGAAATTCACTCCATTGCCTTAGCTTGTAAAATCATCATCAAAATATGAGCTGTTTTCAGAAATCAGAAATGGCGTAATGTAAAAGTTGGCCAACAATCAAATTTATAATCACTTCATAAAGTATAAAGAGTTTTAAAAGGACATTTATTGGTTTCTACAATATACCTGAATATTAACCATGTACGCTAACCATTTAAAATAGTAATGTCCTCAGTTTATCTGTTGTTAATGTTCCTCCACCCTACTGCTATTTAGGTGTGCACATTTTGCTTTTAATGCAGTATGTGCATCTTTCACTTTTGCTAATTCATAAAAACAATAGGAGTGAGAGAGAGAAGGAGAATAAATATTTCTTAGCGAGTTCAGTTTTCAACTCTGGACTAGTTCTAAAAAGCTATTTTGAATTTTTATTATGTGACTATGATCCAAATTATTGATTACTTAATTCTGTAGAGAATTATACAGTTGTGAAAATTGTATTCTTCACTACTTCACTACTCTGGTTTGACTCTGCCGCCCCTTCCCAGAAATAAGTTATATTTTCTGGATCTTGGATTGTTGAGACTGAGAGTTAGCAAGAGTGGTATATTTTCCCACTGAATTCTAGAAATTCCTTTTCTTTGGTGATAAACAATATGGACCTAGGAATCTCATGGGCGCAGGTGGTGCATCACCACCTCCTATCTCAAATTACATATTTGGATTCTTGAAACAGAGTATACTTCCCTTTTATTCCCTGAAGTCTCACTAAGGATGCTGTTGCAATAACCAAAGGAATGTGAAACCTTTGACAGCAAACAGTAAGCTTTTCTTTAGCAAACATATACCCCACCTTTATTCTACTAAGAAGAAATATAATAAAAAATATTAATATAGGCAATATTTATATATCTTTCTCAAGGTGAAACTGAAAAATAGAGACAAGAGGCAGTGTTTACAAATTAAAATATTGGAATAAACTGTGTTCCGCAATAGTAGTAGTGGTAGGCATGTTAATCAGTTACGGCCATGAGAATCTACCGTGTTTGTGCTTTTTAAGACTTTAAGGAGGTGAGGCCTACATTATCTGGGGCAGATTCATTGCTTACTCTAATCAAAGCAGTTGAGAAGTGGCAGAGTGCATGTCTCTCATGCAAGTGAGTCATTGTTGCATGGCAAGAATCACTAAGGGATTTAGTAATGGGTTTGGCATGCACATGTTAGAAGAGATGGCTGATTTTCTCTCTCTCTCTGTCTCTCTTGGGACAAGAACCTTTCAAGTTTGCTCTTGTCTGATTTCTCCTCTCCGATGCTGAAAGGCAAATAATATATGGAAAGACGCCATGAAGCTAAACCTGATTGAGCCTGTTTTCTTTGGCAGTCACTGGCTGTTGCTTCTTACATGCTTCCTCCTTAGAAATATTTGTAGAACCACCTTTTTTCACACCTCACGAGCCTTAAGAGTTGCACAGAAACTTCTTTGTACTTTATGAGCATTTTGCTGAAATTGGTTAAAATTAAATGGTGGTTTCTAGATTTACTCTTTAAAAAGGAAAAACAACTATGATACATAATTTAGGAGGGCAGAATGTATTAATTACTGGTATGTTTGTAACTGCTACAAAGAAGATAGGTAGTAGCTGCTTCTTCTTCTTTTTTCCTGAATCTATTCTGTTTTTGCTTTTTCTTCTATCTTTCCTAGTTTTCTTTTTATATATTTCAGGCTTTTCTATATTATTTTTTGTAACTTTAACTTCATCTAATTTTTCTTCAAATATATATTTGTATATTGTATACTTCAAAAATTCTGTTCAAATAGATATTTGAATATATATTCAAATATACGGTAGATGGTGTGTGTGTGTGTGTGTGTGTGTATGTATCAGGGGCCGGTTCCTATTTTTTTACTGCCACTCTGGGCGTGGCTTATTTTGTGGGTGTGGCTTTCCAGCCATGTGACCGGGTGGGCGTGGCTTGCCGGTCATATATTAGTTATTTCAGAGAGATGTTACTACTATTTTTGCTATTTTATACCTTACATGAAAAGCTTTGCATACAAAGTGTGTGTTACACCATGGCAACACAGCAGCCTTTATATGCAGAAAATACTATAGTTAAAAGACAGGCAAGTCTCATACAGCATTTTTTGTTTCAGTCATGGATTCCTTAGACGAAAATATTGAGGACTGTTAAAAGAACAGTATCTTTTAACAGTCCTCAATGTTTTCGTCTAAAGAATAACAGTATAAAACTGTATAAAATTAACAGTATAAAGGTTAAGCTTTCGGAAAATGCCCACTTTTGGAAGCTTTAGGCAAAAGCGAAGAAAAAGTGTCAAATGCGAGCTTCTTCCTAAGAGCTGAAGTGGTGCAGTGGTTAAATGCTGCGACTGCAGGCTGACTGCTAGTTCAGCAGTTCAGCTGTTCAAATCTCACTAGGCTCAAGGTTGACTCAGCCTTCCATCCTTCCGAGGTGGGTAAAATGAGGACCCAGATTGTTGGGGGCAATATGCTGAACTCTGTAAACCGCTTAGAGAGGGCTGTAAAGCACTATGAAGCGGTATGTAAGTAAAGTGCTATTGCTATTGCTATTATTCTTATTTTCAAGGAAAGACTTAATTGTCAGGTTTCTGGGCATGCGCAGAAGAAATTTTTTTTTAAAAAAATTGTTTTTTAAAATGGCGGTGCCCAGGCACTGGCAACCGACCGCACCGGTACTGTGACGTCACCAGTGTGCCGCTACCGGTGCTATAGAGTGGACCGCACCGGTAGGAACCCACCACTGATATATATGTATATATATATATATATGTGTGTATGTGTGTGTGTGTGTATATATATATATATATAATTTGGGTGTGTCTTATACACCGAATGTAGCCCCACCCCCACCCTTTGGCCTCTGCCTGCCAGCAATTTACCTCTTTGCAGCAAACAGCAGCAGAGCCTGATTTGCACAAGAAACTAATTAGCAGCCTCCCGACCTACAGCTGATTGAGGCTTGCAAGCCACGTGGTAAAATGAAACTAACTTCGGTGGCTGTAATGAGACAAATTGCTGGGAGATAAACTGCTGGCAATCTTAGACTGCTGAAATTGCAAGGAGGTAAGCTGTAACTGCTATGGCCTAGAGGTAGAGCTCTTGCCTCACAATCAGGAGGTTCTGTTAATATGTTATTTTGTTAAATGTTTGTAGAGTGTTCAAATTATTAGACTTTTTTTTATACTGCTTTATTATTGTTCTAGACAACTTAACAAAATGAAGAAGTTTTTTAAAATAAATGCTTGCTCTGAAGAGGCCCAGTGCTATTGTATCTTCTTTTAAATAGCAGAGAATACTTCAAGAAAGCCACATCAATTTTAAAGATCTGTAAAAGTATAATCTGAAATGTCCTGTTTTAGTATTAAGTATTAGTATTAAAATAAGGCAGCTGAATTAAACCCTGACTTAGTCATGTTTGGAGTAGATCTATTTAAATAATTGGGAGGAGTTAGTATGATTACATTTAAGAAAACTTTCTGAGATTAATATACTGCCATAATGTACATTTCTCCAATTCTTTGCTATTTCTATGGGTCAGGCACACATGCACAGAAATACACAGCAAACAGTGTATATCATCTGTACTGTTTGCTGTTTGGCAAATTGCTGGGAGGCAGAGGCCTTTTTTCCTTGTTTTTCTCCCCCAAAACGAAGGGGCGTCTTATACCGCGGTGCGTTTTATACTCCGAAAAATACGGTATATATGTGTGTGTGTATGTATATACTGTATATCTATCTCTCTATCTCTATCTCTATCTATCTATCTATCTATCTATCTATCTATCTATCTATCTATCTATCTATCTATCTATCATCTATCATCTATCTATCTATCTATCTATCTATCTATATGGCAAAGCTTTTTGTGCCAAAAGTACGCGCACGCACCCCAGCACTCCCGCATACCATCATCCATAATGCAATGCACAGACCCCTGCGCATGCGCGCACGCACACACCCATGCACCCCCGCAATCATGTGCCCCACACCATGCATGCACCGTGCATGCACCCCACACTGCGCATGCACGCGTCCACTGCGCATGTGCCCCTGTACCCCGTTTTGGATCAATCTTTGCCAGCAGGCAGCAGCGGCAGCAGCGGCTGCTCCTGCCAGCCTTGCGCTCCGGGCAGCATCTAGCCAGCCAGCTAGCAGGACCGCAGAGGAGTGAGCCGCCCAGCCTGCTGCTGCTGGCATGCCACCCTAGGACCAATGCTTTGCTCTGGGCACGAGCGGGTGTAGTCCAGCTCACGTGGCCTGCCCCTCTCGGGGACCGCAAACTGGCTTGCCCCACTCGGCCTGGCTCCCAACCCTACCACCAGCCACTCTTACCTTACGCGGCAGTGGCGGTGCCTCCTCCTCCTCCTAGCCATGACTTTCAGGCCGAAAGCGCAGCCCAGCGCTCCGAGCACGGGTGAGGCTGCTCATTGGCGCTTGCATGGTGGGCAGCAGATTGTGGCTCTACTGGGCACCACTGGGGCGAAAGTGCGCAGCCCCTACTTGGGCACTGCCAGGCTACGCTTTCGGCTTGCAAGTCGCGGCCAGGAGGAGGAGGTGCCACCACCGCCGCGTAAGGTAAGAGTGGCTGGCGGTGGGGTTGGGAACCAGTCTGAAAGCGCAGCTTGGCAGCGCCCAAGCAGGAGCTGCGCACTTTCACTCCGGCGGCTGGGCGCACAAGGATTCCCAACCCTTCTTTTTCTCCCTCTTGCATTGAATCCAGCCAACTTGCTTTCCCCCAACCACACTTGGTTACCCTGTTTGTTTTCATTTAGCTGCCGCTCGAACTCGTAGAAGTCCAATGTGGCTAGGGGAAGTAGTAGTGTGCAGCAAATACTGCCCTGCTGCCCTGTGCACTCAAGCCGGCCGGTCGCTCCTGCTCTTCCCTCTTAAACTGCTGCTGCCGCTGCTGCTCTTCTGGAGCCTCGCTTCCTCCTCCCCCCCTCAGCGAACTTCAGACCACTTCAGGCTCGTGCCAAATTAGGCAGAGGGAGGGGGATGGTAAAGAAGAGGCGGTTGCTGGGCGCACGAGGATTCCCAACCCTTCTTTTTCTCCCTCTGGCGTTGAACCCGACCAACTTGCTTGCCCCCAACCATACTTGGTTACCCTGTTTGTTTTCATTTAGCTGCCACTCGAGCTCGTAGAAGTCCAACATGGCTAGGGGAAGGAGCAGCGGACAGGGCAGCCGGCCGCCCAGCCAGCAAATACTGCCCTGCTGCTCTTGCCCTTCCCCCTGCAGCAGCTGTTGCTGGTGGTGGTCTTCTGGGACTGCGGGGCTGCACAGGAGGAATGCCAGAGACAACGCACCGGCTGGCTAGTCTTCGTGCGCACATGCACGCCAGAAACCAGGCGACCAAGTGGCCGACACGCATGCGCGCACTGGAAACAGGAAGATCATCTTCCTGGAGCACGCATGCACAATGGGTGGCTGCTTTTGTGGTTTCCAGCATGCAGGTGCACAAGAAAACCAGCTGGCTGGCGCGCCAGAACCTGGAAGAGCAACAGGCAATGGCTCTGGGTTCCCGGAGAAATGGCTCTGCATGCCACTTCACGGGTCTAGGGCTACCACATTTCAGATACAGAATTCCAGTTGACTTAAATGGCAGCAAAGAGAGAGATAAAATTGTATTTTTTTAAATTATCTTCTGCTCTTTTGAATTTTTGCAGCCCAGTTATGGTAGCTCAAACATTAATCATGCTCCCCGAATTACTGCAGCATTTCTACACTAACAGAAGCATGATTTCAGATCAAATTCAAATCATTTGTGAGAATTTGGAGAGTAGAAAATTAATATTCTGCAATTGCTGACATTTATCAGAACAGGTTTATCCCCCTATTGGTTGAGATTTTCAAAAAATGTAGAAAGATTTAGTCAGGTAGAGCTTAACTTTTTGGAAGCTATGCTGATTCTCTTTCAATAAGCCTTTTTTTTAAATTCTGTGAGCTTAATTATTTTATATGGAATAATGTTTTCCACTCAACTACTAAGAACAGATGTTAAATTAATTGGTCAATCATTTTCTGGATATCCTTTTGTTTCAGGTATGTGCCCTTATAGAAAACAATAGATGCCCTTTATAGCAATCAATCAAACCTTTTATTACAGTCATAAACAAGCTAAGCCCTTTACCTAAATTCTTTTATGAGATCTTTGGAGCATCCACTCATCATTGGCATCTTAGAGTGCAAAAAACTTCAGACGCTGTCAGAGTGCAACACTGACCCAACTATATAGGCTGGTGATGATGGAAGTTGAACTCCAATTTCTCAAAATGCAAGTTTCAGTAATTGGCTTGGATAGATTCTGACAACTGGAAAAAAAACCAGAATACTCTTACTCAAGATCATATGCTTTCTAAAATAATTTTAGGGGGGGAAACAAGACTTAAAAATGAATTGAAATTTATTTAGCTATTAAATTAAGCGGACAACAGAACGAGTACAATCATTAAATAGCTGTTTTTCTTTCATTGAGTTGTGCCTGAATCTGCATTCCAACAAAAGTCCTGTGCTAACATGTTATTTTAATGGTGTGTAGTATTAGCTCCCAAGCACCATTTGTGTTGCTAAGAGGGCTTTCTTTATTTGCTCATGCCTTTCTTCAATATTTATTGCAGATACCCTGAACCACAATCTCTATCAGACTCTGCTCCATTCAGTAAGAAGAGATATTCCTGAAGCTGCATTTTACACTTAAACATTATGACCCAAGTGAACTGATTAAGGCTGCATACTCTGATGAGAGAGAGAGAGAGAGAGAGAGAGAGAGAGAGAGATCACTAATCAGCCTAATGAAAAACTAAATATCTGAATATTGGAATTATTTTCCAACTTTTAATTCTTGTCTGAAAATATATTGATCCCTCTTGCTTGGATTTTTCATTAGAAATAAAGTTTCATCGAACAAAACTATCTGACAGGTATCAAGATGGATTCTTTTTGTGGTGATTATTGTTGTTCTTTATAAAGTATCTGGCAGTATTGCTGGCCACACCTATATAATCAATATTAGAGCTGTTCATACCAGCTCTATAAATGCCAGGAAATTCCTTTGGCAATTAGCATAGAATTCGGGAAGAAACATGGAGCTCTAATAGGTTACTTTTTTTATAAAAAGGATTGTGGTTAAATTTTATATAAACAAATCATGGTATCATTCAAAACAGCACAATATATTACTCTCCTGCTTTACATATGCAAACTCTGACTCAACACACAATACCCAAGAAACCTGCTATTAGTCACGTAGAATTGGGGTGTGATCACCAATATACAAGCAGCTATTGTAGAACTCCCAATATCTTTTATAATTGGCTACTGGCAGTTTTGAAAAGGCTTAAGGTGCAGTATCTCTGATGCAAAATGATGTTGACCATTTGTGGACAACATATTGTGGTGATCTAAATGTTAAACATTAGTAGCTGTGGACAAAATGTCCAATCAGGATTGAAAGGCAAGTGAAGGTTATAGGATAAATTAGCTGATGCAAGACACAAACCAGTAAGAGTGATTGAACGACAAACCAAAAATATAGGAAGGAATCTGAGCTCCTGAAAACCTTACTTCTTAAGCAAGGCTCAGCTAAATGAGATGTCCTCTTCCTGTTCAGGAGGATTCAATAGCCAACATTAGTGACATAATCAGTCCAAATTCTAAAAATAGTGTTCTCCCAGTTTTTATAGCTCGTCACTGTATATAGCATTATACATGACCCAGTCTTTTGATAACTGGATTAGTGTTGCTTGGCTTAAGGAAATGCAGAGTACTGTGATTCTGGTGGCTGTGGTTTATCCAAGCAGAAGTTCAGCATATGAGATTGAGAAGACTGGCCTAGCAATAGGGAGCTATAGGAAACAGCTGCCCCAAAATTCCAGCAGCCCTACTCATTGCATTTCCTGAGCTAAATTTTCTGTTGTTTTACTTAGGCTTATTTGATGCTTAAAGGATGTAAATTCTGAAAGCTGGTAACAATAGCTTTTTGGCACACTGAAGGAATTCCCAACCATCTATTCAAAGTGGAAGCCCCTTTTGCAAAGAAACATCTAGAGGAAATAGGTTGGGTGAGAGAATCTGGCTCATAAATGGCTCAACATGACCCTTAGCAAAATTGACATGTGTCTTTGTTTGCAGGCCACCTCTTGTAGTCTTTGACAGGACAACCGTGACACAGTTTTGTGCAGCTTTTATTCTGAAAGGAATGGAGTTAAAAGTGGCGTTTCAGATTAGCTATTTATCCTTTCCTGCTTTCCCTTAGGATTTCAAGCAGACAGGCAATCACCCTGAATTTTGCAGATTTCACTTCACAGAGTAGATGGATTAACTTCAGGGTGTCGCGTGCCTGGGTTATTGGCTGCCTGTTATATACATGGTGACAGGACCCCTTGGCTGCTGTGCATGATAAAAATGAATGCAATATTTGTGTCTTTCAGACATTGATATATTTGCTTTAAACAGTTCTGGGGTTGGCAGCATAATAAAGTGTGGGGACTGCTTTGAGAAGCATACTCTCATTGTAGTAGTTTTGGTGTAAACAATTCAGAAGAACTCATTAAATTGGAAACAAAGAACACCAACTGCCCTATTAAACAGAGTATTTATCATGCTGTGATCTGCTACACTTTTTAAACTATTTAAAGTGACTCTTTAGCTGCCAGGATGGGCTTTTGTACTATAAACTGAGTACCTAATCTTGTTTGATTTTTAGGGGTGGGATGGCATACAGAAGTAGAAGCACGGGGTAAGTCTGGTTATACTATAATATGTCAAAACTGGCTGTAATAAGCTTGTTAAGAAAGGAGAAATCGGAGGGCACATGAAGACGCTTTACCTTAAAAGGCAACACTCAACTGCATAAAGTAGATGAATCAATAATACGCTTCACACATTTTGCTACACTAGATCAGGGCTTGCGGCCAGAGTTGTGTTAGAAAAAGAGCAAACACATCATATTTTCCATACTAGTTAAATCCTAATGTACAAAGCACCCTGTGGTTGAGAGTTCTTATACATTTTTGTGCCTTCAGGTCAGTTTTTGACTCCTAGAGATTACCTGGACTAGTGTCTGCAGGTTTTTTGGCAAGTTTTTCAGAAGTGAACTGCCAATAATAATCTCTGCCATCCTCGCCACTACACCGCCTTCCTGTCCGAAGCAGATATTTTTAGAGTTCTATAGTTCTATCATTCTCTACCGCTCTGCAAAAGTCACTGATTCATACACTTCAGCAGTGTTGCACCTTATCAGAATCCTGTCAGTTTGGACATATTCAAGCTCTTGCCTAGCAACTGCTGGGGAGGAATTCTACAGAGACAACTTCTTTCCTTGGCTGAAGCTTTTAAAACATCAAGAACATCAAATTCAGTTTTCAAAACAACTTTGCACTGACCTGTTAGCTTCAAACTTATTTCTGTAAACCAACTTGTGGCCTGCCTTGATCTCTGTTTACAAAGAGTTGCTTTTAATGATAGTACAAAAGGAACCAGAGTTTTAACAAAAGATAAATTGCAATGAAACACAGCTCTAACCCTTACACACCAGATAACATTTTAATTGGGCAATCAACTTACTTTGACAAATGAGATGGAATCCAAAGGTACTTTTCCTCTGGTGTGGATTGTCTTCCTCTTTAATTAGGTGAGGGACAAAGGAAGGGCAGGATTGTAATATCCATACCAAAAGTAATCAACTTATTGCCTTCAAGATTGCTAGACTACCACAGTTCCCAAAGTCCTTGCCATATACTATGCTAGCTGAGATGGATGGTAATTGAAATCCAGAACTTTTCAAAAGTATTGCCAATTTCTAATTTGCTAGGATTAATTAGTTACTTAGTAACTCAGGCAGTTTGCAAGCAGCTCAGAGCCATATTCTGAGTGGAGCAATATATAAGTGCACATCAATCAATAAATGTAAATAGGTATCCATGAAACTTACATTAGGTCCAGTTAAAACCATGGTCAAGGTTCAACTGAGAGTTTTTCAAGTCAAGCATGTAGAGCCTAAGACTTGTAGGCCACATGCAGTCTGCCAAGTAGCTTGGTGTGACACACCATTTTTTTTAATTATTCCACTGGTCTCAAATAGCACCTTGAAAAACATACTGCTGACCACCTGAGTATTCCCTGCCATTTCCACCACATAACCATGCCACATTAATCTTTGAACAGCTGATTTATGCCAACTATTTTTTTGTGACCTGCAATTAATTGTAATTGACCAACATTGCATTTTTGTCCTTTACAAGTTGAACAGGCCTGGACTAAGACCTACAAAACAATAGATATAAAATCTTATGTCACCATTATAAAGACTATATTTGAGACTTCTCTCTGCCTGACCCAGCTACAACCCTTGCATTTTCATTTCTTCCCTTGTGGCCACCATGCTTAAAATCCTTTTATATGATAATATAATTATTAAATTATTTTCTCCATTCAGAGTTGCAGAAGAGACCACTGACTGTGTGGTCTTTTTTATTTTTAGTAACTATCTTAGCAAATTATTCATAAATGTGTTTACATGTCTGAAGCCTGAAATTTTCCAAGCATCTATGTCCATAGGCCCTGTATAGTCTAGAAATGGCTAGAATTATACATTATTATAAATGGAATGCCTCAGGAAGATAATAATATGACTATTTATGGAGTCTTTTGCCCTGGAAATTTGGTTCAGTGCCCAGTACTGTACACTTTAAAAAAGCCTGAAGATTAATTGAAAGACAAAATATACATTCATTATTTTCTGCTGATATGTTTGCTAATTACAACTTATTTCTCCAAATAATTCTACATGTCTTAATCTGCTGTCCATATATAGTTCTTTCAGTTTAAAAAATGCATTCCTAAAGGTTATTTGATTCATTTCCAAGTAATAAATACATGATGCTTGGACAGTTGCACTTCTGTGTTTTAATGACTTTCAAAAGATTTATGGAGGACTGTTAAAATAATTTAACAAAGGAGAAAGTTCAAGTTATCTTCCTAAACACTGTTTCTCTTATGTGAAATTTAATTGGGGAGGCATTAATTTTTCATCAGAATTTCATTTGAATGTTCATTAGAATTGTATAGTTGCCAGGTAACCATTGGCATCTGATGCTACCCACAATGACACCAGAATGATGAAATTTATTTATTTATTTATTTATTTTGTTATTCTTATATGCCGCCCAACTCCCGAAGGACTCAGGGCGGCGTACAACATAAGAAATACAAGAGTAGACAAAATTTCAAACAATTTAAAAACAGTACAAAATTTAAAAAAAAAACAAACAGTATAAAAGCAGCAACAACATCCATCCATTCAACCACATACATACTTGGGGGGTAAGCTCAGATGGGTTAAGCTGTCCCCCCCACCTGCAGGAAGAGCCATGTCTTAACGGCCTTTCGGAAGGCCAGCAGAGTGGGGATGGTTCGGGTCTCTGGGGGGAGTTGGTTCCAGAGCACGGGGCCAGCCACAGAGAAGGCCCTCCCCCTGGGGCCCGCCAGCCGGCATTGCTTGGCCGACGGGACCCGGAGGAGGCCAACTCTGTGGGCCCTAACCGGTCGGAGGGAAGTGTGAGGCAGAATGCGGTCCCGGAGATATCCTGGTCCTAAGCCATGAAGGGCTTTAAAGATGGTGATCAACACCTTGAATTGGACCCGGAGACCGATGGGCAACCAATGCAGCTGGCGGAGAATCGGTGTCACGTGGGTGTACCTCGGCATACCCACCACAGCACGCGCAGCCGCATTTTGCACCAACTGAAGTCTCCGGATACTCTTCAAGGGTAGCCCCATGTAGAGCGCATTGCAGTAGTCCAAACGCGATGTGAATTGCAGTGTCATCATGCATATTTTGTTTCTTGTATCTTAACACCAACAGGCAAGAGCGATTAACTGGGGAGGAGGCAGGGTGAGGCTTAGAAATTGCCTGTCTTCTGAACCATAACTGCAGAGTTGTATTCACACTTTTTCCATTATATTACTGAAATTAACCCAGTAATGAACTAAAAATAAGTGGCTTTGCACACAAACATCCTGGGAACAGTACAAATGCTCCTCAGAAAACTTGGTTTTAAAAAACTGCCATTTCAAGAAGCCAGCTATGGTCTGTTCTAGGCAGCTTGTTTGTTCCTCAGTCCTTGATCCATAAACGTTACTTTTAGCTTTGTCTTAAGCAAAATACTTACTTAATATTGCTAAGAAATGAACCTGAAATCTTTGCAAACATGACTGCTGAACTATGACTCTTTATCATCAGCACCTTTATAAAAATACATTATATGTTCTTTGAGTATCAACATGAAATGATTCAAGGTTTGGGGGATCCTTGGTTAAGATATCTTCAATGGACTTTGGTGACATCAGATATAAAAGCTGAACATACTTCGCATAGAGTCTAATCTTGCACACTATGTTTACAGTTAAAATGTAACTTTATTAGGGCTGCAGTAATAGATCCTTTATTAGTTTTAGGGCCTGGCAAATACCATCCTTAGAAACCGATCTTTGTTAAATTTTAATTTTTACAATATGGTTCTCATGGAGTCACATAGAATTCACCTTCAGGGAAATCATGTTGGCCAACAGAGAATGGGTCTGTTGATGACAACAGGATGGGTCTGTTGATGACAACAATTAAGAGTATCTTCAGCTTCAGGAGTCCTACATCACATCTAATATGTATTAGATAAATTGAAGGAAATGTATAGCTTTGTAATAAAAGGACTATATTATAGGGTTTGATTTGAATACACATATTTTCATAATTCTTGTAATTCTAAGAGTGAAGAAATATATTAAAACTGGGAAAGGGGGGAATTGTCTTGGGAAATTAACAAATCAAGTTGAGTACCAAATATTCCTTCCCACTATTCCTGCCAGCTTCTTCTATCAGTGCCTCTCAGCCATTTTTAATTGCATTTAGATTTTAGATTTAGATTTTAGATTTATTATTAGAGTTGGAAGGGATCTTGTAGGTCATCTAGTCCAACCCCCTGCTCAAGCAGGAGTTCCTACACCATTTGAGACAGATGGCTCTCCCTGAAGGTAGCAAGTGATGGCAAGTGATTTCCTTCCTTTGAACCTGAGAATAAGCTTGCATGGCTGAGGCCTCAACTTGAAAGAAGGAATTTGGGATCATGGGAGGAATTAGGTACACTTCTCTTCATCCAAGCAAGCTCCTCTGATGAAGTTACTTGCTTTTCAGAGGTGGTATTCAGCCGGTTTGCTGCCCACCCGCGCTGGCGCAATGCCATCCCATTTAGCCACATTTTCAAGCCATGCGCATGCATGCAAGCCATACATGCGAGCAGAGAGCATGTGCGTAAGGGCGCGCGCATGCACGGAACCGGTAGGGAAATTATGAAAATCCCACCTCTGTTGCTTTTGTATTTATTTGGTTCAGTAAGTATAGAATTGGAAGCACACCTTCGCCAAGATGATAAAATAATTTGGAAGCAACACTGAACCACAACTTCACATTATACATGTGAGCCACAGCAAGCTATGGGTTTGCGTCACAATCTTCTCCCTTCACTCTTGACATTTGTTTCAGATCTAGATTAAACTCAGCTCATCGTATAATTTGGAAATTGATTTAACACAATAAATCATATTTAAGACTGTCCATAATTGGGGAGTCAAATATCACATACAACTCTGATTAACTGAAATTGATTATTTACATTTGCTTTAAAGTTTATAGTATTCTAGTATTATCTACAGTACATACTGTACAACTGTCATGTCTGTTCATTTGTAATCTTCAATTGGCTGAAATGGTGCATAATAAGGCAACAATTTTTGAATTAATAAAACTTAAATGGGCTAACTTAAAGAATGTTAAATGTCCAAAATCCAGGAACCATGGGATTTAAATTTAGCAAAGCTGTGGCCTCTTCATTGCTGTAGCTGCTGTGCTGCCATTGTCAGCCACAGTTATGTGACCGTCCTTTGTGGCCACTTCAGTGCTGCTATGCCGCTGTGCTGCCGCACTAAGCCACAGTCACATGAACATCATTTCCAATGGTCTCTGCAAACCTCCTACAAGGAAAGTCATTGGGGAAGCTGGCAGGAAGTTGGAAATTGCTTCTGCTCCCATTTCCTTTTTGTCTGCCCATGGTCATTCTTTTTCTTTGTTTAGATAAGAAAATATATCTAAAATGATAACCTACTAGTTCAGTGGTCCCCAACCCCCGGTCCGCGGCCTGGTACCGGTCCGCAGAACAAATGGTACCGGGCCACCCTGCTACTGCGTCTTCTGTGCAGCGGCGGCGGCGGGTCCTGCGACTTTTGCGAGTCCTGCAAGTCCCGATAATAAGTGCAGGGACGGGACTCCTGCGTCTGCCGACGTGCCCCGGCCCAGCTGATCAGCGTGGGGGCGGGGCTTCTGTGCGCAGCTCATCAGTATTGAAAGTAACGTGTATAGGAGGGCCTGTCTGCGGTGCAGCAGGTAAAGGGGACTCCAACACATAGCCACACAGTCCCGCAGAAGACATGTACAATATACCCGAGGGTCCAGCACCAATATGGCACATAGGATGTAGATCCGATTGTGTCCTAAAAATACTATGTGCAGCAGTGTTTCCCAACCATGGTGCCTCCAGCTGTTGTAAAACAGCAAACCCCCCACCCCAGTGGGCCGCGGAAAAATTATCAAACGTTGACCGGTCCACGGCAATAAAAAGGTTGGGGACCACTGTACTAATTCACAGGTTGTGTAGTGTTATCTAAAAGCATCTTATTATATGCTTTTGCCAAGAAAAATAAAATATAATTCAGTTGAAGTATAGTTGTTTAACAACAATCTTGAGGAATAAGTTAAAAGTGTAGCTTGAATTCAAGACTGAAGCAGAAAAAATTCTCTTTGTTGCAGTTTAGAAGAATTTTTGTAAGCTCTGGTAAAAATCCAGTCATGTGTATGAACATCCTTTATATGTAATTAATTTTAGTTGTTTCTGATTCCATTCAATGTTTTCAAAAGGGATTTCCCCAGTAAGTAAATTATTTGTGTTTATTTGTTTTCCATTATGTCTTTTAACAAATTCCAGATTTAGCCCATGGTGTAATTGCTTCTGTGTTAAAACAATATCACAAAATATTATTTTTTTCATGAGTCCCTATCATGGAATTAGAAATGAGACACTCTTTTTACTTTTAATGTACTTACATTTTTTAACCTGTGTAGTGTTTTTCTTATGTACATTTTATTTATTTAGCGTATGGCACGTGTTAGCCAGGGATCACCGAGGTGGCTGCCTGCCTCTGTGAAAGCAATTTCTTCGGGCGCTGTTATCTTTACCCGCGGGAGGCCGGGAGGCAATCGGGGGAGGTTCCTTTCTTCTCCCTTTCACGGTTTATTTGCTCACGGGAATCGAACCGTGAGCTGCCGACCTCAGCAGTGCGCAGGCCCAGCGTCTTACTACGTGAGCCATCGTGGCCCCTTTATGTGCAAATATCTAGTAACACAAATAAAATATATTGGGGAAAAGAATCACATATGCTCCTCAACCTCAAGAGTGCTTGCCAACCTCAGCTACTTCAAAATGTGTGGATTCCAACTCCCAGAATTCCTCATCTAATATACAGTACTTGTGGAAGTTGAAATCCATACATTTTAAAGTTGCTGAAGTTGAGAAACCCCAGCTTACTGTATGTTCTCCAAACCTCCCATCCCAAATGCTGATATATTATGTATTAATGAAACTGTGATAGAGGGCTCAGATTTGATATCTGTAAAAAGATACAGCTTTTGAAAACACTAGCAATGTAGTCCATTGCTGTTTTGTACTGCCTTTGAACAATTTTCATCTTTGTTGCTATTTTATCCTATTGTTTTTCACTATCTAGAGCAAAACTACACATGCATGTTAATTGGTTAATGGCTGCTACTTCTGCATGGACGACTTAAGCAAAAAACAAAAACAAAATCCAAAACAAATCTTCTGAAGTGAAGTGAAGAAGAAGCTATTAAATACTGTAAAGAAATCTCTAGTTGTAAACAGTTGAATGCAGAATGATAGATGAGACTTTTTGTGCCTTTAGTACAAGATTTTTTAACCTTGAACAGAATAACAGAGTTGGAAGGGACCTTGTAGGTTTTCTACTTCAACCCCCTGCTCAGACAGGAGACCCGACACCATTCCAGAGAAATGGCTGTCCAATCTCTTCTTAAAAACCTCCTGTGATGGAGCTCTCACAACTTCTGGAGGCAAGCTGTTCCACTGGTTAATTTTCTCACTGTCGGGAAATTTCTCCTTAGTTCTTAGTTCTAGGTTGGTTCTCTCCTTGATTATTTTCCATCCATTGCTTCTTGTCCTGCCTACAGGCTCTGGACCCTTTCTTTCTTGTGGCAGCCCCTCAAATATTGTAACACTGCTATCATGTATACCACTTAAAGATGTGTAGACTTCAATTCCCAGAATTCCCCACGGTTGGCTGGGGAATTCTGGGAGTTGTAATCCATCCATCTTCAAGTGGTCAAGGTTGAGCAACATTACTTTAGAAATCAGTCACTGCCCATCCCCAGCCAAAGGGTTTTTTTGATCCTCTGGAACTAGCTGGATTTTATTTGTACCAGACTTGAATCCCCTAAGACAGGGGTGTCAAACTCGATTTCATTGAGGGCCACATGAGGGTTGTGTTTGACCTCGGGGGCCAAGGTGGGTGTGGCCAGTTTGACATCACTCGTGTCGGGTGCCTGTGATGGCCCGAGCCCTCTGCCAGCAAAAACGGGCTTGTGAGCTCTGTTTTCGGCTGTGGCCGTCTGCTGCAACCCTCTGACAGCAGGTCATTCCGTTGCTGTTTCCAGGGCAGCCCCGTGGGGTAGATCTTAGCATATCCAGGCCCGGCCCCCGGGCCTTGAGTTTAACATCGCTGCTCTAAGAGTAAAATAGTTTGATTTGCCTTTAGTAGTATCTGCAGCAAAATTCCTTTTAAGTCCTAACTTTCTTTTACCAGTATACTAACATGTGCAAAAGAACATAAATTCCTCACAGTACTCCGTTGTACCATGTTTCCCTGAAGATAAGACCCTGTCTTATATTTTTTTTGAACCCTGAAATAAGTGCTTGGCCTTATTGCCATGCACTCAAAAGCCCGATTGGGGTTATTATCAGGGGATGTCTTATTTTGGGAAAAACAGGGTATGTTGGGGTTAAGATTTGCATTTTTGATCCCTCAAAATTTATTTGCTTATTTGGGGCAGTCAGTAGGATTCTCAAGTCTTAATAAAATTGCCTGAAGCCACATCTACTCTAGAAAATTGCCTGAGAATATCTGAAGTGATAATCTAGGATGAGTTATTCATATAAATCTTGGTAACTCATTCATTGTAGCAGCAAGTTATGGCTTACAAGTGAAGAAGTTATAAAGTGGATATTGATCCCATGGCATCAATTCAAGCATTTTGTTTTTATTTCTGTAGAGACAATGTTCATGGAGTTGTCAAATGGCAAGATATGAAGTAAATCACACAGTAATTTTTAAAAGCAGAATAGACTGTGGTTAACTAACCTGAACTTTAACTGCAAGGCAGTTAGCAAGATAAAGCAAGATAAAAAATATCTATCCCTCCCCCCCCCTCTCTCTCTCACACACATTTTATATGTATGTATGTATGTATCGGGGCGGGTTGCTCACTTACCTTGCTGCTGGAGCCATGCGCGTGCATATCCATGCTTCGGGGGTGCATGCGCTCACTACGCGTGTGCCCCCCCTCGTGCAATTTTGCTTCTGTGCATGCACAGAAGCAAAATCGCACCGAAACCTTGCGAGGGCACGCGTGCGCATGAGATTTTGGCAAGATTTTGCTTCCGTGCATGCGCGGAGGCAAAATCTCACCGAAATCTCACGTGCGCATCTGCTCGCGAGATTTTGGCATGATTTTGCTTTTGCGCATGCGCGGAAGCAAAATCGTCCGAAAATCACAGGGAAAAAATGGCGACGTGCCTGGTGGACCGGCAATGAGGGCTCCGGAGCGGTTGTGAAATCCGCCGCTCCCTACCGGAGCTACGTACCGGCAGCTCCGGTAGGAACCCACCTCTGGTATGTATGTATGTATATGTACCGGTATATATATATATGCTATAAATTAACATACACATATAGGGACTTGGCACTGGCATGTAGAAAACTTATCTAATATTCAAGTCATGTAACATTGATACAAATTATTTATTTTGTAATATTCATCTGAATATCCAACCATACTCAAGAAATTATGGAATGAAATATCATGGAAGGATAATCTTACTTCCATCCATCCTATATTGCAGTTAACCTAAATAATTGTCACAATTTTCTGAGATTCCAAATATAGCGTATGCCGATAGTATTGAATATGTTTATCAAGCCTATGGTGTTTAAAATAATATTTTTAGCCTTGAAACTTGAAATTTAAATTGCCATTTTGTGTGTCTGTGTGTATATGTATTATTTTGTTGCCGCTATGTTTCTTTTAAAATTTACAAGGGAGAAAGAAACCTGAAATTTAAACATAAATCCAAAAAATATTTCTTAAGTAAAGTATGATGGAATTTGGATATGTAATTACAAATATTTCACATAGAAAATAATGCCAGTCTCTATCTTTCAATAAAAATGTTGCACCCAAACTATAAACCAAAAAAAGAATAGATAATGACAGAAATGACAGTTGCTATAACTATACATTACTTTTGCTCCCTTTGTTGTTAAATAATTTTGAATTAAAATCTAAGAACTGAGATTTTCACCATTTAACCATATTGATCAGAAATAAAAAATTGTTATCTTCTTCATTCCATTTCTAGCGGGGTGCCAATCATTTTCATATACCTGAAGCAGTTTGGCAAAAGAAGACACTCATTTAGGTATTTCTAATATTTTAGAAGGCCCATGTACATGAAGGCTGTGCAGTAGTCAAATTCAAAAGGAAGGATCATGTGACTCGGAATAAATATTGGTGCCCACATGTTATCTGTTGAAAACAGTTTGAAACAGCTATTTTTTCCCTAAGATCATGCAAATGCCCTTCTGCAGTTTTTTCACACTTCTGAAAACAGATCTAATTGCTTTTAGGTGTTTAGAAGAGGTGCTATGGCAAAGCCAACATACCTCCCAATTATATTTTGACCTTCAATTCAAAATCTGTGCACTACTCCAGTGTATCACCATTCAAATTCCATTATGGATGAAAATTGAGATAAAAGTTTTTGATTTAAAACGCAGCCATTCAGTATACAAGATTTCTAAGTAAGAGAAAAGTGGGAATAGGCAACCCAAGTTCATGGCAAAGAACAGAATGGCATTTTGAAGATATTTGTAATTATTACTGCATAGATTTTTGTGGTTAATGGTCCTCTTCATCAGATGCATATAGACATGAGGGAGGAGCATTATGTATACATGTACATCTTGTTTGAGGGGAAGGAGAAAAGAGATAATTAGCAGCAATTGGAAATTCTGTACATTCACTAACAAAGCAATATTATTTCATGAATAAGGTAGACAATAATTCCTGTAGTACAGTAAGAAATCCTGGATTCTACTTAATTTGTAAGAAAGATATTAGCTTTCCTGATGAATTCTAGTTGTACTGTTTCATAGTTAAATTAATTATTGTTACTCCTTGTCTCAAGGAATAATTTTTCATGAGTACATTGGTGCGTAGAACAATTAAAAAAGAAATGCATACATTTGTGAGAACCAAGAGGGATGAAGATGTAACTGAATCATATTTTTAAAAAGATATCTTTAGTTGAAGCTGAACTTAATCTGTTTGCCTGGATCCATTTTTTATGAATATTCATAACTATACAGGAGATAATGATATAGCATTGTGGTTGGGTACTCAATACAGTATTTTTTGAGACATACAACAACATCGATGAACTTCAAAACATTTGAAGAATGCTGGATTTAAGAATGTAGACTATGATAATTAACCATCAATTGAAACGGGTTTGTTTTCTTAAACTAAGGTCACAAAACATGTAGTCAATTGATTACAGCCAGCATTTTTTTCCTAATCACCCCCAAGGCTTTTCAAGATTATACGGCTGATGTTAGTTGGGTATGTAGGGACTTGTATGCAATTGAGTTTTAACTTGGGACCATTTTAGAAATATGCATTCCAGAACAAATATAGGTTACCGTTTTAAAAATAGTGACCATGTACGTCAAGAAAAAGATTGGATTTTATTGAGAATAACATAGTGAAAACACATCAGTAGAAAATGTTTGTGAAGGATAAGATAATAAGAATTGGGGTTAGCTTTCACTGGCGAAATAGCATTTAAGCAGTTGAGAAAATAGGATTGAACAATCCCTGCAGTTTTTAGGGAAGAGAACAAACTTTATATGAACTATTGCCTTTGCTAGAGGATGAGAGAAAGAAGGAGTTTTGAATAAGTAGAAAGTAGGTATTGTGAGCGGAATACAATGGGAAAAGGAAGATAGATGAAAAGGATGACAGGAAAGCATATATATCAGATATATCAGACAGGGGAAAAAGAAAGAAGAAAAAAGACAAAAAGGAGTTGAGTAGATTTCAGCTTCAAGTTATGAGTTGCCAATTTCTGCATTTAGTGCATAAGATTGTGGTTTTTAATTCCATGGATGTTTTCAGAACAAAAAATAGGCTTACAGAATTTTTGGGGAAATCTTCCAGAATTGAATCATGCTAGCTATCTTATATTTACTCTACATCATTAATCCTGATTTGATTTTTTTTTCACGCAATCATTTGAATGTATTGTATATTTGAGAAGTTAAGTGGAGTCTCCATTGTGGCTTTAAAAAGTTATTTATTATTTCAAATTGCACGGAGAATGTTGCAGAATGTTTTCTCTGTTCATTGGATGCCACTTGTATTCAAACAACCTTGCTGTTTTGTATTTCCTTTTCTTTTACATATTATGATGGTGACTTTGTGGGGCAGATAGAATGGTTTCTATATTAATGCATTTACAGAGGCTCTGCCTGCACATGTTCATAGTACTGCAGTATTCAATAAACCTAAGAGGCATGAAATTGGTTTCTTGTTAATAGACAACAGTATGCCTTAAATAAAGTGTTTGCATAGGTCTGTTAAAATCAAGAATTACTTCCTCAAATATCTGAGGAACAATCCTTAGATAATTCTTCAGAAATGAGGGACAGGGGCAAAAACTCTCGATACTTTGGTGAAGATATAGAGCTGTGATGGCGAACCTATGGCACATGTGCCACAGGTGGCACACAGAGCCATATCTGAGGGCACGCGAGGCATTGCCCTATGTCAGCTCCAGTGCGCATGTGCGTGTTGGCCAGCTGATTTTCGTTTTCCTGAGGGCAGGCCGTTTTCTCCCTGCCCAGGCTTCAGGAAAGCCTCCAGAGCCTGTGGATGGCGAAAAATGGACCCAACGGGCCTACAGTAAGTTCGGAAAAAAACTTCCGGTAGGCCCGTTGGGCCGTTTTTCGTTCTCCCCAGGCTTCAGGAAAGCTTCCAGACGTTTCCAAACTTACGGTAGGCCCGTTGGGCCCGTTTTTCGCCATCCACAGACTCCAGAGGCTTTCCTGAAGCCTAGGGATGGCGAAAAATGGCCCAAAAGGCCTACCGGAAGTACGGAGGCTTCAGTGATGCCTGCAGGTGGAATAGTGCGGGCTTGTGTGTGCATGTGTGTGGGGGAGGGCATTGCATTATGGGTGTGGGAGCGAGCGCTATTGCACACCCTTTTGCCACCCAAACAAAAAAAGGTTCGCCATCATTGATCTGGAGAATTGGATGTGCTGTATGTTATATTACAAAACACTTTTCAGTTTCTACTTCTACTGTATCTCCCAAAAAAAAAGTTTCTGAAAGTCTAATGGACTCTTTTATGTGCATAGAGTATACTGTATCATATATGGGACTTGGTCTTCCTTTAACTATATTCAGAAGTACTAATCTGGGGATTGGTGGATCCATCTTTATCTAGTCCACTTTCAATTACATATATGTTCATTTCTTTGTTTAGAGGTAATGATAGTTAATATTTCTGGTTTTGTTTTTGGAATTTTCAATACAGATTATACAAAGGAATTTATAGCACGGAGCATTTTACAACAGTTCCTTACCTTGTTTAAAGTTTTTCCACAGTGATAGCTTTGAAGCTTTCTCTCATAAGTATTGCTCGGATTTATTAATTTTTATGACACCAGACAAATACCCATACAATGTTATGAAATAAAGGGTGTACTTTATTTTATTTTCAGTGAAATTAAGCAAGGATATTTTTTATTACTGTGGATTTGTGACAGCATGGGATGGGGAAGATATTTTTACTCTTTTCCTGTTCACATTTCGAAGTTGCTAAGTCTTCAAACTGTTTTTAACCATTTGGGGGACAGGAGACAGACCATCTAACTGTCAGCTAGGCACCACTAGCAGTTTTAATTGTTTTAATTAAAAAAAACCTCTCTTGGAAATGACTTTTTCTTTTTAAATCCACAAATGAGGTGGTGATATTTGAAGGCTACTAAAAAAAGGTGGGGAGACAATTAAATCTCATTAGATTTCTTTAAAATCGCATCAGATATGTTCATTTACTGTACAATAGATCTTCATTTTTATTGTTTTATAAGATTAATTTTGCACAACGCTATTACTAGGAGATTTTGATTACAACATTCAGTCCTATGTAAAAAATAACTGCCAAGAGCGCTGTGAAAATATAGTGCCACTCAAACATCCATGAAGATTTTTTAAAACTCCCTAGTTTGAATAAATTACAATGTCCAGGATATGGGTTTACATAGGTTTTGAGAAAATCTCTTCTGGTTTGTATTTAAGTCATAATAATTCATATGTATCTTGGAGATATTTTTAAAGGATTAAAAAAAAACATTACTTCCTTGAAGTTATACCAGTCAGAAGAATATAATTGCTTGGTAACTACTGAATTAGGATACATTAAGTCAGCTCCATCTATTGCAGATTGGAGTCCATTAGCAGAAGTATCACCTCAGAGAAATGTGAATATAAGTGATGTGGAGCGTCTGGTGTAAGATGTCTGATTCCATGCATGAACTGTTGACCCCAATAGGAGATGTAGTTTTAAAGCATTTGAAACGAAAAAGCTTCAAGAGCAATGGGATTCTATATCAGTGTGATCTATATAGTTATACTATCATTCCTCATTCTCATTTTTAAAATTCACTGTTAACTTACAACAAAAGTAGCGGTGTACCTTTGATGTGCATTTCCCTTACCAATACAAATCCAAGATGATAAATTATGAATCAATTATTTGCATTTAGCATTTACAGTGCTGAAAGTAATGGACGGGTTATTTCTGATTGGTCCAATTGACTTCAGTAGACACCTAAAGTGCAGTGTCACATCAGAGGTTTATGCCACTGACAGCCCTTTTGTGCATTGTCTTCCAGATCTTCAGCAACATTTTGGGTTCACTGAATGAATGTCCTCCCATTTTCTTCACCCTTCCTCCAGCTAGCTAGTGGAGAACTGATGGGGGGGGCGGGGAAGCCAACCTGTTTCTATTATTTTTGTGGCAATTAAAAGCAAACTAAATCTGAACAATCTCAACATTGTTTGATCCAGAAACAATGTGTGAATAGTGACAAGGCACCTTGGTCTCTTGGACAGGAGAGGGAAAGAAGTGTGAGAGGACTAGGAAGAAAGACAGCTTTACATTCACAAAAGGTTTGCTTTGTTGAATACAGTTCCTTTTAAAATAATTCTGGAAATGAAAGCAAGAACTACAAGAGAAGTTGTTTACATTCAGGGGTGGGCTGCTGGGGGTTCGCAGGGGTTCGGGAGAACCTCTAGCTAAGATTCTGTGCAGTTCGGAGAAGCCCCAAATCCCACTCGTGGCTGGCCCTGACCACCCCACCCCTCCCTTCCCAGGAGTCCCCATGTGGCCAGTTTTGGATGCAGGTAAGTGCAGGACGTGTGCGGAGGCTCAGAGGGCGAAAAACGGACCTACCGGAAGTTTGGGGAGACAGGAAACGGGCCCGTTTCCAGCCTCCAGAGGGCCTCCGGAGCCTGGGGAGGCCGTTTTCGCCTTCCCAGAGGTGTGAGGAAAGCCTCCAGAACCTGGGAGGGCAAAAACGCCCCCTACCGTGGTTCAGAAGGCTGACTAGGCCACGCACACCCAGCAACCAGGCAGAGAACTCCTTGCTAAAAAAAATTGAAGCCCACCCCTATTTACATTTCAAGATTTTTCATTTTGACAGAACCAAATAAAGAGGACTTTGCTGTTAATTCAAATCTTTTGAAGGCATAGTGCTTTTTTTAATGCTAACTATGATCCTAAAGACAGTACTTTACAACTAGAAAATGGCATATTAAAATAATCTTCACTGAATCTTGTTATCCTGGAAAGTTATACTGTAATGAACAATTTTTCCAGTCTCAGTATTTTTCATATAACATCTATCCTCTAGGCCAATGATCGCGAACCTTTTTTTGCTCGGATGCCAAAAGGGTACTCGTGTGCACGATAGCATGCATGCAAGTGCCCACACCCATAATGCAATACCCTCCCTCTGCAAATGTGCGCACAACCCCCTCTGCTGCCCCTCCCATGCATGCACGCAGGCCTCACTGAAGTCTCTGGACTTCTGGTAGGCCCGTTGGGCCGTTTTTTCGCCCTCCCCAGGCTTTAGAAGCTTTCCTGAAGCCTGGGGAGGGCGAAAAACGACCCAACGGGCCTACTGGAAGTTCATTTCCAAACTTCCGGTAGGCCCATTGGGTCCGTTTTTCGCCATCCACAGGCTGTAGAGGCTTTCCTGAAGCCTGGGGAGGGTGAAAATGGCCTTCCCCCGCCCTCCGGAAGGCCAAAAATGTGTGCTGGAGCTGACATAGGGCAATGCCTCACATGCCCTCAGATATGGCTCCGTGTGCCACCTATGGCACACGTGCCATAGGTTTGCCATCACGGCTTTAGGCTCTCCTCTCAATATAGAGAAGATGGACTATTATTCATTAAAATATTATTTTTAAAATTATTAAAAATATAATAATGACACTATTCCAGGTCTTTGATAGATGGATAAAAGTGCCAGCTAGAGTTTTCTTTGTCCATTTGTCCTGACAAAAATCTTGGAAGATAAGTTACTACGTTACTAAAAAAATAAATGGTTCCAAGTTGTGCTGTGAATATCATAGCTGTGTGGGGATTTGAGTCTCCATAATCATGTTCTCTAGTGAGTATCCCCTAATATTTTGGTTCATAGACTTGTAAGGGGATTGGATTGTTATGTAAAGGCTTGTATGAACTTTTGGTTCATTTCCTTGCCATCTAATAGCTGAAATTCTGAAGCAGAAAAATAACATGACATTTTAAATTCAGCTTATAATGCATGTGTTTATGCCTGGCCTAGGTAACCATCTGGTGCAGTTTGAAATAACAAATGAGATAAGAAAAATAATTGGCCACTGAGATGAGTCTGTGAAAATTTAGCAGATAAGATTCAAATTAGGAACAAGGGTAATTGGAGTTGGATCTTTCAGAATCAAGGGCAGATCTTCCTGCTTTATATTACCGCACTTGGCTCTATCTCCTCTGAACTTTTATCAAACTTAACATATGGCCTGCCTTCTTCCAATCTTCCAGATGAGTGAAATTTCAGTTTCCATAATTTCTAGCAATTATAATCAGGCAGCTATAGAGTCTGAGAGATACATACCTTTGTCAACATATACATCCCAACAAATATTGGATCTGAAGTACGACACTAAAGCAGGGGTGTCAAACTCGTATCGTCACGTGACGTATCGGGACTTTTTCCCCCTTCGCTAAACTGGGCAGGGGTGGGGCCAGCACGTTACGCATCTGGCCGGTGGGCCGTGAGTTTGACATCGTTGCACTAAAAGGACAGGTTGCTTTCAATTTTGCTGGTCAGCTCTGTTCCCATCAGTTTGAGAAATGCCTTTATACCAAGCAAGCCTGATTTGCCTCTGGCTTGGTAGACACTTCCAGCTTATTACTTTATGCAAGTGAAGTTATAGCTGTGACATAAGGTGAGAGCATATGTGGCTGAGAGCAGTGGGAACTCTAGGGTTGTAAGCATCCTAGCTGAAAAGCAGATGAATTGTATACCATATTCGCATCCTGTTTCGACCCAAGGCAAAACGGTCACAGTGCAAGCATAAGAGTTGTTTCACAGCATAAAACTTTGCCATTTGAATGGCTCTAATTAAGTAAAAGCTTTCAGGAATTCAATGCAATCTCTAATTGCATATCAGGTATGCAACAGATATGGCTTGTTCATTATAAGCTGCATTTATATTTTTCAATTTCTCAAAAAGCAAAATGGGACTCACCAAGGCTTTTGTTTGATTGGACCCTTAGGCCTTCTGTGCATTCATAAAGAAGACAACCCTTTTCCAAGGTGGAATCCTGCAGACACTTTGGATGATAAACAGCCTTGGCCGTTTTGGTTGGGAAAGGATGAAACAGATTGAATGACTTTGTATATTATACTGAGCAACTTTCAAATCAGCGGTGAATGTGATCCGTTCTTAGCATGATCTATGATTACCATGTTCTTATAGCAAAACCTGCTGGCAGCTAACATATGCTTTGGGTTTTGTTAATCTGGAGGCAATATTCTTCAGTGATCAGAAGAGGGGGAAAACCTATTAAAATAAACTCAAAATCAACTTCGAATTCATCTCCAGGGGGATGTAGAAAGAAATGACTTGGTGAAATTAAGTGCCATTGCATTCATTGCTGCAACTAATACAAATTAAATTAGTGCATTCTTCAGAACTGAAATCACATTCAGTTCATTGTTGAGGTTATAATCTTATGAAACTCACTTGAATAATCTCTGAAATATATTTTAAAATATTGGTGGTATTCTAAATAATAGGACACTTTAAGAACAGAAAGAACTATGGCTTGCATCTTCTTATATTGGACCCAGCCAATCCCAAATTATGCAGATAAATGTCTCTTGGACCATAAGGATGTTGACTTGGGAGACATGGTTTATAAAGGCAAAGTCTGTATTTTTGGCTTCCCATCCAGCAATGTTCCAAGAGAGCAAAGATAGAGATTCATTGTTTGTTGTCAGAGGCAGTGAATGGCAATGAATTGAGGTCTGTGAATGAATGATATGACTCATGTCATTCTAAATATGAGATGAAGACCAAAGTTCCTTCGGTCTCTAGGAAGACACAGTGGTTGTAATTTGGCCTGCCTTTAACATTCTCATGCTGGTATAGGGAGTCAGGTAACTGCACTTAATATGGTGAACATCAACTGGTTGTTGTTTCACATCAATATAGTTTGATAAAGAGATTGGTTCCACCTTGGGTGGTGATGATCTTCCTTTATCATGTCTTCTGTGATTTATCATGTCTTTATCATGTCTTCTGTGATTCCTGTAGGAAAGGTTTGCCTGGAGGGCTGGAGTGTGTAACAGTTACTGGATATATTAAGCTGCAACTGTCCATGTCATGTTCTTAGTACAGGTTGTGATTTTAGGCAGTCAAAATCTTCCTCTTATATCAGCAGCATCCAGCTTTTTATTCTTGAAGTTTCTGGATGTAGTGCTATTTCAAAAGGGAGGTGACTGAAAAAAATGTGGATCTACTCCAGGGGACTCTGTTGATGATCTGCACATCTGCATTCCATAGGTTGAAAGAGAGCACCGCCATGCTTTTTCTCAAAGTGATGGCAACTGTCTTGGGTAGTTGGTAAAACCGAATCAATTTGAAGTCTGGCTACTAGAATTGGAACTAGTATGTTGCCACTAGAATTTCTCTAAGTTGTCTAGTCTTTTAATAATACCAGCTTTTTTCTGAGTCTGGCAGGGCACGAAAAGAGTTAATTGAGGGGTTTTTTTCCTCCAGAAGGTCATCTGTGCATTGTCTTGTTCTAAGTGGAGCAGACTTTTTGCCTGGGCAGTCACCTTTGGAGAGCAGAAATGTCCTTGAAGTTATCTAAAGCCAGGTGGTCACATTTATTCTCTAAAGTGACCATACTCTCGGGGCCAGGAGGACTCAACTGAGTTACTCTAAGCCAAGATTGTAAAAGTATCCAAAAGTGCTTCATTTTAAATAAGATATGGAAATTCTGTGTTGCCTAAAGGTAAGTAAAATTTGCTCTAAGTCTCTGCTAGATGAAAGGCACTCAGCCTGCTGTAAATAATTTGTAAATAATGTAAAGTAGTAAGTGGCTTAAAGATAATTGTTCTTTTTGTTCCTCATAGTCCTCTATTATTTAATATATGCAAGATACTTTGTATATAGGCTGTAAATAGTATTGGTGATTTGAATGTCTTTCTTCCTTGGTTACATGCCCACTGGAGACTTATTTCTTGCCCTTTCCTGTGAAAGTGGTCAGTTCTCTCTGATCATTGCTCTCTCTTTTCCTTGGTGTAAAGTTGCCCATGGCTTCCCTGCTGGTTGCTTTTGTGGCACACATTTTGTACAGACCTGTGCTGTAGCAGGGTTATCATTTGACTGCTTTTCAATATATTTTACAAGGACCTCTTTTAATGAGTTCACTTTGGTTTTTATTATGGACATCAAATCAAAGATAGAGAGAACCGTTTGCTCTGGCAGCCGGCTTTGTCTGGTTAAAATATCAGTTACATTTCATTTACGTTTATCAGGTTAGTATTCACACCCTCATCTTGTAATAACTCCGCAGCTGCAAAGCAGATCGCAGCTGTGTGTTCAGAGGGGTATCTCTCTTCCATTGAGGAAGAAAGATCTATAAGCTGTTGGCTTTCGATCTCTGCTTGTAAATCCACTCTAAAGCATAATATCTAACGGAGGGATTTGAGGGAATAGGAACTCTTACAGGAGTTGGCTGCCAGTTCATTAGTTAACTGTCCACTTTCAACTGGATATGGCTTGTGTAGCAGAATGTGCACAATTTCTGTTTGTTCACTTTCTTATGACTGTTAGTAATGTCTTGGAGTTTTCTCAGCTTTCTAAATGTTGAGACTTCCAATGGGGCACCAGAGGATTTAAAGGATGTAAAGCATTGGAAGGCAGAGCATTTAAAACAGATTAAAAAAACTGTGATAGAGAAATACTTTTCTGGAGGAGCTCTCTACAGTGGTTGCTGCTGCTTCACCATTTCAGTTAATAATATAGTTAAAATAAAATACTCTTCTATTTAATAATAATAATAGTCTTATCAATAGAAGAGAATATTTGTAGTTCAGGACTGAACTGTTGAACAATCAGTACTTGAATGACTAATAGTTTAACCGTTGATAATAATCTGTATTTTAAAATCTGTAGCTATCCTCCAGTTCTTGTAAGAAGTGTGGCAATTGCATCACATGTCAGCTACTTTAAAACATGTTAAGCCAATGGTTATATAACTAAAGCTTATTCAATAAACCAAAAATTGGTTAGGTTTCTGCTTATAAACTATGTTTTGTAAATTAAAGTGGCTTGGCTTAGGAAGTTGTGAGAACAAGCCAATAATTTGATTCAATTTAGTGCTGCCTAGGAAAAAAAAGGGGTAAAGCTAGGAGTAATTTCCTAAGTCTACTGTTGAGTCCTGAAAAGCACTTGATCTGCAAAAATTGGAAAAGCAAGCTTTTTAAAGCATAGATGGAGCATTCTCATTTGATAGCAGATAAGCTGTTTTAAAAACTCATGGTCTTGTAAAATAATTGACAAGTGAAGACCCCGTGCATTAAGACTCCTTGTAATGATATATGTCTATGTACTTAAGTCCTATGAAATTGAATGGGACATTTTCCTAGGTTAGAAAACAAAGGAATGCACCTGAATTGGAAAAAATATTTATTTAATTAAATGGGTCTTTTTCCTGTTAGATGTGCATGTGTTATGAATGAAAGATGCATCTCCATTCACAGGAAATAACTCCTAGAAATTACATCTAAATAAATATACATAGAATTGTTCTATATGTCTGCATTACATTGCTTCATTAACAGATGCATTATCGCTACCATCAGATGTAAATTATTTAGTTCTTGTTTAGTTATAGATATTTTAACTAGTATTTGTATCATTTCTTAAAATTTCTTTAAGATATACCACTGCAAGTAGATTTTTAACAGGGGCATTTAAATACTCCATGCAGGTATACATATTATGTTTATAGGAAAGCTGTTGTTGCAGCAACAAGCCCTAGTTAAGCTCATTTAGCTCTCACCAAATTCTTTTTTTGTTGGATCTATACCATGGGTCTGCAACCTGTGGCTCCAGAGCTACATTTGGCTCTTTGGGCCCTCTGCTGCGGCTCCCTGTCACCCTGTCATGGTAGAGGGATGAAAGAACCATCATCCTGTCATGGCAGTGGCATGGCCGGAGCCTTAGTGTGGGAACGAAGTGCCGCTTTACTTGCCTTTGCACGGCAGCAGCATTCCGCCTTCGTTGCGATACATTTGATATTGCCGCCAGCAAAGAGGGCTGGAAGAGAACGGCGGGGGCAGATCTTGCGGGTTGGGAGCCATCCCCCAACCCTGGCCTTCCTCCTCCCTTGTCAGCGGGGCCAAGAGAAAGAAGGTGGTGGTGTGGGGAAGTGCTCCCCTCTCCTGCCGAGCACCAAGCACAACAGCCCAGCGGGGGGGGGGAGATGGCCCAGCAGAAGCGGCCCCATTGGCGAGTTGGACGGCAGAGAGACCTGGCATGGCTCTCGCAGCAGAACACTGTTTGCCGCCTTTGAAACGCATCTGTTTCCTGTTCCTTCCCCAGGCAGCGATGGCTGGGGCTGGTGGGGAGGGGAAGCAGAGGCATCAGGGCTGCTCCCCTCCTCAGCAAGCTGGGCCTGGAGGAGCGCGGAGAGTTGCAGGTGAGCGCTGGAGGGTCAGAAGACATGCTCCGACGTCGCACCAACACGCATTTCCAGCGTGCCCTTTTCTGTCTCGAAGTAGGATTGAGTGGGGAGAAGGGAGAAGGGTAGGAGGGAAGGAGAAGCCCAGCTGCCTTTCCTTTGGTGTGGGGCATTGGAAAGACCCAATACCCCCTCCATAGCCTGCCCGCTGCTCTCGCAGCACCTTGTGCAGCACAGTGAAAGCACAGTGAAAGCTAGCATGCTTCACAATGGAGGAGACTGTGTCCCCTCCTCCTCCTGGAGCCCATTCCCTGCCCCACTCGCCCCTGGCAACACTCTCTCTTTCTCTCTCTCCCTCACCAAAGACGCTCACCCATCACTCCCTGTCTCTGTGTCTCTTCTCACTCTCGGAAAACCATGCGTGTGTGTGTGTGTGTGTGTGTGTGTGTGTGTGTGTGTGTGTGAGAGAGAGAGAGAGAGAGAGAGAGAGAGAGAGAGAGAGAGATGATAGGGAGGGAGGGAGAGAGAGAGACAGAGAGAGGGAGATACCTATTTCCCATAGAAAACAAAACACGGGGAGCCATAAAACCTGGGTAGATGTGGCTGGGGGGGGTGTCATGTGACTGGGTGGGAGTGAGTGATGTCGAGTTGGCCACGCCCACCCAGGTTTTGTGGCTCCCGTTGTTTTGTTTTCTGTGGGAAACGGGCCCATGTTGCTCTTTGGGTGTTTACGGTTGCAGACTCCTGAACTATACAAATACTAGTTCTTTAGGATTCATTTTTCCCACTCTGACATCAATGTTCCTTGATATTTGCAAGATTTGGTGTCGATTTGATGCATGTATTTTCTTTTTCTTAAAAACATGGCATTTGTGGCTATCTTGGCAATGTTAGTTCAATACTAACTTGTGTTTTAGCCCTGACATTTATTTACTTATTTGTGGAAATAATATGACAAAATTTGGACTACCCTGCTCTTTTTGACAATCATAGCCAGAGTGTTACTTATATCTTATGGAATACTATGAGAATGAAGTTATAAATGTCATGAGAAACTGTTAGGAATTTGGCTTTCTTCTCCATGGGGGGGGGGGAACACCAAGAAGCCCACTTTAATATCAGCAACAAAAATAGCAACAAGAGGTAGGATAGAATCACTTATTAAAGTCATATATTTTGGTAAGCTAGAATTTTTAACCATGGTTTGTTAAGTAAGCCCCCATTACAAGGATGTTAAAGATCATTCAGTGGACAGGGTGGTGGAAATATTTGTTATATTTCTGTGTTGAGGCTAAAAGAATACATGATAAGAGCAGCAGGACCTTCCCTCATAGTAGCAGTCACTGGGATAATGTGATCTTTGCAGCTATTCTAACCTAATTGAACACCTACTGTGGAAATGAAGCCCAGTGGGAATGTGTTGATGAATACAATTTCATACTGTAGTTTTCTTTTGAAGTCTGGGGACTCTGAAGCCAATAGCAAAATGTCATGGGGTGCAGGGAGAATTGAAATATTCTCCCACTGTTTTTTTAATGTTGCCCTTTTTGATATCAAATTCACATCCATGTATTCCCTTGCGTAGACAATTGCATGTTTCTGCTCTGCAAACAGCAGGAGGACGCTGTTGGCACATGATGGCAGATTTCTTGTTGATGGATGATGGATGAATGAGATACTTGGGATATTTTTAGATCCCACAGCATAATAGGATACATGGGGGCCAAATTGCAAGTGATGCTAAATATATCGCTTGAAAAAAAATCTCTTTATTTCTATGCATTATTTGGGTCCGGGTTATAGAATATGGGTGATAGTCCCTCAGAAACAGGGGAGTTACTGCACTGAGGCCAATATGTGTGTATCATTGTTTTCATCTATGTGAGGGCAAGCCTGCCATTCAGAACCAATAAATTAAATGTATCAATGCCTATGTTGTATCATGGACCACTTTTAACCCACAGCATATGGTCCATTTCTGTCCTAGATTAAAACAATGTATCATTTGGAATTTGCTCCCAACAAGTTCAGGAATGACTACTTGAATGAGGTGGCTGGATGGAATCACTGAAGCAGTAGGCATGAGCTTAAATGGACTCCAGAGGATGGTAGAGAACAGGAAGGCCTGGAGGAACGTTGTCCATGGGGTCGCGTTGGGTCGGACATGACTTCGCAACAATAACAACAAGAGGTTCTTGACTTATGACCATAATTGAGCCCAATTTTTTTGTGGCTAAGTGAGAGAGTGGTTAAGTGAGTTTGCCCCATTTTATGACATTTCTTGCCATTGTTGCTAAGTGAATCCCTACAGCTCTTAAGTTAGTAACACAGTTGTAAAGTGAATCTAGCTTCCCCATTGACTTTACTTGTTAGAAAGTTGTGAAAAATGATCACATAACTCCAGGACACTACAAATATCTCAGATATGAGCCAACTGCAAGTGTCCAAACTTGATCATGTGACCATGGGAATACTGCAATGGTCATAAGAGTGAAAAATGGTCATAAGTCACTTTTTTCAGTGCCACTGTAACATCAAAGGGTCACTAAATGAAAGGTAGTAAGTCGAGGACTACCTGTACATACATACTTGAGTTTGGTGCCACTAATTCCCATAGGTTCTGAGCAGCTTCTGGGAAATAAAACTTACAATTAAAAGTGCTGTGTCAGTCCTATCAACATGCAGTGACAGCACCTTCCTTGGAACTTCCACATGCCCAAAACTTTCCTGAAGAGCTAGCTCTTTACAACAAACAATTTGGAAGTCCAGATTGGTCTCTTCAGTGAGACATGACCATGTATTTGGAGTAAGCTGTTCCATAGAATGCAATCATAATCAAAAGGGGGGATTTCCCTCATGGAGGTGTGAGTCTCTTACAAAACGTTTCTTCCTGATTTCATGGGCAGGGAGATTCAGTTGAAGAGGGAGGCCTCATAGGCGTTCCAGAACCTTAAAGATAAATGGCTTTAAGAGGGAGATCTAAAAGATCCTGGAAGATAGGTTGCATGTATTATTCTTGATATATATACATCATCTCCAGAATCAAAAGTAGTAGGATATAAATGCCAGCTGCAAAGGAAATAACAGTGGAAGAAAACTATCATTTTTATGTTAGCATCTCAGATGCATTTCATTAAGTATTGTGCAACTCAGAAACTTGTCCTCTATAGAATATATTGTTATTTCCATAATATGCAACTTTATATTTTCCCTAGTTTAGTGTCATGCTAACTTAGGATGATGAGTGCTATGGCTAACATATGTAGAGGGTACTACATAGTGCCTACCTAGAGAGAGGGAGGGGGAGAGAGAGAGAAAGAGAGAATGAGAATGAGTATAATGTTTCATATCACCAAGAATAACCATGCATACAATAAAGTAGCATAGGTTAAGAAAGACATCACAGTGAATTTGTTCACCTCTAATGAAGCAGCAGTTATTCTCTCATTCTTTCAGAAAAAAAGCTAATGTGGTTATCGTTCTGGTATTTCTTTAAAAAGTAAGCAGATAAATGCAATTTTACTTAATCGGACTAAAATATGTCTCATCCACTGTTGGCCACCTAACCAGATGCTTCTGGTAAATTAGCCAAAAAAGATGCCCAATATGTGTCTCAATATAGGGTTTTTTTTAGCAGCCATGACTAATGAGAATTAATACTCTTGTCTTCTATTAAATTGACCTTCAAGTGCAATAAATCATGATTCAACCTGGGCTCATGGCACCACTTCCCAGAGAGATGAAAATGCTTAACATTATGTTACAGGTACCAAATATTCAGAAGCTTTTAGAGCCTACTTCAGTTGCTGGATCTTACGCTGTCTTGTGGAAGGTATTCTTCATTTTACATGATGGCCAAGAAGGATTAATGACTATAGATACAGTGATAATCACCATATATTTATATATTATCTGACATCCAACAGGAATCCCAAATCCCTTAATAGACATTGTGCAGAAGTTGAAATATCAACCAGCTTTGCTTTGCAAATATCTCACGGTTTTCAATACTTTAACCTCTAATGACAATTGCTCCCAGATAGAAGATTCCTAAGGCGTAGCAAGTTATTATAAATGGGAAACTCCCTGTAATAAGGCTCACAAACCTCAGCATTTTGTTCTCTGTGAGAGACCCCAGGGAGCATTCCAAAGTGCAGATGCTCCTGTTCTGAACTTCAGTGAGTGTTGTTTTAACACAAGGAGAGATTATTTATTGCTTAAGACTCCTGGAAAAAGAATTTCCCTGGAGGGCAAAACCTGGTATGTTCTCAACATTTCTCCCCCTCCCTCCCTCCCTCTCTCTCTCTCTCTCACACACACACACTCACTCACACATGCGCACACAGTTTCTAATAAAATATAGATTACAACTGCTTGGAAGAAACTATCTCTCAGAAGAATGAATAAATATATGCCTTAGTTTACATACATTTTCTAACCAATGAGCCAAGCAAACCTATTGAGTATGATTATAGGATTCCAATATTGGCATCAATAGGAAATCTGCAAGAGGATTATCTGGAGTAAACAAATGGACTTTTCATTCCCTCGGCCCATTTTGTAATGGTATGGAGCGAATTTTCAAAGTTATGCTAGTTGTATCATAAGTTAACTGCCTCTTTTGTTGTATAAACACCATCACCATCCCATTTCATGATTTGTTGCCATGGGTGATATTTCTGTAGATACTCTGGGCATGTCTATGATCTCAACAACATCATTTTTGCAAACTTCCTAGTTACATAATTTCCATTCCCTTCTGGGCTAAAAAATGTAAAGACTATGACAACTCTCCTGCTAGTACTTTGTGATGACATACCTTCATCTCCACTGTAACGCGATTAAAGGTTGTTCTGCTCCAGATAGTCCAGTGAAGTGTCTGCCTTGATGAAAACTGACAATTTTAATTGATTTATTCTGCTTATGCAGGCAACAAATGTGCATTGTAGGATATAAAAGGGAGGGGGGGAAAACCCAGCTCTGAAGTTATATGGTGAATAGTTGACTTCCATTAACTTGCAGAATTTTTCACCAGAGGCAATTAGAACAGAGAGAAAAATTTGTCTATTCTAAAACATGAAGGAACTACTGTAGGTAACCCATTTGCAGTGCCATGCAACAAAAGCTCCTTAGAAATTTAGGTCAAAAATGAAGAATAGCAAGAATGTATGATATTTCTATTTTATACAAAGAGACAATCACATCCTGTCCATTTCTCATGTATGCATGATTTTTTCTGTACAGTTAGCACTTTGAACAGTAAATGTATGTGAGTTTCCCAGCATTGTCCCATGGTCTGTGTTTTATACCCCAAGGCAGGTCTCTCACTTATATCACTGTTGTTATAGATTTTGTGAATAGTTACCAGTATTTGCAAAAATGTGGTACTTTTATGAGTTACATATTTTCCCACTGTAATTGAATGGCATGGGTTTGTATCTTGCTGACAAAAAGAATGCCTCACATTTAGCATCCATAGTTCTGCTTGCCAACCAAGATTAATTAGGTATATTGTTTATTGTTTTGCTATATACTGTCCAAAAGCACTCTTATGATATGGGCAGCCATGTACATTTGGTAAATAAATAAATATTAAGAAACAGCCTTTTTGTGGACACCTTTGGATTAGAAGATTTTTTCCGAGGCATTGTCTAATACCTAGATCAGTGGCTTTTGGATATTGTGGGCATAGCTAATGATTAAAACTTTTCAAGTTTATTTTTTTTAATTGAGCCATTATAGTTTTATTGTGTGTTGAATCCATTTTATAGTGACCAACAGAAACTATCTGTGTTAAACATGACATTACTTACCTAGATAAAACCACGCAAATCCATACAAGATCTGTTGAAAGCAGTAAAATTTAATTCTGTATAGACAAGTTCAGAACTGCACTGTTCAATGTGAGGGAGAGGTTGTCCAGAAAATTGCTAGCACCTGTGCTACTTTTTTCTGCTCTCGTTAAGCCCTCTCCCCACCCAACACAGCAAGACTGACTATAAAAGCTTTGCTGTGAAACATTGGATGGGGGAGAGAAGATGGTGTGTGTGTGGAATGTGTGGAAGTAGAAGGGGATGCTTTTCTCTAGCAGTACTCACAAGGGGTAGTAGTTGGAGTAGGAGTAGCAGCAGCAGTGGGGAAGAGTGAGTAGTGGTGAGTAGTGAGTAACAGTATTTGAGTGCTTATGTGTGTGTTGTCTAGGAATCTGTATTGTTGTTAGCTCTTTTGTGTCTTGAGTCCACAAATGGTGGGGAAATGGTGGTACATATTCATAATGGATTCATCCTAATCAAATTCAAACAGGAACAGATCCCTTATATACAACAGATCAAACGGAAGGCAAGGAATACTTACTATTATGGTTGGCTGCATTGTCAGTCAGGAGATGGTGGTGGTGATGGTATTAAAGGTATCATTGTAGGATGAAAACTGTTCTAAGTAAAGCTGCCTTCCACAATTGACTGATGATGATTTTGTCAATACTGATGGTGTTCAAGTGGTGCTCCAATTGATTTGGGATTGCACCCAAGGTGCCTATCGATACTGGTACTGTTTTTGCTTTCTTTTGCCACAGTCATTTTATTTGCAGGTCTTCGTATTTTGTGATTTTCTCCAGTTCATCTCTGCTTTTTGCCATGTCCACCATCCAGACTTTTTTTGTCTTTCTAATGAACAGTTGTTAAATTTGGACTGTTGTGTGTCAGGTGCCTGTTTGAATTCTAAAGTCTCAGAGCTCTTTGGCTTCTTTGTTTTCTATTACTTTGTCTATTTTGTGGTCCGATCAATTTTTGCTTGCAGGCAAAAGGTATTTCTTGCAGATATTATTATAGTATCACGAGAAAGTGACACCACAGTAATACCCACAGTTTGAATCATTAAATGTGGACTTATTTAAACACTCCAATGAAGGGTCCTTTACCACCCCCAGTTCAACCCGTTCATGAAATAAAAATTAAATGGTGCATTTAAATATTGTTGGAAGCAGAGGTAGGATTCAGGTAAAGTATTTCAGCACATCCAAACAAAGGTGGACGAGGGCTGATAAGAGGGCCAAAAGAAATATTCAGTTTATCACATATTCTGGTTATTTATCACAGGATTATTGCAAGGTAGTTTTTGGCAGGAAGAACCCATGAGAAGAGGAAAGAAAATACTTTGCTAACAACGCCACATTCCATGTTGTCCTGACAGAAAGTTGTACAAAGGGAGGTCGTTTGCAAGCATCCAAGGTTTTTTTTTTCCTATTCTTCTTCCTCTGCATTTAAAAATCTTTGAAAATAGCATATTAACAGAGGGAGCGGGCCTGGGAGACTCCATCCAAAAAAAATAGGCCATGCCCACAAATTCCACAGAGCCACGTTATTGCCTGGAAAACATGATTTGTTCCAGTTCAGATGAATTGTAGCAGATTTGAGGTTGATGGGACCAAAGCAGTGGTGGGTTCCTACCGGTACGTTCCACTCTATAGCACCGGTAGCGGCCTGCTGGTGACGTCACAGTACCAGTGCGGTCGGTTGCCGGTGCCTGGGCGCCGCCATTTTTTAAAAAAAATTAATTTAAAAAAAAATTCTTCTGCGCATGCCCAGAAGCCGAGTTCCCGGCACTGCTCATGTGCTGCCTTCCTACCCCACAGTGAGTCCAAGCAGGGGAGGATGGCTGAGGGAGCGCGTGAGATGCTGAAAGAACGGGCGGCAGGACCTATCTCAGTTCCCCTCCCTTCAGCAGTCCGAGAAGCCACGAATGCGCGGTGATGATCCTAGGCATTTTCGCATTTCTCGAGCTGCTGAGGGGAGGGGGAATGGGCAGCAGGACCTATCTCAGTTCCCCTCCCTTCAGCAGTCCGAGAAGCCACGCCCACCCGGTCAATGGCTGGCAAGCTACACCCACAAAATAAGCCACGCCCACAGAGTGGTAGTAAAAAAATTAGGAACCCGCCCCTGGACCAAAGTCTGTACTAACTGCATTTAGTTTATCCAGTTTATCACTAAATACAGAGTTATAGACCAAATACACAAAAGTTAACCAAAAGGTGTTTCCCCCCCCCAAAAAAAGGCAACTGGATTTTGTTTTTTCTTGAAGATATTTCACTTCTCATCCAAGAAGCATCCTCAGTTCTGACTGAATGCTGGGGAATGGAAGAATTTAACACAATTGAGTTGAAAATGTCCATTGCTAAGCAAGACAGTTGTTATGGAGTTTTGGCCTATATTATGTGATCTTTCTTGCCACCATTGTTAAATGAATCACTGCAGTTAAGTTAGTAACATAGTTATTAAGTGAATCTGACTTCCCCATTGACTTGTCAGAAGGTTGCAAAAGATGATCACATGACCCTGGGACACTGAAACCATCATAAATACATGCCAAATATCAAAATTTTGGTCATTTGACCACTGGGATGCTGCAACAGTCGTAAGTGTGAAAAATGATACGTTATTTTTTTTTCAGTGTTGCTGCTAACTTTGAAAAGTCACTAAACAAATTGTTATAAGTCAAGGACTACCTGTTTATGCTGTCTCTGGCTAGTAGTTTGTTTTAGTTTGTCCAGACTGAAGAAAGCCAAGGAAGACTTGATCTTCTAAGCAGATCTCTCTATTGTTCCTCACCATAGACAGAATCTATACTCTGGGAAGTATTAGGAATCCCTTCACCCTCTTTCTCTGACACAAACTATCTGAACAGAGTTGTCTCTTGCCCCTTGGAATACATCCATCACATAACACCCCAGAAACATAATGGGGTTTACTTCTGATAGGATTGTTCTGAACATAAGCTTAATGTAGCCTTGAACTTGTCCCAAATCAGTTAGTGTGTACTCAAGGATGTTATTTTTAAAAATAGCACACTTCTTTTAATTCTGATTCATCAATGTCCTAGAGGTAGCTAGAATGTATGAATAAATTCCTGTCTGTCTTCTGTATCCTCTAAGCAAGTATATACTAGTGTATGTATATAATGTACAAAGCCATTCATTAATTTATGTCACTGAGGGAATTGATGAGTGGATGACAGGCATTTGTTGAAAGAGGAGAAGATTGCCATGAAAGTCTCTTTAATAATAAGTTAGATATATAAGCCTTGTCATTTGGATGATTTGGTACAAAATAGTTAAGTTCCCCAATCCTCATGGGCTCCAGAAGTGGTTTTGCTATGCTATCTATCATTCAGCATGCTCTCAACTTTGATTCTGAAATAGTGTCAGAGAAAACTTGGTTTTAAAGAGGAGGGGAAGGAGAAGGGAGAGAGGAAAGAGAGAGAGAGTGAAACATTTTTTAAAATGCACATTTGTATATAACATATCCCCTGAACTATCACCTGTATTCAAACCTAGTTTGTTGAATTAGCAAGCTTAATTGCATTTTGTGCATCGGAATGTCTGTTAAGAGCATTGTTACATGTGAGCATTAAACAGTCTTTGCTGGATTAGATACGGAACTCAGGTCTAAGTCTTAAAGTGGAAAGGAATACCATTTTTATCTCTTTCATGGGTGATCTCACATTAATCATTTTCAAATGTAAAAGTATTATCCTGTCATGCAAAAAAAGTCTATATTGGACACATTCCACAGTGACTTAACTTGAAGGTTTATCAATCTATAACTTGAGGAGAAAGTAGAATCACATGAAGAACTAGATAAGTATGCTCTTTTTTAGGCAGATGATTTTTCAGTAGCTTCCCCAGGGCCACTCTTCAAAATGGGCCAGGGCCAATAGGAAGAACTAGTTGAAATTAGATCAATTTGATTTTTATGTAATTAAATTTAACTCACATTAAAGTCCATAAAGTCCAAAGTATGGATTTACAGAAATGTGGAATCAAAATGTGTAAATTTCACTAAAATGAGAGAAATAAAATGAAGAATAAAGGCAAATTTCATTTGCCTATTTGGGTCAACCATTACCACTTCTCCAGCTCCATTACTTCAAAAGAAGAAATCATGTCCACATTTTTATTTGTTTGTTTGTTTAGTCAATCGTATATATGATTACAGACAAAGTATAATCATGATTGTGAATACATAAGATGTATAAGGATGGTTATGAGTACATGAGATGGTTACAAATACATGTGGACATTAGGACACGGACGGTAGCAGGGGTGAAATGCTACCGGTTCGGCCCGGTCCAGATGTACCGGTAGCGGCAGCTGCAGGTGGTTCAGAGAACTGGTTGCGGCGGCAGCATGAGGCTCTGCCCACCCACCCGGATGTCACTATTTTCTTGTTTTTAACCCTCTGCGCATGCACAAAGCGTTCTGCACATGCATAGAGGGTGAAAAAGCATGTGTGTGAGCGGAGCAGGGGTGAAAAAGCACACACACACGGAGCGAGCACTTCCGAACTGGTAGGAAAGGTAAGTAGATTTCACCGCTGGATGGTAGGCACACTTGTGTGCTTATGCACGCCCATTATAGATCTCTTAGGAATGGGGTGAGGTCAACGGTAGACAGTCTAAAGTTAAAGTTTTGGGGGTTTGGGAGAGAAACTACAGAGTCAGGTAAAGTATTCCAGGCATTGACCACTCTGTTGCTGATGTCGTATTTTTGGCAATCAAGTTTGGAGTGGTTTACGTTAAGTTTGTATCTATTGTGTGCTTGTGTATTGTTGTGGTTGAAGCGTAAGTAGTCATTGACAGGGAAGACATTGTAGCAGATAATTTTGTGTGCTACATTTAGGTCAGATCGAAGGCAGTGTAGTTCTAAATTTTCTAGGCGAAAAATGTCAAGTCTGGTGGCATAAGGTATTCTATTGCAAACAGAGGAGTGGAGGACTCTTCTCGTGAAATATCTCTGGACATTTTCAATTGTATTAATGTTCAATATGTAGTGCGGGTTCCAGACAGATGAGCTGTATTCGAGATTTGGTCTAACAAATGTTTTATATGCTCTTGTTAAAAGTACAATATTACCAGAGAAGATGCAAACAAAGATTAGGTTAACCAATCTTAATGTCTTTTTGGCAATGGTGTTGCAGTGGGCTCTGGCATTTAGATCATTAGAGATGAGTACTCCAAGGTCCTTAACTGAGTGAGGATCGTCAACAAGGTCGTGATCATCTAGTTGTATTTTGTGTTCTGATTATTTTTGCCAATGTATAAGACTGAGCATTTGTTAATTGAGATTTGCAGTTGCCACTTGTTTGACCATTCTGATACATAGTCAAGGTCTTTTTGAAGGGTAGCAGCATTGTCGGTGGTGTTGAATAGTTTTACATCATCTGCGAAGAGAACGCAGTTGCTTTTAATATGATCGCAGAGGTCATTTATGTAAAGTATAAAGAGAGTTGGCCCTAAAACGCTGCCTTGGGGGACACTGCAAATCCAAGAGGTTGGATTTAACAGTTTCATCATTACAGTCTTTATTGTTATGGATGGCATGGTTCTTGTCTCTTTAAGTTTGTTGTTTACAAAATTGTAGAAGGCACGGTTGGATTTCGTGCACAGGAGGTTTTCCTCTTGTTTGATATGATAATTGGTGCATTCAGTCTTTATCTGTTGGCATAGGTTTTTGTAGCGGCTTTTAAAGTTGGTTATGTAGCCAGTTTTGGTTTTTCTCCAGAGATCTTTTTTTTTTTGATTGGAGCTTTCTTATTGTTATGGGTAGTTTGTTTTTCCTGGTTTTGGGAGTTATTAGTGGTACATATAGTTTAATGACTCTTTTGACTTCAAGCAAAAAAATGTTATAATGGTCTTCGGCAGTATTACAGCCAATGAATAGGATTTGCCAATCAAGAGATGAGAGGTCAGTGTTTATGAGATCATAGTTGGCTTTTTTAAAATTAAAGCTGGGGATCCCATCATGATGATGATTTTTGTAAGGGCATATATTGAGACAAAAGTCTATCATGCTATGATCACTGTTGGAAAAGGGTTCTTTTATTTGTAATCCATAAACTGAGTTTGGACTGTTGCAGAAGATGAGATCAAGGCAGTTGTTGAGTCTAGTGTTGTTGGTTACTAGTTGATCCAGTCCCAGATTAGTTACAGCATTGTACAGGGTTAAGTGTATAGGTTCAGTTGTACATTTGTTTAGGGACCATTTAATAATAGGTAGATTATTTAATAAGAGGTTGGAAACACCAAACAGTTGACATTACATCCCTCCCCTGTGGGCTTAGAAATAAGTCTGAGGTGATCATAGAACTGCTCTTGCACCTCAGATAAAATTTATTTATTTATTTCTATGCTCTTATAGGCCGCCCAATCCCGTGGGACTCAGGGCGACATACAACATGTATAAGAAACATACAGTAAAAAACAATTATCACACTTTAAGAATAAAACAATATTAAAACATTATTAAAACACCATTCATGGGGGAATCTGATCTCCTTATTCACCCCGCCTGTCGGAAGAGCCATGTTTTCACGGCTTTACGGAAGGCCAGTAGAGTGGGGATATTCCGGATCTCTGGTGGGAGTTGGTTCCAGAGGGACGGGGCTCCCACAGAGAAGGCCCTCCCCCGCGGCCCCGCCAACCGACATTGTTTGGCCGACGGGACCCGGAGGAGGCCCTCTCTGTGGGACCTAACTGGTCGTAGGGAGGTATGTGGTAGGATGCGGTCCCGAAGGTAACCTAAAATTAACACACCTCAGGAATATATGTATCTTCATAAGTAATTTGAGTTACTTTCTGACTTACCTTTTTGCTTAGATGCTTAATTCGATGTTTTAACTTTGTGTTGGAGAGAAAAGAAGAAAGACATTTATCCAACAGAGGCCACAATAATGTCTAATAAAAAAGGGGAAATAAAGCTGTGGAAGGTTGGAAGCAGTGAGATGAGGCAAAAGGAGTAGTACATCTTGCTATTTGACAGTCACCTTATGTCAGAAAGTTCACACTTGCCATTTCTGATCTTTCTCACAGTATTGCTTCATCTTTTGATTAATCAGGCCATTGAATGGGAAAATGCCACAGCCAGAAATGCTTCTGAATTTTGACTGCTTCTTTTATTCTTCTCACTTGTCCCCCCCCCTTCATTTTCAAAACATTTACTACAATTTTTTTAATGAATTTGGTTCTTTTGTAGCTTATCTCTGCGTGTTTCTTAATTCCAATCAGTCATAATCAGCTTACGAGGAATCATTTTCCAACCTATGAAATAATTTTCTCCACAATGCCACAGAGGAGAAGGATAATTATTTTGGGGAGATGAACACCAGAAAGGAGAACTCGGTGAAAGCAAACTGCTTTTGTGTTTTTCTAGCTGTGGCACAGTCCTCTACCTCTTCTGACAATTGGGCAGGAAAGATAATTCAAAGAGATAATAAGCCAAAATTTGAGCTGCTAGAAGAAATATGAAACTTTTCAAAGACCTTAAGCAGTGGTTGCTGCCGGTTCGGACCACTTCGCCCGTACCAGTGGTGGAAATTTCCACCTGCTTGCCGAATCAGCTGCAATGGCCGGCTGTCAGGCCCACGAATCAGTTCTCCGGTTTCCATGGCTCTATGGAAAAAACCCTCTATGCATGCACAGGGGCTTCTGCGCATACACAGAGGGTCATTTGCACGACATGATGGTGGCAAAATGCACACTAATGTCACAACAAATGCAAAAAATTGTAGTGAATTGTTCTGAAAAATGTCTACTTCTTCAAATGACAAAATATCCTCTAGGGCAGTGATGGCGTACCTTTTTTGGTTCGTGTGCCAAAAAGGGGGGGATGCGTGGGATCACGTGAGTGCGTGCCCACACCCATAATTCCATGCACCCCCGCGCATGCGCATATGATCCCCCCACTCCCAACATGCAATGGCACACCCATTTTTTGCTCTTTCCAGGCTTCTAGGAGCCTGGGGAGGGCGAAAACGGCCTTCTCCACCCCCTCTGGAGGCTGGAAACAGCCCGTTTCCTGACTCCCAGTGGGCCCAGAAGGCCCGAAAATCAGCCGGCCGGAGCGCACATGCGCGCCGGACCTGAGCTCGCGTACCCACTGATATGGCTCCGCGTGCCACTTGTGGCACCCGTGCCATAGGTTCACCATCACGGCTCTAGGGGTTCCTAGATAGTTTGTCTCCAAAGTTCTGTGAAATCTGAATGGTTATGTTTAGCAATAAGGTGGTCTGAAGGATTGTTAACATTTTTAAGGGCAGGATTTATTTTCGAATGCTTGTTATAAATTTTGGCAAAGATTTGTTATGTAATATGCAAAATGCTACCTTGACTATTAACTGATGTCTAGAAAGATTAGCCTATTTCAAATATTTTCTACCATAGTATATTATAAGAAAGATTGCGGGGTCCCCCCCCCATAAAAATGCAACAAAACCCTAGTCTGTAGGAAATATTCATTTTCTTATAAATGTCCATTGTTCTTAACTCAAGCCCATTTAGGAGAGTGGATTTGTTAAGTGAGATTCGCTTAACAACTGCCATAATAGTCAAAAAGTTGGGTCTGATCATATGGTGCCTCGACTTATGATTACAATGACTTATGACCAGAATTCCATTCCCAATTATTGTTGCAAATTGAGGACTAGGTGTATCTTCTTCAATTATTTAAATATAGGCAATTTTTTCATTAGGTTCATTTTTCATTTCTGCGATGCTTTTTTGGGGGGATGCTTTCAACTCTATAATTTTCTCTAGAAGGTGCTGTGGAATTTAAGGACTTTTTAATCTGAAAATTAATCAGTAGAAGCTCTATTTTTTGTGGAGGATGAGTTCTATAATAGTAAAATATGTCTCTGGTTTATTATTGGACATAGGATTCAATTTTTGGCCATATTAATAACTAATCTGTTGAGCAAAAGATGACTGAGTAACTCTTTGATTATCGTTGGAAGTCCTAAGTATTTTTGTATTAACTTCCATCAACTTCAGTGGGATTAATTTTAAGTAAACATTTATATAATTGCTGCCACTGCCACCTATCCCCACCATCTGGTTCATGCCGAAAATGGGATGCGCGGAGGCCAACAATGGGGTGCGCGGAGGCTGAAAACGGGGCATTTAGAGGCAGTGATAGGCGGCAGCAGAGATTGTGGCGATGGGCGGTGGCGATCCCCGGAGCCTGGAACAGCTGATAGGTGGTATTCTGGGAGGCCGATCCAACCACCAATCAGCTGCTCGTGCTAAATCAGGCTGTGCTGAAGCTGACCAGGCTGTTTGCTGCAAGGAGGCAAATTGCTGGGAGGCAGAGGCAGATTTTTTTCTTGTTTTCCTCCCCAAAAGCTATGTGCGTCTTATTGTCTGAAAAATATGGTACTTACATAGCTCCAGGCCTTTATGGGACCTATCTAGTGTCATTGGCTTCTGCCCATTCAGTAAAATTGACCAGGCAGGATAATTCTAGGCTCCTTCCTGAAGGGACTGTCATCTTCACGAGTTCAACTTCTCTGTTGTAGCTTCCAGCTTCCCCAGTTGATTTTTCTTGTTGGAAGCTAGCTGGGAAACTCTCAATGGCCAATCACATGATCTCAAGATGCTGCATCTGTCATAAATGCCTGCCAAGAACCTGAATTTTGATCAAGTAAAATTGGAGATGCTTCAGTGGTCACATATGCAAGAACTGTTCATAAATAACTTTTTAACATAAGCTGTTGTAACTGTGAATAGTCACTAAACAAATGGTTGTAAGTTGAAGATTACCTGTATTGCAAACATTGAATGTTAACACACTTTTTCATTATTCTCTCTCTTTTTTAATGAAATCATACCATTCTATAACACCTTATTCTTGTTTTTATCTTCTTGCACAAGCTCTTCAATGATCAGACAGAAATAGGATAGAAGCAATTAGATCAGGAGTGACTTCAGGCAAGGTTCCAAAAGTCAGGATAGCAAATATGGTGGTGCGATTGAAGCTCCATTGTTCTTTAGTTGGTTGTATACATATAAAAAGGTGGAGCTTGAATTCTCACATTGCAGCCCTCCCATCTTGACTTTTTGGAGTACAATCTGCAGATACTTCTGATTTACCTGGCTAAAAAAAAATAGGTAATTTTTATTTATATATAGGCTTTGTCCTGAGCTAAAGCAGGAACTTGGGAGAGGAAAGAAACATGGATCTGAAGAAGGAGAGATATTCTGTCAGCAATACTTGCAAAACTGATGATATTCAGAACGCTACCTCCTATGTAAAGACTTAATTTAACTGGGGGTGGGGGGGGGTAGGTGGATTTAGGCCATTGTTCACCCGGATTCTCTTTTATTGTCTTCCTTTTCTGCTCCTTACATATCTTACATTCCATTTTTACTTTGTTTTATTTATTTTAATTACTTTTATCTCTTTTCCTCTTTCCTCTTGTTCCCTTTTCTTTCCCCTGTTTCTGATCCACAGGCTTTACAGTGCATGTTGGTCTCCCTCCATTCAGAGCTTGACATTCAAAGGTACTTGATGAAAATTGAAACCTCTCAGAGAGTTAGTACTATATACTTTACTTTTTCTGCACCTTGCCTTGGAATGAGCTTGCCGTTTGGCCCTATTTTAATCAAGTGCATTACATTTAGTAATTTTAACAGTTTGCATCACAAGTAATATTTTCCCCTCAATCAGGGTAGAATTGCATGTTCTTTTACCTCTGCATGGACAGTTTTGGCTTTTAATGCTGCTTCCCCCCCCAAATTCCATGTTTCAGGCATGTCCTGATGAAAAAATTTCCCACCACTCAAATGTTCCAATTTCATACTTTAGTTTGGATAGGATTGGAATGGGTTGTGCTGACATTATTAAAATGCATCTCTGTACCTGCTACAGGTAGTTGCAGACCACTATAATGTGGTCCTCCAGTGATGAGTTGCAGAGACATAGCACTCAGTTATTGGTCCATAACTAAAGTCATTAGAATCAATGTTTGCTATTTGCAAAATCACCACAGCCAAAGTGGAGCAAACTGTGACTTGGTGCAATTGTGTGTGCCGACTGACAGTGACATCTAAACAGTGGGAGCCATTTCATTCTTCATTCTGAAGAACTGAACCTTTATCTGGATATGCCTTCAGTTATCTCAAAAGTGGCACAGGAGATGCATACAAATATGCCTGTCTGTTTCAGAGCATTCTGAGAAGCATGCAATTTCCATTCATAAGGCTGCCTTACATGCAAATGTGAAGTGAAGGCAGCTACAGGGCCGCTTCTCTCCTAAGGATCGCCTTGCCGTGCCCACCCCACCCCGCATGAGAGGACAAGGAGGGGAGGAGGGTCGCCGGAGCCAAGGCAGCCTTCACTTCCTGCCACTTCGGGCTGGAGCTTACGTCTACCCCGCTCGGATGAAGAGCTGCAGGGGGGGGGGACAGGACAGGACATGGCAAGGCAATGGCCAGATCCTTAGGGCAGGAAAGAAGCCGCATCCAAAGACCATCCTTAAGCAAGCAGCTGCCCACCCTCTGCACGTGTCTTTGCTGTGCTTTGGCGCTCGCTTGAGGGTCTCCCCGCGCATGCGCACCCTCCTGGCCCCACCACAGCCAGCCAGGGAGTCACGAGAGGGGGAGGAGGGTTGCCCGAAGGGAAGCATCCACCGGGGGTGGCTATGTTCTTCAACCAGCTCCGGAGAATCAGCCCCGGCCGCTTCTCCATTCCCGCCGTCGCCCTTACTTCTCAAGCCAGGTGAGGGAGGGGAGGGCGAGGCCAGCCAGTGATGGGACAGGGAGTCATAGCAGGGGGCTCAAAGAGCCACATACGGCTCCGGAGCCGCGGGTTGCCGACCCCTGGTTTAGGTCCTCGTAAACCATGGCAGCATGTTGAACTTGGCTTAGTAACTCAGTCAACATTGGACAGCTTTCAACACAAAAACATCATTTCTGAGTAACAAGATCTCCCATTGAGCAAAATCTCCCAGTTCAAAAAGAATGTTGAAATCTGTTGTTCCACCTAATCTAGAGGTTTCAGGATTCATCCAGAGATGCTAGTAAAATGTATCCCTGCATCTTGAGATAATGAGTGCAGAAATGACCAAGACTAAGCTATGCTAGAGTATGAAAAAAACTTCTGTTTATGCCTCTAGTGACAATCATGAATCTCCAGTGCCTTATTGTACCAAGAGCAGTACAATTCAATAGGGAAGCAGTAAAGCATCTTCAGCCAGCACAACTAATGATCAAAAATTATGGGATTGTGGATTCCAGAGTTGGAGAATTAAACTCTGTGAATTGCTGACCAACACTAGCAGAGCATTGGAGAGGAGTCATAATAGTTGAGGTGTACATATATTCTGAATGTGATCCCTTCAACAGAATTCATCGTGGTCCAGGAAAAATTCAAAATATTTGGGTGATAAAATGTTCAGGTTGAATGTTTCTAATTCATACTTAAGCAGAAATAAGATTCACTTGGTGGCTGTTGCCACCAGGTGATTCTCTTATGAGCTTTATGCTTTTCGTTGTGTATTTGAATTGAAAAACATTCAAGTTGAATGGAAAGAAACCCAAATGGATGACATTACAGACAATCCTACACAGCATATTCAATTCAGCAGGTTAGTCTTACTGTATTTAGGAGGATTATTTCAGACAAGTACACATAGGATTGCAGACTAAATATTGGGGGGGGGAATCAAGTTGCCTAAGTAGGTAGCAGACATGACCTTTCCTTCTGTTCCTTAAGTAGCTGAACAAAGCTTGGAAGAAGACAAATACAAACAGCCAATAACCTACTAGCATTTTTTTAAAAAAAGATGTTTAAAACTAAACCAGAATTCAGGTAGTGATTTCAGCTGAATGAAGAAGCCAGTCCATACCAGGATCTAGGAACAAACCCAATAATAATAATGGAATAATAATAATAATGGAAGAGATAACAACAACAACAACAACAACAATGGAAGAGTTATGTAAGAAGCTAAAGAAAATATGATTGCATTTATGTAAAATGATAATGATGATTGCAAAATGATAATGATGTATTCTGTAAGCTTATGAAGAAGTAGAGCCGAGGTGGCGCAGCAGTTGAGTGCAGTACTGCAGGCTACTTTAGCTGACTGTGATCAGCAGTTCAGCTGTTCAAATCTGGTTGACTCAACGTTGACTCAGCCTTCCATCCTTCCGAGGTAGGTAAAATGAGGACCCAGATTGTTGGGGGCAATATAAATATACATTGCTTAATGGTGTAAACCACTTAGAGAGTGTTTGCACTATGAGGCGGTATATAAGTCTCATAAATAATCAATCAATCAATCAATAGCTCAATAATTCAGAGCTGGAATTTGAAGAAATCAAGGGAATCAAAAAGTCAGAGAACACCTCAAAGACGTTCCAACACCAGCTGCTAAGAAATATAAGTGTGCAAATTCATATCACAGCAAATATCAACTACCATTAGCCAATATGTTCTCCATTAGTAGGATCTTGCTCTTGAGGTCTTGTTTGTGCAAAGCCTATTTTTAATCTAGTACAGGTAGTCTTTGACTTACAACTTCAGTTGACCCCAAAATTTCCATTGCTAAGCAAGACAGTTAAATGAATTTTTATGACTTTTCTTCCCAGAGTTGTTAAGTGAACCACTACAGTTGTTAAGTTGCTACCATGGTTGTTAAGTGAATCTGGTGTCCCCCATTAACATTGCTTGTCAGAAGGTCACAAAAAATGATCACATGACCCTGCAGCCATCATGAATACATGCCAGTTGCCAAGCATCTTAATTTTGATCATATGTCCACAGGGATGCTGCAATGGTCATAAGTGTGAAAAATTGTCATAATTCACTTTTTTCAGTGCTGCTGTAACTTGGCACTGTCACTAAAAGAATGGTTGTAAGTTGAGGACTACCTGTAAATGCTTTTGGACAGATAGCTTCAAGTACCAGTACTTTCAAACAGTAATTTAGAATAGTCCCCAGCTATCAAAATATTGCCCATCCTTGCTCCAGACTTTCTATTTTAATGAAAAAGCAAGTAGGGGGATGGCAGACTTTCCTATCTACTATGTAGCCACATGCGAGAGCAATTTTTCCCTAGGTTTTGTATCTCATTTCACAATTTTTCTATCTATACTAATCATAATAATCCCCATTAAATTGCAAAGAAGAAAAAAATTGTGATAAATCACTTAAATGCCAAACTTTGAATTTCTTTCCCCCAAGTCTGAAATCAGTTCTGTTTGCACAGGTGAAAATCTTCAAGGGAGTAATTTTTCTCCTTGAAAGAAAGAATATGTATACTTACACAAAAGAAGTCAGTATAATATATAATACAGGAGAAAAAAAGTGGCCACCTAGACTGGAAAACAAAATTTAGGAAAGCTCTGTGGTATTATAACCCAGCTAGCAAAGTTAAGCAAATTGTAGAAAAGTAGCTTTTATGTTGAATCGAACTTCATGGACCCTTTATAGCAACCTCCTACACCCTGTCGGTCTATGGATTTGTTAGACCTAGCATGCTAGAATGGCCAGCCAGCATAACCAGTAAAACAGAATTGTTGTTTGAATGCAACAAACCAATAACAAGTCTTGATGGATAAAGCACTGTCAGCAAAAGAGACTACAACCTGCCAAAACAGTGTATTCAGTTTGCCAAAGAAGTATTAAAGATTTCATTATTTATTCAATTTTGGAATTCTGTTTTGGGTTTTAGAGACATAATTAATTGGTGAAATAGAACAGCAAGGCTTGGGTTCCCATGAGTTAAAATGAGTGGACAAACCGTGACTTTCTTTTATGCAGCCCTAATTGCTCAAAATCACAGGCAAAATGTCACCATTTTGAGGTGGAAACAGGTAAATTGTGGTGTAAATTCTAAAGGAGACATGCAATAGGGCAGGAATTAAAAACCTCCCCGCCCCCAAACTCAATTTTCAGTTTTCTGCATCACCCTTTTTGTTACCTCCCAAATTTGAAGTGAACTCTTGGCTACAACATGATCCAGGGATTCTTTCAACCCCTCTTGAGTTTTCCAAGGGTGATTCAAGGAAGGGTGTTCAGAAGGCAGTCCCATCACCCATCTAAACCACTGGGCAGTTTGATGTGTCCTCAAGCAACGATGAAGTATAGGGTTGTTGTTTTAAAAACAATCTGACATAGTCTGTTTAAATGGAAAGAGTGCAATATAAACACATAAAACTTAATAGAGTGACAAAATTGAAGGTCATTGTACAAAAACAGATTAGTCAACATCTTAATTAAGAATTGTTAAATTTCAGCTCAAATAATTTATTTTAAGTAACCTTACTGATTTCTCTCGTTTGTAACATTTATAAGAGAGGGAATTGGTGAGATAATCCTATATTAGGAAATATTATCCTCTTTGAATACTTAATTTTGTAGAGTTGGGTGCTGTAAAAAAGTATTTGTCTTGCATTATGATTCTACAATCCTCTCTCTGTCCATACCTTATGATGCATGCAAACAAACCAGAGGTGGGATTCACGTGGTTCTGACTAGTTCTGGAGAACCAGTAGCGGAAATTTTGAGTAGTTCGGAGAACCGGTAAATACCACCTCTGACTGGCCCCTCCCCCATCTATTCTCCCTCCCGAGTCCCAGCTGATGGGGAGGGAATGGAGATTTTACAGTATCCTTCCCCTGCCACACCCACCAAGCCATACCACGCCCACCAAGCCATGCCACACCCACCAAGCCACGCCACGCCCATCAAGGCACGCCCACAGAACCGACAGTAAAAAAAATGAATCCCACCACTGAAGCAAACACATAAAGTCTTTAAACCATTGTGCTTTTGGTATTAAAAACTTCTGATTTTCTGGTCTTTGTATCAGTGAGTGTAATGATCAACATCAAATTGTATTTTTAAAATGTTGGGATTTTTTATTTTTTATTTTATTTTTTTGGGAAGTAACCACCTTTGGAATTTAGCAGAAAACAGTTCAGGAGTGCTAGTCTGGACTGGGATGTGGGCCATAAGGAAGGAAATTAGGGTAACACTTCTATTTCCAACTTAAAATCATGTTGAAATTGTTACTTCCTGCAATAGCAGCTGGGACGGATTAGCAGGAATACAATCCTGTGTGGGGCAATTAACTAATTGCCATTGTTTTCTAATCCATCCATTCACAGCTGTTATTTTTTTAAAGGAACAGTGAGCAGGTAATATCACATGTCACCAAGTTTCTGAGATCACATATGTTCAAATTGGATACAAACTGATGCATTAGGACTCTATTTCAAAAATAGACTCTAAATTGCTTAGCCTTTTAATGTTTAATTTTAACCACTGTAGCTTAACATTGGAAAAAATAACAGAAACTCACACAGAATGGATTGTTAAGAAATGGATAATTGATTAGGAATGCTAAATTGTGCTTGAAAACAGAAACACAGTTGTATCCAATAGGGGTTAACAAGAACAGCCTGATAATGTGAAACTTTCAGCTGCTTGTGATTAAGAACAGCTGACTTAAATTTATGTGTCTGCTGCGTGTGTAAGTGTACAATTAGATTTTCAACTCCAATATTTATATCTTTTTAAAAGAAACAACAAATATATTCAATTGTCTGGAAATTAATCATTTTCTCATCCGTTTAAATTTTAATTAAGAGAGAAAGCAGATTTACAACAATTCAAGAGATCAATGATCTGATCTCTGGAATTTTATGTTAGCTTTAAAACAGCTACCAGGAGTCTAATTTTAGTACTACAGAAGCAATATTTGAATCTTTTCATAGATTCAACTTTGAGATTATCTAGTCCAACCCACTAAATTCTGGATTTGCTTTATCCTATAAGTGATGTAAATAAGTTCATTTTCCTCCTCCTATTAATTTTCAGTATGGTGAAAATAGTATCATCATGTTTTATCATTTAAGGAGGGTTTAGATTACAAGAACAAGTATTATAACATTCAAAATAATGGAGGTCTATGGAGATTTTCAGTCATCCAGGACATGGTTGTCCCAAAGGTACTTTTCCAAGAGGCAACTGGACTTTCTGGTTTTTCTTTGAAGACTTTTAACTTCTCATCCAAGAAGCTTCTTCAGGTCTGACTGGATGGTGGGGAGTGGAATAGCACTCTGCAGGGAATAGCAATAGCATTTAGACTTATATACCGCTTCACAGTGCTTTATAGCTGCCTCTCTAAGCAGTTTACAGAGTCAGCATATTGCCCCCAACAATCTGGATCCTCATTTTACCAGACCTCGGAAGGATGGAAGGCTGAGTCAACCTTGAACCTGGTGAGATTTGAACTGCCAAATTGCAGTCAGCAGAAGTAGCCTGAAGTATTGCATTCTAACCACTGCACCACTGCATAAATCCTTGCATTCCCCACCATCCAGTCAGAGTTGAAGAAACTTTTTGGATGAGAAGTGAAATGTCTTCAAAGAAAAACCAGAAAGCCCAGTGGCCTCTTGGAAAAGCACCTTTGGGACAAAATAATGGAGCCTTTTATTGATGTGGTCTTCTCAATTACAAAGATGAAAGAAATTAAAGATTAATTGCTTCTTGGATTTCATTCTTTGGGGGAGGGGGAGAGTATTTTGTCATTCTTGGGAATTAACATACATGCACCCACAATAGTATCATATACTTGCAATCAATATCATAAACATTTCAAAACATGCCTCTCCATTGTCAGAAGCAAACTTGCATGCTAGAATTCCTACTGAATAATTGGGGCTGAGAATGGGGAGGTTAGATTTTGAAATCTGCTAGTTTTTTTTTAAACCGGATCTCTTAAGAGCAAATCTCTAGTGATCAAAAATTGGCCATGTCTAAGTGAACTTTTTGGGGGGATGGGTGGGTATGAGGTTTGGTTTCTTGTGGAACTGCATAAAATTTTCATAGAACCCTAGTTTTACACAGAACACCCTATAAAAACATCACAATATTCTGCTAATATTGTCATGATAGGCCCTTGGTAATACTTAACGTAACGATGCAAATTTTGGAAGTCTCTAGAGATTTGGAGTCTTTCTTCAGTATTTCAAAGGTACTGAATGTTCTGAGGACTCAAGTTGGCAACAGATAGCGGGAAGAAGGCTGAAGCACTTTGGCAACCTAATGAAAATCTAATAAAATGCAAAAGTTGCTAATTCAGGCAAGGTCACTGAAGGAGTATAATTTGATCTGTGCTATTTGTGCAGCAAGCTAACTTCTTTCCATTAAAGCAAAATGTTAGGGGAAAGGGCAGATGTAAGCATTATGGTTCTCTTTCTTTTTTAAAATCCGAACTTGATCTAAACAGTGTTTTATAATATTTTAAATATAGACATTAATCAAAAAAGAAAAAAAAACTTAGAATGAGAATGAATTCAAAGTCTTGGATAATGCACAAGAGAGGCTGCAAATCAGAAGGGATGCCTTGTTAGGGTATCTTGTCTTGTGTCCTGTTTAATGAACAAGCTGGAGAAAATAAGGAATCAAGAAATTGTGAAATTGTTTGATCACATTGTTTACTGTAGGTTGTTAATAATAATGTCTAAATCAATTATCTCCAATGTTATATGCTCCAGGTGTAAAACTGTAACACTTGGAATTTACAGATGGTATGCTTTGTAATGTGAAATTGTATGCTTTAAAATCAGGTGGCAAAAACATTGGGTCTATTGAGTAAAATTTAATTTTATTTATTCTATTTGGTTATATTGCTTATAAATGATGCTCCACTATTGGTTCTTTTTTAAGCTGAGTAGTCATTATCCCAACTTGTATAATGATTAAAGTGTGGGAAGATACAGGCTCTAGTCTAGTCCTTAACCAAGGAGTGTACCTTAAATGAATTTGGATAGTTCTCGTCTCTTGGCCTGATTTAATGTCTCAGGATTATTGTGGGGGGAAATAGGAGAAGAGATACATATATGGCTTTGAGATTCTGAAGAAAAATAGTATATAAATCTAATAAATAAAAACATGTATGTATGTGTGTATGTGTATACATACACACAAACACACATACACACACACACTCAAATTCAAAGCCTTGGAGCCTTGTCTCAAATAATAACTTCTGGATTGGTCTCCTCAAGTCCTTTCAGAGTCCATGTTAGATCTGAAATTCATCATTTTAATAAATGTATAACTCTGTGTGGGAGGAGGTAGAATGGAGCCCAGTGGTGTAATCAGCTACATTCATAATTGGAAATAAAACTGGTTCTGATTTGTCCTTTTACTGAATTGTAAGAGATAGCAGTGGAGCTACTAAATAATCTTCACATATCAATTACTGAAAGCAGATTTAAAAGCACTTAGAAAGGTAACTCTTTAAATCATGGCATGTCAGTTTTATTTTGTAGATATTTATATAGTTCTGTTCCCTTGTTATTACAATGCTAACAATTGTTGAAGCATCATGAAATGGAATTGCCATCCATTTGTCTTGTAAAACTTTAGCCTTGGGTGCTTTTTAAATATTAATTTTGTGCATTTGTATGTACAATAGTAAAAAAAAAATCTTAATGGAATACCCTGGGACAATCTCTATAAATAGCATACACCTTGAGGGAGGGAGTCACCTTGCACATTCACCAACTTGACCAGTATTTTATCTTTCAAGAGAGGGGAGGGAAATTATATTCCCTCAGGCAAGGGTTTTAACGTTACTAAAAAGAGTTTGCTCTCTGTTTTTATTTGTTTTACAGACAAGGAGCCCAAAGCTTTCTCAGAGTCCACAGCCCAGCTTGGGGGATCAAGCTGAATATTTGTCAGAAGTATCTGTTGACTCCTTGGAAGTCATGTCAGAAGCAGAGGCCCTGTCTCCTTTTGCAAGGGGAAGCCGTACTCGAGCAAGTCTTCCAGTTGTGAGGACAACAAATCAAACAAAAGAAAGATCTCTAGGTAAGACATCACACACAGGAATCCTTCTAAGGTTGTGCTTTACAATTTCCTCAGTAGCTTTGAGTGTACAGCTCTATGGCACACGTTTGTATATATGATATACAGTATAATGAACAGGAGACAGATACAAATAGACCTAAGGGGAATTTTAATCATTGAGCCATCACTTTGATTAACATTGCCGCAGTACAAGAGGGAAAGTTCTTCTGAGATCAACTGAGCATGTTCTCCATGTACAAAATTAGTTGTGTGGAAAATCGAATATTATAAAATGTTTCAGGAAACATGCCAATTTGGTCATTATGGAAGTGACTGCTATTTTCCTGGAAATAAATCATCCAGAACAGGAAGTAGTTTGTATCTGCTAGATACAGTTTGGCTCTGTTAAAATCCTTGAATTTAATCAAATTATATGAACTCAGTTTTCCAGTTATCTCTCCCCATAAATAAGCAAATTCTTCTTTAAATTATTTTTTATTTTGTATGCAAATATAAAAAAACAGAGAATCCAAATCAGAAACTTAAAGCTGTTGTATAATAAAATGAATCTTACATATATCCATGACAAGTTTTGCAGTTATGCTATTACCATTTAACTCAATTTACATAATAAAAAAGCAGTGGAAAATTAAAGATAAAATTGCATGTGCAATGCAAAAGTTTAGGGCCCCTAAAGGTGAAAGTTTACAATATGTAAATATATATATATATAGAGAGAGAGAAATGTTCTTCAAATATTGACTACCTTCCAATAATGTCTTTTTATTTACTCCTAAAATTGTGCAATATCAATTTTTTCCCCTTCTTGTTAATTTTCCAAACCATTGATAACATTGAGTATCTACAAATAAACGTTTCAGAATAGAATTATTGTGTGAAATAACTTCTCTCCAGAAGGGAAACAGTCTAACACCAAGCCACATATTATGAACCAATATTGCATTTTGAATACCACATCTCCAAATAACTTTCAACTTCTGTTGGGAAAGAATTATAGGCCTGAATAGGCCTGAAATTAAGAGGGTTTTTTTTTTTGTCAAAATTACCTTAATGTTAAATTTATATCCAAGTGATACATAGATTCCAAAATGATATTTCATTGACATTTGTTTTGCACTTTGCTATATTCCATGTCTCTTGTGTTGTCTTGAACATTCATTGTTGCATATTCTAACAATTCCATAAACTTAAACAACTGCAATGATTTGCTTAACAACCATCGCAAAAAAAGATCATAAAATCGGGCTTGTCTCTCTTAATTACCACCAAATGAAATTCTGATCCTAATTGTGATCGTAAGTAAAGAACTTCCTGCAAACACAAAAAAGTATTGTGGATGGATTGCAGTGAGAGGCTCTCTATGCTGTTTAGATATGGGCTAAATCTGCTTCAAGCTGCAGGATAGAGAGTAAACTTGTAATTTATTTTGAACAGGCATTTATTGCCAGAGAAGGGAGGGATATTTGTCAGATGTTCTGATGCAGGTCACTGAGCTCCATGCCCCATGAGTTACAGAAGTATCTTTTCTTCTTTTAGACAAGACTTGTTGAGCCAGGAACTTCATCAGTCCCCATCTCAGGACATCCCTTTTGCCTTTGAACCCACAGCATCTTGCAATTTAATTGGTTTGGAATCAATCCTTACAATTAGCTACTCAAGGAGGAGGCAAAATACTATCATAATATACAATCAGGGTGTTTTCTATATAAGGCAGTGAATTGCTGAGGCAGGCAAAAGGTTATTATCATAATGATGTTCCTGTCCAGCAGGATCCCAGCTCCCAATGTGCAGAGTAGGATAAAATTAGACTTGTGGGTCATTAATCACAAAGTTGCTCATAAACTGTGAATGTAGTGGTTTATTTATTATGCTAACAATCCTGGGCCATTTTTTTCCCCAAGACCACTTTGATATCTGATATATAACAGACTTTCTTAAACAGTCTAGAAAAATTGTAATTCAAAAACTTAACTGATTTTTCCAAAGCTAAGGCAGACTAAGAATAAAAAAGGCTGTCCTTCCATATATTTTGAAGTAATTAATGCACTTTACTAACTTTAGTTATTACAATAGCCTTTTCATGCCGGGGACCCTTCTGATGTGTTGGACTAGCTGTTGATTGCCGGAGTCTAATATATCTGAAGGATTCCAAACTGAAGGATACACTACTGAAAGCACAGTTTGCAAGTTTGGAATTAGTTATCTGACATAGCCTCACACCTTCTTATCTATATATATAAAAGCCAAATTCCACTCACGCATCATCACGAAATCTCCAGAACCATAAAGCCTACAAATTTGAAACTTGGCACGTATGTTCCTCTTGGCTTCTAGGTGCTCGCTAAGAAAGGACTTTTTGAAATGACCATCAGATCATTAGTTATTTCTTGTATTATTAACACGCTCTGATGTCCTACTACCCCTCCCCACCTGAAAAGAACTTTGTTCCAACTGCCAGTGGGTGTGGCCAGCGCGTGACTCATCTGGCCTGCGGGCTGGGAACTTAGACATTCTACTCCGTGCTAAAGAGTTCAGTTTCGTAGCGAAGCACGGGTATCCAGCTACTAGTATAGAATAATTCTGTGGTAGTTGTCCTTCTCACACTAGGACTGCATATTACAGAAAAGAGATGTGCAGCCATTTAGGATAATTAAATAACCTGATGGATCTATGATCACATATAGTGACTGTACGAAGCTATAAGGGTGCTGAATGAATGATGATTATGACTGATGCTTGGAGTTACAGCTATCTCAGTGTCCTGTGGTCACATGATCACGACCTCAGTGCTTGGCAATCTATTCACACTTATGACTAGTTGAGAAGCATCCCATGATCATGTGATCACCATTTGTTACCTTTCCTGCCAGCTTCCCCCAAAAATCAGTGCAGTAATTCTCTCCCATCTTTCCACCTTCTTCAGCCTTCTGAGCTTGTATCATGTTAGCCACTCCAGCATCGTCACCCCCTGGCCTTTGTGGCATCTCTCACACACCCTTCATATCACTCACACATCCCTGTACAGCCTCTTTGACTCACACATTCGCACTTCTCACACATCCTCATACATTCTTCTTGACCCTCCCCGAACCACGTGTGCTCCCTCACTCTCTCCCGCACTCAGCAGCAACCACTTACCTGCCTGCTTGCCTGGGACTTTCAACTTCCTACTGGCTTCCCCATTGACTTTGATCCACCAACTGTGGGATTCAGTTAATGTCAGCAACTGGGATTGCAGGGATTGCTGTTGCTTAGTGAGACAGTCATGTGATACAATCACATTGTTTAGACAACAGGAATTCTTATGAAGTTCCAATTGTAGTTGTAAGTTGATGACGAATTATAAAAAAAAATATGGACAAATATGTATGTATCATATACATTACCCTAAGGGTTTTGTTCTAATTGCAGAATTTAGTTAATTGTGCATTCTAAGTTTATATGCCAATACCTGTAATTAAATTCAAATGGAATACCAATTCTTTGATTCAATGTGTTATAAATAATGCCTGTGTCATATTCAGAAGCCGGTAGAACTATAAAGATGTTGATTTGGTCACTGGCTGAATTATGGACTTTAGTTTTATAAGCTCTGGATGTTATCTTCATATTTGAAAGGTTATGTTTATTATTAGACTTAATTCTAGTATGCTAATTTAACTCTGATGTGTTTTGCGCTTTCTTGCCAATTCTATTCAATGGCTTCTTTCATAATTGCTCTAAATCTACCTTGACAACATTGTTGCTTCATGATATACAGGTTATTGGGTAAAAAATGTTGCAGTTTCAGAGCATCCTGAATTTGTAGAAAATAAATTAATTGGACTCTTGGTTTCACAATTGGATGTAATAATGAGATAGCGCTGACTGCATTTATTGATGATCTCTGGAGAGATCAGTATAGTGATGGTTTGTCCAGCTCAGCCCCCATTAATCTCGCGATGGCTTTGATGCCATTAATCATAAAAAATATTTTTGTGGACATTGGGTTGAGCGTATGGGCATGATGTTGTGCTGGTTCTCTTCCCTCTGAGGATAATTTGATATTGATATTTGATATTGAGAGAGAAGAGGTCTCAATTCTGTCCCAAGTCTTCTACATCAGAGGTCTTCAAACTTGGCAACTTTAAGACTTGTAGACTTCAACTCCCAGAATTCTCCAGCCAGCATAGGTGTTGAAGTCCACAAGTATTGAAGTTGCCAAGTTTGGGGACCCCTGTTCAACATGAAGCTGCTGGATTAGATTATTTGGGGCCATAGGGTTGTCATCAACATGCTGATAATACTCAGATATATATCTACAGTATTATCTCTAACGAATCAAGTGATGATGTCAAGGTTCTTTCTCCATCTCCATTGAGACCTCTTCTCTCACAATATCCAATGGAATTATCCTCCGAGGAAGGAGAACTAGTATCATGCCCATACTCTCAATCCTCTCGTCCACAAGGATATTTTTTTATTATTAATGGCATCAAAGCCATCGAGAGATTAATGGGGGCTGTGCTGGACAAACCACCACTCTACTGATCTCTCTAGAGATCACAGAGGCTATGAGATCTGGAGAATGGGAGCACAGATTTCAGCTTAACTCTAGCATGATCAGGTGGCGGTGGATTTTAGGGCACCCCACATCTATGGATACTGCACCATTAATTGTAGATAGAGTAACTCTTGTCTGGACAGAACTGATGCACAGTCTGGAGACTCTCAGCTTTTGGGGGGGGGGGTCCTAGACTCTTGGCTTCTGCTCAAGAAGCAAGTGTGGCCAGGAAAGTCTTTGCACAAATCTATCTTATGCTCCAATTGCCTTTGTTCCTAGACAGAGAAGTTTTTTTGCTGAAGGTTACTCATACCTTGGGTCAATTCCTGCTTAATTTCTACAGTGAATTCTACTTCGACGTGCCCTTTAAGACCTTTCAGAAGTTCAGAATCCAGTGGCATAAATAATTACATGCACACCATTCCAATTCATTGTAACACGACTTTTCTTTAGTTAATTGGCTCCCAATCAATTTTCAGGTGCAATTCACCTATAAAGCATTTTCTGATATAGAACCAGTTATTTGCTGGACTATCCATTGCTGATTATTTTTGCCTGTCTGACAGACCCCCAAGAGGATGGGCATGCTCTGGGCCCTTTCTACTAAGCAATGTCATCTGGTGGGACCCAGAGGATGTTCCTTCTTTATTGTGGCGCTTGTCCTATGTAATAGCCTATCCTATTGAATAGCCCAAACCCAGTTGGCCTTTTACAATACATTGACAACATTGACTTTTCCTTGGGTTTTGGAGCAGGATGATGGGTGAGCCTGCCTTTAGAGGTATTGGTTTGAATGAAAGATTGTTTTTGTTGTTATTGTTGTTTAAACTGTTGTTTGGGGTATTTTTAATTTTAATTGTTTTAATCTGATATTAACTACCCAAAGTGTTATGTGAGAGGGGCAGCCATACAAAATGAATAATGAATCTCTCTCTTCTATCCAGTTATAGAAATTAGCATGGTAAAACTTTTCTTAATACAATAAGCAGCAATCAAAATTAAATTTATCATTTGTGTTATTCATTCATTTATATTTATATTCATTCATTCATTTATTCAATTTCTATAGCCACCCATCTCAGCCAATGTCTCTCGGCAGCTTACCATCTGTTTGTAGTTCAATGTTCTTACTAATATGTTTTGTTTAGTGACTGTACATAAATGGAGTAAGATGTCACAGTAAATATTTTAATGCAAATATTTCAGTGCCAGATGACTGCTTTGAACAACTATTGTTCCTTCATATCTCATGCTGCTATTCAACTCCATTGACTTTACTTACATATATGGCAAATTTGTACATATATAGTATTTGTCTCTACTTTTTACTAGTATTTTTTTATTTTTTTCCCCTCTAAGTATCTTCGATTAAATTTTTTTAAAAAATCTCTACTCACTAGTGTAACATCTAAGACTGAATATTTATACTTGTGCTGTTATATGCCTATATTGAGATTGCACAGAAACACCTGAAATGGCAGTTCATGAGTTTGGGTTATAAACCAATGTCATTCCAAGAACTTTGGCTTTGCAACCAGAGTTGACAATGCTGATTCCAGCCCACATGACAGGCATCTCTTCTGTCCCTCATCAATACTTTTGCTTATCACGCAAAGTCTTGAATGTATTTTGAATGGTGTTCCTTTTCACTTTGAAGAGCAACTCAAATGAGGAGTCAAATTCTTCTGAGATGGGAAAAAGTTTACTGTTGACACACCTGGTTACCAGTTAGAGATATACATCTGGATAAAATTGACACAACCTTAATCTTTGGGGTCTGAGTAGATTTGAGGGCAGACTTTTAATCTAAATTTTGTCTGCTTTGCTCATCTTTTCTTTTCTATAATGATTTAAAAAGTGGTTTCTTCCCACTTAGAATTGTTGATTTTATTATTTCTGTATGGAAGATGTCAACATTATGGTATATTCCCAAAAGCAATTTGAACAAGTCAATAAATTGAACAAAATATTTCCAAAGTGACTCTCAGATGTGTGGAACATATAAACAGGATTTTAAAAAAGGGGGTTATTAATATTAAATACCAGAAATGAGGAAATTTATCTCACAGAGCCAAGAGCATGTCAATTGGGGTGGGGGATGATAACAGGAAGGGCTGACCATTTAAACTTTGAATCCAGGTTGTGAATTGAGAGTTGCCAGTATGTTGAAGTCATGATTTCTGCCACGGGGAAAACACTCAAAAAAGTCCAGCACAGGGGTTGGGAACTGTGGCCCATGGGCCGGATGCATCACATGCAGGCCACGCCCACACCAGCTCCGCAAAGGCAAAAAATGTCACGATACATCATGTGATGTGATCAAGTTTGACACCCGTGGTCTAGCACAAGAAGTATAAAAGTGGTAGCTGTGGACCCCACCAACAAGACTCAAGTCTTGAGGGAGATTATCATTCCTATTTTTTTTATTTTTTTGTAAGATTATAACAATCTCTTGATGTTTCAAGGACCACAACTTCCAGAATTCTCAGCAATGTCCATGCTAAGCTAGGTGGGGAGTTAAAGTTATGTAATTATGGAAGATGCCAAGATTGGAGATGGCCATACTATAGTATCAGAAATAGATTTTGGTGTGTTTGACTCATACACAGTGATCTAATATTACTGTTATCCATGACCCATATACTTTCTGGCTGATCTTATCAATTCATATCTTTGCCCCATTGCTACCACAGTGGTTTCATTTTCTTCTATTGAGTTTTAATTCAAGCAGCTTCTGCTATGTCACATCTGTCCTTTCTGTTGACTTCTTGATGCATGAAAGTCCTAGTTAATTATATTTAAAGCCAATACTGGCAGGCCTTCAAGAAAACAGGCCCAACAATGAACTTTAATTACTGTTTTGAAACAAAAGACTCCCAGGAAACTACCTAGCACAAATGTGACCACATTTTTCTTCTTTAGTTTTTTCATAAACCTCCTGTGCCGCCTTCTGTACATGAATAGGATTTAAAATGAAATATACCTTATCTTTGAGTAAATGTTTTGCAGGACAGAAATGCTTCTTCCGACTTAATCAGTATTTAGCCTGGTGCTACTGATTTTTAAAAATGGTTTATGCACCATTATGTTTATGTTTTTATTTTTGGAAATGTGTCCTCAGGGAAAGAATGAAATGTACACAGTCTCAAATAAACCTGTGTAATCACATTCGTCTGTTGCTTTAATCTGCTCTTCCATTGTGTATAAGCAGATATCTTGAAAATGCACCTGAAAAAAAGGCAACAGAGCTAAAATACTGTTTGGCACTACTTCCTCAGTAAACATACATCATGCAAACAATGTTAATGAACATTGTTCAGCAATGTACCCAGAAGCTCCTGTATAAAAAGGCAGTTATAATGCCCTGACTGAATTAAAGTTATTGCTACATTTGGATGTCTTATGAGTACGGCATAACTTTTGGCAGGAGCAATAGGATCCCATCACAAAAAAAAAAATCTTATAGGCCAGTTCAGTGAATCTGAACCTGGCACATTTTGGAGTGTTATCTGGTTTCTAAATTCATGTGGCTAGAGTTGTACCTTAGCTTTTACAAATGTCTCCTTACAAGATGCTTTTACAAATGTATCCTGCTCTCCTTGGTGGCATGTGTCAAGGTATATAGACCAGGGGTCTCCAACCTTAGCAACTTTAAGACTTGTGGACTTCAGCTCCCAGAATTCCTCAGCCAGCAAAGCTGGCTGAGGGATTCTGGGAGTTGAAGTCCACAAGTCTTAAAGTTGCCAAGGTTGGAGAGCCCTGATATAGACAATGTATTCCTCCAGAACATCAAAATCTGTATTCCCAACCTGGTGTCCTTTGGATGTTCTGGGACACCAATTTCCTGTCTTGTATAATTTATTGATTGAAAAGGTTGACATCCTAACATAGTGTTTCCCAAACCTGAGTAAATTACCCCAATTTGGGTAAAAGTGGATTTTCTCTGGGTAAGGACACAAGAACCCATTTCCCATCACAACAGGGAGATCTAAACTGAGTTAAAAATTGCCATGTGAACTAAAATATTCCTACTACAATGAAAATCAGTGAAATTACAAATGGTAATTTTTTGAAATGACATAAAAAACATTCAGTGATATTCTTTTTATAGTTTTCAAGTTGTGATTTTTCATTCAGTGACTATTCAAACTTTTGATGGGGCTGAAGAAAGGGACTTACAACTGTCCTCATGTTCGATAAGACTTTCTGAAGTCTAGGAAAGTAACATGGTGGGAATTTACCATATATTGTGCACCTAGAATACTGTGTGCCACAATATTGTTGGATTCAGTATGCAATGAAGAGATCTAAGAACCATGTCAAACACTTAGAATTGTAATTCTATGGACATAAATTTAGGGATAAGATCAGTGGTGGGATTCAAATTTTTTACTATCGGTTCTGTGCACATGACTTGGTGGGTATGGCATGGCTTGGTGGGAGTGGCTTGGTGGCAGGGGAAGGATACTGTAAAATCTCCATTCCCTCCTCACTCCAGGGGAAGTTACTGCAAAATCCCCATTTCCTCCTGATCAGCTGGGACTTGGGAGGCAGAGAATAGATGGGGGTGAGGCCAATCAGAGGTGGTATTTACCAGTTCTCCGAACTACTCAAAATTTCCGCTACAGGTTCTCCAGAACTGGTCAGAATTTACTGAAATGCACCTATAGATAAGATTGACTTAGTGTACTAGGGTTTATATAGGTAAGATGCAATTGTTACTTTTTTTTTACCCCCAACCCCACTCATTTTTATAGGACGATTACTTCAGTTTAAACATGTGTTTAGTTTCAGACCCAGTGAATATTACAGGAAAACTATATATATCTTTATTCCAGATAAAAATATGTTGTCATAATAATTTTGAATTGACTTGTAGGGATTTTTTAAAAACCATAAATACAGAGGGTAGTGCTAAAAGAGTATGTGAAGACAAAAATATTACAGATTTCTGTTTCTTGTCTTGCCTTAGACTGTATGAACTACCTATAATTAGGTGAGAACAACTAATGGAAAATAATGCTTAAAGTTTAGATTAGAACTACCACAAAGATCATGAAGGTGACCTCAAGAACAGTTCTGAAATTGTCCCTGGAAAAGGTAATGCTGAGGATGGCAAGAATAATTGCTTCCTGTGAAGGAATTCATCCAACTTTACAGGAAGTGTTAATCATTATATTCTGCTTTTCTCCAAAGATCAGTGTCCTGAGTAAAGGATGTTGTGTTATCTTTGGATATGCAGATATTTGTCTGTAGACAGTCTCTCGGTTTGCCTTTCAGCAAATTATGTCATGATGCTATATTTTCCTCACTTTCATACTGCTCTCTGCTTCATTGCTTGCACAGGTAAGAGATTATATATTGGACTTGGGGAAATCCTTACTGTTGCATTAAAGCATTAAATCAGAGAGCTTAGACTAAAATGATCTAAACTATAAAATCAACAAAACAAAACAGGGACCTTAATCATAAACATCAACCTAAGGTCTGGGATTGAAGCCAGATTTTCAACATTTTCTAGAACCCAAAGTCAGATGGCATCATCCTTATCACTGGGTGATGCTGTTTTGTGTGTGTGTGAGTATGTGTGTGTGAGCATGCACGCATGCATGTGTGCAACAACAGAGGAGGCTTTATTGGTCTTACATGATGACTGTTTAATGAAGGGGACCTGGGGCACAACCACTCTGCTGGTATGTATTGAGCAGGTAGAAATTATTGGAAATACAGCTAATCCCCAGGTTATGAGCGTTCATTTAGCACCTGTTTGAAGTTATGAGATAAGCGCCCCCTAGTGTTTACGAGCAAGTCCCAAAATTACGAATGTTGCAGCACCACAGCAGTTGTTTGCCCTTATAAACGACTGCAGAGGTCTGCAACATTCAACCCATTTACCCCCCCCACACACACACACACACAACTGCTTCCCCCTCCCATCATGACATGCCGGATTCACTTACCTTATTAGATCTGTCTCCTCTTTGCCCCAGTTTCTTTGCTTTTGAGGGAGAGGAGAGTTGACGGAAGTTCCTGGGTGTCGTAATGCCGTGTGAGTTCAGGCACCCATCCTCTTTTGCAGAGACTGGGTGCCTGAACTGTTGCGAGATCACAGACCCCAGAAACTTTCATTGTCAGTGCGTAAAGTGTTTGTGGTGCCTGTCTCCTGCTCCTGCCCCCCCCAACTCCTTTCCGCCGCCACCAAGACACTTTTCCCCCAGACGGAAACCTGATGGAGACTGGAAGCTTCATTTGCGTGCAAATGGGGCCTTTGGAAATGGAGGAATTGCTCCATTTTGAAACCCCCCATAGGCTCCTATGAGGCCTTTGAAAATGGAGCAAATCCTTTTCAGAGACCCCATTTGCATGCAGATGAAGCATCCAGTCTCTGTCAGGTCTCCGTCTGGGCAAAAAGGGTCCCAGTGGTGGTGGAAAGAAGTTTGGGGAGGGGAGAGGAATAGGAGACAGGGGCCGCAAACACTTTTCACCCCCAGGAGCTTCCATCGACTCTCCTCTCCCTCAAAGGGAAAGAAACCTCAGCAGAGAGGAGACAGATCTTTGCAAGATAAGTGAGTCCGGCGCGGCAGGGAGGGGGAAGCATGAGGTATCTTAGTGGGTTAGGGAGGCCTTGGGGGCCTGTTCCATCACTAGGCACCCCCATGGCCTTCCCCACCGTGAGATGCCTCATGTGCACTTAACGAACCACGCATTCGCCCATGCATTAAATTAGTGAATGTGCCGGTGAAAGCAGGGAGTGATCTCATTCAAGGTACGAGATTCACTCCCATGAATCCTCAAGGTACGAATGGAATGTGCAGGCTCCATTACATTCATAACTCGAGGACTACCTGTAACCAGTCTCTCAGGTATCCAAGGACTGAGGCATGTAGGATTTTATAAGTAATAACTAGCACCTTGAATTGCACTCAGAAACCGACTTGCAGCCAATGTGACTCCCATAGGAGTGGTGACGCATAGGCACACCTGCAGGTATCCATCACTGCTTGCAGTGCTACATTTTGAACCAACTGTAGCTTCTGGGTACTGTTCAAGGGCAGCCTCATGTACGGCAGATTGCAGTTGTCCAGTCATGAAATCATGATTGGATTATTCCAATTGTGAAGAATTATTCTGGAGCCTCTCACTCTAGGAAAGGGCAAAAGGGGTGCATAACATGAAAGCTTGCAAAAGTCCTCCTGGCCACAGCTATGTTTTGAGTAGTAACTGCAAATCCAGAGGGACCCCCAAATTGCACACCACTCTTGACTGGGAATATAAAACCTCATCCAAAACTAAGGATTGTAATATCCACAATGGAGAATCCATCCTGGGAGAATCCAAGCAGCCATAGCCATTCAGTCGAAGTCTGTTCCACCTCGTCCAGACTTGAACAGCCTCCAGATCAGGGTGGGTTCCTACCAGTGTGGTCCACTCTATAGCACCGGTAGCGGCCCGCTGGTGACGTCACAGTACCAGTGCGGTCGGTTGCCGGTGCCTGGGCACCGCCATTTTTTTATTTTTTATTTTTAATTTCTTTAAAAATTTTCTTCTGCGCAAGTCCAGAAGCCGAGCTTCTGGCACTGCACATGCGCTGCCTTCCTACCCCACAGTGAGTCCAAGCAGGGGAGGATGGCTGAGGGAGCACGTGAGACGCTGAAAGAACGGGCGGCAGGACCTGTCTCAGTTCCCCTCCCTTCAGCAGTCTGAGAAGCCACGAATGCGTGGTGATGATCCCAGGCATTTTCGCACGTTCAAGGCTTCTCGAGCTGCTGAGGGGAGGGGGAACGGGCGGCAGGAGCCTAGGATCATCGAATGGGGAGAAGCATTCAGGCCAGACAGAGCCTCCTAGAAGAACCGCTGCCGTGGTCTTGCTGCTCCCGCTGCGGGGGGCTGCGTTGCGTGTGGGCAATGCCCCCTGCTTCTCCAGCTGCTGCCAAGCTCCCGAGGTCCATGCCCACCCAGTCACATGGCTGGCAAGCCACACCCACAAAATAAGCCACGCCCAGAGTGGTAGTAAAAAAAATTAGGAACCCGCCCCTGCTCCAGATCCTGAGGGTCAATACAAGTAGTCCTCCGCTTATCACCACAACTGAGCCCAAAATTATTGTTGGTAAGCGAGACAGTTGTGAATTTTGTCCCATTTTAGGACCTTTCTTGCCACAGTTGTGGCAAGTTGTTAAGTTAGTAACTTAATGGTTGTTAAGTGAATCTGGCTTCCCCATTGATTGTGCTGGTCAGAAGATCACAAAAAGTGATAATGTGACCCTAGGACAGTGCTTTATAAATATGTGCAAGTTGCCAAGCATCCACATTTGGATCATGTGACCATGGGAAAGGTTGCAAGTGTGAAAAATGATCATAAGTCACTTTTTTCAGTGCTATTGTAACTTTAAACGGTCACTAAATGAACTGTTGTAAGTAGAGGATTACCTGCATATTGATAGTTTTACCTGTGATCCTCAGGATTGAGATATAAATGGCACCATCTCTTCCATTACTTATAAAATGCAAATTGGGCAAATATATTTGTTTACACAGTGTAAAAACCTCTTTATCAAACTGCAGAGTTTGCAGCAAGTAGTGTGTCTTGGGACCTTGTAGTAAAACTGTTGTAATGGACAATATAATTTTAGTATGATTTGACACAATATAATCAGTAACCCAGAGAATTCTATCTTTTTCCCCCCAGTTTGGAATTGAAAAGAATATATATGTGTGTCTTGTAAACTCTGCTTTGTTTATGGTAATTTCTTATTGTTTTCTTTTGTTTCTAGGAGTTTTATATCTGCAGTATGGAGATGAAACTAAACAGCTAAGGATGCCCAATGAGATTACAAGCACAGATACTATTCGTGCTCTCTTTGTAAGTGCCTTTCCCCAACAACTGACAATGAAAATGTTGGAGTCTCCCAGTGTGGCAATATATATCAAGGATGAGAGCAGAAACATCTATTATGAATTAAGTGATGTGAGGTAAGTGAAATTCTATAGCTTGAGGTAGGTTTCTTTGTAAAGATTGGTAGTATGTTGGCCAGAAGTACCAATATGCTCATAGTATCTCCAGATGATCCCTCCCGCTCCCAGGTTTCTTTAAAAAACAGAAAGAAGTTTTGAATTGTTAAAATTTTTGAAGACCTTTAAATCATGCAATATTGCAATATTTTCTCAAGGATCTCAGTCTGCCCGGAATAATTTTTTGGAGTGATATTCCTGTGGTGGATGGGTCCATAGCTAAAATGTCTAGAAAGACACCTTTGCAGACATTATCTGTACCTTTAATGCTTCGTTTTCCTCTTTCTTTTCTATCTGATATGTCTGTGATGGCGAACCTATGGCACGTGTGCCACAGGTAGCACGCAGAGCCCTCTCTGTGGGCATGCCAGCCGTTGCCCCAGCCCAGCTCCACCGCGCATGTGCGCGCACCTCCCGCCAGCCAGCTGGTCTTTGGGTCTCTGCCACACATGAGCGGGGGGTGAGGCTTTGGGCAATCGGCACCAAAAAGGTTAACCATCACTGTGATATGTTGTTGTAGAAGGAATCTATTATTTTCCCCAGAAATCTGGATTAATTATTTGCAGGAAGTTTCTGAAATACATGTTAGGGTGTCATATGGCCATAGAGCTTTACAGTTAAAAAAAGAAATGTAGCAAATTAAAATTATCCTGAACTTCATAATAACCCCAGTGGTCTAGGAAGTGCTACAAGCTTCCTGTTATTCTTTTGCTCCATGTTACCAACAAAATATATCAATTTATATTTATCCTCCGTAGTATGAAAGTGTTTGAGAAGCCGGTATATATCATGTAAATTGAAGAGATTAAAATATTTTAGGTTTAAATCAAAGACAAACTTTGAAGTTATGCCTCAGATGCTCTCACAAAATGGCTGCCATGGATGGCTTTTTGTATTCAATAGTTGGCTGTGTGTGATAAAATACTAGTTTACCAAAAGGTAAACTGGTGCCTTCTGCCACACCACCTCTACCCCAAGGATGCACCAAACAGTTCTAGTCTCTTTATTGATCAGAAGACATTTCTTTGGCAGCCATTTTGGTGTGGTTAAGGCATGTGACTAGAAGCCAAGAGACCATGAGTTTTGGTCCCATCTTAGGCATGAAGCCACCTGGATGACCTTGGGCCAGTGTTTTGGCAAGTGTCACAGCAGTGATTATCCTCTAATGTATGAAAATGTTTAATATGAGTAGAAAGTGTATATTACATGAGTTGAAGAGATCCAGATATTTTAGGTTTACATCAAAGACAGACTTCGAAGTTATGCCTTGGATGCTTTCACAAAATGGCTCCCATGGATGCTTTTCATATTCAGCTGTGTATGATAAAATACTGGTTTACCAAAAGGCAATTGGTTCTTTTGGATCGAGAGACAATGAACATTCCAGTAAGTAAAAGGATTTTAAGCTTTATTATTAGCTCAAGCAAAAAGATTTAAAAGCATAACATAAAAAGCATGCACACCAAGCAAGATGATATCCAAATCTGTTACAAATTGCAAGGAGCTCCTTAATAACAATAAGATACACCAAGGGCGCAGCCATTTTCCACAGTACCCAGAGATAGTTGGGTAGCTGAGCTTTTTGCAGACGCTCACAACAAACCACAGCAATCCCAAGGTTTTTTTTATCAAAATCTGATACGATGACATCATGACCCTATTATGGCCAGAAGACTACAAGACCTGATCTTGACTGGATGGCACATGATTCTGGGATGGGAATTGAGAGTCCGAGACTTTCACAGCAAGAAAAGCTTTGAAGCTATGTGAGGATTCGTCGTCGTCCGTCTGTCCCCCTTTATTTAGTAAACAAGAATAAAAATACTAAGCAGGCTGGCTCAGAATGAGCTCTAAACTTCTAGATTTTTTTTAATATGAAGGAGCAATCAAAACATGCCACAAAACTCCTTGAAATAACAATGGTTTATTATTTCATTGTTACTTCAGACAGTCACTCTTTCTCAGCCCTAGGAAGGATGCAAGGGCAAACAATTTCTGAAAATCTTGCCAAGAAAATTGCAGAGACTAGGTCACAAAGTCATCCCCCACACGCACTCCGCACTCAGAAGACATTTCTGTAAAGCAGAGTTCCCCAACCTTTTCATCTTTGTGGACCGGCGGAGGGGGAGGGGGGACTGTTCCTCGCAAGCGGCCGGCAAGCATGTGTGCGTAGCTCTATTTGTGTGAGTGACATGCACGCACACCCACTGCTTACGCAAATGTAGCATACGTGCATGTGTTCACCTGCTGCTCACGCAAGTGGGGATATGCATGCAACGTGCTCGCCCGCTGCTTCCACGGCCTGGTTGCAAAGAGCTCACAGCTCACTAGAGGGCCGTGGGCCAGGGATTGGGGACCCCTGCTGTAAAGGGCAGACTCTTCCTAATGTTATCATTTTTGTTATCATTATGATAATGATGTTGCTGGTGGGTTTTATCCTTCCTTTTCATTATTTGAATAGCTTGCCGTGAAACCTTGAAAAGGCTATGAAATATGTGAAAAATCAGCTCTTTTATAAAAGCAAAGGGTTTATGGGGAAAACATTCAATGTTAGGCCCTAGGGTTGAAAAAATCTTTCCCCAGACAGTTGTGTTCTGCACTACGAAGAGGATCCCAGCAGGCAGTCTGCCAAACGTCTGTTGCTTAGACATCCACATGTGTGGAAAAAAATAAGCTGCTAGAGCTTGAAGATGTAGAACTGAATTTGTGATTTCAGATTACTGAGGGAAGAACACATTTTGAATGTTGTTGTTTGTGTGGGTGTACATGTTTATGTACCTGCCTATTTAGCCCAGCACCAGAGGTGGGTTCCTATCGGTTCGGACCGGTTCTATAGAATAGGTAGTAACTTGGCGACTTGGTTGCTGGAACCAGCAGCGACCCAGGCCTGCCACGCCCCAGAGCGGGTTCTCTCAGGGGTGCTGTAGGCACTGCCATCTTGTTTTTTTTTTTTAGTACTGCGCATGTGCGCTGCATGGCCCTGAGCAAACAGGCAGTAACACAATCCGGAACCCACCCCTGCCCAGCATGTAGGATCCAGATGTACTATCCAAACAGGAGTGGCAAGACTCCTGCCAGAAATGCCAGCCAGTATGTTGACAAAACTAAACTCTGCAAAAAGCAACTTCTTACATGATTTTACAACCATTTTTTACTGTGATCATTGTGAATCACAAACAGGTAGTCCTCGACTTATGATTACAATTGAGCCACAAATTTTTGTTGCTAAGTGAGTCATTTCTTGTGAATTTGTTCAACAGTTGCTAAGTGAATCACTGCATTTATTAAGTTAGTAACATGGTTGTTAAGTGAATCTGGCTTCCCCATTGACTTGCTTGTCAGAAGCTTGTCAAAAAAAGTTAATCACATGAACCTGGGACACTGCAACTGTCATAAATATGAGTCAGTTGCCAAGCATCCAAATTTTCACGTGACTGGAGATACTGCAACGGTCATAAGTGTGAAAAATGGTCATAAGTCAGTTTTTTAGTGCTATTGTAACTTTGAACAGTCACTAAATGAACTGTTGTAAGTCAAGGACTACCTGTAATTGGGCAAATCTGGCTTCCCTCTTTTACTTTGCTGGTCAGAAGCTGCTTGGAAGGTTGCAAATTGTGATCACATGACTGCAGGACACAAGAAAATAAATGTGAGCTAGTTCCCAAATCACGATCACATAACCCCAGGAGGTAGTACAACAGTCCTAACTTTAAGGATGGATCATAAGTCACTTTTTCAGCACCATCGTAACCTTGAACCATCATTAAACAAATGTTCATAAATTGAGAACTACCTGTAGTGCTTTGTTGTCATACACACACACACACACACACACAGAGAGAGAGAGAGAGAGAGAGAGAGAGAGAGAGAGAGAGAGAGAGAGAGAGAGAGAGAGAGAGAGAGAGAGAGAGAGAGAGAGAGAGAGGTGGTGTCATGAAAATGGTGGGTTCAAAATTCCTTGTGATAAGCTTCCATTGCCCATGGGTACATATTTTTCTTGTGATTTCTGCTCAGTGCTGACTTCATTATATCTAAACATCTAATTAACCCTACATTTCTTAACAGTGAATGTTGCTTCGTCTTTTCAGCTCTCTGACTTTTCCTGACATACTGCTTGAATTTGATAGAAGCAATGCAAGTTCTAACTAGTTACAGATTCAAAGCAATTACCAGCATCATTGTAACTTTAAAAGAAACTAGACCTTTCCAAAAATCCTTCACCTTGTCTCTCTCTTTCCCTTCCTCCATCGAAATGATAATCCCACTGATTAAGATCAGCCCACTAAACTTATAGCTGCACCTGGAGTAGAGGAATTCAGTATAACGTGCAGATTCTCTGAGGATGGTTAGTGCTAAATGAAAGGCATCAGAATTTTAAAAGGACATAAATGTGTTTAGATTACATTCTTTGTAGCCCTTTATTGCAGAAGGAGAAAACAGCAGGATTTACTCCAGATCTCTAATCTTTAAACTCTAAGGTAGGTTTTAAACTAAATGGCAAACCCATTGACTTTTTAATTTATGGAATTAGATATCAGTTTTGTTAACTGGAAATTCACCTTGAGAATCAATTTCAAAACAAAACACTTTAATATTGGGCATGTTTTATAGATATTTGCAGTTTCAAACTGTTCATGTTTATTCAGCAATAGATCTCACTTTATGCATTTGAAACAATTTGAGTTAATCTGTTACTCATGTATTTTACTCCTAAGGGACTTATTTTAATATGTATCCTTACTTCAAATCAGAGGGAAGATATGACTGCCTGGGTAATAAGGTAGTGATAAAAGCCAATAAAAATATTTATGAAAGGTGTTGGATTTTATTCTGTTATTACTTTGCATCTAGCATCTTTAATGAAACCGAAAATGAGTTTATCTTAGAAGAATATTCCCTTCCAAGGGATGAATGAACAATGTTTTTATCGTTCATATCTTGCATTGCATGGCTTCTTCATTCACCAGTTGCTGGCATGTCACTACCTGGATTATTCAAATAAAGTAAATGGGCTGACATGAAGTCCTTTCTTCCCTTATGTTTGCATGTGTGTTTTATTTTTAATTCTAGGAATATTCAAGACAAATCTTTCCTTAAAGTTTACAACAAGGATCCTGCCCATGTCTTTAATCACATGTCTAGAGCGATCAATGGAGATGTAAGGGTAAGTGCGAGACCTTCATTTATTCAGTGTGTTCTTTGGTTGTCTCTTTCGTATGAGAACCTGCTTCTGTGGGGCCATAAAAATGACACAAATGTGTGAAAATCACCTCCCTTTGTCTCCCCCCCCTGAATTATTTTGCCAAATGTGTTAAAATAAGTCACATTAGAGAGAGTGTTAAAAAGAAGGTTAACCACTTGACCAGTTAAACAATGGCTGTAAAATTGATGGAATGCTGCAGATGTTTAAGTTAAGCTTGACTGGAGAATTAAGAATTGTCCATTATGGGGTTCATCACCTGATTTTCGTAGTATCTAAGTTCAGATAACTTGCTTAAGTTCAACACAGTTTATCAATCAAATTTTCTGGGTTCACATACACTGAATCAAACTAATCATACATCTTGGGTTGCTGCCATATGCTGAGTCATACATGGTTGGATAGCTTGTAGTACTGTGTCTTGTATAATTATATTGTACTTATTCTAGAAATAACTGCTCTTAGGACTGATTGTAACTCTTAATCATAAATAGTGATCATAAAGCTGTTCGAAAAAATACTTTTAGTGCTGACAGGAGTAGTCAAAAGTAATCCATGGATAGATTCATTAGTAAGGAATCAAACATTGAAAGGACATGTGCCAGACTAAACAAAAATCCTAACTGCTTAACTGACTGCAGTGAGCCAACAAGTATTGTTCACCATCTTCCTAGTAAATAACATACTAGTTTGGTTTGGACCTGTTTTGTTGTGTGAATCAAGGCAGTTATGCTGAACCAAACCATCGTTTACTAAAAGGTATGCACTGGTCATTAGATGCAATTACATATCATGCCAATAATGTGCATTGGATCTGATTACAAACTTAGAGTAACCACTAGATGGTACCAAAGAGTTAATGTTTTCTGTTTCCCTTTACTGCCACCTAATGATCGTATAGATTTTTATAAATAAACAGTAGTATTCCTAAACCTACTAGTTCAGGTTGCACCTTGACCAGGAAGAACAATCAAACCTGGCATCTTCTTCCATCATTTGGTTATTGCCACCATTTTCGAACCAGGAATGCTGACCTATGTTCCTAAGTTAAAAACCTTGATTTATTTTTGGCCACCATTTCCTGTTTAAGAGAAATGTTTAAGAGAGATTTAGCAGAAATCCTGGTTTCATGCCAAAGAAACTGATAGGCAAACTGCACTTTGTTTAGCTACCCTTCCTGATAAAAGTAACCAGTTGGGAATGATTGAACAGCATATTGAACAGCCCACTTCTTGTTTATGAAAAACCGGAATGCTTATTTATCAAGACTGTAAATGGATTCATTGTATTTGAAGCTTAGATCCTTCCATAATAAATTCCCTGCTGAGATATTGGGGCTGTGATAGAGAGAACTGAATTGTATGACATTTTTGTTTTTCAATTGGAATCTCACAATCTTTGGAATACAGGTAGCCCTCGACTTATGAACACAATTGGGACCAGAATTTCCATTATGCCTGAATTCTGATCATGTGGCTATGGTGGCTTTGAACAGTTGTTAAATGAATGGTTGTAAGTCGAGGACTACCATAGTTAGCAATAGCAATAGCACTTAGACTTATATACCGCTTCATAGTGCTTTACAGCCCTCTCTAAGCGGTTTACAGAGTTCAGCATATTGCCCCCAACAATCTGGGTCCTCATTTTACCGATCTCAGAAGGATGGAAGGCTGAGTCAACCTTGAGCCGGTGAGATTTGAACAGCTGAACTGCAGCTAGCAGTCAGCTGAAGTAGCCTGCAGTGCTGCACTCTAAGCACTGCGCCACCTTGGCTCTATAGTTCCTGGAGAAAAACCAGTGGAACTGAACTACAGAGTAAGAGCATCCATAGAACTAAGCACTGATGTTAGTTAACCTCCATAAATTGTAAAGCCAATGCAAATGTTCACTTTTTGCCACATTTGGGGAAATATATAGCATCCATTTCTTAGCCCTATCCCACTTTGCCTAATTCTACTTCTACAAGAGGACACGTGGGCTTTTATTGGTGCTCCAGCAAATTTTCACAAACTTCTGTATCAGAATGGGTATTAAATAATAATCTTTCATACTGCTAAAAGTAGTTTTTTTTTCTAAAAACTTCCCCCCCCCCCAAGGTATTTAGCCTTCTAGAACAGAATGGAAGCATCAAATTAATTATAGTTTGGGATCTATTTATGACCACCTTCATCACTAAGGGTTTTCCAAACTAAAAATAATTCACTGCTGGTACAAAAGGCTACTTTAAAATAGTGCAAACGGGTGCTATCCAGAAGAAATAATCGCTACTTTTGCTTCTTAGATCGGATATTTCTTTAAAAAAGAACCTTTTCCCCTTCGAAATCTCAGTGCCCACTCTCTTTGAATAAAATACATTAATCCCATCAGAAAAGTATTGCCAGCAAGGGAGCTGCCTGACTTTAGTAGGTTGTATAGGATTTTGAAACGGAAGTTAATCATTAGAGTGTCTTAGAATTCTGCATTTGTTTGAGAATTCCTCAAGAGAATGCTTTGCATAGAGAGTCCGAAGCATTGTTGCAGTTATTAATGTAACAAGAACTAACATTTATGAATATATTATAAACTCAACAATGTGTTGTTTCATGTGGACTGATTCCTCTATACGTCTTGCCTGCATCTCTGGTAGAGGTATGTCATACCTCTCTGGTGGAGGTATGTCATGATGCAGGTGGTGCGTTAAGATGTCCACCCCTGCCAAGAAATTAATTTTCTGATCAGCAGTCAAGTTTGCTCTGCATGGGGATATTACTGGCTTTCACTAGTGATATCAGAGTCACTACAGTAGATGTTGAGAAGATGGCTAGATGTATCTTGTTCCGAATCTTCAGATAAGTGTTTCTAAGGAAGGAAATGATGGGAAAGGACAGTGAATGTATAAGGAAGCACCTTTACAAGCACACATTCTATTTTTAGCCCTTGCAGAACAGATTGAGGAAACCAGAGAGGAGGAAAAATGCATAGAAAAGGCAACAGCCCTTCAGGGGAAGAGATAACTTCCTTTATCCAGCTGAATCCATGGTGGTTGGAATGGAAGAAACAGAAGAGTTTATTTTTATCTTTAGAATTGGACTCAAAAGAACACTTCTTACATCTTATAGATAAAACTCCCTTGTTAGAGGAATACCCCTTCTTCTGTTGGTTACTTTAAAAAAGAAAAAGAAAATTTTAATACGTACCATCACAAAGCAACATTATGGAATAATGAGCAGTAAGTCAAAGAAAAAAAGGCATGAGGCAAGAAAAAGCAAAAGAATAATCGCCCGATCTAGCTAAGCCCTTTAATATGCTGTGAATGAAGCTGAAGATATCAACTTTGAGGTTTGGATGGCTTGTTTTACACAGTCCCATTTGGTTGTCTTTTCCTTTTGAATGGCAGGACAGCCAGCCAGGTGGTGATTAGTTTCTATTGCTGTGATTTCTGGCACAACACATTGTAAGCAAGTGCTGAAAAAGCCTGTTTGGTGTCTTGTAGAACCCTTTGCTATAATTATAGTACTTTAACAGAAGCCAGTTTGCATCCGGAAAGATGGCATATGTACTCACCCCTGAAGTGTTAATAATAGGTTATGTGGGGAAAATTTACCTTGGATGCAAAGAGATACCAAATGTTGGATCCAAGTCTTTCAATATATATTCCTTTCTTTTTGCTCTCATCTTTTCAATTTACTTTCTTGTTCAGAAAAGGCAAGTGGTCTTAAAAGTATTTTTCTCTCTTTTCTATGTAACAATATGTTTGCTTTCTGTTCATATTTTCTTAAAAATTTCAGATTCATTCTGGTTTTCCTGTAGGTTGCTTTGCATCTTCCTTTTTTCCAGCAGGATAAATTAAATTATCAGCTCTAAAGTTGTCACAACTTTACTGTACTGTACTGAAGTAATATATTACTGCAGCTGTCATTACTTAACATATCATGGAAAGAAGCAACTGTTAGGTATCTTACATCACTACCTTATCCTGCTGATTTGATAGTCAAATTCTGATCTTTCAATGACATATTATTATTTTCCTTAGCTTTAGACTAGAGATTCTAACACTGACTCAATTACTCTTTTTCCTGATCCCAAATAATGTCATTAACCCCGGGGGGGGGGGGACAGATTGTTGTTTTACATAAAGGTCTTAGCAGGGGCAGTTAAAATATTTTGTCTAGTTTTGTTTTGTTTTTAAAGTTTGTATTTTAACATTCTGAATAGAATAAAAAAAATTGTTGACAAAAAATAGTTTTAGCAACAGCAATTCCAAAGTAGATTCTCAAACAACTGGTTACAAATAGCTCTATCACACATAGGTTATGCCTATATCAACCCAGTTTAAGAAACAATGCTTTTGGTTCATTCACCACTATTGCAAGCTTTCAGTTATGCCATGCTATTGTTGAAAGAAGGAAAACTGTTGAAGTGAGTTTTGCAGCCTATAAATCTAATGATCAACATCACCATGAATGTTGAAGCTAAAAAGGGGAGACATGATAGCAATCTTCCAATAAATTGAGATATATCATAAAAAAGAAGGTGTGAATTCTTCAGAACACGGATAGGACAAGAACCATTGGATAGAAAATCTACAGTGAGAAATCCAAATTTGAAATGAGGAGGAATTTCCTGACTGAGAGCTGTTAAGTGGTACAACTGCCTGCCTCCTGAAGTTGTCATGGAGGTTTTCAAAAGAGATTGGAAAGCCATTTATCTGAGGTAGTGTTTCTCAACCTTACAACTTTAAGACCTATGACCTTCAATTCCCTGAATTCTCTACCTGACTGCAGAATTCCGATAATTGAAGTCTCATAGGTCTTAAAGTTGTAAAGGTTGAGAAAGATTGTTCTGAGAATTCTTGTACTGAGTAGAGACTGAACTGGATGACCACTAAAGTTTCTTCTAGATTCCGTTAATCTCTTCTAATAAGGATTAGCTAATATTCAATCTCTTTATCCTCCACCATCCCTCACATAAACATATATAGCGGTTCTAACATGCACATGCTCCTCTTGTTGAAAGCCATTCTATTAAAGAAACATTTGTGTGACATTTATTCTTCATATTTATGGAAACCTATTGGGTGATTTGGACTAGATGTTCTTTCTCAGTCCCATCTATCTCACAGGGGCTTTATAGTGAGAATAGCTTGACAAGAGATCTCCATATAAAATTTCTTTATCTCTTAAAGAAGAGGCAAGAGTAAAATCTTATAACGCATGTGTTAAAGTTATATATGAAGTAGAGCGCATGGTTCCAAACCATGCCTTAACATGATATGTAGATCAAAATGTTTTGAGGAATAAGAAGAAAAAGAAGCTGCCTATACAAAAGAACCCAAACTCATAGTTGCTGGAAAACAAAATAAAGTTCCAAATAAAAGATGGTGACACCAGATTGCTATTCAAAATCTATGAATGAGATAGGACAGTGGCTTAGTGGAAGCCTTGTTAGGAGACACTTTATGTAATGGGTCGTAAATGGACTTCCAGGTCTTCCTTGGCCCACAGGTGATTGCCATCTTTAGATATGGAGGTTTGCTCCATCATTTTGCATGAGTCTTTTTGATTCCTAACTTCCTTGGAGGAACTGAACTAGTTTTAGTGACATAAATATTTTTTTTCAATTGAGGAGGGTGTAACAATAGATGCTTTATGAGTATGTTATGCTTTTCTCTCCTATAACCATAGATTTTCTTTGGATCTCTGTATTGTAATGGGGGGAGCGGGATTGCTCATATAAAGTATATGTGAGGAGGAGACAACTGAACTGCTCATGGTGGTAACTGTACTTCAGATGATCTTGCATCTTTTCATCAGCTTCACACTAACTTCTTCCATAACTCTTTGTCCTTCCACACACTGAGATCTATGTAACACATAGTGTGGAAACTTAGTTCTTCCTTACTTCCGTCGGACGTATAATCACTGAATTAGAAGAAAAGGAGCTGCTGTAGGCCAGGTTATCTGAAATGCCCCTTATCTCCTATGGATTTGGGCTTTGGGTAAGATTGGGCAGAGGTGGTACATTTTGAGTTCCCTCAATCAAATAGTGTCTATATTCTAATAGATGGAATGGAATGATATGCTTTCTATGCATTACCTTCTGGAATGATATACTGACCCTTATCCTGATAATGATCAGGATGATATTGAAGACCTAGCTATTCTCCCAGACTTTGGTTGAGCTCCTGTTGGAAATGTTATTTATTTGTTCGTTTGTTTGTCTCCAGACTGCTTACGAATTCTTTTTCTTTTTTAAAATTTTATTTAAGGCATTTATATAGTTGTACATCTTAAAGCCAATTTCTGGGCAGCTTACAGCAATAAAAAAATGCATGCAGCTAAAATAACTCACTCCCCAAAAAACTGAGATCACAACCAGAAATCCCTAATGCAGGGTTGTCAAACTCGCGTCGTCATGGCATCGTCATGTGACGTATTGAGACTTTTTTCCCTTTGCTAAACTGGGTGGGGGCGGGGCCAGCACATGACGCATCCGGCCCATGGCCCACGAGTTTGACACCCTTGCCCTAATGCAACACATCGTTTTCTCCTATTATGACTCACCCAATCCTGGCATCTGTGAGATTAGACAGATCTTGAATGATCTCCTGAAGGTTACAAAGGTGGAAGCCTGTTGGATCTCAGGCGGGGTAGTGGTGTTCTGTTGGACTGGGGCTGCAATAGAAAAAACACATTTTCAAGGAGGCAGTGTTTTAAGGAAAGGGAACTGGAATGTGCCTATCACCTCCACTCTGTTGGGACAGGCATATACCTCCAGGGAGATGTTATCCCAAAGATGACCTAGTCCTCAGCCAGGTAGGACTTTAAAGTAACCAACACCTTGAATTACATTTGGAAGGAAATTGGGAGCAGTGCAACTCATGCAGAAGCAATGTAACATGGACAAAACTAGGAGCACCCAACACTGTGTGTGCCACTGTATTCTGAACCAAGCTTCCAAGCATCTTCAGAGGCAACCAATTTAGAGCTCATTACAGTGATCCAAATTTTATCATGATGTTTTGATTATTCAATCAATATAGATATCACCTGGGATTGTTAAGAGTCAGGTGGCCCCTGCATTGATTGATTAATAAATCCTTATTCCCTTAATGGACTTAGGGTCCAGACAGATTTGAAACAAGATTTTGAACTTAATCATGAGAATCCTTCCCATGGGAAAACGCTGCTATTTTGAATTCTTAAGAGAAAACATCATTGGATAAGAATTTGAATATTGGACACTAGAGGAAACCAGAAGGAAATAAGGGTTATAATTAAAATGGGACATCTCTTAAATTTCACCCTCTTCCAAGGCAAAATACTTTATTTTAACACTTTAATGCAGTTGATACCATTTACAGAGAGAGAGGTTGGTTAAACTGCAGCCAGATATCTTCACAGAAAGGCATGAAGGAAGTAAATAAGACCAAAAAGGCAAGATGAAAATCTTGTTGCTATTGTTGTTAGGAGGAGGAAATCAATATAACCAGACAAATGCCTTGGATCAAGCTAGAGAGTTTTTCATAGTCTAGGATGGATCATAGCCACAACAAATGGAAGAACTATGATGCCAGTGACTTTAGAATTCCAATATGGAAGCTATATTTGGCAGGCAGAGCAGATATTTAAGTAGTTAGAATAACGAAGTCTGGTAAGGCTGAGGTTTGTTAAAATGCTTTTAAAAGGTCCCATATGTGCTTTGCATATCCTCCTATTAATAAAAGTTGGTTTACTTTAGGGGAAGATAATTAACACATGTTGGCTTGTTATAAACTGGCTAAAGGAATTAAAGCTCATCTTTCCCACTCTGTTGTCTGCTTTTGTGTGGGGGTTTCTGTTTTGTTACTGAGAGGTTATGACAACATTGGCCTTACTGTATTTATAAACATCACATGTTTCTCTGCAATGGTTTACGGTGTCTGCCAAGCCGAACACATGGAAGAAACATTTCTTGTTAGTCCAGCATTGGTTTTGGTTATACGTATTTCCGGAATACAGAAAGGAAAAATACCTTCTAACTTTGTGCAGCAATAGCAAAAGTCTCTCAGTCATTCAGAGGAAGTTGCTCCCTTAACAGATTTTTTTTTTTTTGGCTAAAACTCTTCTGCTAGCAGGACATAAGCATGATACTGTAGTTCAGATTTTGGCAGACATGAAGAACGTAATTTAGATGCAAGATTTCTAAATAAAAGAAGCTGACTAGAAGATGTAAGGTAAGAAGCTTCAGCAATTGAGAGACTAAAATTTGCAGAGTAAAGGATTTATAGATTTAAAATAGATTTAAAATGCAATGGATGTAACTTTGGGGAAAGCAAAACATTAATTTTATTTAGAGGTAAAATGAAATGTTTCTCAGATTCAGTCAGAATATATACCGGTAATCTGTTCTCGTTCTCCGAAGTTGTTCAGATGCAGGTATTATTTTTGGAATTAAGTTTATTAAATAAAGCATTAAGTGAGAGTTGAAATGGAAAATAATAAATAATGGGTAGATTGTTAATTATTTGCAATTAACAATTATCTCAATCACTACTTTTGGTTTTCTCAAAAGTAGCTATTTGAAACAAAACAGTAATCTTAAATTAATAAAATTAAGAAGCATTGAACTTTTTGGAGTATAATCTACAGATTTCTCAGTGGTGTCTTTTTAAATAATTTATTAATCTTATCAGGATATAAAATGCAAAAGAAAATGAAAATAGTGGGAAAATTGGGGGGAATGGAAGAGAAAGAAGGTAGGGTAAAGGGGAAAAAAAGAAAGAAAAACATTGACTTTAGACGCTTTTTAGAGAAGTAGCATAAAATTGTAACATTACAGCCTCAACTTTTTTCATTTACATACTTAATATGTATTAGCCATTTCTATAACAACAAATTTATCTAATCAGCAAAACACAGAGTCAAAGTTTCATTTTCTCAGTGGTGTTTTTTAAAAGGATAAAGAAACAACCAAAAAAGGAGAAATTATATTTTGCTTTAGTTTTTTATTTCACACATTGCTATGCTGCTCTTAATAGGTTTCATAGAGTAGATGCAAACAAAATGAGAAATTTAAATTTACTACAGTATCAATGTGGAAAGAAACAAAAATTCTGCTTACGTTGGGCTTTTGAATTTGACTAATAATTCCTTTTGTAACCATGGCTATAATAAAGGGTCAAAATCTTTTTCAGGTAGTTTTTACTATTGCATATGCCACTCCAAAATGAAAAAAGTAAAGTTTTAAAAGAGAAAGAGATTCTCTATACATCCTCTGCAAATATATAGATTTTTTTACTTTCTTAATGTTGGCATTTTTTTAAAAAAAAAATTGGAATCAGTGGGTGCCATCTGGTGGCTTGGTGAGTGTCATTGCATCTACAGTGGGGAAAAAAAGTATTTAGTCAGCCACCAATTGTGCAAGTTCTCCCACTTAAAAAGATGAGAGAGAGGCCTGTAATTGACATCATAGGTAGACCTCAACTATGAGAGACAAAATGAGAAAACAAATCCAGACAATCACATTGTCTGATTTGGAAATAATTTATTTGCACAATTGGTGGCTGACTAAATACTCCCCCCCCCACTGTATGTATGCTGTATTGCTACTCCTGCTGTGTAAGGGGCAAGAGTAAATTTACAAAAGGGAGAACTTTTTGGATATTAGAAGCCAATTCTATTAATAACAGTGAGATGAAATCCATGTTATGGCACTGCACCATATAAGAAGCTCTTTTTTTTAAGAGCTGTAACATAAAACGTATGAAGAATGGTTGCAGGAATTGGGTATGTCTAGTTTAATAAAATGCACTCAAAAGCCCGATTGGGCTTATTGTCAGGGGATGTCTTGTTTGGGGGAAAACAAGGTATTAATCAGTGGAGCAACTGAGCCTCTAAAAGCTATGGATGCTCCAACACTAGAGGTTTTTAAGAAGAGATTGGACAACCACTTGTCTGAAATGTGAACGGGGTTGGACTAGAAGACCTCCAAGGTCCCTTCTGAACTCTGTTGTTCTGTTATTCTGTTATTTGTTGACCTGTTGTTTTTACTGGAGAACTCCAGGATTTTTTACTTCCAGATCTCTTCAAAGTTAGATTTCCTGCTTGAAAAGATAAGATGAATTGACCCTCTTTGTTTAGGCAATTAAAGTGTAATCTTGAGTGTTTTATTTTTCAGTTGCTTTCATTAGATATAAATCATTAACAGAACAGAGTTACATTGTTATAAGATGCAAGAGAAGAAAAGTAGTATAAAATGGTTGTGTGCTAAGGTCAGCATTCAATAGATGAAATCCTTTGGAGAACACTGGAAAATTCTTTCTTCGGGAATGTGGCAATCTGGCTGTTCGGGTGATCCGGAAATAAGACAGATCAATCATACTTATTGCCAGAAAGTATTGGTCCATCCAGATCAGTACATTCCATAAAAAAGAACATGTCGTATATCAGACTCCTGCATTGGGTCTCAGCAGTTTAAAAAGCCCCTTTAATTCAATATATCTTGTTTTCAGGGAAATTCAGAAAAGTACACAAACGATTTGAGGGAAATTTCCATTAACCCAACAATGTATGTGTTGGCCTGATGTCCTGGCACTATGCATTTGTTCGTTGTGGAGAGAGCCCCCTTTCTCCTTAGAAACAAAGAGAAGCAGAGAAGTGGCAGAGCATTCATGACATGTACACATATTAGTATATGTGGTAGAAACTGTTACACTTGCGGATGTATTCAAATACAACCAGGAGAGCATTTCCTTTCCTTTCTCCGTGCAGGAAATGTATTTGAATATATAATCAACGGAATATGAAAATGACAGTGTGTAATGGTTCAGCTGTTTTCGTAACAATTATGCCATCACCTTAAAAATACCTATTTTTCAAAGATTTATCCTGTAAGGTAAGTTTAGGTCCTGGATTTAAATATCTTCCCAGATCCTTTTTTAACAATGAAACCTATTATTTCTCTCTCTTCAAAATGTAGTCCTACAGCTTTGAATTAGACGTTCTCATACTGACTTAACTAAGCGGAACATTATGTTGACAGTATCATAGTCCACACACAGAATCCCTACTCATGGGTGTAAAACTCATCACGTGACGTATCGTGACTTTTCCCCTCTTCACTAAACTGGGCATGGGCGTGGCCAGCATATAACACATCCAGCCCGTGGGCTGCGAGTTTGACAGCCCTGACCTACTCCGTAAAAAAAAGTACATATAGAAATGCTGCAGCTATTCAGTTGTGGAGAAATAGATTAATTACATGTCCCCCAAATTGCCATTTCTTTATAGTTATTTGATATATTTGAAAGTGGTCTAGCAATAAAAATTATTTCGCAACAGAGGACCCATTTTTTTTAGTTAAGGCCTGCTTATCAATATAGAATTGCTTTAGATGCACGCGCATGGAATAAAATAAAGATTTGTGTCATTCTTTTCAGATGAAGGGTCATTGTACTTTTTGTGGATATTATTTCTAATTAGAAAACACATTGTAGATGAATTAGCTTCATCATATTATATATTCATACTAAGCCATGTTCAGGGGCCATGAGTAGATTAGCTGTTTAAGGCCTTGATTTCCTGTGTTCACAACTTACTATGATTTTGTGTTCCATATGCGTGGAGTCACTGCAAAATAAATAATCTCTATTTGCCTCCAGATTAGAAGTGTGTTTGATTTTCCTATTAAAATTTGAAAATAATCTAGATTCTAGGGTTTGGTATCCATTATAATTCTGGAATAAAACTAGAGAAGATAGAAGAGGAAAGAACAGATAAGCCAAAGAGCAACTCAAAGATCAAATCATGGTTTGGATTTAAAATCTCAAGTAGAAAATGTAAGTCCCAGTAAAAGTCTTAAAATATTCACCTGCTACTAACTAGGAAGTTAGCATTATTTACTTTAACTGTCAGTATCTCTCAGATTTTTTTCTTTGGGTCTCCTAACTGGAGCGATTAGTAGTAAACCTCAGATCTTTGTCATTCAAACTATGTGTTTTGTAGCTGAGTTGCCTTTCTCAAAGGAGATTTTCTAAGCAAAGATGTAAAGATATAAATAATACTAATCTCTACCTGTAGTTGTTTTCTCAGTCTGTAGTTATTTACAAACATTGTGCTAACCATAAGCCATGGTTTATAGCCACAGTGATGGAATTCATGCCTCACGCTAAGCTTTGAACTATGCTTATTAATCCCCATTGGTTTACAAATTACCATGGCTCAATGCATTGTCCTGTCCTAGTTGTCAGAATTGAAGAGCCCAGAATAAAAGAATCATCTGTCTTTCTCAAGAGTGTAGAGGAAGTCATCAATTTGCAACAAAAATTCAGACCAGAATTTCCATTGCTAAGAAAGGAGGTTGTTACATGACTCCCAGCTAATTTTATGATCTTTTTTGCCATCGTTGTTTAAGCACATCACTCCAATTATTAAGTGAATCACACAATCATTAAGCAAATTCGGCTTCCCCCATGGACTTTGCTTGTTGGAAACTGGCGGGAAGATCACAAATGATCTGACCACAGGATGCTGACTGGTTGCCAAGTGCCAAAATTTTGATTATGTGACTGTAGGGATGCTTCAACAATCCTAAATGCAAGGACCAGTTGTAAGTTCCTTTTTTCAGTACTATTGTAACTTCAAATGGTTGCTAAGTGAATGGTTGGAACTTGAGGACTATCTGTACGTCTGTCATAGGTATAAACCATTGGTAGCCCTGGACTATTTATTTTCTTCTAGTGAAGTGAAGAATGAGGAGGAGGGGAGAATGGGAATGAACTTCAGGATTCTTATTTTAATTATACTGTAAAATCTGATTGTGGCTAAACAAAAGGTCAAAAAAAGTTGGGTGCAAGTTTTGTTTCATAGTAACCCATTCCATATTTTTATAATACAAAATGCTTGATAATGCCATTCCATACCGAAATGCTTGTGTTCCTCCTTGTTCTTGTTTTAATAAACTGCAAGCTGCTTTATAGCTTGATTTGCCTTTGGCAAAGTATGGAGCCAAATATGCAAGAACAACTAACCCACCCCCATCCCAAATGCTGAGTTAGTACATTGGAGTGCCAGACAAGCATGGATTTATTTTGATTTGCAAGATCAGTTTCTAATGTGATTTTCTTTCCCTCTTATTTCTTTTTCTAAAAAAAGAAATCAGAAGTCTGATGTGCTGTCTCTGTGGGGCTGAAAAAAAAGTTAATATTTTTCATAACTGCATATTTTGGAAGAGGTTTAGCCAAGAGGATGGAGGGTTGTGGTTACTATTTTATAAAATCATGGGACTTATAGGTTGAAGATCATCAGCTCTCCAACAGTTTGTTTCAGGCAATGAAGAAAAAACAGCGGGAATAAAAAACAGCTTGTTTCTGAAGGTACTCTTTGATCAGAGTTCATAAGTTGGGTGGGAAAACATACTAAAAATAAAAGAAAGAACTTTTGTTATATAATCATCCAATTTTTTTTCTACCCCATTCCTCTTCTTAGTTAGATTTCAAAGCATCCAATCCTGGACTCTTTGAAAATACCTCATCCAAACACTTACTTACTCACCCCAACCCTTCTTAACATCATCAAATTTTGTGTGTTTTAATACTAGCTTCTCATGCTAACATTCACACATGCAGATTATAGCATCTAGCAATCCTAGTTACGTATGTCTTTTTTTTTTAAGACACAAGCTAAATTGTTTATAGACTTTTGCTTGCAAGTAGGGAACCTTCGTAATATCAACCGAGACAGATCTTTTTAAAAAAAACCTTTTGCTTCTTGGGTACATTGAAGTGAGTACTTTTGGGTATCACTCCCACACTACAAAACACATTCCTTTGGAAATTGCTCTTGAACCCATTCTCTCTTTTTAGAAAGACACGCCACTGGAAAATCTCTTTAAACAGAGAAAACTAAGGGGGAAATATTATTCTGATTATTGAAACATGAATAGACATTTGCCACGTAACTACTATTAAGAAATTTTGACAAAGTACCAAGGTTTTTTCATGACAAGATCAGATTTGTTACCCTTAAAATATAGGGTAGCTGGACATAAATACAGTGATATCTGAGAAGGAAACAGTGCTGCCAGTGCCAATGTACCAGTAGATACATACAGTAACCACCACATTTCTTCCTATTTGAGATTTTCATTTTAAAAAATGCTGATGATGTTAAAAGGAAGATGTCATACTGTGAAGCAGCAGCAGTAACTCTTTCCCAATAATGCCTTTGATCGCCAAATACATCCAATCAGTTTTCATAGAAAATAAAAATGAAGGTTAATTAGAGAACAGCGTTTTGTTTGGAATGATATCTACCTGTCCGGAAAAAGACAAAGATAAGCAAGCTAGTCGGAAGTATTATGAAGTAGGGAGAGCAAGAGAAACAGCCATTAAATTGGTTATCCCTCCATGGCTATTATTTTGTGAATGGGGGAGGAGGAGTCCCATAGTAGCTATTTTTTAAAAACACCTTCAGTGTATTATCAGATTTTCAAATGTGCCCACTAGACTAAAAAGGTTCGGGACTCCAGTATTGCAATTTTTAAAGATTGAAAAGAAGAAGAAATCTTGATGGTAGAAGCATGTGTACTACTTCTTAAACTAATGAAATTAAAAGTTCGGTTAACATTCCCTTTTGTAAAAGAAAATGCTACCAAAAAGAGTCACAAAGATTGGTCATTTGTTGGCATCTGAACGGCAAAACTCAAACTCCCATTTTATATATTGTTCTGAACGCCTGTCTGCAAGAAAGGTGAAATAGATGGAAAATTCTTTGGTGGCAGATCTTGTTTTACAATTTTTTTCCTGGGGAGGTTTTCCCTGTCTCTGGTTATTAAGTTTGAACAAATAAATAGAAATGGATCAGCCTTTTTCTCTTTTTAACCTTTATCACAGTTCACATCAAAATTATTTTGGAATACATATTTATATATATTTCTACACATATCAGTATTTTTATACAAAGAACATATTCTGTGGTTTTCACAATATTGAACAACAGAATTTGTGCAGAACCTATGACTTCAGTTATATACATAAACTCTGTAGTTCATACCTTTTGATTAAACTTTGTAGATCACAGAACAATCCACCACATTTTTCTATTTTCCTCATTCATTCATATCCATTTATTTTGCAGAAACAGGTATTATTGAATCAAGATATTTTTTGATAATACTAGTAGCCAGAGTTGGATAAGTTTACAGAACATATTTTTTCATAGTAAAATTCAAGAGAAATATATCTTGACTTTCATTATGTGTTCCTTATTTATTTATTTATTTTATTTAAATAATTTAGATGCATTTATTTATTCATAACACTTTTGAGCCACCCATTTATTGTAATTCCTGCCTGGTATATAAATGGGTTTAAATGATAAATTGCAGTCTATCAATTTAACCATATTAAAAATACTGGAGTTCTCATCTTCAAAAGGGGCTTTATGTGGTTCCTTTGTACAGTATCTTTAGTAACAACTTTCTTTTGGCGATTGTACAGCTGTAGTAGCAACAATCTAGTTCTAGGGAACATGCATGTGGTTTAGGGTGTTTAGATGGATACTGTGTTTGTGCCCTAAAAGTGTGTTCACACTCAACCTTGGAGTACTGCATAGCCTTAGAAACTAATAGGAATAATATAGCAATGCAAAGATTTAAAACATCCTGAAGAACATTTGGCCCTCTGATCATTCCTGAAGAACATCTTCCATTCTTTGTTAATGGTCATGGAAGCTGAAAGCAACTGAAAGACCACATGTCAGAGGCTACCAATTGTAATACATTGAGTGCTGCCTTCCCCGAAAGTCCTGATATCGTACTTAAGCTCTAGATAGTTATATGTGGAAGGAGATTCTCATTTAGATAAAATGGTCTACAAATCTATAGGACATTAAATATAAAATCCCCAGGAAATAATTCTGGATGTGAGCCTATGGGGATTGCACCAGATGAGAAACGTCTTTCGTATACAAAACATAAATCTGTAGCACACCATTTCAGTGAAAGACCATAATTTAAAATAGTAGCTCGTAAAATCTCAAAAAGTTTAGCCATGCAATCTCTGCAATTAATTAAGCCACAGAGAACATTCAGTAATCTAAGGCTTAGCCCATACACCAAAAATAACACAGTCCAGCTAAAAACAAATTTGGAACAAGTGGCTCTCCAAAGTCATTTTGAAAAGCCAGAATGCTTAGGTCATTTTGTACTTCTTTGGGGGGGGTGGAGGGGAGAGTTCCACTTTTTGACCTCAAGAAGTTGATCTTATGAGCTCTCAAAGCAGTATGCAACTCAAGCGATGTTGAAACATACAGAAAAGCTCTTGACAATATAATGTAAAGAACAAATAGGAGACTTTGAAGAGGTGGCAAACATGGCATAGAGAGAGGGTGGAGCCCACCAATACAGTTGAATATGGATGGTGATGGTAGGTGTTGTCTTTGGGGTGTCAGAAGTTTTTGTTGTGGGGTATTGTTGTTTTTTTACTTCTTATGATCTTAATTTTTTTCTGTGAGCCACCCAGGATTGTAAACATAACATGAGCAGCTACATAAGTCTTATAAATATATAAAGAAATAGATTTTAAATAGCAGCCAAAGCTTGCGCAAAAAGAAATTATAAGCCTGAGCTTACCAGAGCAGAGTATACCAAAGAGGAATGCCCCAAAGACTTTATTAGCGGGGAGACCTGATCTCAGATTTCAAGAGTCCTTTGGTCTCTTATGAGTCCTTAATGCCTGAGATACTTGCGAAGACCTTGGCTGAAGACAAGACATATATCTTGCACATAGAAAGTGTCCATTTTTATAATTAGAAGATTCCAGGCATGTTGTTATACAGCAGTGAAAGTACACATGAAGAAATTAAATTTTGATTCCTGGCTTGAGTATGTTAAGTGAAAGCAGCATTTCTTGATTGCATCTTTAGGAACATTGGCCTGATCTTGTGAATAAATCATGGCCACCAAGAAAGATTAGAGACTAAGGATCGCTTTTGAGCTTTTGGTTCAAAATGCTAAGAAATCATTCTTAAAAGGAGAATTGTGGCATATTGGACACCAACAAAATTTGCCAAGAAAACTTCATGGATGTATCCATTAAGTCTCCAGGAGATAGACTTTACTATAAGAATTCAAAGCAACATATCTGAAGTCACTCCTCATTTTTATTCTCCTAAAATTTTCTGAGATAGGTTAACCTGAAAGAAAATAAGTGGTCAACTGTTTCATAAACTTCATGGTCAAAACAGGGATACTCAATCTCAATCCAGTCCAGCCGCATTGTTCAGACCACACAGGGTTGGCTTTATGTCACCAAGTATAATTTAGTTGGCTGATAGAAGTTTGAAAAATAATAGTGTCAGTAATGTTACTATTATAACAGTTATTCCAAGCTGCTTCTGTACTTGGAATGGGAAAAGCAGTTCAACTTTCTTTACCTTCTGGCTGTCTTGGTCCAGCTCTGATGAAGACCATCTACATGGAGAGAACAGAATGACATACTATCCAGATAATTTCCTGTAGAAGTTCCAAATTGACAATAACCTTCTGATTAGTTTTGATTTCTCTCTCATCTTGCCAAAAGGAAACTGTGTCAGAAAAACTAAAAGTAGACACTTGGATAAAGCAGTAATTTCTGCCTGTCCCCAGAGATCTCTTCAACCTTTCAGATATTTAAAAAAGAAAGAAAATCCAAATACAACCAGCAACAGTTTTGATGTGCTTGTTTTAAGGCAACTAACGGCTAGTAGGACGAAAGGACTTACATCCAGCAGTGTAGACTAAACAAAAGGGGATATTGCCAATTTGGAAATATAATTACATAACTGTGGCTTTTTAAAGAAACTTGAAGTATGCATGAATGTGTATAAAACAGTAGTTGTTCATATTGACCATCCAATTGTGTGTAGTTAGCATGGCAAATAAAGTTTCTTCTCAATAATTTTTGAAAACTGAAGGAAAATAAATGGCAACATTTTAAGACAGTTTTCAAACATACATAAATTTTGCCTTCACTTTTTCTTGGTGAAACAAAAAAATAAAGCCCTCCAAGAAAATAAAAATAGATGCAAAATGAATGCAGGCAAGGATGACCCAACCCTGCCACTTGCTTGGCCAGCCAGGGGTAGAATTATGCAGCCTGGTGCTGAGGAGATAGCACACATATACTTTGAACTAAATTACGCTCATGGTTGGCTAATTTACCATGAGATATCTTTGGCTTTCAAAAACCTCAGACCAAAATGTCTTGTTTTTGTTTCTTAAACATGTTTGATTTAATTTCAATGCAGCTGAACCCAGAAGGGCATTGGGGCTTCCTATACCACAAACAGCATTTCTTTAGCATGCCAAAGAAACTGTTTTCACTGAAAACAAGTTTTCTTCATGATAAAGCAAAAGAATGGAAAAAGAAAGGGAGTAGAAGAAGGAACAGAAAATCAGCAAAGATCAGCAGTGGGCAAATATGAGACCCCCTCAAATTGATAGCACAAGTAAAAGGGGGAAGGAATGTTCCAGAGTGAGACAGAAGTCAAGTAAAACGTTTGCTGCATTTGAGAATCAAGGGGATAAAAGACAGCGAGAAGGAGAGCAGCCTTCCTCTTTCAAGCCCAGGATTATGAAGATGAGCTGTGCCATGGGACTATTGTTATTCTCTTCTGCTGATGTACATGCCTGACATCAACGGTCAACTAGAATTAACAGGCTTCAAAGTCCCAATACAATTTTTCTCATTTCTTTGGTTTTAATAACTGATGCTCAGCTTTATTTTAATGGGATGTTGTTGTCATTGTCACTGCCTTCAGGGCATTTGAAAGAAATGCAAATGTGAAAAGGTATTTCAAATTGTATTGTTTTTATGATGGTGTGGAGTCAATGAGACTAGAACAGGGGTGTCAAACTCGAGTTCATTGAGGGCCGCATCAGGGTTGTGTTTGACCTCGGGGGCAAATGGGCGTGGCCAGCTCAATGTCACTTGTGTGGGTGGGGCTGGGGGGATCCATTGCTTCCAGCAGAGGAAGGCGAGACCGCCAAACCCTTGTCCTCAAGAGGAGCCTCACCGTCCCTCTCAGGCCACGCGGAGGACCCCAGGATGGTGGCGCAGGCTGTCCAGGGCCCTAGGCAGTGGAGGGCAAGCGCCCAGCCTGGCTGTTGATCTCCCATGGCACCAGGACCCCGCAGCCCAGCACAACCCCACTTCCCTAAGGGGGTGCCTGGCTATAGTTACCTCCTCGGGGGCCCCATTTTTGGTCACAGTGGCCTCCTGCAGTCCTTTGCCAGGGAAAACAGAGCCAGGGGGGCGCGCGCATCCACCTGGCCCTGTTTTTGGCCACAACAGCCTCTTGCAGCCCTCTGCCAGCGAAAACAGAGGCTGCGTCCGCCCCCTCCAAGCTCCACTTTTTTTGGCAGAGGGCTGCAGGAGGCCCTTGCAGCCAAAAATGGAGCCTGGGAGGGCCGCATGCGGCCTCCCCAGCTCCATTTTTGCTAGCCGAGGCACCGCGGGCTGGTCCTTTGCTGTTTTCAGAGCAACCCCATGGGCCAGATATAAACACCCGGTGGTCTGCATGCGGCTCGCAGCCCTTGAGTTTGGCACCCCTGGACTAGAATTTTAGTAGGAGAGTACATTTTGGCTTACAAATTGCCAGCATGTTTTTGGAAATGCAAATTAAGAATGTTTAGAAATGCATGTCTTGAGAAGAAAATAGGTGTACTGTGCACTGAATTGTACATTCTTTATCTCTTAAGCTCCAGATTCTCTAGGGAGAACATGGAGAATTTTTCCCTTTATCATTACTCCAGCATTCCTTTTTGACTAGAAGAAGCTCCAATTTTGCATGACCTGCATTGGTCATGAGGCATAGAAAAATGGACAAAACAGCTCTTTCCCCCCTTTTTAATTCATTGGATGCACATCAATGTCAGCAAAGTTGAATCTAAGAACTTAAAAACATTTGAGGTTTTCCAGTTAATAATCGGAGCCGGATTAGCAGTTTAACATGAATTTAGCCACAAGTGCATGTAGAACATATGTTTCAACATTTTCAGTTGGGAGAAATTCATATTGCATCCACATGTGCTACCCAGATGTTTTCCCTCCCCAACTCAGCATCGAGGTTGAACATTTAAGAATACCATTGCTCTCTATTAAGTTTTCTTAGGCACACAATAATTTCATCAATCCCCATAAGCAATCCCAGTGGGATATGTCAAGTTTTGTTATTTTTTTTAGTCCTTTGTAAATGTAAACATTAAAACTTCAATTATTGCACAATATGGAAAGTTTAACTGCACATTTGTACCCTGTGGGTGGTTTTGTTACAGCTCCTCCTCCTCCTCTCTTCCTCCATCTTAACTTGCCACAGAAAATATTCACAGACCAATGTCTGTCTGGGTTGGTTGGGTGGGTCTTTAAACGTTTCGTAAAATTATGTAACTTCTTCCCAGTTATTTGTTATGTTATGTTAATGGTGCAGATGCTATTGCAGCACAGGTGTCTTTAGATTTTTCAGAACCTGAATTACTTTAAATTCCAGTAATTTTCCATCAGATCCTATTTGATTTTTTTGCTATATTTGCCCATTTTCTTCTGTTGTCTTTTGGAGTGACCAGAGAGCTATTAGGAATTATTGAAGGTATATCATTTCTCTGATAATTACATATATGGCCCCCCAAAAAAGCCACCCAATAACAGCTACAGTGGTGCTTTTTCTTGACTTTGTCTCATTCCCTATTATACTTTCTTTTCTCTTGTTAAGGAAAGTTAAAGTAAAAAAATAAAGTATACTGTGGTAGGAGGACATTTCGAATCTAACATATTCTAAATACATGTTAAGTTGTGTTTAGAATTCAACTGTACACAATAGTTGAATCTTCGGGGTAAAAAACCGGAGGTCGGAAACCAGAAACTGGACTCTGAGCCCACGTTTTGCTTTAGGGTAGTGGCTGAATGGTTACCACCTATTCCCAGAGGATATTTGACTTTGGGTTCTCCTCACAGGTCTGGTGGGTGAGAGATTTGTCCTCTTCTGTTGCTTAAAAGGCCAGAGAGAAGGAAGAAATTTTGTAGTTCCATTCCCTGACAATGAAGTGTAGAGGCATGAGGCTAGAGAATTCAACTATTCCTCTTTCCTCTTGGGAAATAAACCAGTCTCATAAGACATAGATAAAACACATAAATCTGCTGCTGCCACCACCCCAAAAGACACACAGCTGAGCACCTCAAATTCTCAGCAGCTCCAGAACTGCCCCTGAGGACTTTTGTATTCTTTTTTGCTCTATAAGATATGCTCTATAACAGTGATGGCGAACCTTTTTTTCCTTGGGTGCCGAAAGCGCATGCGCGTGCACTATCACGCATGCATGAGTGCCCACACTCATAATTCAATCCCTGGGGAAGGCAAAAACGGGCTCCCCTGCCCCCCGGAGGCCCTCTGGAGACCGGAAATGGCCCATTTCCCAATTGCTGGTGGGCCTGGTAGGCCCATTTTTTGCCCTTCCCAGGCTCCAGAGGCATCCCTGGAGCATGGGGAGGGCAAAAATGGCCTCCCCCGCCCCCCGGAGGCCCTCCAGAAGCCGAAAACACCTTCCCAGAGCCTCCATGTGAACCGAAAATCAGCTGGCCGGCGTGCACATGCACGCTGGAGCTGAGCTAGGGCAACGGCTCGCGTACCGGCAGATATGGCTCCGTGTGCCACCTATGGCACGCGTGCCATAGGTTCGCCATCACTGCTCTATAAGATATTCATGGTCTATTTCTGCATGTAACAATTGATGTGTTTACAAAATTCCATATTGGAATTAAGTTATTTTTCTGAGGGGGCAAAGAAAAGGCCTTGGAAGTAGTGGCATTAGGACCGCAAGAAGAGAAAAACGTTGACTTGTTGCTGCAGTTGCGTGTTCTGTTGTGTTTTTCTATGGAAGTGTGAGTTCCACCATTTCCAGAAATAACACCTATCTGAATATGACTACAGTAATTCAGGAATGCTTGATTCCCTGTGAATGTAATCACCTGGTTTTAACTAAGAATAAAGTCAACAAAGGCCGTCTTTTGGGTGATGTAAACAATGCTGAGTCTGGAGTACATTCAAGATACCTTTTTGAAACGTTCTCATTCAGTAAATTTATGCACTCTTATGCACACTTAATTAATAACCACTGAATCCTTATTTGTCTGATTAGTTAAATTGTTCTCTCATTATACAGATACAGACATTTCTTACTTCAGAACATTTCCCGCATTCTTTGTTTTGAATTATCAGCATATACAGACATTAAATCAGAAAGTGGCATTGGAAAGCAGATTGACACCAAGATTTGTTGGCTTTGTTTTGTTTCACTTTTTATTCCTTCTTGGTTTTTTACCATAGCTAGTATACATATCACAGATACTGTCCAACATTTTATGAATTGTTGTTTTGCAGTAAATCCCTAAGTTTTTCATTTGAAAACCAAATTAAATGTGAGACATAAGGCATATGATTGGATGAAAACAGCTCAGTCAGCATCTACTTTAAGGGCTGGGGGAAGGATGGGGTGTAGATCCACTTCTGTTTTTCTCCTTCAAAATAAATATTTCCCAGTGCATACTGTTACTGCCGTACCCAGAACAGAAAAATGAGGCAAAACAAACTCACTTTTATTTCCCTAAACCAGAAAGATGCTACAATAAATAGGTTTGTTCCCTGTCATTGATCCTCCACTAAAAAAATGCTTGCTTTAAAATAAAACACAATTAAAAATATATTTTACTTTACCCAGACAGTTCTTTCTTTATTCTTGAATCATAAAACCTTTATCACTTATCTCAGAAGCTTTCAGGCGCTGCAAACTCTTCTTCTTCTTCCTAGCGTATTCCCGCAGGTGCAGGGTCCGCTTTTCGGATTATTGAGCACCACTTTGCACCGTCAGCTGCGTCTCCAGAGTGCAGGCCCGCGGCTTGCATATCTTTGTTGATGGTGTCTTGCCATCTCTGTTTTGGACACCCGCAAGGTCGCTGACCATTGACTTCTAGTTGGTAGGCAGTCTTGGCCATGGTGGAAGGTGCTGCTCTCTGGACATGTCCATACCAGTGGAGTCAGTCTTCTCTCATCTTCAGACACTGCAAACCGATTAATTATAATTGCTACATAAAGTTTTGTCCCTGTATTTTGATCAGTTATAATTTAATAACCTTCCCCTGATCCTGTTTGCTTAAAAACATGGCTCTTCACTCAGGCTTCAGGAACAGGACATTAGTGGAGCCTAGTTTGGATTTCTGCGCTGTGTGGATTGTGAAGTTTATTTTTAGCTGACAGCCATATAAATTTGTAAAAGAAGATAAGTAAATCAATAAAATGTCACAATCTCCAGAACATAATAGCATTCAGGCAAATTAACCTTAAGTTGCTTAAAGAACACTGAGGCATTAGGCTAAATTTGGACTGAATGGTTTGATGAAATTCCTATTTGAGTTCATGATGCTGAGGATTAGTTAGGAGCACACCTACGCAGTGGCAGCTATCTCCATACTCTGGTTGAAATTTGAATATAGTTTTCACTCAATGCTTTTTTCTCAAGCTGCTTTTCTTCATTCCACCTTCTTTTTTCAGGCTTTCTATCAGGGGTGGATTCCTCCCGGTTCGGACCGGTTCGCCCGAACTGGTAGCAACTGGCTGGTGATGTCATGATGACGTCACTGACCCAGTTCGGTCGGTGCCGGTCTGTGGGCACCGCCATCTTTTTTAAAAAATATATTTTTAATTTTTATTTTTTTTGAATTTTTTTTTCTTCTGAGCATGCACAAAAGCCAAGTTTCCGGCACTGTGCATGTGGTCGCCATCTTGTTTTCGGCTTTATTTCCCCCGGGATTTTTTTGGCATTGCACATGTGCATGCCCATGAGGCATGACCATGTGGTATGGGAGGAGGCAAACCGACAGCGAGGTAAGTAGGAACCCACCCCTGCTTTCTATCACATTTTTCTGATTAGATGCAACTTGTGCTTCATTTTAGCTTTTCCCAGCTAATGACTTTTCTTTAGTTAGCTAAGATTTTGCTGAGATGTTGTTTTCAGAAATCGAGCTCATTTGATCAGTGTAAGTTTTATTAAGCAGGTCATGTTTGCAATGTTTTGCTATTAATTCATGCACAGCTTATAGTTCACTAGCACACAAATTTATCTTCTCCCTGGGTCAAGTACTACATTAATAGCATCACACTTCTAAAATAAATGTATGATGTGATTTGGTTTTACTTCATGGAATGACATCCAGTGCAGAGGTGGTATCTGCCGGTTTGGACTGGTTCAGGCGAAACAGTAGCCGCGATCGGTGGGTGGGTGGGTGGGTGGGCGGGTGGGCCCGCCCCCCGCTCCAACTCTATGTCGTCCTATTTCTGCATGTTTTGAAGCTGCGCACATGCGTGCAATCCCCACAAAGCACGTGCACGGGAGGTCGCACACATGAGTGGACGGGACACACATGCTCACATTTGCAAACCGGTAGGAAAGGTAAGTGAATATTACCTATGATCCAGTGCCTATTCACTATCTTGGCAGAAGTAATTGTCTCTTTATCTAGGGGAAGGTGTCCTCAAATACATGTGGCTACAATTCCCTAACGGCCACAGATTCAGGAGGCACAGGCTAGGTAACATTACTGTATTCAGAATCCAAAAGAATGAAGCAAAGATAGGAAAAAAGAACCCTGATCTTCTAATCGTCAATAGAATTACCCTGAACCTCTTCCCAACATAAATGTTGAAAAACACTGGCCTAGAGTTTTGTTGCCATATCAGATAGATCTGCATATATAGTGTGCACTCTACTAAGGAATAAGTTACGGCTGCACAAAAACCTTGCAGGAGAGATCCGGATGCTTTAGCAACTTTTAATCCCTCTACTTACCCAACATTGAATGGAATGTCAGGTTCATGTGCGGTATCAATTTTTATTATTTTATTTCCCTGCTGAACAGTATGGGGATTCTTCTTTCAAAGAGGCATGAATAACAATGGCATCTACCGCAGTGCTGCTTCTTTTTAAGAGAAGGTGGTAATTCATGATCCACTATTACTGCTTTTATTTTGTTCTTCTCTCCAAAGTGTTCAGAACAAAGCAGCACTCAACACTTAATCTGATTCTGAAACCATTCAGTAAGCTAGTTTTGTATCATAAATGACTGCCTCAATGCAGGATTTTTCTCCAGACTACTCTTTTCCTCCTACAATCAGAGAAAAGAAAGGGGCGACAGTATTTCACACTACAGAGAGAATTTTTCATTGAGCAAATCACTACTGACTTGCTTCATAAAGATGAAAAGCAAAAGGGAAAATGTTATTTAAATATGTTCAACAGTTTTTATTTATTTACTTCAGTTTCTGTGTTGCTAAATTCCTATAAACGCTAAGCAATTTACAGAGTGTTAAAATATAGAATGAGAAACATCTAACATCAACCAATATAGACAAGACCTTGCAGACGACTCTCACTCTGTCAAAGACCTTGGAATACTCATATCAAATGACCTACCGTATTTTTCGGAGTATAAGACGCACCTTTGTTTTGGGGGAAGAAAACAAGGAAAAAATGCCTCTGCCTCCAAGCAATTTGCCAAACAGCAAACAGCACAGATGATATACACTGTTTGCTGTGCATTTCTGTGCATGTGTGCCTGACCCATAGAAATAGCAAAGAATTGGAGAAATGTACATTATGCCAGAAAGTTTTCTTAAATGTAGTCACACTAACTCATCCCAATTATTTAAATAGATCTACTTCAAGGTAAGTGAGGATTTAACACTAATACTAAACATGACACTGTTACATTTCAGACTATACTTGTACAGAGCTGTTAAAATTAATTAAAATTTCTGGAAGTATACATTATTCTCTATTATTTAAAAGAAGATACAATTGCACTGGGCCTCTTCAGAGCAAGCATTTATTTTAAAAAGCTTCTTTATTTTGTTAAGTTGTCTAGAACAGGGGTCACCAACCTTGGCAACTTTAAGACTTGTGGACTTCAACTCCCAGAATTCCACAGCCAGCAAAGCTAACAAAGCTGCCTGTGGAATTCTGGGAGTTGAAGTCCACAAGTCTTAAAATTGCCAAGGTTGGAGACCCCTGGCTCTAGAACAATAATAAAGCAGTCTTTAAAAAATAAGTCTAATAATTTGAACATTTTACAGACATTTATAGTTATTCACTTACCCCCTTTCATCCAGTTCAGCAGAAAATAAAAATCTGCGTGTCTCTCCCAGCTATTTGCCTCTTTGCAGTTTCAGTTTCATTTTAGCACGTGGCAAATCAGCTGGGGATCGGGAAGCTGCTAAGGACTTGCTTGTCTTAACAGGCTCTTCCCTGTTTGCTGCAAACAGGTAAATTGCTGGAAGACAGAGCCAAAGGGTGGGGATGGGTGGGTGGGTGGGGCTACATTCGGTGTATAAGACGCACCCAAGTTTTCACCCTCTTTTGGGGGGTGAAAAGGTGCGTCTTATACTCCGAAAAATACGGTAAGTGCCAAAACCCACTGCAACAACAAACAAAACAACAAAAATGCTTCAAGAGTTGTTAACCTAATATTTCGTAGCTTCTTCTCCAGTAATATCACACTACTAACCAGAGCATACAAAACATTCGCCAGACCAATCCTCGAATACAGCTCATCTATCTGGAACCCACACCACATATCGGACATAAATACGTTAGAAAGTGTCCAGAGATACTTTACGAGAAGAGTCCTCCGCTCCTCTACTAGAAACAGAATACCTTACGAAACCAGACTCGAAATCCTGGGCTTAGAAAGCTTATAACTACGTCACCTTCGGCACGACCTAAGCATAACTCATAAAATTATCTGCTACAATGTTCTTCCTGTCAATGACTACTTCAGCTTCAACCACAACAATACACGAGCACAATAGATACAAACTGAAAGTGAACCGCTCCAAACTTGACTGTAGAAAATACGACTTTAGCAACAGAGTGGTAAATGCCTGGAACTCACTACCTGACATTGTGGTTTTGTCACCAAACCCCCAAAACTTTACCCTCAGACTGTCCACTGTTGACCTCACCCGATTCCTAAGAGGTCAGTAAGGTGCATAACTGCACCAGTGTGCCTACCATCCCTGTCTTAATGTTCCCTCATATCAGTACCCATCTTATGTATATAAACAATGTTATATCTATGTATATTACTAACACGTACTTGACAAATAAATAAATAAATAAATAAATAAATATATCATGTTGGTGCTGCTCCCTAGAGTAAGCTAAATCTCCATATCTCTAGATGCATGAGCCTCTGTAGTTGGATTTTCTTCAATAAATGGATCTTTAGCAAACCCCCTTTTTTCTATTCATATTTGGTCAACAAATTGAATATGGAGAATTTTCCTAGGTATGCAGATCCTGATCCATGAAAAGATTTAAAGGTGATTACTAGTACCTTGGATGCTTATGGTCTTGTCTGAAGCTGACGGAGAAGATCTAACAGATTGAGAGTCTGCAGAATTAGCAGTCAAACACCTGCTGCCATTCCAGAAGAGACAGACTGGGGGCAGTTGAAATTTGATTCGGATCATGAGGGGTCAAAGCTTGGCAAAGTGCCTCACCCAAGAACACCCATCAGCTACAAAGCAGTGAGCAAAGGAAATCTGTGTGACTGTGAAATGAGAGAGCAACAATGAATTCACATCAACATTAAAGCTATATAAAAGCAATCTACAGGGCCTTGCCCTTTTGTTAGAAAAAACCCAGCAATTCTAAACTTGCATTCCTGTCACTCTTGCTCCTTACCCTATATTTGGACTCTTAGCTTGTGGAATTTTTTGGCTCCAATCCTGGGCAACTGTAAAGCGCAACTCTTATGGCTGTGAATCTGAATCTGCTTGCTTTCAGTTGCTCCCAACTGAACTTAAAAACAAACGCTCTCTATCTAATTGCTTATCCAGTTCCTGCAATGAATGTGTCTACGAATGAATGTTGGTCTCAGATTTATATTAATAATGATTATTACTTGCATTTAATTATTCTTGGCTAAAATACTCAAGCTTTCTAAATTTTATAGAAAGATTTATGCGTATATTGTCAAATTATTATGTGGAATATTCACTTCCTGTTTTTAAATTTACTATCTATAACATTTTTATCCAAGTATCCTAGTTCTAATAGTGTACACTGTTGTTTCCCTTATTTGCTTTGTTTACTTGCACCACGTATGTATATTTGATCTTATTATATCCTTCCTTCTGTCTAAAATCTAAAACAAAATCTTATTCCCGGCTTGTGATAGGAAGTTTGTAACCCAACAGAAAAGTCTTTAAATCCTGTAATTGACCAGCTGTCTGTTTTGTGTTGGTTGACATAAGGTATTGAATAGTACTATGAAGTTAATTAACAAGTGATGATGCAACTGCTAAAGTATCAGCAAATTTTGATGTACATATAGTTGCATGGGCAACTGAGGCTTCAGAAAAGTTTTCAAAGGGCAGCCCCATATAAAGTACATTGCAGTAGACTAGCTTCAAGGTGTTTAGGGCATATTTTAATCCTCACATATCTTGATATGTAGTCTTTAATGTAATATGTTCAAAATCAGAACAGTGATTCCGTCTCTAGTTTCTCCTCCTTGTGGTTCCTCTTGCAAAACTAATGGAGGGTAAAGTTAAAAAAAGAGGAAATTAAACGTAAAGGTAAAACAAAATCAGCAAAGGGGTAAAGTATCCATTTGGATTGAATTCAAACACAACAGGACAGTGTAATCTAGGTTACGAAGAGAATTGCTACAAATACAATCCCTGTTGTATTCTTTGCCTGAAAATTGTATGATGATGTATGATTGCACATGGAACGAATTAATTCAGATTTCATATTACTTGAAATTTTCTTCCTCTAGCATTAATGTAACAGAAACAACAGGAACAATAAAATTCATAGATGAAGAAACAACAGGCAAAACTGCCACTACTAACACCACTGGGAGTTTGGAAAGCAGTACAAAATGGCAGTGAAGCAAGTTATTCTCCATAGAGGGTGGAGCCAGCATCTAGACATGGGTTGTCCTCGTCCGTTCATCCAATAGGACTGAGTCTTTTTTGCCTGATTATTCCTGCCCCTGAGCTAGGAACCCCAGTTTCACTCAGTCCTCAGACAAGGACAGACGTGTGGTTGCTAGCTCTCCCTCTATTGAGACATTGAAATTCAAACTTTTCTTCCAGAACTGCGATGTCTACTGGTCCCTCTCTACTGGAATCGCTGTTCTCATTATATTTTTAAGAACCAGGCTTAAAATGGATACAGTTGATTGCCTCCTCAACCTGTAGGTGGCTCTATTTAAGTTTGTAAGAGCCGAGTTGGTGCAGTGGTTAAATGCAGCACTGCAGGCTACTGCTAGTTCAGCAGTTCAGCTGTTCAAATCTCACCGGCTCAAGGTTGACTCAGCCTTCCATCCTTCCGAGGTGGGTAAAATGAGGACCCAGATTGTTGGGGGCAATATGCTGAACTCTGTAAACCGCTTAGAGAGGGCTGTAAAGCACTATGAAGTGGTATATAAGTCTAAGTGCTATTGCTATTGCTATTAAGCCTGAGGGGCCGTTTGGGCCTTACATGCTGTCGTGGGAGTTAATCGCTCCGATCATCAGCTGATGGAAAATTTACAGGTGTTTTTCTTAATGAAGGGAGCCCGGTGCTCTCAAATTGAGGTTAAATGAGTGGCTGGAGGAGTTTTACATGCTCCCTCCCCACGTGAAGTGTGTGTTTGCAGCTCGATCTCTAAGTCCTAGCAGCTGTGGTCCTAAGAGGACTTTTCGGCCACAGGAGTTTAACACTCCATGTCTAGATCGGCTAAGGGTGCTGGCAAAGGCTCTTTGCATTGAAAGAGAGCTGCTGCAGTTTTTTTCATCATTCAGGCCTCATGGGTCAGCGCGTGGCACCATTTTAAGGGCTAGCGAGGTCGCGGCTGCCATTTTGAAAGCGGGCGAGATTGCGGTCACCATTTTGAAAGCAGGCGAGGTCACGGCCGCCATTTTGGGGAGCACCCGCACTACTGAGTCACCGCTTTGCACTGTTGGAAGTCGCGGACGGTCCGCACGCTCAATTAACTCCCTTGCCTCTTAGGTATTGATTTCAGCAGAATGGGTGTAAGGGCATGATGTTCACACACCAATGAACCCTGATTGGTTAACAGTTCCCGGTGCTTAGATATTGGCCAGAAAGGGCATGTGCTGGTTGATTGCAGCTCTCTGCAAACTCTGGATTTCTAAATCTAGCCATGCTTATAGAGTCTTGATTTTTAAACATAGATCTGAAAATAATTTAAAGAGCCTGGATTAACATTGGGTGCATTTTACTCTGGATTCAGAAGAGTTGAGAGTTGGGAAGGCTGGTGGAGGACCCCATGGTCTGCATTAGATAACTCACTACTGAAGATGTTTGTGAAATTGAGTTATGCTCCTTGGGTCCAAAGACCAAAAATTACTTTGAAACAGGCAGAGATGTGCAATGCCATACCTCTTGCCACCTTCTGAAAAAGGGTATGTCTTCTGGACTGACACGATAGTTCAGGGCAAATAGGTATTTGAGTTAAAGGACCCCAATAGGGTGCTACAAAGTGTGTTGGAGTAGGATGTCACAATGTGTGTTGTCCATGCCTCTTTATCACAAATTTGTTCTGGAAATGCAACTATTTAATGAGGTTTTTGACAGACACAACGTATATACCTACCCAAGGTTCATCTGTGGATCCAAAGTATAGCACAGCCCTAATGTAAGAGTAGAGAATTAGGACAGGCAACCATGTGAAGTTTTGTTCAAGTTTAAATCCCATTTGTATTGAAGTTTTCCTATTCTCTGATTAGAGGGTCTGTTCTTCTGAATGGTCCCTTTTACTTCTACTCTGAAACTGTGTGTCAAGCTGGAGGGGGGGAAACTCTTAGTGTATACAAAACTAGTTAATAGCAATTAATTATGTTTTAGATATTGCAGGGCATGATAGTCAGAGCTTGAAGGCTCCTGATAAAGTAATTAAAAAGGAAAATGATGCTTGAGCAGTTTATATATATTATTGGAATGATGAGATTAAATTGCAGCCATGACAGTGATCAACTCATGCATTATGTATATAACTATTATCCAAACAGAAGCTTAAAGCAGATGAATGCAACATGATTTCGTTCTAGAAATTGCATGAATATAGTTCTGAATGGCAGGGTTGAATTTCCATTCTCATTGGCCTTAAGGCACCTAAGGCCAGTTAAAGTGTGCTTCATATTGAGTTAACAGCCTTTATTCTACCTGACAGTGATTGGCCCCAAATGGAGACCCTTCAGGCTCTTGCCATTTTCAGTAATCATGGTATTTGATTGAATACTCTGCTTCCATTGATTCTGAATAACTCCCTCCCCCAGGAGAAAATAGTCTTTCCGAGTTACTTAGTACTTTCATCAAAGCCACTACATATTCAACCAGTGAATCTTTTAGGAAATGTTTTCATGATGTTGCAATGCTTATTCTATATTTGTGTGCAATTCATACTCTGACATTTTAATAGGCACCCAATTATTCTTGAAGATATTGGGTGCATTGGGCTAGCTATGATCTGTCTGCAGTGAGAAAAGAATGAATAAGTTGCAGGAACAAAGCCAATTTATATAGGTATTTATTTGGAAGAGAGGAGATGAATTATGTATATTCAAAACTAATATTATAAGTCTGCTCCATATTTTCCAGTTTTCTGAATTGAGTACCTTATCAGCCCCATTCTCTCCCCCCCCCCCCGCTCCAAATCATAACATTTCAAGAGATGGGTCTAAATTTAATTATGGCCAAATTGTAATTTTTTATAAAGAATTATATTAATTCCTGGAAGCATTTTGCATTTTACTTGTGAAGATGATTGGGTTTAGGCTTATAGGACAGACTGCATTTCTCAACCATAATTTGAAGATGGAGAAAGTGGATTATTAGACCTTTTTCTGTCAGGATTCAGGCCAGTTTGTAGTGCCAAGCCAGTATTTGTTGCACTTTTAAATGATCTTTGGAGGGCTTGAGATTATGATGGTGTCTCCCTCCTTGCCCTTCTGGATCTTTCAGTGGTGTTTGATACTAGTAGTATATCATTCTGTGATATACCTGTTTAGTGAGTGTAGAGTAGTTGGTTCCAGTTAGTGTCAGTAGAGGCAATGCATGAAGCCCTAGACCTATGTGGCATGTCCAAGGGCTCACCTCTTTTTTTCCTATTTAATTTCCATATGAACCCCCAGGTGAGGTCTTCCATAAGCCGTGTTGTACCACTAACATGTTGATTTTACTCAATTACACATTTCTATCCCAGACCGGTAAGAAGAATGCTAGATCAGCCCAACATACATATGGCATGTACAGCACAGTTTTCTGTGCCTAGGCTGTTGTATTATGATTGTTTTTTGTTAGCCATTCAGAGTTCACATACGTATGGGCCTTATGCATTTTCTAAATAAATGCTTACACTTTTATGAAGAATAGTGACCATGACATTCTCATGGACATTAAGAGAACTGCTCATACTCAAGTATTTTAAGAACTGTGCTGCAGACATTTAAACAGAGTCCCTCGGGAGTTGGGCGGCATATAAGAACTACTAAATAAATAAATAAATAAATAAACAGGCATAGTTCTTCCTCAGAAGGGCTAAATAAAAATGAACACAGGCAACACATTACACACAAGTACATATGGTGTTTGTTTGGGGTTGGCAAAATACTAAATGAGCAAGCAGAGAAATAATGTGGATATCCTTGCCAGGGGATAAAAAGAAGCCAATGTTCTGATGGTGCAGAATAGTTTATTATAACTGTAGTTGTCCAAATCATACCCCTGCACAACATGGCACACATACAGACTCGTCTGCATAGTTGATATTGGGGAAGAGGCATTTGGAGCAACCATAGAAGTCAGAGAAAAATCTCTTAGTAAGTCAAACCAATAATCAAGTCTGACATATTTACGCAGAGGTCAGATTTGGAGACACTCATCTGGCACATGTTAGCTCAGTGGTTTTCAACCTTCCTAATGCCGCGCCCCCGCCGTGTCCCACCCTGCCGCCATGCCCGCCACCGCAACCCCTGCCACGCCGCTACCATTTGGGTTCTTTTACCTTCTGCGCATGCGCAAAGCATTCTGCGCATGCGCAAAGCATTCTGCGCATGCGCAAAGTGTTATGCGCAAAGCGTTCTGCGCATGCGCAGAGGGTAAAAGAACCCAAATGGCAATGTCAGGGCGAAGTCTCCCGACCCCTGTGAAAGAGTTGTTCAATCCCCAAAGGGGTTGCGATCCCCAGGTTGAGAACTGCTGCGTTAGCTCAAAGGTTACCCCTTCATGACCCAAAGAGACCATGAGGGCTGTAACACTTTTAAAGGACTCTCAATCAAAATATATATTTATATTTATATTATTTATACTTATTTATATTTATATTTATATTATTTATATTGAGTGTGTATATAAACACACACACACTCACACACACAATTGTGAAAGAGCACCAATACCTAATGACATATCTAGTTGAGATTGTAGAGACTCCTTGAGTCTCAACAATGTCCTGCAGTTTGGGGACGGTGAAAAAGTAATTACACACTTGGGTGGAATTTACATTATTTTAAGAAAAGCAAGAAGTCATTGGCCTCCTCGTCTACATTACAGCAATAGAAAAGTGTTACTGATCTCCCTGGTGTTCCTTTTTCCTGTAAAAGTTGAAGTTTGACATATTGACTGAATCTGCTCTGCAGTTCCACTTGTTAAGAGACTAAATGAATCCTAGTCAGTGCTACAAGCATGAGCGGCAAAAAATACTTAGCGGATTTATTTCAGCGTTGGACTGATACCTGGGAGACCCAAATTCAAATTCCTACTAGGCCATGACATTCACCCTGAGATTTTTGGAACAGGACCTCTCTCACAGGGTTTTGGTAAGAACAAAAATGGGCACCCTCCCCAAAAGGAATATACGATGTAAATCTGTCTGTTGAAAATTTACAGAAAGGTTTTATATTTGCCTCCAAATATTGGATGGCTTCCTTGTCAGCCTAGTTAAAGTTTTACCTTTGCCCCCATGCATAAATACACAATAGTTTGATGCTGCAAATGAAACTAACATAGGCACTGGTGGGTTCTTTCCCAACTTAGTTGAGCCATTTAATGTCCCATTCTCCCCTAAAGAAATTCTTGTCACTTTATAGATTGAAGCCAATCTTTCTCTTTTCCTAGAGAAAATTTTTAGGGTTGTGCTGTGACGTCATCTGAAGAAGAACACTAGTCTCCCTGTTGTGACTTACATGTGCCTGTTGGGAGTCTAGAGATCTTTTTGTGTGTATGAGGAATTATTTTTCTGATTACTGGTAATCATCTTTTAAACCAGTTAATGTTTTTCTGCTCTGTTTGGATTAACACCCTGTAGTGATTAAAGGAAAGCTATAGGAATAATCCAGGAAAATTAAGGGTATCAGTGAGGAAAAATACAGAAGCCACCAATGTGTAATGGTTAAGGTGTTGGAATAGGACCGAGAGTAATTCTCAGCCAGATCCTATTGTACTGTTATTGTTACGGGGGACAGTGTAGGGAGGAATGCTATGCTCCTAGTTCAATGTTTCCCAACCTTGGCATCTTTAAGATGGGTGGACTTCAACTTCCAGAATTTCCCAGCCAGCATACATGCATATTCATATACATACAGAGAGAAAGTATAGGTAGTCCTCAACTTACAACCATAATTGAGCCCAAAATTTATGTTGCTAAGCGAGACAGTTAAGTGAGTTTTGCCTATTTTACAATCTATCTTGCCACAGCTAAGTGAATCGCTGTGGTTGTTAAGTTAGTGACATGGCTGTTAAGTGAATCTGGCTTCCCCATTGACTTGTCGGGTCAGAAAAAAGTGGACACTTGACCATGGGACACTGCAACTGTCATAAATGTGAGCCAGTTTCCAAGCATCTGAATTTTGATCAGATGACCGTACGGATGCCACAATGGTCATAAGTGTGAAAAATGTTCATAAATCCCTTTTTTCAGTGCTGTAACTTTGAACAGTCACTAAATGAACTGTTGTAAGTTGAAGACTACCTGTAAAATTTATTACTTAATTACACTAACTAGCCACAGTGTGCAACGGATTGACATCCAAATGTGCTTGCCAGTGGGTGTGTCTCCCATTACAGCAACTTTCTCCTATGGGATTATAATTGCCACAAACCCCAACTCATAACCCATGCCCCCACAGGCTGGGAAGGATGAAATCTGCTGATCTGGGAAGGCTCTGGGATGAGAAAGTATCTTTGTCTTCATTAGTACCATAGATAATCAAGAAGGTGACATAGTTCGTGTTTTCATTGTTTTCTACCTCTTCTACAGTAACCCAACCCAATTGCATGTGTAACATTCTGCAGATAGGAGTCGTATTGATTTATGGTGACTCCCAAAGTTCAACCAGGCAAAGCAGTTAAGGTAACAAGTTAATTAGTAGATAGGTCTCTGATTTCTCCTGGTGCAGTTAACAGGGCAGGTTCTCTCTCTTTCCCCCTTCATCTGGGCTGCAGATGAAGCAGGGGTATTTGGGTTTCTTTTTTGAAATAGGCTGAATTTTGTTAGCTGTTTGAGTTTATTGAAATGTAAACATTTGGAAACATTTTTGTTGTACAATTATTGTAAGGACACTTCTTATGGATTTCTAGAGAGAGAGAAAGAAACAGAGATGAAACTGTCTTGTGGTTGTTTATTTCCCCCCCTCTCTCCCTCCCTCCCTCCCTCCCTCCCTCCCTCTCTCTCTCTCTCTCTCTCTCCCTCTTTCTTTGGAAGACTATTCTTTACAAATTGCCATGTTCTGTGCTTTTCATGTGCGTGCTTTACTCAGGGAGCCAATGTGCAGTCTGGAATGTTGCAGGGCTTCTGACTGGATGGCATGCCAAAGGGTGTTATTTAGTGACTAATTTGCAAGAGGAGGAGAAACTGAGATGTTTATTGTGGGAGAAAAGTACTTTGGGCTTCTGGTGCAGTGCCGTTTGAAGGACTGAGTGAAGCGAGCAGGGCACTCTTCAGACCAACATGACAAGTCTTTTTTGATACCAACCATTCTCAAGAAGATGTCTGTAGGAACGTTTGTCTTTCTAGATGGAGACTTTATAGATTGAAAAGCAAAGCATTGCAACATGTGGGGTACAGTTTAGTGATTATCTGGTCTACCAGAAAGACTTGCTTAGTTTAAAGTAAGTGGATTTCTTTTCTTTTTCTTTCTTTCTTTCTTTCTTTCTTTCTTTCTTTCTTTCTTTCTTTCTTTCTTTCTTTCTTTCTTTCTTTCTTTCTTTCTTCCTTCCTTCCTTCCTTCCTTCCTTCCTTCCTTCCTTCCTTCCTTCCTTTCTTTCTTTCTTTCTTTCTTTCTTTCTTTCTTTCTTTCTTTCTTTCTTACAAAGAAGAAAAGCTTGGGAGAAGAAATACATTGACGGATATGCTGCATTTTCAATATTTCTCCCAACAAAATTTAGTAACAGAAGGAGTTAATAAAAGGGATTGAGAAAAGTTGATCTAAAAGGTCTGTGCTTCAAAAGAATACAAGGTTGCATATGTGTAGATATATAATTAACAGAAGGCTACTCACAACAATAATATATATTATTGTTTTTTTAAAGGCAATTGAGAGGAGAGATTGTACATTTGCTTAGTTTTCAGTATATAATTAAGTTGTTGCAATATGAAGCCAAATTGGTTTGATTGTATTTCCTTCTGAAATAATAAGTTTGGTAGAGTTGCTAAATATATATGTGTTAAAGAAATGTAAAATCTGATGTGAAATACAGGTATATATTTTGAAAATAAACCTCTGAGGAGATTAGATAGATAGAGATAGAGATAGATAGATAGATAGATAGAGAGAGAGAGAGAGAGAGAGAGAGAGAGAGAGAGAGAGAGAGAGAGAGAGAGAGAGAGAGAGAGAGAGAGATGATATATAGAATATATATAAAAATAAAAATAAATATACCGGTGTGTGTGTGTGCGCGTGCACACACACACACACACACACACACACACACACACAGTGTTTCCCCGAAAATAAGACCCTTATATTTTTTTGAACTATGAAATAAGCGCTTGGCCTTATTGCCATGCACTCAAAAGCCTGATTGGGCTTATTATCAGGGGATGTCTTATATGGCATTTTAATAATTGAAATATGTAAACTACAGTAAATGAAATACTTTATAGATGTATTATAGAATACATGTATAACACAAAACAGAAATAGGAAGGTGTTTGAACTTGTGCATACTTATGTGTGCAAAGGCTCTGGCCAATTATGCCAAGATGAATATTCATCTGGGTAGAATTGGGATCTATTGGTCATCAGAAGACTACTATTTTCTACAAGATGAACTTCTTAGAGGAACAATTCTCTGCCTGGCCAGTAGTTGATAATTCGCCATATAATTGGGTATAACTGTGTATTATGTTAAATATAAGGACATCCAAACTGATCTCAGCTTCCTAGCAGATGTGTTGCAGTTAATACACAATACACTTTGGCAAGGCTGGTGCACTGCAGGTAGGTGTCAAAACTGACAATCCAAAAGTCCTTTCTTTGCTGGAAGTTTACGTGAATCAAAGCAACATTTTAGTTCAATTAGTAAAACTCAAGAGTGCCATTCAATGTAAAGAGGATTTAACAGACTGGTCAGAAACTGAATGTAAGTCAGGGAAGAGGGAATTCTATATAGGTGGGCTATCCCTGAAATACTCCCATTTTCAGTGCTCACTAACCTAGTTAATTTGGAGGTATTGGTTTTTGTTAATTTTTTTAAATAAATGTATTGCTCTTAGAAATGTAGAGCTAAGGAGAAATAAATAAACAGTTGAAAGCCGGTGAAGATAATAACATGACCCTTACCTCGGCACTTTTGAAGGAGTTAGGATTAGCCATTGATCCTTTATGAGGTGTACTTGCAGTAGATAGATGGGGTCTGCATAGTATGATTTATGGGAAAGCTTGAAATGCTTATGTACACACCACAATTGACTTGAGAAGCTTGATTGTACTGCTTGATGTTTGTTTGACATAGTACTTCATATCCTGCTACCACACCTTATTTCTTGCTTATTTTTGTAGTTGCTGCAGTATTAACCTACCAGTGCTTAAGGCTTCAAAACTTCACTTTGACCTTTGGCCAGAAGAGTCGTTTATAGACTCTGGCTGTGGAAAGGAGTTTAATAGGAACTGTAATTGTATATTCTGGCCTGGGAATTGACATCAGGATAAAAGCAAAGTTATGCTTGGGGAAGGAAGAGGTTGCAACTCTGTGTTTGGGTAGCAGTGCAAAGAATCTTGTGATTGCTACCCAGTGGGGAACATCCTCTCTGTGTGTTAAAATTGTGGAAAGTTGTTTTGCTAAGTAAGATCACCATGCAGTATGCATCACACTCCAGTGAGATGGATATTGTGGGGTTTAACACCAGAGCATTGTGCTTAATTTGTGGCTAAGATGAATCTAATACTATTCTTATTAAATAAAACATGTCAATAATATTTGTAAACCACACATACAAGTATCCAGAAATAATAGAAGGCACAAAACGTCTTCTCAAAGAAGTGTGAGATTTTGCCACTTAGAATGCTACTGGACTATCACATGAGTGCATGATAGCTGGAAGAGGTTAGTGGGCTAAACTGACCTGGTATGAACCCAGATCTTCAATACATGCCTAAATGGAAGTCATCCGGTATTGAATTGACTTATTCTGCTGAAAACTTACTCCAGAAGGGGATTCTTGTTTTGTCAGCTGATATTTCCTAAATGGTTTTGCTTTTCAAATCTGATTTAAAAATCAAAAGAGTTCCTACCTTTCTTTTGTGTCTCTCTTGTCTCTTAAAGTACGCACAATATAACAGATGGCTTATTCTTGGGGAAGTTACCTAAAATGTGCATTTTTGATCTCTGAACTGTAACAAATGGCTATTTGAAATCCGTGTAAAATATAATATAAGCTGTATTAATACATTACTTTATAGATGTAAAAATAAACTAAGTCTCTTTGGGAAAGAGTCTTCAGTACTGTTGATATTTTGCATCAGTTTTCTAGTGTGATCTTACTATTCTGCAGCTAATAAAAGTTTGGATAAAGATGATGATAATGATTTTGTTGTGTCATCACTGTCTATTGACCAAACAAGAACAAAAACCTTTCTAAATCACTTTCTTTATCTTGCAGATGCAGAGAGAAATCTTCCCAAATACTTCTCGGCCAGGATCTATTTCACATTCTCCTCATGCACCTCCAACCTCCCCTCCTCCTATGGCAGTGCCACATTCAATGCCCCCTTCTCCATCCCGGATCCCATATAGTGTTAGGCCAGTCAGTGGCCCTGGCAATGCAACCATTCCCCGAGATAGGCTTTCTAACATCCCTGGACCACGGTCCATCTCACCGAGCCCAAGTGCCATCTTGGAAAGGAGGGATGTGAAACCAGATGAAGACATGGGCAACAAGACCCTTGCTCTTTTCCGAAATGAGGGGTTGTATGCTGATCCCTATTTGTTCCATGAGGGCAGGATGAGCATTGCGAGTTCACACACAGGACATTCCCTTGATGTACCCGATCACATCATTGCTTACCATCGTAGCACAATGAGGTCTTCAGGCACTTACTGCACTCCTCCTGTGCAAGCAGAACTTCTGGAGCAATCACTCTATCGACAGAAATCAAGGAAGTATCCTGAGAGTCTTTTGCCAACTCTGAGTTCCAAAACACCTCCTGCCTCTCCTCACCGAGTGGCTGACATTCGAATGATAGACATTCATACACACCAAGTGTCACCGCACACTATTCACCTTGATAGGTCATCCCCCGGTCGACAGTCTCTCAAGAAAGATCCAGGGACTCCTGTCTTTGTGGAAGGGAAAGCTCGAAATGTGCCAGGTTTATCTGGCATGCCTGAGGTGGCCCCTGTGATTCCTGACAAGAAAGTTTTTGGCTATGGAACAGCAGTAATACCAAAAGAGAATGAAACCAGGTAAGATGAAGTAAGGTGCTCTGGATTTAAGCCAGACATGTATCTAGAATGTGACCAATCAAGTGAGTGAGTTGCATCAGGCATTTGAAGAATCATCATTATGTCTGGCCTTTGACCCAGAGCAGAGGTTTCAAAAGATCAGTATAGAAACTATACCTTTCCTTTAGGTCCTGGAATGTACCTAATGTACATTCCAATACCTAAATGTGTCTGGTTAGCAAACATGAACACATTGCTAACCATAGTTTGGAAATCACAATGCTGGGCCAAAGTACAGATGACACTGAAAATGACATTTGCAGTTATGTCAAGATGTATTTATTTAATAGGAGATATGGAGGAAGGATCACATTTTATCTCCATAGTCAGGACTGCCGTTCTGATCCATAACACACATATTGCTATTGGCTTTGAGGTTGGGTGGAGGGTGGGAAGAGAGCTAAATTTACAGTTGCCTGAGAAGGAGAACTCTCATTGGGATTGTAGGCGGGAAAGGAATAGTTAAACTCCCACTGTATCCCCCTCCCCTCCAAAAAAATGGTTTCCCCAGTGTGCTTGCTATTATGATTTTGTTATGCTGGTGTAGTTGCAAGTGATACATTTATTGATAAATTTATTTGCTAATGTTTACAAAAGATATGATGGAGGCATATTTATAATCATCATAAGCTGTTTTATACCATAGATAGCATTTAATATATATTACACCAAATTAAGACTTCCTAACATAATATAAAGCTGTATCTTCAAAGAAAAAAGAAAAGCTCTATTTATAGAAATGTACTATGTCTTAATGATATAATTCATAGGATTTCCTTCAATGTATATTTTAATTGTCTGTTAAGAAGATGACTGACTGGGTTGTTTTTATAATCTAAAACTAATAACAGGAGAATAAGCAGTTTTATCTGATATTTACTTGTTGGATTCAGCACTGCATTTTCTTCATTATAGAGTCAAGATGGGCTTTTCCTTTCTTGACTATATGAGTTGCCTATTTCATCTACTAAAAAGTTCAAATTTATGTACAAGAATCTAGCATTTTGCTGTTTACTCATTTTGAATGGAAGTTGGAATTGGAGAAAGAGAATACTTTTTTTCTTTTTACGATCCTTTAATTCTTTGATTTGGGGTGGAACTGGGGCGACTGGATGGAGCTGAGCATTTACTGGCCAGATGCCCTTCCTGACGCCTACGCAGAGTTCACTGCAGATATTTTCTCTTTGCACTCAATAAACATTTGCCTAGGATTGAACTCTCAACCTTCCGAGTGGGAGGTTAGCATCTTCACCACTAGGCCACCAGAGGTGAAAATACTCGCCTCCTACTCAGAAGGTTGAGATGAGAAAGAGAATATATTACCATAAACAATTTGATATAATATTTATCATATGAGAAAAAAAATGTCTACCTGAGAAATTATGAAGGAAACCTTATGAATATTGTTAGAATATTCATTTATATTATTTTCAAATCAATTCCCCATAAGATACAAAAGACCTTTTTATTCAGCCTTGCTTTGTGTTTTCAGAAACACATGTATACTATTCAGACCTGTTTGTTCTTGTTAGCAAAAAGAAAAAAATGTTGTATTTTAATTCATTTACTGAAGCAACATTTTCAGGAAGGGGGTAAAAAACACTCAATATGGAGATGTCAATCATGCAATAGAAGCCTCGCCCCTTTTTTACGTACATGAGAATCACCATCTTTGGTGAAATGATAGAAGAGTTTTTCCAGGGAAAACACCTTGTTTGAGAAAATTGAAAGGTAAATTTTATCGAAGTATTATTTCTGACTCTCTTCCAATCACCTACAAAAGGGAATCCAGAAATCCAAAAATTTTAGTGATGGCATGGGCCTAGGCATGGACAAATATACCTTTTAGAAACAAGGAGAATCAAACTGAACTTTAAAATATTTAATATAGTTGATAGGTCAACAAGCATTTTTTTAAAGGACCAGCTCTGTGGACATAACTGGCAGGTCTGCAGGCCAAGAAACTTGGCAGCCATTAGATTAAGCCAGCCAAGCCAGCAAGGAAGTTGCTGATACAATCCTGGTTGAGATGTTCTATAATATGCTTATTTAAATAAGTTGTATGAAGGGTATGAAGCAATTTGCTGGGATCACAGAAGTTTCTAAAAAAGTTTTTTAAAAAGAAACATAACACATCTGTTCCTACTGTCGATTTTGGCTGAACATAAAATAACCAAAATATACTCTATGGAGCAAAATAATTATTAAAATGTGAGGTAGAATATTTGAGGCATGTCACTAGAAAAGAGATAATACGCAATATATGTTCACAATCTATCATGTTTCAGATGTTTCACTTTAATTTCATCCCTCCCCATCTTTGTTTGGTCATTTCCTTGTAGTTATAGCAGTTCAAAGATATTCCTCATTTATGAACTGCAGTATTTTACAAACGTCAACCTGAAGATTATGGGAATCAGAAGGTGGGGAAAAAGGGAAGAGATTAAATTTCCAAAGCAGGGAATTTGATGGGAGGGAAGTGCCTGTCTTACTTGGTTCTCAGACTGCAGAATCAATTAGTGATAAAATCTGGGATTGCTATCCCTGCTGTTCTCATTTCTAATAGGAGAGATTAACTGTATTTGGTCCAGTTATTCTAACTGGTAGTGGGTGGATGGAATAAGTGTTGTCCTGACCAAACTCTACCCTCACTTCATGGCAAAACATAACCTTTGTTCCTAAGTCAACATTGCTTCAACTCCCTGTTATTCTCTGAGAAGCTCTCCAATGGTATTAGACCATAGAGGGATCTAACAATGAATTTTATTAGGATAAAAAATAAAAATTGAAAGGTTCATAAATACTGCAAATAGTCTTCTGCAAATTTTATGTTATCTTTGAGAAAATATCACCCATCTTGGTTTAATCAGAGCTCAACCACACCCAATACTAATGAGCATGTAAACTTGAATAGAAGATTTTACAGTTGAGATTCTAATTTATGTCTCTATCAACATAATTTGCATTGTTGTCAGTGTAAATATAAAAAGAAAAGAAAAGAAAGGCCTAAAAAGCTTCCAGAAATGGGGAATCCCATTGAAGAATTGCTTAGATAATTTTAAGGTCCAGTGTGGAGATCAATTTAATGAATTATCGTTATCTTAACTTAGATTATTTTCAGTTAAGTTACACAGGAAAATGGTTAATCTATACTAAATATTACTGTATTTTTTTTAAAAAAAAAGATACTGCCAATATGGATAAGTCTTCAAACCAGGTTCTCGGAAATATGCAAGTAGTCCTTGACTTACTACAGTTCATTTAGTGACTATTCAAAGTTACCATTGCCCTGAAAAAAATTACTTGTTACCATTTTTCTCACTTATGACCACAGCATCCCTATGGTCACGTGATCAAAATTCAGACATTTGGCAACTGACTTATATCTGTGGCGGTTGTAGTGTCTCAAGGTTATGTGATCACTTTTTGCAACCTTCTGATAAGCAAAGTAAATGAAAAGGCCAGATTCACTTAACAGCCATGTTACTAACTTAACAAATACAGTGATTCACTAAACAAGGTCATAAAATGAAGCACATTTTACTTAACAAGTGTCTCACTTAGCAACACAAATTTTGGGCTGAATTGTGGTCATAAGTTGAGAACTACCTGCATAGAAGTCTGACTCATGTCCAGGTTTGGGGCCTTCTACCATAATAGTCTTCTAACTGATTGATTGATAGATTATATGTTACCATGTTAGTGTTTCCTCTTAGTGACCACATGGGTAGATTTCTCCATGATGATCTGTTCACAACATGACCCTTTAGATTTCCCAATAGTACCTCCATAACTGCAGCAACTTAATCCATTCACCTTGCTGATGGTTGTCCATTTCTTCTGTTTTCCTTAGTTTTCTTGAGTCTTCTCAAGAAAGCTAAGTCTTCATATCATGTGTCCAATAGTATAATATATAGAGTGTAATGAATAATTTTGATTGTTTTAATTAAAAAAGCAAAAGTGTAAAAGTTCTAAATTTGAATCCTCCTTTGAATTTAAGGCCTAATCAATCTAGTCCAGTGATGGCGAACCTTTTTTGGTTCGCGTGCCAAAAGGGGGGGAGAGTGCGGGAGGTCACACGTGTGTGTGCCCACACCCATAATTCCATGTGCCCCCCGGAGGCCCTCAGGAGGCAGAAAATGGCCCATTTGCCAACTTCCAGTTGAACCGGAAGGCCCGTTTTTTGCTCTCCCTAAGCTCCAGACCCTTTCTAGGAGCCTGGGGAGGGCAAAAATGGCCTTCCCCACCACCTCAGGAGGCTGGAAACAGCCTATTTTCTGACTCCCAGTGGGCCCAGAATGCCTGAAAATCAGACGGCTGGCATGCGCATGCATGCCGGACTTGAGCTCGCGTGCCCACTGATATGGCTCCGCGTGCCACTTGTGGCACCCGTGCCATAGGTTCACCATCATGGATCTAGTCCATTAATGAAGCTTCAGAAATGTTCTTCTTTTCCAAATTGAAGGGAACATTTTTACATGCCATCAGCAAAAAAGTGAAGGGGAGGGGAGATGAGATGAGATGAGGGAAACAGTGGAAGTGGGTCAGAATAAATCTGCTTAAGAAATAGGAAAAATATTCAAAATTTGCTCCACCATCTAGAATGAAATGTGTTGCTTTGGTTCTTCCCTACCACCTGTGACTGACTATCTTCAACCTTCATTAGAAAGACAACAGACTTAATGAACACTCCTTCATATTGCTCTTCAAAATTATTTCAGATTTTGCATGATCTAAAACAAGAATGACAATTTTCTGTCCTTTCTTAATATGCTTCTTGATCTTGGCTGATAGCCTTTTCTACTATGGTGCTTCGTTCCTTGATCTCACAAATTTTCATTTCTCAGCCAGACGGAATTTTCATACCAACCTAAAAGATGCTTCATGAAAGAGGCAGGTATTTTTTGATGGTACGCTACTGCAGCCAAGAAAAGTGTATTTGGATTTTGATCAGCAACTTTTATATTTGACTTGGTGTCAAAACAATTGACAGCTCCTGTTTATCAGGCATTTTAGCCTTTGGCTCTTTAAGAAGGGACAAGGCATCTACAGGGTCAAACCAACCACTCTGTCTGAAGCCCTTTGGTTCTGATGTAACCCTTACCTTGGGATGAGTGGCAACTGGAAAACTAGATCCCTTTCCTGTTACATAGACAAACATAGCTATAAATCCATTTCTCCCTTTCCCACTAACCCCCTGGGGAACCAACTATGGATTGAAGGGGAGATCCTTGCCCTATCCCAGGTCTGACTAAATTATAAGAAGCAGGAGAATCTGTAATTCAACCAAGTTGAGAGAGGGACTAGAAGGCCACAAGTCAATTCCAGGATTAAAACTTTATGAAAGATACCAAGAGAAGAGAGAGAGTTCTACCTATAACACAGTTTTTAAAAATCCTAACATAATTATAACCATAGCTAAACACCACTATTTCCAGCCTTACCTGAGGCAGCCTCCTAATTGAGAAGGTTAAGCAATTCCCTCTAGGCATATATGACTAGCTTGTGATTTAAAGGGCCAGCTACAGGACAATTCACTACGACCACTAATCTGGATAGTAAGAGTTGGATTAACAGGTTTTTCTATATTTCATTGTTCCAGACAGTGAGAGCTAGGTTTGATGGAGCCCAGGAGTCCAAGTTGGAAATGGAACTTTTTTGGAGAGCATTTGGGACTTAATGCTTGATTTCGAATTGTTTTGTTTTTGAATGTTTCAGGGATTTTTTCATTATTTTATTTGGTCTACAGATCTTTTAATTATTCATGTGTTCCTGTAGAACTGCCAGGAATCCTATGGGATTGCAGTGGGGTATAAACATAAATAACGATTGAAGTTATCTAGTTTGGTAATGAAACATCTGCAAGAAAACAACCAAACTCAGAGATCACCAAGAATCCAAATATCAATAAATAACTGTCATCTAGTCAGCATCTGGATTTTTGCAGCCTAGTTCTGGTAGCCATATGTGAATTGCAGTGCAAATGCTGGAGACCATCAGGTTTAATTTAGAAAGTTCCAAGTGCATCTCCGTTTATGAGAAAACATCAAGAAAGACTCTGAGTTATGATCCTGGAAAGCCACCAACAGCCAAACTAAATAACAATGGTTAGGATATATGTCAGTGCCTACCTGGCTCTATAGTGGATCAGAAAATTTTGTTCATCAGTTACATTTATGCCACTGTTTGTTCTGGGAGTTAATATTTTGAAGGTTCATGTCTGCCTGAACAACACTTTTTGACTGATCAAGGATTTGAATGAGGATTTCCCTACTCCCCATGCAATATTTTGATCATGACAATATTTGATTTCCAAAATTCAAATGATTCTGAACTACAATTCCCAGTAGCCCCATCTAACATAGCTGATGATGAGGAATTCTGGGAAAACTTGTTCCGTAACATCTGGAAAGCTACAAGTTCCTAATCCTTAAACTCTTGAGTGTGTCAGGGTTGGCAAATAGTTCTTTTCTGCTTAAGGCCTTGAGAGCTGTTGGGAGTCAGACTAGATTAGGGGTGTCAAACTCGATTTCATTGAGGGCCGCATTAGGATTGTGTTTGACCTCAGGGGGACCACGAGGGGTGTGGCCAGGGGCATGGCCAGCTCAACGTCACTCATGTTGGGGGCGCCTATGGTGGCCTCAGCGCTCTGCCAGTGAAAACTGGCTCCCAAGTTCCATTTTCAGCTGTGACAGCCTCCTGCAACCCTCTGCCAGAGAAAATGGAGCTCGGGAGGCCCTCCCGAGCTCCGTTTTCCCTGGCAGAGGCACCGTGGGCCAGTCCTTTGCTGTTTCCAGGGCGGCCCTGCGGGCCTTGAGTTTGACACCCCTGGACTAGATCATTCCAGATTATCTGGTTTAAACAAGACAGCTTTAAAAGACAATAGAAGTAAATAAATGCCAATGAGTATAACTGAGACAGAACTAGTATTTTATCCAATATTGATTCATCTAAAAAAGAAAACAATCAGAAGCAAGTATAGAAGTATAACTTGGTGCTATGGCTGCTATAACTTCTGCTCAAACATCTTTCCCTCCATACTCTATAAATGAATGAGAGAACGTCATCATTTCAATACTATTCTATCTATATTTTTATTATGCAGTAGACAATTTGCATAATGACTTACTGTAAAGTAAGAGCATGCAATAAAAATATTGGTAATGTTCCCCTTGTAATTGTAGCTATCTCTTTTCATAGTTGGGTTTATTTAAACTTCAGTTCCTGAAAATGAGGCAAAAAAGACTTGGGGGCAAAACAGGAGGAACCCAGTCAAGGGGTTTATGACATGAGTTTAAGGTAGGGAGTGCAAGAACTTGAAAAGACTCGGGTTATTCTTCCCTTTGAAGAAAGAAATTCTAACTCAGTCAAAAAGAGGAAGCAGCAGAAGCAACCAGACATACTGTAGATAATGGACCCAAAAAAGTTAAAATAGTATAAACCAGTGTTTCTCAGTCTTGGCAATTTTAAGATGTATAGATTTCAATTCCCAGAATTCCTCAGCCAACTTGGGGAATTATGAGAGCTGAAGCAGTCGTGGGTTCCAATTGGTGCGGTCCACTCTGTCGTTCCAGTAGCGGCCTACCGATTGGCCAATTTGCACGCGATGGCTCCGGTGCCGTCTTGGCCGGTCCGTCGCGCGGCACCATCTTTTTTCCAAATTTTTGGCCTTTATTTGCTTCCTGTGCATGTGCGGAAGCAAAATCTCATGAGGGGACACGCACGCGTAGCGAGCTTGCACACGTGTGAAACGTGATGATGCGCACGCAGTGCACAGGTAGGCAGGTAAGAGGAACCCGCCCCTGAGCTGAAGTCCACTCATTTTAAATTTGCCAAGGTTAAAGAAATCTAGCATAGCATGATAGATTTTTTTTAAGGTTTAAATTTCTGATTGGTTCATTTGTCAATATTCAAATACTGACAAATATATATTGACCTTGTTGGGTGGGAATTCTGCTATCTTTAATCTCAGCATACATGGAATGTTGTATGATCAATAAGATAGCAAGTAGAGTTCATAAGAGTCTGCTAGTTATAGTCATACAGGAATATTGGGTCTATGTGTTTGTGTGAGTGTATATAAATCAACTGGCCTTTTGTCACATGATACATGCAAATGAATGTTCACAGACTATAAAAGAAATTCCATGGTAACTTTCTGTGATCCTCATTCAGAAAATCAAGTCATGAAAATGACTGTGTTTAGCTTTAACCAAGGATTCTCTTGTCTTACAGAGAGAGGATGCAAGCCATGGAAAAACAGATTGCCAGTTTAACTGGCCTTGTTCAGTCTGCGCTTTTAAAAGGGCCAAATACAAGTAATAGCAAAGATCCTTCTAGGTAAAAAAACCCAAAATGAAATAAAATCATTAAATCTATTTCATTGTAATGATGTTCGTGATCAACATGGGGGCGGGGGGCGGGGAGGGAATGTCCTAGTACAAATCCTGACTTTGTTGGCTTCACTTGAGTCAAGATTTCATCTTCACATTTTAGAAAGTTGGATAAAGTAGAAACAACAGTAATTCATGGAGATTTGCCCTGTTCTTCTGATTAGCATTTCAATTAATCATCTGGTGAAATTCCTCTATTGGTGGTGGACCTTTACTCTTCTTTAAACCTACATATTAGAGTGAGATCATAGAACATAGCAAGTAATTAAATTACAAGGTAATCCATATTCTAGTCAGGATGCAATGTAATTTAGATTGTAATTATAAGCGTTGATAGTTCATTGTTTAAATAGTTTACATTATCTGACAACATCAACATGATTTTAATATAATTATTATCTACTTTTCTTCCATTTAGTGAGAAGATGGTAAAAATCGTAACTAGTAAGAGCAGTGCCGAGAAGGCAGGTAAGCTTTCTTGTGATGTGATAAGCACAACGGAATTCATTTTACTGTCCATTTAAAAATTGACTGTTTTAATTAGAGAAGAAAACATATCCCACTTTGTTTCTATCTGGAAACCACTTCTTAGTGCTTGAGACCATGGGTGGGTTCCTCCCAGTTCGAACCGGTAGTGACCCGCTGGTGACATCATGATGATGTCACCAACCCGGTTCAGTCGGTGCCGGTCTGTGGGTGCCGCCATCTTTTTTTTTGAATTTTTTTTTGGATTTTTATTTTTTTTTTCTTCTGAGTTTGCGCAGAAGCCGAGTTTCCGGCACTGTGCATGTGGTCATCATCTTGTTTTTGGCTTTAAAAAAAAATTCCCAAATTTTTTTCCCGAATTTTTATTTTATTTTATTATTTTTTTCGGAGTGTGCACAGAAGCTGAGTTTCCGGCACTGTGCATGCGGTCACCATCTTGTTTTTGGCTTTTTTTAAAAAATGATTTTTTTGGCACTGTGCATGCGCACGCAAAGTGCACATGCGCCCATGAGACGCGCCCATGTGGCGCAGGAGGAAGCGTACCAGCAGCGAGGTAAGTTAGAATCCACCCCTGCTTGAGACAGAAAAAGAAAGAAATTTTAACTTTGGGTTTTGCTGACTAAGCTAGTTTAGAGAGCCAGTTGGTGTAGCAATCCCCAATCTTTCTGGCTCCACAGACCGATGGCTGCAGTGGTGGGGGGAGGGGATGGTATGCAACCTAGATCCCGTGCATGCACAAATGAAGCTTTCTGTGCTTGCCTACCACTTCCAGTTCCCAGCAGGAGTTGGGGACCCATAGTCTAATAGCTAGACCAGGAGTTTCAATCTCACTTTAGTCATGAAAGACAGTCCCTATTTTTCCATCCAACCCACATTACAGGGTTGTGGTGGGGAAAATAAAAGGAAGGAGGAGTATTAGATATGTTTACCACTTTGAATTATTTGTAAAAATACAAAAGGCGGGATATAAATAAAATAAAGAAGAGAGAGAGGGAGGGAGAGTCCTTCTAGAAATGGACTTAACAGTACCTGTTAAATTGGTAAAGTTGAAGCTGCAATTTTATTTTGTATTTTACTGCACTGAAAAAGTTAGAAGTCAGTTCTTTCCCTTCCCATTTCCTTACAATTTTTATTTTTGTTTGTATTTTACACCATGATAAATTCCAATAGAAAAGGAGGTACATAGAAAGGGATTGACTTCTAAAAGAGACTGCATAAAGGCATCTATGCTGAATGTTGTCTTCTAGCCTCCTGGAAAGACAGCATACCCAAGCCTTGCGCTCAGGCATTATCTCTCTCTCTCTCTCTCTCTCTCTCTCTCTCTCTCTCTGTCTCTCTGTCTCTCTGTCTCTCTCTCTCTCTGTCTCTCTCTCTCTCTCTCTCTCTCTCTCTCCATGCAGAGCTGCCTCTAAACATGGCATTGCCCAGGGTTACATGTTTGAAGAGGCAGGCACAGCTGGGTGGGTGTGATATGCTAGAAAAGAATCTACATCTGCCATTTTCATTTCTCCCATGAAAGATTACGTAAGAGTCCTTTTTATACTACTGAAACATCATCCAGAACAAAATGCCAACTGGAAAACACATGACCTATTGCAGAGAAACAGGCTATTTTCCCTCACCTCAATTTCCCCTTTCAAGATGGGAAATTCCTTCAAAAGCTTAATTGCTTGACAAGAAAACTATCCTTCAGATTTTTATTTATTTTTTGGTATTGTTGGAATCAAGCCCATCTGCAACTTCACTGATGTTCAAAATTTTGAAACAATAGAAAGCCAAGGCAGGAAAAACAGTTCTGTGCTATGTTTAGGCTTCCTTTAAAACTAAATATAGTGAGGTTTGGGGCTTGAATTGAAAAATAAAAGTATGAGCTAACCAGTCAAGAATGAACTCCATTGTAAGAGGTTTTAAGATTTTCCCAAAGAACCATTGAGCAGCACGCCCTGCCCAATTCTGGATTCCAACTGATAATGAGGAAAGTAATGGAAGAAAATAATATGAAAAGAAAATGAATTATTCAGAACAAAGATGTGTTTTTCATGCTCTAACAATAGCAAAAAAGAATAACCCTAGGAAAATTTAAAAAAAAATTTAAATTCCAGACAGAAAGGACTAGTTTCTCCTTTAATTCTATGTCTAATTTCATGATTTAGCATTTTTTGAGAAAAGTCTGTTAGTTTGAAAATGTCATGTTCTCTCCCTTTGAGAAAACATTTTTTGAACAGGCTTGGTCAATATTAAAAGCTTAGTTTTTCTTCTTAAAGATTTACAAAATCAGGTGAACTTGAGATATAGCTAAAAGTACAGATTTTATTTATATGTTCTTATGTATTTTCTTATGGTTTAAAGTTTTTCTTTTCTTTTGTTCTTGGGCATATTTTATTTTTGTGTAAATGTGTATATTGTTTATTTTTATCAGATTATTTTATGTAGGTCTAAATTGTTTATTTTTATTTTATGAATGTCTGTTTGAAAATGGCTCAATAAAAAGCATAGGGGTTTTGTCAAAGAAAGAAAGAGAAAGAAAGAAAGAAAGAAAGAAAGAAAGAAAGAAAGAAAGAAAGAAAGAAAGAAAGAAAGAAAGAAAGATTATTATGCCACTAAAGGAATTGGTACTGTATATGCCATAGTTAGATCTTAATGTAGGTTATCAGTTCTTTTTTTCCTCCATTTTTGTAGCTGTTCTTGGTTTGTATTTTGATGGGTTGTTTAGAGCAGTGTTTCTCAATCTTAGCAACTTGATGATGTGAGAACTTCAGCCATCAGAATTGCCCAGCCAGTAAGTTGGGGAATTCTGTCAGTTGAAGTCTACACTTCTTACAATTGCTAAAGCTGAGAAATACTGGCTAAGAGGTTGAGGGTGGTGTCACCTTATATCAAGAAAATAAATATCAGGAAAGCAGAACAACATTTCTCATCATGCTAAAATGTAGCTGCAGGTAGTAAGTAAAAGAAACAGCTCTGGCTGCAGACTAAGCCTATAATCCTTCAAGCTAAAGGATATATTCTCTGGTTCCACCTATTGCTAATTTCTCTTTTTAGTGTGCAACACTTCTTTTCCTCTGGCTGGGTTCATGTTAAATCATAATGTATGAAATGAACCAGAATTGCCTGGGCTTGCGTAATACCATAATTCATAAACCAAGTGGATAGACACTCCAGAAATTGGACCTCGACCAAATCCAGTTCTCACAAGTTTCATGTTGACTTCATATAACGTGTGATTCTAGCCTGTGTGTTTTCTGTTTTCTCTTCTTACACTGAATTTGAATCTGCTCAATGATATTTTAGAATCAATATTAGCTTGTTAGGTATATCTCTCTCACTTTTGTCAGAAGCTGACAAAAGACACTGTGTACTGCGCTGCTTCCTCTTGTTTTTTCCTGTAACATTATCTCCGTGGGGTTGAGTGGGCTAAGAATATATGAATGGCCCTAAAATCACTCAGGGAACTTCTGTACCTAAGGATGGACTTCAAGATTACTCTGTCCCAACACCTTAACTACAAAACACAGAGACTAGCCCCAATGAAGGAAAGAACCAATTTATATTATTAAGTAACAGTGACTACAGTACACACACACACAAAATTCTCTCTTTGTTGCCTCATCTGTTCTCTGTCAGCACATCAGTTAACCATTGTGTCCATTATATTCTAATCTCTGATACTGTTTTACAACGTCAAGTTTATTAAGTAATCTATGGGAGCTCTAATTTTTAATGATTGAAAGAGGAGTAGAAGAGAGGGAAGCAATTTTATTAATGGAGTCATTTGCCTATCTTTATTTTTAGGATCCACTCATGACTTCACTGGGAAGAATTCATTAGCAGAAGTTGAGATTTCCAGTAAAAGCCCCCGCCATTCTCTTCCATCAAACTCCGCAGCCATGCAATTCAATCTCCTTAACATGAAACGCAACGTATCTGATCTCCGTCTTCAGCTTCTCCAGATCAGGCAGTTACAGGTATTGTTATATTAGAGAAAGCCTCCAATGAGGTGCAAGCATATCTGTGTTTGCATTTTAAGACCCAGCCACAAACTAAATCTTAGTTACATTTGAAAATTCACTTTTCCTAATTTTGTAGTGTACTTTGCCAAAATTACCCTTGTTAGAAAATTATTTGCCATTACTGTGTATGTGATGTAAAATTGCTGAGGAATATACTTTTTGAAATGGGTACCAAAATGCAAACACATTTTAGTTTGAACTTCTTTAAAAACACAAAGAGAGAGTCATGGTGGCATAAGCCTCAGAGAAATTTAATTTAACACTTATGAATGTGCCCTTTTTTAAATTCCACAAAATTTATATTGTTTTTCTGTAACAAATTAAGCAGATACCCCTTTGAAAGTTACTCTGACTACTCTTTCAAATTATTAGTATAAACATCAAATTAAATGTTTGTTTGTAGAGGAAGGTAAGATCAATAGAGCAACAGTCACAAACCATGAAGATGTGGCTACGCCTTAGTTATTCTTATGAATAAATATTTTAAAAAGATAAAGATACAACTGACTGGTGAAAATTAAAGTTTATTCATCTTCAATTTACCCTTTATTCATCTCACCAACCTGATAACATATGTTGTTATATCATCATGTTTATAAAGCTTAGAACTTCGCCTATTTAAAAAAAACAAGGCATATATTTTAAGGATTTCTTAGAGTTAAATTGTACAGTGTTTAAAATATATATTGTGCAAGTCTGCTTTTGGTTTTTATTTTGATTAGGGCAAGTTCATATTGTAACAGGATCTAGGAGTCCTAGTGGACAATTATTTAAATATGAGCCAGCAGCGTGCTGCAGCTGCCCAAAAAGCCGAGGTGAGCCGAGGTGGTGCAGCAGTTAGAGTGCAGTACTGCAGGCTACTTTAGCTGACTGTGATCAGCAGTTCAGCTGTTCAGATCTCACCGGCTCAGGGTTGACTCAGCCTTCCACCCTTCCGATGTAGGTAAAATGAGGACCCAGATTGTTGGGGGCAATATAAATATACATTGCTTAATGGTGTAAACCGCTTAGAGAGTGCTTGCACTATGAGGCGGTATATAAGTCTCACTAAAAATAATAAATAAAATAAAATAAATAATAGCCAATGTACTCCGAAGTTTCATCAACAGAAGAATAGTATCAACATCAGTGAAGTATTAGTACCATTATATACTGTTTTCGTAAGACCACACTTGGAATACTGTGTCCAATTCTTTTATCTACCCTGTTTCTCCAAAAATACGACCTACCCTGAAAATAAGCCCTAGTGAAGGGATGGGCATGGCCAGCATAGGAGGCAACCCTTCCCTTCTTCGGTCACCTCATGGAGGCTAGGCCCGTGGATCAGTTGAGCCAGTGAGGGCCAGGCAACATGGCCCAGATCTCTGGAGCATCTCCCCAACCGCCGGCCTGCCAGGACCCCTTTGCCAGTAGTCACATTGTCCTGCACGAGCTCCATGGCGGCCCTGAAGCAGGAGGGAGTGGGAGATTACCCCTCCTACTTTGCACTCCGAAACCCCATCTTCATGGCCACCAAGCCCCCTGCCTGCTCCCCTCTCACTGGAGCAAGACGTACAATTCAATACCAGTATTACCCGTGGAGGCCTCCCAGTGCAACACTCTGCCGTAGCTTAGGAGCAAACCTCCTCCTTCCCTGCGCAGGATTGTAGGATTTTCCTACAGATGGTTCTTTATTTGGAATCGCAGGACAGACGCACGTCCCCAAAATGCTCCATCCAAAGGCTTCAGCCTTGTAATCCTGGGATGTGTGTCTTTGCTGCAATCCCAAAGAAAAAACGGTCTGCAAGAAAATCCCTGCCCCCCATTTTCCTACCGATTGTTCTTTATTTGGGATCGCAGGACACCCTCTCTCTCTCTCTCCCCCTCCCCCCTCTCTCTCTCACTCACTCACACACACACACACACACATACATTCACACACACACACACACACAAACACAAACATACACACAGGTCCCCCACCCTTCCCCACCCCCATGGCAGCCACATCCCTTCACTAACCTGCTTTCCACTCCGTTCTCCGCTGCGCATGCAGGGCAAGAAGTCTATGGGACTACGGTAAAAAAAATAGTTGTGGCCTTCCAACTTGGCGAGATTTTTGTTTTCATGAGAAGTTGGAAGGTCTGAACTACAGTATTTTTTTTACCGTAGTCCCACAGACTTCTTGCCCTGCATGCTCAACGGAGAACGGAACTGGAAAGCAAGTTAGTGAAGGGATGTGGCTGCCTTAGAGAGGGGTTGTGTGTGTGTGTGTGTGTGTGTGTGTGTGTGTGTGTGTGTGTGGGACCTATGTGTGTGTGTGTGTGAGTGTGAGTGAGAGTGAGTGAGAGAGAGAGTGAGTGAGAGAGAGAGAGAGTGAGAGAGAGAGAGAGAGAGAGAGAGAGAGAGAGAGAGAGAGAGAGAGAGAGATCTGATCCAACTGTCCAAGATTTTGGACAGCCATTTGTTCAGAATAGTATATTCTGCTTGGGCAGGGGGGGGGGGAGTTGGACTAGAAGACCTTCAAGATCCCTTTCAATTCTGGTATTCTGTATTCTGTAAGGTCATCTAGATTGCTACCTATACTGCCACCTCTCTGGGTAGTGCTCCTAGATTCCCAAATTCCTGCAGTGACTGAATGATTCACAAGATGTTTCTTTTGATTGGCTTTTCACATTTATCTGAAGAGAATGACAACCTAATCATTAATTTTGTAAAGAAGACATGTTGAACTATTTAATCTTAACTAATTTATGCTCATTAATGTGTTTTCTTTAGGATTCCTATACAAACATTAGTTTTTGTTTTATTTAGAGTCATTGTCTATGTTGTTCTGCTCTTTCCAGGAGTTATTTATAGTAGTTTAAAATTTAAATTCTTCTTCTTACTCACGTTCAAGAATGATCATATCTTTTTTTAGATATATTAATATCTTAAAGTACATGTCCCCAAGGTGCTTTCTTTCAAAACGCAACCGGACTTTCTTGTTTTGCTGGAAGACATTTGGCTTCTCATCCAAGAAGCTTCTTCATTTCTGAGTGAATGGTGGAGAATGGAAGGATTTATATTCCTTGCAGTCATGCGGTCAAAGAGGGCTAACGACCACATGACTGCAAGGAATATAAATCCATCCATTCTGCACCATTCAGTCACAAATGAAGAAGCTTCTTGGGTGAGAAGCCAAACGTCTTCCAGCAAACCCAAAAAGTCCAGTTGCCGTTTTGAAAGATAGCACCTTGGAGACAACCATGACCTGGATGACTGAGAACTTCCATAGACATCTTAATGTGTATGTTTTAAAGAATACAGTGAGCTCTGTGGAAAAGAATCTGAGATACCTTTTTGCTTCAGAGACGTTGAAGTTGACACATTTCTCTCTCTCTTAGCATACATATGAATATGATAAGGGCATTTATTCAGTGATCCTCCATAATGTACAAGTGTGTGTCTATATGCAGCCAAGGTTGATTCTAAGGACATGTGCTTTCAGTATCCTTCATCACAAACAATAGAAGCAAGGAAGAATCGTTTGTTCTGTTCTTTGGCCAAATGACAATGAAAACAACATGTAAATATTTATGGAAAAGGGCTAAAGGCATCTTAATGACCAGTTGGTTTCATTTGAGTACAAAGCATTGACCTTTTGTTTTGTTCTGGGATTGTTTATCTCATCTTTTGGTCTTCAGTGTTTTGTGGACAGGGAGGGAGGGTGAGGTCGTAAAAGCAGAAATGCAAAAAGCAATAATTGCCTATCGATAGTGAGATCATTGTTTGGATCAGTGATCGGGTTAATGCGTGGCATAATTAAAAACCTTGGCCTCTGTTCATTGTATAAGAAAGAGGTTTAAATCACTAAATGCTTTCCCAGTTCTATTTCTCTAGCCAACCTTTAATTGGTTGAGAAGATCAGTAATGCTGCATCTGACAGTGGTATCCAGAAGTAGAATAGAAGCAATAAAGAGGACTTTCACAGTCAGAGACGGTACATGATAATAAGCCTCTTCTAGGAGTACAAACACCTACTCATGAGTTGATCAGTGAAAGCTTCAAGCTTATGACTGTAATGAAGCCCAGAATTCTCTTCATAAAAGATGATGGTCATAAGTTGAGGCATCCATGTGACTGATCCAATTTTACGATATTTTTTGCAGTAGTTGTAAAGCAGCTATGGCAGTCATTAAGTGAGTCAATACATTCCTATGGGCATTTTTTGCTGAAAAATGGATGAAGAGGCTGGTTTTTTTGGGGGGGAGTTGTAAATCACACGACTCCACAACACTGCAACCAGCTTAAAAGTGACTGGTTGCTAAGCAAAGACTACCGTACATTATAGAAACAAAAAGTGCTATAATCAGTTCCTGCAGAGTCTTGGAATCCATCCATATCCGTATGACAACGTTAAAAAAAATTGCTGCCCATTCCATTTTTCTTTTAAATTGATGGCAAAAATGAACCATTTCTTATGTTCCATTAACAAACCCCAAATGATACCATCAAAGTGCTGATTTAGTCAGTTTAGATGACTAAAGTTTAGATAAGTGATCCTCAACCTCAGAAACATTAAGGTGTGTGGTGCACTTCAACTCCTAGAATTCTGTTTCTGTAGGGTCATTTTATTTTTAAGTGTTTTATCTTGTGGATATTTTTGCAAATCTTTTTCCAATCATATTTGAAAATGAAGAGATTGCCCAGAAAATAAAACAGGCAAAACAAAACTTTTTTGAAAATGCAAATGAGCCAGGACATTGGTTGGCCTATAAAATTAAGAAAGAGAGAAAAAAGAAAGCAATAAACCAATTAATATTTATTTATTTATTTATTTATTGGTTCTTCTATGCCGCCCTACTCCCGAGGGACTCAGGGCGGCGTACAGCAATGTATAAGAACACCAGATAATAAATAGCAATTAAAACCAAGTTAAAAAGTTAAAAACATTAAACATTAACAGTTAAAAATATTCACCATCAAACATACTGGGGGAGAAATCAGGTTGAACTAGTTTCAACCCCCTACCTGCAGGAAGAGCCATGTCTTGATGGCTTTTCGGAAGGCCAGCAGGGTGGGGATGGTTCGGGTCTCCGGGGGAAGTTGGTTCCAGAGCATGCCCCCCCCACAGAGCATGCCCTCCCCCTAGGGCCCGCCAGCCGACATTGTTTGGCTGACGGGACCTGGAGGAGACCCACTCTGTGGGCCCTAACCAGTCGGAGGGAAGTATGAGGCAGAATGCAGTCCCAAAGGTAACCGCGTAATAGACATGAAAGAAAATTTACACTACCAAAACAATGGGAAAAAAATAGTAGAAAATTACTATGAACAATTATACAAACAAGAAAACATAAAGGAAGAAGAAATAAGATATTATTTGGAGAACGCAAATATACCAAAAATCCCACAAAATGTCAAAAAGAATTTGGAGGAAAGGATATCAATGATGGAACTAATAGAAGGGATTAAAATACAGAAGAATAGGAAAACATCGGGACCTGATGGATTACCAGCAGAATTTTATAAAATACTACAAGATACATTAAGTGTAGTTATGTTAGAAGTATTTAATGATTTGTTACTGAAGGCCAAAATCCCAGATACATGGACAGAAACATATTTAACTCTTATACCTAAAGAAGACTCTGATGTACAACAAATAAGAAATTATAGACCAATTTCTTTACTGAATGTGAATTATAAGATTTTTGCTTCAATTATGGCAAGACGGTTGAAGAGACTATTGAGTGAATTCATTCATTCAGACCAAAATGGCTTCATATCTAAAAGACAGATAAGAGTTAATATGAGAATTGTCTTAAATACGTTGGAATATTATGAAGTACACTCTGAAAAACAACTAGGATTATTGTTTCTAGATGCACAGAAAGCTTTTGACAATGTTAATTGGAAATTTATGACATTACAATTAGAAACAATGAATTTTGGAGAAAACTTTTTGAATATGGTAAAAGCAGTATATAATAACCAACTGGTGAAAGTGATGGTAGGCTAACAGCTCATCAAGCACTGGTAATTTATGCTACCCAGCTTTAGGCTACCTTGGGCTTTGGCAGCCACCTGGCAAAGCAGTAGCTTCTGCTCCTCAGCTTTTGGCTGCCTTGAGTAGCTGAGTGGGACCCAAAGGAAAGGGAGAATAAATAAATAAATAAATTTCACTAATAAATGGGGTGCCTCAGGGAGATAGAGGAAGCTTTTGAAGGCCTGGGGTAGGTAGACCTGGGTTTGCACTAGGCCTCCTAGGGCTTTGTCTACCCCTGAGGAACCCCATACTCTGCTTAACACTTGCATTCTCATTTAATATCTGCATCAGGAAGAGCTGGGGTTGGAGGTTATTAAGTGAGGGTATTTTGCTTAATGGCTATCATGAAATCTGACCATAATGGGTAGCCTCCATTACCATATGTCTAGGACAGGTCTGGAAAGCACCAAGTACAGTTTAAGTTCTTTTCAAGGAGTCATAAGCAAAATCATTAGGTGCTAATAAAAAATGAAAGCACCAATTTAGCCATATGAAATATCAGATTACTTAAATTAAATGACTTCAATGCTCATTTAGAATGACATCTAGGAGCTGCAATGAAACAGTGAAAAGGAGGAAGGTGACAGAAAGAACATTAGATACAATACTGTACTTGGCTAATCTGAAACTTACTCATAGGAGCCACTCGGGTGAAATGCTCCCGGTTCGGGCGGGCCGGTCAGTTGTCGTAGAGCCGATAGCAATCGCAGCGTGAGGCTGCCCCCACCTGCCTGGACGCCTCCATTTGGGTTCTTTTACCCTCTGCGCATGCGCAGAATGCTTTGCGCATGCGCATGCGCAGAGGGTAAAAGAACCCAAATGGTGGTATCCAGGCGGGTGGGGGCAGCCTCGCGCTGCGATCGCTATCGGCTCTACGACGACCAACTGGCCCTCCCGAACCAGGAGCATTTCACCCCTGGTGAAATCCTTCCTTCCTTCCTTCCTTCCTTCCTTCCTTCCTTCCTTCCTTCCTTCCTTCCTTCCTTCCTTCCTTCCTTCCTTCCTTCCTTCCTTCCTTAATAATTGGAAACTGTACAATCTCTTAATTTGAGTTAAATATCAAAACAGCCTACACATACTTGAATTCTTCATAATATATTCTGTTTGTCCACAAATATCACCTAGACATATACAAATGTTGCAGATTAAAAAAAAACAAGTTAAACCTGGGTGATCCCCACTGCCTTTTTTCCCCCCATAGCCATCCAGAATCTGTGTCATCACTATCTGATAGGAGGCCCTCATGTTTCTATTTGGGGCTTCTGTACAGAGATAATAGGAAAAATGGAAGATTCAAAGCTCATTTGATACTTGCTTGAGCCCCATCGAATTATTATTAATTATTATTAATTATTTTTTATCCTGCCTTTATTAACTTTATAACTATCTGAAAGTGGCAAGCATACATAATAGCCCTTCCTCCTCCTATTTCCCCCACAATATCAACCTATGAGGTGAATTGGGCTAAGAGAGAAAGATTGACCCAAAATCACCCAGCCAGCTTTCATACCTAAAAAGGAACTAGAACTCATAGTCTCCTAGTTTCTAGACCAGCACCTTAATCACTACACAAACTGTCACGGAGCTGACCTTAGACAGCATTACTATGTTCTGAAACTGTCAAGAGCTTACCAGAGAGGGAATGGAAGACCACAATGTACATAAAAAGGGGCAAGGCCTTGATTACATGGTTGTGGTTTCCATTTTGACTTTTTTGACCAATAGTTATATTAAAATCTAATGCATGCTCGCTCTCTCGTTTTCGCTCTCACACACATTTTTTGTTGGATCCTTTCTGAATCTGCCTCCACTGTTTGGATTTTATCTGTAGTTTTTTTATTGCTTTTTTCATATTCATCACCCAATTGAATGCCTGATTTATCAAAACAAACTACTCATTTGTGCCATCTTCAGGAAGAGGAGCTGCTTTGTGTTAAGAGAGTAAAATCCTTTTGGATCCTTATTTGTATCTGTGTCTAAAATTGAATTGTAGAAAACTGTTGCCCAACACACCAGAATGTAATAGATATAACATCTTAGACCAGTGGTTCTCAACCTTCCTAATGCCACGACCCTTTAATACAGTTCCTCATGTTGTGGTGACCCCCCACCATAAAATAATGAAATTATTAGGAAACTCAGGGGTGGGTTCTAACTTACCTCGCTGCCGGTTCGCTTCCTCCTGCGTTGCATGGCTGCGCCTCATGGGTGCGGGTGCACTTTGCACACATGCGCATGCGCAGTGCTGAATTTTTAAAAAAAAATTGCAAAAGAAGCCAAAAACAAGATTGCAATGCATGCGCAGTGCCAGAAATTCAGCTTCTGCGCATGCTCAGAAGTTCCCATGGTACAGATTTTTTTTTTTGCAGTAGTCTATTTGCATGTGAGTGGACCCGCCTGGAGACGGATAGAGGATCGGTGTCTCGGTTCCTAAGACCACCGGAAATATGTGTTTTCCGATGCTCTTAGGTGACCCCTGTGAAAGGGTCGTTCAACCCCCAAAGGGGTCGCGACCCACAGGTTGAGAACCGCTGTCCTAGACTGTTTTGCATATAAAGCTAAAGATATTGTATCCACAACTTATTCAACAAAAATTATTTTAAAAATCCTTTTAAAAACCTACTAATATTAGTCTTTTTAATCAAAATTCTGCTGAACTTAGATTTATAACTTTATATATTAATAGCATTCATGCTCATTTCTGCTTCCCTTGTTTTTTTAAATATGTAAGCATTGATAGGACCCTTTCTTTTTTTAAGTGTATTCAGCTGCAATATTGTTTATGCAAACCCGCTTCTGAGCAATGGAATATGTTGAAATAGGATGGATGTTAGGCAGGACAAATTGACACTGATTTTTTTTTTAATGTAACAGCTGCAGAATCAGGATACATTAAAAGCCATGATGAGGAATGCAGAATTGGAGATCAACCACAAAGTGATAGAAAGAGCAAAAAGATTGGAAGACCCTATGCAGCGCCATCGCCACCTGATGGAGCAAGAAAGACAGAAGTATCTCCTTGAGACAGAAAGGATTATGAAGAGCTTATGGTAAGTGAAAGCAAACTCTTGACGGGAATTAGTTATTATTTCATCAGCCTTTCACATAATTACTGAGGTTTGAGTAAGGGCACAATGAAATCTGAAAAAGAGAGCATTTTCAGTTCCCCCTTTGAATAGAATAGAATAGAATAGAATAGAATAGAATAGAATAGAATAGAATAGAATAGAATAGAATAGAATAGAATAACAGAGTTGGAAGGGACCTTGGAGGTCTTCTAGTTCAACCCCTGCCTAGGCAGGAAACCCTACACCCCTTTAGACAAATGGTTATACAATATCTTCTTTAAAACTTCCAGTGTTGGAGCATTCACAACTTCTGGAGGCAAGCTGTTCCACTGATTAATTGTTCTAACTGTCAGGAAATTTCTCCTTAGTTCTAAGTTACTTCTCTTCTTGTTTAGTTTCCACCCATTGCTTCTTGTCCTATCCTCAGGTGCTTTGGAGAATAGTTTGACTCCCTCTTCTTTGTGGCAACCCCTGAGATATTGGAACACTGCTATCATGTCACCCCTAGTCCTTCTTTTCATTGCTTATACTCAAGTTATTTTATTTTATTTTTTGTATATTTATTAGTTGTATATTCTGCTATGGACTTATCCTTCAATTTCCCTAATTCTATTTCGGCCTTTGGGGAGGAAAAAAAAAGATTCTGTTTTTCTAAGGCTTTTTTTTAAGGCTTGCTTCAATCACTCAATCATTCTTTATTCTGTCATAGATCAGTGGATAGTAGTAGGTTCTAAAACCCTTTGCTACCAGTTCGTGTGCGAGAGACGCTTCTGTGCATGCGCAGAAGCATCCCGGGTGGGTGGGCGGAGTGTCCCGCCGCTGGCGCTCCCGGTTCTTCGAACCGGGAGCAACCCACCGTTGGATAAGACACAAAAATCACAGTTAAGATAAAGAAAAATATAATTGTTCTAAAATATCTGAGAAGGATTAGAGGAAACACTTTGTCATGCTATATAAACTAGAAAACAGCTGTGGACAAGGAAATAAAATATCGGATTGATATGATAATAGCAATTTAAAGTAACACAATTCAGGAGGGCAGGATATTTAGTAAAGAACATAAATAATTCCTGATGAGCACCTGCATAGAGAGGACAATACAAAATAATGTGATCCATTGTTCAATTATTCCTCTACCGCATGAACATAGTTTCTGTTCAAAGGAGATCTTTTCCTAGTTTAAGACTTGTTTTCTACAGAAGCTTTGGATGGGCACATACTGAGTGATAGTTTTGAGGGAGCTATTTCCCCTTTCTCCATCAGTCTACAACAGTTATTTGCCTCTGAAAAGGCTGGGTGCCTCTTTAAGAAAAGTTCATGTACTTCCTGGAGGTGAAATGGAAGTTTGAGAAGCTGGAAAAACTATAGCATCCTACAGTGGGAGAGGTGAAGCTAAAATAAAAGCCATCCACAGACAACTTTGATTTGGTATTAGAGAGGGGTCACCTACATCCAGCCAGCTAGTACTGCCATTAAGGGAAATTCAAGAATTATGGCTCCCATTCATAAAAGATATTTTTTCTGCGTTGAGGAAAAAAAATAAAAGCAATCTCTTCCATCCAACTGCAGGAAAAAAAACTTTTGTAGACCATAATGAAATATGTGTCTTTAAAAGTCTTGCTAGGTTGAAGTTCTATGCAAGTTTGAGAATGAACATTTTTGAAATTGGTGGCTTTTCTTCTGTCTCAGCAAGCAGAGTAAGTTTTGCTCATTAGCCTAAGGCAGTGATGGCGAACCTTTTAGACACTGAGTGCCCAAACTGCACACACGTACGTGCCCATACTGAAAGGTGCTCACGCATGTGCAAATGCATGCATGTGCAGACATGTGTGCGTGCACAGTTTGGGCACTCGGTGTCTAAATGGTTCGCCATCACTGATATAGTGTATGCAAATACACTATATTTGCATACACTGTATGCAAGTGGTAAGATCTTTTTCTTTCGTGAGCTTCTGTTTTGTTATTTGGAGGAAACAGAAGCTCACGAAAGAAACACCATGGAGATCTGACCTGGGGCAACGGCGCATGTGCCACCTCTGGCACGCGTGCTATAGGTTCGCCATCACAGGCCTAAGGGAAGAATTAAGGCTTTATGAAATGATATTCCACTATAATAGCAATAGCAATAGCACTTTACTTATATACCGCTTCATAGTGCTTTACAGCCCTCTCTAAGCAGTTTACAGAGTTCAGCATATTGCCCCCAACAATCTGGGTCCTCATTTTACCCACCTCGGAAGGATGGAAGGCTGAGTCAACCTTGAGCCTAGTGAGATTCGAACAGCTGGACTGCTGAACTAGCAATCAGCTGAAGGTCGCAATGCTGCTTTTAACCACTGCGCTATCTCAGCTCCTGTAGGTGGGCTGTTGCACAATAAGCACATTTTTTTCAGATATTTTCCAATGAATTTTGACCACTGTGTATTTTACTCTTTTATTACATGTATATGCATGCAAGCCATCAGTCTATATTACTTACAGCTTTTACCAGGAGATGAATCAGAGTGTTACAGAGGCTCCAAACTTGTTTTGGATGTAGGGAAAAATATTATAAATGAAATGAATTAGGTGGCCTTCGGCAAGCAGCTCATTCTTAACCAATTGCCCATGGTTGTTGAGAAATTGAGAAATTTGGAGACATGAGAGCATTCATAATTAAAACAAATAAAATTATAACAAACCTAAACATGTATGGACGGAAGATGTTGGAGGTAAGTTCTACAAACTTACTAAATAACTGCCATTGGCAGAAGCTCAAGTCTTTCCGGCAAGAGGTTTTTTAATATAATCTATTGATCTCTTGGTATTAGCTGGTTCAATAGCCTGAAATACTTTTCAGACAAGATCATCACTTTTACTGATTAAACTGCATTGAAATCTATAGTTTTTCTCAATAAATATTTTTCCATCTGTATGTTTTGTTAGTTAATCTTTAAGTAATTGTTTGTACCATTCTTCCTGATTTACATGTAGTTCTCTGTGTTGAACAGTTTCTTAAATTCCAAAATTATTTTAAGGCATGTCTGTTGCTGCCATTCTTAGTGGCTACAAATAGGCTTGAATAATTGTAAATACATTATACAAAATAGATTCTAAGGGAATTCATCACTTCAATATGCTGCAAAACTATCTAACCACTGTGTTTATCAACCCAGCTACCCTCTAAATATACTGGTTGGGATATATCAATTAATCACTGATTCTCTCGTTTTTGAGAATTCAAGATGGATTAGGAGTTTTCCCTGTGAAATTAATTGGTTTGAATAAAATATTTCGCCCAGAATCATGTTTTGAGCCTTGTGAGTGTATAGGAACCAGGGTTTTGCTGGTCTAGATTCAGCATTGTAACCATTAATTAATTCCATAAAGTGTATCTAGAGGAGCTGGAAATGGTTGATGTAGGCATAAATGTACTCTAGAGCAGGCATGTCAAACACGCGGTCCGCATAGGCACCGCCCATCCCAGTTCTGCAAGGGCAAAAAAAATCCCGATACGTCACAATCCGGCCCCCATGATGAGATCGGATTTGACACCCCTGCTCTAGAGCTTTCAAGAAAGAAAGCCCTGTATATTGAGAACAATTGACTGAAATAGATAGCAGTTTGGAAAAATCATAATGAAATCAATTTAGAGTTAAGCTGCCAACTGTTTAAATCTATATATATATATTTGTAGCTATAATTGAGAATCATGACATCGCCTCTTCTAAAACTAAAGCTAAAGCCTAACTTTAGCCAGGAGACACAGAACTTCTAAATCTTGGTTTGTATTACCGTATTTTTCGGAGTATAAGACGCACCGGAGTATAAGACGCACCTTAGTTTTTGGGGAGGAAAATAGGGGAAAACAATCTGCCTACCAGGTATTCATCTGGCTAGCATCCTTAGTCTGGTCAGCTTCAGCACATTATTTTATCTGATGGTTAGGACTTTAAAAAACCTTATTCTGAGAGAGTAACAATGAAAGAGCATGCAAGCCAGTAAGAGCTGGGAAGATCGTTAGCACCTAGTTAGGGCTAGAAAAAAACTTATTCAGAGCAAGTAGAGCAATGAAAAAAACCCTGCAAAGACTTAGGGCTGGAAAAACATTCTTCTGAGAGAGTAACAATGAAAGAGCCTGCAAGGTAAGAGCTGGGAAGATAGTTAGCACCTGGTTAGGGCTAGAAAAAAAACTTATTCGGAGCAGCTTCAGCACATTATTTTATCCCCTGGTTAGGACTTAAAAAACCTTCTTCTGAGAGAATAACAATGAAAGAACCTGCAAGCCAGTAAGAGCTGGGAAGATAGTTAGCACCTGGTTAGGGCTAGAAAAAAACTTATTCGGAGCAAGTAGAGCAATGAAAAAAAATTCTGCAAAGACTTAGGGCTGGAAAAACATTCTTTGGAGAGAGTAACAATGAAAAAGCCTGCAAGGTAAGAGCTGGGAAGATCTGAATGTAGCTGGAAAAAAGCTACATTCGAAGTATAAGACGCACCCAAATTTTTAGCCACTTTTAGGGAGGAAAAAGGTGCGTCTTATACTCCGAAAAATACGGTAGTTTTCTGTTCTAGAATCTGGGCCCTTTCTGAACCTATGACAACAGCTACAAGGTCTGCTTGAATGTATTCTCCATACTCCTCACAAGATTCAATGTCAGAGAGGGGATTATGGGAAATGTTGGTGCATATGTCTGGGATACCTCAAATTAAAGAAAGTTCTTACAATTAATTTTACCTATAAGCGAATGGGGCATATATCTAAGTCACAAAGATATTTATAAAGCTTTGGACAGTAATACAAAATCTGTAAAGGTTGGGTCCCTAAATCTTCTTGTATCATCAAAAAACTTCAGGAATTTGGCTGCAAATCTCTGAAAAACAACATTTTGGTTCTTTTTCTTTTCCAAAAAGAGTATAGAGTAAAAGAACTTCTGGAGTCTTGGAAAGCCTAGCTGTCATTTCAATGATTTAATCCCAGCATTGTTTTGCCCACCGCAATCCTTGACTGCCAAAAAGAAAACAAGTTGTACCTGCTGTTGCCTAAAAAAAACCTTGAAAAACTTTAATTGCTATGTGAAATCTCCATTTCTTTACAGAGTTTTGTTTGGTTGGCTTTTCGTTGTCAACTAATCTTTCTCTATTTTTTTTCTCTTCTTTCATCACTCTGTCTTCTGCTTTTGTTTTGTGTTGTGGGAACATCTGCATTAAAAATAATAATAATATTGGAACATTAATGCCCCTCAGTGCACCAATTAAGTAATACTAAGTAATATTAATAATGGAGATAGCACAATATTATAACTGAACTTGGACTGGGAGAGTAAATGATTCGGATAGCTAACTTAAGAGTGATAGCTATTAACCAACCAGTTTTTTTCTCTTCAGCTTTGTGAAAGTCTGGTACTCTACTGTTTAATTATCTTGGAGTTCACATGTTTCATATCATTTCCTTTGAAAGAAAGTAAAATTAATTTTTCATGAATCCAGTTTACCCCTTAACAAGCTCCCTAGAACAAATAAATATATGCAAACTGGAAAGTGCATATATAAGAGTTTAAATCCTCTTGAATTTTAGATGGATTAATTCAACTTAAGCTGCCCATAAAAGCCCATGACTTGAGCAATGAAGTTCACTCACTAGTTTTTTTAAAGTTCTTGAAAGCAACATGACTGTTCCTCTCCAAGTCAATCTGAAAAAGAGATCCCAGTGCCCTAAATGCAGCAAAAATGGACTGCTCAGATTTCAGAAATAATGCCACAGTTTTTCCTCCCTGTCCATCCCAGTGCACCTCAACAACTTGTTCGTACTGAATTCCTCTGTAAAAACAAGCAAATTCTATAGTTTATCATCCCAGAGTTGCAGGCCACCACTTAGAGAAGTGTTTCTCAAACTTGGCAACTTTAAGATGTGTTCAACGGCTGGACGACATTGATAGACAACTCAATCTGGCAAACGGATCAGGAACTTGCTCACCGTTTTCCCTTGGTATTGTTCCCTTGCTTCACCCCCCACCTTACCTTTCCGCGTTACACTCTATCAAACATAGGCTTGCATTTATGAAGGCACGATTTAATGTGATCCCCTCGAATGTCCTCGACAGTAGGCTCTCAGGGGGAGTAAAATCCACCTATTGTACATGTGATGGCCGATCCCCGGAATCTCTGCTCCATATTACATTTGTATGCCCCCACTATCGAGACATAAGATCAAGATTCATCTCCCCTATTTCCCAGAGATTCCCTGGTTCACCGGATCTGTTCAGCCTTTATTTCCTACTCCAGGATATAGACCCTAATATAACCTCAAAGGTGGCAAAAAATTTTGCTGCAGTCGTGGCTGAAAAACGGAGGAAAAGACGGGTAACCCTTACGGTAGAGGATCACTAGTATTGACGATATAGATTGTAGTAGATGGTATACTGTCACATGAGCTATCTATATTTATAAAATTTACCCCCCTTTTTAATGTGTATTTTAAATTGGTCTCCGACCACAATAAAAGCTATCTATCTATCTAACTTTAAGATGTGTGGACTTCAACACTGGGTTAATGCTGGCTGGGGAATTCTGGGAAATGAAGTCCACACATTGATAATTCTGACTTAAGAGCTTTGGATGCATTCCCTAAAGCCCCTTCCAAATAACTACCATAATGCATTTTTTAATATGACAGAGGAAGAAATTATTAAACCCAGAAAGAGTAATCATAGCTCTTTAATTAATTATATTTTAATTAAATTAAGTAAACATTTTGTTTGGTTTAGCACAACCCTCGTGTTGACTACATAAAAAAATCTGAGTGGAGTCAAATTTAGTTAGCATTGGTAAAAGAGAACCAGGAAACTCCAGACCTGCAGATGAGTCTGGGAAGTTGTAAAAGAAGGCAACACTGGCACCCTGTTGCCCAGAAAGTATATGAAATCACCTAGGGCAGTGATGGTTAACCTTCTCGGCACCAAGTACCGAAACTGGAGCACACACGTGCGCCAGAGTGCCATGCATGCAACGGAACCCGGAAGAGCAGCTGGCGATGGCCCGCAAGCCCACAGAGAGAGCTCTGCGTGCCACCTCTGGCACGCGTGCCATAGGTTCACCATCACGGACCTAGGGAGTCATCAGGAATCAAACATAATTCAAGGTAGAATTTTCCTTTCTCCCAGCAAAGGACTCAAATGCGGATGCTGTAGGACAATCTACAGCTTCAGAATGGCTGAATTCCTGAGCTAAATGATGAGGAATGATTCATGGATGCTTGAACAGATTGGCTGTGTTTACACAATATGTTTACCTAGATCAGTTAAAGAATCTTGTATCTACTTTCACACACAAGTGAAACTAGATTAGTTTTCATTTGGGTTTTACCTTTAGCATCATACAGACCCACCCTGTGTGATCAATTTATGTTTCAACTTTGTAGTTTAAAATTTCATTTATTAAGCTTCAGATAAGACACACATGCAGACACACAATCACCAGTTATTTAATGATGCCATCTGTCTTAGCCTTGAAGATGAAAAAGTGTTAGTCATTTGCTGCCATCTAGTGGTTGTTGTTTAGACTACATCTTTGCTTTTTCTGTTCCCATTAAAACTTTACTTTTGAACAATAATTGTTCAATTATTCTGACAGCCACAGAATTATGTAAAATTCTCTCAAGTCAGTGGTCTTCCCCACATTTCTTTTTTGTTGTTGTCATCCAAGTCATGGTCTAGTTTAAAGTATACATTTTTCTTGGTCAGTGCAGTATCTATGATGAAAAAGTTTATCAGCGATTCATAAGTTTAGGTATACGTATATTAAATGCCTATGTGGTAATCAGTTGTACAAACTGTAGCAGGGCTGAAAGGTAAGGAGCTGGGCTGAACTTGATTCCTGATGAAGTCGGGGGTACATGATAATAAATATACAGTATATGACATTAAAGTATTAATTATGTCTTTCTCTGGCTTTGTTTATATCAGTATACTCCAATCTGATATTGTCCAGAATATTGGACTTCAACTCCTGTAGTTCTCCACCTTTAACAATGCTGCCTCAGAAGTATAGAAGATAAAATCCCAAAACATATGAAAAATAGGGAGGATACAAAACATTTTAATGCAATATTCTGACATAGAAACAAGAATTTCTAACTTAAGAATGGAAACTAGAAACATTCCAATTTCTTTTATCAGTCTGTTAAGATGTCCTCACATCCAATTCAATTCTTCTACTTTTCCAGTGAGCTAGAAAGATTTGTTGAAGATCTGAAGAAGGAATCTTTGACATCTAACAGAGCAGTAACACTGAAAGATGTTGAAGATGGAGCTTTCCTCTTGCGGCAAGTTGGAGAGGCAGTTGCCACCCTCAAAGGTGCCTTTAGGTTTTTTCCCCTTTGATTTAAGTATAACTAACATTGCCTAGGTTCTTCTTATGCTCCATTTTTCACCCAAGTGCATTGGAAGTAAGTTTCAGTGAGGTCAGAGGGACTTAGGTCCACAGTCCATGTGCCTAGGACTGGGACATGGATCTTAGAACTGAGATAATTTTGAGGGTGGATTAAGATGAGGAAAGCTCAAGACCTACTTCTGTGCTAGGAAATTGAAGATAGGATGATGAACTGCAGTTGGCAGCCTGTTTCTCCTAACCTTGGGAACTTTAAGACATGTGGACTTCAACTCCCAGAATTCCCCAGCAAGGTTAAGAAATAGGTCATCCTACTAGTTCTACCTGCTCCAGGTTGATATTATTTACTGCATATTGATTTCTCATTCCAGCTAGAAAAGCCTCAGTGCATGCTTGTGTATCTACTGTATGTATACATGTGAACAGCTCTCTCTTGGATTCTGATATGATTTAAACTGAAGTAATTCTGTTTTTAAATCACTTCCCTCCTCACCCCTTTCACAGTATTCTACTTCAAGAGTAAAAAGAAAAGCTCTTTATATACTCTACCAGAGTAAAAGTTAAGAAATGTTTGCTAGGTAATTTGTAAGATAAAGTAACACTGAATTTATCAGGCATCTGAATGGTGGTCTGTGCACTCTTCTCACCCAAAACCCATTTTTTTCTACCCAGTACTTGCACATGAAGATGCAGATTCAAAAGCTGGATTCTCCCTCTCCTACCCCCCCCCCTTTTTTTTTTTTTACTATTTGAGTATTAACCCCATGCCTCTAACACTGGCTGGATCAACACATGATAGTAAGCCAAACTACAAACATTGCAGTTTGTTTTATTACTTGTCTATCTGTATATGCTGCCTCGCCTCTAAATAGCTCAAAGAAATAACATGAGGTCACACCCCTCATTTTAATCCTTGCCACATTATTTTGAAAGCCTTTGGTCTGAAAAAGAATAAGTGAACTAAAATGATCCAATGAGTGTCATGTTGAATGGGCTTGAACTTGGCTACTTCTGGTCCCAGTCCAGTATGCTAACCACTAGACAATACTGTCTGAACATATACCAAACTAAAATAGTATGATTCACTATCTGTATTTGATGACTGAAACCAATTGGTTTATAATTTATTCCACAACTAAGTTTGGCAAAGTGGCAACTCCAGTATGAAATGGGAACTTAGTCCATCTTGCATTTCAGAAGTGGTTCATGGGCTCTTATTTCCACAGGTGAATTTCCAACACTGCAGAATAAAATGAGAGCCATTCTCCGTATTGAGGTGGAGGCTGTGAGATTTTTAAAAGAAGAACCTCATAAACTAGATCTTTTACTGAAGAGAGTCCGGAGCATGACAGAGATCCTGACCACACTCCGGAGGTGATACTTGTTTAACATACTCCAACCTGTTGAAGTTTATGCCATTCATACATCCAACATATTCATCACTTATATTCCAGAAAGACAGTGGACATTTTCACAATCTGTCCTATTACAATTTTCCTTACATACAAAAATTAAAAGTCTGTGAAAATAAGAAATTGGTGTGATCCTATAGCCAATCCCGAAGCAGAACCCTTTTTGCAAATATTTTATCAGTTAGTGTTGGTGTGACTTAGAAAGGTAAAATCAATTTTATTTAAGAAGCTGTATTGTTTCCTTCTCATGAATCTAATTGGTTAGGATCAGCCCAATTTATGCTATCCAGTTCTTAACTACTTTTGTTGCCCCTAAGGGATTAATCAACCCAGTGGAAATGCTTAATATATTATTTAAGGCTACTTTATCTAGGGTGCAAAACTCTGCTCGCTAGATTGCAACAAAATCACGTAGAAACTCCTCTTTGATTCCATCTGCTGGGGATCTGGATACTTCCACTCAGAATATGGCAGCCATAATGTAAATTCATACTGGCCTCTGTTAGATTTTATTGTTAATGGTGCCTCAGATGGGGAATTAGAAAAAAAAGAAGGCATAACAGCCTAGTTAAGGACCCATTTAAAACCTCACAAATATCCCAGTAAAAGATCATTACACCAGGCTGCTAAGAGTTTGCACTTCCTACCACATCCTCATCCAACTAGCTAGATCAGAGGTCTTCAAACTTTGCAACTTTAAGACTTGTGGACTTCAACTCCCAGAATTCTCCAGCCAGCTGGCTGGAGAATTCTGGGAGTTGAAGTCCACAAGTCTTAAAGTTGCAAAGTTTGGAGACCCCTGAGCTAGATCCTTAACTCTTCCGTTAAGGGTGTCTTCTTTGCTATCAGCCTATCCAAAGCCCAGAAATAAAAATGTAACAAATTGTGTGATGATCCTGAAACTAGAAGATGATGTTATTCCAATTATGGAAATTTGTTTTTACACCTAACAACACCTTATGTTTTCAACCTACTTGAATAAGATTTGGTTTTCGGAACATTGTCAGAGTTCATTGCAGGGAACATAATTTCAGAAAGATAATTTGGGCCCCAAGTTGATGAACAAGTTGATGATACTGATGAGCAGGTTCTCCTTGCTCTTTTTCCTTCCTTTAAACACTGTCCTCCCAATTTTCAACCTTGAAAGGGTGGAGGTGTGTGGTGCAGGGTAAGCAAAAGCTAGTTTCTTTAAAAAAAGATATTGCGGGTTCAGCACACAAATCTGAGCTAAACTTCACATTTGAACTCACCTCTCAGAATAACCCTTCATTGAGTTAGGTATTGTTTTAAAAAATTGTGAAATATTTCTTGCAAAATAAAAGGTTTTTTTTTTCTCTTCAGGACCTTTAACAAAGGGATCAGCTTGTGAGATAGTTTGGATATATTTTACCACTTTAAAAAAAGGCATTTATTGTAACAAACCTGAATCAGTTTGCTGAAAATATCTAGCCACAGAGCTGAGGATTAGACAACTTGAAGATTACATTCAGGCTTGTTTTTATGGTTTTATTCCCCTTATATTAAAAAAGAAAATAGATGCATCAATTGTTCACTGGGCTTTCTTAAGCATATCAATACCACATCTGGGTTGCGAAAGAGGTAGAAGATGTTAATCCCACACCCTCTTTTACGGCCATGATCAGCACTTCCTCAGACAATTTTTTTTTAAATGCAGCTTTAGGCTCCAGAAAAATTGTCCACCCTTGCTTTAGCCAAGAACCGTAAAGGCCATGACTTAGGGAAGCAGCAATCCAACATACCTGGAAGGCACTAATTTGAAAAAATGCATTGCATTTTTATAATCCACATGGCTATATTTTTAAGGGGGGGTAAGGGAATTAAATGGCTTTACACAAGGTAGCTAGTTAAATGATAACTAGTTAGACAGATAGACATAATCAGAGGGAGCCTTTTTTTTTGAAAGGACATTGAGAGACTGCTAGCTATACTTCACAGGTTGTCAACCTCTTTTTTCCAGGCATGTTACAGATAGTTTGCTCAAAGGTGTGGATCCATCACAAGCTGCCCAATATCATGCAATGGAGAAGGCCACTGCAGCAGAAGTTCTGAAAAATCAAGAAGAAGCCACCAGCAGCCAACATCTGCAGCAGAATGTTGCGGAATCCCCAGCCGAAGTGTCTGTTAAATCTGAAATGATTCCTATCTCCACTGTGACAGTGCATCATGCACAAAGCTCTCCAGTGGTCACCCATCAGTCACAGCATTCATTCACACTGGTCAGTCAAGTCCCAAACTATCCTCTGACCAATAGCCCAGGGCCAGCTACAACTACATCAAGCTCTCCAACATACATGGAATCAACAACAATGACCACAATCAATACCCAGCAAATACAGGTGCCTCATTCACCTCCCGTTACTGTGAACAACAACATGCAAAGTCTTTTTATTGAAGAACTTCACAATGCCAGTACAAGGAACAGAGCTCTCTCGATTGAGGTATTTTGTGCATTTCAAAGCAGAGAGCTGCATAATATTAATATTATTATAATATTAATAATATTAATTCTGGGCTTGATCTTAAGAGACCAAATAATTATGATAATTATAAATGATCTTAAATCTGATGTACTCAACATTTGGAATTTCTCTACTAGAATATACAGTATCCATGTGATATTCATTTTTGTTTCAAAATGTTTTTTTAAAAATGCAAAAAGTGGCTTGTTCTGGTGTGCAGCTTTCTTTGGCATAAGCATTTTGCATGTTTTTAAATACAGTTGTACGCTGATGTTTTAAAAAATATTTTTAATTCAACCTTTGTTGCCCAGAAAACAGGTCCATGAAGCCACCAACAGTTGGGATCAACTATAAAGATAATTTATCTTTTTAGTCCTAATGTATGCATTTCTATACAAACATTTTTCACATGTATTTTATGTCCATATTTCCCATATACATCACATTAGTTGAGATTGTATGCATGCATCTTTTCCTAATATATGATATTGTGTGCAAAATATATAAACCAAGAGCAATGGATATTAGTCAGTATTGAGCATTAATGGCAAAGCCCTTATAGGGAAATGACAAACAACTCCTCCTGAGTTTGTTCCCTGTGATTCAAACCCTAGTGAGGACTTCACCCACTAACCATTGGTTATCAGCAACCTGTACCAGAGTCATACTTCACAAAGGTCACCTGTTTGTAGCCTTCTCTTTCTTGGGAAGCTGGCATGCAGAACTGTCTGATGCAACATCAAAGGGGTCTGATTGAACCATCTTTTTGAACAGAGTCTACTGACAGGTGCAGAACATTTTACCCCGTGGTCAGCATATGCAGAGAGAGCAGGAGAATTCAGAGCACCCTCCCTATTTGCTTCATGCAATGCAGAATTCAAAATATGATAGGGATTTTGCTGTCTCTCTTTACAGAAAGCAGAGAAAAAATGGGAAGAGAAAAGGCAGAATTTGGATCACTACGATGGGCAGGAATTCGAAAAACTCCTAGAAGAAGCACAAGCAAACATTATGAAGTCAATCCCAAACCTTGATATACCTTCACAAGCAACTGTCTCACCCAAAGCTGATGCAGCACAAGTATCTGGTAATTAAAGTTTATTTCTCCGTCTGTAAAAAACACCTGTGACCCACTATCAGAAGAAAATGAATTAAAGCAGGAGTTCTCACCCTCAGTTTTAGAGTCTGAATTAGACACAGTAGGAGAGGGAAAAAAGGAAAGCAAGAAGCACAGGGACAAGGGCAGGGGTGTGCACAAAAAAGTTAACATGGTGGCAGTGACGATGTAATCAAAATTCCTCCTGCTTTTTACACGTGATGCACCAGTACGGCCACTACTTGGCCTTTTTTTCACCCAGCTCTTCAGATATCACAGATAGGTCCTTAATGTTGTTCAGTTCTTATACCAGTCAGCTCTAATTCAGCTAAATGTTTGTTGATCTTGTCAACATCAACTAGAATGAAAATGCTACAATACAAATTTTTGCTCTTCCATCTTTAGTTTTGGTTTGCTGCTGGCCCTCATCAACATTAAAAAAAATGTATCTCACCAAAAGCAGTTAGCAAATTTCCTTTGTTTAGATTTCTATCTTGCCTATCAGATGTAGAGGGAAAAAAAGATGGATTACATAATTCTAAGCTTGAAGCAAGAGTCTATCTTAGCAATAGACTGTATGAAACCACTTCATTGGAGATAATCTTTGATTTTTCAGAAGATAGTCCCAAAACAGAACAGGAGCTGGAAAAGGCATTGAAGTCTCCACCTCCTCCACCTCCACGGCGAAGCTATGTGCTAGGATCTGGATTAAGCACAAGACTGAGTGAAGTCAGTTATACAGCCAGAAAAGATAACACTATCTCCAAGGTTTGATGATGGAGGCACCTCAGATGTCCAAAACAGGAAACCTTTTGGGACAAGATAGTATCTAGCTTATTTTTACATCACTTTGAATTAAGTACTGGGAGGAGGGGAGGTATGATCTAAAGAGGCAAGAAATTTAAAAATAAGATTTAAAACCATGTTTAAAAATGTTATTTAATAGGTGAGGTTGCTAGCACTGTATAGAGAAGTGCCACCCTCACCATGATTATAACCATTAACCAGCAGGTTATTCCCAGCACATGGGACTTAACCTTTCTGGTGTCTTACCAATATACAATCTCACTCATACTGCTTCGTTTCTGTGTATATTTAAGGAAGTATTTGCACCTTGGAAAAGCTCATCCTATACAAAGGACAAAATGAATCAGAGCAGTTCCATCAAAATGGTTTCAGCATATTCTCCTTTAATCATATGTTAGTTTCAAACTAAAATAAGAAAATCGAAGTACCTGAAAATGTTTTAGTCAAATGCAGGTAGTCCTAGACTTACAACTGGTTGCTTAGTGATAATTCAAAGTTATGAAGCAACCCCCCCCCCTCAAAAGATACTTATGTCCCAGTTCCAAAGTTTTGACGGTCTCACACACATTGCAATCATGTGACTGCATTTTGGATGGTTGGTAGCCGATTTGTAGCATCCTGCAATCACCTGATCGCAATTTACAACATTTTTGCCAAAAACTCCAGTCTTTGGCAAAAACACACAGTAAATAATTGGATCCCCTCAATTGCAGCATTTGCTTAATAACTGCTGATTCACTTAACCATGGTGATTCACTTAATGACCATTGTAAAAAAAGCCATACAATTGGGTCAGTCATGTGATGACACAGCTTTATGATCATGACTTGCAAACATAATATGCAGGCTCCATTATGGTCATAGGTCAAGGACCATATGTATGTGTAAAATCCAAAAAGGCCAATATGGCATAGGGGTTAAAACTCTAGTCCTCCATTAAGCAGGAAAGCCATCTGGGTGATCATGGTCAGCTGCTTCTTCTCAACCTCCATGTCAGCATCAGGCTATGGGATAAGTTGAGTGAAAGAACAAACTTATGCTGCATCATGCATTGACAGCTTTGCTTATGTAAAATAAGCAACCATGGTGCAAAAACGAGTGAAATTGACAGCTTTGCTTATGTAAAATAAGCAACCATGGTGCAAAAATGAGTGAAAGCCAATAGGATGCAGGCTTAGAAGGGCCCCAACAATGTGCCTCCTATCCAGATTTGATAATAGGGGATGCCCTGCCTTTAGGATGATGGGGTAAAGTCCAGATTTCTCCAGAACCCCAAATAAAAACATTGAAATAATTATATGAGCAGTATATAAATCAGATGAATTATAACTTTCTCCTTTCCTTGTTATCATGCAATTTAGGAGAGCAGTGAAGATTCTGTTCAAGCAACGTCATCCAAACTCTTCCCAGAAAAAAATGTCTCTCTTCAATCAGCCAGCACACCAATGAAGGATGAAGAGGAGGAAGAAGAAGAAGGAGATAAAATAATGGCAGAACTACAGGTATAAGATTGTGCTTATTAATTTGTCTAAAGTAGTATGTACCTTTTCTAAGGGAAACTAGAATGCAGAAGTTTCCCTACAACGATGAGAGGGAATTTGAAGCACAACTATGGCTAAGGTATAAGCAATTCTGTCAGACAATCATGTTCCCAATTCCATGGTTCATATTTAGATATTGGTCACCAAAGTAAGTGATTGGGATAAGATTAAGATAAATTCTTCCTAAATTTTACTCATTTAAACATCTTTTTTTAGGTTTTAAATATATATTTTGGTTCAAATTACATTGCAACTTAATTCAGAGGAGGGAAGTTAACCTGGACATTGTTAGGGATTTTGTCAGTTCAAAGGTGCAAAAGATTTAATGTGAATTCCAGGAACTTGAATTTTGAAACGGATTGAGAGCCAAGGGAAAAATAATTCAGGATTAAAGGTTTACCAGAACAAACTGATCGTGATAAAGTAGAAGCTATTTTTATAGAAAACATTAATTGCCCAAAATTGAATTGCATTCCAATTCTTCCAATGAAAACAGTTGAAATGGACATTTGCTGAACTGTATACTATAGGTTTTTTTTAACTGACTGCACTTTTAAAGCCAGACAATCTTTGCAGTTACTTTTACTTTTATAGTCAATAGAAGACAAATATTCAAAATTAAACTACCGTAGTCTCTATCTTAGACCTCAGTAGCATCAGTCATCTTAACAAGTAGATGATTGCACAGTTCTTCAACAAGGCTTCGGTTGCCAATGTAATAATGCCTGTAGGCCAGGAGTTGCCAACGTTTTCTGGTACCATTATGCAATCCTGCACAATGATTATCCCACCCTGAATCATACGATTTCAGCAGTTTCACATTAATATCTTATGTGCAAATACTATTATCATCTTAGATGGTGCATGAGGAATTCAAAGATTTGGAGAGGCACCAAAGTTCTTGCATAAAATTGCTCAAATTTTGAGAGTGATGTGATAAGAGTTGGGCATTTTTAGATTAAAAATCTGAATCTTATTTAGATTAAATCAGTTAGGATGTATAGGCAGTCTTTAGGAATATGATGCCACTATAATGATTGTGAAGCACTCTATCCTGACTCCTCTCCTGCCTCCCCCTCCAAAAAAATTGAAACAGAACAAATCAGCAAAGCAAAGGAAATTTTAATCTAAAGAGTTTTTCTTAACCCGGAAAGTTTGTTTTTTTTAAATCATGGTCCTTAAACTACTTTTGAGGGAGGAAAAAAATGGCTGTAGTTTTAGTTTTTAAATCTTTTTATAGATCAAAGGTACAAATAGTCCTTTAGAAACTGGCTCATAAAGCCACCATTCACAGTTAAACAGTGATGAAAATGTAACTTTACAACCAATCCTTGTATTTATGATCTTTGCAGCAAGGGAAAGCTGAAATATGATAGTAAGCACATAGTTTTGCTTTGCTACCACTTTGTTAAAGAGCAAATTGCCGGTCCCAATTGTTGTCCCTATCTGAACTAGCTAAATTCCACCTTTTTCTTCTTCTTTTTTTTTTTAAATTAAATTTTATTGATTTTCAACATTTTTCTTTAAAAATAACAATTTCCATATTTCATAAAGCATTTCTACAATCATACACAGTATTTTCATTTTCACATATTCCTTATTACAGTTAAATTCTATATCGCTTATCTTAATTACACATATAGTTTAATTTACATATTTACATTTTACAACCTATAATTTCACTGTTTCTTTTCTTCCCTTCTTAATTTAATCCATTTGTACCATTTTTTCCAGATATTGTAATAATCCGAATCACTTTGGCCCCTTAAGTACATTGTTAATCTTTCCATTTCTGCACACTCATAGATTTTTTTAACTATTATATTTTCTGGAGGTATTTCTGTATTCTTCCAAAATTGTGCAAAGGTTATCCTAGCTGCTGTTGTGATGTGGAGGACTAAATACTTAATATCTTTGTGGTAATCTTTTTTAAATATGCCGAGGAGAAATAGTTCTGGAGTGAATTCTAATATCTCATTGAATATTTCAATTCCACCTTTTTCTTATATTCCATGGGAAAAGATTTTTCAGTGTTTATTTATCATACATAGATTATTAACCTGTTTAGCTTGATCTGATTGATGAGGCTGATTCTTAAGGCTCACATACAAAATTTATCACTTGATTCAGAAAAGTGTATACATGATTTCCCTACAAAGAAAGAATTGGCTCAGGGTTGGGAAATGTTTATTAATAACCTGCCCTATTTTAATCCTCTAGGCCTTCCAGAAGTGTTCTTACATGGATATAAACTCAAACAATCATGCTGAACAGTCCAGAAATGATACACACATAAAAGATGCGAGGTCTGTGGCCTTAACGCATCCTAAGGAGAAGAAGGTAACAGGGTCATTTGAACTCTACTACAATCTCTTAGCCTTACCTTCTTCCCATCCTTCCAAACTAACCTTATATCAGGTTAACTCTGTGTGTCTTGATGGCTGTTTTCATTTATGGACCAAAGAGAATTAATAAACAGAATACATCTGTTAATAAACAGAGTCTAATGGAAACTTCTTGAGAACAGGAATGGATAATCAGAATCAAATTCATTAATGTCCTTTCAGACTCAATTATGAATTACAATAGGATAACATAAATTTTAAAAAATTAAATGAAAGTTGTCTGTTTTAATGTCATGCTCTAGCGAATAATCCAGATTTAGAAACATTTGTATATCGTTCTGGTAGCAAGCCTCATTATGACAGAATTCTGTATAACATTGCTCAGCAAAAATTGTTTTGTTTCCTTGTCTCTTCATAATGAAAAAAATCTAGAGTTTGAATTTAACACATTTATTTATTAAGTGGATTACACAATATTAATTCCTTTTCCAGGTCTTGCCATCATAGTTATTTTTCCTTTAAATCTGCTGCTCACATATTCATAAATGGTGGAGCAGGGAATAATGTAAAAGCATTTACTAGACATTGCTAGCAATTTTTAACTTCACAATAAAAAAATTCTGTAGTGACTCTTTAAAAATTTTGCATATTAAAAAGAATAGAATTTAAAAGAATAAAACTGCTAAAACACAACTCAAACTGGAAACTGGAACAGAAGGTAAAAAGCACAAATCTAATTATAAAAATGAGTTGAGGTGTCTTAAAGTGGACGCTGAAATCATTTAAGGTTCAACTGAATGAGTAGTCATTGACCTTATAAGAATAGGTGCTTAATAATTGTGAGACAGTTTGAAGCAATGAAAAGACAGCACCCAATGAAAAATCCAACTCAAGAGTTAATTTCAATTCCTTTCCCCCCATTGATAGAGTGACATTCTTACTTATAGCAAAGATTACCAGTGCAGACATGTTCATGGGGCTCCTCAAACAAGGAAAAAGTGCATCATTGAAAACCAGGTTTTATAAAGCATCTTCTTTCATCCCTTTGGCCAGTGTGCACAAAATAGCAGATGCTAAGAAATGGGGTTTATGTGGAGATGCTGGGGGAGATGAAGGGAGAGATGTCATACAAAGTATGCCTGAGAATCTACAGTATAACAGATAAAGGCATCACTTGTGTCCCAACCAACAGGGATCATTCTCATAGAGCAGAGGTTAGAAATGATGGCCCCTTTATGGCTTTAAGCATGGCTGGCTCAGGAATTCTGGGAATTGAAGTCCGCAAGTCATAGAAGAGCAATCATTCCCCGCCTCTGTCATAGAGGATAATCTTGTTGCTCACAGTTGAATTATTGGATCCCTGATTGTCTCTGAACTTGCTTCTCTTCAGTAAACATGTCATGACAGGATGGGCAGCATCATTAGCTATAGACAAACTACTCCATAGAAACAACCAGTAAATTGCATTTCAGTATGTTCTGATGATGTTACCTACCTTGGTAATGAAATGTTAGTAGAAAGAAAAGTAAGTCAGAGAGCAGAAATAATTCAACAGGAATACTTCCACTACTTAAAATTAATGTTTAATAGTAAAGTTGTCCAGGATTGATTTCTGGCCCCTGAAGTGCAGCTGTTGCTATCCCCCCACCCCGAGCATTACACCTACAGCTTTGGTTTTTTTCTTCTTCTTTTACTGCGGTTTAGTCTGCATGAGCTGAATGCTAACACACTATCTTTGCATGGTAATAGCAAACTTAAACTCCCTTTTATTTGCTGACAGTTCTCTTTCCATCTCTGTTTTTGGTAAAACCGTCCTCTGCACTAAAAAAAAAGTGACTTTATTTATACCTACAAGAGCTTTAGAGTGCCAAGGCAGTAATTTGCAGTATATTTAAATTTAATAATGGCTTTTTATTTAACATTTCAACATCATAATTTGATATCAAATAATTGTGACCTGTATAGAATTTTTTTAATTCAATCCAAATAGTTGCTGAATTAAATTTCTAATATGACAGACCACACTATAGTCTATATTTGTCATCCCTTTCTTTATTGGGTTATTATATTTTTATACCTGAACATCCAACAACTGAAAGAAGCTGTGCTTGACAGGGAAACATGGAGACCACTTGCCTATAAAGTCGCCAAGAGTTGAACATGACTGAATTGTTAAAACTAAACTAAACTAATTCAGGTAGTCCTTGACTTACAACCACAATTGAGCCCAGAGTTTATGTTGCTAAGTGAGAAATTTGTTAAGTGAGTTTTGCCCCATTTTACAACTTTTCTTGCCACATTTGTTAAGTGAATCACTGCAGTTGCCAAATTAGTAACATGGTTATTAAGGGAATCTGGCTTCCCCACTGACTTTGCTTGTCAGAAGATCGCAAAATATGATCACATGACCCCAGGACACTGCAACCGTCATAACTATGAACCAGCTGTCGAGTATCCATGTAAATCATGTGACTATGGGGATGCTGCAGTGGTCATAAGTGTGAAAAGTGGTCATACTCTCTCTTTTCAGTGCTGTTGTAACTTCAAATGGTCACTAAATGAACTGTTGTAAATTGAGGACTATCTGTATTTTTATACTACTATATTTTCTAAAGATCTTTGGTTTGCTGGGTTGGTCTTCTGAATTGATCTCAAACTTTCATACCCTCTTTTAACCATACGGGGCACCTGAAAGATTAGCAAAACTAAGAGCAGCATCCCACTTGCATTTCCACTCCCTGCATTCAATATTGCATTCTTTAAAAGTGAAGTTTGATGCAATTCTTCTTAATATTTGAATGATTGATGAAATAGGAATCATTTGTCCTCTGCAGAATTTGTAGTTACTGTAGGAGTACTTATGCCAATAGCAAAAGCTGCAATTTAAGTATGCAAGGATTAGAGGGCTAAGATAGGTTGTCTTACTATCCAGATACAAGGTTATATTGGACAAATAGAATAATCCAGTTTCACCTGGCATCACAGAGTTTCATCTATATGGCAGGATCTGTTTCTCTTTCTTGATAGCCCCTCCCTCAACCTTATCTTAAATTTAATTGTGGCTTAATTTGTCAGGAAGGTTGGAGTAAAAGTTGCTCTGCCACTTTTTTCTAAATCCTTTTCTGTCAAATAAGTCCAGGACTTGTTTACTCTCTTAAAATTTATGTTTCATCACAGAAGTTGAGAAAACAACATTTAAAAATTAAAGTTTGGGGGGGAAAACAACAGTTCCCATAAGTAATTTTTGGACCACACATTCTAATATAGTGGTATAACTGATTTTTTTTAAAGCTAGGAGAACAGTTACATATTAGAACATTTGGAGTGGAATCATTGAGTCTCTCATTATTTTCTTGGGGGCAAAGTATTTCACAATATGGAGAGCCTTTAAAGGACCAGCTCCATCTAACATGCACGTTGTCTGCAAAATATTTGAACTTATATGTCATATGCTGTTCACAATTTGAAGTTATGCTATGAAGAGATACTGAAATCAACTGAAGACCATGGAAATGGCTGTGTATTGATGTAAAGAGGGGCATACATGTATTATCTGATGATATACCAGCTGATTGGGATAACATCAGATAAAATCTCCATAAGAGGGGACTAAATGTCAAATAATAGTCCTGAACTAAAACGAAAGCAAAAACCTAAGTAATGCAACTCTTCCCCCCCTAGGTTGATGGGGAGGCCACAAAAGATAGTGACCATCCCAAGGACAAGACTGAAGGGAGAACAGAAGTCATGATCTCAGGTGCTTTCAGGATCCCTGAAAACTTTGCCTTTAGGCCAGAGTTGCTTTTGGAAAACAAGGATTATGCCAACAAAAATTCTTTTAAACCAAACACAAACTTCTCTAGTATGTTAGAAAATGAAGGAAAGAGATGTCCTGAAGAAATACAAGATTCAGCAGCAGAGATTGGAAGACAAAAACCAAGTTACGTTGTAGTAAGAGAGACTGATCATAGCACATCCCCAAAAGACCTCCTGGAAGATGCTGGACCATCAGATTCATGCACCCAAGAAATGTCATTAGTTTCTCCATCAACACAAGAACAGGGAAGGTCAGTTAGTGCCTTTAATCAAGTCGCACTAAGGCATAAAGCATCTAAGAACATCACCTTAAATGATATTGATGAAGTAGAGTCACCAACTAGTATTCCAGATGAGGAGAGTTCACAATCAGAGAACGTTGGGTTCATGATTACTAGAACAGCTGTTCAGTTTCTATCAGGTGGAGAAGTTCATGACATAGTGAACAGGAAGGGAAATGCTGTACAGACTGTGAACATTGATTCCAAGAAAGAAACACCATCTCAACAAAGCATGCTTGAAACCTTTAAGAGTGAAGAGCCAGTGGTTTGCTTGGACAAAAAACCAGTCATCATTATTTTTGATGAACCAATGGATATCAGATCAGCTTACAAAAGACTTTCAACAATATTTGAGGAATGTGATGAAGAGTTGGAAAAAATGATGACTGAAGAAAAAATAGATGAAGAAAATGAAGAATTTGATACACCTGATGATGCTCACTATGAAGACACCACTGAGACAAATAGGATGCAGGTTACTGAGAAATCCAAACAACAAACTTCCTCTAATTCAGCAACCCAAGTTCTACAGTCTGAAGGACAGGAGATGGACAAAAAGGAGCATCAGAAATCCAGTTACATTTATGGGTCAGAACCAAAGTTGGATGTTCCTGATGCTAAGAAGAAATTTAAGTTTAAGTTTCCTAAAAAGCAATTAGCCGCTCTCACTCAGGCAATCCGCACAGGAACTAAAACAGGCAAGAAAACGTTACAAGTTGTTGTGTATGAAGAAGAGGAGGAAGATGGCACTGTAAAACAACACAAAGAAGCAAAAAGATTTGAAATACCCAGTTCTCAATCTGTGAACACTTCTGAAAAATCAGAATCAAAGACAGTTGTCCAGGCATCTAGAACTGAAGAAATCAGGAAGAATACATACAGAACTCTAGACAGCCTGGAACAAACTATCAAACAGCTAGAGAGCACCATTAGTGAAATGAGTCCAAAGTCAGTTTTTGAAACCACAGGCCAGGCAGAGAGACCTCCTGGCCCAGGCTTTTTCTCACCCAAAGAATCCATAGTGGTGGAAGAAAGCAATGCTGATGTTGAATTCCTTCCTTCAATACGATCATCTTCACGAAAGGTACTTTAGTATGAGAAATCACAACACCAGCTGCTTTCTAAAAATCTGCAATAGTAATCAACAATAAGCAAGAGGTGTCTTCTGATTGGTTTGTTTCTTTTCCGGTGGCTTGTTGGTGCATCCAATTTAGTACCTAACAGCTAATATTGTGTGTTTTCATTTTTGTTTGATTTTTATTTGATTTTGGTGGTGGGCATAAGATGCTTAGTATTCTGCTGTGGGTGCAACAGTTAAATTAAGGTTGATTAGCAGTTGAACTTTTATTCCATTTTTGATTCCTGAAATTAACACCAATGGTTTGTCTTTGACTTTGATGTGGTTTCCTCTGGTGCTTTCTATGCATGTTGAGCTTTACCTTCTCACCTAAAGCAGCTTTTCCCCATGCACTGTGATCGTTCTCATCTATAATGAGCCCAGCTGACCTGTCTCCCTTGTCTCTTTCCTACTTTTATACCTGCTTTCCTCACAGAATTCAACCAACACTTCACAGACAAGCAGGATGCCAATCCCTGCAGCCACAAAAAGTAGGCAAGGAGTTGTGGACAAGACCGTCAAACCGCACAAGCTACAGGATCAACGCCAGTACAGACAGGTAGTTTTACCCTAAACCAAATCTTGGGATGAAGTCAGTACTGAGATGTATGCTTTGCATAAATGTATAAGTCCAGTTGCCAGTTTTGGATGCTACCAAATCATGAACTGTCTTCCCAGTGAAGATCCTGAATTGGAATCCAGGGCTTGAGGGTGTGGGGCATGAAAGTACCTAATAGTTGCATTATTCTGATATCAGCTTGTGCATGTCGTGGCAAACATCTCCTGCTTTTGAAGTTTTGTTCCAGTACTCAGCTGTAATACTTTTTGAAGTCAGCAATAGGAATCGACAAGTCTGAAGTGTTTCTGATTAAAGTGTTTATACTAACTCCCTATTTAACAGATTTCAGTCAGCACCTCTTAACCACCCACCGGAGTGTTTCCATCTTCACCTTAACAATTCTGACGCATGTTTCATCAGCTGATCAGCCCCCATATTTGGGGTCACTTTTCCACATACCCTTTTCTTTGAACCTCCTCTTGCTCTGTGCATTTTCTGCTGTGCAGCTTAAAGGGACAGGAAAAATGGGGAAAGATCCAGCCCATAAATGCAAGACTTAGGACAGGTTTGAACAAGTCATTCTTATTCTTCTCAAGCTTAATTTCCTACATATTCCCATGCTTTGTGATGTATGCTGACTTAAACTGTCTCCCACCATCTTTATTTACAGGCTAATGGAAGTGCTAAGAAAGCTGGTGGGGACTATAAAACTATTTCCCCAATTCTATCCGCCTCAAAAATTCCAGCCTTTTCTTCCACTTCTGGAAAAAGTAGTTCTGTGTCTAGTGGTGATAGCACTAACCTTCCAAGCCTATCCACTAAAGCCTCTGTTCCTTCTAATTCTCTCAGTCCTCCAACAGGTCGTCCTACTCATTCTTCTTCCTTAATCCCTTCAGTTGCTAATGGCTCCTTAAAATTCCAGAATCCTACTCACACAGGTAAAGGCCACAGTCACCTTTTACTCTCCACACAGACTCAAAATGGCCGCCCAACCCCTCTTCCTCCATCTTCCTTTTCCTCAGCTTCCTCCTCCTCCTCCTTACCCTCTTCCATCTCTACCACATTACCAAACCAAAGTATGAAGAACATTCGGTCAATCCACACACCCAGCTTTACCAGCTACAAGTCCCAGAATGGAAGTGCCAGCAAAGCCACTCCATCTTCCACCATCACCAAAGAGTCGTCTTAAAAGTGATACCTGGGCCTGTGCAGTTCACCAAGCCTTCCTAATATGCTGATGATATTGCAACCAGTCTTACAGCTGAAGATTATTACCCATCTTGTTGTATCATTTCAGGCTGAATGCTAAATTTGTGCTAAATACTAGGGTAACATCGTGAATTAGTGATAAATGTAGTTTTTAAGCATTCACTACTGGTTAAACAGCCAAGGGGATTATATATGAAGCACAGATTGTCTTTTAAGTAGAAACTGTTATAAGGTTTGGAAGGATGTGAGTGGACTGGAAATTTGTGCACAAAAATGTATTGAGCATGAAAAACTGTATTTAAGAAGCCTGTGATTTTTGTATAAAGCTATTTTTAAGTACAAGAATTAAAGCATCAGGCTAATAAGAAGACTATAAAACTGAAACTAAAATATTTTTCTTTTATTTTGGAGTTATTCAAATTTGTTATAGATTTCTATTTTTGTCAACAAAGAAAACCATCATGGTTACTTTAAAATTTCTTTTGTCAAAACATTTGATACAATTATAATGTACATTTGATAGTAGAATGCACAAATATAAAAGCTAAGACAAACACTGATGGGGCAACTTTATTGCACTGCCAATCAGATTATATTTAATAATTTGCCATGCATTTGGGGGGAGAAGGAGTTGTTTATTTGCTTATTCATTTTAGCTAAACTTTGGTTTATTTTTTGTTTTTTCCATATTAATTAGACGTAGATAAACTATGTAGTATTACAATGTGGATTTTTAAAGTGTAAACTTCTGTACTGCTCTGTATAATGGAAAGCCTTTGTACATATTATATTATAAAGATTATAAATATAAATACATGAATCTAAACAATGCATGTGGCTGGGCACATTGACTACTTTTCAACACCAAAGGTACATTATGCACATCAAATTTTGGAAAATGTTAAAGGGGGGGAAATTGAGGAGGATTTTAGAAATCATCATCTGCAAAATCAAAGTGTACTTTTGTGATACCATGTTTATACAACAATACCTTGTTTATACAATATACACAAGTAAAAGGAAAACCCTTTGCAAAAATAAAGGGGTCCATGCTTACACTTTGGTATCACTTTGTCACTAACAGTAACTTCTTAATCTTGTTTTTTAGGGTTTATGGGCATGATCTGGGAGGAAATACCCTGAAATCCCACTGATTTCAGTAGAAATGTGCATGCATGTGCTTACATTCATTTTGCAAATATTAACTTTCATGGCTCAGTGTTTATTTTACAGCTATTTCTTATAAAAGAAAGACTAATGTACTCAGCAAAATGATGGCTTTGCTGCTGATCAATTTGTTACAGAACATTCATGTACAAAAGACATAGAAATAGATGATGAAGACAGATGATAGAAAAATAGATGGATGGATAAGATGATAGATAGATAGATAGATAGATAGATAGATAGATAGATAGATAGATAGATAGATAGATAGATAGATAGATAGATAGATAGATACAAAGCGAACATTTCTATCAAAGTCTTTCAGAAGTGTTTGATGCAGGATAGTCACTAAACTTAAAGTCAGCAGATTAAATCTCATATCAACAATAAACTGTGAAGGAAACTACAGTCTCCGGGTTTTTGCCTTTTTCTTAGTTGTCTTGGGCATAATCTTTGGTGCTATATTGCAAATCCATATTGGCAAAATGTTTTTCAATCATATAATTATATATATCAAGATAGTATAGATCAGGGGTGTCAAACTCAAGGCCTGTGGGCTGGATTCGGCCTGCGGGGTGCTTAGATCTGATCTGCAGGGCCATCCTGGAAACAGTGAAGAACTGGCCCGCAGTGCCTCTGCCAGCGAAAATTGAGCTCGGGAGGGTCACGCGCGCTCCTGCCGACGTCCATTTTTGCTGGCAGAGTGCTAGCAAAAGAAACTACTAGCAAAAGTGGCATTTGATCATAAGGCAAGGAGGCTTTGATAAATGTTTCCCCTTTTGCATTTGAGCATCCAAGAAGGAAGAGGAAAGGAGAAAGGGAAAGTTGAAAGAAAAAGAAGGAAAGAGGGAAGGAAAAAGAAGAAAAGGGAGAAAGGAAATGGAAGGAAGGAAGGTTGGTTATAATGAGAGGGAGGGAGGGTCTGAGGGAAGTCCTGCCTTAGCACTTGGCCACCAGCAACCCTGCTGCCCTTTCACCATCCCCTTGTTTCCTCCTCCTGACCTCTCCTGGTAGTTTCACATCCTATCGCTGAGGATGCTTTAGTTACAAAGCCTGGTCTGCTTGCGTGGAGAGGGTGTGGACCTCCCTCTGACCTCCCTCACACACCATGAGCAACCTGGCCAAGGAGATCGAGAGCAGCAGCAGCAGCCTCAAGGAGGAGGTAAGTGCAGCCGGGCACTCCCTCGGGAAAGCGAGGCTGGGCTGTGGGGTACCGATGCCCTGGGAGCTCAAGGGCCGGGCTGGTACTTGCCCTCCACTGCCTAGGTCTCTGGACAGCCTACGCCACCATCCGGCAATCCTCCGCATGGCCTGAAAGGGACGGTGAGGCTCCTCTGGAGGAGAAGGGTTTGGTGCTCTCCCTGGTTTCGCCTTCTTCAGCTGGAGACAATGGATCCCCCCAGCCCTGCCCAGGACACCATATGTGCCCCCGACATGAGTGACATCGAGCTGGCCATGCCCACCCAGCTCCCCAAGATCAAACACAGCCCCGATGCGGCCCTCAATGAAATTAAGTTTGACACCCTTGGTATAAATAGTTAACAAGCAGGGATCCTTTTTCAAATATGGCTATTAGAGATTTATCTAGAGACATTCCTACATTGCTACATTTTTCATTCATTCCTAAAGCTCTCAAAAACAATTTAAAATTCAACTATGGTCATCTTCACAACCTCACAGCTCTGAACACCATAAAACAGTTAGTCTTTCTGTTCAATAAGGGAGTGTACGTTTCTATACCTTTTGCAGAGGTTTAGTGTTGTAAATGAAAAGAGCTCCTGTGAGTAATTATGGGTACAGGACACAGAGGCTGAAATAAATCAGCTTAGCTGTTGAGTAGTGACAGTTACTTGACATCAGAGAGAGGTGGCACTATTTCTGAGGTAGTGCAAAAACTGATGCTACTACTACATTTGTGTTGAGAGCACTGAAGCGTTCCTGGGTTGAAAGGGTTGAATAGTGATATCACTGTTGCCTGGGGGATGTCCAGTTGGGGATTCCTTTTATGTCCCTATTAAGTTGCCCACCAAAGTAGTACCCATCTATCTACTTGCAGTTGCCCACTTTCAAACTGTTGGGCAGGGACTAGAGCAGTGATGGCGAACCTATGGCACGGGTGCCACAGGTGGCACGCGGAGCCATATCTGCCGGCACGCGAGCTGTTGCCCTAGTTCAGCTCCAGCGCGCATGTGCGTGCCTGCCAGCTGATTTTTGGCTCACGCGGAGACTGGGAGGGTGATTTCAGCCTCCAGAGGGCCTCCAGGGTGGCGTGGGGGAGTGTTTTTGCCCTCCCCAAACTCCAAGAAAGCCTACTGGGCCCACTGGAAGTTGGGAAACGGGAGAGTGGGAGATGTCGTGCACGCATGCGCAGGGGAGTGGGGTGAGTGGGGGGCACCCGAGGAAAAAAAGGTTCGCCATCACTGGACTAGAGTGTGATTTGAGCTCACCCCGTCCCACGGTAGCAGCCGGTTCAAATGTAACCATACCGATCATCAGACCAACATCCTAACCTTGTGAGTCATGCAGTCCTAAGACTCTTACTGAAGCACACTTGCATGCCCATGGGAGCTTGATTGCTTCTTTACTATGATGGGAGTTTCCTTCACTTCATATCAATATGACAAAGTCTTGTCTCAGATTTAATGGATTGCATTGAAAATTTCCAGACTAGCATCCATAATAGATTGCCTTAACAATTAAAATGGAAAGTTTACAATGAGAGGCGGCATCTGGAGATTTCAATAGAAGCGTTCTTTAGGGTGAAATGCACTACAGGGATGAAAAACACGGGTCCCTTGACTTTCAAAAAATTCAAAAAACATTCAGAATCTTCAGAGTCTAGGATTTTAAGTACCGGTATTTCATTTTAAGATCACTGTATATATGTAACATTTTTTCTAGAGAAGTGACTTTATATGAATAACATCAGCAAATGTTTTATTTGCAAAATATGCTTACCCATGATTAACTAAACCATGGTTTAATCCAATTTTCTAGGTTCATATAATACAAACAGCCATAAAATAACGGCAGGCTAGATTTCACACATTCTAAGCTGAAATTTGGTTGGGGTTTCTCCCCCCCCCCCCATGTGCTGCAGTGTGTCATTTTTACTTTCATTGGTGCTCTTAGAAGCTGCCCTTTATCATGGCTGTTAGCATAAAGTATTAACATAATCAGCATGCCTTTCATGAACAAAGCCTATCCTAGATTATTCACTTTCTCTCAAAATCACATATTAAAACCACATATTTTATGTCTCCGGGCAGTTGGGAAACAATCTGAAGATAAAGGATATTACAGTTTTTCCTGACTGGGAATCCCTTGATCACCTCATGTGTGGATTATTGGAGTGGACTTTATATGGCATTGTTCTTTATAATAGTCAGATGACTAAGTGCACTTCTGTTCTCTGGTCTGCCTCCCTCGGCAGACAAGTTGGGCCTTTTAGCTCAATGATTAAGGGGCCTAAGTACTCCTAAATTCTGCACTCTGACACCTCCAAATGGCCTCTGCTGTCTTCTTCCTCTTTCTTTCTAAGGCCTCAATGGCAGAGTGCAGGACAGAAAAGAATAAGAGATTTTGGGGGGTAAGGCAATGGGCAGGAGGGGTTTGAAGCTGTCAAACAGGGCAGGAGTGATATGAAGTCTTCCCCTAATAATGCCCTTCTGCCCATTCACCCCTCCCCCAAATATCTATTATTTTGTCTGCCCTGTGCATTGCCGTTGAGTCCTAACAACTGCAACCAAAACTACCAAAAGTGGTGCTATCCTGTGATGTTTTGCCCAATGACAGCATTGCTTAGTGATAAAATTCCAATCCCAATTAAGGTAAGGTGACCAGATTTTAATATTTGTAAAGCGGGACACCATTGATCGAGGGGGGGTTTCTAGGGGAGCAAGACGGGAGGGGTCCATCTCTCTTATCCTGCAGCTTTGTGCACCCCCCCAAACATTCCCCCCTTCATCGCAGCCAGGGGTGGGTTTCTACCGGCGCAGGCTTACCTGTTCGTCGCCGCAGAGCCGAAGAAGCTGGTGGCGTTCGTGGCGCGGGGCTTCCCACGCCCGCTTTCCCCGGCCACCGGGACGCCGCCATTTGCATTCTTTTTGCCCTCTGCACATGCACAAAGCGTTCTGCTTGCACAGAGGGCAAAAGAACGCAAATGGCGGTGTCCCGGCCGGGGAAAGCGGGCAAGGGAAGCCCCGCGCCGCGAATGCCACCAGCTTCTTCGGCTCTGCGGCGACGAACAGGCAAGACCGCCACTGCCCCTCTCACTGCCCTCCCTCCCCGCCTGGCAGGATGAGGCAGGTGAGGCAGGAGGCAGAGGGGTGTGCAGGGCAAATTAAAATTTAAAAAGCGGGACTTTTTTGAAACGACGCGGGACGCGGGACAAATTATTAAAAAGCGGGATTGTCCCACCAAAAGCGGGACGTCTGGTCACCTTAAATTAAGGTCATTAGGCAAATGTACTTTTCTTTGGCCTCTGTAAGAACCAGATTGGTGTTGATGCAACTGTAGCGGTTCTTGATTTCTCAGTAAGTCATATTTGTACGCAATTAAGAAGAATCTTCATCACCAAGTTTAATGGCATTTGTACATAAGGAAACTAGTAGCATTCTTTATAAGTGGACCATTATACATACACTTATTAAAGTTATGCTGACCTGGGCAACTTGGTTGTTTTCTTGCATACATTTCATTAACCAAAGCACTGATGATGTTACCTAGTTTGAGTAATGAAACATTCGCAAGAAAACAACCAAGTTCTGAGAGCACCAAGGATCCCTCACATCACATGTCCTTTAGATCTGATTGGACTGGGAATTGGATGGAGAATCACATTGAGAAATTATATTTGAAATGACATTTGATCCTTTAAACACGGCTTGTATAATCTATCTGGATCCATCGATAGGAACTTCAGCCAATAGTTGAATACTTTATTAGGTGGCTTTGTATACTATAGGGCAGTGGTTCCCAAAGTGGGCGGTACTGCCCCCCAGGGGGCGGTGGGAACCCTTAGGGGGGCGGTGACAGGCAAGGGTGGCAACGGGGATGGTGAGAGGGGCCAGGGGGGCGGTAGGTGGTTCGCCATGCTTTTGCATTTGAAGCTCCCTTGCATTCCTCGCTCTTGTGTGCAGGGCAGCCCATTCTGAAAGAAAACGCGAGATGTTTTCTTTCAGAATGGCTGCCCTGCACCCAAGAGCGTGGAATGTGACAGAGTTACAAGTGCTAGGTATGATGCCCGTCTCGCGGCCCACCCAGGCTCCACTCAGCTCCGCCCCACCCCACACGACTGGTCACCCCAAACTGCGTCCTACCTAGCACTTGAAGCTCCCTCGCGTTCCTCGTTCTTGTGTGCAGGGCAGCCCATTCTGAAAGAAAGCGCGAGACATTTTCTTTCAGAATGGGCTGCCCTGCACACAAGAGCGTGGAATGCGACGGAGTTACAAGTGCTAGGTATGATGCCTGTCTCGTGGCCCTCCCAGCCCCTGCCCAGGCTCCACTCCACTCCACCCTGCCCCGCATGACTGGTCACCCCAAACTGCGTCCTACCTAGCACTTGAAGCTCCCTCGCGTTCCTTGTTCTTGTGTGCAGGGCAGCCCATTCTGAAAGAAAACACGAGATGTTTTCTTTCAGAATAGGCTGCCCTGCACCCAAGAGCGTGGAATGCGACGGAGTTACAAGTGCTAGGTACTGAGCGCGGCACAGCGACGAGGGAAGCCGATCGCTCCTGAAGCTGCTCGGGCGAGCGCTCGTATTCCCGCGGAAAGGCCCAGCTGTAAAACCTGCGCATGCGCGGACTTTCCTGCCCTGTGTCCCTGTCGCCTAGCAACCTGGCACGTGCAATTCGGCGGGCTCCCCTCCAGCATGGCACACCCACGGATCTCAGCCCAGCTGCCCCCCAACATTGACCCCACCAAGGCGCCTGTGGACTTCGGCCACCGAGGCCTCCCCAAGCTCAATGAAGAGCTGCAGCACCTCGAGCTGCTGACGCGGCAGCCGGCCTTGATGGCGCTCTGCGACCTGGTGCACGACCCAGAGAACGTTTACCAAGCCATCGGCCTGGGTGAGCGGCGGCAGCCTGGCCACGGCTGGCGGGAGGGAAGGAAAGGAGGGAAGAAGGAAAGAAAAAGGAAAGAAAGAAAGAAAGAGGGAGGGAGGGAGGGAGGGAGGAAGGACGGAAGGAAGGAAGGAAGAAAGAAAAAAGAAAGAAAGAAAGAAAGGAAGAAAGGAAGAAAGGAAGGAAGGAAGATGGTAGAAAGGAAGGAGGACAGACAGAAAAAGAAAGGAGGGAGGGAAGAAAAGAAAAGGAAAGAAAGAAAAAGAAAGGAAGAAAGGGAGTGAGGAAGGAAGGAAGACAGACAGACAGACAGAAAGATAATAGGAAGAAAGGAAGACGGACAGAAAAAGAAAGGAGGGAGGGAAGGGAAGGGAGGGAAGAAGGAAAGAAAAAGGAAAGAGAAAGAGGGAGGGAGGGAGGAAGGAAGGAAGACAGAAAGAAAGAAAAAGATGGTAGGTAGAAAGGAAGACAGACAGAAAGAAAGAAGAGATGGTAGGAAGAAAGGAAGACAGACAGAAAGAAAGAAAAAGAAAGATGGTAGGAAGAAAGAAGGGGGAAGGTAGAGAAGAAAGAAAGAACGAAAGAAAGACTTATGACCACAATTGAGCCTAACATTTTGGTTGCTAAGCAAGAGTGTTGTTAAGTGAGTTTCACCACACTTTACAAGTTGGCCACGCCCACCCAGTCACCTGACCACTAAGCCATGCCCACTGAGGGGGTGGGGTGGGGGGCGGTGAGGATGAGTTTGTAGCACCAAGGGGGCGGTGGACTGAAAAAGTTTGGGAACCACTGCTATAGGGGATATACCCAACACTGACCTTACTGCTTATCTTCCCCCCAAGATACATTTCAAAAAGGTAGACTCTATCTGTTCCAGTAAGGAAGCAATAAAATTTATATTAATTCCATTGAAATGAAATGAGGAAGATGGGTAGTATAGAATTATGAAATATAAATAAAATAAACTGCAACCAGCGCAAAAAGTTGTTTTTCTCTATTTCATTTTTAACTATTTTTAGAGGAGTAATTCATAACTACAGAAATAGTATTATTCAAAACTTCATTACATTCAGTATTCTTATTAATACCCTGAATCCCTTTTGCAAGAATGCTATGGAGACTTTTACTTTAGTTATCAGATTAGATGTATTCTGTAACTTACAACTGAAGGATGTCTTCGTCTTGTCGCATAACAGTTTTGAAACATCCTCACTGTAGGGAAAAATAAATGCACAACTTTATCATTATTTTTATTCATTTCTTTATAATCCCATCTGTATTGTTTTTTGCAAATAACTCAAGGAGGTGAACATGTCCAATTCACCTTCCTCGTCCTATTTTCCCCATAACAACAATTCTCATGTGAGGTGGTTTGGGCCGAGGGACAGGCCCAGATACCCAGATACAGTATTCGTGCTTTAGAAATATTGGTCTACTTCCATGAACTGGTTCCATGTTGCACCACAGTTCCAGTAAAAGAGTTACCAAAAGAGGCTTTTGTTTTTGTTGTTTCCACAGTAGCTTCACCATTGCTTGTGGTGGTATTTAAGGTCAGTTCACAGATGATGATTTCTGGAAGATCGAGTTCATGTGTAACTTGCATATTTTTTAAATTTAGTGATTTTTTATAGAAGATGGCAACTCCACCTCCTCTACGGGTTTCGTGATCGGACTGGTAAACATGATAGTTTCTTAACTGCATTCAGCCATGTTTCGCAGACAAATATAATGTCAAATTTAGCAGTTTTTAGTAAGGAGGAGTTCGGGTATTTTGTTTACGATGCTTCTTGCATTAATTAGCTTGCATTTAAGATCAGCAGTGGTTGATATTGAGGAAGTAAGGGGTGTGCATACCTAGTTTTGTGTGATGAGGGGTTGGTTTTGGTTGAAGGTGGGTTGGATGTTGGGTTGGTTTTGGGTGATGGGGAATGATGCATGGATGCTTGAACAGATTGGCTGTGTTTACACAATATGTTTAACTGGATCAATTAACGAATCTTGTACCTACGTTTGCACACAAATGAAACTGGATTAGTTTTCATCTGGGCTTGACTTTGGCATTGCTTTAGCTACATACAGACCCAGCCTGTGTAATCAGTTTATGTTTTTACTCTTTAGCTTCAAATTCTATTTATTGGACTTCAGTTAAATAGATACATAGGCAGAGACACACAAACATATACCCTATGTACTCACCAGTTGTTTAAATGATTGCAACTATCTTAGCCTAGATGTGGGGAAGTGTTGGTTACATGCTGCCATCTAGTGGTTATGGTTTTAGACTACAATTTTGCTTTTTGTTTCTGTTTCCAATAAAAAGTTTTCTACTGTATTATTGTTTGATTATTTTCTGATAGCTGTAAAATTATAATTCCATGTTATTCTCTCAAGTCAGTTGTGTTTCCTAAATTGCTTATTTTTTGTTGTCATTTCATCCAAGACATGGTCTAGTTTAAAATACTTTTTTCCCCCTTGGTCAGAGGAATTATCTTTGAAAATGTTTATCAATCATTGATAAGTTTAAGTATCCTTATATTAAATGATTGAGTGAAATTAGTTCTACAAACATAGCAGGGCTTAAAAATAGAATGGAATGGAATGGAATAGAATAAAGACTTTATTGTCACCTTAAGTGTACACTAATGAGCATATAATAAATTGAGATTTCATTGCATTCAGCTCAAAAAATAACCATTATGCATATATTCACACACTGATATATGACACAGAGAAATATCACAGTCTAGTTTGAATGTATACATACACATGGTGAAGAAAAAAGAATCCTGTGAGTTTACAAAGATGGATGGCATAAGGAACAAAGCTGTTACACAATCTAGTAGTCCTGCTACAAATACTTTGAAACCTTCTCCCAGAAGGGAGCAACAGAAACAGGCCATAAAATGGGTGTGTGGAGTCTCTAACGATGCTTTGAGTTCTAAGCACATAGCGTTTATAAGCAGTATCCTGAATAACAGGAAGCCAGCTTCCTATAATCTTCTCAGCTGTCCTTATCACTCGCTGTATGGACCTTCTATCTGAGGCACTGCTACCACCAAACCAAACAGTGATGCAGTTTGTTAAAATGCTCTCCATTGTGCCTCTGTAAGAAGTGGCCAGGACAGAAGGAAAAAGATGTGCTCTCCTCATCTGACGCGGGAAATGCAAACGCTGGTTTCCACGCTTCACTAAAGATAACATATGAAGACACCAAGTCAGATTGTTAGTTATCTGTACTCTCCCCCCCCCCCCCCAGATACTTAATACTATTGACCACCTCCACAGCTGCAGCTTTGCTACAAAATGGAGTAAGATTGTGCAGGCTCTTTCTAAAACCAATAATGATCTCCTTTGTTTTATTAACATTCAAAACCAGGTTATCTTTATTGCACCAGTCCACCAAAGCCTTCACCTCCTCCCTATAAGAATTTTTATTGTCATCCCGGATAAGACCCACCACTGTTGTGTCATCCACATACTTCACAACATGATTCATAGCAGACTTGGCATAGCAGTCCTGGACAGGGGTGAAATCCTCCCGGTTCACTCTTACCTGTTGGTCGCCGCACAGCCCAACAACCTGGTGGCGTTCGCAGCGCGGGGCTTCCCCTGCCCGCTTCCCCCGCCCGCCTGTACGCCTGTTGTGACCCAGCACCGCAACCCCCAGAAACACACACACACAATCGTTTGTGTTGAAACAAAAAGGGTCCTTTTACTAATAAGGTTTCTTAGCAAAAGCTCAGGGGTTTTAAAAGTCCATAAACAACACAAAAGGAAAGTCTCGAGGAATAATGTTCTTTTGGTTACTTGAGGGTTAAATATCAAACGGTCAAATGTTCAAAACAATACTCAGTAATTCTCCTCTTATCTGACAACTTGGCTGGCTTCCCGGAATAAGGCTTTCAGAAGCTGCTGTCTCCGAATACAAGGGTTCCGAACAAATGTAGAGGTAAGACTCTGGATATGCTGCAATCATTGACTCGTTGTTCTCAGCATTGAGTGCTAATTGCGCCGGCCTAATATAGGCACTGAAGGGCGTGGCCCAATTAGCCCTCACTGCTACCTCCGAATAGACCTATGCTTACTCAGCCAGTCCTGTCTTCTGGCTGCTCTGCGAGCTCTGGCATCCAGCAGGGGTTCTTCATCTCCTGATGATTCACTCTGCTGTGCAGGTGCAGAAGGTCCTGGGGGATCGTCCTGCTCTGGCACCGAGTCCTCATCACCACCCATCTCTGGTGCCAGGCACATGGGCTGGTACTGCTGCACCATGAGCGGCTCTGGGTCCTCCATCCTCGGTGCCGGACGCGGCCAAGGCACAACAACGCTGGCATCTGAGTTCTTTTGCCCTCTGCGCATGCGCAAAGCATTCTGCTTGCGCAGAGGGCAAAAGAACTCAGATGCCGGCGTACAGGCGGGCGGGGGAAGCGGGCAGGGGAAGCCCCGCACTGCAAACGCCACCAGGTTGTTGGGCTGTGCGGCGACCAACAGGTAAGAGCAAACCGGGAGGATTTCACCCCTGGTCCTGGGTCATCAAGATGAACAGTAACACTCAAGGAGATGGAATTGGAAACTTTCTTCCAACTTGCATACACTGGGGGGCCTATCAATAAGGAAATCAAGTATCCAGTTACATAAATAGAAGTATTAAAACCTAATAAGGTTTGTTCACCAAATACTGAGGAATGATTGTGTTGAATGCCGAACTGAAAGCAACAAACAGCATTCACATGAGTATTCTCCTCCAGGTGTGCCATACTAAGATGAAGCACACAAGAAAGTGTGTCATCTATAGAGGGTTCTTCTGATAAGCAAACTAATGAGTCAAATGTAGGGGGAAGACATGGAACAATATTGATGGGCTGTCTGCTAAAACAAAGCAAGGTTATGGCATACACTTGAAAGTAAATTAGGAAGCCCGTAATTGTGGAGTCTGTCTGGCAAGAACAAAGAATGCTTATTCACAGGGAATATGCACGTGTAAAGCTTGTAACAATTCTGGGTGGTTAGAAAGCTGAAGTAACAAAGAATTAGGCATCTTGCAGACCTCAGCTAGAAGTTAGGAATAGAGATGGCCTGGAGCAAATAGAATTGTATTACACCGGAAACATTCATTAGCCAAGGCTTCGGAATAGGGACAGCTAGAGACCAATAGAACAAATGGTTAGATGATTATTAAAATGTTTATTAGATGTTATTTCTTATTATCCCACCTTGTTCCACCTTCTCCTTTAGTGAAAATGTATAAAGCTTTCTTAATCCTTTGTTCTTGGCATTTTGGCCAGGAACTCTTTTCCTTGGAGTACTCCAATAAAAAGGTAATCAAAACCTGCACCTCCTGTCTGGTATCTTTCACCAGCCTTGACACCAGGCTCAGGTCCAAATTGGGAACAACAATCTGGGGGCTCGTTCTGGGATTCCACACCTGGATTCAATTGGAAAACACCAATGACCACCAGAGGAGGGCCCCTGGACAGGTAAGACTAGTGGCTGAAAGGTGTGTGATTGGTCTGAAATAAAACTCTTGGTTGGGGACCAAGACTCTGTGTTTCTGTGCTGCCAGCCGCCTTCAGGCATCATGAGTCTTTTGACAGTGAGTGAGTACTCTGAAAAGCATGGGGTGGTGCAAAGATCCCCGTGTCTCACTGATGCCTAAAGTGGATTGATTGAATGCAATAGACCTCTATCTAAATGATTGTCTGGCCTCAGTAAAATCTTTAGTGACTTCTTAATTGAACTCAAAGGCCGAAGCTCCGAAGATACTGAGGAGCAGGTACAACCACTGGCATTAGAAAAGAAAGGGACAGGACTTAGGAAGACAGGTGAAGACTGGACAGGACATTGTCCCAGGGGATAAGAGGTAGCCGCCTGAGAGCCAGCCCCAAGTAAAAGGCAAACAAAGGTAAAGACTGAACAGGAGACGTCTCAGAATCCACCTGAGATCCAGCTTTGAAATGGGAAACTGGCAGCAAAAAGGCATCCAGTCAAGTGGGAATAGAATTGCCAAAAGGAAAGCTGCCCAAAGACACGCCAGTGGATTGTGTTTTGGCTAATTTCAAAATATTAGGGGGATTAGATACAGGGACTAAGGCAATCTTTGTGTATCAGTATGGCCATACTTAAAATTGGATAAGCCAGGAGATTTCTGGTCACCCCAAGGATCAATCAATCACCAATTAATTGAAGTGAGAACTGTCATCTTGGAGCAGAAACAGCATACTGAAAATCAGTATCTGGAACTCTTTGTGAAATTGGCAAACAGCCCATCTCTGCTACAAAATTGCTGTTGTGAAGAAACTTTTGTATGCGTAGCACAGGATCCTAAGTTAAAGAAACCTAGAGCTCCTCTGGTTATACTGGAGGATTCTGAGACTGGTCTGCCACCCCCTACTTACTCATAGAATGGGGCATCCCAGACAAGGAGATACCAGAGAAGCGGGGAAGCTGAGGAACAACATAATCAAACAGTGAGTGACTCTTGTGACATCCAGTCTTAATCAAAACTGAAACCGGAGATGCAGGCTCCACTTAGAGAAATAGGAGGAGAAAATAGATACCATCAAGTGGTAGTTTACACAACATTTTCTACTTCAGATGTTTATAACTGGAAGAGTTGGGAACAAGTCCCCTGTCCTCAGCGCACCCGAATCTATTGTCTGCTGTCTAAGAGGGCGGCTAGGAGTGGCAAGGGCGGGAGCGCGAAAGCTCCGCTATAGGAGAATCGCCTGAGGCATACTTTCTCCCTCTTGGCAAAAAAGGCGAAAGCGGAAAGCTTCCTGTGACAAGGGGAGGCTCGAGAAATTATTACTCTCCCCCGGCAGCACCTGAGCAAAGCTCCCCTCCAGATCAAGCGAGTATACAGGGTGCTGGTAAATGCGGCTATGTCAGCAGTTATATGAGAGCGCGAAGCTCCGCTACAATCCACATTGAAAGGCTGACAAAATGGTGGCTGCAAGTGCTTTAGCTCAGGGTTTGGCCTAGAGGTGGAGCTCTTGCCTCATTATCAGGAGGTTGTGAGTTCAATCCTAGGTGGAGGCAGATGTAGGGTCTCCTGCTTGGGCAGGGGGTTGGACTAGATGACCTGCAAGGTCCCTTCCAACTCTGTTAATCTGTAGCTGCGAGAAACCCCTCAGAGGGTTCAGGCCAAAGCCCACAACTCTAGGGTTGTCAGATCATTCAATCTAGTATATTGAGGCAGGTTTCAAAGGAACCAGAAGAGTCCTTGATCGCCCTTTTAAGTAGTAAGTCAGTTAGCTTCAGGTCAAACTGACAGCTCTGCAATCTGGGCAGTAACAGCCTGAGCAGGAGCTCCCATCAAAGGCAGCTTGAGCCAGAGGCTCCTGCTGCAGAATACCCGCCTCCAGTGACTCAACCAGGTAGACAGAGTCAGCTGGGCAGAAAAACTCACAGTCTGAAGATGTTATAGAAGATAGTAGAGAAGATAGTATCCAGGAATATTCTTTCCACGGTAGAAGAATGGGTTGGCACGACTGTCCAAGCTGAGTGACTGAGTCAAAAAGCTGCAAAGGAGAGCAACAGAGGTGGGACCTAAACAGCTTTGACAGACTCAGTCCAACCAGCTTAGTAGACGGAGTTAACCCATTCCTGGATGCTATATTCACCACTATGGAGAAAATCAAGAATCCAGTTGCATAAAGGAATATTGAAGCCTAAAAAGTCCAGTTTGTCTACTGAGGAATGATTGAAATGCTGAACTAAAGTCAACAAAAAGCATTCACACATGAGTCTTTCTTTCCTCTAAGTGTGCTAAGCTTGGAGGAAATAGCATACTTTGTGGAGCAATTTGGACGGTAAGCAAACTGAAGTGAGTCAAATGATGGAGGGAAGCTGGACAATAAAGTCCTTTATCAGACTTTCAAAACATTTCATAATGATGGGCATAAGTGCAACTGAACAATAATCATTAAGACCTATGATTGAAGATTTGTTTGGCACTGGCAAAATAATAGCAGCTTAAAACTGCCTGCTGCAATGAAAGATTGAAAATATATGTAAGAACACAAGCGAACTCATCTGCACACTCCCTAAGAACACACCTGGGTATATTATGTGGGTCTGCTGCTTTCTGAATGTCAAATTTCCACAATGCAAGTGGAAGTGTTTCTCTGCAAGTTTTGGGGCTTTGCAGATCTGTCACTAGGACCTGAGGGAGGGGGAGTCACAGCAGGAGTAGAAGCCACCAGGCCACTAGACAAGCAAGAGTGTGTTGCGGGGACCAAGGATGGAGGGGTGCCTTAAGGGGATGCGGCAGATGAACAGACATGACATGTGGCTTGGGGGCATCCAAACTGTCTGTTAGGCATCAGGCCAGAGTGGCAATGGTGGGGCTCTCCCAAGCTGCACGTCACCTCTGTTTGCCTGCCATGCCTCCCCATCCCCCCCTATAATCACAGAAGCTGTGCCGGCTTTGCCATTCACCTGCCATGCTCCCCTAGCTGCTTCCCGTAATGCCAGAAGCTGCGCCGGCCTTGCTCTTCCTCCCCTCTTTTGTTGGAACTGACTGAGTTGCGAGCTAAGTTGTCTTTCTGAAGTCCCCTTGAGATGTCACTTTCTCCCTTCCTGGTCCCCCCAACATACTCTCGCCTATCTTCCCCCCCCCCCTGACCTCAGTGGCTGCTAGTCCCACCACTCTACCTCTCTCCAGTCCTGGTGACAGATCTGCAAGGCCCCAAAACTTGTGGAATATCCGCAGTACTTAAAAAAAATCTTGCATTGCACGCTCCCCCCCCCCCGCCCACAGCCTCTGCAATCACCCATCACCAATCACACATTGCCCCCACAGACCATTGCTTCTGCCTGCCACCCGATTTGTCCTGTGCAGCCAAAGACCCAGATCAAACGGTGTCTGGGAGAATGGGCAGGGACGAAGGGCGAGGCGCGGAGGGCCAGAGGCCCATTGGCCATGGAGAATGGCTGGGGGATAGCCAGCAGAGGAGGAAAGCTGGCTGTAAATGGTCTGAGGCGGGTGGCTAGGGGCAAAGAAGGCGTGGCCAAGGGTCTGGGCCTAAACATCCTAAACCCTCCACTACTGCTGTTGAAGCCTGAAGAACCTTATTGTTTAATTCCTCAAAAGGTTCCTTTCTATAAAATAAAGTCTGGAGTTTCACTTTACTACATTCTCCACAGGAGAATGCTAGGGTGCTTGTTCCTAGTAGAGGTCTGCACAAGATCCTTTAGGGCTTCAATTTTTAATTCTTGCACAGCATGCTTTTGTTACCATTCCTCTTCCCTTCCTTCAATTGAGCCAAGATCTCTCTTAGTTTCACCATTTGGCTCTTTTGCAGCTGGTAATCAGCCTGCAAAACATGGTGGTTATTTTTGAGTGGCTCCAAGTCGCCTTTTAAAGAGTTCTCCAATTGCAACTGCCTGAGGAGCTGACCCCTTTGGGTCAATACTACTGCAAATACTCCAGGTACATCTTTCTATTTTATTCCTCCTCTTAATTTGTATAGCTTCCCAAATTCTACCTTAACATTTCTCCCTGAATACATTTTCTCTTGCAAATCACCAATAGGCAATCCCAATTTCTTTCTCTATCACTTCATAATATAACCCAGCTGCTGTGGCCTAGAGGTAGAGCTCTGCCTCACAATCAGAAGGTTGTGAGTTCGATCCTAGGTAGAGGCAGATGTAAGGGTCTCCTGCTTGGGCAGGGGGTTGGACTAGATGACCTGCAAGGTCCCTTCCAACTCTGTTAATCTGTTAATCAAACCCATTTCCTCCTCCTCAGGTTCTCCAGTGGAGCTGTTGCCTGGAAGGCAGGCAGTGCAAAGTACCCTTTTGCTGCGCATCCCAAAATTTCCAGAAAGGCAATACTGATCACTCAAATACATTTAAAGGTCTAATTAATCAGTGGAACAACTTGCCTCCAGAAGTTGTGAATGCTCCAACATTGGAAGTTTTTTAAAGAAGAGATTGGATAGCCATTTGTCTGAAATGATATAGAGTTTCCTGCCTGAGTAGGAGGTTGGACTAGAAGACCTCCAAGGTCCCTTTCAACTCTGTATTCTATTCTATTCTATTCTATTCTATTCTATTCTATTCTATTCTATTCTAATCCATGTATCCTGTTTCTGACACCATTAAAAATGTTACACATGTAGTCTAAGGTTTGGCTTATGTTCACTCACAGCTCTGGAAAACAGACACATTGAAATAACTTTCAACCTAACACTGAGGTACAAATGGTTCTTTAGAATACATGGAGACCAGGTGAATTTAAAATAATAGTAAACTTTACTAATTACAATGTATATATTTCAGGGGTGGGTTCTGGATTTTCTCACTGTTGGTTCACTCAGTGATGTGCCGCTGCACGTGTATGTGTGTGCATGCGCAGTGCTTTAAAAAAGCTGTGCATGCGCAGAAACTAAAAACAAGATGGTGGCGCCTATGGGGCCGCCGAAAGAACCAGTTTGAGGGGGTGGCAGGCCTGGGTCACTGCTGGTTCCAGCGACCCAGGCCGCCAAGTTACTACTGGTTCTATAGAACCGGTCCGAACCAGGAGGAACCCACCTCTGATATATTTGTTCTTTCACACATGCATGCACACATACATTCATCCACACCTACGTTCTCAACTAGGCTGGCAAGAACTACTAAAAAAAACCAGGAACCTCAAAGTCTGGGTACAAAGACGAATCAAGTGGGTGGGTCTCAGGACCCCTTTTATCCCTCAAAGTCCTTGCTTCGTCTTGATAGCTGTTGATGGGACTTGGGGAGGAGTTTCCCATGTGCTAAAACCCAACTTCTTTTGTCTAATTTGGGTGACATTTTTCCTTTGTTTCCTTAATGATTTAGTTCCTTCTTAACTACTTTCTCTGAAGGCCTTTTCCTGGCTTTTGTCCACCCTGCTTTACATGCCAACATTTTTGGGTATAGCAGCTTCAGACTAGTCTTGCACAAGAATTACCTGTACTTTTCTTTGGCTTCTGGAACAACCAGATTGGTGTTGGCATGTTCTTGATGGTAGGTCATATTAGTGCACAATTAAGAAGCTCGTGACAAGATTTAGTGGCATTTGTTGATAAAGAACTGATACTAATCTATAATATAAACTAACCATTATACATATACTTATTAAAGTTATTCAAGGCATGGGAAGTTGCTCATAAGCTCCACTGAGGGTTTTTGAGGTATTAAAATGTGGCTCTAAGGATCCACAATAATGCCACTCTAGTTGTAACTCTATCCTTTATTTCTGAATTTGGTATAATCCTCAGGACACTCACAACAGGATTTGCATTGCATTTGCAAGGAGCCTTTGACAATATTTATGGACAGCAAGGAAGCATTTTATTTGGATGGGTCCTTAGAATGTCCAAGAGCAGGTAGCAGCTGGTGCTAATTGACTCCACCATGCCAATTATTTGGCAACAGGCCCACATTTATTATTGGTTCACTAAATAGAATTAATCTGCTATTCCCACCTTCTTAGTTACTTTTTTGATTGTAAACGTCTTCGTGTTCCCCCATCTAACTTGGTCAGATACTGTTTAGCATTTCCAAAATTAGCTGAGGTTGATTAAATGCTCAAAATCTTCCAAAATCTGCTCCTGAACACTGTAGATACGACAAGTCAAAGTATACTTTTTACCAAAGACGAAATTCTCTCTGAAGGTTCTCCACTGGAGATCTATTTGGAGCCAAGGACATTGTTGCAAGTATGATCAATATTATGGATTTGCAGTATACTACTTCCTATTCGATTTATTAAAGACATTTTTAAAAAGATGGAGCTAGGATATTGGTTGACATCAAAGGGGATACCAGGAAGCCCCTCCCTCTCATCATCTTCAGGAATAATGTCATATACTCAAGATTTATAAGGATTTTTACATTTCTGAGAACATGCGTTTCCACACAAAAATTGTCTCCATCATCGCCATAAAAGAACATTTATTATTTCTTTCAAATGATTGGCTATTTAGAAAGCCATAAAAAACAATTGCAAATCATACAAAAAATATATTAGTAACTCAAAGACACTTGTATTTCCTTTCAGTAGTGCTAGGATACATTAATTGAGAATAACTTTTTGATGGAGGCTCAAGAATATAAAGAGGTTTACTACTTTAGGCTTCATTGTCTTTCAGGTAGGCATCCTGGGAATATATCTGAGCACAGAAAATTAAAAGAAATCACTATAATTATTTAGTGGAAAACCATCACAAATTTGTAGTCTGTTGTCACCTGTAGAGACAGCAAGAAATCTCTGCATTTGATCCACTAAAAGGCATCGCTTCTAAACATGACTAAATAATGTCTTTATTACCAGCCAATACCCACCTTCCCTCTGAAGAAACTATCCTCAACATACCTTTGTTGGTAAGTATTTTCAAGCACTTTTTAGTGTGAAAACAGTCTGTTTTAAGATTTTTTCCCCCTTACAAATAATCCTCGAGGTACGACAGATCATTTACTGATCGTTCAAAGTTACAACAGACCTCCCAAAAGCCATGTACGAAGATAAGAATTTTACAAAAGTTATCCAGTCATTCGCACTTACGAATGGCTTCATAACTTTGCAGAGATGCTAAAGCAAGCCCACCTATCTCTCCCCCAACCCCATCCTTGCACTGCTGGGTCCCTGGGAGATTGGGACTGCTTGTTGTCCACCCTCACAATGCCTTGTTTACCTTCTGGAGATCTGCAGAACTCAGTTCTTACTGTTCTTACTGGGCCACTTGGAGCAGCCATTTGCAAACTGATCTCGGCAAAGCAGCATTTCCCCCGCCTTCTTCCTTTCTTTATGGTCTCTTTAACTTAAAACAGGATAATGAGTCACAGTTTGTGCTTTGCAGTTTCTATATTTCCCTGGTGAAAAAATAAGTTTTAAAAAGAAAGGGGAGAAACGAGCAGTGAAACGGAGAACAGACAATGAAGTGTTAAATATTAAAAGGGCGGTGTAACCACTTCATGCATGCCCTGAGACAATATTTTGAGGACCCCCTGGTGGACCAGTGTACTACCACTCAAAGTCAGGCAAGGAAAGTGACCCATGGTGGAGTAGATTCAAAAATTCTGAAGCCTAGCTGATCGACTGGGGGAACTAGCCACAGTCGATTCTCGATTACTTCAGAGAAGGGCTGAGCTGAGAGCTGTACTACGCCTGCCTGTCCTAGGGAGCGCCAGAAACCTTCAGGAATGGTATGTCCTGGCCAGTGAGGTTGAGATAAATCTGACCATGTTCCACAAATACACCGTACATGAGGCGAACTTCTACACCCCAAAGAAAGGGGAAACCTCAAAAGTGGGAAAGAGAGGACCAACTCCCTAACAGCGTCCCAGCCCCCGATGAAGCTCCACCGAATGCTACCATTGCAGCAAAGAGGGCTACTAGGCTGCTGAGTGTCTTATTCCTTGACCAGCAGCAGCCCCTGCACAAAACGTCAAGAGAAAAACCCCCCTAAACAGAAAGGAGGGGCAGAAAGTTGTGGAGGTCATAGAGTTCACCCCATCCTCCAGTGATGGCAAGGAAACTCCAACCAAGAGAACTGAGACCATCCTCAAAAGCGATAGCAGGGGAGAAGATGAGCCCATGCTAAGTGAGACAATTATCCCAATGAGCGTCAGGATGGAAAGAACAGTGGCCTTTCGGGACACAAGGGTTTCCTGCCTGCCTTGTTGGACTCTGGGTGCACCAGATGCCTGGTCAGTCCTGGCGTGGTGGAGAAACTGGGAATGAGGCTTAGGGAACTAAAGATACCCACAGCATTCTCCCAGCTAAATGGAACTTTGGTAGGGGGAAGCCCAGCCATGTTAATGAAGTCCATGGAGCTAAAGATAGGGACCCACATGGAAACCATCAGCTTCTTCATGAGACCAGTGAATCCCTCACTTGACTGACAGTGAAACCACCTAAAAGTATGCAAAACTATCTAACGAGAAAAAGCCGCAAAGAAAGTAAAGCCAAGCTGCCACACACCATTTAGTAAGAAAGTGAAAGTGGAGGATGCAGCAACAGCTAATGAGCCATAGGAGTTGGTTTCACTGATTCGAAAAGAATACTGGGGGTTGGAGAAGTGTTTATTGATAAGGAGTCTGATGTCTTCCCCTCTCATTGCCCCACAGTCTGTGCCATTGAAATAATACTGTTTTCCCCAAAAACACGCCCTACCCCAAAAATAAGCCCTTGCCTGTTTTTCATGCCGCTCGCAATATAAGTTCTACCCCCAAAATAAGCCCTCGTTAAAGATGTCATCAGCGGGGGGTGGGGGGTGGATGTGGACAGCTGACGTTCCTCACATTGGAGGACACCTGTGGGGGAAGGAAGATTTCTTAACCCCCCTTTACAACCTGCCACTGGCCTGCCTGAGCTCGGCTATGGCCGCCGCTGTGCTGCTGCTCTCCATCTGGGCCGACTTGCCCCACGGCAGGCAGGAGCCACCCGAGAAGTGTCCCAGCAGCAGCAGAGCCAGCAGGCAGGGTGTGCAGAGATCGGGGAGCATTGAGACCTTGGCCAGCAGGCGCTGCAAAAGCCGAGGTCAGGCAGGGCAGGTTGCGCAGCAGCAGCATGGACAGCGCAGGGAGTCGCTCCTGCCACCGCTTATTGGGCTGGCTGAAAAGCAGCACGGTGCCACCTGGCACCACCACCCCCAGCAGCAGCAGGTGCAGCAGGCAGGGCAGGCAGAGGTCGGGATGCGCCAAGAGGCTTGGCCCAAACTGCAGGCAAGCAGATGGTGGGACGGAGAGGGCAGGGCCGGTGGTAGTAGGGCTCCCACTCCTGTTGGCCCCTGGGCTTGCTGCCTCCTGTATTGAAAAAAATAAGACACCCCTGAAAATAAGCCCAAGTGCTTATTTTGGAAATCAAAAGAAAATAAGACCAGGTTTTACTTTCAGGGAAACACAGGGTATCTGGGGCTAAATTTCCAAAACCCAAGCTTTACTCAATGACAACCTGGGAGTTAAAGAAGCTTCAAGTTTTTATCAATAAAAATTGGGCTAGGTAGGGTATTTATCCAGCCAGCGAAGTCACGCATGGCGGCCCTGTGCTCTTCAGAGAAAAGAAAATTGGCTCCCTGAGATGATGTATGGACTATCGCAGGCTGAATGCAATTTGCATGGAGAATGTATATCCCCTGCTATGGATGAAAGACATGTTGGGCCACCTAGCTAAAGGAAAAATCTTCACAAAATTAGACCTGAGGGAAGCCTACTACCAGGTGCAAATTAAAAAAGGAAATGAATGGAAGACTGCTTTCAATTTCCCACTGGGCTGCTTCCAGGTCCAGGTCCACCCCTTTGGCTTACAGGGATCCATCACAGTACTCATGCAACTGATAAATGAGGTCTTACATGAATATTTGAATAAAGGGGTTTTGGTGTACTTGAATGATATGTTAATTTACATGAGACCATGAAAGAACACTTAAAGCTAGTGGGAGCAGTGCTTGAAAAGCTTCGTGCAGCGCAACTGTATGAGAAGCTTTCGAAGTGCAAGTTCCACAAAACTAAACTGGACTATCTGGGATACCGAATCTCTCATGAAGGGATGCTAATAGATCCAGAAAAGGTGTACGCTGTCCTCAAATGGGAGGCGCTTCAGATATGGAAGCAGCTGCAAAGCTTCCTGGGGTTCACAAACTTTTACAGGCAGTTCAAGCCAGCCTTTGCCCAAATTGTTCTACCCATCAAATCTCTTAAAAATGAAAGGGGAAGTCAAACCCAAGCCAAGCCAGCCATTGGAGAATGGAACGTCAGGCAACCTTTGCCAAATCCGTGCTCAAGCACCCTGACGGGCCATTTGTCCTCCAGGTAGACACAAATGATGAAAAGAACCAACAGGGAGCATTACAGTCCTGTGCCTACATCTCCAAAAAACTCTCCGATGCAGAGCACCATTGAGTGGTATGGGAGAAGGAGGTGTACACTGCGCAGTGGACACCTTACTTGGAGGCAATTTTTAGAGGGCAGCAAGAACAAGACTCCATTTGAGGTTTGACTGATCACAAAAATTTAGAAGCACTTAAGATCCTCCCAGAAATTATCCCCCAAACAAGTGAGATGGGCACAATATTTTAACCACTTCAATTTTGCCCTCTACTATTTCCCTGGGAGAATTTCCTAGCCAATGCTTTATCCAGAATGCCCCAATACAATAGCACCAGAGAAGAAGTAATAAATTCCATCATCCCATCTACTGGATAGCAGCTCCTATTCTCACAAGAGTGCAGAAAAGCCCTCAGGGCGAAATGTCTGATGAATTAACCCAAACGCTGAAGAGCGCTCTAGCGAGTGACAAATGGTTCAACCTCCACAAAGAAAAGCTCTCATTGAGAGATAACTTGGCATTGATGGGGACCAGATTTTATGTGTCCTCTAGGGAACAGATCTTGGTCCTACAGCAGAACCATGATTCGAAAGTAGCTGAGCATTTTGGTTCTTAAAGACCCTTCACCTTGCAAAACACCAATTCTGGTGGCCACACATGAAAAAAGACATAGAGAACTATGTGGTCAGTTGTCTGATAGATGCCTTGGCTAAAAATTAGCATGGCAAACTCCTATGTTTCCTGCAGCCTATCCATGCACTTCATTGTAGAACTGCAGGAAGGTTCAGGGAACACAGTATTTGGGTCATCACCAACTATTCTCCAAACAAGCCCACGTTGTGGCTTTCCCAAGATACCCTCTGCACAGACTTTGGCAAAGCTCTATTTGGACAGAGTGGATCGATGGACCCCATGTGTACTCACCCCGCCTCACTTGCCAATTTCACAAAAAATACCCTAACAAACCCAAATAGTTCTACTAACTAATCCTTGCTCTTTTTTCTTTTCTTTAGGGCTAGTCATTTTCAGGAGGGGCAGAATGTCAGGGCTACCAACCTGCTACGCCATGCATTGCTTGCTGTTAGCCTGCCATACTCAGCGGGGGGACGGGGACTGCGGGGTGGGATAATGGGATGCATAAGAGGAATCGAAACTAGGCATTGTGCTGTCTTGTGAGAGCCACCAGCCATTCCAAAGTCATATTATGGAATGCAGAAGCATCCAGCTCACGAAGATGGGCTGTTACCCAAACAATTTGTTAGCACCAAATTGGACAGTCAAAGATAACCAGGGGGAAAGGTGGCAACAAGGGAAAAGTTAACCATATGCTTTCGGCACAAAAATCCCAGATCCAGCTTTGCTTCTTCTTGGCTTTAGTAAAGAAAAACATTGTATTTTTGCTAAAAACGGATTTGAGAGTCTTCCTTTTCTAACTGTCCAAGTTGGGATGGTTGACAGTAGTCAACAAATGATGCAACTGGTTGGCATGGCTTTTACAAAAAAGCTTTTCCCCCCCATGGAGTCAATGATCTGATATTTGACAAAGGAAATTCAAAATGAAACACAAACTAGAGAAAATTCATTTACATGTACTAGGTAATAATAGTTTGTTCCAAAGCATTCAGAAGAGATTAATTTTGAGGAAAATTCCAAGAACCTAAAACAGATTCTTGAAGAGAGATTCAAACAAATCTGTTTGAAACTAAATAATAAAGATAGCTTTTTGAGAAAACAGCCAGCCTCTGGACAGATGATTGGTGGAGTTGGTAAAAAGAAGTCATGCTCAAGGATATATAAGAGAAGTGAAAAGAAGGAATGGAAGGTTTTGAAGACCAGGATAAGGAAAAAGCATTAAATATTTGATAAGAATTTCAAAATGGAGGAATCTTTGTGAAAGATGTTTTTCTAGTATGCATCTGATTCATTTCTGGCTGTTCATTTGATAATTAGAAAAAAACTACATGCTGAATATTGAATATAAAATACCAATTATTTTCTATCAGATTTAAATTCTTTTAATATTTGCTTTATTGTTCTATGTATTTGTTTTTATTAGTGGAAATATCTTGAAGTTCAAGCATTTATTTTAAGTGAACACTTAAAATTCACACCCGTTTCTATCCAATTTGTGACTCAAAAAGATCACACGTAACATGCTATTTGCAAAACTCTGGTTCAGTGGCTAAGATGCTGAGCTTGTCGAACAGAAGGTCGGCAGTTCAGCGGTTCGAATCCCTAGCGCCACGTAACAGAGTGAGCTCTGGTTACTTGTCCCAACTTCTGCCAACCTAGCAGTATGAAAGCACTTAAAAAATGCAAGTAGAAAAATAGGGACCACTTGACCGCCTTCTGCCACACAGCTCCCAGTGACCGGTAAGATCCCACAGAGTTGGTCTCCTCCAGGTTCTGTCAGCTAAACAATGTCGGCTGGCGGGCCCATGGGGGAGGGCCTTCTCTGTGGCGGCCCTGGCTCTCTGGAACCAGCTACCTCCGGAGATCCGGACTACCCGCACCCTATTAGCCTTCCGAAAAACAGTTAAGACCTGGCTCTTCCGGCGGGCTTAAAGGCCGTTGATCTCAAAGCTATAATTGAGATCCGGCCATAAAAGGGTATGTATGAGTTTTTAAATCTGTTTTATCTGTTTTAATGCTTTTATATTTTTTGTATTTGCAATGTTGTTAGCCGCCCAGAGTCCTTTGGGAGTTGGGCGGATACAAATGCAATAAATAAATAAATAAATAAACTTGGGTAACAGCACTCCATGCGCCTTCGGCGTTTAGTCATGCCGGCCACATGACCACGGAGACATCTTCAGACAGCACTGGCTCTTCGGCTTAGAAACGGAGATGAGCACTGCCCCTGGGCTGGAAACAACTAGCATGCATTGCGGGGGAATCTTTACCTTTACATTACTACCAATCCTCCTGTATAATTATTTTTCCTTCATGTCTAAAGCTATCTGTAGCTACTGCATATAGAGAGAACAACACAGATTTGCCAAAATAATGGCTGATACATTGGAGATTTGGCTGCTTTGCATACATTCCATATTTCCTATAACAGCAAATTCAATATTTCCTATAACAGCAAATGCCATGTTTGTGTATGGATTATCACATTTTGACAAATTTTATAGATCTTGTATATGAAACAAATTTAAATTCAACATTTCTAAAGGGAACATTGTGGCTTTTAATTTTAATTTAAAATTTTGTTTTTATTTTAATCCAATGTCCTTCCTGCTCTCTTTCCTATCCAGCCTGATGATATCTGCACAATTCAAAAGGATGTTCACTATTCTGAACATTTTACTTGAGTCATTGCAGAAACTGTCCTGAGCAAACTAGAACAATGCATTTCAAAACAGACACCCATTTTGGTGCCGCTCTGTGGACAACAACTTTGTCATCATCAAAAAAAATGCACTGAAAGACTTCCATATGCTACTGAACTCCATCTTCCCAGAAATAAAATTCACAATGGAGGAAGAAATGGCCAAACAATTACCATTTTTAGATGTGCTTGTCAACAGGCAGGAAGATGGAAGCCTAGAAATCACAGTTTATCATAAGGCCCCCAACACTCCACGCATTCTCAGTTTGAACAATAACCATCCACTGTCACACAAAAAGAGCTGCATCAGAACACTATATGGCAGAATGAGAACCCACTGTAGTACCGAGCAAGCTAAACCACTGCAGAGAAGGTACCTACATGAACAATTCAACCATAATGGGTACCCACAAGCATTTATTACAAAAAATGCAAAGCAGAGAAAAGAAAACAGAAGGGAAGGTAAAAGACCAACTACACCCTGCCGTACATTTCGGAAGCAGTAGAATGCAGCTTCCAAGATCTGCAAGTGGGCATCACACACTGCCCAGAGGCTACCATACGAGGACAATTATACATTGTAAAGATCGCTTGGAGTAATCTATTGGATCCCCTGCATGGATTGCTCCTGCAACTATGTAGGACAAATGGGGAAAAAGCTAACCAGCAGATTACAAAAACAGACATGAGCCATCGGACGAGGAAACCCAAACTCATTGGTAACCTCATATTGCAATGAACAAGGACACACATCTAATTTTGTAGCTATTACGATCATTGGCCATACAAGTACAAAGATAGCCAGGGAAATTATTAAAGCCTGGGAAACAGGCCCCTTGTCAATTGACAGGAGTGCTGATTTACTACCAGCTTGACAAGTACTTAGGTGCTGAGGGCTTGGCAACACAAGGAAACAACAGCCGATAGTCAACCATCAACACACCAATCAGCCAATAGAAAGGCACCACATAAACACAACTCACAGAATTGCCTAAGTACATACTCCAGTAGAGAGAAGCTCCCTGAAGAGGGGCTCCAGCATGAGTCTGAAAGCTCGGAAGAGTAAATCTCTGGTCTTGATGACTGACCCAGATTCAACCTTGCATCATTATCCTGGGATATGTATATTTGCCTTCATTCATAAAGGTATTACCCTATAAAAATGCATTACCCTATTCTTTCAAGACTTTGTATGCACTACTTGGCTCACTTTGCTTGAATACTGAAAAATTCAGTATTTTTCCCTTCCTTTCTTAGGCATGCATAAAGACTGGAAGAAGTACCTTTCATCACCCATGTACACTCTTCATATAATATCTGTTGCTATAATTTGAACAAGTATTGACACTTTTCAAGCAATAACGATACAAATCATTCCACCAACCTATGATTTTTCCCTCCCTTTTCTCCTTAAACATTTACTTAGTAAGAGGCTAAAAGCAAATATTAACCAGTAATTTTAATGCCTCTTTACATAAAATGGTAAATATGTAAATTCACTGTGAATGTCACAGCTTCTTTATAGTCTCACATGTAGAGGTATTTATTAAAGTACACACTTTATTGCTAAAGAAGCTAAAACAATACACATATAATCCAGACCAAAGGAACTTTTAAAACATTGTCTTTACGAAATGTCTGGCAGTTTGTGTATATCAGGACATAACGGTAAAATAAATCTACCACTGAACTTATATATAATAAAAACAGTTTCAATATGAAGCTGTCTGATAACACCGTTCAGCTTTCTACATGCTAAATATTTTCAGCAGCTGTACATTAATATAAGGATGATGTGATGTTGCATGTGAAACATAGTTAATAATTTAAAATTATTATTTCTGATAGTTAATAATTAAAAACTGATTATAATTGTATTCCTTAATTAGTTATAATGGTACAAAATCATGCAGAATAATGGTAAGTATGTTAAGAACAACAGTTTTTTTAAAAAATAACAAAAAACTATAGTTAAAATCAATGTCACTAGATAATGGTGATGCATACTATCCCAGTATTGTTTTAATTCAGTGGTAATAAAATCCTTACAAAGAGTAATAGGCTGTGCCATATTAAATTGGTACTTCTGTCTATTCCAGCAGCATATATTAAAGCGGGGGGGGGGGGACTTAGATGGGAATATTAAGATAATTTTTTTCTTCATTATGTATAAAGAATAGTGCCTTATATCTGAAGTTAAAATGAGGCTAACTGAATCGTCAGATGGAGATCTTCACTTGTTCCTATACTATAGACACTTTTCTCTGTTACTAATACCAACATTAGAAGTGAACATGCCCAAAGGAAAAAAAATGTCCACTTTTCATTTTTAAAATGTCAGCCCAGCATATATTTCATCATTAGAATTACATCATCCTGGATGAAAGATGAAAGTTTATTACACATAAAGTAAACAATAGCAGCCTATCATAATCAGCTCAATTATAATTATTGGCCTAGCTAGTCTTCCACACTTCCATTGACTTTAATGGGGCATGCTCAGAAAATTTATAGTGGATTTTCCCTTAAATTCTTAAAAGAAAAAGATTGGAGTTTATATCATGGAGTGTACTGAAACAATATTAGCAGAACTGTATTCATTTGTCAAATCAAACTATGTGCTCTAATTAACAACTTCAACCCAAAAACACAAGAACAAAATTATATTATACATATCTAAAAAAGTAACATTTGTATATATTAATGCTACGTTCCTATTCCAAAAATGGTATCAGTAAACATGAAATGTCACAGGAGTTGCTAAATGATATTCAATTCTGTAGAGGAGTTTTGCAAATGTCTTTGTAATAGAAAATTAAGTTCATTACTAGTCTGTTAAAATAAAACACCCAAAGTCAACTTTGGTTTATAGATACAGGCCTCCTGATGCATCTTTGTCCACAGGGAGTTGCCTCGTTCATTACAACAATGAAGCTGATTGACATCTGCATATCAGATCACATGCACATATCCCTGAATAAAGTAGGCAAAACCTTTTGGCATCCATCCAGTTTTACTCTACTGCTCAATCATGTAAACCATGGGAAGTGTTTATTTCCAAAATGTCCTATTAGCTACTGGAGTGCTAGAGAGGGGTACTATATGTATATTAAGCATCAGGCAACAACAATGGCTATTTCCAGCCCAATGGTACTGGGCAAGCTGAATGTCTAGATTTGTTAACACATAGGAGTGCTCATGCAGTTGGCAGATTTTATCGTAATTTTCACAATTTGCAATTCTCTATAGTCTCTATAGTCTCATTGCACTTTTGATGAAAGAAAAACTTGACTTAAGTATTTTGGATGAGAGCTTGAGCTTGCTGCTTTCTTTTTCTTCTTTTTGCTGTGCTTCTTGTGTTTCTTTCTCTTTTTTGTTTTATCCTTTAAAAAGGGAAATACCAAAAGACAATTGTTATATACTGAAACTACCTGACTCTAGTTCATATTTTGTCTCTCCAAATGCATTTTCAAGAAAAGAATTAATTAAAGCCACTGAATATTATAAGCCCATCTAAATTAAGAAAACAACAAATACCACTCTACAAAAGGCACTGTACACAGATTTATATCTAGAGTTGTTTTTCTTCACATATAAAATTCTAACTTTAATTCCGCATATCACATTTCATTAATCAGGAAAAAAAATCCAAGAAACCTAATTTGTAATTTGTTGCCAAGTGATATTAGCAAGACTATATTAAATAATCTAATTTGATTTGTTAATTCATTCTATCTCTTATTACCTGTTTAGGACTATTGTATTCAGGAAAAAATAATCTTTTTTTAATCTATAAAATCAATCATTTAAATTTAATACTGTAGTGCTTATTATTTATTTATTTGATTTCTATGCCATATTTCCGTCAAGCATTCCAGGCACTGTACTCCTTTTACAGTTGTCCTATTTTCTGACTAGCATATTTACTCTAAGGAGGATTAAGTATTTATCTATATATTGTGTGCATTATGTAAATAGTTGAAAATCAGTCAATTATTGATATAATAAAGTTGTATTGTTGTATAAATATTGTAATAAAGTCACGAGAAACTAGAGCAATTGAAACAGGGAGGTTTGCCCCAGCATATATACAGTACATGCTGATATAACATTAGGAATTTAAAGTTCTTAGACAGATAAAATAAGCTTACATTTTTTTCTTTTTCTTCACTGTTTTTCTTCTTTTTTGCTTGTACCTAAGTGTGAAAAAGCAGAATGACAGAATACATATTTTACAAAAAGGCTAAAAAACTGAACTAGCAACCTGATAGAAAGGTTGCTTAATAATAATTTGGAAAAATAGGACTACTTCTCCAATAGCTATTTTGTACTATCTGGCAATTTCCTGTTTTCTAATTCTGCTGCCATGCCTAAACTTTTCAGGAACATCACAGCCGACATTTTGGAGTTCTACAGTGTAGAAAGAACTATGTAAGAAAGATCTTTGGTGGGTTTCTTAATTCATAGTCATCTGAAGCAGCACATATGGGAAAAATGGACAAATATTTCTGCATATGCATATGAATGGAGAACTTGATGAACATTTTAAAATTGTGTAGATGCTTTGCTTTATATTTAGACTGACCTCCTCTGTTTCAATCGATTCCAATGAAGAGTCTGATGGCAATAATTCTTCCATATGATCTGCTTTTATTCTTTTCCTAACAAGACTTTTGGAATCCTAGGTAAGATAAAATATTTCATTATGGTCACCTTTGAAAACTCACATTTCCTCTGATAAAGAGCCCTCTTTCTTCAACTTTCTTGTTCTTCGCCATTGCCAGATCTTGTTATCTGCTCTTTTTTTTAAATGTACTGACTAGATAATACTTTGAAGACTAGAAAAGAGACACAACAAGTATTACTTGGCCAGCGCGCGCGCACACACACACACACACAGAGAGAGAGAGAGAGAGAGAGACAGAGACAGACAGACAGACACAGACACAGACAGACAGAGAAACACAGAATGCAGGCAAAGTAGATAACAACAAACCCTGGCAATAGCTAAGAGCAAGAAAATTGAAGAAACGGAATGATTCTGGATAGTAACAGACCACAAAATGCTACCCCTGCAAAGAAGCTGAAAAAAACAATAACCACCTAGTTAGCTGTTGCAAGAAGACTGTGCAAACTTATAACAACAGCATGACAAAATAGCAACAATAAACGATTGTTGATAAGAAAGACTAAAATGTCTGAATAATGGACATTGCAATATCTGGAGACAAAGTAGAAGAGAAACAACTGGGGAAAATTACAAAATACAACCTGCAAATAGAAGTAAAACGACTATGGCAAAATAAAGCAATCCCCATATCTCTGCAACATACTTGAACACCTTCAGCACTGACAAAATCACCATTAGTTAATTGCAAAAGGCAGCTTTACTTGGAATAGCTTACATCCTGCAAAAGTACCTTTAATACTGTCAAATAACCACATCTGCCTATGCCAGATCCATGGGAAGGACTTTATAAGTTGATAAAAATTCCAAATCCAATCTAAACATCTGGCTGACTATGCAATCTAACATCATCATCATCATCATCATCATCATCATCATCATCATCATCATAATTTCAAAATATAAACAAATAAATTTGTGGCATATAACTCACCAGATTTAATCATGGTTAAAAAGAAAAAAGTATGGGTAATTAATGTGACAATACCAGGGGACAGTAAAACAGAAGACAAAGAATTGGAAAAGATTACAAAGTATCAAGATTTGAAAATCAAAATTGGAAGATTATGGAATAACCAGCAATGGTGATCCCAGTAGTTACAGGGATATTGGGTGCCATACCAAAAAGCCTTGGATGACACTTAGAAAATCTGCACATTGACAAAATTTGCATCTGCTAATTATATAAGACCACACTGCTTGGATCTGGATGTACACTATGCTGATACATTATGACAATCTAGGTTCTTGAAAAGAACTTGATTCAAATGAAGGCCAACACCAACTAAAGAAGCAGCTATGATTTCACCTTGTTATTTATTTAAGAACAAAATCAAGTCTAATTGCTGATTGTGTGGCCAACTATAATAATAAAAATATACTTTACATTAAATTAATAAATACTTAGAGGTCAACTGATATAATGGATGTGAAGATCAGATTTTGGAATTAATTTTCCAAACAACTAGCAATTTTAATGCTAAACACCTGTTAATTTCAGAGCTTTTTACAATTAGGCAATTAGGAACTTTCATTCAGTTATTCTATAATTAAACATTTATTTTCAAGGATTTTTTAAAAGTACTATAAAACTGTTTTACCTTATCTCTTTCATAATCTTCCTTTGTCCGTTTAGTTCTTAAACTATCCTAAATAATAAAAAAAATAGTTATGATTTAAAAACGGCATTAATGACACTTAAATTTGCTTCTGTATAAGCAAATAGTGCAGAAGTAATGGCAACTGGTATTCTGGAAATGGAATAATCAAAACAGCTTCAGTGAAAAATAAAACATACATATGTATCATTGTTGCAATATAGCAAGTAGAGCAAACATTCCACCAGCTTAGAACAAAGCACAGAGGTCCAAATTTCATTCATATTCCCCATACACATTTCTGCCACAAGTGCATGCTAATCAATGTAAAAGTTTCATTCATAAATTAGGTAAGGATATTAATTTTTTTACTTTACCTTGCTATCTGAATCAGAGTCTGAACTAGAGCTTTCAGATGACTTCTGTAAGGAGTGATATTTTTTTTTCTTTCTCTTTTTTCCTTGTTTCTTATCCTAATCATGAATATGATAAGAAAATTATTAGTTTTTATTCAGATTAAATCATTTCAGATATAAAGCATAAACGTATTTTCTTAACAACTAGCCACAGGAATAACTGGATTTTATGTTGTCATTCCCATTTTATGTTGTCATCCCCATTTCTATATATTCAGGATAATGATAGCATTTCTGTTTAATGTCTTTGTTTAATAATTCTTCACCAAATATCATTTTAATATTCTGACTTCATTGACTGAATTCAAAGATCAAAAAGCTATGAAAAAAATTTTCAGAGAAAAACAAATAAAGCTCAAAAATATTCTTAAAATGAAAATTTTAGAAATGAAATGGAACCAGGGTTTAAAGTTAATAATAATTCAGTGTTTGTTCAAAAGCTCAGTGTAAGTTATTCTGAACTAAGCAGGCATTATATTCTAATTGTAAAAAGAGCAAAATTCAATTTAGATTATTTTTATCAATTATTATAATACTTCTATGAAAAATAAAAAGGAAAATATTCTGAATATAATTTTTCATACTTTGGAACTATGATTTCAATCAGCACCAGAAAAGCAACTAATTTTTTTTAAAAAAATCGAAAGTCCTGTTTCATGAACAAATCTTGCCTAATTAATAGTTATCAGCCTCAGAGAAGTCCTGCTGATTTGATGATTTTGACCAATTGGAACTAGAGCACCTAAGTCTTTTACTCCTCATATCCTTTTATACAACCTTTATGTCAAATAGTTACATAACAGTTGTTTTAGTAAAGATCAAACAGGAATTTTCTTTACACTTCACAATTCTATGTTGTGAAATGCCAAAAGGGATTGGAACTAACATGGTTATCTTCTGCTACTTCTTCTCTGCTAGGGAATATCAGAAGGCAGAGAATTGATAAGGAGAAAGGATGCTTATCTTTCTGACTAACCAAATGTTTCCATCAAGATTCCTCCAAAAAATGTTCTTCAAGAGATCTACACCGGGTCCTACCACATATGCATGCTAGAATCATGACTAGAAAACCAATAAAATCTACAATTTTTCTCTAAAAAGAATCCCTTCTGCTATTAATTCATAATGATTTGTGATATAATAAATCATTCTAGTCTGAGAGTTTCTTTTTACAATGGTTCAAGGCATCATGCCATTCTGCTAAAAATTCAGTCTTGTAAGGATGCTTAAACACTTGTCTACTGCAATAGGAGGGTCCTCAACAATGATGCATGCTGTTTTAGAAATTCAATTGCCTGTTTAATACATGTATTAGGAGAGCTTCATTTCAACGCTTTCCTTTTTTTCTACAAAATTGTTCATTTTTGCTGGTATTCACTTAAGTTGTTTTAATGTCCATTGAGAAATAGCACAAGTTGTTTCTATCTAAAAAAATGTGTACAAAATTTCTGCAAAACTCAATTCAGCAGCTCTAAAGTACAAACACAATACTTCTCCCTTTCACTTCCACTGATGTATGGATGTGTATAGCTTCCTACGTTATCCAGCTTGGATTTTAGCACAGTCAACAAAATACCTTCTATATAAAATGTCAGCCATTAAATGAATGAACTAAATGTATTTTCAAGTAACAGATGGGAATCAGGAATACTCTCTCTCTCTCTCCTCTCCTCTCTCCCCCCCCCCTCTCTCTCTCTCTCTCGTACACACACACACACATACACACACACACTTTTAGCAACAATAGGAGGTAGTGGGATTTTATAAGAGTATTCTTTCCTAAGCTTCAGGGATGGTTACTTGCTTTTTCACAAGCAATTATGGGATGAAGGGGGGAAACAAGGTACAGTTTCATCTTCCTCTAATTCTCCTCTAATTCTCTGGAGCAGATTTTTCAGAGAATACCGGTGACAGCCAGCCAGCAGAAGAATATAATGACTCTGGTACCAGTCAATAAATTTAGGGATGCCCTGTCCTTCAGATGGCTTTAAAAACCAGTTCCTTAAAAGATTTCTGACATTTCAATGAAAATGACACTGCTTCTCCTCCATTTAGACACCCATTTTGAATACGAAATTACAGAAAGTTACAATTCAGTCTTACCTCATCTTCAACATCAGATGAACTGCTGGAAGAATCAGAGCTTGATGAGGAAGAGGAAGATGGAGACAACTTGACCAAAGACAACAAAACGTAAATTTGTGAGATGCAGAATTTGTCAACAGAATAAATTAATCCCCGCCTCTGAAATTTATGGATATTATCCAAAGCCGCATCACCTGCATTTAAAAACCAGTATTTAACATTCATAATAAAAATCCAAAAATCACCCTTTCCCCTTTAAACAAGCTATATACAACTATCTTAGGTCTTAGGTGTTGAAAAATAAATGAAATCTTTGCTCACCCTACTGGATTTCTTCTTCTCTTTTTTCTTCTTCTAAAAAAAGGATTTTTTTTCATTAATATGTTTGAATGAAGTTAACATCTTTGAAGTGTATTCTATTATAACAGCCACAATAATGCACTTAAAGCAAAGACTATTGTAACAGGAAAATTTCAAATCCCTAGTTCTGCATGGAGTGCGTATACAAGGGCATTTACCTCTTTCTTTCTTGAAGTGCTCTCATTTCCACTTAACAATTTCTCTCTATGTTTTTCCAGTTCTTTTTTCCAGTTCTGAAAAACAATTGAAACAATTATGAATATTTCTCAAATACCCTTTGGATTACCTTTATTGTCACTAACTCATAAGAGCCATGTCTAAAATGGGAAATTTGTTTGAAATAATTAAGTTGGAATTCTATATCCATTCTCCTGGAAAATCCCATTGAATCCATCCATCCATTTATTTATACAATTTATACTCTGCCAGATTCCTGTTCCCTTTTTAATAGGATTGTACTACTAGGCTTCATTACAGAGGTAGTCACTACTGCAACCTAGTCCCTTATAATTTGTTGGATGCCACAGAAAGAATTAGGAGAAAACGTGCATTATTGTGTCTGTATCTTACATAGAGCAACAATGTGGCTTTTCTCATTGTGCTAAAACTATCTTTCTTAATCCGGTGGATTAATATGCTTAACATTTATAACCAATATTAAGTACTTGAGGTGCCTAATGTTCAATCACTGTTAAGAGATGAATATTCAATCACATGTTTATTAATCATTATTAATTAATTAATTAATAATATTAATTAATATTAACATAATTAATAATATTAACATAATTAATCTAGGGTGTGCTGGATTAGATTTGCAATCATTGAAAGCTAACATGGTTGAATATTGGTTTTTACTGCTAATCACATGTTTGCATTGGATCAGTATCTTTTGATGCATCTACATGAGAAGCAATTAACACTAAATTATATCTATTAGCGTAAAACTGAAATTTCATTAGCATTATGTTAATACTAATAATAATACAGGTATAAAATCTAGGCTTGTCTCTACATTAATCAAATAACAAACCTCATTCATTCTTTCTTCAAATTCTGCTAAGGCCTTCGAACCTTTCTTCTTCTTTTCTAGTTGTTCTTTTACTTCTTCCCTTTAATGAAAAAATGCATAACATGTAACTGATGCCGGTACATAAGTTTAGATCTGAAAATAGTTCTTGATGCTCTCTAAACTTGGTGGAGGTTTTCTAGATCTTTCATTACTAAACCATGTAACATCATCAGTGCAGATATTGATTTAAAGAAACTGAAAGAAAACTTGCTCTCTTTCTCTGTTTGTGCACCTCAAATGAAACTGTGGTTTCATGCAACTGTGGTTTCATTCATGAAGAATGCAACTTCTATCAAATGGAAATCTGTAAAAAGCTTTGTGAAACAGATCTAGATCTACATTCCAAAATTGGGCAGGAACAGTAATCTTAAGGGGTGGAATCATAAATTTAAGGGATGAAATTTTATTTATTGAATTTATATGGCTACCCATCTCACATACACAACTCTGGCAACTAACCATAAATTATGCAGTTGAATTTCCCACATTTGGGGAAACTGCAGGGGACAGTTCATTTGGAATGAAATTGATGAGCCTCATCCTTTAAAACTTCACCATTGAGGATTTTGTCCTGCTGGTAAAAGCCTTAACGCATTTGTAAGTCTTAAAGAATTTCATTTTGCCCCAAAAGGAAAAACATAAAACACGACCCAAATTTGGGGCCTAACCACATTTGGATGAGTCCCAGAAGCCAGCAATGGGGTGGTAGCCCACATGTGGACCTCAAACTCCATTTTCCATTTTCTGATTTAATATCATATGTGAACTAGTCCAGTGGTCACCAACCAATGGTCCATGGACCACTGGTAGTCCATGAGAAAATTTTGGTGGTCCGCAGAAAAATTATTTGCATTTTTTATATTGTACTAAATACTATTTATCTTTTTTTAAAAAGCACATTAGTGGTCTGCGGGATTTAAAATTATGAATTTAGTGGTCCCTGAGGTCCGAAAGGTTGGTGACCCCTGAACTAGTCCATTAATTTGGGGCACAGGTATTATATTAAGGCAAACTTTACTACTTCTCTTTCTTAACAAAGTAATCTTATAAAAGGAACAAAGTGATCATTTGTAGCATACCATGTTGGTCTTGGTCTGTTCAAGTAATCTTGTATCGTAGGTCCTGAAGACGGAGCAGGACCTCGTGATCTAGCCATTGCTATGGGATTCATATATGCCTTAAATATGACAAAGAAAGAATGAGAGAACCTTAAATTATTCCAATCTGAAATCCTTAAAAATAGCTTCTTTTAATTTTCAAAAATGATATATTGTCATTTAGCCCATCTACATAAATTACCAAGTTGATAGAATTTTTAATGTGTTGGAAAGCAACATTATTGAGACAATATATTTTGATAGCTTCACTTTTTGGTGAAGTATCCTCCTTCCTCTCCAACTGTTATATAGCTTTTTATATTTACTGTCAAATTTTTATATATAAATAAAATGAAATATATTTATATAAGTAAAAAAAACTCTCAGTGATTAATGAAATATACTAAATCTCGTATGGTTACGGCACTTGGAGATGGGGAGGCAGTATGCTGGGACATTTCTTACTCTTAATTTGCCTCAGCAAAAGCTGTGTGCAATTGGACTATGGGAAATCATTCTGCTAAAAAAAAATTGCATGGAACTAACACAGAGGATCATCTTAGGCTGTAATATTTAACATCTTATGAGAGGATAGCAACAAAATAAATATCCTTATGATAACATTAAGACTAATAAATTGATCACTAAGCTTGCTACGAGAATAAGGTATAAGAGAGAGAATGAATGTTGTGGCTCCATTTCCTTTCACTATGTTACTACATCCATTTTTGATTACCTTTTAAAAACAAGTTACACGCTTAAAACATGGAACCTAATTAAATATAGTATCTTATATATGAAATGAAAGCTGGGGTGGAGATGACTGATTTCTTATAGCATAAAATGAGAGGGGTGTAGACAACCACTCCTGTATCATTACCTCCTTTTCAAATCTCTGACATATTTCCTATCTCCCTATGCAATCCCAAACATATATTTTCATTGTTAGAAACCTTCAACGAAGAACAGTTTGTAGTAAATAAAAGAACAGAAAATATTCAATATTGCCATCTCTTAATCTATTTTTTTAATTAAAAATACATAAAAGAACGATTAGCATATTAATTTTTAATGAAGCTATTGTATGTAAATGCAATCTTGGAAACATACATTTATGTTGTATATCTGACCTAGACATGCATATCTAGGGCATACTATTAGGTACATATTTAATCTGTAGGTTACCATAAAACTTATGAGAAATTACCCTTTTTTCTATCAATGCTATTACTTTACCCATAAGGCATTCATTATTTAATATAGACATTATTGTTTCCTATGTACATTGTCAACATTCAGCATGTTTGACCTACTAGTCATATAATATGAGTAGTTTCTGGATTTTACATAACTGGATTGTCCTATGGGCCTTAGTAAGCAATCAAGGAATTGAAACATCAAGCTCATCCCAACTCTCTTTGGGGAGTTTCTTTGCTTTCTATTTTTTTTTTCACCTTTTTTCTGGCTTAAATAAAATAGCCTCAAAGTGACCCTTTAAAGCTAATATATAAACAAACAATTGAAATTTTATTTTAGGCAGAATTTTACTTATACAAAATGAGTAATCAGGCTGCCTATAAAACATCTCATTTATAATATTAGCATACACATCTTTGTTTTAAAGTGGCCTGTTTTATAATGGATTTATTACTGCCTGCATTTATTTATTTTTAAAGGTTATTCATAGTGAGAAATAAGAAACTTCCCCCCAGTTTTAACATTTCACTGAGAGTGTACTAAATTTCTAAGTGCTTTTCTGGTCCTAAGAGCAACAAATTATCATCCAATGCAATGCAGTTTTTATTTAGGACAAATATAATTAGTCATTTCTATGTCTTCAGTGTATTCTTAGGAATTTAACAAAAGCAGGAAGCATAGTCTCTTCAAACTGACAAATAAGGATGAACACTTTTTTTTCCTAAAAAGCACAGCTCAATAGACAGAAGCCTTTAGCACTTTTAGTTTTCAACCACTCTTTTGGATAGATCTTACTTCTCTATCTATAAGTGTGTCCCTCGAGTCTACCTAAACAATATACATTTTCATGTGATTATTAACTCATCTTAAAGCACAAAACAAAACAAAAACCACCAAGACGAAAAACAATGAACGTAAGTTTTGAAATACAAAAACCGGGACTCAGATTAATTTATAATTAAGGACCTAATGCTGAGAAACATACACACACACTCCATACAAGATCAGACAATGTCCTTATTAAAAAATATACCAGGTTACTTTTCAATCTCATCACATAATTGAGATGAAAAATTCACATGTACAGAGGGGCCCAACTTACTACTTTGCTTTCATGACAGAGGGAGAAATGTTTCATGTGTAAAGCCCAAAAAAACCCCTCTCTCTGACACCCACCTTTCCCATTCAAACGACTACCAAGCCCATGACAATCAGAACTATTTTTAGTAGCTCACCCCTTTTGTCAATGCAATAAGGAAAGGTCTGCAGGATGTCTGTGACAGACACTGGCTGTCCCCCACGTATACTCCGCCCCAACCCCACCCACCCCCCAACTTCAAAGGTGGTCGCATAACCACCGCCTGCCTTCTGAGTCCTTCATCCCAACCCAGGCCAGTAGGAAAGGCACCCCTTCTTCGAAACCTTTGCCGTTTCGATCGCGCTTCTAAGGAGAGAGACTTAGCTTACGCACCACCCGGTTATCCCTCTTCCCCATGGCTGGCAGGAATCCTGGAACCCCAGCGACGAAAACCAAACCGGCCTAGCTGGAGCCCCTTTCTCTGCTCCCGTCAAGTTTTTAACATCGGATACTACGGAGCATGCTCAGTGATACCGATCATGCTCAGTGGCAGCCATTGAAGCCACTTGCCCTTCCTTGTTTGCCCTCACGAGGAGAACGAAAGGGATGTAAGAAAGAAGTCGGCGTTTAGTTGTGTGCTGCTGTAGTATGATTTTCTTCCCTTTTTAAAAAATACTTACTTCGAAGCTAACCTTTAAATAGTCAAAATATTGTATGGGGTAAATATAGGAGAGTGAATGCGACCGCAATAAGGCGAGAGAGCCCCTCGGTTGTTAAAATTGTGGGCGTAGGACGCAATGTTCATTTGTTCTCGTTCTGTTTTGTTTTGTTTTATTCGCGGGAGATTTAAAATAGAGCTCAGATCTGTAAAGTGAACATTTCCTATGACGCTGGATGTAAAATAATAAAAATGTTTACGTAAAAAGCACGGACCGTATCACATCATTTATCTTTGTAATGAGGTATAGGTAAAAATAATTCAATAGAGTAAGGATGTGGGAATAAGTAAACAAGTTGAGCTGTGAGAAAAACTTATAGCAGTGTTTCCCAATTTAAAAATTTTAAGATGTGGGGAGTTCGTTCCCCAGAATTGCCCAGTCAGTTTATTCACTAGAGAATTCTGGGAGCTGAAGTCCACACATCTTAAAAAGTGCCAGATTTTTATATTATTAAACTCTTGGATGGCCTTGAGAACATCTTGGACTTAGTCTTAGATCTGGTCAGTCCAAACAAACCAGTGCATCATATTGTACAATCTCACTGAGAAATATTTCAATTTGCTTTTTATGTTACCTATAGTAAGCAGTGACTAATGGAGTAAAATACACAGAGACTTCTTTTTTTAACCTTTGTTATCTTTATAGATTTTATAAACAAAGGGTGGTCTTTGATTCAATAATTCATGAAATATTCTAGAGGAAATTAACTACTGCTTTGATTGATGAATGTCTCCTTAAATATACTACTGCCCCATGGCACTATTGTTAAGTTGAATGGTTACTACCTAAGCGACTGTCTCACTGGCTAGATAAGGTTTGATTCTACAAAGAAGAAAAATTAACAGTGATTTAGCATATACTCTGTGCACAATTATTAGGTGAGTATTTTGACCATATTTTATAGCAATAGCACATAGACTTTATGCATATTTTCCACCTCCAAGCTTTATAAACATGAGTGCTTAGTGGATATAAGCATATCAAGTGATGTGTAATAAGTGAGGGTGTTGTCTAAGTAGATCAACACCCTATATCAAGGTGTGCATAATTATTAGCCAGCTTCTTTTCCTCAGGCAAAATGGGCCAAAAAAGAGGTTTAACTGACACTGAAAAGTCAAAAAATGTACAAAGTCTTTCAGAGGGATGCAGCACCCTTGAAATTGCTAAGATATTGGGGCATGATCACAGAACCATCAAATGTTTCGTTATAGTCAACAGGGTTGCAAGAAACATTTTGAGAAAAAAAGACGCATATTAACTACCAAATATTTTAGAAGAATCAAATGTGAAGCTACCAGGAACCCATTACCCTCCAGTGTTGTCATATTCCAGAACTGCAGCCTACCCGGAGTGCCCAGAAGTACAAGGTGTTCAGTTCTCAGAGACCCAGCCAAGATAAGGAAGGCTGAAACCCAACAACCACTGAACAAGACACATAAACTGAAATGGCAAGACTGGGCCAAGAAATATCTGAAGACAGATTTTTCAAAGGTTTTATGGATTGATGAGATGAGAGTGACTCTTGATGGACCAGATGGATGGGCCCATGGCTGGATCACTAATGGGCACAGAGCTCCACTTCGACTCAGACGCCAGCAAAGTAAAGGTGGGATATTGGTATGGGCTGGTATTATTAAATAAGAGCTAGTTGCAGAGGTGGGATTCAGCAGGTTCTGACCAGTTCTGGAGAACCGGCAGCAGAAATTTTGAGTAGAACTGGTAGCAGAAATTTTGAGTAGTTCAGAGAACTGGTAAATACCACCTCCCGCCCCCATCTATTCTCTGCCTCCCGAGTCCCAGCTGATCGGGAGGAAATGGGGATTTTGCAGTAACCTTCCTCTGGAGTGGGGTGGGAATGGAGATTTTACAGTATCCTTCCCCTGCCATGCCCACCAAGCCACGCCCACAGAACCGGTAGTAAAAATATTTGAATCCCACCATTGTAGTTGGACCTTTTTGGGTTGAAGATAGCCACAAAATCAATTCCCAAACCTACTGCCAGTTTTGAGAAGACACTTTCTTCAAACAGTGATACAAAAAAAGTCTGCATCTTTCAAGAAGACTATGAGTTTTATGCAGGACAATGCTCCATCACATGCACTGAAGTGGTCCCCTGCATGGCTAGTCAGTAAAAACCTTAAAAATAAAAGAATAATGACATGGCCCCCTCCCTCACCTGACCTAAACTCTATTGGGAACTTGTGGGCCCTTCTTAAATGGGAGATTCGGTGAAGAAAAACAGTTCATCTCTCTGAACAGTGTCTGGAAGACTGTGGTTGCTGCTGCACAAAAAATTGATCCTCAAAAGATCAAGAAACTGACAGATTCCATAAATGGAAGGCTTATGACTGTTATTGAAAAGAAGGATGGCTATATTGGTCTCTTTTTTTAAAAAAATGTCAGAAATGTTTATTTCTACATTTTGAGTTGTTTATTATTCTCACATTAACGGATGCAAATAAACAAGTGCGATGGGCAAATTTTCATTTTTTATTTAGTTGCATAATTTTGCAGTTGCCCAATAATAGTGCGCACATACGGTAATAGTTGCCCAATAATTGTGTGCACACTGATATTCTCCTAAGAAAGCCAAAACCTCACTTTTATTTTCTTAAATATTTAGGTTTGAGATTTACTAACATTTTGAATTGACTGAGAGCACTGTAGTTGTTCAATAAAAAATAATAATCCTCTAAAATACAACTTGCCTAATAATTGTGCAAACAGTGTATTCTTCATGTGTCTTGTGAGCACTGTCTGCCTTTGGCATGGATAAAACTCAGCCTGAATTGAAGCAGAGGACTTAAGAGTTTGACATTTAAACTGAATCAGTTTCCCATCTTTTCTACGGTGTAATCTCATGCACATATCTTGACTATCTTGAGTTTTAACACCATATACTGTGTTTCCCCGAAAATAAGACAGGGCCTTATATTTTTTTGAACCCCAAAATATGGCCTTGGCCTTATTATCGGGGGGAGGCCTTATTATTTTGGGGGTGGAGTAGGCGGCGAGCGTGGGACTGGATGTCCCATCGCCGCTGCCTCCCCTCCCTGTTCTTCGAGCCGGCCGAGCAGCTGGCCCACCGCCACCGCCTCATAGAGCAGGACTCTGCAAGGCTTGTTGTCCTGTTGCATGCACGAACTGCAAGACTGCCGCGAGCTTCATCTTACCGGCACAGCTGGGGTCCTGCTGCCGTTCGTGCATGCAACGGCACTAGCCTTGCAGAGTCCTGCTCCACAAGGCAGCGGCGGTGGCGTGACGAGTCTCATACTCATTTCTGGCAGGTGGGACATGTTGGGCCGCGAGATGCGCGTCCTACCTGACACTTGTAGCTCTGTCACGTTCCTCGGCATTGTGTCCAGAGAAGCCCATTGTAAAAGAAAACTTCCCACGAGTTCAATCAAACTTCTCGAACTCAGATAAGTTTTCTTTTACAATGGGCTTCTCTGAACCAACACCAAGGAATGCGACGGAGCTACAAGTGTCAGGTAGGATGCACGTCTCACAGTGGGGTGCAATTTGGGAGTGGCAGGTTGGGCAGGGTGGGGTGGGCCGTGAGACACGCGTCCCACCTGGGACTTGTCCTGCTCCACAAGGCAGCGGCGGTGGCGTGACGAGTCTCATAGAGACTCATTTCTGGCAGGTGGGACATGTTGGGCCGCGAGATGCGCGTCCTACCTGACACTTGTAGCTCCGTCATGTTCCTCAGCACTATGTCCAGAGAAGCCCATTGTAAAAGATTTTTAAAAGCTTTAGTTACCTGGCAAGTAGTATCTGTATTTTATTTGGAAACCATTCAATACACTCAGCACTTTCAAAAATTACATAAAAGTTCCATTTATTACCTTGATGCTGATAAAATTCATTCCACTCTCTTGGGCAAATACACTTGCTAATAACATTTTTCCTGTTCTTGGAGCCCCATATAGCAATAGCACTTAGACTTTTATACCACTTCACAGTGCTTTACAGCCTCTCTAAGTGATTTTACAGAGTGAGCATATTGCCCCAAACAATCTTGGTAAGACATATAGTAAGTTTACTGTTTTTAGCCATATGGGCAGATTGGCAAATAATTCTGGACTCTGGATATAGAACATATCAGAAATATTGTCTGCTTTAAAAAAAAATAAAACTCTGCTTAACACTCATTTGATTCTTGTTGCTGTGTTTCTGTGTGTTGCTAGATTATGTCCTAATTATCAATAGAATTAGCATAACAATCTTCACAATAACAATTCTGGAAAAAATGAAAGTTCTTTTAAACAACTAGGACTCGTGTTAAATTATATTTCTTTCAAATATAACCAAAACATTTTTTTGCTTTCCTCTGATAACTGTTTTTTTGCAGTTAATGTGACCCAAAGGTGCTTTTTCAGGAGGCAACTGGAATTTATTTTTTCTTTGAAGACATTTCACTTCTCATCCAAGAAGCTTCTTCAGCTCTGACAGGATAGTGGAAAAATGGAAGGATTTATTTTCCTTGCAGACAGCTAGTCATTTGCATCCTTTTAGAGGGTCGTTGAAGCACTTGGAGGTTTATCAATGTCCTCAGGATCACCTGAGTAGTGCTCCTGGTTCCTGTAGCCTGCAGTTTTTTCTGTGGAAATCCATTCATACTCCCACACCATTCAGAGTGTTCATCCCAAATTGTATACCTAAAAGTCTATAAGATTCTCCGTCATTTGGGTTTGGTTCCATCCAATCCAATACAGGTTAATTCTCCCAAGAAACTTTCACAACTTGATTCTATGAATTTCAAAGAAAACAAATTTATATTAAACAAACAGGGTATTTCATGTAAGTGGACAAATATGTACATATAGACCAGGTCCAAGCAGAGTGGGCTTTTTGTAAACTTAGGGTGTCCAGGTCTAATAAATTCAATATTTCCAGATATAGAGAAAGCCCTTTAAGTATCGATCTGAGGGCTCCAATCAAATTGGTATAACACATTTCCATATGTGTTTAAATTTGACCTGTGAGTCTCCGAGTTCGTAATTTTTTCCCATTGTTCTTCCTCAATCCCAGCATCATCTAGTATAGCAACATCAATGATGTTTTTTCTTTTCAGTAACTGATCAGTAACAGATCAGGCATCTATTAAGATAAATGTCAATTTGGATCTTTTTCAGATTTGGATCTGTTCCATAAGATTTGAATTGTTTTAATAGATTAACAAATCTTAACCCACTCATTATTAGTAGTATTTTATCCCAGCTTTTTAGCATATAACTCAAACATATCTAACACCTTCCTCCTCCTATTTTTTTTGCAACAGCAAGTGTGACTGACCCGGAGTCATCAAGCATCCCTCTATTTATAAAATACCCAGGGTTTGAATTTTATATTTTTTCCTGCTTTTCTGGGCTAATAGAGTTCATGCTGCTCATTTTTCAGCCTTGGATATAGCGGACACCTGCAAATTTTTCAGTCTTGGAAGTGGAAATAGCTATATCATATTTTACTGATAGTTCTGTCTGGTTTTAGGTTTCTTAATTTTGCCAGCGTCAGCCTTTACAAGACCAGTTCCAGTCCTCAGTGATCTGGAAAGCAGCAGCTTTTTGGGAGGTCCAAAGGCCTGACTCTTCCCACAAGCACTGAACTAATGTAGTGGGGCCAAGGGTCAGTAGTTTGATGGTCTTGAGTTTGTAAATTTCAGCTTTAGTTCTTTATTTTAAGAAACTTTATAAAGCTAATGCAGAACACAGCCCACCCATGATATTACACTGCACTAAGATGCCATCTCATGGATATTACAAGGTATTTTTCCAAATGATATAAAAGTAGCTTTTAACAGTGTTTGCTACAATAAGAAAAAAATCAATAGGCCTTATGGGGGTGGGGAGATAAAAAATATGCTATATCAAATTTAAAACTACCGTTTCTTTAATAGCTGTAGAAAGTCAGATTATTCTCAGTACTGCAATGCTTGAAAAATATAACAATGAAACACCACCTTCTCCTTCATGACGTTTGATCATATGCAAGTAATCCCCAGTGGGCGCCAGCACCTACTATTGGCAGATTTTTAAAACAAAATGCTCAAAGATCAGGTGAGTGATTAGATGGGAGTGCATCACGACATCCTATGTCAGATGATACTGAACATCCTCAGAAAAAAGGCAAAAACATATCATTTCTGCCATATGTCAAGAAATCTCCATAAGCACAGCTGCAAATCTCTTTTTGGGCTCTAGCGATTAAACTGTTTTTACGTAGCATAGCTAATGAAGAGGATAAGGGTCATCCTGCTTGAGTAGGGGGTTCGTAAATTAGGTTTTTTATACTATCTGCAGCCAGAGTCCCCTTCCGTGGCTCTAAGGTGCTAATAGCCCCATACTTGAATATAGAAAGACGTTACCAAGAACAGCATGCTATAAATGTGAATGGACACTTGAACGTCAGTAATCATGAAACATAGATCGAGCACTGGGCACCGTGAAAAAGATCGCGATCCCGGAATGGAGATCGGTAGCCACCTTCCTGAATTCCTCTACCTGCTGCAGTCGAAGGTAGGAAGCCAGCCCAGGTGGCAAATGTAGAAAGCAGTTCATGAGGCCCCTGAAGGAGACGTTCGCCGCGGATATTTGAATTCTCTTCCCCTCCCCCCCTCCTCCCCCATCCACGGCCATGTACAACAACAACAGAAAGACGCGACTTTTGACTGTCATCAGACTGGCGGAACTATTGTTCCGGCTTCCGCCTCCCTACCGGGCCCTTTTTGGGGGGGAGAAGCCTAATATCATTGGACGCCGTACCGTTTTCCGCTGCTGTGATTGGATAAAGTGCCACGGCTCCGCTTCGTTCCCTCGCCGGGTTCTTCATCTATTTGCTCCCGCCTTTCCTTTGAGTGGCCATCGGTGCTTGCGGAGGGGCTGGGGGAAAAAAAGGAGGGGGGACTTGGATGACGGTTTGAAGAGGCGACAGACGTTAGGGAAGTGAAGATGGCGGCGGTTGATGGTGGTGAAGGCGATTGCGAGGACGAGGTTGGTGGCGTCTGTCGGCATCACGCACAACAGACGATACGTGCATTGCGCGCTAAGTATCGTGAAGGCCACGAGCCGTGAAGGTAAATGAGAAAGAGATATCTAGAATAGAATAACTTTATTGTCACTTTGAATGTACACTAATCGGCATACATTAAAATGATATTTCGTTGCTTACAACTCTCAAAGGGTCGCCACCTCCCATATACTAATATACACTATATAAACATGACACAATGCATAATTTGGCATACATCCACGTATATTCTATGACACAGAGAAATAACACAGTCTAGTATCGATTTGTACGTGTATATGGCGAGAGAAAACAAATCTTGTGAGTTTATCAGACAGATGGCATAGGGAACAAAGCTGTTACAAATCTGGAAGTCCTGCTAGAAATACTTTGAAATCTCCTGCCAGAGGAGAGCAACAGAAACAGACCGTGAAGTGGGTGTGAGGGGTCTCTAACAATGCTTTGAGCTCTAAGCACATAGTTTTATATAAAACTCAGCAATCTTTAATTTCTAAACTTATCTATATTCTTTTACCTACTACCTATGGTTTTTTCCACTAACTTTTTAAATGTCATTTTACCTGATATTAGTTTTCTTTTTCCCTTTACTTGTTTGGTTTGCTTTTAACTCTGTAACTTTTTTTGGTCTCAGAGTATTAATATAGTCTAATGAATCAAAAATATGATTGCTTAGGTTCATTCACCAAACTAAGCCAAAATCAAACAAGTCATACATGTGGTCCTCAACTAATAACCATTTGTGTAGCAACCATTCAAACTTATAACTTTCTGAAAAAAGTTGCTTATGATTGGTCCTCACAATTATGACTATCACAGCATTCCCCAGAGATCCGAATTATCCCCACCTTGCTGGCCTTTTGAAAAGCCACTAAGACATGGCTCTTCCTGCAGGCGGGGTGATTAGAGACCATTTAATATCTTAGGTCTCCCCCATGAATGTATGGTTTGAATGTTTTTTTAAAAAAATTAAACTGTTATTATTTTTTATTGACACTGTTGTTTTTTAGTTATTCTTTACATGTTGTACGCCGCCCTGAGTCCCCAGGGAGTAGGGCGGCATATAAGAACACATAATTAATTAATTAATAATAAATAAATCCCACACACATGATAAAAATTTGGATGTTTTATAACTGGCATGTATTTATGATGTTTGCACCATTCCAGGATCATGTGATTGCCATTTGCGATCATAGCCAGCTGCTGTCAAGAAAGTCAATGGGGAAGGCCAGATTTGCATTAACGACCATGTGATTCACTTACCGACTTCAGTGTTAACAACTGTAGCAAAAAAAGGTAATAAAATCAGGTGCAATTAACTTAGAAATTGCCTTGCTTAGCAGTGGAAATTCTGATCCCAATTGTGTTCATAGGTAGAGGACTACCTTTGATGAACTTGATTATTAATGCTAAATTGCCAAACTTCTGACACATTCCTTTAAAATTGTTATACTGTATTACTGTAAACAATTAATTTCAGAATGGCTCCTCTACATATATTAAAGTGTTATTAAAGTGATTTTGTTTTTTAGGTTTATACTGTCAATTTAGAGCAGGGGTGTCAAACTCAAGGCCCAGGGGCCAGATCCAGCCCGTGGGGTGCTTAGATCCGGCCTGCAGGGTCCTGGAAACAGCAAAGGACTGGCCCTTGATGCCTCTGCAAGCAAAAACGGAGTTCGGAGGGCCAAAGGTGGCCCGTCCAAGCTCTGTTTTTGCTGGCAGAGGGTTGCAGGAAGCCATCACAGCCGAAAATAGACCTCAGGAGCCTGTTTTCACTGGCAGTGCGCTCAGGTCACCCCGACACAAGTGACATCGAGCTGGCCATGCCCACCTGGCCCTGCCCCCCCCCCCCGAGGTCAAACGCAACCCTGATGCGGCCCTCAATGAAATCGAGTTTGACACCCCTGATTTAAAGTTCCAATATTTGTTAATCCAAGGTGTTCCTGTATTGGAAGTTATAAAGGAATTAATTGAACTTTTTGCATTAAACGATACCATCAAGCAGTATAATGGCTATCCATCAGAAGAATTTATTGAAGTGTACCTAATCAAGCTTTTAAAAATACAGAGTGCAAAGTAGTAAATATTGTTTTTGTTGTGCCTACAATCCCTATTTATTTAATATTGAAGCTTCTTTCATATGTCAATTTTATGTAGACCACAACAATTATCTTTAAAATGTCAAAATTGAACTTACTGGATTTAAAGAGAACTTAACTTCAACAAGATTGAGTTGTCTTAACATTGAGTATCATGTCTCTCTTTTAGGGCAGCCAAAAGAAAACTAGGTGAGCAGAATTTTTTGGCAGTTTGCTACATCGATGCTATGCTCCAGAATTTGAAAGTGTTCAAGAGACCAGAGAAAAACTAACAGAGACAGACGAAAATACATAGCAAAAGCAATCAATTGCAAAGGTTTGTGGCTTTTATTATTTTTAATTAATAAATGGCAAGAGCATACAACTTTTGTAATTTCCCCAAAAATCCAATATTAGTTTGCCAAGAGTGTTATCAGAAGCTAAACTCAACTCAATGAGAACTTTACATTTACTCTTTAAAAAGTTATATTATTTGCTTTTATATTCTAATTAAGAATCCCTTTGCATTATTTCCACTCTAAATAGCTTGACATGGAAAAAATTAAAAGGTTGGGAGCAAACAAAAAACATTGTCTGTCTATGGCAGGGGTGTCAAACTTGATTTCATTGAGGGCCACAGCAGGGCTGTGTTTACCTCAGGCTGGAATGGGTGTGGCCAGGGTGGGTGTGGTCAGCTTGACATCACTCACATCGGGGGACGCCTGTGATGGCCCAAGCACTCTGCCAGCGAAAATAGGCTCCTGAGCTCCGTTTTTGGTTGTGCGTGTGGCCTTCCCGAACTCCATTTTTGCTGGCAGAGGCACCGAGGGCTCACTGTTTCCAGGGCAGCCCTGCAGGCCAGATCTAAGCATCCCCTGGGCCAGATTAAGCTCCCAGGCCTTGAGTTTGGCACCCCTGGTCTATAGGATTTAGTTTGGGTTAGATATAATTAATTTTCCTTTTTTTTTCTTAGTTTATGTATTTAATTTCTTTTGCTTATTATTCCATTGTACATTTTTGCACAACTCCAAAAAAACCCAAACAAACCCAGAATGTAATTTGTTAGAATAATCCAATTCTTTGAAAATGTATATAGAATTATCATACTTAAAGCATAGTAGAACAAAGATGGTTTGGAAGTAATTTTTCTGTAACTATCATTGAAACAATTTTTCTTACTGCCCATCAAATAAATCCTGCTCTCTGTTTTCTATCATGAAAAACTATGAACAAAATTGAAGTTCACTTCAAAAATGCCTTTGTTTACTATGCACTAACAATACATTGGTTTTTTGTGTTTTAAGAGCACTGGAGACAAAACAGGATTGTCGTATACGTTCTTCAAAGATCATGTAGTTGGATCGTGGATCAAGGGCATCTAAGACAGCCATTAGCAAATGGAATCCAGCAACATATACCCAGGACCCCATCTCCCTTCCTGTTGCACATTATTACTGAAACATATTACATCTCCTTCAGAACAGCATTGCCAGAGACTCTTAGTAGGAACCCACTATTCTCATCACTGTGCTACAAAATCAGCATGCTTTTGCCAAAAGATAAGAATGGATAAGAAACAGCAGCAAAGAGTACGTAACACATTGGCTTGCTGGAACCTAGAAAGAACTCTGTGTGATGAAGATCTTGGAAGATTCATGCCCCGAACTGTTCAACTTCAGGAACGAAAGAGATGAAGATAATAAACTTGCCCTTTGGGAAGAGAGCCTAATGCTCAAGAAATTACTTTTGGCTCAAGGCTACCAGAAATACCTAAAATAGATGTGGATGATCATTCACTGAACACTGCAGCAATCTTAATTCATAAAGACTAAAGAAGGTGGGCTAATAATTTTTCAATCAGTGCTGTGAAAGTATGTAGTTCTAACATCACATAGATTTGCGTATATTAATTATTTATATGCTGCCTCTGTCTGAGACTTGACAACACAATAAAAGTAATGAAACAGTAATCCCAAAATGGAGTAATCCCCAAAGTTGTAACATCACATTATAACATCTCATAAATATATTTCAACCACCAAGCAGCTGAAACCAATCCTAAAATCAGACATCCCCTAAGTAACTTCTCCAATGCCTCTGCAAAAGAAGATTATAGTCTTTTGTGTTTGAATCAAAGTTTCTGATATAATGTGTAGATCCACTATTCAAATCTTACTGAATCTCAAGTTCCTGGAAAATTTTAAAAAGCAATTCTAGTTTCAACCAAAATATAGACATTTCATAACTAGTAAACAGTGTATAGAATGACATACACTTAATAAAGATCTTAATTTTATTTATTTTATTTATTTATTTGGTATTCTTATATGCCGCCCAACTCCCGGAGGACTCAGGGCGGCGTACAACAGAGAAAAATACAGAATAACCAATTCATAAATAATATTTAAAAACAATATAAAAGTTAAAAGACTCAATATTTGAAATCAACCCAACAGGCATTCAACAACCATACATACTTGGGGGTGAGCTCGAGTGGATTAAGCTCTACCCCCAGCCTGCAAGAAGAGTTGTGCTATGTTCTCCCTCCTTTTTAAAGTAAAGTAAAGTAAAGTGCTATTAAAAGCAAAATGGGTTGGACATGGTTAGTGCTTAGATGGAAGGTCACAGGGGAGGGTTCTAACTTACCTCGCTGCCGCTTCGCTTCCTCCCGCGCCACATGGCCGTGCCTTGTGGCCACACGTGTGCTTCACACACGTGCACATGCGCAGTACCAAAAAATAAAATCCCCCCCCCAAAAGCCAAAAACAAGATGGCGATGCATGCATAGTGCCAGAAACTCGCTTCTGCGCATGTGCAGGGGAAAAAAAACCAGAAATTTTTTTTTAAAGAAAGATGGCGGCTTCCATAGACTGGCACCAACAGAACCGGTTCCTTGACATCATTGTGACATCACCAGTGGCTTGCTACCGGTTCAGGCAAACCGGGAGGAACCCAACTCTGGAAGGTCACTAGAAAATACTAAAGCTATGGGTTAGACCAAAGGTCAGCAACCCGCAGCTCCGGAACCGCATGCGGCTCTTTGGGCCCCCTGCTATGGCTACCTGTCCCATCATTGGCTGGCCTCGCCCTCCCCTCCGTCACCTGGCCTGAGAAGGTAAGGGCGATTGCGTGAATGGAGAAGCGGCCGGGGCTGATTCTCTGGCGCTGGTTGAGGGACATAGCCACCCCCGGCCGAGGCTTCTCTTTGGGCGATCCTTCCCCCCTCTCACGACTCCCTGGCTGGCTGGCGGGGCCAGGAGTGTGTGCATGCGCGGGGAGACCCTCAAGCGAGCGCCAAAGCGCAGCAAAGGAGCACTCGGAGGGCGGGTGGCTGCTTGCTTAAGCAAGGTCTTTGGATGCAGCTTCTCTCCTGCCCTAAGGATCTGGCCATTGCCTTGCTGTGTCCTGTCCCCCCCCCCACAGCTCTTTGACCAAGCGGGGTGGGCGTAAATTTCAACCCGAAGTGGCAGGAAGTGAAGGCTGCCTTCGCTCCAGCAACCCTCCTCCACTCATGCGGGGTGGGGGGAGCATGGCAAGGCGATGGTCGGATACTTAGGACAGGAGAGAAGCGGCCTGTACCTGCCTTCACTCCACATTTGCGTGTAAGGCAGCCTTTGCTTCCTGCCACTTTGGGCTGGAGCTCATGTCCTCCCTACTCGGCCGAAGAGCTGTGGGGCAGAGGGAACAGGACGGAACATGGCAAGGTAATGGCCGGATCCTTAGGGGAGGAGAGAAGCTGTGTCCAAAGAGCCTCCTTAAGTGAGCAGCCACTCGCCATCTGCATGCACCTTGAGGGTCTCCCTGCGCATGCCACAGCCAACGAGGCAGTCACGAGAAGGGGATGAGGGTCGCCCAAAGAGAAGTCCGGAGTGGCGATCGTTCCTCAGCATACAGAGAGAGTAGGGGGGAGAAAGAGAGAAATGGGAGAAAGAGAGGAGGGAGGGAGAGGAGGGGGAGAGAGATGGGTGGGGAGGAAGGGAGAGAGGGAGGGAGAGATGGGGAGAGGGAAAGAGAAAGAAAGATGAGAGGGAGGGAGGGAGAGGGGGGGGAGAAAGAGATGGAGGGGGGAGAGAGATACATTTTTCTCATAGAAAAGAAGACAGAGCCACAAAACCTGGGTAGGCATAGCTGGAGGGTCATGTGACTCTGGGAGTGATGTCAAGTTAGCAACACCCACCCAAGTTTTGTGGCTCCGAGTGTTTTGTTTTCTCTGGGAAACTGGTCTAAATGGCTCTGAGATTTTAAGGTTGCTGACCCCTGGATTAGACTGAAAAGTTGAAAAATATCCCAGAAATCAATAGCAAATCATTTCCATATTTACATATGAAAGTGCCATGGAGTAAAACTCAACTTCAAGAATGTCATATTTTACACCATATGTTACAGTGCCCAGTTACAGTGTACTACATATATTTTACTAGAGCTCTGGCTATTTGTTACATATTGCTATTATGTGGAGACATTAAAAAGGCCAAATGATACAGTATCCCAAATATTACAATGATCAAATAATAGTATCAACAGAACTCATTATGCAGGAGAACAAATCCTATTCAAGGCTTAACAGTTATTGAACCATGTTAAATAAACTGGAACAATTTGGCCTTTTGTGCAATTTTCAAACTTCATGAATTACCCAATATAGAAATGTTTTTAAAATTCTTCTTCTGAAATATCTTTTCAAAAATATTTTAAAATACACTAATTTATGAGCATTTATTTAATCTCACTTCTATCCATAAGCATGTCATTTGTCATTCCAAATGTCACATATAGAATATTGTGAAATGATATTGCACAATTGTGAATTGCAATCTAATTTAATAATAGCTTTTATTGTCATTGTACATCCTGGCCCAGATGTAAAGGCAAAGGCAGTTGTAGGCCGGACCAGGAGGTTCCAGTGCTTTTTATTATTTATGCTTCCAGAAAGATAAAACCTGGCTTTGATGCTCTGAATTGGCTCATTCTGGTTTTCCCTAAGGAGGAATCCCAGGTCAGATGGGAGAGGCAGAAAATAAGGAGCTCTAATGCCCCTTGCTCGATCTTTTGATCCTTCTGACAAGGAAAGTCAATGGGAAAGACAGATTCACTTAACAACCATATTATTAACAACTGCAGCAATTCACATACCATGTTTACCCGAAAATAAGACCCTGTCTTATATTTTTTTGAACCCTGAAATAAGCGCTTAGCCTTATTGCCATGCACTCAAAAGCCCGATTGGGCTTATTATCAGGGGATGTCTTATTTTGGGGAAAACAAGGTAGCAAATTTCATTTAACTCTCTCAATTAGCAACAGACATTTTGGGCTCAATTGTGGTTATAAATTGATGACTCTAATTAGGAAAAAGCAATATATTTTACATTTTCAACACAGGCTTTGTGCAGACTTGATTTTTAAAAGACCAAGAAAGCTCCTAAGGTATGATGCAGGCAAGAAAAGTTTTAGTGGCCTCTGCCATCGTGGAGATGTGTCAGTCCTCATCTGCTTTTCCATCTCATTAGATATTTGGTCTCCAGTAATTTGGGGGAGGGGGAGGCTACTTCTGATTATTTTCTTGCCCTTGGATAGCATTTTGAGGTGTTGGGAGTGTTACTTCAGAAGCGGAGAGGCCTGTTACAAGCTGGGAGCTTATTTCAGAATCTGCTAGTGTGCCGCCCTCTTGTGTCCTAGACAATTAAATATTTCTCACCTACTCAGTTTTTGTTCAAAACATTTACAGCCTTCCAGGATCTCCCCTGTAGTTTGAGATTGAGTTCCTTGTTCTTATGCTGGAGTTCTTCTCTTCCTGACAATAGAGCAGAAATCATCATAGTCATTGTGTAAAATATCAAGACAGAGTGAAATTATCCCATTAGGTTTTTTTTTTTACTTGAAACATTGAAGCATAAAAGTATCCTGATGTTGTTCCTGGGATCTATTGGAGCCACTCTTTCGGTCACCGCCTTGAGTGCACCTATCACTGCTGGGACTACTTTGACTTTACTTTCCACAACCTGTCCAGTTCTTCCTACAGGGCCTGGTACTTTTCCAATTTCTTCTACTACTTCTTCCTGAGGTTGCTGTCACTTGGCATTGCTTGGCACAACTGTCTTCTGATCTTTTCTGTTACCACATATTGGCCAGTGCCTGCCCGCCTGCCTGAATCTGGAGATCTCGTATGATCCTAACCCTCTTATTTTCCACAAACTTTAGTGGGATCTCCCATTTAAACTTAGGAGGGTCTAAGCAATATTTTGTGCAGATGTTCCTATAGGTTGTGTCATTAAGTGTACTGTTCCTGCCTGCATCTCGGGTTCATCCCAGATATTGACCCCTTCAACCCACTGGTGATGGTCAATATTGTCTGAAGGCCCTCTGGCAATTGGAGGGAATAAAGACATCTGGAGATAGATAGATAGATAGATAGATAGATAGATAGATAGATAGATAGATAGATAGATAGATAGATAGATAGATAGATAGATAGATAGATAGATAGAAAGGGTAGAAGGGTAGATGGGTAGGTAGGTAGGTAGGTAGGTAGGTAGGTAGGTAGATAGATAGATAGATAGATAGATAGATAGATAGATAGATAGATAGATAGATAGATAGATAGATAGATAGATAGATAGATAGATAGATAGATAGATAGACAGAGACTTGGGGTTCAGCTCAGAGTGCAAGAGGAGCTGGGAAAGACCCCCAAGATCCAGGGCTTCCATTCAAAGGAGAAAGCTGTCTCTTTCCAGGCTGAGAGACTGGAAAGCAAAGAGGCAAAAGTAGAGTTTTGTGCACTGGGTGCAGCAGGTGGGCAGATAGGGAGGAGTGCACAAGGACATAACTGCCTTGCATATGAACTTAGCATGTTGTCTGAGGTCAGCAGTTTGCTTTTTCTCTGAACATGTGTGAACACAGCCAATTTATGATACCAATCAGTCTGTCTTGCATCATTCCTTAAAGATCTTGCATGCTCACAAAATTTGCAAGTTGCAGCATCTATCCTGTGCTTGTGCTAAGGTAGAATTGCTTATGAAAGTGTAAGGACTTCAGGCAAATCACCTGCAATGTAGGTCCTAAGATGACACCAAAAATTTTGATCAGGAATTCTTTATTGGAATGAAAGAAATACATTCCATTTCCTGCAAGTAGAAAGGAAGCTCCCTTTTCTCTCACTGCTTCCTTTCTACAGATTGTTTATGGGGGAGGAAACAGAGATTTTCCATCCTAGAACAATGAAGACTGCAGGAGTTTGTTGCAGGCATTAGAGATGATCTCTCTCAAAGGTTAAAGGGATCAAGTGGATCGCTGAGCTTGGTTTTTTTCCTCTCTCCCCCCCCCCAAGTCATTTAGCACTTTGATGACAATTTGTGTTCCCATTGGAGTATTTGAGGAACTTCTCTTTGTCTTCCCCCTCCAGTCCCCTCCCCTTTTTTTGGTAAAACAGACTGCCTTGAGACATCTGAGACCAGGATCTCTCTTTTAGTTTGAAATCCTTTATAGTCAAAGGTACATCCTTGCTGTGGAGTATGAGGGTGGACCCCAAGCATCCATGCACAGCTGGATAAGAGATTATGTCATAATACAAAACATTTCCTATGATGACGTTTGTCTGTGTTATATAATGTTGCTCACCAAGGACTATGTCTGAGTGAATGTCTAGGTTTTCGGGTCAGGCATCACTTTAGGAGCTCTGTCCTTGTTTTAGGCACCGAGGATCCTGGTAAGGAAACACCTCTGAGAGGATGACCCAGCAGGTTGTCTAGGGGGCATTTAAAAATTACTAAAAGTTTAATTAAAGTAAAGCTTAGAAAAAAACTAGGGAATAGCAATAGTTGAGTTTGTTTTTTATATGAAGCTTCTCATCATAATTGAAAGCTTTATACAATTCTGATCTCATATGACTAAACAAACAAGGTACTGCCGAAACTGTGGGAAAACAACTTGTTGGGCTACCTTTACAGATTAGCATTAGGGAAAAAAGTAAAAACCTTTCCCACACACTGCATCAAAAACTTTACTTCTAAAATCGTTTCAATGATGGTATGTAAGAAGAAAAAAGGCTTTAGGTTCTAAAGACTCATCATAGGGAATATTCATGGCCAGTTGTCTGTTAAGATTCTCAGTCATATAGGTCATGGTTGTCCCAAAGGTACTTTTTTTCCAAAAAGCAACTGGGTTTTCTTGGGGTTTTTTTCCTTTGAAAACATTTTGTTTCTTATCCTGAAAAACCTTGGTGGGGAAGCAAAATGTTTTCAAAGGGGAAAAAAAGACCAGCAAGTCCAGTTACCTTTTGAAAAAAGCACATTTGGAACATTCATGGCCAAATATATAGATCATTATAGATATATAATGGTGGCGCAGTGGTTATTGTGCAGTACTGCAGGCTACTTCTGCTGACTGCCGGCTGCCTGCCAAATCTCACCAGACTCAAGGTTGACTCAGCCTTCCATCCTTCCGAGGTGGGTAAAATGAGGACCCAAATTGTTGGGGGCAATATATTGACTGTAAACTGCTTAGAGAGGGCTGTAAAGCACTGTAAAGCAGTATATAAGTCTGAGTGCTATTGCTATTGCTATCCCCAGTTGTATTATCTATGTAGTGAAGAAATTAGCTTTTTCCACTGAGAAGAGCTATTACTTTTTTTTCTCAGTTTCAGGTGAAATAATTGAGCCTTCCTGGCATTTGAATCCAGTGGAATTCAGTATGGTTTAGATATGCTTTTATTACAATGGGAAATATAGGTTATGGCTTCTACAGACAATTTATCTGATGAAATTAACAGGGGAAACAAGAATATCTCCCATAGGGTGAATTTGGCTCTCTCATCAAAAATTATCCATGTCAATTATAGGATATTGATATTAGGTCTCCTGGCATCCTATCAGTTAGAAAACAAATATCAAACAATTAGTTGAAAAAAAAGGACAGTAAGAACTCCTTGATAGAATGGGCAACCTGGTACTGTCCAGAAACCGCACAATGTCTCACTTGGTTATTAAGTGAGACATATGGGAATTTTTTGTTTTAAACAGCTTAAAGCCTGGCTACCTAGGTGAATGTGTTTCTGCAGATATTGAAACCTGCAGGAGGAACCAGGTGTGCGGCTTTTTGAGACAGATCTATTAGGCAAATGGAAGATTTCCTGCATCACTTCCAGACTATTCAGCTACCACTCTCTGTCTTTAGAAAATACATGAAAGCATCTATTTCATATATACATATTTTCATTATTGTGGCTATTCCTCTAGTTCCTTTAGGACAGGAGCATTATTTGGCAATTCCAACAGTTTTCCTAAAGGATCATTCAGATTAGAGCAACTAGAGAGCAAATATATTTGAAATGCCATACTATATACTATTCCGGATAGTCTCTCAATCTTCTGGGTTTTAAAAAAAATAAACTTGTTGATGCTATTCTGCATTCTCATCTATTAATTTTTCTTCTAGTTGCTAATTGTCACAACAGTGTGATGGAAAGTGAGTTTAAGAGGAGAATGAGAAATTTCTCGAAGCGTCTCCAAGATCAGGTATGATGAGTCATCTCGTTCGTGTGCCACACTAAATGCTATTGTCAGACAAGTATGATGGCTTGTATAGAAATTTGATATAGATGGATGTATAGATAACTAGATGGATGCATAAATGAATTGACAGGCAGACAGGCAGATTGATAGTAGATGATTGATAAAACCTTGGCAAGAAACTTCAGGGCTTTCCAGAATCAAACAGAACTGGACTGAGGGGAAGAAGAAGAGCTACCCAGAATCTTTATGGGAAGTTGGGCAGCTATATGAATTGAATCAATGGAACAATGCATTTGCAGCCCTTACATCATTGTGAACATTGATTTAACACATTTAATAGGCCAGAGTAGCAAGTGGAGAGTTTACATGACTACAGAATGAGTGCTATTCATCTTTCCTCACTGTCTACTTAAAATGAAAAGGCAAAATAATCCCCCATTTTTGGGGGCACTCCAAGATAATCCAATGCTGATTAAAGTTCATAATCATAAAATGAAAAGGGAGAGAAAAATCAATCTATGCCCGTGATGGCGAACCTATGGCACGGGTGCCACAAGTGGCACGCGGAGCCATATCGGTGGGCACGCGAGCTCAGGTCCGGGCACGTGTGCACCAGGTGGCTGATTTTCGGGCCTTCTGGGCCCACTGAGAGTTGGGAAACAGGCTGTTTCCAGCCTCCAGAGGGGGTGGGGAAGGCCGTTTTCGCCCTCCCCAGGCTCCTAGAAAGGCTCTGGAGCCTGGGGAGAGCGAAAAATGGGCGTGCCATTGCATGCTGGGAGCAGGGGGGTCATGCGTGCATGTGCGGGGGTGCATGGAATTATGAGTGTGGGCACGCACACACGTGATCCCCCACATCCCCCCCTTTTTGGCACGCGAACCAAAAAAGGTTCGCCATCACTGATCTATGCCCTTTAAATATTTTAAAACATGAAGTTATATATACACACAGAGAAAGAATAACTAGAATACAGGTAATCTTTGACTTATGACCACAATTGAGCCCAAAATTTCTGTTGTTAAGTGAGACATTTATTAAGTGAGTTTTGCCCCATTTTACAAACTTTCTTGCCACAGTTGTTAAATGAATCACTGCAACTGATAAGTTAGTAATTCGGTTGTTAAGAGAATCTGGCTTTCCCATTGACTTTGCTTGTCAAAAGTTTGCAAAAGTTGATTACATGACCTTTGGATACAACAGTGGTCATAAGTTTGAGTCAGTTGCCAAGCATCTGAATTTTGATCACATGATCATGGGGATGCTACAAAGATTGTAACTGTGAAAATGGTCATGTCTGTTTTCAGTGCCGTTGTAACTTTTAAGTAAATGAACTGTTGTAAGTCGAGGGCTACCTGTACTTCAAGAACTCATCCACATTTTTGCTGTTTGAGGCTATAATACCTCAAACAGCTGGCAAACCTATGGTACGCGTGCAGGAAGTGGCACACAGAGCCATCTTTCTGGACATGTGAGCCGTCTTGCTCTTCCGGTTTCCGGTGTGCCGGCCAGCTGGTGTTCATGTGCGCGTGCCAGTGCGGTCCACTCTATCGCACTGGTAGCGGCGGTCTGGTGACGTCATGAAGAGGCTACTGACCCAGTGCGGTTGGTTGCCGGTCCCTAGGAGCCGCCATCTTTTTTTCAGAATTTCTGGGCAATTTTTTGCTTCTGTGCATGCGCGAAAGCAAAATCTTGCCAAAATCTTGTGAGGGGATGCACGTGAGCATGAGATTTCGGTGTTTTTTTGCTTCCACGCATGCGCAGAAGCAAAAAATCACCAAAATTGCGCACATGCGCGCATCCCCTTGCGAGATTTCAGTGCAATTTTACTTCAGCACATGCGTGGAAGCAAAATTGTGCGAGGCGGCATGCGTGCGTAGCGAGGGGGCGTGCGCAAGAAATGTGGTGATGTGCGCCCAGCGCACCGCTAGCAAGGTAAGAGAGCAAAGCACCCCTGGCGCGTGCATGTTGGAAACTAAAAGAGCAGCCACCTGGTGCGTATGCGCGTGCCGGGAAGATCTTCTGGTTTCCGGCATGCACATGTGCACTAGCCAGCTGGTCTTCGCGCATGCATGCATGCCAGAAACCAAAGACCAGGTGGCTGGTGTGTATGCGCGTGCCGGAAACTGGAAGATCATCTTCCCGGTGCGCACATGCGCACTGCGTGGCTTCTCTTCCGGTTTCCAGCACACTCCCATTTCGGCACTCGGTGTCGAAAAGGTTCACTAACCTATATTAGAATGGCTTTCTTCTGCCCCATTCCTCTTTATTCAAGATTGTATCCCCTTTAATCCTTTTGTATTTCAGAAAAGTTCTTTATTTATAAAGAACATGGTGAAAATCAGAGTGATAGTCCAATGTTAGATGTTCCGTTGAAGCATGGAAGTTTCATCCAAACTTGCTGGAGGGAAAAAGGATCAGTATATTCTGCGAAATATATTGGCAGGAATTATGGGAATTGGGTGGATTCACCTCATTTTCACTGCAAGAACAGCAGCAAAAATTACACACTTGACTCCAGTTAGGTTGGCATAGGTATATCAGAATTATTTTTGGAACTGTTGGACAGCTTATCAAAACAAGGGTGTATCTTTCACTTGTGGTGGGTCATGTGACAAAACAATATGCTTTGGGTGTAAAATGCTTGGGGATATAAGTAGCAAGACTAAAGAAAGAATTCAGTGCTCCCCAGACTTAGGTTTGCTTCATTGAATTAAAGGACTAAATCTGAAGTTTAAAAATAAAGGACTCATCGACTTAACTAACAGCTGAACTAGTAATTAGTCAACGGAGCAATTGAGAAGTGGATTAATACATCTTCTCTGATTGCTACCTCAGGAAAAATATTTAAAAAATAAAATAGTGAAATCAGAGGCAGGAGACACAATTCTATAAAATTTGGATGTATTTTACAGTTTATTGCTATTGAGAGAAACGATAAAACCCATCTAAATTTCATAAAGTTTTGACCAAAATATGAAGATATTTTGGATATAAGGTAAATTTGTACATTTGTTATACTTGTTCATTTCTTAGATTTTAGTATATGTTTTCTTTCTATGAATCATGGATATATGTTCGTCACTTCATATTGTTTGTTAAGCGTAGTTCAAATAAAAAACTAGATTAAGATAAATTTAATAATAAGTATTCAAGTCCAAGTTGTACCTTGTTGAATTTCATTGCATTTTAATATTGCAAATGAATTAAGCAAGAATAAGATTTTCTCCTCTCTACTTCTGTGATTGTGGGAGAAAAAACCCGTAATGGAAAACAATAATTATTTAAGGAGTAAGGGTACAGAATTTAGATGCCAGTGGTATTAGCTGGCACATAAGATTTGAGAATGAAAAAACAATGGTTAACCCCACCTCACTCTCATTGTTTGAAAATTTAGTGTCTTTAATTGCTGACAGTAAATTTGTCTTTTTAAAGCAGCATTTTTGTCAATATTGCAGGAAGAACTATCTAAAGGTTCATCAACAACAACATTAATAGAAGCAAGGAGACATATTGAGGTATATCATATTAGTCCTTTTGATTAGATTTCTTTGCAAATCAAAACAGTGTCCATCTAAGGCTTTAAAATGCAAAGCATACTTTTTAAAAAAGTGTAGTCCCTTTTCCTCCTTATTTTTGTCACTGGTCACTTGGGGCATGTACCTGTTGGGCATCCTCTTTTATATGGGCATCTATCTCTGCTTCTCTGGACAAGACCAATTATTAAACCAGTGTGAGCCTTATTCAAGTATATGAGGTTTTTCAGGTTTACTGACAGTTATTACACAAATCCTGCCATATTTCTGTATCTTTTACCAATTTGCCTGAAGCAGACACTTTCTGTTATTGCAATGGGCAATGCCAATACTCACTGTCTGTGACTATGCAGATGCTTTCCCCATCTTTATCTATTGTGTATTGCAGTAACTGTTAGGCAGTCATTAGTTTTGCCTCTTGTGCATTATAATAATTTAGTAAAACGGCTCGTAATTTTAAGCTTGTGATAGAAACAGCTATCCAAGAAATCTGTTGTATACGTTCCTCCCACCGTGATGCCTCATTAATAACCAAACTTCCTGATCTGGGGATAAAGAAATTAAAGGAGGAACATGGTTGTGTGTGCATATTTCGTTCAAGAATGGAGGCATAAAACAGATCAGGCTTGGATAAATGCTCTGAAATCTCATCTGTTTTCAAAGTGGTTAGGGGGCTACTAAAGAGGTTTACTTGTTTATTTGGAATACCTTCCTTTTCTAAGTTGCTAAAAATGTCTGTGATCCCTGTTTCAAAAGTCTTTGGAAATGGGTATTGTTTCTCAGGGGTTGCAGGGGACCTGATGGTCTTTGCCTGCGTGCTAACATGTATGTCCCTTCCCTCTGGAACTGAAGCCTCCCAGTCAGAAGTCTGTTTGCTTTCTGCCTAAAAGAAAAAAATAAATAACAGAAATTTCAATTCCAGTGTCTAACAAAAGCAGCTTAGGACCTTTGTTGTTCCTCACATCTTTAGGAACTTTCAAAAAAAAATTCCCCTCTTCTTTCCCACCTTCTTTGATTATTCATCTCCCCCCCCACACACACACACAAACACACACTTTTTTTACTTTACTCCCCAACACTTCCAACAGCTTTCCTTGCTTCCATAATGGGGAAGGTTAATGGATAATTTGCATCCACTCGCCCAATTCTGGATCACTTGGGGTACTGTAACCCACCCAGCACTCCTTCTAAAGACTGATTGCTTTGATGGCACTGCATGATGTCACCCAACATTCTCCTCTTTCAAAAGTTTTGGTCACAGCAATACAGTTAATCATAAATTCTTCTTTTTCCACCCCAGAGTGAATAAACTTTTTTGTCCCTTAAGTTCATCTAGAGCAGTCAATATGGCTGCACATATATTGACATCCATGGATGTAAATGATGCACATGTATGCTTTTCTACACCTCAGAGTTCAGAGTCTAGACTAACATCTTCTTCTATGCTGACATCACATAGAAGTTTATAGAAAACAAAATTATGTAATTGTTCTCATAACTATGAAATATTTCTCCTTGAAGAAATACTTCTTAATGAAGGAAAAATGTCAAGCAAACATAACCTCACAATTCATGTTATCTTTTCATTGGTTTTATAGTTGCTTGCCACTCATTGGTTTGAAATGCATAGCTATGCAAACTGAATCAATCACTCAATCAATCAATCAATTTTACATAGTGTATCCACACTACTATTTCAGCTTAAACAAATTTACCTAACACGTTTAATTTACAGACTCCATTGAGTTGATCTCATCTCAATTCTGGTTGGTTATTCTTGATCCATCTTACTACCCACCTGGAAAGTGACAGAGTAAATAAATCTGATATGTCTTTGTGTATGGGTGTATGGATATATGATAACAATGATATCAACAATGATAATGAAATGGTTTAGAGATGCAGAATCTACTTACAAAAAGTGAACTTTTCAGTATGCTTAATAGCATATTTTATTAATCTTTATTACTGTAATTGCTTTTAAGCTACATACTTCGAGATCACACAACTATCAGTTTTCCAGACATCAGGAAGATATTACAACACGTGTGATCCAGCAGGAAGTGGCATGCCATGATTCCTGCCCAACCAAATATCTCCACCAGGTAAATAATCTATCATGTTAGGAATCTTTTGAGTATACATAACTGAGAAATACAGAGATATTTCATATAGGACTGATTAGTTTTAAGAAAGAAAATACATTTCACTTTTGGAGGGCATGTTCTCTTAGCACTGTTTCCTGCAAAAAGTGGCTTCTGCAAAGAGCAGATGACCTCACATAGACACACATTGAAATTTCCAGCTCTTCTTTCCAAAAAGCATTTTGGGAGACAGAAGGAAGCTTTGAATGACTACAAATCCCAACACTGAAAATCATTGGGGCAGCACTCGGCTTTCTAATTTTATTCCATTTTTCACAGAACTGTAATGGATCAGGCCTCAACTCAGGAACACTGAGTGATTGTAACTAATCTACATATTTAGTTGACCTTGAATCTGTATAGGAGATCTGCTCCTATTTCTTGTTTCTAGGATTGAAGCTTGTTACAACAAAATAAGATGAAATCGCTGGTTTAGCCATGTATATGGTTAATAATCCTTTTTGGTGTTTGAATAATATATATGGATTCACACTCCAGTTTAATCATGGATTTATTGTATGGCCTTAAACAAGCTGTTTTCACTGTTAATAACAATTTCATGTGTTAATATGATGCAAATAGTGCAACGTGGGATCGTGATAGTGTTGGAAGGCAAATCCCCACAACACCCTTGCCACCCAAACCACTCACCTTCGCTAACCTGTCTGAACCCTAAGCAATAAAACAAAAGACCTCTAGAACATTTTTGCCCATGTTGACCTTTGGACTGAAACTGACTAAGTAGTAGCTTGCTAGGAAATTGGCAGTTATCAGCAATTGAATCAAAACTGATAAAAAAAAAATATTCTCAAGATGAAGAAATTTCCAGACCCGGACCCAACATCCAAGATCAAGATCTAGGCACACAAAGAGGTGAAGACAACCCCACAGGGCAAGAAAACTGCATTTCCTCCCCACCGGATTTAGCTCAAGCCACCCCACTTCTCACAATAAATGATAATAGCTCAGTGATTCCCAAAGTGGGTGGTACTGCCCCCTAGGGGGCAGTAGGATGACCTAGGGCAGTGGTCCCCAACCCCCGGTCCGCGGCCCGGTACCAGGTTGCAGAACAAATTGTACCAGGCCGCCCTGCTACTGCGTCTTCTGTGCAGCGGCGGCGGCGGGTCCTGCGACTTTTGCGAGTCCTGCGAGTCCCGATAATAAGCACAGGGACGGGACTCCTGCATCTGCCGACGTGCCCCGGCCCAGCTGATCAGCGTGGGGGCGGGGATTCTGTGCGCGGCTCATCAGTATTGAAAGTAACGTGTACAGGAGGGCCTGTCTGCGGTGCAGCAGGTAAAGGGGACTCCAACACATAGCCACACAGTCCCACAGAAGACATGTACAATATACCCGAGGGTCCAGCACCAATACAAATACAATTAAATTAAAATTGTTTATATTTGAGATTGTTTTGATTTAATAATCAACGCGACGCCGCAAACCCCCCCCCAGTGGGCCGCGGAAAAATTATCAAACGTTGACCGGTCCACGGCAATAAAAAGGTTGGGGACCACTGACCTAGGGGGTGCTAAGAGGCAAGGGGAGTGGCAGGGGGCGCTAAGAGGCAAGTGGGGTGGCAGAGGAGTGCTGGAGGTGGGCCCTTCCTTGGGTGCAATTCTGCCTGGGGCTCTGTTGTCCGCCAGTCAGCAGGCAAGCTGAAGGCCACGTGGAAGGCAGGAAAGCATGTCAGGGCGGCAGGGAAGGGAGGTAGCAGCCTACTCCCTTCCCCGCAGTCCTGCCATGCTTGGCAGCCTTCCACGTGGGCTTCCTGGCAGTCCCCCATAGCAATAGGACTTAGACTTATATACCACTTCATAGTGCTTTACAGCCCTCTCTAAGCGGTGAGCAGTGATCCATCCAGACCCTCAATGGTTACAATTGACTGTTTGGCACTTGAAGGGGATATACTGAGGAAGGATAAGTTTTCCAGGAGGGTGATCCACACCATCCAGGCATCCAGACGAGCATCCACCACTCGCATCTATAGCGCTACCTGGTTGGCATTTTGTTGCTTCTGTTCCAAACACAATATCAATCTGATATCAGCATCAATACCACAGGTACTGGACTTCTTACAGGAAGGGTTGGACAGAGCTTTATCTCCCAAAACCCTTTGCAGACAGGCAGCTGCCCTGTACAGTCTTAGTATATGAGGGTCTTCAATCTCTATCACATCATCCTAGGTTCCGCAGCTTCCTCAAGGGAGCTTCTAATTTGCGACCCCCAACAGTACATCGCTATCCATCCTGGGATCTTACCTTGGTCTTACAGACTCTTACTGCTCCACCATTTGAATCATTAAGGACTACCAGTCTCCGGTTCCTGACACTTAAGGTCGCTTTCCTGGTGGCGATTACTTCCGCCAGGAGAATCTCGGAGCTGGCAACACTGTTGGCTCACACCGATTTATGTATTTTCCATCCTAACAGGGTGGTTCTTAGATTGAGCCATCCTTTATTCCTAAAGTCAACTCATGGTTCCATAGGGCCCAGGAGATTATTTTACCTTACTTCTGTCCAAATCCTGTTCATCCTCAGGAGAAACGATGGCATATCTTTGATGTCAGGAGGGCCTTTCACAGATATATTAAACAGACTGCTGCTTTTCAGAAGTCCGAATCTTTATTCGTGTCTTTTCAACTGACATCTATGGGAAATAAAGTTTCACCTTCAACCGTTGGCCACTGGCTGAAAGCGTGCATCGTGAAGGCCTATGAAGTCCAGGTTACTCTGTTACCAGGCCGCATAACTGCTCATTCGACAAGAAGTGCAGCTACTACAGAGCATGGGCCATGCAAGCCTCCATTGAGGACATTTGCAGGGCAGTGATGTGGACATCACCATCACCTTTTATTAGATACTACCGGCTGGATTCCTTTGCTTCCGCGGAGGCCTTGTTCAGCAGGAGGGTGTTGCAGAGGGTTCACTTCACTTCAGGGGCCCTGGACCAGCCTTCTTCCCGCCTTTGAGACATTAAGCTTGGCTACATCCCATGCTTGGACTCTCCAAGCAGCGCACAGGAGAATGAATGTTGGTCTTACCTGAATGTTTCTTCTTTGTGTGCTGTGGGAGAGTTCAAACCCATCCTAGGGCCTGTCCTGGTCCAGGGTATAGACATTATTGGAATTACCTATGTTTGGACTTCCTGCAAGTCTACGCCTTCATAAAACAACTGACTCAGTGGAGCCAAGGAGGAGGTGTGGCCGGATATTTCTTACTCAGTCCCTTGGCAAACAGACAGAAGTTAACCCATGCTTGGACTCTCCCGCAGCACACATAGAAGGAATGTTCAGGTAAGACCAATGTTCAATCTAATATTGATTTGCTGATGAGCTTTGGAGGAAGACTTACAATGCAACTCGGTACATTTTAAGATTGCAAATGAATTTACCAAGAATAAGATTTTCTCCCCTTTTGCTTCTGTGATTGTGGGAGAAAAGGGGTGTATTGGCAAGAAATAATTAGTTAAGGAGTATACAACTTTATTGAAATGACTAAAATGCCTCAAAAGAGTGAGCAGGCTGTTCAATACTCCATCCCAGCAGGCTATAAAAAGTAGAAGAAAAAGGAAAAGGAAAATTATGGCAGCACACACTACAGCTACACAGTTTATATTAAATGTCATTTGTCGATACAGACAGAGCAATACCAAAGTAAATCTTTTAGTCAGTGGTGTCTACTTTTAGAAAAGTGTGCAGAATTTAGCTAGCCTAAGATTTGAGGGTGGAGAAACATTGTTTAACTCCCTCTCAACAAGAAAACCATTGTTTGAAAAATTAGTGTCCTTAATTGCTGACAGTTAAGTTTGTCTTTTTAAAACAGTGTTTTTTGTTAATATTCAGGAAGATCGTCTTGCAACTGAAAGAAGTTTGATGGAAATAAAACCAGAACAACACCTGAAGTATGCTCAGCTGCAGGACTTTAGGTAAATTTTGGTATAGCTGAAAATGCTTTATATGGTGCCCTTTCGTTTTGGAAAAACATACTTTCGGTTGCCCAGAGTTCTTGGATTTTGTGTCGTGTTGCTTTACATTCATCAAACACCAAAGTTTATCTTATGGCGGTCATTTATAATTGATAGTGAGATTAAATCCAAGTGAAACAGAATTATTTAATGTCCCAGCAGTTTTGAAGGAAGATATTTAATTTCCCAAATAAGTAATCCTGAAATAAATTAGATTAAAAAGAAATTTTACTTGTTTTTAATACTCTGTTCATCGTTATTTGTATATCTGAGTAGAGGACACTCCAAATTATATAACTTATTCCAATCGAATGAGATAATAAATTATAAAATAATATTTAATAATGGCCAATAATTGTATATTAAAATGTAGGACATAAATATTCTAAATGTAATCGTATTATACACCCTGCTCAAACTTTTACATATTCTCTGCAGAATGATTTCTGAAAAGTAGTTTATTATCTTGATTGATGAGCTGCCACCAAGTCAGTGCTGACTCTTAGTGATCGCCTAGTTTATTTTGTGAATATGTTATTATGTGGTAATCAAAACTTCATCAAGGAAGTTGTTATTATGAGTTAATCAAAACTTCATCATGGAAGCACTCATTTAAATCTTTGTATAATCCTATTAAGTAAGTAGAATTTGAACACAATATTCCATTGAACACAATGGAATTGGCCATTGTATTAAAAAAAAACACATCAGCAATAGAACTTCATAGAGTTTGGCATTATAATGCAATTTGGTAGTTGAGTATTAAGAATATCTTCAAATTCAGTGGAATTGTAACTCCAGAACCGAAGTGTTGAATTTTTTTTTATCTCTGTTAAAGATAAGGTAATTATTAATTTCTCACAACTAAAAGTAATTGGCAGATTTTGTGCTAGTTGCAGATTAATGTGAGTGGTTAATCAAGCCAATTCTGGAATTATGAAATAGATTTGGCTATAGTCCTATGAATGAACTGAGCCAAGGTGGCGCAGTGGTTAGAGTGCAGCACTGCAAACTACTTCAGCTGAGTGCTAGTTGCAGTTCGGCAGTTCAAATCTCACCGGCTCAAGGTTGACTCAGCCTTCCATCCTTCCGAGGTGGGTAAAATGAGCACCCAGATTGTTGGGGGCAATATTCTGACTCTGTAAACCACTTAGAGAAGGCTTAAAAGCACTATGAAGCGGTATATAAGTCTAAGTGCTATTGCTATTGCTATTTGGAAGGGCAGAAGCGTAAATTTGACAAAGTCTTTCTGTTCACATCAAAATAGAAATCATTAAAAATTTTGAAAAAAATTAAAAATGAGTTTCAGGGTTGAAAAACTAGATGGAAAGCAGGAGGAACTCTGAAGAGAAGCAAACATCTTAAAGAGTAATTTAACAGGTGAGAAATTTTCAGAGGGCAATCCTGACTTTCTCTTCCAAATTTTTATATTAAATTCAATTTAGCACCTCCTCCTAAACATACATTATGCAATGCTCTTGTTTTAACTACATTGCTTGGACCAATATTGTTGAAAATAAGTGACTCATTTCAATTCGTTGAAAAAATTCTGGCTCTCCAAGCATCTGAAGTTCCCTTTACCTCCAGAAACAGCAAAGTCTCTGGAAATGAAAACTTTTTAGGGAACCGCTTGGTCCCTAAAAAGTTTTCATTTCCAGAGACTTTGTGTTCGATTAAAACAATAGTAAAAAAGGAGAGCTGATCTCGGATGGGTATCAGTCATCATGAATCTCTTCACAGAGCATCTTCAGGGCAAAATCATCTATAATTCAAGAGATCTGTGATTGTATTTCCTAATTTCGGGACCGCATCCTACCACATACCTCCCTACGACCGGTTAGGTCCCATAGAGAGGGCCTCCTCCGGGTCCCATCGGCCAAACAATGTCGGTTGGCGGGGCCGCGGGGGAGAGCCTTCTCTGTGGGAGCCCCGTCCCTCTGGAACCAACTCCCACCAGAGATCCGGACTATCCCCACCCTGCTGGCCTTCCGTAAAGCCATAAAAACTTGGCTCTTCCGGCAGGCGGGGTGAATAGGAAGATCAGATTCCCCCCATGAACGTTGTTTTTATAATGTTTTAATGATGCTTTTTAATTTTAAACTTTGATAATTGTTTTTATTGTACGTTTCTTATCCTGTTGTACGCCGCCCTGAGTCCCACGGGATTGGGCGGCCTATAAGAACGTTTATTAAATTAAATTAAATTAAATTAAATTTCAAGTCTGCAGTTCATTGAGCACAGCAATCAGCTTCCCCCTATTTCAGCTCTTAGAAATTCAGTCTCATCCATCTTTCTGTTAACATCAGAAGAGTGGTGGTGAAAACAGTACGGTTCTACTAAGCCTTGAAAGAAAAATCTGGGAATAGCATAGTTGATTTTTTTTTTAAATGTAGCCTCTCACATGATTTCAAATTTGATTCATGGCCTTATACTATTTGCCAAATAATGCCTTAACTGATGAAAAAGCAAGATGTCGGGCTAAATTGATAGCTTGCCATTTGGGAGCTGTATTCTGCATCTATGGCTTCTCTTTGCTTTTGGAACTTGTTTTATTTTATTTATTTATTTATTTATTTATTTATTTATTTATTTGTGAGATTTATATACCGCCTCACAGTGCAAGCACTCTCTAAGCGGTTTACACCAGTCAGCAATGTATATTTACATTGCCCCCCAACAATCTGGGTCCCCATTTTATCTACCTTGGAAGGATGGAAGGCTGAGTCAACCTTGAGCCGGTGAGATCTGAACCGCTGACCTGCGGATCACAGCTAAAGTGGCCTGCAGTACTGCCTCTAACCGCTGTGCCACCTCGGCTCTTTGAATTGGTTTGCACCTTTTGTAGAATGTAAGTGAGAAAATGTGTTTTCATCTAAAGACTTCTTAGTGGTATTAATAGGTGAAGTAATGCTGAAGTAATACTGAAGTAAAAATCATTAGCTTGTACTTAAATAATCCAACTCTTATAAATACTGTATAAATATGCTAACCTTAATTCTGAAGTAGCTAATCAAATTATTTAAGAATATAACAGAGTTATAGCTCCAGTCCAGAATGATTTACTCATTTGTCACTTTACTTAGCAATTCTAAAATATCCAATAAATCATTAAAGCATAATTAACTATAAGAAGCAATTACTAATGTAATAGAAATAGCACCCCTGAATTAATTAAAATGTGAGGATATGTATAGCAAAAGACAATATCAGGTATTTTTAATTATTTTTAATTTTAAACAAGTTTGATGGTGCAAGTAATTTCACTCTGGCCTTGATATTTTACAGAAGGAATATGTCAGATGAAGCATTGCAGGTATGCAAACTGAAAAGAGAGAATTTGTCTCTCAGATGCAAGGTTGAAAAACTAGGCGGAGAGAAGGAGGAACTCTTGAAAGACAATAAATATCTTAAAGAAGAACTTAACAGGTGAGAAATTTCTAGAGAGCAATCCTGACTTACTCTTCCAGAATGTCATATTAAATTCTTTTTAGATCTTTCCCCTGGACATATATTATGCAATATTCTGTGTTTTGACTACAACACCCAGATGAACATTGGAGGAAAATCAGAGGTGACTCCTTTCAACTTTCAAACCACTAAACCTAAAAAATATCCAAGTTAGACATGATCTCGATCTTCCAGAAACCATCATCTGCGAACTGACCTTAAATACCACACTTCGCTTCCTACTATGTTATAGAGCACCTGATTACGACATCACACATGCAAACAAGTTAACCTCACTACTAATGTGGGCAGCCTCCTACCCACACCCTCTTATTTTTTTTGGCGACCTCAACCTACCTCATATTAACTGGACCCTAAATGAATGTACAACTGAACCCATACACTCAACCCTTTACAATGCTATTACCAATCTAGGACTAGAACAACTAGTAACAAACAATACTAGACTCAGCAATTGTCTCGATCTCATCTTCTGCAACAGTTCACACTCAATTTATGGACTACAAATAAAAGAGCCCTTTCCCAACAGTAACCACGGCATGATTGACTTTTGTCTCAATATATGTCCTTACAAAAATCACCATAATAATAGGATAACCAATTACAACCTTAAAAAAGCCAACTATGATATCATAGATGCCGACCTCTAATCTCTTGATTGGCAAATATTATTCTCTGGCTGTAATACTGCCGAAGACCACTACAATATCTTTTTGCTCAAAATCAAAAGAGTCATTAAACTATACATACCACTAATAATCATCAAAACCACGAAAAACAAATTACCCATAAAAATAAGAAAGCTCCAATGAAAAAAAAGATCTCTTTGCCGAAAAAAACAAAACTGGCTACGTTGCTAACTTTACAAGCTGCTACAAAAATCTATGCCACCAAATAAAGACTGAATGCACCAATTATCACATCAATCAAGAAGAAATCTGCGCAGAAATCTTCTGCGCATGAAATCCACACGTGCCTTCTATAACTTTGTAAACAACCAACTCAAAGACTCGAGATCCATCCCACCCCTCAAAGGACCAAATGGTAAAGAATATAATGATGAAGCCGTTAAAGCCAACCTCTTTAACACATTCTTCGGCTCAGTCTTTGTAAACAGCAATGGCTCATGCCCAATATTTCCTAGTCGTACCACAAATAACTGCAAAAATCTAACACAAATCGATTTTACAGAAGATAATGTTGGAAAGGCTTTACGCAACCTAAAACCATCCCTATCTATTGGACCTGATGGACTATGTGCATACTTCTTAAAAAAGCTCTCCTCAACCATAGCTGAATCTCTAAGCATAATTTTTGAAAAATCCTTCAGGACTAGCTTCTTACCCAACTTATGGTCACTAGCTACAGTCATCCCTATCTTCAAAAAAGGAGATCCAAGTAACGTTGAAAATTACAGACCAATCTCTTTATATTGTGTCACCTGCAAAGTCATGGAATCAATCATAAACCAATCCATTACCCTCCACCTAGAAACTAACAACCTGCTCTCACACAATTTGGTTTCCAAAAAAAATTATCACGTAACCTGCAACTCCTACACTGCAAAAACATATGGACTACACAACTCGATCAGAGTAAAACAATAGACGCAATTTACATAGACTTCTGTAAAGCCTTTGATTCAGTGGTACACAACAAACGACTTCTGAAACTAAAATTTTATGGTATCTCTGGTCCCCTTCATGATTGGATAACTGTGTTCCTGTCAAACAGACAACAAGTGGTTAAAATAGGGAGTGCCCTATCAAATCCTGCACCTGTCAAGAGTGGTGTCCCTCAAGGCAGCGTTCTAGGACCAACACTATTCATACTTTACATAAAAGTATGACTTTTGTGATCATATTATAAGCAACTGCGTTCTCTTTGCTGACGATGTTAAACTATTTAACACCGTCGACAATACTGCTACCCTTCAAAAAGACCTTGACCATGTATCAGAATGGTCAGACAACTGGCAACTTCAAATATGAACCAATAAATGCTCTGTCCTACACATTGGCAAAAAGAATCAGAACATAAAATACAAGCTTAGAGGACACGACCTTGTAGATGACCCTCACTCTGTCAAGGACCTTGGAGTACTCATATCTAATGACCTAAGTGCCAGAGCCCACTGTAACAACATTGTCAAAAAGGCACTAAGAGTTATTAATCTAATCTTGCGTAGCTTCTTCTCTGGCAATATTACACTGCTAACCAGAGCATACAAAACATTTGCTAGACCAATTCTTAAATACAGCTCACCTGTCTGGAAACCGCACTGCATATCAGACATCAATACAATTGAGAGAGTCCAAAAATATTTCACAAGAAGAGTCCTCCGCTCCTCTGCTCGCAACAGAATACCTTATTCCACCAGACTTGAAATTTTGGGCTTAGATAACTTAGAACTTCATCGCCTTTGATCTGACCTAAATGTAGTTCATGAAATCATCTACCTGTCAATGATTACTTCAGCTTCAACCGCAACAATACACAAGCACACAATAGATTCAAACTTAATGTAAACCACTCCAAACTCGACTGCAGAAAATACGACTTCAGCAACAGAGTGATCAATGCCTGGAATGCACTACCTGACTCTGTGGTTTCTTCCCCAAATCCCAGAAACTTTAACCTTAGACTGTCTACAGTCGACTTCACCCGATTCCTAAGAGGTCTGTAAGGGGCGTGCATAAGCGCACCACTATGCCTACTGTCCCTGTCCTACTGTCCTATTGCCTAATTTACCTGTACCTACTTTGCTAATGTTTATGTTTATACCAATACCTGCTATCTTGTACATGTTTGACAAACAAATAAATAAAACAAATAAAAATAAAATAAACTTGTTGAAAAAAGTCTGGCTTTTCAAGCATGTCGACCTACCTTTATCTGATCTCAGAGAGGCCTTGTTCCCTAAAAGGCTTCCTGTCAAAAAGCAACTTGTTGGGATATCTTGATACTTTGGCATTTGGGAACCAAGAGAGGACTTTTCCCACACCTTGCATCCATAACTTTTTATGGCTTCTGGAATACATTTTGAATTGGTTTGCACCTTTTGCGAAATGTAAAAGAAAAAAAGGATATAAGGAATCCTTGCCTGTATTAATAGATTAAGTAATGCTAAATATTGAAGTAAAGATCATTAACTTGTACTTAAATAATCCAACTCTTATAAATATAATGATGAATGCTGAGGTAGCTAATCCAATCCCTTAAAAGAATATAATGGAGAAAAAGCTACGATCTGGAAAGATTTACTGATTTGTCACTTTTATTGAGCATTTCTGGTGTATCCAATAAATCAATAAAGTGTAGGATAGACCGCTGTTATAATAGAAATAGCAAAACTGAATTACCGTATTTTTCGGAGTATAAGACGCACCGTTTTACTCCCAAAAAGAGGGTGAAAACTTGGGTGCTTCTTATACACCAAATGTAGACACCCCCCCACCCCCACCCTTTGGCCTCTGTCTTCCAGCAATTTTCCTGCTTGCAGCAAACAGGGAAGACAAGCAAGTCATTAGCAGCTTCCCGACCCCCAGCTGATTTGCCACGTGCTAAAATGAAACTGAAACTATCTGCAAAGAGGCGAATAGCTGGGAGAGACATGCATATTTTTATTTTCTGCTGAACTGGATGCAAGGGCGTAAGTGAATAACTATAAATGTCTGTAGAATGTTCAAATTATTAGACTTATTTTTTAAAGACTGCTTTATTATTTGCTTTGCTGACTGCTTTATTATTTGCTTTGCTGGCTGTGGAATTCTGGGAGTTGAAGTCCACAAGTCTTAAAGTTGCCAAGGTTGGAGACCCCTGTTCTAGACAACTTAACAAAATAAAGAAGCTTTTTAAAATAAATGCTTGCTCTGAAGAGGCCCAGTGCTATTGTATCTTCTTTTAAATAATAGAAAATAATGTATACTTCCAGAAATTTTAATTAATTTTAACAGCTCTGTACAAGTATAGTCTGAAATGTAACAGTGTCCTGTTTAGTATTAGAGTTAAATCCTGACTTACCTTGGAGTAGATCTATTTAAATAATTGGGAGGAGTTAGTGTGACTACATTTAAGAAAACTTTCTGGCATAATGTACATTTCTCCAATTCTTTGCTATTTCTATGGGTCAGGCACAAATGCACAGAAATACACAGCAAACAGTGTATATCATCTGTGCTGTTTGCTGTTTAATTTAATTTAATTTAATTTAATTAAAAGTTCTTATAGGCCGCCCAATCCTGTAGGACTCAGGGCAGCGTACAGCAGAAATAAGAACAATACACATAATACCTGATAATTTAAAACATTACATAATTTTAAAAAACATTCATTCATGGGGGAATCTGATCTTCTTCACCCAGCCTGCCAGAAGAGCCATGTTTTTACGGCTTTGCGGAAGGCCAGTAGAGTGGGGATAGTCCGGATCTCTGGTGGGAGTTGGTTCCAGAGAAATGGGGCTCCCACAGAGAAGGCTCTCCCCCGTGGACCCGCCAACCGACATTGTTTGGCTGATGGGACCTGGAGGAGGCCCACTCTGTGGGACCTAACTGGTCGTAGGGAGGTATGTGGTAGGATGCAGTCCCGGAGGTAACCTGGTCCTGAGCCATGTAGGGCTTTAAAGGTCAAAACCAACACCTTAAATTGCGACCGGAGACTAATAGGCAGCCAATGCAGCTGGCGGAGAATAGGTGTTACGTGGGTGTGTCTCGGAACACCCACCACAGCTCGCGCAGCTGCATTCTGTACCAATTGCAATCTCCGGATGCTCTTTGAAGGTAGCCCCCATGTAGAGTGTGTTACAGTAGTCCAGCCGTGAAGTGACAAGGGCATGAGTGACTGTGAGCAAAGCCTCCCTCTCCAAGTAGGGTCGCAATTGGTGCACGAGACGGACCTGTGCAAAGGTCCCCCTAGCCATAGCTGAAAGATGTTGCTCCAATTTTAGCTGTGGGTCTAGGAGAACATCCAAATTGCGAACCCGTTCCGAGGGAGTCAATTTTTCTCCCCCAAGAACCAAAGAGGGGAAGTCGACATAATCCCTGGGGGGCAATATCCACAGCCATTCAGTCTTGTCAGGATTGAGTTTGAGCCTATTCATTCCCATCCAGACCCTAACATCGTCTAGGCAGCGGCACATTACATCAACTGCTTCCCTGAACTGAGACGGGGTGAAGATGTACAACTGGGTATCATCAGCATACTGCTGATACCTCACCCCGTGTCGTTGGATGTTCTCACCCAGAGGTTTCATGTAAATGTTAAACAGGATGGGCGAGAGGACCGAGCCCTGAGGCACCCCGCAAATCAGGGGCTTAGGGGCTGCCCTCTGCCCTCCTGTCAACACCGACTGTGTCCTATCGGAGAGGTAGGAGGAGAACCACCGTAAAACGGTGCCTCCCACTCCCACCTTGCTGAGTCGGCACAGAAGGATACCATGGTCAATGGTATCAAAAGCCGCTGAGAGGTCAAGTAACACCAGGATGGAGGAATAACTTCCATCCTGGGCTCGCCAGAGATCATCCATCAGGGTGGCAAATTGCTTGGAGGCAGAGGCCTTTTTTCCTTGTGTTCCTTCCCCAAAACTAAGGTGAGTCTTATACTCCAAAAAATATAGTAATTAAAATCTATAAATATATCTAACAATAAACATATATAATGGTATGTTCAGTGTTTTTTAATTTAAAAACAAGCTTATCAATTCAAGTAAAAATGAATTGGATTATTTTTACTATTGACATTTTACAGAAAGGAAGTTATAATTTCTCATCTGTTGGCGGACATAGAAGAGCTCCACTGTGTGAAAAAGGAGCTTACTGATATTATTCGCTGTCTACGTTGGAAGAAACAGCAGTTATGTGAAAGGTTTGAGGAAAAACTGAACAGGTGAGCCATTTTTAAATAGCAACCCTGACTTTCCCTTCCAGAATTTCATATTAAATTCTCCTTAGTTCCATAATGATGGAGTTAAAGACCAGTCATTGCAGCCACTATAGACACAGCCAGCGCTATATATTCCATTTTATTAAGTAAGGCTGCTTCGGAGTCACAAGTGCTATCTAGGGTGACCCCACGCCGAGAACGGCTCGAGTGAATTCGTTGTTTGGAAAGCAAAACAGGAATCAGCTGGCTGAGGCAACACTACGCTTCACTAATATTAGCAGGAATATAATTAAAAGTTTCTTGACTACATGTAAAAAACCATCTTGCGGTAGCCAAACATGGGCAAAATTAAAGGAAGTCTCCTCAAACACGGTGCAGTTTAAAATAGGTGAGTTAATGCGAAGACAGTGAGGTTTTTTACTTGAAGATGTACAATTAACTACTTTTGCACAGGTTATATTTGCAGGGATTGCTACCACTGGGGTATACAAAGCAATTGCATCAGGGGGTAAATAATAAGCAGCGAACCCCCCAATTAGATATAGTCACATAATTAAAATTCCCATTTAATAAAAATCCATCCAAGCCAGTGAAGTTTTAAATTACTGCAGAAGGGGTACAAACAGGGACTAAACATGTAGAAAGCAAATTTTCCATAGCATATGCTTCAGATAAGCAAAAAAACATCATTTTGTGTGATGTTAGCTAGCTGCACCCATAGGTTTTGCTTCATTCATTGTTCAAGGGAATGTTTGGGTGGGATGACAGCTGCTGTTGCCAAAGGGCAGTTATTGACAATCAAGCACAAACAAATGATGGCTAAGGAATTTGCAGTTAAAACCGCAAAAATGGCAGAACATAAGTTCTCGGGGTGTTCTGCTTGCTGCTGCTGCAGCACTGCCTGCGCTTTGGTGGTCAAGTTCTTTACATCTCTCCATGTCATTGGATGACTGGCACGACGGGATCGGATTGGTTGCTGTGCCGTCTGGAGTCACCTTTGCCATTTCTGGGACCGGATCCAGGGACTGATACCACGATACCCTTGGCTGGGCGGACGCAACGCGCTGGAATCCACAAAGGTCCTGTAGGAGCAAGCACAGCAGCATATCCTCATCCCCACGTTATCAGAGGGACCGGCCCCAACCATGTTTTATCTGGCAATGCCCGATAATATACTAGAGGGGGAGGTAAGGTTGCTTTCTGTTGAAAGTGTCTCTGATAAGCGGTCAAATTTTGAATGGAAACATTCAATTGATTTAAGGTGAATAATACTTTTTTAACCTGTTGTGTCACCCACGACAAATCAGGTACTCGAGAGCCCTCCTTTTTTATTTGTTTGTGGAGGCAGTTCTTGAAGGACTGATTAGTATGCTCCACTATGGCTTGACCCGTAGAATTATAGGGGAGACCATGAGCAAGAACAATATTCCAAGTTGTACAAAAGTGCAAAAAGGCCAATGAAGAATAGGCTGGCCCGTAATCAGTTTTTAAAGAAGAGGGCTTGCCCAAGGCTATAATGGCTGAAAAAAGATGAGAAATAACATGATTAGCTGTTTCTCCTCGTTGAGGTGTGGCCCAAAGCGCTCCTGAATAAGTATCAATAGATAAATGAATATACTTCCAGGAAGCCAAAGAGGGAACATGAGTAACATCCATTTGCCATAGTTGATTAGAGGTGAAACAAAGGGGATTAACTCCCGTGTCCCCCGAGGGGGATTCCCCAGAACATTGGGGACAGGATAAAACAATCTGCTTGGCTTAGTCAAGTGGAATATGGCAAGCTTGTGCCAACCCTCTAGCATTTTGATGAAAAAAAGAGTGACTAAAAAAGGATCTGAAAATAAAGTGGGTAAAACATGAACAGCAGCATCAGCGAGACTATTGCCTTCAGAAAGAGGGCCAGGAAGGGAATAGTGATTGCGTATGTGAGAAACGAAGTATAAATGTTTCCTATCTTGTAACAGCTGCTGTAAAGTTAAAAACAGAGCCATGAGATTGGAGTCAATTCTGGGTGTGATATAAGCACCTGGAAGATTAAAAATGAATTGACACACATAATGAGAGTCAGAAATTAAATTAAAAGGTTGTTGAGAAAAGGTGTGGAAAGCTAAAACAGCAGCAGACAATTCTGAGCGTTGCAGTGAAGATTGCACTGCAGTGTAAGATATTTTCCAGGTCTCATCATGAGGATCCTTATAAGCAATCGCTCCTCTCATTCGCCCTCCATCGGAGAAAACAATAGGAGCTTGTGACAATGGAAAAGAAGAAAGTAATAGACGGACAGGAAAGGAAGAAGTCATTAAGCAAGCAAACCGAGGATCTTTAGGCAAATGATATCCAATACAGCCTACATAATCAGTTAAAGCACACTGAAGAGATAAGTTATTCTGAAAATAAAATTGAAAATCAGATTTAGGGAGAGGAAAAATAATTCATTAAATCAGTCCCAGTTCTTTGGCAAGCTCAAGTGAGTCCCAAGTTATTACTTCAGCAACGGCCTGGATAAATGGCAAAACATTTTGGGATGGGGTATGGGGTAAATAAAGCCATTCAATACAATATACTTTCTGCGACTCTAATACAGCCAATACTCCCATAGGCAACTTACTAGTAGGGAATATCAAAAGAGTTAACTGACAATCTTTATGAGGAATATGATCCACAAATTGAGTACTCAAGATGTCATTAATTTGCTCAATCGTGGAAAAGTGCTGCAGGCAGAATACAATTAGATCTCCAGGTTGTTTCCCTTTAGTCAATAAATCAAATAATGGACTAAGTAAATGTGTAAATAAAGAAAAATATGGGTGAACCCAATTGAGGGTGCCTAATAATTGCTGCAAATTGACCAAAGAAATAACCCTGGGTAAACTCAAACAAGGAAGAACTGGAGCAGAATAGGATTGCAACATTTTATGCCCTAAATAAAGATAGGGAGAGTGCAGCTGTATCTTCTCCGGGGCAATCTGCAATCCATAAATACTTAAATCATTTTGTATTTCAAAAAGCCAATTAGGTTGTATCTTTGGGGCTCCAATTTAAATATCATCCATATAATGATATACCAAAGCCAATGGATAAAGTTTCCAAAAAGGGGCTAATACTGCAGCGACATAAAGCTGACATAATGTGGGAGTATTCAACATTCCCTGCAGTAAAACTGTCCAGTGATAACATTTATTAGGTTCTGAATGATTCACTGCAGGCACAGTAAATGCAAACTTTTCCTGATCAGTGGGGCATAGAGGAATAGAGAAAAAACAATCCTTTAAATCAATTACCATTATCTCATGATCTTGAGGAATCAAATTAGGATTGGACGTTCCGCACTGTAAAGGGCCCATAGGTTGAATACATGAATTAATGACTCTAAGATCGTGAAGGAAACACTATTTGCCACTTTTTTTATGACAAATACAGGGTATTCCATGGGCTAGTAGAAGACACAACATGACCAGCAAGCAGCTGATCTTTAACCAGCTGGTGGAGATCCATCAATTTTTTGTGTGACATGGGCCATTGATAAATCCACACTGGCTCTTTAACCAGCAAAGTCAATGGGAGGGCAGTAGTCTCAGTCTTCCAAAGTGAGGGTGGCACCCAATTTACTAAGGAGGTTGCGTCCCCAAAGGCTGACATGAATATCCAATATAAAGGGGTGGACTTGAATAACCAAATCTAAGTTAGGCAAATGGGCTGAAATAAATCGTGCACTTTGACATGTACTTTGATGACCCCCCCGCCCACACCCCACACACTTGGACAGAGCTCGGTTGGCAAGGCATCAGGCCACTGCTTGGCATCTGCTCCAGTGTCCAAAATTCCCTCAAAGGGCTTATCCTGTAGCACAATGATCTGATGGGGCCATTGAAATGTGATCGGGGTAGTGATGGCAGCTACAACGGAAGTGGCCGGGTTAGTAGAACCGAAGCCTCCTTCCCCCCCTTTCTTTTGGCTCTCCCCCTGCTGGGACAAAATAAGGCAAATGCAGGAGCTGAGCAGGACTAGCAAAATTTTGGGCAAATTGGTTCACAATTTAACATAAATAATTCCAGTGTAGTCCGAATCTATCACCCCGAGAATAACAAAAATACCTTTTTTACCCATACTTGACCACGGAAGGATAAGCCCTGCATAATTTTCTGGTAGGGGCCTGATAATTGGGATGGAACTATTTGAACCTCCCCAGGGAATTTAAAATTCACTTCCTCCTGCAGTATCAAATCAATACCGGCACTATCTCTTGTAGCCACAAGAGTATTTTCTATTGTTGGTTTGTTGTCTCTGTTTGGACTGGGGCCAGAGACCGGTCCGGTCGGCTGTTTCCCGACCTAAAATCACTTGCCCAATGATAACCCTTCTGACACTTTGGGCATTATGTTTTTGTTTTTGACCCCTGATGGAAAGGGGAGTGAGATGCTGCAGACATATCCCCCCTGGATTTCTACATTCCCTTTTAAAATGACTTGGTTTGCGGGTTATAACACTTTTCTTGAGGCTTGCTGCCTTGTGATAAAGTAGCTGCCAATAAATTGATTTGGTAGGAAGCTATTCCTATATCGTGACATGCTTTAATCATATCTGCCAAATCAGGATACCTCCCTAGACCAATAATTGCCCTCTGACATTCAAAAGTAGCATTGTCTTTTGCCAGCCTCATCAACAATTCCTGCTGAGCTTCAGGATTATCTATCTGCCGCCATAATGCATCCTGTAGTCTGTTAATAAAATCAGGATATGGCTCAGTAGCCTTCTGCCTGATATTCGAGAAAGCTTGATGAGGCTTGCCAGAAACAGGCACCTTTCCAAATGCCCGATAGGCGCATTCAGAAGAAACCTGTAAAATGGCAGCCAGTAAAACAATCTGGGCATAAACTGAAGCAAAGGGACCAGACTCGTACAATTGATCAGGAATGAAACACCCCCCCCCCCCGAATGAAGGGCACGCACAGCACATTGGTGTTTAAATTTGCTGTCCCAAACTACATATTGGAGTAAGCAACATGCGAAAAGTAGTTTTCTAATCTTCAGGTATTAAGATATGATTTCTCACAGTGGCTTCCGGCATTCCCTGCACATAGGTACAGTACTTCCCAACCCCATGCCTCTAATTCCTTTTCTAAGTTCTGTTAAAATTGCATATGGCAAAGGGCGATAGTCCACTATTTCAGCTCCATTCTGATCTACTTGTCCCGTGGCATGCACTGGACAAACAGAAAGCATATCAGTAATTTCTTCTATATTCTCCCCCCCTTTGTCTAATTGTTCCTCTAATATTTGCCTTATGGGGGTGTACAATGGCCGTGGAGAAGCAAAAGAATTAGCTTCCCCAGGAGGAGCTGAAGGTCCAATTGGAGATGATTTTGGGCTGACAATTTTTATCTGATCATAATCAGGTGGGGGGGCTGGTAATTAATTGTTGTCCTGCTGAAGCATCAAAGCCAAATTTTTCCACTGCTTGACAGCATTGATACCATCGATGTAATATCTGTACTGGAGCTCGGGGTTCAAGATGTTAAGTATGCCCTATCTTTATCCAATCCCGTAAATGGAGCGTCCCGCGCTCCGGATACCAGGGACAGTATTTCCCTACCTCCTCAACCAGCTTCCTTATATCCGCCTCAGGTGCTGCCACACCTGACTTATGTAACAGGAATCAGAGTTCCTGTACATGCTTATGCTTATGTTGAGATAGATTGCAACCCATACTTACCAGTGAGGGGTCCTGAAGCTGAAGGACAAAAGTGCATATAGGGGTCTGTTCCAGACGATGGTAAGTGTGTTGGCTGTTGCTCCCCATGGGTGGTGGTGGTGAGAGGGCCCAACGTTGGGTGCCAGATGATGGAGTTAGAGACCAGTCATTGCAGGATGCTAAGATGTCTGACTGCCTTCACAGTCTTTATTGCTTTTATATTGTTTTCCAAGCAGCAAAAAGTAACAAAGAGCAACAGCATTTTTTTGGTGAATTCTTCTCGCCAATCCTTAAGAACATCCTGTTGATACAACCTAGATGAGATCACTTACCAGCCAGGGATAGTGTCCTACATCATCCTGGTGATGTGAACTGGGTGAGATCATGTAGGTATGCGAGGCCTGCTTGAGGTAGGCAGTTTGCTGCACACAACCTCTACATGACCTCTGTCTCTACACCATAATACATAATAAAACATTATACATGGAGACTTTGAGATACAGTAAGCAAAAAAGAATAGAGAAGAACATATATCACATCTGGTTTCCTTTTGTTAGCTTAGACTGTTATTGGGTTTTTAAGACTATTACTGTATCATTTTAAAAGGGGTTTTAAGAAGTTTGAAATATGAGAGTTCACCTTACATTTCTTTTACATTGGAAAAAATTAGGATATAATTGAAGATATAAATGAATAAATAAAACTAAATTTGAGATAATAAACAGTTGTCTAATAGACAGATTAGATGCTTGTTAGTCGAGATTCATATGTAACCTTCTGATTTTTCTAGAGAGAGAATGCTAAGAAAGGACTGTTGTAGGTCATTGATGTATAGAGACAAGTTACTATCACTTGTGAGCAAAGAATACAAAAATTGCTTGGTGACTATCTGGCAAACAAGTACAGATGTTGAAAAACCAGAAGAAAGTCAAATGCTGGAAAATGAACTAAAAAAGGAATGGCTTCAAGCTTCCGTAGACAATCTAAAAACCAAACATTCCAAAGAATCTAGGCAAAATGTACAGGAATGGCTTCAGGAGTCTCTAAAAAACCTGAAAGAGGATTCTGATAAGGTATCAAGACACAACCTGCCAGAATGGCTTAAAGCTTCAGTGATAAATCTTGAAAAGGAATGTCCAGAAGCATTCAGGGAAGATGTAAAGGAATGGTTGGATACATCCATAAATAATCTTCAAAAAAAAGGGCCAGAAACATCCCCAATTAATGTAGAGGGATGGCTTGAAGCATCTATTAAAAGTATTCAAGATCTTCAGAAATATGAGGCAGAATCTCGAGGTAGCTTAAGAAAGGGATGGCTTGAAAAATCAATAGAAAACCTGAAGAAGCAAGGTTCTGAGGTACCTGTGGAAAATACATTACAGTGGCTTGAAGGATCCTTAGAAAGCCTCTCATCCTCTAAAGCACCTGAACAAGTTCTGGAAATATGGCTTCGAGACTCCTTGAAAAACCTAGAAGAGGAAAGTCCTGAAACATCTAATCAAGATGCCAAAGAATGGCTTGAAATGTCTGTAAATAACCTTGAGGAGGAAGGACCTGAAGCACTCCATTTAAATGCTCAGGAATGGCTTAAAGAATCTATTAAAAGCATTCAGGATTTACAGAAGTCTAAGATATCTTTTCAAAATAGCCTAAGAAATGGATGGTTTGAAAAATCAATTCAGAACCTGAAGAAGCAATATTCTGAAGAACCAGCAGAGAATATATTACAATGGCTTCAAGGATCCCTAGAAAGTCTCTCAGCTTCTGAAGAACATACATCAGTTCTAAACAAATGGCTTGAAGAATCCTTGGAAACTCTGGAAAAGGAAAGTCCTGAAGCATTTAAACAAGATGTCAAAACATGGCTTGAACTATCTATAACGAACCTGGAAGAGGAAGGACCTGAAGAACTGCATTTAGGAACTCAGGAATGGCTTGAAGAATCTATTAAAAGCATTCAGGATCTAAATAAGTCGAAGGTAAAATTTGAAGATAGCATAAATAATGGATGGATTGGAAAATCAACAGAGGACCTCCAGAAACAATGTTCTGAAGGACCTTTGGAAAATATATTACAGAGGCTTCAAAAATCTCAAAAAAGCCTGTCATCTTCTAAAGCAACCCACCTAGTTCTGGAAAATTGGCTTCAAGAATCCTTGGAAAACCTGGAACAGGAAAGTTCTGAGGAAGATAAACATATCAAAAAATGGCTTGAAATATCTATAAATAACCTTGAACCAGAAGGACCTGAAGTACCACATCTAGATCCCCAGGAATGGCTTGAAGCATCGATTAAAGGCATTCAGGATTTCAAAAAGCAATCTTCTAAAGCATCAAAAGGCAGCCTGCGATTCAGCAGGGAGAGAGTGATTCAGGTGGTAGAATCTTCTTTATCGGAAAGAGGTTTGAGGAATGGATGGCTGCAGGCAACTTTAGAAAGTTCCAGAGAGCATGGTTCTACTGCATCCAGAACAAGTGTTCAAGCATGGCTGCAAACATCTTTGAAAAGACTCAAGCAAGAGCCTTCAGAAGAAGCCAGAAACAACCTGGAGGAATGGCTCCAAGAATCCATTCAAAATATCCAGATGGAATGTCCTGAAGAATCCATACCATATGTGAAGGAATGGCTTGATACAGTCTTAAATCACTTCCAAGAGGGAGGGTCTGAAACATCCCATCTAAATGTGGAGGAGTGGCTTGAGACATCTATTCATGGTCTGCAGGAGGAAATATTAAAAGAGATGACAGGAGGGAAAGATCCTAAAATATGGAGAACAAAAGTTTCCAAAGGAATTCCTTCTCAAGAAAAACAGGTATATAAACAGCCAACATAAGTAGCTATATTTAGGGTGGACTAATTATTCCTGGGTTTTTTTTCTCTTTTCTTTATATATTGAACCAAAAGGGAAATTATTTTATTTTTATTTCTGGATAGCAAGCTATCTTCAAGGGGAACTTGGAAAGAAAGAGGTCATAGCAAATGTTTGCATTAAATGAATTTCAAAGAAAAAAAAATGATTTAATCCAGAATCAGGATTTAATTATATTAAAATTAAAAAGTTAAAAACATAGAGGAAATAGTTGAAACCCCAAACGAAAACGAGGAAGGAGAGTTTAAATGAAAAGGGAAGATTCTGAGGATAAAAAGCACTTGATAAAGTGAGCTGCAGCTCATGAAAACTGATGCTTTTTAATACAAAATGTTACAAAAGTTGCTACCAGGCTCCTCCTGATTTGTTACCAAGAGTTCAATAGTAATTTGGAATATAAATGGTTCAAGCCTTCCCATCATTTGGAAACAATCCCTTTGTGAAACCTTGCACAATTATTCCTATTAGGTGCAGGTAAGGAACATGGGGACCCATCATTTGCTTATTAATGATGGCCTAAGTATCCTTCAGCTTGGCTGCCTGTGTTTATTAGGAGTTGAACTAAAAACATAAGGATGGTTACATGTGCCCCATCCTTGCTGTAGAGCAGGGCTGTCAAACTCCCAGCCCATGGGCCAGATGCGTCATGCACTGGCCACGCCCACACCCAGTTTAGCGAAGGGGAAAGTCCTGATACATCACGTGACACCGCTGTGACGACATGAGTTTGACACCCCTGGTGTAGAGAATACTCGAAATGAGGAACAAAAAACTCCCTGATATATTCCTCACTAGAGGTATAATATAACGCTGCATCTTTCGCTTTTGAACCCTAAATTCAAAAGCCCAAGTAGGACTGGAGCTCCTACACTTATGGAGAGTGATTACTCTTTTTCCTAATCTGTAGGAGTGGAAACACCACCTTCAGACAGCATTATTTTGCTACCAAAAGAATGCTTTTTACATCAGTAAATGGATCCTGTGGAGGACATGGTGAATCCCCTTTCTGTTCTGTGGATTCACAAATGTAGCCACAGAGCAAATAATTTTGGTTAAAAAGATTGAGAAATGCTGATTTATACAGAGGGAACAATGGAGAAAAATTCAACTACTAGTAGTTGGTCATAAGCAGGGGTGAAATGCTACTGGTTCGGTCCGGTCCTGGTGTACCGGTAGCGGCGGCCACCAGTGGTTCAGAGAACCTGTAGTAGCAGCAGTGTGAGGCTCCGCCCACCCGCCTGAACATTATCATTTTCTTTTTTTTAACCCTCTGCGCATGCAGAAAGCAAAAAAGCGCATGCGCGAAGCGTGCACTTCCAAACCAGTAGGGAAGGGAAGTAGATTTCACCACTGGTCATAAGATAAAAAGTTTGAATATAGAAATTGAGGAATACAAAAGCAATTTCTGAGGAATTAGAAGTAAAAATCTGTGAAGATTGCCACAGGGCCTTGCAAATAGGTGAAATCTAGGATTTTTTGTTTTAAAACTTACATTTCAGAAAATAGTGCCATGTGTTATAATCTGCATATGACTTTTACTTGGGAAGATTCAGAAGAATTGAAAAAAGTATGCAACATTAAAGGAGAGCCATGTTAGAAGTCTGGAAGATACCATACCACGTTTAATAAAATTTCCCTTTTAATAACATTTTTAGTCAGAAAAGGGACTACCAGATTGCTTCTAAAAAAAGAATTGATCTGGAAGAGATGAAGTTGGATGAGTGGTACCTTTATGACTCAAAGTGTGTTTGGTAACCAGAATCTGAACCATCAAATTATTTGCTAAGATCATGTAATTTAGGTAATGTTAGTACTCTGTCCAAAAGATTGGGTTGGCAATATATAAACAAGCCAATAATGTAAGTATTGATGTAATATAGCTTTAAATATATTGCTATGTTCTGATTGGCTGTAGTATTGCAAGTTGCCATAAGAGGGACGTAGAGATCATGGCTTATTCTCTGCTGTTTCATTCGTGATTGACTCTTTGACTTGATAGTGATCTCTGTTATGCTCTGTTACTCTATCTGATATTTTGATGTGTTTGTAAGCTGTAATATCTTTGTTGAATGTGTATGACAAAGACAAGCTGGTAAGAAGAATTTGTACTTCTAGATATTGACTGATATTGAACGTGTATGACCTGGACTGTTTATGGACTGTGCTATTTCTTAAAATAAACACTATATGCACTTTAACATATCTGTGTGTGTGACTGGATAATTACTCATATCTACTGCAATATCCCGCTTCTATGTGCATGTCCTTGATAACTCAAGGGTTGCTCTGCACATACCTTAACAGGTAATGACTGTACGATCAATATAGTTATTAATGCAATAAATGAGCCTGAAAATGTATTCACTTGTTTTCTTTGTTATTTGCCCCTCATGGCTTCCAGACTTTAAGGAATAAACTAGACAAGCTGTGCTTGTGTTGCAGGTATGTCTTATTCTAACTAATATGGACTATAATCATAGATATTTAATTCATCTGGTTTAAGTATATTTCCCTTCCATTCCCTCTAAATATTTGAAAAGTCCCTATCCCTTAAAATGTCTGGATTGGAAATGAAAGGTTTCCTCTTAACTCACTCTTTCCTGTGAAAGATGCCTCTCCATGCTTAAAGCCATTTGAGCTAACTGCTCTTTTACAAAATGATTTGATTATTGCTCTTTGAGACCACTACAGTCCTCCATTCAGCCTGATGCTTAACTTCCCATCACAATACACCCCAAAATATTCAGGAATGAGCCCTTTCCCTCTGGTGCCCTGTTGAGAAGCACTTGATTAGACTATATTTGATGCCCTCAAGATTGGGCTACAATTCCTAACATGGTTCAGTTGAGTATAGATCAGAGGTGGATTCTTCCTGGTTCGCACTGGTTCTATAGAACCGGTAGTAAACCGGTGGTGACATCACAGAGTCGGTTCTGTCAGTGCTGGTCTGTGCACACCACCATCTTTTTTGGGAGAGTTGCTATTTTTTGCTGGTTTTTGCTTCTGCGCAAGCACAGAAGCTGAGTTTTCGACACTGCGTATGCACCACCATCTTCTTTTCGGCTCCCCCCTACTTTTGCTGGTTTTTGCTTCTGTGCATGTGCAGAAGCCGAGCTTTCAGCACTGCGCATGCGTGCGCATGGGCTATAGATGGTATAGTTTGGAAAATATCCAGCCAATGAAAGGCTAGTGGGCAGAGTGAATTAGTAAAGATTTCGTAATAAGCTGTTGTCCTTTCTCTGTTCTTTTCAGAAAAAAGTGGGGACAAATATTGAAGACTTGCAGATTCATCCTCCTGGCATTGTTCTTTTTTTTTTCTATTTATGTACATGTTAGACTGTACTGCGTAGTGAGTAAGCAGGGCCTCAGACCTTATTAACTTTGCAGTACCAGGATGAAAAAGCTTTAGTTGGCATTATAGGGACATTGTAAAGAATATATGATGTATAATAGTCAAAATCTTTAATTTGTTCTTGTTTTCATTTTTAATATAGTCCAAATCTGTCTTATGGCTAGACTTTCACAAGAAAATGTAGTTAGTTCCTTTTAAGGACAAAAGTAGTAGATATTCCATAACAAACTGACTGGAGAAAAGATTGAGATAGAGATAGAGATGATGATAGAGATAAGAGATAGATATGATAGATAGATATAGATAGATAGAAAGATGAGAGAGAGAGAGAGAGAGAGAGAGAGAGAGAGAGAGAGAGAGAGAGAGAGAGCGCGCAGATATATACAAAAGTAAAATGCAAAATCCAGACCCAGTCCTCCAACCGCTTTTACTGAAAATTGCAATTGTCTACCTTTCTCTTCCCACAGACGTCTGAGGATTGTCATAGGTCATGTCTAGTTGTGCCCGTTCAAATTTGTGTTTTTATTGTGTCTTCTCACTGTTACTTAGTGTTCATGATTGTTGTTGTTCTTGATAATTGTCCACAGCTTAAATTGGATCAACGTCTTACAGCTGTGGCTAGGGGGACCTTTGCACAGGTTCGCCTAGTGCACCAATTGCGGCCCTACTTGGAGAGGGAGGCTCTGCTCACGGTCATTCATGCCCTCATTTCCTCCCGGCTGGATTACTTTAATGCGCTCTACATGGGGCTACCCTTGAAGAGTATCTGGAGACTGCAATTGGTGCAAAATGCAGCTGCGCGAGCTGTGGTGGGTGTACCAAGATACACCCACATGACACCTCTTTTCCACCAGCTGCATTGGCTGCCCATTAGTCTCTGGTTGCAATTTAAGGTGTTGGTTATGACCTTTAAAGCCCCACATGGCTCAGGACCAGGCTACCTGCGGGACCACATCCTGCCACATACCTCCCTACGACCGGTTAGGTCCACAGAGATGGTCTCCTCCAGATCCCGTCAACCAAGCAATGCTGGTTGGCGGGACCATGGGGAGAGCTTTCTCTGTGGGAGCTCTCTCTCTTTGGAACCAACTACCACCAGAGATCCAAACTATCCCTACCCTGCTGGCCTTCCACAAAGCCGTGAAAACATGGCTTTTCAAGCAGGCGGGCTAAAATAAGATCAATTATGCACGTATGAATGATAAGCTCTTTTAAATTTTTTTATAATTGTTTTTAAATCAGTATTATATTTTTTTCTATTGATTGTTCCTCTTACATGTTGTACGCCGCCCTGAGTCTCCCGGGAGTTGGGCGGCTTATAAGAAGGAATAAAATAAATAAATAAAAAATAAATAAAATAAATAAATAAATAAATAAAATAAAATGATGATGGATGCTAAAATTCTGCCCATCTTTTCTAGATAGTGGCTTTTACAGTCCTTATATATTGTATGTTTGCTGTAGATGACTTTTTTTTTCTTGGGCTGTTGACTCTCTTGGTTTACAGATAGACTCCAACTTACAATAACAAGTGTATCAGAATCTCATTTGTTGAATAAAACTGTCATTGAGATTTCATGATTACTTTGCTCAACAAACTCAATCCTGAGGGGTGTAAAGCAGACCATGCGGTCTGTTTTATGCCCCTCAGAATTGAGGTTGTTGAGCAGTGTTTTGGAGCAGGGCGGGGGAGTAAGTCCTTGGGGCAGGTAGTTCTGGGCTTGTGCTAGACCTCCCAGGGCCTCCCCCACAGCTGAGGCACTCTATGCTTTTGTTAACAACCTGTATCTTAACAACCTGTATCTAACAACTGCATCAGGGAGAGCAGGGATTGGGATCATTGAGCAAAGCAATTGATCCCCTCACTTAATGATTGTCTCAACTTGTAATGCAAACTCCATTATGGTCATAGGTTGAGGACTTGTGTGTGTGTGTGTGTGTGTGTGTGTGTGTGTGTGTGTGTGTGTGTGTAACATCTGCCATGGTAGAAAGTGCCTTACTGGCCATAAAGTACCCTTTCTGAGGCTATCATTATAATTGAATCATTGTTAAGCAAATGGTAGCAAGTCGAGAACTACCTATAATTATGATGTATTGGAGGGCTTTAGTGGTTTGTATACTATTGTGATGTTGTGTGGTTGTAGTAGTCTGTCAATTGCTTCAGAGATGTTTTTGATGAAACTTTTATCCTTTCTGTAGCTTGTTTTGATTGCACCGTAGTGGGTTGAGTTGCCAGGCACTTTTTGAAAAATTGTGTGGTTATCAATTTTGTTCCTTTTTCTGGTGTTCTAGGTTGCTGCTGTAGATTTAGTCATCTACAGTTCCTCTTGTGGAAATTTGGATTGTTACTTTTTAAACAGAGAACTTGGTTAGTGTAGGTTGTTTTTTAACAGACCTCCATTTCCGATGGGCCATCATTTCCCCTGCTGATGAGGATATCAAGGCAGACTAGTATGTTAGTGTTTTCTCCTTCCCTTGTGAATTTTATTCCTTCAAAGATGTTTTGGATTATTCCATGCGTCCTCTCTTCTCTGTGTTCCTTTTTTATTTTGATATTGTCATCCACATATTGGACCCAAACTTTTGGTTCTTTTTGTAGAAGTGCTAGAGTTTTTAGACACTGCATTATGATTTCTGTTATGAGTCAGGAGAATGGTGAGTCCATGGATGTTTCTCCGACTTGTATATTTCTTGTATATTCTGGAGATAACTGTATTTGATAGAATATTCAATCCCCTCTCTGAGCTGTGAAGGCTTTTTTGTAATTGTTTTTTTTCTTCATTTTGGGTAATGATACAATTGGATAGAGTATGTTGGGCTTGTGTACTGTAGTGGCCAAAATTGTGGAAACCCTTTGGGAAAAGTGTATTTTTGAGGTTCGATGGCTAATAACATTACTTTTTTTTGGTAGTACCATAAATTATATATCAATGGAAATATAATTTAATCAAGAATATAATGCAACGAAGTTTGTTCAATTATCTGTATTCTATGAAAAGTTATAGTCAAATAACCAGAAAAAGGAAGCACAACTTGCTTAAGTTGATATCAGGTAGCTTTCCTTCATCTGATTGTAGCCAATGAGCATGAGTGTTTAGAGAGCCAATCAGGTGTCATCTTATTTTGGCAATGAGCCAATTAGATCACAGTAGGAGTTAGTTATTGATGTCATGTATTGAAGCTGAGAGTCCATGACCTCTCGTTCTTTATGTATTTACACACATAAAGAACTGCCTTTACCTTATCTACTATAGAAATCTTCCTAAACAAACCAAAAAGAAAATACGTATTATAACGTGAGTTATAATACATATTTTCTACTTGTGCTGCTGTGATACTGATTACAATTCAAAGAATAGTGATAAAATCAGACAAGAAAATTTTGTGTTGTCAATTTAATATACTTTACTTGAAGATTTTGCATTTATTTTTACATTTCAATGTTAAAAAAGTTTATAAAAGTAAAGCTGAGACGGGTGCCTAAAATATATGAAGACATGCTTTCTTTCAAAATGCTTTTCATCTAATTAAAATAAAAAAATAATATTCCTGATTTTGGAATGTTTTGATAGTAATATTTCATATTGCAAACAGAAAAATATCCAGTTCCATATCTGCCTCTCAAACAGCAAATCTAAACATCTCATTTTTTTTATCAACAATTCATCTACATTGTAGTACTTAAATATAAAATCTATTTAACAAGCAACACTAACCCTCTTATTTGGCTGCTTCCTTTTCACACATCTGGTGTTAAACTCAACTAAGGAAGATTTGTTCTCAACAATCATTTAAAGGATTGTGCTCTAAGTATCTGCATTTCTGTGGCCATGAAAATAAACTGCAATGTTGTAATACCCTACGTATCTGACAGAAACCATGATATCAAATGTATAACATCAATTCATCATGAATTACATAATTTGAATAATTTGTTTGCTGTCATGATGTGTGTGATATCACTTTCCCCTTGCTTCCCGATGATGTCAGTTTGTTACATCAAGGGATCCTGCTTTAAAATTGACAGGAAGGTGAACACATTTGCATGTCTTCTTCAACCTTTTGCCTGTCAATAGACTATTTCCATGACAAAAAGGAATATGACAAGCCACACAGGACTGTATTATCACATTTCTGCACATCTTTTCTTAAACATTCAAATCTTTAATCAAACTTTCCTAAAACCTCTATAATTAGCAGATTTGATGACATCTAATAAACACCTAAGTAATGTAGAGATATGTATATAATTAGTCCAAGCAGCCCACCAATAATTTTTGTAATATACAATATTTCAAAAGTGGTAATATAAAATAAGTTCATATCTAGACATAAATGTTATTGTTTCATACAGTAAATTTCTACACTTGTTTAACAAAACTACTTGTAATAAATGTTCACAGAATTTAAGCATTGTCATGATTTCAGAATGTAGATATAATATAGCATGGATACTCTAAAATAACCTCTTGATGTAACAAACATTGGAAGAGCACAGAACATATGTAGTTTGATCCATGATGTTTCATTGCAAACTCATACCTAGCTGAATGAGAAACAGATTCTTTAAACAGCAGTAACTATGTTCCATCGATTTATGCAGCTTTGAAAAGAAACAGTAGTTGAAGCAGTTTTAGATTGATGATGCTCTTATCCAAAAAGCAGGACATGACTGAAGAACAAAGTACAATCTTTTATTTCATGTAACACTCCACTGAAAGTACCGTTTTCAGTTTAAGGGAACTTTTATTGCAACTACCGTAGCCAAAAATCATAAATGGATTTTGATATAAAAGTGACTTAATTAGGACAGAACCATTCTGATGTTATTCATTTATTTAATATGCTGCCATCTCATATTAAGAGTTCTAATGGCTTAATTCTAAGAGTTGCATTTAACACAACAGAGAAAACAATTCTAGATTAAACAGCATAATATATAAGGCCCATTAAGCGCAGACACCAAGCTCTAAAAGTATTAGATGCTATGATTCTTCCTTATATTGCACTGGAGAGTTCAGATCCATTCTTACAGTCTTGGAAGTTTCTGCTCGGATGCATGATTTTCTCCCATTCACAGCACACTCAGTAGTAGCAATATTTGGGGTGGAACATCTTTTCAACCAAAGGCAACTGAATCTTTGGGCTGTGATACATAATCACTCTCCTTTGTGGATTGTTTGATTTCATAGGCAAAGTTTCACTTGTTGATTTTTATAGCGGTGGTAATCCATGTTATCTTCAGGCCAAATTCTAACAACTTTTTTTTTTCAACTGTGACAATAATTTTCTGATTCATCAGACTTTGTGGAAGACTACAATTATATTACATTGCTTTCAATTTGCACTGATGACATGGAAGCAGAGATAAGACAGCTGATGACCAGAATAAAATAATTTTAAAAACTGGTCAATGTCAATATTTTTAATAAGAGTTTTATAAACAGCCATGTTATGTCAGGTTTAATCAGTACGTCCTCCTTAGAAAGAATTTCTGAACATGTTGAGTCCCTGCTGAACTAGAGTTAGGTGCAGAAACATCCAATTCATATTTTTTAAAATCATCAATGGCCCCAGTCTAATACTTAGCACGTAATAGACTTCATCAATATTCCACTTTCACTTCTCCCCCTCCTTTTAATTTATACTAAAAGAACAAAAAGAAACTAACACTTGATAAGGACAATTCTTATCTTAATCCACAATTTTTCTCTAAAACTTTTTACACAAGCAGTGATCTAGTATTTATTGTAGCATAATTTGTTATTGAAATAAAGCATGGATCATTCATGGAACTGATGCTTTTGAACGTCAGCTCAGTATATGGAATGTGCTGTTTAACTTGTAGTTCAACAATTAGCCTATTCTTTTATACCGCCTCTTCTGTTGTGCTAACAACATCGGTATAACAGATAGTGACTATCCTCAATCAAATGTCTTTTGCTGAATAGATTGTTTCTAAAAGCACAGCAGAATGTTTTTTTCCTTGGCATCCCCATTCAACAAATGTAGAATTATTTAATCATTGTCACAATTTTATTTTTATATACAGAGTTATCAAAAGCTAACATTTATCAGTTATCACGGACTCATTTCTAAGAACTAAAAAAAAGGAAAAGGAAAAAGAAAATAATAAAGCTAATTAAATCTAACTAATTTCCCACAACATCTTTTATATTGTACTGTTCTATAAATTTTACTCTATTTAAACTTTTCAAGCTCACCTATATTCTTTTCAAAAACAAGATCTAAAAGATACTACATCCAACAAGCTTTGTCTCTTTAGTGGCAAAATACAAATATTATATTATGCAGCTCATTCAGGTGATTTGTTTAAAATTCTGTCTACCTTTTAGTCTAATAAGATTAGCAGCTCACAATCTATAATGAACATTTTAAAAAATGAAAACAATAATGCAAGAGTCCAGATCTCCTACACTTACAATTTTAAGACTACATACTACATTTTATCTCAGCTCCAAGTAGCTGAGAGATCCACTTCAGTAACTTGTAACATATATCATTTAAAATAGCAATCCTTTACACTGCAAATATACAATAAGGTGGAAATAAATGTTGACCCTATCAATTGGGTTTGAGTGCAGTTACTAACCATGCGTCTTCATTAAATCAGCCAGTTACTAAGCAAGAACCTGAGATTGCAATTTTTTTGTAACTGTAAACACATTTACTCCCCAGTAACTCTCACTGGTTTAGATGAAAGGGTTTAAAGAGAAATCCTGCTTAGGGACACAATCCTCAAACTGTAACCATATGATAAATTGCATTGTAATCCTGTAGAAAAGTCAGCTGATTGAAAATCCTCAGGTTTAATTCTAGGCCTTGAAAACTCAGCAATTGAGCTAGAGCAGGGGTATCAAACTTGCGTCATCACATCATCACGTGACGTTTCACGACTTTTTTCTCCTTCGCTAAACCAGGGGTGGGCGTGACCAGCGCGTGATGCATCTGGGCCGCGGGCCACAAGTTTGACGCCCCGAGCTAGAGAAATAGCATCATTAGGATAATTCTATCAACATTTACACCATTAAGTGAGTCAGCCAGCTCTGTTAGACACTAGCACATTCTATCATTTTGGAATCTCCCTGTTCTCAGTGGAGTGCAGAAAACCTGGTATATACATAGAATTGTTCTTTATTCATAATTGCAATTGCAATTGCAATTCACTAGAATGTGATTTCTCAAGAATAATGCTGCTATCACTTACTCAAGTGAATGAAGAAGTAGAATCTATGTATAACCACTGAAGCACCCATGGCCTGGAATTATGTGCAGAATTTTGTTATTCTCTTGCCTGGCAGCAAGATTCCTCACTGTGTGAACATTAATGCCTTGCTCAGAAAAGAGAAATAAGAAGCCTATGAATGTAGAATTCCATACAGGCTCAGAAACTTAACGATCAAGCCGCTTTATAAAATTCCCATTGATGTACTCTAAAACTGACAACTTTCTTTAGGATTGTAGTTCAAATCAAAGTAAATATAATTTAACTTCAGACAGAAAACTACTAATCATACATATTTGCATTTCCAAAATATTAAGAACATAAAAATATGATTATGTAACAAAATTAAATTAAATGACGCATGTACTGACAAAAACATATTTTGATATGGCAGAATATATAGACATTTTTTGTCACCTTCAAAAAATGAATTTCAAGTTATAATGTTGAACCTATTGAATCTTACTGAGTAAAGTATTTAATCAATGAATGGTAATGTTCTTAGGAGGGCAAACTCAGCCCCAGAAACTAACTTCTTTGCTCATACGGTGAGCATATACAGCAGATGCACACAATTTGAATTGCTTTAGCAGAAGAGGGCAAATAGTCTCTCTGGACTGTAGGCACCTAAAAAGAAATAATTTTAGAGGTGCATTTCAACATGCAAAGAATACTATACAGCAAATAATAAAAGTGTAAAAATATAATTCGCTGTTTTAGGTGTCCTACTCCATTGATATCTTACATCAGAGTGATAATTAAAACAAATACACAAATAGAGTTCACATATTTCTTGAATTAGCTCACACAAGTTGCTAATCCATAAAGTATGATTTACAAAAAAAAAAAACCAAAACCCCCAACTGAGCTCATATCATATAACAAAACCCAACAAACCATTTTATGGATTAGCATAACATGAGGATCTGGTCACTGGTGTTGTAAGCAGTTTGAAAAGTAATAGTATGTATTTTGTAAAAAGAGAATGCTGATTTCTTATATTCACAAATCAGCCATAATGAGATCAATATTGTAAATGCACTATTATGGAAATGATATGTGTACTTTCATCATAACTCACACCAATAATCACATTCTTTGATGACATAATACAATTGTCATTTTCCCCTCACCAATCTCTCCAGAGATACATCTGCAACTGGAAGACATTACCAACGGATAGGAGAAACAATAGATCCTAATAAATCAAAGTTTGTGATGCACAATGCATACCCTTCAAAAATGGAACTCACTGACTGGAAATTGTCAAGTTAAACCCGCCAACATCGGGGTTATGAAGAATATATTGTGCATGGCATCAGCAGCCAGAGGATTTTTCATCAGGATGAGAGTTGAGAGAAAAGGCTTTATTTAGACTTGGGTAGTCAGCTTTAAATAACATGAGTTAATTTAGACTGAAAAGTAGAAGATGCCATAATAATCTCTGCCACTGTTCAAACATCATACCCTGCTGGTAGCCACTGTTTTTTCAATTATTACTAACTGCTTCTACTCAGGCTTACATCTCTGAAATGAAACTAAATATTGATTTTGTTTCTATGGCTTTGTATCATTTTCTGTTTCTCCTATGTTCTGATGGTAAATCAGTTCTTCCGGACTGCCAGTTAGCTTCATCTGTCTATATTTCTTCAAGATTTTTAGGTTTGAGTCCTGGTATTTCATCAAACCTATTTGTCGTCCCCCCCCAATTCAGATCTTTCTATCTTGATTCTCCCAGCACTTCACCACAATTTTAGTCTAATTGTGATGTGAGCTGTACTTTCATTTTTGTATATGCTTTTAACTGAAAACATGCTCCTTACATATAAAAGGAAAAGAAACTGCACAAATAAGTAGATAATTCACTGCAAGTTCTTCATCAATTTTCTGCACAGTGCATAATGAAAAAAATATAAATGTGAATATGTACATTATCAAACATTCCAATCTTCAACTTAATACTTGAAAGGGTAATTGATTTCAGTAGGTGAAATGTCCATTTGACAAGTGGAGGACCACAATATTTATATGAATGCAACAGCATAAATAGTGAATAACCAGTTCTAAACAAAAGTCCAAATTATGTTGACTGAAGGCAAAATACCTGTTTTATTAATTCTGATATTTGCAACTATTGGAATGATTTAGACATGTTCATCAAAATGGAAGCAGGCAGCAGAACTGTGAGCATGCTCCTAGAAATCTGCAATTCTAATTTTTATATACTAAAATTTTACTAGAGTTTGTAATTAGATAAATATGAAAAGAAACGAACAGACTGCACACTTGAAAAAACAATAAAATAATATTTTCCCTGAAAGATCCTTTAGAATGTATACTGAAACTATTCAAAAGATTTTATTTGCTAAATATACAACTGGCTGGCTATATTAATTTTTGACAATATAATTAACAATACTATGAACACAATATGCTGAATATCCAGAGAAGGAAGCAAATTGTTGGATGAAAGTCAATATTTATGTATCAAAAGTCTACAAAATAAGGTTTTAAAGATTAGTAACCTGCAAAAAAGAAGTTTATTAGCTTTTGGTGAGCTAGCAGAGGAGATTTAAGCTTTGAGTGCCTTCCAGCAGCTACTGCTATTCTAGAGATTTCTAACAGCCTGCTTGGTTTCTATGCTGGGAAAAGAAGGGTGATAGCATATTTCCATTCTCTTCCCTACTTGCAGTTCTCTCACCTACATACTATTTCCTGTTCTTTATAATCAGATGGATGCTTAAATTTAAGGGTATGCTAAGGTCTCCTTAATTATATCTGAAATTTATCCACACTAACATCAACTGACTCTTACTTATTCCATTTAGTTTGTCACTTCCATTTGTTTTGCAACTAAAATTATATCTATACGTATTAAGTGAAATATAATGAATACAAAATAGTTTATGATGATTTAATAAAATATGTGTGGTTAATTTATCCTGACATCATGTAGGGTAGAAAATTTCTAAACCACTAGCTAAAAGCTTTCAAAAAAATACTGTAAATATGCCTAACCTTTTTAAACTCAAGGTGTGTACTGGATTATTGGATGAATTTATATGCAATACAATAAAATCTATAAGCCATAAAGAAGATACTGTTAACTGCAAAGATACCTGAGATCGTATCTTTCTGGATTATCCTTATTTTAAAGTAATTGTAATTTCTAGCAGCCAAGAAATATGTACAATGTAACCTGTAAATAATGTAAGCATATTTTATATAAACAAGTAACAAAATACATACATGAGCAGATAACTTTTAGCAAGAGGAATAGTTGTGCAAATGACTGACAGCAAGCAGAACCAGCTTGAGACATATTGCTGTCCAATAGGTTAAAATAAGAGATAATAAAGATAAATTTCAATGTAATACCTTACAATAGAATCAAAGATGCTAGAACTCATTACATGTTATCGTAGACTGCAAACTTTGAATTTCAGGCCAAGAAAGAGGAATCCTGTTAAAAATGAGACTAGCTAACTGAAACAATTCTCATAAACAAAACAAACATTTTATGGTATGCTGGCGAACAGTATAGGTGGTACAGGTTACAATACACACACAACACACAAAAGACTCCTATCGTGCTGCAAGAAAATTTTGCCGAAATACTTTTTCTCAGCATTCGATCTACTGCTCTTTAGCCCAAAGAGCTGTACTGTAAATGGTGGGCTCCAAATGTGCAGCAAGGTTTTGAGTCACTTCCACCTCAAAACTCCTCAGAGGGTCTTCTGTCACATCCTAAGGAATTAGAAATGAGAAAGTGAACGATTCTGCTGGAAACTGCAAGCCCCTGTTGAGTTTCAGGGCAAGTCCTTTGGGTCAGAGCCAAGGAACTGAACTGGTGGCAGGGCAGATTCTTCTGCAGGTATTCCCTGAGCTAAGTCTATGCCAAACCTAAATGAACAGATATACATACAGTTGAATAATTTCTATTGCACATAGTTGGTAGCATGAATAGCAGAACAAACATTCTTATATTTCTAAAGATAGTATCTTAAGAAGCAATTAGATGTTCAGCTTAGAACTATATGATATAGATGTAATAACTAGGATTCATCAGGGAGGGTAGAAACGTAAAGCACACAGGATTCTACATTTAACCATATTCAACTATTAATTTATCTAGTATTAAACAAACTATCCAAGACTCAAGGTAGGTTTGTAATATATACTAAATATACTAAATATACGGAATACAATACTGGATTTTCAACATTTGAAGCTCTGCCTTTTAACAAGTTGTTCCTCAGTATTTATTTTTGTCAGCTTCACTGCATCTCCACAATGTAAAAATTGGAAATATAATAGGTACTTGCACTGCTCATATTTGTGAAGTATGACATACCTACTGCTTAGTCAGAAATAATTTCATTGATATTCCCATAAAACACTAAATTCTCTTATACTAATTCTGGATTACAATAGTACTAACTAAAAACCAATAATTGTCATGGTATTTACTCTACAGAAGTTCAAGATAAATGCAAAATGTCACCATAGCATAGTTTCAGTTTCTGGAAAATGATTTGAAATAGGTATGCAAATTGTGAGCAACTTCTATAGCAGGGCGTTTTGTTTAGTAATTTGTACAACTGTAGTCACTGACAGAGGACATTATATAACAAAGGGATATAACAAAGGGATATTCACATGAGCCTACCTATGTTCCACTGAGAACAAATTATTGAGATACACCACCTAGGAAAACAAACCAAATGCAATGCTGAATTTTTTGATTCATGTGCCTTTTCATACCTTACATATGCTACAAATAAAATGAATGAGTATTATACAGGAAAATATTGGGGACTTATTCCAGGAATTAATATTTAAAATATGAAGAAATAGTTGATACAACTTAGTAAACAGAAAAAGATTATTAGATAGCAAAGCAACAATTATAATAGATAAGAGTATAATCCATTGATTAGTTCCAATAGCACCTATATAATCTGATTTGTTGTAACCATTAATATATTGACGCTGGAGCTATATGAGAGGCAACCAAGTGACACGTGGATTAAGAATATTTCATCAAATCATACTACAAAAATAAAATTTCTTTTTAAAATTCTATTTTTTACAAAAACTCTAAAACATACAGACTTATAATGCAAGATTTAAAATATTTGTGCTAACATATCCATGTAACTTATTCATTAACATTGGCTTTCAAATAAAGCAAATGTGAAAGGCAAAGCAGAGTAGAGCAGTATGGTTTTCCAATATTTTCATATAGAAAAATAAAATCTATTTAATTATATTAAATGTCAGATTGGAAGCAAACTTGAAACAAATGTGAAGGCTATGTGGTCTGATGCCTGAGTTAATTGCAATCATGACATACAGGCTTGAATGTCAGCTATGAGCACCTGGTTTCTCATTGCATAATCCAATGCATGTTTATTCAGAAGTAAGTCTCAGTAAACTAGATCCAGGTTTACACTACCATACAGTACTTCAGTATAGTACTTCCATTATAATCCCTGTGGATTTTACTCTATTGTCCCAGAGATTTCAAAGGACCAGCTTTAAATATATCTGCAGTTGAATAAAAGCACATTTTGTTCAAAATAATTTACCCTCAAGAGAAAAACACACAGGACTGCAGATTTTTTTTCTTTTGTATGTGCTGTGCAGAAATTCACAAGGGATTCAATGGGAGTTCAGTCTCAAATAAGTGGGTTTGTAATTTATCAAAGAATCAATTCTATACACAGCTGTGCCTCACTAAATCTAACAGGGCTTATTTTGGAGATATTTTCAGGTTGCCATTTTAGTTTATGTACACATATGTGCATGTGTGGGTAAGCAAAATTAGGTGTTCATATATACACACAAGTATATATGAACACTTATTTTTGCTCTTATTTCATCCTTGAATCTAAAAATGATAAATCTGAAATTCATAATTTCCAAATCATAGAAGTGTACTATCAGAAAAGATAAAGATGAAATGTTATGCAGTGATTGACATAAATTTAGTAGATGATAGGAAAGATTGCTACAAATTAATTTCTTTAAAACCAGCTGTTCCCTTTACCATGTGTATATTATTAATATTTGAAGATTAAGTCACAGACACAATAAAAGTTATCATCTCCCATCTCTTATTAGGGAAGGAACCTGTGGATTATAATAGCCAGATGTATTTTTTACATTTTTCTCTTAACTTTAGGGTAGAGAGATTCAATAGCTCAATGTCACTCTTTTAAATATTACTTCAACAATATTTCTGAATTCATGATCAAGCAAATAAACAGCAAAACAAACTACCACCATAACTCCCAGGAAGGGCACGTCAAACTTCAGCACCCAGAAACAGAAATCAAGTCATATTTTGGCAGAGACTCTGAATTCTTCTAATCCATGGTGGCATCGTTCAACGCTAGAAGAAAAAGGCAGCAAAACTGATCAACAGCTTCTTCGTCATGTAGCTTTCCAGATAGACTAACAAACACCAAGCCATAGTGGAATCTATTTAAAGTTTTTGTATCTTGCATTGTTTTGACATGCATAACTATGCTTTTTCCTTTGGAGAGGCAGAGCATCATTTTGAAGAACTACATTATGTGAAGTCTTCAAGAAAGTTTTCAGACATACAATGATGCTTTTTACCTTTAACATCTTATCAAGCTAGTTTGTTCCTCCTTAGATTAGACTGATAAAGCCTTACAGTGAATTCATCTCTGCGGAGTTTTGACTGGAAGACACATCAGAATCTGTATTCTCTTTGCATTTCTCCAAGTCATGAAAATAAGGATGGGTTAAGGCATCATAAGCTGATATTCTCTTCATAGGATTGAATGTCAGACATTTCTGTATAAGATAGAGAAAACAATTAGTAGCGGGCAACATTCTGATGGATCCAGCAACTCACTTTTTCTACTGCTGACCCAATGACTTAACAAGAAAAGACACAGATTTATTAGATAATGATATTTTTAAAGATATAGTCAAAGCTTTTGCCTATATTGTCATCAGCATTGCTTTAAGAGGAGCAGCATGTAATTAGCCTTGGCTTAAATGGGAATTCATGCTACAACAATTTAAATACATGGAATTTGGGGACAAATTTTTAAATTTTTATTTTTTTATTTTTATTTATTTATTTGTCAACAAGTGCAAGGAAACAGGACACAAGAAAAAATGACACAAATAAATGGATATAAAGAAGCAAATCATAGCCATAAACACATAAAACAAGTACATACAAATGGGTACAGTAGGACAGGGACAGAGCACGTTGGTGCGCTTATGCACGCCCCCTTAGGGACCTCTTAAGAAACGTGTAAGGTCCACGGTAGACAGTTTAAGGTAAAAGGTATGGGGGTTAGAGAAACTAACAACAGAATCAGGTAAAGTGTTCCAGACATTTACTACTCTATTGCAGAAGTTGTATTTTCTGCAATCAAGATTAGAGCGGAATACATTTAGTTTGTATCTAAATATGTTCTGGGTGATATATTCTAAGCAAGAAGCAAAGGTAATAGTGAATGGAGAGGTGACAAAAAATTTCAAAATTTAGAAAGGTACCAGACAAGGATGTCCACTATCCCCATTATTGTTCATTTTGACCCTGGAAGTGTTAACGAGGATAGTACAGAAAGGAACACAAATTAAAGGCCTGGAAATTAGGAAAGAAGTTTACAAATTGCAAGCCTTCACAGACTATCTAGTTTTTATTCTTGAAGAACCATTACAATCAGGTTTGAAACTTATGGAAGTACTAGAAGAATATCGCGATATAGCCGGATTGAAAATTAATAAGGATAAAACTAAAATGATAGTCAAAAATATGATGAACAAACAGAAGGAGGAGTTGGCCAATGGAATAAATATACAGATAGTGAAGAAAATGAAATATTTAGGAATTTACATAACTGCAAGATGCACATCAATTAAAGAGGACAATTATGTTAAACTAATGAACAACATAAAGGAAGATTTGGCGAGATGGAGAAATTTGAGGCTCTCACTATTGAGAAGAATTGTGGCGATTAAGATGAACATTCTACCAAAATTACTCTTCTTGTTTCAAAATATTCTGATAAAATTAGACAAAAAGTATTTTGGAAACTTGAATAAAATGATAACAAAATATATTTGGCAAGGGAAGAAACCGAGGATCAAACTTAAACTCCTGCAAGAAGTAAAAGAAAGAGGAGGATTTGGCATGCCAGAGTGGGAGCTATACCATCAAGCAGCTATACCATCAAGGAGCACTCATCTGGGTAAAAGACTGGATAGAATTAAAAAACAAAAGACTGTTAACGTTAGAGGGACACGATTTACATCTAGGATGGTACGCATTTTTGTGGTACGGGAAACAAGCAGCACACCAATACTTTCAAAGACATTTTATAAGACATTTTATAAGACAGGCCCTATTGGAGATATGGAATAAATTTAAACAGCAGAACTACATGAAAGTTCTGATTTGGTTATCTATATTAGAAGCGTTAGTACACCCAAATCCTATCAATCAAAAAAACAGGTTATCTATAAGGATTTAATAAATGAAGAAGGTGGATTAAAATCGAGGTAAGAAGTAAAAGAACGGGGTAGAATTGGAGTGGTCGTCCTATTTACAAATCCAATCACAATATATGAAAGACATGAAAGAGTGGGGGATTAATAAGGAGTTAATGACAATAGATAAGATCCTTCTGGGGACAAATGACAAATTAGTAAAGAAAATTTATAGATTCTTATTGGATTACAAGATGGAGGAAGAACAGGTTAAGGAAACAATGGTGGCATGGGCAATAAATGTTGAATACAATATACAACTGGAAAAATGGCAAGAATTATGGGAAAGAAATAGGAAAATAACATTGGCTATACTGTATAAAGAGAACTTATATAAAATGTTCTATAGGTGGCATCTCCCGCCAGCGAGATTGGCAAAAATGTTCAGTAATTTATCACCCAAATGTTGGAAGTGTAATCATGAATCAGGCACATATTATCATATGTGGTGGTTATGTAGGAAAGCAAAAGAATATTGGCAAAAAATTCAAATATGGTTGGCAGAGTTAACTGCAGAGGAAATAGAATTTAAACCAGAATTATTCTTATTGGGAATTATAAATGGAAAATATAGTAAAGGGGTAATCTATTTAATGATACATATTATAACAGCAGCAAGAATGGCCTTTGCCCAAAACTGGAAAAATAAGGAAATCCCACCAGAAGAAGAAGCGATTAAGAAAATTTTGACCTGTGCGAAGATGGATAGATTGACTTTGGAATTGAAAAACAAGGGAGAGACAGAATATTACGATATGGAACAAATTTTATCAATGGTTGGGATGGAAAAGAGGGACCTAAAATATGAAACGACTACCGCGTTTCCCTGAAAATATGACCGTCTTATATTTTTTGAACCCTGAAATAAGTGCTTGGCCTTATTGCCATGCACTCAAAAGCCCAATTGGGCTTATTATCAGGGGATGTCTTATTTTGGGGGGGAACAGGGTAGAAGTTATAAAATGGAGAATTAAAGAGATGTATGCATGTAACTATAAGGAAGCGAGAGTGGATAAGGTAAACCTAAAAGGAATACAGAGAGAAGTATGATGTTTCTATATATGTAAATACTGAATAGACTAAATGTACAGTATATAAGTCAGTGATGGCGAACCTTTTTTCCCTCGGGTGCCAAAAAAGTGCGTGTGCGTGCTATTGCACGCGCGTGCATGCCCACACCCGTAATTCAAAGCCCCTCACTTGCCACACCCTCCTGCACATGCGTGCGTGACCCCCCCACTCCCCGACTTCCAGTGGGCCCGGTGGGCCCATTTTTCACCCTGCCCAGGCTCCAGAGGCTTTCTTGGAGCTTGGGGAGGGCAAAAACGCCCCCCCGCCACCCTGGAGGCCCTCCGGAGGCCTAAATCGTCCTCCCAGAGCCTCTGCGTGAGCCAAAAATCAGCTGGCGGGCACGCACATGCGCACTGGAGCTGAGTTAGGGCAACGGCTCGCGTGCCGGCAGATATGGCTCCGCGTGCCACCTGTGGCACCAGTGCCATAGGTTCGCCATCACTGATATAAGTAATCGGACATATATTAAATTACATGATATTTTAGTATGTATGGCAAAGATAATGCCAGGACGGCTACACTGTGTTCAAAGTTTTTAATGTGTGTTTAATAAAATTTTAAAAATTGGGGGAAAAAAGCCTTGACTTATTGAAAAAAAGCTATGCAGAATCAAATCCAGGTAATACTTAAAAGAGATACCAACAGAAAACCACAGAATCTTAGATTAGATTGGAAAAATAAATAAATAGTGAGAAAAATCAGTAGTAAACTGTTTGAATACAAGTAGTTCTCAATTTACAATCATTTATTTAACAACTGTTGAAAGTTACAATGGTGCTGAGAACAGTGACGATCAGTCCTCACACTTACAACCATCACGTGGCCAAAATCCAGGCGCTTGGCATACATACTGGCATGCATTTACAATAGTGGAAGTATCTTGGGTTCACATGATTGTCATTTATGATCTTCCCTGGGGGCTTCTGACAAAGTCAGTAGGGAAAGCCAGATTCACTTCACAACCGTGAGATTCCCTTAATGACTGGAGCAATAAAATCACAAAATTGGGCACAACTCAGTTAACTCAATCATCACTTAGCGATGAAAGTTTCAATCCCAATTGTGATGGCAAGTCAAAGACTGCTATATTATTATCAGGAAAACTAGAGACTCAATAGGAATCAGATTAAGCTTGAAGATGACTAAACTTTATCATTAACACTATTAATAAATGTACTAAGTAAAATCCGCAACAAGACCACATCAGTTCTGAAGTATTGAGTGTTATTATACTACCAAGAAAAAGATATATATTCTGCAATTCTGTGGGATATATTTAATTTGCTCACCAATTTCCTAGATGATTAATATGCATGTACTGTATGAGTAATATTTAGTTTCATGCATTATCGTAATGCACTACAGTTATTACACAGGTTATTAAATTACATTTTGAATGCACAATTTGATAGTTTATGTTGATTGATACGATTTCATTTCTCATTATAGGTACTGCAATTATTCTATCTCAGATTTTGTTTGTTTGTTAATGTCTATAATTTGACCTGTGAAAAAGAAAACTATTTTGCTGCAAGACTTGTTGAATGAATTACAGAGGTAAAATCATGGTGCCACTAATAAAGTATCTAAATCCTGTTAATTTATTTCAAATGGAGCATGTCCTCTTTGAAAATATTTCTTAGGAAAAAGCAGACACCATCAAAGTATTCCTTCATTTATATTAACAGAAACCAGTGATAATAGCAGCCCAAGATATGGCATTGATATGGTACACCGGGGGTTTGTTTATAGTCAATCATCATGCAAATTATTTGAGAGTGCAAAGAGAGTACATTAAGTTATTGATTGAATTTTTTAATATAACTAAGCCTTTTAATTCAAGAAAGGCTCAAAGGACACCATAATCTGATCTTTTTAACACCATCTTTTATTCTATCTCACATTGTCCAAACCCTAATAATATGGGCTGCTATTGAGGGGGGGGGATTTCGGAGGAGGTTCTAGCAGGTGAATGCAGTTATTCTATACCCTTGACTAAATATCCACTCCTTTGGGATAACACAGCCTAAAGTTGCCTTTGGTGAGACAGGGGGCACAAAGTTTAATTTTAAAAAAAGTTTTTTTTTCAGAGTCTCCCTTAAAGCATTTTGTGATTGCTGGGTGTTGTTGGTTTATTCTGTGTAGTGAAGATGAAGTTGTGGCTTTAGATTTGAGATTCTTATCTCCTCCCACAATTTATATCTGAGGATATTTCTTGATATCTCCCAAACACTTTTGGTGTGTGTGTGTGTGTGTGTGTGTGTGTGTGTGTGTGTGTGTGTGTGTGTGTGTGTGTGTATACTGAGGTTTTCGCGGGTGTTTGTATGTAGGTCTTTGGGTATTCGGGTTTTCTCCCGCGTGAAATTGGAAGTGTCTTGGCGACGTCTCGATGAAGTCTCATTCATCATCTTCAGGCTGGTGTCTTCTGCTTCCTGCTTCTAGGAGCAATGTGAGATTGCTGCTGTTTCTTCCTTTTAACTGCCAGTGGAGGTTTGAACTGATAGGATGGGAGCTTGGCTGTGTTCTGATTGGTTGAAACTATATATATATCTGACTTTTTTTGTTCTGTGTTAGGCTACTTATTTCTAAAATTTTATTTGGACAGATACTTACAAGTAGCAAGTCTTTGCCCAGTTCATCAATATCTGTTACAAGAAGTTCAATGGGCTGTGGGGATTGAGAAGCAAAAGCATTCCTTGGGAGGGCAACATCAATAGGCCAATCTTCTTCTTCAGGAAGACCAATTACTCTGTATAGAAGATAAGAACAAGCACTTATTCCAGGCAAAACATTAGTTCTTAACATGTTCGTTTCAGTATCTGATGATGGTTCTCAATTGTGAATTTTAATTCATTTATTTAAGAGCTTTCAATATAAAATTGTAGAAGCACCTTACATTAAATGATTTCTTTTAAATTGACAACTGAAATAATAAAATCTCAATTAAAAAGCAAACAAAATAGACGGGTATCCAATCCCCGATCTGCAGACCGCTACTATTCTGCAGTCCGTTGGCAACCAAGTCACACAAGCACAGGTGAATGAGAGAAGCTCCATTTGCGCAAGTGATTTGCATGCACACGCAAAACCATCCCCTCCCCCCCCTGCGGCCACCACTGCCAGTCGATGGAACCAGAAAGTTTGGGGACCATTGTTTTAGACTAGACTAGAGTATTCTTAAAAGTATCACAAATGGTGTCAGCATTTTGGAAATAGGTTCTGTGGGACTGGAGTTACCAATAAGAGAGTCTTGTCTTAAATGCCTCCCAAACTCTGATGTTAATGCTGAGTTAGTACATTCTCAAAATATGATCTCATAGCATAGATGGTTCGGAGTTGAGCTGATGCCCTTTATATAGTTTAGGAAGAAATATTTGTCTCATGTCCAAATTACCTATATGCTTCCCCGGAATGTTCAATTATTCTTTATTAGAAAATCAGTTTGAAGATTTGGAATAGGAATATATGTAGTTTCTCATAACTGCACAGAAACATTTAATGTGGTTAACACTATCAATATTAAACAAAATTCAGTGTACACTGCACCTTAAAATATAAACAGGGAAATGCTGATTTCCAAATAATATACAGTCTAAAATTGGGAATGGTAAAGTAATACTGGGAAAAAAGAAAGTGAAATATATGTGGTCATTCATACAATTAAAAATTTGCTTGAAATTGCAATTTAGAATTTAAAGAACTCAAAAGCTTTATAAAAGGCTCTGGAAAAATGAAAAAGAAACATGGCATCTAACAGATGGAAAGTTGGCTATTTAGTTCTGATTTCACCTTCTTAAATGCAACACATAGACTTTATAATGGCAGTTAGTATAGTACAAGACACGTTACGTTAGATGATTTGGAATTAAAAACCTATGCCACCAGGGTGCAGCATCCCTCAGGTTTTAATGATATTTTTTTTGGGCTGAAAGATGTACTAATGACACCAGGGGAAGGTTCGTCCTTTGGCAGACAATGTGCCAATCTTGACTATTGAAGAGCCACATGAGTTTTCACTGATTCTTGCCAGTGCTGAAGGCAGACTGCAGGATAAGCAGATCTATGGAACTATTGTACAAGTATTGTAAAACTAAAATTTCTTTGTACCACATAATACTTTTTCTATAAAGCTCTCTGGAATAAATTAGCATTGCCATCTACTTTCAGTTTTATAGTTAGCTTTATTGTAAGAAATTTATGTCAATGAAATAAATCTAAGATTGAATACTTTACAAAATTTTACTTATAAGTAAATTTATAAGTAAATTTACTTATAAATTTTACTTATATTTACTTATCTTAAGCTCAAACAATTACACTGTATAGCACAGCAGAGGTATTGCTGTTAGATTTTTACACAGTGTGTTTATAGTTTATATACACTGAATATCCTTAGATCCAAGAACATTCATCGTTATTCCACTGATTAGCATATTTCAATATGTAGAAATTGTGATGAAGTCCATCTGAAAATATATGTAGCATTTTCATTCAAAAAATTAGTATAGGGACTGTGGAAACATTTGAACAGTAAGAAAAATCACTACAAGCTTTAGAAAGCTAGAAACATTGGAGTTTTTTCCTGCAAGAAATCTGTATAAGAAGAAATATTCAAATTGGCATTTGCTTTTCCTGATTAATGAATAAATTCTTTTCTATGCAGGTAGTTGCATGGAGTAGAAACACACAAAACGGTATATTCCTCCTCCTATTCTTGCCCTTGACATTTACTGACCAGAAATACCATAATGTGTCATCTTATTAACAAAAAACGAAACTAATCAGCAAGACTGCCATGCTTCTTGTATTATAAGAATACAGTAAATGCAATAAAGCTAGACACAAATGAACTACAGGATAACTGCCAGATTCTGAAAAAGGAAACCACTTGAACTTGAGTTTTTTAAAAATGCACAGGAAAAACTATTCAGTGCATGACAAATTAACCATATTGATGATTCACATACTATGGTGTAAAGTACAGGAAATGGAAGCCAAAGCCAACAATTGAAAATATTTAATTCAAAATAAAAATATCTAGGAAATAGTGTGTGTGTGTGTGTGTGTGTGTGTGTGTTTGTTTGTTTATTTATTTATTTTGTGAGATTTATATACCGCCTCACATGCAAGCACTCTCTAAGCGGTTTACACCAGTAAGCAATGTATATTTATATTGCCCCCAACAATCTAGTGTTCACGCACGCACACACGCATACATACACACCACCTTTATTATTTGTACAAATAACTCAAGCTACCTTGAGTTATTTATGCAAATATATCCAAGCAAAAATATCCAAGACACTTTTCTTTTCCTGTTTTCCCCACAACAACCCAGTGAGGTGGTTTTTGTTGCGAGAAAGTGACTGGCTCAAAATCTCCCAGCTGGCTCTCATGGCTAAGGAGAACTCAACGGCCTCATGCTTTCTAGCTTAGTGCCTTTCTAGCCACTAGCCCAAAGAAATGTACTGTTTCCTTTTTGCTGCTTTTTTAAAAATTAGAAAGCTTTCCAAATGAATCAATCTAGTCTTGACTCAGAACGAATGATGCTCGTAAAGAGTAGACAGACAGACATGTTTTATCCAATATGTTACTCAATTTAATTATAAATATGCCAAATAAAATTAAAATAAATATAATTTTTGTCTTGCAACCATTGAGAATTTAATATATTCAAATGTGGAATAGCAAAAAGCAAAGCAAAGTTAGGAAGACTATGAAGGTGGATTTTTTCTTTCCTTCACTCCTTTTTTTCTTTATGCCATCTTTACAGATGCCACCTTGCTCTAATCCATACGTAAAAGCGAACCTCTGCAGGCATATCCTTTACTTGACCAGAAACCAGAATACTTAATTGAATATACTACCACATTTACAGCATTGTTTCATGTATATTGATACACAGATGAAAACCTAAATGCAGAATAGAATTGATTTGCATTTGATTTTCTTGATACAGCAAATGATATAAATGAACCAATCTGCAATGGGATACTTAGCTGTATCAGATTAAGTGTTTTGTTTTGTTTATTAAATTTATATGCCACTTACTTCGCTATCCAAAGTAAGTTTGGTAAGACATCAATTGTCCTTATGATGATGATGATGTAAGGCAAACAAAGTCTGAATATAGGAGTGTTGTCAGATTTTCTCTTAATATTGTTAGCTCAACAGTAGTGGTTTTCTTTCTACTGGAAATGCTCAGACTGTAGGGTTCAGTCTTCATTAGATCTTTGATAAGAAAAAGGTGGTACCTTAGCCTTCTCCCCCTCTACTTCCCAAAACCCTTAGGAAAGATGAAGCTAATAGAAAACTGGGAGAAGGAGAAATACTTGTTTTCCTATTTGGCCCAGATGGAACAAATAAATGTCAATGACTACCCAGGCAGTACAGCATAGAATCATAATTAGATGATTGATTAATTTAGAACTGAAAAAGTAGAAGCAATAATATTATCATTAAACATTTTTGAAATTATGAAGGATCTCTAAGAATAAGCATAACTTTTAATATTTGTAGGATTCACACTGATAGCAGTGAAATATGATTAGGCAGAAATAATTTCCAATGCTGGCAGACAATGTATTTTAAAAATTAATACTTATTAAAAAGTTAAACAAAGTAGTAAAGTTTGGTGGCCTCCATATACTCAGACTTTAATACAAAGTCTTGCTGAAAAAAGGTTGAGAAAGGAAGATCTAATTTTCTCCACTCAAGGATGCACTTGATCGGATCCAGGGTAAGTTAATTGTATGCAGTTCCTATTGAAAACAATGGAAATTATTTCCGCCTAATCATATTTCACTGCTATCAGTGGGACTTACATGCATCTTATTCCAGATCCAATCATCTTGGAATGCATACAGTGTAAATCAGTTTAGAAGCAATAATCTGGATTCCTGTGTAACAAAATGAGTGAATTCTGTACACTTATTAAACAAACAAAAAACAATTAATTGGAAAACGACCTTGAAAGAAAATGCAAGAAGCTAGTACTTACTCAAAGATTTTTCCTAGCTGATCAACATCAGAGTTACCACGGAAAAGCGGCCTAAAGAAAAAAGGCACACACATTTTCAGCACAGTAATTAAAATATACTTTAAGATCACCCGTCTAGCTTTCTCCCATGTCTTCCCAATGCTAGTTACTTTAGTTTCTTCAATTTCTCACTGCTCCAAAGCACACATTTTGAACCTCATCCAATGCACCCTGTTCCCAGAGTTCAGTACTGAACTTTTAGACAGCTGTTTTTCAGTCAACTTCTACCACCTGGTGACAGAAAAAATCAGTATGTTCATTGAGGCAGAAAAAAAACCCCTTGTTTATTATAACCCCTCTAAAGAAAATGTTTTGAAGTTTTTTTTAAGTCATCTGCTTTATATATTTCTATGACAATACAAATACTTTGAGTTAATATGCGATGCTAATTGCAGACATTGAGAATTTGATATTAATAGATATAAACCATCATTTTATTTTTCTTTAATTGATGGATGTTGGTTACTGAAACCATAGGCACAAAACTTGGGGTTAATTTGAGGAAACTCCCTAAATTCTGCAGTTAAAAAAAGCCCTTGTATTAAATTGGCAATTTTGCAAGACACATACCAGTTCTTGAAGAATTATTAATCCTGAGCCAGGCATGAATAACAAAGCATTTTCAACAGATTAACTCATTGGAAACCACCTCACAGCATGACAAAATCTAGCAAATATGTTACATAGGAAAGGGAAATTCATGTTTAGCAAAGAAACATTTCTAATCCAAACAACTCTACGGAGCCACGAGAGCAACTCTAGAACTGCCAATACAGCAGCCTCAAATTCTGGTCTGAAAGGCAAATATGGAAACCAAAAGAAATTAACCTCCAAAGTCAAATGTTGGGTAGCTATGTGTCATTCCAAAATTCTGTAATGAGGACATTTGGGGAAAATAAAACATCACCATCTTACTTAGATACCTTGATTAAACAACACTATCATTAAGTGTTGTACCTTATGATTCTTGACGAATGTATCTTTTCTTTTATGTACACTGAGAGCATATACACCAAGACAAATTCCTTGTGTGTCCAATCACACTTGGCCAATAAAGAATTCTATTCTATTGATTAAACATCTGCTTGTGATATATAGCTCTGGAACTTTGTTTTTATTTCTTTCAAAGAATGCCAGAATCTATATTATTACAGTTTGGGATATATAGAACAACTCAGAATCCTCCAAAGGCTAAGAAAACATTTCTCTATAAAAATTTGTAATTCAAAAGTTTATAAAAGTAATCTTTTTACTGAGAAATAACAGTTCTCATTTGCCATAGTATAGAAACATGCTGCTAAGCAGCAAGGTCAAACAAGCAGGTTTATTCCACCACATCCCACCCCATTTAGAAAAAAGATGGGGGTAGGGGAGAAGGAAGGAAGTGACCATGTTAAGAAAAGACATAACATTATGAGTTGATGGAAGTCAGAAGGAACGTAGAAGCCATGCCGAGATATATACAGAGAGATAGAAGAATAGAACAGAATAGAATAGAATAGAATCTGGAAAGGACTTTGGAGGTCTTCTAGTCCAACTTACACACACACCATATACACATATACAGGTACACACACACACACATCAGGTATACTATAACTCTGCAAAGTCTTAGAAGGAAACAAAGGATGGAAACTAGTCAAGGAAAGAATTAATCAACCTAGAATTAAGGAGAAATGCCCTAACAGTGAGAAAATTAACCATCGGAACAGCTTGCCTTCAGAAGTTGTGGGTGCTTCATCACTAGAGATTTTCAAGAAGAGACATGACAGCCACTTGTCTGAAATGGTATTGGATTTCCTGCTTGAACAGGGGGTTGGACTAAAAGACCTCCAAGGTCCCTTCCAGCTTCTATTCATTCTATTCTGTTCGTTTCCTATACTTTTCTTATTGTATTCTTCCCTTCCCGTCCATTCTATAAACAGGGTATAACATAAAGGAGTTAACCTAAAACTTTCTGTAAACAAAGCATGTAGTCTACTGAACTACCAAGCTCCAGACAGGGTTTAAAAATTAAGCATAAAGATCAAAATAAAAACAAGAGAGGAAAAAAAAACTAAACTAAAAATAACTTGAGTTGAAATCTGGTCAAAATCTAATCCCCCTTTTTTAAAGGGGGGAATAATAGAATGGTGATAGAATGATTCAAGCAGCTGTCTTTTGTCATTTCTGTTTTCTACCTTTGTAATTAAGGATTAATATTGACCAACAGGATCACTTTGACCAATTTTTATTATTAATGCCAAGCAGTAAATATGTGCCAATTAAAGTGATAAAAATACTGGTCCCAGTAACTAATTTCAATGTGAATGGTAAGAAAATAGAATTTCTTTACAAATGCTAACCTTACCAGGAATAGATATGAGAGGAAAGCCTATTTTAATTCCAAATTACAGAACTACTAAATTAGTATGTGTGCAGCTATGTCATTTTGTGGCAATATATTTAATACACAGATACACACACAAATATATATTTTCTTCGTGTCAATGTAACATAAAGAGATTAGAAACCCGAACAAGATTAAGAAAATATTGTATATTTATATAATCCTAAAAGTAGGACAAAGTTTTTGTGCATAAATAAATGGCAGCTGAAAATATTATGCAATTCTTTTAAAAATGTTATGGTTATAGTCATACAGTCATAGTCATACAGTAAAAAGCAAATAAAATCATTCACAGGTTTTTAACAAACAAATCTATAAGAATAGGATGCATACAAGTAGACTTCACTTACCAACAATAATTGGGCCAGAATTTTCATTGCTTAGCAACGCAGTTGTAAAACACTACAGGTAGTCCTCATTTAACAACCACAATTGATCCCAAAATTTATGTTGCTAAATGAGAAATTTGTTAAGTGAGTTTTGCCGCATTTTATGAACTTTCTTGCCATAGTTGTTAAGTGAATCTCTGCAGTTGTTAAGTTAATAACATGGTTGTAAAGTGAATCTGGCTTCCCCATTGACTTTGCTTGTCAGAAGGTCACAAAAGGTAATCACATGATGCTAGGACATTGTGACTGTCAGTTGACAAGCGGCTGAATTTTGATCACGTGATCATGGGCATACAGCACGTGATCATGGGCATACAGCAATGGTCATAAGTGTGAAAAATGATTATAAGTCATTTTTTCAGTGCCGCTGTAACTTCTAACGGTCACTAAATGAACTGTTGTAAATCGAGGACTACCTGTATGTTGTGGGCCTATATCGCCTAGCAATAGCAATCCCAACAGTCCCTCATTAAACCAGAATTACAAGTCATTAAGCAAGGATCTCCTGGCAACTACTTGCTGGCTTCCAACAAGCAAAGTCAACGAGAAAGCTGGCAGGAAGTTGCAATTCCTGGGCAGTTGGAAGCAGGCCAGTGGCGGGTAAGTGCTGTGGAGTGAGACCAATTCAAGGTGTGGCTGTTGCAGTATGGTGTAAGTGCTGCCAAGTGCTGATGCCTGTTGCAGAGGTGGGAGGGCACGGCACCATGTGACTGCCATGATGTGAGCATAGCCAGCTAGGTAGAAGTACCGGGGGGAGGGCGGGGGGGAGGAATAACTGCATATGGCACTGAATGCCAAAACGGAGCACGCACGCAGGGGAGCACTGGAAATTGGAAGAGCAGTTCCCCGGGGCGCATGTGTGCACTGGGAAGCTGAGCTTCCGGTTTCCGGTGTGCATCTGGTCTTCTGGTTTATGGCGCGCATGTGTGCGCGAAGACCAGCTGGCCGGCGTGCATGCACGTGGCAGAAGCTGAGGTTCCCAGCGCACGCATGCATGCCAGGGAGCTGCTCTTCCAGTTTTCGGCACTGCCGCACACGCGAAGACCAGCTAGCCGGTGCACGTGTGCACGTTGGAACCCGGAAGAGCAATGGCTGATGGCTGGAGTGCCTGGAGAGATGGCTCTGCATGCCACTTCCGGCACGTGTGCCATAGATTCGCCATCACTGGCATATGGGCACTACAGAATATGAAATTCCCAGAATCTTGAACTCTGTAGCTGGGCTCAGAAGAAAAGATGGTAGGAGTGACAGTGAGTTACAGAAGTGACTTGCAACCTTCCCTGCCAGCTTTCTTTTTGACTTTGCTTAGGGGAAGCCAGCAAGGAAAGTTGCAAATGGAGATCATGATCATGGGATACTGCAACTGTCATAAGTTTAAGGTGGTTGACAAATGCCTGGATTTGATCGTGTGACCATATGAGCATTGGAACAGCCACAACATTGAAAACCAGTTGTAACCATCACTCGTTCAGCACCATAAAAACTGAATGGTTGCCAAATGAATGGTTGTTAAAAAGGAAAGGACTATCTGTATTGCTGCAGAAAGAATACCGAAAGAGATGTGGGCTGGAATCTTAGGTTTCTCCATGGCAGAAGGGCAGGTTTGCTCTGCAAACATTGTTATATCTTTGTATTGTTTTACCTTTCCTCCAATATCTGGAAGGAAAGGAAAACTAAGTAAAATAGGCCAAAGAAAGAGCTCTATAATATGTAGGCAGATAGTACTGAATAGGTAACCTGCTGGTGTGAAGAGTTTCCTGATTATTTCTGCCAGTATTGGCTATGTAAGTCACCTGATCTTAAGAGCTCCATTAAATACTCACTGCTGGATTGTGAATGTAACGGTTGATACCTCCTCCCCACTCCTTTGGTTAGGACAGGGGTGTCAAACTGGTGGCCCGAGGGCTGGATGCGTCACGCGCAGGCCATGCCCACCTCAGCGGAAAAAATATTGTGAAATGTCGCGTGACGGCATGAGTTTGACACTCATGGGTTAGGAGAACAATGTGAGAAGTAATAGTGACATAGTTAATTTTGATTTCTAGTTTTCTAGAAAGAAGAAAAAATATTTAGAAAGATCACAGATCTAGGGAATAATTGAAAAAGTGATACTTGAGCCAAAATTAGAACGAGCCCATACAGATTCAAGATTCCAGAGGGATCATTTCAGATTCTAAATGGAGTATACACGAGATCCATGATGGCGAACCTATGGCGCGCGTGCTGGAAGTGGCACACAGAGCCATCTTTCGGAGCACACGAGCCATCACCCGTTGCTCTTCTGGGTTCCGGCGTGCTGGCCAGGTGGTCTTCACGCATGCGGGAGTGCTGGAAACCGGAATATCAACTTCCTGGCGCGCACATGCGTGTGCTGGAACAATGATCTTCTGGTTTCTGGTACGCATATGTGCACTGACCAGCTGGTTTTTGTGTGCGCATGCATGAAACTGGAAGACCAATGCGCAGGCAGGAAACCGGAAGATCAACTTCCCGGCATGCGCATGCACACTGGGCAGCTGCTCTTCCGGTTTCCGGCGCGTGCATGCACACCGACCAGAAACCATAACACCAGGTGGTCAGTGCGCATGCCGGAAACCAGAAGATCATATTTCTGGTGCACACATGCACACCGGGCAGCTGCTCTTCTGATTTCCTGCACACATGCTCCGGTTTCGGCACTCGGTGCCGAAAAGGTTCGCCAACACTGCACTAGATAGTCATTAAACAGCATTCTTAGAAATCTAGACTGGCAAATATATAAAGGTTTTAATTTAATTTAATTTAATTTAATTTAATTTAATTTAATTTAATTTTAAACATATATAGAGAGCCATGTATAATATCTTGAAGATTTAGATTTTTAAATGCAGCAGATGTGTTTTTTACTTTTTTACAAGCTCAGGATGGCTTTTTGTTGACCTTGTCAGAAATGGATTTAATTTTAACTATTTTAGAATAATTTATTGCAAAGCCATACCTTGTTACAGCAATGCAATAAGATGCACAGACTTCTTAAAAGGCCAACCTGAGTTGAAGGAAGAATAGCTATATCATCACCTTAAAAAGTACAGCCAGCTGTGCAGTATCAAGTGGGAGAAAGGCATGTGGAATGTGATGGAATTTTGCTTTGGTTAAAGTGGTAGCAACTGAACTCATATAAATATTGAGGGTTCAGAATATAAAACGGCTTCATTGATTGGGGGAAAAAAATGAAAGTTCAAGTAAATAAATTTGTTGATAACTGTTTCCGTTTCTGATTTTGTTCATCCAATCCTGCTTCCAGACTTTTATTTAAAAAATAAATAAAAGTGATAAAATTTTGATAATAGTTTTGCATTTTTCTCCTGATTTATCCTTATCTATAAACCATTTTGCCTAATGTAGGTACAGTATTTTTCTTTTTTCAAATAATGGTTCGATAGCTTTTTTTTTTTTCAGATGGCATACTACCTATGGCAGTTTTTAGAGTTAGCCACTAGTGGGCAGGGCAGAAACTTTAAAAAGTCTCCAAAATAGTTTATAGGTGAATTAAAGCCAATACAAACATTTTCATTACACAAAAACAGTAATGAAAACTAAGTACCAGAAGAGATCAAAGACACTCCTAAATGGGCTATGCTTGGCCTACTGCCTAAAATGAACTATGAAGAAACAAGGTGAGTTTCCCTCTTCTGGAGTTTTCAAAATTCTACCCTTTTGGCATCTCAGCAGAAAAATCTCCAGAGCTATCAAGCATCTCAGAAACTGTTCATTTGAAAAAGGAACAGGAGACCTCTGAAGTCCCCTTGATCACAAATCAATATCTGACACATTAATGTTCTGCTGCTTTTCTCAGGACAATTTAAAAAGTTTAGTGATAAAGATATTTAGAGGTAAAGATAACCTCTAAAGAGTTACTTATTACTCTATTAATAGAATACCTCTTAAATGTCCCTTCTCATAATGAAAGAAAAACAACCTCAGGCTCCATATACCTGTCCTTGTGACCATACCACATGACTGCTCTACTCCCTTCAAGTCTTGGCTACAAAAAAGTTCCCTCTCTTATAGAATAAGCAAGTTGTATCATAATAAGTATTGTATATGTATATACTCAGATGTTAACCTCAGAATTCGATAAATATCCATAATAGGGCTTAATTCATCCTTTCTCAACAAGTCCTGCAGAACCCTAGATTTGCTGTAATTGAAATAAGTAAATTGCAGACTGGCAATGCTACAATGGTGAGAATTACAACAGTTCACTTAGTGACTGTTCAAAGTAATGATGTCACTGAAAAAAGTGAATTATAGTCGATTTTCACTTATGAGCATTGCAGCATCCCCATGGTCACGTGACCAACATTTGGATGCTTAGCAGCTGCTTCATATTTATGACAGTTGCAATGTCCCGGGGTCATGTGATCACATTTTGTGGTCTTTTAACAAGCAAAGTCAATGGGAAAGCCAGATTCACTTAACAACCAGATTACTAACTTATCAACTGTAGTGATTCACTTAACAACTGTGGCAAGAAAGATTGTAAAATGGGCCAAAATTCACTTACCTGTCTCACTTAGCAACAAAACTTTTGGGCTCACTTGTGGTCATAAGTTGAGGACTACCTATATTACATGCTGCAATTCACTGCAAATTGCAGCATGGCTTTGTTGTTGTGTAAAGATTGTACAGGTTAGAAGTGAATTATATTGTGAAGAGTCTGATTTTTTTAACTATTTTAATGCAGGGATTCCCTGAGACCCGAATATTGTTTCAAGTATTCCTCCAGGGTAAACAGGTTGAATAAGACTGGCTTAACCATTAACCACTCTGGCCATATTACATAAAAGGAAGAACCATCCACATAGTCCTGCCCCATAATCCTTCCTATTCTTAGTCTTTGGCTTTTGGCAGGATTCTTCAAACTATGGAACATTGTTGTAGCCTCCAAGAAAGAAATACATTTGTTACAATGAATGTTCAAACTGCAAAACTATCTATGATCACATGTGCATCTGGAGAATATCTGAAATTATGGATACCGCATGTCATAATACAGATCTGTATTTGGACACACAACAGACATATGACCAGTTATTAGCCTTCTGTTGTGGTTGACCCAGTCTCCTTATTTTGGACATTTACTCTAATATGTTACCATGATAATTCAAAACATTTATAATTTATGTTTGGGTTTTTTTCCCCTTTCCTATTTATAAACAGCCATGTGAAAGAGCTTATGACCAGAAGAGCTGCTGTTGGATAATACTTGAGATATCAAGCAGAGAAGAAAGAACACTAATAAAGAGATGTGGATTCAAATGATGGCTTTATAATGTGCCATTGCCTATTTATTTAATTTCTATATGTGGTGGTGTATATCCACTATTCATGTATGTATTTATACAGAATGTAACAGCAAACATATTTTTTTCATAATATGTCATGTATTTATTTACATGATTTAGAAACTATCTTTCACCAAAGAGAGGGAAAAACACTTTAAATGGGGAATAATTAGCTTGAGGTCCACGTACTGTAAAGGTATCCAATTTAATCCTTCAATGTGTTTTTCTAAGAGTTTTGATATTATGATGGTAAGTGAGCATTCATCAGCTAAGGAGTAGAAACATGATAGAAATGCCAGGACATAAATTGCTGAAGGTCAATAGAAAACTCAAATGTTGGTGAAAATGGAAACCGGAAATAAAGAGTAAGTTTTTATAACATAAATCGTCAAGCCTGTTTGGGCACTCTAGAGAACAATGTTGTACAGAAAGAACTAACATGAATATATATGCAATTTGACTCTTGTACAACAGGTTCTGGAAGTGATCATGGGAAGCTTGAATGGAGGCTTAACTGTTATTAGGGATCTTGGAGCCACAATAATTATATAAAAATAGATTTAATTAAAGATGATGAATGGTTGCACTTGGCTTGAGATCTTAGATAGCATTTCCTGAATACTCTAAATTCTTATCTTGACCACTACAACCATAGGCCTCAAACTAGCAACTTATGTAGGATGTTGCTTCCTCTACCAGGCACTAAAATGCTTGGCAGTTGAAACCAAGCCACATAAGAAATCATGCATTTGGACTGAATGACGCTTTACCAGAGAATTTTTTTAGTCAAAGAAGCCAACAAAATAGTTCAAGAAAAGAAATTACTAGAAGACTAGAAAGAGTACTAGTCATGAGGAATGGTGGTGGTGGGGGGATCAAAGGAAGCCTGATTCAGTTTTAGAACTAAGCTGGTACCCATAAAGAGTATGTACAATTAATAGAGTTGTGCTCAAGATGTAGTAAAACCTAGGGATTGTCAATTTTGCCTTATACTATGAAGATAAACTGTATGTTTCTGACTATTTGACTAAGCTACGCATGACAAAAGCTGTATTAGATAAATTATCTATTTATTGGTATAAACAGTATAGCAAATACTGCAAGGAGTGCCCCTTTGGTACTCCCACCAGGTAATACAATAGATCTTTTAGGTTTAGAATTAATCTATTTTATCTTTCAAGGTTGTAGATTACTTCGTGTAAAGCACCCTTGTAGCTTAATCAGATGGATAGTCAGGAAAGCATTTTCATGTATCAGCAATTGTCTGGGAAAAGTTCTTTTATCTAATCAATAAAGGTAATGTAACTCTATAAATTAATCAAAGAAGAAACCACATGAATAATATGATTTGTCTCTCCCGTGATTGTTAAGGGTCTTACTTCTTTCTAGTAGTCTTCTAAACTCCCAGTTTGACTGTTCTTTGGGGGGGGGATGCTGAGTTCAAATGTCATAGAAATGTAAACAAATACAAGGATCAAATACACATGTGAACTCCTCTACAATAAATGGAACATCCAAGTATAACAGAGATTGTCTCACATTTGTTTGACCATCTCAAGAATATCATGTAGATTGTCTCGGAAAAATCTAAGAATGAAGACTGGATGTGTTCTCACAATGCAGACTCTGTATCTTTATGTCAACCCTTCTGATTGGTAATGAACCTTGAAACAAGATAAGGAATCCATGAAGATTAGAGACAGATTTGCTCAGGTTCTGTTTTTATTCGAAGACAATTTAAAAAAAAATACAGAAAGAATGAGATTAAACACTCTGGCCTTTATCCAAAATAACTATTGACATGAATGATAAGAAATCATGTACAGTTGAAATTTGCTTTGTAGTTTTTAGGGCTGCCGCTTATTGCTATTGTTTATTGCCTATGCAATATGGGAAACTGAAAATAAAGTTCTGCTTGCATATGTGGTTCTTTACTTTGTGGAAATGGTTCTTCCGTATTACAACCACATCGGATATTTCATTCCTGAGGCACTGGGGCACTGCAACAAAAACAGCTTCTGTGGCATGTTAAAGGCATGCAGCTTATAGTTACATCTCCATATATTTGTTAGATTTAGAGACACCATAACAATCGTTGTTGTTTTAGCCTTAAAAAGTATAACATTGTTAAACTCTTAATGTTTAAGAAGTATAATGTTTTTATATTCAAAGGGATCTGCCAAAAGAGAAAATGAGAAGTACATACAAATGTAATGCAAACATGTATGAAGGAAGGGGGCTGCTGATGGAATTGTAGGAGCTGAAGTTCAATATATCTGGAGACCAGATAGATTTTGAAAAGATTGGATTTGAGTTATTTTTTAAAATCATTATTCCTTGTCCAAATAGAGTAAAAAGAAGAAATTAAACAAAATGTTTTATTCTTCTGACCATAAAGGAGAAATAGGGAGCTTTCATTAGCTACTTCTGCATTACATTCTTGCTTTTGTCTAGCTCAGTGGTTCTCAACCTTCCTAATGCCGCGCCCCGCGCCCCACCCCCACCATTTGGGGTTTTTAACCCTTTGTGCATGCGCAAAGCATTCTGCGCATGCGCAGAGGGTAAAAGAACCCAAATGGTGGCGTCCGGGCGAAGTCTCCCGACCCCTGTGAAAGGGTCATTCGACCCCCAAAGGGGTCATGACCCCCAGGTTGAGAACCGCTGGTCTTGCTGATTGGATAAAGATCTCACTGGTGGAAATTAATTTGTGTTCTTTTCCCTTATACCGCAATAACTAAGTGAAATTCTCTGACCAAATAATAAAAAATAGAAGATGTCCACAATTCATGTATCATATCATATATCAGGGCATTAAAACAGAACTACAATCCATAAAATTAACCTTGTTTAAAATTATACTACTATTACAAGCATATTAAGATAATTTACTTAACATTGAAATGCCTTTTACTTAAAAACACCTAGCATTTGTAGTTCCGATTTTGAGCAATAAGGTATATTTGTTTTGGGCCTCTCCAACTGAAGATATTTCTATCTGACATTATGATGGGAAACTTTTGAATAGCAAATGTTTAATGCCAGTAGGTCAGTTTCTCATGGAATAAACTTTGCTTAACCAAACATACTCCTACTTGTATCAGCTTAGTCTTTGCACACATGAATGAAAGCATGAAGGAAGTTAACTCTTACCTACTTGAAGCCTTTATAAAAGCACTGTAAAGCAAATAAACCAATGGAAACAAAAGTATTTTACTTATTGTTCACTCAAACCATTATAGGTACTTTCCTGAGGAGCAATCTCTTCTGAAAAAGATTTTAAATCTGTATTAAATAACCCACAAGTTATTTATACAAAAATCCTGCAGTAAGCCATGTATAATAACAAGGAAGAATACTAGCATTTATATACTCTGTATACAAATGATATACAAATATAAACTTTATATTACCTTTATATACTCGGTATACAAAGGGTCCTAAAATCCCAAATCTGCTATGAGATCTAAGGAATTGGTGCTCAGAAAATATTAACTTGTATGCTTGGAGAGCTTTTTCCAGGTGAAAAAAAGACAATAATGACTGAATGGATTGATGGTTCTGACTTTTATGCTGTGCAACAAACCCAGAGCTTTCAAACTGAAAACATAAAAAGCAACAACTAAAGGCAGCAGCTAAAGGAGGTGGGACATAGCATACCCCAAACCTGGTCAAGTTTCTTTATTCTGAAAAAAAGAACAAATTATAAACTTAAGAACTTAAAAAACTGAAACATACAGCAAAAAGCTAAATATGATTTTGATCTAAGAGTTACAATTGGATTAAGGATCCAAATAAATTTGGAATATTAAATGTTACTATAAGATTTTGGAATTAATAGAAAAAATAAACAGCTTCTCATAGGAAACAGATTTATTTTGGCCATTCTGGTTATTAAAATCATAACAAAGATAAGACATGATAGTAAAAATGGACACTAGAAGATTTTAAGCAGAAAAAAAAACTTCACAAGGTTGCTCTTTATGTCAGTTCATACTAGGACTTACAAAATGTCACAAAAAATATATAACACTGGATATATTAAAGATCATCTTTGAAAAATGGTGTTGATACTTCAGTATCAACATTGTCAGTAATGATGTCTGCTTCCGTGAACAGATTATGTCTAAAAGATGGTAATGAAGGAATGACAGATGTGGAACAAATTTTATTTGACAAGACAGAAAGTTGTGAAAGCACAACTGCAAAGGACAGTCCAAGAGAATGATCTGGAAAAAAGATACTTTATTAGATATATAAAAGAAACTGCCTGAAGTCTTAAAAATTAAAAGGGGATTGTCAGTGATAAACCAAGAGAATGAACTGGAAAATGTTTTCTTATTGGATCTACAAAAGAGGCTTGTTAAGTACTTGAAGAAATCTGTGAGAAGAATTTTAGAGAAATCAAATCTTATGACAATATTTGATTAAGACTGACTGTTAGAAGTAGAAGAAAGGAATATAAAACTAGTTGATTTGATTAAGGTTAAAATAAGATATTTTGTTTTTTGCAATGTTCTGGCAAACCCTTTAAAGACTTTTTGCTGACACCAGGATTGAAAAGTTGATGTATTATGTTTTGCTTGTAGATAAGGGATGGGATACGGGATGAACAGATATGCATTTAACTTTATAGGGATGAGGAATTATTTAGTTTGTTCATAGTTATTGAGATGAAGATTGGAAGTCACTTCTATATATATAAAAGTATTGGCTGGGGAATTCTGGAAGTTGAAATCCATGCATCTGGAAGTTGCCATGGTGAGAAACATTCTTCTACTGCAAGTGTTATATCAGAGAAACAGCTAACTAACAGTAACATGTTTCTTGAACTTTTAAAATTAGGTTAAAAAATAGTAGATCTTATTTTAATAGAATGTCAAATAAAATGCTTAGAACGTAAATGTATATTGTCTAAAGAGTGGTATCTATAACAAAGGTGTTTAATAATAATAAAAAGGTTTTCAAAAATAGACCGGACAACCATTTGACTGGGATGGTGTAAGACTCCTGCCTTGAACAGGGGGCTGGATTAAAAGATCACCAAGGTCCTTCCAGCCCCATGATTCTATGAAAGAAAGAAAAAAGAAGCAGTGATGGCTTGGAAAACAAATCTATTTCTCCAATTGTCCAAAAATCATCAGACCCATACTGTGTTCTCCATCTTTTCTTTTGAGAAAATCTGGCACAAGATATTTACTCAAAACAAGATGGCAAAGTATTTCAGGATTGTTTTATGTCTTTTCCTTTGGTTGGACTCCAATGCTGTCAATATCCTGCTGTCCCATCCTTTTACAGATTTCTATCTGATTTTCTGCTTCCCAGCCTGCATATAAACCTATTTTAAAAAACAAACACCCCCGAATATATTTTTAAATGTTTTGATGGGAACTGACAGGACTGCCAAAGCAAAATTATAAAACTGAAGGAAACAGAAGTGCATAAAGATATGTTCTATATGTTCAGTACCAAAAACTCAATTGACAGGACTAAAAACCATGTACATTTTGTATGAATGCAACTTAGAAAGGTTTAATGCAAAACGCATTCAGAAATATTTCCAGGTAATATAAAATAGCCTTATGTCAAAATAGGATTCCTACCTGAAATGTGAAAACATGAAGGGACATTTTGATTAATTGTTAGCGCAGAGTTAAAAGAGGGTTTCTTACGCAATTCGAACTATGGAATATTAAAAGATAATTTGGAAATTATGTACTTCTCTTTCAGCAAGTAATTGTAATTTTAACTTGTGTAACTTAAATTCAGGTAATTTGCTGCAAACAGTATAGAAATGGAAAATATACAGGTGTCAAAGCATCGTTTGCCACATTATTACACAGAAGACTGCAGTCTATGGGAGGGGGAATTCCAAGAGGGAGAAACTTTAGAGATAACACATTCTTCGCTAGCTCCTCAAGGTCATCTTTTGTCCAACACCTGCCGGAAGCTGGGAGAAGAACTGCCTCACAGGCAGAAGTTGAGTGGGCAACGTACCCAGTTGGGAGTGGGGGACAAGGGGTGCCAACTTCCTACTGGGTGGGAACTTGGGAGGAAAGCCAGATTCGGGTTCCTCCTGGGACGTGCCAACATGGTCTCAGCAATAAATTGGAAATTTGGTGAACTCTTTGCCTTGGACTCTGATTTCTGCTCGAGTGCTATTTGGAACCCTGACAACAGGTACATATAAATTACAGGTAGTCTTCAACTTATAGCCAAAATTTATAGCCAAAATTTCCATTACTAGGCAAGGCAGTTGTTAAATGAGTTTTGCCCCATTTTATAACCTTTTTTTGCCACAGTTAAGCGAATCACTGCAGTTATTAAGCAAATAACTGCAGTTGTGTTAAGTGAATCATACAGACATTAAGCGAACCTGGCTTCCTCCATTGACTTTACTTTTCGAAAGCTGATGGGAAGATTACAAACAGTGATCACATGACCTTAGGACACTTAAACTATCATAAATACATGCCAGTTGCCAAATGCCCAAATTGAGATCATATGATCATGGGAATGCTGCAATGGACATAAGTATGAAAACAGGTCATTAGTCATTTTTTTTCCAGTGCCATTTCAACTTTGAACAGTCACTAAATGAATGGTTGTAAGTTAAGAGCTACAGTATATCAATATAACATTACAGTAAAGCATAAAAACTATATAATTTATAAGTAGTTATAGTTATAGAAAGGAAATTAAAAACAATTTTTTTAACTGTAGATTCAAGCATTCCAACATCAGATGACCACTTTTAGGTCAGTCAATTACATCAATTTTTTGCTCTAATTTAGTAATATAGAGCCTTTTCATTTTTTGTACTGTTTTTCTGATGGAATCTTCCTTTTGTCCATTTTGTATCCATGCAGATTAGCAACATTTAAAACCCCAACTGCAACAGTATTTAGTGTCAATTGCATATGTGCTAGCCTCACATTAACTGAATTTTGAGATGCATTTAAAATTTACGCTAAATTGGATATCACATTTTTCAGACTTGCACTAATCGCAACCTACTTCTAAATCAATCTCCACTTAGTCAAGTCAGCTTCCTGTCTTGATCCTCCCTCCTTGCCTCACCTGACACTATGTTCATACAAACCCGGAGGGCGGGAATGGCCAAATCTCTGAATCACATTTGGAGAGCAAAACAAAACAAAACAAAACAAAACACCACAGAAGGATTCCACTCCCTATGCTGCTGACAATAGGCTAAAATTGTTTGCAGGACAATATTTCCTCATAAAGCAATTACCCCATATGTAAATGACAGTTTTTCTCTCCATCTAACCTCATAGAGTACTCTTTTTCAAAACACCTGAAGAGAATCAATCAATCAGTTTTTTAAATGTCTTCTCAAAACCAATTCTAGTTGAATGCAGTGTAGGAGGCACTCCTAGTTTAGGTTATTAAAATTGATCATCTTAATCTTCTGCCTCAAGACTGACTTCTGGATATCTTAAACTTGCATATTACCCATTGTATTATACACCAAAATATCATGGGCATAATCAGCCAAGGTGCTCTCCTGCCCCCCCCCCCCCCACTATCAATAGAACATATCATTCCTGTCAGAGGTGGGTTCCTCCCGGTCCAGACCGATTCTATAGAACTGGTAGTAAACTGGTGGTGACGTCACGGAGCCAGTTCTGTCGGTGCTGGTCCGTTGCCGCTGCCATTTTGTTTTTTGCTTCTGTGCATGCGCAGAAGCTGGGTTTTTTTGCTTCTGCGCAGAAGCTGAGTTTTTGGCACTGCGCATGCGTGTGCACCCGCATGGCCACGTGGCGCGCAATATGCGCGCAGCCACATGGCTCAGGAGAAAGCGAACTGGCGGCGAGGTAAGTTAGAACCCACCCAATTCCTGTCACTTCCTCATGTATATACTCCTTCACTTATCCTAATGAAGACTACACAAGGCACCTCCTCCTCCAAATACAGCCATTAAAATAAAATATTCATTTGCCAGAACAAAGTTCTTAGCTTAGCACCTTGTTATAGCTGATGCATCTAGCACTCAGTCTGGCTTTAAGAGTCCTATTACATTATGTGACTGATTAAGGGATATCTGCCTGTTAGGCTGGCATTCCCCCTCCTCTCTTTGTTAGGCGCTAAATAACAGTTTTTGGTTTATGGTTGACCAACGGTTTCCTTTGCCCATCATATCTACAATTGTGACAATGTCTGGCATGATTGGAAGCTTGAAGGAAAACCACAACAGAATGGCATGCCATTCACTTCCACACCCCTCTCCAACCACAGACAGATACAGTTACTGGGTTTGACTAACGGTTATCAATCAGCTGCACTGTAAGCCCTTGGGAAGATAACCAGTCAGAAAAACAGAAGGAAGAAGCAAGTTAATATGAACCATTAAAAATGTATATAATGAAATGAGTTTGTTAGCCTCCTGGAGCTTTTAAAGTGTTTTTCTATTTAATTATTTTCAGCTTTAAATTTGTCACCCAGGGAAGCTCCATTCATTTTGATTCTTATGATACAATAATATTTCCCCAACCAGGCATGAAATAAGTAACACACATAATGTGAACATGTGTCTTTAATAATCTACATACATTCATTTTCAGAAATCTAACTGAAGTATTAGACTAACAAATAACAAAGGTGCTGAGAGGAAACATAGATAATATTGCCTACAGAAAAATTGTAATATACTTTACAATAATCAAATTCTTATTGTCAATGTTACTTTTTGAATCATTTCATTCAATGAAATAAGAATGCAAAATTAAAATAATAAAGGAAAAAAGGAAAAGGAAAGAAAAACAGTAAAATCTGCAATTATAACCTAGTCTTAAAAATGGTTATATAGGGAAATAGAGGTGGCTTCAAACAAATAGATGAGTAAAGTCTCTATGAGATTATTTATTTTAAGAGGGTTGATCCTAGCCATATGACAAGATTATTGTTTACTATCTACTGGTTCCATATTTCCTAAGATAGTGAGTTACAATCCAACATGTGGTATGTCAAAATATCTGCATGAAAAAGACAAAAATGTGCCATCTCCATCCCATTATGGAATGATGAAATCATCATATAAGACTTCTCCTGAAGCTAGCTTCTTTTTTGTCCTAGTAGGGTTTTTGCTTTAGACTCCAAATCAAATCAGCTCGGGCTTAACATATAATTTTATGTAATAAATAATTAAAGATAAAGATTTCTAATATTCTAATATAAGAATATATGATCTGAGTTCGTCTGTATTTTTTAATGAAAACTTACATATAATAAAAATGTAGAAATAATTGGGTATCCACTCTTTTTTATATTAATTTAAAATCAATTGTGGGAATTTTAATGTTTTAAATCAGTGTAAATATATTAATGGCTATGTATCATTTTTGTTGCTCCCAATCCAAGCACATCTGCAGCTATGTTGAACTTTGCCCTATTAATTTCTAAATATTTTATATGAAGAGATCGTCTTCTTCTCATTCTATTAGAAAACATCTAGATAGCACTTTATCTTCCCTTTAAGCCTTTCTGTCTTATGGGTATAGAGATATATTAGAAACTGATGAGCTAATCCTAAACAAGGTTTTAATTCATCCCTAGACAGGTGGCCAGTCTATTAGATTATCTTTTTTCATTCTGATTCCAAGTTCTGAATTTCTACCATAAGTCTGTATAAATGCAGGCCTCTAATTTAACACAACAACCTCTCTATGTAATAGGATAACAATGACAGCTTGAATCATATTTGATTGCCAGACAAAAAGGCAGCAAGGCATACTAATTTGCAGAAAAGCAATATTTTTGGCAGAGTCTTAAGTCTTTGCCCCAGGGTGCACAAACAGAGCTAGAAAAGAAACTTTTAGATTCAGAAATGTAATATGAATGTGAAAGAAAATCAGCATTCAGTATATTTTGTGGGGAAAACATTTTGCCCATATTTGAGAATGATTAGATGTTTTATTTTGCTCACATAATATGCTCATCCAATTTCTGAATTAGTCCACTTTGAGGGTGAGCATCAAAGGCAAAACTTTGCTAAGTCATCATGCATTTCATCTGTCAATAAATCTAAAGGCACCTTAGACCCAAATCTGAGTCTCCCTGGTTTTGATGTTACCATCTGTATATTCAAAATGGTGAATTGTCTATACGAGAAGCTTAGAGGGGCTCTGAAATAAGTTCTTTATCTCTTTTCTCTTATTCCTTTGTTGTCAGCAAAAGTGCCTGAACTCTGATGATATTATAAGTGAGCCTTGGATGTCAGGGCTACATTTCCCTTGCAGAAGCCATTCCCCTTTTTCACAGAGGACAAAAGTCTCCTTCAAGCTCCACTTAACTACTATAGAGAGTTCTCCTCTTTATACTCTAGCAGTCACCACTGAACTACCTGTAAGACTCTGTGCCTCTTGCCATTCCTTTATTCTTCCCATCTGCTAATTTTCTGCACTACCATCATTATGTCACAAATCCAAACCCGGACAGGTAACAAAATTAGCTAACCAAGATTTAAAGAAACAAAATAGCCATATTGCAAATTCAGCCATTAGGTCTTGAATCTATTGCCATATGCCTTAGAATTCTGTGTGAAAATACCCAATAAATTGTACTGGCTCAGAACCTAGGAATTTAGAAACGAAAGAAAATATATAGAATAGTAAATACCGTATTTTTCGGAGTATAAGACACACCATTCCCCCCCCCTTAAAAGAGGGTGAAAATCTGGGTGCGTCTTATACACCGAATGTAGCCCCATCCAGCCTCTGAAACGGACCTTTGCAAGGCTAAAACAACCTTTCAAACCGAGCTTTGCAAGCCTGAAAAAGCAGCCTTTAAAACTGACTTTTGCAAGGCTAATATACCTGTTCTAGGCTGTTTGCTAAGGACGCTAGCCAGATGGATGCTGGTAGGCAGAATTTTTTTTCTCTTATTTTTCTCCTCAAAAACTAAGGTGCATCTTATACTCCGGTGCGTCTTATACTCCGAAAAATACGGTAATTGATAGGTACAGATCCTTAAGCCAGAAATGTTCATTCAGGCCTAGTTTTAAGCATTGAGACATTTCACAGACAGGTAGGAGAAGACATTTAGAATAGGATTCTGGCATAAATATCAACTGTTTGACTTGTTTAATGAACACAATGTCAACAGAATCAGTACTTAGTCAACACACTGAATTATTTTCTCAGTACCAATTTGGAATCTGGTTTGACAATGTTCCACTCTTCACTGACTCTGAACCTTTTCCTTCTAATTTTGATACATATTAAGATTCCCTTTGCTTAAATCCCATTTTTCCTCCTAGACTTTCCTTTTGGGAACAGACTGAGATTTATTAACATTCTCCATCTGTCAAAACCTTTGCTGAAATCCAAGTAAACTATGCCCACATTATTCTGAAAATCTACTCTGCTAGCAACTCGATCTAAGGAGATAAAGTAGCATCTTACAGTAGTATCAGACAACATAAAAATGCAACATAACCCAAGTGATAAAATGGCCTGTGATTATGTCACATTATTCTAGTTCAGTTTGCTAACAACAAACTCATGCAGGTTCCTGTTAACTGTAGCATTCCTATCAAAATATTCACAAATATGCAACTTGAATGTGTTTGAAGACCTTGTCCAGGGGCAGGCTGCTGGGGGTTTGCAGGGGTTCGGGAGAACCTCTAGCTAAGATTCTGTGCAGTTCGGAGAACCCTCAAATCTACCTACAGGCTGGCCTTGCTCACCTGGCCCTCCCCTTCCAGGAGTCCCCACGTGGCCCGTTTTGGATGCAGGTAAGTACAGGGCGCATATGGAGACTCGTGGAGGGTGAAAAACAGGCCTACCAGAAGTTCGGCCTCCAGAGGGCCTCTGTTTCCGGCCTCCAGAGCCCGGGGAGGCTGTTTTCACCCTCCTGGAGGCTCGAGGAAAGCCTCCAGAGGGCAAAAACGCCCCCCCTACCGTGGTGCAGGGGGTCAACTAGGCCACGCCCACCCAGCAACCTGGCAGGGAACCCCTTGCTAAAATTTTTGAAGCCCACCCTTGACCTTGTCCAATACAGAGGTCAAGCTGATTGGACTGCAGTTTCTGAAGTTCCGCCTTTTCTCCCTTTTGAAGATGGTAATGACATTTGCCTTCCTCCAATATGTAAGAATTGGAATCTAGAATCTTACAAATCCTGAATTCTCAGAAATTACTGAGAGTTGTGCTGCAATAATCTCTATTAGTTCTTTCAATAGCCTGAGATATTATCTATCTAGACCTGGAGACAATTCTCTTATCCTCTTATCTCTCCTAACTTGCAAGTCCCTCTTCCTCCAGTGGCATAACCATGATTAACTAAAACTCCAATTCTATTCTAAGGACAAAACAATATTAAGAGTAAGCTGTCATGAAGATTAAACTAAACTAAAAAATTCCAAATAAAAATATTTAACGCATATTATTTTGCTCTCGAAGCAATATAGCAAATAGTTGTAGAATGACAATGGAGCTGCGGTGGCGCAGCGATTAAAGTGCAGTACTGCAGCTATTTCTGCTGATCACCGGCTGCCAGCAGTTTGGCAGATCAAATCTCACCAGGCTCAAGGTTGACTCAGCCTTCCATCCTTCCGAGGTAGGTAAAAAGAGGACCCAGATTGTTGGGGGCAATAGGCTGACTCTGTAAACAGCTTAGAGAGGACTATAAAGCACTATGAAGCGGTATATAAGTCTAAGTGCTATTGCTATTGCTAATGTATGGAAACAGTTGGTAATCATTTATGTTTGTATTATTTCAACTGCTTCCAATTCTAGCCTATCAAATTTAGTATTTCATAAAGTTAGGATTTGTGTATTTTAGAAACGTCATTCAATTTTAATATCATAGACCAATATTTTAATTTTAATATTTGGAAATAAAATTGTTTCTAAATTAAATTCACAAATACTAAAATGCTTAAGTAACAATGCAATATACTAATCTTATTATGTAAAAGAAATCCACGATAGATTTCTATAGGAAACAATTCGGGAATCCCATACTATGAATTCAAAAATATGTCTTTCCAAGATAATATATTTCAGAAATCATATCCAAAAGCCTCATTATGAATATTTCAATAAACTGGGTTTATAAATATCAACAAAAGCACTGTTTGGAACATAAAGAAAACATAAAACAACTGTCAGAGACTCAATTTCAGATCTGATGGATTTCTAATTATCATCTGAATGTTACAAAGGAATGGATGAAAACAAAGGATAGCAGAGAGCAGAGGAAATAGGTACTGCAGGTAGCCAATATTTCTTTAGCTTACTGTTAAATCTTCTGACAATTTCAATATTTTGGAATAATAACTGAATATTATTTTGGAGTATCTTTCCTATGGACTTCCCATGGCTTCTACTTTACAATTGTTCAATGCCAGGTTCTAACATTTTTATTTTCCAAACTTCCCCAAGGTGCATATATTCCAGCCTGCCTTGACATTTTTACTTGCTGTTGCATCATGAACCTCTGAACTATATTGTTTTAAATAATATGTTACTACTATATTATTACACCATCCTAAAATCTGGTCTGATGAAGACATTCTTAAGTAAATCAATCAATCAATCAATATATTAAGCAAAATAACAGTTCATATAATATTAGTATTATAATATAGATTACATAGTATATATTATACATGCAGCTATTTTTTTCCTCCATATATAAAGGATTTAAATTAGTGCTTACTTGCGACGGAACATTTCTGCAAATATGCAACCTACACTCCAAAGATCAACTGGTGTTGCATAACTGGATTGAAGCAGAACTTCAGGAGCTCTATACCACAAAGTAACAACCTGCAAAATAAAAGGTAAAGGTAAACTATTAGGAATATAGTTTAATTAAAGACATTCCAAAGAAACAGGAAAATATCTCTTAATTTTTCTAACATATCTTCCTGTATTTCTAAACTGCAAGTTTTGAAGGAAGATCTTTGTGGAAAGTATCCATATATTAATTATATTATTAATCAATTGTTTGGTTTTTTTTTAATATTTCATTCTATACTGCAAGTAAAAAGGAAACATTTTACTAAGGATGAACAAATGTCCTTCTATAAAGTTATAAATGTAAAACCTTAGGAATGCTTCCAGGTAAAGGATTTAAAGGCTATTAAATAAAAATTATTGGACAGCAATTGTTCTATTTCATATTCCTTCATGTATTTTTTACATTAGGAAATAGAGGAAATAGTAAAATTTAATGTTAAAGGACTGCACAATAAACCTTTGATCTGGAAGCACCACAGGAAATACAGTCTGCAACAGTTTTTCTGAGATGCACAAATAGATAAAAGTTTGAAGAAGTTACAAATGAGAAGGGAAAAATATAATTGCAGTCTTAAAACTTATAGTTGAATTTAGATTTTTTTCTTGAAGATGTTACTTTTAATTAAAGCAATAGTATCAATGACCTAGGAAAAAAATATTTCTCAATTTAGAGATCATCTGAAATTAGATTAAAACATACAAAACATATACAAAGTAGACATTATGAAGTAATAATTATAGGAAATGCAAGGGTATTATTTAGACAAATGGTTAGGTTGCCTTAAAACTTTTAGCATGTTAGTCTCATCATACCTGTTTTAGAAACAATCAGTAATTTTAAGACAGAAGAAAACAGATGCTTCTAAATGTATTCATGTGAGGAACTGCAAACTGTTATTGAAACATGAACAGTATAATTTACTGTAGCTAAACATGAATAAATTTAGCTTTTTTCAGTCATGTGTTTCAAATGATGAAGAAAAGGAAATAGGAAAATGGAGTTTATTTAAAATGAATAACAAGCAGGTTTTCAGCCTCTGCTGAAAAACAGTCTTTTTAAGAACACTCTTAAATAGAGAAGGCACTTCCATACCACTACAGGTTTGGAAGTGCCTTGAATTTACAACCATTTGTTTGGCACCAATGTTCCCTCTAACATTGAAAATCACTGTGCTGCAGTTGGAAACTGCTGCGCGGCGTTTCAGCCTTTGATCTTGCTCTCCTCTCCCTAGCAGCGGAGCCCACCTGGGGAGGCAAGAGTTAAAGCCTCCGGCTTTCTTCGTTGAAGGCTCCTTCCCCCCCCCCCCTGATCGGCTGGTGATCAATGTTCCCTCTGACATAAGAAAACACCGGGCGGCAGTTGGAAACTTCTGCGTGGTGTTTTCTTATCATGTGCACGGCCGCACAGCCGCGCAGCTTAGAGGGAACATTGTTTGGCGCTCAATTTGTTTGGTTACAATGGCACTCAAAAGGTGTCTTTCTCAGGAAAGACAAAATGGCCGTCAAGTAAGGGTTGTTGCGATGCTGCTATGCAAAAAGAGAAAAAGCTATGCTCTGGTTTTAAACAAACTAGCACAGAATGAGCAATAGGTTGACTCGGTTCCACAAGCCAGCTGAAGTCATGTGATTTGGAACAGTTTCTGAACAGTACAAGCTCACATCATGTCTGAGATTGTATTCCATAGAACTATTGCACAGAAAGCCCCAAAAGACACGTCACTGTTTTCTTCATTCCCCATGTAAAGATTTATGACCATTGCATCTACAGTTACAGTTGCTCGGAATAATCAAAATCTCAAATGAAAGGAGTGAATGCAACAAATAAACAGGAGAGAAAATGATTTCTGAAGTGCCTAAATTTACAAAGGCCGAACACATTCTGGAAACCGTTACAGAATATTTTACTAGGTGAAATGTTAAAAATTTCTCTTCCTCTTGAAAGATGTTCAAATGGACAATTACACTGTAGGTTTTTTTTCCTGGTTTAATGAAAATGAATTTCATTTTAGAAATTTAGGAAAAGATACTTTGCAGTTTCTGCTTCCTGAAGTAAAATGAGACAACAACAACAAAAGATAGATAGATAGATAGATAGATAGATAGATAGATAGATAGATAGATAGATAGATAGATAGATAGATAGATAGATAGATAATCTAGAGCAGATGTGTCCAACCCATGGACTGAAGACCCTGGACAGTCATGCTGCTCACAAAATATAATAAAAAAATTATAAAAAACAAAGGAAGGTTGTTATTTATATACAGTATGTTAACTATATTATATATTGTATATTTTATATATAGCCCAAGACAATTCACTCAAAGTAGCCCAGGCAAGCCAAAATGTTGGGACACCCATGTTCTAGTTATACTTTTGCCACAATAAAATTCATACTAAACCATTCAATATTCTATATCCATTCACATAAAGTATTTCTTTCATGGCTTGCTTCATAGAATAGCTAACATCATTCACAGTTTTTGTTTTTTTCAATCTCTTTAACATCACAGATGGCAATATGTATGGAACATTTCAGCGATTTATAAAGTGATATAAAATGGAAATAAATTTGTAGATTTGTATCAGTAGTGGGTTTCACTTACCTTCGCTACCAATTTGGAACTGTGAGTGTGTGCGTGCTTTGCTCGCGCGCGGTGCTTCTGCACATGTGCAGATGATCTGTGATGACATCCGGGCGCCTGATCCGGGGTGAACCGGTAGCAACCCACCTATGTATCCTATCATGTTTATTTACATTTATATATTCTGCGGTATCTTTCACCCAATGCTTTCCATAGATGCTGAATTTCAACAACCAGAATTCCCAGACAAGATCAGTGTTGAGGAGAACTATTTCTACTGCAAATGCTATCTTAGCAGAGAAGAAAATGAACAATTTCACAGCACAAAATGTGCATTTTAAATGCTGAGAAAATATTTTCCCCAAAATATGTTATTTCTTAAAAGAAAAAAAGAACTGTATTCCCAACAAAATTGATTGAAGAAAGGGTTGATTGACAGATAGGTTTCAGCAAAATTTTATCTTATAAAGATTGATTTAAATGAAACTGTGCATTAATTAATTAATCTTTTGTCTAGAGCGGCTAGGTGTTGTATCCAGAGGGCACCAAACTGAGGAACTGATCATTTTTAATGAATGCAATTATCTCAAGTATATATAAATACTTTATGTTCTATGTTCAAGATGAGCAAAATTGCCCGCTTAAATTCAAGGAACTTGATTGCAAAGAATAACCACAGATAAATGTTCTTGCTACTAAGAATGTTCTCTTGGGGGGAAATCCCCCCCTCCCCGCAGTGATGCAATGAATATGCGTGATTCATTAAGAACATTTCCCTCTGTCTCATCACCAAACCAAAGAAAAATTTATGGATAGTCCATTCAGTTACAGAGAAGCAGAAATGAAAATGATGCATAAGACAGGATATGGTGAATTCAACAGTTACCATAGAACTTCCTCTTCTGGATGATTTTGATTATATATTTTACTTATATGAAAGTACTTTTTGATAAAGGAAAGGCTCAATCTCTCCCCACCCCCAAATAACACAGGGTCAAGCTGAGCAATGAGAGATCTGATTAAGGACAATTAATTAAATTAAATTAAATTAAGGACAAAATTTGGACTGAAAGGGGCAACCTGGTAATGGTATTTTTTATCAAGGTTTGCAAAGAGATAAACGCAGAATATGAGGGTGAAGGTTCGTTTTCCAAGCTTGTGGGTTGGTTTCTGAACATTTCGTTATCAGGCTAGGTAACATCTTCAGTGTAGTTTAGGGAATGTCAATGTCAGTGTTCTTCTGTTTATAGGGGCTTCAGGTGTGGGTATGTCAAGTGAGGATCTTGTGATGGGTCAGCTTTGAGTCAGATGGGTCTTGTGATAAGGAGATTAAATCAGGTCAGGTAATCTCATTACAAGACCCATCAAAATATCCTAAAAGGCTTGCTCAGGCTACACATATACAAAAAGAAAAAAAATTAAAATTACCAACCTGGATAATATAATACAAATACTATGCAAATACTGTACATAGACACATAGATATAAGCACCCCCAAACACACAGATATACATATATATTGGTAAATAAAGCAATAAAATTAACCAAAAGGGATTTAAAAATTATATACTTCTCTTACAGAAGCTTGTATAAACCTGAGAAAAATGTAGTACAATAGCTGACATAGAATGTTCCTCTAAAAGCAAAGGTTACTAGTGAGCCTGAGCCCTTTCTGGCTATCCATACTCAGGAAAATTCAATTGTTCTTAATCATTCTTTGCCTGATTTTGCATGCCACCATGCAAAACCTGGCAACCGTGTGTGTTTTTTCAGGTTAATGCCAAAGTACAAATTGCTTATACAGAAACAGGTTCCTGGTTCTCACATTTCAAGAGGGAACTTCTTGCAGGGAATAACCTGAGTATTACTAGCAAGATATAATTTTTATATCAAAGATCATTTTGCTGACTCTAGGTCCGTGATGGTGAACCATGGCACGCGTGCCACAGGTGGCACACGGAGCTATATCTGCAGGCACGGAAGCCGTTGCCCTAGGTCAGCTCCGGCGCGTGCCAGCTGATTTTTGGCTGGCCCCGCCCATGCCTCCCCTCCCAGGAGTCTCCACGCGGCCTGTTTTGGATGCCAGGTAAGTACAGAGCTCACATGGAGGCTCTGGGAGGGCAAAAAACAGGTCTCCCAGAAGTCTGGAAACAGGTCATTTCCGGCCTCTGGAGGGCCTCCGGGGGCGCAGGGGAGGCCATTTTTGTCCTCCCCAGGCTCCAGGAAAGCCTCTGGAGCCTGGGGAGGGCGAAAAACAGATCTACCGTAAGTCCGGAAACGGGCCATTTCCAGCCTCCGGAGGCTTCAGGGAGGCCTGCTAGGCCCAAAGCGGGGAGTGGGTGGTCATGCGCGCATGTATGTGGGGGGTTTGCATGTGCATGCGTGGGGGTGGGGTGAGGGGGGTCACGGCACGCGGGAGGCATTGCATTATGGGTGTGGGCACGCATGCGCGTGCTATTGCGCACACGCACTTTCAGCACCTGAGGAAAAAAAGGTTTGCCATCACTGCTCTAGATTAAATAGAACAGATTGGAGTTAACTGCAGGGATGACAATTTATTATGAATATGTCCCACTGTTTTTTCTGTATTGTTTTTATAGCGTTTTGATATGGTGATTACAGATAGTCCTCAACTTATAACCACAATTGAGCCCAAAATTTATGTTGTTAAGTGAGACATATGTTAAGTGAATTTTGCCTCATTTTATGACCTTTCTTGCCACAGTTGTTAAGTGAATCACTACAGTTGATAAATTACTAGTCTGGTTGTTAAGTGAATCTAGCTTCCCCATTGATTTTGCTTGAGAGAAGGTCACAAAAGGTGATCACATAACCTTGGGACACAGCAACGGTCATAAATATAAACCAGATGCCAAGCATATGAATTTTGTTTACATGATCATGAAGATGCTACAAAGGTGTGAAAAACAGCCATAAGTCACATTTTTCAGTGCCATTGTAACTTTGAATGGTCACTAAATGAACTGTTGTAAGTTGAGGACAACCTGCATTCAATAAAATGGTCACCATCTTTTTTAATATCGCTAATATGCTAAAACAATTTACTTTACTTTACTACAGTTAAGAGTAACTACATCCTAAACTTAAAACCCATAGTTACTGCTTGAAAATGTGTTACTATAATACAGGTAATCCTTGAGTTACAACAGTTCACTTAGTGACCGTTCAAAGTTACAATGGCACTGAAAAAAGTCACTTATGACCATTTTTTTACACTTATGACCCTTGCAGCATCCCCACGTGATTTACATTCAGATGCTTAACAACTGACTCATATTTATGATGGTTGCATGGATTCATGTGACCATCTTTTGTGACCGTCTGACAAGCAAAATCAATTGGGAAGCCAGATTCACTTAACAACCATGTTACTAATTTAACAACTGCAGTGGTTCACTTAACAAATGTGGGAAGAAAAGTCGTAAAATAGGAGAAAGTCCACTTTAAAAATTTCTCACTTAGCAACATAAATTCTGGGGTCAATTGTGGTCATACGCGGAGGACTACCTGTACAGTTTTGTGCCCAGACCCCTACCAAATTAAATAGATACGTATATAATGTATTGGGATACATTTTGATACACAAGCCACACATTTTTATTAAAAAGAAATCAATTAAATCTAATTCTTTGTATTTAAATTTAATTTAAATACCAAAATAAAATAAAATTTAATAATGAATTTAAATGTATTTAAATTCCAGTATTTTCAATACAATTAGAACTAATGTCTTTTACCCACCCATCCCCATTTCCACCCTGTGTCCACCTGCCAGGAAAACTAGCTGTCCATAGAGTCTGGAGAGTAATTTTAACAGTCTCATCCCTTTCTTTCTTTCTTTCTTTCTTTCTTTCTTTCTTTCTTTCTTTCTTTCTTTCTTTCTTTCTTTCTTTCTTTCTTTCTTTCTTTCTTTCTTTCTTTCTTTCTTTCTTCTCCAGGCAAAGCTGGTAATGTTTGCCTTCACTGTAACATGTGGGCAATCTGAAAACAGGTGCTTACTAGGAAGATGTATCACTAACTTGCTCTGTAAGATTTCATTTATCCACTACAATTTTGTTATTTTAAACAAATTGGATTGTTACTTTCCATACTGAAAGCCATCTTATTTTATTGATTGCATTATTTAAAAGTCTTAAGTATAGCTCTTACCAATAGTTATTAACTATTGTCCTGAAATAAGTTAAAACTATTAATACATTGTTTAAATTATTAAAACCTGTTTTGAACTTATTAACTTTTAAGCAATATTCTTAAACATAAGCGATGTTTCATCTTTATTATTTATACTAAAGCAATCCAACCTTAGGTTGTCCCTGCAAAACAAATTTAATTTTATTTATGTTTATGGTTTTTTTTCTGAAATCCTTTGAATTTTCACAAATAAGGTCAGATTTAATATACTGGATCTTTTTGCTCAGTATTTTTTATGTGATGACAATGTATGAATATACGAAGTACACAAAGTACTTCATGATACTTTTAAATCTTTAAAACCAAATATCTTAGTATATCAAACTAAATAACAAAAAATAAAAAGGGTTTGTCTGCACATGATTGCATAAAAGTGTGACCATATTGCTTGAAAGTTCTTTTTCATGTGTTTTTCTCAAAACTCAAATACTTAAAACCAATACATATTAACATTGCTAAAAATCAGATGCAGATTTATCCTTCCTGTGTTTTAACTTTTTATGGCCATTCCTTAGGTATGAAGGTTCTTAATTCCTGATCTCTTGATATTCCGACCCCAGGGGATTTAGCCAAGATATGCATTTTATTTTATTTATTTAATAGATTTGTATGCCGCCCAACTCCCAGAGGGACTCTGGGCGGCTCACAGCATATTAAATACAAAATCTAAAAAACAGTTAAAAAAATATTTAAGAACAAGATTAAAATAATGTAAACAATTAAAACATTTAAAAGCATTTAAAAGAAAAAAAGCCACAATTTAAAAACCCAATGATGCACTCATGGGGCCAAGAATAATAGGTGTTATATTAAAATCATTGGCCCCAGGCCTGTCGACAAAGCCATGTTTTTAATGCTTTTCTGAAGGCTGGCAGTGTGGGAATTATGCGGATCTCGGGGGGTAGTGTATTCCAGAGAGCCGGTGCCGCCACAGAGAAGGCCCTCGTTCGTGGGCCCACCAGCCGACATTGTTTGGCTGACGGGACCACCAGCAGACCAACTCTGTGGGCTCTAATCGGTCTTAGGGAGGTGTATTGGAGAAGGCGGTCTCAGAGGTAAACTGGTCCTAAGCTATGTAGGGCTTTAAAGGTAATCACCAACACCTTGAATTACGCCCGGAGCCCTATGGGCAGCCAGTGCAGTTCGCGAAGGATGGGTGTCACATGGGTGTATCTAGGGACACCCATCACCACATGCGCTGCCGCATTCTGCACTAGCTGCAGTCTCCGAACGTTCTTCGAGGGTAGTCCCATGTAGAGTGCGTTGCAATAGTCAAGGCTTGAGGTAACAAGGTAACTGCCTCACTGAATTGGCATGGGGTGGATATGTACAATTGAGTGTCATCAGCGTACTGTTGGAACCTCACCCCATGCCTACGGATGATCTCACCCAACGGTTTCATGCAGATATTGAAAAGCATAGGGGAAAGAATCGACCCCTGAGGAACCCCACATATGAGGGGTCTCGGGGTCGACCTCTGTCCCCCAGCCAACACTGACTGCGACCGGTCAGAGAGATAGGAGGAGAACCACCGCAAAACGGTGCCTCCCACTCCCATCTCCCCGAGCCATCACAGAAGGATACCATGGTCAATGGTATTGAAAGCTGCTGAGAGGTCAAGTAGCACCAAGATGGAGGAGCAACCTCCATCTCGGACTCGCCAGAGGTCATCCATCAGTGTGACCAAGGCAGTTTCTGTGCTGTGACCGGGCCTGAAACCCGACTGAGAAGGGTCAAGATACTCTGTTTCATCCAAGAGCCGTTGGAGTTGCAGTGCCACCACTTTCTCCACCACCTTCCCCATGAAGGGGAGGTTGGAGACTGGTTGATAGTTTTTAAGGTCAGTTGGGTCGAGGGATGGCTTCTTAAGAAGGGGCCTCACCACCGCAACCTTTAAAGGCTGGGGGAAGAACCCCTCTCTTAAAGAAGCGTTGATTAACTCCTGGAATCAACCTCGTGTCATCTCCCTACTTGCCGAGACAAGCCAGGAGGGGCACGGATCCAGCATACAAGTGGTGGAACTTACCACTCCAATGGCCTTGTCCACTTCCTCAGGGGTCACCAGGTCAAACTCTTCCCATAAAATGGGATTAAGATCTGCCCCTGTCATCTTGGCTTGCTTTGCCCAATTGGAGTCCAGGTCTATCCGAATCTGAGTGATTTTATCTGCCAGAAACTGTACGAATTCCTCAGCTCTCCCTTGAAGTGGTTCTGTTGTGACCCAGCACCGCAACCCCCCAGAAACACACACACACAGTCGTTGGGAGGCAAACAAAAAGGTTCCTTTTACTAATAAAGTTTCTTAGTAAAACTCAGAGGGTTTAGAAGTCCAAAACAACACAAATGGAAAGTCTTCAGGAATAAGGTTCTTTGGGTTACGTGAGGGTTAAATAGCACACAGACAAAAGTTCAAAGCAAGACTCATTAATTCTTATCTGAACAACTTGGCTGGCTTCCCGGAATAAAGCTGGCAGAAGCTGGTGATAAGATTCCCAAACAGACGTAGAAACGAAACTCTGGATATGCTGCGGTCAGTGAATTGTTGTTCTCAGCAATGAGCACTAATTACCATGGCCTAATATAGCCACTGAAGGGCGTGGCCCAATTAGCCCTCACTGCTTCCTCCTATTGGACCGACGCTTACTCAGCCAGTCCTGTCTTCTGGCTGCTCTGCGTGCTCTGGCATTCAGCATGAGTTCTTCATCTCCTGATGAAGAACTCTGCTGCGCAGGTGCAGAAGGTCCTGGGAGATCGTCCTGCTCTGGCACCGAGTCCTCATCACCAGCCGTCTCTGGTGCCAGGCACATAGGCTGGTACTGCTGCACCATGAGCGGCTCCGCGTCCTCCGGATCCTCCAGACTCGGCGCCGGACGCGGCCAAGGCACAACACTATCCCTCACCGCAGGGCCCTTCCCCCGGGTCTGTCGGTCCGGATGCGGCCGGGACGGGAATTGAGCGTGGAAGGCCCGGACCAGATCCGGAGCATGCACGGCGGTCGCATCCTCCCATGTGAAGTCTTCAGGGCCGTACCCCTTCCACTCAATGAGGTACTGGAACCGGCCCTTCATCCAGCGGGAATCCCGAATACTGGCAACTTCGTATTCGGGTGGGTCAGCGGGAGTGCGGATCACAGGGTGAGGCGGAGCGGGAGGGCGGAGCGGACAGGCAGGACGTTCGGGAACAAGGAGGGACCGATGGAAGACGGGGTGGATCCTGAGAGAGCGGGGCAACGTCAACCGGTAGGCCACGGGGTTAATGACCGCTTCCACCGGGAACGGACCCAAGAAGCGGTGGTCAAGCTTGCGAGCCGGTCGGTCGGAGGGGAGATGCTTCGTGGACAGCCAGACACGATCCCCGACCGCCAGAGGTGGAGTTGCTCGCCGGGAGCGGTCCGCGACCCTCTTGTAATCTTCCTTGGCTTTATTCAACGAGCGTTTGACCAGTTGGTGAACGGCCTGGAGCTCGGACAGGAATTCCTCTGCCACAGGAACAGGAGAGTCTAGGAGCGTGAGCGGGAAGAAACGGGGGTGGTAACCAAAGTTGGCGAGGAACGGAGAGGCGTGCGTGGAGGTGTGCTGAGAGTTGTTAAAAGCAAACTCGGCCACGGCAAGGTATTCCGCCCAGTTGTCCTGCTGCTGGTTGACAAAACAGCGCAGGTACTGTTCAAGGATGCCGATGACTTTTTCAGTGCCCCCGTCAGTCTCCGGATGATGCGCTGACGAGAGGCAGACTTGGACCTCCAGGGCCGCCATCAGACCCTTCCAGAACTGGGCCGTGAACTGGGCTCCCCGATCCGACACGACCCGATCCGGCAGACCATGCAGGCGGAAAACATGCTGGATAAACATGCGGGCCGTGGCACGAGCTGTCGGCAACCCGCGACAGGGGATGAAATGTGCCATTTTGGTCAGCATATCGACCACTACGAACACGGTCGTGAAGCCGGCGGACGGGGGCAAGTCCGTGAGGAAGTCCATAGAGACGGCCCCCCAGGGTCTCTCAGGTGTCGGCAAGGGCTACAGCAGGCCCGGCGGCGCTCCAGGGGCGTACTTGGCCTGGCGACAGCGAACACAAGACGTCACATAGGCCTGGACGTCATCACGGAGTCGGGGCCACCAAAAAGTCCGAGCCACCAGGTTCAGAGTCTTGAAAAGGCCGAAGTGGCCAGCCGCAGGGCTGTCGTGGCACTGCTGCAGGATCAGGCCACGGAGCGGACCGGCAGGAACGTAGAGCAGGTCCCGGAAATGGAGGAGGTCGTCCGAAAACGTCCAAGGGGACTCAGGCCCTATCTCCTGCCTCCGTTGTGCCGCGTAGGCGTCGTGTCGCTGCGCCTCCCGGATCTGTCCTCGGAGGTCCACGGGATCCTGGGTAGCTGCAAAGGACTCGACGGGCAGGACCGTCCGGGGTGGCAGCGGTTCCTGGGCTTGGGCTTATTCCGGCTTGCGGGACAGCGCGTCCGCCTGCTGATTCCGGCCACTCGGGATGTACGTAATGCGAAAATTGAAGCGGGAGAAAAAGAACGACCAGCGTATCTGGCGCTGGTTGAGCTTCCTGGCCGTCTGCAAGAACTCCAGGTTCTTATGGTCTGTGCGCACCTCCACTTGATGACGAGCCCCCTCGAGGTGGTGCCGCCAGGTCTCGAAAGCCGCCTTGATGGCCAGCAACTCCTTCTCCCAGATCGTATAATTGCGCTCCGACGAGGTTAATTTCCGGGAATAATAAGCGCAAGGGAAGAGATGGCCGCCATCTTCCCGGGTCTGGAGCAAGACGGCGCCCACGGCAATGTCGGACGCGTCCGCCTCCACAACAAAAGGGCGGTGAGGGTCTGGGTGCTTGAGGATCGGCTCCTGCATGAAGGCATCCGTGAGGATCTTGAACGCCTCCTGTTCGGAATCGCCCCACCGGAAAGGGACTTGTTTCTGCAGGAGTCGAGTGAGAGGCGCGGTCAGAGTGGCGAACCCCGGGATGAAGGTCCTATAATAATTTGCGAACCCCAGGAGTCGCTGAATGTCCTTCACCCGGCGCGGGGGTTGCCAGGTTTTCAGGGCCTCGACCTTGCCCCGGTCCATGGCGATGCCTTCTGGCGAAATCCGATGGCCCAGGAAATCCACAGTCGTCTGAAAAAACTGGCATTTCTCTAATTTCGCGTATAGCTGGTGGTCTCTCAACCGCTGCAGGACTTGACGGATATGTTGGATGTGGCTGCTCCGGGACGTAGAATAAATCATAATATCGTCCAGGTACACGACAACGAACTGGTCCAGCAAATCTCTAAAGATGTCGTTCATGAAATGCTGGAACACAGCCGGAGCGTTGGTCAAGCCGAACGGCATGACCGTATACTCAAAATGACTGTAGCGGGTTCCGAACGCCGTCTTCCACTCGTCCCCCTCACGAACACGCACCAAATTGTAAGCGCCACGTAAGTCCAATTTGGTGAAGATGGTCGCCGAGCGGAGGCGTTCCATCAACTCCGGGATGAGGGGCAACGGGTACCGGTTACGCACTGTGATGGCATTCAACTTGCGATAATCGCAGCACAGGTGCAAGTCCCCGGTTTTCTTCTTGACGAAGAGGACGGGGGCAGACAAGGGCGATGAGGAGGGTCGGATGAAACCCCTGGCCAGGTTTTTATCGATAAAGTCCCGCAGTGCGGCCAGTTCGGGTTCTGACATGGAATAGAGGCGGCCCACAGGGAGCGGAGCGTTGGGAATCAGATCCACAGGGCAATCGTAGGGCCGGTGCGGGGGCAACTGGTCCGCCTCCTTTTCGCTAAACACATCAGCGAAGTCTGCAAACTCAGCTGGGAGTGAAATGTCCGGAGGGTCAGGTACCGCGCCCGCACAAACCTGGCGCGTATGGTCCACACACTGGAGACTCGGGAAGGCAATGAAGTTCTGGGACCATACAACCTGAGGGTCGTGGGTGCGCAGCCACGCCAGTCCGAGAACCAAAGGGAAATGGAGTCCCGACGTCACGTAAAACTGGATGGCCTCCTCGTGCCGTCCAATGCAAAGGCGCACCGGCTGCGTGATGGCCTTAATCGGACCGGACAGCAACACCCGGCCATCGATTGTTTCCACCCTCATCGGCGGGTCCACGGGGCACAGGGGAACGGCAAGATGCTGGGCGAACGCCTCGTCAATGAAATTGGTGGTTGCCCCGGAGTCCACCAAAGCGTGTGCGGAGACGCCGCGGTCCCGGTGGTCAATAAAGACCTTGGTGTCCAAGAGCAGATGCCGCGGAGGACCCGGATCCACGTCAGCTGAGCCGGAGTCCTTCGGTGTGCATGCCCGACCCAGCGTCTCCGCTAGGCCGGGCGCTGGCCGTTTCCCGACGGCGATGGCTGGGACGGTGGAGCAGGACCAGAAGTGGTGGGCCCCCGACCCTTCCTAGGGCACGAGCGAGCGAAATGGCCCGGGTCGCCGCAATACAAACACAACCCCCCTGCCCTGCGTCTGTCCTTTTCCGAGCCGGTCAAGCGGGGCCGAACAGCGCCAAGGTCCATAGGCTCGTCACGGGGAGCCGGGGCCGACGGAAGTCCACGGGGAACAGGAGGTGCCTGAGCAGCGCGACGTGGAGCCAGAACAGCGGGGACGTCAGGTGGCGCGAGAGGCGCTGGAGCAGCACGGCGTGCGTTCCTCGCTTGCAACCGGGCATCAATTTTCAAGCAGAGCCGCACCAGTTCTTGGGTGGTTGCAGGAATGTCCACGCGTGCCAGCTCATCCTGGATGCTGTCTGCCAAGCCCTCCTGGAAGGCATCCAACAACGCTGCCTCATTCCAGGCCGAGTCTTGGCTGAGGAGATGGAACTCACTGATGTATTCCCTGAGTGGTCTCCGGCCTTGCCTCAGCTGCCTTAATTGCCTGCACGCTGTCTGGGCCTTAATTGGATCCGCGAACATCTCCTCCAAATGAGTGCAGAAACGCCCAAAGTCCTGGAGGAGGGGACTGTTCTGGACCAGTAGAGGGGTGGCCCAACGTGCTGCATTTCCAGACAGCAGGCTAATTACAAACCCCACCTTGTCCCGGTCGTGGGGGAAATCCTCTGGCCTCAGAGACATGAACAACTGGCACTGGCCCAGGAACGCCGGGAACATAGCCTCGTCACCATGGAACTTATCCGGCATGGCTATCGGGCAGCGTGTCCGTTGGGCTGGGGCCAACGCAGGAGCAGCTGCCAACTGATTTTGCTGCCTTGTTAACTGAGCGTTCATGATTGCCAGCTGCTGCCGAAGTTGAGCATTCTCGTCCTGAAGCTGCTCCATGATGCAATCTGGGCTTGTGTGTGGTCAGTTTGGGCTGAGAACAAACTGTTGTGACCCAGCACCGCAACCCCCCAGAAACACACACACACAGTCGTTGGGAGGCAAACAAAAAGGTTCCTTTTACTAATAAAGTTTCTTAGTAAAACTCAGAGGGTTTAGAAGTCCAAAACAACACAAACGGAAAGTCTTCAGGAATAAGGTTCTTTGGGTTACGTGAGGGTTAAATAGCACACAGACAAAAGTTCAAAGCAAGACTCATTAATTCTTATCTGAACAACTTGGCTGGCTTCCCGGAATAAAGCTGGCAGAAGCTGGTGATAAGATTCCCAAACAGACGTAGAAACGAAACTCTGGATATGCTGCGGTCAGTGAATTGTTGTTCTCAGCAATGAGCACTAATTACCATGGCCTAATATAGCCACTGAAGGGCGTGGCCCAATTAGCCCTCACTGCTTCCTCCTATTGGACCGACGCTTACTCAGCCAGTCCTGTCTTCTGGCTGCTCTGCGTGCTCTGGCATTCAGCATGAGTTCTTCATCTCCTGATGAAGAACTCTGCTGCGCAGGTGCAGAAGGTCCTGGGAGATCGTCCTGCTCTGGCACCGAGTCCTCATCACCAGCCGTCTCTGGTGCCAGGCACATAGGCTGGTACTGCTGCACCATGAGCGGCTCCGCGTCCTCCGGATCCTCCAGACTCGGCGCCGGACGCGGCCAAGGCACAACAGGTTCCTCCGCCCCCATCCCATTGAGAAGGGAGCGGGTCACCCTAAAGAGGGAGGCTGGGCGAGAATCTGCGGATGCGATAAGAGCAGAAAAATGCGAACATTTTGCCGCCCTTATCGCCACTAGGTAAGTCCTAATAAAGGCTCTTAGTAGTGTTCGGTCGGATTCGGATTTACTGGCCCTCCATCGTCGCTCTAGGCGTCTCTTCTGGCGTTTCATCTCCCGGAGTTCCTCAGTGAACCAAGGTGCTCTCCGGGATCCACTGCCACGGAGAGGCCGCAAAGGCGCAATTCTATCCAAAGCCCCCGCTGCCGCCCTATGCCAGGCGGCTACTATGGCTTCGGAGGAATTGTGTACCAGGGATTCAGATAAATCCCCAAGCTCCTTCTGAAACCCTTCCGGGTCCATTAGGCGCCTGGGGCGGAACCACCTAGTCGGTTCCGCCTCCCTGCGGCGAGGGAGTGGTGTGGAAAATCTTTGAAATGCAATGAAAAATTTAAAGTAATATGAACAATCCTGCTGTCATTCCTAAATTTGGCGATTATAGAACAAGCCAGGCAATGTCAATCAATATTCCAACTCCTGTGTTCTATCTGACAGCAAGGAATTCACAGCCAACATTTACTAAACATTCTTTTATGTGAACGATAAAAAACAAATATAGCTGGTGCATTAACTTTATTTCAAGATCAAAGAAGACTGAGATGTTGAAAACAATTTCCTATTAATTTTACAAGAAAACGTTCAAACTCATATTGTATCAGTTTTTTTTAAAAGTCCAATATTGATTATTTTCCAATATCTTTAAGTAAGAAGAAAATATATTAACTGAGGAACTTCGTAAATCCTAAAAAATCTCTCTTATATGCGGAATTTCAGAAGTAATAGCAATAATACTTAATATCTTGGTCTGTTGTATGGATGTTTGAGTGGTTCAGGGTGGGGAATTCGTGGTGGGTGGGGCGTGTTTTTAGGGATTGCTATGTGTGTTGGGACTGGTCTTGAAGTGTTATGTGAATTTCATTGTATGGGTGTACTGTGTATATGCGTACAATGACAATACATTTATTATTATTATTATTTTTATTATTTTTATTATTTTTATATTATTATTATTATTATTATTATTATTATTATTATTATTATTATTATTATTATTATTATTATTATTATTATTATTATTATTATTATTATTGTTCTTAGTCAAAACACCTAATGGCTTAAGTTAATACATTGCCAGAGTGTATGATGGCTTATATCAAATTCATTTTTAAATTAAATAATTTTTAAGATTTCATTAAAATTTAATTGATTCAAATTATTATAATAAGGCAACCTGTTTATCTAAAGAATGGATTTAGGAGTTTCGGGGTGATCTCATCATAAGAAAGTTTTTAAGAGCAACAAATAAAAAATAGGTAAATCTAAATTATAACTATGGCTACAAAATTTCTTTATGTATTTCATAGCATTAAATGCATATGTTGAAACTGATCCCTGAACAAACAGAATCTTAATATTTTAGACAATTTCTATGTGGGCAAAAATCCAACAAAAAAAGACTTTTTAGATTGATCTTTAAAAGGAACTGAATTCTGAAATCCTTTCTTTTAACCAGTATCTGAAACTTAAAATAATATAGTAGTCCAACCATGTGCCAAATATTTAATGTGGCATGTATATTTATCTGAACTTTGTCACCTAACTCCAAATAACTCTGGATGACTCACAACACACAGAAAGCATTAAAAAAAGAATAGGAAACAACAAACAACCACATGAATAACTTAGGCTCATTTAGGCTTCCAAGGGGAATTGAAAGCTGTTTAAGACTACTTCAAGTTTCTCTACACATAGAATCTCCATAATATATCCAGTAAGGCTTAGTTTGTTTACCTTCATTCTTCCAAAAAAAATTATATAAAATCTATATAAAAGTTAAACTTTATATAAAAGTTAAAACAGAAACCTATTCATTTCCTTTGATGGGTAAACCAAAACACTAATCAGAATCCTGTGTTATACTTCTAGGAAATCTAACTTTCTTAGAACGCTAGTGTAGTTCAGAGTATTTATAGGTATATCCGTTCTAGCTTTTTCTTTCCACATACACATACATAGTTGTTTTTTAATAAAGTCTCATGCACTGAACATGTGTATACAGCTATTATTTGACAGTGCAGGAGCTCTACAGTTTCTAATCAAGTCAAAAGATGAACTGGGCAATCCACAGTATAGACCTGTACATCCTCCTGATGTATTAGGATACTTGGCAAGCTGAAACCTGCCACGACCAGACTCTGGTCTTGATTAACCAAGCAACGTTAGCATGTCTTCTAAATGAATAATGGGGGCATCCTTTTAGTTGATTCTAGTTAACTTTTCAAGAGAGATTCAATCATACAATCAGTGGATAGACTCACTCTTTCCAATGGCAGAACCATGCTACACATCCATTCAGGATTTGAATTTTCTGTTTTTGTTTTGTACTTTATTTAGTTTTTAGGAAATCTGGATGCTTCTCTCTATATTACTTCAGATAATTTGGAGCATTTCCCTCCCACGTTAAGATGGCAAAAAAAATATGCTAGCAGTTTTTCAAAATTGTTGTTGGAAGACGTTAATATGTTGCTACAGACCTTATATTCATATTGGTTTTAGTTAATGCAAAGGATTCTCCAGCTTAGACCTGTTATCAGATCAAATGCAGTACGGCTAAACTTAATGTCATAAAGGAAGAATTATTTTTACATTGGTTAAACAAATAACTTCAATTACATTGGAGAAACAGGAGAGATCTTGATAAAAAGGAAAGATTAATTATTTCAAAATTTATATTCCTTGGAATTGTTTCTGAATATGGTATGTTCAGTATGTTAAGAATTATGGATGAGATTGCTCTTATAACATCATAACAAGAGGGCACATTTATTCAGGAATGTCTCAAATTAAAGGTTACAGTCCTACCTCAAACCTTGGTTTTTGCTAAATTATGATTCTCCTATATAGAAGGTAATTAAGATTCATATTGTGACTAAACCTTAACATGGCTTATTTGATTTTAACATGTTGCATGAAACCAGGATGCAGCAAACTTTCTTATAACTCAAATCCAAGAAATAGCTTTTCTGAAACACCTTCTATATAATTCTTGTTTTGCTGCCTCTAGAATTCTAAGAATTCAGCTGCTGCTTCTGAAATAAATGACAGTTCATTAATGTCTGATTGAGACTGATTATAACTGATTTCTGAAAACTTCCTTCATTTCAAAGTTGAAAGTCAAAGATGACTGCAAAGTTACTAATAAGTACCAGATAAAATAACTTTTATGTACCAATTAAGTGACAACATTCTATATATTTCCCAAAGTCAATAAAGTTTTGGCTGAAAAAGGTAGCTACATATGAATTTCCATGAAACAAATACAAACAAATTTGTATTTTCAAATTCCTTCATCGGGATGAAAACTTTTCTCCCTCCACCTCTTTTACTATAATAGAAATGATCTCTGGAATTCAGAAAGTAACTTATGTGCTTATAGCTGTTTGCGTTAAAACATGTATCCTTGTATTTTGGCAGGACAGAGAAGTTTTGTAGAAGACTATGGCTGGGAGCCAATGTTTACAATCCCCTTGGTGGGAAATGCAGGGTAAAAGGCTCTTAATGGAGGCCCTGCAAGCCTTTGCTGTTGCCGCCAGCGACCTTCTACCTCAGTTTCAAAGCAATTCTCCAGTTAACCCCTTGGAAAGTATTGGCACAAGTAACTGAAGAAGGAAATACTTTTCTTTGGAAACCTAGTTGTCCCTTTCCAGGCATAACCTGTGAGATTGTGGCAGAGAGCGAACACTGAGCTTAGAATACACTGTTAAATCCTCTGTCAGGGTCACTGCAAAGAGCCCCCTCTTGTCCCCAAAAGCTCATTTATCTAGATGTCAGCATCTCATTAGATATGCTGCAAAGTACTATATACAACTCCCACCTGTAACAATGGACTTTGGTTTGCAAGAACTATGAAGTGGTAAACTGAGTTTGCAGGCGAAAAAACCCCTACTTCATATAGGAAGAAAACTTTTTTCCCCTGGCTACCCAATCAGCATTGTTTGAGTTGAGAGCTGTGATTTCTCCTCCTGGTATATTCTCATCAAAAGAATCAGACTGGCTGGCATCAAGAGGAGATTTCATACAATTGGATTAAACAAAACCCAAAATTAAAAATTTGGCTATAAGGATGAGGATGAATTGAGATATATCCATAAATGCTTATAACCTTTCTTTATAAACTGTAAATAAATTACGGATGATATTCACTGACAATTATGATATGGAATGTACTTAAAATGTATATATAGCTATAGATACGAAACAAACACTTTGACAACGCTGTTAAAGTATTGGATTATTTCTTGTTGTTGTCTGTAAATATATGTACTTGTTTGTGTGTTTTGTTTGTTTGTTTTTATTGTAAAAATGTAATAAACTTTTTTTTTTAAAAAAAGAGGAGATTTCAGTGCCCAGTAAACTTAGGTATACCTCAAAATTTTCAGTTTCTCTTCTTTTCAGAGAATCATTACTTCGTTAATTTTCAATGTCTTTTCCAAATTTCAAGGAATGTGTATTCAAAAATAGATTTGTCATGTTTTCCATGGCTTTTCCAAAAGGAAAGTTCTTCCACATCAATTTAATTCCTACATGTTACTTGGCCTCCACCCAGCTCCACTCATCTCCATGGAAATTCTTGTGCCTTAAAAGCTACCTGCCACATTATCTTTTAACAAATAGTTCATTATTTAATTATGCTAACTGAAACTACATTTATGAAATACACTGCTGTTAAAGATAAATGGACTTGTATCAGAAAATGTTTTCAACCTGCTTGGTTCCTTCTTCTACCATGCTTTCTTTACAAAATTTCAACAATACTTATCATATTTCACAGCTAATCTATTTTTTTGCTAGTCACACTGATTTTGTTTTTGATCAACATAGCACAGAAATATTATAAATAAATGAGATATACAGAGAGGCCTACATTTCATCCTTTGCAAATCTGCATCTCCAGATAAGATAGTGCATTGTTTTGAACCTCTGGGTTTAGGTACTCCTAATTCCACTGAATCAAGCAAATACTATTGACAACTATCAAACAAAATGTTGATTTCTAGCTTTGATTACCATAATTAAACTGTTCTATCAAATGAAACATTCCTTACATTAGGGTAGTATCACCATTATGGACAACAGTTGGTCTCTGTAAGTATAAGCAGAGAGATATTCCGAAGAGTCGATACATTTAATTAGATTTAATTTAAATCAAATTAAGTAGTTTAGTTTAAACTACTTAAATACAGGAGTTTTACTGGTCATCTAAAATAACGTTTCTGCTTCTGTCTCATTGAAAATTACATCTGACTGCAAATTTTGGAAGAAGAGCCCTCCACTCCTCTACTCGCAACAGAATACCTTACGCAACCAAACTCGAAATCCTGGGCTTAGAAAGCTTAGAATTACGTTGCCTTCGGCACGACCTAAGCATAGCTCATAAAATTATCTGCTACAACGTCCTCCCTGTTAACGACTACTTCAGCTTCAACCACAACAATACACGAGCACACAACAGATACAAACTCAAAGTGAACCGCTCCAAACTTGACTGTAGAAAATATGACTTTAGCAACAGAGTGGTTAATGCCTGGAACTCACTACCTGACTCTGTGGTTTTGTCACCAAAGCCCCAAAACTTTACCCTCAGACTGTCCACTGTTGACCTCACCCGATTCCTAAGAGGTCAGTAGGGGGCGTGCATAAGCGCACCAGCGTGCCTACCGTCCCTGTCCTAATGTTCTCTCTTATCAGTACCCATCTTATGTATATAAACAATGTTATATCTATGTATATTACCAATACGTACTTGACAAAAACAAATAAATAAAAATAAAATTGCATATTCCCTTAAATTCACATGATCTTTTTTTCCTATTTTGCAGGTTCTTTCTCCTATTCTAGAGAATGGGAACAACTCTCCAAAGTTGCCTTTCTGAAATGAGGTCTTACAGAATTCTAACATTCCAAGGGGATTTTTAACATATTGTGACTGAAAAAGTATTGTTTTCAAATTTTGCACATTATATGATACGAGCACTAGCAGTGATGGATGTTTTATAAACTGGAGTTGAACTGCTGACTTTGCTGTTATTGTAAAAATTGTAAAACATGGATTGTGTAAATTAGAAATGAAGTTTGCATTGTAAAGTTTTCATATATTTCTTTTAGCAATTTGTACAGTGGGGCAAAAAAGTATTTAGTCAGCCACCAATTGTGCAAGTTCTCCCACTTAAAAAGATGAGAAGCCAGTAATTGACATCATAGGTAGACCTCAACTATGAGAGACAAAATGAGAAAACAAATCCAGACAATCACATTGTGTGATTTGGAAAGAATTTATTTGCAAATCATGGTGGAAAATAAGTATTTGGTCACCTACAAACAAGCAAGATTTCTGGCTCTCACAGACCTGTAACTTCTTTAAGAGGCTCCTCTGTCCTCCACTCATTACTTGTATTAATGGCACCTGTTTGAACTTGTTATCAGTATAAAAGACACCTGTCCACAACCTCAAACAGTCGCATTCCAAACTCCACTATGGTGAAGACCAAAGAGCTGTCGAAGGACACAAAAACAAAATTGTAGACCTGCACCAGGCTGAGAAGACTGAATCTGCAATAGGCAAGCAGCTTGGTGTGAAGAAATCAACTGTGGGAGCAATAATTAGAAAATGGAAGACATACAACACCACTGATAATCTCCCTCGATCTGGGGCTCCATGCAAGATCTCACCCCGTGGGGTCAAAATGATCACAAGAACAGTGAGCAAAAATCCCAGAACCACACGGGGAGACCTAGTGAATGATCTGCAGAGAGCTGGGACCAACATAACAAAGGCTACCATCAGTAACACACTACGCCGCCAGGGACTCAGATCCTGCAGTGCCAGACATGTCCACCTGCTTAAGCCAGTACATGTCCGGACCCGTCTGAAGTTTGCTAGAGAGCATTTGGATGATTCAGAAGAGGATTGGGAGAATGTCATATGGTCAGATGAAACCAAAGTAGAACTGCTTGGTAGAAACACAACTCGTCGTGTTTGGAGGAGAGAGAATGCTGAGTTGCATCCAAAGAACACCATACCTACTGTGAAGCATGGAGGTGGCAACATCATGCTTTGGGGCTGTTTCTCTGCAAAGGGACCAGGACGACTGATCCGTGTACAGGAAAGAATGAATGGGGCCATGTATTGTGAGATTTTGAGTGCAAACCTCCTTCCATCAGCAAGGGCATTGAAGATGAAACGTGGCTGGGTCTTTCAGCATGACAATGATCCCAAACACACCGCCCGGCCAACGAAGGAGTGGCTTCGTAAGAACATTTCAAGGTCCTGGAGTGGCCTAGCCAGTCTCCAGATCTCAACCCCATAGAAAATCTTTGGAGGGAGTTGAAAGTCCGTGTTGCCCAGCGACAGCCCCAAAACATCACTGCTCTAGAGGAGATCTGCATGGAGGAATGGGCCAACATACCAGCAACAGTGTGTGCCAACCTTGTGAAGACTTACAGAAAACGTTTGACCTCTGTCATTGCCAACAAAGGATATATAACAAAGTATTGAGATGAACTTTTGCTATTGACCAAATACTTATTTTCTACCATAATTTGCAAATAAATTCTTTCCAAATCAGACAATGTGATTGTCTGGATTAGTTTTCTCATTTTGTCTCTCATAGTTGAGGTATACCTATGATGACCATTACAGGCCTCTCCCATCTTTTTAAGTGGGAGAACTTGCACAATTGGTGGCTGACTAAATACTTTTTGCCGCACTGAATATATGGGTTCTCTGAAAAAATCTGGAGAGAGAGAGGGGGAGGGAGGGAGGGAGGGAGAGGGAGAGGGAGAGAGAGAGAGAGAGAGAGAGAGAGAGAGAGAGAGAGAGAGAGAGAGAGAGAGAGAGAGAGAGAGAGAGAGAGAGAGAGAGAGAAAAGGGAGAGAAGTGTTGTGTTTAAGGTTGTGAGTTCTAATCCCACTTTAGGCATGAAAGCCAGTTCCTCTTCTCAGCACTAGGAAGCAGGCAGTGGTAAACCATGTCCAAAAATCCTTGCCAAGAAAACCGTAGGGACTTGCCCAGGCACTTGCCAGAAATCAAATCTAACTTAAAGGCATTGAAAAAATGAGAATGGCTGCTCTAGTTAGTCAAACATAGTCTTCTCGGGACTTCTGAAAGTATTGAGGATTAAAATTGGAACATTCAAACTTTCTCCACAGCTGAGTAGTTACTGATTCACTGAGATATGATCTTTAACTCCTCTTTTTACAAGAAACATTGGTTTAGAACAGTGTTTCTCAAACTTAGCAACTTTAAGATGTCTTAACTTCAACTCCCACACTTGCTAGGGAATTCTGGAATCTGAAGTCCATACATCATAAAGTTGTTAAGTTTCATAAACACTAGTCTAATGTATCCCTTTGCTCTTAGGGTCAGCTGATTATTAAGAAGCCATATATTCCTGAACACTATTGAAGTTGGCAATCTTACATGTACTTCAAACAAGGGCTTGTTAAATCTTCACCATTTTAGTGGTAATCCAATCCAGATTAAACTTTCAGTTTTGTTCTTCTTCATTTAAGCTTGCAGTTTAGTAGCTATGCAGTATTTCAGATTTGTTCTGTGATGCTTTATGAGCCTGTCCTTCCACATTAGGAAATGATATTAGCCTTGATTTTTGTGTTTGCTATAGCAGTGTTTCCCAACCTTGGCAACTTGAAGATGTCTGGACTTCAACTCCCAGAATTCCCCAGCCAGCATTCGCTGGCTGGGGAATTCTGGGAGTTGAAGTCCAGACATCTTCAAGTTGCCAAGGTTGGGAAACACTGTGCTATAGGGTGCATGATTGTGTTCTTGTATGTGCACGTGTGTTAACAATCACTCAGCATACTATAAAACTTTCATTTAACAAAGCTTCAATTGCTTAAGCATTAAGAATGGACAGAACAGCAGAACTGTATCAGAGCTTCTCTATTATAGTATTTCCTATTTATACCCCAAGCAACCATATCACCATCACAGTCTTTTCATTACATCAGCAAACTCTAAATTATTTTGCTTCATTGATGAGTTTTTTAAAAAAGCAGCATTCATTTCATCTGGGAATCCCCTAAAGGCAGCTGTTGCTGGGAAGTCTTGCATTTTTTGCATTTTTCTTCCTTAATATTATGCAACTATAAAACAGCAAAAGCAACATCAAGTATCACTTTACCCAATTTTGCATGCATTGTACCATTTTATTTGTTACAACAAAATCAACACACATACACATATATATGTACACATACTGATCCTCTCCATACTCTGCATATACTTAACATTGTATAACTGGAGCCAAAATATACACAGCTAAAAGGAATGTTACAGGGGGCCTCTCTCTTACTGAACAAAGCAGGCTCAGTTTGGCTCTTTTTCTCTAGCACTACCACATCCGCACATCATTAGCTGGAAAATTCCAGATATATGCTGTAATTTTTGAGCTCTCCCCCCCCTCCAGATGCCATTCCCCTTCTCTTCTCCCCCTTTCCTTATCTGTCGCTGCTTCTTTGGTTCTTTGCCAGCTGTGATCAACAATTAATACAACCAAAGAAGGGGGAAGAAAATAGAGAACACTCCCTGGCAACTGGCACAGCCTCACAGGAAATACCAAATAAAAACTTTATTATGTATTGTTTAACTATTTTGTTTGCCTGTAGGCCACCCTGCTATTGGTGTAATTCAGCAAGACACGGTTGGTCTGGACGAGCTGCGCAGAGACTCATTGTTTGCAGGATCTATCATGCACAATCCTTTAGTGGAGCATGTGTGGCCCCCACTAAAGAAAGAGGCGTGGTAGGCCAGGTTTCCTTTTCATTACCCAGCTAGTGACCAAATGTTAAAACGGGTGAGTAACCTTTTAATATTCATGTCATTAATTTACCTTTACCCCTTTAATGATGGAGGTCCTCATATAAAAAGCCACAGGAAAAACCCAAGTAGCAAAAGATAAAAAAAAAAAAGCTCTCCCCCTCCCTCCTGCTCTCCCATCTGCTTGCTCTTGGGGTTGTGGAAGCTACCAAGGTGACTATTATACATGGCTGTGCGAAGAGCTGAACAGTGGGGTGAATTCCAAGTCTTAGAACTATGTCTGTGGCATTCGCCTGAATGTATTAATTAGTCTGGTATTTTAAATAGATAGTCCCTCTTGCTTCTTTTTGTCATGCCCCAAATATAATAGCAATAGGAGATTAAAATTCTTTTCATCAACATGCCATTACAACAAATATACTTCCTCATCTTAATCAACTGATGAATCAATAGCTGCATTCAGCTATTCTTTCAGATTCAAAAATGCAAGAGACTTGCTATTAACTCTCTTGGAAGCAATCTCTGGCCAATATCTAAATCAATTAGCATGACAATCTCTACATTTGAGCAACTGAAGTCATTTTTAGGGTCTCCACTGTTGAGCAATGGAATATGGTCAACATTACAGAAGAGCACAAATGTCCTTATATTTTTCAACTTTCTGTATGGGCCTCTTTCCCATACATTCTCAAAGGAACATTTACTGATCTATTTGTTAGAAAATATGAGAAACACAATAATTTATAGTTTTGCAACATCTATTCAATCACATGGCTTTAAAGATCTACCTCAGTTTACTACTCAATTTGTGCAACAGCCAAAAAATATTAATTACTTTTCAGTAAGTAAATGTTTTTCCATTTAATAATAGGAAGATGCTATTGTAATGATGGCAGTAGCTTACAAAATGTAACAAAACTTTTTTTGTAAGATCTTTCCCCCCCTAAATTACTCTCTGCTTCAGCAGTAGAGAGCGCTAAAAAGAGACAATTTGGTTTAGTGGTTAAGGCACCAGACTACAAATCTGGAGACTATGGGTTCTATTCCTGCTTTAGTCTAGTAAACTGGCTGGAGGCTTTGCGCCAGTCATTCTCTCTCAGTCCAACTCATATAACTGGTTTATTGTTGTGGGAAAAATAGGACAGATAAATTATTAGCTCATACCTTGAGTTATTTATAAAAATAATAAAGGCAGAATTTAAAAAAAATCTTTAAATTTTTTTTCTAGAAGATGAAAAAGGGAGGGGAGGAACAGTGTGGAAGGTAGGGAGGAAAGACCAAAGGGAGGTTTTTGATGCTCCCTGATAGTTTCCCGCTTATGACTGTATGACTGTAACTTGTTGCTTGTATCCTTACGATTTATATTAATATTGATTGTTTCCTGATTGCTTATTTGTACCCTATGACAATCATTAAGTGTTGTACCTCATGATTCTTGACAAATGTATCTTTTCTTTTATGTACACTGAGAGCATATGCACCAATTCCTTGTGTGTCCAATCACACTTGGCCAATAAAGAATTCTATTCTATTCTATTCTATTCTATTCTATTCTATTCTATTCTATTCTATTCTATTCTATTCTAACAGAAAACTCAATGGGGAAGTTGGACAGAAGTTGGAAGTTCCTCCTGTCTCACTACTTTTTTGCCCACCCATGATCATTCAGTTTGTTTAGGTAAGAAAACATCTCCTAAATGTGACACAATGGGCCACGGGTTGTCTAGTAAATGTTAAAGCTCCACCTGAGCATGTAACACATTGTTTTAGAATACAGGGAACAGTGAATCATAATAGAACAATTCATATTTTGAAGTTAATTCTAAGTGTCAACCTATAAAAACTCAAGTCTTTTAAAAACATCAGAAACAAGAGTTGAAGCAAACTCCTTTTTATTACAATCCATATCTATTACATCTTGTTATTTTTAATAAGCTGCCCAGGGGTATTATGAGATTGGGTGGATATAAATTTCTAAATAAAGAATGAACAAATGTGTATTATTAGAATAATTTCAATTATTAGAATAATTAATCTAAAGAAAGGCTTTTTATTCCTCCCCTTCTCATGTACACATACACACTGCAGAAAAAGGTGGGACAAACAGCAAAAGGTATGGACAAAATACACATATCATTTTTTTCTCCCGCACAAGTTCCCACTTGTTTTTAACTATTAAGAATATTTTGTAACTGGGTTTAAAAATGTTTCACTAAAACAGAAAGATTCCTTGTTGGACACCTACCTTTTAGAACAAAGTACATCATCTGTGTCATTAATTGTTAATCTGAGCTATTATATTTCACATATTCACTGGGAAAGAATTTCAACTATGCAGAACAAGCATTAGGGATCTAAAAAAATTGGGAACTTTATGAACAATTAGAATACTCATAATTTTTAAAAATCCCATCTCCCATATCTAAGCTAAGAGGACAATGCCTCAACAATACTCATGACAGTTATTACTCAATTTTGTTTTAACAAGAATTTTAATTTTTCTTTTCTTTCAAGATGGTGAACTCTTAACAGACAAAAGAGAAATGAATTTTGCACTGACAAAGCGGTACTGGAATATTATGTACAAACACTGAAATGTTGCACCAACCTTCTACAAAACATTGGATTATTTCTTATCAACTCAACAGACAAGATTACAGTCATACTGACTGAGAAGAACAGATATTTTAGCCTAAAACATTTAGAAGACATTATAATAACAAAGTGACAATAGTCAATCTTGCGTGATCTCAGAAAAACTAAGCAGCGAATGGACAAATACCAGGAAAATACATGGCTGAAAAACTAATTTAGGAAAGGAAATAAAATAAAATTAACAGGAGTCAAGCTTGATTCAAGTAAATCTTTTATATTGCCAGAGTTCACAATGAGAGTATCTGAATACAAATTCTAGTGATTTAATTAATTAATTTAATTAATTAGCCAGAGTTTATTTAACTATTGATTATTCTTTTATTTATTACTTATTTATTATTTATTTATCAAATTTATGGTTGCCCATCTCACAAAAGGTTACTCTGGATGTTAGAGCAAAAAGTAAAAAAAACAATAAACATGTCAAAAGCAGACTAATTTAAAAGTTTTTTAAAAAGCATAAAATACTAAGAGAGTAAATCAACAAGGGAGCCACCTCAAAGATTTCATCGGTCCCTTGAGATCTCTAAATCAGACGACTTAGCCAGGTTCTGAGGGACTTCTGGAAAGTAAGTAAGGATGGAAACCACCTCATTTCAGGGCAGGGAAGAGGAATATTCCATAAGGCAGGCGCCATGGAAGAGAAGGCCCAATGTAGTTCCCTGACAAATGGGACCTGTAGCATGTCTCTCTTGTCAGACATGATGGAATGGGCAGATGTGACTTAGAAGAGGTTATCTCTAAAAAAAACTTGGTTCCATGCCATGAAGGGCTTTAAAGGTAGAAACCAGCATCCTGAACTGGACCTGGAAACAGACTGTCAGCCAATGTATCTCACGGAACAGAGGTATATCATATTATAGAAGCACACATACCGTATTTTTCGGAGTATAGGACGCACCGGAATATAGGACGCACCTAGATTTTAGAGGAGGAAAACAAGGAAAAAAGTATTCTGAACCAAATGGTGTAGTAATATATTATTTAATAAAATACCAGTGTAGCAAAATACTTTTTACAACCATGTATACTTTTTACAACCATGTACACTTTTTACAAACTTCAAACTTGACAGCTTTAAGACTTGTGGACTTCAACTCCCAGAATTCCTTCTCCAGTCATGCTAGCTCAGGAATGGGAGTTGAAGTCCACAAGTCTTAAACTTGCCAGGTTTGAAGATCCTTGCACCCCTAACCCCTAAACCAGGGCTCTTCAAACTTGGCAAGTTTAAAACTAGTGGACTTCAACTCTCAGAATTCCTCCTCCAGTCATGCTAGCTCAGAAATGAGAGTTGAAGTCCACAAGTCTTAAACTTGCCAAGTTTGAAAGTTGGTCTTCAAACCTGTCAGGCTGCTCGCTTCGGGGTGAGTGGTGGCGGCGGTGGCAGCGGCTCCGGGCAGCAGCGGCGGCGGCGGCCAGCAACGGTGGTGGGCGGCAGCGGCCAGCAACAGTGGCAGGCGGCAGCGGCAAGCAATTGTGGCGGCAGCAGCCAGCAATGGTGGCAGCGGCGGCAGCCAGCAATGGTGGCTCCGGCGGCGAGCAACGGTGGTGGCAGCCAGCAATGGCGGCAGCGGCCAGCAATGGCGGCTCCGGCAGTGGCCAGCAACGGCTGGAACCGGCTGAAAATGTGATGCGCGGAGGCCGAAAACCTCCGAAGGGTTGGGGCTGGCGGGTGGGTAGGGCTACATTTGGTGTATAAAAAGCACCCAAATTTTCATCCTCTTTTGGGGGGTAAAAAGGTGTGTCTTATACTCCGAAAAATATGGTAAATGCTTGAATTTTCACCAGCTGAAGCTTTCCGATACTCTTCAAGGGTAGCCCCATGTTGAGTACATTACAGCAATCCAAACACGAGGTGACAAAGCCAAGACTGACTGTACACAGTCCCTTATTCTAGGAATGAGTGCAACTCATGCACAACACAAAGCTATGTAAAGTTCTTCTTAGTCATGATGGCCATCAGCTCTCTTAAGTAGGAGTCATGAGGCGAGGAGCACCCCCAGATTCTGCACCAGTGCTATCTTGGACCATACAACTTCATCCAGCCCCAAAGATGGCATCATTAAATAATTATATGCTAATCCATCAGTTGTTTTCCTGATGTAGAAAAAGAATTTTACTGTCAGATCTGCCATCACATCGCTTCAGCCCTGCTTTGCTTCAATGGTACCCTGCCATAAAAGGAGGGAGGGAGGAGTATGGGGAGATAGAGAGGTGGGATACCAGGATGATAGGAACCAGAGGTGTCAGCCCAGAACAGAGCATGGCAGATCCAAGGACACAAGCATGAGAACAAAATGCAAACCCCCACCAAAGAAGTGCCAAACTTCAGGACTGTTACTAAAACACCTAGTCTGAATACCATTGGACATTTACGAAAGGACCAAGGGTGGGGGGGGGAGAAGGAGAAGGGAAAAGCACTGAGTTTTCATGGGAATATTCATATCTGGCTTTGCTTACACTGTAACCACTTGGCTTTAGTAAAAGTATACCTTTTGCTACAAATGGAGTCGAGATCTTTCTTTCCTAAATGCCCAAGCTGGAACAGGCCTGACATTTACATAATAGTTAATTTAATCAAGAAAATAATACACCTGAAATATTCTAGAGTTCAACAACAGGCACTGGAACATAGTAAAAAGCTATTGCATTGTAAGCAAACTACTAATTAACTGGGAAGGAAGAGTTTGTTCCTTGGATTTAGTCTAAGCACCCTCTTCACAAACCATTGTTTTTGTTTTTCACCATTCCTGACCTAATTTAGAAGAAACCAAAGAAATCAAGTATAAGCATATCAATAGATTTCTTGTCTTCTATATTGTTATCAAGTTAGTATTATTATATAACCTGCTATAAACTATTCAGCACACAAAACTTTGTTTTTTATATTTTTAATTAGTCTATCAACAAGAGATGTACTGCTGTTTTGTAAAACAGCCCTCTTAATCTGCTGCTCTTCAGATAAGTGGTACTCTCAGAATTTCCAGTTAGCAGCAGTTTACTAAATAGGGCGTTGGTCTTACCTGAGATGCCTTTTCTTTTGGTGGTTGAGATAGCATCCAGGAATGGGTTAACTCCGTCTGTCATCTTATTGGACTGAGTCTGAAAACTGTAATGACACGCCTCCTCCTGTTGTCCTTCCAGCTTGTGATGAAGAGATTGCTGCATACTGACATGATATCCTGAAGTCATGGTCCCAAGGGGCCCCAGGGCCAGACCGCAGTCTGGGTGGTGCTGGATGCTATCTCCACCACCAAGAGAAAAGGCGTCTCAGGTAAGACCAACACCCTTTCTCCATAGTGGGTGGAGATAGCATCCAGGAATAGGACATACACAAGCTTGGCTGTCCTCACGGGTGGGCTGCCATCCGGTCCAGGCCCCCCCATCTATGTGCATTCTTTGCAGGACGCGCCTGCCAAATGCCACCTCAGCCGAGGCGAAGGAATCCAGTTTATAGTGACGGATGAAGGGAGTCAGGGAAGACCAGGTAGCGGCTCTACAGACCTCCTCTATCGAGGCCTGGGTAGCCCACGCCACAGATGTAGCTGCGCTCCTGGTGGAGTGGGCCGTAAGGTGTCCAGGTACCGGTAAGGCCTGAAGGGTATACGCTTGGGCAATACACGCTTTAATCCATCTCCCTATGGTGGAAGGGGTAACCCTGTTGCCAAGCATGCCTGGTTGAAAGGAGACGAACAGGAATTCTTTACGTCTGAGGTGAGAGGTCCTCTTGATGTATATACGAAGGGCCCTCCTTACATCCAGTGTGTGCCACCTCTGCTCTAAGCGATGTACTGGCTGTGGGCAGAGGTTCGGTAATACTAGTTACTCTGCCTCCTGCATGAGGATTCTGGAACGGGTTCCTCCCTGGCGATTTATATGAGTCTTGGCAATCATGTTGTCTGTGAGGACCAGAATGTGCTTGTTGAACACCGTCCTCTCGAAGCTCAGAAGGGCAAGATGGATTGTCCGAAGCTCGAGCCAATTTATATTGTGGCTCAAGTCCATCTGAGTCCACTCTCCCTGCGCCGTGAAAGACTGCAGGTGTGCCCCATAGCCGAAAAGGCTGGCATTGGTTGTCAAAAGTCAGGCATGGTGCTTCCCTGAACAGGGACCTCCTGGTGATGGCCGGGGACATCCACCAGTGTAATGAGTGAAGAACTAGGGGTGGGACCAGTACCTTTGTCGATGAGGTGCTGTCGCCAGATTTCTGATGTGGGAGGAGAAACTACTGTAGGCATCTGCTGTGGAGATGGGCTGACGGGACGATGGAAAAAGTGGAGACCATCTTTCCCAATAGCTGAGAAAGCAGGATCAGAGGAATGGAGTGCTCCTTCCAGACGCGATCAGCCAATTCTGACATGCTGGTTTGATGCTCTTGGGACAGGAAGACCATGCCCTCTACAGAATCTATGATCGCCCCCAAATGGAGGAATCATGTCGTCGGAAGCAGGTGGCTTTTCGCCCTGTTGATGGAGAAGCTGTAGTCCTGGAGGACCCGAATGGTGAGGGCACTTCTTTCTTCGCCTGAAGAGCTGATCCGAATAGTATGAGGACATCATCCAGATAGCACTGGATTCTTATAAGTATAGTTTGAAGATGTGCTGCTATCACAGCGAGCAACTTGGTAAACACCCGAGGAGCTGAGGAGAGTCCGAATGGAAGTGCCCGGTACTGATAGCGTTTCCCCACGTGGAAGAAAGGAGGAACTCCCTGTGGTCGGGATGGATGGGCATGTGGAGGTAGGCCTCTGAGGTCCACCGATGTGAGTAAATCACCCTGTCTTAAGCTCACTAAGATGGTCTGGAGCGAGTGCAGTTTGAACCGTGACAATGTGACGGTTCAATCGTTTGAGGTCAGGAATTGCCCTCCATCCCCCCTGAGGTCTTTGGGACGATGAAGAGGAGGGAATAGAACCATTGTCCATGTTGCTCCACTGGAACTGGCTGGATCGCCTGGATGTCTAGAAGATGATTTATGGTAGATTTCATGAGGAGCCGCTTGGTCTTGACCCTTGACAGAGGGCACCTGATGAAAGACCTTGGGGGAGGGGGTGGAGCAGAATTTGAGGCCAAATTTCACAGTCTCCCTGACCCATGCGTCTGTAGTGACTTCTTCCCATTGGCTGGCAAATAAGGCCAGTCGATCTCCAATGGGACGGTCTGTTAAGTAGTCACTTCTGACGACAAAAGGAGCTATTTCTTCCACCCCAAAAGGACCTCTTTGGGGGGAAAACGCTGTCCTCCCCTTCCCAACCTGTCCTGTGACTGACCCTGTCTGGGAGGGAACTGTCTTGTTAGCCGAAGGAATCCCGAGCCACTCTCCTGCCCTCGAAAGGACGATTGTCGAAAATAGGATGAAGATCTGAACTCGGCCCTCCTTGAGAGGGAGGGTAAGATCTTGCGTTTATTCCTGGATTCCACTAAAATAGGGTTCAGGGAGTCCCCAAACAGCCTTTCCCCCATTTATGTCTGGCATCTGCCTGCCACTGGTGGAGCCATAGGAGACGTCGGGAGGCCACAGACGATGAAATGGACCTAGAAGCGAAGCATGCTGCGTTTAACGTAGTGTCCGCAGAGATTTCCAATGCTGCCATTATTTTATTTACATCCTGATGAGATCTAGAGTCATCAGGAGGAATTCTCACCTGTAGTTGTTTTAGCCATAATAGAGAGGCTCTGTCTAGGCCAGGGGTAAGCAAAGTTGGCTCTTCTATGACTCGTGGACTTCAATTCCCAGAATTCCTGAGCTAGCATGATTGGCTCAGAAAGTCTGGGAGTTGAAGTCCACGAGTCATAGAAGAGCCAACTTTGCCTACCCCTGGTCTAGGCTATTTGTACAGGTTCGCCTGGTGCACCAATTGCGACCATATTTGGAGAACGAGGCTTCACTCACGGTCACTCATGCCCTTGTCACCTCTCGTTTGGACTGCTGTAACGTGTTCTACATGGGGCTACCTTGAAAAGTATCCGGAGACTGCAACTGGTGCAAAATGTGGCTGCGCGAGCTGTGGTGGGTGTCCCCATATACACCCACGTAACACCCATTCTCTGCCAGCTGCATTGGTTGCCCATTGGTCTCCGGATGCAATTCAAGGTGTTGATTATCATCTTCAGCGGGTTCAGGCAAAGCCTTTCACGCTGGAATGGAAGTCTCTCAATCACGTTATTTTGCGAGAGCTGTGAAATCGGTTAGAATAGCAGGAGAATAGTATCAAGGAATGGAAAACCACAAACACACGTCTAGTCCAAAGATTGACTGAGTCTAAAAGCTGGAAGGACAACCGAAGGAGGCGTGTCATTACAGTTTGCAGACTCAGTCCAATAAGATGACAGATGGAGTTAACCCATTCCTGGATGCTATCTTCACCCACTATGGAGAAAAAGATAATTCACAAAACTCAAAAACAGTTCACATGTTTACTCTGTTTATAGAATTAGGAAGGAGTTCATACATTAATAATAGGTATCTTTTAATTCTTCTTTACATTCTTATAAATCTTTATTTAAACTTGGCTTACAGTAAAGAAAAATTTATTTTTCTCTTTCACTTACCTGTAACCATTTTATTTCAATGTCCAGCTTTTTTGTTGGATATTAACTAATTTTTTAATGTATGTAAAATAGATTTTACATATAATTACTTATCGAACTGCTCAATATACCTTTATCATGTTTCACATTCCAATTGCTCATGGAGTTTCCTTCAGAATCATTATTTTGTACAGTTGATTTCTGCAAGATTCTGGATAGTATCTTACACTCAGTGGTCTTGGGATGTTTTGGTGTTCCATATAGGAATGTAATTGGGCCTTCAAAATACACATGTAAAATTTTTATTATTTGGCAAGGGTTAGTGTGACCTAAAATGTATTTTAAATGTGTACTATGATTAGTATTCATGGGGAAAATTCCTTATTAGATGTATTAGTTCATTATAGGTGTTATGGTGGTGCAGTGGTCAAAATGCAGTATTGAAAGCTAACTCTGCCCCAGAGCCTGGAGCACAATTCTGACAGGCTCAAGGTTGACTCAGCCTTCCATCCTTCTAAGATTGGTAAATTGAAGACCGAGATTGTTGGGGGCAATATGCCGACATTGTAAACTGCTTAGAGAGTGCTGTAAAGCACTAAGAAGCAATATATAAGTCTAATGCTATTGCTATTATACTGTATTTAAATTATAAATACATTTTAAATTATAAAATAATTTATAAAAATATACATTATAAAAAATTATTTAAACAATTATAATGTTTTAAATAAATTATTATAAAGATAGAGGAGTCTCCTTCCAGCTGCTGCTGTTCAGAAATGTTAGGACTACTGTATACTTCCCCAAGTACCTACTACAACATCTGCAATGCTGGCTTCAGATTGGTAAATTGTAAAGAAATCCCAACATTTCAGGATCACATCAAATTATAGAAGGCAGAAATTTGGAATACACTGGGGTACAGAAAACTATTTACAATCACTAGCAACCTCCCCTCACTCCAAACTGAGTAAGAATGGGGAGAGGGGGAAAGACAGCGACAAATTAATTAGTGTTCCAATGTTGTATCACAGGGATTACTTGCTCTATTCCTTCTCCCATCTAATTCTCCTTTGGGGTCTCCAGAGTCCCCAAACAAATTAACCAACCTTGTGTGCTTCTTGAGAATGGCTATTATCGTGGGATGAAATTATTCATTTTCATTAATACTTACAGTATGTTAACATTAAACATTATTATTAGCACTGCATTGATAGAGGTATTTTAGACAAATTTATCTTGTTCTAAATATAATACTAATATGCCACATTGCCTCAAAGAGAAAATTTAAAATTACAATGCATGCAAGGATTCTCTAAAGTTCCTGCTCCTTAACCCAAATTCAAATAGCAGTAATTGAAAACTGAGCTTTCTTTCACAGTCTAGTAAAAACTAGCTTTCTGGAACTGGGATATGTACGGACTTTGGTCCATTTAACAAGGTCAGACTGTTTATTCTTGACCAAATTCTTTCCCACTGTAAAAAGGTACTTTGAAATGCCACATTCCACAGGCAGCGCCAGTAAGTCACTGAAGCATATTTTCCCACAAGAACTGATACGATAGGGAGGCCTTTACTTATTTAAAATTTCTGCTGCTTCAGTGGCATAAGGTAGAGAAAACATGTAGTGTCACAAATAGTTGAAAGTATCCATGCCTCTGTTGCATGAAGTTTTTGAAATGGTGTATTCCTTAGTGAATGCAATGGAATGCCTACACAACAAATGGTGTATCTTCAATAAAAGAAAATACTAAAATGCAAATAAACTGTGTATTTACACATTGCAGCATGTATGCCATTCAGCAATATAAGATTGCCTACTAATGCTCTGTTTGACATATTTTAATTATACTACCTTTTCAATGTTTATGATGCTTTGCATTTGAAAGTTTTAATATAAGTGGGTAAACCAATATAAGAAAAGTGTTCACTTATTTGTTTCCATTCTTATCCAAATAAATATGTCTACATAAATATGCTATATGATAGAAGCCCATAGCAAGCCCAAAACAAGGATAAAAAGCCAGCCATAGGAGAAGGGGATCTTTAAATTATCCCTACTATAAACAATCTGAACATATTTTATAGCAATATATTTTTATTAAACCAGTATTTTTGCCACTACATTGGATATTAAGCTCATATCAATTAGACACATTAACTTCTTTTGAAGTTGCATTGAAGTCTTTGTACATGAAAGCAAACAATAACACAGCTTTCAAAAATGAATTGAATAGCTATGAGCTTTGATGGCAATGTGACTGCCTCTGAAGACTCTCTGCTGGGAGATTTCTGGGCTTCCTTGTGCAGTGATTTGGCCATTGTGAAAACAGACTGTTGGACTTTATGAAACAGTTGTCAGGGTTCCAAGTAACACCCCCCAACAAAAGAAAACTCTGAGGCTTGAGTATTCTCAAAGTTCCATTTTATTAGAGATGTCATATTGGCACATCTGGGAAAACCGAATCTGAAAGCTTCCAGGTTTTCCCCACCCAATTGAAAGTTCAAGACCCTGCCCAGCACGCACATGTCCATCACATGGTCCAATCAATGCACCATCCCAACTGGAGATGCCTCCCAATTCCAACCGGTCAGGTGCAGGGCAAGATGTCCTTGACTCTCTGAGAAAGAAATGTTATTATGACTATATATCATCCTAGCTCCATACAATCCCCCCTCCCAGTTTCCCACAGTAGGAAACATGGTAGGCCTGAAGGCCCAACAAAAAAGATGGCTTCCAGGCCTGACAACAATATTTGTCTCCTACTTTTCTTCTCCAAAGGAAAATTAAATGATATAAAACGATATAAAAATGTTACTAACCTCCTTGCCATGAACATTTCTTTATTTACTTACCTATTTCTCTCTTTCCCTACCCAATTTAATGCATCCCTAGAAATCTGTATACCTACTCAAGTAGAACACCTACTCAAGGATGTAATAACAAAACACATTCATGATATTATCTAGTTGGATAATGAAATGTTTGTAAGTGAACAACCAAGCTCAGAGAACACCAAGAATTCACAATAGCTAAATATGTTTTCTTCCATATACCCTTGAGGGTCTCCACTACTTACTCACCTCCCCTGAAAATGTTGTCTATAAATTCATGCTCTTTGCTAACAATTTGGCAATCTGTATGAGGGCAGGTACAATTATCTTGTAAGTGCTAGGTTTACGCAAGAATCTTTGCTGAAGAATTCTGTCAAAGACTGTTTGAAAATCCAAACATACCATGTTGAGAGGTCATTTCTAGCTACATACCTGCTAGCATTCTTTAAAAAAAGATAGAAGGTTGCTAAAACAGAATTTCCCTTTCAGAATCCATGTTTATTTTTCTTCAGAATGGTGTGCTTCTTTATGTGCCTGGCTATGTTTTCTTTGATTACTGCTTCTACCAATTTATCCAGAACAGATTCTAAACTGACTGGCCTATAATTTTTTGAATATCACCTGAGTCTTTTTTTTAAAAAAAATGAGTCTCATATTGATTAGCCCCGCTATTCTGGGATATTGAGATCTAGCCGAGGATAATTTGCAAGCTAAGTAGCGAGTTGAAGATAGGGATCAAATGTCTTCTTACTGAAAACAAGCTACATTGTCACTCATAATGAATCAAAGAGCAGCAATACATCTGCCTTAGTTCAGTTATGTGAATTTCAAAATTTTCCACTCACATAGTATATTGTTCATTGATTAGCATGACATGTAATATTTTTCTAATAATATTTCTAATGCAGTGTGAAAATATATTTATCATGTCCTTGTGTTATCATCATAATTCATAAACTGCCATACAGTTACTGAAAAGTGTGATTCACACAATTACCTCTTAGGCCATTTAATTTGTCAAAAATTCAGGAAGTTGTGCCATTGATTTTTCCAGATAATTTCTGGAATTGCTATCACGAGAACATCACTGGATCTCAGGCAACAGAAAACTTGCAAACGATTAGGAAGGTTCAAAAGTACCGTAAATGAAAACACTTTAAGTATAGCAATATACAGGCAGCATTCCCATCTAATGTTCCTGTGTCTCCCATATCCCCAAAGAAATTAGCCAGCCTTGTGTGCCTTTTGAAAGTTAGTATTTGGGGGTAGATGTATTCATTTTCATGAATACTTATATTAATGTTACACATTGATGTTTCCCAGTTGGGTAATGAAATATCTGCAAGAAAACAATCAAGGTTCCAACAACTGCCAAGCACTCAAATTGCAATCATGAGACCACAGGGGTGATGCATTGGTCATAAATGCAAGTATAGCACTTTTTTCTAAGTCACTGTAACTTTGAATTATCATTAAATGAATGATGCCAAGGACTGGTAGTCAAACCCTAGTCTTTACCTAGCCTCAGATTTGGTGGCATACAAGTTTAACAAAGAAACCAGCAAAGAAACAAAAAATGTCCCTGAATGAAGCACAAAACCATATGCCAGATGAAAATACTTCTTTTAAAATCCCCAGGCCTTCTGCAAGGCCTTTGCTCCAAGCTACTTTTAAAATCATGTTCACAAATATCAGGGTCAACATTACAAAATGTGGCAATGAGGATGTTTACAAGAATCTGATTCACGAAGCATGTAACTTTAGTATTGCATAAACTACCTCAGTTTTTGATTAAATATTAATCAAAGAAATAGTTGATTATCCATAAAACCATAAATGATTTAAGGCCAGCTATTTGAAGATCAGTTTCTCTTAAGGAAACCATCCCAACTATTACAACTATCATCTTCTTTGTCCAGGTATAGCTAGTTAAGATGAAGTCTTCTAGGCAGTGATGCCAGATATATGAAATTCACTCTTTCTTTTTTAGAGTTCATGCAAATGGCTATGGCATTCCTATTTTGCTAGACAACATTTTAAATATGGGTTAAACCTTGTATCATGCCGTTACAAATGATTTTAATTGTCTGTTTAAAAGATCTCCTTGTTCCTATTCTAGCACCTAGTCCAGTGATGGCGAACCTTTTTTTGCTCAGGTGCCAAAAGGGCGCACACGTGTGCAATAGCGCTCATGCGCATGCCCACACCCATAATGCATTGCCCTCCCCCCATGCAAGTGTGCATAATCCCCCCGCGCTGCTCCCCACACATGCGCGCAGGCCTCACTAAAGCCTCCAGACTTCCAGTAGGCCCGTTGGGCCGTTTTTTTGCCCTCCACAGGCTTCAGGAAAGCCTTTAGAGCCTGTGGATGGCGAAAAATGGGCCCAATGGGCTACTGGAAGTTCGGAAATTAACTTCTGGTAGGCCCATTGGGCCATTTTTCGCTCTCCCCAAGCTTCAGGAAAGCCTCCGGAGCCTGTGGAGGGAAAAAAACGGGCCCAACAGGCCTACTGGAAGCTTGGAAACAAACTTCCAGTAGGTCCATTGGGTCCGTTTTTTGCCATTGACAGGCTCTGGAGGCTTTCCTGGGGTGGGCGATAATGGTCTACCCCACCCTCCGGAAGGCTGAAAATCAGCTGGCCAGCGCGCACATGTGCTCTGGAGCTGACATAGGGCAATGTCTCGCATGCCCTCAGATATGGCTCCGTGTGCCACCTGTGGCACACATGCCATAGGTTCACCACCATGTACCTAGTCCAACCTTTACACTGCCCTGGCTCTCATTGTTCACATATGCTATCTAACTGATAACTATCTAAATGACAAAATATGTAACTTCTAAAGAAACATATGTATAAAGCTGGGGAAATCAAATATAATTTATTTATTTATTTATTTATTGGTATTTCTTATATGCCGCCCAACTCCCGGAGGACTCCGGGCGGCGTACAACAGAAAAAATACAAGAAACCAATATAAATAAGCATTAAAACAACTATAAAAATTAAAACCATAATCTTAAAAACATTTAATATCAATTTCAACTTCATACATACTTGGGGGTGAGCTCAAATGGATTACGCTCTACCCCCTGCCTGCAGGAAAAGCCACGTCTTAACAGCTTTCCGGAAGGCCAGCAGGGTGGGGATAGTTCGGGTCTCTGGGGGAAGTTGGTTCCAGAGCACGGGGCCGGCCACAGAGAAGGCTCTCCCCCTAGGGCCCGCCAGCCGGCATTGCTTGGCCGACGGGACCTGGAGGAGGCCAACTCTGTGGGCCCTAACCGGTCGAAGGGAAGTGTGAGGCAGAATGCGGTCCCGGAGATAACCTGGTCCTAAGCCATGAAGGGCTTTAAAGATGGTGATCAACACCTTGAATTGGACCCGGAGACCGATGGGCAACCAGTGCAGCTGGCGGAGTAAAGGTGTCACGTGGGTATACCTTGGCACACCCACCACAGCACGCGCAGCCGCATTTTGCACCAGCTGAAGTCTCCGGATACTCTTCAAGGGTAGCCCCATGTAGAGCGCGTTGCAGTAGTCCAGGCGCGAGGTGAAAAGGGCATGAGTGACCGTGAGTAGAGCCTCCTTCTCCAAGTATGGCCGCAACTGGTGCACCAGGCGAACCTGTGCAAAGGCCCCCCTAGCCACAGCAGAGAGATGGTGATCCAATTTTAGCTGTGGATCTAGGAGGACCCCCAAGTTGCGAGCCTGATCCAAGGGGGTCAGTTTCGCTCCCTCAAACGTCAAGGAGGGACAATTGTCATGGTCCTTAGGAGGCAATATCCAAAGCCACTCAGTCTTGTCGGGATTAAGTCTGAGTCTGTTCCTCCCCATCCAGATCCTAACGTCGTCCAGGCACCGGCACATTACATCAACTGCCTCGCTGAAATCAGACGGGGTGGTGATGTACAGCTGGGTGTCGTCAGCGTACTGATGGAAACGCACCCCATGCCTGTAATAATGACCCTATTGGGGTCATTTCAAATATAGGAACAGAGCAATTAAAAAAACATGTTTAATGAGTTGGGCAGGTTCATGTGAAGAGAAAAAAGTCTTCAAAATATTTTTGATTATGGCTTTAGAGATGAGTCCCAAAGGTGTTTTTCAAGAGGCAACTGGACTTTCTGGTTTTTCTTTGAAGACATTTCGCTTCTCATCCAAGAAGCTTCTTCAGCTCAAAAGCTTAAGAGTTGAAGAAGCTTCTTGGATGAGAAGCGAAACGTCTTCAAAGAAAAACCAGGAAGTCCAGTTGCTTCTTGAAAAAGCACCTTTGGGACAACCATGACCTGGGTGACTGAGAATCTCCATAACCTTTAGAGATGAGGCATGTTTCTGTCTTTTCTTTGCTACTGAAGACTTTGCTATTGCTATTGAAGTGCTTTATGACTGTTATTACTTCCATAAACAACTCTCTATGTATTTTGAGCACTCATTCTATTGGTCAGGGGAATGCAAATGACAGCCATATGCCTAAATGGCCTATCTACCTGAAGAATGTTTTATTACTGGGGAAGTAAGCATTAGAGATTAAATGACCTGAAATTATTTGTTTGAAGCATCCCAGTAGGTTTTTTACACTGTTTAATTTTAATTTTTCATTTTATTCCATTAGAGGAATGCTTTTCTTAAAATAGAATGAGGATGAATATTATCATGGGAACTGGCTGATACTTCAGTAAATAATTCTGTATTTCTGTTTTCCACTGTAGGAATAACATGGAGTTCACATTTCATTTAGTCATAGCAAAAGGCCTCCAAGAGTCTTTTTATATCATCATTGTGTATGCATTCTTGTACAACAATTTATCTTGAGAGATTCACAATGTTTTATTTCTTCTTCCATGTTAAAGCAATTATTTCAAACTGAGATGAGACTAAGTTAATTTTTGGAGGAGAACCCAAAGGTGCTTTTCCAAAAGGCAAATGGACTTCTTTGTTTTTCCTTGAAGACATTTTGCTTCTCATCCAAGAAACTTCTTCAGAAGTCAGAACTGAAGAAGCTTCTTGGATGAGAAGTGAAATGTCCTTAAGGGAAAATGAAGAAAATCCAGTTGCCTTTTGAAAAAGCACCTTTGGGACAACCATGATCTGGATGACTGAGCATCTCCATAGACATTTTGGAGGAGAACGTCTTGATTCTTAAAGTTAGCATTAAATAACTTATTTTGGAAAGCGCTGATAATCTCTATTTTCAAAATTTTCAGGAAATATTTGGAAAGGGTTATGGAGAAACCATAACTTTAAAAGTTCTTATGTAGGATATGTAATTTTACTAGATAAATTTATCTGATTTATTGTTAGTTCTCCAATTCTATGGGTTACAATCAGTGGTGGGTTCCTACTGGTGCTGTGCGAGACGCCGCACCGGTAAGAGCCCGACGAATACGTCATTTTTAGGCGCTTTTTTCCGGCTTCTCCGCGTCCTGAGCTGTTGGAAAATAGCCCTCCCACCCGCCCTTGTTTTAATACGGACCTTTATTCTTCCTCCAAAGCACAGCTGAGAAGCTCCTTAGCTGTGTTTTGGCTTGTAATGTCATCCTAAGCATGCGCGGAAGTGCAATCGCCCAATGGAACGCAAGTTCACTTCTGCGCATTTATTTATTTATTTATTTATTTTATTTTGTGACATTTATATACCGCCTCACAGTGCAAAAAAACCCGGAACCCTCCGCTAGTTGCAATACAATCTGAATGTCTGAATCAGAAGACTTTACCACTGACCCAAATATCTGCATTATTTATAAATGTTTGTCAATTTAGAACCAAAATGCAAAATTCATGTAGCAGAATGCTGCAGTATAATTTGGGATAATTTCAGCAAGTGATATTTTACAGAGTTACTCTCCAATTCCTGGATCTGATTCTGAAGAAGCCTAACTATAACTAGGAATGCTTTTATCATTTACAACCAGTACGCAAGACCTCATCTGGAAGCTTTCATGTCTTTCAACAATCTTTATTCTGTATCAATTATCTCTGAACCCTGTTACAAATGATTTTTATTTGCTTTTAAAACATAGTTTGTCATTTTTTCTAATTTTCATATTCTTGGTCTTCTTCTTGTCTAAGGGAGGATTAGAACCTAGGTCCCCTGTTCCTATTCCACCACTTATTCTAACCACTATTCTGCCTTAGCTCTCTAATTCTTCATATATATCATCTAATTTATGGTATATAACTCTTCAGCAATAAGTATGCCGAAAGGAGAGTTCAAGAAGCAATTGGGAAAGTACACTGAATTGCATTTACACTTTTAAAAATGCATTTCTTATTAGTATGCTCACTTAAAGATTACTATAAGACCATTTCTTATCATTCTATTTTTTTATTCCAATTTTCTTTCTTCAGACAAATCCATAAATTTGTGTATTTTATTTCTGTATTTTCTGTGCTAATTATTTTTTTAATTGCTACATGCCTTAAAATAGTTGCAGATCTCTTTCTAAATGTTATCTCTTTCGGGGTTCAAGCCATGACTTCTTTAAATAATGTTTTCTGAACAAGCTACGAGTCAGATTGATACGAATAAATCAAGTTCATAAACTATAGTAACTGGGTTCCTATGTATGACTAAACCAAGAGAAAAATATATATGAATTCATCCAAAATTTAATATACCCTCACTAATTACTATACACATAGTTAATTATATTATATACCAATGGTGCATGTAGGTGATTCCATCAGGGAATATGAAAAAAGATATTATGCAAAAAAAATTCACTTTTGCAGAGAGCATTGGTTTGTCAAAATGATTCTTACCTGTGTTTCCTGTGAGACTCGGGGAGGGGAGAAATATAATGTTGCTGGGTTTAAGTAAGATAGCCCTATTGCTGTAAGTCCCAATAACTGGCAAATGTAATTCTTCCTCTCCCAAGTATAGAACTGCTTCAAACAAATTACGATTTTTAATATTTGGATCAAGTTTCCATCATTAGATATCACTAGATGCAATGGACACTAATTCTCAGTTTTGCTCCATGTTATCCATGCTGTCTAGAAATCAAGGAAGCCCAACATAGTTAGAGAGCACTGGGATAGTGTCATGGTCTGTGAGAATATCCTTGAGAACAGAAGGAGAAGCCACAGGCAGGACAATGGTCAGATAAGTGATATTTCAGCCCACAGAAGGAATGGCAATATAGAATGCATGTGAAGAAATCTTCACTAGTTCTGTGGAAAGTAAAGATAGGGGAGAGGGAAATGCTTTCAGATTTGCAAGATTTTGTTACTGTAACTTACAATAAAGATCATATTGTTACTCATGGTATTTTCTTGTCTGGACTTTGTTGGACTATGTTGAAAGACTGACAGATAAGAATCCTGATTTATCAGTTTTCTCAGATATTTTTTCATACAGATGAAATTGCATCTATACAAAACCTAATCTTGGAATTAGATTTTAAAATAAGCAAAATATATTGAAACTTACCACAGAAGTAAGAGCCATCTGAAAACTGTAGATTCGCGCAAGGCCAAAGTCAGCTAATTTTATTTGTCCACTGCTGGTAACTAGAATATTTTGGGGCTTTAAATCACGGTGGACCACTCTGTGTGAATGTAGAAAATCAAGGCCTCGCAGCAGCTGAAACATCATATCCTAGGAGAAAAGAAGCAAAAGAAGCAAAAATGTTAGATTTTAGGATACCACATATCATAAAGTGAACCTATTTCAAAGCAATGGAATTAACTGGAAAATATACCAACAATATTATATCCACCCATACATTAATTTTTCAAAGGGCTCACATAGGGAAAAAAACCATTAACCATTAACAAATCCATATACCTGTGTGAAGATAAATTAATGTTCAGGCCCAGTTTCCATATTTCATTTTATTGATTTGGGGAAAAATTCTTTAATAATGGTCATGTAATGCTTAATAGTTATTTCTTCTGTTGCTTTTATGAAATTATATTTACTAGTCAATTGACAAGATAAAAGACATTTTGCATTATTTTCATTCTATGTTGAAAATAAATATGCAATTATGCATTACAATATATTGATAATATATTCTAGTACGTTCTAGTTAATGTTGCCAGATTACTCATCAAAATATTTTTTCCTAATTTGGTTAAAGGCCATTACCGATTACTTATATATGTTATTTTACAAATCACCTTAGCAAATTTTGAGAGTATCTGGCTCCATATTTTATAAATACTACTAAAGGGTTGTATTACGATTTCAGTTTGGTAGGCTACAATAACACAAAAGATATTTAAAACATGGCTTAGCATTATGTATGAAGCCGGTTTGTCTTCTAAATATTAAGAGAAACTGAACTGAAGATTAATGGAGAAAATGCAAAATTATATGAATGAAACATAGAATTGTATCTCATTCCTTTTCATCCTGATTCAAACAACATTCTATTGTATATTGGTAATTTATTAACATAAAATAACATTGGCTGATTTAATGTTACAGCTCAGAAAATCCATTCCTAGATGATCTCCCCAAGCTATAATGTTTACTAAATAAAGTTAAGTTTATATCTGAAAATGCATTTGTTGAATTATTTTGTTAATTATTGTTAACATTCAAGAGATGGCATGTGCTGAAAGCATTTTTCTTATTGGAAGAGAAACATATGGTGATAGGGCCAAAATTCAGGTTTTGCTTCCTAACAGCTGTTTATGGACATCATATAAATGCATCCACTTGTTTAACTGTCCCTCCTTGGTCTTCGAGGGTGCGAAACTGACTCCCTCAGACCAGGTCCGCAACTTGGGGGTCCTCCTAGATCCACAGCTAAAATTAGATCATCACCTTTCTGCTGTGGCTAGGGGGGCCTTTGCACAGGTTCGCCTGGTGCACCAGCTGCGGCCATATCTGGAGAAGGAGGCTTTACTCACGGTCACTCATGCCCTTGTCACCTTGCGTTTGGACTACTGCAATGCGCTCTACATGGGGCTACCCTTGAAGAGTATCCGGAGACTTCAGTTGGTGCAAAATGCGGCTGCGCGTGCTGTGGTGGGTGTGCCGAGGTACACCCACGTGACACCGATTTTCCGCCAGCTGCATTGGTTGCCCATCGGTCTCCGGGTCCAATTCAAGGTGTTGATCACCATCTTTAAAGCCCTTCATGGCTTAGGACCAGGATATCTCTGGGACCGCATTCTGCCGCATACTTCCCTCCGACCGGTTAGGGCCCACAGAGTTGGCCTCCTCCGGGTCCCGTCGGCCAAGCAATGCCGGCTGGCGGGCCCCAGGGGGAGGGCCTTCTCTGTGGCTGGCCCCGTGCTCTGGAACCAACTCCCCCCAGAGACCCGAACCATCCCCACTCTGCTGGCCTTCCGAAAGGCCGTTAAGACATGGCTCTTCCTGCAGGTGGGGGGGACAGCTTAACCATTTGAGCTTACCCCCCAAGTATGTATGTGGTTGAATGGATGGATGTCGTTGTTGCTTTTATACTGCCTTTTTAAATTTTGTACCGTTTTTAAATTGTTGAAATTTTGTTTATTCTTGTATCTCTTATGTTGTACGCCGCCCTGAGTCCTTCGGGAGTTGGGCGGCATATAAGAATAACAAAATAAATAAATAAATAAATAAACCTCAAGGACAATGTCTAGAGACACTAAACGCTACTAGCACACTTCCTCTGTCTCCAGTGGTCATTTCCTCTCTGGTTTAAGTTGCATGACAGCATGTGACAACATATATTAATGGAGGCAATGCTGTGCCAATATCTCTCAAATTGCTTTGATGGTGGCTGCAGGCTGCCTGCTTGGCCACCCAGCCAAGACCTCACATGAAACATGGCATGGGGCCCACGGTTCTATTCACTAACAAGACAGCTGGTCAGTGATTAGGAAGCTGAGATAATGCACCAAAGGGAACATGCTTTTGCAAGCAGCTTCAGGCTGAGGGACTCAAATTTGCCCAAATAGAGAATTTGCATCACTCCCCTAGATTAAGGATGACTTGAATCCCAGAAAGGAACAAGTTCTTAGCAGATCAGTCTGATAAAATTGTAGCCAGGTAAAAAACTGTCACCCTTAAAAATCTCAATTTCTTAAGACAAGCCAAACAAAAAATTGAGCAGAACCTTTGAATTAAGAAAATACAATTGCAAAGAAACTGAATATAACACTTTGGTCTCAAGGGTGCCTAAATAGGACAATCTAATACTATAGCCTCTGCCCTTTGAAATTATGCCTAACTCCTTAGCCCAAGACAAACACTCCTTCAAAGGGTGCAAGGAGTTACCTTTTCTCCACATATACTTTGTGAGGATTTTTTTGCCCTAATATTCTTCCAATGTCTTCTAATAAAAGGAGCATGGATAAGTGTCCGCCCTTCTTTTTCTCTGTTTAATACCAATAGGTAATAAATTAAGGTAGGAAACAAACACCAAGCCCTTTCCTTCTCATGGACCTTTTTCTTGGAAAGTACAAAAAAAGAGACATCACAGTGAAAGAAATGAACTCTCTTTCCATCCTTCTCAAAGAGTGGTGGACACTCACTTAGTCTTGTTTATCTAGATAACTATATCTAATTACAAGACTAGAATTCTGTTTTCCTTGTTTGCATTGACTAACAGTAGTCAGTCATGGTTATTAAAACATGAAAAACATACTAGCAAATCAAGGAATAGTTGCAATTGGAGAGAGGTTAGGATATTACCCCTCTACAAATTACTCAGTGGGAAATATGGAGGGTTAAAACAGATGCTGTAGTTTGGCAAACAGCTTTAAACAGACTGAAGTACCTCTACTACATCAGAGCCTAAGTAACCTTTCATTTACTCATGCCAATTAAGAATAAAAACAACCACCCACCAATCAGAGTCTACCACACGAAAAGTATGCACTGTTGCAAAATGCCACTCAATGAATTGGAAGCAAATGGTATATTTAGAAAAGCAAATGAAAGGGGCCAGGCATCACTATCAAAAGAGTGCTGTTCTCTTTTGTGCCTCAGATACTAAACAGATTTACTGTGTGCCCTGCAAACTCATGAGCTTCTGCTTGGTGTAACACATTTCCATGCCATGTAAACCCTTCTTATGCATAGCCAGAAGAAAAGAGGTCTCTCTAGTATGTCTTTCCTGTGGCTAAGGAAAAGACAAGATGATGACTTTCCAGCCCATTGCATTCATGTAATGTTCTCATCAATTACTCAAGGGTAGGTCTTTGTTATCTATACTAGAGAACTGTTTTTGATTTTGCAATTCACAATGCAGCATGACTTCACTAACTACATTAAGGTTATCTTCAGCACATTTGCACAGGTGTGGGTTCTAACTTACCTCGCTGCTGGTTCGCTTCCTCCCGTACCTTGTGGGCATGCGCATGCTTCACGCACACACATGCAGTGCCAAAAAAAAGCCAAAAACAAGATGGCGACGCATGCACAGTGCCGAAAAATAAAATAATAATAAAAGCTGAAAACAAAATGGCGACGTATGCGCAGTGCCGGTAACTCGGCTTCTGTGCATGCTCAGAAGAATTTTTTTTAAAAAAGATGGCGGTGCCTACGAACCGGTTCCGTGACATCATCATGACGTCACCAGCGGGTCGCTACCGGTTCGGGTGAACCGGTCCTAACCGGGAGGAACCCACCTCTGCATCTGCAACAGCAAAAATGAACAACAACAACCGAAAAGCCTAAGACTTAAGGCAGAAGTATGAAAAGCACAGGCCACATGCAGTTTCTTTCTGTTGCCCCTAAAGCCTTTCTTTGGTGAGAATGGAGTTGGGGAATTTTAAAGGGCAAAATAGGTATTTGAAGGGCTCAAGGTATTCCTTTCACCCATTAATATCTTTAACCCCAAGCTAAGCCACTTCCTAGACTTCTTTGCTCTTTGAGTACAACCCTGACATGTTATACACGTTCAGCTGGAAAATTAATGGAATTATGACTTTCTGGTTGAAGACTGTTCTATAGATTGTTCTGTAAGAAGTCCTATTTTCATTCTGTGTTATAGGATTCAATTTGCTAAGTAAGATTCATCAATCTGGTTTTACATTCTTCTTCTTTTTTAAAATCAATTTTCTGTTCCTTGAGGTGAGGAAGAAAGAGCTTAAACTATCTCTACAAATGACTGCTACATATAGATAAGTACGAAACAGGTATAATTTAAAGGTGTTTTCGAAGAGAAAAGCTATGATAACATCTTTTTTAAAAAAAGAATGGGGGGGGGTGGACATGTGCTTGGACACAATTACATTTTAGAAAATACAGTCCTGAAAAAGATAAAAGATGGACACGGATTGATCTGTCAACATTTCAAAATTCAGGCAGTTTTCAGTAGACATTTATGGAACATTATATTTTAAAACATTGTATTAATTTTTAAATGAGGAAAATGTCTTTAAGTGTTGATCCAGCTAGCTCAATAATGTCTAATATATAAATATTTCCTCAAGGACTATAGTCATCTCTTACAAGCATAAAAATATCAAAACATTCTGAGATGGAGTATTACTTATTATATAGGCAAAGGCAAATTAAATATATAATAGGAATCAATATGGATTAGCTGTAATCAAATATTTAAGAGAGAGATAGGAATGACATAGAGCCGTGATGGCGAACCTATGGCACGGGTGCCACAAGTGGCACGCGGAGCCATATCGGTGGGCACGCGAGCTCAGGTCCGGCGTGCATGTGTGCACCAGCTGGCTGATTTTCGGGCCTTCTGGGCCCACTGGGAGTCGGGAAACAGGCTGTTTCCAGCCTCCAGAGGGGGTGGGGAAGGCCGTTTTCGTCCTCCCCAGGCTCCTAGAAAGGCTCTGGATCCTGGGGAGAGCGAAAAATTGTCGTACCATTGCATGCTGGGAGCAGGGGGGGTCATGCGTGCATGTGCGGGGGTGCATGGAATTATGAGTGTGGGCACGCACACACGTGATCCCCCACATTCCCCCCCTTTTGGCACGCGAACCAAAAAAGGTTCGCCATCACTGACATAGAGGTTTGGAGTGCCATTGGACAAAATGTCCAGAAAATCCAAAAAGCTGAATAAAATCTTCCCTGGTTAACTTTATATATGGAGAACATGTACTGTGTGACAAGAGCTTTTATCGATAGATACACTAGTACAAAGTAGCACAAGAGTAACCATTTTATCTAGTCACATATGAACTAATCCTAGGCTGGCTCACGATTGCCTTTTGATTTTTTAAAAAAATTGACAGTTTTTATATGCTACTTTCTTCAGTTTAGCACTGAATGGAAACTAGTGGGGAATTATAATTCAGTTTCTGCTTATTCCATAGCCCTGTGCCCAACTCTGGCTTTATGGAAATCTTGCATCTGTAAGAAGCATGAGTTCAGGCATCAATACGAGCTCCTTTGATGGAAACAAGACTACTGGCTGCAGAACAACATTTGCATCTGCTTCCATTCCTCTCACCCAACTCTAGTCTGTAGTCACAGTGCTCTGCATCTTGATATGTGGTTTGAGGGGGAGCCTTTTTCATGGATGCTGGGAACTGGTTTCATGATGGTGGTAACTGAGAAAAGAACACCCAAAGATAATAAAACACATATTTAGGGATGGTTTGATTTCCCACAAGTCATTTCTTTCAAGATCTCCTCTGTTTCAGTCTGTGTTGTTTCTCATTGAGTGACAGACCTGTGCATGAAATACTTCGGTAATATGAAGCATATGGCTCCTAGCACAATGTTGTTTGCCTTTTAGCTTCAAAATTAGTCTTTCCAATTTAAATGCATGAAAGACATCTGTATACTCTTTCATTAGAGTCTTTTCATATGTATAACATCCTATGCAATCTTTTAGAACTGGTTTGGTTAAACTGTAGGATACAGAGTTGGGAGAAGTACAATCAGAATTCATCCTCCTCTTTCTCTTACATTCTTGCTCCACTTATCCAACAGAGATATTTATTAAAGCTAACTTCAAGCTAACTTATACCTATTTTATACACGTATAAAACCTTTGCACCTATAGCATATAGAAACCTCTAATCTAGGAGTCTGTAAGAATTATAATTGTGAGAGAACAATCATGATTAGAATGCTTGAAGTCCAGCTGTTGAAAGATATAGATTAGTTAAAAGCCCTAAATATGAGAATAACAATGTTGTGGGGAGATTGAGAATTGAATAAAAATCAGGTAGAGAACCAGTCAAGAGTCAAAGAGATAAAAGAAACCAATAAAGGAGAATATTTGTGGCTCGGGATTGAAATAAGTGCTTGGTGCTGTCTGAGCTTGGTTGTTTTCTTGCAGATGTTTACCCAAACTAGGTAACATCATCAGTTTTAGTGTCCAGAGGATACTGGTAAAAATGATGTTACTTTGTTTGGGTCATGAAACGTCTGCAAGAAAACAACTAAACTCAGAGAGCACCAAGGACGCTTCAGATGCAAGAAAGAGTGCAGAAAATTAAGAGAATAAAAAGGAGTAATTTGAAGGACAAATAAGTAGAAAATGTGGCCCACACTCACATTTGAATTTACTTTGGGGAGATATTGGAAAAAACATAATGTAAATGAGATTCCATCTCAACCAAATAGTGGACTTTATGCTTTGTTTTAATTAAATCATATCTATCAAATCATGATTTCATTATATTTTACAGTATAGAAATGCTCTGCTGTATTAGTCCAGTATCGCTGATAGCGGGCTTAGTGTTATATGGATATTATCATGACACAGAAGATACGTGCTTAGGTTGTAAGCATTTTGTTTGACTTGTAAAATATTCTGTTCTACTTTCACTGACAGATTAACAATTTGGTCAGCATAACTGCTGATGCTTAATCATCCAGAAAGGGACATAATTCAATGGTAGAGCACACAGTGTGAGCTCCAGGGTCATTCTCTGATTTTCCACCGACAGCTGGTAGCAATAATACTAAGCTGGATAGACCAGTGATTGAACATGATCTGAAGCACTTCCCATACAGGTAGTCCTTAATTTACAACCATAGTTGATATCAGAAACTTCATTGTTAAATGGTGCAAATGTTAAGTGTGGCATCGCATGATTGCACCCAATTTTACAATCTTTTTTGCCATTTTTGTTAAGTCAATCACTGTGGTTGTTAAATAAGATGCAAGATCACAATTTGCAACCTTCCCTGCCAGTTTTCCCATTGATTTTGCTTATTGGCAGCCAGCTGGGAAAGTTGTAAATGGCAATCACATAATCCCAGGACACTGCAACTATTATAAATATGAGCAATTGCTTGGATTATGATCATATGACTGTGAGGATGTTGTGATAGTCTTGAGTGGGAGGACTAGATATAAGTCATTTTTTAAAATCAAATCTTAATTTCAAATCATTACTAAATGAATGGCCACAAATCCAGGATTATCTTAATTGTTGCTTCTTCAATGTTGTTCTGTTTCTGCAACCTAGTTCTGTATCTGACCTTTATTCAATCCTCAATCTTCCACACAATATTGCTTTTTTTCATACTTAAGAGCTTAAAGTGACCTATACCTTCAGTTTTGACAGCTGGATTTCAAACATGCTAACTATTGTTTCCTCACAATTATATTCTTCTACATTAGAGACTTCTATGGACTTGCAAAAGTTCCTATACAGTTAAGGCATATTATTTCTGAAGTCAAGTACAAGACTGCTTCCTAGCTATCTGTAGTCACAGCAACAATCAAAACCTTTGAAAACAAAATGTACTTGATATGTTAGTTGAGTCCAGGCATCATGATAAAAAATCCTTTAACTTTTGCTCTTAGTTTTTTCTTCTCTGATGCAGCTGTAAGTACTTTAGATGATTTTGCTTACCAACAACTTTAACCATCAAATTCTGGTTAATGTTAACCACTGTTTGTTGAAAACAAGCCAACGCAAAACTGTGGGTTATGCAGTTGGCTTGCTTAAACAAATAAGAAACAGAAGTTATTTGAAGGAAATATTATGACCATTTTCACATGACCAATGACAGAGAAGCAGAAAATCTGATTACATAACCCTAAAATATGGTTTAACATATGACACCAAAAAAAATTCAAAGCTGATATACATCTAAAAATAATAATTTCTGCTGAAATTATTGTATATCTTTAGTATGCATGTGCAGTTAAGTAAATCTTTGAATGCTTTACCATATTAAAAATAATATGAGATTTTTTCCCTCAGATCTTATTTTGCATGCATACTGATAGGGTAAAAAGTAAAAGAAAAACCAAAAATACACCCACTCCCCAAAGAAAGAGAGAGAAGAGGACAGAATTTTTCCATTCTGAAGAAATGCCAGTTCAGAAGAATTTTAACTGGGTGCCTTTTTTTCCTTAACTGCATGATCTTTTAGGTTCTGCAATATTAGGCCTACTTTATTGAAGTGAAAATATTTTAATCGGCCAAATGTCTAAAGGATTAATCACCCAAACAGTACAGCTCTGTATTTCATTTATGTTTCCATGCATTATTTTTTGTTTGCAGTCAGCTATATTTTAACTCTAATAATGTGTGCCTTTGTCTGGGCTTCCCTTAGAAGATAAAATCATTCTCTAAATGAAGGAAGTTCTATTTGAACAGATTTGAAACTTAAAGAACCAGAAACTGGAATAACATGGTGATTATAGAACATAGCAACAAAAAAAGGAAAAAGTACACATTTTTCATAAATTTGGGAAGAAACAAAACTAAGAGAATTTGTTTGGATCCCCCCCCCCCATTGATGTCATCCTCAGGAGTCAGTCATAGGGTTAACCACTAACTCTATTCGACTTCAGCAGGAAAGCTACGAACTATGTAGATGCTTAGAAAATAAGTACTTCTTTTTTAATGTATTTTCAAAGATTTCTGGAACAACTTGCATGGATATGAATAGAAATATCTGAATACCCAAATATATACATACATATATCCTTGGGAACACTTCAAATCCCCACATTTCATAATTTCACATGCATGTGCAATAAGATTCTTGAACATCTATTTAAAACAATATACAGCATGGAAAGTAGGTTAAACCACATAAAATTATAACAAGTATCTAACTTTAAGATAACATCTAAACCATAGAGCTGCTAAATATTCTTGCTTTTAAATACACTTTTAATATACAAGGGGTTATTAGGGCTCTACAACATCTGGATTCAAAAGGGAAAAGATGATTTGGAGCATATACTGATGTGCACATCATCCTGCGGCCAACTACTCAAAGAAGCAATGGTCTGGGGGGGGAGACAAAGCTTCCTTTAAGAAGCTACTGACAAACATGATGTGTACATCAATGTGTGCTCTGAATTACCATTTCCTTTTTGAATCAGAATAAGTTGGGAAAAGTCTTGCCACCAAAAAAAAAATCATAACTTTGTCTCTAACATTTATCAATACAATCCCAGGGGACTCTGTTACTTGACAAGTCTAGAATATTTTGCAGACAGTTGTGATTTTCTCATCCCTACCTAGCAGTATAAGTAATGTAGGAAAAAATATATCAAGTAGGAGATAACAAAATTGTAGATCATCATAGCAAAATCATATGGCAGTTACTTATACTGCTTCATCTGACTCAGCATTTTCATTTTACTGTAAGTAGCAACAAGCGTTTTAAGCTATTCAAAACCTGGAATCTTCATGCAAAACGTGATCTTTACCATTGAGCTGTAGTTCCTTCCTTTTAACAGCTAATAATAAACACTCTGGCCTTTCAATTATAAAAAGAACTGTTTTCTTAGCGTAAGCACAAACATTATGGCAATCTTCTCCTCTGGTTCCTTGTCTTTCATAACTGATGGATAAAATCTATGCACTACCAACCGTCTTGGTAGAAAGTACAGCTAGTTAGATACATTTAACTTGATACATATTTCTTCAAAAACGCTTTTTTATTAAACGTATATTTCAACAGTGTTATACATTTAATAAAAAGCTTATGTACAAATTCTTCTTCCTCCCTCCCCTTTTGATACCTTTATAGTTTCACTAGGAACACCAGGATCTGGAACTTTATTCAAGTAAGTGGTCAAGTCTTGATCAACATGTTCAAACACCAGTGTTAATTTCGTCTCTCGTTCTGTGCGGGATACTGTGCATACATCAAATAACCTAAGAAGGATGAAAAAGAAAAATGCTAAGTAAAATGGGTAGAAATCATTAGTAGAACAATATATCTTTTTACTAAAAATGAAACTTATACAGAAAAAGAAACTGTATTGAATTCATTACAGAACAGAACATATAACAAAGGATCCAGATAACCAAACTTCTCTATACCATAAAACTGAATTTTTATTGTATTGTATTTTTATTGTACATTTTTCCCACAAGGAATAATGTAGTGAGTCATGAAGCAGCCAACAATGACAAGGTCTAGCTTCTGAGTTGAGTACCAAACAAACAATGAATACCAGGACAAAATTTTCAGGTCAAAATGTGTTACCTAATTTGATGGGTTTCAAAGCAGTTGAGTACCAACATACCACTATATATATTTTTAAACAAGAAGTTGTGGCGAAGAGAAATCATATTGATTTGTCTGAATGTTAGAGTAGCTGGACTATTACACTTTTAGTTAAAATACAAGCTTTTGGATATAGTACTCTGTTAAAGGAGGGAGGGAAGAATCATGGAAAAGAAAAAATACTGGTAATTATGACAAGAGTGTCTAACCTTGGTAACTTTAAGCCCGTAGACCAACTTTCAGAATTCCTCAGCCAGTCATGCTGCCTGGAGATTTCTGGGAGCTGAAGTCCACAAGTCTTAAAGTTGCCAAAGTTGGGCACCTCTCTGAGTTATGATTTAGATGTCCCAATCTGCTTATTTAAATTAAACCTAAATCATGATCATCTGCTCATATAAAGTCTGAATTACAAGTTATCTGACCCTAGAAACTATGACCTCCATAAAAATTGTAAAAGTAAATAGTCATCACAGATGATATAAAGAAATAAGGCGGATTATGTTGCAATTTCATGTGTGTGTTTTAATTCTCCAAAGTCTTAAACATCCCTTAGAAACACATTGGTTGGAGGCAGCATTATTTTAGCAACATATACCTAAAGTATTATATATAAAGAAATGATATATTGACTTTTGAATGACTGACAAAAATGTATAACTATGTATATTATTGTAATATTTTAAGGTATATGTGTATTGATTTACAAATGAAGTTGTGGAGATAAAAATAAAAAACTTTTTACACACAAAAAAAGAAAAAGAAACACACTGGTGATGACCAAAATAAAGATGAAACTTACCAATTGAAAGATTAACAATTATGCCATTTGATATTATCCAATCCTATATCCTAAACTGTACAATTCAATGTCCATGGAACATTGAGAGTTTGAAACAATTATTTTCTCTCTCACATCTAAACAGCCCTTCTGAACCATTTATAGTCTTTCAAGCAGTGGAAGCCTTTTGCAGGCCAAAGGATAAGTATCCAACTTTCTGTTCATTGTAAAAATACACTGTAAAAATTCAATGTTCTTAACTTTTTGGGAGAAGGAATTTACAGGTGTACAGGCTTTACATAGCCAGACCACTTTACATTGAAGTCTCTAATTAAGGTTAAATATCTGACATCTTAAAGGAGTTTAATCATTTGCAATGTTTTTATGGAGGTCATTTACTTCAGTACACACAAACATAGAGAGATAGGAAGATAAGAAAATCCAATATAAACATTGGAAAATATTTCCAGATGAATGTTTCTGTTTAACAATGCTTATTTAATTTTTAAACACCTTTTTTTAAACCAAGTATTAATAAACTGGCAAAGGTCCTCTTTTGGCTCATGAAAGAGTCTTTAAAAGAATCCACCGTGAAGGACATAAATACTATCAACATTCTTCATGCTTCTTAAAGAGCAACAACAAGCTTATAACAAGCTTTTTAACCGAAAGGTTTTTACTTTTTAACTCTATATTACAACTTGTTCTGACATTTTCTTCAAAGTAAGGATTGTGTTCTTGAATTTCTTTCGTAAAATGTTAATACACTATTTTAATGGTATGTGTTAAGTAAGGTTAGTCACGAGGATCATGACTTCTAGTAGAAATAATAATACGGCTCAAAAACACTGACTTTTGCAAAATATGACTGGTGTTCTATAGATGGCTTCCTGGGTGCACCTTATTGGGCAGTACTTTTATAAAAATATATTGAAAAGCAGGAACACCGAATCACCTCATAATATAAACCGCCCAGCACAGCAATAATCCCCTTTAGAACCTTTTGGAAATGGTCATCCAGGAGAAATCACTACCATCCAATTAAGTTTATCTAGAACAGGGGTGTCAAACTCAAGGCCTGCAGGCTGGATCCGGCCTGTGGGGTGATTAGCTCTGGCCCATGGGGCCAGCCTGGAAATAGCAAAGGACCGGCCCGCGAAAATGGCCTCTGCTAGCGAAAATGGGGCAAGTGTGTGGGCCTCCAGAGGCTTCCCCAGGCCTGTTGCTGGCTGAAATGGAGCCTCCATGGGCCGAATTCGGCCCTCCGAGGCTCCATTCGGCCCTCCACGGGCCTTCCCCAGCCTGTTACAGTCTCCGTGGGCTTTATGTACTTACTTTTCAAAGAGCTTCAGAAGAGGCTGACCCACGTAGCAGAGAAGCCGAAGTCTTTTATTCAGAAGCCCGTGTAGCTGAAGGACGTGAGATGAAAGGAAAACAACTTTCCCCATCTGAATAAAAGACCAGCTTCTCTGCTATGAGGGCCTGCAGGCTTAGTTTGGGCCCAGTCTGGCTGGCGAGGAGCAGCCTCCTGCTTGTTGCTGACTGGCTAATTCGAATAAGTAGCTTCAGAGATGGGGGTGTGGCAGCCAATCAACAAGGGGCTTGCAGTTCAGCCCCATGAGACAAAGGAAGCAAGCTCCTCATTGATTGGCTGCTGCTGCTGCCTCGATCCCTGAAGGTTTTTTCTACTACCAAAGGACCCTGCCGAAAATGTTTTCCTTAGATTTCATGTTCTTACAACTTTGTCATCATCATTATCATTTTGGCTTCTTTGCCAGTGGGACAGCCTCTTCTGGAGTTCTGGAGAGCTTCAAAATGTAAGTAATCCATGGGAAACGGGGTGGGGAGGAGTAAGTGGAATCTGGGATGCTAGCAAAGCAGGCCCAGTCTGTGGAGACCTGGCGGGGCAGGATGGGGGGGAAGCAATTGTGGGGACCCCAGGAGGGCATGAGGTATCTCAGCGGATTGGAGGAGGCCTTGGATGGCCTGTTCTAGCTCTAGGCCCCGCATGCTCTTCCCCACTCTGAGATACCTCATGTGCATTTAATGACCTGTGCATTCAATTAACAAATGCATTGGAGAAAGCAGGGAGTGATCACGTTCATTTAACGTGATTCAATCAAACAAATCCTCGGGTTATGAATGTAATTGGCAGGCTCTATTACACTCATAACTCGAGGATTACCTATATAATGAGAGTGAGAGAGGGTCTCAGGGAAGTCCTGCCTTAGCACTTGGCCACCACAGGTGCGCCCCCCCGACACAATTCCTGTGTCATGCCCATTATGGCCACACCCACCATGGCCACGCCCACCCCAGCCCTTCGAGGTCAAACACAACCCTGATGTGGCCCTCAATGAAATCGAGTTTGATACCCTTGATCTAGAAGATACTATGACCAGTGGGCCTGGAAACTGGTGAGATCCAGAAAGCCTAAAGGATTTTACTTCATTTGTCCTTCTCCAAGAGAGAGATTGTACTTCAGGTCATCTCAAAGACTAACTGAGGTAATTTATGTTCCAAAATCAGGCTTGAATTTGGATCTTTGCTTTTTTTTTATTGTTTAAGATCACAAAGAATATAGAACTATAGAACTCTAAGGAGTTAGATTAATACATACAAATTACAGGTAATCCTAGACTTATGACCGTAATTGAGCTCCTAAATCATGAGAGTCATGATTTTACCATTTTTTGTGGCAGTTGTTATAAATGTGGCAGATACAAAAAAACATGGCGGTCATAAAGCAAACACTGCAGTCATTAAGCAAGCCCATTGTTCACAATGGTATAGAAACTGAAAGTAAATACTGGTTTCCAGCAAAAGCATCATAAATCGCAGTCACATGACTGTGAGATGCTGCGAACGGTTATAAATGGTTGCCGAGCACTCAAAATGTGACCACATGTGACCACAGGGGAGGCCTGGACATCAGAAGTTCAAATCCAGGTCATAAGTCCATTTTTGGAGTCTGTCATAACTTCAAACAATCACTAAGTGATTGGTTGCAAGTTAAGAACTATCTATATTCATTTTCAAGTCACCATATTCTGGCAATCATTATCTACAGAAAATGTATATGCCACCTACTCAAGCAACTCTAACAGCATGCAATAAACACATTAAATATAAAATAATAAAAAGATAGAGAAAATATGACATTTATTGCTCTTAAATTACAATTTTCTTAACCAAACATTTGCTAGAAAAGTACTCCATTTTCTAAGTAAGTGATGTTTAAAAATAACAGGGTGAGGGCTGACCTGACTTCAGGGGGTATGTTGTTCCAGGAAGCAGGGGTTACAGCTGAGGTTTTTATAAACTATAAACTTTAAAAAGCAGGACCAAATTATGTATATGCATATGCATGTAATATGTACACAAGAAAGCATTTTCAATAGTGACTACAGTGTTGTAAGGAAGGAAAACTAAAGCAGCAAGTCAAAACTGGGCCTACATGACAAATGTAATTCATAATCCTGAAGTATTCTTCTCTCCAGGGCTGAAGAATACATAACAAGAGAAATTTAACCCTAACTTTTCCTAAGAAAGGCACCCAAAAGACCCTCAAGTAGGCCACAGACAGTTCTATAACTGTCAAAAATCAAATGCTTGTTTTTACAAGATTTAAGATATAATTCCACATACACTTCCTTGGAAATATATCTCACATATCAATGTAGATTGATCTGTTCATCTTACAGAATTCAACAGAAAAAAACCCAGTTACATATAGATACAAAAGATTGACTGCTAGATGAAATATCTCCCGTCAGTCTCTGATTTAGTTATTTATCAGCAGAATAGAAATACTGGGTAATACAGTAATATAGCCAAGTTTAATCTGCTGTTAAACAATTGAGCTGTATTTCTTTATATATTTTTGCATAATGATAGTTTTTCCCTTTATATTTTATTCTTTTGTTTTTGCTGCATTAAAGCAATTAAAATCTAGGATGCAGGATTAGGGAGTTGGTTGTTTCTGTTGAAAATATAACACAACTAATTTTAGAACTTGTAAAATACATTAGCTTTTGTTAGCATGTACTCCAGAATGGCTGCCATTAAAACACATGGACAAGTTTTTAAAATGAAAAAAAAAAAAGACTAAAGAATTAAAATAAAAAACACACAATTTTGTAAGTTTTCTAGGGACATTTAGAAGTATTGTGCATTAGTTGGAGAACAATAAAGAAGAAATTAGAACAATATTTATATATAATTAGCGCACCTTGCCATGCGTTGCTATGGGTCAGTCTGCTTAAATGGGAAAGAAAGAAAAGAGAAAGCGCACGTTTCTAATATGGGTAATATTAGAATGCTTGTGGGTATACAATATTACACATATTAGACATACAACATGTGTAATGTCACTATTGTTAAGTTTGTAGACGTCTTTGTTCTTGGGTGCAAGAATAGCTCGTTCACTCAGCCACTGTAATTTGTTCAATTACTTTATTTAGTTTTAATTATACAATTCAGGCAACCTTATGCTTATTAGCATATTAGAATTATGGTTAACATTGATGTCAATTTTTCTCCCCTTTATTTTTGGAGGTTTAAATTGTGTTTAAATCTCTGCTATCTTATCCCTTTGTTTCTCTGAGGTACTTGCCAGGATCACGCGATGGGGGGGGAGGTGTCAGCCTCCTCTCAGCAAGCCTCTGCTATTCTATTGTCTTATTTCCCTCAGCTTGGCTCAGAAACGTTGGAATAGTCAATTAGTACAGCGTGTGTCCAGCAGAGGGCACTGGTTTTCAACAAAATCACGTTTTACCTGTTTTTCAAGAAAGTCATGTTTTACCTGTCACAGGTGTGATATCTATATAATATAGGTATATAAAAACACTCTCGTATTCGAATGCAACGTTGTGTCGAAATTTCAAAGCAATCGGTGAAGTACTTTCAGAGATCTTAGATCATTCCCATACGAAGTTACATTTTTATTTATATAGAAGTTTCAGTAGTTTTTTCCCTTTTTCATTTTTGCATTTTTAAACACCAAAATTTTGGATTGTAGCTCAGATATTTAATTCTTACTGACATTGTTAAAACAATTTAATGTACTTAAATGTAACTTCATGTTTTCCATAGTTAATTTTCAATCAATAATACAATGAGTATTAGTCTTGGTAATACATGTATGTATGTATAAATAATACATTTCTACATTAATTTTTTTGCTTCTTTATTTTTGTTTTTCCCTTTTCAAAATGATAAGACATATTAGAAAAACATGTTTATAAAAATTAGTTTGTGGCTATCTATCTCTTTCATAGCTTTTTATTAGCTGAATGATACATAATAAGCCTGTCCTGATCAATTTTTTCTATGTTCACAGCAGCATTATTCCCAAGGTTTTGAAAACATATTCAGTGAAACAGATGAACTAGTGGAAGTGGTTGTGACCAGCTACAGAGAATGGTAGTGGGACTGTTTTTCTGTGTATCGTATTTGTAAAGTTGAAAGATAGGCAAATTAAGGTTTTTATATATGTAGTCCTCGCTTAATGCTAATAATTGGGACCAGAATTTCTCTCACTAAGCAATGTGATCATAAGTGCAATGTCAGCTACTTAATAATAATAGTTTTGGAAATCCCTGATTACCAATAACTGAATCACCATGGGTCATTAAGTGAGGACCTCACATGACTGTTATTGTTTTTTATTTTCTTTATAGTTTCACCACTTACTTTGCTTGTAGGAAGCCGTCAAGGAAGGTATCTTGGTCCACTTCTTGTGGGAAGAGATAAGAAAAGAAAGGAAAAAGGGGGAGAGGGAAACTGCAGAGCTGGAGATTCACTTTTATGACAGAGAAGCTGGTAGTGGGAGTCTCACAGAGTTGTAAGTACTCCCTTACTTTAAGACAGTGTTTCTCAAATAGTGGGACGTGCCCCCTTGGGGGCACGTGGAGCAATGCCAGGGGGGCATGTGTGACTCTGGGGAATGATCGATTCCCCCAGACGGGGAGTGTTTTCCCAGTTGTACGCTGCTCCGAGCCTGGAAGAAAGGCGGCCAGGTGGGGCGGGACGGCTGCGTGTGTTCTTGTTGTTCTCAGCGGGCGCCGCGGTAGCCATGAACAGCGTGGCGAACCTGCTGCTGGACAACCAGGAGCATGCTCTGCAGCTGGGCGAAAGCTTCAAATGACACCCTAAAGCCTCCTTCCACACCATTCGCTGTGAGTGCCCGGCAGAGGCGGTGCTTATGGGCCAGGCCAGCGACCCCAAAACATCGGCTTGATTAAGCTGGCCTGGCCCCGTGTCAAAAGAGGGCCCTAACCACGGTAGCCTATGCCTGTCTAACCAAAAACAGGCTCCACTGAGTTCAGTGTGACTTACTCCCAGGTAAGTGGGTAGAGCAGCCTTCCCCAGCCAATAGTTTGCTTGCAGCTTATAATAAGTAAAATAATAAATATTAACACTAAAATCCCATTGGGGCCCAGATCGGAGAGTTGGGGAGCACGCAAAATGTTTACTTCTTCCTTGGGGGGGGGCATAACAGAAAATAATTGAGAAGCACTGCTTTAAGAACATGTCTGCTACCTTAAGAAATGAAGACTCTGCTTCCTCCCCTAAGAGGACTGAATAAAGACAAAGTTCACCTTCTTCTATGTTAACCAGCAAGGCCCAAACTCCTAACAATTACAAGGCACAGAGTGAAATAAAACGCAAAAATCACTCAATAACCATGTTGCAGAGACTATTCCTTCTATTTTTCATTCATCTCCCTATAGAACATTCCTCAAGAAATCTGGAACATTATCCTGCTACCTTTTAGTCAACCTGAACTAAAGATCGACAATACTTTTCTTAAAGAGCGATGGCTTCTTCCTTGCTAGACTCCATTTTCCCACTACTTTTCTTTTTTAAAATATATTTTCATTACAAGTTTTTTTCTTAATATAAAATACATATAGATATAAAGACCATGGAGAAAAGGGTATAGAGGAGATTGAAGGGGAAATAAATTTTTAAAAATGCCAATGGCTTTCGACTTTTCTCGGTTCAGTCAAGATATACAATGAAATTATAATATGTCACCTCTCCTGCGGGAGCTGCGTTGGTTGCCAATTTTCTTCCGGGTGCACTTCAAGGTGCTGGTTGTCACATTTAAATCCCTTCATGGCTTGGGACCAGGTTATCTGAGGGACTATCTCTTGCCGGTGACATCCACCTGACTCAGTAGAGTGGGGAGGCAAGGAATGTTGTGGGTCCCATCCCTTAAGGAGGTACATCTGGCAGGACCCAGAAGAGGGGCCTTCTCTGTAGTGGCTCCCTCCCTCTGGAACATTATCCCTCCAGAAATTAGACTGGCCCCCTCTCTGATATTCTTTCATAAGGCCCTGAAGACGTGGTTTTGCCAGCGGGCCTGGGGAACCTAGAGAGGGATCTGGAGCCCTATAAATGGTTGATTTAAGTGTGTGTTGTCACCAAGGGGGTGGGGGAGTTATTATTTTCATATTTTTTTCTCTTTCTGGAAAGTCCAGAAGCAGTTTCCAAGTAACTACAAAACCATTTACATTCTTGTTTCTTAATTAGTGCAGTCAATTTCACCATCTCCATCAGTTCTATTATCTTTTCAACCCATTCCTCCATTGTAGAAGTTAATGCTTCTTTCAATTTCTGGGTATATAGAATTTCATTCTCTCCCCCCCCCCCTATTTCTTTCTCTAATAGTATAGTCCTAAAAGAAACGTTCTGATCTCCATCGTAAGTCTGTTTTCTAAATTAAACCATGGATTTGTATCCGCTACTTTGTCATATGTCCACCACATATGATTAAAAAGTACCTTCCTTACACTTGCATTTCTAATAAATATTTGAAACACTCTTATATGTCTTTGAAGGTTTATCTATTGCTATAGAAATGGCTAGTAGTTACCACTGGTACATTATTTTATAGAATTCCCACTATTTTTCTGATGGTAAGTTAAAACATTGACTTTAGCAAAAAGTGAGAGAAGATTCTTGAATTGTTGTAGTGATTTTGCAAAGTCAGTCAGTCTTGAGAACATTCACTAATATTTCTGATCTTTTTTATTTAAGGAATATGTCTCTGTGGATCACTGGAAATGTCTGAGAAATAATTTTGTACTGTAATATTTTCAATATAGTTAAGCATCAAATATTATTATTTTTAAAGGCTTCAGGGAAAACATGTATCTAAAAAGTTTTGGCAACTGCTTCACTGTAATGAAGACAGTCAAAAGTTTGTAACAGTCCACTCTGATTGTCAAATCAGCGGTTTCCGGTGAAGATGGTCAACTTATGACATGACCATGGAGAGATCTGAAGGGTTTTTCCCCAGACTGTCGCTTTTTCAACTTAGTAACAGAAGGAAAGAGCATTCCTTTAGTTTATACAACTCTCCTGAATAGGGAGAGTCCTAGAATCACCTCACAAAATGCTCCATACAGCAAAGGTCTGCAAGTAACTTCAGGAACTGTGCTTCCGAGTGAGTGATAAGCTGGGGGTCGGGACTTCAATCACTTTGTTGTTGAAAAAACAGCTGTTTTCAAATTTATTTTTCAAACAGACAATAAGTTGTTGCTTTCATTTCTTAATCACTTTTAAGAACTATTAATCTTTATTAAGCTAAGAGAGGCTCTCTTTAGCCACAGCTTGTCATTCCTTTTTGAAGATCTGCGCCATTTTGGGGATTTCTTTATTGTTAAACAAGGAAGAGGGTTGGTGAAGGCAAGCTAAAATAAGGAAGTGGAGTATCTTTTTTAAAAAAACACTTTGATAGAGAAATGTAAGGTAGAAAGTTGTGGTTTTAGTTTACTAATTTTAAGTAATTTGTAACTTGGTCTGTGGGTAGTTAAAACTCTGGTTTATATGAATCCTGATTGGGTAATAATTTTTAAGTGATCTGCAAAACATAAAACTCTTTAGCTAACGAGAGAGTTAAGATGGAGGAGCAAAGAGCCGAGGTGGCGCAGCGGTTAGAGGCAGGTACTGCAGGCCACTTTAGCTGACACTGATCCGCAGGTCAGCGGTTCAAATCTCACCGGCTCAAGGTTGACTCAGCCTTCCATCCTTCCGAGGTAGGTAAAATGAGGACCCAGATTGTTGGGGGCAATATAAATATACATTGCTTACTGGTGTAAACCGCTTAGAGAGTGCTTGCACTGTGAGGCGGTATATAAATCTCACAAAATAAAAAAATAATTATTAGAGATGTATTTGAAAAATAAATAAATAAAACTTACCAGTTTATAGGCGAGGTATGTTCCAGAGATGTTAAAAAAAACTACTCTACTACTTAAGAAATCCTTGAGAAAAAGAGAAGTTTATAATTACTTGATGGATATTCCAGAGAACAAAAAGATTTTATTTTATGAAGAAAAGTTGGAAGAAGTGACTTAAACTTTATGAGTTAATTGGAATTAGGATGTATTGTTATGTCTGATACAGTGTATATGTAATTGAAAGAAAGTTTTAATGTAAAGTGGGGTTGAAATGCATTTCTTTTTCTTTATATATAATGCTTAAGTAATTCCTAAAGCTTGTAAAATATTATTGAAAGGATATTTGAAATATCTAGGTTAAGAGGAAGTTAAAAACAGATATATTAGTTTAAAGGAAAGTTTAGAGTTAAAATGGGCACATACAAGAAGAAATATTTTAGCTTATGAGAATAACTTGGTGGGAATAATTTAAATTTAAGGAGTTATTTGGAGTTGGAATTTTAATGGTCTATTGTATGTAATTGAAACAAAGTTTTAATGCAGCTTGTGTTTTGTTTGTGTTTATAAAATAAGTTTGAAAATGGCCTATAATTTTTGAGTAATTTTTAAAGCTTGCAAAATATTATTGAAAATGAATTTTAAAGTATGTATATTAAAAGGAAGTAAAAAGACATATGTTGAAACTTATTGATTTTAGAAATGTTTTTAAAGAAAAGTTTAGTGTTTTAAAATATATGGAAAATGTGTTTAAGGTTAAAGAACCTGAAAGAATATGGTGAATTTTGTTAACATAGACAGTGATAAACAGTTTATAAACACTATTAAGTGCAAACGGAAATATATATTACTAGCTGTACCCGGCCACGCGTTGCTGTGGCTCAGTCTGGTGAAATGGAGAAGAACAGAGAAAGCGCACATTTCTAATATGTGTAATTTCACAATGCTTGTGGGTATACAATATTTTTTGTTCTATTGTCTGTGCAGATATAGAGATTGTCTGGTTTGCCGACTTTAGAACACGCAACATATAATTGTACGTGTAAGAAGCAATCCGTGTCTAGATCTAAACCGTACAATTCTAAAGATTGGCCCTGAACTTTGTTGATGGTGATTGCAAATGCCAATCGAATTGGGAATTGCAATCTCTTAAATTGAAATGGCATATCTGTTGGAATCATAGGAATGCGAGGAATGAGGACATCTTCACCTTTGAAAGATCCTGTGAAGATTGTTGCTTCTACGACATTGCCCATTTTTTTTTTACTGCAAGCCGCGTGCCGTTGCAAAGCTTTGGCTGGTTGATATTTCGCAACATGATAATTGGCATGCCGATTTTCAACTGCAGTACGTGCAGTGGCATTCCTGGCAGATCAAGTGAATTCAAAAATTCTGTTGGATAATTAACCGCTTCATCTGCTTCCACAACAGTGTCAACAGACTTGTATGTGACTGCCTCGCTTTGAATGTTAGAGTGAATAATATTGTTAAGTTCATCGACGTCTTTGTTCTTGGCCGCAAGAATAGCTCGTTCACTCAGCCAATCGTGATTCTTATAATTGGTTTGAATATTGGGAAATACTTTTTCAATCAATTCTTCTTTTGACGTCACTAAATTGCAGAAGTTATGAGGCAATGAAATTCATCCTGCAAAATATTTAGTATAGCGTGTTTTGCTTTTACATCCAACAGATGGCGCTGTTTTTCAAAAAAAAAGCATGTTTTACCTGTCACAGGTGTGACATCTATATAATATAGGTATATAAAAACACGCGTGTATTCGAATGCAACGTTGTGTCAAAATTTCAAAGCAATCGGTGAAGAACTTTCGGAGATTTAAGATTTTGAACAAACGAACATTTACATTTTTATTTATATAGATTTCTGCAAAAAAGAAAAAGCAGAGAGGGTTAAATTGATTGCTTTATTAAAAATAATATATTTAATTATGTTTTTTATTTGGAAATCGTTTCTGGATTTTGAGTTTGGTTTTCCAATTATATAGATTTGTTGTTATAGATATGGCTAGTATATATTAATGTGTAAAAGTAAAAAGTTGAGGTTGCAATGTTATCTTCTCCTATGCTAAAAAAAAGTTGGAAGTCAATGCCTTTTTTTTCTTTCCCCCCTTTTACCATACATTTTCTTTCTCCCTTCCCCTAGTTTCCCATTATTTTTATTTTCCTTTGTATTTTATATTTTGATTAATAAAATTTGAAACTCATGATTAAATCAGTTTCTCATACTACTGGCCCTAGGCATGTCCTTATTTGAACTGACCAGGTAGATGGGCATAATTATTATTTCACATTAGCCTACAGCATGTTGAATGACTTTATGAAGTTAATGGCAACAAGCCCTGTCATTTGTTCAACTCCCTTACTGTATGTATATCAGTATAACTTAGATGACACTGTAATATTTAGTGACTAAATATAGATCTGCAAGCATTCAGAAAATCCAAAAAGTTACTTACTACCTTTTCAAAGAACTAAAAAAAACCAGTGTCTGAATATCTGATTTATATATTAAATGTATTTTAGATAGATTTGAAGACTATAGAAATGAAAGCAATACAAAGTTCATCATCAGTTAATACGTATCACTGCCAGATTCTTAATACATTTCTGAATACATCCCTTGCTTTCCCCCCATTTCTCTTGATCTTTTCTATTTCCTTTGAACCCAGAAAGCTCTTGCATATAGCAATGCATTACTAATAGTTTACTTCTGTAGCCACCCAACTTCCAGGCTAACCTCTGAATATAGAAGGGAGTATGGGTGTTCTTCCTCCTGCTTGTTCAGAAAACTTATCTGAAATATTCTATTCTTATCCTCTTCTAATGCCAATGTTTGATCAGCACCAAAAGTCAACAAACCTTTACTGCAGCAGATAACATTATTTTCCAGTTTGGCTTCTTATGAAAATGCACTGGTTGGCCAAATATATAACTTATATTAGAATATAGAGAGGAGAAATATAATTATTTATTTTCTGAACAATTCCTTTTGAGTTGTTGATATAATCAGCTGTAGTTACCTCCTGGATTGCATTTTTGATGGGGTGGAAGAAAAAATGGCTGGGAGACTTCCACCCTTCCCTATGAGATTCAGTTTTGTGGCACTCAAGGATTGGCTTAAGGAACAAAAGACTATTCACCTTGGAGGGACATGATCTCGAACTAGGTTGGCATGCTTTTTTATGGTATGGAAAAAACAAAATACACAGCTATTTCCAAAGACACTATATTAGGAATGCATTATTATTAGTATGGGAGAAAATTAAAGAGCAACATTATTTGAAAATATCGGTCTGGCTCTCCACAATGGAGGCACTGATTCATCCAAATGTTATTGATATAGAGAATGTTACCAGATATAAAGATATTTTAAATGAAAGGGGGGAACTTAAAACTAAGCAGGAACTAAGTGACCAAGGAATTGGGATAACATGGTGGTCATACAGTATGTGCAGATCTAGATATGAGAAGTATGTTAAAATGTATGGTTTATATAGAGAATTAACAGAATTAGATCAGATATTAACAGGGACAGATGAAAAATTAATAAAGAAAACATATAGGTACTTGTTAAGTATTAAGATGGAAGATGAACAAGAAAAAGAGACAATGATAGTATGGGCTAAAAATTTTGGCTATCCGATTGAGTTAGATAAATGGCAGAAACTATGGGATAAAAATTATAAATTAACAATGTCTATTTCATACAAAGAAAATCTTTATAAAATGTTTTATAATGGCACTTTCCGCCCTCAAGGTTAGCAAAGATGTTTAAGGACAAATCTGTAAAATATTGGAAATGCCAGCAGACTATTTGGAACCTTGACAACCTAGTTCATACTATATGTGGTGAACATGTCAAAAAGCGAAAAAATATTGGACAAAAATACATACATGGCTGGAAAAAATGACAAAACAGCATATTGATTTGAAACCAGAGACATTTTTGTTGGGCATTTTACCAGACAAATATAATAAAGTGAATGTATATTTGATTTGACATATACAGCTAGAATAGTATTTGCACAACAATGGAAAAGTGAAGAGATCCCAACAGATGAAAAGGTGATTAAAAAAATACTAGAATGTGCAGAAATGGATAGGCTAACACTTATAATTAAGGAAAAGAAAGAAATTGAATATTTTTTTATTTGGGACTTATTTTATCATTGGTTAGCTGACAAAAACAGGAGCTAAAATAGGGAAATATATGGAAGGACCAGTGTTATAAGGAAGGTATGTTAAATTGGTGAAACAAATATTATTGCTGCTATTATTATTATTATTATTAATTATTATTATTAATTATTATTATTATTATTATTATTATTATTATTATTATTATTATTATTATTATTATTATTATTATTATTATTATTATTATTATTATTATTATTATACAATTGTATCACAGCGGCCAGTTGTTTCGCCGGATTTGGCATTGATTACTAGTCGAGCCCCACCCAGGGGCCTAGGAAGTCGTAATGTATTTTCGAAGTATATGTGCGGAACCGAGCAGTGCGGCTTTCTGCATTTGACTGATGGTGATTTTGTCAATTTTGAGCTGTTTTAAATGTAATTCCAGTGCTTTTGGGATAGATTATTATTATTATTATTATTATTATTATTATTATTATTATTATTATTATTATTATTATTATTATTATTATTATTATTATTATTATTATTATTATTTCACACACAAAAGTAATACAAGCAAACAAGATTTATATGCTGGATTTTGTATCCCTATATCACAAGTCGAACATTTCCCAAGCGTCTAGGACTGTGTGATGTATTTTCATATGATGCGCGCAGATCCAAGTAGGGTGGCCTTTTGCAACTGACAGATCGTGATTTTGTCAATGTTTATTGTTTTCAAATGCCGGTTAAGGTCCTTTGGCACAGCACCCAGTGTGCCGATTACCACTGGGACTACCTGTACTGGTTTATGCCAGAGTCGTTGTAATTCGATTTTAAGGTCCTGATATCGGTTAAGTTTTTCTTGTTGTTTTTCATCAATTCGACTGTCACCTGGTATGGCGACATCAATGATCCACACTTTTTTCTTTTCCACAATCGTGAGGTCCGGCATATTATGTTCCAAAACCTTGTCAATCTGAATTTGAAAGTCCCAAAGTATTTTGGCATGTTTGTTTTCAATTACTTTCTCAGGTTTATGATCCCACCAGTTCTTTACCACTGGTAGGTGGTAGTTGTGGCACAGGTTCCAATGAAGCATCTGGGCCACGTAGTTGTGTCTCTGTTTGTAGTCCGTCTGTGCGATTTTCTTGCAGCCGCTGAAGATATGATCAATTGTTTCATCAGCTTCCTTGCAAAGTCTGCATTTTGGGTCATCAGCTGATTTTTCGAATTTCCTTGGCTATATATTACAATTTATAGGGTTTCTCCTACAGCAACTTTACAGTGCTTGCGTAGTCAACCTCCAGTTGTCTTCCAGAATCTAGTACATTTTTGGGGGGTTTTTTTCAGAATCTAGTACATTATAGAGCAATTGATGAGGCACACAGTGATCATCCATTCTGATGTGTCCCACCTATCTCATCTGGGCTCTCATAATTAGGGATGCAATACTGGTGTACTCTGCATGATTCAAGACCTCCAGGTTGGAGACATGGTCTTGCCAACAAATGCTGAGGATGGTACTGAGAACGTGAAATTTCTCCAGTTGTTTGATATGTCTTTGGTATAGAGTCCACGACTCAAATCCATATGAGAAAAGGGATAATCACAACTCTCTAGAAATTCAGCTTTGTGGAGAGACTGAGGTTGTGTTGATTAAGCACTCTGATATACAGCTACCCCAGTGCCTAGCTTGCCTTGCTGATCGTAGAGTCAATTTCTTTGTCCAAAATACTATCACTTGAGACAGTGCTTCCCAAGTATTTGAAGCTGTTTACATTTGTCAACCAGGTGCTCCAATATTGATTTGTGGTCTTATGCGTTTGGTATTTGGCATGGGGTTGTAAAGTATTTCAATCTTTTTCAGGTTGATAGTCAAGTCAGAGAACATAAAGGAATCTGAGAGTTTGTTCAGCATCAACTGTAGATCAACTGCACCAGGAACATAAGTCATCAGCAAAGAAAGTTTCTTGAATAATTATTGGAAATATTTGGTCCATGTGTCCCAAGTTGCAAAGGTCAAAGAAAAGGATGTCCAATTTGGTACCTGTTGTACATTTCTTCCTTCCTCACTATTCAGCCATAACTGACGAAGCTTCTTGGATGACAAGTGAAACATTTTCAAAGGAAAAACCTAAGGAAGTTCAGTTGCCTTTTGAAAAACACCTTTCGGACAATCATGACCTTGATGATTGAGCATCTCCATAGACATTTCCTCCTTCAGATCCTGTACAACATGTGGCAGCATACAAGCGAAGAACAGATTGAACAGGACTGAAGTTAACATACATGCCTATTTTATTCTATTGGAAATCGCAAATGCAGCTGATGAATCGCCACTGTAAAGAATCTGTCCTGTCATTCTGTCATGGAACAGCTGAATCAACTTCATAAATTTCCTCGGGCATCTATAATGTCTATCTGTTTACGGTGTCAAATGCATTTGTCAGGTCAATGAAGACATAGTAAAGAGGCTTGTTCTGCTCAATACACTGCTCCTGGATTTGCTTGTACTCTGTTTTGGCCAAAAACCACACTGCATGTCTGGGAATTGCTTTTCTGAGACAGTGACAAGTTTGTTGAGGAGAATGTGGGCAAAGATCTTGTCTGCAATGAGTAGCAATAAGATACTTCTGTAATTTCCAGTCTAATTTGCTTCTCTTATTTTTACAGACAACCATAATGAGGGCATTGTGGAAGCCATCAGGCATCTCCTCTATTGATCAAATGTCTTCCAATGTCTTGGAATACTTGCAAGGCATTTGAATCTATATTTAGAAAGACAATAAACTGACTTTATGGCACTGAAGAACTCTCTGGTGACATGGATAGCATTCTACCTGCTCATTCTTCCTGTGCCACCACTTGTCCTACATTTCTCACAGTTCTGTTTGTACACAGTTCTGTTTGTACTTTGGACTGCAGGTAATTAAAGGGCTCTTTCTTTGAGACAGATGATGGGCTCATTCTGCCAGTTTCCATAGCCCTGTTGCAGGGTTGCTGAAATGGTCTCATGGTTTTCATCAAACCAGACTCAATACAAACTTGGGTTTTCAGTCCAAAGACAGTTGTTGCAGTCTGCATGATGACATCTTTAAATTGCATCCATGTTTCAGAACAGGTTCCTACAAGAAGTAAATTGCCCCAGATGTTTTTCATTAAGTACATCTTGGAAGCATTGTAGCTGGATCTTGTAGCTTGCCAATACAAGAATGCCCTTCTGACAGATCATGGTTGCTTACAATATAAGGGAACTATGTGTGGGTTGAGGCCTGTGATTTGTCCAGCAATCAGCACCTCAAATTACACAGATAATGGTGACATCTTTAAGATTGTGCTGATGTTCTACAACATACCCAAATAGGTACCAATATTTAAACCTGGGATGGATCCAGGAAATTTTGTACTTGTCTGAAAGTCTGAACATTGTGTTAGTGATGCACAGGTTGTGCTCAACACATTTGTTCAGAAATAGCAGGCTGTTGCTATTTAGTTATCCCATCCCATTACTTCCAAGGACTCCATCCCATTTGTTCCTTCTATTCCCACTCTAGTGATGAAGTCACTCAGATTGACAAGTTTGACCCTGGCAAGGGTTCTTTAAATGATCTGGTCCAGGGCCTTATAAAAACCTTCTTTGTCTTTTTCTGGAGTCAAAGAGTTGTTGTTTAGGTGCTGACAATGATGATATGCTGATAATGATGATATACTGGGAGATGCTGAGAGAAAGAGGAACTTCATAATGTGTTAATTTATTCTAGTGAATAGAATAGAGATGTTCTTCAGCAAAGATTGCGAAACCTATTCTGTGAGTCCTATTGTCAGGCTATGGTTCCCCTTTCCAAAAGAGTGTGTATCAACCCACTGCTTCTTGTAATGAATTTTCATTTGCAAACCTGGTCTCCCAGTTGTGAGTGCACAATATCAAGTCTATAATGGCAAAGTTCAGCTGCTATGTCTGCTGTTTATCTTTCAGGCTTGGCCACCTTCTTTCTACCCAGCAAGGTGTGGACATTCCAGGCTGTGAAAATGAATGTTCTTTATTTTTCTTGATGCTCTATTGCAGTGATGGCAAACCTATGGCACATATGCCACAGGTGGCACGCGGAGTAATATCGGAGGGCATGCGAGGCGTTGCCCTATGTCAGCTCCACAGGCAAACCGGAAGTTCGGAAAAACGCACTTCCAGTTTGCCGTTGGGCTGTTTTTCACACTCCGGAGAGTTCAGGGAAGCTTCCTGAAGTCCCGGAATGCGAAAAACGGCAAACCGGGCAAACTGGAAGTTCAGAAAACGCACTTCCGGTTTGCCGTTGGGCTGTTTTTAGCACTCCGGAGGGTTCAGGGAAACTTCCTGAAGCCCTGGAGTGCAAAATACAGCCCAACGGGCAAATAGGAAGTGAGTTTTTCCAAACTTCCGGTTTGCCGTTTTTTACTGTCCCAGGCTTCAGTAAGGCCTTTGCGCGGGAGTGGGTGTGTGTGCATGCGCAGGGGGCAGCATGTGGGGGTTGTGCGCATGTGTGTGGGAGGAAGGAATGGGTGTGGACACGTGTGCACGCTCCATCACGCGCACACACACCCTTTTGGCACGCGAACCAAAAAAGGTTCGCCATCACTGCCATAGAATCAATTCAGTGTGAGAATATAAGCTTTGTGTTTTGCGCTGAGAGGGCTTTAAGTAAATTGCCCAAATGCCACATGCAGCCCATCAGTTTTGGCATATTTTGACCAGAATGCTACAAGCGCAGTAAAGCCCAGTTTTGGCTCATTCGTGCTCATGCTATTTTGTGCTGTCTACAATCTCTAAAGACTGCCTTATAAGCCAACATACCATTCTTGCATCCCAGCTGTGATATAGTGACACAGATTAAATGACATTTTCCATGCTATAGTCAGCATTTTCATTAATAAAATAAAATAAAATGGAGGCACACTTCATTCCTATTGCATTATCCAAAATATTGCTAGTGATTGGAACAATCTTTCTAAAAGTTGTATTTTAATAAAATAATGAAATTTTTTCATAGAACTTATTTTTTTTAGTGAACTAATGCTGCTTTTAAATAGTTCAATCAGTTTCCTTTGCAACCAAAGTTTAATCAGCAGTTACAGTTTCAATAACCAAAATGTAATTTATGTGCTTGCACTATTTTCTTTTTTACAATAACAATGGCCACTTGAAACCTACATTGGGATATAATATTCATTGATTTCAATACTTTACTGAGCCACCTGTTATGTAGCTGAGTCATCCAACAGGCCTTCCAACAGCAGGCATCATTTTAGATCTGACCTGTCATTTTTCTGTTTCATTTCAAAAGTACTTTTACCCAGAGTATTTTTCTATCCTATGGTGGCTCAACTACTCCAATCCATTTAGACGAGAACACTTCAGTTTCCTACAAACTAACATCAGCAGCTCATTGGCAGCTTTTTAGAGAAAGGACTGTCCCTTCAATGAGGCAGTGTTTATCATCCACTCTAATAAAGTATATCTCTCTCTTCTTAACCAATATTAAAGAAACAGTTATAGTGGTTAAGATCTTCAAGCAGACCATTTACAAAAAAAGACATGATGATGATGATGATTCATCTCAGTCAGCCAGACGTTTTATCATCATCATCATCATCATCATCATCATCATCATCATCATCATTATCATCATCATCATCTCGTTTATTCATTAAACATGAAACTCAGTCAACTGAGTCCTACGGGATTGGGCGGCCTATAAGAACGTTTATTAAATTAAATTAAATTAAACCGAACATTTAAAAAAGTGTCACAAATACCACTGATTGGTGCTAATGGTTGATATGGGTTGCTGCCAGCATCCTAGGTATCAACCAAGTATCTTCTTAAAATATATGATGATGATGATGTATCACAGCGGCGAGTTGTTTCGCCAGATTTGGCATTGATTACACAGGGGCTTAGGACGTATTTTCAAAGTATATGTGCGGAACCGAGAAGTGCGGCTTTATGCATTTGACTGATGCTGATTTTGTTGATTTAGAGCTGTTTTAAATATAATTCCAGTGCTTTTGGGACAGCACCCAATGTTCCAATCACCATTGGAATTACCACTGCTGGTTTGTGCCATAATCGTTGAATTTAGATTTTTAAGTCCTGGTATTTTGCAATTTTTTCATGTTCCTTTTCATTGATGATGATGATCATCATCATCATCATCATCACAGTCAGCCAGATGTTCTGACCGGGTTTGGCAAGTTTACCTATTGAGTCCTTACCAAGGACCTGGGATAGGCAAATCTGGATGTTTGACGGTGTTACAGAATATCATTGCAGGATGGAAGTGTTCCAAGTAAAACCGCCTTTTGCAATTGATTGATGGCAAATTTGTCAATGCCTATGTATTATTATTATTATTATTATTATTATTATTATTATTATTATTATTATTATTATTATTATTATTATTATTATTAATCATTATCATTATCATTATCATTATCATTATCATCATCATCATCATCATCATCATCAACATCATCATCATCATTTTGAATAGGTAATTTACTGCTGGGGTTTTTTTTTAAAGGGCCCAGGGTTTTACTATTTTTCCAGATATCTAAGGTAGAAGAGTTTTACCTCATCTTTTACCTAGCCTATAGGTATATTTGACTATTTGTCCATTAGGATGACATAGTATGGATTGAACACATTACAAACAGTTGCTAAAGCATCCCAGTCTGGATGAACTCTTTGTAAGGCAGCTAAGATTCAGTCTGACTTAATTTTAAGAGGATAATATTGGCTCAGTTTGTAGATCACATTTAGAGGTTTATTTGATAGATTTGGATTTGAAGTTTTGTAAAGTACAACACAAATCTGATTTAGTAAATGTGTGAAATTAGTCATTTAGCCTTAGATAACCTCCTGTTCAAGAATTAACTAGTACCACAGCAGAACCTCTGGTCTCGAACGCTTCTGACCACGACCAAATCGGGTTCCAACCAAAAAAATCATGATTTTTTTTCCACGGCCAATTTCCCCTTCCACACCATTTTTTGGGGGGGTGGGGTAAGCACCAAATTTCCAAAATTAGGTTCGGATCAGGACCAAATCGGGTTGTGACCAAAGTTATGGAATGAATTATGGTCATGACCAGAGGTTCTACTGTAGTTTGTTTAGCTTCAGCAAAGTTAGTGTAACTGGAGCTTTCAGATCCTTTTCATATATTGCCCTTGTTCTATTCCTCTTGTCTAATAAATTTATTACCTTTCCCTCATCTTTACTTTCCTTACTTGGAATGCCAGGGCCCAGTCCTCTCCTAATTAATTCCTAATCTCTTTCTCTGTTCATACCTAGTTTACACTAGATAATTTCTTTTATTAGAGGAATGCCATATAAGTTTTTTGCACTGCAAGCAGCCAGTGATGACATGGTCCTTTAAAGTCTTATCATGCTGCAAAATCTTTTATGCATACATTTGTAAGTAAGTTTCATTAAATTTGGAGTACAACTTATGTCTAAAGTTATGAAATAGACAATGAAATTATAATTTAATTATATTCTTGAATTATATTTTCCATTGAATTGAAGGGAGAGTCCAGGATGGGTTGCTCTAGTCCCATAGCTCTATGGACTGGGTTGAAGTTTCTGAGGATCCACCTCCCTGGTGACGTTACCACAGTCGTTCAACTCAGTCCTCAGCTCATGGATGCTCTTTTTCAGCTCCTGTGAGCTTTAGGATTGCTGTTAACATTATTACACCTTTTCCTGGATTTTCCCTGGACTTTTGCGTGGAGAATTGTGCATCGCTTTGGTGTGACTGTGAGTGCCTGGCTCGTGTTGCCTTCAGGTGAGTGAGCGGGCTGCAGCGGCTGCTGCGAGTTTTTCGTTTTCCCTTTTTTAAAGGCGTCGGGGAAAGCGCTGAGGAGCAGGGCACTTTAAAATCTATTTCGCCCTGCTTGAGGCTTTACGGCCATTGGCCAGCCTGAAGAGCAGAGTTAATTAGTTTTGGCTACCAGCGGCTGCGCCCGTTTTCAACACTCCCTCAGCGTCCCGGCAGACACCTTATTTCACTGAGTGAGTGTCAGGGCAGCTCGTGAATTTGCCATCTCCCTTTCTTAGTTCAGAGTAGTGGGCTGCAGGACCTGGATCGCCCTCTTACCATCAGCAGGCGATCCGGTCCTGTTTGTTAGCCGCAAAGCCCCTGTATTTAGTACCCTCCGCCATTGCCCCGACGGAGCTTGCATTTTTTGGCATGAACCACCATTTTGTGAGCGCGGCTGTCTGGCTTCTTCGGGCACAGGCCCTCGTGGGTTTCTTTTGCCTGCTTTTTTTCGCCTGGACTGTGCCTGATTAAGCCTCCCATTACCGGTGGTTACAGGTTAGGAGTATTGCCCCTCGCCTGGACACTGTTTTGAGATTTCACCCTCGGTCGCCTCATTGTGTCGGGCATTTTGTGGGCACATTTTTTCCTTGCTGGACGGCCATTTTGTTGGAGTGATTGATCTGCATTTGGGCCTCAAATTCCTTTGAACTTGTCTTCTAGTCTCTCAGAGCTTTAACCAGCACAGAGATGTGGAGAGGGGGTTAGAATAGAATAGAATAGAATAGAATAGAATTTTTTATTGGCCAAGTGTGATTGGACACACAAGGAATTTGTCTTTGGTGCATATGCTCTCAGTGTACATAAAAGAAAAGATACATTTGTCAAGAATGGTTGTCATAGGGTTCAAGTAAGCAATCAGGAAACAATCAATATGAAATAATCGTAAGGATACAAGCAACAAGTTACAGTCATACAGTCATAAGTGGGAGGAGATGGGTGATAGGAACGATGAGAAAAACTAATAGTAATATTAGTTACAGCCTAGTGAATAGTTTTACAGTGGTGAGGGAATTATTTGTTTAGCAGAGTGATGGCGTTTGGGAAAAAACTGTTCTTGTGTCTAGTTGTCTTGGTGTGCAGTGCTCTATAGCATCATTTTGAGGGTAGGAGTTGAAACAATTTATGTCCAGGATGCGAGGGGTCAGTAAATATTTTCACGGCCCTCTTTTTGACTCGTGCAGTATACAGGTCCTCAATGGAAGGCAGGTTGGCAGTAATTGTTTTTTCTGCAGTTCTGATTATCCTCTGAAGTCTGTGTCTGTCTTGTTGGGTTGCAGAACCAAACCAGACAGTTATAGAGGTGCAGATGACAGACTCAAGGATTCCTCTGTAGAACTGTATCAGCAGCTCCTTGGGAAGTTTGAGCTTCCTGAGTTGGCGCAGAAAGAACATTCTTTGTTGTGCTTTTTTGATGATGTTTTTGATGTTAGATGACCATTTTAGGTCTTGAGATATGATGGAACCTAGAAATTTGAAGGTCTCTGCTGTTGATACTGTGTTGTCTAGTATTGTAAGAGGTGGTAGGATGGGAGGGTTTCTCCTGAAGTCTACCACCATTTCTACGGTTTTGAATGTGTTCAGTTCCAGATTGTTCCGGTCGCACCATGAGACTAGTTGTTCAACCTCCTGTCTGTATGCGGTTTCATCGTTGTCTCGAATGAGGCCAATCACTGTTGTATCATCTGCAAACTTCAGTAGTTTAACAGATGAATCGTTTGAGATGCAGTCATTGGTATATAGAGAGAAGAGAAGTGGTGAGAGTACACAGCCTTGGGGGGCCCCTGTGCTAATTGTACAGGTATCTGATGTGATTTTGCCTAGCTTCACCTGCTGCTTCCTTTCTGTTAGGAAGCTTGTGATCCACTTACAAGTGTGTTCAGGTACTGCTAGCTGATTTAGTTTAGTTAGAAGAATGTCCGGTATGATGGTGTTGAATGCTGAACTAAAGTCTACAAAGAGGACCCTTGCGTAGGTATTTGGAGATTCAAGATGTTGTAGGATGTAGTGCAGAGCCATATTAACAGCATCATCTGTTGATCTATTTGCTCGGTATGCAAATTGCAGGGGGTCTAACAGTGGATCCGTGATGGTTTTCAAGTGGGACATCACTAGCCTTTCAAAGGTTTTCATAACTACAGATGTTAGAGCAACTGGTCTGTAGTCATTCAGTTCCTTGATGGAGGGCTTCTTCGGCACTGGGATGATAGTGGAGCGTTTGAAGCAAGAGGGAACATGGCATATCTCTAGTGATTTGTTGAAGATTTGGGTGAAGATGGGGGCCAATTGGTCAGCACAGACTTTTAAGCAAGAAGGAGTTATCTTGTCTGGACCTGGTGCTTTTCCCGGCTTCTGTCTGTGAAATAGATCTTGCACTTCCTTACTGACTGCGTTTGTGGCCATACTCCTGTCTCTTACATCGCAGCAGCAGCGGCGCATCGCATAGGTCTGCCTTTTCTTACCGGCAAGGCCAGCGTGTGTGTGCAGGTTTGCACACTTTGCTTGCCATTCGATCCCCTTGGTCTTCGGTTTGGGGGATTGGGCCCAGGTTCCAGCCGTTCTACAGTGGGCCATCCCTTCCCTTTGGGGGAAGTTTACTACGCTGTGCTGGCAGCGGAGCTCCTGAGTGCGTCTGCCTGATTTTCCTTTTATTCTTTCCATTCCTGTTCAGGATGGAAAGAGAGGCTGCGTCTGCATCGCATCATAAAGGGGCTTGGTCCCCCTCCGCCTCCGATAAGGCGGTCAGGGCCCCAGCTTCGGTCAGATCTGCCAGTCTGGTGGCTGCGGAGAAACTCAGGGCCAAGGCCACTGACCACCGGAAGCCTTCCAGGGTGGATCAGAAGGTGACTCACAAGTAGCAGAAAGCCCTGGAGAAGGAGTTTACCAGGGCTGAGGAGGCCTCTTGGAGGCACAGTGCTGCAGGGCACCATCCGGATCTACATCCGGTAGCTGAGTAAGTCTCTGAGAGGCTCAGTTCACCAGGATATCGTCCGGAACCTCCTCCTGTGCTTCTTTCTCCTCAACCTGTCCAGTTTTTGGAAGTGGAGCCTGTTCCCCAGGGGGCGCAGCCTGCGTCTGGGTCATCAGAGGTCCCCACTGCTGTCCCTCTGCAGGACTCTTCTGCTCCTGGCTGCAGTCTTCGTGCTCCTCCTTCATCTATCTTTACCCCTACCTTGGCAGGGCTCCGCCAGGAGGGAATGCAGGAGCAGGACATCCCTTTCTTTTTGAAAGCCTGGCTTTCAGCAGACATTAGAGAGGGTATCGCAGAAGAGCTACACCAGAGACCCCTCTTTCCGGCCGCTACAGCACTTCCGGAAGTGTACAGGGGCCGGTTGGGGCAGGCAGAGGAAGATCCTGCTTATTAGGAGGCCTACATCTTGGAACATTCACATATAAGCCAGGTTTCCCTGTCGGAGGCCGAGCTGCGGGGGGAGGACAATGTTTCGGATCTGAATACAGAACCCCCGGGTAGACCGCTTCTTAAGGGCTTATTTAATCCTGCCCTATTAAGTACCGTATGTGCCGGCGTATAAGACGACTTTTTATCCCTTGAAAATCTTCTCAAAAGTCGGGGGTCGTCTTATACGCCAGGTACTGAAAATTCCGAGCCGGGGGGAGCTCAAAAACGGCCATGGCCACATCCCCGCCGTTCTCCAGCCAAGCGGCTGAAGAAGCCCCGGAGCCCCGCCGCCAACCTGCGTCTCCTGCTGGGAAGGAGCCTCTGTCGCTGTCTCTCGCGGGGCTCCAGCCACCCTACTGAGTCCCTGACCGCGGCACCGGCAGGGTTAATGCGCATGGGAGGGAAGGAGAGAGCGCGCTACCGCCGCCACTGCTGCTTTCACCACTCCGATATTTCTTTGGTGGGCGCGCGCGGGAGGGACCATGGAGCAGAGGCGCCCGGCAGCTTAAGGCAAGAGGCGGGTGGGAGACGCGGGCAGGAGCCTGCCGCCGCCGCTGCCACTTCTGGCATCCCCACGCCTCTCACCCCGCTCGCCGGGTGCCTCTGCTCAGCGGTCCCTCCCGCGCGCGCCCACCAAAGAAATATTGGAGCAGCGAAAGTAGCAGCGGAGGCGGTAGCACGCTCTCTCCTTCCCTCCCATGCGCGTTAACCCTGCCGGTGCCACGGTCGGGGACTCAGTCGGGTGGCTGGAACCTCGAGAGAGACAGCGACAGAGGCTCCTTCTTCCTCCAAGGGGAGGGGAGCAACCCACCCACCTACCTCGCTTGGTGCGGTTCCCCGCACCTGGCGTCTTGGAAGAGGGCTGGGCGAGGGAGAAAGGAGCCACGGTGGGGATTGGGTTGCAGGGAGAAAGAAAGAAAGAAAGAAAGAAAGAAAGAAAGAAAGAAAGAAAGAAAGAAAGAAAGAAAGAAAGAAAGAAAGAAAGAAAGAAAGAAAGAAAGAAAGAAAGAAAGAAAGAGAAAAAGAAAGAGAAAGAGAAAGAGAAAGAGAAAGAAAGAAAGAGAAAAAGAAAGAGAAAAAGAAAGAAAGAAAGAGAGAGAGAAAGAGAGAAAGAAAGAAAGAAAGAAAGAAAGAAAGAAAGAAAGAAAGAAAGAAAGAAAGAAAGAAAGAAAGAAAGAAAGAATCATTACCAATGCTATGATGGAAACCACCAACTCAAAGACAAATATCACTTTGGAGCAAGGAAGCTGCTACCGCAGCAACAAATTAAACAGCACAAAGACAGGGATTCTCTCAATATCCCATTGTCCCTATTGGACAATATTGGAGGGTTGCCAGAAACTTTCTTCATTTGTTCTACAGAGAGCAAAGTAGTTTTCACAGTAAAGACATATGTTGCCTAATTGTCTATCACAAAGCTTGCAATTGTGAAGAAATAAAAAAATCCAAGGTAGAAGAAAAGGGTTCCTGTTATTGGTTCTTTGTCATAAAATGCATAGCAAAGGCATTAGATGGATTCTTACTTGTAGGAAAGTATGCAATAAAGTGTGAAAAGGAAGGAAGGAAGGAAGGAAGGAAGGAAGGAAGGAAGGAAGGAAGGAAGGAAGGAAGGAAGGAAGGAAGGAGGAAGAAGGAAAGAAAGAAAGATGGTAGGAAGGAAGGAAGGAAGGAAGACAGAAAGAAAGAAAGAAAGAAAGAAAGGAAGAAAGGAAGATGTTAGGAAGGAAGAAAGACAGAAAGACAGAAAGAAAGATGTTAGGAAGGAAGAAAGACAGAAAGAAAAAGAAAGATAGTAGGAGGGGTAGTCTTATACGGCGAGTATATCCCAAACTCTATATTTGAACTGGAAAAGTTGGGGGTCGTCTTATACGCCCAGTCGTCTTATACACCGGAATATACGGTAGCTCCTCGCCAAGGCTCGGGCTACTGCTTGTCTGGGGTCGGATTCTAATAATCTTCTGCTGTCCCAGGGAACTGGGGAGCAGAAGGATTTTCTTTTCTCTGTACAAGCAGTGGAATCTGATTCCATTCCGATCCTCAGAATGTTTATGGACGTCATTAGATGCCAGTGTACTCGCCCGCCAGCACCCAGCGGACCAGAGAATACTCTCTTTGGAGTGGACCCCAAGCTCTCCCAGCTGATCCAGGTGGATGCCCCTGTAGCTGCCTTGACCTCGACATTGGTGCTGCCGTCTGATGCGGACAACGTGTTGAAGGCAGATGAGAGATGGGAGGAGCTGGCTCTCCGCAGGGCTCATCAAACCAACTCCTGGGCCATTCAGGCTTCCACTGTGGCCTTTTTTACGAGGGTGTCCATGCGGTGGCTTCGTCAGCTACAGGACCGAGTTCCTCTGGAGGACCTCAGGCTTCACTAGGACCTGTCCAAGATTATTGCAGCAACAGAGTGCACTGCAGATGCTTCCTTGGCTGCTGCCAAGTTCTCAGCCCGGGCTATAGCTTCTTCTGTGACAGCTCGCCGGTTGTTATGGCTCCATCATTGGCGCATGGACGCCAAGAACCGGTGGAAGCTGGCCTTTGGCCCCTTTGAAGGGGGGAACCTTTTTGGTCATTCCCTGGACCCTTTCCTTATAGAGACGAGGGACAAAAAAAAGATCCTTCCTTCTTAGAGCAGAGGACCTGCCTTCCGTTCCTCGCCCTATTTCAGGCAGCCCTCCTCCAGGCAGAGGGGAGCTAGGGCGAGCTTCCCGCATTAATATAGGCCCTTCCAACACAGGTCTGAGTATCAACCTGACCGCCTGGCCTTTAGCGGCAGAGGCAGGCAGCAACAGTAGCACAGGCGCCAGGGCCAAGGTAGTAGTAACAGAAGTAACTTGGGCCCTGACCCTCCCATTGTGGGAAGGCTAGGCTTGTTTGCGTGTCGCTGAGAGGATACGACTGCTGATGCCTGGGTCAGGGGGACCATTAGATTGGTGCTCTCCCTGGAATTCCTTTCTCCTCCTCCGAGGTTTTTTCTCTGCTGCCCCATTTCCAGAGACCCGGTTCATCGGGGGCTCATGGAATCGGCGATCCAGCATTTGCTGGACATCCAGGCAATTCAGCCGGTACCACCGGAGCAGCGGGGACATGGCTTCTATTCAATTTTGTTCCTAGTGCCAAAAGCCTCGGGGGGGGTGGAGGACAATTTTGAACCTCAAGGGACTAAATCAACATCTGGTTTACAGAAGGTTTAAGATGCACTCCCTTCGTTCCATCTTACCGGGAATCCGGGAGGGGGATTTTTTTGACTTCTGTAGACCTCACGGAGGCCTACCTCCATATCCCTATTCGTCCAAGTACGGATCCAATGTTACTTGGATGACCTGCTTATCCAGGCTTCCTCCCAGCAATTGGCGAAGAGAGATCTGGCCACCACGATTCAGGCCCTTAGGGACCATGGTTTTTCTGTAAACCTGTCCAAGTGCCACCTGGTACCTACCACAAGGCTGGTCCACTTAGGGGCCCTGATAGATACGGTTTAAGGTCAGATTTTTCTTTCTCAGGACCGACAGGACAGCATCAGGTCCTTGGTGGGCCAGATGCGAGCGGAAAGGGAGGCTCCGATTTTGCTCCTGTCGCAACTACTGGAAAGATGATATCGAACCTGGACATCGTCCCTTGGGCCCGGTTCCATGCCAGACCTCTCCAGTGGCTCCCGCTGCCCCATCAGCAAACTGGTCGCAGTTCATTGCTCGCCAGGATTTGGATTCCACTGCTTCTCCAGTAGGGTCATCCGAACGATTCAGGCGGCCAGGTGGCCTTCCACCACACGTATTTATGAAGTGACCGGGAGGACCTTTAGTGTCTGGTGCGGGGAGCGATAGTTGGACACTTCGGGGGTGGCGGTAGAACATGTTCTCGAGTTCCTGCAAGATGGTCTTGAGAAGGGCCTTTCCCCCAACATGTTGCTGCCTTGGCCTCCGTTTGGGACTCGGGATCGCAATTCCCTGGCTCATCATCCAAGGGTCCGTACCTTTCTGCAGGCCCCCCCCACCCATCCACCACTATCCCACTTGAGATTTGACTACAGTTTGGCAGGCTCTGACCAAGCCTCTGTTTGAACCCTTGCAGGAGGCTTGTCTACGACTTTTATCGTGGAAGGTGGCGTTCTTAGTGGCCATCACGTCTGAGAGAAGAATCTCTGAACTGGCGGCATTATTGATACGCAAGGACCTCTGCGTCTTTCATGCGGACAGAGTGGTTCTGCGGCTGGATCCTCTTTTCCTTCCCAAGGTCAACTCCATTTTCCATCGAGCAAGAGTTGATCTTGCCCAACTTCTGTCCGGAGCCTGGACATCAGTTGGAAATCCAATGGCATACTCTGGACGTGCAGAGGGCTCTCCGCGTTTACATCCGCAGAACTGCTCCCTTCCGGAAGACAGAGGCCTTGTTCGTGTCTTTTTGCCCGTCATCGCTTGGCCAGAAGATCTCGCCTTCCACAGTCGGTAGATGGCTCCGGGCCTGCATCTCCCTTGCGTACGAGTCGTAGTCTCTTCCGATGCCTCGGTGTGACGGCGCACTTGACCAGAAGTGCGGATACCACAGCGGCCTTGGCTACCCAGGCTTTGGTCGAGGAGATCTGTAGGGTGGCAACTTGGACGTCAGCATCTCCTTTCATCCACCACTACCGGATTGACACATTTGCTTCTGCTGAGGCTGCGTTCGGCCAGCAGGTGCTGCAGCAGGTGCATGAGGAACCGAGGAACCGTGACTAGCCTTTTGCCCGCCCTTTTGGATTGACTACCTTTGGTATGTTCCATCCTGGACTCTCCCTTCGATACGATGGAAAAGGGGTGTTGGTTCTTACCTGACACACCTTTTTTCTGAGGATCGAAGGGAGAGTCCAGCCCCACGGGTCTGGTTTTGGCTGGCCTCCAGGGGGTTTGGTGGTTTTGTATTTCTGCAGGTCTGTCAGGAGTTTTTACCATGGTCCCTGGATGTTGCTGTGGGCTTGCGTCATTTACTTCAGACTTGTTGTCGACTGAGGAAACGTCACCAGGGAGGCGGATCCTCAGAAACTTCAACCCAGTCCATAGAGCTATGGGACTAGAGCAACCCATCCTGGACTCTCCCTTCGATCCTCAGAAAAAGGGCGTTTCAGGTAAGAACCAACGCCCCTTTTCATTATATTTTTTAATTGTGAGCTGCCCAGAATTCTTTGCAGAGATAGGTGGCTATAGAAATCAATCAATCAAACAAACAAACAAATAATTTTAAATTATAATTTACAATAATTATGCATTATGAAATAAATATACAACAAAATACCCCTGCTGGGTATATTGTGTATTGAAGGAGGGGTAGCACCTCTGGTGAAGGGGCCTGCTGTGTTCTTTAGGTCTGCTCAGTCACCTTTGTTTTCCCCCGCCCATGTTCAATTCTTACCTGTGACTCCCAAGTAGTTTTAGCACGTGCAGTCTTCAAATCTTGGTGAGATATGGGATTTGTTTATCCCCACTTATGAAGTCTGACTTGACACATTGAGGAGAGGAAACCAATTGATCAACAGTCCAAGAGTCAAGTACAGAAGGCACTATGCAAAGGGGCTCGACAAGACACTTAAGACATCTTGGTCATCCACTGAACCAGGAGAGGTTTCAGCTATAACAGTTGTCCCACTGGATTAAGGTCTCTTCTGCCGAGAGAGTGGGACTATCCCTGTGCAATAATTGTTCCACTTAGAATTCTGTCACACATAGGTTTCTATTGTATGGTTCATTTTCATCTATAACATATCTGCAAATCATTTTAATCTAAACCTAATTTGTTTAGCAGTGATGGGCCGAAACAACAAATGGTAATGTCGTCACAAACCTACATGTAGATGGCCTTTGAAACAGTGGTCATTTATCTCAGCACCCAGGACACCAAGAGATGTCCAGCAGCATCCAGGGAAGCTAGTAGTCCTTTCTAGGATAGCAGTATCCACCTTCATGAGGAAGGGGATTAAAGAAGGTACACTAAACCTTGCCTACCCCATAACATCTAACTAGCTAACCATGTTGGCAAATCATTTCCTTAGCAATAGAGCAGTGATGGCGAACCTTTTTGGCACTGAGTGCCCAAACCGGAACGCGCATGCATGTGCGTGAATGTGCGCATGCCGGCCAGCTGGTCTTTGGGTTTCTGGTGCTCCGGCACATACAAAAACGGCCTGAAAAAATGCCTGAAAACGGCCTGGAAAACAGCCTGGAAACGCCTGGAAAACGGCCTGGTTTTTGGCTGTTTTCAGGCCGTTTTCCGGTGCTCTGGCGCCTGCGAAGACCAGCTGGCCAGCACGCCTGAAACCAGAAGAGCAGCTGGTGAAGGCACGTGTGCCCACAGAGAGGGCTTTGCGTGCCACCTCTGGCACGCATGCCATAGGTTCGCCATCACGGGTCTAGCCAATCAGCAGTCAGTATTTTCCCTCCAGAATGGAGGACCTGACTGAAGCCTATGTGCTTCAGTCTGAGAATGTAACAGATACAACATATCTTTATGAGAACTTAAATTTTAATAGAAAACAGAGAATTTCTTGCTGTAACTTTTGACTTAATCGATTACAGACATGGACATGACACATAGACAGGGTCATCTAATCAAAAATAATACAAATGAAGAATTTTGTATTTTTCTCCATTTCTTTCACTGTGTAATCTGGAATAAAGTATCCAAAGTATCTGAAAAAAAAATGCTCCAGAGTTTATCAGAAATTTTCAATTATCTCAATTGTGAGTTTAACACAAAGATTACATCTGCTAACATAAACTAGTTCCATTAATTTTTGTCATGTTGTTAAAATATTCCCACTAAAACCCAGGTTATATGTTTTTTTAAAAAAAAACATTCCAGAGCAAACCCTTCAGTAAATGATGCTCCTTTTTGCTGTTTCTCTCAGTATCGTTATCAGCCAGTACTTTCCTAACTCCCACTGCCAAGCAAAAATGAAAGCCGTCTTAGTTAAGAAATGATTGAGGTTGCTTGCTCAAGTCAAATTGTAGCAAATGTTCCTTTCAAAGGTAACTGCTATTCAGCAGCTGTATGCAAACTACCAGATCAAATGTGGTGTGTGTGTGTGTGTGCATGTGCGCACTTATGGGGGTGAAGGATTCAGAATCCTTCCCCATGTTCCCCCACATCCAGCCCAAACATTACTGGCTTGGCTTGAAAGATGGAAAGAAACAAAAGCAACTGCATTCATAATATGGTTGAGAAGTGTGCTGAGTGGATAAACAGTAATCTGACACTGCCAGGATATGACATGATAATTTTGAAAGGGGAAATTCCTAAGAAACCTTAAACGGAAACAGATACTTCGCATTATTACCTGAGTTTCATTTATAGAGTTTCATCTACATATGTCAGAAGTCAGGGCTGCCCCTATACTTTGTGGTAAGAAAAAACAAAATCCCCTTTTGCATCTTTTCATTCTGCTACATACAACTTCTCTCTTCCAAAATCCCTCACTTAGCAGTAACTTTGCAACAAGGTTTAATTAAAGTTTGATTTCTTTAATAACACATATCCAAACATAGGACATTTGTTAAACAACATCACCATAAGTTCCAACTGCATTTCTTCTTGTTGTGGAAAAAAAAGATTTTTCAGCTCATTTCAATGACTTCCAGGATATGTCAAATTGCATTTTGAAGATGAAAAATTGCCCTTTAAAGACACGTGACTTTCAGATTACATTTTCATGCATAATTTGCACATTAGTCATGCTTCTTCCCAAATTAATTGACAGATTCTATGTGAACTCAATACAGGTAGTGCTCAACTCAAACCATCAAATTTATATTATTAAGCGAGACACTTGTTAAATGAGTTTTGCCCTATTTTAGGACCTTTCTTGACACTGTTATTAAATTAGTAATACGGTTGTTAAGTGAATCTGGCTTCCCCATTGAGTCACTAAATGAATGGTTGTAAATCAAAGACTACCTGTACAATATAGCAATTTTATTAGAATAATGGCAACTACTGGAGAACATATGGAGAGGAACACAAGTGATCAAAAGCTGAGACAATCCTAATGCCTAGGAAATTATAAACCCACAAACACCATTTTTAGATATTGGTTATAACCTGAAAACTGCTTAATAGGGAATATGCATGATTAATTTGCTATGTTTTCGGAGCCGGACTCTATACTGACTTGTGGATGACCTATCTTGCATATACTGTTATTTCAAAAATACAAAGATATTAATGTGGCTATCATATATAATAATTTGCAGTCAAAATAATAGATCAATGCTTGAAGATATACTGGTTAAAACTACTTTTCAGCCATGAAACCACTTGTTTCAAGGTAAGCTATCATGCAGTTACCATAGGATTGCTTGGGACAAGAATCCTAAGCATGCTGCCTTATTTCTCAATACATAGCTACAAAGTTAGCTGTCTACCAACCCTTTACTCCCTGCCGAAGACAGAAGATAATAATGTGAAAGAAAGCAAATCCAACACTAAGAAAAATGCTTTTAAATAGAGCATAGGTAAGGACATTCACAAATTCATTATATCTCTTTAGTTTTAACAAATTGTTTACTAGGATGAATTTTGCAATAAATACCACTTATAAACAATGCATTTATATGGCTATAGTTTGTCAAATACACTTCTTTAGCAGTTTTGTGAAAAACATGCCAGCCATTGTGAGCAATGACCACTAGGAGAAAAGCATCTGAGTTTTAACTGTACAAAGATTTTTGCTCAAAGGATATTTTTAACAATAAGAAAACACAAAGCCACATGGCATGTATTCCAGGGAAACATGACAAAACATTTCCTCATAGCTACTGGTAAAAAAAATAGCACTTGAAAATGATACCTATGTTTATTTAAATAGAACATTTTCCCCTAAACATACTAAGGGAAGGGGTGGGGAAAAAAGAATGATATACAGCACAGTTGTCAAACTCGTCACGTCACATTGCCGTCACGTGATGTTTCGTGACATTTTTTTCCATTCGCGGAGCTGGGATGGGTGTGGCCTGCAGGTGATGCATCTGGGCCGAGGGCCGCCAGTTTGACACCCCTGATATACAGGGAGCCTGTTTCGTCTGCCTGCATCCTTTTTTACCTTAAATTTAAGAACTATGTAGTCCATACAATTTCAATATAACATTCTGGACACAGTTTGATTCTGGTTTTAATTCATTGGAAGTCTTTGAAATGTCTTAAATATATTATAGTGCTGCTACAAATAGAATTTCACTGACGTATAAGTAGAGTATATATTTCTTAAAATCAGCTTTGATAATACAATAATGGAACTTATAAAATATTTATCTTTAGGTGCACAAACTACAAAACACACGGGCAGGAAGCATAGCAGGTTACCATAACAATATTCTTTCTACAATGTAAGCATGTGTTTCTCAATCTTGGTAACTTTAAGGTGTGTGGTCTTCAACAAGCCAGCATGTTAAAGTCCACATATCTTAAAGGTTGAGATGTTCTAAGCATATTTACATAGAAAAGAGGTATATGCACTTCTAAAAAACTTTTGCATAAAATAAATACATTATTTTATCAGCTCAACATGACATCTTGCACCGTCTGATTTATGGTTTTGGAGCTGAAACTAATTTTCCAAAGTCAGTATCTTGGAAATTAACAGGGAGATAGAAAGAGCATGACAAAGAACTTTTTCCTCAAATGCTGTGCACTCAGCATCTTTATGAATTTAGAAACCATTGCTGCCATCAGGCATAGTTGATATTAGCAATACCTTTCCTACAATAGTGGAAATAATTAAATCTAATAGGGTTTTGGGCAGCTGCTTAAGGGGCAGACTTAAAGCTGAATATGTATTAAATGAAAAGCAAAGCTTGTTTTTGTTTTAACATTTGGTACACATACACACACATGAACGCACCAGTATCCATTTGATATGGGATACTTTTGTTTGAAATGCTCCACTTCTGATTCATACTATATAAATGCAGATTCCAATACATTCAAGTTGTTAGGTGGTGCTGGATGCAACAAATATAATCAGAATCAGAAGAATATTTACAGATGCATTACAGCAGGAAATATTCCTAATTTTACACACAGGAATTTCCTGGATTCAATATGTCATTTGTTCCTGGCAAACTCTATCCTTTGTCTGCATATACTTCATGTTTTCTGCAAGCAGTGAATGTTATCTTACATAACCGGGAGATATATTTGTGCCAAATTTATATATTCTGGACAATAACTACTAATTAAACATCCAATCTATCTTACCAAACACACACTTATGCACATGGTATGCTTAGATATTTAGATATGCGCCTTGGCTTTTTTTTTGTAGGGGAAAGATTAAAGAGATGTATTTCCAAGCAGTTTCAAACATTTTAAAATTCTAGATTTTCTTACAAATAAGTAAGGATTAGTTTCTGAACCCCCTTAACATGGATTATAAAATAGAATACAAAAGGTAACATTTCAGAGTTCTTTCTTTAGTTTCAATTGTAGGTGATATAAAAAAGTTCTGATGATGTTCCTTGAAACCAATGGTTGCAAGGCATATCTCATCAAACCATAATGTGGTTAGAAGCTGGCTTAGCATGTTCTCTGAACCAGGCAAACTGTTTTATAACACCATCACCTATACCAGTGATGGCTAACCTTTTCCGGACCAAATGCCCAATGCGCGTGCGAGCACCCCAAAGATGCAATGCATGCGTGGCCCCCCCACATGCACTCCGTCTCCCGCATGCATCCACCCTTCATGCATGCACGGCAGATCCAAAGACCAGCTGGCCGGCAGGAGGCAAGCACGCAGGCGTGGCGGAGCTGAGCTGGGGTGATGACTCGCGTGCCCACAGAGGGGGCTCTGCATGCCACCTCTGGCACGCGTGCCATAGGTTTGCCACAATGGACCTATACCATAGTGTGTTGGATGAACCCAATTAATTAAAGCTTAGTGTACAAATCATGTTAAAACAAATCATGCTTAGCTGAATGTGCAAACCTCAACTCTTAGTTCTTTTATTCAATCTCAGTTCTAGACTGAAACTCCCAGCTGCTGTTATATAGTACTAGTTCCAAGTAAGAAGTTAAAGCATTATCAATCAGTCAACAATGACTTTTAACTAAAAGAATTTTGCATCAGTTGTTCCATCAGATTATACTAAATCTACACAGAATAATTATTGAATCAACTAGCACTGACCAAGGAAAACAAGTATGGACAACTATTATTATTTGGCTATTCGGAAGATTAGTGCAGTCCACTGAAGCAAAATTACAGAAGGATTGCTGAGAGAATTAATATTATAATAAAACAAAGCTTGTTTTTCATAAATACTTTTCACTGAATTTTGAAAGACTGCATTTTCAACGAAAAAGGAAGGAAGCTGAATGTTTATTTTTCTTTAACTGTTCTTTTCTACGGTAGATTACCTAAACATTTAATAGTGGAGAATAGATCTCCTTGCCTTCTGAAACATACCCCTGTTTCCCCCAAAATAAGACATCCCCTGATAATAAGCCCAATCGGGCTTTTGAGTGCATGGCAATAAGGCCAAGCGCTTATTTCAGGGTTCAGAAAAATATAAGACAGGGTCTTATTTTCGGGGAAACACAGTAGTGATTTTAGATGTTAGGATCAAATTAAAACACATTTTAAAGAATATCTCAGGCAACTTTTGCATTAATTATCTTATAGAAAGCAAGCATGGGTATCTTTCATATTATGAATAAATTTATTCTGATATGCAAAATTAAAAAGTGAGCGATCTGGATTCAGTATTGTTGATGAAACCAGGTCTATATCAGAGGTGGGTTTCAGCAGGTTCTGACCAGTTCTGGAGAACTGGTAGTGGAAATTTTGAGTAGTTCGGAGAACCGGTAAATACCACCTCCGACTGGCCCCTCCCCCATCTATTCTCTGCTTCCCAAGTCCCAGCTGATCGGGAGGAAATGGAGATTTTGCAGTATCCTTCCCCTGGAGTGGGGTGGGAATGGAGATTTTGCAGTATCCTTCCCCTGCCATGCCCACCAAGGCCCGCCATGCCATGCCACACCCACCAAGCCACGCCCACAGAACCGATAGTAAAAAAAATTGAATCCCACCACTGGTCTATATGCATGTAAGCCAAATCAAATAAAGATGACTGTAGATCACTCTATTTGAAATCTAGATGTATAGTTTTACATTGCAGGGAAAGCAGCTGCATGCAAAGACTTGATTCCACACCCAATTAATTCCTTTTGAATCAAATCTCTATCCTTTATGGTAGCAGTTCCTCATTCCAAAATGAAATAATCCATAGAGAATAATGCTGTTAAATTATTATGCCTATATATAATGTCCAGTATTGGAAGGAGGGCATTTTACTTAACAACAGTTATTGAGCTCCTCAAGTACTTGTTGTGCTATAATATTCAAATCTTGGTGGAAAAATATTCTAAATAGGTTTGAACTTATAGGACTCTTCTTAAGGTAATTATTGATTAACAAATTGCATGCTTTATTGTAAGAGGGTCAACACCCAACAATCAAGTTTTAAATATTACATCTACCGGTAGTACAATAAATTCTACTATCATTAATTGTGGTATCTGTTCTATCATCAACTATTTCTAATATAAGAAAATACTATAACCTCATCATCTTTTGTCCTTATTTCTTTAACTAAAAAAGCCAAAATATATTATTCCATTCTATATTTGAGAAAAAGATATTCACGTATTACTGCATACCATAATAAACAAAAATTTTCCCATGAAATAAAATATTATAAATATATTAAAAACAGATTCCAAAATAGATTATAGGATTCTTTTTCTTAAACATTATCATGACAGAAAATGATTCAAATTGTACAGGCAGACCTCGACTTAGAACAGTTTGTTTAGTGACAGTTTGAAGTTACAATGGCACTGAAAAAAGTGACTTATGATTATTTTTCACACTTAAGATCATTGTGGCATCCCCATAGTCACATGATCAAAATTCAGACACTTGCAGTGTCCTGGGGTCATGTGATCACCTTTTGCCACCTTCTGACAAGCACAGTCAATGTTGAAACCAAATTCACTTAACAACCGTGTTATTAACAATTGAAGTAATTCACTTAACAACAGTGGCAAGAAAGGTTGTAAAATGGGGCAAACTTCACTTAACAAATGTCTCACTTAGCAACAGAAATTTTGGGCGTAATTGTGGTGGGGAGTTGAGGACTACCTGAACTCCTTTCTTTGTGCTATAATTTTCTAAGATTTTTACTACGGACTCTGGTTGCTTTCTCATAGTCCTTTTGCAATCAGTTTATTTTCAGATGACTTTATTGTTCATTCAGTTTTGCCCTTCAATAATTGAATTTCAGAAAAATAAAATGCTTAAGGCAATAACAATCAATGCACCCCAAAGCAATCCTATGCAAGGCATTTAAAGGTATGAATTTCCAGATGAGAAACTATTACAAATACCAAGGATTTTAGAACAAAACAGTTACCTATATAAATAACCAGCATAAAGAGATTGTAGTTGGCTTAAACTATATGGTTTTTCTACAAAAGCCTAATATATGTATGTATGTATGTATGTATGTATGTATGTATGTATGTATGTATATGCATATGTATATAAGTAGATCACTTTTCTCCACCCTGATACCCTCCAAATGGGAAAGCATGATTCTCATCATCTGTATCAGCACAACCATTGGTCACATTGTCTGGGGATAATGGAAGCTGCAGTACAATACCCCTCAAGGTCACCAGTTAGGGGAAGGTTGACAAAGCTTACAAATTCTTTCAGAAAGTGCACTCAATGAGTAAAAATTAACAGATCCTAACTAGTCTTGAATTCTATTGAAATAGACTTCAATCAGCAGCCCCATCTAATAGACTAAGTTAATTATTTTTCAGATATACTATAAATACTCAATACACAATTTTATAAAACCTACTATTTACACCTAAGATAGATTCATTGTTACATTTAGAAAAGCAAAACATAAGGCTCTTTCTAAACTCATTATGTTGATAGGTATAGAAATACTATATTGATGTGTAAACAAGATATCTAAAGTAAGTTGATATAGCATTGCAAATATTTTATTTTAGTAGGTTCCAAATATGAAGATTTATTACTTGTTTATAAACTTGCAAAAATTCCTTGGAAAATTTCACTAAAAGTTCTAATCTAGCTTCTTTCAAATTCCATCATAATACCTGTTATGCATAAGCATTTTTTTATAATTAGTCACCATGTACATTTGAACCTCATATTATTACATATCAGACATATTACTCATCTAAAGAAACAGCATGATTAGAATTAGTGGGACTCCACCCATGAAAATTGCAAATGAATCTTCCCCTACGACTATCATATCAGCAAGAACATAACATAAATCATAGACATGAACAGAAAGGAGTATTCTGTTAGTGATGAACGGCCTTGTATTATTTCTGGACCATTTATAAAATCTAAAACTTACAAAAAGTAAAACCATCAGAGATGGAAATAAACAACTCTTTCCTCTATTTTTTAAATTATATTCCAAATCATATTTTCAAACCTATAAAAAATTAGGTCAGGAATTGCTGTCAAAAATTAAGCATCCATGTGACCTGAGATGTAATATATCTAAATGTAACCAAGGCTACAATCTTCAATGGAAATTACTTTTGTTGAATTCAATATGGCTTACTTCTAACCAAGTAGGCAAAGTGTTTAATCCTTGGCGTAGATAAGCTTCTGCCTTAGTGTATTTTTGTTCTCCGATGTTGTGCCATGCATAAAACACCCAGACACAAACTGAGCAGTGTGACATATGCAATACAGATAGTCCTCAACTTATGACCACAACTGACCCCAAAATTTCTATTGCTGAGATATTTGTTAAGTGAATTTTGTCCCATTTTATGACCTTTCTTGCCACAATTGTTAAATGAATTACTGCAGTTGTTAAGTTAGCAACATGGTTGTTAAATGAATCTGGCTTCCCCATTGACTTTGCTTGTTAGAAAAGTCACAAAAGATAATTGCATGACCCCAGAAGACTGCATCCATCATAAATATAAGTTAGCTGTCAAGCAGCTGAATTTTGATCACATGACCATGGAGTTGCTGCAACAGTCGTAAGTGTGGAAAATTGCGGTAAGTCACTTTTTTCAGTGCTGTTGTTACTTCGAACGATCACTAAATGAACTGTTCTTAAGTCGAGGACTACCTGTACAATGTAGTGAGACAAGTGCAGATCTGTACATTGGAGAAACAAAACAACCACTTCACAAACACATGGCACAAGATAGGAGAACAAACTCATCAGGACAAAATTCAGCAGTCCATCTGCATTTGAAAGACAAAAGTCATTCTTTTAAAGACAGCAAAATCCACATTCTGGATAGAGAGGACCATTGGTTTGAAAGAGGGGTAAAAGAGGCCATCTATGTTAGAATTGAACAGCCCTCCCTCAACAGAAGGGGAGGAATACGACACCACCAATCTCTTGTCTACAACACAGTCCTTTCAGCAGTTCCAAGATTCCACACCATTTGCACTCTGATTCAGGTGACCCTGAGGGCACAGATAAATCCCCAAGTGGCCTCAACGAATCTTAGAGAGAGTGCTATTGACCAGATGACTGCAAAGGAATATGATCCTTCCACCCCACTCCCAACCATCCTGTCATAACTAATCTTTCCATCCCTCCCATCATTGAGTCAGAATAGATTTTCTTGGATGAGAAGCCAAACACCTTCTTCCTCAGGAAAAGACAGCCCAGTTGCCTTTTGAAAAAGCACATTTGAGACAACCATGACCTGGATGACTGAGAATCTCCACAGACATTTACCCATTTTGAATTTCTATTTTACATGCAATTTTAATATATTCCGTATACTCTTGAATTGTTTAAAGGGACTACATATTCTAAACTAAGTTCTAATTTCAAAATTAACTTGGATACCATGAGTATTGCCTTAATGGCAATATTTAGTAATGCTAAAAAAAATTATAGGTTAACTTAGGCATAACTAATTTCCAGTACAAAATACACTCTTTTTGTTTTTCCTTTTTGTGTTCCAGAAATCAATGCATACCTGTGGCACCATGCCCATCCACTCAAATACTTAAGTCACACACCTATGCCTCTGGAGATGGATGTTTGAATGCGTAGGAGGCAAATCTCAAGCACAGATGGGTTAGGCTGGCAATATATTCTCTTAAACAAACTATTCCATATATCTGCTCTAATGCTCAGATTATCCAAATGCCTTTGCTTAAAATTCTCATTCAATCTACACAACTAATCTCAAACATATGTTGATTACTATTCTCTGTCCCACTTCCTCACCTGACCACATTGGGATGCTCAAATGTTTCCAGATGCTTCAAGACTGCCACCTCGCGTATAGTGGAAAGCGGCATCCCTTCCTCGCTGGTCTGCACCCGCACCCTCTTCAGTGCTACAAAGCGCCCTCCATTCTTCAAGTCTCGAGCCTTGAACACTTTCCCATAGGCTCCTTCACCAATTTCTGCCACACATTCATATTGCTGGTCAGCTAGGCTCATGTTGTCCTTATCCATGACTTCACAGCTTTCCTTCTTCACAAATTGTTGCCTGATGTTCCAACTGTTGAATCTGTTGACCTGGATTCCAGTTGCCAAAATGCGCTTTCTGCTACTTCAACAAGTATCCAGAACAATTACAGATGGGCCAGTCAACAGGATGTAACATTCAAGAACTGTAGTAATAAACTGTGGTTGCCCTATTGCTTAGCTGGTCAATGGTCTTTGGAATGAATCTCTGTGTAAACCCAATTCAATCTATAAAACCAAAGTGTGTGTGAGAGAGAGAAAGAGAGAGAAAGAGAGAAAGAGAAAGAGAATATATTATTTCTCCATCACAGAATATCTTTTCATTTATTTTTCAACTGTTCATTTACTTAATAAATAATATATCAGCATTAACTTCACTACTTAGTATGCATTATCAGACTACATTGCATTAGCGTTAATATCCCATTCCCTATATTACTAATTTTGACTCCCTTCAAAGAGTGCTCATTTTATTTTCTCAACAAAACTGTCAAGTTGGTCTAAGAGACAATGGTTGGAATTACTTATTACACTAAACCAAGAATAGTTTTGACCAGATATGTTTACATTATCAAGTTGTAACCGGATACACACAATTAAGCCAAACAAATTCCAATGCAACACAACTCATTATATGAATTTCTTCACAGAACAGGTCACAATCTATACATTCTGAATTCTGTAGGTCAAGACTGTCATTACTGAGTTGAGTCTCAAAAATACACTAGTAATCAATCTTTTATAATTGAAGGTTTCTATTTCTATTAGCTAAAATTTCCAAGCCATCTTCAAGGCCAGAGTACAATCCATTGAGATGCCCTTCCGATTTATAGATTCCAACTTCTACAATTTCTCACCAAAGAACTGCTTTTCTGAGAATTTTGTTGTTGCTGAGAATTCTGAGAATCAAGTCCACTTATCTAGAGGGAGTCCAAACTCATCAATAATATAAATGGAGAATTGCTATGGAATTGACAGCAACAGCCGGATAAGCAAAGCTGCAGCCAGGCAAAATAGAAAAAAAATGGGCTTGGATAAAGGCTGAAGACTTTTCAGTTTCCATCTGCACAGTTAGCAATGTGCAAGACAAAGCCAAGATGTAGATGAAATGCATTTTTCATTACTTCTAAAATTAATGATATTTGGATTTTAAAATGCCCTGATTCTTTTATATGTCCAAAGAGACATCTGCTACTTTAGAAAAACAGAGACACACAGATACAGATTCATCCAAAGGGTGATAGAAGATTCTCAAATGTACATCTTAGGGCAAGGTTAATCTCACTAAGCACAATGATGTTGAATGCTTTCAATGTGTAAGATGTGTCCCACTGACATTACCAGGCTTAAAAGTGCTTTCTTCACATCTAGTCAGTACCAGGAAAATAGGTGAATAATAGAGTTAATTTTTAATCAAACCACAAATGTTATAATTTATCAAATCCGAACTCCATAATATTTATAAGTCTAATCTTTTTCTAGATAGACATGTAAAAGATCCAGTATGTGAAGAATTCACAAGACAATGTGGGAATGATTCAACAATGAAAAATCAATGCATGGTTGAGAGAAGTAAGCTTTATATCCATAGTTGTCATCTACAATCAGTGATAAATTATGACTGGCTACAGCAAATTCAACCTTCAAGTAATAAGGAGTGACAAGGGCTACAAAACCTGTTTATATACAGATCACCAGCTTCTCTGTATTATCCCTAATGAGCAACCAAAGCATGACCAAGAATCAAAAACTCTTTTAATTTTGCTGTAAGTAAATGCCAAAAATCAGTAAATTGTGAAAAAAACAGATTCTTTTAACATAACTTCAAGATTATTAAGGTAATTGCTAGTATTTTACAGATAAAAAATGGAAACAAATTCAGTAAACTATAGCAAAGACAATGGGTACTTTCAGATAACAGTAAGCCAGAATTTTTAAACTATACATTTCTTGAAGAAAAAACTATGTCTGCTCAAACAAAGCATTAAATCAAACATATGCTTGAGCATGAACCAGATCTATGTTTCATATGAGTGTTGTGTAGCTGAGTTTATTAAAACAAAATAATTGATTTTGTACTCCAAACTTTAGAATTCCGCTTAGCTACCACAAACATATTTTCTATTATTGCACCTCCTTTTCTCATCCTACTTAATTCTCTGCTTCTACCATTGTGGCTGTGTAAACCAAAAACTTATTTGCAATGTGGGTCACTGTGGACTAAGCACATCTTATTAAAGCATTCATGTTCTTTACAAAGTTTGTACAGATGGTTAAAAATCCTCCCCATATGAAAATACATTTCCTGGGATTAATGGTGAAGAAAAGAATCTGAGCACGCATATGTATTCAAGGAGAAGACTGATCTCAAAATAGCCACACAAGCTTTTTAAAGGGTGTGGATGCTATAATGCCTTAAGAATTTGTGCTTACTATAAATTTTTCATAAAAGCTCTTATTTATCTCACAAATAGTGCTTACTATTTGTGCTTACTATAAATTTTTCATAAAGCTCTATTGTCTGTACCTGTGAATTAATCTCAGAATTTCTAATTAATGAAGACATCTCTTGTTCAATACACTAGAATATGCTAGGTTGGACAAGGCTGGCCTTTTGATGATTGCTATATTTTGGTTATTTTTCTTAAAAGGTCTTTTCCCACTATATTGTCTTTCTTATTTCTCTAATTACCCCAACCATCCTTATTATTTCTGCCATAGCACAGTTTTCCTGTCGTTTTCTATCCTTTTCATAGCTTTCTACTTCTTCCATTGAATTTTTCCTTCCGTCCACGCTTTTTCCTAAGTTTTCCTTCCCTTTTCAACATTAAGGACCTTTTCTAATATTTTGCTCAAGAATTATGAAGGGTTTTTTTTTTCAGGCTTTATATGTTTTTCTACACTGCAATATGAGTTTTTATTCTGGATACTTAGGCTCCTCTGTTTGTCAGAACTCCACTAGTGAAAATTTCTTGAGCAGTTGAAGAGTATGAATAATACTATTCTCTAAATGACTACACAAATTTACTAAGTTAAAGAATGGAGATTATTTTCTGATAAGTATAGAAATGTTGTAGAAGAATCCATGACATCACTACTTATGATTTCTACAATATATGGGAAAACAATATACTGCATGAAAGCTAATAAATTTAGTATGACATATGCCAATCTTAATCAACATATGCTAGCTTTTCACAACCAATGTTCTATAAGCATTTCTGAAGGGATGCATATCTGCATAATTTATTTTGGTACTTAAAAAAAGATCCCTGACAGCTAAGACGTTTGTCTTCTCAAGAAAACTCTTTAATTATCTTTAATTTTTAAATAAATACCTTACAAATAATTCTTGAAAAGGAAAAAGAGCTTACCTTCTTTTTATACCAACCTATATCATTTTTATCTTCTACCAGAATAACTGATTCATATAATTATCACTCGGTTAAGTATTAAGGGTCCTTATTAGAGTCTACAATTACCTCTCTCAGAACTATGATTAAAAGGATGTTTGGAAATATTAATGTTAAATAAGCTAAGAATTGTACTGATACTGTTTTGAAATCGTAACTTCCAGGTCTGTTGGGGTACAATGGAGGTGGTCTTTGGAGAAGAAAAATAATTTCAAAACAACATGAACTTGTAAATATATACTACAAATAAGCAAACATGAAGTAAATTTAAGATAGAAAAATTTACCTCAGAAATACACAGCATTCCTATAGCTAGTAGCAACAGACTATAGTTCACTGAAGAAAGAAGATGCAAGCCAAGAACAATAGTGGGCAGGTAATGTCACATAAAATAAGCAAAGCTCCATCTAGCATGATTCCCACATTTGCAGAATTTTCTAAACTTTGTGTTTCTTATTTATAAAATGGCAAGAAATCTTACCACTTTCAGCAGTGCTATCAGAAAAAAATGGTTTCCCTTCTGTATTTACTGGCAAAAAGCAGGTAAAAGATAAAGGTTTTCCCTGCCTAGTCTAGGGAGCAGAGGTTCGTTTCCTATCTGAGGGAGCCAGTGTTGCCCGAAGACATTTCTGTGGTCATGTGGCTAGCATGACTATATGTTGAGGTGCACAGAACACTGTTACCATCCCACTGAAATGGTACCTATTTATCGACTTGCATTTACATGCTTTCGAACTGTTAGGTGGGCAGGAGCTGGGTCACGGAGTTCACCTGGTCAGACGGTACTCAGGCTGTCAGAATTTCAGTTGAAAATATCAGCTTCTTTAACCTTTGAGCCATCGTGCCCTTCTCTTCAGCAGGTAACATGATGCAACTTATTTTTGAGTATATACCTACAGTAGTGTATGTGTCAATGAACTTGAAGAGAGTCATATGTATAAAATAGTATTCTATGTATATTGGATCAGTAAAAGCCCTGTATCTTCTCTTAATAAATCTGCAGCAACCTTTTGTTCATTTTTTATAGTATGCAGCAGTCTTTCATGATCCAATAGTTATTGATTCATTATAGTATTGCAAAAAGTTTCAAAATAAGGAACTGCAAAATACCTTAAGAACTGGAAAAATGATACAAATGCACTCAAGAAAATAAGAAATAAACAAACTATGAGCTATCAAGCATAATAGTTGCCAGTTGGCAATTCACACATTTTCATCTTGCAATCACTTTGATTTGTGGTAAGGATAACTATTATCTCCAGAAAAAAAGCTACATCATGTCTTTGCACTATTTTATAGTATGATATGATGGTAGTCTCAACTTCTGATAGTGTTATGCCCAATGTTGAAACAATTCATTGGCAAGAAAGACAATGGCTTGAGTAATACATGAAATACCACACATAAAAGGCAACTATAAAGTTTTTTCTGCTCACACACTAAAGAAACTATGAATAAAAAACCTCTAAGTAAGAAACCTGGTTACAACTAAAATATCTGCAAATGGTTCAGAAGATATTTACTGTAATGTTGGCCATAGTGTTTCATGGTTGATATAATGTGTTTTATCTGGGGCTGCCCTAACAGTTAGCTGCATAAACCATAACTGGCGTCAATTTGTTTCTGGACATAATTCAAGATGCTAGTCTGTACCTACACATTCCTAAATGAATTGGGGGCCATATCTGAAAGATCATCTCCCCCAAAGTGAACCTGCTTAAAGATCAGTTTCAAGAAGTTCTATATTCCCTATCACTAGAAAGTTCACATTGATAGAAACACAATATAGGGATTTTCTGTGAAAGCAATTGTAAACTGACACATTTTCTTTCCTAGGTTCCAGAGTAGCCTTCATTTACTTTTGGGAAGGTTATTCAAAAATATTTTGCTTCACTTGTCTTTCAAATGGTTTTAAATGTTTTGGGGTTTCTTCCCTTAAATTTGCTATCTGTGATGCTTTAGAATGTAAAAATTGGTGGGTAAGGGAAAAATCCCAAATAAGGAACTCAGATATAATTTTATAAAGACTTTCCTTGCTATTGCCAGCAAAGTGTCTAGGTGTTAGTGCCTGAAGATTTTGTGTTTCAATTAAGATGCTTTCTCAACAAAGTTGTTCAGGAAAAGTAATACTCTTACTTTCTCCGCTACATAATTCTTAATTATGTATAATATCCATAAATATACTAAATCAAAGGATGTATGAAATTTGAATCCCACTAACAATAGTGGAATTGGGAAGAAATAAAGTCCATAACTGTCCAAAATAGCATTTTTTTCTGCGCCAGATATAAACATTCAGAATTTTCACAAAGTTCTAACGCTGGCTTGTTAACAAATAAGCATTTGTTTTAAACCAATTCTCAATTTACATACAATAAAAAAAATCTAGAGTTGCACTGCATTCTGGTTTCTATTTCTGTCTGTTACACAGAAGAACACGAAAGATGGCAATCAAATGTGCTTTTCCAAAAGGTAACAGGGCAAGAAAGTCCAGTTGCCTTTTGGAAAAGCACCTTTGGGACAGCCATGACCTGGATGATTAAGAATCTCCATAGACAATGACAGAGAGCAGCATTTGAACCCCTCACTTTATATAAAATCCATCCAACTTGTGCATGATACAAAATCACATCTCAGTTCAGCCACTTCACATTTTCCAAATATATTGGATTACAGGATCCATCATTTCCAGTCAACACATGTAAAGGTACAGATAAAAGGCAACTTTATCATTTTATATGAACACTATTTCACTTCTTAAAGTCAACCAGACAACAATTATAGGTTGGATTTTTATTTTAAAAAAAAAAGTTAACCTGAGGAGGGCAAGAAGGCAAATAAGTGTAATTTTTCCTTCCTCAGTTTCAATTTCAACAAAAACCAGATCACCCACAACTGATAATTTTCTTCAAAATCCAGAAATAATAGCTAACTATGCAATAAATGTGATACTTACTTTACCTGTTTAATATGATGATTTATTTTCACTATTTAAAACATAAATTTGAGTTCCACTTCTCATTTTCACAATTTCTCTTACTCAAAGTTAGCAATTCTGTCCTGGTACCAAACAGGAGAAAGCTAATCTACAAAGAGCAGCAGTGATTCTCTGTGGCTTTTGGCAGGCTTTGTTGCCAGTCCTAACTGGACAAACCAGAAATTAAAGATGGGAACTTTAGCATGCCTAAAGGAATTTGGAGTACAAATTCTGCAGATTGTACTGCTAAATCAGAGGGCCCCAAAGTGGGAAAAGCAGCTATGAAGCTCAAGGATAGTTTTTGGAATGAGGGGGCAAGCACTGTTACATGCCAAAAAGCTGTTATCCTTTTGGCCATAACATTATTATTACTTTTATAAAATATATTTTGATCCCACCTTTCTCCCACCATAAAATTCAAAGTTGCTTCTGTAGGTGTTTCAGAAGATGTCCCCAAACCCAAGTAACTAGCCCAATATAATTTCTACAAGGCTACTCTATTATTAAAATCTGCTTGAAAAGAAACCTGATAATTCTACAACATGGACCCTCCTCTGTTAGAAATGAAAGACAACCACCCAAAGTTAACTACAAGTTGCAACTGCAGGAAAAGAACATTCCAAGCACCCCCCACGAAATAGACCCTTCCCTAAGGTAAAGGTTCAGTAGCCAATAGAAAATAAGAATGACCAACGAGACGGAGGACGCGCCGAGTGCCTCTGGGATGGAAGTCGCCCCCCACTGTCCAGGCGGCCTCTGATGTGCGAGGTTGGAAGATGGGAATCTGGGGCGGCTCCATGTGGGAGGTCTTCAAGGGGCGGGGGCTCAGGCAACACCGTTTTCGACTGTCGGAGGCGGCCACGCATGCAGCGCGGGGATGATTGTATGATGCGGGAGCTCCATGCGGAGCGCTCGTGGCTGCTGGCAATTATCGTTTCAATAAAAATACACATCCTGGGGGGCGAAAAGGGGGGTTGTCAAGGGTTAGGATTAAAATTAAGTTAATTAAAATTAAAAGGGGCGTGCATAAGCGCACCACTGTGCCTACCGTCCCTGTCCTATTGTCCTCTTATCGGTACTTTTTAAACTTATGTTTATACAAACAACTACTATCCTGTACATGTTTGACAAAATAAATAAATAAAAATAAATAAAATATCCACTCCAATAAATTACTTTCAACTGTTTCCCATGCAGAAGTTACGTGAAGAAATCATGCATCAACTTGATGCACTACATGTGCTACTAGACTGTCGGCAGCAGCACAGCTAGGACGGATGAACCCCTTCCCTTTTCTCTTAATAATCCTTCTGCAGCCTCCTAAAATAGAATATAAATTAAGTAAGTGTTTTGCGCAGCAACACTTCCCCACCAATTTCTTACTTTGGCCACAGCTAAGACGGCTCAAGCATGTCCATGAAAATCCCACGCGGACACGGAACGAGGTTCTCTGTAGAAGCTGCGGCGATCGCACAAGGACCACCCCAAAGCGCTCCCCTATGCAGCATGCAAGTAACGATGAGAGAAGGGGGGGGGGGAACTAGAACAATACTTTTCAGTCTCCCCCCCCCCTTTTTTTTTTTGTTATCTCGAAAGCCCCATTCCAGTCACCCACCTCTGGAAATTAATGAAGCATTAAGTTACTGATCTGTTAAGAGCACATGGGCACTTTCAGAAGTACCTGGAATTGCTCAGGCGCAGCTTCGGCTCTTCTGAGGAAGTTACCACTTAAGTGGTCTCCAGCAAGACAGGAGTTAAAAATAGTTTTTAAAAAGAGAGAGAAAAAGATGAAAAGCAAAGACCTGGTGAGGCAGGAAAAACAATGGAGAGCGTCTTTTCTAATTTTTTTTCCTTTAAAAAAAATTCCGCTTCCCGTGAAAATGAGGAGACGCAGCAGAATCGATCCGGATTCAAAGCGTTCACATGGTGACAGGGGACGGTGAGCTTCCACGAGCGGAGCCCAGCAGCCGCGACTGGGGCCACACAGGTAGTGGCAGCAGCAATTCCGAAGCTCTACCGCTGCCCCGCATTCGCATCTTCCTGCCAGCCGGGAGGGCAGACTACACCTTAAAGCGCTGAGGATCCCCTCCCCCTCTTTGGGGAAAGAGTGAAAGAGGCGCTGCTAAATTTTCTGGGGCTGATCAAAGCCTTGCAACGAGCAGTCTCCCGAATGCAAGGCTCCGCGTTAGCTCTGCACGCCGCCGCCTCTCCACGCAGTCCCAGTTTCTCTCTCTCTCTCTCTCTCTCTCTCTCTCTCTCTCTCTCTCTCTCTCTCTCTCTCCTCGGTTCCTGAGCTCGGTTTGAGACCAGCAGCAGGAGCAAAAGAGTTTCCCCCCACCTCGCCTCTACTTTTTTCTCCCCTTGGTTTCCCACGCTGGCTGAATGTGATTTGACCCCGTTTCAAAAAAGTTTGACATAGTGCTTCAACATTTCCGCATTCCACCCAGACTACAAAGGCAGCGGCCGCCTTCTTCTCTTTTCTGTCTCTGCTCTCTGTCTTCACACTCAATGAAATCCTTCATGAGCTCCCTGCCAAAAGCAGCCGCATACCGCAAGGGTCGCATCGGCGAGCACAGCGCAAGGAACAGGCGCCCGGAGGCCGGAGGAGCAACGCAGGGTGCAAGGCGAGGCGAGGCGCGGGAAGGACAACCCAACGTGGGGAGGAGCGCCGGCTGCATCACAGCGCTCTCCTGGGAGGCTTCCGTGCTCGGCGCTGTATAAATCTCAAGGAAAAACTGTAATGATGGGAACGAACGTCTTGGTCATGACGCCTATGAATAAGAATAATATAGTCGCGGAACAGCTTTAATCCGACTATCCTGTGCAAATCTCATCCCGCGATGGATAGCTTTAGGCAAGAGTATTTTCAGTCCTTTCATCCGCATTAGATTTAGGAATGGTATTTAATTTGTTTTAACAAAACACATAATCTACCCCACAAATGAGCCTCCAGGGCTCTCTCGCATATTGCAGTTGAGACTGGCTAAATAAAATATCCATGAGGCTCAACATCCATAAATAGCCTCGATCAGCAAAGTTGCTAGGGTGCAGAATGGAGGATAGAAAAGACATAGTAGGGAAACATTTAAAAAGTAATACGCCTTTAAAAAAATTAACATCCTTTATAATATTTGAAACGATACCATATGGCATTAAGCTATACATAATGTAGTGTAGGAGGATAAAATCTTTCGTAGACTATATCCTATAAATCCAATAGAAAACAATTCTACAATTGAAAACTAACTCTCATACTCCTATTGAGATTAAAACCAAATTATATTTCCATACTTAGAATAAACCACATTGGACCCAAGAACTCTCCCCAGAAAGTATTTTACAGTATTATTTTTGCTCTGTTTCTATTCTGCTTTGCAATACTGTATTTACTGATAGGTTGATCATTATCTGTTTAATCTGTTCTAGGAATATTAATGCAAGTAGGGGTATGGTACTATTAATACCATATTGGAGTGTAGCATAGAGCATCCTTAACCTTGGTTTTCCAATAATTTACTTTTTGTGAAATTAAAGTTGATAGTATTAGATCTTTACCCTTTGACCTGGTATTTCACCAGGTAGCAGGTGTCTTGCATTGTTTAGCTTTCTCTTTTTTCTGACATCTTATATATCATTATTTAATTTTCTCCACAATAGGCAATTTTCAAACTGAATGCTGTTCTAGCCCAACTACAATCTGTGTTTTTTTAGTTGTGTACTTTTAAAGCAAATGAAAGTGTGTTTATGCAAGTGCACCCTTGCTCAACTTAAAATCTTATTTAATAATCCTATTTAATAATATTTAATAAAATTCTACTTAATAATAGTAGCCAGAGATCTTTCCACCAAACTACCAACAAAAAGAAATCAATTGTGAGCGTTGGAATGTGTGTTTTCCACACACAAATCTTTCCAACTTGCATTCCAATGAATATATTGTCATCTACTATGTGGCAATATACCTCTATTTCCCATTAACTTCAGTCAGCTTTCCTATGCAGAAGATAAAAAGGTATTAAGGCCTTAAGGGATATATTTTCTGTTTGGTAAATGTAATGCTGATTGAGCAAAACTGAGTGGATGGAAACAAATGTTGAGCATGTAGGAACTGCTAGGAAAAGCATTCCAGAAAAGTTTATGAATGGTGATGGTCCTTTGTGCTCTCTGAGCTTGATTGTTTTCTTGAAGATGTTTCATTCCCAAACTAGGTAACATCACCAGTGCTAGTAGGGAGTGGGGTTTGCTCTCAAGTGGCTTGTCCTGTCAGTTTTGGGGAAACTGGTCTTGGTGGTTCCTTGATTGAGCTGCTATTTACTGTTAGCTTGTTGGTCTGAGTTGGTATACCTTGATTGGGGTACTTTTTTCTTTTTGATTGTTGTTTGCTTCTTGATTGCTTCCTAATGTTTATTATCTGGAGCACACCAGGGTAGTTTATTGAGTAACTTAGTAGCAATATAAGAACTATCATTAATAGATCCCAATGCTTTAAGATGAACATCACCAGAACTAATATCATACTGTAAGCATGAAGACAATTCCTTTGCGGAATATATTGAGGAACTTTTTAAAAATTAGATTATTAAATAATAAATCAAGAGTTCTTATTTCCATCATATTAATGCATTCAAATATAATGCTGTGAGAAACTGTACAGAAACTGTAAGAAGCAGACAAATATCTAAAGATGATACCATTTGCAGCAGTGGTGGGTTGTAAATTATTTTGCCACCGGTTTGCACGCAACGTTTCTGCACATGCGCAGAAATGTCCTGGGTGGGTGGGCGGAGCCTCCCGCCGCCGGCACTACCAGTTCTAAGAACCGGTCCGAACCGGGAGCAACCCACCACTGATTTGTAGCTACATTCAGAAATGGTGGCTTTTCTCAACTGATTCTGAAAGCATCCATACTGAATGCATTTGCTAGTTATTTTAACTCTTAAAAGTGAGGGTAGTACTTTCCTTGCCTTGAGGTCTAATTATTACATATAGACTGTACTCCTGCATAATTATTAACGTAACAATTATTTGTTGTACAAGCCATTATAGCTGTGTTATAGGGATTTAGCCGTAACAGCTTGATTCATATATCATCCTAAGCCAACATATTATAGCTTTTTTGTGTATGTAAACCCTGTTCTTTGGGTCTCCCAGTATAACTACCATAGTTTCAGAGGTGGGTTTCAGCAGGTTCTGACCAGTTCTGGAAAACTGGTAGCGGGAATTTTGAATGGTTCGGAGAACCGGTAAATACCACCTCTGACTGGCCCTGCCCCCATCTATTCTCTTCCTCCCGAGTCCCAGCTGATCGGGAGGAAATGGGGATTTTGCAGTAACCTTCCTCTGGAGTGGGGAGGGAATGGGGATTTTGCAGTATCCTTCCCTTGGAGTGGGGTGGGAATGGAGATTTTACAGTATCCTTCCCCTGCCATGCCCACCAAACCACGCCCACAGAACCGTTAGTAAAAAAAAATTTGAATCCCAGCACTGCGTAGTTTCCTCTCTTACGACTATAGTCCATCAAGCAGAGCAGATTGAGATGAAAGACAACATCAAGAGGCCTGTTGTCGCCAGGGTGGGGGGTTATTATTTTACTAATTCGTTATTTTATTATTTTATTATTTTATTATTTTTATTTATTTTATATGGTTTTTATATCTCTATAAGCTGCCTTGAGTCGCCATGTGCGAGTAGGCAGCAATATAAATTGCTGGCTGGGGAATTCTGGGAGTTGAAGTCCACACATCTTCAAACTGCCAAGGTTGAGAAACACTTTAGCATCTCTCTGAAAGCAATTCCTTTGATTGGGAGTTGTATTCCACAATGTCCAGAGGGTGCCAGTTGATGTAACTCCAGCATTGGAGTGAGGAGCTTGATGAACTAGTTACAGAAAATGATTTTGCATCATTTACCATGCAGAGTACTGATTGTGGGGAAAGGATTCCCCCCCAAAAATCTGTTAACTCCTGCCCTCCAGTTACAAAAATTAAAATTTCACCATACTGGGAGTTGAAGTCCACACATCTTCAAACTGCCAAGGTTGAGAAACACTTTAGCATCTCTCTGAAAGTGAGGGTAGAACTTGGAACAATGCCCTCTCCAATAAACATTTTAATCTGTGGTAATCCAGTCTTTGAATGCTCTTAGCATAAAGTACTGCTTTAACACCTACCCCTTAGAACATGATAGCATTGTAGTTAACTGCTAAGTGGCAGGTGTTCGAATATATCTTGAGAAACTGTTGTATTTTCCTTTTGCAGTTAAAGAGAAACATGTTTAAAATGCCACTTTGTGAATGCAAATGGGGCTTTATTATCATGTTTCCTTTATTATCTCAAATTGTTTTAAAAATATATTTGATAGAACCTTAAATTGGGAGGATTTCACAAGGGAAAGTTGTTCAGAGAGAAAACAGACAAAGCAACAGATGTTCATTATGGTTGTTTCTCATAAAACAGATCTACAGAAAAATGTTGGATATGTTTAAAATGTGTCTGTTTCACATTTATTAACTTTATTGCATCACTGTTATTTTACTTCTTACTACTACTGACAGACATAGACATAAATACAAAATATAATACCATTCTGCCAAAGGAATAATTCTGCAATTATTAGAATATAGCAATAATTACTATTAATAATAAATACTTATATATTTATAATCTAAGAATTCTGGCTCTATGCTGGAAGAACATCAGGGCAGTAATTTCAACTCTTTTTTTCAACAGATGTCTTTTTGGAAAAGAGTAAATGTAACATGGGAATGGGGAAGACATTACCTGATCATAGTCTGTCTACCTGGCATAGTAGGGAGACCTTACATTTCCTATATCGATAGATGAGGAAGAAAGATTGCATGATCAGAATCTGATTGGGAAACATGGTATAATTTTATGTATTGTGTTTAAATTCCCATTAAACGAATATTGCTCACCATATAAAAAAACTGAGTAAATGAAATGAAATGCATATATTAATTAAAATATAAATGCAATTGCTGATATCATAGTAAACTTTTCTTTTTGTCCCTTTGAGTCAGTCTTCCTTTCTCATGACTGCATGGACAGGTCTCTGTGGTTTTCATGGATAAATTTTGGAAGTGGTTTGCCATTGCCTGCTTGCTAGGGCTGAGAGTGACTGTGCCAAGATCACCAGTTCGTTTCATCCCTAAGGTGGGAGTAGAATTCCGGATATCCTGGTTTCTAGCCTGATGCCTTAACTACTACTGGTATACAAATCTGGTTCTCTAGTAAATAGCAATAGAACGTAGACTTATATACCATTTCAGTGCTTTGAAGCCCTCTCTAAGCGGTTTACAGAGTCAGCATATTGCCCCCAACAATCTGGGTCCTCATTTTACTGATCTTGGAAGGCTGAGTCAACCCTGAGCTGGTCAGGATTGAACTGCCAAATTGCTGGCAGCCAGCAGTCAGTAGAAGTAGCCTTCAATACTGCATTCTAACCACTGTGCCACCACAGCACATCCTGGTATTCAAAGAACTGGCTGTAGAGATGTAATTGGAATGGAATGGAATATGTGGAAGAAAGAATGGCTCATTGTCTGAAACATTTCACATTATGCTTTTTCATTTTTTCATTTCATAGACTTCAGGGGATTATCAGAACTGCAGAAAAAAAACAATTACTGCCAACCTGCCTTCCATTGAAGACCTGTATACTGCACCAGTCAAAAAGAGGGCCGTGAAAATATTTACTGACCCCTCGCATCCTAGACATAAATTGTTTCAACTCCTACCCTCAAAATGATGCTATAGATCACTGCACTCCAAGATAACTAGACACAAGAACAGCTTTTTTTCCCGACTGCCATCACTCTGCTAAACAAATAATTCCCTCACCACTGTCAAATTATTCACTAAGGCTGCATTACTATTACTATTAGTCTTCTCATCGTTCCTATCACCCATCTCCTCTCACTTATGACTGTATGACTGTATCCTTACGATTTATATTAATATTTCCTGATTGCTTATTTGTACCCTATGACAATCGTTAAGTGTTGTACCTCATGATTCTTGACAAATGTATCTTTTCTTTTATGTACACTGAGAGTATATGCACCAAAGATAAATTCCTTGTGTGTTCAATCACACTTGGCCAATAAAGAATTCTATTCTGTTCTATTCTATTCTATTCTATTCTATTCTATTCTATTCTATTCTATTCTATTCTATTCTATTCTATGGTGTTTACTTTTGATATTGATTTATTATCTTACTATACTCTGTAAGTTCTGGTCCAGTGTTCTTCCAATTTAGAAATAGATATGTACCAGTCTGCAAAAGCAGATTCTACTATTGAAGTAGATGGCATGTTTGATAAAACTTTGTGATTGGAATCAATTGCTCAAAAGAAGTGATGGGCTCTGTTTCACCTCATGTAAGTTATACAGCCACCAATCAAAGATGCTTAGATTTGTCTACACTTAGCAGGTGATTGGGATTGATGGTCACATGTCCACTTCCAATTCTACATGGTTCAATTAATTCAGATTTTAGATATTCTTCCAATGTAATCACCCTGTGAACTTGTTTATTCACAGTCTGGGCTGTCTAGCTAGTCTCAATCCGTTATTCCAATGTGTCAGAAAGGATGCTTTTGAAAGAGGCCTTGATAATAGGTATTAGTATCATACAGACAAAGTTCAAATCCCCATTTGGTCACACAAAATGATCTGGATAGTATGTACATACTTTTATTTATAGGAAAAATATGAGAATACTGTAATATTTATAGATAAACCCTACAATTAATATATTCAGAAATATCAGCTTCACATTAATAGAGGTCAGTGCAGTTGTAAAGCTCGCTCTTGACCCTACAGTAGTTCAAGCCTTTTCTGGAGATCAATACTGCCCAGTTATATTCACAAGGCAAAGCAATTCTAAGTTCTATTTTGGCCACATGATAATCCAATCTATCTTTCCAACCTGCAAGACAACTTTTGTCTACATCTGAATTGTCAAATGACAACAAAGACATCTTCAGAGTTGGTTTCCAGACTGCTTGTTTCCTGCTGTGAGAAACTGAAATACATGCTGTCAATCTAGTGGGGGGATTCCAAATACAATGATTGCTTGAAGAGACATTGATTTACAAAAATAAGGCAGCTACCTCTTACTTGAGAAAACCATGAAATAGACACTGAAAGGGAGGTTTTTTTCTCATCAGTAGCTCCTTTCTCTTGACCCCATTGCCTTAATAAGAACTAAAAAGAAAGAAAAGTGCTTATAATTTAAATGGATGACTTGCTTTTCCCTGGCATTATTGTCAATACCTACACTTCTGTTTTTTGTAATATGTTCAGTCTGGGTTCAGTCTGAATATTCCTGTACACTTGGGGGGAGAAAGTTCAGGAAAAGTAAGATACAGCTGATAAAACATACATGGTAAGTTTCTCCCAGTTCAGGTTCTGTTCTTCAGGGGATTTAAAATAACATTACCATCCATCTTAATTAATCATTGCTTTACTATTTGAATAATTGGGAGCTATAGGAATGACATCCTACAAAGCTAATGATTTATTTTTTGCACCACAATCAATCTTCCAATTGTAGCCAAATAACAGATATTCAACTCTGACCCACAAAAGTACATTTAGAATTCTTGTGTGTTAAGTTATGTTTGCCCAAATCAGTTCACCTTCAGCAATTACTTTGCCAGGCCAGCAACAAAGGAGATGCTGATTCCCATCATGGACCTATAGTTTAATGAGCCAGTTTTGCAAAGGCTGATAAGATTTCTCAGCAAAAGAAATTCTATCACAGTGGATATTAGTTTGACATTTCCCAATTTTATTATTAAATATTATTTAATGAACTATTATTATTATTATTATTATTATTATTATTATTATTATTATTATTATTATTATTATTATTATTATTATTATTATTATTATTACTACTACTACTATTACTATTACTATTATATGATACAACCTTTGCTAATTAGATTACATTTAGATGTGGGAAAACTTGGAATGTTTATCCCCCATTAATACTTCAGACTATTTACCTGTAAGAGGAAATAGAAATCAGCACAATATACTCAACTTCAATTTGCTAAAGTAAATATAATAAATGTAACTCCCAAAGCTAGCAGGTGCACTATTTCAGAACTCATTTCAACTTACTGTTAGAAAAACATGCTTTCTTTTTTTCCCCTTTTAATTAATTACTGTTTAGAACACAACATCTTTTGTTCATTTTCTTGGCTTAGTTTTCCTTAATCATTTGTTCAAAGAACACTTAAATCCATGTATGTGTTACATCTGCAGAGTTGTATTTGCTGTCCTCTTATCTTTACAGTTTCATTATATTTTCAGCTACTTTTCTGTAACTACATCAGGACTGGTTAGTAATAGAATCTCTAAAACTTAAGTGTTTTCCCTACAGCAAAGGATCCATTTTCAGCAGCTGCTGGTTTAATAATACGTTATATTATTGTTACGTTGAGAGCATTTTTCCATTCACTATATAAATCACTTTTCTTTTGAGGCTCCGATGACTTTTTAAAACGGCAATGGGATTTTCTGAACCATTGAAAGTACTCTATACAAAAATGATTAAGCCAGGTGTGGCCAACACCCTAATGATGTTCTGAAAATCCTTGAGAACCTGGCCATTCTCTCAAATCTTGGGGTAGGTATTTCCTAAGTATGGTTGACTGATTTTTGTTGGGTCTCCATTCTCTTATGGAGACCTTTGATTTCTCACAATTTATTCTTGCTTTTAATGTGATGGTTGCTCAGAGTCCCTTGAATTAGGTAGTCTTTACATTAAATAAATGAAGTATATGATCAAATGATTCATGGGGTAAATTTTGCTACTTTGGAAGCATGTAAACATTCAATGTACAGTGTACAAAATTCTTAGCACTTACACACATTCTTAATCTAGTTAGCCTTTAACCCAGTTAACCCTTTATTAATGATTGTGACAACATAAAATTCAGCCATGCTAACTGGGTCAAAAGTTACTATTCTGGAAATACAGCATTGTCACACATTTTTTTAGGTGGCGTCTCTTATCCTATGAGCCTTTGGTCTGGGACAGCACTGACTAGATCTATGACATCGCTATCCCTTTCTCCATTAGTCAATCAGCAGGAGGCAGGATTTTGCCATTTTAGTCAATTGGTGTTTTGAAGGTCTTTTCTGTACTGCCAAGGCTGAGCAGCGAGTTCTTACATACTTCGGTTATTTATTTATTTGATTTTTATTTTGCTTTTATTATTTTTATAAATCTGTAAAATGGGTTGTTATAGATTAGTGTTGGCAGACCTTTTCAGCACCAAGTGCTGAAACCAGAACACGTGCGCATGCCGGAAACAGGAAGAGCAGCATGCGTGCTGGCCAGCTGGTCTTCGCCCATGTGGGAGCGCTGGAAATGGCAAGAGCAGCTGCCTGGTGCGCACGCTGGCCAGCTTTTCTTCCGGATTCCAGCACTCCCGTGCACATGAAGACCAGCTGGCCAGAACCCAGAAGAGCAGCTGATGATGGCACGCGTGCCCAGAGAGAGGGTTCTGCATGCCACCTCTGGCACGCATGCCATAGGTTCGCCATCACAGTTATAGATTGTTCCAGCCATAATAACTATAGAAATCCAATGTACCCAATATAGCATGTATTCAATTAATTAAACAATATATTAAAATATTGCTCAAAATACTTGAGGCAACAATTCATCTAAATACATTCTCCTTCAACATATCAGGTTTGATGGCAACAAGTGAGTGTCTATAGTTTTTTGAAAACTCAGATGAACTTGGGCAGGCAATTGAATCTCTAAGACAGGGATGTCAAACTTGCGTCGTCATGGCAGCATCATGTGATGTATCAGGACTCCCCCCCCCTTCGCTAAACTGGGCATGGGCATGGCCAGCATGTGACGCATCTGGCCCGCAGGCGCAGGTTTGACAGCCCTGCTCTAAGAGAATGCTTTTTCTGAGACTATTAGGCAGCAGTTGGGAAGGCCATTCTCTTAAGATGACACTGCCAAAGAGAAGGGAGCAGAAACAAGACTTTCTGATTTTGAGAAACAAACCACTGGGAATAGGTAATCCCAAAGTTACCCAGGTTGTATGCCACAAAAGTGTTTTAAAGATAATAAGTAGAATATTTAAACATACTTAGAAGCAAACTGATAAATCAATGAGCTTTTGACAGTGATGCTGCATGGGTGAAATACATTTCCTAAATGTCTGAACATCTGCCTACTAGACCAATTGAACTTTCAGTGTAGTTGTCAAGGACAGTTCTGTGTCAAACACATTGCAACAATCTAAACAAAGGAAACAAGAGGGGCAGGCAGCACCATCCTCCCATTCAAAAAGAATTCATTATTGCTCAAACCTCCAAGGATTAAAAATCCGGATTTAACAATCAAAGACCCACTTCCTGGACAGGGCATTTACATGTGATTCTTTCAAACATTTTATTATTTTGAAGGCATCCTGAACAGCTTATTTTGTTTGAGAATACTTAGGCAAACAGATCCGCTGATTGATTTTAAGAGTTCCCACAACATTATTGCCTGGCTAGAGTTAATTTAATCCAGTGCATGGCTCTTGGAGGTAAATATAATTCTGTGGGAGTCCTGGCTTTTAGTGTTCCTCAACACACTAATCTTTGGGATATCTTAAGGTTAACATATTTTGAAAATAATGTTTCGACCATTCTACTTAAGACCCCTAATAGAAGATCACATGATTGATGGAAAGAAAAAAGACGCTTGAACTGGCTAATTTGAAATTTGATGTCCTAGAAGGTTTTGTTTTACCCGCAAATTTAATCCAGTTTTGCCAAAAGGAGTTGTTTTCCCAACAGGGGAAAGGCTTATTTTAACTTTCCACCTAGCTCTTGAGTTTCAGGCCTGTAAAGAAAGGGATAGCTGGAGAGGTCTGCAGTAGTTTCTTTTGTTCCTGAGTACAAAAGAACAAGGGTAAAATAAGGAAAGTTTTGTCAATTTCCATCTTCATCACCGGTGGAGCTCTGAAGGGTGATTTTTATTCCTCGTTTTCACCACTTCAAGTTGGCAGAAGCGAAGACAAGCATGGATCACCTTCAAACTGTTCCAGAGAATTGGAAATTTGCTCTGTTAGTTGTCATATGAAAACCAGTTATATCGCTAGCAAATGGGAAGGAATCACATTTACCACTGTGCTGGGATTCACCTGCTAGTTTCTGCAAATCAGATTTCAACCAAAGATGCAAAACAAATCAAATTATTCTGAGGATTCTCCAAAACATAGAGCATTTCATAATTTTGATAAGGCTTATTCCTGGCAAATCTGCTATTAATGGTTCAATAAATTACTTTCACTTTTTTTAAAGGTCTGAGGTTGGAAACACTGATGCAGTTAGCAATGTGGTCCAAAACAAATATAATAGTTGGTTTATTTTTTTAAACAGATCCAAAATTAATTAATGGTTCTATTGAATTATTGAATTGAATTATTGAATTATTAATATGCTTTTTATTGTTGAGAAATGGAAGAAAACATTGTTTCAGGAGTAGTGTATATTTCTTAATTTGTGTATTTCTTACACAAATTATGTAGAATTTGTGTAGATTGCAATGAAGTGAGAATTGGAACTATGAGTATAATAAATTCCTTTATTTGTCAAATTTATACTATATAGCTAACTTATCTCATAAAATAAGTTACTCTGAGCAATGTACAACAAAACTGCAAAACAGTGGATTAATAAATACCCCAAACCATCATCATCATCATCATCATCATCATCATCATCATCATCATCATCATCATCATCATCATTAAAAACATGAAAAACTATTTTTTTAAAAAAGGATAAAAAGTAGAAATAATGGGCGAAGGGACGTTAATTATAGTGGAGCCAAGAAACGCCAGACTTCATGGTCTTAAAGATAACTTAATGGAAAACGGTCTGTAAGATGTTAAAATGGACTTGTGTTTCAAAGGTTGAGTTTAAATATGGAGGCAATTATATCTGACTGCTCAGGGTGACTTTGTAAAAATAAAAAGTCTTCTAAAAAGGTTTAAAAGAATACAGATAGATGTTCTATGCATGATGTGGATCTGAAAGGCTTTTTTAATCTTTTCCAGATAGGACTTTAATAAATTTGGAGGCCAGCCTTACAACCCATTGTCCAGTTTTAAATAAACCTTTTCTTCAATTATTTTATTTTTGTCAGCAACAGTTAAATATATTGTTACTAAAACATAACTAGTGATTAAGAAATTAGGCACTTGCACAATACAATAAATATTATGAATATTTTATTACCTGGAAGTAAGCAATAGTCTTATAAAGAACAAATACTTATTCCTATTATTTGCAACTGATTCATTCTTAAAAGGCATAGTGTAGTAAATGTTGGCATTAATTTAGCATTCGTCCTGACACAGTTGCTCAAAAATTGGTTGATCATCTAATCCAGTGTTTCCCAACCTTGGCAACTTGAAGATGTCTGGACTTCAACTCCCAGAATTCCCCAGCCAGCGAATGCTGACTGGGGAATTCTGGGAGTTGAAGTCCAGACATCTTCAAGTTGCCAAGGTTGGGAAACACTGATACTAATCCATGTCTTTTTTCACATAACTGTACTCGGATTTTTCTCACAACATGTAATAGCCAGATTCAGTGTACAGTAAGGTGAATGTGTTTCTCAGCCTCAGCAATGTTAAGATGTGTGGGCTTCAGATTCCAGAATTCCTCAGCTAGAGGCTTGTTGAACACAAGATACAGAAATTTCTAGGCAAGGTATGTGGGAGTCCATAGGAACCGGAGGGAGCAGATGCTGAGACCTAGAAGTCAGAAAAAGGAGGGAGGTCATTTATTCATTCATACATTCATTCATTCAAGGTTAAATTGCCTCTTGTCGTTCCCTGAAGGTGTACTTTCTGCAATTGAGTCAGATCGCTTTATCATGTCCATATTTAACAATATGCGAAAGAAAATTTCACTGTATCAATTAGACTATGGGGATCCACTCTAAAAGGAACCAACCCTCCATCTGGAGATTTTGTGACATACAAGTTAGGATCCGCTGAACTGTGATTATAAATATAGCCTGCAAAAAATCTAGAGGGAGGAAGGGTTCAGAGTTTTCTCTTTTTACTAGTCATCCAGAAGTGTATTCTAATAATCTAACTATAGCAGAATGTAGTTCAGGCAGCACTTTTTCTTTGTGGTAGGAATTCTCAAATTGTGTGGTTCCATGGCCTCCTAAAATAATGAATAAATGTAAATAAATACATAAATGAAACTGTGTTTATACAATACAATTTAGATCTGGGTTTCTCAAACTTGGCAAACTTAAGGCATATGAAAATCAACTCCCAGAATTCCTCAGGCTAGGAAATTCTAGGAGGCGAAGTCCACATATCTTAAAGTTGGCAAGTTTGAGAAACATTGATTTACATTAATAAGTAGTACAGATAGTAAAGTGGGGTGGGACGTGTATCATAGAGATAAATGAGGTTCATGAAGGGGACCATGAGCAAAAAAACCAGTGTGACAATCCTTGATTTATGAAACAAGCCCTTGATCTATAACATTCCCCTGAAATGGGCTGGGTTGATGCTAACAGTCACAGCCAACAAGTTTATGCACAGGTAACAACAACAAGTTTATTAGACTGTTGCTCCAGGTGCTAGGAACTAGCAGCTATCCTAAGAGTCAAAAGAAAATAGTCAAGGTGTGTATCCTCCAATCTAGCATTAAAATTATAAGATTGTAAGCAGGGGCGGGTTCCTAATTTTTTTACTACCACTCTGTGGACGTGGCTTATTTTGTGGGTGTGGCTTGCCAGCCATGTGACCGGGTGGGCATGGCTTCTCAGACTGCTGAAGGGAGGGGAACTGAGATAGGTCCTGCTGCCCATTCCCCCTCCCCTCAGCAGCTCGAGAAGCCTTGAACATGCAAAAATGCCTAGGATCATCACCGCACATTCGTGGCTTCTCGGACTGCTGAAGGGAGGGGAATGGAGATAGCTCCTGCCGCCCATTCTTTCAGCGTCTCACGCACTCCCTCAGCCATCCTCCCCTGCTTGGACTCACTGTGGGGTAGGAAGGCAGCACATGAGCAGTGCCAGAAACTCGGCTTCTGGGCATGCGCAGAAGAATTTTTTTAAAAAATGGCGGCGCCCAGGCACCAGCAACCGATCGCACCGGTACTATGACATTACCAGCGGGCCGCTACCGGTGCTATAGAGTGGACCGCACTGGTAGGAACCCACCACTGCTCCAGGTGCTAGGAACTAGCAGCTATCCTAAGAGTCAAAAGAAAATAGTCAAGGTGTGTATCCTCCAATCTAGCATTAAATTATAAGATTGTAAGGCAGTAAGGGGCTCCTGTCCTTGAGGTAGCAGCCCACCAAGACTGAGTAAACAAGGTGAGGGAGCTGGCCAGTTACTTTTTTTTCCTCAGTGAAAGCAGGGTTTCCACCTGAGGATGTTTGGGAGTCCTGCCCTGTATGTCCCTTCTCCTTTGGAAAATCCAGATTGCCATTTCCAGTAAAATGGGACTTCCTGAAAATCCAATTTGACCCTGCTTCATTGATATGGACAGCCATGCAGCCTCATGAAACAGTTTTGATGGAAGGAACCTGGCTGCCAACCAGAAGACCCAAGTATTTTCTTGAGTGTAATAGCAGAGACCTTGTTCTCAGTGATGCAGGATGGCCCATGGCAGGATGGGGGTCTGAGGAGCCATTCCTCTTGCCGTTTTCCTGGAGGGACTCAGACTCTTGGCTCTTGACTCAGAACCGTGACTCTGAACACAATGGCTATTGAAAAAAAAAAGCCTTGATTCCTGGATCTCATGAATGGCTTGATGTAGGACTCTTACCTTGACAAAGGCTGCCCTTGTTCAGGCAGAGTGTGAACAACTGCAATCCCCTCAAATGTCTCTGAGACGCAGAGGTGGGATTCAGCAGGTTCTGACCAGTTCTGGAGAACTGGTAGCGGAAATTTTGAGTAGTTCGGAGAATCGGTAAATACCACCTCTGACTGGCCCTGCCCCCATCTTATTCACTGCCTCCCGAGTCCCAGCTGATCAGGAGGAAATGGGGATTTTGCAGTATCCTTCCCCTGCCACACCCACCAAGCCACGCCCACAGAACCAGTAGTAAAAAAAATTGAATCCCACCACTGTCTGAGAGGTTTGAGGATTATGACTCAAAGTTTGAGAACCCCTTCTCTACAACTTGGAAAGTTGGAAGCAAGCATTATAAGGCTTACACTACAGGCAGTCCTCAACTTATGACCACAGTTGAGCCCAAAATTTCGGTTGCAAACAGAGACAGTTATTAAATGAGTTTTGCCCCATTTTACAACTTTTGTTGCCACAGTAGTTAAGTGAATCACTACAGTTGTTAAGTTAGGGTTAGGGTAACATGTAATCTGGTTTCCCATAGACTTTTCTTGTTAGAAGGTCGCAAAAGGTGATCACATGTCCATGGGATACTGCAACCATCATAAATATGAGTCAGTTGCCAAGCATCTGAATTTTGATCATGCGATCATGGAGATGCTGCAACAGACATTAAGTGTGAAAAATAATCATGTCATGTTTTCCAGAGTCATTGGAACTTCGAACATGAATAAATGAACTGTTGTGAGTAGATGACTAAATGTATATCCTATATCAGTGATGGCAAACCTTTTTCTCCTCGGGTGCCAAAAGCGTGTGTGTGCATGCTATCGCCCGTGTGTGCGTGCCCACTCATAATTTAATGCCCCATGTGCCCAGCCCCCCCCCCACGCATGCGTGCATGACCCCCCCATGCTGCCCTGCCCCCGCATGTGCACACGACCACCCATGGTTCTCCGTTTCCCGACTTCCGGTGGGCCCGGTAGACCCGTTTTTCGCCCTCGGCTTTCTTGGAGCCTGGGGAGGGCGAAAATGGCATTCCCCCCGGAGGCCAAAAACGCCCTCCCAGAGCCTCCGTGCAAGCCAAAAATCAGCTGGTTGACACACACACATGCGTGCTGGAGCTGAGCTAGGGCAACAGCTCGCGTGCCAGGAGCTATGACTCCACGTGCCACCTGTGGCACGCGTGCCATAGGTTCGCCATCACAGTCCTATATTATCTCTTATCATGAGCAAATCTGGGCTTACTCCCAGATAAGTGAATACAGAATCATAATTTTATAAAATTGCTATTTCTTTAGATCTATTTAAAGAGATCTGTATGGTTGCCTATACTAAATTTGCATTTAATTGTAGAACTGTTTTTTTTTTTAAATCATAGAGCTGTTAATTACTGAGCTGCTTGAGAGTTTGTACAACACAAACCAATTCATGATTACTCAGAAACAATCCCACTGTGTGGAAAGAAAACAACATAGCCGAAGCCTTGAGTTGAATACTAGTGATAAAAAAATATTGTAAAAATATTGCAGTAATACATAAACCAACTTTATGACACTTACTTATTAGCATAATAAAATAATCTCTGAGCATACACAATTAACTGCTAGGTATTTCCAAACCCACAAACTACAAAATAATTGTCCTTCTTAAGCATTTTCACTCTTTTCCTATGCTTCCCAAAATGCAGAGAGAAAACAGAGCCCTGGGAATCAGGATGGTCTTGAACACAAATAATTTGCTTCCTGCCTTGTGAAGTCAGAAGTTGGAATAGCTTTTTAAAATTATTATTTATGATTTACTTTCTGGATTCCATTTCGCACATAAAAGGCAGTGTAACATAAAGACATTCCATCTCGATTCTCATCCCCAGATATAAGTTGGTTATTTCAAAGAACATTTGGGAGCTGGAGCATGTTTAGTTGATTAGGCCTGGGATGATAGGGAACCCTGCGTCTTATTGGTTAAGCTCTGATTATTGGATTCTAATTGTTTGACAATTGTTTTACTTTTGTACAAGTATTGCATCTGTTTTATGATTACTACATGCTATGGCATTATTGTACAGTATCTTGGCTCTGAGTTGCTTAGAATCAGAATGATAGAAGTAGCAGAAAAAACTTGTAATAAATAAATAAAAATCCAGAAAGTTGATAAATTACAACTCCTAAGAGATTTCAGTGCATTCTAAAACTATTCTAATACAGAGGTGGGATTCAGCAGGTTCTGACCAGTTCTGGAGAACTGGTAGCGGAAATTTTGAGTAGTTCGGAGAACCGGTAAATACCACCTCTGACTGGCCCTGCCCCCATCTATTCTCTGCCTCCCGAGTCCCAGCTGATCAGGAGGAAATGGGGATTTTGCAGTATCCTTCCCCTGTCATGTCCACCAAGCCACACCCACCAAGCCATGCCACCCCAACCAAACCACACCCACAGAACCAGTAGAAAAAAAATTGAATCCCACCACTGATGTATATTATTTCAGATGGCAAATAGGGAAGTCTAATTTTAAATGTTTTCCTAAGTCTGTGTGCCTGTTTGTGAATGTATAAAACTGGTAAATATTATTAATTAATTAATTATGATTAATTCTACTAATTTTATTTGTATTAGAATTATGACTCCCAGGTGCCACACTGTTCACACATTGATTTGATATGTTTGTAAAAAATAAAAAAAACTTGGGAGGGGTGGAAACCTGGTAAATGTGGTAAGCCATCATTTTGCAGAGTCTCTTACCAGACCCATTTCAAGGACATTCACAGGGGAAATTTAAAAGTCAAGATGGTAATTGTGATCATGTGATAAAAGCTCTGCTCTTTTTTATGTTTCTTTACCGTGTTCAGGTTTAAAAAAAGATGAGGCTTCAAAAAGTCATGACCGCCATCTTACTTTTTTGACCCCCTGCAGTGCACCTAACCCTTCTTAAAGACTTATTTTGTATAGTGTCAGCTCTTTGAAGTAATGTAGACAGGAAAGCAAAACCATGGTATAATAAAAACTATTTTTATTATAAGGTTACAGGAACAGGATATTGCAACTCTGAAAGCCTTCTCTTCTCCCTCGCCTTCACCTTCCTCAGAAATAGGGAGTATTTCCTTTGAGATACCTTCTCCACTCCCATCTCCCGTTTGGAATCACATGTGTTTTATTAAACTGCTGTCTATGCTCTGGCTTTTTCTCCTGTCTCCTATGAAGGTTTTCTCAAAACCTATTATATCTAGATTGAAATGGTACAGGCTAGAATGCTATCATCCTATACAGCAGTGGGATTCAAATTGTTTTACTGCCGGTTCTGTGGGCGTGGCTTGTGGGGCGTGGCTTGGTGGTCATGTGACTGGGTGGGCATGGCCAACTCGATGTCACTCACATGGAGGGGCGCCTCGCCTGGCTTCTCCTCGCCCCTCCCCTCCCAGCCAGTCCTCACCTCATCTTGCATGTTATGGTGAGAGAGGAAGCTTTTTCAAAGTCATCTTCCCCTTGATACTAGCCAATAAGATGAGATTTTGTTATCAGAAGACCTGATGTACATTTCCAAGTATTGTTTATCACCATTCTCTTGGTAAGTCTGAATGGAGAGATTTATAAAGAATAACAGCGTTGGAAGGGACCTTGGAGGTTTCCTAGTCCAATCCCTGCTCAAGCATGAGATCCTATACTATTACAGACAAATTTCTTCTTAAAAACCTCCAGTGATGGTATACCCACAACTTCTGAAGGCATCCCATTTCTCTGATTAATTGTTCCCACTATTAGGAAATTTCTTCTTATTTTTACGTTGGATCTGTTTGATAAGTTTCCATCTCACAGATCAGTCTCACAGTTACTTCCAGTTAAGCCAGGCACCACCTATTCTATACATTTTTTCTTGCCTGCGTAAAATCTTACTTTATTTTCCATTTGGTGAGAATGGAATTCCAATTGGTGAGAAATGATGTTCTACAGTGGTATTCAGTTTACTACAATGATTTTTGTAAAATGCATTAAAGCTTGAAGAATACATCTCTGCTTATACTGATAAAGATTATTCTTTTTGAACATTAAAGCATACAGTCAAGCAAATATTTCCAGTCCTACAATTGAAAACACATTTGAAAGGCATTTTCAAAGCAGTCAGTTAGTGGATGTCTTACCATTCTTTCTCTTCTCCTTTAATTAAATCTTTCTGCTTTATTTTTTTTTCTTGGTCCTTATTGCAATATTCCAAAATTTTCACAGATCCTTCACAAAGAATCACTTCTAATTTAACTGGAATACAAAACAATATTTCCGGTCTGGAATTCCCTGACTCACACACACACCCCACATCAGCTCCTCAACACTTCTCAATGTTTTCCTTTCCTTTCCTTTTCTTTCTGTTATATACAGAAACGTGCTTCTCTTTTACTGCTCATTTTCAAATTAACCCTCCCCTGATGTCTACACCTGAATTTCATTCAGGTAAACCCAAAAGACAACACTTCTTTCCTAAGTTGTCAAAATGGAAAGTGCTCCAAAGGGAATTACTCAGGAGGGTGATATTAGCAATTCATAAACATAATTATCCTGCTCTCCGAAGAGATGGGGTCTTAACAAACTAATTAAGCAATGCATGATTAACTGCATAGCACCAAAAGGCAGATGAGTTGCTCATTGAGTAATACAGCCAACAGTAATACAAGCAAAAATCAGTCTTGTTAGGAAAGGCTGTCTAATAAAAACGTACCCAGGTCTTCTCTTATTATAAAATCATCCCGGATGGTGGCGAAATTTCATCCCCTCCCTCTTTTGGGGAGATTTACAAACAACTTCCCACCAGGTTCGCCCTGCAGCCTCGCCCACCCCCACTGGCAGCTCTTGCCTGGGCAGCGGTTTGGTTTTACCTTGCCCTTACCTTTCTCCCGTGGCTGGTGGCAGAGGGGAAGGCAGCCCCTTCAGCTCCAGCAATGCCCTGTGTGCCAAGTCCCGATCTGGGGCTCGCCATACCTGGGGGGGGTGGCGGCAGTGGTGGGGGGCTCGGTCCAGTTGTTTTCATCAGCGAGAGGGGTTGCGGAGCCTGCAGCAGCAGCAGCAGCAGCGGTGGAGCGTCCTGGAACTGCGCCAAAGTTGGGGAGTTTTCCTGGGCGGGGGTGTTCCCCCGGCTGAATTCAGCTGTGCCGGCACAAGCGGCTGGTGCAAAAAACAGGACAGCTTCGGCCTATGGACCCATTACAACACAGCCACTCATACATACATACTTGCCGATGGCTTCCTGGTGCTTCTTCTCCTTGTAGCACTGAGCTCCTTGGCTTTTGAAATCCAGCACGCTTGGATTTCAAGAGCGCTCAGGCTCGGCAGCCGGAGAAGCGGTGCTGGATTTCAAAAGCCAAGCAGCTCAGTGCTACAAGAACAAGTGCCGGGAAACCATCAGCAAGATGGAGAGCATTCAGCCAGCATTCAGAGGCAAGTGGGAAGCTCTGGTAAGCACGGGAAGTGGCATGGACGAGCGGCCTGCCTCCCGGACAGCACGGAAAGTGTGGGAAACTCCAGAAAGCAGCATGGACATGGCAGGAAATGGCATGGCTGAAGGAAAGTCCACAAACGACTGAGCGCACTTGGCAGCAGGAGGGAGCGTGGCACGATGGGGCTGTTTTTTCCTCCTTACCTCGCGCCAGCCACTCTGTTGCCCGTTTCACCATTGCAGCCCCGTGCCATGCCACAGAGCTTTCCCCACCCACCACCGCACAGATGCTCTTGCTTCTCCCAAGCATTTATTTGCCTACCTGATGTCCAACTCCGTCACATTTCTCGCCATTGTATGCAGGGAAAGAAAAGTTTGTGTGACTGAAATTTTTTTTCACTCAATCAATTCCAACTTTGCAAGGTCTTTTTCTTTTGCGAAAAGTTGGAATTGATTGAGTGATTTTTTTTAGCACCACAAACTTTTGTTTCCCTGCACATGATGGCGAGAAACGTGAAGGAGCTGGAAATAAGGCAAATAAATCCTTGGGGAATTTGTTCTCCCAGCCAGCGTGGCCATGCGGCTTCCCGGCCAGGGGGAGAGTCTTGTCCCAGCCAGCGTGGCCATGTGGCTTCCCAGCTAGGGGGAGAGTCTTGTCCCAGCCAGCATGGCCATGTGGCTTCCCAGCTAGGGGGAGAGTCTTGTCCCAGCCAGCGTGGCCATGTGGCTTCCCAGCTAGGGGGTAGAGCGTTCTTCCAGCCAGCATGGCCATGCAACTTCCACGTGGCGCCACGTGGGATGCAGCCGTGGCGGTGAAGCAAGGCAGGCAAGCTGGAGGCCAGAGATGGTGGTGGGCACAGCTAGCTAGGTCGCTCCATGAGCACTGCAGCCCACATGGAGCTGCGGCAGTGAAGCAAGCAAGCTGGAGGCCAGGAACAGTGTAGGAGAAGTTTGCTAGACCACTCCATCAGTGCTGCGGCCCATGTGGAGCTGCGGCGGCAGAGCAAGCAAGCTGGAGGCTGGGGATGGTGGGGGGACAGCTTGCTAGGCCACAAGCACTGCAGCCCATGTGGAGCCGTGGCGGTGAAGCAAGCCAGGCAAGCTGGAGGCCAGGGACAGTGGGGGGTATAGCACAACTTGTAGGCTTACTTACCCAGGCAGGCAGACCAGGGCCGCTCATTTGGGCCACAGGCACCTCATCAGAAGGCAGGCAAACCGGAGAGCAGAGACTGTGTGGTCAATGTGAGGAGCTACACAGTGTGCTATTCTGGGGAGGTGAGGAGTGACTGGGCAGGGCGGGGTGGGGCGAGTGAGTGGTGAGGGGAGGGGCAGGTGTGTGGGACTGGGGGTGGGCAAGATGAGTGGTGAGTGGGTGGGCGGGCGAGGGTGAGCAGGCAGGCAGGGGCGGGGCCAGTGAGAGGTGGTATTTGCCAGTTCTCCAAACTACTCAAAATTTCTGCTACCAGTTCGCCTGAACTGGTCCAAACTGGCTGAATACCACCTCTGATCCTATTCCACTGAGAGTGTGACCAAATATTTTTTCTGGCTTGTTTTGCTTCAGAAAACCAAGAGATGGCCGATCGGTTATAGCCAACTTACCATTTTGGGACCAGAGTAGACCATGTTTAAATCCTCTTTAATGTATTGCTCAGTCCAACTTATCATGGAGAATTGTAGTGAGGATAAGATGAGCACTGACCTCTAGGTGCACTGTCTTAAATTCCCATGGGGTATATTAATATAGCTTATAAATAAGAAAATAAGCTGGCAGTTCATGCCTGTAGATCAGGGGTACCCAACACCTGATCTGTGACCAGTACTGGTCTGCACCTGTTGGGAACCAGGCCACACAAGCAGCAGGCGAGCATGTGAAACTTCATTTGTGCATGCGCAGGATCTGGGTTGTATGTGTGAAGCCATGGACCCAGAAAGGTTGGGGACCACTGCTGTAGAGGACATAGGCAATGGCTTTGAAGGACAAGAGGAAGAGCTGCTACCAACAACCAGACAAGCAGGACTTTGCCCTTTTTCAAGAAACTAATTGGAATACATGTATCAGAGAATCTACCTATAGTTCACACAAAAATAAAAATAAGTCTATCCAGACTTGCAGGGTTTCATTAGCTTTAAAATAAAAATAGTATTCATCTGCACGGCATTGGTTTCCTAGCTAGATCTACCTGAAGGTAGACCATGTCTTTGGGTCTTCCTGAGAACGGTAGGCTCCAATATTGTTTTTTCTCTAGTGAATGCAAAGCCAAATCACTTCATTTAAGATTTTCTTAACAACTGGAAACTTGCTGCAGGAGAAATTACTGGGCTACACATTTGCTAAAATCATTTATTTGTTTTCCCAAGAGGGGGTTATAGGCAAAACAATTGTGATGATGCGTCTAGTATAATATGTGATTGTTCCCACATGTTTCTGTGAATAATGTGACCTCTTAATTGTTTGTTTGGGATATAAATTCCCCGATGCATTATCACAATATAGTCTAGCAATATTAACAGCAGGTAGCATGACTGGTCAGAAAATTGCCTTGTATGATTGCTGGCTTCACATATTGTGATAGGTTTTTATTTAATGGTCTCTTGATGGTGGTTAAATTCACGCAACATGCTAAGATGAAAATGTATATATTACTATTGAGCAAAGACAATTAAACTACACAGTTTGTTGACTTAGCTCTGAATTAATTACGCCGAAGTCTTTCCCCCACCATTGAGTTAGAGACACCTACCCATTCTTTGTTATAAAACAATGCTGGTATAAAATTGGTTTTCCTCATTGTCAATCCCTATCCTACTTCTGTTTGCAGAATCATTGCCGAAGGGCATCCTGATTTATGAATGTGTCATTCGAGACAGGATGATTGGTTCTTTTTCAGCATGCCATAAGCCAGTGGGAAAAACTATCAATCTGGCAATGAACATTTGATTTCTCTAAGCTAGTTTGTCTGTGCATCTTCCCACACCCCATCTTGGCTATCTTCCAAGTCAAAATAATGGTAAATAAAGAAATCCATCAGAAGTCACCAAGATAGAAATAGCTCATAGAAGAGAAAAGCAAGGCTTGTCATGATTGTGCAACTAATCGTGACTTGTATAATTAGAAAACTGAAACTGACTAGCTGTTGGGCAGATACGTTCTAAATTCAGAAGAAGAAACGGAAGGGATTGCAATGTGCAACAGACAAATATACAGAAGGTGGCATATATCCTACAAAACCAATGCCATATTCCTCATTTTCTGAATTTACAGTGCAAAAGAGAGGGGCTGTTACATCTTAGGGGTAAAAATAAGATTCGGTGTACTGTTAATACACCCTCTGTTGTTCCTTAAATGAAGCCTGGAAAGAATTTGGTATAAAAAATGCAAGTGTAGCATAGAGAATGTTATTTGCTTTGCTTGTGAATAGAGCTATCTAAATACTTGTATTCCTCTTTCAATAAGCTCTTTATCTCTTAAGTGTTGGCACAGGAACAAGCATGGAAGAAACATAGAAAACACTGCCTAGGATAAACTGAGAAGAAAAAGCTGAAGTAGAGACTGACTAACAATCACAAAAGAGGGAGCATGCGATGACTGCCTACACTCCTGAAACATACCACTGATCGACTCCAATTCCTAGTCCCCTACCTTTGCCTCTGAGGTATCAGGTGACAAAACAGAACACATTTTTTGTATCTTGAAGGTGCCCTTTGATGGTGTTAGAGTTTGTAGGAAAATATTAGTTTTGTATCACTAGTAATAATGATGACTTAAATCTGTTTCACTTTTGGATAGGACACAATATAAGGGCAATGTTATAGAATAAAGGGGGAAATTGGATTTGTCAAAGCATGACTGTGCCACAGGAACAAAGGATATGCAATTTCCCTCTTCATACTATGCTGAACTTTCAGATTCAGATTAACAGAGTTGGAAGGGACCTTGTAGGTCATCTAGTCCAACCCCCCACCCAAGCAGGAGACCCTACACCATTTCTGACAAATGGCAGTCCAATCTCTTCTTGAAAGTCTCAAGTGATGAAACTCCCACAACTTCCGAAGGCAAGCTGTTCCATTGGTTGATTGTTCTCACTGTCAGGAAGTTTCTCCTTATTTCCAGGTTGAATCTCTCTTTGTTGAGTTTCCATCCATTATTCCTTGTCTGGCCATCAGGTGCTTTGGAAAATAGCTTGACCCCTTCCTCTCTGTGGCAGCCCCTCAAATATTGGAACAGTGCTATCATGTCTCCCCTGGTCCTTCTCTTCACTAGACTAGCCATGCCTAGTTCCTGTAACCGTTCTTCATATGTTTTAGTCTCCAGTCCCCTAATCATCCTGGTTGTTCTTCTCTGCACTTTTTCTAGAGTCTTAACATCTTTTTTATAGTGATGACCAAAACTGGATGCAGTACTCTAGGTGTGATCTTACTAAGGCTTTATAGAGTGGTATTAGTACCTCACTTGATTTTGATTGTATCCCTCTGTTAATGCAATTTAGGATTGCATTGGCTTTTTTGACTGCCGCTACACACTGCTGGCTCATATTTAGCTGGTTGTCCACTAAGACTCCAAGATCCCTCTCACAGTTACTGCTATTAAGCCAGGGGTGAAATTCAAAATTTTTCCCTACCGGTTCTGCAGGGGAAGGATACTGCAAAATCTCCATTCCCACCCCACTCCAGGGGGAAGGATATTGCAAAATATCCATTCCCACCCCACTCCTGGGGGAAGGATATTGCAAAATCTCCATTCTCTCCCCACTCCTGGGGCCAGCCAGAGGTGGTATTTGCCGGTTTTCCGAACTACTCAAAATTTCCGCTACTGGTTCTCCAGAACCTGTCAGAACCTGCTGAATTTCACCTGATCTAAACTATATCTATGTTTAGTTTTGTGGCTTAAGACCATGAGTGAATTTAGACATTGTGATTTGTATAAATTATGGTTTATGGTTAGTGTAAGGCTAATTCAGCACAGAGATGCTAGTGTCTGAGCTTAGGATACTCTACATGCAGTATATCACTAGAAACTGCCTCCTCCTTTTTCTACGCATTTTAGAGCAACACTGAGGATAGCAACTCAGTTGGTTTAATGGTATCTTCTCCAGTCTGAGTCCCTTTTGGATGAATGAAGATCAACCCACAGAGTTCCTCAGCCATTGCTAAGAATTCTGACAACTGAAAGTTGCACATTTGAAGAGTATGCAGATTATGAGAAGTCCTTATCAGTCATGAAAACTCCACTATCTATTATAGATCAAGTCTATGACACTCATCCTCTTCATCATATGGATGCTTTTGTGAAGAAAAATAGGAGGAAAAAGTAAAATATATAAAACCTGAGGAAAAAGGTGGGATATAAACAAATCAAATAAATGAATGTTTATTTAGAGGGTTGCTTTACACAGTAGCATTGTTCTACTCCTCCATTTGCTATTATTTTCCTCACTAGTTAAATGTGACAAAATAAACGCATGTACAGTAAAACTTTGATTTAATGGGTTGTTCAGAGGAAGAAAACATTTCAAAGGCACTTAGATGAGTTAGGCAGTGTAGAAATTTAATGACTAAAAATAAAATATAATTTGTATCATATTATATAATTGATATAAATGACATCATTTGCATTAAAATGTCAATGTTATTGGCAATGGGAATTAAGTCAAAATGAAAAAAAGGAATTATTATATCTCAATTTATTAAACTGACGGTTTATTGTATTTCTCTTGGCTATTTATTTTTGGCAATGTGACATCCAATTTTGCAGAGTTCCAAGTATGTTGTATTGAGTTTTATTTCATTACACACACACACACACACACACACACACACACACACACACACACACACACACACACACACAGCAGACAAACATACTGATACAAAGAGATGAGTACAGGACAAACATTTGGGGGAAATGGTCACTGTTGGACTTAAGAACATTTTGACAATTCTGAAGTAACATAATTTATGGTTTATAAAATAATGGACTATTATTTATGGACTGTTTTGTGAGTATAGCTAACTGGATTATTCAACAAACTATATTGGAAAATAAAAATAGATTGGCATAAGAGACTATGTATGCTTGCAGTGTCACAATATGATAGGCATGATACAAAATAAATTTCATTTTTGCCATTAAAATAATCAAGGCCACACCAGGTAGAGCTTTTAGGATGCAAATTCTTCAAATAAACAGTGGGGCGGGGAGAATGAGAAGGAAAGCAACTATTGGGCAGTTTCTCTCTTATCAGCCAATCAACATGGGCAAACTGATCGCCTTATTACAATATTCATTATGGATGAGCAGGATGCAAAAGTTAGAAAAACATGTCAATCACATTTCTAACTCTGTTTGATTTTCTTAGTTTTATCACCTAATGATGCTTTGGAAAGGCCTCCCCATGATTACTTCCCTCGTGCAAAACTTTTCTGGGTTTGGGGGCACCAAATGAAGACTTATTATATTTGAAATAATGGCCAGACTCTCTAAATATTGCTGAATCATTATTCCTAGCGTGCCTCACTACTGAACAAATTGGCTTGAGCTGCTAGATCAGCGGTTCTCAATCTGGGGGTCGCGACCCCTTTTGGGGTCGAATGACCCTTTCACAGGGGTCGGGAGACTTCGCCCGGATGCCGCCATTTGGGTTCTTTTACCCTCTGCGCATGCACAGAATGCTTTGCGCATGCGCAGAGGGTAAAAGAACCCAAATGGCGGCGGCAGGGCAGGGATCGCAGCAGCAGGTGCGGCGGCAGGGTGGATCGTGGGGGGGGGCGTGGGGGCGGGTCACGGGTCGCGGCATTAGGAAGGTTGAGAACTACTGTGCTAGATGTATACATCTGGAAGACTGAAGTTCCTCACCTGAATAAAAAATTGAAACTTACATTAAGTAAAATATAAGATGCATGGATAATTTTTACAAGTCCTACTTTAGCTGAATCAGCCTATCTCCATTTTAGATACGGCAATAGTATGACTATGCAACACATGGGAAAAGTCAAATTTTTCAATTCATTTCAATTTCATCTCACTAGCAGAATTAATTGCCAGTTTCCCATCATGCATCTCAACTGTCCCCAAATGTGGCTTTCTCACAATTAATTACAACATCAAAGGAATTGTTAATTAAAAGAATTGAACAAAACACTTCTAAGTTAACTATGAAGCATTTCTATGGCTTAAAGTAGTAGTATTTGAATAAAAAGAAACATGGTCTTAATTCACACATCAACAAGTAAAGCAAGGTTTTCCCCCGGGATTTACTGCATGCATTTATTATTCTAACAGTAACTGATATTCTGTCACATGACTGTATTGTTACAGCTGTAGGATGTAGTATAACAGTGGGTGATAACTAATTACCTTTTTTTTATTCCCTCTCTTGTTTTCAGATACTTTTTATGACAGTGTGCTAAAGTGATATTTTAAGACCAGGTCAAAAATACAAGCTGTTACCTTGGCTCCAGCAAAATAAAATACAGTAAACAAAAGTATAAATAATACAGCAGTGCTGAAGTAATGGGACTTCCAGATAGGTATCAGTGAGGAAATAATGACTCATACTTAAGTCTCTGGTCTTCCAACTGGCTTGCTTACATGAGATCCATCACTGCACTCTTAGGAATCATGAAAAAGAGCCATAGCCAATTTAATAATCATAATCCACTAATATATATTATCTAGTTACAATAAACCTACTGTTCCCTACTTCCATTCAACAAGGAGGTATAGATCATGGCCTGGGTAGTTTAATTGGGCCTATTGTCCAAGTTGCCAAAAGGTGAGCCAGAGAGAGAGAGATCGAGATCAGAAACACACATTAGAAATTAGAAGTTTAATTTCCACTGAATCACACCATTGATCCATGCAGTCAGGAGTGTTTACACTAAATGGCAACATCTGTGAAGAATTTCAATCATGGGTCTTTCCATTTCTGTTTGGAATAAACTAGGAATTGAACCTGGCTCCTTCTACCTGCAGACTGTGTGTACTCTAGCGCTGTTGCCAGTGTCTGGGAATAGATTTGAGCAAACAAGCTAGTCCTTCAGTAAGAAACCAAGTTGTTTACAATTTATTTTAAACAAATTGGAGATACCGTGAATAAGGACAGCAACTGCTCTTGATAGATCTTTTCCAAGTGATCTTTGTAAGAGTTGGATTCTTGCTGAAGGATTAGTTTGGCAATTTTTCTGGATTTGGCATTGATTAAGGTGAAGGGAATATAGTAACTTTAATTCCTTTTTTTACAATTTAGAATGATACACCAATGGTGGTCTTGTCTTCACAAGGTTCCCTTTCTCAGTCTGGAAAACTAGCATTTTAAGCACTGATTGGAATTTTTCCACTTTCCACTAAACATTCCTTTGATTGGAATATTATATTACAATCTAATAATTATAAATATGCTACCCTGTTTTCCCCAAAATAAGACATCCCCTGATAATAAGCCCAATTTAGCTTTTGAGTGCATGGCAATAAGGCTAAGCGCTTATTTCAGGGTTCAAAAAAATGTAAGACAGGGTCTTATTTTCGGGGAAACATGGTAATTTAGAATAATTAAATAATTATTAATTTTGTAATTAATAGTTTAGAATAGCATAGAAATGCTATTGGAAAGCATTCAGATGTACTATTTCTTCCATCTGTTATTTGAAGAAAAAATTGTCCCAGGAGAAAAAAAAACCACTCTAGCAACTGAATGTTAACTAGTGATGGAAACAAAAAATGTGCTAAATTAAGTTACTGAGTATTTGTGTTATTATGGTTTCAAGCAAAAAAAAAATATAGAATATGCAGATCAAAGGTATCTAAGATAACTTAAGGGATACAACAAATATGCTATCTGCAAAAATATATAAAATCCATTAAATGTAGTTGCTAAGTTATTTTATTAACACAATTCTTCCTTTTTCATTATTTTTAAATAAATTACTTATTCCTATCTGATTTTTAAAACAGATGTAGGTAAGTACTTATCTTTCTCCACATCTTATTCTAAGAGTAATAAGATCAAAAATAGAATAATCTCATAAAACACAACGCTTTAGATTTGTCAGATTATTATTTATACTGCATTTTTCAATCTTAGCTTTTGAGGTTGTCTATAGCCAAAATTAATAAAGAAAAACCATAGAAACAGATCAAAATAGAAAGGCAATAGTGAAAACCAATGAGAATACCAGAAGCAAAATATGCAGAAAACATATTAAAATATATCTATTTTTAAATTCTATTTCTATTATTTTAAAAGCAAGAGATAAATGGACAGTGAAGGAAATACAGAGTTGAGGTATTATTACTGAAAAGGCCTTATCTTTTGTTCATAGTTACTAACTTGTAGATATTTCAGCATTCTTAGCAATATTTCAAATAATATTTTTTTAAAAAATAAAAATAAAAATTGGAGGTAGTTTACGAACTTTCAGGGGCTCAGATCCCAGGCTATTATTGGATTCGTGTAATCTGTTTAGGCATATCATTGTCTACCATAAAAAAATTAAAATGAAAATCCAAGGGAGAGAATAAATTTAATTAATATTGAGGAAGATATTTATCATTCTCAAATATAAAAGTCTGATAATAAACAATATTGATTTTGAAATTTAATAATGATGTCTTTTCATAACCAAAGTTGTTAATTTATAATTTTCTCTGTGATATTATTTAACATTCTTTTCTGCCCCAGACAAAAGCAACTATTTATAATTCTGTTCATGTAAGGCTGAAAAAAAAAGCTCATGAGAACCACTGTAAATTTTGCTGCTAGAATTATTGCCAATGTTTTGAAGTCTACAGACCTATTATATTTAAGCCAAAAGATATAAGTTTAGTCATTATCTGTTTTAAAAGAACAAACACTACTTTTGTGCTAAATTAGACTTTGTTGGTCCCAGCCAGGAAATTGGTTTGCTTTGTTTTAAAAAATAACTATTAACCCTTTTTTGTATTTTCTTTAGCAATACTTCTATTTAATTCCATAGTTAGTACACTGTTAACATTTTATTGAAGCCACAGTAGACAAGGTTGAAGATATTAATGTCCTCCCAGGTTGATTTATTTATGTTAGAAACATCACAATTAAAATAAGGCATACATAAAATATAAAATAAAATATAAATTACAAGATTAAAATATGAACAAGTTAAGCAGATCTTGCCCAGAAATTAGCAACATTGTGTTCTGTCGCAACATCGTGTTCTGTCCTCAAGTGTACACTGATCAGGACACAAAGGCAGATGTGTGTTGTTGTCTGCATGTAACCACAATTGCAAAAGGCAGAAGCCACCAGATAACCCCGTATGATTAGAGAGGCTCTGGATCTTATACCCATGCACAGTCTATTCAACAATTTCTATACTTCCCAGCTTTCACAGACCAGATGCCAGCTCCTCCACTGGTTTCATCCAGTCCCAGATTTGGGTCCTTCATCTGTCATGATCCCAGAGTTAGGGAATGATCATGATCTTCACAGAAGTATTTCTGGTAATCGGGGGCTTATTTCCAAGTTAGTATACAAAAGTGACTGTAGATAAGGTTCAACTGAAGGAATAAGTCAGGCCAGGGACCTATGTGCCTTAGCACCTGGACTTAATTGCTAGGCTGATTTTCAGGGTGGTTTTTGTGGTAGCTGCAGTGGTGGGTTCCTACCGGTGCGGTCCACTCTATAGCACCGGTAGCAGTCCGCTGGTGATGTCACAGTACCAGTGCGGTCGGTTGCCAGTGCCTGGGCACTGCCATTTTTAAAATATTTCTTTATTTTTTAAAAACATTTCTTCTACGCATGCCCAGAAGCCGAGCTTCCGGCACTGCGCATGTGCTGCCTTCCTACCCCACAGTGAGTCCAAGCAGGGGAGGATGGCTGAGGGAGTGCGTGAGATGCTGAAAGAATGGGCGGCAGGACCTATCTCAGTTCCCCTCAGTTCCCTCCCTTCAGCAGTCTGAGAAGCCACGAACGTGCGGTGATGATCCCAGGCATTTTTGCATGTTCGAGGCTTCTCGAGCTGCTAAGGGGAGGGGGAACGGATGGCAGGAGCCTAGGATCATCGAATGGGGAGAAGCATTCAGGCCGGACGGAGCCTCCTAGAAGAACCGCTGCCGTGGTATTGCTGCTCCCGCTGAATGGGGCTGCATTGCAGGTGGGCAATGCCCCCTGCTTCTTCAGCTGCTGCCAAGCTCCTGAGGCCCACGCCCACCAGATCACTAGGCTGGCAAGCCACACCCACAAAATAAACCACACCCACAGAGTGGTAGTAAAAAAATTAGGAACCCGCCCCTGGGTAGCTGGCTTTATAAACATGCCCTGAGAGAGAGTTCCAAGAAAGTCTTAGGAAATAATATCCATTATGCTAACCATGAACGTATGTCAGGTAGTATTGGCCTGACATATCCAGGCTGTCATGTATTAAATCTTGCCTTCATCTTAGAGTGCATGTGATAGTGGATCAGGGAATTACTATGTAATTATTGTGTAAATGAGTAGATCAGAGAAATACTGTAGATATAGTTTACATAGATCATGGGAAATGCAAATAACATTTTATACTGGAAAGACCACACTTGGGATATTGCATTCAGTTCTGGTCACCATGATACAAAAAAGATATTACACTCTAAAAAGAGTGCAAAAAAGAACAAGAAAGATGATTAGGAGACTGAAGGCTAAACTGTATGATAAATGTTTGCAGGAACTAGGTATGTCTAGTCCAGGGGTAGGCAAAATTGGCTCTTCTATGACTCGTGGACTTCAACTCCCAGACTTTCTGAGCCAATCATGCTAGCTCAGGAATTCTGGAAGTTGAAGTCCACGAGTCATAGAAGAGCCAACTTTGCCTACCCCTGGTCTAGTCTAACAAAGAGAAGGACAGGAGTCACATGAAAGCAGTCTTCCAATATTTAGGGAGCTGTCACAAGAAGAGGGGTTCAACCTATTCTCCAAAGCCCCAGAGGGCAGGACAAGAAGTAATGGATGAAAGATTATCAAGGAGAGATCCAACCAAGAACTAAGAAATTTCCTGATAGTGAGAACAATTAATCAGTGGAACAGATTGTCTCCAGAAATTGTGGATGTTCCTGTTCTGACCTAGGCTTCCTGATAAATCATAAAATACAAATGTAGTCCCAAAAAATCTCTTTTTATTTCAACGGCTGTGAATTATGTTCATTCTCAGCCATAATAAGTCCCAAACAGTGTTAATTAGTCTGACAGAAGTCTACCACAGTCTTTCGGAAGAAGGCTGATAAGCACCAACCTTTATCTCTCTTGACACGCTGCCAAAGACCTAATTGGCAAGGAGCTATGCAAGGCCAAACAGAATACAGAGTCAGAACGGAGCTGCTGAGTTACACCGACCAGAATTGAACCAAGTTGCTTCCTGCAATGAGCACATTCATTTGCCCCTCTTTTATGTCCTATGGGAGGGGCCAATCATCTCCAAGCATTACTCCCAAGTAGCCCCTTTCTTCCTCAACTGTTCTTGCCTTCTGGCAGCTCTACGCATGAGTGCATTGAAAACAGGCTCCCCTGTTCCTCTGCCTCGCTCATGTCAGCCTCTGGAGGCTCTGGATTCAGCACAGAGCTCCCAGATGGCCCGGACCCCATCTCTGGCTCCAATACAGAGTGTTCTCCAGACTCCAGCCCTGGCCCATGTTCCTCCCCAGCCTCCTCGCTGTCTGACTCTGCTGCCAGCTCCGCAGGCCGCTGGCGGACCACAACACTTCCATCAATGGAGATTTTAAAGAAGAAATTGGACAGCCATTTGTCAGGAATGGTTGAGCAAGGTGGAAGGGACTGTACTTCCAAATCTATTATTCAGTATTCCAATTGAAAACTGCAGGATCATAGAGCGAGTCCATGATAAGAGTGCCATTATTTTTGGCCTTTGCAGTTAAGTTGGTTCTTTCGAGGCATTTTTGGATGCTGCAGCCACTTGGAGTGTTACGATCAATTTGGCAGGTAGTTCCACCAGGTGCCTGGTTGAACTTGCAATTGATGATATCATACCTGAGCATCCTCTTCCTGTTTGTCAATCCCAGGCAGCTGCTTGATTTACTGAGGAATTGTTATGTGGGAATGACTTTGGGAGACAGGACAATGAGACTCGGCTAAAGGCAAGGTCAAATAAAAACAACACATGATAGAAATTTGGGCAGGGCAAGAAACTCACCTTAGTTTCTTGGGCTGTAAAAGAGACGGGGGGGAGATATGTACTTTCAGACTTGCAAGTGTATGTTAATGTAATCTACAATACAGCCAAATTAGCTCATTTTGTTATGTTTCCTGTCTGGTCTATCTCAAACAGCTGACAGGAACTTTGTGACATGAAATGGCAGAAGGAAGGTATGGGGAGGAACTTGGTTCCTCTGTATTTTGGAACATCCTTTCTCTGGACACCTGGACAGAGCCCCCTCTAATAGCCTTTTAGAAAAGAGGTAAACTGTAACAGTTTTGAAGAACATTCTATCTATAATGTTGCCAGGAGTTGTCCATGTAAGAGGAACATTATAATTTAACATAGTAGTTATTTTATATTTGAAGTCCCAGTACTGTAATTTATAAACTGTGATGAGTCTATGTAGAGTTGATAATATGATAATCTGTACCTCTTTGTATGCCGGAAATTTTGACCTTGAATGATGGGTCTTGGGAAACCTAAGTGTACAGTATATACGGGATTTCCATATCTTAAGGGGGTTTTCTTTATGGTTTTGATTAATTTAATATTTGCCAGTTTCCTAGCAGGAGATGTGCTTAGTCAGTTTTAGCTAAAGTGTAAATGAAAAAGATTAAAAGGAATTTGGTTGTATTGCTTGATATACGCCAATAGGTCAAGGACAGTCTGGTATGGCGAATGGTTTGGATGACAAGGATGACATGGGAATACTGCCTTACCAGGGGTGGGTTCCTACTGGTGCGGTCTTGCCTGTTCGTCGCCGCAGAGCCAAAGAAGCTGTTGGCGTTCGCGGCGTGGGGCTTCCCCCGCCCGCTTTCCCCGGCCGCCGGGACGCCGCTGTTTGTGTTCTTTTGCCCTCTGCACATGCACAAAGCGTTCTGCTTGTGCAGAGGGCAAAAGAATGCAAATGGCGGTGTCCTGGCGGCCGGGGAAAACGGGCGGGGAAAGCCCCATGCTGTGAACGCCAACAGCTTCTTCGGCTCTGCGGCGACAAACAGCCAAGACCGCACCGGTAGGAACCCACCCCTGTGCCTTACCATATCCCCTCTCCTCTCTACTTTGTTAACAATATTTGTAAAAGGATTTCTTCTTGGTACTGTTGTTGCATGCTGACTAGGAGATTTAATAGCCATTTTAACTTTCCAAAACGTAACTATTGTAATGCATTGGTCCATAACATTAAACATAAGATAGTTGTTTAGGTCATATAGTATGTCCAGAGGTGGGCTTCACATTCTGTCACTACCAATTCGCCCAGATATGAGATATGAGTGTGCGCACACATGCGTGCGATGTCAAATATGGGAATTTGTTTTTGCATGCTGTCCGCACGTGTGTGCAGTGTCAAAACCACAGCAATATAGGATGGGATTGCACCCGGGCAGGTGGGGCAGGCACACCCGCAGGTCGGTACTACCCATTCTCCCGAACCGGTCCAAGCCGGCTGAATACCACCTCTGCATATGTCTGATTTCCATGCACATGTGTGATTCTGTCTTTTTTTTCTGCTTCAAGATTATTAGATAGTTGGGTGTGTACAGGTCAAAAAAATCCACCTGGTGGACACAATCCTGTGATCAACGCCCTACCTCTTTTTTTTTAACATGTGATTGTAGTTGTCATGTTGGACTTTTTTGGCCTCTTTCCTTTGCATACTCCTGCGATAGTTAATGAGAAACACTAACACATGCATTTATGTTAAATTATCTCTTTACACTAAAGTGGTCTTTTAAGTGGAAATGGTTCTGCTTTGTACAGAATATCAAAGTGTTTCTAAGATGAGAAAGAGAGATGGAAATATTGTCTTGAGATTAATTCTTCAATTTAAAAAAACGAATTTGGAAAACATTCACATGTATGTTTTTGATGAGATGGCACAAATGGCCTAACACTTTTGACTGAGTGAGCGAGCGAGCAGTCCATAATTCTTTCCATAGGGGAAGAGGAAAAGAACTTTTGTCTAACATCATCTCAATGTTACTTTTAATACATAAGAGACATAAAGCCTAACAATTATTTCATTTTCCACTCTATCATTCCTTAAGAATCTAGAAACCTCTGAAGCCAGAGTACTATGAGAATGCCTTTTTGTCCCATGTCCACAAATGTGGACATAAATAATGAGTGATTAATTCTGTTGGGGTTAAAGGTTTATTTAAAAATGTCTTGTGTTACGTACTTCCAAGAATACTATGTAAGAGCCGGGATATGCAAGTTTAAATGAGACAAATTTGAAACTCAATTACAACTAAGCAGCAAATGAAATCAGTTTTACTACTGAAATTAAACAAATGAAAAGAAATGGAACAAATTAAATCTGTTTTTATACTGACTTACAGTAACATGGAAATGGAAAATAAATTATTCAGGATTTTTTTTATAGAAATCTATGTGTTTGTATTGATTAAACCAAAATATCAGTTCAGGAGTTTGCTGCTTGCTTTACTGAAATGTCTAGAAGAACTAACTCATCAGTCAGCCAAGAGTTATAAAAAAAAAGGCAGCCCAAGATAATTGAGCTACAACACAAGATTACAAGCACACTTAATCAGACAGTAAGAACTGAATCTCAAGTTCTTTTTATGTTCAAAAGAACACATTTGCAGATTGAAATCCAAATAGAAATACTAACTAAAATGCAATCTGTTAAATAATTGTCCAAGAAAAAGGGGACATAAGGAAAAATATGTTTTAGGAAAGAAAAAAAAGGGGAAATATGGGTGAAAAATTATAAGAATTTTTGTGCAGTTTTTGTAAACAATTGAAAAAAATTGAAAGAAATCTATAGTTAAAACAATGGGATCTAAGCAAAACCAAAATTGGTATTTGCCTACAACTTGATGGAAATTCCATCAAGCTTTATATTTTGCATGCAAAGAAGTCTACATTTAATCTGTGGCATATTCAGTCCAGTGATGAGGAAAAGTTCTGAGATGTGAAAGACAAGTGATAATCAAATCACTTGTGATAGTGATAGTCTGTGGCTGGGATTTTATGACATGGTTCTTGTAACTCATTAACATTTTCTTGGTTTATATGACACACCGCATATAAACCAATTGCACAGGTTGTGTTGACACAGCTCACTAGGATAAAATAGTTTATGGTTCAGTGTGTCTCATTGTTCCCAGAGAATAATATTCCAATTTCTGAAAGGAAAGCCTGTCAACACCACACATGTAAACCTTTAAAATAAATGTATGTTTACTGATTTGGAAAAGGTGAGTGATGAGGTGAATAGGTTTCAATTATGGCATATTTTGCACAAACATGGAGTTGAAAGTGGTTGTGAATGGGTAAGATTGGTATATGATGGAAGTAAATTTAAATTTGAAAATAAATGGAATTCTTAGTTAATGGTTCAACACTGATCATGGTGAAGACAAAGTTATATAATGTCACTTTGGTTGTTGTGTATTTATGGATAAATGTAGTGTTTGTCATAGCATTAAAGATATGTTGGCTGGGGATGTGAATGTATATGTACTTTGTATTCAGATGATGCCATGCTGTTGGCAGACAATTTAAATAATTTGCAACAAACATTAAACTATATGGTCTAGTGAAATGGATGAGTGATCACAAGTATACAAATGTAGTGGAAAAAAGCAAATACTTGAATATATCCTGATAGAATATTTCATAAATTTAGGGAAATTAATTCTGAAATTTTGAAGTATGCAAATGCTAAGAAAAAAGTAGTAGTAAGCTTTTGATTTCTTGTCAAGAATGAATGCTTGAAGAAGTAAAAAATGGCTATGTATAAGAGTGTGCTCCCTATCTCACTTGGAGCAAGGTATGTTAGGAGAAACCTAAACTGCAGTGGGACTAGAGCAGTGTTTCTCAACCTTGGCAGTTGGAAGATGTGTGGACTTCAACTCCCAGAATTCCCCAGCCAGCGTTGCTGGCTGGGGAATTCTGGGAGTTGAAGTCCACACATCTTCCAACTGCCAAGGTTGAGAAACACTGGACTAGAGGGAGGAGGTGGAGGAAGAGATAGGTACAAGAATGAATGGATGTTGAATGATTCTGGACTGAATACATGAAAGAAATACATTGAATTAGTCTGGTCAGCTAGAGAAAGAATGGGCATCAAAACATAGGAAGAACAGTTGCAGGAATTGGGTATGTCTATTTTAATGAAAATAAGGACTAGGGGTGACATAGCAGTGTTCCAATATCTAATATCAGTGTTCCAATATCTAAGGGGCTGCCACAAAGAAGAGGGAATTAATCTATTCTCCAAAGCACCTGAAGGCAGGATAAAAAGCAATGGATGGAAACTAATCAAGGAGATAATCAACCTAGAACCAATGAAAAATTTTCTGACAGTTAGAACAACTAATCAGTGGAACAACTTGCCTCCAGAAGTTGTGAGTGCTCCAAAACTGGAGGTTTTTAAGAAGAGATTGGACAATCATTTGTTTGAAATGGTATATGAGCAGGGGGTTGGACTAGATAGAAGAACTCCAAAGTCCCTTCCAACTCTGTTATTCTGTTAATCTGTTCAATTGCAAATTAATATGTGAAAGAAAATGAATAGGTCAAGAGGCAGAGCAGGAAACCTGACATGGCATAGTTGATAATGTGTTCAAAAAGAGGCAAACATTTAAAGAAAAAAATGCAGTATATGAAATGATAACTGTGGTGAAACAAAGATAGTTTGTAATGACCGAAAACTATGGAAAAGTATACTGAATAGTGGTAGTATAAACTTTTCTTTTCTAATATTATTCCTTTAATTTATTTAGCTTAGTATTTCTTATTCTTTTTAAGCACTCTATGTTATGAGTTGGAAAAAAACTCATGACTTTGTATATGTTGAAAGTTTCAAAGATTAAACTTCTCAGAGATTTCTTTATTTCCTATTGAGACAGCTTTCCTATATAAAAGTAAAACTGTGTTGTAATTATGTCATCTAGCAATACATTGTTTTTAAAGAAAGAATAAATCATGTATTTCTACCATGCCACCCAATTTCTCAAAACCAGAGCTATTTAGTTCAGTTTGGCTTAAAGACAGCAGTCTAGGTACCGTATTTTTCGGAGTATAAGACGCACCGGAGTATAAGACGCACCTTAGTTTTTGGGGAGGAAAATAGGGGAAAACAATCTGCCTACCAGGAATTCATCTGGCTAGCATCCTTAGTCTGGTCAGCTTCAGCACATTATTTTATCTCCTGGTTAAGACTTTAAAAAACCTTCTTCTTAGAGAATAACAATGAAAGAGCCTGTAAGCTGGTAAGAGCTGGGAAGATAGTTAGCACCTGGTTAGGGCTAGAAAAAAACTTATTCGGAGCAAGTAGAGCAATGAAAAAAAATTCTGCAAAGACTTAGGGCTGGAAAAACATTCTTTGGAGAGAGTAACAATGAAAAAGCCTGCAAGGTAAGAGCTGGGAAGATCTGTTAGCACCTAGTTAGGGCTGGAAAAAAAAGCTACATTCGAAGTATAAGACGCACCCAAATTTTCAGCCACTTTTAGGGATGAAAAAGGTGCGTCTTATACTCCGAAAAATACGGTAGTTCATGTGAAGATTTTCCAAACACAACTTTTGAAACAAATATTCAATAAGCAAAAAGCAAATTAATTGTAATAGTATATAATCGAAAGGAGAATTTTTAACATTAATATATGAAAGCTGTCATAGTAAATCTGTTTCATAAATTATAAGAATTCTTCTCACAAAATATCTTTTAAAAATCCTAAAAGAGAGAGTTTCTTTTTACTGAACTCTAGCATCTTGTTCTTCACAAATATTTTAATTGATTATTTCTACTGACAGAAATTATAATATTTTAAAATTGTATTGTATTATTAAAGGAAATCAATATATTTGTATTTCTTTAAGACCATAATGAACATAAAGAAGTTGGAGAAGAATTAATCTATGGCTTTTTTCTTCCAAGGGGGGTCAATCAGGTGGGAACAGGGGAATCCACAGGGAGAGTTTAAAAAAAAAATCAAAATAGTATTTATTTATTTATTTATTATTTTATTTATTTGGTAGTTTTTCTATGCCGCCCTACTCCCTCAGGACTCAGGGCGGCGTACAACATTTTATAAAAACTCCAAACAAATTGTTAAAAAAGATAGTTTAAAATCAATTTAAAAATATATAAACAACATACATACGTGGGGGAGACGTCAGATATAAAGTCGTCTCAAAACCCCGCGTGCCGGAAGAGCCATGTTTTAATGGCTTTTCGGAAGGCCAGCAAGGTGGGGATGGTTCGGATCTCTGGGGGAAGTTGGTTCCAGAGAGCAGGGGCCCCTACAGAGAAGGCCCTCCCCCTCGGCCCCGCCAGTCGGCACTGTTTGGCTGACGGGACCTGGAGGAGACCCACTCTGTGGGACCTAACCAGTCGAAGGGAAGAATGAGGCAGAATGCGGTCCCAAAGATAGCCTGGTCCTAAGTCATGTAGGGCTTTAAAGATGATGATCAGCACCTTGAATTGCACCCGGAGACCAATGGGCAACCAATGCAGCTGGCGGAGTATAGGTGTCACGTGGGTGTACCTTGAAACACCCACCACAGCACGCGCAGCTGCATTTTGCACCAGTTGAAGTCTCCGAATACTCTTCAAGGGCAGTCCCATGTAGAGAGCATTTACAATCACACAATTGAAACTCCACTGTTTTTAATGTGTGTCACAGAGAGCCATAGCTAATTCTTTACATAATTGTAAAGAATTTCTAATTCTTTACATAATTACTATTGCTATCTTGATATTTTTGGCTTCTCTGTGGACAATCTGCATTAAGAAATTTGATTAATTCCATAATGCTAAACGACTTTTTATAAATCTTTGCACTGTAGAATCCCTTCAAATTGTATAATTGAATTTTGATTGTTGCAAAATTGTATGTAAACTTCAATGTAAGCATAAAAAGGGTATTAAAAGGCTATTTTCATGGCTCTACAGAAAAAGTTGGACTTGCCAAACTGTATTATTCAATGATCCCCAAATATTGATCCCCAATATTTGGGGATAGATGGGGAACTCATCAAATTTGCAAATGACACCAAGCTGGCAGGAATAGCCAACACTCCAGAAGATAGGCTTAAGATACAGAAGGATCTTGATAGACTTGAACATTGGGCACTATCTAACAAAATGAAATTCTTTTTTTTAATAAATTTCTTTTTTTCTCCACAATTTCAGTACATATATCAATACATATACCTTACAATATATCAATAACATACATGATTATACATTTCTTCCAATCAGTCATAAATCAATATTCTATTTTGCACCTATTTTGTACTACTGCTCATCAGTCTGTTTTCCTTCATCTCTTAAAACTTCCCTCCCTATCTCCATCCCCTCCTTCTACCTTCTTAATCCTTTTCTCCCCTTTCCTACTTCCCTCCATTCCTCCTCTTCGCCCTACCTTTCTACTTCCTCTTTTCTCCCTTTTCTCCTTTCCCTGAGTGATTCTTGTCCTCATTCCTCTCATATTTAACAGACTGATAACATATTCCATTTCTTTTAAAATTTTTGGTGCCTCTTTTAAGATCATTATTTTTATATCATTTCTATACATATAATTCTTTATTCTTGGTATATGTTATTAATCTTATGCTGCCTCCTCAAAACCGAATTTTGTCTCCTGGGTCTTCCACCATTTAATTTTCTATTTTATCTCAAATCAACCACTATAGCTTAACTTTAAAAAAAATCATTGTATCTTATGCCTCTTAATTTTAGGCCATATTGCTCCCTCTCCTCACTTAATATCTTTACTCATCATTCATTTTTTTCAACTCCATCAATTCTAAATGTCCTAAATTTGTTAAATCCGAATTGTGGTTGTAAGTTGAGGACTTCCTCTATAAAACAACAAGCAAATGAAAGAGTATATTCTTGAATTATTACACTTGTGTAATTCCAAATATTTGACAAACTGGACCATAATCCAGAAGAATATGTGCCACAAAATTTTATTTTGTATTGTTTATTCAATGTGTGTTTCACTTAATCACAACAGTGATGACAACATTGAACAAAACAAAGTGTGACTACTTTGATTCAGAGTTTTTGGATACTAACAAAAATCTGGGCATGCATAATAGCACAATAATTACATGAAGACAGCATGAAGTAATTATGTGAAGTTCCAAAATGTTCTCAATACTATTGGTTTCATTTCCAAGTGTTTTATATGGCTGACATGTAATGAGAATCAAAACAATATGCCAGTAGATATGGGAAAGCCTTGTATTAAAAACTGCTTTCCTCTCCTAGGTTTTATCCTATTAGATAAGTAATAAAAGGTTTCCCTTTTGTTTTAATGAAAGCCAAATGCAGAAATAGTAATTACACTGTTTGCAGTAAGGTAAAATTTCAGATCTGCACATGGCAGCAATGCCCTTCAGGTTTTGATTAATGGTGGTCAAGCCACACAAGAGGCATTTCAAGCAACCACCCACTGCAAAAATCCAAAAACTGTCTTCCACTGTTCTGTTTACATTCCTCTCTGCTAAATTGCACACATGTTATAAGGAAATAGTCACTTGTGGCTCTTGATGTGCCTTATATAACATGGAATTAAGAAGAAACAGAATTGGTTTCAGTTGTTCAGAAATACAAGTTTTTATGATGAGTTTTTATTTCCAGATTACACTTTTGAAAAATACCTCACAAATATTTCACTGTCCTGAACAGAGTTGATCCTAGACCAGGGGTGTCAAACTCAAGGCCCAGGGGCCGGATCCAGCCCATGGGGTGCTTAGATCTGGCCCGCAGGGCCACCCTGGAAACAGTGAAGGACTGGCCCGCAGTGCCTCTGCCAGTGAAAATGGAGCTTGGGAGGGCTGTATGTGACCTTCCCAAGCTCTGTTTTCACTGGCAGTGGGTTGCAGGAGGCCATCGCAACTGAAAACGCAGTTTGGGAGCCATTTTCACTGGCAGAGTCCTCGGGCCACCACAGGTGCCCCCGACATGAGTGACGTTGAGCTGGCCAGGCCCACCCTGGCCCCCTGAGTTCAAACACAACCCTGATGCAGCCCTCAATTAAATCGAGTTTGACACCCCTGTCTTAGAATATTGGACTCCAGGAGTTCTGCAAAATCTTGTCTTCAGAATGATTCTACTTGCACTACAGCCGCACTGGAAGTAAATGGCAGACCTGATCAAAATAAATTCTAGATAGAGTGAGGAGCTGATTCAGGAGCAGTGGAAATGTTGTCTGGACATATTAGCCCATCTTCCCAAGGTCACATACATGCAGCACATATATGAATCAAGGAATAACAAATCCCTGTAATAGAATTTCTAACAAACTCTAAAAGCATGAAGGTTCGCCATCACTGTTATCAGGCATTCTCATTGAAAAGCTGACTGACCTGAACTTCCCTCCCTTCACTTGTGACTGGGTCAAAGACTTCCTGACAGATTGTCCACAAACAGTAAGGGTTGGGTCCTTTATATCTTCCACCCTGAAGCTTATCACAGGCTCCCCTCAGGGCTGTGTGCTCAGCCCCTACCTGTACTCACTGTATACACATGATTGCATATCTTCGAATCCATCCAACATCATAATAAAGTATGCAGACGATACAATGGTGCTGGGGCTTATAACTGGAGGGGATGAATCAGCATGCAGGGAAGAAGTCCAGAAGCTATCCACATGGTGTTCAAAAACAACCTACATCTAAATACTAGCAAGACAAGGGAGATGGTGCTGGATTTCCGGAAGCACATAGAGGAACCTGCCCCACTGTATATCAAGGGGGGCTGTGTGGAGAGGTTTCCTTTTTTAAATTCTTGGGAGTGCTCATTAGTCAAGACCTTACCTGGAAAAACCACACGTCCCTGGTGGTTAGTAAGGCTCAACAGAGACTTCATTTCCTTAGAGTTCTGCGGAAAAATTAGATGGAACAATGGCTGCTGACTTCTTTCTATCGGTCCACGATATAAAGTGTCCTTACGTACTGCATAACCATATGGTATGCTGGTTTAACAGCTGTGGACAGGAAGGCACTACAGAGAGTGTTTAATTCGGCACAAGAAACCTTTGGTTGCCCTCTAACACCACTGGATGACATCGCCAGGTCTTGCTGTTTCAGCAGAGTAAGGAAGATACTTAGGGATGATTCACACCCTGGCCAGTGTCTCTTTTGACTTTTACCATTGGGCAGAAGACACCAAAGTATAGTCAGCCAGACAAACAGGTTTAAAAACAGCTTCTACCCATGGGCTGTCAGACTCCTAAACATAATCACAATCACTCCAAGTACATATGGAAATGTATGACTAGTTTCCCCCCCCCCAATTACTTGTACATAAGGGTTATTCTCTATACTATTCATGCTGTCTTGTATTTTTTTTAGTTATGGATTGCACCAGTAGAGGCTAAACCAATTTCGATGTATACATGATGTACAATGATAATAAAGGCTATTGAACTATTGAACTATATGAAACATGTAAGTAGCTGGCATGTATTGTAGTTCACTAATTTATTTTCTGCTACTCACTCCCCTTACTATCTTTACAGTTAGAAATCCTTCTGGAGTCAAGAAAGTATGATTCAAATTTGCAAGTAGCTGATTGATTTAAATAAACTCTGGATATATAATTAAAAATTTAATTTAATTTAATTAAAAGTTCTTATAGGCCGCCCAATCCCGTAGGACTCAGGGCAGCGTACAGCAAAAATACGAACAAATACAAATATATAAGAAACAATTTAAAAATTACATAATTTAAAAAAACCATTCATCCATGGGGGAATTCAATCTTTTTCACCCCACCTGCCGGAAGAGCCATGTCTTTACGGCTTTGCGGAAGGCCAGTAGAGTGGGGATAGTTCGGATCTCTGGTGGGAGTTGGTTCCAGAGAGATGGGGCTCCCACAGAGAAGGCTCTCCCTCGTGGCCCCGCCAACCGACATTGTTTGGCTGATGGGACCTGGAGGAGACCAACTCTGTGGGACCTAACACCCACGTGCCACCTGGTCTTAGGGAAGTATGTGGTACGATGCGGTCCCAAAGGTAACCTGGCCCTGAGCCATGTAGGGCTTTAAAGGTCAAAACCTACAACCTTAAATTGCGTCCAGAGACTAATGGGCAACCAATGCAGCTGGCGGAGAATAGGTGTTATGTGGGTGTATCTCGGAACACCCACCACAGCTCACACAGCTGCATTTTGCACCAGTTGCAGTCTCCGGATACTCTTTGAGGGTAGCCCCATGTAGAGCATGTTACAGTAGTCCAGCCGTGAGGTGACAAGGGCATGACTGACTGTGAGTAAAGCCTCACTCTCCAAGTAGGGTTGCAATTGGTGCACAAGGCGAACCTGTGCAAAGGTCCCTCTAGCCACAGCTGACAGATGTTGCTCCAATTTTAGCTGTGGATCTAGGACAGTGATGGCGAACCTTTTTTGGTTCGTGTGCCAAAAGGGGGGGTGCGCGCGCTAGCGTGCGCACACATACCCACACCCATTCCCTCCCCCCCATGCATGCGCACAACCCCCCCATGCTGCCCCCTGCGCATGTGCACACCCCCCACCCCCGCGCAAAGGCCTTATCAAAGCCTGGGATGGTAAAAAAATGACGAAACGGGCAAACCGGAAGTTTGGAAAACGCACTTCTGGTTTGTCCGTTGGGGGTGTTTTTTGCACTCCGGGGCTTCAGGAAGCTTCCCTGAACCCTCCGGAGTGCTAAAAACAGCCCAATGGCAAACCGGAAGTGCGTTTTCCGAACTTCCGGTTTGCCCGTTTCGTCGTTTTTTGCATTCCGGGGCTTCAGGAAGCTTCCCTGAACCCTCCGGAGTGCGAAAAACAGCACAACGGCAAACCGGAAGTGCATTTTTCTGAACTTCCGGTTTGCCCGTGGAGCTGACAGGGCAACGCCTCGCGTGCCCTCCGATATGGCTCCACGTGCCACCTGTGGCACGCGTGCCATAGGTTCGCCATCACTGATCTAGGAGAACACCCAAATTGCGAGCCCGTTCTAAGGGAGTCAATTTTTCTCCCCCGAGAACCAAGGAGGGGAAATCGACATAATCCCTAGGGGGCAATATCCATAGCCATTCAGTCTTGTCAGGATTGAGCTTGAGCCTATTCATTCCCATCCAGACCCTAATATTGTCCAGGCAATGGCACATTACACCGACTGCTTCCCTGAACTGAGACGGGGTGGAGATGTACAACTGGGTATCATCAGCATATTGTTGATACCTCACCCCATGTCGTCGGATGATCTCACCTAGCGGCTTCATGTAAACGTTAAACAGGATAGGTGAGAGGACCGAGCCCTGAGGCACCCCGCAGATCAGGGGCCTAGGAGCCGACCTCTGCCCTCCTGTCAATACTGACTGCATCCTATCGGAGAGGTAGGAGGAGAACCACCGTAAAATGGTGCCTCCCACTCCCATCCTCGCAGAAGGATACCATGGTCAATGGTATCGAAAGCCACTGAGAGGTCAAGTAGCACCAGGATAGAGGAATGACCTCCATCCCAGGCTTGCCAGAGATCATCCATCAGGGTGACCAAAGCAGTTTCCGTGCTGTAGCCACACCTAAAACCCAATTGAAAGGGATCTAGATAATCAGTGTCCTCTAATAACCGCAGGAGTTGGAGCGACACCACTTTCTCAACAACCTTACTCACGAAGGGAAGGTTGGAGACTGGATGGAAGTTCTTTAAATCTGCTGGGTCCAGGGAAGACTTCTTGAGGAGGGGCCTCACCACTGCAGCTTTTAAGGGCTGTGGGATGGATCCCTCTCTCAAAGAAGCGATCACAACTGCCTGGAGCCAGCTGCATGACACCTCCCTGCTGGCAGAAACCAGCCAGGAGGGGCACAGGTCCAGTAAACAAGTGGAGGCACTCATCGCTCCTATGGCCTTGTCCACATCATCAGGAGTGATAGGCTCAAATTCATCCCATATAACATGACTCAGACTCGCCCCTGTCACCTCGGCTTGCCCTGTCCAACCGGAGTCCAGGTCTGTCCGAATCCAAGTGACTTTATCTGCCAGAAACTGAACAAATTCCTCAGCTCTGCCCTGTAAGGGATCCTCAACTCCCTCCTTAGCCAGAAGGGAGCGAGTCACTCTAAACAGGGCGGCTGGGTGTGAATCGGCAGATGCAATAAGAGCGGAAAAATGCAAATATTTTGCCGCCCGTATTGCCACTAAATAAGACTTAATAAAAGTTCTTAATAGTGTTTGGTCAGATTCAGCTTTACTGGCTCTCCACCGTCGCTCTAGGCGTCTCTTGTGGTGTTTCATCTCCCAGAGCTCCTCGGTAAACCAAGGAGCCCTCCTGGATCCGCTGCCATGGAGAGGCCACAAAGGTGCAATTTGATCTAACGCCCCTGATGCCGCCCTGTTCCAGGCAGCCACCAGAGACTCAGATGAATTGTGTACCAAGGATTCAGGTATCTCCCCAAGTTACCTCTGGAATCCTTCGGGTTCCATTAGGCGCCTGGGGCGGAACCACTTAATCAGTCCTGCCTCCTTGCGGTGGAGGAGTGGTGCCATGAAATCCAACCTCAGAAGGAAATGATCTGACCACGACAAGGGTGATATGACTAAACCCCTCAGCCTCAGATCATCTCTCCACTGCCCCGAGAGAAACACAAGGTCAAGCGTGTGACCTCCCTCATGAGTCGGACCCTGAACTACTTGGGTCAGGTCCATGGTTGTCATGGAAGCCATTAACTCCTGGACTGCCTCCGAAGTTTCACTGGGCGATGGCAGATTGAAGTCCCCCAGCACCATAAGCCTGGGGAACTCAATCACCAGCCCCGCTATCGCCTCGAGCAGCACAGGCAGGGCCTTTGCAATGCAGCTAGGAGGCAGGTATGTTAGCAGAAGGCCCACCTGAACCCCTGTCCAAGTTCAGAAGGAGCGTCTCACACCCAACAATCTCCGGGGCAGGGCTCCTATGAGACACAGATTCCGGCGAGCTATAATAGCCACCTCTCCACCCCTTCCCTGGGATCGCGGCTGATGCAGAACCAATAATCCGTCCGGGCACATCTCAGAGAGGGGAACACCCCCCTCCTGGCCCAGCCAGGTCTCGGTTACACATGCCAGGTCCACCCCCTCGTCAAGGATTAAGTCCCGCACGAGGGGTTCTTTGTTGGTAATTGACCTGGCATTCAACAGCAGCAGCTTGAGCCCAGGGCCCTGAATTCCCCGATTACCAGATACTTGGGCTGAGCAAGGTGGAACCAAACCAGAGGGGCCAGAACAAGAAATCGCTTGGAGACAGCGAGTTCTCATTCCCCGAGAGCGGCCTACCCCTCTGCTCCCGCCATACCCACCTCTCCCTGTAATGACCATAATACTCCCACTCTCCACCCAACCAGAATCCCCTCCCCACCCCCACTGGCCCCCCTCTCTCCCGGCAGGCCATGCATTCTATTCACACCAAGCCCAGGGTCGGACTCAACCCCCCCCCTCCGCTTCTGTTTCCACACTCAGCAGAGGGGGCAGAATCCTAGTCCCCGACTCACTCATTCTATCAAACTCAACCTCAGTAATCTCTCTCAACCAACACCTTCCTCTCCCCCAATCATAACGCATTCATAACCCAAACCATGACAAGCAACCATTTAAGTTGGGAAAACCATGTTGATCAGTGATATGTACTTTTAATGTTTCTCTGGAATTGAGAAAAGGATTAAAAGAACTGTATTCAAACATTGATTCAATAAACCTATGCAACAAACTTCTATATTTCTTTCAGATTTCTCCCTTCAGTTATTTATACAGGTATTTTAAAAAAAGAAACTGAAAGCAGTACTGCTGAAAGTTGGTGAAATACTGCAATGTCCTGTCCTGTTGAGATGGGAAACATTAAAAACTATAGTAAAACCATAAATGGATAATATAGCCTTTACAACTTAAGAAATATCCCTAATTTGTCCTCAATTCCACCTCTCCCATTCAGTATTTGATAACACTGGGGCTATTTATTCTGTATCACTAACCCATTCATTCGGCAAAAGTTTGCTATACCTGTCAGAGATTCCACACAATTTTCCCCCCAGCAATATAAGTTTATATTATGGGTATGTTATGGATCATAACGATTAGGGATTATAATATGCACAAAAAAAGCATTTTTTCAGTGGTGGTCTCTTCTTTATGGAACATCATTCCCTCCAAGCTATGGTTGACCCCCATTCTGGGCTTTTCAAAAAGGCCCTAAAAATGTGGGTTTTTTTTCAGTGGGCCTGGGACTCCATTGAAGGGAGAAAGAATGGATAAAGTGACTTATTTTATTGTATTGTATTGTTGCTACTATAGGGAGTGTGGGGTGGGTTTTTAAAATAGGTTTAATAGATTTTTATTATATGATGGATTTTTAAAACCATCAGAATCAGCCATGTGTAAGTTGGGAGATTATATTCATTTGTTAAGTAAATTAAATTAATTAACAATAAATAAATAAATAAGGCAAGAGGGAATATACTTTTAAATTGGGGAATACCTTTTATGTTGCTATTATTTGGCAATTGGCAAAGACTTCTAAAACACAACCCAGGTTTTATTACAAACTTCAGCTAACAATGCACACCTTCACAAATACATCTCTAGATCCAGCTTTACTTTAAGATGTCAAATTGCTTTCAGTTTCATTACTATATTTCACCAGAGCATTGAAGGCACTTAAAATATATTCACTTGCATTCAACTAGAATAATGATGTAATGCTTAACAAAGATCTTTAAGCATATAAAAATATTGTAACAAGTTAAATTAAATAAAAAACATAACACACAAGAAAAGTGCTGAAAGGTAAATCTGTTTATATTCTCAAGTAATTTTGAGAATTGAGTTATACCTCTACTTTACTCTGATTCAGATCTAAGTCTAAGCTTGTAGAGAGGCAGGTTGATCTAGCAGTTAAGGCGCCAGGCTAGAAATCAGCAGACCATGAGTTCCAATCCTGCCTTAGCATGAAAGCAAACTGGATGTCCTTGGGCCACTCACTTTTTCTCAGCCCACCTCACATCACAAGGATTGATGTTGTCAGGAAATAAGGAGAAGGAAGGAGTATTAGATATGTTCACTACTTTGAGTTGTTTATATTAATAATAAAGGTGGAATATAAATAGGTAAAGCATAGATAAGATGAAGAATCTTATTTTTATGACACAAAAATGTTAATGCAGGTTTCCCCCCCCCCCCTAAATTTTGCTTATCTTAAAGCCTGGCATGTTTTTGTTTTATGACGTCTTTGAAACTCTGATGAGATTCTTTCATCCTGACTACCATATTATCATTTTTATTCCTGAATGCTTTTGCTGGGTGGGAGGAACCATGGCAAAAATGCAAGCAATCTTGCAAGCAATCCTAGATCTTGAAATACCAGGAGTTTTGGCAGAAGGCAGAGTGCTACAATGCTAACTCCCCAATTATTTCATCAAAGCACACTTCTACACTGTAATCATTTGCTTACCAAGGACCTGACAACTCAAGAGATGGACTGGATTTAATGTTATCTAAGAAAACAAAACTTGGGTCTTTTCAAGGACCAAATGCTTGAAATGTTGGACTTCTATGCTCAAGACAAGCTCATAACTACTTGGAATATTTGATTAGCTCCCTTAGAAACAGTAACTGGATGCCTGCATTTTTGTTTAACCCCAGTTTGTTGAACAAACCATAACTGACCATGCTTAGACATCATATTAAACTGAAGGATATATTGCACTCTAGGCAATTTTGACTAATGATGTAATATCCCACTGATGCAAAGTTTTGCATTTTTATAATGATTTGGAAAGAAGAATGGCATTTGTGCTCGCTAAGCTTCAGTGCCTTGGCTAGTGTCTGCCTGGGTTTAGTCTAAGGTAAGGTGACCAGACGTCCTGCTTTTGGTGGGACAGTCCCGCATTTTAATAATTTGTCCCGCGTCCCGCGGCATTTCAAAAAAGTCCCTCCAAGCAAGTGCAGCGCGGAAGCCGCTGGTGGCCGGGTGGGCGGCAGCCCCCTGGGCGGGTATAGGGTCAGGCCTGTGCTTGGAAGGGGCCGCCACTCTCGCTGCTCTCCCTCCCTGCCTGGCTGCAGACTCTGCCTGCCTTCCCAACGCAGCGCTGCCGCAGTTCACTTTTGTTTCGCGGTGGGAGAAGGAAGAAAGCGGGCAGTGAGAGTGGCAGCCTCTTCCAAGTGCAGGCCTGGCCCTCTCCCCACACGGAGGGCTGCTGCCCGGCTGGCTGGTGGCGGCTTCTGCAATGGAGGCAGCACGCGACTGTGAAGAACCCTCACCACGCGCCCTCCCAGAGCACCACAGCCGTGGTTTGCTTTCTTCCTTCTCCTGCCGCTGTCCCTCCCCAGGCCAGATGCAGTAGAGGCAAGCCCCAGCCATGGCAAACCGCGGCTCTGGTGCTCCGGGAGGGCGGGTGGTGAGGGTTCTTCACAGCCGCGTGCTGCCTCCGTTGCAGAAGCCGCCTCCAGCCAGCCGGGCAACAGCCCTCCGTGTGGGGAGAGGGCCAGCCTGCGCTTGGAAGAGGCTGCCGCTCTCGCTGCCGACTTTCTTCCTTCTCCCACCGCGAAACAAAAGTGAACTGCGGCAGCGCTGCTTCGGGAAGGCAGGCGGAGTCTGCAGCCAGGCAGGGAGCGAGAGCGGCGGTAAGGGCTGCGATGAAGGGTGTGTGTGTTTGGGGGGGTGCACAAAGCTGCAGCAAAGCAATCCTGGATTTGTGTCTCCACCTTTATTCACGTGGATGGGCTGCAGGATAAGAGAGATGGACCCCTCCAGTCTTGCTCCCCTAGAACCCCCCCCATCAATGTTATCCCACTTTACAAATATTAAAATCTGGTCACCTTAGTCTAAGGTGGTCTTGATGCCAAGTTATATTTTATAAATCACAATATCACATCATATATCATGTTAAGCCAAATCAAACTAACCATAATAGGATCTTAACACAATACATAGATGGATTTTTGAATGTTCCAGATTTTTTTTCAGCGGCTTATCTTATTATGGAATTTACAGAGAAACCATATTTATTATCTTTCACTTGTAGTCTTCCAGTGTTTTCCCATATTTATTGGAGGGAAAATCAGTTGAAAAGAAAGAAATCTCAACTTTCTCTATGTATAAAAAAGCACGATAATCTAAACAAGCAGGGCTCATTGAATCTATCCAGATCACACTACAAAATCTTTGACATTTAAATACAGAATTTTAAAGGCATTCATTTAATCACCCTTATTCCAGTGGAAATTTGTTTCATCTGCATAGGATTGTAGTCAGTTGACATAATCTGGAGAGAAAGCAAATATATTGTAAAGATACCACCTATCATTCTTCAAGGCATTGTATTTTTTCTTTTTGTTTTAGATGAATTTAGTTGTTGGTTCTTAAATGGAAATACCTATATTCTATGTCCTAAAAAATATTATGGGCTTGTCAGTTTTATTTAGTATTTAAATTGCCAACAACAAGAAACAATAAAATTAATTGAAGTGCATTTTTGTGGATATATTTTAAAGGGAATTCAGATATCAATTGATATTTTATGTTATTTTAAAATAATTTTAAAAATACAATGAATTAGCATTACTGATGACTCACTGCCCATTTAATAGTTGCCTTCAATACCATATTAAAAGCAACACATTTCTGACAATTTCTTGAGGGAATACTATGGCTTTCAAGACAGCATATAGCTTTGGAACCTCAGGTTATATATGCCTCCACTCTATACTGCTTGTTCACATCTGACTCAGTAAATTAATTTTTTTTAAAAAAAATTGAAATCAAATGTAGCAATCTGTTGATTTCATAACCCTACCTGATTGGATTCATTGGCTGATTATGTGTCATTAAGTTGGTTTCAACTTTTAAAACAACATAAATAGATTTCCTTCATAATATCTTTTTCTAACTTGGTCCTTTAGTATTTCCAAAGAGGCACCCATTGCTGCTACTTGTTGCTAGTTATTCTCTTCTTCACTTTCCTTCTATCTTTCACACCATAGAGCAGTGGTGGCGAACCTTTTTCGGCTCGCGTGCCAAAAAGGGGGGGGCGCGTGCTTGCGCGCGCTCGCATGCCGACACCCATTCCCTCCCCCCCACGCATGTGCACAACACCCCCCCCATGCTGCCCCCTGCGCATGCGCACACCCCCCCACCCCCGCGCAAAGGCTTACCGGAGCCTGGGACGACGAAACCGGCAAACCGGAAGTGCGAAAAAACGTACTTCCGGTTTGCCGGTATGCTGTTTTTTGCACTCCGGAGGGTTCAGGGAAGCTCCCTGAAGCTCCGAAATGCAAAAAACTACAAAACGGACAAACCGGAAGTGCAGAAAAGTGCACTTCCGGTTTGTGCATTTTGTAGTTTTTTGCATTCCGGAGCTTCAGGGAGCTTCCCTGAACCCTCCGGAGTGCAAAAAACAGCACACCGGCAAACCGGAAGTGCGTTTTTTCGCACTTCCGGTTTGCCGGTGGGCAACCCTCGCGTGCCGGCTTCTATGGCTCCGCGTGCCACCTCTGGCACGTGTGCCATAGGTTCGCCACCACGGCCATAGAGCTTTGTCCAGAGAGTTAGGATTTTGAATAAAGTATCTGAAGTAAGATATTTTGAGTCTCATGTTAAAACCTGGCCATAATTTTGAATGATCATTGTCAAGGACTACCTCTACTGAATTTTTTATAGTCTTTGGCTTTCTCAATTATTCATCCTGCATCAACTATGATCTCTTATGTTCTTTGACCTTTTCTAAAGCCAGCTTGAACATTTGGCACCTCTTTTACTTCATTGTCATGGATAATCTTAAACATTATTTTGCTAGCATGTGAAAATAAGGATTTGCACAATCTGTTAAGTCTCCTTTATTTGGTATTAGAATTTAGACTGACCTTTTCCAATCTTTTAGCCTCTTTGTAATTGTTCAGATTTGCTGGCAAAGCTTAGTTAACATCTTTATTGATTCTTTTTCTCTTGCTTATTAAATTTCTGTAAATATCCCATCAGCCTTTTAGTTTCTGACTTGCTAAAAACTGGAGGGCTAGTTCATCTTCTGGTAAATAGGTTCTTATAACTATTTTCTAAGGTATCTTTGGAAGTTGACATCTCTACTGTACAATATTTTCAGGACACTCCTTTCAGTAATATATTTAAATTATGGATATAACTCAATTATATCATTATGAATTATATTAGTAATAGTATTGTATAGTATTAAAATGAATGTTATTAGGCACAGAGTTATTTATGTTAGAGTTTGATATGTATGTATATTGTTAATTCTCTCCAAATCCTTAAATAAGTTTTCTTTTTCTTAATATGTTTGTATGGTAACTTTTTAATCCTGATTGAACATTTGCTAAACAGCTAGTTGCATGCTACTGAAAAGTAAACTTCCGTATATCATCCTTCAGAGGATATCTTATTGTTAATATGTCAGAACATTATCAACACATAATTATGAAATGATTAGTCATAGGCATTGTTCATTTTCTCCAGCAATCTAATCTTTGCGTACTTTGTGTTTTTATCCTTTTAAAAGTATTTGAATTCCAATTCTCTGATTCACCACAAAATGTGATTATACTGATGAGTATTCTTCTGATGGAAAACATAAAGTTTTATGATATAACCTATCCAGGGGACACCAAATTGGATTGCTGCCAGAAATATGATAGAAATGCTCTCCTGTGGCTAAATGCTGAAAAGATTTAGCAGTCCAGTCAGTTTATGCTGACTTACAAGAGAGCTCAATGATGTTGATTTTAGGGGGGGCGGGAATGTAATGTGGCTAATCAGAGTAGAGAAAAATCCACGGTTCGGTATTTATTTAATTATATAATTAACAGTATTTATAACTGACCAGTCCCAAAAGTCAGCAAGCAACACAAATAAAAAAGAAACAAAAACTATAAAACTAACAAAGTAGTAAGAATTATCAAAACAAAATACTTATGACAGACAACCTCAGTCTAGTCAATTGGGGTTGAAGTCTCATAGAAATTATCATATATTTCAATGCTTTTCAAGGTGATTAAAAGAATAATGTAAAACATTCCTACTTACTGAGCAGTTGACAACCAAAGGACCAAAAAAACACAACCCCTCTACAAGGAAAACATAGGAAAAAAGAAAAGAATTATATGAACAGTATATGAAAAGAATTATATGAATATAGAGAAAAAAAGAAAAGAATTATATGAACAGCTTGGGACTAAAGCACTATAATTCTATATACAATAATTTAATGATTGACTAAACATCTATTTGTAAAAATTTCCTCAAAAGTAGGAGTCAAATGTGCCTGAGGATAAGTATCTCATGATCTGGCCCTGTCATTTGTATTTCACACATCCACCCTATGATTGTCTATTTATATTGGTCTCTATCTTCCCTACAGGATCATTTATACATACTATGCCAAGTCTCTCCCTCCCCTCCCGCATGTGTGTGTGTGAGAGAGAGGGGGGGAGGGAGGGGGGAGGACAGAAACAGATAGAAGGCATACAATAAGCATATTAAAAAAAGAACACAAGAGATAAAAGTATGTAAAAATGGAAGTCTTAGATGGAATTGAAGTAAATATATTATAAACTAGACCAGGGGTGTCAAACTCGATTTCATTGAGGGCTGCATCAGGGTTGTGTTTGACCTCGGGTGGGGGCATGGCCAGGGTGTGTGTGGCTGGGATGGGCGTGGACAGGGTGGGCATGGCCAGCTTGACATCACTTCTGTTGGGGGCACTTGTGGTGGCCAAGTGCTAAGGCAGGACTTCCCTCAGACCCTCCCTCCCTCTCATTATATCCTTTCTTTCTTTCTTTCTTTCTTTCTTTCTTTCTTTCTTTCTTTCTTTCTTTCTTTCTTTCTTTCTTCCTTCCTTCCTTCCTTCCTTCCTTCCTTCCTTCCTTCCTTCCTTTTCTTCTTTTTCCTTCCCTCTTCATTCTCCTTTCTTCTTCCTTCCCCTTTTTCCTTATTTTTCCTTCCTTGCTCTCTTCCCATCTTTCCTTCTTTATCTTTCCTCTTTCCCTTTCTCTTTTCCTGTCCCTTCTTGGATGCTAAAAGCAAAAGGGGAAACATTTCTCCTTTTGTTTTGTTTTGCCTTTAGTTTGTTTTACTAGCCCTCTGCCAGTGAAAATGGAGCCGGGGGGGGCACACGCACAGCCTCCCTTTTCGCTGGCAGAGGCACTGCGGACCAGTCCTTTGCTGTTTCTAGGGCGGCCCTCTGGGCCAGATCTAAGCACCCCGTGGGCTGGATTCGGCCCGCGGACTTTGAGTTTGACATCCCTGTTCTAGAATATAATTCTGATGATTTTATTGAGAAGTAGATGGTGATACCAAGTGTTAAACTGGTGATTTTTGTTTCACAAAATAGATTGTTATCACATTTGGATTCCTGCTGCTTTTTAATTCATCTTTGTAGATATCATGTATGCCATCCTAAATCAACCTGTATGTAGCAATCTGTTATCCTTCTAGCAGCAATCAATTGTGCATTCAAGCTAAACATATTCATTGCAAAAAATAGGGATAAGTACAGAAGGGAAAATGAGATGATATGGTTTGTAGGAAAAGAAAAGAAAAATATGCAAAAGTTGTTGTTGCTCCTTTCCTTAATACTTTAGTGTCTTCAAATATTTATTAATGTTGGTAACTTTTTGTTCTCAGTACCTAAAAAGCAAATTTATTATTCCCATTCTGTTTAGAATTTTAAAAATCTATTTCTTCTTTTTTCATTCATCAAGTCATGCTAAGCAACATTTTTTATTTCTATTTCTCTGTATTCTGTTTTGGTCTGAATAACAACTGAGTAAAACTTTAAAAAGGAAAAGAGAAAGTCCATGACATTTTATTAAGCATGAAATGGCGCTGGAGCAAAACAGAGGATTGCTGAAGCAAATGCTTCAGTAAGGAAGGAAATGCCATTGACTTTATTGCAGCCGCCTAATGTTTTCCATGAACTGCAGAAAATAATTCATTGTATCTTAGTGACCTACAATAACAGCTGACGGCTTGCACTTCATGGAAATGTGATTTGTGTGTTCCAAAATTTAACTATTTAAAGTTTCAGGGCTCATGTCTTCAGAATTTCAGAAATATTAATGTCAGTGGGATTCAGATGAAAAATTTGGGGAAAACAGTTTGCCTATATCCTACTCTTTGTTGAACAAGTTTTGCACATTTAAACATGGTATCCTTCTGTCTCAAAAAAATCTGGATATGATTCCAGGTTTTACCACACTTGTTGCAATGCAAAAATAACCTTTTAAAAAAATCATATTACCATCTTGTATTCCTCATACATTAAATTTAGAATATAATCTTATCCTAGGTTCTAAAGCTATATGGATGATAAAATTCAAGAAGAAAATTCTATTTTATTTTAAGTTTTTAGCTGTGTTAGTAATCTAATTTGAATTTGAATTAATGTTACAACTTTATAGCTTTACAACTTTATAAAAATTAGAAACTCAAGATTTTAACTGAAATCAATAAATCAGAATACAAATAAACAACTGTGCAGAAAATAATTTCAGGAGCTGAAGCAAAGGTAGTGTTTAAAAGTTTTATAGTTTATCAATTAATACCATTAAATAAACAGAGAAGCATCATTAATGGTACAATTAAGTTGTACCAACATCAGTAGAAATTCTATTTCTAACATGCTTATTGGCTGGTGTTATATTCCATTATAATTTAGTTTACTGTATCCCATTCTGATAACTAATATTTGTGTCTATCACTCTTAATATGGAGAACATAGTAGGCTGAGATTTAAATGGTCAAAATATATGACTGCAGGGTAATTGTGTAATTTTAAACATTATTTAGAAATAAATACCAATGATTAATTAAGATCACTAATGTGACCCTAGTGCCCCTTGCCCTGATATTTGAAATGTATTAAGTTTGTACTAAGTTTTAACATGATAAAAGCAAGCCCTCTTTATGTTCTTGAATTTTTCACTTTTAACCTACTTCAGTGAATTATACAGACATGCAGGAATGCAAGACTTGCTATGCATGTTCAGACCTTCTTGTCTTTAGTCATATATCCAAGAGTAGCCAGAATCAGATACTTTAGAAAATAAAACATCCACCATTGCCAATTATGCAATTGTTTGCCTTGAACACAGACCCATGTGTAATTGCTAGCTTTTCTCCAGAATAATTTGAGTTGAATGTGGATTCCTTAAAGGAGTATATGATAGTTTACTTAAACTGAAAATATTTGCATGAGTCATAAGTAGGTAATTCTTTAAAATGAAAAAAATCCTATCAAGTTTGGCCTTGGTGTCTTGTAGTGGCAAGTTCCAAGGCTTCGTTATTTTCTTTACGAATTACTTAAAATCAGTGCTATAGTTTATTTGAAAATTAAGTGTTACACAAACATATCTTTCATACTTACTGAAATGTAAGTGCAGAATTATACCAAAGGCATACTGAGAATACATTTGGTTTCACAACACTGATGTTAGATATGCTGTTTGACCCATTCAATCTTTATGTGTAAAGCAATCAGTCTGAAAAGAAATGCATATCTACATAAACAATTGTATCTGCGTGACCTTTCCTTTTCAGGACTTTGTTCTGGGTACAGAGGATTTGGAAATCTCTACCTATTTCATCTCAAATCTGAATGAGATTTAATTAATTTGTGGAAAACAATAGCTAGGGCAAACAATGCACTATACTATAATGTGATTTGTTTTGGTTAAGTCTGTTGATAGGACCAGATAGTAAAGCATGATTAGGCAAGTTAATATTATTATGATGATGTGTGATTCTAGTCAATAATGCTATCTGCTATACAGATAGAATTGGAAAACAGGTAGTCCTTAAGTTACAATGACACTTGGGAGCAGAATTTCCTTTACTAAGCAAGGCAGTTGTTAAGTGAGTCATACTCAATTTTACAATTTTTTTTCATACATTAGGCAAATCATTGCAATTGCTAAGTGAATCAGGCGATTGTTAATCAAACAACCTCCTTTAACTTTATTGGTTAGAAACTGACTAGGAAGGTAGTAATGGTGATCACATGATCCTTTTGGATTGCCAAGTGTCTGAATTCTGATCATGTTTCTATGGGGATGCTGCGGTCATAAGTGCAAGGACCAGTTTTTTCAGTGCTCTTATAACTTTGAACAGTTGTTAAACAAATGGTTGTAAATTATTATTATTACTATTATTATTAACTTTTATTCATTAAATATGAAACTCAGTCAACTGAACATTTAAAAATGTATCAGAAATATTATTGACTGGCGCTGATGTTTGATATGGGTTGCTGCCAGCATCCTAGATATCGACCAAGTACCTTCTTAAGATGTACAATGTTCTGAGTAGCGCAGTTTTTTTGCAGTTCCGCTGGTGTTATTGCAGAAAGCTGCAATTTATTGATGTATTTTCTAAATTTTTTGGACATGGTACCAAGTGCCCTGATGACAATGGGTATTACCTGTTACATGTTTCATCCGTAGTTTCATCCATAGTTTCGCAATATTTCGTGATTTTTTTCCAGTTCTTTTTCTTCGACTCTGGCATCTCCTGGTACAGCGATATCAATAAATTGATGCTTCAGTTTTCGACAACTGTAATATCTGGCATGTTGTGTTCCAAATGATGATCCATCTGTATTCAAAATTCCCACAAGACCTTCACCTTCTCATTTTTGACAACTTTTTCCACTTTATGTTGCCATGACTTTTTGGATATAGGTAAGTCATATTTTTATATAATGACGAGTGGATTAATTTAGCAACTTGGTCATGTCTAGCTTTGTAATCAGTTTGTGCGATTTTGCTGCACTCACATATTAAATGTGAAACAGTTTCAACTTTGTCATTGCAAAGTCGGCAGTTTGGATTGTCAGTGGATTTTTGTATCTTCACTTTCATGACATTAGTTTATAGTGCTTGTTCTTGAGCAGCAAGTATTAAACCTTCTGTTTCTTTCTTGGTGATTCCCATCTTAAGCCATGCCCATGTAATGTTATCATCACATTTTCCTTCAATGTTTTTCAAGTGTTGTCCATGCAAAGCTTTGGTTTTCCATCTATTTAATGTGTCATCCAGCTGTTTTCCTTATATTCTGCCTTTGCTTCTGTTGTTTTTATAATGTTCTCCGTTTTCACAGCCTGCAGCAATGTTTCTGTACTTTGGTTCACATAATCATTCAAACTTCGCTTTTCTTCTACAACCTGCGATGAGTCCTAAACGTGGCTTGTGGTCAGTGATCAAGTCAAATTGCCACCCATACAAATAGTCGTGAAAGCGCTTGACTCCGGCCATCTCGAACACGTCTGTGCTGCAGAAGCTCAGGAAGAGCACTCATTTGCGGTTGTCTGATAGCCCAAGGAGATTGTTTGCCTCCATGAAGCATTTCACATGAGTCATGTAGGTGTCCCAGTGCTCCCGTGCTGAGTTGAAGTGACTCAGCGGGGCATGCATCATCATGTTGGCTGAGTTGGCGCTTTAGAAAGGCCGTTTGTCGAAGATTTACTGCCCTGGGCTGGATTGCGAGGTTGTCAGCTCTTTTCTGGCCTATCTGCCTTCCAATCCCACCTTCGTCGCCAGTGTGAATGGAAGAGGCAACAGAAGTGGCTTCAAAACAACAGCTCTTATTTGGCAACTATTTACAAACCAGCAAAGGCTCTGTCTGACAGCCAGGCCTTTTTAGGGAGCTGCCAGACAGTCTAGCCCAGTGATGGCGAACCTTTTTAGGTTCGCGTGCCAAAAAGGGGGGGGGGTGCGTGCGCTAGCGCACGCTCGCATGCCCACCTGTTCCCTCCCCCCCACGCATGCGCACAACACCCCCCCATGCTGCCCCCTGCGCATGCGCACACCCCCCCACCCCCGCGCAAAGGCCTTACCGGAGCCTGGGATGGTAAAAAACGACAAAACGGGCAAACCGGAAGTTCGGAAAAATGCACTTCCGGTTTGTCCGTTTCGTCATTTTTTGCATTCCGGGGCTTCAGGGAGCTTCCCTGAACCCTCCGGAGTGCAAAAAACAGCTCACCGGCAAACCAGAAGTGCGTTTTTCCGCACTTCCGGTTTGTCCGTTTTGTAGTTTTTTGCATTCCGGGGCTTCAGGGAGCTTCCCTGAACCCTCCGGAGTGCAAAAAACAGCTCACCAGCAAACCGGAAGTGCGTTTTTCCGCACTTCCGGTTTGCCGGTGGGCAACGCTCGCGTGCCTTCCGCTATGGCTCCGCGTGCCACAGGTTTGCCACCATGGGTCTAGCCAATCAGCAGTCAGTATTTTCCCTCCAGAATGGACCTGGACCTGACTGAAGCCTATGTGCTTCAGTCTGAGAATGTAACAGGAAGCACTCCCCTGCTGGGGATCTCTATTTTTGGGGAAGGTTGAGATCCCATTCCATAGCCAATGGTTTTATTTTTCTTCTTCTCTAAAGAGAAATATGAGCTGGAAGGACAGGCAGTGGAGGGCTATCCCAGAGAAATTTTTATTTGTTTGTTTGTTTGTTTGTTTGTTTGTTTGTTTGTTTGTTTGTTTGTTTGTTTGTGAGATTTATATACCGGCTCACAGTGCAAGCACTCTCTAAGCAGTTTACACCAGTAAGCAATGTATATTTATATTGCCCCCAACAATCTGGGTCCTTATTTTACTTACCTCGGAAGGATGGAAGGCTGAGTCAAGCTTGAGCCGGTGAGATTTGAACCGCTGACCTGCGGATCATAGTCAGCTAAAGTGGCCTGCAGTACTGCCTCTAACCGCTGCGCCACCTCGGCTCTTGATAAATGCCTTTCTCTTGGCCATGCTGAAAATGTGCTAGACACAAAAACCTTCATTCTCCAAGGTAATAACAATTTTTGCATGTTTATGCCTGCCACTGGTATCATGAAAGAGCTCTGAATTCTCCAGTTGTTAGCATAGGATTTTCCTCATAGCAGTCCTCTTGATCAGTGCCAAATCCAAGATACTTCTTCTAGGAAGCCTTCCTCATTTCTGTTTCCTGTTTTGACAATATCATTAATGTGAAAGCTATAATTTCTGTTTTGACTGTTGTTATGCAAATCCCTCCACTTTGAATTTCTTTCCTCTGTTAGTTAACTCTGATTTTGGCTTTCTCCCAATAGTAGAAGTGAGTTGACCAAAATTTGATGCTTGTCAAAATACATATTTTTTTTTTTTGCTATCAAAATGAATTTCAAATATATGTTGCTTTATTTAGATAGAGTGAAATAATTTCAGGTCAATTGTTTAATTATTTGCCTGTCAGTATAATTTTTAGATATGTTCAATTGCAAGATAACAATATAGCTGTCCCTTGTTAATGTTTGGGTTGTACCCACTATGCTTATTGGAATTTTGATGGTTATTTTCTCTTTATTTCTTATAAAAATGACTCTGTGTCTCTGTTGGAATCTGTACAAGGAAATGGGCCCTGAATGGTGTATTGGTTCAAGTGTAAATTGACCATGAATCAATTTCAGAACATTCAAGGCTTGGAGTCAGACAAGAGTCTAGAGAAGAGTCTTTCCTTATGACTAAGCAGGAAGCCCAGCCTCAAGGGGGGTAGGGAAGGTACATTAAATACATTCCAGTGGTTGGCATCTCAGGCCCATGACTGTCAGGCACACCCATAGTGTGGTTCTTGGTACTGGCTCTAGTTCTAGAACATAGTGAGGATAAGGCCAAATAACCACTAACCAAGAAGACTAAGCCAAGAAACTGAATAAATTAAGCTCAAGTGTCAATTAGTTTGTGCTTTTGAAAATGACATTTTTATGTCAGAATAAAATTCCTAATGACAGTTTGCAGAGATATGCTCAGTTTTGTCAAAGTGGCAGTGGGGCCGGGGAGTGAAACTACTTGTGCAGACAAGCAGGCACACCCTATGGCTGTTTGAAGATACTAAGGATTAACTCTCATTTCTATTTAATTGTTTCTTTTTATTTTGAAAAAAAAATAGAAATCATTTAAGAAATTCAGGCTTCATAAGTTGAAATCTATATTGTTTTTGTTAGAATCACTTGGTTTTCTCCAATGGTTTTTCAGCTAATGTATCTTTTGGGACGTGCTGAAAAATTATTCCCCGCTTCTTATATTTTCTGGTTCCCATAATAAAAAGTTTATCCTCCTTTTCTAAGTTTTACTTGTCATGGTTTGCTCAGCGTTTTCATTTTGTTAGACAAAGGAAATTTATTTTTATTCTACTTTAAAAATGCTTGCTAGTCATTTCTAGTTTTGCATTATATGCTGATTTTATAAATGAAATTATGCATGCTCACTATTTTATAAATTCACAGTTAACCCTTCAAGTTAGACAAAGTCAAGAAACAGGAGCAGCGAGGGATAAAAAAATTGTTTACTGTTGCTGGTTATTGCAGTATATAGGAAGCCTGTCAACTTTCTCTTGACCTCAGTTGTCAAAAAACCAAAATCAAAACTGGGTTATTTTAAGGTTTTTTAAAAATACTATCTTCTTTCCCAGATCTCAGTAATCTTTTTTTAAATCTCTTTCCTTAATGATGATTTCATCCTCTCTCATTCCCAGACCTAGGTTTATATTCTACTACATTCATGAACACATGTAGGCACAAGCTGTAAGACATTGGCTAACATACTGGGATTTTTTTTCAAGAGATTTTTTTAATGGAACCTAAAGGTAATGTTTCCAATATATACATTTCCTAATTTTTTCTCAATTCTTCTTTACTATAACAAATTTGTTCAGGTGGGAAAGATGGAATAATTGTGCAAAGCTTTTGCTCAGGTAATCAGAAAATAGCATTAAAGTTTGGCTATTACCTATAACTGATAATTATCAGTGTATAATTATAATCAGTGTAGTTCCTTTGCAGATTGTTTCAATGCTCAGTTAAAAAGATGGGAATATGTGTCTGGACAATTAGTCATTAGCAAAGAAAATTCACAGAAAGAAAATCCATTTCTTTATCTTTTGTAAACTCTGTGCAAGTTCCTTTGTAATCAGGGTAGGGAAGGGAGAGGAGAGTATGTGTAATCTTTGGAATTTCATATGGTGTTCTACAGTTGACCTTTGCCTGAAGTAGAGGCAGGAAAAAAGAAATAATTCAATGGAGAATATAAATCAAATAACCATCAAAGGATTTAAAAATATGTGAGAAAATTAGAAGGTGGAAAATGCATTTTTCATGAGTCTTTGGTCTATATGAATCAACATTACTTTGTTTTGCAGAACTGTATTAAGTTGGACTGAACAAACTATTCAGTTCAAGGTGATACCTCAATATAGAAGTCAAAGCATTGTGACATATTGCTGTACTTGGCTGTTTTAAGGACTCAAGCTGATGAAGCAGGAAACACCGATTATCAGGCCAGACAAAACTTTTCTGTAAACATGAAAAGAGGGTCTCTGACATTCAAGGCCAAGAAAAAAAAAACAATCCAAATATTGATTTGGAAAGGCACAAGGAAAAAAAATGGGTTCATGTATATGTATATATAGGATTTGATTCCCGTGTTTTGCAATATGTGGATTTTCTGTGAATATATGATTCCTTTATTGTCTGCAAAAAAGCAATTTATGTAGCTGTCAAGCTTTAGAAGCTTTTGCTGTTACTAGACTGACTTTCTGGAGATGGTATTTTATTGCCACATCTGGTGTGAATTTTGCTTTGCCAGAAATGCTGGTAGAGGTGTCTTCAACCCATCTGCATGTATGCACAGAAGACAAAGTCTCTTGAAGTGGTTACTTTGTGGAATAGCCTTGAATAGGAACTTTCAGACTTTGCATAGCCTTAGTGATTACTCACTAGATCTTGCCTAACAGAGGGAAGAAAGAAGCTTTGAGGATGTCCAAACTGTTTAATGAGTGTAATACTAGAGGATTTTTTCCAAGTCTGGGAAGAAATGCAACAGAGAGGTCTTAATCATAGGTTATAGAAAGCTTGAGGGGGTTGACATGAATTCCAGTGTTTCTGTAACCAACTAGGGTGGAAAGCCTCAAAGCAGATAACCTTGGCCAGAAATTAAGATCAACATCTGCAGTGTGTGACTTAATTCATTTGCTTCAGTCATCAAAAACATATGAAAACATTATTTGTTCCCTCTATTTGCAGTGTTGGACTTTTGTGGAAATTAGTGGAATGAACAGAGTAGTTTTATGCTGAGGCAAGAGATCATAATGACTATAGCAGATTTCAGCTAGGTCTATGTCAAGGAAAAATCAGAACAAAGATTGAAAATTATAGCTTTGAAAGGTGAGAAATGATCCTCCTCAAAATTTGGTACCTGGAATAATTACTTTGCACTGTTTCATGGTAGATTTGGCCTTTAAATTCCCCGATCCTTCGATTTTCTGAATTCAATTCAATCTTTAACACAGCCTTTGCAACTGAGATGCCTCTTCCTCATGTATTCTGATCATATCTGTCTGACAGAGTTCACCTTATCAGTCCCTTAGTTCAGTCGATTTGCTTTACCAAAGTTCTGCTGTTGTACATAATATATCACATCAATCAAATTCCACCTCTTTTCTTCCTTCTTCTGTTCTGCTTCAAGTTCTCTCCTGAACCTAACACTTTTTCATGCACCAACCCCAAGGTATTCCTCTTGCAAAATGGAAAGGTTGACTAAAATGATCCTTGAGCAGAAGTGAAAATGGTCTTGTGGCTCAAATTTGGGGAGACCACCTTAAAACCAGAGTTTCTTAATTTAATTCAATTATACCTTTTAAGAAGCAAACTTTTCCTTTCATCTGAGGAAGCCACTGTGTTCCAGTTCAGACCAGTCTGCAAGGATAAACTTTTTTATTTTTATTTTTTATTTTTTTGTATATTCCCTCAGGTGAGGGTAAGTTCTACAGCTGAGCCCAGCTGCATTCCTCTCATGGCTGGGATTCTTAACAATCCCAGAATAGAAGAAACAAAGCTGTGGTAATTTCTGGCTGCAAAGAGGAGCAGTTAACTCTTGATTAGACTAAACATCTTGATAATAAGAAGGGGCTCTTCATGATGTAATTTATTGCTAAAACATTTGGTTTTAGCCAATAAATTTGGGTCACTTGTGGCTGCTTGTTTTGGGGGAGAAGCCTGGAACAGTCCTTTGTATGAAGTTGTTCAAATGACTTATACTGCAGTTTAGTTACCATCAATTCCTTTTTCCATGATGTTATCTCCATTCTATGGAAGAAACAGTAGTGGTGCAAAGCTCTACTCTAAACTGGAATTCCAATACCGGGAATATATCATCCAATTTTCAGAAATATTCCTTCCTCTTGCAAAAGGTTCTAGGTGCTCCAAGATTTTTCTAAAATTGTCCCTTTGAGCTGACTTTTTATTGCAAGGAGGTGAAAGATGAATCTGCAGCTTCTTTCCTTCTCCTTGCACATTTCTCTCTCTCTCAAAGGCTTCTCTTATTATGCCTTCACTTAGAACTGAATTCAAGAGACAGACTAAACAGGTACACATAGTTCTTGCATAACTACTGGTCATTTTATGACCATTCAAAATTAAAATAGCAATAGTGCTTAGACTTATATACTGCTTCACAATACTTTACAGCCCTCTCTAAGCGGTTTACAGAATCAGCATATTGCCAACAATCTCATTCTCAATCTCACCCTAACCCTCATTTTACTTACTTACTGAGAATGGAAGGCTGAATCAACCTTGAGCCAGTGAGAATCGAACTGCTGGCAGTCGGCAGAATTAGCCTGCAATACTGTATTCTAACCACTGTGCCACATGGCTCTTTGATCATGGGCAGCCTGTAAAGCACCCCAGTTCTGTAAATGTTTACATGGCTCCCCCCAGCCATGTGACTATAGGTTAGAAAAGCCAGTTTTAAGACTGGTCATAGTATCCCATCAGGGGCGGATTCCTAATTTTTTTTACTACCACTCTGTGGGTGTGGCTTATTTTGTGGGTGTGGCTTTATTTATTTATTTATTTTGTTATTCTTATATGCCGCCCAACTCCCGAAGGACTCAGGGCGGCGTACAACAGGAAAAAATACAAGAATAATCAAAATGCAAGTGATTAAAAAAAACAAATACAAATTTTTAAAAACAATATTAAAACAACAACATCCATTCGATATCATACATACTTGGGGGGTGATCTCAGGTGGATTAAGCTATCCCCCCCACCTGCAGGAAAAGCCATGTTTTAACGGCTTTTCGGAAGGCCAGCAGAGTGGGGATGGTTCGGGTCTCTGGGGGAAGTTGGTTCCAGAGCACGGGGCCAGCCACAGAGAAGGCTCTCCCCCTAGGGCCCGCCAGCCGGCATTGTTTGGCCGACGGGACCTGGAGGAGGCCAACTCTGTGGGCCCTAACCGGTCGGAGGGAAGTATGAGGCAGAATGCGGTCCCGAAGATATCCTGGTCCTAAGCCATGAAGGGCTTTAAAGATGGTGATCAACACCTTGAATTGGACCCGGAGACCGATGGGCAACCAATGCAGCTGGCGGAGTATTGGTGTCACGTGGGTGTACCTTGGCACACCCACCACAGCACGCGCAGCCGCATTTTGTACCAGCTGAAGTCTCCGGATACTCTTCAAGGGTAGCCCCATGTAGAGTGCATTGCAGTAGTCCAAACGCGAGGTGACAAGGGCATGAGTGACCGTGAGTAGAGCCTCCTTCTCCAAGTATGGCCGCAACTGGTGCACCAGGCGAACCTGTGCAAAAGCCACAGCAGAAAGATGGTGGTCCAATTTTAGCTGTGGATCTAGGAGGACCCCCAAGTTGCGGACCTGGTCTGAGGGAGTCAGTTTCGCACCCTCAAAGACCATGGTCCTTAGGAGGCAATATCCACAGCCACTCAGTCTTGTCGGGATTGAGTCTGAGTCTGTTCCTCCCCATCCAGATCTTAACGTCGTTCAGGCAGCGGCACATTACATCAACTGCCTCCCTGAAGTCAGACGGGGTGGTGATGTACAGCTGGGTGTCGTCAGCGTACTGATGGAAACACACCCCATGTCTGCGAATGATCTCACCCAACGGTTTCATGTAGATATTGAACAGGATGGGCGAGAGAACCGACCCCTGAGGCACCCCACATGATAGGGGCCTAGGGGACGATCTCTGCCCACCTGCCAACACCGACTGCATCCGATCGGCGAGATAAGAGGAGAACCACCGCAAAACGGTGCCTCCCACTCCCAACTCGCCGAGCCGATGCAGAAGGATACCATGGTCGATGGTATCGAAAGCCGCTGAGAGGTCAAGTAGCACCAGGATGGAGGAATTTCCTCCATCCCGGGCTCGCCAGAGATCATCCATCAGGGCAACCAAGGCAGTTTCTGTACTGTAGCCGCGCCTGAAGCCCGACTGGTAAGGATCTAGATCAGTGGTGGCCAACCTTAAGCATACCATCCGCCAAATTTTTTCGCAGATGAGGTCAGATCCGCCATTATTTATTTATTTATTTATTTGGTCATTTTTGTATGCCGCCCCACTCCCGTAGGACTCAGGGCGGCCATACAACTCAAGCACGTTTTTTACCTTCTTACTTTTGCGTTTGGGGTTGTAAAATAGGGATAGGGGTAGGATCTGCTTTGCTTAAGGGAAGAAAAGGAATAACTCAATCACGCAATTCAATTAATTAATTTACGCCATTTCCAAAGACACGTTTATTGGAGCACCAATCTACAATAGTTAGAAATAATCTCTTGGACGAGAGTACTTTCACAAACAATACAAAACGGTTTTCCTGATGAACTTGATATAAATAGCAACTCATTTTCCCACTGTTCATTGAATTCACGCTTACAATCACTTTCGTGGCTTCTTTTGGTCATTTTCTTTTGCACTGTAATGGATAACAGGAAATTAAGCATAGGCTGTACGAACTGAACTGAGATCAGTTTTGTGTTGAAAATATTAAGATGGGTTCAGTTATGACACCTATTTAAAAAAAATAAGTAGGCGCAAGGAATCCATCACTATATGGCTAATTTGGCTCTGGCAGATCTCCTTTTCGTAATCTGGTTCCCTCTGAAAATTGCTTACCATATTAATGGCAACAACTGGATCTATCGCAGGGGTGGCCAAACTATGGTTCTTTGAGGATCTGTGGACTTCAACTCCCATAACCAGGAATTATGGGAGTTGAAGTCCACAGGTCCTCAAAGAACCATAGTTTGGCCACCCCTGAGTCATACATAGAATATATGATTTTAGTCTGGTGGAACTAATAGGATCATTCATTACTTTACAGATCTTTCCTTTTTTGTTTCTTCAATGAAAATTGTTTAGTTAAATAGGGCAGACTTTTAGCTCAGTGCTTAGTAATGGTGCAAAGCCAGTTTTAAGGCCAGCTGGGAAGAAATAAAATATTACAAATGTCCATTTAACTATTATATATCAGAAATGATTAATTTAAAAAAGAATAGTATGAGATTGCTTATATTTCTAGAATATTGTTTTTAATATTAGCTCTATTTATATTCATAGGGCTACCTCTTATGTTTTCTTTGGAAGTAAAATTACTACAAATGGAGCATGTGCAATATGCTTATGCACCTCTTTCAGTAATTTACATTATGAAAATAATATAGCAATATAAAATGTATATCAATAATAATAATGTTCTATCAAGTCATTGGTTTATATTTAAAAGTTTGTATATGTATTGAGATTTTAAAATCTTCCCTCTAATTTCCAGTGAGTTTTTTTAGTGATACTAAAAATTGCTGGAACAAGAAATTGGCAATATATTTTGGATGTTTTAGAAGAGAATGTAATTATGGGGAAGTCCTGTGCAAAATACTTGTTGGATTCTTTTATGGAAACATGTACTGCTCCATTCTTTTTATGCCATGCCTCAGTGTGCAAAGGTATTGGGTAATTTCAAACCCCATACTGCACTCAAACCCCATACTTTCACAAGAACAACAACGAATTAAAAGAAACTCACCAAGCGCAGGTTTCCAAAGACGTCCCTTCTCTGAAGCTTGCTCTGCAGCAACAGCAGTTTTCCCAAGAAGTCCCTTCTCTGAAGCTTGCTCCTCAGAAACGGGTGGCTGGTGTAAATTGATCCCACTCCAGACGCTCCACAGGGGGCCGGCGCTTGTGACTGACTACTTCCTCCTCTGCTATTCGCTTCTATGACTCGTGGACTTCAACTCCCAGACTTCCTGAGCTAGCATGATTGGCTCAGGAATTCTGGGAGTTGAAGTCCACAAGTCATAGAAGAGCCAACTTTGTCGCTTCGTTTCGTCACTGCCGGAGTTTGAACTGCGCGCTCTCTCCAGAATTAAGCAGGAAGGGGATCAGACAATAAGGTTAGAATCAGTTTCGCTCGCTAAATTTTAGCGAGCGAAAGTGATTCCGACCTTCTTATTGTCCGATCCCCTTCTTCCTGCATAATAAGCGTCAGCCTTTTCTGTCTGTTGGATGATTGCAATGCGCCACTTGCAATCATCCAATGCGCCACGTTTGGCACATGCGCCACGGTTTGGCCACCCCTGATCTAGATGGTCTGTTTCATCCAGGAGCTGCAGAAGCTGAGTCACCACCACCTTCTCCACAACTTTCCCTAAAAAAGGTAAGTTGGAGACTGGACGATAGTTCTTCAAATCAGCTGGATCCAGGGAAGGCTTCTTCAGGAGGGGTCGCACCACCGCAGCTTTTAACGACTGCGGTACGGATCCCTCCCTCAAAGAAGCGGTGATCACCGCCTGGATCCAGCTGCGTGCCACCGACCTGCTGGCCGAGACCAGCCAGGAGGGGCATGGGTCCAATAAACAGGTGGAGGTACCCATCGCTCCCATAGCCCTGTCCACATCATCGGGAGAAACAGGCCCAAACTCCTCCCACAATGATGGACTAAGACTTGCCCCTGTCACCTCTATGGACTCTGCCCTGCCAGAGTCCAAGTTTGACCGAATCTGAGCGACTTTATCCGACAGAAACTCAGCAAATTCCTCAGCTCTGCCTTGTAAGTGTTCCTCGCTCCCCCCTTTTCCAAGGAGGGAGCGAGTCACCCTAAACAAGGCGGCTGGACGAGAATCTGCGGACGCAATAAGAGCGGAAAGATAGGATCGTCTTGCCGCCCTTATCGCCACTAAATAAGATCTGATGTAAATTCTTAATAGTGTTCGGTCAGATTCAGCCCTCTTGGTCCTCCAGCGGCGCTCCAGACGTCTCTTTTGGCGTTTCATCTCCCGGAGCTCCTCGGTAAACCAGGGAGCTTTCCGGGATCCACTGCCACAGAGAGGTCGCTTAGGCGCAATTCGGTCTAGAGCCCCTGATGCTGCGGTGTTCCAAGCAGCCACCAGGGAGTCAGCCGAATTGTGTACCAGGGTTTCAGGTATCTCCCCAAGTTCCCTCTGGAATCCTTCCGGCTCCATTAGGTGCCTGGGGCGGAACCACCTAGTCGGTCCCGCCTCCCTGCGGGGGAGGAGTGGGGTTGTGAAATCCAGCCTCAGTAGGAAATGATCTGACCATGACAGTGGGGTGATGACTATATCCCTTATCTTCAGATCATCTCTCCACTGCCCCGAAAGAAACACTAGGTCAAGCGTGTGACCACCCTCATGAGTCGGACCCTGAATTACTTGGGTCAGGTCCATGGTTGTCATGGAATCCATGAACTCCTGAGCTACCCCAGAGGTTTCGCCAGCAGATGGCAAGTTGAAGTCCTCCAGTACTATAAGCCTAGGGAACTCAACCGCCAAGTCGGCTACTGCCTCGAGCAACTCAGGCAGGGCCTTACTTACGCAGCTGGGAGGCAGGTACGTTAAGAAAAGGCCCACCTGAACCCCTAAGTCCAACTTCAGAAGGAGCGTCTCACACCCAACAATCTCCGGGGCAGGGATCCTACGAGGATGCAGATTTCCACGCGTTATAATTGCCACTCCTCCCCCCCTTCCCTGGGGTCGAGAATGGTGCTGCACTGAGAACCCGTCTGGGCATATCTCAGAGAGGGCAACTCCCCCCTCTTGGCCCAGCCAGGTCTCGGTAACACAAACCAGGTCAGCCCCCTCTTCTGTGATTAAATCACGTATCAAGGGGGCTTTGTTGATGATTGACCTGGCGTTAAGCAGCAGCATCCTGAGCCCAGGGCCCTGAACAACCTGGTTGCCAGGTACCCGGGGTGAGCAAGATGGAACCACATCGGAGGGGCCGGAACAAGGGATCGCTTGTACACAGCGAGGTCTTATTCCCCGAGAGCGGCCCACCCCTCTGCTCCCGCCATACCTGCCTCTTCCCATTATGACCAAGATGTTCCGGCTCTCATCCCCACCAGAGATCCCCTCCCCCTCCCCGCTGGTCCTCCTCATTTCCTGCAGGTCATACATACCATTCTCACAGGCTGGGGTCACTGCGCCTCCGCCCCCCCGCTTCTGTTTCCACACTCAGCGAGGGGGGTCAGGATCGCAGCCCCCGGCTTTTCCATTTCTTTTTCGTACATACATTCATTAACAATCAGACACTCATCTCACTCATCCCCATAATCAATCACACCCATACCACGTCTCAGAGGGGGAGAATAAGTTAAAATATTTTAAAATGAAGGCAAATTCGTCCAGGTAAGGGTGTGCTGGGGAGGCAGGTTCCCTGGTTCCGCTTAGCCTCCCTATTGATCTATAGTCCCGGGATGACGAAGAGCCTCCCTTACTCTGATGACATTGGGAGTATATAGTCCTACCCCCCTCGGTATGTGATCGATTTCTGTCCGAGGGGGGATTCAGCATCTTCTCCCTGCATGTAATGATCTTTAAAATAAGCAGGGACATCCGTGGGAATAGGGGTAAAATTAAGCACAGCGTCCAGGAAAGAAAAAGCTCCATAGATGTAAAAAAGTCTCTGGATATAAGCTAGGAGCAACAAGGGGGGGAGGGGGTTGAAGCCCTCAGGGGCAGTTTTGGCGCTGGTTGTCCTCAATCGGTACCAGTTCCAGAGTTCTTTCACAGGCTCACCAAACAGATGGTAATAAAGGGCCTCTTGCCAGCCATGTGACCGGGTGGGCATGGCTTCTCGGACTGCTGAAGGGAGAGGAACTGAGATAGGTCCTGCCGCCCATTCCCCCTCCCCTAAGCAGCTCGAGAAGCCTCAAATGTGCGAAAATGCCTAGGATCATCACTGCACGTTCGTGGCTTCTCAGACTGCTGAAGGGAGGGGAATGGAGATAGCTCCTGCCGCCTGTTCTTTCAGCATCTCACGCGCTCCCTCAGCCATCCTCCCCTGATTGGACTCACTGTGGGGTAGGAAGGCAGCGCATGAGCAGTGCCGGAAACTCGGCTTCTGGGCATGTGCAGAAGAAATTTTTTTTAAAAAATTATTTTTTTTAAAAAAACATGGCAGCACCCAGGCACCGGCAACCGACCGCACCGGTACTGTGATGTCACCAGCAGGCCACTACCGGTGCTATAGAGTGGACCGCACTGGTAGGAACCCACCACTGTATCCCATAGTCACTTGACAATGATTTGCATTGTTCAAATGCATGTATTTGTTTAACAACTGCTACATTCACTGAACAACTGCTGCTAAAAAAGCTGTAAAATTATTTCTGCCTCGACTTATAACCACAACAACTTACAGTGTAATTATGGGCTCAATTAAGGTTGTAAATTGAGGACTACTTGTAGATGGAGAGATTTTAGCTTAAGGACAGGGCATGATAAAATTTCATAAAAGCTATTAGCTACTTTGAATGGAGGAAAAAATATATAACAACTCTACCCATATGTGAGAATTTAATTAATTTTGCTTCTCATTTGAAAACAGAAGGAACTATTTATTTTCCATCAAACCAGTGAGAATAGCTGAGAAGAAATGAAAAAGGTTTTGAGGTGGAGTAATAATTGAAAATTGTGCAAGTTTATTTTTCTGCCCCAGCAGTGAAAAAATAATAAAATCATTATACTTAGATATTTATCCTAGAGTTCTAGCTAGCAAAGTTATAGCTAAACTAACATTCCAGGATGAGCAAAAATGACAAGGAAGCATAAATCCATATGCTCAAGACTACATAACTGAAAGCAGCTAATTTATGTTAGTTAAACCTAAACTCTTTTGAGAGTCTATTGCAAATTCTCTCCTGACCTGTATGATAAGCTTTGAAGACCTGACTTTGTACTACAGTACTAAGTTGTTCAATGAATAACAGTATAAGCAAGATTTTCTTGGGCATGGCATTCAAGATTTTCTATGGTATGTTTTCCTTGTGAAAAATCACTCAACACTCTCGCTGTTAAATAGTGATTTTTAAACATTCTGACTGGCTTTTACTGTCTGGATATGCTTCTTTTATTGTTTCAGTGGCTGGTTTCAACTATGTGGCACATAATACTGTGTTTCTTTAATAGCTTAATTTGTCATCCCTGCACTTTTTGCATGTTCAATTCCTTATTGTTTAGTAAAGTAGTGGAATATTGGTGGGGGGGATTTAATTTTAACAATAGCAATAATAATAGCATTGCTATTGTAATATCTCTAGGTGGCAGTATAAATTTAGGTATAGGTTAAAAAATCAAAATAAAAACATCATTGAAAGAAAAAGAACATTGAGTAATTTTTTTATTGATGCAACAGAAATTTAATGTTTACTCAATATATACATAAGCAGGAAATGAATAATTAGCATTTCAGTTTATTTAAAAACCCATTTGGATATCCAGGAACAACTACAATAGTATCAAAGAGCCTAAATCAGTGATGGCGAACCTATGGCACGCGTGCCACAGGTGGCACGCGGAGCCATATCTGCCGGCACGCAAGCCGTTGCACTAGCTCAGCTCCAGCACGCATGGGTGCGCCAGCCAGCTGATTTTCGGCTGGCGTGGAAGCTCTCGGAGGGCATTTTAGGCGTTTTTGTCCTCCCCAGACTCCAGGGAAGCCTCTGGAGCCTGGGGAGGGCAAAAAACGGGCCTACCGGGCCCACCAGAAGTTGGGAAATGGGCCGTTTCTGGCCTCTAGAGGGCCTCTGCAGGGGCGGGGGAGGCCGTTTTCGCCCTCCCTAGGCATTGAATTATGGGTGTGGGCACTCGCACGTGCATGATAGTGCGTGCGCACGCACTTTCGGCACCCGAGGGAAAAAAGGTTCGCCATCACTGGCCTAAATTATTTCATGTTCTTCAATGTTGGATTATATCTAGTGAATATTATGTTGGCATAATACATATTTCTATTCTTATATTTAAGGCAATATTTAATATTTAGGGATTATGATTTATGATTGTATCTTATGATTTATGATCTATGAATTATCAATTTGTTGTTTGTATGTATACTGAAAGTTTATGCATCCGAGACAAATTCCTTGTGTGTCCAATCATACATTCTGTTTATGAGGTGAAATAAAAGGACACCTGGACTTCCAGAATTAAGTGCTTAATTCTTTATTAATATGATATTAATATCACTGTGATATTAATATCACTGAACTATTATAAGTTGCATCACAGATATTTATGTTTTGTTCATTAAAGGACAATTATATAAATAAATGATCATGGTATAATTGTAGAAATATTAAATATATACTGTTTGGAGTAAATAACATTATTAACACAATTCCCCCCCCCCCAACAAATACATAGGAATGGTCACAAAAACACATGGACATTGAGGAATACAAGTATATAGTCTAACACTGACACCTGCAGGAGCAATGTGAGTGTTTATGGCATTGGATAGATTAGCATGCCTGACCTGTATATGTTCAGGACAGACACTGTGGTACAGTGGCTGAGGTATACCAGAGTTAAGCAGATTCAAGTCCTTTGTCAGTCATGGAAGTTTGGGTTACTTTGGAGCAGTCGCCAATCTTCAACACAACTACTGGAAAGTATGTGTGCAAATGAAGTGCTTTGCATACTTAAAGAAAAACTAGAAATACATAAATACAGTATTCAGACATAAACTGCACAGTGAGCTTGTTTTTGGACAAATAGTTAAATAGGTCATATTCACAATGGAAATACAATTTCATAGTATTCATTTGGCAACTCTTAATATTCTGCAGCAGTGAGATTTGATGTCAATACAACTAGAAATGATCTGCTAATTCGGGATTAAGTTTATATTCAATAGATTGTTGTTTGTTCTGTGAGGACCTGCTCCTGCCTCTTTCTGAATTCCATGGGGTGTAGACAATGTGGATGGCTTCCTCAGTTTAGGAACTCTTTTCCCCACAGAGATGCAAGATGCTACCACCTCCTGGCTTTTTATAAAAAGGTTTTATTTAATCCTAACTTTGTTAAGAGAGCCAGTTTGGTTAAAGCAGTTGGCTAAAAAATGGAGACTGTGTATTCTAGTCCTCCTTTATGTATGAATCCAACTAGTGACCTTGGGCCAGTCCTTTCTCTCAGTCCTAGGATGGAGGCAGTGGCAAATCACTTCAAAATCTTGCCAAGAAAACTGCAGGGTCTTGTCCACACAGTCATGCAGAGTCAAAGCTGACTCAAAGGCCTGTATGCACTTTGATGCAAACGGATGAATAATGCCATGTTGTTGTTGTTGTTGTTTCTCAATAGGAAATTAGAAAGAGACAGTTTAAAACGAGGCAAGATGAATAAATAAATCATTTATTTGAACAGGGATTTGAAAACTATGACTGGATGGCTGTATGCAAAAAGCACCATTATTGTAGCTTCCTTCAAACTAACAAGAGCCAGGAGGAGAGAAAATTTGGCTTAGGACATGGTAGATGGGAAGGGGGATATATAGGGGCAAAAGGATTAAGCCTTTAATAACCCATCTTGCCTCATTAATCAGGCATGTGGCTCTTAGTTGTGTTCACCACCCAGAGATTCAATAGACTAGTCCCATTTGTCTCTCACTCCTATTGCATTTTTGAGTTTGGTCATGTTGTTTGTCTGTTTAGATAAAGAAATATCTCTGAAACAATGACCAACAGGTCTTAGGTTGGCTACGGGCACTTCCATATTGCCAGTGCAATGCTCAAAATAAGGAGCAAAAATCATTGCCCCATCTTCATTCCCACAGGTCTTGGTAGCTCTTTATACAGCCCCTCATTCCATTTCATGCAAAATGAAATAAGATTAATTGCTTGTATGTTTCTACCATTCATTACCTTATTTTATGTTCTGTACATTTGTCTAAAAATTTGTTTGAAGGAATTTGGGGAAAAAGGTATATCTGAGGGTTTCTGCAAAGGCAAGTGAAACTCTGGGGTAGGAAAGGGGAAATTGGAGTTCTTGCAAATGGGTAGTTCCCACAATCACTCTGGAATTACTTTTTAAAAATGACTAGTTTTACTATTGTTGAGTCCTGGTACTGGAGAGGCTGCAGATAGGCTTGTAACAAACAGCTCTTTATTGTAGGTCAGTAAGATCCAGCAAAGAGCCAGGCTGACAGCTCTCCCTTTTATACAGAGCTGACAGATGGCTCAACCAATCAGCCGTCTCTTTTCCCGCTTGAACAGTGGACCTTGAGTAAACCAGGGGTGGGTTCCTACTGGTGCGGTCCAGTGCGCAGCTCCGGTAGGGACCCACCGATTACGCAATTTGCACGTGACTGCACCGGTGCCGTCTTCGCCGGACAGTCACGCGTGTCGCCATCTTTTTAAAATAATTTTTTGGCTTTTTTGCTTTTGCGCAAGCACGGAAGCAAAATCTCACCAAAATCTCACGAGGGGACATGCGCGTGTAGCGAGCACGCACGCCCACCAAATGCGGAGATGCACACGCAGCGCACCGGTATCGGTAAGTAAGCAACCCGCCCCTGGAGTAAACAGTATGCTCTCAATACATAACAACTATGATTTTGAGTATGTTCCTGCTTCAATAGGGTCAATATTGTGGCATCTCAGAGGGCTTGAGCTGCTTTTGAACTGAATATATGTGGAACTGTCCAGTTCTCTTGACAACTAAATCATTGGTGAGTTTTTCTTAACTGAATTTTATTCACTGATTTGAGACCCATTCTCCCCTGACACATTTCACATTTCAATTTTATTCATTCTGTTTTTCAACTGCAAAGAAGTATTAAACATTTAGCATGACAACCCCTCAAAATCTGAATGGCAAAATACTTATCCATTTCTTAAACTTCCTTTCATTTCTTTTTCAGAATCCACTGAAATACCACCTCAAATTATTTTATTTATTCCTGTTTCTTTGAATATTTTTTCAATTAAATCAATGTTTCTGTATCATCCCCATGTTCTTTTCTATATTTTCTCAGCTGCATGCTTTCCACATCTTGCTGAAATTTATTAGGCCAATGCCATAAAATAAGTCCCTTTTCAGTAATCATCTTATTTTTAATTAGCTTAAATATTTACTTACATACATACATATATAGTTTAGTGATTAGCCCATAGGCCTTATCAAAGTGCAGAGTTCCAAACACAAAGTATTGCTAAAAATCTGATTAAAAACAATTTAAAATGAGATTGGAATAAAATACAATTTTAAATGAAATTGAAATAAAATACAATAATTTAATATATAGGTAATTGAGATAAAATAAAATTATATTTCAATATCACCCCTACAATCTACCTTAATCAGTCCCATATGCCGATCTCAAGTGAATCATTTTGCTCAAGTACTGTGCCGTATTAAATGTTTTCAAATTCTGACCGCACATAAGGTAAGTTGTTTTAATATGAGGTTCTGAATGGGTAGTTTATTTAGTATATGGGCCAGGGGACCGGTCTCTCATCCTCTTATGCAGGCAACAGTCAAATAAGATGTGAGCCAGATCTTCTACCTCTGCCGCTCCACAAATGCAGAAATGTCCATTATAGGGTATAGAATAGTATATCCCATATCTGACCATTGTGTCAAGCTGTTTCAATCTCGCTCACGTAAATATCTCCCTAAGATGTTTGGCAATTGTAACTTTAAATATTTACTTAAATTCTTCAAGGCACTGTTTGGGAATCAGCATGACACTCATATATACGCTTTGATACTGTCTACATTCTTGCACTTCAGCTTATGTTATAGTATAATGTTGGAACTATTTCCCATCTTCCCATCCAAGCTTCTGATATGCCACATGGGTTTTGCAATTACATTTTTCCTTTAATACTTATTTTCCAAACCTCTTTGTATTGTGTTACAGAGATAATGAATTCTCTATCATAAGAATCTAACAGTGCTGGAAAGGAAATAACTTGTGCCTCCTCATTTGCAACAGTCAGATCTTTCAGTGTGTTCTGGACTATATTCTCAATGATTTTTTTTCATAATCTTAAATGAATAGAAATCTCCAGGAAGTTCCTACATTATATTTGACGTTTTCCTCAAAAGCTCTTTGTTCCTCAAAGTTAGGTTTTGTTCCAGATCAATACTTTTCAGACTCTGAACTTTCAGTTACAGAATCTTTTCATAATCCAAATTATGACCAAAAGATTTTTGTATATAATTCAATTTTTTGCAGTAATACTTTGAATAGCATGCTGTAGTAAGCAGACATTTTTTTGCAATTCAGTCTTCCACAAGATTCAATACTGACAAATACTCAAACTTGTTGAGTGTCCCATACAAAATTGAGTTAACTGTTAACTGTGTTCTAATTTCAGAAAAATCAAGCATTTTTCAAACAGTATCTTTGAAACCCATGCACTCACATTTCCTAGAGAGAATACAGGCTTAAGCAGTGTTGCCACATTCTTCAGCAATGATAGCAAACACTTTGGGCTTGGCATGAAAAAACTTTAATGAATCTGGCTTCTCCATTCACTTTTTTTGTCAGAAGGTCACAGAAGCAGATCACATGACCCCAGGACGCTGCAACCATCACAAATATGAACCAGTTGCCAAGAATCTGAATTTTTTAAAAAAATTTATTTTATATACACAAAAAACATTACATAACATACAAACATACAATGGTAGGAATCCTAAGTCCCATAGCTCAAGATCAGTTAACAAAATTTTGTATACCTATAATATAAATATTTTCAGATATATTTGTAATTTATATTTTATACTTGTTTCTTCTATGTATATCTACTTTCTGGTCAATTTTTTGTATATGTCATATATCTTTTTAATGAATTTCTTTAATGCCTATTGCCTTTTCCATTTCTATATACATTCATATATACGTACATCTAACAAATTAATATTTACACTTTTTGTAAATTATATTCTAATACAGGTTCAGAAAACAGTTTGGGTAATGTGATTTCTTAGTTTTTTAATCAGTTTTATTGTCCTTTTTAAATATCTGCTATTACATTAAACTCCAATTATGTGAAATTATTCATATTGTAATTCTATTATTTATTTTTGTGTATTTTATTATAAAATTCATATTAATTTGAATTAGGAATTGTATATTCCTAATTTTTTATTTTCCAATCTGAATTTTGATCACGTGGTCGATGGGGATGCTGCAATGGGCTTAAGTGTGAAAAATGGTCATAAGTCACTGCTGCTCTAACTTTGATCAGTCACTAAATGAACTGTTGTAAGTCAAGGACTACCTGTATGTTCTGTTATAAACTTTGGATGTTTCTGATGAAGCTTCCTCAGTAGCTTTGATAAGTATTGATGTTATATTATAGTTTGATAGATATATGTATTTTTTGCAAGGAAATACTTAGAATGACAAGTAGCATATTTTGGAACTGCTAACTTCAATAATAAATATTTCTGAGGCAAGACTTTTTGCTGAAATACTTCCACAAATCTAGGTTTCCTAATGCAAATTTTTACAATACTGACAAAATTTTCAAAATGTTGCTTTATTATCTCCAAATAGTTAATTATAACTATTATAACTACCTGAATATAACTACCTGAATCTCATTAGTATGAGAGGTCATATACACTGTAGCAAATGTGAAAATATCATTACAAAATTTGACTTTGAATTCTTTTTTGTGAAATTTGCTACAGTATATGTGTTAGGAATTTAAATTCATGGATTAGATCAATGAGAGCAGTGGCCCTGTTTTAATAATATGAAGAATAATATTCAGAATGCTGCTGAATTTCTTTAATCTCTTTTCCACTTTTATTTTTGCTGCAAGATTTAACTTTAGGAAGCCCTGTACGGAAAGCTTGCCCATAAAGCTTGCCATAAATTTGTGCTGGAAGGTTGCCCATAAATCCAAGCCTTCATCTGTATTGCTAGATCATGAGTTATCCCCATTAAAATCTTATTCTGAAAACATCTTCAAAAATAGAGCCTGTTGCATCTTGATGGAAAATATTGTTACCACATTTCTTTTTGTGTTTAAGTACATTGGACAACCATAGTTTGACATGCTTTTTTGAAGTAGGTCGGGGGTGTCAAACTCAAGGCCCGGGGGCCGGATCTGGCCCGCAGGGTGCTTAGATCTGGCCCGCGGGGCTGCCCTGGAAACAGCAAAGGACCTGCCCACGGTGCCTCTCCACGGAAAATGAGCTAGGGAGGGCCGTGGCCCCCCTGAGCTCTGTTTTCGCTGGCAGAGGGTTGCAGGAGGCCATCACAGCCAAAAACAGAGCATGTAAGTGCCACGGGCGGCCCTCCTGAGCTCTGTTTTTGCTGGCAGAGGGTTGCAGGAGGCTGTCTCAGCCAAAAACGGAGTTTGGGAGCCCATTTTAACTGGCAGAGCCCTTGGGCCACTGCAGCACCCCAACACAAGTGACGTTGAGCTGGCCACACCTACCCTGGACATGCCCACCTTGGCCCCCCCAAGGTCAAACACAACCCTGATGCATCCCTCAATGAAATCGAGTTTGACACCCCTTAAGTAGGTGATCTCTTATCTCACCTCTTTAAAAAAGAGAAGATAAAATTTTAAATTATCAAAATATAGAAAATTATACAGTGGTCAATATATACTGCATATAGTACCAATACTGTACCAATATATACTGCATGTTAATAATATTTCTTCTGTTTAGTTGTTGCCAATTCTCAGACATGTCTGGAGTAACTCCTCGTTTTCTTGGCAAGATTTTTCAGAAGTGGTTTGCTGTTGCCTCCTTCCAAGGGCTGAGAGAAAAGGACTGGCCCAAGTCACCATCTGGCTCTATGTCAAAGGCAGGGCTAGAATTTCCCAAGTTCTGACACCTTAACCACTACCCCAAACTGGCTCTTGCATGTTGACAGTACCAAAATCAATCTAAATAGTACCTTGAGAAATTGATAGAGTCCAATATATTATTGTAAAAATATACTTCAATCTTTTAAAGAGAAAAATATCTATGTTCAAGCTATCCCTTCAAATGTTTGAGTTAACTGCAGTATTACTGCTAGTTGCCACATAATTTATGATTTATTAAATCAAATTTATTCTTATCTTTCCAAGTAGTTACAGGTAATGACCACTAAGTCATCCAATTGTTCAGTGAAATATCATAAGACTGCCCTACTTAGGAACAGCAATTCTGGTAATCTCTCTTGCCACAATTAATCAATTCCCACGTGTCATTATTGTCAAGTCTCATTTCTATTATCTTAATTTTGAATGATGGTAGCCAATTTTTAAAAGTAAATGAAAGAAAACACTGGCATTATGGGCTGATATCAAATATTAATCAGGTCCCTTGTTGAAACATACATAAAGATATGTACTGTATTCCTGATCTGAATAGGGGTCCAGCTATTTACTATACAAGCCATGGTATTCCATACCATATGGAACAGAAAGTTGGACTTTAAAGAAGCAGGATAGGAAGAATATTGATGCCTTTTAACTTTGGTGTTGAAGAAAAATCCTGAGAATACTGTGGACAGCCAAGAAAACAAAACAAATAAATCAGCCTAGAGTTCTCATTTGAGGCACAAATAACTAGGCTGAAATAATCCTATTCTGGACACATTATGTGACTCAGCTCTCTGGAAAAAGTTCTAATGCTGGGAAAGATAGAAGAAAAGAGAACAACCAGCAGCTATGTAGCTGTACACTGTTATAGTGGCAATAATTACACTTCTTAGAGGCAGATTAGGAATAGATCAATCTAAGTCAGGGGTCCTCAAACTTTTTAAACAATTTTTAAAATTCATTCAGACTGTTGGGGGGCTGGACCAGCTGGGTGGGCGTGACTATGTGGTCATGTGACTGGGTGGGCATGGCCAATTTAGCAGTCTTGCCACTTGCCTAACTTCATTACAAAAGCAGCTTCAGGCTCCTTAAAACTCAGGAAACTCAAGTTTTGCAACTATTCTTCTCAGCCCCAAGGAGCTTACAATCAATAAGTCTCTCTTTCTCTCTCTCTCTTGGGGGGGCGGGAAGGACCTCCTGAATTGGTGCTGGGGAGGCGGGGCACCACAACAATCTGACATCCGGAGATGGACGAGCCGCGTGCCAATGATCACCTGGTCAGCAGAGAGTCCAAGATCAGTGGGGAGGCTGGGTATCACAACACAGGTGGCATGCAAGTTCTGCTGGAAAAGCGACATCCGGGAAGTGAAAGCAAGCCACTACCGCTTAGGCAGGCTGGCTTCTGGAAACACCCAGGAAGGGCTCCGAGCATGCGGTCTCCCACTCTCTCCTCCTTCCCCAGTTAGGCAGGGCAGCTTCTGCAAACACCCAGGAAGGGCTCCAAAGCCACGGTCTCCCGCACGCTCTCCTCCCTCCCCGCTTAGGCAGGGCAGCTTCTGGAAACACCCAGGAAGGGCTCCAATTCCACCATCTCCCACGCACTCCCCTCTCCCTGCGCGCATCAGTCCACCGGTCACCGGTATCACCCCTCCACCAGCTCGCCCTCCCCCGTCCACCCACACCCTTCGGCCTTACCTTTGCAAGCAGCAGTTAGCAGAAGTGAATGGGCAGCAATTACCAGATGTGCACAGAAGTGCGGCTGCATTCTGCAAGGTATATATTAGGCCGATGGCTGTAGGAGGGGTGGTGAGGGTGACGGGAAAAGCCAGCCAGGCAAGGAGGTGAGGGGTGGGGCTTAATCCTACCACTGCGCGGGCCGGATATATTGTGTCGGCAAGCCATATCTGGCCCGCAGGCCATAGTTTGAGGACCCCTGATTTAAGTAGTCACTAGGAGTCAAAAATGATTTGATGGCACATAATTTATTATTTTAAAATTTATTCCACAAATCCTTTAATATTGAAATGAATTTCCAGAGTGACTTATAATATCTAATTTTTAAAAACCACATAAGCTCTAAAGCCCTTTTCAGAATGTGTTGGATGTGATATAAAATATATTGTCAGTGTGCCTGTTGATCTGTCTTTGTGCCTGTCAAGAATGCCACATTAATTCTTTCCAGATGAATAACTATGTTAATTTGTTGAGGTAAAAAAACTGAAGAAGTTTATGGCATTTGAAAATCAATTTATTTTGAAACAAGAGTTTGTGAAAAATTACTTTACTGGATTAAAATGTTTAATTACAAAAGTGAACAAAACAACCCTTTTTCCCAGAGGAAAAATAATCAATATACACTGTTGTATATTTATAGAATTTTATTTTTTATATTCAAAATCTTATCAAATTGATAACATAAATTTATAACTCAGCAAATGAACAATATATATATATAATGAATCCATCATCCTTATAATGATATAAAAACTATAATACTTTGGTTTCAATTAAATCATATTATATATTACAATACAGACAAATAAACCTAATATTAGATACTTTACTGCATAAAGACGTATTTCCACATTTTTTTCACTCTTTAATAATCAGAGTGTTAATTCATTACACAATAACTATGTAACATATGTATGTATATAGGTATTATTACTTTGGGACAAATTCATTGACCAAACTCTGATAAAGAATTTTATTTTTGATGCACAAAAAATAAAATGGATCTAATCATAACATAATAATCTTTACCAAAATTATCTTTCAATTATGCTCAAGATGGCACTGAGATGGTAAGAAGTAGGCAGCATGAGACTACTTAATAATTTCCCTTTTCCCAGAAGGTTTCCTGAGCTACCTGGCTTTTTAAGAAGATGCTTTATTTATTATTATCATTGGAAACTAGCATGCTTCCAAGTAAACTATCCCCTCTCACTTTTATTTACAAAAAATACTCTGGGCATAGCATAGGTATTTTAGGAATAATGTCTGGCTATAACTCAGTGTTTTGATTTGGAAATGTACCTCTCTGCTGGAGGGTGGGGGAGATATTAAAGGTGAATTTGTGTGATAACATTTAGGGAGACTAGGAATTGGGAGGAACTATTTTGTTCAGGTTGCCTTCTGGTAGGTGTGGCTACCATAACAATCCAATGTGGAAATGGTCAAGTTCTCCATTAAAGCTGGTGTTTGTAAAAGTTCCCAGGATTTGCTTTCATGATTACAAATGCCACCCCGGTGCTCAGAAATTGACATCTAAAACACTAGGGGCCCAGAATGCTGGAGCAGGATGTGCACAAAAACATATACCCAAGGGTTTTTGAAAGTTAACCCTACTTGTTTAAACCAAACTTCAGAAAACACAGGCCTTCATTTATTGCCACCGCTTGTGTGCGTCGCCCCGGCCTCTGTTTTGCTGTCAGAGGCCTTGAGGAAAGGCCTCTGCAGCTGAGAGACGGCCTCCGGATTGACACGTGGTGCCCCCCGGCCTTGTTTCGCCATCAAAGGCCTTGAGGAAAGGCCTCTGCAGCTGAGAGACGGTCTCCGGATTGACACGTGGTGCCCCCCGGCCTCATTTCGCCATCAGAGGCCTTCAGGAAAGGCCTCTGTAGCCAAGAAACAAGTTCTGGATTGACACGTGCAGTCCAGGGGTGGGTTCCTCCCAGTTCTGACAGGTTCGGCCGAACTGGTAGCGACCCGCTGGTGACAACACCGAACCGGATCAGTTGGTGCCGGTCCGTGGGCACCGCCTTTTCTTTTTTGAAATTTTTTGGATTATTTTTTTGGATTATTTTTTGGGTTTTTTTCCTTCTGCACATGTGCAGAAGCCGAGTTTCTGGCACTGCGCATGCATCACCATCTTGTTTTTGGCTCCCCCATTTTTTGCTGGTTTTTGCTTCTGCGCATGCGCGTCCTGCCTCGTCTTTGCCATGTGCATCTACAGAACTGCCTCCTCCTGCCTACACACAGGTCAGCATTGGTGCTAGCCTACCCTCCCTCCTCGCTGGGCCAGCATCTCCCGAAGGCTGCGGGAATGGGGGGAGAGGGCAACCTTCACATGGTGGTTAGAAGCTTCCCGTCCCCGGCCAGCGTTTCCTGAAGGCTGCGGGGACGGGGGGGAGAGGGCAGCCTGGCAACCTTCGCGTGGTGGAAGCTTTCCGGGCCAGCGGCCCACTCCCGCCCCCGGTGAGCATCTCCCAAAGCACCCTCCCCGCTGCCACTGCCCTCTCCTACTGCCGCCCTGTTCTTCCGCTGCTGCCCTCTCCTGCGTTACGGAGGGTCGGGCTTGGTGCAGCGGCCGGGCCGTGCAGATCCTTGCTGGGTTGGCCCAGCAGCAACAGCATCTTCCACAGCCCCGAGGCCCTTCGCTCCGAGTCAGAGCGCAATGAGCCATGCAGGGCAGGCAGCAAGTCTTTCTCCCGCACTCTCATCTCGCAGATGGGACCCGGCCGCCCAGCTCAGCGCACCAGCAGGAGTTGAGTGCTCCGGTTGCAACCGCAGGGAAGGCCCATCAGAGGCAAGAAGGGGCACTTTTCGGCCAGGAAGGGCATTGGAGGGAAAGCCGAGACGACCACCACCATCCCACGGCATCCCGACCTGGATATGGGGCCAGAGTATAAAAAACAAAAGTCAAAAAGTCCCAAAAATATTCGCCACAAGCATCGCCTTCCCAACAGCAGAAATGCCTTAAAATCTGGATTCTCTCTTGGTGAGGCAGTGGGTGGGTGAGAGCAAGCAGAGGCCCAGGGAAGGAAGCAGCTCATTGCCAGAAACTAGGCTGCTCACCGGCAGGTGCAGGACTTGGCAATCATGTTCATGTCCCCATACGGTAGCCGGGAGAGGTGGTAGCGCCGGCTGAATGCGCCATTTTGGAATCGGGGAGGGGATCACAGCGCTGCCACCTGAAAATGCTTTCCTCCCTGATCCTCACGTTTCAAGCGAAGGATCTGGCCAGGACGAAAGAGAAGGTATGTTTGCAGAGAAGGAGGAGCTCTGCGATGTGCATCAGCGCTGTGATCCCCTCTCCAATTCCAAAATGGCTCTTTGACTCCTCTCCTGCAGCTCCCTGCCCACCCTGTTGTGCAACATGCTCTCTGCCCTGAGAAGGCGCAAGTGCCTCTACAGAGCCACGTGACTGAAGTGCTCCTAGCATTTTCTCTGCACTGCCCACGACAGGCTGCTTTTTGTGATTCCGTGTCCTTTGCGGGCAGCTTAGCGCCAGCTCAGTCCAGGAAGGAGGGGAATGCGCAGGGAGGGAAGAGCTCCGGCTGGGAGCAGCCTGGGCTGCGGAGGGGGGAGCCTGAGCTCTTCCCTTCCTGTATCTGGCAGTGGCAGCTGCTCCTGCCCGTTCCCTTCCTTCCTGAGCAACATGAATGGGACCGCAGGTGGCGCTGAGCTGCCCCCTGTGCAGCCCAGGCTCTCCTGCTCTGCGCAGCATGGCCCACTACTCACTTCACTGCGCAGTGGCGGCAGCAGGAGTCGTCGCCGTCCCTGCTGCCGCCGTTATCCCGGCACAGGAGAGTATCCTGCTTGGGCGCAGGTACACACAAGAGAGAAATGAGAGAGAGGATCACCTCTATGATTTCTACCCTTCATTTGAGATCTGACAGAGTTGGTACTATCTGGTTCGTGTTGCTTCAGCAATGCAACTAGTAGAACTCAGAAAGCAGCATTTATTTATTTAACAAAGGAATGGAGGGAGAGAAAGAGGAGGGAGGGAGGAAGGAAGGAAGGAAGGAAGGAGAGAAAGAGGAGGGAGGGAGGAAGGAAGGTAAAATCAGAGGAGGGGGGAAGGAAGGAAGGTGAAAGAAGGGGGAAGGAAGGAAGGTAAAATCAGAGGAGGGGGAAGGAAGGAAGGAAGGAAGGTGAAATCCGAGGAGGGGGAAGGAAGGAAGGTAAAATCAGGAGGGAGGATGGAAGGAAGGAAGGAATAAGGATGTGAAGGGGGTTCATGTGACTGGGTGGGAGTGCGTGATGTCGGGTTGCCCATGCCCACCCAGGTTTTGTGGCTCTCGGTGTTTTGTTTTCTGTGTAAAATGGGTCCAAATGGCTCTTTGAGTGTTTAAGGGTGCTGAACCTTGACCTAAACTAACAAAAAAAACCAAATGATTTAATGTGCCTCCTGCATAACTTTTATTACCTCCATGATATTAACCATTCAATTGTTAAGGCATCCAAGACTTCTAAACCCTTTACTGGCATATTCCTTATAGCAGAGGTAGCAGATCACATGAAGATACATATGAATAAAACCCACTTATATCAATCAGTAGGGCTCATATAGGATATTAAGAAAGAGAGAGAGACAAGAAAGAGACAAAGTAACCCACCCAGTCACATGACCACCCAGCTACATCCACCCAATCACATGACCATGAAGCCATGCCCACTATCGCATGACCATCAAGCCACACCCACAAAACAAGCCACGCCAACAGAACCGGTAGTAAAAATATTTAGAACCCACCCGATGAAGTCAATCCCTGGCTCTGTTTCACCATCAGAGGCCTCGGCTGCAGAGACCTTTCTGAAGGCCTTTGACAGTGAAATGATGTGTTGGGGGGGTGCCATGTGTGTCAATCCATAGTCCATTTCTCAGCTGCAGAGGCCTTTCCTGAAGGTCTCTGACAATGAAATGGAGGCCGGGGGTGACACGCGCGAGCAGTGGCAAGTAGCCGCAGAAGAAGTGGGCTGGCAAGGTGAGACAAGTGTCAGGGGGTATGAGGCCTGGTTGCAACTGTCCAAAGGTAAGTAGGGCAGCTCCACAAACCCCCACAGCTTGATTTTTACCTGTGTGCCTTGCGCCACCCCGTGCACCTGAGTGGGCGGGGTTGCAACTAGTGCTTATTTTAGGGGTAGGGCTTATATTGGGCCATGTGTAAAAATCAAGGTAGGGCTTATTTTTGGGATAGATCTCCGGGGAAACATGGTAGCTGGGATTGGAGGAAATTTGAGAATGATCATAATAACTTTCCCCCTCATATTTTATGTTGACTCTAGTCACTGCTGGTTGTATTATATTATATACTCCGTGCATTAAATGCCTAGATATAGAAAAGTATACTATTTACAATATGAACTATATCAGTTGAAGTTCTGGATATTATTTTAATTGCAGGTAAATCTTTAGTTGGTGCTGGTGTTAAAAAAAAGCAGATAAAAAAATATTGCACTTAGTACTTGCTAGCATACCACTATTTTTCCTTTTTAGACAATATAGGCTTATGTAAAACAATAAGGCACATTTGTTGCATTAAACAAATAATGAAACTGCCAATCTCTTTAGGCAAAATGGGCAATCCCCCCATTCTAAAATAAAATAGTTGAACACCATGTCACACTTTAACATTTTGCTCCAGCTTTGGAGCGATAACTTTTACAGTCCAACGAGTAATCATAAGCTATTTCCGTTAGAAATGCAGTCCATGAGAAAACGTTTTGCTTTTTAACTTCAAGGTGGCATTTGTATTATATGTCAGAATTTTTTTCCTGCAGGCAATTGTTGGTTTTCTATGGAAACAGATGTAATAATTTGGCTTCCATTTTTCTTTTCATGCATCACTAAGAGGAAAAAGAGTATTATTTAATCACAGCCTTAAGAACATAAGAAAGATTATTACCTTCCTTTTCCAACTCAGGAATGAATATGAATATTGTGTGTGTGTGTGTGTGTGTGTGTGTGTGTGTGTGTGTGTAAAATAAACAATAACAAGTGAAGTCTGAAGTTGTTCCAAGTAACACTATCAAACCTCGCAAGATTTGGGACGATTTTACTCTGAAATCTTCTATAATCTTGTGTGAAAACGCACAATTATTTTATATTAAATTTGAGGGAATCCATGTTCTGTAACCTCATACCATCTCATACAATAACCTTCCTGAATAGCAGTATTACCAAATATTTTTGTGATAATCAGACTTCTGGCTTATGTATTCTACTTTGGTTTTGATTAGAATCAAGAAGAAAAATCAACTAGAGTTTGATACAAAATATGTATGTTTATATTGTTATAATGTAAATCATAGATTGAATGAGATGGAGTGGCCTCAAACATAATACTAAGCCATAAACCATGTTTAATAAATACACAGCTTAAATTGTCATCATGAGAACAAAACATTTTTAGGTGATGTATAAATATAGCCTGACTTTCTGAGGTCAGAATTATTTTATTCCAGGGCTATATATAGGAATATGCTGTGTCTACCAGAGCTGTTTGATAACAAAAAAAATTATTCCCAAGGTTTACTCCCTTTCCCAATATAATTGAACTTGGCAGCAAATTCCAATCAATTCAGTGTAATCAGGGAACATGCATAGAGATTATATTGTAAATCTCAAAGAACTTTGGGGGAGAAGGGGCGTATTTGGGGGGAAAAGAGAACTTGAATGCTGTTTAATTCATTCCCTGTTTGACGTAGGAAATATAGAATTTAAACATCTTCAAGATGGGAAAGTGAACTCCTAGTTCTAGGTAATTAGCAATATTCTCAGACAATATTGTTGTTATAAATTATTCAGCTGAACACTATCCTCTTGTTACTTAAACCCACTACATTTAATCATTCTCCCTATGTTAACAGAGAATAAGCATTCACTTTGTGGCAGTCCTTATGATATTTAAATAATATTATCATGTCTTTTGTATAGGAAAAGGTGAAGGCAAGTGAAGAGGACTATCAGCAACAAGGTTTGTGGACTTGATAAAAAAAGATAGGTATCACTGTTGGAAGATCTGTAGGGGCAAAACAAATACCTTTCTTAACATATTAGCATTATGAACTTACTCTTGTTGTTCTTCATTTTGTTCAGGAACATGCTGAACAACTTCATAAACTGAAACATTAATATTCTGACTTTGCCCAGCATCAGAGTCAGTAACATGCCGTCTTGGTGTCTGAAAGAAGCAGATTAAAATTTTATTTAAATAAATAAGCAAGATCACAGTAGAAGTCCATCCATCCATCCATCCATCCATCCATCCATCCATCCATCCATCCATCCATCCATCCATCCAATTTCTATAGTCGTCTAACTTAATCAAGTGATTTTTGGGTAGCTTACAATAATAAAATGATAAAACAATTAAAAAAACATTGAAGCTGTAAAAACATCCACAAAATAAATAAAGTATAGGCAATGTGGAAAGTGGTAAAAGTGATGGATCAGGACAGGAGACTACTTCTTTCACTCCATGAATCTCAATGAGATGTTTTAGATCAGTCACTTTTCCAGCCTAAAATACATAAGTTTGTTGATATGAAGATAAATTGGGAGGCATAGAAATTACAGGTAATCCTCACTAAACAATGGTAATTGGGACTGGAATTTCCATTGCTAAAAACTGCAGTTATAAAGTAGTAGTATAATGTCATACAACCAACCCACTAGCGGTGATAGTTTCAGCAGTCCCTCGATACAAAAGTTAAGCAAGGACCTCACATGACCACAGTTTCCAACTTCCTGCTGGTTCCATATTGACTCTGCTTGTGGGAAGCTGACAGGGAAGCTTGTAAATCACAATCATGTGACCAGCTGGAACTATGACAGTCAGAAATCTGGGTAAATTGCTGAGCATTTGGATTGCAATCATGAGGATGCTCCAACAGTTGGAACTCTGAGGACCAGTCATAAGTAGTATTCTTTCAGCACCATCACAAGTTTGAGAGATCTTTGAGAGAACTCCGGGAATCTTGCAGGGGGAAGAACTGAATATACAAGTGGAAAATAAGCTTTCAAAACATGAATTTATAGGAATTCTAGTTTGGGGAATCTACATAATTTTATAATCCTGTTTTACAGACAGTACTGATTCTTCAAATATGTTTGTTTCATTATACAAGCACTTACCCATGGGATTCCTGGGGAATGTGCAGAATTTGTACATTCAATAAATTCGTATACTCCAAAATCATCCCCTGCATTTCTATGTCCTAAAAATATAGGTGTTCAAATAAAAACATGAATTGCGATGAGTTATACTATATTATACTCCAGGCTGATGAAATATCATTAATGAAATATTAAGAAAAAGTTGATTGCTGTAACATTTGAGTAAGAGAATGGAGGTAACAGACCATAATGGATGTTCATGATGTTCCAAGTAAAACATTATAAGAAAACAGAAATTTAGAAAATAAGTTCATACGTTCCCCACAGAGTAAATATATAAAAGTGAAGAAAATTCATCCTTATTTGTCCTTAAACACCAATTTTGTTCCAAAGTAAATGAAGTACATAGAAATTTCATAATTTCAGATTTCAAAAGAAAAAGTAATGTCTGACCATCACAAATTTCACCCCCGTATCTGTAAAAAATTGTGCATGTGTGTTTCTGTGTATGTATCCATGTCCCTGCACATACTTTCCTTGGTATCCTCCAAGTTGCCTGACTCATCTATTTGACTTTTTGCATATTAATTTAAAAAACGGGAATCAGACATGCTGCAAAATAAAATACTAGTCTCCAACATATTTTAATTCCAGGCATATCTCTGGTCCAAAAAGTTTTTTTTAAATTAAAAAAATTATGAACAGCTATAACCCAGACCTTTGTTCCCAAATATATTTATCTGCTGTCCTCTCAAAAGGATAAAGATAAGAAAATTTTGTCACTAAGCTGGCATCCCTAGCACTTATACTGTAAAGTGGTCAACAGCACATTCTATCCATCTGTCTGTCTATCTGTCTGCCTGTTTATATATCTACTGTATCTTTCTAGTGGATATGGATATGTCTCCATTTTATGCTTGTATTACCTGACTTAGTTTGTCCTTTTCGGTAACGTGCTTTAGTCCTGAGGGCTTTTCTAAAAAATGGAAATAATTTAAATTTCATGTAGTATCAATACCATACAGGAGAAGACTTTTTTTAAAAAATTAAAGTTTATGTAGAGTTCATATAAAAAGAATAATTTAGTTTTCTACCTGTTGAATTTCAGTTGTATTACTGCAAAAAAGGAAGAACATAAAAATTGTTTTTAAAAAGTACAATTTATAGAAACTTTGAAGATAATAGGTCTTCATTTAACATACCTTTATGTGGCAGAAATCGTTTCCATAATGCAAAAATACAGATTGATACTATCAAAAATAATGAAATTCCAGTTATTATTGCCAGAGGGGATAAATATTTCCCTTTCTGAGCTAGCTGATCCAATCCTATAACAGAGAATAATAGAAATTAATCTTTGATTGTTAATTGTGAAATAATTCTGGATAGGCGTATAGTATAAAATTCATATAAAAATTTCTTTAAATTAAATTTAAAAAAACCCATTAGATGCAAAATTGCTTCTTAAGTTTGATTTAGATGACCCCCCCAGAACATCTAAAGTTAGTATCTCTTGTTGATCAGACTAACCATAATATTAATAAATCCCTTCATTTAGATTATGTATAGATTAAAGATGCTTCTATGGCATCTCCTCCAAATGTTGGACATTCAATGTTCTATAATTCCTAATAAAAATAGCCAATGCCAACCATTGATGGCAGTTATTCTTCAACAATAGGAATTCAAAGCTGGGTGCCTATTATATTACAACGCTGAAAACAAATTCATACATTTTGCGAATATGTACATGAAGGGACAACATGTTGGGGACAACTGATACCTAATACAAAATATTAAGTAAAATTTCTTTGTTCCATTCTTTGGTCACTCACAGCACAATTTCTCAATATTTATATTATCAACAATTAACTCTTTCTTTCTTTTCCTTCCTTCTTCCTTGTTTCCTTTCTTTTCCTTCCTTCCTTTCTTTTCCTTCCTTCCTTTCCTTCCCTTCCTATCTTTCCTTTTCTTCCTTCCTTCCTTCCTTTCCTTCCTTCCTTCCTTCCCTCCCTCCCTCCCTCCCTCTCTCCCTCTCCCTCCCTCCCTCCTTCCTTCCTTCCTTCTCTCATTCTCATAAAAGCAAGCATAATGGGATATTTGATTAATTGATTCTGGACAAAACAAATAGTAACTAAGAGTTCCTTTACATTTGGCATTTGTACCAATACAGCATTAGGACTCCTTTACTCTGCTCCTACTTCATCATCCATCTTATGCAGCAGAAGCAAATTTCTTCTGCTTGGTTGATGCACAGTTCAAATTATAAACCTTCCATTTTGTAATTTTGCCTGGTCTGAATTTCATGGAATTTAAATTAGGCTATTTTTCCATATATTTGCTCTCATGTCACCCTAAATAAACTCAGAACTCCCTAATGGATTTCAGAAACAATATTATCTGAGAATCTAATTTTCATTCTCATAGTCCATTTCAAATCAGTTTTAGAATTTAAAAAATGCTGGTATATAAGTAAGGTGCCCTGAACTTTTGCTCCATCTTTCTTTTTGGATCCTAAGCTCTCTTACTCTCACCCTAATCAGATACATAGAAAGGAGCTTTATACTAGGGCTGTCAAACTCCCGGCCCATGGGCTGGATGCTTCACGCGCTGGCCATGCCCACGCCGTTTAGCGAAGGAGAAAAAAAACCCTATACGTCACATGATGTTGCCATGATGACGTGAGTTTGACACCCCTGCTCTACAGCTAGTCCTTGCTGAGTGAATATAATTGGGACCAGCAATTCAGTTGTTAAACAAAATGACTGCTACAGTAAGTGAAACTGAGACTGTGTTTATAATTTTAGTTCAGCTTTCTTTTGCATTGCAGAACTGCAAATATCATAATGAGAGAATTGGTTGTAAAGTTACTTTTTCAATATCATCAGCTGTGGGTTGCTAAACAATGACTATCTGTTCGGTATAATTTACAGCTATGGTTGCAACTCTTGGGCAAAATATTTGTTTACAAACAATTATGACATCATCAGAGCTTTCAGGAAAAATGTAATGTGCAAAAACAATATTTGGCCAGTAGCTTGCCCCTTCTATCATCAACTTATATTTATTTTTATCCCTGTTTTATGATATTTTGCTACCCTAGGTTCTACTAAGATATTGTGGTATTAACTAAATGGAAATTGATTGGCTAGAGCAGGGGTGTCAAACTTGCATCATCATGGCGTTGTCACATGACTTATCATGACTTTCCCCCCCCTTTGCTAAACCGGATGTGGGTGTGGCCAGTGCGTGATGCATCCAGCCTGCGGGCCGTGAGTTTGACAGCCCTGGGCTAGAGGGAACATCAAATAGCTATCAGGGGCCTCTGTTTGTTCTTGACCTTCTGATGTAAAAGAGTGCACAGCTAGTTTCAAGCAGTTTCAGAATATTCTCTGTGGCATGGGTGTCAAACTCATGTTGTCACAGCGGTGTCACATGATGTATTGTGACTTCCCCCCTTCACTAAACTGGGTGTGGGCGTGGCCAGCGCATGATGCATCTGGCCTGCAAGTTTGACAACCCTGCTCTATGGGATTGGGAAGAAGAAACAGTAACGAGTACTGTCTCACCAAAGGCTCAATATTCATAGAGATTAGTTAATAGAAATACCCTGGTTCTCACACCAAAGATTGCCAAAAATTGCTTCAAAGCACAAATACATATGTTGTCATTTGAATTGCTAAACTTTCAGTCATGGCTGTTCAACTGACTGAACACATTTTATGGAACACATTGGTTGCATGTAAAGCTGGTGATTTACCTAAACAAATATTGATTTGTATTTTAGTACTCATGTTTCCGTATACTATTTTTTCTTACACTATTTTCTATTTTATTTTCTTATATTTTAACTCTTCTTTCTTCATTTTATCTTATTTTATTCTATTTTGTTGCAACTCATGCCCATTGTTGTTTGATAATGGCTAACTGACTAAACAATAAAGGTAAACTTGATATTTGAGTACTGTACAGGAACAGCAAGAGATGATAGAAATACACTGTAGGTAGCTTCTTTCTGCAGCCACCTCTCATCCAGGGAACCTAAGAATTGCCTTACACTAAATATTGCCTTAAATGACTCAAAAAAAGGATCTATTCTGCTCCACCCTTTTGATGAAGTGACAAAGAACATACATGCAAAGAAATATCTAATTGCTTCTTCTCCTTGAACAGGAAAATCACTTTATTTACCCAGTTTAGGTATTTGAAATTGTTAACTTTCAAAAAGTTCCTTGTCCTCATTTTTGCAGATAAAAGTGTTAAAGGGTGATTTATTGTATCATTCCTTAACAGCATTTGCTGTACTTGCAGGTGGCCATTAGGGGATGCTCACACTTCATCCCTACTTCTAACAGCTTGGAGAACATTAAAAAAAATCTCTTTAAAAATCTATAGGAATGAAAAACAAATACTGGAACATTATTAAAGAATTAGCCTAAGTAGGCAGCCATAGTTTGACTATGAAGAAATAATGTAAGATGGAGAAAGCATTACACATGAAAAATGGTAAAAGACCTCCATAGGACTTAATACATAAGTTTGATCACTCAGTAGACTTCACACATAATCTGATTGTATCATAATGTGGTTTGTTTTTTTCTCTGATACGGATATGTGCCTGCCTAATATGGAATGTTTGATCTTGTCAGTACAAAAATCCCTGGTTGGCTGGAGATTTATGGGAATTGAAGTCCACACATCTTAAAGTTGCTATGGTTAGGAAACATTGATGTAGATTACTATTTAAAAAAACTGCAATAGCAGCCAGAGAGGATTTTAGGTTAACACTATTAATGTATGAGTATGTTGTGTTGCTGAAGAACTTATTCAACATGTTGTGACGTTGTTTATAAAATCTGCTGCTTTATTCCTGACATCATCAAATTGCTCCAAACTCGATTGCAGAAAATACGACTTCAGCAACAGAGTGGTCAATGCCTGGAATGAACTACTTGACTCTGTGGTTTCTTCCCCAAACCCTCACAACTTTAGCCTTAGATTGTCTCCTGTTGACCTCACCTCATTCCTAAGAGGTCTGTAAGAGGCGTGCATAAGTGCACCAATGTGCCTACCGTCCCTGTCCTAATGTCCCCATGTATTTGTAACCATATCATGTATTCATAACCATGTTTATACAATCATGTTTATACTTTCTCTGTAATCTTATATATGCTTGACAAACAAAACAAACAAACAAACAAACATAACTAGGTTTGTTCCTTAAGCCATCCTGGCCAGCTCCATACAGCATCATAAACCAAACCCAAAATACAAGTTACATCAGAATGCATACTGCCTTGTCACAATTTATTGCTGACATCTCCTCTTGCAGGATGTCTCTTTTTAGACTTGAGAGGCAAACAGAAAAATAGGAACAAAAATAGAACAGCAGGAAAAGGAGCTAGAGAAAAAAACATGGTTCCTGCATCAAAAAAGAAATTGAAGTTCTTGTTGCTATTTTTTCTGAATTAAACTCAAATGCTTGCAATGTCTACAAACTAGACTTCAATAAATGAGACAAGTAGACAAAATCCTGAAGCATTTACGACTAAAGAATGTACAAAGATCATCTTGCTATAGAAGAAACAATAGAAGCTTTTTTATTTGCTTCAACTACCTTTCTTTCATTCTCCCCAAATAACTATAGTTTTCTTCAGCAGCAAAGTCGTCAGAGATTTCTACCAACAGTTATTGAGATTTTTGTAGCCCAAATATTAGCAATGTTAAAGGCATGGGACATGAAATTGTGTATTTCTACTGCTGCACTTTTGAAGGAACAAAATAAAATAAAAACAAAAATCCACATACAGTTTAACACAGTGTTTCCCAACCTTGGCAACTTGAAGATGTCTGGACTTCAACTCCCAGAATTCCCCAGCCAGCATTCGCATTCGCTGGCTGGGGAATTCTGGGAGTTGAAGTCCAGACATCTTCAAGTTGCCAAGGTTGGGAAACACTGGTTTAACACATCACTAGGGATGAGTCAATGAAATTGCATTATACTTGATTCAGTTCTGCTGCTGATTCACATAGCACATTAAGTTATAATTAACTATAATTTACTGATTACATAAAATTGGCTTTATTTATTTACTGTGGCTTATATCCTTCAAAGAAACCAAGGAAATATTTATAGTTCTTCAACCTCTTCTACTTTATTCATGTAAGAGAACTACATCTGGGTTTTGGCTATATTTTGTGCAAACTGCCTATTGTGGTTCATTGTTTAGTGGAATACATCAATGCATCCAGCTTGTTAATAAGTCACTTTTAAGTAAAGCGTGGTTTTAGTATGATATATGAATCGGGTATGTTCACTAAATTAAGATGCCTTAAAATAATCCAGTGGGCTTCATGGCTGAAAGGAATTTCCAAATCAGATTTTCTAATCCAGTATCCTATTCCTACATTATGCACACTTGGTTCATTACTATTGTGATTTATGAATCATAGCTTAGCCTTATAAATCTTATAGCAGATTTAGTTTAAGGCCTATATAGCAATTTTTTAAAAAAATAATAAAATACTAAAAAATTGCTTAAAGAGGGAAGGAAAACATAAGGCTGCTGTAACTGTTCAGTAATCTATTTTGCTGTCTCGCTGATAGATCTGGTTTTTCCTGGAGAATAATAGATATATCTGGTAAAACAACATGGTGAAAGTGCATTCATAATAGAGCGACTGATTTTTGTGTGTGCTTATACATCCAAGAGTTAATTTATGGTGCTTCTTATGTATATATTTTCTTCATGGTGAACGTTTTGTCTGGTGCCAGAATAAATTATATTTGTCTCCTAAAATGCCTATCTTTAGTTAAATATATTTAATCCCCTAATTTAGTAAATGTAAATATGAAAAAGATAACATGTAGCCATGGTTTCACAAATTTGCTTATTTTACTGATAAGGCATCTGCTAGAGTTAAAGTCCAGTGCCTCCAGTTTTGGTTCTGCTAATCAAGTTTAGAAACTTCTCACAATTCTACAGAAGCTTCCAAAATGAATATACAATTTGTTCAGAGATACTATTTTCACACTAATTGAATAGGGTTGAGAGGAAAAACATTTAGTATAGGTGCCAGATAAACAAACGCAGTTAATCTATTTGAATAAGAAAAATAATAATTTATTATTACAGGTGTCACCAGACAAGTGTTCAATTCATGTCTCTTGACACATTTTTATATAATACTTCCTGTCGTGCTTTTTATGGCATGCAGGAAAAATGTAATGATCCCTTACCAGAGGTGGGTTCCTGCCAGTTCGGACTGGTTCTATAGAACTGGTAGCGGGAATCCCCCCCCACTCGTCGAACCAGCAGCGATGGCCGGCTGGATACGCCCCTGAACCGGCCATAGGCGCTGCCATCTTGTTTTTTGCTTCTGTGCATGTGCAGAAGCTGGGTTTTTAGCACTGCGCATGCACACACACCCACGTGGCGCGTGAGGAAGCGAACCGGCAGCAAGGTAAGTCAGAACCCACCTCTGTCCCTTACTCTTTATAAATAGGTGTCAGTCTGGAGTGGGAAAAGCTTCAGAAAGAGAAGTGATGTTCAGTTCACTTTTTCTCTGTACTGAGATGGAGCAAGTAGTCAGAGATAGTTGTTTTCAAAGGGACAAGATACTGATCATACTGAACCTCCAAACTGGAGGATAATCTCACTCATCAGTTCCATGTAGATATTGAAAAGGCGGGGGAGAGAGAGTGCCCTATGGAGTGAACCCCCCCTTAAGCAACATCAACTGGAAATTCCTGACTGATGTTACTGACTTCTTTTTTGAATAGAGAGGAAAAATGCGATAAAAAATCAGCTAGATTTGACTGACTTGTTACTAACCAGTAAAGCAGCTTTGGTCAAGGAAGTAGAAATAGAAAAACTAAATAGAAGGGATAAGTAATCATATTAAATTGGCGCTTTTGATTAGAAGAAATACTAAACTGAAGTTAGTTCAATAAATGCCAAAAATGGATGTTTTAAATTCAGAGCATTTAAAACTAGGAATGCACAGCAAAAAGAAGCTAACGGGAAAATGATCTCATGTGAGTAGAAATCCGTGAAAGTGAGGAAGCACACTGGAGAACAGATTCCAAGCATAAACTGTTTTTAAAAATTCTTATCAGTGAAGGAATTTGACAGTGAGATTGGAGAGAGGGTGGGCTTTACTTCACTATTTTGTTCAAAAGGCTAGATAATCTTGTGCTGAAGGATTATTTTTTTAATAAGAGTACCTGCATTGGGCAAGAGTTAATCGGGCTAAACAGGGTCTTTCAACTATGAATCTATGGGGAGGAAAGGAAACAGCTGTCCTGGATAGAATAACAAGAAATAACACTTAAATATGAGCCAGCAGTGTGCTGCAGCTGCCAAAAAAACCAATGCAGTCCTAAGCTGCATTATCAGAGGGATAGAATCAAGATCACACGTTAATATCACTTTATAATGCCTTTATATAAACACACTTGGAAAACTGCAACTGGTTTTGGTTGCCATGATTATAAAAAAGATGTCGAGATTCTAGAAATAGTGCAGAGAGGAGCAACAAGGATGATTAGGGGACTGGAGACTGAAACATACAAAGAGCTGCAGGAATTGGGTATGTCTAGTTTAATGAAAAGTAGGACTGGGGTGACTTAATAGCAGTATTCCAAAATCTAAGGAGCTTCCACAAAGAAGAGGGGGGGGGGGTCAACCTATTCTCCAAAGCACCAGAAGGCAAGACAAGAAGCAATTGGTGGAAACTAATCAAGGAGAGAAGCAACCTAGAACCAAGGAGAAATTTCCTGACAGTTAGAACAATTACCGCATTTTTCGGAGTATAAGACGCACCTTAGTTTTGGGGGAGGAAAATAGGGGGGAAAATCTACCTACCAGGTATTTATCTGGTTGGCGTCCTTAGTCTGTTCAGCTTCAGCACATTATTTTATCTCCTGGTTAGGGCTGAAAAAACCTTTTCAGAGGGAGTAGAAATGAAAACAAGCCTGCAAAGACTTAGGGCTGGAAAAAAAAGCTTCGAAAAAGCTACATTCGGAGTATAAGATGCACCCAAATTTTCATCCTCTTTTAGGGAGGAAAAAGGTGCGTCTTATACTCTGAAAAATACGGTAATCAGTGGAACAAATTGCCTCCAGAAGTTGTGGGTGCTCCAACACTGGAAGTTTTTAAGAAGAGATTGTACAACCATTTGTCAGAAATGGTATAGGGTTTCCCGCTTGAGCAGAGGGTTGGGCAAGAAGACCTCCAAGATCCCTTCCGACTCTATTATACCATTATATATCTGTATTTTCTATTTTTGAACATCTGAATCTATTGAAGAGTTCCACAGATGAGATAATACCAGATTCACCTTTATTACTCACCTTCCCTCTTCTTTTCACTACAATAACAACCCTGTGAAGTGATTTAGGCTGAAACTGACTGGTCCAAGGTCACCCAGCTGGCTTTTATGGCAAAGGTGGGACTTGAATTCATGTTCTCTTGCTTTCTGGCTCAGCTTTAACCAGTAGTCCAAACTGGCTATATATAGTATACAGAAAAATGGAGCAGTTTATAACGGCATCCTCTCGTTCCACAAATTCTGCTTCTTAAGTCCTACTGAGAGCATTCAGATTTGAGGGATAAGAGATATGAAAGAATAGGGGCATAACTTGTTCCCTTGAGTGTATAAACAGGATTAATGATTCAATGTTTTTTCCCTAATATAGCCCAGTTTGTATATGCGTGCCTTCAGTGTGGATTTTTTGGTAATTGCCAGGACAAGTCCCTGCAATTTTCTTGGAAAGATTTGAGAAGTGGCTTAACCTTGCCTTCTTCCTAAGTTTGATAGAAGATGACTGGCCCAAAGTCTCCCAGCTAACTTTGTGCCTAGGACAGGACTAGAACTCACAGTCTCCCAAATTTCTAGTTCAATGCCTTAAGTACCACAAGTTACCTTTGATTTACATCCATTCCTTTAACCACCATTCAAAGTTACAACAGCACTGAAAAAAGTGACCTTTGATTGGTGCTCACACTTATGATCATTGCACGTCCTTGCAGCCATGTAATCAAAATTTGGTCATTTGGCCACAAGCATGTATTTACAATGGTTGCAGTGTTCTGATCACCATTTGTGACCTTCCCAGAAAACCTCAGACAAGAAAAGTCAATAGGGAGATATGAAAGGGGAAAAGAAATTAGAAATCTAGGGCATTTAGAAATGATAGAACTAAAAACAAAAGATGAGTAAAGATATCAATTGAGGAGAGGGAGGAATAAGGCCTAAAATCAAGAGGTATAAGAGATAATGAATATTCTTGGATGTTAAGCTATAGCGATTAATTTGGAAGAGTTGAAATGTAGAGATGGTAGACCCAGGTGACATAGGAGAAGGAGGCACCATTAGAACAATAGTAGATATACCTGGAAGAACATATTAAATATATAAATATAAAGGGAAAGATATAAGTTTAAGAAATAGCTCCGATGTTGGAATGAAGTTAGGGTTTTTGAATTGCTAGTCTGCTAACCATAAAATGGATTATGATTAGATGTACTCAGGGAAGGATAAGAGGGAGACAGAGGAAGTAGAAAGGAAGGGGAGAGAGAGAGAGAGGAGGGAAGTAGAGAGGGAGGAAGAAGGTAGAGGGGAGAGAGGGAGATAGAGGGAGGGGAGTAGTATGAAATATAGAAGGAAAGCAGACTGGAGATAAAAGTATAAAAGGAGCAAATTAAGGATATATGTTTACAATATTTTGGATAGAAGTATATAATTATGGTTGTTTTGATAATATGGTATATGTATGGATGTTTGTGTAAGCTTGATTAAAAAATAAAAAAAATTGATTAAAAAAAAAGTCAATAGAAGCCAAATTTACTTAATGACCATGGCTAAAAGGTCATTAAACTTGGGTGTGATTTAGTTAACAACTGTACTGCTGAGCAATGGAAGTTCCAATCCCATGGTCATATGTGAAGGACTACCTCTACCTCAACAGGTTTTCTCTCGAGCCCAATACCAGTATTGCTTCTCCTATATCAGCTCCAATTTCTCTCTTTCTTTCTCTTTGCAATACCTAATCAGACCTATAACTGATACACTGATTCAAAGAATATTTGAAGATTAATATACAATTGATCCCACAGGCTTTTCTTTTGAGATGCACAAACAGTTAGAAAAAAGTCATGGAGCTTGGCTTTTGTACATGATACAGCAAAATTATTGCATAATCAAAGATGGAAAGAACTTGTAAACACCTCCAGTGGAGGAATGGTTGAAGAACATGGAGAAATTCATTGAGACTTCTTTGATTAGAGAAAAAACAGTATCTACATTTATTACTGACTAGAAGCCTCTAATGGATTTGCATAAACCAGAAGTGTGAACATTTGATTTATGATTTTGGTGACTAGACAGAAAAGATTATAGAAAGAAGTGTAATGAGAAAGAGATAAATTTATAAGTATACTTGTAATGTACTTTACTGCTGTGAAGAAGATTGGAAGTCATTTCTTTGTATCTCTTTTCTTTTCTTTTCTATTTTTCTTTTACCTTTTCTTTCTTTCTTGCACTTTTAGCTTTGACTTTGATTTTTTTTTCTTTTTCCTTCTTTGCTTTATGCTAGTTTGCATTATTTTTTAATCTTTGTTTTTATAACTTTTAATAAAATTAAAAAGACATAGGTATTTTCTGCATAGATGCACAAATTACTATTGAAGTATCCTTGATACTATAAGATGCCAGTTATTTATGACTGACCTGTTTCTGGCATCTCAGGTTTCACAATGCAAAATAAATAAATACTTTTATAAGTTTGCTAATATTGACAGCAGAAAAATAAATAATGCGGTTAGTCATAATTTGTAAACATCTAAAGGTAATCAGTTAGAAGAATCACATTGTCACTATTTCAGTTTTCTCTTTAGGGTAAAACCTTGAGCAGAATAGATCAATTTCACTTAAAACAAAAGAGTATTTTCTAAGGTAAAAGGGGATTTTAAACTGAAATATTTAGGGTGGGGTTTTTGTTTTTGTTCTGCTTTTTCTAAAATCCATTTTTGTCAATTTTCCCCTTTATACTGAAGAGAAAAAGGAAGAAATAAATCACTGTTGCTAGAAATTTGAACTGTCTTGCAAAAGATGTTTGATATTAGATTAGTGATATGTGGTTCAATTTTCCTCAAGTTACATAATCCTTGCTTTTTTAAAATAAAGTTGATGTCAACAAAAACAAAACCATGTCAGCTGTTTATAGTCTTTAATACAGTCAGCTTCTCTTATAAGAAGACCTTACTTACGAATAAAGGAGAATATTTGTAGCTCAGGGTTGAAATGAGGGGTCCTTGATGCTTTCTGAACTTGGTTGTTTTCTTGCAAGACATAAGGAGAGCACCAAGGACCACCCAAGGCTTGCTTGCCAGTTAAATCCAGGTTCCATTTTTTTCTGAGTTTTTCATACCACAGAAAATACTGGTTCCTCTATCTCCTAATCACATAGCAAAATAATATTCCACGTGTAATAATTAAAAATATGCTTCCTTTACTGACAAATCAGTCTGCCTAACCTAATGGTAAAGAATCTTGTTTAAAAATGCTAAATGTTCTACCAATGCAGAACTTATTTTTGGTCATTTCCTTTTTACTATGAGATACCAATTTGTCTGTCTGTCTGTATACACTTGTTCAACCTAATATTAGTTTCACTATACAGTTCTAACCCGTTACTCTTTTAACATGTTTGAAAGAAAATTTGCATATACTATTACACTAAATCTCCCTATGCCCATGATGGCGAATCTATGGCATGCGTGCCACAGGTGGCACGCAGCGCCCTCTCTGTGGGCATGCAAGCCAGCGCCCCAGTGCAGGTCTGGCACACATGCGTGCACGCTTCCTGCCGGTCGTCGGGTCTCTGCCATGCATGTGTGGGGTGCATGTGGAGGAGTCATTCATGGGGGACGGGGGCACGCAGAGGGGATCACACGCACATACATGGGGGTATGTGTGGGGGTTGCGCACGTATGAGCGGAGATCACATGCGCAGGGGCGAGCACGCATTGCATTTTGAGGGTTTGGGCGCGCATGCATTTGCGCGCACATACGCACTTTGGGCACTCTGTCCGGAAAAGGTTAGCCATCACTGCTCTATATAATAGGCAACTGCTATTCACAAATGGCATAGAGCTTTGTGGTGCAGGACACAAATAAGCTTGGGAAATGTGCTGTAAGGCATCATGCTAACTAACAGAATCACTTCAGGGCTGGAATTTTACTATCAAAAGAACCAAAGATAGACTAAAGGTTGCTTCTGCAATGGTATGAGATCAGATGAACATAAGAACTCTCCCCTTAAAAAATAGTTAACAAGATATGTTTATGCCACATTAGGAGGGATAAGATGATGAACCTCTATCATAATTCTACCAAAGTTTACTGATGTATTAACTGAAGAGACTGAGAGAAGGAGAAGGAAAAAAGACTGTATGTTCTGTCTATTTAAAAGTGTGTGTGTGTGGGGGGGGGGGGGGACAATACAATCTGAAGATGCCCTAAGCATCTACCTTCAAATCCCCTTGGATGGGGCCCTTAGAGATTTTTAAAAATTGTCACAAAATTGCAATCATTTTAATAAATAATAATTAGAAGCAATCATATCAATTATATTTCATAAATATGATTTAAAATGAAATTTTCAGGAGGGACCTAGTCTATTTCTTTCTTTTAGATGCCGTTGCCTTCTTTCATTAGATGAGCCTAGACGAAGGGTAGGGAATCTCTGACCATTTAGAAATTACCATTTTTAATTTTGGGCAATACTGAGACTGACACTGTAGGGATCAAACAATGGAGGTTTGCAGGTTTTGAACTACTCAATATAATAATGTATCATAAAGCAATATACAACTGATTTATCATTGTTGATCCATTTTGAACTTCTGAAATACAAATGGATAAATCCTAAATCTTGATGTGCTGGCACAAACATCATCAAATAACTACATTATACAGTGTGATGTTAAAGGGGAATATGCAACCATACTACAACACATAAAAATATTGAGATGAGGGACATGCAAGAAATATGTTTGATAACCTCTGCTTAGCTTCCGTTCCTAGGAGAATATCTTAACACATCCAAAGGTAAGAAAAGCCTTAAATGACAGTAACTTTTACATATGCACTGAAGAAAAGAGAATTTGAACATTCCGCATATAACAATATGTATCCTGTGGAATCATGTAAGATCAGGATGTTTCTCTGCAGATGTATTACATCTCATTTCCCAAATTGGTATTCTCTACACTGTAAACTTATATCTACTGAAACCTATCATTCATTCATTCTTACCTTTTGGTATTACTATCACCAGGATGTGGGTTTCAATGTGGGCTTCAGTCATGTTGTTGTAAGCAGTGCATATATATTCTGTTTTCTGTGTCACCTTCTCAGATGCAATTTCAAGAAATCTTCCATATTGCACTGGATATATGGAATTGTTTGCCTTCAGGATCCATGAATAAATGTTTGGTGGATTGGAATCCGCTGAGCAGTACAGCTGAACAGCATCACCTTTATCAAGCGTAAACACTTTTCCTACTTTCTGGCCTTTGGCAGTATTTATGGTAAGTCCATAGGGTCCATCTTGGTAAACATCACAGTGACAGAGAGAGAAAGAAAACAGATTCAACAGATGGGACATGCATATATTCTGCTTAATCCATTGCAATCATACTCCCACTAACTGCTTGCTAAGGATAACTTCAACCCATCCCCAGTCTTCTGCAAAGAAAACCTCTGCCTGTCTTTTCTTGTCCATTATAACACTGGAACTCTTGGATGAAGAAATGCACACACTTCGTTCAGAACACTATTGAAATACAGGAATGCACACACAGAGATTCAGAACACTATTGAAATACAGGAATGCACACACAGAGGTTCAGAACACTATTGAAATAGGGAAAGAAAAGGCATATGCAGTGTTTTCTGTTGCAATTAGCAAGTAGCATGAATATTTTTGATACATCAAGTTTTTCAGAGGTGTTAGCATTTATTTATTAAATAAGCCACCCTTTCACTTTCAAGGAACTTTGGGCAGCTTATGACATCGTAAAACAAAATATAAAAACATTAAAAATTAAAATTAACAAACATTGGGTAAGGTAGGAACCACTATATCAACGAGGTGGAGGTGGAATCTTCTTAGTCAACTAACCACCTGGCAGGTACTACTAGCATCGTGGCATCTTTCCTTTGCTGATCAAGAAATACCCTGGAAATTTATGGCTGTTTTTGATATAAGTCTTTGCTTGTTGATAATATTGTGCCCACCTCTGGGTAAGGTTCCTAAAAAGCATTCTTCACCTGATCACTGAGAATCTTGAGAGAAGGTTATGGTTGGGCACATGGGATAGGAAAAACCATGATTTGCCTAAATATGGTTGTTCAGTTGTCTGGATTTCATATAATACTTTGACACAAACTTTTCTAAATGTGCTTTCTCCCTCTATATTGAGATCATAATTTCTAGAATTATCAGGAAGTCTGTCTAACAAAGTATTTGAGGAGTACTGTAGCACTTCTGGCAAGTAGGGAAGGTGCCAAATGGGTAAGCTGTTCAGATGGGTAAGCTTACAAACCAGAGTTTGGATTCATAAAACTACAAGCAAGTATAATTTAATGTTTGTGAGAACCATAAACCAGAGTTTATTTTAACTAAGGTCTGCTTAGGAAGCTATAGACTGAGTCCACACTACACACACAACACTTTTAAAAAATCAAATGTACTAAAAATACAATTGTTTAGATTTATACAGTACACTAAGCCCAAATTCCAGTTTACAAACTGCAAAATTTGATTTTATACACTGTGCTAATATAAAACTAAACAAACCATGTCATTGCTTAGCAGAGAACTAGGGACATGCAGAACCAGCAAAATCAGGAAGCTACGAGACTTATAAATGCTGGTACAAATATGGAGGAAGTGCTATAAATACATATTGAAAATCATTAGTTTGAAAATAGCATGCAGTAAATGATATTGCCACAAGAACAGCTTGAAGGAAGAAGTGGAGTAGGATTTGCTCTACCATGTTGTGTGCTGTTAAAAAAACTTGCTTCCCCTTTTCTCATTTTTGTCTTTTCCCAATTTTTGCTCTTTATAATGACTCTCTGGCACTGCTAAGGAGCATCAAGTATAGTGCAGTTTGCTCATGGATAATTTTGAAGCATTTTTGATGTAAATTAGCTTTGATTGATAAGTTTGCAACAGAAATATAGTAACAAAACATAATTATACTCTCTCCTGATTGCTACTGCTGACCTTTCCACTTCTTTTTGTTAGGATTATCTTTGGCCACTTTGTATCTAACATCTGTCATGACAAAATGATATTTATTCTCTTGTGAAGTATTGTGACTTTATGGTTTCCATCACTCCAGTTTCACATTGTGATAAGGGGTGTAATTCTACATCAATAAAACAAAGCATGATAAGACAGTATCTGTGGCTCACATAATGATGCCCATGTTTCACAGGCTTTCATGAATGTATTTGGACTGTGTTTACGTTTCTAGATATGAGACTTGAAATAATAAGTGTTCCATTCAAGCATTCTATGTAGTATTTTGATATTGGTCATGTTATACCTCCTATAATTCTGGGAAATTTATTTTTGAGTATGGGATTATTACACTGGAATTTAATGCACTTGAGAATTTATCGTATTTCTGCCTAAAGGAATCCAAAGCTCTGTAAAACCTCAAGTCCCATCGTCGGCTGCTGTGATTGGCACAAACTTGGATTTTGTGCTGATAGTGATCCAATTGCCATAAAGAAGAGGGAGTCAAACTATTCTCCAAAGCACCTGAGGGTAGAACAAGAAGCAATGGGTGGAAACTAAACAAGGAGAGAAGCAACTTAGAACTAAGGAGAAATTTCCTGACAGTTAGAACAATTAATCAGTGGAACAGCTTGCCTCCAGAAGTTGTGAATGCTCCAACACTGGAAGTTTTAAAGAAGATACTGGATAACCATTTGTCTGAAGTGGTTTAGGGTTTCCTGCCTAGGCAGGGGGTTGGACTAGAAGACCTCCAAGGTCCCTTCTAACTCTGTTATTCTATTCTATTCTATTCTATTCTATTCTATTCTATTCTATTCTATTCTATTCTATTCTATTCTATTCTATTCTATTCTAATTTCCATTGCATATTCTATTCCATTCCATTCCATTCCATTCCATTCCATTCTATTCTTCTATTCTATTCTTATTCCATTGCATATTCTATTCTATTCTATTCTTATTCCATTGTATATTCTATTCTATTCTATTCTATTCTATTCTATTCTATTCTATTCTATTCTATTCTATTCTATTCTATTCTATTCTATTCTATTCTATTCCATTCCATTCCATTCCATTCTTGGCTGGGTGAGTTTAATCAAATGTAAATTCCCATAATGATCCCTGACAGTGCTTGGTTAGGATACTAGTTTAAAATAAAATTGTTGTTAAATCAATTTATTTGCCACTATAGGTATTGCCAAGTCAAAATAATTAGGTTGGAATAGTGACACAAAATATTAGAGCCCTCTATCAGTTGTGGGTTCTATTTAGGAACTGGATCCTTGATATCTCCCTAAAGATGTCATTTTCTGGATCTGATCTTGGGGAAATATAGAATCACTATCATTCTGCCTATAAAATTAGCTAGTAACTTGCTCAAACATGTACTTAAACCCCCCCCCCCCTTCCTGAGTGCCTTGATGATGAGCTTGTGGTGGTGGACATTAAATTCAACTGCATACAAAATGGATAGTGGAAGAAAAGATACAATTGAAAAGATGACAACCATTACTCGTTTTGTTCTGCACTGATGTATTTCAATTTAAATTAGGTGTCTAGTAAACCTGTTTTGCAATTTTTATTTTTATACAAATAAAAAATAGACCGCAGCAGGATTTCCACTAGTGACTTTTATCTTCTGGAATCATCATTATTTTTTATCCTGTTTTCCCCAAAAATAAGACATCCCCTGATATAAGCCCAATCGGGCTTTTGAGTGCATGGCAATAAGGCCAAGCGCTTATTTCAGGGTTCAAAAAAATATAAGACGGGGTTTTATTTTCGGGGAAACACGGTACATGATATTAAACCTTATATCTCTGTGATGATCCCAAGAAGGTGGAAGTCACTAGAGGGTTAATGGGAATGGTCCTCGTGGGAAATTCTTTCCAAAATAATCTTTTAGATGTTTAAATAAAATACATTGAGGTTTTAAGACTATTTCTAACCAAAGGTCTCTAGTAGGCCACAACCTCTTTTTCGATATCATTCTGAGCAAAGGACACCTTTTGCCTTAGTAAAACCTATTTACTAAATGACTTGTAAAACAATAAATCATTACTTCTTAGCAACAATATACTTCTCAGTGGGAACATAAGCAATTGTATCTGTCACCAGGAAACTGTAATCCATCTTGTTTTTGAACAGATGGTATTTACCGTGAGTGACCTTTATTATTACCCTAATTCCCCAGGTAGCAATGGCATATGGTCTTTGTAACTTGTAGAGCCATTACTTGGTTGTTATTGAGAAAATTGGCAGCCAACAGACAGAATTTTAAAATACCACTTACGTGTACTTTAAATTATGTAACTTGAAAGCAATATTTGATGGAGGAAGTTATGGTGGATATTGGGCTTCTCTATTATTTGAAGCGGGGGCTTGATGGCTTACAAGTTCTTGAAGTTTCATGCAAACTCCCAAAAGTGGATTGGCTACATTAGTGTCCAGATAAGCTTAGATTCAGTAATGACAGGTAAAAAGAACTGCCAGCAAGTGGTTTGAGACATTTGTTGCATTCCATACTTTTGGAGAATGGCAAACATGTTCTTCCCGTGAATAAGAAATTATGTTCAGACAAAGTAATAAAACTATGCTTTAAATCTCCTGCCTGTAATGGGCGCTTGATTTTCTGAAGGCTAGTTCCTTTAGCACTGAAATGGAGTGGAAACACATCTATGTATGTGGTTCTGTATTTAAAGGTGCTGGAGATGCCCAAGGTGTGACATTCACATTTATAACTGTGGTAGTATATTTAACCTTACCAGTGCTAAATAATAATACTTTACTATATACTCTCTCTACATCAAGCTACTTGCCACAGGTAAAAAGACAAGTGTAGGCAAGATGGTTATGCTGCCTAATTCCCATGAGAGCATATGCACCAAAGACAAATTCCTTGTGTGTCCAATCACACTTGGCCAATAAAGAATTCTATTCTATTCTGTTCTGTTCTGTTCTGTTCTGTTCTGTTCTGTTCTGTTCTGTTCTGTTCTGTTCTGTTCTGTTCTGTTCTATTCTATTCTATTCTATTCTATTCTATTCTATTCAAATGTATTTGTTTATGGATTTGTTATAAAGGTAGTTCATTTAGTGATCATTCAAAGTTAAATGGCACTGAAAAAAAGTGACTTATGACCATTTTTCACACTTACGAACATTGCAACATTTCCATGGTCAAAATTCAGATGCTTGGCAACTGACTCATATTTATTATGTTGCAGTGTCCTGGAGTCTTGTGATCACTTTTGACGACCTTCTGACAAGCAAAGTCAAAGGGAAGCCATATTCACTTAACAACCTTGTTACTAACTAAGAATTGCAATGATTCATTTAACAACTATAGCAAGAAAAGTCATATAATGGGGCAAAACTCACTTAACTATCTCACTTAGAAACAGAAATTTTGGGCTTAATTGTGGTTGTTAAGTCAAGGATTACCTGTGATTTTTATTCATTATTTCCTTCATGAATTCACAATAGAATGACATATTTATAATTACCTTAGAATAAGACTGTACTCATTGGAAAATCTATTGTTCGGACTTGAACAGTGGAGTTCACAGAACCCTCTCTGAGCTAGTTGGTTGCCTGCAGACATTTCATTACCCAATTAGGTAACATCATCAGTGGAGGTAAGTGAGGATTTCCTGCTTGGTGGTTCTGAATTACTCAAGACAATTGCTCAAGAACAGTCAGTTTTGACAAATTCCCTACAATGCTTCTAATATTAGTCACTCTGAAACTCCATGGGACATTGAAATGACAGCTTTCAGCTAGCTGCCATTGTTATTACTAGAGTCTGAAGTTCAGTCAGAGCTCACCAGCAAAAAAGGGGTTGGTCACATTTTTATCAATTGTAAGGGCATTATATATGCTTTGTTTCCTTTATAGGCTGCTATTGATTTCCTCACAAAGATTCTCACATAGTTCCGAATAGGTAGGATCAACAGATGGAAATCCCTAAAGATTAATTCCAACACTTTTGGAAAGGACCAGTTTGTAGACATGGCTATAAGACAGAAAATGGTCACTGATGAATGAGAGTTTGAAATGTACAATTTAATGCATTGACCCTGACATTATTCCAATTAATATAACTTGTCTAATAACTAGATAAGTGGCTGAAAGAAGAAGGAAAGCAGGAAAAAAGGGTCACTAAAAAGTCATTTCAAGTTGCAGGCAATCTCATGGTGAATTAGTGATATGGATTTTAATCAATGAACAATATCTAGCTTATCTGGAAATTACTGAGCAGTAGGTCCCATCAGGTTTAACCAGCATGGGGCAACCAAGGGAGGAGCAAATGACATCACATGACCATCCTTGTGCAAATTATATAAATCACATTACATGATATGGCATTGCAAGCTAACCAGAGTCACTTGATAGTGAGCATGCAAAGCATGCAAAGAAGAATTTAAATCCAGCAATACATATGGCTCACAGAGGGAAGAGAATGAGAAACAGGAAGGAAAAAAACCTGGCATACTCCATGAAATTGATTGGGTTTATCTATCTTCAAGTGAAACTTCCCTATTTGAACTCATATCTACTTATGCATTACAGCTTTTTAACATTCATTTTTTAAAAACTTTCCTAATTTTCTCTCCATCTTCTCTATTTGATTAAATTCAATTTATTTTTTATCATGTTGCTTTAATGGAATATGCTTCCAATACCATTAAGAGTCAACAAAGTTGTTGGAAGGATTTGTTTGAGCCTTTCTTTCAACAGTTGATCAAGTGAACTGGTTGGCTTACAGCTTTGTAAAGGCATTTTTCTAAGCCTTTTTTCCTACTGGTCAAATCCCATCTGCCTCCAACGTACTGCATGGAGTTAATGCATGTAACCAACCTGGCTTATTTTTATTATACACATCTTAATGCTTGCTGCCTTAAATATTTTGTGCTACTGTTTTATGTTGCATTTTATATTGCAATGTATACAAATATTTTTTCTAAAACAAACCATCTTGAAATGATCTGAATAAGATGACAAAGTTTCAAAATAATAATAGGATAATGAGCAGTTGCCATAATGATGTCATTTTCAATTGTATATTGTTTTACAGCTTAAGCAAACATATCCAGTGTCCTATATTGATTTTGCGCATATATTAAAAATGTTAATGATATGGACTTTAGGATTTAATGTTCTTCCTTGCCTAGCCTAGACCCCACTAGGGATTTGGATTTCTTCCTCTAACATCCCACCATGAAGCAAAACAGGAACTGCTTCTGAAAAATTATATGTAACAGCAGTGAGAGGCCTAAGAGTGAACCTTAATACAGGAGGGGAAAATACATGTTGAAAATGTCTATTTTCCCTTTTTCTTCTCCCAGCCTTCATGGATGGCATTTTCCTGTCATCAGGAATAGTCAAAGAAGTGTGATAATTGGATAAGAGAACATGTTAGGACTTTTCCAGCTCTTCATCAGATCCTTAATTTGAAAAAGAATTTTCTGTTCTTGTGGTAATCTTCACTATAATTTATGACATTTATTATAAATTGTTTCTGTAAAGGCTTTAGGAGTCCGACAGCTTTGTAGAATAAGATTTCCAAGAACAAGTTTTGGATTTTCCTGTCCATTTCAGGAGTGCTCTGCCATGGATACTGGGGATGGAGATTATGGTTTAAGTAAAAGTTAATAAATACTCCATTTTAATTCCATATACAATCATGGAATTCAAAGTGGAATACACAGTGTTCAAAGTGGTCCATCTTCCAGGCATTGGCCAATTTTAAATGTTAGATATGTAGAGGTTTAACTAGGTTAACTTTGGGATTCTGGCCTCTCAATTCACAGTACCAACATAAAAATAAAAAATCCCCCCCCCCAAAAAACTTGCATAACATAGATAGATAGATAGATAGATAGATAGATAGATAGATAGATAGATAGATAGATGATAGACAGATAGATCACATTTCATCTACTTACAATATATTGTTGGCATGATCATATCACTCATCATGGCACTGATGGGGTTGGTTACTAAACAGCTGTAGTTCCCAATAGCATCTTTGAAAACGGGGGCAATGGAAAGTGTATCTTTGTTTATAGTCATGGAGCCATTGCTGCTGTCTTCAATTGGATTTTCATTTTTCATCCACTGGTAAACCACCCTTGTGCCTTCTTCCACAATACATTTCAAAGTGATGTTTCCTTTTTTTTCTACAACTCCAAATGAGGGTTCCATGTATATGACAGGCTTGGTGAGAGGCACTGCAATGGAAACGATATTGGAAGTCATTTCTTGTTATTTACATATAGCAGTCTACAGTAGATACCGTATTTTTCGGAGTATAAGACGCACCTTAGTTTTTGGGGAGGAAAATAGGGGGGGGAAATCTACCTACCAGGTATTCATCTGGCTAGCGTCCTTAGTCTGTTCAGCTTCAGCACATTATTTTATCCTCTGGTTAGGGCTGGAAAAGCCTTTTTCAGAGGGAGTAGGAATGAAAGCAAGCCTGCAAAGACTAAGGGCAGGAAAAACTGCTTCGGAGGGAGTAGGAATAAAAATAAATGCAGCAAGCCAGGAAGATCGTTAGCACCGCATTAGGGCTGAAAAGCACCGCTTTTTCAGAGGGAGTAGGAATGAAAACAAGCCTGCAAAGACTTAGGGCTGGAAAAAACCTTCTTTGGAGGGAATAGGAAGCCGGGAAGATCGTTAGCACCTCGTTAGGGCTGAAAAAAGCTTCGAAAAAGCTACATTCGAAGTATAAGACGCACCCAAATTTTCAGCCTCTTTTAGGGAGGAAAAAGGTGCATCTTATACTCTGAAAAATACGGTAATTTTGGAAGTCTACATTTCTGCTAGTAGAAGAGGGTGAGAACTGTCACTGGTTCATTTGGGACCACTACAAGAGGTGGGCCCTCAACCCAAAAACTTTCTTAAAAGAACAAATTGTCTTTTTAATCCCAAATGTACTCCATAAAGAGGATCAGCATTGTTAAGTATTCAGTCAGTTTGGGATGCATTATAGGACTCAATTTACATATGTTATCTAGAGCAGTGTTTCCCAACCTTGGCAACTTGAAGATATCTGGACTTCAACTCCCAGAATTCCCCAGCCAGCATTCGCTGGCTGGGGAATTCTGGGAATTGAAGTCCAGACATCTTCAAGTTGCCAAGGTTGGGAAACACTGATCTAGAGTTTCTATGTTGAACATTTCCCTTACCTCATCTATATTATGTTGAGAATTCTGGAAATTTTAGTTTCAACATACCAGGTGGTGTCAGTTTGGAGAAGATTGCTCTAGAGCAAAAAATTCTTCACCAATTCTTCATCTTTTTTGTATAAGTAAACTTTTAGAATATATTTATGAAAAATTGCCATTGGATTTTAATTAGAATGTAAATATTCTGAAATAGCAATAGCACTTAGACTTATATACCACTTCACAGCGCTTTGTAGTCCTCTCTAAGCAGTTTACAGAGTCAGCTTCTTGCCCCCAACAATCCGGGTCCTGAGATTGGAAATATCCTGATGTGTGCCATGGACAACAGTATGTCATATAACTGTGAATGTCATCTTATGTAATATATTTTAATTTTTAAGAATTTGCAGAATATATGATGTGTGCCTTTCCTGCAATAATGCTGGATTTTGATTATCACCCCTATTAGATTTTTCTCTATTGCCAGGAAGCTGTCTAAGCAGTATTACTTCACTATACTGAATGTTCAACAGGACAAATTATGGCTTTGGGGAAAGGAAAGCCCAGAAAATGTCACAGATAAACAAGGAATGGGGAACCTATGACCTTTACACGTTGAACTCCAATTCCCAATAGTCACAGCCCATATGGTAAATATTGGTAGACAGAAATATACCCCAGCATTTCAAATTACTTACCATCAACAGTAACCCGAATCTTTTCACTTACTGATTTTGTCTCATTGCCCTGGATATTGATTTTTACAATATAATTTCCTTCATCACTTCTGTGTAAAGAGTTTATCAGCAAAGATGCATTTGGAGGCAAAAGTGTAAATTTGTGCCTATATTCGAACTCTGGAACAACCGATTGATTGACAGAAGAAACCAGATATTTAGGGTTTGTTGGTGGTTTTTCAAACAGCCATATTATCTGGATGTCAGAAATGGCAAAGTTGAAATTATAAGCAACCTCAAGTCTGAGTGGCTGTCCTTCAATGCCATTGACTGTGTATGAGGAAATTGTCGTTTTTAATGCAGAAGAATTACCTGCAGCAAAGAGATTATACATATTACAAATCAAAATACACACAGTACTTGCTTCAGTTCTACTGTAATATATCTTAATGGTTTCAAAATGAACCATCACTTGTTATATATCATATGTGTAAATTCATGTTATGACCATTTTGCATTTTTGGTCCTCATCTATAATACCACATTTCTTTATGCAATTACATTTTTATTCATATTGGGTTGGATATAAAAATTACACACATCTCTCTGAACAGAATGGATGAAATAATAATTAACTTTTCAGGTTAACCATCAACAGTGAAGGAACAAACAGCCAAGAAATATTGCAGACGGGTATTCAATAGAGCAGCTATGAAGACCTTGGAAAAGATATTCAAATGCCAAGATGTATACCTACAAAAACCAGAGTCAAGCAAGCCATGGTATTCTTTGTGTCATGACATAAAAGTGAAATAAGCAGGATAGGAATAATATTAACATATTTGAAATTAGTGTTTGGAAGACTCTTGAAAATACTGTGGATAGCCAAGAAACTAAACTGATGGATCATTATGTAAATCAACCCGAAGTTTTCATTTGATGCACAAAAGGCCAGGCTATTCATCACATCTATGAATAGGCTTTCTTTCCTATCAGTTTGTATGTGCAATTCAACTCAGAATCAGAATACAGCTGGAAGGGACCTTGGAGGTCTTCTAGTCCAGCCCCCTGCTCAAGCAGGAGACCTGGCTTATACCATTTCAGACAAGTAACTGTCCAGTCTCTTTTCACTTTTAATTTTTAACCTTAACCTGTACATGACTTGGCTCCAAGATCTCTCTGGAGACTTCTCTGTTCAATTTCAAAATTTCCAATGCAGAACTCATGGAAGAATCTAGTAGCAGTTCCCAACTTCCATGAAATAAGGAAAATGGAGGATTACATATGTTGGTTTTCCATTACAGGACAAGTATTATGATGTCTGATATTTGATCAGCGCTTGTTAGGCTTCAGAAAAATTACTTATGACAAGGCGGCACTTGATTCTTAATATGTGGCCATCTTGTTACTTGATTCTGTGATTGTTTTAAGATTCCTGTTTAATACTTTTGTGATTTTTATGATTTCTTTATTTTTATTGGGATAATTCAAACGTATCAGTGATCTTTTGCTTATGGCAAATAAAAATGAAATAAACCACAATTAAATAAACCATGGTCTAGTATGACTTATGAATCCAGCCTCTAGAGGTGCCCTTGACTTAGAACCATTTGTTTAGTGGCTGTTCAAATCTACAGAGGCACTAAAAAGTGACTTACATTCAGTCCTCACACTTATGACCATCACATTCATTTAGTCATGTAATGGAATTTGGGTGCTTGTATTCATAATGATTGCAGGGTCCCAGGATCATATGATCATTGCAACCTCCTCAGCCAACTTTGGATAAGCAAAGTAAATGGAAGAAGCTGGATTCGCTTAACAACTGTGTGATTCACTTAATAACTGCAATGATTTGTTTAACAACAGTGGCAAAAAAGGTCATTAAATTGGACACAACTCACGTAACAGCCCCCTTGCTTAGAAATTCCGGCCCCAATTGTAGTCATAAGTTGAGGACTACTTGTATTTTTCAGCCTTAGGAACTCCATTTCACATTCAGATTTTAACTGAATTAAATAGAGCCACCAAAGATGATGTATTAAGATTTTCTCTTAAATGATGTGATGCTTTTATCTGTTCCAAGTATAGGTAGTTTCTATGCACAACCACAACTGAGCCCCACATTTTTGTTGCCAAGTGAGGCAGTTGCTAAATTGGTTGCACCTCATTTTACCACCTTTTTTGCTACAGCTGTAAAGCAAATTATTGCAGTTAAGTGAATCATGTGGTCATTAAGCAAATCTGGCTCCCCCCCCCATTGGTTTTGCTTGTCCAAAGCTAGCTTGAAAGGTTACAAATGGTGATCACATGACTCCAGGACAGTACAAGTGACATACATGCCAGTTGCCAAGGTCTTGAATTTTGATCACCTGACCAGGGGTGGGTTCTAACTTAACTCGCTGCTGGTTCGCTTCCTCCCGCGCTGCGTGGGCGCGGGTGTGCTTTGCATGCGCATGCGCAGTGCCAAAAAATCCCTCCCAAAAAAGCTGAAAACAAGATGGCAACACATGCGCAGTGCCGGAAACTCGGCTTCTGCGCATGTGCAGAAGAAAAAAAACCCCGGAAAAAATAAAAATAAAATATTAAAAAATATATAAACATTTTTTAAAAAGATGGTGGTGTCCACGGACTGGCACCGACAGAACCGGTTCCATGACATCATCGTGATGTCACCAGCGCCTTGCTACTGGTTTGGGCGAACCGGTCCGAACTGGGAGGAACCCACCTCTGCACTTGACCTTGGAGATGCTGCAACAGTTCCAAGTGTGAAAACCAGCCATAAGGTCACTAAATAAATGGTTGTAAATAGAGGACCACCTGTACTGTAACCAACTGAATTGGAAGTTTTATTTCAAGTTTACAAATGGAATACAACATTGGGAATATCTAATTTGCTAATTACCTAATACAGTATTGCCTTCTACCATATCTGCAGCAATAGTATAGTGCAGGGGTCCCCAAACTTGGCAACTTTAAGACTTGTGGATTTCAACTCCCAGAATTCTGGGAGTTAAAGTCCACAAGTCTTAAAGTTGCCAAGTTTGGGGACTCCTGGTATAGTGTGACATTCATGCCCTGTGTTTTCTAGCAGAACCATTGCTTTTCAGCATATGGTAGTGCCAGGACTGAAATTAATTTATCATAGAGATATTATATAAACACATGGAAAGTTTTATTCTAAAACCTAGCAACATTATTTGCCTGTGTTCCATTTTTGCTTTGGTATCCAGATTTTTTTTATTAAAAACAAGTTTTGGAATGGTTGATACACAGATAACAAACTTCAAATATAATTTACCAACTTGTAAGAATCTGAAACATAAAATAAGCTTCTGAAGCAAATAATGCAGTTTCTTAGCTTCTGCTGTCTGCTTGTGCTTGCTTGCTTCTTTGTATTCAATATAAACAAATTAGATATTCCCAAAGTGACCTCCAACTTTGGCTTTTATATTAGTCTTAAAGTATTAGTAAGCACAACACCACCCTTGTTGACTGGAAACATCCTTCAACGTTTTTACTGAAATAAAAAAGATGACATAATATTTTGAGTTTCATATATAAACCGACATTCCATGGGAAGGATTTTGATTTTATTTAAAGAACTTTTCAGTATCAGTGATTGTATCATTTTGAAAATAACCTAGTTTAATTTTTTGTTGCTTTACCTAATTCTAGTAGCAAAATACAAATATTGTACCATAGTAGGACATAAGGTAGTCTGTTTGGTTTTTAACACTAGGATTTATGACAGCCATTTGTCCAATTTGTCCATTTAATTGTGAAATTATTAGGCAAAGTACACCCAAGTTTAACATAATGTATAAAACCCAGTGAATATTTGGGTGAATGAAGAGAATAATGATATTGGAACCAAATGCTAATTTTAAACCCAGTTTGCATAGGAATGAAAAAAAATCCTCTAAAAGTTATTATAAATAATGTGAACATTTTTATATCTCCTGTATGTGTAATAAACTTAGAAACAATAATGCAGAAATAGGGAACCAGCAGCCCTCCAGACATTGCTGAACTACAGTTCCTAATATCCCTCACCTTTGAGCACATGGGCTACTGCTACTAAGAGTAGCATTTTAGCAGTTTTGGGAGGGCCATAATCCCCCTTCTCCTGAAATATCAGAAAAATCTACTTTTTAATTTCTAATGCTAAATAATATACTATTTATGAAGAATATTAATAAATTTAAGGAATATATTGAATTACCACATATGGCACCACAATTTTTTAAAAATGCATTGGTTATATATTCAATGATACACGAGAACAGTTGCTGTCCTTAATGTACAGTATGTGTTGATTCAACCTTCCTAAAAGATAGAATAATGTTGTCTATCCTGAAGAAAGTTTATTCACCAAGAATCCACACAAGCAGTTACATAATTGTAGTTTTCATTTACACAAACTCCATGGTGGCATTTTATTCTAAATAGCATTAACATTACCAATTTTATATCCATAAAGCTATTGAAGTTAAGATATTTATGAATTCTATAAAGCCTTGTATCTGGATAAAGTTTCAGGAAAGGACAGAAAATAATGCAGAATCTTACCTAAAAGTAGGCAGAGCACATAGATTTGCAAGCCACAAAGCATAGTGTTGAAAAGTAGCTTGTTTTGTGCGAAGGCCATCTTCTTTCAGTGCATAGACGGAGCCTTGATCAAGCAGCTGTGGAGTTTATTTGTTAGGGAAATCAGGTGTGAGTTACGAGTCACTGCCTTGTCTTGCTTCAAGTGATTTGACTATGTGTATAAACGACACAGGGAGTGGAACACCTGTTAGATTAGTATTCAACATCTTCATTGCCTATAGCCCTATCATAATTCCCCACTCTGGTATGTTCACAGCAAATATAGAACACGATAAATTGGGCATACAGTATGAATCACTCAACACTGATAAAAAATAAATGAGCTTAAAGACCATATGCAGGTTATATTCATCTGATGAGAGCAGACAGTTAAACAGCTCCATGAAGAAAAATACAAAGTTGTACAAGCCCTGGGGATTGTAAATCATGATTTTTGGTAGTTTATGTCTTTTGGGTTAGATGAAATTAGTCCTAGTACTTTTAAATAAATAAGTACAAAATTGCTTTAAAGAATAGCAAAATTGTTGTAAAACGGCTTTGAATTGCAAGATTCAGCGGCATTCAAATATGATAATATAGATTTTAAAAAACCTTTCAAGTATGTATTTATAACTAAGAGCAGTATCAGAGAATTTTGAAGGTAATGGGCAAACCCCCTGAAAGAGAAAGGTTGCAGATTACAAATTCCCACAGGAGGTCCTCAGTAATCCAGGCGACATGAAAATGGTGGCAAAGTAGATAACACTAGCCTTGTAAACTGTGGTTTCCATTCTTAGTGATTAACTAGGCTATCTACCTGACCAGAATTATAAAGGGGTGCCCATTGTTAACCTCAGTTTCCCAAACCCAAGTGAATCAACAGAAATGAAAAAGAGATCACGATGCAATAATCAGCAATATTATTCAGCCTGTGTGTTGTACTTGTATGCTACCCAAGATATTTATACTATTCCAAGACTTTCTGAACTATAAACTGGCTGAATAAGCACAACCTAGATTGAAATTCAGTTTCTGGTCCAGAATGTAATGAGAACAGTATTAGAGTTAAATTTTATTTGTGAAATTCAGATTAAAACTTGTTTTGCATAATTTAAACCAAGTTTTGCTTCAGCATGGTTTGTTGAATTAGTCATAATAGTTGAGTTCATTCAGTCAAAACTAAACTTGTATTGTGGCTTAGCAATGTAGGAAACCAATCACTTGGCTATATCCATACTGCATGATTACCAATGTTAACTGGATTTTATTTAGCTCATTTTGGTTTATCTAATTACTTAAGTATAAAAATAACTGCATGAGCCGACTATATATAACATATCTTAATATAAGCTAAAATGAATTTTCAGAATTGTGGTTTAAGTGGATTATGGAAAACATAGCCCCTAACTAGTCCTTCCCTGGTATTAATTATACCAATATCTTAGTAACCAGTCAAGGGAGTTTAGAAAAAAGTAAAGCTCTTTACATTTTCTAATATTTGCTTACAAATATTATTAACTGTACCGTTATAAGAAATAAGTAATACTTGTTCTGCTGTGTGTAGGTTTCCCTTTCTAATGTTCCAATAGTTACCGTATTTTATAAGCTAAAGAAAACGAAGGACCATCCTGGAGTGTATTCTAGAACAGGGGTCTCCAACCTTGGCAACTTTAAGACTTGTGGATTTCAACTCCCAGAGCTCCTTAGCCTGAGGAACTCTGGGAGTTAGTTGAAGTCCACAAGTCTTAAAGTTGCCAAGGTTGGAGACCCCTGTTCTAGGTCTTTCCATGGGAGCAAAACTACATCTTGACCACGGGTCCCCCTGGAAATTCTGGAAGTTGAAGTCCACAAGTCTTAAATTTACTAAGTTTGAAGACCTCTGATTCTAGACCCTAGAGCTAAAGTTGATATTGTGTCAGAGTTAAGTTTTTAAAATGTGCAGCAATTCTATTGTGCTGTGTTGAATCAAACTTTCTCCTCATCGAAACCCTTATGGTCTCAGGAATAAACTTAAAACTGCATGATCTCATATAGAACCTCATCCTAAGAAAGGCATTGCCTAACTTTTGCTTTTGCTATTTCATTATTGATTGGCATGGTTTACTCTAGTATGAATCTATGAAAAGCCATTCTCAGCTCCTGATGGAAGAGCAAGGGAGTCCTGCTTTCAGCCAATAGCCATCAACGCTAGCCACTGCAGTTACAAGGCAGTGGACAGAGTCTATCATGCCCTTGTTACCTCATAATCTTCTTCCTAGCGTGGTTCCCGCGTTTATGTCAGGCTCTGCTATGCAGGGTCCCGAGTTATCTCACAATTAACTACTGCAATCTACCATATATGGGGTTGCCTTTGTGAACTAAACTGAAATTGCAACTAGCAAAACATGCAGCAGCCTCTTAACTTGATTAATGTGGGATTGTCACATAACACCAATATTATGGGAGTTGTTTTGGTTACCACTTTGATTTTGGATGCAATTAGAACTTCCGAATCATTTTCTTTAGCTCATAAAGTAATTCAGTCTTAATGCATCGTATTCCCTCGGCATTTACACAGAGATGTTTCGGTGTATACAAACTCATCTAGTCCTATCGATACTAATATTCTGGATCAGGCAATTATTCAATTAGAAGCAAAATACATTTCCGGAAATAACCAAATCCCACATCCAAGCATCAGATGGTTCCTTTAAATTCATTTTATCGCTAAAAGGCATATTTCATCCTGAAAATCCGCTAGCTGGAAAGACAGGAAACGCGTTCCGCTGAGCTTTGTGGGAGTTGTATTTCTCTCAGCTGCGTGTCGGCGTCCAAAATCCGGAAGCAAAGCTCCCATTGTAAACTCTAAATCCCATGATTCAGAAGGAAAACAGGCGGGTCATGTGATGCCCAAAATGGCTTCGCTGTGTTAGAGGCAGCTGCGTTCCTTGGTCGAAGGGAGTTTGCGAGACGAAGTGGCTGGCCGGCCGGCAGAAATTGTGTCATCATGCAGAAAATCAAGTCTCTGATGACCCGACAGGTAGCGGGGTGGGAAGAACGGAAGGCCTACGTTTGATAAAGCGAAGTTAAGAAAGATGTAACTGAAACAATTTCTGCAGGAGAGCATAGGCAGTACGGGAGTCAGGGTGTGTGTTTCGCAAGGCCGGAATTCCTATAAATTAAAAAAGGGAATTTTGAACGAGAAGAAAAAACACGATAATATGTTATATTTACTAAAAAAAAAGCCCAAATGAGTTCTGTCGTAGATAAGATACAGTTTGGCGTGCGTTGCTTTGAAAAAAGAGTTCAGTTAAATAGGACTTGCATATTTGTAAATGCGCACAGGATTTAAGGTTATTATTTATTACTATTATTTGGGGAGAGAGGTCTGATGCCTGAATAAAGGAGGTATACGAAGAAGGTTTCCTGGGTTGTCAGTAATTTATTTCACTGATTATTCATTCAGGAACACAAGGACTCCAGATGCATTGTAGGATTGAATTGTGGCTGTTCAGGTTGAGCTTGTTTTCCCAGTTTAAATTCTCTGTGTGAGGAAATGATTTTAGAATGTAATGATCAGTTAAACTTGGAATATTTTCTCATACTATTTGATAACAAAAAGATCAGGATTCTTGGTCAACAATGGGCCAGATATTTCTCAAATATTTCTTTGAGAGAGAAGTACAAGGTGTTGTGCTTTTTGGATGAGAACAATTTTAAAAAAAAGAAACAATATTCCAAAATTGTGACTATTGATCATAAATCTTATATTCAGTGTTTTTTTAAGGAAATAATATTGGACACTTAATTTCAAAGCTCTCTAATTCATTTTTGTGTGTGATTCAACAAGCATTTTTGCAATTTTCCTCTGATATCAGTCTTAAGATTGAGCAAATAAAATGTTTTCCAGAATGTTTGGGTTACAATATCCATTAGTTCCAATCCATAGATTATAATGAAGGATTATCATGAGAAAAAGTCCATACTTTTATTATACAGGTTCTTGTTGTACAGGTCCGTCAGCTATTTGTAGCTGGAAAGCCTTGTTCGTGAGAATAGCTCGAGTTTACCAAGGTTTGGTTTTCAAATATATGTACTTCCTGAAGCACTAATTGAAGCACTCATGTATTCATTAATAAGTGTTGTTTAATTATTGTGACTGCAGAAAGTGACACATTTGATTTTGTTTTTCCTTAAGGGTCTTAAAAGTCCTCAGGAGAGTATTCATGATTTGAGCCCTCTTGAGAATTTCAGAATTCCAAGCAAGGTAGGACTGAATACATATAATGTTAAAATTTCTTTCATTTTCTGTTTTATACTTGTTTTCTGTAGCATCTATTTTTTATTCCATACAGCTGCCAGGGCAGGGCAAAGAAGTCAGCATCCTTGTCAAATTGGGTTAATGACATTAGCATCGGGATAGGTGATGAGATCTTTAGCAATATGTCAGCCTTGTCCTTTCTATTCTGCAATAGCATTGGATAGGATGTGAGTTTTGTGGTATCCACTTTCCTGTTCTAATAATTGGATGTATCTCTGCTTGTTTACTATTGTTTAATATTTTCTGTCAGGATTCTATGGCAGCTTTAAGTTATAAAATTACTTCAAGCTATTCCCATGTATGTTATGAATCTTATTACTATTTGGCGTCACATAATTTAATTACATTTTACAAAACACACATAAAAACAATATAGACTAATATAGAAAGCCAAGAGAAAAGATAACAAGTAAAAAAAGAAAAGAAAAAGAAACCTATTTGACTCTTAGTTTAAAACTGTGATAAAATGTCCTTTTCCCCAAAAGAAGAAAAGGGGTAAGAAAGAAATCTTTTTTTCCTTTTTAAATTTTAACATTCATCAAATGTCAAAATTTGATTTTTCTCTGTCTCCTGAAAAATGTCCACAAAAGACTTTCAATTATAGATGAACTTTGTCATTGTTACAAAGGACATTAAGTTAGCCCTCATTGCCAGTTCTGTCATCTTTATTTACCATTCTTCTATTGTGGGTATCATAGAATCTTTCCAATGCTGAGCACATAAATGTCATGCTGCTGTTATCATATATAATCATAAAAAATACTATGTGATTTTTACAAGGTTTTATCCATAAAGCCTAATAAAAAGGTTTCTGGTCTGAATTATACATTAATTTTCAATATTTTTTGAATTACATTATTAATTTCCATCAAATATTGCTTAGCTCTTTTGCAAGAACACCAAATGTGATAAAAGGTTCATTTGAATTTTACATTTCCAGCAACTATTTGCAGATCCTTTATGCATTTTATGACTCATACTGCCATTGATGTCACCGTTCCCACTATATTAGAATCTGGCTATAGCGGTTGATGCTTCAGTTGCAACTGATTTCATAGTAACTGATTCTGCATATGCTAAATTGGAATGAAGGGTGAGTTTAAGTGGGGGAAGGGAATGATGTAGAATTGCTGAGCAACTATAAAATCTGTTGCAACTTCTGTGTTCACAAGAATTTTTAGAAGATACTGTATTTCTGTAATCCTCCGTTTTCTTTTCATATGCTTGCATATTCTCTGCTATTAGTTTTTGGCAGCCATACAAAAAATCCTCTCATATTTTAACTTTTCTTGAGGTATCATTCATGTCACTGAAAAAGATTCTAATAATTTAAAATATTTAACTTCCAAGCAACACCTCTATATCCATCCATTTTTGTGGATTATTGCAAAAATGTATTTATGTCATAAAGTGCAGGTTCATGAAGTCATGAAAATATATGAATGAAATAATCTTTAAACTGCTTTTTTTTGGCATATCCATAAGTAATGATTATGTAGGGATGGTAATTGTCAATATAGAATCTTACAGAAGTAGGCCAAGAAAAAGCAAAAAAAAAATAGTTATTTGACTTCTCAGTTGGAAAGCAGATCCCCCTTTTCTTTTTGCTAATTCTGGAAAGTTGACATTGTTGCAAGAATTATGTTGATCAAATAAAGGCAAATGATACCTCAATGATTCAAATAAGTTCTTCATCGTACTTACTTATTTATCATTTTTCTATACTGCTCATCTCATCTAAGTGACATAAATGGGCACTGAAAAATTGGAAATATTTTACCTATTTATATTGCTGGTCTAGTTAGGAGTAGTTCTGGATATGAAAGTTATGGTTTTGTGGGTTCTAGAAAGAACATGATGAGGTTCATTCAGCCAATTTTCTATTACTACAGTTCCATGATTGGTTTTTTTAAAAAACTAAGATATTACTGAAAAAATGTAATGGGATGTGAGAATTACCTTGGGAAGAGCTGGAACTAGACAATAAAGATAATGTTAATACTTGTGGTTTGGTTTTTTTATCTGGAGTGCCTTGAAGGATTGACAAAAAATTTGAACACCCTTGATTTGCACAAGGGTTATAATTATAAATTAAGAAACAATATTGCTCCAGAAGAAAACACAGGAACATTTATCACTAGATTAAGGAACTAATGTGATTATCTCTTGAATTTCTTTGGGAAATAAAAGACTGTAAATAATGCACCCTGAAAGTATTAGCCTGTATGGAGGTTAGCAATGTGTTAAATTTAAATTCTTGAGAGCTTTCTTGCTGGTGGGTTTTTTTTTGGGGGGGGGGTCAGAATGTGGAGACATTTCTATTCCATCCACATGACATCACTCTATCATTGGTTGTACTTGTGCAACAATTTTAGTTTTATCTTCCTTGATAGATTTCCTTTGAGAAAGAAATAAGGGAAGAAATGGTAGGCAAAGATGGAATTGCAAATAATGATACCGGCATTTCTTGTAAGATGGTGTGAATAAGACAGACTTCTATGCAAATTATTTGAAAAACTGCAGTTTTTAATTTGGGTGTCCTGGATCCATTGAGTCCATGCAGATAGTTGGACATTAAAAATATGCAGGTATTTCAATGTATCATGATATCACTCCTGAAATATTCCATTCTAACCTCACTAGAAATACTTTGACTTCAGAGTAGGCCTTTTTGATTGTACAGAAAGCAATCTGGTCTTGAAATAAATTCTCCTTTTTCACAGCCCCAATATTTCAGGCCAATCCATTTTTGGTAAGGTTGGAATGAGATGATTCCGAATCTAACTGTTTCTTTTTTTATTTTATTTTATTTTAAAAAGTTTTTTATTTATAAAACAGATAAAAGAACAAAAAGGCAAAACATACAATAAACGTAAAGAACAAGTACATGACGAATCGTAATCTAGTATACATATTTACATTCCGCTAATTTATATATCGTTATTTATCTTAAATTACAAAGAATGAGTTTACAGTTTTTTCTTTCATCTCCACCATTTTAGTTTTCAATCCTGGTTTTCCTTTCTCCCCACCAATGATATAATTTGTTCCAGGTTTCAATGTATTCTGTTTCATCTTTTCCCTTCATTTCTAACGTTAACCTATCCATTTCAGCACATGTTAATATTTTGCGTAAAGTTTCTTCTTCTGTGGGTATGTTTTGTTATTTCCAATTTTGAGCAAAAGTTAGCCTTGCAGCAGTCAATATATGTAACATTAAGTATAATATGTTTTTGTCATATTTATCTATTGTTATCCCTAATAGAAAGAGTTCTGGTTTAAGGTCCAATTTTATTTTTAATATTTCTTCCAACCGTTGTTTGATTATTATCCAGAATTCTCGTGCTTTGTGGCACTCCCACCACATGTGGTAATATGTACCTGGTTGCATTTTGCATTTCCAACATAATGAAGAGAATATTTCAGGCCAATCCATTTTTGGTAAGGTTGGAATGAGATGATTCCGAATCTAACTGTTTCAACTTCAATTTTTTTGCACACTTCTGCTACTATCTTAGATCTGGATGCATTGAAAATATTTGTCAATACAGTCTACTAATGATTTTGTTGTCTGCTTGTCCTTAATACCTAAAACTAAAAGGAATTGTTAATTTTTTCAACAGCCTGTTAGTGGGGAACCTATGTTGGTAAGAATTCTGGAGCCTGCTAATTAAGTGTTTACAAATCTCAGAAAAATTAGAAGTAATATTAAATCATAAGGGTTTTATTGGGTTGCTCCTGTGAGGATGATAATATGCTGAGCAGTAACATGCTAGTTAGAAAGCTAAATAATGAGTTACTGCCTTGTTTGTATGAGATTCCCAGATAAAATTCAGTAGGCTTACAATGTTTTTTTTAGTTCAGCATAAACAGATCAGGAGACAACACAGCAGAGGTGGGTTCCTCTCGGTTCCTCCCATTTCTATAGAACCGGTAGTAACTTGGCGGCCTGGGTTGCTGGAACCGGCAGCGACCTAGGCCTGCCACGCCCCCGAGCCGATTCTCTTGTTTTTTGCTTCTGTGCAAAACATACACTTCCGTTGCTGTGCAAACCGGTGGGGAAGGTAAGTAGAACCCACTCCTGCAACACAGCCATTATCCTGGTTTGAATTATAGTTGCCTGAACCCTACTAACTTGGAGGTACATGCAATATGCCAGGGATAATCAGGATGCATTATTGCAGTTCACTGACATGTAATTAAAATGACTACCAGTTGATGACTTGCTAATTTCATATGAATTCACAACAATTTAGACCAATCCATGTGTTTTGTCATATATTCATGTTAAACGTACACCTATAATTCCATGCTCATATTCATCTCCACATAAGACTAATTCACTTTTATTCCATCTTTTCCCTTTCTTAGTTTTACAAATATATTTTATTTCTATTTATTAAATTTGTATGCTGCTAGCAGCTAGACACTCAGGATGCACTCTTCATGCGTCCTGGTCATCAATAGAAAGCTCCCATTACTGTTGATTCTTACTGGCTAGCATAGTTTGGTCTAAGGAGGTTTTCATATAAAAGTTCTTCAGCAGAATTGCTCATTTGTTACACATCTGAGCTTGCTTGTTTGTTTGTTCGTTCAATTTCTACAGCTGCCCAATTCAACCAAGTGACTGGTTGGTGATATAGTAGAAATACAGCCAACACCATTGTTATTCTAATATACTCATATTATTGTATGCAACCTAGAATAAACCATTTAAAAAAATAGTATTTCTAACTATTCTAATCATGGATTATGAACATTATGAATATGTTGATTAAAACAAGTATTATGATATGTCAGCTAATTTAAAAGTGACTAACTGCTAACAGGATGCAGTTTCTTTCACTATTAAAATATTAAGCAGGTGTAATAAATCTAAAGCAAGTTTAGTTTATTATGTGGATATTCCTTTTCTTAGAACTTTTCTTTATACCAAAAGTTGTTGAAATTGAACTTTCTAAAAATATTCAACTGCAATACTGTGGCTCTTTGGGTTTTAGAATCATAGCTATTTGCTATTAAAACTGCAATTTCAAAGATATTCCTCAAGATGGCACTTCAATAAAACTTAAAGAGAATGGTGAAAGCATGCAGAGGGCATTTGATGGAGATCTGTGTAATTCTAAAAGTACAGTTCTGCTGAAAGAAAGAATTGGTCAGTGCATGAGCTGACTGGCATTTTTTTCAAGTGAACATGTTTTCTTTTCATCCTATGTGGTTTAGTTAGATCAGAAGCTATTTCATGTGATTCCATTAAGCTGCTCTTTCAAAATTTTGGGGGATTCTTTTTGCAAAATATCTTTTGAGTTGCTAAGAGAACATGTATTTATTCTTAAGGAGAAGATTCCAATTCAAGATGGAATGTCCATTTTTCAATTCTTTTCCAAATAAGATACACGGGTCTCATTTCTACAGTATATGTTAGAATACAGCAGGGAAAGCTAAAGCCTATGCGAAATTGAATGCTCACTTCCCTTCCAGCTTTCCAGTGATAACTCTCATATTTTGTTTTTGTTCCACACATTAAGGTTTCATTATATGATTGCTGATTTCAGTTTGTCTCTGATTAGTTTCTTTTTGGGTATGTTACAGCTTAGTTATGGAAGTAGGAAGCAATTCAAAAAAACAAATGCAGTAGCTTTTAGAACAATATAGGCAGAGTTTTATGCAAATATATTGTGATAATTAAACCATGCGTTTATTACAAAGCATATTTAATATTCAAGTACTGTTAATTAAATACAAGAAGTAGAATTGTTACTCTATTTTCTAAAATGTTACACAGTTTTGTAAAATTGAATGGTGAAAAATGAAACATCTGTCCTGTAAATATATCAGCTCAATAAAGGCATTGTTGCAGATGTATGTTGAAAATTGTGAATATATGTGTAATTTGCATATAGTTGGAATCCACATAATGATTTTGGGGACTATTTAATCAAATGTGTACCATATCCTACTAGAGCTATCTTGCAATTAAAATTATAAAATGTAAAATTTTAGTGGGGCCGATTTTTAACTCCAATTATTTCCAAATTTTTACTGCAAAATTGAGAGGAACAACTAGAATAGCTTGCCACTTTGATAAGATATAACTATTATTAGATATTGGATATATTTTATATTACTGTATTACTATTAACTATATTTTATAGATTGTATTTACTTGGAGTCCAGCTGGATTGAACTGGTGTATAAACTTTTTAAATACCGTATTTTTCGGAATATAAGACGCACCGGAGTATAAGACGCACCTTAGTTTTTGGGGAAGAAAATAGGGGAAAACAATCTGCCTACCAGGTATTCATCTGGCTAGCATCCTTAGTCTGGTCAGCTTCAGCATATTATTTTATCCCCTGGTTAGGACTTAAAAATCCTTCTTCTGAGAGAGTAACAATGAAAGAGCCTGCAAGCTGGTAAGAGCTGGGAAGATAGTTAGCACCTGGTTAGGGCTAGAAAAAAACTTACTCGGAGTAAGTAGAGCAATGAAAAAAAATTCTGCAAAAACTTAGGGCTGGAAAAGCATTCTTTGGAGAGAGTAACAATGAAAAAGCCTGCAAGGTAAGAGCTGGGAAGATCTGTTAGCACCTAGTTAGGGCTGGAAAAAAAGCTGCATTTGAATTATAAGACGCACCCAAATTTTCAGCCACTTTTAGGGAGGAAAAAGGTACGTCTTATACTCCAAAAAATACGGTAAGTTTCAATGTTCAAGTCTACACATTACATTTTAATCATGATTTATTGAGTAAACTAATTTATTCAGAGACAAATCTCTCTTTGCTATATATATGTGTGTGTGTGTGTGTGTGTGTGTGTAACATTTTTTGCTGATAAATGAAAATATATATGAAACTCCTTCTATGGCTTGCCTTTTATATACTTTTTAAAAATAAATTGGTGATACATCATATTCTGTCATATATTGAAGGAAGAACTTAGAGAACTGCGGGAGCAACCAACTGATCCTCAGGCCCAGCAAGAAATAATTAACAGCATTGAAGAAATCTATTTTTCCAATGATTCCTTTGATATTGTTAAGTATGAGTTAGAGGTAAGAACACTGAATTGGAATAACTGTATTTTTTTCTTGATAATATACTTTGATCTTCATTGCTCTGTCACTGCTATTAAAAGAGAACTTATTCATTCAATTAATTTCTATAGTTGCACAACTTAATTAAATGACTGAATGGCTTACAATTATAAAATTATAAAACAATTTTTAAAAATCCAAAAAATAAATATAGCAGCCATGTTTTTTCTTATTTTACTAACCTGAGTCAAAGTCACATTATTCAAGAACTTTGCCCCTTAGGTTGATTTTGTGTGTATTTTTAAAATGGATTTTGATTGTGCTTATCTGTAGAAGCTGCCAGCTGTTCTTAGTCTTCAGGAACTGGAAGAATATAGAGACAAACTAAAGCAGCAGCAAGCAGCTGTAAGTAGAAAGTTCTTTCTTGTTCTTCCCTGCTCATTTTATTGATTTCCATAAATCTCATTACTTCTCAGAACAGTTATATGACCTTGAAAACAGATTGAAGTACTTCAGTGAAGACTCAGAAATTATAATTAAGATGATCACATTTCACTTTCTGCTGTTTTTTATTTATTGCTTTATTGCCAGGAACTATAACATTCCCAGCCTTTTGCCATTGGTCATGGTTAAGTTGGACTGATGGGATATTAAAGTTCAAAATACTTGGATGACAGCAGACTTCTTAACCTTCTTATAATTCCATGGGACAATATAGACTTTGCCTTTAAAGGTTACAGTTCAATCCCTGGCATATCCAGTTGAAAACATTTGAGAGATATCTGTTATTCAGGAAAGTTACCCACCCATGCCTGACTTTGTGTTGCTTGCTGAGTAATCTGGTTGATATTAATTAACAGCAATTTAATTATGTTGGTCTCTAAACTCTTATTTGAATTTTGAAAATGAGCTTACAATCATTTCTAGTCAACAATTATTTTTGCTGGTCTGTGAAATCTAGTAGACAATACTCTAGTTAAGTGCATACTAAGCCTGTTAACCACAGTTTGGATACACACAGCTGTCTGAGTTAGCATACCACCATACCATAAACCCAAACAAAAGAAATAGCATAATTTAACATAGTGTATAAATCCAATCTGGTGATTGTGAAGAAGTTCATATAATTAGCAGAGATTCAAAGATAATTTAGTTTCTTAGGAGGCTTTCAAATTTTTTGCATGTCAAAAGGGGAGATGGGGAGTGATCATTTAATTTGTCATCTTTTTCACCTGCTTACAAAGGATTATTTGTGGCTGCTACCCTCTGCATGTAGGAATTAGATCTTGGGAGTCTTGCTTTCTTTAGGAAATGTATTATAACTTGAATGATATGGACAAATAAAGAGAAATTAATGCTTTGAAGGAATCAGTGTAACATACCTGTAATTATTTCCTTGTCCCTCCCAGAAAATCAGCTATAATTGAATAATAAATAAAAGATGCTTGTCTTGTTCATCTCTTGCAAAACACAATTTTCATATACTGGAATTCAGAATGGGAAAAAGAATTTATTAAACAGGAAAACTATTTCTTTTAACTTAATTGGAGTAATACTGCATTCTGTAACCTTGCCCTTTAGAGAATATATTCAGAGAATATATCTTTTTAAAATGCAGATGTCTTTCACTCTTCTTTATAGATGAATCATTATAATTATGACATACTGCATGACCTAAATTTGGCTTTTTGTACTATGTAGCACCTTAATTTTTATTTAAATATGTTCTTCAGTTTGCAGTGGGGTAGAAGGTTAATTTCATTTGTACTTCAGATTTTGGATGAAAACCTGTAATTTTTATTTGTTTATTTTGCGAAGCATGGCAATCTAAAGAGTGTTTATTACTTCTATCTCCATTTATTTAAACGTGGAATAAAATAAAATGGAATAAAATGTTGAAGATTTATTATTCCAAATTGCTTAAGATCTTCTATGTGTATGATTCAGATTCAGTTTGATACAAGTACATATTGTAACTTTAACCTTAAATGTTCATCTACAGGTATCCAAAAAAGTTGCAGACTTGATCCTTGAGAAACAGACTGCATATGTCAAGGTAAGGTAATGTAAACAAACTAATAAATTTATAAAACTTATATTTATAAAATTAAATATTTACTCTGAGCCTCATGTGTTTACTGTAGAAAGAAAACTGAACAGAATTAGTGAAAAGCTCTAATAAATATATCAGGTTTGTCTATGTCGGGTCCTCAAACTTTTTAAATGGGGCCAATTCATGGTCCCTCAGACTGTTGGGGGGCCGGACCAGCTGGGTGGGCGTGGCTAGGTCATGTGACTAGGTGGTTGTGGCCAATTTAACAGTGCATTAAACAATGCACACAAATTAAACTTTAATTTGTTTTGCTCCTGGGGGTGTTTTATTTGCTTTTGTTTGCATGCTGCTCTTTTGATTGACTTTTCTTTTTACTAGATCATTTTTTCAGTTGGTTAGGAGTCTAGTGGTCCACTTCAGAAAACTCAGTTTTGCAGCAATTCTTCTCAGCCCCAAGGAGCTTGAGAAATCTGTCTCTCTCTCTGTCTCTCTGTCTCTCTGTCTGTCTCTCTCTGTCTGTCTCTCCCTCTGTTTCTCTTTCTCTCTGTGTCTCTCTCTTTCTGTCTCTCCTTCTCTTTCTTTCTCTCTCCCTCTCTCTCTCTCTCTCTCTCTCTCTCTCTCTCTCTCTCTCTCTCTCTCTCTCTCTCTCTATCTTCTGGAGGCGGGGGAGGTGAAAAATAGGCTGTTTTGCCCACTTTTTGGCCTCCTGGGTATCTGTGCACCCCATTTTTCACCTCCCCTGCCTTCAGCAGCATTTTGCAGGCCAAAAACAGGCAAAAATGGCCCATTTTTTGGGCAAAAATGGCCCAATTTAATCCATTTTTGGCCTACTGGGGCGTCATTGTGCCCTGTTTTTTACCTCCCCCTCCTCCAGAATGTCTCTGCAGGCCAAAATTGTTGGCCTTACCTTTCAGTTCCAGCCTGCGGGGCTCGTGAAGGTAAGTACTGTGTTTGGCTGAAGGGTTGGCAGGGCGATGTGCACGGGGCAGCCTCATCCTGCGCTGGCCGGATTAATGGCTTCGGCGGGTCGCATGCGGCCTGCGGGCCGTAGTTTGAGGACCCATGGTCTATGTATAAGTTTTACAATTGATAGGGTTGATATATCAGAGCTCTGGTGTAGAATATAGTAATATAAGTAGAGTTCTCTGATGCTGAAATGCGAAAAGTGGAGTTCTCCATATTGCATGTAGTCGTTTGGGATATTCTTTACCATTCCAGAAGCATATCTTTGTTGTCTTTATGGGGAGTATCCTGCAGCTATGCTTCAAGTTTATTTTCTAAGAAAATAAAGGTCATTCTGAAGGTTGGTACTTGGCTTTGTCGCATAGCATTTTCCAACTTCCCGTTCGGTTTTCTTTAATTAAGAAACTCTAAAAATAAATTAAGATGGAATTGGGAGCCTGATTAGAACCAAGGAGGTATAAAAAGGCACTTGTGATTGTAGGTACCACATTATTTAACCCTTGTTTTTTTTTTTACTTTAAGCCCTTTTTGGCTATTTCAAAGCTTGCTATTTAAGCAATTCAGTAGCTTTCATTTGAAAGAAAGAAGTCTAGATCAGGAGTCCTCAAACTTTTCAAACGGGGCCAATTCACGGTCCCTCAGACTGTTGGGGGGGCGGACCAGTCCAACTTCATTACAACAGTAGCTTCAGGCTCCTTAAAACTCAGGAAACTCAAGTTTTGCTGCAATTCTTCTCAGCCCCAAGGAGCAAATCTCTCTCTCTCCTTCTCCCTCCCTCCCTCCCTCCCTCCCTCCCTCCCTCCCTCCCTCTCTCTCTCTCTCTCTCTCTCTCTCTCTCTCTCTCTCTCTGTCTCTCGGGAAGGAACCCCTGAACTGGTGCTGGGTGGTTGGGAGGCGGGGCACCACACCAATCTAATGTCCGGAGATGGAAGAGCCGCGCGCCAACGATCACCTGGTCGGTGGAGAAACCAAGACCAGCGGGGAGGCTGGGTATCACAACACAGGTGGCATACAGGCTCTGCAGGAAAAGCGACATCCGGGAGGCGAGAGCAAGCCACCGCCGCTTAGGCAGGGTGGCTTCTGGAAATACCCAGGAAGAGCTCCGAGTGTGCGGTCTCCCACTCTTTCCTCCCTCCCCACTTAGGCAGGGCAGCTTCTGCAAATACCCAGGAAGAGCTGCAAGCACACGCTCTCCCCCGCGCTCTCCTCCCTCCCTGGAAACAGCCAGGAAGGGCTCCGATTCCACCGTCTCCCACGCACTCCCTTCTCTCCACGCGCGCGTCAGGCCACCAGTATCACCCCTCTGCCGCCCACCCACCGGCCTGCATCCTTCGGCCTTACCTTTGTAAGCAGAAGTGCATGGGCAGCAATGACCAGAAGTTTGCAGAAGTGCAGCTGCATTCTGCAAGGTATATATTAGGCCGACGGCTGTAGGAGGGGTGATGGGGGCGGCGGGAAAAGCCAGCCACGCAAGGAGTGGGTGGGAGGTGAGGGGTGGGGCTTAATCCCACCATTGCACGGGCTGGATACATTGTGTCAGCGGGCCATATCCGGCCCGCAGGCCGTAGTTTGAGGACGCCTGGTCTAGATAAAGGATTGATAGTCTTGTTTGAGTGGACATTACTTTTTGTGAACATTCAGAAGAGTTTTTATTTTCCAATGAGACATTATTCCCATCATTATTTTTATATCCGAAGTTATTTTGAAAGGCAAAAAAGCAGTTTGATTGCAGTTTGAAAAAACGTTATCACTGTTGAAAAATTGCATATTTCATGTTCAGCACTAGGGGTATATTTAACTGAATTCTTGATCCAGACCAGAAGCAGTTAGTGACCAGAGACCTCGGTGACAAATGATGCTGATTGCTTGGGGACATGTTGTGCTTTGTATCATTTTATTCTACGTTCCTTTCTTTCTGTCCAGCTGCAAATAGCATATTATTGTGCATATTATTCTTATTTGAATATTTGCTGCATCCTTTAGATTCTTGTCATTGGGAAAGAATAGATTCTGATTTAAATGTATTTTCCTTAATGGCAAATCTATGCATTGAAGAATTTTGTTCAAAGAAACAGCTACAATTCTTTCTTTCTTTCTTTCTTTCTTTCTTTCTTTCTTTCTTTCTTTCTTTCTTTATTGGTTCTTATATGCCGCCCTACTCCCGAGGGCGAATTGCCAAAATTACAATTTGGTGTCAGGATCTAATGCATTTCTAGTGCGAGTTATCTTTGTGTAAGTGATGAATTCCTACATTGTCTTCATTAGATCATTATCATGGTTTACTAGAATGTTTAACTGTTCTTTTCTTTTTATATAAAATGTTTGTATGAGAGCATTGCATTTTGATCAATGGTTCTATTTCCCTGGAAAGCTAAATGAACTTTATTACATTTCTGTAGGAACTTGAACGAGTTACATCATTGCAAACAAGCCTTCAGTTAGCTGCTGTTATCTGTACAAATGGAAGACGGTATGATATATTTTTGAATTAAATTTAATTGCTTTAGAAAATAACATAGTAAAAATGCTTCATAATTGCTTGTTTTGTTTCATCTCATTTATATAAATACCAAACATATAAAGATATCCTGGGCTATAAGACATTGCCGGCTTATATTTATTTATTTATTTATTAGTGACATTTATATACCGCCTCACAATGCAAGCACTCTCTAAGCGGTTTACACCAGTAAGCAATGTATATATTTATATTGCCCCCAACAATCTGGGTCCTCATTTTACCTACCTCGGAAGGATGGAAGCCTGAGTCAACCTTATATCTCTGGTAGTCCAATTCATCATGCCCAATACTGAGTATGAATATGATTGTTGAATGAAAAGTAATGCCTCCACTCCCACATGTTTAATTTTTATGGGGATAGTTTAATGAATGAAACAGGAAAATAATCTTTAAAATGATCTCTTTTGTCACTGGCTTTCATTTCTATATATAACCACCATCATTTGAAATGCATTTCTGCCATAATAGACAAGATTATTTTTTTCATACAAAATTTTAGTTTAATCAAAAAAGATTAAAATACAAAGCACCAAAACATTAAAAAATACAGAAAAAATACAACAGAGACATTTTTAAATGTCTTAAAGAAATTAATAGATATACATCAGGGGTGTCAAACTCGCATCGCCACGGCTGAGTCACATGATGTATCGGGACTTTTTCCCCATTTGCTAAACTGGGCATGGCTGTTGCCAGCACATGACACATCTGGCCCGCAGGCCATGAGTTTGACAGCCCTGATACACATGTAATGTCCTCCCTAGTTGAATGCTGATTAGTATAATGCTGCAGTTTTGGTTCCCCCCCTCCTTGTGTAACAGGCCAAAAGAATTTCAAACTTGTTAAACTACTAAATCTACTTACAAATTGTTAATGGACAAGATTCTTAAATGCATCATGAAGGAACATTATATTTTGTCTCTTCATGCAAGTCCTGACAGTCATTTCCACATTTTCATTTGAGTCAAACAGATGCCTGTGAAAGTAGTCCTTCAATTTTGGGAAAAAGCAAACGTTGTACCACCAAATTGACATTTCTCCATGGCAGATGGGGTAAGAAAGGGAAATCCAATTTCACAACTGCATTTTTAGTGGCTTATGACGTGTGATGCTTAGCATTAACATTTAGCACCATTTTCTTCTGCTTAATCATTGTTTGAAAGTTTTGAGTATTGCATCATAGCTCCCTGTTAATAGTGTCAGGTTCAAGAAAAGAGGTCATGCATTTCACACAAATCAGTTTCCCCCCAGTTTACTATCATTGTATTTTTTGGACCAGTGATACACCCTGCCCATGTCAACACAATTATCACCATTAAAAACTTGTGTTTGGGGTTGATTTTAATTGAAGCAACCCCTTTGGCAGTCAAAAAAGACAACCATGGTGGGAAGTACTCACTTCGAACTTCCATTTCATGAACAATAGCAACATAGTCTTTTCTCAAGCAACTTTCTACCAACTTAATGTTAAAGAATGTACTATATTTTTCGGAGTATAAGACGTTCCAGAGTATAAGATGCATATCAGTTTTTTGGGAAGAAAATAAGAAAAAAAAATCTGCCTCTGCCTACCAGCATCCATTCATCTGTCCTTGCAGCAAACAGCCTGGTCAGTTTCAGCAAATTCTCTCAGCCTGATTCAGCACGAGCAGGTGATTGGCAATTGGATTGGCCTCCCGGAATACCGCCGATCAGCTGTTCCAGGCTGCGGGGATTGCCAAAGCCCATCGCTGCCTCCATGCATTGCATTTTTGGCCTCTGCGCAACGCATTTTTGGCCTCTGCACATATTTGGCCTCTGCATGCTCCATTTTAGACACGTTCCAGGCTGCCGGGATTGCCTCAGCACATTGCTGCCCATCGCCGCCTCTGCACGCCCCGTTTTTGGTCTCTGCGCGTTGCATTTTTGGCCCGTTCCAGGCAGCGGGAGCCACCGCCGCTAATCCCTGCCACCTGGAACCAGCCGAAAACATGACATGCGGAGGCTGAAAACAACGCGTGGAGGCGGCGATTGGCGGCAAAGTGCTGTGGCAATCCCTGCAGCCTGGAATGGGTCTAAAACGGAGCGAGGCCAAAAACGTGACACACGGCCGAAAAATCTACGCACAGAGGTGGGGATCAGCAGCGATGTGCTGTGGCGATCTCCGCAGCCTGGAACGAGTCTAAAACTTGGCGTGCGGTGGCTGAAAACACAATGCACGGAGGCCGAAAATGCGACACACAGAGGTGGCGATCGACAGTGATGTGCTGTGGCAATTCCCACAGTTTGGAACGGGTCTAAAACGGGGCGTGCGGAGGCCGAAAATGTGATACGCGGAGGCCAAAAACGGCCAAAGTGTGGGAGCCGGCAGGTGGGCGGGGCTTCGGCAACATTCGCTGTATAAGACGTGCAGACATTTCCGCCCACTTTTTGGGGGGGAAAGTACGTCTTATACTCTGAAAAATACGGTATGTTAAATAGACCCCTGATAATTAAACAATTACTTCTCTGACCTTCCATATATAATTTTGTTCTTTGTTAGAAATTATTTGCACAGCATGTGAAGCCATCTTGTTGATGGCCTAGCATGACATCTGAATGCAGCTTGTAGGTAATTAAGAAAGTATTACTTGTTAAATGTATGGAAATGTATTATTGTATTGAATCTTTTTTCCCCAAGCTTTTGGATGGTATTTGACTGAACTCTGCATTAACCTCAGATTGAATATTTGAAGATTAGTGCAATATGTCTTGACGTTTTTGATAAAAGCTTTGATTTCATTAAAACAAAAATGTTTTCTGCAGGCATCTGAATACAGCCAAGGAGGGCTTTACTCAAGCCAGCTTGGGTCTTCTTGCAAATCAACGGAAACGCCAGTTACTATTTGGGCTGCTAAAATCTCTAAGAACAATAAAAACCCTGGTATGAACAGAACATATAATTGACAAATTAATACCTTAATTTTAGTGCCACATATAATAATACTTTTCTTCTTTAATTTTTAGCAACAGACTGATGTGCGTTTGAGTGAAATGTTGGAGGTAAGAAATAGATGTAATTGAGGTTGAAAAATGTTATTCGTTCTATATATTCTAAAGATATTAGAATAGCCTTCTTGACATTGCCAAATTTGAGATTGCAGCTTTCAGAATTCACAGCCAGTATAAGGCCATTGCTATACAAGCTACTGAAAAGTTGTGTAGCTTCTTTTAGAAGAGAGATACAGTCTGAGTTATTACTCCATGTCTTGATACCACTTGTCTCTTATTGCCAAGCTTCGGTGAGCAGTGTTGGAGGGCATGTTCTTATTAAAGCCAGGGGAGGTTTTTTCCCACAGACAGCAACATAGAATAGCGTTTTCTGGTTATTGCAGTTAGCAGGAATACAGTAGGTTTGGACAAAGTTTTTTGTCAAAGCAATTTCTGATCCATAGTTGTGAGGTCTTTGGTGGTCTCTGAGCTAAGTAACATTAGTGCTAGTAAAGGAGTAGGATTTGCTCTCATTTTATACTAGTGGTTTACCCTGCCAATGTTGGTGGCAGTGGACTTGGTGGTTCCTTGATAGGGCTGTTGTTTAGTGTTAGCTTGTTTGTCTGAGTTGGTAGTTTCTTGATTGGGGTATTGTTTGTTTGCTTGATTGCTGGTCTAGTGCAGTGGTCAGAAATTGCGACTCACGAGCCAAAAGTGGCTCTTTGGGCCCTCTGCCACGGCTCCCTGTCCCATCACTGACTGCCTCGCCCTCCCTTCCCTTGCCTAGCCCAGGGAGATTCCACGCCATTGAAAGCTCCGCGCTCAGCCACCGCTCCTCCTCCTTCTGCGTTCCATCATTTCCCCAGAAGCCCTTCCTGCGCCTTCCATCAGTTCTGCCTCCCAGCCCGGCAGCGAGGACAGCTCATCCTCTTCTGCTGCTTCTGGTCCTTCCCCCTTTCCTCCGCTGGCGGTCCTCACCGCGCTGCAGACCTGCCGCGGCCGCAGTCACTTCCTGCCCTACCGTTGGAATGCTCTGCGGGAGCGCTTCCCTTTCCCCCTCCTCCTCGGCGGAGGCAGGGTCGGCACAGCTGCCCGTGAGAGGACTCGGCCCGCGCCCGCTGTCACCTGCTGCTGCTTGGAGAGCCTCGGGCGCTCGGCACCGACCTCTGGCTTACCTTCCGCGCGCGCTGCTGTCCCGTCAAGAGCCGCCGAGCGGAGTACGCTTGGTGGGCTAAATCGCTGCCTTTCTCCTCCCCCCCCGGCTGGGCTGACAGCTGCCTGTCTTCCAGGAGCCGCTGGAACTTCGTCAGCCAGCCCCTCTCCACAGCCATGCCGGCTCGAAGGCTGGGAGCTGAGACTTTGTGCACGTTGTGTGTGTGTGTGTGTGTGTGTGTGTGTGTGTGTGTGTGTGTGTGTGTGTGTGTGTGTCGATGCCGCCACTGCCACCCTCTCGTCCCGCTTGCTATAGATAGATACATAGATAGATAGATAGATAGATAGATAGATAGATAGATAGATAGATAGATAGATAGATAGATAGATAGATAGATGGATGATAGGTAGATAGATGATAGGTAGATAGATATGGATGGAGAGAGAGAGATAAAGAGATGGAAAAGGAGAGATAAGAGGGAGAGAGAGAAGATAGACAGACAGACAGACAGACAGACAGACAGACAGACACAGACAGACATGATATGGATCCAGAGAGAGAGATAAAGAGATGGAAAAGGAGAGATAAGAGGGAGAGAGAGAAGATAGACAGACAGACAGACAGACACAGACAGACATGATATGGATCCAGAGAGAGATAAAGAGATGGAAAGGGAGAGATGAGAGGGAGGGGGAGAGAGAGAGAGAGAGAAAAAAAGGGTTTTGTGGTTCCCAGTTCTCTGTCCTAATGACCGGCTGGGTGGCCATGGCTAGGGGGTCATGTGACTGGGTGGGAGTGAGTGATGTCAAGTTGGCCATGCCTACCCAGGTTTTTTGGCTCTCGGTGGGTTTTTTTCTGGGGAAACGGGTCCAAATGGCTCTTTGAGTGTTTAAGTTTGCCGAACCCTGGTCTAGTGCAGTGTTGGTGAACCTTTTTGGCACTGAGTGCCGGAACAGGAGCTTGCATGCACGTGTGCGCTGGCCACCTGGTCTTCCAGTTTTTGGTGAATATGCGCATGCGAAAACCAGCTGACCGGTGTGCATGCTGGAAACTGGAAGGGCAGCCGCCCAGTGCGCGTGCTGGGAAGATGATCTTCCGGTTCCTGGCACATACATGCGCATCGGCCAGCTGGTCTTCTCACACACATGTGCATCATAAACCGGAAGAGCAGCTGCCCGGCGTGCACATGTGCACCATGTGGCTGCTCTTCCGGTTTCCGGCGCTTCTACATGCGTGAAGACAAGTTGGCTGGCACACCAGAACCCGGAAGAGCAACAGGTGATGGCTCGCATGCCCAGAGAGATGACTCTGCGTGCCACTTACGGCACGCGTGCCATAGGTTCGCCATCACGGGTCTAGTGTTAATCTTGGCATTAATCTCTGCTCATCTGGGTATTGATTTCTGGTGAGGTCTTTTTACTTTTTGGCTTTTTGATTTTTCTTTTGAATGGTATGTAGATATTGTTTGTATCTATGTGCCCGTTGATGACTGATTTGTCTGAGTGCCAGGCTTTCAGGAATTTTCTAGCAATTTTGGGCTTGGCTTGGCCTAGGATGCTCATAGTTTCCCAGTTGAAACTATGGTTAAGTCTATCCATGTGTGGTGAAGTTAAGAAGTTTTCATTATGTCTTCTGACTTCTCATTGTTGTTCATGCTCTGCTTGTGTTCTGTCTGTTTGTCTTACATAATGATTGTTGTAGTCTTTACACTGTATGTTTTAGGTAATTCCTATTTTTTCTTCTTTTGGTTTAATTTGGATGTTCTGGAGGACTTTATTCCATTGTTGTTTTGATGGGGAAATCACATTGCCCCCACAGGGACCTCCTTTTCATCTAAGTGAATTTATATCAATGTTTCTAAAGCTCAGCAACTTTAAAGATGGCTGGACCTTAAGTCCTAGTATTGCTGGCTGAGGAATTCCGGGAGTTGAAGTCCACACATCTTAAAGTTGCTGAGATTGAGAAACATTGGTCTATATCGGGTATCAAACTGGCGGCCCGCAGGTCGGATACATCATGTGGAGGCCACACCCACCCCAACTCTGCAAATGGGAAAAATGTTGCAAAACGTCACATGACGCAGCGAGTTTGACACCCGTGGTCTACCGTATGTTCCGACGTATAAGATGACTTTTTAACCCAGGAAAATCTTCTCAAAAGTCGGGGGTTGTCTTATATGCCGGGTATTGTCTTACTGGGAGCCGGGCTGCACCAAATGTTGGGCTTCGGGGGGGAAAGGGGGGCTCATAGGGAGGATTTTAAGGGGATTGGAGAGCTGTTCGCAGATGCAGCAACCGAGGAGAAACGGCGACGTAGCGGTTCCCACGGAGCAGAAAACCTTGCAAGGAAAGGCGGAGACTTGGAAGGGGAGGGGGCGCAACTGCGGAAACTTCACCTCGCTCTCCTTCCCTCCTGCACCTGGGGATTCCCCCTCCTCCTCCTTGCCCCCCCTGGTCCCCTCCACCACTCGCAGCGTCCTTGCTTACCAGGCCCCCCCTTGAGTGCCCATCCTCGAGAAGGGATCTTCGCAGCATTTGGCATAAGAGACATCAGAAGACCACGAAGGGGGATGGAAGGGGAAGGAAACTTGGTTCCCAACCCCCTCTTTCCCCTTTCCTACCTCCCCTCTAGGCGTAAAAGCTCTCTGCCCTTAACCTCTTTGTTGAAGCCGCTGCAGGGAGGGGGCGACTGGGGTGCGGCTGAGCAATGCAGAAATCAGGATGTCTGTTGACAGCTTGCTTGTAATTTAGGAACTCTACTGCTGCAAAACATGCCTTTAAAGCAGAGGTCTTCAAACTTGGCAACTCTAAGACTTGTGGACTTCAACTCTCAGAATTCTACAGCCAGCTATGCTGGCTGGAGAATTCTGGGAATTGAAGTCCACAAGTCTTAAAGTTGCCAAGTTCGGGGACCCCTGCTTTAAAGCAAAAATAACAAGAGGAAAAAGTGGAATGGCTCCTTTACAAAGAAATCCACATGGCCTATTAAATAAGCTTTTTGCTTGTTTATTCACAAGAAAGGAACCCATTCCCTTCGCATTCAGGCACTTTCCAGAAGGAATGGCATGATGAATTAAAACCTATCTGTACTTTTCAGCATTCATGATCCCATCAATATTGCCAACACCACTGGCAGAAATGCACCCCAAACAGATCAGACGCTCCACCATGTTCCCTTAAAGGCGACAAACACTCATTTGTCCATCTCTCTCCATCTCTTCTCACATAGGGTTTCAACAATTGGATCAAAAAATTTCAAACTTGGGTTCATCATTCCATTATACTATTTTCCACTGATCATTAGTCCATTTTTTTGAGCCTCAGCATATCTTAGCCTTTCCACTGTGTTCCCCTTCTGCAAGTGTGGTGCCTTGGCTGCTACCCATCCACAAAGACCATTCCTGATTGTGCTTCTTCAGACAGAAGAAAGAAGGAAAGAAAGAAAAGAAAGAAAGAAAGAAAGAAAGAAAGAAAGAAAGAAAGAAAGAAAGAAAGAAAGATGGTAGGAAGGAAGGAAAACAGAAAGGAAGGAAGGAAGGAAGGAAAGAAAGAAAGAAAGAAAGAAAGAAAGAAAGAAAGAAAGAAAGAAAGAAAGAAAGAAAGAAAGAAAGAAAGAAAGAAAGAAAGAAAGAAAGAAAGAAAGAAAAAGAAAAAGAAATGTTAGGAAGGAAGAAAGACAGAAAAAGAAAGAAATATGTTAGGAAGGAAAAAGACAGAAAGAAAAAGAAAGATGGTAGGAGGAGTAGTCTTATACGGTTGGTATATCCCAAACTATATTTTAACTGGAAAAGTTGGGGGTCGTCTTATATGCCCAGTCGTCTTATACGCCGGAACATACGGTATATTATCTTACATTGGCCTGAAGACTGCAGCTTCATGCAGATGAACCAGTGATGTTTCATTGTTTGCACTGCTAAAAGATTGAAAGTATAACAGACATGCCCTCTTTCATAGCCTCCGCCCAATTGCTTTTTTAAAATATATATTTGATTTCTTACAGGAGGAAGATTATCCAGGGGCTATACAATTGTGCCTGGAATGCCAGAAGGCAGCTAGCACTTTCAAACACTACAGTTGCATAAGGTAACACCAGAGACATTTTGTGAAGCTGATTCTTTCTTGGAATCAAATAGGGTGAACAAAGAGGCAAAGCGGCATTTTAGACAGTTATTAGTTACTTTGAATTTAGTTGGCTTGGATTCTAGAGATTAATTTTCTAATTAGAATAAAAAGAATGGTATACGTATATGTTTAATGCTTTTAAATTGAACTTTAATAAAGTTTCCGAGATGCAAGTCGTGGCTGCTAACTATGACAGTGCACTTGAGTCTTAAGGGGCTTAGTTGTTATGCAACATAGTATTTCTGTTCCAACATTAACTGATTGTCTTGTACTGAAGGCTGTAAAATCTCTGCTGCATAAAAACTATATTTGCAATGCTAAGCATACATCTGGAGACTCGGGCATACTTTAAGATTAATATGCATAGAGTTGGACTGCGTGGTAGAAATGCTTAGACTTACTTTGTACATGATGCCAGACCAAAATGTGATTTGTTTGTTTTTGGCATGACATATTATGTAAATCCAGTCTCCGACTTGTTTGCTTGCTTATTTATAAAGTTTGTTTTTATAAACTTTATAAATGTTTTTAATTGTAATTTTAATAAAATTACTATAAAAGTCAGTAAATAATCATTGCTAGGCAATCACATTTTGTATTCAGTTTCAGTAGGAACTTGTCCTTTTGCCAGTCCCAAGAAAAACATGATTTTTTTTAGTGTGTTTCAAAAGTCCAACAGGCTTAATGTTGGTCATCTTTCAAGGAAGGGATGTTGCCCAGTAGCAGGTTCTGCTAAGAAGAGACGTGTTTCCTATGTCCCATTAGACGATATTATTTCAAGGAAAGGTGATATATTGTAATCTGGATATTTTAAGAGATTTTGGAATTTTAATATTTCAAATAGGCAAAATATACAAAAGTCATGTACTAACATTGGTCTAAGATTTTTATTATTGTATATGTAAAGAATGAGATACAATTCTACAGACCTTATTTCACCGGACTGTATTTTATATATTTTTATTTTCTAAGGATGCTTGAGAATTTGGTATATCTGTATTGTTAAGCCAATCTTATTTTTACTTTAATAAATATTTCCACTTGCGATTCCTTGAATATTGTGATAAAGATTGCTATTTCTAAATATTTGTAAATTATGTAAAAAAGGTATGTAGAATCCAAGAAATATGCATTTTAGAAGGAATATTATGCTACAGAAAAAATATTAAAAATAAGAAATATTCTCAATTTTTAAGAATATACTGATGCAGAATTGGATTTAAGAATGAATACATATAAAACTGACATTGATCTGTTCATCCATGTGTTTCATCACCTTTTTCTTTATCTTGAAAAAAAAGTCAATTTATATGAATATATAGGTATTTTAATTAATCATGTCAAATACTTTAATACATTGTATTCCCAAAGAAATACTTATATACGAGTATTCTTCCAGTTACAAACATTCACGTAGCGAATGTTCAAAGTTATGACATCCCCACCAAAAGTACTTACAACCAAGGCCCAAAGTTACATATGTTGCAGCACCACAGCGGTCGTTCGCCCTTACGAACAACCGCAGAGATACTGCAACATGCTCCTTTGGTGCCATGCCTGAGAGGCTCGTGCTGCCCATGTCGATCTCCTGCACAGCCTTGGTGCTGGAGCCCTTGTCCAGCCAGGTGGAGAAATGCCGGGCCAACCTCTTCCTTTCCACGCAGAGCCCCAGCCTCTCTCACAACTGGGTGCGGCCCTGCCCCACCTCTTGCTGGAGCGCTGAACCCACATGGATTTTACAAATTGCGCTGCTGCGGAACTGGACAGCTTGGCGTGTCACCACCTTGCTCCCATCGTTTGCCAGAAGCACTCTTTTTCCAAATTTCAAGAGGGCTCCTAAACAAACCTGCTTTCCAGTTCCATCACATTTCTCTGCCACTGCAGAGCTGGAGGGCTTGGCGCGCCATCGCCCTGCTCCCCTCGCTTGCCAGAAGTGTTACTTTTCCAAATTGCAACAAGTGTGTGGTACTAAAAAAAAAAGGGAAGATCAGCCTTTCCAGCTTCTCACACACAAAAAAGGTAAGATCTCATGAAGTTGGAAAGGCTGATTTTACTCTTTTTTTAGCCCCATGAACTTGCCTCGTGGAGTTGCTTGGTCTCTTCTGCTCCACATTGGCGAAAGCGACAACTTCAGCAGAGGATTCTTTGGTCTCCCTATGCTTTTCTTCCTTTTGCAACACAGTTTTTCCATTTATCCAGTTAAAGAAGGGTGTCTTGAGCTGCAGGGAGAAATGCAATGGAGCTGGAAAGCAGGTCTGTTTAGCAGCCACTCTTGCAATTTGAAAAAGTGCTTTTAGAAAGCGAGGCGTGCCAAGCTCTCCAACTCCATGATTGGTACAATTTGTGAAATCAGGACGGTTTCGGCACACCAGAGAGAGGCTGGGGTTTGGCAGAGAAGGGGAGAGGCGGCCTGGCATTTCTCTGCCTGGCAGGACAAGGCCTCCGACACCCAAGTCTGCAGGAGGAGAGTGTGGGCAGTGCAGGGCTCTCAAGCATGGTGCCAAAGGTAAGTTACTGGTTGGTGTTGGGGTGGAGAGGAAACGTCCAAGCAGCTTGGCACCCCAAGGGATGGGAAGAGGAGCACTGGATCTCTCAGTGGGTGAGGGAAGGCCTTTGGTGGCTGGATGCTACCGTCTTGTCCCTTCACTAGTCTTTCCATGGTCTTCCCCACTCCCGAGATACCCCATGCGCTCTTAATGACCTGCACATTTGATTAACTGGAGGGATGAGGCTCGTTCTTTTAATTGGCAGACTCCATTACATTCGTAACTCGAGGATTACCTGTATACAGCATATTTTCTTTAGCATACGAAATTTCAATCTGAACTTTATTTTCCTCAATGGAATGGTGCTGTTTTCTTTTGATTATTTTCCAGCAAATGGAGACTAAAATAAACTCGAGTCTTAACATGCCTTAATTGTTTCAATAAATAAATGCCACAAGTGAATAGTTTTGGCATAATTAATTACATCGCTGAAAGACCAAATAATTATTCTGAGAACAATTGTAACTTATTTGTTTCGTGTTAGGGATTTGAGGTATGAACCATAGACTTCCATCAGTTAATTTTGATATGAATAAAGTGGCTTTCTGGCAGAGTTTATATAGATGTTTCTTTTTTAAAGGAGCCCAAACACAGTTAGCTCTAGAATGGAATATGAGCTCAATTTATAAAAAATAGATGGCTTGTCATCTGCTTTTTTCTTTGGTTGCTCCTATTTGTCCCCCCTTAATGAGAAATTGAGTTAAGAAAGTATCTTTTCTGAGTGAATGGATAGTTATTTCTATATTTTGATTCTGTCCAGTCTCAGAGGCTGAATATGTCTCAGTAAGGTCTATGTGATGGTGTATAAGGTCAGGAACATTTTGTCAGTATTTGACAAAATGTTAGCAATAACACTGTTTCTTCCCATTTTTTAAATTTTTTTTCCTTATAATAGTTTTTCAAAAGTTAATTTTTTATTAATATGTTTTCATTTTCAATTGTTTTCAATAGTTTTATGCTTTGGATATTTCGTTGCTTTATGAACAAGTACCTATTATGTGCAGCAATTCTATAGGAGTTCTAGTTTTGGCCTATTTTACCTCTAGTTAGCTCCTTACATCAAAAAGTTATTTAGCTTTTGATGGATCTCAGTTCAGAAAGAGAAACAATCCCTTGAATTACTTTTAACATCTATGACTCTCTAGACACATCCATGTAGTTTTCTTACCAGCAGGATGGAATTGGTGGGTCATTGTCTTTTCTGATTTGTTTTTTCAACTTTCCAGTCTGGTATGCAAACCCTGGTTTCTGATGGTCTCTCATTTAAATAGGTGTAACTCTCCTTAGCCTTTCTGGAATGAGCCAGTTTAGGCCAGATGCTATCACCTGCTTTGGTAGACCTTTATCAATGCTATGAGATTGCTGAATTTTGAAAATTATTTAGTGGATTGCCCATTTTATTGTTTGGTTTATGCAAATTACACTGTTTCTACATCAAAGGATAAAATAATTATCTGGCTGTTGGATGTTTTAGTATAAAATGTATTGTGCATAATATTTTAGAAGAATGATCTTAAAAGGTTTCTGAAACGACACTAATATTCATCTTAATTTGAGAAAAATTATAACTTCTGAAATTTGAAAACGTTATAACTTCTAATGATTGTCTTTTGTTTTGCAGTGAATTGAATTCAAAATTACAGGACACGTTGGAGCAAATTGAGGTGAGTTTCGTTGAGTGTAAGTAGTTTCACCCATTAAATGATAAAAGTATTTTCATCATGCTAGATCAGACTGAAATCCTATCTATTCCAACATTCTGTTCCCACATAATTTAATCAGATGCAGGATGCAAATTCAATAGCTCTTTTCCTACTATTGTTCCTTATGCTGACTTTGAACTAAAGATAACCTGCAGTATAGGCATTTGGATTAATAGCTTTAACATCCAGAAATTTGCTAAATTATAATTTACTAGTTTGGTGGTTGTCACATATTTTAGCAAAGACTTCCATCATTTCATTATTGGTATGTACTGTCCGTCCAGGATTTTACACATAATTTAGATTCATTGTATACAGTAATCCTCCTTCTGTTATAATTAGGATTTTGAGAAAATGGAAGAAACCTCCATATCCAATTTCTCCACAACCTACATTATTTTACATGCCTTTATCATAACCCATACTTGCATTTTAAGTAAACACTAAAGCTGTAAAGTTCATAAGGAATTAATAATTTCCATAGACCATTTAGTTGATTCCTGCCTATCAATATTCTAAAAGTAAATTCCTCATACCTTTGTTTGAAAGTGTTTTGTTTTATTGTGAACAAATGCATCAGTAGTGGGTTCTAAATCCAATTGCTACCGATTCATGCGCGCGCCGCTTCTGCGCATGCACAGAAGCGTCCCGGGAGGATGGGTGGAGCCTCCCGCTGCCGCCACTACCAGTTCGCCGAACCGGGAGCAGCACATCGCTGAAATGCATCAAATGTATTTTTTTAATACTATCAAATGTGTTTTTAAAATGTGTTTTTTTAATACTATCTTTTACTAAATGCTAAATGATTTTTACTTTACAGGAGCAGTTAGATGTTGCACTTTCTAAAATATGCAAGAACTTTGACATAAACCATTATACTAAGGTGCAACAGGCATACAGGCTACTTGGAAAAACACAGGTTAGTATTCTCTTGTTCAAATTGCATTCTGATATGCAGTGGGTTAGCCTGTCTTATGACAATTTCACATTTGTGACCATGCAGCATACCCATAGTCATGTGATCAAAATTCAGGCATTTGGCAACTGACATGTATTTATGTCAGTTACAACATCCTAGTGTGCAGTGATCACCATTTGTAACATTCACAGCTGGCTTCTGACAAGCAAAGTCAATGGGGAAGCCATATTCTCTTAACAACTGCATGATTCACTTAATTGCAGTGATTCGCTTAAGAACTGTGCCAAAAACAAGGTAAAATGGAGCACAGCTCACTTAATAACTGTCTTGTTTAGCCATAGAAATTTTGGACTCAATTGTGGCCATAAGTCAAGGACTGTGTGTGTGTGTGTGTGTGTGTGTGTGTGTGTGTGTGTGTGTGTGTGTGTGTGTGTGTGTAGAGAGGGGGGGGAGAAACAACAGACGGAGAGGGGGGGAGAAAGAGAGAGAGAAATACAGAGCACAGCTGAAGAAAAATTGAGTCTTGGAAATGAGAAGCCTTATTCAAATGTTCATTCATAGTACCCAAAATCAATTTTAAATCATGTGCATATTTCTTTTTAAAAGAACTAACTTTGCATTTAATGCTCCCTGGAGAAATAGATTAGAATCATAAATGATTAAAGCATAGTCTCAGAATGTCAATGTAAGAAGAGCAAAATATATTTGTTCCCCTTAGTTCAATTCTTTCATGGTCCATCTCTGTTTTATCTTACAATTATACATTTCTCTGGAGGGGGAAAAATACACTTTTGACTGGGAAACACTCAGGTGCTAATTTCTGATATTCATGAATGAAAAAATTGGAGTATTTTGAGATCTAATTATATTGAGCTGGGAGAAAAATATGACTCTTATTCTGATTTTGGGAATGTCATTATTATTTACCGTATTTTTCGGAGTATAAGACGCACCGAAGTATAAGACGCACCTTAGTTTTGGGGGAGGAAAACAAGGAAAAAAGACCTCTGCCTCCAACAATTTGCCAAACAGCAAACAGCACAGATGATATACACTGTTTGCTGTGTATTTCTGGCCATGTGTGCCTGACCCATAGAAATAGCAAAGAATTGGAGAAATGTACATTATGCCAGAAAGTTTTCTTAAATGTAGTCACACTAACTCTTCCCAATTATTTAAATAGATCTACTCCAAGGTAACTAAACTCTAATACTAAACAGGACACTGTTACATTTCACACTATACTTGTACAGAGCTGTTAAAATTAATTAAAATTTCTGGAAGTATACATTATTCTCTATTATTTAAAAGAAGATACAATAGCATTGGGCCTCTTCAGAGCAAGCATTTATTTTAAAAAGCTTCTTTATTTTGTTAAGTTGTCTAGATTTATAGGGATCTCCAACGTTGGCAACTTTGTTAGCAAAGCTAACAAAGCTGGCTGTTGAATTCTGGGAGTTGAAGTACACAAGTCTTAAAAGTTGCCAAGGTTGGAGACCCCTGGCTCTAGAACAATAATAAAGCAGTCTTTAAAAATAAGTCTAATAATTTGAACATTCTACAAACATTTATAGTTATTTACTTACCCCTTTGCAGCCAGTTCAGCAAAAATAAAAACCTGCATATCTAATCTCTCCCAGCTATTTGCCTCTTTGCAGTTAGTTTCACTTTCATTTTCCTATGTGGCAAACCTAATCAGCTGTACATCGTGAAACTGCTACTGACTTGCTTGGCTTTACTGGCTCTTCCCTCTTTCCTGCAAGCAGGTAAATTGCTGGAAGACAGAGGCCAAAGGGTGAGGGTGGCTGGGTGGGTGGGGCTACATTTGGTGTATAAGACGCACCCAAGTTTTCACCCTCTTTTGGGGGGTAAAAAGGTGCGTCTTATACTCCGAAAAATACGGTACTTCTGGGAAAGAAAACCTAGGAAAAGAAACAAGGAAACCCTTGGCCTTCAATTTTTATTTGAATATAAAAAGATACAGATTATCAAATTTGCTATAATGGATGGGAAAGTGTGCTTTGAAGTCCATGGTGGAAGAACCTCGGTGGCACAGTGGTTAGAGTGCTGTACTGCAGGCCACTTCTGCTGACTATCTGGCAGTTCAAATCTCACCAGGCTCAAGGTTGACGCAGCCTTCCATCCTTCTGAGGTGGGTAAAATGAGGACCCAGATTGTTGGGGGCAATATGCTGACTCTGTAAAACAGCTTAGAGAGGGCTGTAAAACACTATAAAGTGGTATAACTCTAAGTGCTATTGCTATTGCTAAGGTGCTGTCTGAGCTTGGTTCTTTGTTTGCAGCTGCTTCGTTGTGCAATTAGGTAATATCTGTGTGAATGAGTTCGAGATTTGCTCCTTATTTATAAACAATATGTTACCCTGCCAGTTTTGGTGGCAGTATGGTTTCCTGCTTAGTGATTCCTTGATTAATGTATTGTTTCCGACCTGATTGTTTGACTACTTATGCTATTGTTAATTAGGTGGGTAATGAAACATCTGCAAACAAACCAAATTCAGAAAGTGCCAAGGATTTCATAGTTTAATCCTGAGCTATAGATATATAGATAAATTCACTTTGCTGAAGTTGCAGAGTATCCAAATAGAATTAGGGAACTGAATGATTATATGATGCCTTTAAATACTCCTTCATCTCTATCCAGACCGCCATGGACCAACTACATATGCACTTTACTCAAGCCATTCACAATACAGTATTCCAGGTTGTTCTAGGGTATGTTGAATTGTGTGCAGGAAACACCGACACCAAATTTCAGAAGCTTCAATACAAGGATCTTTGCACAGTATGTAGTCCTACAGTGGTTTTGAACATTTAATGTTTGTATATGCTGATGTGCCTACCTATTTTCAAAAGCAACCTTTTAAAATTAAGTCCATATTTAATTTGGGATAAAAACATATGTCGTAAAGCAACCTTTTAAAATTAAGTCTATATTTAATTTGGGATAAAAATTTGTCATAAAGATAAAGTATGATAAGATGGATAGGTAAATTAAAAAGCATATTTATTTATAAATTTATAAAGTCATCCCTCTCAACTAACGACTGAGTAGCTAGCAATATAGAAAACACAAATTAGAGCAAAATGGAGTAAAAACAGTGCAAAACAATGCAATGTAAAGTGATAAGGCCCATAGCAAAACATCTCCCATAATAAATCATAAAGCATGTATGTCTGAACTAATATCCTGGCCTCACTGCCTGAGAGAAATATAAGAAAGCTAGTAAAGTCAAGGCCATCCGAATTTCTAGGAAGAGGCAGTTTTACATGGTAGAACTACTTAATGAAGTACTTGGATGGAGTTTATCAAGAAATCCCTAGACCCGTGATGGCGAACCTATGGCACGGGTGCCACAAGTGGCACGCGGAGCCATATTGGTGGGCACGCGAGCTCAGGTCCGGCGTGCATGTGTGCACCAGCCGGCTGATTTTCGGGCCTTCTGGGCCCACTGGGAGTCAGGAAACAGGCTGTTTCCAGCCTCCAGAGGGGGTGGGGAAGGCCGTTTTCGCCCTCCCCAGGCTCCTAGAAAGGCTCTGGAGCCTGGGGAGAGCAAAAAATGGGCGTGCCATTGCATGCTGGGAGCAGGGGGGTCATGCATGCATGTGCGGGGGTGCATGGAATTATGAGTGTGGGCACGCACACACGTGATCCCCCGCATTCCCCCCCCCTTTTGGCACGCGAACCAAAAAAGGTTCGCCATCACTGCCCTAGACTATAGGTAGACTGGGAAGCTGAAAAAATAAATTCCCAAAAAAAGAAGCAATGGGACATTTAATACCAGGAAGTCTTTAAATTTTATAGAAGTGTTAGCATATGAATCCCGGGATTCTTCACTTAAGCACAATCATCAGATTTAATGGGAAGTGACTATTTTAGGAATTGAATTAATTCTTAATAGCATTTATTTTGAAAACCTGAGGAAAATTGTATATATTGTACCTAGTTTGTTTGGAGCATTTAAAACACATATTTTTCTTTAAAAAAAACCATAAATGTCCCATGTTCTTAATTTAACCAGGCTAATTGACAAGGTAGGAAGCATCCTTAAGATTTTAAGTGCTAGCGCCTGTTGACTTTTCAGAGTAATGGTGTATTCAAAGCCTGCTAATTACTGCAGTAGCAACAACCCATGAATGTTTTTTTTTAAATTTATGTCACTTAGTAAATACAAGAGTTACAAATATTTTATATTAAATGGAAAGTGTTCTGTTTTATTATTGAAAAAGAATGGGTTGTTTTTTTTTAAAAAAAAATGCAATCCATTTTAGAAGTCTATGGAGATTTTCAGACATGTCCTAAAGGGCTTTTTCAAGGGGCAACTGGATTTTCTGATTTTTCTTTGAAGACGTTTCGCTTCTCATCCAAGAAGCTTCTTCAGCTCTTCAGAAACATCTTCAAAGAAAAACCAGAAAGTCCAGTTGCCTCTTGAAAAAGCACCTTTGGGACAATCCATTTTATAACTTGAAGCCTGATAAACAAGAGATAAATGTTCATGGTTTAAGGGGAAAAAAAGTGAGGAGGTTGGGTGTCCTCTTAAGAAGAAATTGTTAACTATTCCATCTATATCAGACAGACATATGTATTATTAAATTACAGAAGTATATATGCAGCTTATCGTTTTTAATGTTTGCTTATTCGTGTTGGAAGCATTACAGTTAAAATTAAGGGACACTAAGTGACATAAAAGTTAAAATGTAAAATGCAAGATTAAAACGTACAAGTTAAACAGTCATTTTTAATTGTTTTGTGCTAATAGTTAACTTTTATATATACTTGGCATTATTTTTGAATTAAGAAAGCAAGATACTTTCACAGACCTGTTTTGTGTATTGCACAGCACATTACATCAGACAGTTACATTCCATGCCTTGCTGATTTGTGCAAAGCTCTATGGGAGGTCATGCTGAGTTATTATCGGACAATGGACTGGCATGAAAAATATGACCATGGGGAGCCTCCTCCATCTTCTGGTAGGAAATGCCTCTTGCTATTTTCAGTTTCCAAGCATAAAAATTGGAGTGGAGCCCATCTGATCTGTTTGGACAACATGGTCAATGTGTGTCCATTGTTTCAGTGGGAAGCTGCGTGTCTTAGTTTAAAGAACATGCACCAAATGGTTGTTGTACTTTATATTCAGCATCTTTTGTGATTAATTAGCATTTTCTTTGACACATCTAAACATTTGTTACTTCGTTGCTGTAGGCCATTAACTTTTATTTGGTCATAGATTTAGGGCCTTAATTATATTTAGCATGCTTGCCCAGTGCAAAAAAATGCACAACTTGTGGTCCCAGAATCTCCTTCTACTCTGAAAGTAATGGCTTCACAAACTCAAAAATGTAATGCAAATATTAGGACCTTCAGATCTATTCTCTGCTATAAAACTCACTGGAAAACTTTGAGCCAGTTCATTTTCTCTCAGACCGGTTTACTTAAGTCTTTGCAGCAATGAAATTAAAGGAGGAGGTACTATATACATCACATATATGTTCCTGGAAGAGAGATGAAATTAGCTATACTTAATTGTCCTGGTTCTACCCACTCCTTTTTTTGCTTCTACCATGCTATTCATAGACTAAATGTAATCCTTACCTTGAAAATGTGTTATATTTCAGGTCTCACATACACTGTAAGGCTGAAGTCTAGAACACATTTATTAGGGGGTTATCTTCGTTGAATATAGTAAAGTATTTATTCCACTTCTATAAGTGAGAGGAGGACAAATGATTAAATGAGCTCTTGTTATGCAGGCACTGCTGCTTTGGTACATTTTGTCAGTTTGACAGAATCATTGGATTTGGGGGCATCTCTATTACATACCTTATCAAATTAGATCTGTGTGATGACTGGTTATTTTTTAAGTGATGCAGTGAGGCATCAATGAGGCAGTGAGCATTGGGCCACATCCAGTAGCATATTGGAACAGATCTGTAAGCTCTTTAAAACAGAGCTAGTTTATTGTTACTTGTAGTTGGACTCCTTATCATCAGGACTCATCAATCCCAGCCAGCAGATTAGTCAAGGACAATGTAAGATATATTCTAGTTGTATCTACTCATAGATTCTCTGTTCTAAGTTATAAACACAAGACTTTGTTTATAGCGTTTAATTTCTGTTTGGAGATGTTGAAGATTCAAAAGAAATAAAATGAATCTACAATGCATGAAATCTTCGCTTTTTTTGTAAAATTCAATTTTCTCCTCATTTCTGATGCCTGAAATTGCAGTTAAATTATATTTTAGATGGAAATAACATTCTGGATACCGAGGAGACCAATTTTGACCGCAGCTACGTGAAAAAAAAATTGGAGCATGGGCTTTCACGAATATGGCAGGTTTGTTTGCAGTTTGATCCATCAAAATAAGATCAATTTCTGTGCCTGATTTTAAATGACATGCTTAAAAAATGGAAAAAGGATTATTGATTTATCTTAAAATGACAGATGTTCCCTGGCGAATGAGTATCAGTTGAAACGCTTTGTTTTCTAGATATTTATTTTACGCTGTTTTGATATCTTATTCTTTTGTATTGAGTGCAAGGTGTTTTATTGATGTTTTATTTTGTTTTTATACTGAATTCTTTGTGAAGGAAGAAAGAGTGAGGCCTAGCTTTGTCATACTGCAGCAACATTTTTGTCTTATGCATCCAAACTCTGCTTAATGCTGTTTTGAAATTTTAATTGTTACAGTACAGTGCTCCTGAGTTATGTGCCAGTTTCAAGGAAGTTGATGTGCATAACATCACCAAAGATTATAGTCATGAGCTTTCTTTCCAAATCTTGGGTTTTTAATTTTTAGTTTTTGCAGTCTTGAAATTCTAAGCCTAATCCATCTGTGCTCTCCCCCGGGTATGTCTGATTGTTGGATGGTTTTTTAATATGAATTTTTAATTTTTATATTTGCTTTTAATTTAATGTTTATTATTGGTGATTCTTGTATCTTTTTTCTGTTGTACGCCGCCCTGAGTCCCTCGGGAGTTGGGCGGCATATAAGAAAACCGTAATAATAAATAAATAAATAAATAAATAAGACTGAGGCCTTCTTTCTAGATCATGCTGATGACCCTAAATTTTGTTGGCCACCATGTTGCTGTGAAAAAACTCCTCAACTTCATTTTTGTAGTCTGATAACAATTGCTAGCAAATTCCAGCTTTTGAAACTTTAATCCTGCTATCATCAATTTAAAGGATGCATCTTACAGCATCTTCCATTGTTGCAGGACAGAAACCCATTCCTGTGAAATGCCAACCTTGACAGCAATTTCCCTTCAATGATTCACTTATTGTCTTTAAACAGTTCATCAATCTTTCTCACATGAAACTAGTTGTTTGATGTCATAGGTCATCCACTGAATTCTTGATCCACAAATAGCTCTTCACAGTTTACCATTTTTTCTATTGTTTGCTACAGCAATGCACACTACTCGTGTCAACACAGCCATGACCATGAACAATCAGTATCTGGTGGTGAATTCTATTTAGAGAAACCCCTTTGGTAGTAAAAAATGTGATCACTGCATTGCTTAGAGTACACTCATACGTATTCACTGCAGAACTCCATTTCATGAACAATAGCAACACGGTCTTTTCTCATAGCAACTTTCCCCAACTAAAGTGGAAGAACAGATGCTAAAAAACACACAAGATCTTCTACTTCATCTGTTCTATGATTTTTTTGATGATTAAAGGCATTACTTTTTATTCAACCATCTTTTTTATCTATCTGTGTTTGTACTAGCAGTTGGTTGTAAATATTTATTTAGTATCTGAAGAATAGCCCTAAACTGCTATAATCAAGTTGAAGTTCCACAATGTTATTGATCCAACTTTTAAATTAAAAAAAAATCTTTATTGCTTGTATTTCTGAATAAAATATAACAGTAATGTGAGGTGTGAACAAGACCCACACATGCAGAGTTCAAGCTAACTCTGTAGTATTATTAGCCACCCAGAGTAGCCTTATCAGGAAGATAGGCAGCATATAAATTTAATAAATAAAACAAAAAATATGTTCAGTCTATACACTTTTGAGATTGCACAGTGATTCCAGGCTAGCTCCATCCTTAATCCCTCCCTGGGTTGGGTGCACTGGGTGCTTCTCAACAAGTAACCAGCAAGGGACAGACAATAAACTATGTTAATATTAATTTTAATTTTAAATCTGAGTTTAAATAAACATCTATCCTGCAAATATGGGGATCTTTGATGAATTTCAGCTGACGAGCAAACAATGATGTCATCCCAAGATTTTCCCTTCTTTATGCTTCGTGATTGTTTTATTATAAATAGTTAATATAGCAAATTATTGTTTCTCTAGTATCCAGCTTTTTTGTTTTTGCATAGGATGTCCAATTGAAAGTGAAGACCTATTTGCTCGGCACCGATATGTCTAACTTCAAATATGATGACTTCATATTTGTACTGGATATTATCAGCAGGTAATTTGGATAGCATCTATTTTAAGGAAATGTTATCAAAACAATTATGCAGAATAGGTTGATAAGGTTCTGTATATAATACTGTATAGGAGATAAAATTACTGTTCATTACTTAGCCCATTTGGCTATAAATAGGACAGTCTCCTGAAGCTCTTAGTTATATTATAGTTTAACTTTCTCCACATTGGTGCTCTGCTACAATCCCTTAGCCTGCAAAGAGGATCAATTTATTCAAATAAATTTGATATGCCACCTTAGGTAACTTTCCAATATTTTCCTGCAATAAAAATGTAGAAAATGAAACCAAAACACCTTTTATAAATTATAAACATTTCTGAAAAGACTTAAGTGTAATGAATAGGAACCAGCCTCCGTTTCCAGTTGCTCCATAGAAAAGTCTCTACATCCACAGTTGGTCTGCAAAAGATTTTCCTTTGGATATCTTATGTGGAAGACGTACACAGGCATAGATGATTCTGCTAGTAATTTGGATCCAAGAGATATAAAGCTTTATATGCTATAATGAATTGCTTGGGAAACAACTGGTGACCTGTTTCCACTTTGAAGTGATGTGATATCTTCCAAAAACACAATTTACCACCTCTGCAGTCATATATTCAATTAGCTACAATTTTTGTACTGTAGTAGTCAAGTATTGAAACTATTAGCAACTATGTCAGTGATGGCGAACCTATGGCATGTGTGCCACAGGTGGCACGTGGAGCCATATCTGAGGGCACATGAAGTGTTGCCCTATGTCAGCTCCAGTGTGCATGCACACACTGGCCAGCTGATTTTCGGCCTTTTTTTCGGCCGTTTTCGCTCTGCCCAGGCTTCAGGAAAGCCTCTTGAATCCTGGGGAGAGTGAAAAACAGCCCAACTGGCCAACTGGAAGTCTGGAGGCTTCAGTGAGGCCTGTGCGCATGCGTGGGGAAGCAGTGTGGGGGGGTTGTGCGCATGCGTGGGAGAGGCAGGGCGGGGGTTGTGCGCATGCGTGGAGGGAGGGCATTACATTATGGGTGTGCGCACACGCACGCACGCAATCACACCCACGCGCAGCCTTTTGGCAGCCGAGCCAAAAAAGGTTCGCCATCACTGAACTATGTCATTATTGTTCACCATTGATGTAATGTAAGAATGATCCAAGAAGATCATTGTGAGTCCAAATGTTCTGATTTTCAGGATTTATAAATGAGATTCTTACATATTTAGAGATAAATGTCTTATTCAAATCAGATTCAGGTTCTCACTAAATCAAGTTTTATCTATGTTGCTGCTGTAGGCAAGTTAATATTGCAATATTTTGCAATATGCCTTTAATTAGAAAGCCTTTTCGGAAAGGTATTTCAAAACTTTAAGAAATTGTTCTAGATTTTGCGGAGATTAGAGACCCATAAAAGATAAATAATTTTAAAAAATATTTACAATTACATGCTGTAGTGAATGCTTAATTGGGATATTATTTGTACTAGGCTGGTGCAGGTTGGAGAAGAATTTTGTGGCAGCAGGTCAGAAGTGTTGCAAGATTCCATTAGAAAACAAAGTGTTAATTATTTCAAGAATTATCACAGGTAAGTTTTACAATTTTTTCATTTGTGGAAATTTAATAATTACTAAATGTGGAAACAAATTAAAAAGCACATGCTCATGCATCCCACATTATGTGGTGTCCATATAATAAGAAAAAGCAAAGTGAATGCTTTATATAAAATGTGTAAATTAACATAACATTTTCTCTAAAAAAGGAAGTCATTTCTCCCCCCCCCCTTTCAATGTAGAGATATGACAACTGATGTCTATTAATATAGGTTCTTTATTTGTCTAGATCAGTATTGCCAAATCTGGCTAGTAGCAACTCTCAGGAATTCGTGCAAAGCTTTTCCCCATCATTATAAATGGCAGAAATTAAATTTCAGACTTTGAGTAACAACTTCTGACTATCCGACTGCTAATTTAAGAATATATTCTACATAATTTCAATAATGTACAGAATATAGCCTAATCCCTAATTCCGTTTGTACGTTAGGCTAAAAGTCAAAAATAAAAGAACCCCAATATAGACTGCTCTTGTTATCAAAAAAGTATCTTTTTTTTTTCTAGCAACAAAGAATGTTAAACTAATGGATAATTAATCCCACATTTTACTCTAAACTTTGTGCACGGGCCTTTAGTCAACTTTAATAATGACTGTTGGACAAATCCCTGCAGTTTTGTTGGCAAGATTTTTGGAAGTGGTTTGTCACTGAGAGATAATGACTGTTCCAAAGTTACACAGTTGGCTTTGTGCCTAAGACAGCTAGAAATCATGATTTCCTTGTTTCTAATCTGGCACTTTTAATCAGAACACCAAACTGACTCTCACTTTAAACTTAAAAATTATTTACATTATTATTTCTGGTTGTTAAGCTGCTGGTTGATCTGAGTCTCTTACAGATATTTGTTCAGTTTTTGTTCAGCAAAACTATTCAGTTTTTATAGTTTCTAAAGGGAAATGGTAAAAGAAAAATACATTATTTGCTGGATATTTTGAAAACTGTTTCAACTTTATGTTTTAGCTTGGTGAGCAATCTCAAGAAGAAATAACTCAGTAAATGTTTTTGTAAGCCACCTGGAGTCACTGAGAGTCAGTTGGGTCGCCATATAAATTTTCATAAATAAATAAAATGTCATCTAAATGAATAAACAATAATATAATTATTCTTCATTATAGTGTTTTTCTGATCTCTTTTTACTGTTTCTAATTGTTTTTATGCTAAGAGTGATATACATACATTAATTATATTTCTGTAATTGTGCTTTAGCTGTCTTCTAGTCAGAGGAAAATTGTTGCATTTCTTTTTGGGAGTAAAGATTGTAGTTTTTAGAAAATCTTACATGTACTTGTTGGGAAAATTTCATAAGGAAGGCCAACTGGGAGAGATGAAAAGACTAATCAAGTATTGCTCCCATTTCGTTTCCTGATGACTGTTATTCAAAGACTCAGTGCTTCAAGTTGAGAAATTTGAATGTATGCACTGTGTGATGCCTGTTTAGAAATTATATAATAATGTTATGTGCATTATGAAGCTATATTTCTTTATCTAAATTACTCATAGCTTAGTTTCATTGAATGATCCTAGTGAAAAAAGAACCAACCAACTTCCATCCATCTTTCCCCTATCATGTATAACTATATGGCCCTGGTGAAGACTTTGCTTCTTCTTTGCTATTTTTTCTAAAATAAGCTACACGGTGTGCTTTTGCTGACACTAATTATTTATTTCAGAACTCGTCTTGAAGAACTGCGAATGTTCTTAGAGAATGAGACTTGGGAACTTTGTCCTGTTAAATCAAGTTTCAGCATATTGCAACTTCATGTAAGTCCAGACCATTTCAAACACAGGAAAGATGATGGCTGCTTTGATCAAGGCTGCTACATAGTATTACTGAAATCTTATATCATATACATCTCCACTCATTAACTTTTCGGGCATCACTATAATGGTTTCCACGGATCTCTAAACTCTCACCAAAATAGCTAAGAGAAAGTTTGTGGAACTAACCAAGCCCAAACCATGTTCAGCATTAGCAAACTAGTTGCATCTTCTGCTGAAGGGAACTATGGAATTACCAGCTGTTCCTAGCTGGTGATAGCTCTAACTTTCAACAGCTCTGAAAAAAGGAGGAGATATACTGTCGGACTCCATGAGTGAAGGAGAACCCATGAGGCATCTCTTCTGGGAATACAGATCTTCTCCACTATCAACTTAAGAGTTACAGGCTGCATATTGATACACCCAAAAGCAGTTTTGGCAGCTTTTCTGAGCTCCGTTTTGACAATCTTTTATATATTCAATTATTTTTATTATTATATTTTTAAACAGCCATTGAAGCCAAGTGCATTTGAATTCTCATAGTTGTACATATGTTAAGTTTCTATTTGCATAATTCATCGCAATGCATTAATTAAACTCTGTTTAAAAAGCTTTTTAGTTCTAAGATGTATTATATATCCTGTGAAGGAATTTGACAGATCTGTTAAAATTATACAGGCATTCAAATAACCATTAAATGTGGAGTTTTTAAAAATGCAGGAATGAAAGCATTACTGGCTAAAAAGTTAATGCAGGATTTGTCCAGAAAGTGTTGTATCAACATGTAATAATGTTGATAAATATTTAGACTTTACAACCAGTGTATAAATAATCTTCTGTTGATGGTAATAGGAATTTAAGTTCATGGCACAATCACGTTCCCCTACTGTGTCACCAAGCAAGCAGCCTGCATTAGAAACAGAAGATCTAACTCTTTTTGAGCAATATTGTAATGGAGGAAATCCCTTTGAAATCCAAGCCAACAACAAGGATGATGAGACAGAAGATGTGTTGGCTTCTAATGGGGTAAGTAAAAAAATAATAATCCTATAACTTGTAGTGCATAGAGTATCAAAACACTGATATTCAAAAGAAATATGACAAAATAATTAGGAGTCAAAGGGTGATTTGAAGTTTGTTTGGACATTCTCATTGCATTGTATAGTTTATATATTAGGTTAAAAATGCAAAGAATTTGGACATGATTTATCTTGATCGGATTTTTTTACATCTCAAAAACTTGGTATCTTAACGGGTGTGTAGACTTCCTATATCTACTGTAATTGGTCATGCATATGGGCAATTGATGCTGTTATAAGACCAAATAGTGGCATCCTTATTATCAAGAACTGAATTCATTTGCCAGACAGAATGTTAAATTGTGCTCACACATCTGCTGACAAACTTTTCTCCCATATATATCATCCAAAGAGATGACTCACTTCATACAGAATAAAAGAAAAATAATTGGACATTTACAACAGGTAACAATAATGGGAGAACATTTACTATTTCTTTAGATTTTAAAAGTTATATTGTAATAGAAAAACTATTAAAAGAAGACTCAAAGCTGCCCATTTGGAATTAGTCAGCAACCTTTTTAACTTGGGCATAACAAATTAAAAGAATCGATAGTCTGCTCTGAGAAGTACAGTATATTTCTCTTGTTTTAGGAATATTGTGATACTTTTTATTTTATGTTACCTGTCCATCTAATGAGTGCTGATTTGGAGTGGGCTGTAGTTTCAGTGAATAGTACTATTTATTTATGTAACTAAATATTTAAACTACTCTCTATCCTCACTTGATACAATTCTTTAATTGCTGGATCTGAATTTGTGTGTTTTTTAATGCGCATGCACACATACATTATATCACACAAGTGTATGCACTCATTACTACAGTTGACTTGTGGTTTGCTTATGCCAGTCTTCTCTGTGTGCTCCAGATATGTTTGGACTATTAAGTTCCAAAATTTCCAGCCATCGTAGTTGAGGAAAATTGTAGTCCTAACTCTTGAAGTTTGAATCTAGCTTACGTCACAGCAAATTGTTCACTTTTAATATGATTTTTTAAAAAAACCTAAGTTTGTTGACGTCACATCACACTTGTGTCAGAAGCACCAAGGCTCTTACGAGTTCAAAGTATTAGCCGGTGGCATCACTGTTGCCCGGGGACACCCAATAGTGGGCTCCTTTCATGTCCCAGCAGGAGCTGGAATAAAGAACAGGAGCTCATCCCTTCTCATGGCAGCATTCAGGTCTCGAACACTGCTTGTTAACCTCCAACCAGGGGTGGGTTCCTCCTGGTTCGGACCGGATCGCCCGAACCGGTAGCGACCCGCTGGTGATATCACTGTCAGTGCCGGTCCGTGCGCGCCGCCATCTTATTTTGGGATTTTGTGCGAATTTTCCTCTTCTACGGCTTGGAAAAGGGCCCGCCCGCCCGCGGGTGAATTCTGACCTTTATTTCTTCGCCCGAAGCACAGCTGATGAGCTCCTCAGCTGTGTTTTGGGCTCATTCCTGCTTCTGAGCATGCACGGAAGCCAAATAGCATGAGGGGACGCACGCGAAACATCGCGATGCGAACTGGTGGCGAGAGTAAGTGGAACCCACCCCTTCTCCAACCCAGCGTCCGAACCATTTGAGCCATTGTACTCCCTGTTTGTTTGTTTGTTTGTTTGTTTGTTTGTTTGTTTGTTTATTGAAGTAAAACAGCAGAACTACCAAGAGTGGAATCATGCCTACTTTATATATGATGCTTCCAAAACTGTTGAGAACTTGAACAAATTAATAATGGTAAAAGCCTGTTTTTTTGCTCTACAATTTTTGGATAATAAAATTCAAATTCATATTTGTAGTTAATCTTTCTTTTGTTTAAATATGAGATCGAAACAACCAATTACTAGGAGATCCATTAATTGCATCTATTTCATACAGTAATGTGTTTTTCTTTAACCAGGCTTTGGATTGCTTATAGTTGAATGGAGATGTGAGCTATTTTACATATGTTTTGCATTTATTATAGCTTATAGGGCTGCTTCCCAATTTAAAATAATTAGAATGAGTTAATCCTCAGAGTGATAAAAGAAGAAGTCTGCAATGGGCAATCTTTTGACTTCCTCTAGTTTTTGCAATAAACAATGTTCTGCAAAGAATTATAAAAATGGAAAAATGAATGTGCATATTTTTCTTAAATTTAATTGGATGGTTATTAGATTTACAATGTAAGTTTCATCAATCTTACATTTGGAATTCATTTATTTGGAAACATATTTTTGTTAAATCATAAGTTTTGACAAATAGTCACCTCATTTCATTTAGATCCAAGTTTCAAATGCATATTGGGTGTGAGAACTTCCCTTGACTCTTTTTCCTTTTTGCTCATCATCCATTGTTTCTCTCACTTTACTGAAAGCTCATATTCAGCATTAAAAAGAGGTTAAAATAAAATGCTGATTACAATGTTTGCAAGTCTAATTCTGTTCTCTCTTGCACTTTGGATGGCAATAGAAAGTTTCTCCTAAGGTAATATTTGATACTGATTAAAACAAATTGTAGAAGCCAGATTTGTGGGAGTGAAAATAAAATGATTTTTAATCAATCTTTATTTCTTTCTGAAATATCTAAAAAAAATTGACAGGATATCCTGGCTGAATTACAATACATTTTCTAAAACAACAACAACAAATAAATACAATGCTGTGAAATAGTAGAAAACAGTAAAATAAGATGCTATAATATATATTACTTGAGGCAACATTGCTCTGTATATACATTTATATTCTAAGGGCCACTGAAAGTTTAATGGGGATTCTGGATTGTCACAAAGAAACTGAAAATTCTTCCAATCTGTTGTTGACAGTATGAATCGGATGAACAAGAAAAGAGCGCCTATCAAGAGTATGATAGTGATAGTGATGTTCCTGAAGAACTGAAAAGGGACTATGTTGATGAACAGACTGGAGATGCTCCTGTAAAAAGGTACTTTGAGCATACATATTTTACAATTTGTTCCATTCTTGAGAATTTGTTAATCACTTCAACATTACTAAAATTCCAAAAGGAAGAACAGTTTTTTTTCCTGTTGCATGATGCTTGGGTCTCCAACCTGGGCTGTTACCTTTCCAGCTGACAAGCCCAGTGTGCTGAGCCAGCATGAAAGAGCAGGAGCCTGTTTAATATATTTTGGGTCACTTGCCAGAGTAATTGAAGATCCCTGCTGAATGGTCAAGGATTTCAGTTGAATTTTATGGCACATAGTGGTCAGGTAAGTATTTCCTATAGTTCACAAGCTTCTGCCTTGTCCAGGGACTGTTTTGAATTACAGAGTGTTAAAAAAAATAAGCTGTGCTACCAAACTTCATATTTCTGACTGTTTCAGAGTCCTTCAATCACATGATCACCATTTCTGTGCTTCACAACTGACTTGTGACAAGCAGTTAATAGAGAAGGCAGAAGTAAACTTCTAAGATGTGGTCATGTGATGTTTCACTTAACTACTGCAGTGCTTTGCTTAGCAACCAAAAGAGAAGTGAGGTTGTAAGCTCATTGGGCTAACATGATTTTCCACTTAGCGCCCATGGTGCTTAGTTGTCGGTTTCAATTGTTATCACTAGGTGAAGACTATTCTATTTAAGAAATTGTGCCTTTGATTCAGGAAATAATATATCAAGGTTATTAATTATGGTCACCTATTCTCCATGACCCGCTTAAATTAAAGCCTCTTTTTGAATTGCGCTCAGTTCCCCTGTTGAGATTATGGACACATCCATGTAGTTTTCTTGGCAACAATAAACTGTTTGTTTGTTTGTTTGTTTGTTTGTTTGTTTGTTTGTTTTTATTTATTTATTTATTTATTTATTTATTTATTTATTTATTTATTTATTTATTTATTTATTTATTTATTTGTGAGACTTATATACCGCCTCAAAGTGCAAGCACTCTCTAAGCGGTTTACACGAGTAAGCAATGTATATTTATATTGCCCCCAACAATCTGGGTCCTCATTTTACCTACCTCGGAAGGATGGAAGGCTGAGTCAACCTTGAGCCGGTGAGATTTGAACAGCTGAACTGCAGCTAGCAGTCAGCTGAAGTAGCCTGCAGTTCTGCATTCTAACTGCTGCGCCACCTCGGCTCATATTGCCATTTTCTGGGATATATTTTGAGTTGCAAGCCTGTGATTTTCTGTGATCTCACAATTCAAATCCAAGCCAGTCTGATTAACTTTTTGAAATCAGTCGGTGCTGATTAAGTAGAAAGAAGTTAGGTAGACTTCTGGTTTAGGATTATTAAAACTAATGGCCATTACAACACTATTGTAAATTGTCTTGGGTCCTGAGGTCCTTGACTTCTAGTGAGGGTGAGACATGCTGTGTTGTCTTAGGCAGCCAAAATGTCTTGACTTTGGCATTAGGTATATCTTCAGTGCAGAGAGAAAGAAATCCTCTATAATTGGAAAGAAGCTACATAACTTTTTAAGCATCTGTAACACTAAATCCCCCCTGTGTAAAGATTTGTTTTCTTGTAACACTTATTGCTTCCAAAATTAGTGAAACTTTAATTCTAAGGCAGCATTGATTTGTACTCAAGGTCGATACACAACCTTTATTGTGAAAACCAATAAGTCTGTTCTTTCTAGTTCTAATAATACTTATACAGAATAATAAAACAATATAAATTGCCTATAAAATTAAATTGTTATCTGCTGTATTTTCTAATCCAAACAGTAAAGTGAGAGAGAATGACAATGAATAGATCCTAATTGCTAGTTACTCCAGCAATTGTTTTCATTTGAATATGATAATAAAATGGGTAGGCAAGGTATTACAATTTTCTCATGTTTGATAAAATTAAATGATTGAAGTTAAATTTCCAAGATGTCAGAACAAAAGCAATGAAAATATATTAAAATATGAACACATTATCTTCAACTTTGTTTTATATTGTAAGAATTGTATTACATTTTTAATCCAGTACAATTATACAAGTAGTTCAAGTAATAATATAAATAATAATATTCAAAGCAGGACAAATATATTACATTTCATTTAACTACTGTTAAGAAAGTTACATACCTAAAAGAATAGGTATGTAATAAGACTAAACTAAAACTAATAACTAAAACCTTAAACTTGAACAAACTTTAATATCTACTGTTTAATTAAACTGCTGTAGAAAGATTAAAAAAGGAAAGGGGGGGGGGACAACCAAACAAGGAAGAAAAAATAAATGAATTTCGGAAATGTGAGAGAAAAAAGAAAACCATTTCTTTAGTTTTTCCTTTTTCTCCCTCCCTCCCTCCTCTCTCTCTCTCTCTCTCTCTCTCTCTCTCTCTCTCTCTCTCTCTCTCTCTCTCTCTCTCTCTCTCTCTCTCTCTCTCTCTCTCTCTCTCTCTCTCACACACACACACACACACACACACACACACACACACACACACTCACACACTTTTTCCACACAGTATTTATTAGGTGTCTCTGATTTAAGATTTTTCAATATGCAAGATGCATCATGACACTGACTTGGGATAATGAGAGTTGTTCCCAATATAGTCACAGGTTGCTAGTTTGATATAGAACAGGGGTGTCAAACTCGTGTCATGTGATGTATTGCAACTTTTTTTCCTTTCACTAAACCAGGTGTGGACATGGCCAGCGCGTGATGCATCTGGCCCGTGGGCCGCGAGTTTGATAGCTTTGATATAGAATACACACACACACACACACACACACTACTGTTTGCTGACATAAAATGAAAGAATATTTGTTTTTCTGACACTTTTGAGCATTTTACTGGATATCTGTGTACTTAACAATTAATATCTTTAACCTAGTGTTTCTCGAGAAACTCTGAGGAGCAGGAAGAGATCAGATTATTGCCTCAACAAGGTGAATGCCCCAATTTTAACCAACACTACACTTAATGTAATTAGGCTTGTTGGTAAGTGAATTTTTGGGATTTTTATTTTTAAATGTGCACTGTGTGTGATTTATCATATATATATATTAAGACTGGAACTTAAGCTTTATTATAAAAAAAAGTTTTTATCAGAGGTCTCCACACACTCATGAAAATATATCAAGCATTTCTTGGGCAACAAAACAAACACTGCAAAAATGCAAGGATGGTTCATTTCAATTGTATAATAATTATCACAAAATATATGTATGAACATATAACATTTCAGTGTTCACTATAATAATCTTTATTATAGTGTTATAGCCCGAAAATATACCAGATATATATGGAATATTAGATATATAGAGAAACACATACATTGAAATCTATAAACATAAATAGAAAGTTAGCATATTATAATGTAATAGAGTCACAGAATAAAGCAACCTGGGAGGATTCATCCACAGTCTTACTGTGGTGGCATTATAAAAATATCCATCAGTACATATCCCATGTGGGGATGCTCTGTGAGGTCTTCCGTTTGCGGAATTCTGGGAGCTGAAGTCCACATATCTTGAAGTTGCCAAGGTTGAAATACAGTGATCTATCCCATTCTCAAGAAATTCCTTGGCAGGCAGTGCCAAGCTTATTTGTTGCTCCTTCCATACAATCAGGATACTAATGTATCATCCCAGTCTGCTTGAGTCTGTCTGCCTCTATTTGTCTCATTTATGACTGATCAATCTTGGTAATTAGTATTGTTCTTTTGTATTTTGTGCTTATTTTTATTGAGAGGTTTTGGATGTATGTGTATCTGGCATACATAACAAATATTACGTTTGTGTGTATAAAAAAATCATGGTTCTTCAAGCTCAGGTTTGAAGTACTCCCATTTTTTACTGTTTTAGAGCCACAATGTGCCCTACCTCTTGGTGGCTGTTGGCTCTTATGGGTCTCTATTATCTGCAGCTTTGAGCTGGGGATTAGTAAACAGAAACTCTGTCTTCTGTCATTCACCCTCAACCCCAGGCTAGTAAAGGGGAGTGCTGACTGGTGGGGGCATTACCTGCTTCTCCTAGGCATTGGATTTGGCCTCAGTCTCACCTTCCAGGTGATGGCACTATTGCTTTGGAAGAACAGGCATATTTCCAAATCAAGTCTCCTTGTAGCCACTCACAAATTCCAGGAGCAATAATAATATTCTATCAAGTCAGGTGTCAGTTGTAGCACTCCTGCTTCTGCTGTCTTTTTGTGCTTTTTATATACCTGGCTTGAGTTTTTGGTGTTGCACTCAGTACTCCCCCCATCACCAGGTACTATGCGGCTCATGCCAAGGGCAGTAGGAACATAGTATTGAATGCAAAGGCAAATGTTATTCTTTTCACTTTTATTTGACCTTGTGTGAATTTTGAGTGTCTGTTTTTGAGAATGCATGGATTCTTTAGAATGAACATGTTATATAATATTAGAAATTTGCTGGGTAAATGGTTGAAATAGCTGTTCTTTTCCCCCCTCCCCCCATCACTATGGTCAACTTGTATGTTATGATTTGGACTGAAGAAAAAAGAGTTTTATTCCATGCTCAATTATGAATTTTTGGTATTTCTTTTTTCTGCACTGTTTGCCTCATACATGAAAAGCCATTCTTTTGAATTTAACAAAGAATAGGTAAACACAAATTAATGTCATTGAATTCAGAAGAGGAAGATTCTTGTGGATCAAATAGTTCATTTTACAGGTAAAAATAAATTATTGTGAAATAAAGAAGGACCTTATTTCTATATACATGTATAGCAAACATACTTGATCTTCCAAAGCTATTAATAAAAGGCTAAGGAGTCTTAATTTTTGTTCTTTTCTTTTTGTTTTACAAACAAATCTTTATTTGTATCAGAACTGAATTGGAAGTAAGCCCACAACAGATCGTTTCTCTCTGGAAGTAATATTCTTACGTGTAGGGAAAGTATCTATAAACTTTTTAGAACTGCATTATATGCTACATGGACTCCGGTCAGGGGAGGTTAATATGGCAATATCTTATTGCAGTATTTTAACACAATAAACAATGTGTTAAACAGGTATGTGTTACAAGGAAGCTTTAAATAGTTTGGTTGCTCTGCTTGCTACTTAATCTTTGTTAAGATGTAAGAGGTGATCCTTGGAGAATTTGCTACTTCTGGATGTGCGTCAGTATAATCCCTGATGAAACAAAATTTGCTTCAGTATTTAAGGAGATTTTTTTTATAACAATCTCCAATCAAGTGATCCTACTGACTCATTAGTTTATAATTTAAATGAATTTTTATCATATAGACATAAGGGAACGTAATTACATTGTTTTCCACAGAACCATATTTCTATGCATTTTTTGCCTGTAGTGCTGTTTTCCCTGAGCATTTTTTTGATATTTCATTATGCTTGGAGAAAATCTACATTGGTTAGCTTCACCTAAAAGCATGAGTTGTAATTCTTCAAAATCTTCTGGGTTTCTGACATAATAGGTTAATAAATTTTGCCAATACTCATGGCCAAACTCTTAGTATCTCTCTTTGGACTAATAATCTGTTGTTATATTTGCTTGTTTAAACACTATGCAGAATTATCTTCGTAAAACTTGATAGATATTTTAGTCAACTTTAGTGGATCTAGTCATATAAAAAAAAAATTCAGGAGTTTGAAATCAGAAAAATAAGAAAAAATCCTAAATGTTTGTGGTTTAATTGTATGAGTACATGAGTGAGCTGGGTGGTTGGACCCTGCCCCCCTCTGCTGAGTGTGGAAACAGAAGCGGAGGGGGGTTTTGGCCCACCCCCAGGCTCAGTATGAATGGTATGCATGGCCTGCCGGGAGAATGGGGGACCAGTGGGGGGGAGGGGATCTCTGGGGGGGGACGGGAAGTAGGAACATTACGGTCATAACGGGGAGAGGCAGGTATGGCAGGAGCAGAGGGGTAGGCCGCTCTCGGGGAATGAGAATTCGCTGTTTACAAGCGATTCCTTGTTCTGGCCCCTCCGGTTTGGTTCCACCTAGCTCAACCCGAGTGCCTGGTAACCAGGGATGTCAGGGCCCTGGGCTCAAGCTGCTGCTGTTAAACGCCAGGTCGATTACCAACAAGGCCCCCCTTATCCGGGATTTAATCCTAGAAGAGGGGGCTGACCTGGCATGTATTACCGAGACCTGGCTGGGCCAGGAGGGGGGTGGTGCCCCTTTCGGAGATATGCCCGGATGGGTTCTCGGTTCAGCATCAGCCGCGACCCCAGGGAAAGGGTGGAGGAGTGGCTATTATAGCTCGCCAGAATCTGTGTCCTCGAAGGAGCCCTGCCCCGGAGATTGTTGGGTGTGAGACACTCCTTCTGAAGTTGGACTTAGAGGTTCAGGTGGGCCTTTTGCTAACGTACCTGCCTCCTGGCTGCTTTGCAAAGGCCCTGCCTGTTCTGCTCGAGGCGGTTGCAGGGCTGGCGATTGAGTTCCCCAGGTTGATGGTGCTGGGGGACTTTAATCTGCCATCGCCCAGCGAAGCCTCAGGGGCAGTCCAGGAGTTCATGGCTTCCATGACAACCATGGACCTGACCCAAGTAGTTCAGGGTCCGACTCATGAGGGTGGTCACACGCTTGACCTTGTGTTTCTCTCGGGGCAGTGGAGAGGTGATCTGAAGCTGAGGGGTTTAGTCACAGTACCCTTGTCGTGGTCAAATCATTTCCTTCTGAGGTTGGATTTCATGGCACCACTCCTCCACCGCAAGGAGGCGGGACCGATTAAGTGGTTCCGCCCCAGGCGCCTAATGGAACCTGACGGATTCCAGAGGGAACTTGGGGAAATACCTGAATCCCTGGTACACAGTTCATCCGAGTCTCTGATCGTGGCCAGGAATCAGGCAGCAGCGGGGGCTTTGGATCGGATTGCGCCTTTGCGACCTCTCCGTGGAAGTGGATCCAGGAGGGCTCCTTGGTTTACCGAGGAACTCCGGGAGATGAAGCGCCACAAGAGACGCCTAGAGCGACGATGGAGATCTAGTAAAGCTGAGTCTGACAGGACACTTTTAAGAACTTTCATTAAGTTCTTACTTAGTGGCGATATGGGCGGCAAAACGTTCACATTTTTCCGCTCTTATTGTGTCCGCTGACTCCCGCCCAGCCGCCCTGTTTAGGGTGACCCGCACTCTTCTTGCTAAGGAGGAAGGCGGAGATCCCTTGCAGGGCAGAGCTGAGGAATTTTCTCGGTTTCTGGCAGATAAAGTCATTCAGATTCGGACAGACCTGGACTCCGATTGGGCAATACAGGCCGAGACGACTGGGGCAGGTCTTAGTCCGGTTATATGGGATAGGTTTGAACCGGTGACTCCTGAGGATGTAGACAAGGCCATAGGACATCTATTAAAATTAAATAGGAGCGATGAGCTCCGCCACTTGTTTATTGGACCCGTGCCCTTCCTGGTTGATTTCGGCCACCAGGGAGGCTTCACGCGGCTGGCTCCAGGCGTTGGTCAACGCTTCTCTAAGAGAGGGGTCCGTCCCGCAGCCCTTAAAAGCTGCGGTGGTGAGACCCCTCCTCAAGAAGCCTTCCCTGGACCCGGCGGATTTAAAGAACTTCCGTCCAGTCTCCAATCTTCCCTTCGCGGGGAAGGTTGTTGAGAAAGTGGTGGCGCTCCAGCTCCTACGGCTGTTGGATGATACTGATTTTCTGGATCCCTTTCAATCAGGTTTCAGGCGCGGCTACAGTACGGAAACGGCTTTGGTCACCCTGATGGATGATCTCTGGCGAGCCCGGGATGGGGGTCACTCCTCTATCCTGGTGCTACTTGACCTCTCAGCTGCCTTTGATACCATTGACCATGGTATCCTTCTGCGTCGTCTCGGAGAGGTGGAGGTGGGCGGCACTGTTTTGCAGTGGTTCTCCTCCTTCCTCTCTGACAGGACGCAGTCGGTGTTGACAGGGGGGCAGAGGTCGAGCCCTAGGCCCCTACTATGTGGGGTGCCGCAGGGCTCGGTCCTCTCGCCCATCCTGTTTAACATCTACATGAAGCCACTGGGTGAGATCATCCGATGACACGGGGTGAGGTATCAGCAATATGCTGATGATACCCAGTTGTACATCTCCACCCCGTCTCAATTCGGGGAAGCCGTAGACGTAATGGGCCGCTGCCTGGACGATGTTAGGGTCTGGATGGGGAAGAACCGGCTAAAACTTAACCCTGACAAGACTGAGTGGCTGTAGATATTGCCTCCTAAGGACTTGACGAATTGTCCCTCCTTGGTTCTTGGGGGGGAGAAATTAGCTCCCTCAGAACGGGTTCGCAATTTGGGTGTCCTCCTAGATCCACAGCTAAAATTGGAGCAACATCTTTCAGCTGTGGCTAGGGGGACCTTTGCACAAGTACATCTTGTGCACCAATTGCGACCATACTTGGAGAAGGAAGCACTTCTCACAGTCACTCATGCCCTTATCATCTCACGGCTGTATTACTGCAATGCACTCTACATGGGGCTACCCTTGAAGAGTATCCGGCGACTGCAATTGGTGCAAAATGCAGCTGCGCGAGCTGTGGTGGGTGTACCCAGATGCACCCACGTAACACCGATCCTCCGCCAGCTGCATTGGCTGCCCATTAGTCTCCAGATCCAATTTAAGGTGTTGGTCGTTACCTTTAAAGCCCTACATGGCTCAGGGCCAGGTTACCTTCGGGACCGCATCCTGCCGCATACCTCCCTACGACCGGTTAGGTCCCACAGAGTTGGTCTCCTCCAGATCCCATCGACCAAGCAATGCCGGTTGGCGGAGCCGAGGGGGAGAGCCTTCTCTGTGGGAGCCCCCTCCCTTGGAACCAACTCCCTCCAGAGATCAGGACTATCCCCACCCTGCTGGCCTTCCGTAAAGCAATAAAAACTTGGCTCTTCCGGCAGGCGGGGTATGAGTGAAAGTTCTTTTTAAAATGATAGCATTTTAACATGTTGTTTTTTTTTAAAAAAAACCACTTTTATTGATATGTTTCTATACCTGTTGTTAGCCGCCCAGAGTCCCCCGGGAGTTGGGCGGCATAGAAATTTTAATAAATAAATAAATAAATAAATCCAGCCCATAAATTGTTCATTTTTAATTATTTGCATTATAACTTCTATAAAAAGTATCCCTAGATAGCCTGGCAGGTATGTTGCTGAAGTTTTCAGCCTTGCTTTTAAATATTTCAGTAGTTTGGGTGTAAGAACCTGGGCACAGCACAGAATAGAGATGTACATCATTTTTGAAAAGCTGTGTATGAATGTTGATACCTTCTCTAGAATAAAAGGGAATATGAAATATGGAAATCATAAAAACAAGTACTCCTGATTTATTCTATTCATCTCATACTTTTGTATGTTCATCTTGGGCCTAAAAGTACATAACCCTATATTGGGAATGCTATACTGCACCTACTTTATATGATATTAATATTCAAAAGCTATATGGAATGCTCTGTTGTTGTTTTGTTGTTTCGAGTTTTTTATTTTATATTATTTATATATATCAATGCATGAATAGTGTGATACCTGGGTATCATACATTTTGATACAAATAGACATAATATTATTACTCATAGTTATTACATTTCATTTTCATTGTTTCATATTGTTTAAACATACCTAATACTACCACCCTTCAGTTTCTAAATCTCCCTCTTGTTATTGCATATATCTTGTTTTATATATATATATATATATATCATATCCTTCATTCTTTCATTATTCATTGTTTCAATTTTACATTACTAGTACCAATCACAATAATTTAAACATTTATTTTATGTATTTATTTTTTATTTTATTTAGTGTTCTTCTATGCCGCCCTACTCCCTGAGGACTCAGGGCGGCGTACAACATTTTAAGGACTAATCTGTGTGATTCTACTATTAATACACATGTTTACATTAAAATATATTATTTAATTATCTAATCACCCATTGTTTAATTTTATCATTTCACTGCTAATCATATTTTTATGCATATTTAATAATACCATAAATATCTAATTTTCCAATTAATGCTTAATTCTTATTCATAATTCCCGTATTTCACTCTTCATATCTAATTATATTAAATTATCCTAATATCTGTCACACTACATGCAAAATAATTATCCAGTCTATATAGTTCTAATATTAATGCAGATGTTTTAATTAAAATATATTCATGGAGGATCTTTTACTCTGTTTTTTCTATCCATTATCTCTTGCCCGCATCAGTACTTTAAGTCTTATTTTTTTTGACTTGCCTCTCATATTCTCTTAAGTCTTTTACTCCATCTACTTCTATATCTCCTTTCTGACTATACAACCTAAGTGGAACTGCAGTTGAAAATCAGTGCCTCTATCCAGAGAGGAGTTGGCGCCTTAGCAGTGTGGAGCTTAAAACAATTAAAGAAATAATGAGCACGGATCAGTGAAGAGAGACAACAATCGAAAGTGCAGGTTTAAAAGATTGGTGTGATAGAAAATTGGAGTGACAGCCTCCTTAAACCCAATTTGCAGAGACAACGGACAATGGAAGAAGAAAAGGATAGTGACTGTGCATTTTGACAGGAGCCGGCATTTTGAAAGTGGACAGGTGGATGTAGAGGAAGTAAAGAGACAAAGAATTAACAACTGTGGTAAACTTAAAAAATTTTTTTTAAAAAAGAGGGGTTTTCAAACTGACTATACTGCAAAGAACCTTGTTCTGTGTTTATTTGAACTGTATATTGTGATCTTATTTTGGATTACTTTATATTAATCTTACACTCTTAGATTTCTTATATTTGCTATTTATAATATTTAAATTGTTTATACTATATTAATACATACTATATAACAGTGATGGCGAACCTATGGCACGTGTGCCACAGGTGGCACGCAGAGCCATATCTGAGGGCATGCGAGGCGTTGCCCTATGTCAGCTCCAGTGCACATGTGCGTGCTGCCAGCTGATTTTTGGCCTTCTTTTCGGCTGTTTTTCGCCCTCCCCAGGGTTCAGGAAAGCCTCCTAAAGCCTAGGGACAGTGAAAAATTGTCCAACTGCCCAACCGGAAGTTCGTTTCCAAACTTCTGGTTGGCCCATTTGGCCATTTTTCACTCTCCCCAGGATTCAGGAGGCTTTCCTAAACCCTGGGGAGAGCGAAAAACAGCCCAACGAGCCTACCGGAAGTCCGGAGGCTTCAGTGAGGCCTGTGCGCATGCGTAGGGGGGGAGCGCAGGGGGATTGTGTGCATGTGGGGGGCAGCACACATGCACAGGGTGGAGGGCATTGCATTATGGGTGTGGGCACACATGCACACACTATCTCGCTCGCGCGCACCCTTTTGGCACCCGAGCAAAAAAAGGTTCGCCATCACTGCTATATAACATAGAATTATATTTACAGATTGATATTTAAAACTTGAATTAGGAATTAAGTATTAAGTATTTATAGATTGTATATAGATTAATTAATTAGTTTTAAGTACTATTAACTGCTAACAAATAATTATATATATTGGAATTTTGGAACTGTGGAACGTTTTTTATTGGAAATATTGTCCTTTTTTTCTTTTTCTCCCTTTTTTTCTTTCTCTCTATATATTGGATGTAAAAATAGCTTTCTTTGTATTAGAAATTTACAATAGAAATTTACAAGTGAGGTTGATATAGATAACTGACACTAGGAAATCGAATAGGAAATCGAATAAGAAAAATATAAGTGGATTGTAAAAATCGATGGTTCTGTGGAACAACTTCTTTAAAAAAATAAACATGTCAACCACATCCACAGTGACAAAACTGTCAAAAATGTGACATCTGTGACGGCTTCACCAGCAGGGCAAAAGTTAATCACAGACATGACAACTACTGAAAAACCAGGACAAACTCCAACTTTACAAAGCTTACAAACCACCCTAAACATGATTCATGAATTTATGATTAAAACGCAAGAATCAATTTTGAATAATTATCAAGAAGTGAAAGAAGATTTAGGAGAAGTAAAAAAAGACATAAATTAGACAATAGAATGGAGACAATACAGGAAACATTTGCCAAAAACGAACAGAAAATAAAAGCAATAGAAGAGAAAACAGAGCAAACAGAAAAAAAATTAGAGGAAATGAAAGAGAGATTGAAAACGGTGAACAGAGAATTAGAGGAAGCAATATCACATCTAGAATTAGAAAGATCCGCCTATTATCTAAGATTTCAGAACATACAGGAATCAAAAGAGGAAGATCTACCCAAATTGATGTTAGATATATTGGCAGACTCCCTTCAAATGGATAGAAATGAACTAAGGAACAATATTGACGAAATCTATAGGGTGCAAACAAATTATGCGAGAAGACACAGATTGCTGCATGAGATACATTTTAGGTTTACGAAGAGAGCTATTGGAGACAAAATTTATAGGAATACAAGGGATGAACAGATAATTTTCAAAGAGAAAGAGATCATTGTACTTAAACAAGTACCAAAGAGAATAAGAGAGAAAAGGAGAGAATATCAAGCCTCCACAGCAAAATCAATAAGAAACAACATAACCTTTCGTTGACTGACACCTGAAGGACTGTTGGTAATGTGGCAAGACAAAAAAATACAGATAGATACAATTGAGAAAGACAGTCAGTTTTATGAATGATATGTAGAGAAAGAATTAGAAAGTAGTGAAGATTTAGAGCCCAAAAGTCAGGAGGAACAACAATTAGAGGATAAAGAATTACAAGAAAGAGAAGGTGAGAGGACAAAAAATCAAAGAGAAACAAGAAATACTAGAGTAACGAGGGCAACAAACAAGCAGTAGAATGGAGGAAGAAATAAAAATCTATTCAGTTAACATAAATGGATTAAACTCTCTAATTAAAAGAAGACAAGTATTTGCTAGACTCAAAAAACAAAATTTAGACATATGTTTACAAGAGGTGCATCTGAAAAAAGATGTTTTTTGGAAGTCCCTAAATTAGGAAAACTCTTTGTGGCTCTAGCTCAGCGGTTCCCAACCTTTCTAATGCCGCGACCCCCGCCCCGCCCTGCGCGTCCACCGCGACCCACCCTACCACCGCCATTTGGGTTCTTTTACCCTCTGCGCATGTGCAAAGATCCGGGCGAGGTCTCCGCTCGCTTCGCTTGTTGCCTCTGGGAGCTTTTCGAGCCCCATCGCGAAAGGCATGTGCAACTTCGGCGGGGCTGGGACAGGCGGCTGCCCGGAGAGAGCCATCCCCTTCGCAGAATCTCTCCCATCTTCCTGTAGTGTTTGGGGCGAAGGGGGTGGCTCTCTCCGGGCAGCCGCCTGTCCCGGCCCCGCTGAAGTCGCGCACGCCTTTTGCAGAGTCTCTTCCGTCTACCTGTAGCGTTTGGGGCAAAGGGGGTGGCTCTCTCCGGGCAGCCGCCTGTCCCGCCCCGCCGAAGTCGTGCACGCCTTTCGCAACGGGGCTCGAAAACGGGGCCCAGAGGCAACATGCGAAGCGAGCGGAGACCTCGCCCGGATCTGGAGACTTCGCCTGGATGCCGCCATTTGGGTTCTTTTACACTCTGCGCATGCGCAGAATGCTTTGCGCATGTGCAGAGGGTAAAAGAACCCAAATGGTGGCGGGGTGGGGCACGGGGCACGGGTTGTGGGGCGCGATATGGCCAGGCTTGTGGCAGTGGGGGGGAAGCTGAGTATGCCGGGGCGACCCCTGGGAAATGGTCGTTTGACCCCCAAAGGGGTCGCAACCCCCAAGTTGGGAACCGCTGCTCTAGCTGAAAAAAAAAAGGAATAGCAGTGTATATAAAAGATTGGCTTAACCCTAAACAAATTTATTCAGACAAGGAAGGGAGAACATTAATAATTGAAATCTTGATGAATAAAAAATATATTAATCATGGTTATTTATGCCCCAAATACTAAACAAAAAGAAAACTGTAGGAAATTATATAACGAAATTATAAAATTAGAAATGGACAATGTATGCATATTAGGGGATTTTAATGTGGTGGTCGACCCAAAAAAGGATTATAAAACAGGAAGTAAAAAGAATTATGAAAGGAGAACACTACCAAAAGTTTTTTTAAATATGGCCCGAGAATTAAGATTGAGAGATGTATGGAGAGAAAGACACCCATTAAGAAATCAATACACATATTATTCGAATCCCTAAAATTCATGGTCTAGAATAGATATGGTTTGGATGGATGCAGAAATAGGAAATAATATAGAAGAAATTGAAATAAAACTGAGCACTTGGGCCTTAGTAATTACACTGCAAGGGAAAGGATATGATTTAGATGTAGGCTGGCATGGATTCCTCTGGGATGAAAAAAATAAGACACATTCATATTTCCAAAGACACATGATTAGAGATTCACTGTTTAGAATTTGGATAAAAGTCAAAAAGAACCATTACATGAAGATCCCGAACTGGTTATCGACCATGGAAGCAATGACTCACCCAAATATAATAGACCTTAATAAAATGGTTAGATACTCAGAAATTCTAGATGAGAGAGGAGAACTAAAATCAGTTCAAAAATTGGAGCAACAAGGAATAAATATTGACTGGTGGCCATATCTTCAAATTAAAACAAGATTAAATAAATAGCAATAGCAATAGCACTTAGACTTATATACCGCTTCATAGTGCTTTACAGCTCTCTCTAAGCGGTTTACAGAGTTCAGCATATTGCCCCCAACAATCTGGGTCCTCATTTTACCAACCTCAGAAGGATGGAAGGCAGAGTCAACCTTGAGCCGGTGAGATTTGAACAGCTGAAGCAGTCAGCTGAAGTAGGTTGCAGTGCTGCACTTTAACCACTGCGCCACCTCGGCTCCTATAATAAAGATAGAAAACAATTTGGTATACAAGGGAAACATTCAGAATTATATAAAATTTTATTAGGACAAGAAAGGAAAACAATAACCAAATTATATAAATTTTTGTTAAGATATAGAATGGAAGAAGAAATAGTAAAGGGAACATGATTAGCTGGGCTAAGAACCTTGGGCATAATATAACTCTGGAACAGTGGGATAGACTTTGGAATAAAAATTATAAACTTACAAAAGCAACCACTTATAAAGAAAACCTTTACAAGATGTATTATAGATGGCATTTACCCCCAGCGAGATTGGCCAAAATGTATTCAAATTTATCTCCCAAATGTTGGAAATGTAATTACAAAATTGGATCATACTACCACATGTGGTGGACCTGCCCAGTCATAAAGAAATTTTGGCATAAAATTCAAAAATGGTTAGAGGAAATCACTGAACAAAAAATAAATTTGAAACCTGAAATATTTCTGCTGGGAATACTGGATCTAAAATGGATAAGAAATACTATTATATCATATTGCATATACTTACAGCAGCCAGAATTAGCCTTGCACAGTACTGGAAACATTGATACACCCACTGAAAATATAATAATTAGGAAAATCCTTGATTGTGCTGAACTAGATAAAATGACTATGGAACTAAAAGAGAGAGAGAGGATTCGGAATACTATGAAATTTGGAGTAAATTGTATGAGTGGCTTGAAAAGAGAAATCAAAATAGTAAATAAGTAAATTAGTACTGATGATTTTTTTAATAGTTTGGTTAGGATGTAAATAAAAATGAAAATATTACGATGTTTAGTTATGTTGAAATATTATAATTGTACTAAGGAATAGCAATTAATTACGTAAACAAAGAGGATTATATAAGCATAAGATAAATGTCGATATGAAATGCTGTATTATAACCCTAGAGGTTATGTATTATATTCTGTATTGTGTTGTCAAGTCGTGTCTACTTTTTGTATATGTCCTTTTTATGTCACTTTTTAAAACGTAAATACTCAAATAAAAACTTTTTTTTAAAAAAAATCAGTGCTTCTGGGTGATTTGTCCTCATAGCAGTAGGGAAAAATTGATATCCTCTGTTGGAATCAATGTACCAGATGGGACAGTTCTTCCTGATTAAGGTACTTAAGAGACAAGCCATCTTGGACTTCCAAGTTTAAACACACATTATTAATTATACCCCTCAAGGAAACAATATAGTGGATGGCTGTTAGTTTTCACTTGCCAACTGCAGTTGCAGTTCCCAAGTAATTTTCAGAGGTTAACACCATAGAGAGGGCATTGCTATATATCTTAATAGTGATCAGGGCAAGAATCACTCTGAGGTCCTTGGTTGTTTTCATGTAGACATTTCATTACTCAAACTAGGTAACATCATCAATGTACCAGATGGTAGAGAGTGGGGTTTCCTCTCATTTTATATTCTGGTGACTTGTCCTGTCAGTGTTGGTGGGGGTGGTCTTGGTGGTTCTTTGATTGGCCTGTTTACTGTTAACCCAGAGCACCAATAATTCAACCCTGTACTACAAATATCATCCTCTAATGGCATTAATCACCCTTAATAAGTCCCTATTCCTGGTGGGGCTGCAACTTACACCTTGAGTCAGAGCTAAGGGAAAGCCCTTAAGACACAGATTCCATATGTGTATCCAGCTGTAACTGGGAGTCTAGGGGCACAAGTGAGGCACAGCTTGTTCCTTCATGAGAAATACCCCCAACCTGAGATATATTTGGAGCCAGCAAACAGTTAGATGGTCTTTGAACCAATAACAGTCCTGTTTAATTAGGATTCGGCTTCATATTATTTTATCTCATCCAGGCTCTCACAGCTTCTGGGTCAAGTTTTCTATGATATTTCCAGCCCAGCCCAGCCCAGCCCATGAGGTATGCTAATGATACCTCATCCCAATATGGTTGATAATTTCCCTCATCAGACTTACATAGATATTAGAGAGGAGAGAATCAGTCTCAGCAAGACTTTACAAGGGAATGACTTGAACCATTACTGTAGTTCTGTCCATTTAGGAAGGATTGGAATACATGGGTAGGTTGAACTTGTAATTCCCCAAACTTTAAGTGAGGCTTCGAGAAGCTCTCTCAAAATTCTAGTCAAACTATAACTTTTAACCTGACAGAATGTGGAAAGTAATTAAATTCATAGAGAGGAAAGACATTGCGTTCAGTGAACTGATTTAACTTTTATCTTCCATTCAATCATGTCTGATTCTCAGAAACTACCTGGATAAGTCACTGCAGTTTTCTTGGCAAGGTTTTTCAGAAATGGTTTTCCATTGTCTTCTTCTTAGGGCTAAGAGAAAATGACTGGTTCAAGATCACCAAGCTGGCTTTATGTCTAAGATTGTACTAGAATGTAGGGTCTCCTGGTTTGTAGTTTGATTCCTTAACTACTACTACAAACTGGCTCTCAATATTAATTTAATTAAGTTGAAAAATAATCATATTTCACATTTAGCTTGGCAATACCCACTATTTTGCCTTTGCTCTGCCAGTATTTTGGAGTGCAGTTTTTAGCATGTTACCAAAGGCTACAGATAGGATTCAGCTAAGAAAAAGTTGTTTGCCCCTGTTTTAATGAAGTATTTTTAAAAAAAGTTTCCCAAAGTAGAATATGTGGGTTAATAGAATGTTTACTACAATTAATCCTGTGGTAGCAATTATTTTGTTTGGTTAGATTTCTGTGGTGTCATTCTGTATAGCTTTTATTGTTCTGTATTCAGAAATTGTTAATTGGCATGCCCGCAGAGCTTTTCACGGTGTGAAATATTTGAACTTGTGAAACGTTTGTTTTCATTCTTACTTATAGTAATAGTCTGAAGCAAAAAAAGATGAAAAATGGCAAAACTGTACTTTCATGTATTAACCAACTCCAGCATGAACATTAAAGGGTATATCTTGATGAAAGCCTTGGAAGAGTAAAAAGCAAGGATATCCCAAAGGAATCTTGGAAAGGCTTCCAAGATGAGGATATATATAGATGAGGATATCCCTGCTTTTTACTCTTCCAAGGCTTTCATCAAGATATACCCTTTAATGTTCATGCTGGAGTTGGTTAATACATGAAAGCACACACACACACACACACACACACACACACACACACACACACACACACACACACACGTATATGTATATATGTATATATGTGTTTGTATATATACACACACATATATGTATATATGTATATATGTATACATATGTATATATGTGTATATGTATATATATATGTGTGTGTGTGTGTGTGTGTGTGTATATATATATGTATGTATGTATATATATATATATATATGTTTGTTTGTTTGTTTAGGATTTCAGCTTTCACTGGTTAGGCTCACACACATTTTTGAAACCATGATGAATTTATAAGATTCCCCTCCCTCCCTCCCTCCCTCCCTCTCTCTCCCTCCCTCTCTCTCTCTCTCTCTCTCTCACACACACACACACACACACACACACACACACACACACACACACACACACACATACACACTTTCTCTGTGAATGTGTGTGTGTGTGTGTGTGTGTGTATACACATACACACACATGAATGAATGAATGAATGAATGAATGAATGAATGAATGAATGAATGAATGAATGAAAATGAGTGATATGGCTCATGGTATATCCTGCTTCTCCATAAGCCATTTTGGACAACCTTATCTTGAATTGTTTTCTCTTTGATAGTTCCTTCCTTCCTTTCTTTATATTTGCATAACAGAACAGCCTAAGCCAGAGCAAGTATAGGAATATTTGAAGATGTTGATAAACAATCAAAACAATCTGAAAAAGATAAAAAAAGAATTGGCAATACACATAGAGGTAGTTCTCCATTTATGACCATAATTGAATCTGCAATTATGGTTGTAAGTCATGACAGTACTTGATTGTGTCATCAAATGACTGTACCCAATTTTGTGGCCTTTTTTTGCAGTGGTTTGTTAACTGAATGCTGCAGTCATTAAGCAAGTGTTATTGCCGAAAACCGGAAGTAAATGCCAGTTTCTAACAAAATCGTAGTCAAACACGGGATGTGGCAAACAGTTGTAAATGTGGGCTTCTTGTCTAGCACCTAAAATGTGTTCACATCCTGGGAAAGGATCAGGCTTCAGGGTCTGTCGTAACTTTGAATGGTTGCTAAGCACAGTCATAAGTTGAGGATCACCTATATATTTTCACTTATATACTGTATGTGTTTTGCAAGTTTGTGTAAATATATATAAGATGATAAACACTTTAAACATCCACTTTCAGTTCATCTATGCAGATTCACATTTGTACAGATGAAGGTTGTCTGTTAAGAAAAAAAAATACCTAGCCATGGAAAAGATGTCTTAGATTGTACCAATACAAAATGAAATTGCAATATATAACTTCTTAAGAACAATCATCACTATATAAGTATTGTATTTTATTATACTTTTTAGTATTAAAATGTATTATTAATACATTTTAGTATTAAAATATTTTTTTCTTAATCATATCACTGAGCAATTTGCAAGCTTAGGTAAGTTTGTGAGAATGAAATAAAATATAGACTGTCACGATGTGAATTATTGTCAGTTTGTGCATCTCTATGTTTTTCTGTTTCTTGTATCTATGGGCAAACAGACGTATGATATATTCTATTACGCATATCTGCATTCCAGAGGTTTCCTCCTTTCTCTTCTCATCGCCATTTCTACCAAGGTAGAAGTGATTTATCTCTTAGCCGATAAAATGTAGTTCTAATAAGAATTCTTTATTATTTTTCTACTGAAATAAATATTTTGTTAATTAGATTTGAATCTCGGGTTTTATTTTCTAAGAAGTATGTTTTCAAAGAAGCCACGATCCATCGACCTCAGGAGGATTTATTTCTCCGCTAACATAGACTTTAAATAAAAATGTGACTATCTGTTTTCTTTAAAATCACTGCAGAGTGTAGCATAGAGATATTTAAAGTTTGCGGATACGATGGTGATGAAAAAATGGTTTTGCGACCAGTCCTCAGATTTATGACTTTTGCAGGTCTGTGAAACAAAGACAAGCTGAAGCAAGATTGTAAGCAGAGTTCATTTAGTGACCACTTTGCTTAATGACTGAGTTGCTGGTCCCTGTAGTGATAGTTATATGAGGACTGGTTGTTGTCAAGAAACATGATTTGCTTTGTTCACATTTGCTTTCATTGCCTTTGATTTTTGTAGAGTACAATATAAAAAGAACTTCCTGGTGATGACCAATTTACTGACTGGTTGCTAGTTTTGTAGAAGCAAGTTGAAAATTTGGTTTCATTTTATAGCCGGAATGAAGAAATGTTCTTGGAAGATAAATAGTATTGAGCTGCACAATGATGCAGTGATAAACACATGTTCTTGGCACCTATTGGGGAAAAATATCTAAGAGGGACAAGATTTAGGTGAGGAGCACTTTGTTTTTTCCCATGGGTTCTTAAATATTGTCCTTCAAACTCTTTGCTAACTAAATATGCCATATTAAAAGAAAAATGGAACATTGGTTCCTGCATGGCAAGAGTAAATTATAGGTGTTCTTAAGTGCTTGAGTTATTGTGTTATAGTCCTAAAGAGAAATGAGTGTCAGCTAGAAATAGAAGTTCAAAAAAGGCACAGGAGAAGTACTTAATTTTGTTAATGCCATTAAAAGAAGAAATGTCATTTAAAAATATATGTTGGCATTTTGTACATGTTTTGCAGTGCAATTTGTCTTACTACTACTTACAGTATATGTTTAGGATAAGATATTAAGTGAATATCACTGAAAATATGCAAGAATCAGCTGTTTAACATTAACCTATATATTGGAAAAGAAAAACTATAGTTCCTATTTTTTATTCAGCACCTTCACCCAAATCAGGGCATAGAAAAAAATTAAATCATAAATTAAACTCAGTAAATTAGATTCATTTTCCAGGTTTGTGTCAGTGTCTTTTAATTCTTTGCAAAATTTGAAAAGTTTAAACACAATGTGCTGTTATTTTTAAGAAAATTGGTATGATGAAATTTGTATTACAGCCATTGAAAACAAAGATTAAGAAAAAAATTGATTCTCCTGATATTTTTTCTTTGAACTAATAGAAACATTTATACACAAAATTAAGCTATTATTACCAATGTCCCAAGATATTTTTTTTAAATCCACAAATGATTGCCTCTTTAAAACCAAAGTTCTTGCACAATGCCACTCTGGTGTGAAACAACAACAAAGCTAGCACCAAAACAACAGAAATAAAAACATGTAGGAGGCCAATCTCATACAAACTAACAATAAAAATGGGTTCACCTTATAGCCTGGTCAAATGCCTATAGGTATAACTCACATTTTCAATGCTTTACAGAAGGACAGAAGGATTATTGGGGGGGGGGGTGTTAGTTATTCTACGCAGTAGGCACAATGGCTTAGAAGGCATGACTCTTTAGATAGCATTGCTTAATAGAAGGACACATCATATGCCATTCTTGTCAGATTTTGAAAAGGGCAGAAAGTATTGGAGATAACCAATAGTTTGCAAATAGCTTGGCTCTTTGCAAGAGCTGCAAATAGCTCTGCAAATAAAATCAGAGCTGCAAATAGCTTGGCTCTGTTCCATGAAGAGTTTTGTAAGTAATAACCAACTTCTTGCATTGCACCCAGAAGCATTAGAGACTCGGTGTTCATTCATATGACTGAAGAGTTCTATTCTTGGTTTCATTTGACTTAAAAATACACTGTGCATCTCTAACACTGAGGCCTACAATATTTTATGATTATGGTATGTTTCTTTAAGGATAATGATTTTCATTGGAAAATTCAGCATAAATAATTTATAATTTCCTGATTATTTTCATGATTTATGATGTCCATATTATATAATTGCTTTTAACCAAGATGGCACTTTTTAGCTGACATTTAGGGTAGAAGATATGGCACTGAATAAAGAATATAATATGTATTTGAGAATCTTAGAAAGGAAAAGCAGCATTTTTAACAGATCCCATTGGACATATCTGTACCAAATTCTAGCATTACAACCCACATAATTTGCTCCACAAACTTAATGGTATTAAAGGAATAAGCTTCTGTCTCACAGGAAAAATATGGATACATAGTCTATGCCAGGGGTGTCAAACCGAACGCCCGGGGCCCGGATTCGGTCCACGAGGTACTTAGATCTGGCCCGCAGGGCCGTCCTGGAAATAGCAAAGGACCAGCCCGTGGTGCCTCTGCCAGTGAAAACGGAGCTCAGGAGGGAGCTCCGTTTTTGCTGGCAGAAGGTTGCAGGAGGCCATGGCAGCCTGTTTTCACTGGCAGAGCACTCGGGCCACAACAGGTGCCCCCGATATAAGTGATGTCAAGGTGACCACACCCACCTTGGCCATGCCCACCCCGGTCCGCCGAGGTCAAACACAACCTTGATGCAGCCCTCAATGAAATCGAGTGTGACACCATGCTATACATGAACCTCCTTATCTCTTTCCAGAGACCCCTTTCTCAGTAAAGCAGAAGTAAAAATTAACATATATTTGAAAGGATATTGACAATAATCTGAGCATTTCAGTTATTGCAGCAAGAACAAAATCCTACATTCAGTATCACTAGCACAGATAGTAGAATGTGTTGGATTTTAGTTATGTGGTACAGTATTCAGAATCAAGATCTATTCTGTGACAAAAAGAAGGGGGATCATTATTTTTATACCGTTCCTGGGGGACATTTACAGTCTCTGAATTGTCAAAAAAAAAAAAGCCTACTCTGGAAGTTTGAGAAACTGTTGGATGTGCACGCTTCAATGGGAAATGAGAACTTCAGAGTAACAATTGAGTAATACTGTTATCTCATTTATTTTAGCAGCTTAACTACATCTTAGTTCACCCAGTCTATATCCTTTGAATATATGATGGCGCCCAGCAATCATGTAAATTATGGATATTTCATTGATGTCTGGTATTCAAGGTTTTTGATAATTATTTAGTTCGATTTGTTCGATTTATAATGCTGGCATTCAATACTTTAACCATGGTGGCAACTGGCTGCCTCAGATCTACTGGATGCATTTTTCATTCTCATTTGGGGAAAGCTATAATTAGTTTTAAGATCTGGTTTAATTTTGTAGATAGGCACTATATATGGATATTCTTGAGTCAGTAAGTTGAATTTTTTTCTTTTTTTCTTTAAGGTAAATACATGCAAATGATGAACATTTTGAAGCCCATTGCATTTGATGTGATTCACTTTATGTCGCAGCTTTTTGACTACTACATGTATGCAATATATACATTTTTTGGCCGAAATAACACAGTAAGTAAATATACAGTTAGTAATTTTGAGCAAATTGTAAATGGAAAATAATGGGATTAGTTGTATCTGGCATGGTATATTGCTTGTGAAATATTACAAAGACTGTGGAAGTGTTTTTCTTACTTTGCTTTTTAAGAGTACTTTCCCCACTCCCAAATGTTTCTATGCAGTCTATCTAATCAAAGAATAAGGCTTTTGTAATTTGAGCAATGATAAAGAAGAGACATTATAAGGTATTCTGAAATAGTTTTTGGGTTACTGTATTTTTGGAGTATAAGACGCACCTTTTTCCTCCCTAAAAGTGGCTGAAAATTTGGGTGCGTCTTATACTTCGAATGTAGCTTTTTTTTTTCCAGCCCTAACTAGGTGCTAACAGATCTTCCCAGCTCTTACCTTGCAGGCTTTTTCATTGTTACTCTCTCCAAAGAATGTTTTTCCAGCCCTAAGTCTTTGCAGATTTTTTTTTCATTGCTTTACTTGCTCCGAATAAGTTTTTTTCTAGGCCTAACCAGGTGCTAACAGATCTTCCCAGCTCTTACCTTGCAGGCTCTTTCATTGTTATTCTCTCAGAAGAAGGTTTTTTTAAGTCCTAACTAGGGGATAAAATAATGTGCTGAAGCTGCTCCAAATAAATTTTTTTTTAGCCCTAACCAGATGCTAACTATCTTCCCAGCTCTTACCGGCTTGCAGGCTCTTTCATTGTTACTCTCTCAGAAGAATGTTTTTCCAGCCCTACGTCTTTGCAGGGTTTTTTTACTTGCTCCGAATAAGTTTTTTTTCTAGCCCTAACCAGGTGCTAATGATCTTCCCAGCTCTTACTGGCTTGCATGCTCTTTCATTGTTACTCTCTCAGAAGAAGGTTTTTTAAAGTCCTAACCAGGGGATAAAATAATGTGCTGAAGCTGACCAGACTAAGGACGCTAGCCAGATGAATACCTGGTAGGCAGATTGTTTTTCCCTATTTTCCTCCCCAAAAACTAAGGTGCGTCTTATACTCCGGTGCATCTTATACTCCGAAAAATACGGTAATTATTTTTCAAATCTTATGGGCCTTAAACCCGATGCCTCTTAATTTGCCTATATAAAGATGATAGAAGGTACTGACAATGATAAGTACAATGTAATGTATCAGTTCTGAAAGGGAATGCTTTCAAACCGATGGAAAGATTTTATTTGGAACTGATACTGTATTGTTATGTTTTGAAAAAAATTTCCTGGAAGAATAAAAATAAGAGGTGAATGGTGTCACATGTTCATTGATTTCAAATGTAATGAAAAATTCAAACAAACTTCAGGTTAGGTGTACTTCCTTCCCATATCTCAGTGACTTTGTTGCAAAGATCCTGCCTTGCATTATGCTAATGTTGATAATTGCATCTGAATAAAAGTCTCACTTAATGATTAGCATTTGGAAATAGATTAAAGTAGTTACTATTAAAGTAGCTATTTGTGCAGTTATCTCAATATAATACCATGAAGATCATGGTACTAACTATATAATTTTGTGCTCTATACATTTGGATAAAATACTGCCAAATATTGATAAGCTGGCTGTAGCTATGTCATATATTTCATATCTTCCATATGTCACTTGTTTAGAAGTTATAAGTCTAAAATATATGGCCAAACATCAATACAAACAAATTGAGAATATTTCCCATTTTTGAGCAGCTGCAAAATTAATATACCATATTTTTCAGAGTATAAGACACACCGAAGTATAAGACGCACCTTAGTTTTGGGGGAGGAAAACAAGGAAAAAAGACCTCTGCCTCCAACAATTTGCCAAACAGCAAACAGCACAGATGATATACACTGTTTGCTGTGTATTTCTGGCCATGTGTGCCTGACCCATAGAAATAGCAAAGAATTGGAGAAATGTACATCATGCCAGAAAGTTTTCTTAAATGTAGTCACACTAACTCTTCCCAATTATTTAAATAGATTTACTCCAAGGTAACTGAACTCTAATACTAAACAGGACACTGTTACATTTCACACTATACTTGTACAGAGCTGTTAAAATTTCTGGAAGTATACATTATTCTCTATTATTTAAAAGAAGATACAATAGCACTGGGCCTCTTCAGAGCAAGTGTTTATTTTAAAAAGCTTCTTTATTTTGTTAAATTGTCTAGATTTACAGGGATCGCCAACCTTGGCCACTTTAAGACTTGTGGACTTCAACTCCCAGAATTCCATAGCCAGCAAATCTAACAAAGCTGGCTGTTGAATTCTGGGAGTTGAAGTCCACAAGTCTTAAAGTTGACAAGTTTGAGGACCCCTGCTCTAGAACAATAATAAAGCAGTCTTTAAAAAATAAATCTAATAATTTGAACATTCTACAGACATTTATAGTTATTCACTTACCCCCTTCCATCCAGTTCAGCAAAAAATAAAAATCTGCGAGTCTCTCCCAGCTATTGCCTCTTTGTAGTTAGTTTCACTTTCATTTTCCCACGTGGTAAACCTAATCAGCTGTCGATCTGGGAAACTGCTACTGACTTGCTTGGCTTTACAGGCTCTTCCCTCTTTCCTGCAAGCAGGTAAATTGCTGGAAGACAGAGGCCAAAAGGTGGGGGTGGCTGGGTGGGTGGGGCTGCATTCGGTGTATAAGACGCACCCAAGTTTTCACCCTCTTTTTGGGGGTAAAAAGGTGCGTCTTATACTCTGAAAAATACTGTAGGTGGTCTCACATAACGACTTGACAATTGGACTTGAAACTTCATCATTAAGCAACATACTCATTAAGTGAAGCATCACATGGTTGCCCCTTATGATGTCAGTTCTGCTGTGGTTGTTAAGTGATTCACCCACAGTCATTAAGTGCAACAACACATGACCATGTCTTGTGACTTATAAAGCTACATTTTTGGCACCAGTGTAAATTTGATTGGTCGCTAAACAAGGCAGTAACTAAGTACGATCCATACCAATGAATCGAAATCAGCTTAATTCTTCCATGATCCTGTTGTTAATTGACACTTTTCTTGGAAACTTGAAAATCTGCATTATAAAAGTTGGTGATCAGAGAGTATGACAAGAGATGTTGCTGAGTAGTAATTCTTCGATCTGATTTGCATTCACTTGGGTTTTTCTGTGCCTCAAAAGTATAAACATACTGAAGCAATATAAACAATACTGATCTTCCAAATGAATAGATAATTCTTACGTCAATATTAATTGTATGTAGTTATTTTATAGTACAGAGATTAATTCATCTTTTTTATTTATGGATATAATTGGTGAATTAATTAATTTCATGTTTCAGCAATTTCATGGGGGGGGGCATTGGTTATGAAGAGCATGTCTGTGGCAGTAGGTATGAACAAATTGGAAAGTGTCTTGTATTTATTTATCTTTTACCCAAGGCTTGTTACTTAAAATTCCCTCTCATTTCTAGTTTGAATCAACAGGACTCGGACTTAGCAACAGTAGGCTTCGTACCACCTTGAATAGAATCCAGGAAAGCTTGATTGATCTGGTAAGTCACAGGATTTTGCTAGAATTTTTGCAAGAGGATTAAAATGGAAAGATTCATGTATCCTCAATTTTATCTTGAGAAAATATGGGGATTTAAGATATATTTTGTATCAGAACAATTTTAAGGATTGTTGAAAATGTATGTTACCTTCTCCTTCATTCTATTTAGACAAGTAGAATTAATTTAATCCTTTCTCTGTATTTTGCTGTCATGAACAAAATAAACTTGTAATGAAGATGCTGTGTTGTAGTGCATGTTCTTAGGTGGAAAAACACCACAATGTAGATTAAGCTTCTTGCACAGATTGAACTAAATGTAGCATGCAACAATTCTTCTGCAATAAATATTGTGTTGTACAGCTTTAAATTTTCTACCAATGTTGTTTATAACATGGCTTTAAAACAATTTCAGAATACCTTAATATTATTTTTAAAAATTGCAGATGGAAGAAGACAGTTTTATGTGTCAGATTGGTCAAAGAACGTCTATGGATACGAAAGAGCAATGACAATATAAAAATCCTGTTCTTGAATTTTCTCAAAATTGCACCATTAATTTATACTTTTGTGAATTGATTTAGTTACTCAGTGAGGCTTAGTTAGTTTATTTGATAGGAAGCTCTCCTGTTACATGGTAATGATTAGTGTAACAGTGTCCATCACAGTTGAAGTTTAATTGCATTTTAGTGACAGAACAATATTTTTCCGCTTATTCTGTGAATTTGTCATTATAGCCTTCTCTTACCACAAACTGTTAGCCGTAATGACTGATGCCATTTTATTTATATATATATAAGTAAAACGTTTAGGAAATAACATACATATAGACCACAGTTAGGAAAACAACAAACTGATTAATATCAAATCAACATAATAATTGTATAACTTCAGCTATATCTCCTGATTCCCAATGCTCAGTGACAGAACCGTATGTTTAAGGCCTTGCAAAAGGCTTAAAGGTAAGAGCCATCTTATCTCTGGAATAATGGTACTCTGAAGAGCAATCACTGAGACATTGTTATATTATTGTTCTTTTTCTTTTCTTTTTCTGTTGCTTTTCTAGTTTTTTTGTATGTTTTGTATAAATAAATAAAACTATTTTTCTTTAAAAATACAATATACAGAAGTAATACAAAGTGGAAATAAAATATGGCATATTGAACTGTAATGTTGCATTTTAAATATCTGGCAAAATAAAGTCCACTTTTTTCTAATTCTAAGAAATATGGTAAAATTAGTGATAGGCAACCGTTTCTATGAAAGGATTTCACAAGTGAAATGGAATCTGTGAGGAAAGTATCACACTTTCCTCACAGAGGAAAGAACAGAAATAGAACAGAGTCTATTTCATGTCCCATACCATTTAAGCCCAGAAATGGTAGGGGACATGAAATAGACTATGTACAGTTGACCTTTGTCCAAAAGATGGACCAAGATGTTTAGCAGTGCTGTGGCAGAAATACGGTAGTTAACTACAGTAGAAGGAACAATGAGGTTTGAGAGATTGTTCTCTTATCTCAAGACTTCCCAAAACATTCCAAAGTAGATTGTTTTAAGTGAGCAGGTTGCAGCTATCAACTGCTCCAGGTACTTGAAAGCTACAGTGCATGGTCCCCTTGATGATATCCCCTCTCTTTTTAATGGAATTAACTAGGTCAGTATTATGAATCCTTTTAATGAGAAAAATAATAAACATAACAATAAAATCAGGAACACCTTACTTTGGGCTATTAATAACAGTTCCCTCACTAGTTTTTGCTGCTATTTATTGAAGATATGACTGAAAAAGCCTCATAAATTGAGTTCATATTCTAGATGGAAAAAGTATAGATTTGTTGAAAATAGGTACCTATTTTGCCTTGCATTTAATTTTCCCTTTTCCTATAAAGGAGATTGTTGCCATTTGGAGAAGGGGTTTTATTAAAAAGTATATGTTCTAATGATTTCTGATAATTCCCGGATTTTTTAAATAATAATAATAAATAAAATAGTTAAACCATATGTTCCGGCGTATAAGATGACTTTTTACCCCTTGAAAATCTTCTCAAAAGTCAGGGGTCATCTTATACGCCAGGTACTGAAACTTCCGAGCCGGGGGGAACTCAAAAACGGCCACGGCCGCATCCCTGCCTTCCCAGCAGGTGGGCGCGCGCAGGAGGGACCGCGGAGCAGAGGCGCCCGGTGGCTTAAGGCAAGAGGCAGGCGGAAGACGCAGGCAGGAGCCTACCGCCACCACTTCTGGCATCCCTGCGTCTCTCGGTCTCCCAGCAGGAGACCGAGACGCAGGGCAACGTCAGGGCTCCGGGGCTCCTTTGGAAATATCGGAGCGGCGATAGCAGCAGTGGCGGCGGTAGTGTGCGTTCTCCTTCCCTCCCATGCACGTTAACCCTGCCGGCGCCGCGTTCAGGGACAGTCGGGTGGCTGGAGTCCCGCGGGAGACGGCGACAGAGGCTCCTTCTTCCTCCAAGGGGAGGGGAGGAGAGAACCCACCCATATACCTTGCTTCCAGTTGGCGTCTTGGAAGAGGGTTGTGCGAGGGAGAAAGGAGCCACGGTGGGTATTGATTTGCAGGGAGAAAGAAAGGAAGGAAGGAAGGAAGACAGACAGGAAGGAAGGGAGGAAGGAAGGAAGAAGAAAGAAGAAAGAAGTTAAGAAGGAAGACAGACAGACTGACAGAAAGAGAAAGAAAGAAAGAAAGAAAGAAAGAAAGAAAGAAAGAAAGAAAGAAAGAAAGAAAGAAAGAAAAAAGAAAAGGAAGATAGGAAGACAGAAAGAGAGAAAGAAAGAAAAAGAAAGAAAGAAAGAAAAAGAAAGAAAGAAAAAGAAAGATGGTAGGAGGGGTAGTCTTATACGGCGAGTATATCCCAAACTCTATATTTTAACTGGAAAAGTTGGGGGTCGTCTTATACGGCCAGTCATCTTATACGCCGTAACATACGGTAAATTGCTGAGATGGGGTACATTGCATTAAGCAGGAGTACAAATTTTGGGTGGTCTCTCTAATAGTCATTTTGTTCAAAGAGAGCTTTGGGGCTGCTGAAAAGGAGCTGCAGACATGTATAGTCCTATGGTGGCAAGTACATCCATAGGGGAGTTGTGAACATCAATATGATGTTCACAATTGTGCTTTCAAAGTCCAACCATGATAGTGTAGCTGTAGTTTTGGAATTGTAGCCACCGTGTAGGGTTTATTAACAACACTCTCCATTTTCCCCTTTCTCCAAAACCAGGAAAGGTTTTGGAATCATATATACTGTATGCAGATAAACACTAATCGAAGATAAATCATACTGGAAATCCAGAGGAAAATTTTAAAGAGGATAAATATGTTAGATTTTTGGCAGCACTTGCTAACAGAACAAAAAAATTACTGTTATAAATCCATGTATTTCAGATTGCAGTATAAAACATGGTAACAGTCCATTGCTTTGCCCTTCATTAAGCTATTCAAGGTTAAGGACTAGAAGAGCTGCAGCAGGATAGACCATCATATTCCTTGCAAACTAAATAAGTCCTGCATAACCCCACCTCCCCTGGTCTCTCTCAAAAAGACTTGACTAAGGGAATGACTGCGTTCTCACTGAGATCCTTGAACAATAATGGTGAACCTCTTAAACTGGGCATGTCAAAAATTGAGAAAATACGTGCCATCTCTCTACGCCCCCCCCCACACACATACAAACACAACACGAAAAACAATTCATAACAAATGGTAATAAAATAAATCATTTAAATTTATTAATAAATAAATACTTTATTTTTACAATATAAAATTGTAAATATTTTTCAAAATGCCTATCTAAGCAGCTCTGGCCTGGAAACTTTGGAGAATGTCCTTGTGTGGCCTTGCAGTCTCCAAAAACTACAAGAGCCGAGGTGGTGCAGTGCTTAGAGTGCAGCACTGCAGGCTACTTCAGCTGATTGCTAGTTCAGCAGTTCAGCTGTTCAGATCTCACTGGCTCAAGGTTGACTCAGCCTTCCATCCTTCTGAGGTCGGTAAAATGAGGACCCAGATTGTTGGGGGCAATATGCTGAACTCTGTAAACCGCTTAGAAAGGGCTGTAAAGCACTATGAAGCGCTATATAAGTCTAAGTGCTATTGCTATAAAAAGAGTGGGAAAACATGCCCCATTCTCACATGCTTTTTGGAGGTTCCAGAGTTCACTCACGCATGACTTCCAGAGGGCCCAGAGGCCTTGGGGTGTCACCAAAAACATATATGTTCACCATCACAATCTTTTCCTAAGGTTAGCTGCATAAATATTTTCAGGGAATATGAAGTAGAATCCTTTCTAAATCTGTATTTGCTTTCCTTAGGAAATGTTTCCTTAAAAAAGCTTAAGGTTTTAAACTGGTAAGTGTTTCATTCAGAAGCTGCTTAAGTTTGTATTCTTTATATCCTCTCCCTTTTTAAAACCATCTAAATGATAATCTCCATAAGATATTTCCAGAGTGTGTTTGTGCTAAATGCACATAAAGTCATTCTGCTCATGCACAGTTTATTTCTAAGCCCATACAAAAATGAAAGGAGTTAATTGGACTAGCTAAGAGAGAAAAGTAGACTTCCCAAGAGAAAAAAAGATTGGCTCTGGCTTTGAAACATGTGATGTAAAATCTTGTTGTTGTCATTTAATTTGTGCTTACTAATATGGACTTACATCATTTATATTTACAGGAGAAAATTATTCATACTAGGTAGAAATTTGAATATTTTGCAAAAATCTAGAAGAAATGTTTTATTCTAACCTTAGTATACTAACCTTTATAAACTAATCTTGTATTGTTTTGAGTCAACATGTGTTGAGTATGGACTCAGGTTCTAGAAAACTTGCAGAATTTACAGCCAAACTTAGTTATGCCAGTGTGGCTAGGATTTCTTTAATTTATATTTCAAAACCTCTGAAGGATAGAAAGTAGTAAAAGCTTTAAATAAACTTTCATTAGTGAGAAACTATTCCATAAATCACCTTTAATTTGCAGCAATATATCTGCACAGTTATACCTCTTCTGGGAAGGAAAGTCTATGCTATTATAGCCATAGATTCTTAACTTCCCTTAAGAAACAGCTGAATTAGCGGACACTGAAAGCTGGTGATCTCACCCGTGCTCCTTTTTCTGGGTGGGAAACATACAGTATATACAGAGAAGTAAAATGAATGGTTATTAGGACTGGTGTCATTGGAGAACAGTTTTCTTTAGGAGTTCAGAAACAGTTCTTTGATGATAATCATATACAGGACCATTTGAGCATAAAGGCCTTTTGAGTCATAGTTTATAAGGGATCCGAAGTAGTGTCATGGTTGGCAGGTTGTCCCCCTCATCCTTGCAGAACAAGTTACCTATCCCTATAGATGGATGGGTGAACCCAAATCATGGTTACCCAGGGACCGATTTAAGCTCTCACCTACTTAAACTGAATCAAGTAATTGTGGTGAATTTAACATGATCATGCTTAAAATCTATAACTTTTTATTATTTGAAAAAGATTGTGTTATATTCTACAAGAAGATTGCGTAGAGATAATTTTTGTATACAGCCATACTTTAACCTGAGCAACCCTATACAAAGAAGTACATCTCTTTTATGTAACTACAATCTAAAAATAATAATAATCAAAGCACAATCCAAAAATGTCACCCAAAGTTGTTAAAAGGTTTAATAAATGATCAGCTAGGGTTTACATGAGTTCTCAGTTTCTAATCTCTGTACTGTAGCAGTTTTAATAATGCAGTTGGTCAAAAAGGTAACAGCTTTACCAAAGAAAGATTTCTCAGAAATTAAGGAATAGAATGGATAAAGAAGATTGCTTGAAGTCTTAGACCAGTGATGGCGAACCTTTTTTGGCTCGGGTGCCAAAAGAGTATGCGTGTGTGCGATAGCATGCGCGTGCGTGCCAACACCCATAATGCAATGCCCCCGCGCATGCGCACAACCCCCCGCACTGCCCCCCCATGCATGCGCACAGGTCTCACTGAAGCCTCCGGAATTCCGGTAGGCCCATTGGGCTGTTTTTCGCCGTCCCCAGGGTTCAGGAGGCTTTCCTAAAACCTGAGGAGAGCGAAAATGGCCGAAAAGAAGCCCGAAAATCAGCTGACTAGCGTGCACATGTGCGCTGGAGCTGACATAGGGCAACGCCTCGCGTGCCCTCAGATATGGCTCCGCGTGCCATAGGTTCGCCATCACTGTCTTAGACCTTTCATATAAACAAATCATCTTTAAAAGCCTCAACTACTTTTCAGGCTTTTAAAGATGATTTGTTTATATGAAAAGGTCTAAGACTTCAAGCAATCTTCTTTATCCATTCTATTCCTTAATTTCTGAGAAATCTTTCTTTGGTAAAGACGTCTAGCTGTTACCTTTTTGACCAACTGCATTTTAGATTACTTCCTGCACCGTGCTGACTTTGAATGGTTCTATTAAGTTTAATGTGGGTAATTTTGCTTTAAATAAGGCAAGTTCTTAAGTCGTTGTGTAAGAAGCAAAAAAAAAAGTAATCAGTTGCATCAAACAAGCAGATTTTTCCCTTTTTCAGTTATGATTTAAGAGTTTGACATTGCTTTAAAATTATTGCTTTAGAATTAATTAAAACAAACATGAAGATCATATGTGTGTAACAGAAAGGTTCAGCATTTACTTCTCAACAATAATAGGATAAGAAGCACATAAATCTACTAATGAACATTTTAAAGATGGCTAAGATTCCAAAAATTGGAAATCTGATATTATTCCTTCGTCAAATATGATAATTAGGAAAATTTTAGAATGCTCAGAAATGAGCAAGTTAACGATGGAGATTCATCAAAAAGACAACTCTGATTTCTATGAAATATGGGCAAAATGGTATTCCTGGTTACAATCAAATGAAAATCTAAAATTATGGACACAGAAGAAGACTTGATCCGAGAAATCTCTCCTTACCATCTCCTTCATAATAATAAAAATGATTATTATCGATGCACATAATCTGAAAATATAAATATGAAAAATAATGTAAATATGTATAAATACGTTTTGGATTTGTTTGAAGTAAATAGTAAAAGGGATAAAGGTTAAAAGCAACCAATGTAGTAAGATTGATTGCAAAACTGGATTCAGTTACACAAAGGTATAGCTGTTAAAATGAAATGCCGTTTTTTGTGTATTAGTGTTTGTATTTTCTTTTTCTTTTTCCCTTTTTCTCCCTTTTCTTAACGTTTTCTTTTTTCTTTTTTCTCTTTGATGTTGTGTGTTATTATGTATGTTTTTTTAAAGTTTAAAAACCAAATAAAGATATATTTTTTAAAAAATAAAGATGGCTAAGAAAATTAAATCAGCTTTTGGGTGTTAGCTTTTTAACTGTTTTTCTGGATCTGGAAAGCTATCGTTATGGTCCAGTGTATTTTATCAGCCTATCATGTCTTGTACAGTATGTGTGGAGAAGATAAGGTATTTTCTACAAAATGTTGGAATTGAGAAGATATCTTGACTGAATATAATTAGGATTTTGCAAGGTAATGGGTTGCCTTCTTTTCATATTTGACAGAAAGATTTAGAGAAGGGAAAAATACCTTTTTACTTCTTCCTGTAAAAACCAAGACAACGACCTATTATATCATTTAAATTGTTACAGAAATGGAGGGCCAAATTATATGTTAATTCCTTTGTGTTACTTGCCTTTGAAGACAGATTTGGAAATGGGAATATTGTGAAATGGCTTAATTTTTCCATATGGAAAACTAGGATAATAATCTCTGTCTCTTGGTGAGCCCAGCAAGTTGCTAGGGCAGGTTTTTCTAAATTAAGGCGTAGAAGTAGAATGGGATTAATTTATTTACTTATTTATTTTATTTTATTTTTATCCTGCTTTACTATTTTTTATAAGTAGTCCAACATACATAATACTTCCTCCTCCTATTTTCTCCACAACAGTTTCTTTTAGGTGGGTTGGGCTAAGAGAAGTGGCCCAAGGAATTTAACCGGCTTTCATGCATAAGAAGGGACTAGAATTCACAGTCTCCTGATTTCTAGGCCAGCATCTTAACCACTATACCAAAGCGGCTATTTGTTTGTCTCTCATCTTTTGTTGCTGGAGAAAAGATGGTATTGTACTTCCAGTGTAGGCTGTGCGTGTGAGTGTGCGCACGTGTGTCCACTTATTAAGACGATGAGAAATTTGAAGATTTGAGGAAAAGAAGCTGTTCAACAAATTTGTGTGTCCAGTAGAAAAGATTGCATATTTTAATAGAATGGTCCATGATACCTTCCTCCTACTTAGGAATCTCAATATAGGAAACACTAATGTGCAAAATCTGTTGAGAACTGATCCATTTCTTTGTGAATGTGTACTGGCAGTTGCTCAAAAATATTTGCCCCCCCCCCCCCCCCAAGCAGTAAGAAGAAAATGCAAGAAAAGTTTTACTCTTTTGAGTACGGGAGTTAATTGAGACCAGGAAACAATCAGTTTCTTTTTTGCTTTTTAAGACTTTAAGACTTTTTGTGTATGTCTACCTGCTTTTTGATGTCTTAAACAAGACCTTTTCATCGGTAGATTGAAATGAGGACCCAGATTGTTGGGGGCAATATGCTGACTCTGTAAACCGCTTAGAGAGGGCTGTAAAGCACTGTGAAACAGTATATCAGTTTAAGTGCTATTGCTATTACAGACCTGTACAATGATCCTTTAAAGAAACAAAATGTCTTCAAGGGTCAAAAGTGTTTGTTGGATATGATTAGTATGCTAGATCAAAGGATTACCATGCTTCGATGGGAACCCAAGAACATTTTATTCACTTCTTTCATTTGTATCCTGCCCTTATGCCAACTTGCAACATCATAGCTAGGATGGCAGGACATATCCTTCTGCTCAGATATTTTGATCAAAAGCAGGACTTTCTGAGGCCTAGCATGTTGGATCAAACAACCCTAAATTGTTTGAGATGTGATTATTTTATTCACAGATGTTTTCCTTCTCTTCTTTTGTGCCCCGATAACAAATTTCTTAATTTTCTTCCAAATTTTGTGGCTTCACCCTCTTCGATTGGTCACATGAGGATTCCTAACTGATTATGAATCACACAGTATGGAATGGTTTTGTTGTAGTACAAACTAGTGATATTTATGCCTGTGATGATTTCCCCGAAGACAATTGGTGCCAATTCAGAAATCATTGTCCTCTTTGCAAATAAGTGAAGAGTTTTGCCTCTTCCAGTGAGATTATAAAACAAATAGCAACAAAACAAGCACATAGAGTGTTTCAGTACTGATGAAAGGGTGAAAATACTTCTGAACTACCATGTAACCTCTGAGTTACAATGTTTTATACTGGTTGTGCTTTGAATTAAAGTTTATAATGGTTTATTTACTGCATGTCTATGGTTTCCAAATGCCATTAGTGAGGAATTACTCAACCAATAATTTTGGCATCCTCCAGGGTGTTTTGTTTAAAACAGCCCTTGTTCTGTGCAATGAGATGAGAGAGTGTCTTTCCCAGCAGCGCACTGGGAAAAAAAACCCTTAAAATCGCAGAATTGTAAAGTTGGAAGGGCCATTTAGGCCATCAAACCCAACCTTTTATTCACTGCAGGCTTTCAGACTTGAGTATCTCCCGTAGATGACTATCTAGCCTCCATTTAAACATGTTCAGTGAAAGGGAGCGCACCACAACTCTCAAGTTTCCTGTTGCAGCCTAACTTAGTGTTACGAGGAGGTGAGGTTTGTCCCAACGAACCGTGAACCTGTTCACATGCAAACACACTAGGGCTGAAATAAAACTGACAGAGGAGTCTTGTAAAAATATACTTTGCTAAAAACATTAAAAAGGACTTATGTCTTTAAAACACATCAACTAACAAACACTTTGTCTTCACTAGCTGAAGCCAGTCTCCCTAAATTCCTCTCCTGCAATACTGAAACCAGTCCTCTTAACCCTTTCCAAAGGGAAAGGAAAAACTAACACAATACTAAGTAGGTTCAGGATTGATACATCATTGAGGCAGTGGAAAGCAGCAACATAGGCTTCTCGGCAATGGTGAGTGAGAGAGTCCTAAGTCAATCACCTGTAGAGATGATCTAATCAGCATCATGGCTTGAAGCTCCTGGCAGGGCAGTTCTCCAACTCTCCCTCTTGGTCGTAGCTCCAGCAGCAGCAGCAGATGCTAGCTTGCAGGCACAAACCAGCTTGCATACTCAGTTCAGCAAAGGCAAGCTTTCTTCTTTCTTCTCTCTTCTCTCTGGCTTTCTGACTCTGAGCTTCAGCTCAGGCATTTCAGTGACTTGTTTCAGCTCATCTTCTCTGGCTTACTCAGCTCTTGGTTTGCTCTCGTCGTAGGGCGGCAGCAGCAACAGGCAGCAGGCTCCCACTTATATAGTAAATCAATAGGCAATTAACTAGGGCGGGGAAGGCTTATAGTTAATTGCAAGGCAGAGTTTGGCCTGTTTGAATCTTTGTAGTTTGTAACTAATCTGATAGTCACAGCAACCCTGACAATACTCTTGACACTTAGTTCTGAATATGAACTGTATTTCCATTTAATTGTCAATATAGATAATGATTCTCAGAATCTTCCTACATTGCATATAGTATAGGTTATATTTTCAATTATCTAGAATATTTTATGAGAAAGCATTATTGATTTTTTCTGAAGTTTTTCTTTCTGCAACCCTAATTTGAGCATAGCAATTGATTCATCCGTAAAAGTGTATTTATTTTTTAGAGCAATAAAGGAGTTTCCAAGGACTGTGATGTATAAATTCTAATTAGGCTCTTGTGACCCTCACTGAAATACTATAAAAGTATGATCTCAGAGGAAATAAGAATGTTCTACTCAACGAAACAAAATTTCTATATACTATGCTCATAAAATGCATCAGAATCATGGGTTAGAAGGTATCATTGTTATTTATAAAAGAACATTCAGAGCTGAAGATACTGTATGTAATGTGAATAGAATAGAATAGAATAGAATAGAATTCTTTATTGGCCAAGTGTGACACACAAGGAATTTGTCTTTGGTGCATATGCTCTCAGTGTACATAAAAGAAAAGATATGTTTGTCAAGAATCATGGGGTACAACACTTAATGATTGTCATAGGGTACAAATAAGCAATCAGGAAACAATATTGATATAAATCGTAAGGATACAAGCAACAAGTTACAATCATACAGTCATAAGTGGGCGGAGATGGGATAGGAACGATGAGAAGACTGGTGGCGTTTAGCAGAGTGGTGGTGTTTAGGAAAAAAATGTTCTTGTGTCTAGTTGTCTTGGTGCGCAGTGCTCTGTAGTGTCGTTTTGAGGGTAGGAGTTGAAACAATTTACCGTATATACTCGAGTATAGGCCGACCCGAATATAAGCCGAGGCACCTAATTTTACCACAAAAAACTGGAAAAGTTATTGACTCGAGTATAAGCCTAGGGTGGGAAATGCAGCAGCTACCGGTAAATTTCAAAAATAAAAATAGATACCAATAATGTTTTTGAATATTTATTTCAAAGAAAAACAGTAAATATTAATTTTTTAAAAAAATATCCCAGAAGAAGGCAATGACAAGCCACTGCTGTGTTGTTGCCAAGGAAATTATTTAGATATGTCCATGGAGTTTTATTCAATTTGAATTGAAGAGAGGCATTTATTTCATCGTAAATTCAGGTTTAAACTATCTTAAGTAATTGAAATATTCTGAAATGACTTTTATTTTCATTAATCTGTTCTGATTAATCTAATAGTGGTCTATATGTTCTACATTATTTTTAATAGAGATCAATTAAGCTGTCTCTTTTAAGGAATCTGACAGAAGTGTCTCTTTTGGGATCAGTCAGATAGGATTTCTTTTGCAAGTCTATGTTTTGTTTATCTCTGGACTGAATCTTTTCTTTGTGAGTTCTGTTAATTTGCCCTAGCAAAACAATAAATCCAAATGCCTTAATTTTTTGCAATCTTACTTGTAGTGTCTTGATCGATTTTTTTTAGGTGTTATTAAATTATTTTTTATATTGATGTTTTAATTCTTAGCCACTCAGATTTGCAGATGAGATGGGCAGTCATATAATTTGAAATAAATAAATAAATAAATAAATAACCTTCACGTTAGGATGATTTAGGGTTAGGGTTAGGGTTAGGGTTAGGGTTAGAAGTGATGGCATTGAACTGTTGTTGGTCTGTATGATTTTAGAATCAAGGTATTTGAAAACAGTACAGTAACACTAATCATATTGTAGAACCTTACAATGCTAAATCATGTTATTGAAGGTAGTCTTCTCCCTTTCTCTAGGAAAAAAACTTGACTTACAGTATATTGTTACTTTTGTGTAGGAATTCACAAGCAATAAAATTTTGTGTAACAGTAAAGAATATCCCATTTTATACTGGGGATTTAGAAGGTTTAAGTCCTATTTAAGTCAGTGGAAAACACAAGAAGACTTGGGGGAGGCTGTGCTTTAGTTATGTAGACTTCATGAATGAGATTATTATCTGTACTCTGTAGATAGTATTTGTCTCAGGCTAATAATGGCTAATGATCCAAGCTGACATAGGGTTGGCAGGAAAACGTGATTGGGTGTGGGGAAGCTTAAATGAGTTTTGGCAAATGAACAGTGTGTTTATTGTAATAGTCCAGGGGTTCTCAATAAGCAAGTTGAAGTCCTTGCTTTATTCAATCCTTTTCCTCTAAATGATTTGGTTTCCTTTTCAGTTCCTGTTATATATGAAAGTATCTAGGACGTTCCATTTTAAAATAGACATGATGTCATTATACATATCATTGTTACAAGCAGGAATAGGAAACAATCCAGGCTGCGTTGAACCCTCCTGGGTTTGTCCATGATTGGGTGCTGTCAGTCTCATCATGATCATCCTAGCTTTTTTTTCTTAAGGCGCGTCTCGTAGCTCTCCCCGCCGCGCGCAGAGCCGAAGGGGCGGTGGGAGGCGAGGAAAGGAAGCGGCTGGCAGAGCCGAAGGGGAGGCTCTGCTCGCCGCCTCCTTTCCTTGCCTCCCGCCGCTTTTTGGCTCTGCCGTCGCCACTGCCTCCTCCTTTCCTCACCGTTCAGGAGCCCTGAAGCTCTGCCGGCAGAGCCGAAGGGGAGGCGGGAGGCGAGAAAAGGAGGCGGCCGGCAGAGCTTCAGGATCGGAGGTCTGGGGCTGTTGCGGCGACGGAGCCTCCCCTTCGGCTCCCACTGCTTTTCGCTGAGGAAAGGAGGAGGCAGCAGCAGCGGCAGCAAAATTTCCAAGTGAAATTTTTAACTGACTCGAGTATAAGCCGAGGCGGCTTTTTTCAGCCCAAAAAGTGGGCTGAAAAACTCGGCTTATACTCGAGTATATACGGTATGTCCAGGATGTGAGGGGTCAGTAAATATTTTTTTTTAATGTCAGAAAAGTAAATATGCTAACTTATGCCCTGGAAATGCGGAGTTTATTATTAATTATGCTAGCTCAGGACTACTGAAGAGTATTGATGATTGTCTTCATATTGTCTGACTATTGCCTTAATTAAGTTCATTTGATTATATCTTCAGTCAATGTAATTTATTTCCCATCCTCTCCTACCCTACTTCTTTTGTAGGATGTGTCCTCTGATGCTGCTGGGACACTGACTGCTGTTGAAGAAAGAAAGGAAAAAGTTCCAATGCCACATCTAAGTCATCTTGTAGTCTTGACATCCAGCAACAGTCTTTATGGCTTGGCAGAGAGAGTGGTAGCCACAGAATCCTTGTACGTTAAGAATCCTCAAAAGTGTTTCTTTCTGCTTCTTAAAATCAGTTGCAAGATATATTATAAATTAACTTAGGCATCTATTAATAAATAAAACTGCAGCAGGATAAAGTAAAGTCTGCCAACATTTTCCTGTCCCACCTCAGAAAAACTTCCCATACTTGAAAAGTACCAGAGATGGAGAATGTTAGCATATAGCCACTTGTTTTTTTAATTTGATTAATTCCTCCTTATATCTAACAAAGGCATGGCACTGCCCTTCGAGACCATTTAAAAGTTACAGATGGTCCAGAGCACAATGGTACATAAAGTATTGGGTATCCATAGATTTGCCCATGTTAAACCTTTGTTGTGCAAGGTTCACTGGCTCCTGGTTTTCTACTGGGTGCAATTCAAGGCGCTGGTTATTACCTTTCTCTAAGAATATCCACTTGTTCAACTACAGGGGTGTCAAACTTAAAACTGGGCTGCGGGTAGCAAAGGACCAGCCTGCGGTGCTTCTGGCAGCCAAAATGGGGCGCCCCATTTTCGGCCTGGATGGTCTCCTGTAGCGCACTGCTGGCCAAAATGGTGTGCTGGGAGGGTGTGTGCAGGGGCCCTGTGCCCCGTTTTGGCTGGCAAAGTGCTGCAGGAAGCTGTCTAGAACAAAAATGGGGTGCAGGGGCAGCATGTGGCCCCCCACACCCCATTTTGGCCGGCAGGGTGCTGCAAGAGGCATGTCTCCCCTCCGCCTGGCCTGTGAAGGAGAACTCCAGTTTGACACCCCTGTTCCACTAGATCAGATAGGATGAGCATGCTTCTGATTTTGCCATCTAGTGGACCTAAACACTTGCTTAGTGTTTAGGAAGCTCCTACCTTGTAAAACATCCTTCTGCTGGCGATCCCAGCCTTTTAGCCTTTCAAAGAGTGTTAAGATGTAGCTTTTTTACTGAAGTGCTGGGATCGAAAGGCATGGAAGGAGAGTAGCAGAGTCTGCTGTGGGGGGTGACTACAGCACAGGGTTTTTGTTTTTAGCTTTATTGATTTTATGATTGTTTTATTTATTGATGTTATTGATGTTATGGTTTTTGTAAACCGCCCAGAGTTGCTTAAGATGGGCAGCCATATAAATGCTTTGAATAAGTAAGTAACTGCAGATACAATATTGATAGGCACCAATTCTAAATAGGCCCATTATCTGTCAGGTGCAAAACAGTCAGATTTTGATCTTAGTAACTTTTCTGCATTAATTAATTAATTAATTAATTAATTAATTAATTAATTAATTAATTAACGAGTAGTCCTCAATGGCTCTAAGTCCACATGGAGAGAAGTAAGCAGTGGCGTACCACAAGGTTCCGTCCTAGGCCCAGTACTCTTTAATATCTTCATAAATGACCTAGATGAGGGAATAGCAGGAGATCTAACCAAATTTGCAGACGATACCAAGCTGGCAGGAGTAGCAAACACCCCAGAGGACAGACTCAAAATCCAGAGAGACCTTGACAGACTCGAACACTGGGCCCAAACCAATAAAATGAAATTTAACACGGAGAAAAGTAAAATTCTACACCTAGGTAAGAAGAATCAAAAATACACATACAAACTGGGTGAAACCACACTCAATAGCAGCGATTGCGAGAGGGATCTTGGAGTCTTGGTAGACAGCCAACTAAATATGAGCCAGCAGTGTGCAGCAGCAGCCAAAAAGGCCAACGCAGTCCTGAGCTGCATAAATAGAGGGATACAATCAAGGACCAGAGAGGTACTAGTACCACTCTATAAAGCCTTGGTCAGACCACACCTAGAGTACTGCATCCAGTTTTGGTCACCACACTACAAAAAAGACATTGAAACCCTAGAGAAAGTGCAGAAGAGAGCAACCAGGATGATAAAGGGTCTGGAAAATAAAACATACAAAGAGCGGTTACAGGAACTGAGCTTGGCCAGTCTGGCGAAGAGAAGGACCAGGGGTGACATGATAGCAGTTTTCCAATACTTGAGAGGATGCCACAGAGAGGAGGGGAGCAGGCTGTTCTCTATGGCACCAGAAAGACAAACAAGGAATAATGGATGGAAGCTGACCAAGGAGAGATTCAACCTGGAAGTGAGGAGAAACTTTCTGATGGTGAGAGCGATCAACCAGTGGAACAGCTTGCCAGCGGAGGTTGTGAGAGCCCCAACACTTGCGACCTTCAAGAGGAGACTGGACTGCCATCTGTCTCAAATGGTGTAGGAACTCCTGCTTGAGCAGGGGGTTGGACTAGATGACCTACAAGGTCCCTTCCAACTCTAATAATAAATCTAATCTAATTAAACATGTTTACATAGCTACCCAACTCACACATAGGTGACTTGAGGTGACTTACAAAATTTAAAAAAAATCTTATCAAATAATAAATCCCAATTAAAAAACCCCACCCCATCTCTGTTTTGTTTTTTAGAGTATTTTTGGCTGAACAATTTGAGTTCCTCCAGTCCCATCTTGATGCTGTAATGCCTCCAGCCAAGAAGCCTTTTCTTCAACAGTTCTACTCACAGGTCAGGATTCTGAATGCATTTTATTTTATTTTATTTTATTAATTTTGAGTGTTATTTATTTGTTTTGTAAAGAAGCACCTTTAAATGCCTAACAATAATTAGTGCCATTTACTTAATGCATTCTAGTTCTTAATGTAATTACTGCAAATAGAATTTGAAAAAAACTTTGTGTTTCAGACAGTTTCAACAGCCAGTGAATTACGTAAACCTATATACTGGATTGTAGCTGCTAAAGCAATTGATTATGAACAGATGTTACTTCAGATGGCAAATATGAAGTGGGATGTGAAAGAAATCATGTCACAACACAATATTTATGTCGATTCACTCTTAAAGGTAAGTATATTTTTAATTGCTTCACACTTAAATGTTCCTAACTAAGAGGTAAATTATTAATATAAAAGCTTTGTTCCATGTTGAAAGCAATACATTCTTCCTTCAGTAATTTGATTCCTTCAGTTTGCTTCATTTTTGTCTATCCATGTTTAAATAATACGGCAGCATATGGAAAGATTCTCACCTATGTTCAGTCTGAATCTTAGCAGAGGTATTGTAATATTCTTTTAATTAGAACTACCAAGATGTGGTCCCACATAATAGTATAGAGAAAAAAACATACCATACCACTTATAATTTAATCAGTGCTGAGAAGATCAGATCCATTTACTACTGATGTCAATAGCAATACCACTTAGACATACATACTGCTTCACAGTGCTTTACAGTCCTCTCTAAGCGGTTTACAGAGTCAGCATATTGCCCGCAACAATCTGGGTCCTCATTTTACCTGCCTTGAAAGGATGGAAGGCTAAGTCTAACCTTGAACTGGTGAGAATTGAAACTGCAGGCAGCCGGCACTCAGCAGAAGTAGCCTGCAGTACTGCATTCTAACTACTGCACCATCACAGTAGTCTACTGCAATTTCCTTTTTGTCTGTCCATTTCAGCGTGGGTTTCTCTGAGTCTGCTAAAGAATTATTTGCACGCTTACTTAAAAGTCCTAATACTTTAAGAGTGAAATCATGAGCATATATATTCTGCAGTAAGGCTCAGTGATTTAGATTACTGAAAAATAAATATGCATAATTCTGTAGTGTTTCTGTATCTTTCTGTTTGTATTGCTTGGCTAAAAGGCATGGATTTTGATTTGCCAAATAATAAGTGAAGTCTTATCTTTCTGTCTGCCACATGTTCCTCCATTCATAATTTATAGTACCAAATAAGCTTTTATTCCTGGTGAATGTTTCCCATTTTAATGGTTAAGGAATATCCTTTGCTGTTGTTTGCATGAATGTTCTGAGCATTTCATACTAGAGTGGAGAATGCTGTGTGCATTCAACTCACTTCTGTATTCAGCTGGAGCTTTGAAGGAAAGTTGCAGCTACCTTAACATGAATATAAGTACAGTTTTCTACATAACCTGGGACATGAATAAAGGAGGATTCCAGGATATGTATTTGTATGACTCACAGGTTTAGCTGCCTTTTAAATCTTTCAGTTGAAAGATTGGAGAGAATAGAAAAGAAGGCTGTATGCATGTCTTGTTTTCCATCATGTTTGAAGTCTTCTATACACTTAGACAAATCCTTGAGGAGGATCGCACACCAAGCTAAAATAATAATAATAAAACCACTAGGTGAGAGTAGCCACAATATTACTTGGATTCCTATTATAACCACATGGCATACAAACCATCTAAAGCCCTTCAAATCATCATAAGTAAACCAAAAGACCCAGAGGGGAAAAACAGGAAGCATCTAACAACATACAGTGTAAATTCGTAATAGCCACTATGTAGGGCCAACAGACAGAATGCTAGCAGAGCATATCCATTAATATCAACTAGCAGAAGACTTGATGAAAACTCCTTAATTTTACAACATATGAACAGACTCAACCATAGTTTCAGCTGGGAAATTGTGAGCATCTTAGATCAAGTCAAGTCCAGTCCAAAACCACTAGAATATTCCTGGAAACCTGGCACTCTTGACAAATTGGCCATCAACAGGGACATAGACATAAATAACATCTATGTACCATTCAAGAGACAATCAAAAGATCCAGAAAAGAAACAAAAACACCCGAAATAGCTCCTCATCATCAATCAACATTCAGATGAGCAGAGATTAACACCAAGATTAACATAAAGCCAATAATCAAGAAACAAAGATACGTCAGTCAAGGAACTGACAAACAATAAACAACAACTCTATCAAGGAATCACCAAGACCACTCCCATCAACACTGACAGGGCAAACCATTAGAATATAAAATGAGAACAAACCCATTCCCTACTAGCACTGATGATGTTACCTAGTTTGGTAATGAAACATCTGCATGAAAACAACCAAATGAAGAGTTCACCAAGGATCCCACAATTCCACACTGAACTACAAATATTCTATTCTATTGGATTCCTATTTATAATATAAAAATAGTTAGCAAATATAAATGCACATTTTGTAAAAAATTAATATGGAATAGTAGCCTTTTTGTGATCAGATTGGATTTTACTCTATTGGTCTCTTCAAAGCCATTCGATCCTGGCATTTTCAGGATCTGCCATATGATAATCAAGACCTTCTCTAATGGGCTTGGATGTTCTAGCTATTTTTCAGGCTGCAATTGTTTTGTTATTATTCATATTTTAATACTGTATCTTCAGCAAGAAACTTTGAGCCTTGTTGGATTACGCACCTATACATTGTAGTAAACAAATAGGTAAACTATGAGTAATTCTATGTCAGTAGAATGTGTATTTAATATCTTGGATGCAGTTGGTGCAGCCTCATTAGTCATAATCAATTTCATCAGTTATATGACCAGAATGTTTCCATGCATAGATAATCATCAGTTAATACATTATAAAACAGGTTTTCTTCATGATCCTTACTAACCTTCTTATCCAGAAACAGATTCATTCAATGAGAACTGAGATACACAAACAGATGATAAGAGTCAGCCTTTTCAAACTTAGTTTTGAGATGTGTTGTAACTTCAACTCTTGAGTCTAAAATATGGCTGTCAGGAATACAGGAAATTTTAGTTCTTACAAATAAAAAGAGGAGCCAGTTGGGAAAAGCTGCTCTAGAATGCCCATCAACTGTCTGACAGTTTGTGTAATTTTTATTTGTATGTTTGCTTGTTTTCTGCTTAGGTATATATTTATTGGCATTTACTGTATATTTCACCATCTTTTAATAAATTTATACATTATATAAATTTTATGTAATTTAGGAATTTGAACAGTTTAACAAGAGGATGAATGAAGTGTCAAAGAGAGTTCGTATTCCATTGCCAGTTTCAAATATTCTTTGGGAACACTGCATACGGTTAGCCAACAGAACAATTGTAGAAGGGTAAGTGCTATTTGGATAGTCTTTTTGAAATGAATATTAAACTCACGGTTGGACTCATAAACTTTTTTATTCATATAATGCATTCCTCCCCCAAGTCCTATCTCTCTTTCTCTTTTAGTCCATAACCCCCAGCTAGCTAATGTTGCCCACTCTTGATCAAAAATTTAGTCCATAGCCCCCAGCTAGCTAATGTTGCCCACTCTTGATCAAGACTACTTAATTAGTAGTCTTGAGATAAGTAATCTTAGAATTTTGTTCTTTTTATAATTATAATATACTTGCAAACTGACTGTCATATGTCTTTGTTCTGTCCCCAGTTACGAACGTATCAGAAAGGCCAAAAATGAGTATCAGAACTGGTTGAACAAACTTAGTTTAATTAATGAACCACTGCTAATAACTGGCTTAGCAGTGGCAAACACACAAATCAAAAGAAGCAGTCCTTGCTTGCATCAGTCAGCTGCTAATTCGGCTTCATTAGCAGCTGGCGTAAGTTCAGTCAGTCTTAGCTCAAAACAAAGGCAATTAGTTCTGGGTATCTCACGTAATGTCTGAAGGCTTGGCCAAATGCCCAGGATTTGTTCTTGATAAGATATCCAATGGAGGGAAAACAGGACTTTACTATACAAGGCACGACAGAGATCCAAGTCTGAACTATTGTTTCCTGCAGCTTTCCAGCTGCCTCTCCTGTTCTTAAATAGACTAGAGGAGTGGCCAATTAGCCCCCAGTGGACCTCCTCCGGAGTAAACCTTCCTGCCTCTTGGCAGCCCTGCGTGCTCTTGCATTCAGGAAAGGAGTAGCCCCTCCTTTCTCATCACTGCCAAGAGGTGCTGGAGGTTCCAAAGGCCCTGGCTGCACAGGCTGCTGGCGGGCCACAACAGTCTTATGTGAAGTTAAATTGCTGAATTCAGCTGAGCATATAACTTGGATATATGTGTAAGGATTTTATTTATTAGTGAATAACACTTCTATTCAAAAAAGACCAGCTGCTGCTGCAACACCTTGGAGTAATTCTTGGAATATATTTTAGAATGTGTGTTGATTAAAACGTTTAAATGCATTCCAAAATCATTTCCTTGCATATATGTTCAGAAGCAATAGCTTCTATTCTAATGTGATTCCGAGTAAAGTAGTCCTTGATTTACCATTGTAATTGAGCCTGGAAATATGGTCATAAGTCATGGTGCTTGTTAAGGGGATCACCGTGTGACCATTCCTAATTATACAACCTTGTTTGCCGTAGTTGTTAAACAGACATGGCAATCGTTAAAGTACCCATTTTCCCCAATGGGTACTTTTTTGCTGGAAATCAGAAGTAAACCCTGGAAATAGGGGGAAATGCCAAAAATTTTGTCATGTGCAAATGGTCATAAATTCAAGTCAGTTGCTTTAAGTTTCAAAATGGGTCATAAGTAGCTCTGGGGAGGTCTGTTATAACTTCAAACAGTTGCTAAACACTGGCCATTAAATGAGAACTATCTGTAGTAACCTTGAGTTCCTGGATAACCTTTTGCTATTTCCCCTTGTAATTCAACCACAATCTTCAGAAAATTAAAGCAGCGAACCAGACTTCTTATCTCTTGCTTACTTACTTATCTAGTTATGCCAACGTCAAGAAGTGTAGCAATGAAGGTCGTGCTCTGATGCAATTGGATTTTCAACAGTTTTTAATGAAGCTGGAGAAACTCACAGATATTAGGCCTATTCCAGACAAGGAATTTGTGGAGACCTATATTAAAGCTTATTATTTGACTGAAAATGACATGGAACGTTGGATCAAGGAACACAGAGTAAGAACCAATTTTTAGGTTTTCTCGGATTGGATCTGTTGGGAGGGAAGTTTACAGTAGAACCTCTGGTCATGACCATAATTCGTTCCATAACTTTGGTCGCGAACCGATTTGGTCATGACCTGAATCTAATTTTGGAAATTTGGTGCTTTAAAAAAAATGGCGCGGAAGGGAAAATTGGCTGCAAAAAAAAAGTTTATGAATTTTTTGGCCAGAACCCAATTTGGTCGTTGTCAGAAAAGTTCGTGATGTATATTACTGTATTTTTTGGAGTATAAGACGCACTTCCCCCCCCCTTAAAGAGGCTGAAAATTTGGGTAAGTCTTATACTCCGAATGTAGTTTTTTCGAAGCTTTTTTTTCCAGCCCTAACAAGGTGCTAACGATCTTTCCGGCTCTTCCCGGCTTGCAAGCTTATTTTCCCGGCTTACAGGCTCCCTCCGAAAAAAGGTTTTTTCAGCCCTAATGAGGTGCTAACGATCTTCCCAGCTTGCAGGATTTTTTCCAGCCCTAAGTCTTTGCAGGCTTGTTTTCATTTCTACTCCCTCCGAAGAAGATTTTTTTCAGCCCTAACCAGGGGATAAAATAATGTGCTGAAGCTGAGGACGCTAGCCTTAGGTACATTTCCCCCCTATTTTCCTCCCCCCAAAAGTAAGGTGTGTCTTATACTCCGGTGCGTCTTATACTCCGAAAAATACAGTAATATGCTGGTGAGTCCAAATAATTGGACTCTTTGCTAATATTTAAATATGAAAGAGAATCTCATGACTGTTCATTTTATTTTGTTAACTAAAACAAACCTACTCTGCACTGATGTGGTGCATCCATTGCCTGTTTGGCAGCCTTTTCAATTTGGTTTTCTGTGTTGAATTTAGTGGACATGAAGGTGAGTTCTAGAGCTGCTAAATTATGCCTAAAGAGAAACATAGAAAACTGATTGCAGAAAAAAGACCAAGCGGTCCATCAAGTCTGCCTTTGGAATTTTTTTTCTTATGTAATTTTCTTATTTTATTTTATTTTTTAATTTTTGTCGGTTGATGGGATTACTTTACCCCAAGCATGTTTAAACTCAGTTACTGAGGATTGACCCACTACCTCTGCTGGGAATTGGTTCCATGGTTCCACTACTCTTTCTGAGAAGCAGATACTTTCTAACATTACTTTTGAACTTCCCTTCTGTCAGTTTAAGATTATGTCCCCTTGTTCTTGATTTTTGCTTAATACTGAAAATACTGCCTTCTAGAACCTTATTCACATTCTTATATTTAAAGCTTTCAGTCATGTCCCCTGTTTCCCTTATGTCTTCCAAGCTGTACATATTCAGTTCTTCAACGTTTCCTGATAGGTTTTGTCCCCTTCCCACTTTGCACCATTTTTGTCTCAGTGTTATCAATATTTTTTAAGTGAAGTCTCCAGAATTGGACACAATATTACAAATGGGATCTAACTAAAGCCCTACATAGCAGGATTAGGACCTCCCTTTTTCCTGTTGGTGATCTCTCTAGTGATGCATCGCAGAATTTTGTTTGCCTTCACAGCTGCCTGGCCACAATCATTGTATAGTCATCTGCTAGCAACACACACACCAAAACCCTTTTCTTCTGTTGTTCTGTTTAACGTGGTACCCTTAATACTGTACCTTGCCAGAGAATTATTTTTCTCCAAGTGCATGAACTTACATTTAGAAACATTAATATGCAGTCTCCACATTTTGGTAGGTGATCAATAGAATATTAACAACAACAACAAAAAAACAAACAAACAGGAAGAGAAAAAGTAGCTCCAGTACAAAGATACATCAGGATGAACAATAATAACAAGAAATACAATGTTTTCCTACCTGGTAATGTGCTAAAACTGGAGCACTACTACTGTCAGTTCACGAAAGTTTCTAAGTGATTAGATGATGCAACTAGGACATTCTAGAAACTGCTGTCAGTTCACAAAAGTTTCTGGGCGATTAGATGATGCAACTAGGACATTCTAGAAACAAAATACATTCTTTGAGCTAGAAATGTATTCAGCTTTTCTCATTTAGCAAGACATCCAAAGGAAACTTTGTGCAAACACATCAATTAATATCTAAACAAAAATAATAGGCTTTTAACTTTGGCAGTTAAAAAAAACAAAAAAAACACTTTGGGTAATAAAGCCATTAAAACCTTTAGAAGCTTTGGTTTTTTCCCCCTGCGTGTCATCCACAAATCTTTCAGCCTGCTTCCAAACAAGTAATCAATACCAGAACTTGAATAGTTCTATAAAATATGGTTCTTCCTTTTCGTTTGTTCTTTTTGGCTAATTTTGACATAGTTGAATTTGTAAACAATAAAGTTAAAGTCTTATCTGCTTTTATCAGCAGAGTTGCAGCTGCTTATGTTTGCAGTAGAGCAGACCTAAGTGGTAATTCTAGATTGCTTTCAGTCTAGCTAGACATTTACTTTTCTTGGGGATAAGTAGATGAACTGCTTTCCTTTGCTGTTTTACTTCAAAAATTCTGATTCAAATAATCAATCAAATGCTCTGGCAATATTTAAGTGGCAAGACTGTGTTCTTTAAATAAGTAGTTGTTTTCCTGTCACATCTTTAAGGCTTATAGGATTGAAATAATTCATTGCATGCATCATAGTCTATTTCTTTCTATCAGATTTAGCATTGATAATTTGTTATCTAGTCCCTTTGGCAGAACTAAATTGTAAATGTGAACAGATTTCTTGAAACTTTGTTTTTATAGTATCTCTGAGTCTTAAGCCAATCTGACATGTTTTCCCTGAGGAGTGGAAAATAAATTTTAAGTGCCACTATTCATAGAATTTCATGCTGTTCAACATTTCACTAAAAAATTCTAACCAGCTCCTATTAAACTGCTACCCTTGTACTGGTATTTTCTTCAGACGTTTGTACCATAAACAATACCCACCTCAGTCCCTGTTCAGTATTTTTTCCAAAATGGCAGTTCGGGGTGAAAAATATACTTTTTTGCTATAACAATTTTTCCCCCTGAATACTTATATTCTGTTTGCTGGAAACTAAACTGTGATTTGTTTCCTTTGTATAGGAATATTCCACCAAGCAACTGACCAATTTGGTGAATGTTTGTCTGGGATCTCACATCAACAAAAAGGCTAAGCAGAAACTACTAGCAGCTATTGATGACTTAGATAGGCCTAAAAGATAATTTAAAAGACTATTCAGTCTCGTGATTTCTTTTTTTGGGGGGGGGGGGGCTGTGTTATTATTTGACCATGTGAAAAGTGAAGAAATAGCTCATGGAACTACAGATGAAGTTTGGCTAAATGGAGAAAGTGGGCATCCTTTTCTGACTGGCTCCAAAGACATTTGAAATCAGTGTGTGATCTTCTCAATCCAATATCCCCACTGCCACTTTGGCAGTGTGCTTTCTTTCATGATGAGTTAAATTTGTGTTTGTATGTGTGGGTTTGTGCATGTTTGTGTATGCATATATTTACACACACACTAACGTAAAATCAGAAGAAGAAAATAATAAGAAAGCTAAAATAATATATTTCATTGGTGGTTTTTTTTGTTGGGGTTCTGAGGTTTTGGAGGTGTTTGGGGATTATTATTATTATTATTTTGTCTTTTTTGCCGAAGGGTTCCTAGGTAGTTCTCTCTTCTATGCTGAGAAAATAGTATGAGTGAAAATAAAAAGGAATATATTGTATCAAGATTATGAATCGTGCATGTCCTTTAAAAGTGTGCAATGCTTAATTCTATTTGTTTTTTTTAACATACCTTTAAATGTAAATTCATTTCAGAATGAATCCTATCTTGTCAAAGGAATTGACTAGGAATTGTGGCAAAATAATAAACACTGAATGCTAGGAAATTGTATTTTGGAATCTGTTCTTGGCAACTTATGCAATAGATCTGCCCCCGTGGCATTCTGTTATAAGTGGGCTACATGAGATGAAAAGGATTAAGAGCAATTGACCAATGGTGGGTTTCACTTACCTTTGCTACTGGTTCAGGAATGGGAGCGCGCATGTGCGCAGTATGTCTGTGATGACGTCTGGGTGGATGGGCGGAGCCTCCCACCACTGCTGCTACTGGTTTGCCTGAACCGGACTGAACCAGTAGAAACGCATCACTGCAGTTGATTCAATTTAATCACCAATTGTATTCACAAAATACCTCTGCAGCAAAATTTTGTCTGGATTGTCGCTAAGTCTTCATTTTAAAGGTAACAAAGGTAATTAATTTAATGCCTCCTTAGTCCCTCTTCTGAAACTATTTCAGCTTAACAATTAGTAAAAGGGCCAGAATTAAAATAGGATAATGCTCCTGAAAAATTTAATGATTGTGTGATGAAGAATTATCTCCTGAACATCACTTGTTTGCATGCTCTTAAAGATTAAGGACTTTCGTCCTGTTTTCCATATAGCTTTTCTAACCTACAACTTAACTATAATCCTTATAACCACTATTGTTACTATTTGTTTACTTTGTGGAATGTGAGAAATTATTTCAGTGACAATAGCTTCTGCTAAGAGTGCTTATATATTTGGCTTTATTGCTAGTTGTGTTTGAAATAAATAAATCACTAATCTATTGGATGGGGTGCCTGTGTTGCCCTGAAGTCAGTGGGGGTTGAAGAGAAGTGTGCAGTAGTTCCCAAGGCTCTCCCAGTACTTTTATGCCACTCCCTCTTGGTAAATTGTTAGGTGTACAATGACTAGACTACAAAAATCCAATGATCATTTCTTGGAATCTGAATTTTAGTTTTCTGTAACTTTTTGCTGCCATCTAATAGTTTTCCAGATGTTTTTGGTCCATATATGGTATACCTAAGGTATAACAAGGGATCATAAATTATGCTCCTATGACTTGGATGAGGTAATTAAGTCCAGTACGTAACCGGATTTATTTTGGTTTAAATCTAACCTTTTAATGAATGACTAGATCAATGAACTATTTTGAAATATTTGTAGCATAGAATCTAGTTATATGAGGGACTGCTTCTCTTCTGTTACATAATATATACAAAGCAGCAGCTGATTTATGCAAAAATCCTATTTCTTAGGATTTTAATTGGGTACACAACAACAGTGGCTGCCGAGTTCAAAATCTGTAATATGGCAGGTGTGGGAATAAAATTGAAACTGCTTGAAGCTTTTTTTTGTAAGCCATAGTTGCACTCACAAAGGTTGACCGTGATGCTATGTCTGCCCTCTTGTGTTTCAGGGATACTGCTGGTTCATATATTATAGTAGAGCATAATATGTCTAATTTTAGCTTCGCAAAACGTGTTCACCAGCCACTGCATCTATTTATAAGTGAGATAGCTAACTTATGAATTCTGGAACACAGCTCCTAGCATCCCTTACCACTGGCTGTGCTGGTTGAGATTGCTGCAAATTATATTTTCCCAGCCTTGGCCTATATAAAATGGATTAGCATTGTATTGAAGGCTATATTAGGATAGTAACACAGACCACAATTGGTCAGGGTAAAAATGAGAACATTTTTGGGGGTCACTTGCTGGGCAGAAAATTTATATCTGTTAAATCAGCCACAAACCATAGTCTACAGAATTCTGGGAGATGAATCCTCACATTTGAGACAGGGTTGCATTCAGATCAGGGTAGATTATGACAGCTTTCTATTTTAGGATATGTTTTTGTTTTGATCTGTTTCTCTTTCTGTTTTTATTTTTTTTCTTTTACAAAATTCTTTTTAATTATAGTAAACTTCTTGGACAATGGAAATACATCAGAAAGGCTGGATACAAGATTAGATAGATTAGTAGTTCAACGCATGAGTAATTCACTGGGAAGGCTTCCCCATCCTTTTTTCTTCAATTGTTGCTAAGCCACAAACTGACTCACTTTATCAAATCTCTTTAATATGGCATCTGTGAACACATAATGATGATATGTGGGAATAACCTTGGGAGGAGACAGGAGGAAAAGCCACAGATTATTCCACGGTCAAATAAGGGGCAGCTTAGCTTTCAGAAAGAATGGGATGTGTGGCAAATGTGATAGTGATCATTTATCTTTAGGGCTATATCTGTTTCTTGGTTGTTGTTTTTTAAAAAAAGGTTTGTACAAAATTTCTATACAAAACTGGCAGAGATAAACCAGTTTTGTAAAGTGAGCCTACCTCTGGCCACTCATCAACTGATTCGCGGTCACTCAAAAGTTGTTAAGAATACTGAGAAAACTATTCAGTCACTATCAAAACATAATTCTTACTTGTGGACAAGCAGTCCTCATGCATACAATGACAATGTCCTACAAACTACATCAAAATAAAAGTTACATTGAGACTCCATAAGGCTCAGGAGGAAAAGACTAGCCAACTGGGAACTCTAAAGACAAGACTCAACTCTCATCCTTCATTCAGAGAGTACTTCAAAGAAAAAATATATAAATCTTGGTGGGGGGGATCTGAAGAGAGAATTTATTTATTAACCCGGCAATAGTTATTTGCAGCAGTCAGACAGAAAAAATCATCCAAATTCTGAAGTTCAGTCACTCCAAGATTAACAGCCTTCTTGTAGCTACCACATTCCAGTAACAATATGCTACAATATACTTCCATATTGTATACTATAATATGCTGCCCCTTTCCAGTAACAGTTTAAGAATTCACTTCCATCATTTTTATGTGACACAATTCCTGTTTTTTCAACTGAGATTCTAGAAAGGCCCCACTTCCTGAATAGCTTTCAATCAGTTTTAGAAAGTCATAAAGCCCGGAACAGCCTCAAATGGGAGATTCATTTCCCCCTGAACATATAATATATAGCATGTATAGTGATCCCCATCCTTTTCGGCTTTGCGAACTGGTGGTAGGGGGAGAGGGAGAGGAAATGGTTATGTGTGAGTGGCAGACAAGTGCGCACAGCTCTATTTGCATGAGCGGCGGGTACACATGCCTGCCACTCGCACAAATGGAGCTGCGCGCATGCACTCATCCACTGCTTACACAAGTAGAGCTGCACAGGTGCAATGCTCGACCGCCACTTTCTCAGCCCAGTTCTTTACAGTCAAGGCCCAGTAGTGGGCCACAGCCTGGTGGTTGGGGACCCCTGAACTAGAGGATGGAGGCGCCCCTGACATAAGTGACATAAAGCTGGCCTTGGCCACACCCACCCCATCCCCCCGAGCTCAAACACAACCCTGATGCGGCCCTCAATGAAATTGAATTTGACACTCCTGGATTAGTAAATACCAATTTTAGCCTTTCCTTTTACATATATTGATAAAACTTCATTATTTCCATAAAATGGTGCTGCAGGCTATTTCTCTTGTCCCCCTTCATTGTTTTTTCTTGCCTGGAGAAATAGATCTTCTCTGTATAAAACAGAACCCTGATCTGCTTTATGATCTCAAGCTCTCAGTGTCCCAATAAGCCAGAAATTCCAGTTGCTGCCAGATCTTGGGGTTCTTTCTTCAACTTGGAAATTAACTGTCAGCAGAAAGCTCTTCATTTGAATTGTAGGCCTCATTTGGATGTAGACACTCATGGTTTATATTCCTTTTAGAACCCAAACAATTATTAATGATACAGCAACCCAGGGTATTTTGCAATAAATATGTCAAAAGATACTATCTTTGTTTTCTAGCACACACAAAAATAACACATTTATCAGAGTTGCCACTAATGATGATTTGGGCATTGAGCTAGGCAGGCTTAGAGGAGATAATGAGGCTATAATTCCATTTTACTCCCAATAATCAGTGTGTAGTTAGCCAATTTTCCCAACACCTGGAGACAGTATGTCTCTGAGAATTCTAAAAGCTTGCCCTAAAAACAGTTCATCAGAATCTATAGTATAGGTAGGTTATCCTCTGACCCAGTAGGTAAGTACTTTTGGGCTATAATTACATCATCTCCCAGTAAAAAGGAGAAAGTGGGATAAGAAAGGAAAATAGAATTACTTTTTTTTATAAAAGAGTGGAATAGCTAGATATTTCAGAGTACGGCTTTCATCAACCCTGTTGAAGATGAGTATATCTTAAATTAATTTTTAATCTATTCCAAATGAGTTCTTTTATGAGTCTCCCTCCAAGCTTTCATATGAGATTCCAGTCTTGCTGTTTTGTGCAGCTGCAGGAAAGTACCCCTGCTGTCCTATTCCACCTTCCAGTGGAGCTAACCATCACTTCTTCCAGCTGGCAGACAGAAAAAGCACAAAGAAGGGCAGTTAGTCAGCCATCCAGCCAATTCCCAGCTTTGCTTTCCTTTTTTTTTCTTTTTGCTGAGTTTGCTTTTTCTACAGAGGAAAGAAAAGTGAAATATAAAGGAAGGAAAAGTTCATTCGTGCATCTTGTGGAAAAATGCACAGCTGTCCTGTAGAACATTTGGGATGGCAACAGAGTATAGAGGGGGAAAGCCAACATTCTACTTCTGAGCAACTTTCTATTTTTTCCTCGTCCCTTAATAGAACATAGAATATAAAATAATAGGATTGGAAGGGTCTTCTAGTTCAACCCACTGCTCAAGCAGGAGACCATATATTATTCCAGACAAATGGTTGTCCAGTATCTTCTTGAAGACCTCCAGCGATGGAACATCCACAAACTTCTGAAGGCAAGCCATTCCACGGATTAATTGTTCTCATTGTTAGAAAATTTCTCCTTAGTTCCAGCTTGAATCCCAATTTAATGATCCCAATAAAGGAGAATATTTGTAGCTCAGGGTTGAAATGAGGGATCCTAGAGATTCGTGAGGACCCTGTTTAATCCTTCACTTGCTGCAGAGTTTGTCTTCCAGTTAATGTCAGGTGATTAAAATTCCCTGTTACTACTTGGTGTGTTTCTTGCACCCTTAGCTAACCAATTAGCAAAAAGTTTTTTTTTATTTCCCCTGCCTGATTGGATAGCCTGTAGTATACACCTATGAAAATGTCATTCATTTTCCTTTTATATTAACTCAGCTGCATTCATGAAGATTTTCATCCTTGGTTTTATACATTTCTGTAGAGATGTAGTGATTTCTTATATATAATGCACCTCCACCTCTTGTATAAGGTCTGTTTCTTTTGAACAATTTATATCCTTTAAAAGGAGAATGTTTGTAGCTCAGGGTTGAAATGAGGGATCCTTGGTTTTATAATTTATATCCTTCCAGCAATACATTCCAGTCATGAATTTCATCCCACCAAGTTTCGGTAATAACCTGTCTACTAGGTACTAGGACTTCAAGTTCATCCTGCTTGTTCCTTATATTTTGAGCACAAGTTTATAGGCATCTGAATGTATATGGCCAACCCTGTGTTTGCTTCTAAATCTACTGTTTTATATATGAATTCCCCCTCCTTCTCACTATTCTCTATCTGGTTGGTTGTTTTGGGGTTTATATGTGGGATTATGTTCTAAAGGTTCATCCACCCCTTCCAACTTTAGTTTAATGCCCAGTTTTGTAACTGAGTATACTTTTACACCTCTTCTAATAGGAATATATCATAGGCCACTTTAGAGTAGCATGTTTGCATTTGCTTTTGCCATTTTTAGAATGGTTACTTCTTTGTTGTTATATTTTACTTTAATGTCATGAACATTCATCTTTTCTTAAATAAACTCATTGCATGTTTTAATTGTCTCTTTGCTTTCAAAGCTTTCTAAGGACAATTATTTATTTATTTATTTATTTATTAAAATTTCTATGCCATGACAAGACATGTTTCCAATTAAGGTTTACTTTCCTGACCAGATTTGTGTTGCAATGTCTGATTTAAGCTACCAGAATTATGACTTACTTCCAAACTTTGGAAGTTTGGGAACAATAATACTTGGCATTGGAAATATTTCTGTCCATATTTGTTCATTGTTTGTTGCAGTTTGGGATTAAAAGGGATCCATAGCATATCTTTGTCTACTTACGTATCAGGGGAAAGTTCCTATCCCTTAGATACATCATTTTAGATAGCAAATGGTGGGTTACTTTACATAATTCTAGGGACTCTCCACCCAAGTTTGGCTTACAAATAAGAGTATCCGTAAAAGCAGGAGGCTTGAAGTTATCCATCACCATGTCACACTGAAAAGTACACTGAATAGGGTCACAATTTCCATTACTACCACAATAGTGAGGTATATTACAAATGACTGTTTTGTGACTGCTTCATTTATAGGCCATTCTTATCAGTGATGAAAACTTTATGACTAGTTCTTGCATTTACAATCTTTGCGAATCTATAAAGCAAAGATAAGCTGAAATAAAATCATAAGCCCAATCACAATTTCATTCAATGACCATTTTGCCTAATGACCAAGTTGCCACTCCCAAATGTGGTCACTGTACTTTTTAAAATATAACTTTTGTTTGTCAATTATACATATACTTGAATACGTACCAACGTTCTATTGCTTTACTTGCTCGATGATACATTTTCTCTTTTTTGGCACTGCAAAAGTGTCAAAAGCTTCCTGACATATATGAGCAGAGTTGTGCACAGATCATAATCTTGGGTGAACAGTAGCAGTGGGGTTAATCCCTACTGCCAACCTACATTTAGAGTAATTGTCCCAAGGTAGCATAGTTTAAAGTTAAAATTCCTCCCAATCCTGGCATTCTGACTTTTGAATTTTGCTTAGTTAATGAACCACTCTAATTCAATGAGTTGCACTGTTACTTAGATTTAAGTAGATGGCTCCAATTTTTTTTAAATCAAATGTCTGATTTGCATGTCCTCTTTTCATTGGGACTAATTTTTATATTAGCTGAATCTTAAAAGAAGCAAATTATATGCATTATTAGAATCTTCTTCCTGAGTCCTAATGAATCACTGTCATGATTTGAATTGACATTTTAATAACAGGATGCTGTGCCAGCATGAACTTAATTGAATTTGCCTGAAGTTTTCAAGGAGAGGGAACTGAGAATTTTTGACAACAGTGTCCAATCCACCACCCAACTCTTGTTTCTTGCTTGTGACCTATTGATATGTTTTCAAATATGAAAGCTACTATGGAGGTATAGGCCTCAGACTTTAACTTGATAATGGTGAAGCAAAACATGTAAATATTTCTGTCCCATAGATTATATGTGGGTGAAAAATTGAAAATACTGACCCCCCAATAGGCTTGAATTGATAGAAGACAAATAATAAAAAATAGATTAAGCTTTTCTAGAGGAAAATAGATATAGCAATAGCACTTAGACTTATATATAAGTGGTTTACAGAGTCAGCATATTGTCCCTAACAATCTGGGTCCTTATTTTACCGACCTTGGAAGAATGGAAGACTGAGTCAACTTTGAGCTGGTGAGAATCGAACTGCTGAACTGCTAGCAGCAATCAGTCAGCAGAAGTAGCTGCAGTACTGCATTCTAACCACTGTGCCACCACGGCTGTTAATCATCATCTGATGAGCATAAAATTACCATCTTATCAAAGAAGTTGATGAAAAGGAGATCAATGAAACACAGAAATCACTGAGGCATCAGGATGACCTAGATGAATAAAACAATCACTTATTTTTTATCTGTTATGTTATGCATAGTTTGGAGTTATATTTTAGTACAGCAGGTTTTGAAATATTTTCTTATATCCTCATCTTTTGGATAATAAAAACCATCAGTTTTTGAAGACCTGTGTTAACCAAGGACAAACAAACAAACCAAGGACAAGCTTGAAGTTGATGTCTCGCTGGCTGCCTATCTGGATGTCCTATGCTACGTTCCAAAACACAAACATGCCCAATATATTCTGTGGGAATATTAAGTGATCATCCAGCACTCACCATAATCCATCCTGATCTTTTTGACAACTCTTCTAAATCCATAGTTCTCTTTTTTCTATGGTAGATTCAGTTTGTAAGTCCTGCACTTCATCCATTTATTTATTTAGTGTATGGCAATTTCATCCATGCTTGGTGTGGACAAAGATAAAACATTTGTAAGCCCTCCATTCAAATCAGTGCTATCTGTTTTGCTACTGGTTCCACTATCTCCTTTCCCACCTAGTCAGGTTAGGGCCATAGCTCAGTGGCATAGCATCTGCTTTACATGGTGAAAGTCCATGACTCCACCACCTAAAATTAGGAAACCACCTAGACCCGTGATGGCGAACCTATGGCATGTGTGCCAGTAGTGGCACGCAGAGCCCTCTCTGTGGGCACACGCACCATCACCCCAGTTCAGCCAGCTGGTCATTGGGTTTCCGAGGCACGCATGCGCACCAGCCAGCTGGTCGTCAGGTTTCTGGCATGCGTGCATGTGCGCCTTCCTGTTTGGGCACTCTGTGCCTAAAAGGTTCGCCATCACTGACCTAGACTAAATACTGTGCTAGAAAGACTATAGCAATAGCAATAGCACTTTTCTTATATACCGCTTCATAGTGCTTTACAGGACTCTCTAAGCGGTTTACAGAGTTCAGCATATTGCCCCCAACAATCTGGGTCCTCATTTTACCGACCTCGGAAGGATGGAAGGCTGAGTCAACCTTGAGCCTAGTGAGATTTGAACAGCTGAACTGTTGAACTGGCAGTCAGCCTGCAATGGCTGCATTTAACCACTGCACCACTTCAGCTCATTAGCTACCTTGATAAAAGTAACCTATTTTATTCCTAAGCATGACTAGAAATAAGAGTGCACACAGAATTAGAATGTTAGGGAGCCATATTAGGGTCAAGGAATTCTAAATTTAAATATTTATTCACAAAGTGATCTGATTCTGGAAACCCTTTTGCCTACCTCACAGTATTATGGTGTTGCAGGAAATGAGTGGACTACTCACACCCCGGGAGTCAAAAGAAGTCTTGTTTTATTTGCGCAAAGGTTCAGAGCAGTATGGCAAAAAGCAAATTCTGAACACCCTCCTCCAGACATGCAAGTTCTTATATACCTTTTACAGAGTTACAGAACAAAGAAGCATAATATGATTGGTTACAAGCATATGTTGCTTACGTTAGAAGCTAGTTAAAATATATGTTTAAAAAAGCTAAGAATATCTTGTTTGCCCCCTTCAGGGTTTTCCCCTTCTGGACAAAGGCTCACAGGTTCCCTTGCAAAACATGTCTAGTTTCCTATAGTTATCCTATTTTTAAGTCCTAAGGTTACGCATGGCCGGAGCGTGAAGTCTGTGGTCGGACATCTGCTGTTTCCTCTTCAAGTCTACAGAGATGCTTTATAATGTCCGAAAGCTAAGAGAAGGGATTCAGCAGAGACCATCCAGCCCATCCTAATTATGGCCAATTGTTTTTACTTAATAACTTGTTTCATTTAATGTCCTGCCTCTTTCCCCCCTTTGTGACTATTTTAATAGGAACAATGGAGTCACACCTTTGAACTGAATTGCAGATTCTTATAACATAAAGCAACATTAATATATTTAGAATAGCAAGCAGATACAGAAAGGCAAAGAATTAAAAAGGGTTATTTTCAAATCTCATCCTTCTCATCAGTTTGCAGATTAGTATAACCACCACTTGGGTTCTCAGGTTGCATCTCAGTATAGTCACTATCTGGCACAACTTGCAGATCAGTATAGGCACCATCTGGGTCTACAGGTTGACCTTGTGGAACTAGGGCCTCTTCATTTTCTAAGAGTCTTTCCATCATTACCAATTCTTTCTCAGCAGTTATTTCTTTTACTGTTTTCATGGCTAGTTGTCTGACCAGGGATATTATACAAGGAATGAAAGCGAGACCTGCTACTCCACATAACAAGTGGAACAATATTTGTTTGACCCAGGCAGCTCCTGGTAGCCATGAAAACCACACATCATTCCCATGTACTCTTTTGTTCTCTGGGACCTTCAGCATCCCCTGGGCCCTCCTTAGGAGTAGGAAGAGTCAAATGGCCATTCCCAGGCTTGTCACTCAGCAGGCCACTGGCAATTAATAACCCAAGCCATAGAAACCCCATATCTGACATATAAAGAAACTTATCCAATTAAAATTTACACAGCCTTATCAAGAGAAGCAGTCAAGATGGGACTAGGTGAGGTTAGGGAAGGGTCAAAGTCAATTTTGGGTGTTCCACAAAACCAAGTCTTATTGGCTAAGTACACCCCCCACAGTCCCAAAATTATTAATACACTATATAAGACCCAACCCCCGAATTCCTCAAGCATCAGTATCCCTGGCAGAGTTACACAGTTTACTGTCACAGTCAATATCTTACTGTTCGGGTTGAGAGTATTTCCAGAAAAATAAGTGATCTACACACCAGATTATAATCAGGACAATCAGATTATTATTATGGCCAAAGCTATTACCCCTATGCCTACATACAACAGAACGACCATTCCTGGAATTAACACACTCTACCCTCAATATGTCAAAAGTTACTTTTCCTTGTCCAGCCGTACGTAGAGGGGTCAGCTTCCGGGAGTGACTCCAGTAAGGCTTCTTCTGCCTCGTATGGTGTCTGCCCATTGCCGGTAGGACAGCTATAAGAGGCGTTTCTTTAAGTGCATCACCAAGGGACGGGCTTCATCTGGCTTTGCTTCCCAACACTCATTAGCTGCTCATTAGCTTTTACTGTAAAGGGGGTAGAACACATGACCACAGTATACAGTCCTTTCAAGTTTTTCCCTTTCCAATGTTTTACCCAAACTTTGTCTCCTACTTGGATATTATGACTAGGGGTAGTCAGAAAAGGTGGGGTTAGGAATACACATTACTGTTGGATGGCTTGAATTTGCTTGTTCAATTCTCCCACCATTTGACTATCTGACCTAAGTCCCCTATAGGATTTTTCAAGTTATTACTAATAACTAGGGTCTCCCAAAACATCATTTCAAAAGGAGATAGCCTAATTAGCACACCTTTTCATTGATCTCCATTGTGTCCCTAAAGATTTAGCCAGTGTCTGAGTTACTTGATGTAAAAATTCTGGACCATTGTCTGATAATATAAATGAGGGTATTCCATATTGGGGAACAAAGTCTTTAAATGAGATTCTAGACACCTCTCGTGCTTGTTTTGTCTTGGTGGGAAAACATTCAGGCCACCCGGTATAGTTGCTCACAAAGACTAGCATTGTTTTATATAGTCCACATTTGGGCATGTCTGTGAAATCAACAACTAATGAATCCATAGGATAATATCCCGTGGGTTGACTTCCTTGCAGGAGAGTAGGTCCCTGTTTTGGATTAACTTGAGCACAAGTGTTACATCTTTCAGTTGCATGTACACATAATGAGTAAAGGCATTAACTTCTTTAATTTCTTTTGACTTCTCCTAGGGCACTCTTGCCCATGTGAGTTGTTGAACGAGCATCTTTTACTACTGGCCAAGCCAGGTTTTCCACAAAAATCCTTTCATCTGGGAGTACATACCATTCTCCCTGTTTATGTCCATTCAAATCTGCAGTTGCTTGTAGTTCCTTAGAGAATATTTGGGATTCTGCAGTTGCTTGTAGTTCCTTGAGAATATCTGGGATTCAATTCTTTTGGCATTTCTAATGCTACACCGGCTGTCATATCAGGATAAATGTCATTATTGCGGGTAGCTGATAATCTTGCTTCTCGATCGGCGGCCCTGTTTCCTCGGGCAACTTCATCCTGGCCCTTCTGATGCATGACAGCTACTCTCTTTGGTCCTTGTACCGCTGCTATGAGTCTTTCAATTAGAAGAGGGTGTTGGATTTCTTTTCCAACTGCTGTTAACAACCCTCTTTCTTTATAAACAGCAGCATGTACATGCAATGTGAGGAATGCATATTTAGAATCAGTCCAAATGTTTATAGTCTCATCTCGTGCTAGTTCTAGGGTGCGTATCAAAGCCCAAAGTTCTGCTGCCTGAGCACTTGTACTTTTTGAGAGCAGCCCACTTTCTATGGCCTTGTCTAGTGAGACTATTGCATAGCCTGCATATCGCTCTCCTGTGCGATGAAACTTGACCCATCGGTAAACCAATTATAGTCTGCTGTTTTCAGTGGCACATCAGTTAAATCAGGTCTACATGAGAATTGGTTTTCTATTACCTGCATACAGTTATGTTCAATCTCAGATAATGCCAATACTTCTTTATAGTTTCTTGGTTCATATCACACATTACACACTTTAACTTTACTAGCAGAATACCTGTCAGGTGGAATCCCTTTGTTCCATTGCTCTGACATGCATGGCATTGACTGCTCCTGTGTGTCAATCCTTTGTTGCTTCATATCTTGTTCAGCTTTTTCAGTTTCTCCTCTCTGAATGCTGATACTGTCACTAAGTGAGTCACTGTCACTAAGTGAATCATTCCCAAAATTTGCATCAATTATGTTCCAATTTTGCTCTGCAAAACTAGCAGACCTGGAAATCACTATTCTTTTGCTCCCATTGCTAAAGTGATGACTTTTTGAACCTGACTCATAGCCCATAAACCTGAGTTTTCCTTCTTCGATCAGGAGGGCAGTGGCTGCCAGGATTTTAAGACAATGTGGCCATTCTTTCGATACTCTGTCCAGTTGTTTGGATAGATGAGTTATGGATTGTTGCCAGCTTCCTTTCTCTTGAGTTAGAACTCCAAGGGCCACATTACTCTTTGAGTCCACATATAAATTGAAAGGTTTCTATAGGTTGGGCAGTCCTATAACAGGAGCTTGTGACAAAATGGATTTCAGGCTTGAGAAAGACTTTTGTTGTTCATGCGTCCAAATAAAGGGTTCTTTTTCTCCCCCCTTTGTAGATTCATAGAGTGGTTTGGCTAACAGGGCAAAGTTTGAAATCCATATTTTGCAATACCCTGCTGCGCCCAAAAACCCTCTTTAATTCTTCTCTATTAGTTGGCTCATCAATTCGGCATATAGCTTCCTTTTTCTTATGTCCTATAGATCTCTTGTTTTGACTTCATGGGGGAGGGTAACTTCTTGAATATGTACTGCCAGGGGCTTGCTTGCTAGAGGCACAATAGCCTTTATTAATTTAATAGATGAAGTAACTGAGCAGTATTGTCCCAAAAAGCCTTTTTGGCTGTCCAGTGATTAACACATTAGTCACATATTGGAGTACCACGTCTCCATTCTCACATGGCTGAAAATCATCTAATTCTGAGGCAAAAGGCATTGCCAAAAAGGGTAGGTGAATTTTGAAATCCTTGAGGAAGCCTTAGTTCAAGCATTTTTCTTTCTTTTCTACACGCATCATCACTTTCCAGCCTGGATCTCCCAGCAAGCGCTGGCTGAGTTTTTAAAGATCCAAATCTCTATCTATCTGTCTTGATCTCCCAGCAAGCGCTGGCTAAGTTTTAAAGATCAAGATTTATAGAGACCTTCATTCACACATCTAAAAGCAAGAGCAAACCCTTGCCTTCGTCCAGTTTCAGTTCCCTATTTCTACTTTGCCATCGCATTTCACAGCAACAGGTCAGCAAAATTACAAATAGTTCTGATGCAGTTTGCAATCGTTCTGTATTCTTCTGAGGCTGAGCATATTGTCTTTTTCATTCAAAGGCAAATAGTGTCAAAAAGGGTAAAGAAGGCATCGTTTGGATTATCTTCTGCCTTTGACAGAGTGAATTTCTTATGGACAACTGACTTGTATGTTTCTTTGCTTAATTAGCATTGCTGAAGGGGGAACGAGCGGAGGCTTGAATTTCAAAAGGACACTTTCCCTCCTTAGGCTGGAGCAGGTAACAGAGCAATTGATCACAGCCAAGCTCAGACATATAGTTATAGCCTTTGCTTCATGGGAGGGGGTGACAGACAGTCCTCCCAAATAGCCACCCTGACACTCAAGCATAAAACGAGTTTGTTTGGCAGCTTGGCAAGCCCCCCAAAAGGCATGGCTAATTGGCCAGTAAGCGAGGCTTCAAGTTTTAGTAGTAGTTCTGATAGTTCATCTTGGTGAAAGGTCTTCAATTTGTGTAGCTCTCCACCTCCACAAAATTCTATTTTGATACTGCATAGAATTACTTTCAGTAGTATTTTTTTTAAATTAGTTTAGTAATTTCCTCTTCTTTAGATGCATTGGAAAATACTATGTTTCTTTAAATTCAAGATCTGCTGGACTTCTGCTTTTTTCCAAAAGAACCACATTCATTTACTTTGTAAGTGCTTTTTAGGAAAGAGAAATCAGCTTGCACTTTTTGCAGTTCAGTCTCTTTCTGCTCCAAAATTAAGGTTAGATTTTTCTGTTCTTTTTCTGATTTTTCTTCTTACAGTTTCATTTTATTTTCTTTATTTGAATGTTGTTCAGAAATATTTTTTAATATGAACTAGAAGGTCTTGGTTCTCCTTCCTTCAAAGCCAAATTTGTTGTTTAACTTTGATCAGCTTTGCAATTCTTGAACCCAAGACCCTTAAATATCTTATCTAGACATGTATTCCAATTCCTGGCTGACTGCTTCAGCCGTAAATGGTCTTGCTCAATTTATACACCATGGTGGGCTTTTTACTTTCATACCCTGGTGCTTGAACCATGTAAATTACTTCTTCATAGTGCACATAAGAATCCCACTTGGGGTCTTGCCTTGGAAACATTTGCTTTTAACACAGTCTGGAGATTTTCCTCCAGCCGTAGGCTTGAGGATGTTAGTGATAGCATTATTTCAATCTCTCTCTCTCTCTTCATTGAGGAGGATTATCTTCTTCATAAGGAGCAGTTTTCAAGATTGATTTGTCTTCAACATGAATCTTTTTAGCATGAGGTTTGAGTTTTCTTTTTTACTCTTGCCACACAAACACTCATTGTTTCTATTCTGCATTTTGCGCAGTCATACTGACTTTGTGTTTTACAATTATTTGCCACTGGTCAATATACTGATATTGATCTGGGGGACCAGAATCTGAGTCAGTAACAATTTGGTGCACTTTTGAAATGATGTCGAGATTAAAAATACCTTCTGGCCTCCATCCTACACTAAAAATGGGCCAGTCATTTTCACAAAATTTCTGTAAATCACCTAGATTAGTTTTAGTTGCATAATATCCACTAAAACCTTTCTTTAAAATTCTTCAACATACAATGAAGAGGTGTCCTGGGGACACTCTCTGAACCACCCATTTTCTAAGACACTGTCACTGACCTACGGTGCCGGACGTTCCGACGGTCACCAATAGGAATTGCAATGACTTAACCACCCACACAATTCTTGGGCCTCCTTAGGATACGCCGATCCCGGACCCAGGGGGGAGATCAGGCCCCCTCTTCCACTCACAAGGAGTGGGACTACAATAACACAATTATACAATTACTTTTACTTGCCTGCAGGCGTCTTGTTTTCCAGCCGGCTATCTTCCCTTACTTCTTTTGACCCCTGGTCAGGTTCTTGGATCGATCGGTGTCCACCGGATGCCCCCGCGGTGCCGTCAGTCCCCTTCCGGATAAGTGATCCGTGGCGCCTGAAGGTATGACGGCCCCGGTTGGGCCCCGGTTGGCCCGTGTCGTCCTCAATGAAATATCGTTGCAAATAGTCCCTTCGTGGTCGCCATGAAATGTTGCAGGAAATGAGTGGACTACTCACACCCCGGGAGTCAAAAGAAGTCTTGTTTTATTTGCGCAAAGGTTCAGAGCAGTATGGCAAAAAGCAAATTCTGAACACCCTCCTCCAGACATGCAAGTTCTTATATACCTTTTACAGAGTTACAGAACAAAGAAGCATAATATGATTGGTTACAAGCATCTGTTGCTTACGTTAGAAGCTAGTTAAAATATATGTTTAAAAAAGCTAAGAATATCTTGTTTGCCCCCTTCAGGGTTTTCCCCTTCTGGACAAAGGCTCACAGGTTCCCTTGCAAAACATGTCTAGTTTCCTATAGTTATCCTATTTTTAAGTCCTAAGGTTACGCATGGCCGGAGCGTGAAGTCTGTGGTCGGACATCTGCTATTTCCTCTTCAAGTCTACAGAGATGCTTTATAATGTCCGAAAGCTAAGAGAAGGGATTCAGCAGAGACCATCCAGCCCATCCTAATTATGGCCAATTGTTTTTACTTAATAACTTGTTTCATTTAATGTCCTGCCTCAATGGGAATAAATTAGGAAAGAGTGAACTTGAGCTCTTTGAGGCAAAGCTGGGGAATAAGTAATGAAAACTTGTAGAATGAGTACTGCAATATATATATATATATCAAAGGATAGATTTCATCAGAACTTCTCTTCAATATTCTCAGGCGGCTCGTTCAAACTTTTTTTTAGGTCTGAAGGTGAAGAAATCTGTAGCTCACCAGATGCTTCAAAAGGACAACCTACAAATGTTAAGGATCTGTTACTGTGATCCTTTACCATTGACATGAGTCTAATGACAGTTGGGGTTCAGCAGGATCTGAGGGTCATAGTTTCCCCACTTCATATAACCTTCTTTAAAGACTCTGTACTCCTGCCACTCTTTTGTCTTTCCTCAAGCCATTTTAGAGTTTTAATTTGCAAATGTTTAGCATGGTTGAGTCACAGTTTCTGGAATCAATCATGATGTGCAATTTAAATTATTTCTAAATATTTTGGCAAAAGAATACAAAAGTGATATTAGCTTTGGTGGGTACCATCTTGTGCAGCCATTTTGTATTATACAGGACTAACCAGATATATTTTGAAAGCTTACATACATTTTTTTTTGTCTTGATAAAAGTTCCCAATGAAAGCATTCAAATGAGATTATAAAGCAATAGAGCTCACAATATTGTCTTTTTCTGTTGAATGATATACGTTTTAAATGACTACTTCTTAGGCTACACACTTTCAGAGTTTTTAAGATGAAGAGATCTGCTTATATTAGATGATTGAGATGGGTTTATTTTTGCATGTCTACTTAAGATTAATCAATAGTTGTTTTCCAAAACAACAGACATTTTAAACGATTTTCAAAAATGACTAATGTTCAGCAGAAATGTACACCAGGGTTTTTAAAAGCCTGCTGTGTTTATTGATATTTATTAACTGCATCAATGAAACAGAAGGGAGGGCTTCTTTTGAAGGTGATTCCATAGTGGTCACATGGCTAATCAGAATACATGGAGTTTAAAAATTGACATTTTTTATTTTTTGGGGTGCTGGGTTCAATTTTCACTTCCCCTCCACTGGAGCCCACAGATCTCTGTGAACAGAATGTATAATGCCAAGGAATTGCTCATAACGGGGTGTAGGAAATGGGAAAATAATGCAAAGCTGTTGAATGGAAATTGAAGTTCTCTTCAACTTGAGGTGCTTGCTGAGAATAGTTAAATGCTTATTTCCCAGAACAATTGTTGCTCAGGTGTTCATTCAGCATGTTGCTGCTGCATCACCCTTCCAATATTCCATAATGAGCAAAACAAGCTCAAACATAAACACTCCTCTACTTTTCAATCCAAGGCTACCCTGTAATTATTATTTTCCATTCCTGCAATCACTCCATGTTATTTTGAATTTCTGCATTCTTATTTCTCGGTATCTCAGGACCATTCAGTTCTTAAAATGCACAAGCACACAGACATTAATTGCTTGCCTTTCATTTAGAGCACTATTCCCTGTTCCTGGAGTGTTACCTTCGTGGAAAATCAATGTTTATCCTGTTTCAAAAGTTTCTTCCAAGAAAGGGTAGGCCATTTTAAAAAGCTACTTCATCATCACAGATTTTGCCATTAAGTAAAGAAGATTTTTAAAAACCCATAGATATGATTGCCAGTGTATGGAGACATTTATAAAATATGGGAATATTTTGTTTTATGACTAGGCATATAACTCGAGCTTTGCTTAATTGTTTTAAGGATGCCAGTAGATGCCCTCATTATTATCCAAAGAGCTGCGGTGGCACAGTAGTTAGAATGCAGTACTACAGGCTGCTTCTACTGATCACCAGCTGCCAGAAGTTTGGCAGATCGAATCTCACCAGGCTCAAGGTTGACTCAGCATTCCATTCTTCCCAGGTGTGTAAACTGAGGACCCAGATTGTTGGGGGCAATATGCTGACTCTGTAGACAGCTTAGAGAGGGTTGTAAAGCACTGTGAAGCGATATATAAGTCTAAGTGCTATTGCTATATTGCTATTTGGTTTTCTCTGTCCCCTCTTTTAATTTTCAAATTCTAATTCCTAGGGTGAAAAGGAGGAAGGTGGCCTGTTGCAGAGAATGTACTAGAGTCTGGGATAAATTTTATTTACAAGAATGATCTGGGTGATATATACACTCTGTATACATTTTCAGAAATAACTCACACTGTTTCCTAATGCTCTGCTTTGGAAGTGTATCAAGTCCTTGGTGTTGTGTTCTGACTGACCTCTAACTGAACTCTAGCTTGTTATGTCTAGCTGAACTCTGACTGAACTCTGATTTGTTATGTTCTAGCTGAACTCTAACTGAACTGTATATTTTCACCCAGGTCCAGCATTTGAATGCTCGAACGCTATTGGTTGTTGTGTCTGACAGCCCTCTATAAAAGAGCTAGCTGTCAGACCGTGTTTTGCTGGTTGCTTGAGTGAGCTGAATAAAAGAGCTGTTCTGAAGTCTGTCTCCTGTGATCCTTGCCCACAATCTAACACTTGGCACATTATTTCTGCCTTACAAACAATTTAGCCACCTAGATTTTATTTCATTAACCTGTTTTGCTGGCTTCCAAGAGTTTCTGTTATTGTGTTTTGCTTAGCCAGCTAAGACTAGTGTTTTTCTGCAGAGAAGCAAAACCGAAGGAATTAATATCAAGTGGTCAGAATAAATTGTGGGTGAGAGAATTTCATTTACAAAAAAACTGCCCTTGATGCAGAGGTGGGTTTCACATACTGTAACAACAGGTTCATCCACAACTGAAAATGTGAGCGTGTGTGTATTTGAATGTTTTTTATATCCTCGTTTTCAATAATATTTTCAATGGATCTATTACAAATAATTAATCACATGCTGGTGATTTCCAAATACTGTATTAGAAAGAATTACAGATAGTATTTCCATCCTTTCTAATTTCACTCTTTCTTGTTTTTTTTGGGGGGGGTATGTTTTGACTGCATTTCTTGTGAATAAATCACCCACAATAGAACAATATTTTTTTAAAAAAATCCAAAACAGAACAGCCCCACCCAAACTTGAACAAAGTAGGAAATTATTGGCGAATAGTCTTTATAATTCCAGCATAAAATAATAAAATCTTGCTCGTGCAAAAGATTATGGCCCAACTTTCAGTGTACATGGATTCATTTTTATTATCATATATATTAATAAAGCCTGCCTTTTTCTGGATTATAAAGTACTCTTCTCTGTATAGTATGTAAGAGACAGAGATGATGGTAGTGCAATTAGATAATACAATATTTTTTATTCATGTCTCCACTTTGCACAGCTTTATGTCTTAGTCACTGTTCCCTCTAAGCTGCGCGGCCGTGCACGTAACGAGAGAATGCCACACAGAAGTTTCTAACTTCCACATGGCATTTTCTAATGGCAGAGGCTGCGCGCCTGCGCGGCCACGCACATGAAAAGAGAACGTTGCGTGGCAGTTTCTAACTGCCACGCGTCATTTTCTGTTATTACAGGGAACATTGGTCTTGGTGTAGATTATGCATCAGATTCATTCAGAAAAAAAGGGCAATCTATATAGCAAAAACAACAGAGTATGATTGTGTGCCATTTCTTTATATTACATGAAGAAAGAATGGAATATCGATTCTGACACAACCATCTCAGCACTGATCTTTTGTCACTAGGACTGCTTACTTTCCCAATCATTGGTCACCCTTCCAACAGCCATTGTCCTGCCATAAGTCCCACCCCACATGTTGTGGAGCTCTGAACGTCTACTATAGTAGATTACTGGTGTTGAGTTGTATGGATTAACAATATTTTTCTTTTGATTTTTATTGAGAAAAAGTAGCTTAGTGTATACTATCCAGTGATGGCTTTTAGCCCACGTCTGACAATAAATGAGACAGAAAAAAAATCAGCCTAGAGACGCTATAGAGATGGAGATCAAGCAGTTATATGAGGGCTAACTAAGAAGTTTTCGGTGCAGTCACAGTCCTTACAGTATTGGACCACAGTATTTACATTGGTATAGTGCAGTGTTTCCCAACCTTGGCAACTTGAAGATGTCTGGACTTCAACTCCCAGAATTCCCCAGCCAGCGAATGCACTGGTATAGTGTACACTCCCTGGCAGTCATTCACAGATTTTATCGAGGAATAAGAATACTTTTCCTATTCATAAAATGTTCCTCAAATGCTATTTATTTGCAGTGTTGTATCACCGGAGTCAGCCAGTCCACTTCATCAGCCACAACTGATTCCTGAAAATAAATTTGCTAGCACCATAGAGTACAGTAATGGTTAAGATTGGTTTAGGCAGTCCTTTTTCTGAGCAGACTTTTAGAGTCGTGTGTGTGTGTGTGTGTGTGTGAGAGAGAGAGAGAGAGAGAGAGAGAGAGAGAGTGTGTGTGTGTGTGTGTGTGTGTGTGTGTGTGTGTGTGTGTGTGTGTGAGAGAGAGAGAGAGAGAGAGAGAGAGAGAGAGAGAGAGAGAGAGAGAGAGAGTCCCTCCTGTAGTTCAGAACTTTACTCTTTGAGGATTCAAAAGTACATTTAGACAGTTTTAGTACCTTTTCCATGAAAATGTTCCATTCTTCAACATAGCTTAACAGAGAGTTAACAATTTTAGAAGATAAGGAAAATTCTGTGAGAAAATATTTTCCTTTGTGAATTATTTATTTATTTATTTATTTTATTTATTTACAAATTCTTATAGGCCGCTCAATCCCGTAGGACTCAGGGCAGCGTAAAACAGAGATAAGAACAATTTAAAAATGCAATAAAACAATTTTAAAAATTACAAAAATTTAAAAACCAGTCATCCATGGGGGAATAAGATCTCTTTCACCCCGCCTGCAGGAAGAGCCATGTCTTCACGGCTTTGCGGAAGGCCAGTAGGGTGGCGATAGTCCGGATCTCTGGTGGGAGTTGGTTCCAGAGAGACGGAGCTCCCACAGAGAAGGCTCTCCCCCATGGTCCCACCAACCGGCATTGCTTGGTTGATGGGACCTGGAGGAGACCAACTCTGTGGGACCTAACTGGTCATAGGGAGGTATGCGGTAGGATGCGGTCCCGGAGGTAACCTGGCCCTAAGCTATGTGAGTTTTAAAGGTCAAAACCAACACCTTAAATTGCATCTGGAGACTAATGGGCAACCAATGCAGCTGGCGGAGAATAGGTGTTACGTGGGTGTATCTCGGAACACCCACCACAGCTCACACAGCTGCATTTTGCACCAATTGCAGTCTCCGGATACTCTGAGGGTAGCCCCATGTAGAGCGCATTACAGTAGTCCAGCTGTGAGGTGATAAGGGCGTGAGTGACTGTGAGTAAGGCCTCCCTCTCCAGGTAGGGTCGCAATTGGTGCACCAGGTGAACCTGTGCAAAGTTCCCCCTAGCTACAGCTGACAGATGTTGCTCCAATTTTAGCTGTGGATCTAGGAGAACACCCAAATTGTGAACCCGTTCCGAGGGACTTAATTTCTCTCCCCCAAGAACCAAGGAGGGGCAGTCGACATAATCCCTAGGGGGCAATATCCACAGCCATTCGTTATTGTCAGAATTGAGCTTGAGCTTATTCATTCCCATCCAGATCCTAACATCGTCCAGGCAATGGCACATTACATCGACTGCTTTCCTGAACTGAGATGGGGTGGAGATGTACAACTGGGTATCGTCAGCATATTACTGATATCTTACCCGGTGTTGTCGGATGATCTCACCCAGTGGTTTCATGTAGATGTTAAACAGGGTAGGCGAGAGGACCGAGCCCTGAGGAACCCCAAAAACCAGGGGCCTAGGGGCCGACCTCCGACCCCCTGTCAATACTGACTGCGTCCTATCGGAGAAGTAGGAGGAGAACCACCGTAAAACAGTGCCTCCCACTCCCATCTTGCCGAGTCGGTGCAGAAGGATACCATGGTCAATGTATCGAAAGCCACTGAGAGGACAAGTAGCACCAGGATGGAGGAATGACCTCCATCCCAGACTCACCAGAGATTATTGATATTACTGTATTTTTCAGAGTATAAGACACACTTCCCCTCCAAAAGAGGGTGAAAATGTTGGTGCGTCTTATACATCGAATGCAGCCATTTTTGGCCTTCTGAAGCCCTGCCCTGCGCAAAAACGGGTGCGCAGAGGGTTTGGGAGGTCTGCAGAATGGTCCTGGGGGCTGGGGAAGGGCAAAAACACCCTTGTTTTTGCAAATAACAGGCAAAAACGGCCCATTTTTCACAAAAATGAGGTGCACAGAGGGTTTGGGAGGTCTGCAGAGTGCTCCTGGGGCTGGGGGAAGGAAAAAATGCCTCCGTTTTTGCAAAAAATGGGCTAAAAACTGTCCGTTTTTCACAAAAACGGGGTGCGCAGAGGGTTTGGGAGATCTGCAGAGTGCTTTTCTTTCTAAAGGGAGGGCAAAAACTTTTTTTTCTTACTTACCTCTTTGAAATCTTGGTGCATCTTATACACCGGTGCGTCTTATAGTCCTAAAAATACAGTATATCTTCTATCTGTTAAGGCATTAGTAGCAGTCCCCAACCTTTGGGGACTGCAGGGGTGGGTTCTACTTACCTTCCCCACCGATTCGCATCATGACTGAAGTGCACTACACGGAGAGAACTGGCTTGGGGGCGTAGCAGGCCTAGGTCGCTGCTGGTTCCAGCGACCCAGGCCGCCAAGTTACTACCCGTTCTATAGAACCAGTCCAAACCGGGAGGAACCCACCTCTGGATTAGTTCCACAGAGAGGGGTTTTTCTGCAGACTGGAAGTTTTGTATGCTATCTGCATCCCGTGGATAGGGCTTCACTTGTCTGCGCGGTCCTGTTTCTGGCATGCTGCGGACTGGTGCTGGTCCACAGATGGGGGTTGGGGACCCCTGATGTAAAGGACAGGGGGAGCATGCTAGCCAAGAAGAGTTATAATATGTGATCTCTCTCTCTCTCTCTCTCTCTCTCTCTCTCTCTCTCTCTCTCTCTCTCTCTCTCTCTCTCTCTCTCTCTCTCTCTCTCTCTCTCTCTCTCTCTCTCCTCAACTATCTTTTCATCTATAACTATTTGGATTTCACAAGCACCATGAAAGTGTGGAAAATCAAGTGCTAGAATCTCCTGCATTCTTGGTTTAAGGACATGAAATTTAAGAAGGGTTATCCATTTTGATCAAAACAAAAATACAAGGGCAAATCTTTCCACAGGGAGGCAAAAAAAAAGTCAGAATGGAAGCCATGACCCTGTAATTGCTGTTGCCCTCTTGACTTTTTTTGATGCCCAGGTTCAAAGCAGTGGAATAATCTGGAGAGCATTGGCCTCTGCCTTTGATGAGGACACTGACCTCCCAGCAGCCAAAGGGATGCAAGATTCTTTCTGCATTTATACTCAACCCTCTATTGCAGAGGTCAACCCTCTATTGCAGAGGTCCCCAAACTTGGCAATTTTAAGACTTGTGGACTTCAACTTCCAGAATTCTCCAGCCAGCTATGCTATGCTGGCTGGAGAATTCTGGGAATTGAAGTCCACAAGTCTTAAAGTTGCCAAGTTTGGGGACCCTGCTCTATTGAATGTTATCATATCTTAGTCTTATTGGTGAAAATTTATTTTCTTTTGCTTTGTTCAATAAATATTTTGGGCTTTTATTCATTTATGTTTTATTGCATTTGAATCCACAGACTTCCTCTCCACATTTTATTGTGGCAAAATAGCATCCAGATAGAGGAAAGGATGGAAATTGCTTTTTCAATCCAAAGACAGAGGACAAAGAATCTGCTGAAAATGAATGCTGACTGGAATCAACAAAGCCAGGATAGAATGCCTATAGAAACTGACTTCTTAAAGCAACAGTCATCCCCTGATTGAGACTGACAAATGTAGGCTTATAAATGGAAATGTTTTATACTTAGTCATAGTGACAAGGCCAATCAGAATCTTGAATAAGAAGGTGAGTGCAGCAACCACAGGAGTCTGGTCAGAAGTCAAGAGAATGGGCAGATATCTTAAGGGTGCCACATACCTAGAGAAAGGTGGACTATGAGCCAATAGCAATCCAGATTGATGAGCTGTATGGATGCAAAGTAGGCAAAAGATAGGACATATCTACAAGTTGACTCAGCCTTCCATTCTTCTGAGGTAGGTAAAATGATTGTTGGGGGCAATGTAAAATATATACATTGCTTAATGGTGTAAACCGCTTAGAGAGTGCCTGCACTATGAGGCGGTATATAAATCTCATTAATAAATAAATAATAAATAAAGTGTGGACATCATTTCCTGCATGGACATGGGAAAATCAGGCAAGCAAAATATATCAATTGTTACCTGGTCATCATCCACTGAAGCAATCAATCCTTTAATAATTTGAAGTTTTCAGGCTCAAAAGAATGTGTTTATCTTTTCTAGGGAAAAATACAGAAGGGGTTTTCCATTGCTTGTTGCCTACAGCGCTTCTTTTAACACAATGGCTGGTTCTAAGTACAATAATCTAATTCTCTGGGGGAATCTCGGCAAGATCCTTTCAGCTTCTATCTAATTCCCTTTAAATAAGTCTGCTGTCAACTCTTTTATCAGCAGGAGAAGTCTTGGGGGCAATTTTCCCCTTCCTTCTGTAGATCCAGTAAGAGACTCTCATAATCTCTAGTTATATACAGACAAACACAGCTTTGCTTTATACTTGCATGAAGAAACAGATACAGAGCAATACAGACAGTATTACAAAGGTATCCATAGATAAACAGAACTTTATAGAAGAGAAGTTTTCAATTCATTGGGAATGAAGCTCTTTGTGGGAGAAAGATTTGATCAGAGATTAAGGCCCCCTTAAAGGTGCAGGACATTTGAAAAGCAAAGTACGCATTTACACAAATTCTTCCTTGTTCTTTGCAAAATATCCAGAGTTTTTGCAATGGCTCTCATGCAGTTGGTTTTCTTTCTTTTTTCCCCCACTGCCCCCCCTCCTTTTTAATTATATGGGTAAAAGTTCCTCCATCCGCTCTGTCAGAATCTGATCTGCTTCTCATCTTGATTTGGTAAACTACAATAATTCCCTGGCCAAATTCAGTGGGTATTCCTTACTGATGAAGCTTTCTGGACTATTTATACATTAAACCAAATACATCAATTATTTGAATCGTTTGCATTCCCCAAGTTATCCACTTCACTTACAGGGAGCAAAACACTGACCAACATTAGAGTGAGAAAATCCTAATTCCCCCCCCCCCCTGTTGTTTTTACTCATGAAGAGTCTTTCTCTGTTTTGCTTTTTAATGTTTAGAATAGAATAGAATAGAATAGAATAGAATAGAATAGAATAGAATAGAATAGAATAACAGAATTGGAAGGGACCTTGGAGGTCTTCTAGTCCAACCCCCTGCCCAGGCAGGAAACCCTACACCACTTCAGACAAACGGTTATCCAAAATCTTCTTTAAAACTTCCAGTGTTGGAGCATTCACAACTTCTGGAGGCAAGCTGTTCCACTGATTAATTGTTCTAACTGTCAGGAAATTTCTCCTTTGTTCTAAGTTGCTTCTCTCCTTGTTTAGTTTCCACCCATTGCTTCTTCTTCTACCCTCAGGTGCTTTGGAGAATAGTTTGACTCCCTCTTCTTTGTGGCAATCCCTGAGATATTGGAACACTGCTATCATGTCTCCCCTAGTCCTTCTTTTCATTAAACTAGACATACCCAGTTCCTGCAACCGTTCTTCATATGTTTTAGCCTCCAATCCCCTAATCATCTTTGTTGCTCTTCTCTGCGCTCTTTCTAGAGTCTTAACATCTTTTTCCTAAGCTTCCTAAAGGATGTGCATATGTGTGTTTTTGTATTTTTATTTTCCAGTTTAACCAACAGTCCTAGGATTTCCTGATGATCTGATTCAAGTAAAGATTAGATCTGTCTCATATATCTTCTTGGAAATTATCTTAGTTCAGCTGCTATGAGTTCATTTGAAGATCCCTCTTTTCATGCTTCCTGTGTGATCCCTGCATTTTTCTGGGAATGGTGCAAGGCTTGGTGTAGATGTAAGTTTTGTCGGATTCTGAATAGTAGAATTGAAGAAACAGAGAGCTATCACACTATCCACCAATAATCATTGACTTATCATATATTGATCAGTTGAAGGTCTTTGAGTCGTAGATGTGGGCATCTGAAGGACAAAGAGGATGGAAGTGATATCCTGACATTACTATGCAAATTATATACTGTAAATTAAACACTTTGTGTTATTTGAATGATGACCATCAGAATGACATCATTGTGGCTTTCATCAAGGGCTGGCTACATATATTTTGTGTCCTGTGCAAAGTCACATTACAGCACCCCCTATATTTCGGCTCATCTTCCAATTTTGTTAGGAATTTCAAAAAGGCACTTTCTTATTTTTCTTTTAGTTTTTGAGCTTTACACTTATGATTTTCAGACCCGAATATATTTTTTTGCCTTTCTTGGAAGTTTTACCCTATTTGCATAGTAAATCATTTTAATTACATCAACATCCATTATTTTTATATGGCAACAATTCCATGAAATTATATTTAACTCCCAAGCAGGTGCACTGTCTTTCAGAGTGTGTCATTCCTGCTTTTTCTGTTTTGTGGTTTTCAACTTTAGTGTTCCCTAAAATTTTGCATCTCAAAGCTGGTATTTACTCAGCCTTAGCCAAGAGCAAACTTTGTTTATATCAATTTTTAAATGGGCTTAGTTCTAGCAAAATTAGGTTCTCAGTTTTCTGAAGTTTTAACAAAATAATCTAGTTCTTCTTTTATGGGGAAACTAGAAGTTTTGTTAGATGGACTGACCCTGATGATAGAACAATCAGCATTATATGCTGTCCCAAGAGCATAACTGTAGTGATCATCTTCTGATTCAGAAAGTCATGCTGTAAAAGCATCAACTTTGGTGTTCTTCCATTTACCTTTATCTTTTAGATCAGTGGTTCCCAACCTTTCTAATGCCGCGACCCCTTAATATAGTTCCTCACGTTGTCATGACCCCCCCAACCATAAAATTATTTTTGTTGCTACTTCATAACTGCAATTTTACTACTGTTATGAATCGTAATGTAAATAATATGCAGGATGTATTTTCATTGTTACAAATTGAACATAATTAAAGCATAGCGATTAATCACAAAAACAATATGTAATTATGCCAGATCAGAAATTCTCGGTCCAGTCTTTGCAAGAGCACAAGGAATATCATCTTCCACTGGATCCGAAGCTGTCCTCCTTCCTGCCGTCGTGCGCTGTGAAACTTAAGTGGTTGTTGGCTGGCCGTTCCCTCCCGTGACTCCCTTTCCCTTCGACACCAGCGGGAAGAAACTGCCGCTGTGAGCAGGAGACAGGGACAGCCACAGATGTCTTAAGCACCACCTTGTACTCTCCAGCATGCAATCTTGCGACGCCTCGCCCCTTAGCTCGGCCACCAGGCATCACAAATGCCTCTCACCGAATGGCACCTCTCCCGACCAATTGGAGGGCTCGGGCAAGTTGAGCCGATAGGGCCAGGCTTGTGGCAGTGGGGGGGGGGAGCTGAGGATGCCAGGGCGACTCCTGGGAAATGGTCGTTTGACCCCCAAAGGGGTCCCAACCCCCATGTTGGGAACCACTGTTTTAGATGGAATCAGAGATTTTTCCAGAATAATGAATGAAGAAACTATTGGAGCATTGCTAACTGATATCTTCTTATTAATTTCACCCCAGTCTCCATTTCGTCAAGCTGTAGCCACAATTTCTATATAGCTGGAGGGACTATGATGCGTCCAGGAGGACCAGTTGTACCCTTGCCACACTCAGAAATAATAGAAACGGAGAGGCCAATATCCACTTGGAAAACCATGTTCATTAATAATTTCAGAAGCTATCTTCAGAAATACTTTGTTTACTTGGCTTTTCTAACTTAACCCATGGCTGATAACCTATTGAAATCAAGGCTTGGGGGCCATTTGCTTGCTTCTCTTAACCTACTGGCATCACATGACTTTTCTTATTGTAAACACACATTTTGTTGTTTTCCAGATAGAACAGCTTTGCCCTGTGGTCTAGAACTTGGTAAGTCCACCCTTAAGGGCTTGTTCACCTTTGAAACCTGCAGTTCTGGCTTCTTCAATATGACCTGTAGAATCCCTAGGGTTACTTGCACTTGAAAAAAACATGCTAATCCACTCGGGCCTGAACAATTAGAACCCAGAAGCTATGCTTCTGCCCTTTTAAAATTTTACCATTTTATCTGGTCCTGACATTTCTTTAACTCAGTTTGAGCTCTTTGATAATTACTGTGGATGACTTGAAACTCTCCCATTTTTATAGAGAAATATGCTTCATCCAGCTTTTCTCTTTCTTGCTCTTGTCACGTTAATACTAATGTTATTTTCTACATGATAGGCAGATTGTGATGTGCTAATTTTCGTGACCAGTGAGCTGGTTTTATTGCTTATTGTTACTTATTTACTTGTTACTTATTTGTTATTTAAAACATTTATATAGGTTCCCATCTTCTAGCCAACTTTGGCTGGCTCCATTGTCCTCAAGACCAGCGGTCACCAACTGATGGTCCATGAGAAAATTTTGGTGGTCCACAGAAAAATTATTTGCATTTTTTATATTGCACTAAATCAGGGGTCCTCAAACTATGGCCCCTGGAACAGATACATGCAATGAACGTTTGTGTTGCTGCAGAGTGTCTCTCCCTTCGGGGTCTTTTTGTGTGGGTCAGAGGGGGACATAAATTCTGACTTGGGGTCTGCTTTGGCCTTCTGGTGCAGGGCTTTTGGCAAAGGCTGGAGGGAAGTGCCTCTGGTGGTGAAGAGCCGGAAGGCTTTGTTCCAGTAGGACTGCATCATAGCCTGGAACTGGCTGACCATCTCAGCCCGCTGAGCCTCCAGGCGCCTGTACCTGTATCCTTGCACTCTCACAGGTCTTCCCTCTGCTTGCAAAGCCTATGCTCGTAGTCCTCACTGAGGTGCTTCTGCTGAGCCTCTTTTTCAGTCAGATCCAATTTTAACTGAGCCAGCTGTTTTGCCAACTCTTTCTCATGGTAGCTGCTTAGCTCCAACAACTGCTTCCTGTTGGGGCCCTAAGGAGTCCAGGCGCGGAGGCGAGGAGGGGCTGAGAGGGGAGGGGCGAGTAGAGGCCAGCGAGGTGCCCTCCATGTGACATTGAGTTGGCCATGCCCACCCAGTCACATGATTACCTAACTATGCCCACCCAGCCGGTCATTAGACAGATCATATTAGTGGTCCGCGGAATTTAAAATTATGAATTTAGTGGTCCCTGAGGTCCGAAAGGTTGGTGACCCCTGCTCAAGACAATACAAATAAAACAGTACAGTAGAAATAAAACTTGTACTGTTTGATTGGAGATGGGTAGGTGGGAATCACTTCCTCCTTTCTCAATAAAATCAAGGTTCAGTGTCCCCAAATCAGAAAAAGACACATGAACAAAATTGGTGGACTATTCACACATTACATCTGATCTCTATTGCCATTTTAATGCAACGTGTAATACCATTACCTCCTATATTCTCTAGGCTCACATCCCAGCCCTTCTCCAGCAACCTGACATATTCAAGAAGCATTTTCTGGGTGCAACAGTATTGGTTAAGTGTTACAATTTGTTTTCATTATGAGGCAGTTTCTCTCAAGGCAAATTGGCAAACTCTGCTTCCATTCTAATGTTAAAATTAGAGAAAAACATGGGACTAGTTCTCAATCAGCAGCATAATCAAGAGTATAGAGACAGAGTTTTAATGCAGCTAACCTGAGCACACATAATCCAGAAGTAATACACTAATACAACTGTGTAATCAAAATCTTTTCTGTACACAATATTTTCTCGTGTTGTTCTTTTTCTCATTGGAAGTTCTTAGTTGTTAAAAACTTTATCTCAATCAGGGCTAAATATATTCTGCTTTTTCATTCGTCAACAACCATCATCCATAATTTTCTTCTCTGCCTTCTGCCAGCACATTTCCCCCATTTCTGGATTGCTAAATTCTATGTTCATAAAAATACAACCCATTGTTCTCTATTTTTAAAATAGATTAAGAAAAAGAAAATTATGTCAATATTCATACACATTTTTGCCAAAATATGGAGTGCTGAACATGAAAAGAAGTTGATTATATGAAACTCTGGATTGTGGAACTATAGTATTCATAGAAATGGCTTACAAAATCCTAATTAAGATTGTATTTATAATGCCTAGTGTGTAGTTTCCCCAACTTACATTTATTTTAGTTATGACTATAAGAATTGGGCTGTCTTCTTTCTTGAGGTAAATTGCTAACTTAAATAGCCTTGAAAAAAGGGTAGCTAAAAGATTTTGAAATGAGTAGTTTAGGTACTCTATTCCACACAATACAGGGGGGAAAAATCAAGTAAGCTTATGCTCTGGTTTTGGGGGGGGGGCTGGTATATAGGAAGGACTCTTAATTTCTTCAGAGCTGCTTCCCAATATAGTCCCATCTTGCTTATTGGAAAAACTGGACCCAAGGTATGATGCACCTACTTATAATTTTAAACTAAGTTATTAAATGAATAGAAGTAGAGTGAATGGAGAAAATGGCACCTATTCAAGATTTTTCCTTACTTTCCATGACATTTATGATTGCTAGATCAATGCTATGAAGTTCAACTAATGTTTCCACAGTCTTACTCCACATTCTTGCAAACAAGTGAATATTTAATGGACTGAGTTACTCTACAATTGAGGAGGAGAAAATTTCAATAGAAGCACCGGACTGTATTTCAGTTTTACTCCCCGTAAGTTTTAGGATTTTTCCATCTAATGACTTTGCATTTGTGTATTAAACTTGCTAACAGTGGTGGGATTCAAATAATTTAATAACCGGTTCTCTGCCCTAATGACTGACTGGATAGGCATGGCTGGGTGGGCATGTGACTGGGTGGGCGCGGCCAACTCGACATCATTCATCACACCCAGCCCCGCCTCCTGGCCACTCGCCTCAAAGGCAGAGGTGGGATTCACCACTGGCTGGCCCCGCCCCCGCCCATTATTCGGCCCGTTTTGAAGTCCACAAATCTTAAAGTTGCCAAGATTGGATACCCCTGAGCTAGATGTTCTGATAGAACAGTGTTTTTCAAATTTGGCAACTTTTAAGATGTGTAGACTTCAATTTCCAGAATGCTGTCCGGGCAATTCTGGAAGTCCACACATCTTAGGATTGCAAGTTTGAAAAACCCTGTCAAAAATGGGCAAATTAAGATCATTTTTAGGGAGCCGAGGTGGCGCAGCTGTTAGAGAGCAGTACTGCAGGCTACTTTAGCTGACTGATCATTTGAGTTCAGCTGTTCAAATCTCACCGGCTCAGGGTTGACTCAGCCTTCCATCCTTCCGAGGTAGGTAAAATGAGGACCCAGATTTTTGGAGGCAATATAAATATATGCATTGTTTAATGGTGTAAACCGCTTAGAGAGTGCTTGCACTATGAAGCGGTATATAAATATCACTAATAAATAATAAAATCTGTGCTTTGGTCTCTTTTAAAAAAATAATAATTACAGATTATCCTGAGCAGCATATGTATGAAGGAATACTCTAATACAAACATGCATTTTTATGCATAAAAATATAGAAAGGCATCTAAGGATCACTAATCTCCCCACCTTCATGGACCATAATTTATGAGAAGAAGTTCGCAATGATCTCAACAGAAGTTTTCCTCAGCTCTGCTTTGCCTGAATACAAAATATCTATGCTCTGTCATTGAGCTGTGATCATTCTGGCCCTAAAAACAGACACAAAATTCTCTCAATCACAAGAATTGTCCTCCATTCTCTTTATTTATAGTATGGGACCCTAAAAATAGACACAAAGTTCTCCCAATCATAAATCTGTTCTCCTCTGTGTTTATGTATATTCTGCAATAGTCAGATAATGAGGGAAAGCTGAATAGGAGAGATACATGGACAGACATTATTATTGATCTGATTAATCCTAGAACTGTTATCACTGGAAAAAAGGGACTTTTACACTGATACTTAAGATTCCTTCCCTACCCCACCCCATTACTTGGGGGGTGTCTCTTGGTTTTCCTCCCTCCTTTCCTTAATTTCTTTCCAAAGAGTCTGCTTGTTGTCCAACTAAATGTGCTAGAGACAGATGTGTGTTTTAAAGCAAAGGGATGTACTGATATGAAGAAAAGGTCCAAGTGGGTGAAAGGATTTTTGACCCTCTTTCAAGCTTATTTTCTCAGAATTGATTCTAAAACTGGACGTAAAGTTTATTAGTACAGAAATTCTAATTGGAGCAAAGAAGGAAGCAGGGGGCTTTAGGAAGACAACATAATGGCAATTCAAGTTTTTGATGAAGTTTTCTTGTTTTCCTTATTTTCTTATCTTGACTTTAAATCAACCCAAAGACATTACATTTGTTCAACATAATCTATATATGGGATATGGGAACTTATATCAAATTTTTTCAAAAAGTTTTGCTATAGTCCATGTGTTACTGCGCTTAGTAGTGCGATTTTATACTATTTCATATGGTTGTGTAATAATCCAAATTCAGAAGAGGGAATATGCTTTGGGGTGAAGGCTCACCTTGTGTTTGCCAGCAAATGTTTAAAAGATTTGTGCAGCGAGGCAGGAAAAAGCACAATGGATGTGAGGTATTGAGAGGTCTGAAGTGTGTGCCCACATGAGCTACGAATTCCTCTTCCCCTTTCAAATCCAGATTGTTGTACAGCTTCAAGAGAAGTAATTAAAGATTTGAAATCTTCCTTTTTCGTCTGTTTTCCAGCCCATTTTTGGCCCATTTTTTGGCCGTTTTCAGGCCATTTTGGATTAAAAATGGCCTGAAAACAGCCAAAAACCAGGCTGAAAACAGCTGAAAAACAGGCCAAAAAACGGGCAGGGCGGGACCAGCCAGTGGTGGGATTATCCGGTTCGCTGAACTGGGCAGAATTTTAACAACCGGTTCACCCAAACCGGTCAGAACCAGCTGAATCCCACCTCTGCTTGCTAACCACCATCATTATTTCCAATTAAGACTCATTCTTCAGGGTTGGAGAGCCTTGGGGAGATGCAACTCCAAGGAGAAGAACCAACAATAAAAACAATTATTACTGTGACCAATTTGATCCCTGCAAGGAAGAGTTACATGTGTCAGACTGTAGCTTGTAAAAGATAATCTGATAATTAGTGGCAAACAAGCTATAAATATTCTATGTCCCTTCCTATGCTGAAATTAGGGAAAGGAACAATAGCTATGTGCTGTTACTGTAAGGAAAATTTCCTACCTCCATCTGCATGCAGATCTAAATGGCTGGGAAAAATACTTTGAACAATAGAGTGAAACTGAAACCCCAGAGCTATTTACTTAGGATCTCAGACGACTTTCAGACATGTCTTCTGTTTTTCCATCCTTCATCCAGTGCATATCTAGAAGGCCCATGGCCTCCAGAAATGCTTTTGGTTAAACACAAATGGTAATTAAAGAGGAAGAGAAAAATCAAGTGTTTTTTTCCATGAAATTCTTTTATTTGCTATACATTAGGATTTTAAAAAATAATTATGCACTGTGGCAGCAGTCATTCCTTTTGGTCATAAAAGTTCATGTCTTCAGCAAATGCAATTGTTGTACACCATCAAAGTTATTTGAATGACTCAGAAATAGGCTTCTTCAATGTACATGTATTTTTTTTTCACCTGCAGTTTATTTTATACATGATTGTTGATGCCAATAGCATGAGGTATTTGAAATATGGTCAATAAGAATCCACTCATTCTGTTTAAAGATTTATATGATAAAGATTGGTTTGGGATAGAACTTCTGAAATACTTTTACTTGAACAAAATAAATTTTCAGAACTTTTTTTTAATAGTCAAAACAAGATTCAATGAATAGAGTGACTTGATGAATCACAAAGCTAAACATTTTTTTCTAGATAAAAATGGCAATAGTAGGAATTTTCATGGATATATAATACATTATGTAAAATTCAATTATCTATGTTATAATTTTTAAAATGTATCATGCACATTTTCTGTCAATAGCTCATTGTCTTTAAAATGATACAAAATTGTTGCTGTGACATAGCTTAAGAAACCTACAAATGGTCATAAATATAGAATTTCTTTTAATTGGTGTTTTATTAAGAAAAGAATTCCTCAGTTTTATTCATCTATGACTAGCAAAAATATATACACTTCTGTAATGGTTGTAGGCTAGGCCACCAATTTAAAATCCAGCCTTTTTGACCTGAATCTTTTATAAATGCTAGGGAATTGGAACATAAATATATCTTTCAAACATTTCTGGTTTAAAGGCAAGAATGAGTTTTTTAAAAGATAAATATAACAGGCAGCTCATTGTACAACTTTTAGGTATTAGCTGATAAATTACAGTTCTTATTTTGCAGTACGATAGGCATAATCCAAACCACTAAGCATTTTTAACACCCCTAATTTCAGAGGGTGACTCAAAACATAGGCTTAAATGCATTTTAGTAAAATACCCAAGACTCAGATATGGCTGAAATGTATCCTCCCCCCCCCTTTATCTGACAAGTTTAAAGCCTTTTTTTTCTTTTTCTTTCTAGCAGACAAAACATTAAAACAATGAGGTCTTTACAGTTTCACAAGAGGTTTTTGTTTTACTGCAACATATAACTGTAATATTCCTTAGCTATTTTCACAACCAGTCATGATAATCAATGCAACATTATGACCTCAAATGTGCAATATTCAGGAACTCTTTACAAATTTTTCCTTCAGGCCAGTTCACAATACTTATATACTGTATGTAAGTTCTCTTGATTGTGTATGATAAAAATGAATGAAATTCTAATATCTTACTTTCATGTTTAAAATAGCTTTTATGAACTGATGCCTATCTTATAAGATTTACACTTTTAGACAGACAAACAAGGGCTGACCAAACTGTATGGCTGGCATGCTTACAATACAAATCATGCAACATTGCTTGCATGTGATAAACGAGAACAAAGAAGCTCAATCTAAACTCTTCAGATTCCATTAGTCAGACATTATAAGTATGATCGTATGTGTATGAAAGGCATCAATTTGCATATATCTTCTCAAACCAATTTCTATCTGTATGGAATATCTAACTTCCATGTCCAGGAGCTATCTATTTTTTTCCTTTTTTTGGATTTACACAGTATTCCCAATTTCTAGTCTTATACACAAATGGCAAGAGCCTCCAAGACAACTGAAGTGCTTGATGTTAGAAGAAACAGAAAAACAAATGTTAAAGAAATCTTGTGGAATGAAAACAACCAAGGGCATATGTGTATACAGGAGAGAGCAAAAGGGAAGGGCACAAGTACGATGAATCAGGAGGGTCTGTTCTTTCAATAAGGCTTAGACATTATTCCAAACTACAATAATACAATTTCCGATAGAATATATACAGTACTTTAGATTAGGAAAGTTGAAGTGAATATTACAGTGCTTATAAAAGAACCGGAGTCAAGAGGCTTTCCTTCAAAAAACAGAATTTTTGATCAAATGGGAAGAATGGAAAAGAACATAAACTACCACGGATAAAAGATGCAAAAAGTCACATAGCAAAAACATTTTAAAAAACCACCAACAAAACATTCTTCAAATACATTCAGAATAATAAATTAACCAGGAGGCCATTTAGCTGTTGCATGACAGGGAAATTAAAGATGTGCTAAAGGAGGGTAATAAAACAGTACAGAAACTGAAGGATTATTGGCTAATGGTATTCACTTCTGAAGATATAGAACAGATGCCAAGCTGACTTTTTCAAAGGGAAAATTATTTATTGTTATTATTTATTAAATTTGTTCTCTACCCATCTCGCTGAAAGGCGATATTAAATTGGATGAATTGAGACCAATAGATATAAACAGAGATGAGTTTATAATCCAGATTGACAGGCTGAAACATTATCAGTCCAGACAGTCCAGAAATTGTTGAACAATTTAGGAAACTTCTGGTATTTTTATAAAAAATAAGCACCCCTTTCATCTTATTTTTTTGTAGATATGCCACAGATTAGCATCAGTTTCATGACTAGATATTAAACAAAATGATTTTTAAATCCATTTTAAAAAAAGGATTGAGGGGCAAGAAGGGAAACTAAGCTAGTTTAACATTTGTTTGAGGAAAGTGGTTAAAATATTAAAGACAAAGTAAGCAAACACATGAAAGAACAAACCTTGTGCAAATAGAGATCTTGCCTCATTACCCTTCCAGAAATTTTGTAGGTATCTTCAAATGTAAAAAGGGATTCAATAAATACAGTACACTTTTGAGTTTTAAACAATCTATGCCAAAGTCTGTCATCACTGCCTTCACATGTGATAAAGTGGGTTAAATACCATAACCCAACAGATACTACGTACTTTGATTTTGTAAAAAGTTTTAGTAACAGTCCTCGTAAAAGGTTCCTGAGTGAAACCTAGTTGTCATGGCACAGAGGCACTACTATAGGCTGCCAGCTGATCCAAAACCTACAGACAATAGACTCTACAGGCAATTCACATGCTGGTAAGAACTGCAAAATGGAATTCCCTAAGGATGAGGGTTGTTCCAGTGATTATTAACTTGTACATAAATGATCTACAGATATCCCTATTATCCATCCATCCATCCATCCATCCATCCATCCATCCATCCATCCATCCATCCATCATCTCTGTCTCTGTATGTCTCTCTGTCTGTCTGTCTCTGTCTGTCTCTCTCTCTCTCTCTCTGTCACACACACATCTATCTATCTATCTATCTATCTATCTATCTATCTATCTATCTATCTATCTATCTATCTATCTATCTATCTATCTATCTATCATCTATCTATCTATCTATCTATCTATCTATCTATCTATCTATCTATCTATCTATCTATCATCTCTCTTTCTCTCTCATCTATCTCTATCTAGCTATTTATCTATGTAACATTCATAGATACATTCAGGTCAGTCTTGACTCTTGGCAGCTGCCTGGAAAAGTCAATGTAGGGTTTTTTTGTTTTGGCAAGATTTAGCTATGACCGAATGATATTCCCAGCTGCTTATACATTCAGCTGGAATTAGTGCTTTTAGTCTCTAGCCTAGCATTTTAACCATTTTCTCAAATTAGGCTCTCTCTAAATTATCTAGTATGATAAAATAAAAAAAGAACTGTGAAAAACTTGAAAAGAATCCCATTAAACTGGATTAAAATGCTAAGAGCTAAAAGAATCCCATTAAACTGGATTAAAATGCTAAGAGCATTTTGGCTTTGAAATGCTAAGAGCAATTCAACAAACAAGTATAAAGAGATGCATGCTGGCATAAAAATTCCAGTGAAATCAAAATAGAGGAAGATTCAGGACTCACAGAAGGATTCCCCCCCCCCCGTATATTAGGAAATTTGCCACCAGTCTTTGTGATAATACAACTAATGGATGGTTTTAAAACACAACTAACAGGTAGTGTTCAAAGAGGACTGCACAGGATTAATTGAAGTGCAAGCTATTAATTGCTACTAACCACTCAAGGCTGTGTACACAAACAGCATGCTGGTTGCTATGCTATGATTGATTGATGTTCGTCCATCGTGTTCAAAGAGGACCTTGACGTCTATGAGAATCGGGGGAGGGGGGAATTATTGATAGTAGAAAGGGGATATTGGTCCATTGCTCTCCACTTACACTTATCCTGTGACTCTGGATGCTGATGAAATGGGACTTCTGGTTGCTTTCCCTTAACCCAGCAATTCACTGGACTCACTGGAGAAGAGCCTAATGTTGGGAACGATTGAGGGCAAAAGAAAAAGGGGATGGCAGAGAATGAGGTGGCTGGATGGAGTCACTGAAGCAGTCGGTGTGAGCTTAAATGGACTCTGGGGGATGGTAGAGGACAGGAAGGCCTGGAGGAACTTTGTCCATAGAGTCGTGATGGATCGGACACGACTTCGCAACTAACAACAACCACCCAGCTATTTATTAGTTCAAATTATACTTTAGCTTTCTACTCCATAAGTTCTCACTTCTGAAAGTTCCCCAAAGTAATTTCTTGTTGTGTATTCTCCAATTATTTTAAGAGAAATACAGAAGATCTGCACATAAACTTTCTATTACATAAAATATATATATTTAAAATGGTGAATAGAATATGTACCTTACTTTTTTTTTTAGATATTGGGCCATAACTTGAGTGTTGCCAAATATGTAATCAGTTCTTGCCAAACACGTGAGAACACTGCAATGGCCCCATTCTTCTTTGCAACAATGAGTGTGGTGGAATGTTAGGTTTAGGTGGAACAAAAATGATAAAAAAATTAAATAACTATTTGTATCAGTGAAGCTAATTGCAATCTGTTTTCAAAGCTGAAATATAATTGGAAATATTAAGTGCATGTAATGTATAAATTATTCTAAAATTTATTTTGATCATAGGATATGCATTAGAAAGTTAAGTCTATTGATTTTTTAAAAGTGTTTTCAAGGGAAAAATAGTATGCATAGCATTACCTATAATACATACATTGCAAAAACATACTCTTTTTAAATTATGTCAAACTTTCTCCTGTGCAGAATTAAATTTAGGTGCAGTTGAATCCAAAACTGACATGGAAATCACTTTTCTGTGCTGCTTAAAATTTCAATACTATTTGTATGGAATGATATAAATAATAATTTTAATTACTGTTGATACTATAAATTCTATTTGTGAATTGCAAGAAAAAAATTCTAACTGGTTCTAACTGGCAAAATGAATAAATATTTAGAGTAAGAAAAACATCAATGGTAATATAAAAGAACGAAAAAGAAAGGAAGAACGAACTAAAGAAAATAATAATAATAATAGCCTTTATTCAAGCAGGGGTGAAATGCTACCGGTTCGGCCCGGTTTGGGTGTACTGGTAGCAGCTGCCGCTGGTGGTTCGGAGAACCGGTAGCAGCGGCAGCGTGAGGTTCCGCCCACCTGCCCAGACCTCGCCATTTTCTTTTTTTAACCCTCTGCGCATGCGCAAAGCCTTCTACACATACGCAGAGGGTGAAAAAGCACGCGCTTCCAAACCGGTAGGGAAGGTAAGTAGATTTCATCACTGTTTTATTGTCTTGAAGCTATTTTCCGAATAGAATTCTCACTTTATTTCTAGAAGAAAAATGGTTCCCTATCTCTAATTTTTTGGACTGAAAAATATGGCTGACAAATTTTCCTTGAAACAATTTATATGTAGCTGATGTACTGAACAAGGCTCTTGAATTCTCTTCCTGACAGAATATTATATTCCTATGATAATATTTAATCTCTTTTTTTCTAAACTTTATGCTACAAAAAATAATTTACCTTCATTTCTATCTCCTGCTTGATGTCAGAATAATACTGAATAGCTAGCATTCTGTTGTGGTAGTAAAGATTTACATATAGGAAATACAGTTTGGTGTTGTTTTGCTCCAAGTTGTGGGTTGGGGAAAATCACTTTGAGTCAACATTTGGACTTACTGAAAATAAAATAATAAAAATGCTCCAATATAATGACAAATAATTCATGTTTATAGCAATAGCTCTTTACCATCTCCAATTTGTACTTAGTTCGATTTGGATAACAAGATCTTTTGTAGAAATAATGTGATATCCTAGTGGGATGTCTGATGCAGTTTTATTACTATTGCATCCTCATTTTATATGGCCAAGTTCTGGAACTGATGAAAACTTTTTCTCCTTATTGAGAAATCTAGCCTTCATCTCCTTTTCATTTGAAAGCGTCATTGGCAACTGGGATCAGTCCCCTTGTCTGAATCTCTATCAGACTTTCATGAAGTCTGGTGCCACAAGAGAGCGGAATTTCTGCACTTTGCATATGATGGTTCCAGCTTGCTGAGCAAGTATGCGCGTTGCTGGGGCTTTACAGTCTGCTCCTTTGTGCAGAAATAAAAAGTGGAACCCTTAAATTATAAATTAAGCAGATGTCTCTCCAGATTTTAATGCAACAAGTTCAGAGTCATGTATGTACTTTCCATTCAGATGCTCGCTGTTGGAATTACGATGATAGAGATAAACAGGAACCTCCGTGATAGATGTTGCTGTGTAGGAGGTAGACCGTGTAGAGAAATGATCACGGCGCCTTTGACCCCACTGAGTTTTATACTGCATCCATTGCCGCTTCAGAGTCCCTTGGACCTATAACCAACATATATTAGTTGTTAGCAAATACCTGTGAATTAATTTTAAGAAAAAAAGATTCGCTGATTCCTGAAAAACATATTTAGAATGGAAATCACTTCAGTCAAAATACTGCTCAGTTTTCTCAAATAGTCTTCCCATTTGTTACACTATAACTCCCCTAGTAATGATCACACTTTGTTTGGATTATTGGAGTTGACATCCCACATACCAGCCTAGGGGTGGTTGCCGTAATCAATAAGTGACCTCAATAACAGCTTCAATGAGATATAAAGAAGCGCATATGGAATTCAGTTCATGCAAAAAGATTGTTTCTTGCCTCCTTCCTAAAACATGCCCTTCCTTGATAGAATATTCTTAGAGATCAGAAACTCTTCATAATTGTGCAGTATATGCTTCTGGAAATTGCATATAGAAAGAACAAGACATCAGGATCAATTCTTCTTGTGCCTGAACAAATATTCCTTCATTCAAGCTGGGCTTCTGCCTTCTATTTTGCCTTCCTTGGAACCAACGATGCCAGAAGCTGTGCTGTTTTTGTGAACTTTTGGGAAAAGAAAATATTAGCTATCCAATATATGACTCTCAGAGGAGATTTAACGCTCCTTGTGGTAATGCTTTTAATATTTTTTTAACCTGCAAATTGCTAGAGAGAGTTAGTTATTGTCCAGGATATAAATAGTAGTAAAATAATAATAAAGAAAAACAGCAAGTTCACACGGTTCAAATTAAGCCCAAGTGAATCTTTGAAAAGAGGTCAAAGGAGTCCCACAAAAGTCATTTAACTAGCTAGCCCTACTAAAGAGTTATTTTTTTATAAGGTAACATTATAGCTAAAATTTATGTCTTGTGACACAGAGCCAACAACCATTCAGTGTGGAAGCAATATAATCAGCGGCGAAATCTACTTACCTTCCCTACTGGTTTGGAAGCGCGTGCCACCGTCGCGCACGCACCACTGTCGTGTGCGCGCCACTGTCACATGTGCTTTTTCACCCTTTGCGCATCCGCAAAAGGCTTTGTGCATGCGCAGAGGGTTAAAAACAAGAAAATTGTGATGTCCGGGCGGGTGGGCGGAGCCTTGTGCTGCCGCCGCTACCATTTCTCCGAATCACCTGCGGTCACTGCTACCGGTACGCCCGAACCAGGCCGAACTGGTAGCATTTCACCCCTGATTTACATCTTCTCATACAATGGAATTTTGAAATCTTTCATATATGGCTTTTATTGTATTATTTTCCTGATTCTCCTTCCAAAGATTTTTATATGATCCATACATTCCAACATCCACTTGTGCATCCATTCTGATCTGTAATTCTTAGTTGGCACCATACATTCAGATGTATTTTATTCTTCAAATCTAGATCCCTGTTCCAATGTCCCCAAAGTCATGGACAATAAACAACCATTCAGCAAGTCCAAACCTTTCAATATTTAGGAGCTTCAAGAATCAGAAATGCTCATTGTGACTAACTCAAAGGGCATCCAGACCATTCTCAGCTGTACAAGCTTTCTATTTTAATCAACTATTTTAATCCAGTCCTTCCAGCTGCTAAAGCTTATGCCCATTTATTGCCTGAGATTCAATTAAAGCCATACAGTGAGATGGAAATATTAGAGAAAGTTCAATCCAAAGTTTGGAAATATTTCCCAGACCCTGTGCTGCATTTCAAATGCAGTATTTAGACAAGAAAAAGGAGCCGATAGAGTTGAATCTGGCTTTTAGATTATTATCTTTAATTTTTGTAAGTATTTGTTATACTGTGTAGTCCAGCTTGATTGGCTCTTTAATTATAGGAGACATTTTTTTCATGTTCCACATGAAAAAAGAAACATTATTGAGAAGTTATAATTCTGTGGCTTTGCTTGGGATACCCCTTTGCCATTTGAATTAGAGGAATCCAATTCAATTTGGAATTAAAGGAAAGCCATTGGTAAAATGTAGAAGGCAAACTGATTACATAGCTTGCACCTTTGATGTACTCATTAATAACCAATTTCCAAAATATAAACCAGTCAGCCATTTGGACAAAACCATTGTTTCAAATTTAGAAGAGCTTCATCCTTGACTCACTTTAACACTATCTCCAGTGTTGAAAGTGAACAACAGAAAAATTAATTTTTCCAAATGATTGTGCCCCATTGATGCAGGGGCAATTCAATCTAGAGTGTGTTATATGGCCAATTCTAAGGGACACTCATTTGCAATTGATCTCTCTACTCTAAATTCACAGGACATTCTGACATCCATCCATCCAACCAACCAACCAACCAACCAACCAACCAACCAACCAACCAACCAACCAACCAACCAACCAACCAACCAACCAACCAACCAACCAATATTAAATTCTTGGCTCCACCTGGTGAACATCAGGGTTTTGATACAAACAAAGGAGGGAAATCACATAGAGCATGGCTTCTAATCCCCCCCCCCAATCTCTTAATAATAGTTTACCTTTGGGCTATGACATGTAATTGAATAGGAAAAGAGACAGAAAGCTTAGAATGCAGAAGAGCTCAGTTTTTCCAGGTGGCAGTCCAACCGCCTCTCCCACAGAGATGCACTGATAATTTTTAAAATGATTTTCTCCCTCCAAAGAATACATCAACATCTGGGCCATTTTTAGCTCAGCTGTTTTGCTGGTTTCTTCTACCATACCAAATTTGGTTCCATTCTGTTTAGTGTTCAGGGTGTTAGCCTGCTGATGGGCAGTCTTAAGCTCTTTTACATACTTTCTTTCTAACATCGTATTGCAGTGAATAAAAATGGATTCTTCAGGTTATTCATTTTTAAAGTAATGCTTTTGGCTTTTTCTGAAATGATATCATTGGCTGGTAATAACTCACTCTCATTTATCCTCTATTAGGAATAAATTGTTAAAAATCAGTCTGAAACAACTTTTTCTTTCTGTACCCCAAATCTCAGTGATTATCTCCTCAACTTTAAAGGATAATGGCTAGCTTCAAAGAATGGTCAGGCTGTATAAATTTGACAACACTGAAATTGCAACATAAAGAATATCTATAGAGAGTATGTAGATTAAACTTTATATTACAAATGTATCTGGAATGTTTATAGAAAGCATCTATATCCAGTTCTCTACTGGTTCTTCCTTTCAAAATGATTCCACAAAAGAGAAAAATGCCAGCCATTACAAATCCCTTTCATGGGAAATGATCATAATAAGCAACATGAATTTCAGGCTGGGAACTATGAAAGAAGACACCTTTCTTTAAATTGAAGAAATATCTTATTTAGCTTCATGCTTTTTCACTAGGTGGGATTGAATTTAGGCTATTACACCAGTTTGAAAGTTAAATGACATACAGGATTCCATAGGTTTGGTAGCTCTGAAAAATTTAGGCAATTTATTTCTGACTCAGTTGCCACATATGTGAGATCTCAGAGTCATTGCATTTCTATGGTTACCTGATCTATTGAAATGATTGGTCATTAAAGGAAATTCTGACCTCACTCATTTTAAGCTTGCAGGAAAACTACAACCTATAGAAGTTTGAGGCATGAAAGTTCTTTTCAGTCATTATATCTAAGTGTTTCTAGATCATCAAGAATAGAGATGATTTTTACATTACTTTGTGGACTAGAGGAATGAAAACATATAGCAGTGCCATTAATTATATCTGAGTCCAGTTAACTTATTCTTATTGGACAGACTCAATCCTGTCTTTAATTTACTGTCTGGTGTTTCCTTCAAATTATAGCTTGACATATGTGAGGTTTCTCAAACAGAACAAAAAGGAAAAAAACACACCTAGAAACTTGAGACTTACCAGCTCAATAGAGATATAAGTAGTGCTATGAATTAAGTAGTAGAGTGTTTTTGAACTCACATTCAGTTTAGTAACTTTTTTTTATCAATATCAAAGATTTTTCCACATAAAAATTCTCTCCTGGATTTTCTCTGAGATGCTTACCCCCAACCTAACAACCTACTTACATATTTATATTTTGAGGGTAAAGCTTTCAGTTGTTACTCTTGTTAAACAAAAAATCTTACAGGACTACCCATAAATCCCAGTTTAATGTCTTCCCATCCTCCCTCTAAGCTTTTTTTTAAAATGAGAATTAAATAAAAATGCCAATAGATTAAAGTCACCGAGTTACAGAATTGGAAGGCCAACAGAGCCACTGAGTCTGACTCCCCATTCAGTGCAGACATCCAAATGAAAACATCTATGATACATGATTTTTTGGTTTTTGAGTTGGACACATTCAACAAAGGAGAACTCACCCTCTCTCTAAGAAATTGGGGTGGTTTTTTTTAATCAAACTGTTCTTATCATAAGTTTAGGTTGAATGCAGATTTAATTATATACAGTGTATTCATAATCAATGAAATATTTATTTCAGTGGATTTACTTTCAAATATATAAAGATTCAGATTCAGCATATTTTATTTTCTCATTTATATTTAAAGCATTAATATTTAATTTCATCTTGTTCCTTCTAAAATGTTGAATTCTAGATAAAACTGGTACTGAGACTTTGTAAATAACTAAACCTGCAAGAGTTGTTCCAAATGCAGGTACAGAATAATAACTTTTGAAATCTTTCAGTCTATCTTGTACAGTGTACTGTACAATGGCCTAGAAATATGCAATTCATCTTATGATAAAATGTAACTTCCATCTCATTATAGTTAATCTCTTTTTGTTGCAAAGGAATTGTTTTCTTCCTTTAAGAAAGGGGGGAAAATGAAAATGAAGGATCTGTGCAGATATCTTCCCACCGTCATGGTTATATTGTTAAAATTAAAGCTGATGAAAAGGGATGTTTTCAGTTTATATACACATATATTATATAATTTTCTGACAATGAGAACAATTAATAATCAATCGAAGAGTTTACCACTCAGAATTGTGAGTGGGGGACATTTTCAAGAAAAGATTGGGCATCCATTTGCCCATGATGGTATAAGGACTGCTGCCTTGAGTTTTATATATAAAACTCAAGGCAGCAGTCCTTATACCATCATGGGCAAATGGATGCCCAATCTTTTCTTGATTACCACTACCACTACAATCTACCACTCACAATTCTGGGTGGTAAACTCTTTGATTGATTATTATTTGTTCTCATTGTCAGAAAATTTCTCCTTAGTTCCAAGTCTGATCTCTCTTTAAAGAGCTTCCACCCATTGCTTCTTGTCCTACCTCTGGTACTTTAGAGCTGAGTTCCCCAGTTCTGAGTTCTGCCTTTGTGGACCAATGGGGGGGATGGGCAAGCATGCACATGCTTGCACAAATGTAGCACAGATGCACACGATCGCCCACTTCTGTGGCCTGGTTCCGATAGGCTCAAGGCCCAGTCGTGGGCTGTGGCTTGGAGTTGGGGACCCCTGATTTAGAGAATGTCAACTCCTCTGTGACAGCCCCTCAAAAGTACTGGAAGGTAGCTATCATGTCACTCCTAATCCTTCTTTTCGTTAGGCTAGACATACCTAATTTCCTTAATTGTTCATTGTATGCTTTAGGCTCCAGATCCTTTATCATCTTTTGTTGTTCTTCTCTGGACTCTTTCTAGGGTCTCTAAATCTTTTTTATATTGTGGTAACAAAACTGGATGCAGTATTCCAAATGTGGCTTCACTAGTGCAGTACAGGGCAGGACTATCACTTCTTTGATCTCAATGCTATCTCTCTGTTCATGCAGCCTATGACTGTATTTTTTTTTGTCGCAGCTTCAGTATAGTTCTGGCTCATACTTAACTGGTGATCTACTAGGTCATTTAGATCCCTCTCATAGTTACTACTGTTGAGCCAGGAATTGTCTTTTCTATACTTGTGAATTTGGTTTTTCCTGCTTAAGTGTTGGACCTTACTTTCCTCAGCAATGAACAGCATCTTATTGGATAGAGCCCGTTGCTCTATTCTGTCAGGATCCTTCTGACTCTTCAGTCTATTTTCCAAAGTGTTAGCAATTCCCCCCTGCTTGGTGTCTTCTGCAAAGTTGATAAGCTATAATTCTATACCCTCTTCTAGATCATTTATAAAGATGTTGAAGAGCACTGATCCCAAAACAGAACTCTGTGTTGATGTAATTCCATTGAGGGGTACACAGAGTGTGGTTGGTTAGCCAATTGCAAATCCACCAGTTGGTGGTACTGTCTATCCCACATTGTGGTATCTTATTAAGAAGTAGAATGAGGTCTATTTTGTCAAATGCCTTATTGAAGTATACTACATCCACAGTAAAGCATAGCACCATATAAGTAATCTGAAATTCCATCACTAAAATTTGATTTGGAAAAATTAAAATTTGATTTGGCCATATGGAATAAAGATTAAGAACTGGAATTTTGTCTCCATGAGGCTTCCTGTTCCTGTTTGCACATTTTATTTCCTTCATGGAGGAAAAAAAATGACATTGTCACTCACTACAAAATACTCCTGTATCTTCCAGCTGATGGAGGAGTAAACTGAAAAACATGGCTAAGAGAATATTGCACAGCACTGAGTTAGCCAATGAGTTGTCCTAAACTTGAAACATGTATAAAAGAAATAAGATTTTTCAATATGATTCAAACTAATCTGAAGAATCTACTCTATTTTCAAGCAAAATAATGCAGAACGTTTATTTTTCATTATTAAACTTTACTTCATTGCATGTAACAATCATACTTTAAATTTTGCCTTGTCTCTTCTATAGGTTCCCCACATTTTATGCATTTATTTATGCATTCTTTTAAATGCATATATATATATATATATATATATATATATATATATATATATATATATATATATATATATATATATATATATATATATATATATATATATATATATATATATATATATATATATATATATATATATATATATATAACATTTATAAAGCTTTTCTGAGGTGGCTTCCATTAAAGAGTAAAAAAAAAAACTAATTTAAACTAGCATTAACTGCCTAAAAATAATTTTAAATGAATAAAATCAGCAGCATTATCCTGGAAAACAAAACCTGAAATAAATCTTAAACATGTATAAAGAAAATGCATCTTTTGAAGAAGCCGTTCTCTCATATGGGAGCCAGGAATATCATTGTTGGAGTCATATCTCCAGACTTGCAAAAAGAGTCTTTGAGTCGGTGCTCAAAGCACAGGCTGGGCAGGTAAATGGGAAACCAAGATGACTCTCCTAATACAGATAATTTTTGGAAGTGATTGATTATATGCCATCAAGTCATTTTTGACTACTACCATATAGATACATTTTATACATGACAATCTATCTCTAACCTGTTTTTCAGGTTCTGCATGCAGACCCTTTTCCAGAGAGTTGGGTCCTTGCATAATGTATCCTAAGTAGGATAATTTTGAGCCTGATTGTTTGTGTCTCAAGTAAGAACACTAAAGCTGATTTGTTTAATCCATTGATTTGTTTCCTTGGCTCTCCATGATATTCACAGGAGTGCTCTCCAGCACAAAAGTTCAAAGTGTTCCTATCCTGCTTTTTTAAAGTCTACTTTTGCTTCTATAGAGTATCCCAGGAAATATATTGGCTTGTACAATTCTGATCTTTATAAATACAGTATAGACACATCATGGCATTTAATATATTTTCGAAAGCCTTCCTGGCTGATCTACCAAGTGCTAGTCTGCGGTATATTTCTTGATTGTTTGATCCAATACTGTGATCCTATAAAAGGCAGAAGCTATTCACTTTCAATATCTTCATTATCAACACATGAATGCAAATAATGCTCCCGAGAAAAAGATATGTTTAATATAAAATCTCTGCATACAATTATTCTGACAACTAAACAATGACAAATGCAATATATAATTTTTATCAAGATGTATCATTTCTGTTACTCAGTCCAACTGATAGAAATATTGTATTTGCTTCTGAACCATTTTTAAAGGTGCTTGATTTTATCAGGAGCTGATCATTTAGCGCAGAAAACTCAGATACTGTTTCCGCAATAAAATGACTTAAACAACCAATTTCTTTCAAATGGAACTTGTGGTTAGTGGGAGCCAAGTTATTCTCCCAAATCATAGTGGCTGCTTTCCATTTTTGTTTATAACAGCAAAAGGCAAAGATGCTACGGATCAAGAGACAGACTCAAAAATAATCTGACATGATCCTCATGCTTTTAATTTCTTCTATATTTGAACTGCTAAAATGCTAGAATTGTAAAAGACCTTGGGACATTATTTATTTATTGCACTTATTTACCAAGGGCTCACAGTGCTTTCTACAGTTAATTAAAATCCATATCAAATAAAATTAAACCAAAGCTAAATTAAATTTAAACATACTAATTTGTCAGAGCATTATCAATCAACAAAAAAGAAACAAAACAACAGATACAATCAATGGTGTCTCTGGCAGAGCTCATCTTCTGTCATCCTCTGGAATGATATCAAAGAGAATAATTTAATATGCAAGGCAGAGGTGGTATTCAGCCGGTTCTAATCCGGTTTGCCCGAACCGGTAGTGGAAATCGCGGGTGGCCCCACCCACTCGCCCCGGCTCTATGTTATCCTATTTGTGCACATTTTTGAGGCCGGGCGTGCTCACATTTGCGAACCGGTAGGGAAGGTAAGTGAAAACAATCCCTGATGCAAGGGGTGGCTTTCCATAGGAAGGCTGAGTCCAAGAGGTGCTATTTTTCACTTATGATAAAAAACAACAACTCCAGGTTCATCTTCATTCACATTATGAAACTGGAACAATCAGCAGTCTCTCCTGGCATGGTTTAGAAATTTGTAGAACCAGAATTTTGAATTGTACCTGTTAGATCGGAGGTAACCGGGCTGACAGGAACGGAGGCGAGACAAAGTTCTGTAACAGGAACGCTTTATTTCTAACTTTAGCACCACAGGCAATAACGAGAGAACAGAACAGCAACTTAGTGTTTGACAGCTCCTTTTATAGTCGAGCTGTCAAACTGGCAACCAATCAGGATGCCCCAATTTCCTGCTTGCCAGCTGCTTGCGGTTTAGCCAATCAGGCTCGACTTGCAGCCGGCTTGGATTTTGGTGGCGGCATAAGTCCAAGGACTTAACACCCCTCACCCCCCAGATAGCGCATGTGTAATCGGCGAGGTACTCCAGCCGACATCGGCTCCACCATGATTGCCTTAGTTCAGGTCAGGCGGATGAAGAGTGAGGAGCTGGTCGTGGGTCCTCTGGAACTCCCTGCGACCCGGCCGCGGATTCATCTGGAACGGAAGGCATCGCTGGAGCAGGACACTCGGCAGGCCTGGTAGGAGATGAACGCCTCTCACGGCTCAGAGATGATGGATGGTCAAGAAAGTAGACTAGGGCCCGGGAGCAGGTGGAAACCTCCAGGAAAGCTTGGGCCTGGTCCGGCTGTGCAGGCTCCACGCAGGGGACCTGTCATCTTAATTGGCTGATGTGCCAGCGCCACAGCTGGCCATCGGTGAGCTGGACCCTATAAGAGCAGGGTCTAGTTAATTGAGTCACGTGTCCCAGCAGCCATTTTTTGCCGGCACCCAAATTAAGGGTGAATATGCAGTTCCCCACTGTGAATTCCCTGGGCCATCAGTCAGGAACAGGTGGTTGTCCAATGTCGAAGTTGGGGTGCAGATGGTCCAATTGGGTCCAGAGACGGCGGCCCATTAGTAACTCAGCAGGACTAACCCCGGTGGCCTGGCAAGGGGTGATATATTGGGCTAACAGGCATGTGCACATGCTGTAATGCCAGTTATCATGCCCCAGGTGCCCTAAAGCCTCTTTAGCCGATCTAACTGCCCTCTCAGCCAGGCCATTAGCCACAGGGTGAGCTGGCACTGTGGGGGCTTGGTGGATCCCCTGTCTGGCCAGGAACATTTAGAATGGGGCAGCAGTGAATTGAGGCCCATTGTTGGTTACCACTGTATCAGGGAGCCCATGAGTGGTGAACAGCCTGTCTAAAACCTTGATAATTGCCTCAGAAGTGGTGGTAGACATTAATGCCAGCTCAACCCACTTCGAATAAGCATCCACAATGACAAGGAAGGTGTGTCCCTAGACAGGCCCAGCTAAATCCAGGTGGGCCTGGCCCATGGTGCCCTTGGGGATTCCCACTCGTGGATTGGGGCTGAAGGTGGAACAGGCCGGGATTGTTGGCAAGTGTGGCAGCAAGTTACCCAGTCCTCAATCTCCTGGTCCATCCTGGGCCACCAGACGTAGCTGCGGCCTAGTGCTTTCATCCGCACAATGCCAGGGTGGGCGAGGTACAGCATTTGAGGATGGCTTGTCTAAACCCTGGAGGTATTACTACCCTATGCCCCCACAGTAGGCATCCCTGTTGAATAGAGAGTTCGTGTTGTCTAGCCACGAATGGTTGCAATTGGGAAGGGACAGGCCCCTGTGGCCACCCTCTGCATGCCCAATCCAGGACTTGGGACAAAATAGGGTAAGCGCTTGTGAGGGAAGCTATCTGCCTGGCAGAAATAGGGCTTTGCAGTTCCTCAACGAGGAGAACTGAGGTAGCAGGAGCTGGATCCAATATGGGCCTGGGCAATGGGCAGAAGCTTAGGGCGTCTGCGTGCCCTAATAACTTGCCTTGCCTGTAATGCAGGTTGTAAGTGTACCCAGCTAAGAATTCCGCCCAGCGGGACATGCAGGGAGATAGTATTTGGGGGCTTTGTCAATCCCCAGCGAGTAAGCCCAGGAGAGGCTTATGGTCGGTCACTAAGTGAAAGTGCTGGCCATAGAGGTAATCATGGAACTGACGTACTCCAGCCACGCACGCAAGGGCCTCCCTATATAGCTGGCTGTAGTTACATTCAGTCTGAGAAAGGGTTATGGAGTAATAAGCTATGGAGGCCTCAGATCTATTGGGCAAGATGTGGCTAAGGGTGAAGCATTGCATGCCAAAAGCAGCGGCAAACGGTCGCTGTATTGGACAAGGACAGTTTGTGAGGTCAACAGGTCCTTAACTGCCTGGAAAGCTCTTGCTTCAGGAGGACCCCAGTGCCAGGCAGTCTTAGCGTCCAGCAGCCTGTGCAACGGCTCAGCCACAGAAGCCTTATAAGGTAAAAAGTTGGCATAGAAATTGAGCAGGTCCAAGAAGGCTTGCAGCTGAGCCCTAGACACAGGAGTAAGAGCATTCTTGATAGCCTCAACTTTGGAGGGGGTTGGGTGGATACCAGAGGCATCAATAAGGAATCCTAAAAACTCAACCCTGGGCACACCAAGCATACATTTATCCTTTTGGAGCTTAAGGCCAGCTTGTCTAAAGCACAGGAGCACAGCCCTGAGTTTCGATAGGAGGTTGGACTAAGATGTGGCAGAAATGAGCACATCATTGAAGTACGGTACCACCCCCTGCAAACCTTGGAGAAGCCGTTCCATAAGGCATTGGAAGATGCCAGGGGCCATGCTAACTCCAAACTGAAGACACTTACACTTAAAAGCGCCCAGATGGGTGACGATTGTTTGGGCCATGGCAGTGGCCTCATCCACTGGAGCTGCTGATAAGTTTGGGCAAGGTCCAGTTTAGCGAATATAGACCCCTGGCCCAAGGAATGCAGAAGGTGCTACACTACTGGCACTGGATAAGGGTTAGCATGAAGGGCCTTGTTAAGAGTTGCCTTATAATCAGCAGAGATCCTGATGGATCCATCGTACTTTAGGGGAATAACTATGGGGGTTTCCCATTTGGAATGGTCCACTGCTCCTAAAACCCCCTGGGCAATCAGCTTATCCAATTCCAAATCAACTTTGGGGCGGAGGGCAAGGGGAACCCGCCTAGGCTTTAAACGGATAGGGGCCACCTGGGGGTCCAAATTAAAGGAAATGGGACTCCCCGTATAGTTACTCAGGCTGCTGTTGAACACATCTGCAAACTCTGAGGTGATGTTGGCAAGCACGTCGGGGGTTGTCGAGTGGATGCCAGACACAGTGAGTCCTAGGGCTAAGAACCAGTCAAGGCCCAGGAGGGATGGCAATTGTCCATTCACCACAATAAGTGGCAGGAGGCCTGAAAAGGCCTTGTGAGAAACCTGGAATGAGCCGCAGCCAACAGTTGGAATCAATTTGCCCTGGTAGTCCTTGAGAGCGATGGGGCAAGGTTGTTTGGTGAAATGGGGCAACAACTTGGTTATTGTGGCCCACAAGATTAGGGACCTGGAGGAGCTGGTGTCCACCTCCATCTTACATGGCTTGCCCTCCAGCTGAACTGAGAGGTACAATTTGGAGGAGGAGGTTGCTGCAGAGGCGTGGCTGACCTCCTCAGCTGGAGGACTGTTAACTCTGGTGACAGAGAAACAGTCTTCCTTGCGGTTAGGTGGCCTTCGATAGGCTCTCCTTTGGTTGGTTGGGTCTGGTGGTGCTTCCATGGTTGGCAAGACAGCCCTGCAGACCCTGGACAGGTGACCCTTCTTGCCACAATGACGGCAGGTGGCTGAGTGGAACCTACAGTCAGCCCTGTTGTGGTTCCCCCCACAGCCAAGGCAGGAAGGCTGAGGTGGTTTTGCAGGAGGAGCAAAACCACCTTAGCTTTGAGGCGGCAGACATTTTCCTTCTCCTCAGAAAGGTCATTGAGGTCAGAGTCCTCATGATGGACCATTTGGCTCCTGCTGGGCAGCGAGCTGGAAGGAAGGTACCTCTGCAACTCAGAGGCTGACTGCTCAGAGAGTTCTGAGACTCTGGCTTCATCTAAGGCAGTCTGTAGGTTGAGCTCTGGGCAGGCTAAAAGTCGACAGTGGAGCCTGAGGTCTCTAACCCCACAGACCAGTTGATCCAGCAAGAGATCATCGAGGTCTGAAAACTGACCGTTCAGGGAGGCTGTGCGAAGGGCAGCCATATAGTCGTTAATAGATTCTCCTTCTTTCTGGAATTTATGGCAAAAGGCATGCCGTATTGCGATGCGGGATGGGGTTGGAGCGTAGTGGTTATGAAGCTTCTCTAAGAGCATCTCCCATGGCACCGCATAAACTTCCTGAGGAGCTGTTAAAGCCCGTGCTGTGGCAAACATTTCTCTGCTGCAGGAACTGAGAAACTAGCCCAGCTTCCTGGTGCTGGAGAGCAACATGAAGTCATTAGCGCGGAGAACACATTCAAAGCGCATGAGGTAGTCGTCCCACGTCTCAGTAGCAGTCTCGAAGGGAGCGAAAGCTGATAGTGTGGCCATCCTGATAAGGACAGATTCGGGCAGCAGGCGCCTAGCGACCTCTCGTCACCCCAGCTAGTGACTAGCTCTGAAGTGATTCAGCTCAGAGTGACTCAGCTGTGATGTGCTGCAGCCTAAGCAAGCTAGCCCTCCGGCCGTTAGCCAGCCATTCTTGTCAGAAGTTCCACTCCTTCGTCGCCAGTGTTAGATCGGAGGTAACCGGGCTGACAGGAATGGAGGCGAGAGGAAGTTCTGTAACAGAAACACTTTATTTCTAACTTCAGCACCACAGGCAACAGCGAGAGAACAGAACAGCAACTTAGCGTTTGACAGCTCCTTTTATAGTCGAGCTGTCAAACTGGCAACCAAACAGGACGCCCCAATTTCCCATTTGCGGCTGCTTGCGTTTTAGCTAATCAGGCTCGACTTGCAGCCGGCTTGGGTTTTGGCGGCGTTGTAAGTCCGAGGACTTAACAATAACTGTGAAATTATTGAGAGTCAATTCCTAGTCCACAACGCCAGTGCTATATATTTCTGAAAGCCTGCTAGCAAGTAGGTTGTCGTATTTTCCCCATATTTGATCTAAACAGTACCACATAGAACAGGTTACTGCAATCTAAATACATAGCAATTAATGACACCATTCGACAACATTTTGGTGTGGCACCAATTATAGAGAAGATGAGAGAAGCCCGGCTCTGCTAGTATGGACATATCCTGAGAGCAGCACCTTCCACCAAGACTTCCTACCAACTAGAACTCAATGGCTGGCTACCTCGCAGGCGCCCAAAACAGAGAAGATAAGATACCATCAACAAAGATATGCAAGCCGCGGGCCTGCGCCCTGGAGAAACAGCTGACCATGCAAAGTGGCGCTCAATCATCCAAAAAGCGGACCCTGCTCTTGCAGGAATATGCTAGGAAGAAGAAGATTTAGTGAGGATATAAAGATTTACTATATTAGGATCTTCCGTCTCTAGTTAGGGCTGTAAATGGTATATCTGTTTCTTACTTGTCTATCCATCAGCAGCCATGAATCCCCAGAAGGATCACCAAATCACACATCCCAAATCATATATAGGTAGTGTCACTTCCTTGGGGGATAATTCTGGAACTGACAGAGAATTATAATGGAGAAATTCTAAATCTGTTTTTCTTGAATTCAATTTCAGAATGTTTCAACCAATCCAAACCTTCACAGCCACTAGACCAGCAGTTCTCAACCTGTGGGTCGCAACCCCTTTGGGGGTCGAATGACCCTTTCACAGGGGTCACCTAAGACCATAGGAAAACATATTTCCGATGGTCTTAGGAACCGAGACACTGCTCCTATATCCGTCTCCAGGCGGGTCCACCCACATGCAAATAGACTACTGCAAAAAAAAATCTGTACCATGGGAACTTCTGAGCATGAGCAGAAGCCAAATTTCCGGCACTGCGCATGCGTCGCCATCTTGTTTTCATCTTTTTTTTCAATTTTTTAAACAAAAATTCAGCACTGTGCATGCGAGCGTGCGCAAAGCGCACGCGCGCCCACGCAGCACAGGAGGAAGCGAACCAGCAGCGAGGTAACTTAGAACCCACCTCTGAGTTTCCTAATAATTTTATTATTTTATGGTTGGGGGTCACCACAACATGAGAAACTGTATTAAAGGGTCATGGCATTAGGAAGGTTGAGAACCACTGCACTAGACCCTGACAAGTCCTCCACAACCTCATCTGGGATAGGGATATACTATTCAGTATCAAAAGCATAATTTAAAGCACCGTGGTGGCGCAGTGGTTAGAATGCAGTACTGCATGCTAACTCACTGCTCACTGCCAGGAGTTTGATCCTGAATGGCTCAAGGTTGACTCAGCCTTCCATCCTTCTGAGGTGGGTAAAATGAGAACCCAGATTGTTGGAGGCAATATACTGACTCTGTAAACCGCTTAGAGAGGGCTGTAAAGCACTGTGAACTAGCATATAAGTCTAAATGCTATTGCTATGAATCCATGGAAGACAAAATGTACCATATGGCCCCAGTAGTTCTCCCCCCCCAGGCCTAGGAGTCACTTCAGATTATGTAAATATGGACAACTGATCATGATTGTAGATGCTGATGTAATCAACTGTATCAATCAATTCAATACATTATTCATAGTTATCATGAATCCCAGTCATACCGAAACTTTTCAAAGCAATTGTCCTTGATGTTGGTGAATTCTTGCTGTGAACATTTAACGTTTTGGATTTTTTTTTGACTTATTACCACAATTGGGACTGGAGCTTCTGTCACTAAGTGAGGTGGTCATTAAGTGAATCCTGATGCCATGGTTCTTGTCAAGGGGCCAAATTCTGATCATGTGACTACAGGGACGCTGCAATGGTTTTAAATGTGAGGACCAGTCATAAGACACCTTTTTTAAACCACTATCATAATTTTGAATGGTTGCTAAACAAATGGTCATAAGTTGAGGACTACCTGTAACATGGATTAAAATCTTTTGTTTTACTTCCCCATACAGAAACCAGAACTTTTTTTTCTACCTTTTCCTAAAGATTTCATTTGTTTCCTAAAGATTCATTTATTCACTGCATTTTCATTAGTCACACTACAGCTGTTGCTTGCAGAGTAACAAGCAATAATAAAAATCCTTATAAAATATTTCAGCACAACAAATAAAACAAACGGTAAGTACTAAAACAGCAGATATAAAATAGATTAGCAAACCATGCGTGCAGCATTAAGATAAATGTTAAAAGATCTGAGCAATGACTGACTAAAATTGACCTGGCTCAAAATATCAACCAAGATATTTCTGTCATTTGTTGGGAGTAATTTGTTTTGTTTTCCAAGCTAATCTAACATGAATTCTACTTATCATACTAGGACTAAATGGCAGTATTAAATGACATGAAATTAAGTTTATTTGCTTACCTCTCCATTGAAGAAACAGAAAATAGTTGCCACAAGTAAGCCCTGAAAAGAAAAATGAAAAGCAAATTATTCAGATTGTTTCTATGATTACGGAAATTATAGAATGAAGTCTGTGTGTGTGTGTATTAGAATGAAATAAATCAGATATATTTTATAACATTTCACTATACGCAGTTATATAACTATAACTGCGTATAGTGAAATGTTATAAAATATAACATTTATATTATATAAAGTATAATAATTCATAATTCAAGAATTCTGCTAAAGAGCTATCTAACCTAGCATCCTGTTAGAGAAAACAGACAACCAGGTCATTTACAAACTAATCCTCGTCTGTTTCTCTAATACAGGGGTGTCAAACTCACGTCGTCACGGTGGCATCATGTGATGTATCGGCACTTTTTTCCCTTTGCTAAACCAGGCGTGGCCGTGACCAGTGTGTGATGCATCCGGCCCATGGGCCGCAAGTTTGACAGCCTTGCTCTAGTATTTTTCTTTGTTTCTCTAATCTCATTTTAAAACTATTTAAAATCTAATCAGGGATCCTGAATGTAAGTACCGGTAAGTAAGAAGGATGGAAATGAATGTCTTGATACTGTTCTGATTCAAGGGTACTTGAGTCTGGAATTATCACCACACATAACGAAAAGAAATTCCATTATTGATCTTCAGTTACATTTTCATATTGATGTGAGACACTTCATTTTGTCTGTCCCGAATTTCACAATGTATTCCTTACATTTAGTTTTCCTTGATCAGAGACAAAATAAATGAATATCCTGAATTGGATTCAAGGTGGTGTTTCAAAACGGTTCGGCCCGGTTCTATGAACCGGTATCACTGGCGGCGGGAGGCTCCGCCCACCCACTCGGAATGCTTCTGTGCATGCGCAGAAGCGTCGTGAGCGTGCGCGAGCCAGTACTAAAGGGTTTTAGAACCCACTACATATATATATATATATATATATAGATAGATAGATAGATAGATAGATAGATAGATAGATAGATAGATATAGATAGATAGATAGATAGATAGATAGATAGATAGATAGATAGAGATAGATAGATAGATAGATAGATAGATAGATAGATAGATAGATAGATAGATAGATAGATAGATAGATAGATAGAAAAAACCCCCATACAATTATGCCTTCTGTCCTTCTTTCTACTGAGTAATTATCATGTTGAACTTTTCCCCAAACACTTAGTCTAACTCCTGCTCCTTTTTAACAAGAACTGAACCAGTAACATTTGTAAGAAAATGGAGAGGGATTCAACAATGGTCGTCATGACAATGTCATGACTTTTTGACATCCCCTTCTCTGCCTCCTGTGGATGCCGCTTATAAAATAAAAATAAAATGTGGCATTTTTCAAGTATTCACTCTTTCTTCCCATAAAAACCAAGTCATTTGATAGAAAGTGGCATTTTCACAAAGAGTGGAGAAATTTGTGGAAAGAAATTATCATTCAAATGCAAACTTACAGGGGAAATTAATGGTCTGAAACTACTTATTTCTTTTCCAAAAGAATACAGGACAAGCAGCTTAGAATTTTGGGACATTTGAAAAAAAAAAAAGTAACACACCTATTTGGTGCAAGCTTTATTGATGGCAGCTATTGTAATATTCAACCGAAGGACATAACAGCCTTGGATTGGGTGATCTTTTGTCAGCAGAACACGTGTGTTTCCCTTTCTTGCCTGTTTTTCTTTTCTCCATTTCTTGCCTGCTATTTTTAAATAGAAGTGGAAGTTCTAAAATCCCATCAATAGGATTGCCATTAACCGAGCTACCAAAATCCAACTCTTCATTAGATGGCACAAGGCTATAGGAAACTCTTTGCTGCCATCTAGAGGACATTTGGATTGTTGTAGTTCAGATATGTCAATCCTACCCCTTGATACATTGACAAAGGATCCCTAATTATTTGTTGCAGCCCTTACAGCCCATGCCAGTCACAAGGATTAACACCTGCATTATGATGTGGGAAATGAGGCAAATTGTAGAACTTGCCCTAAAATAGTCTTGCCTAGATTTTAAAAAGCTATTTTCTTTTCAAACTCAGTGGAAATAAAACTCTGGCCTTAAGGGTCCATACCCAGCTTGTTAATTCCTCCACCTGTTGCAGCCCTCACTCTTCTGAAAAATATTAAATACAGATCAGAGTTATTAAAAGGGTGCACAAAACCACATCAAATGAGGTTTTCTTGGAACCTGGTATATAACATTGCAGTCCTGCATCCTTTTGTAATAGCAATCTTCCTCTTTTTAAAAAATGTTTCTATCTTGTTTATAAAAGCATGTTTGGTCATATAATTTCATGGACACATTGTATTTTACACAAGTATAACGTAATCTGAACGTGTTCAGATGGTTTTGAAATAAGATTAGATTTCTTGGAAATTACAGCTTCTAGAATTCTAAACCACTAGATAACCTGGTCAAGTTTGCCATGAATCTTGAGAATAGTAGTTCTGATAGATCAGTGATGGCGAACCTTTTTTCCCTCAGGTGCCGAAAATGCGCGCGTGCGCGCTGTCACACACGTGTGAGTGCCCACACCCATAATTCAATGCCTGGGGAGGGCAAAAACGACCTTTCCCGCCCCCGCAGAGGCCCTCTGGAGGCTGGAAATGGCCCATTTCCCAACTTCCGGTGGGCCTGGTAGGCCCGTTTTTCGCCCTCCCCAAGCTCCAGAGGCTTCCCTGGAGCCTGGGGAGGGCGAAAACACCACCCTGGAGGCCCTCTGGAAACCTAAAATGCCCTCACAGAGCCTCCACACAAGCCAAAAATCAGCTGGCCGGCACGCACATGCATGCTGGAGTTGAGCTAGGGCAACGGCTCGCGTGCCGGCAGATATGGCTCTGCGTGCCACCTGTGGCACGCGTGCCATAGGTTCGCCATCACTGTGATAGATTCTCAGTTTGAGAAAGAAATAGTGAAGAAAAAATATACATATCCAATAACTCCAGGAAGAAATGACTAGAAAATATGTATGATGTAATCAGTGGACACATTTTAATGCATTTATTCCAGTATTTTAACGCATTATTCCAAAGCAGTTGTAATATAATCCATCTGTGTTTTGCTAGAGATAAGGTACAATAATGTAGTGATTGTATCTCAAACATCATGGGACAATACCCCTGAAGTGCTGTTCCTATTTGAACAATTTTGTAATCCAAATTCTGGAATAAAGGGGTTGCACACACTGAGCTTCCATAACTTCATTACAGCATACAAATGCAAAAATGGCAGTTCAGGAGTACTAGAATCATTTTGTTTCTTCCTGTCCCACCTCAGCCATTCTGCTATGGCTCACACAGAACTGTAAGGTTTGAAGCAACTTGAGATAATACATAATAGAAGCTAAACAAAAGTAACAATGCTGACTTCATACATTGATATGTAATTGGAAAGACTGTCCACTTCTGGGGAGTTATCAAAGATTGTTTTTAAGATTAATAAAGCAGTAACTCCTTTAAAAGCCAAACACACTTGTTTCCTATCATTTTCCTATAATCAAATTGGTAATAAATCACAACCATAGCATTGTATGGAGATTTACACAAACTGGCAAATCTCAAGCATAGGCTTTGGGAATTGTGTATGGCTTGCAGACTCAGAGTTTGTCCTTCTGACAAAGTAGAAACTATGGTTTATAAATTACAATATCAACAGATTAAAACAAATCAAAGAACATTGTGGCTCAGTCAATGAATGACTATCAATGGAATTAAGTGATACCACAGCATACTCAGAAGAACAGATGATAGTTCAATTCGGGGCTTTTAATTAGAAAGAAATCACATGATTTCTTCAATACTATCCATGGGTTTGACTTGTTCACAAAATATGTCCCATTACAATCTAAATATTTTGAGTAGGTTTTTCTTATCTTCAATGGCATTCAATTTTATATGAAATACTGATGATCTTTGCAGCTTTCCATTAAACAGATTTAAAGATTACCCAATGTCAAGCTAAGTATGCATGTGCTTTTGTAAGATTTCTTAGAAGACATTGAGCATTATCCCAGAAGGATAATTCTTGTATGATCATCCTCTTGAGAGTAATCACAATATTCTATCTTGCCAAGTATATTTCTTTGGTTTATTTGTTTTTAATATCTTATAGCGGCAATAATAAATCAACAGATGAGTTCACATCTTTTTGCATTGTAGCATATGTATAACCTTACATATATTATAGTTTGGAGAATGCATGTATTACGAGCTAATCAACACATTACTGCAATAATATAGGAGTCAGTTTAGTGTGCTTTGCTTTCTTGCAGAATACACATTGATCTAGATCAGCGGTTCTCAACCTGGGGGTCGCAATCCCTTTGGGGGTCAAACGACCGTTTCACAGGGGTCGCCTAAGTCAGGCGAACACAAGCAAAAGAAGAAGGAATTTATAGAGCTGCTCTTTAATGCATACTATAGATTAGGTAACAAATGGGGAGAAGAAGAGGTCGCGCATGCGCCCTGTTGTTCCAGTTTTCCGCAACAGCCAATCAGCGGAGACTTTCGAGCAAGCGGGAAGCGAAGCTTTGGAGGGGAGAAGTTGAAAATGGTAGGAAAGAGTTAATTGCCATAGAGTCCCTGAGAGTTGCTGCCTGCTTGTGAGCCTGCAGTGAAACAAAAGGCTGTTGGGGGAAAGAACACAAGCCGCTACTTAAAGTCGCGGGGGAAGGGCACAGTCGGAAGGGAACGGAGATAATAAACATCCCGTCCCATTAAGACCAGGTCTTAAAATAACTGGGCTGTTCCCTAGAATTGCCTCCTAGCTCAGTGATCGTTAAAACTGCTTTGTAAATACTGTTCAATTCAATGGAACTATGCCCATGTGCAATCCCAGGTAGATACCAATTCAAGTTCCTTTGAATTGAATGGGGGGCGGGTTGCCACAGTGAAATGCGTATATTGTTTTCAGCTTTCTGGTATTTGTACAACTAGCTATTTCATGGGATACAGTTCACATTATGCATTTGCATTATGATTTTTTTTGTTGCATACCTAAATTATTGCAGAAGTCACTTGATTAAAGTAATAATTACTTCTGTGTGAAGTTGAGAACAAGGAAGATTTTTATTCAATTTTGTGCCTGACAAAATCAGGCTGTGTTAATATATCAAGTATATCACATTTCATAGTTTCTGTACTTTTAGAAATCTAAAAACCTGAGCTTTTATCGTTTTCATTCATGTGCATATGTGACTAGTTTTTTCTTCACAAATAGTTATAACATATTCCCATGTCATACCTGCTAGTCATCTAATCTAGTGAGGCTGTTAAAATATATTTGTATTTTATTTTATAATACCGGTATAATTTATTTGAGGACTGTTATTAATGCTTGGAACGATGTTTCATTTTGCTTTCTTTAAGATCTGTTAGCCTTCTTTTTACTGTTCATAGGCCTTGAAAGTTGCTTATCCAGGGAAGTGAAACAAGGTATATATTCCTAGAATAGCTTCGCATTTGATAAATATACCTTCAGAAAATTTGGAGGCTCTGGCATGGGACCAATACAGGTAGTCCTTGACTTATGACCACAATTGAGCCCAAAATTTATGTTACTAAGTGAGACAGTTGTTAAGTGAATTTTCCCCAATTTATGATTTTTCTTGCCACAGTTGTTAAGTGAATCACTGCAGTTAAGTTATGTTGTTAAATGAATATTGTGTTCCCTTTTATTTTGTTTGTCAGAAGGTTACAAAAGGGGATCATATGATCCCTGGACACTGCAACTGTCATAAATATGAGTTAGTTGCTAAGCATCTGAATTTTGATCATGTGGGGATGCTGCAACAGACTTAAGTGTGAAAAACAGTCATAAATCACTTTTTCCAGTGCTGTTGTAACTTTGAACAGTCACTAAATGAACTGTTATAAGTCATATTGTAAAGGAGGGGCTGGTTTATATAAAGTGTGCTGGAAGAGGGGTGAGAGAGAGAGGGAGAGGGGGAGAGAGATATACAGAGGGGGAGAGAGAGACAGAGATACAGAGAGAGGGGGAGAGAGGGAGGAGAGACAGAGAGAGGGAGAGATAAATATTTTACAATATATAATTACATATTGTTTTTGTGATTATTATTTATTTATTTATTTATTTATTTATTTATTTATTTATTTATTTATTTATTTATTTATTTATTTATTTATTTATTTATTTATTTATTTATTTATTTAGGTTTTCTTATATGCCGCCCAACTCCCAAGGGACTTAGGGCGGCGTACAACAGAGAGAAGATACAAGAATCACCAATAATAAACGTTACATTAAAAGCAAATATAAAAATTAAAAATTCATATTAAAAAAACCGTCCAACAATCAGACATACCTGGGGGAGAGCTCAGATGGATTAGGCTCTACCCCCAGCCTGCAGGAAGAGCCATGTCTTAACGGCTTTTCGGAAGGCCAGCAGGGTGGGGATAGTTCGGGTCTCTGGAGGCAGTTGGTTCCAGAGCACCGGGCCCGCCACAGAGAAGGCCCTCCCCCTAGGGCCTGCCAGCCAGCATTGCTTGGCCGACGGGATCACTAATCACTATGCTTTAATTATGTTCAATTTGTAACAATGAAAATATATCCTGCATATTAGATATTTACATTACGATTCAGAACAGTAGCAAAATCACAGTTATGAAGTAGTAACGAAAATAATTTTATGGTTGGGGGTCACCACAACATGAGGAACTGTATTAAGGGGTCTTGGCATTAGAAAGGTTGAGAACCACTGATCTAGATGAAGGCTAAATGTGGCTCCTTTTCGTGCCAGCATCACATTATTTGCAGGCCGCACAACTTTTGCATGCAGGAAATAATATGGTTGATCTCTCCTGATATTAGCAGACTAGCGTATTGCTGCATAATCTATAGTCTGATATGATCTTGGTTTGATATCCTGACAACATAAATGTGGCTCTTTGCTATAAATATACACAGCTAAACATAGCTTTTTATATAGCTGCAGATGTATTTAAATGTCTTTGGAGCATCAGCAGTGATTTCAAAGTCTGATATTATCTAAATGCAAATATTTTCTCAGCGAACTGTTACTTAGCAATTAGTTATTTATCTCTGACTGCTGAAGGATTTAGATTATTTCCCATTTTGGTGGCATAAGAACCATCTATAGCTAGTCCTCAGCTTACAACCACAAATAGGACGGTAACTTCCATTACAAAGTGATGTGGTTGTTAGCAGGGGCGGGTTCCTAATTTTTTTACTACCACTCTGTGGGCGTGGCTTATTTTGTGGGTGTGGCTTGCCAGCCATGTGACCGGGTGGGCGTGGGCCTTGGGAGCTTGGCGGCGGCTGGAGAAGCGGGGAGGCATTGCCCACCCGCAACGGGAGCAGCAAGACCGTGGCAGCGGTTCTTCTAGGAGGCTCCATCCGGCCTGAATGCTTCTCCCCATTCGATGATCCTAGGATCCTGCTGCCTGTTCTTTCAGCGTCTCACACGCTCCCTCAGCCATCCTCCCCTGCTTGGACTCACTGTGGGGTAGGAAGGCAGCGCATGCGCAGTGCCGGAAGCTCGGCTTCTGGGCATGCGCAGAAGAATTTTTTTAAAAAAATGTAAAAAACATTTTTTTAAATGGCGGCGCCCAGGCACCGGCAACCGACCGCACCGGTACTGTAATGTCACCAGTGGGCCGCTACCGGTGCTATAGAGTGGACCGCACTGGTAGGAACCCACCACTGGTTGTTAGTCATGCCTGATTTTACAACTTTTTTTGCCCTATTTGTTAAGCAATTAACTGTGGTTGTTAAACAAATCTGACTATCCCCAAATCTGACTTTGGTTATTAGAAGCCGCCCAGGAAGGCCATAAATGGTGATCACGTGACTCTCGGTGGCTACAACTGTTGTAAATAAATTCCACTTGTTAGGTGCTTGAATTTTGATCATGTGATCCCGGGGGATGCTGCAACCATTTTAAGTGTATAGACTGGTTGTAAGTCACTTTTTTCAGCACTGTCATCAACTTTGAACAGTCAAAATTACAAATGGCAGTGAGTCAAGGACTACCTGTACAATGCTGTGGGTATTTTAACAGATTAACAGAGTTGGAAAGGTCCTTGCAGGTCATCTAGTCTAACCCCCTGCCCAAGCAGGAGACCCTACATCTGCCTCTACCTAGGATTGAGCTCACAACCTCCTGATTGTGAGGCAAGAGCTCCACCTCTAGGCCACAGAAGCTTTTGATTTAGGACAGCAGATATTTGATTTAGGACTGGGAAGGATGGAGCCCCACTTGAGAGAAAGGAAGAAAGAGATTTTATACAGATCTTGTAATCATGGAAAGAAAATATTTATTTTCACAATTGGTTATTTATTATTTTTATCAGATGGGTGGGAGCTCTACTGCAAATTTATGCCTCAGGTTCATAGGCATTTTTAGACAGACCGGTCCAACAAAAGTGGGCTGCCAAAGCATGATTTTAAACCATTGCAGGGAGAAGAAAAATCCTTACTGCTTTTCTGACTTCATATAGAGAAGAACTGAAACAGGGCTATAAACAAATTTTCTCAGTTTTGGGACCATATCTGATTGTTCCACTAAGAACAAACAGTGCTTAGAAGATGCTTAAAATTAAATACCATTCACTGGCTTCCCCAAATCAAACCTTTAGGAAAAACCAACAACAAAAGACAATGTAATTTATTCAAACTGTACCAAGGATATTCCTTATGTTAAAGGAGGTTACGGTAGGGAAAGATTTCAAAGCCTGCACTGGGCAGATGCATGAATAAAAAAGTAATCATCATTTACCATTAAAAAACGATTTTCTGGCAATTTGCATTAACTGCTCTTTATATCAGAGAAGATGCTCTAGATCAGGGGTGTCAAATTCAAGGCCCGGGGACAGGATCCGGCCCACGGGCTGCTTAAATCTGGCCCGGAAATATCAAAGGACCGGCCTGCGGTGCCTCTGCTGGGCAAAACAGGCCATGGGGAGGTGCATGCCTCTACGGCCTCCTGCAGCACTCTGCCGACCAAAACCAGGACGCGCGGAGGCCATGTGTGGCCTGTTTTTGGCCTCCCTGGCCTCCAGCAGCACTCTGCAGGCCAAAACCGGGCCATGCAGAGGCCAAAAAAGAATATTAGAGAGAAACTTATATTAGCTCTGCAGTAATTCTCTTTGGTGTAAGAGGGAGGGAGCGAAACACTGACTGTGTTTCAGGATTCTATTACTATCAGTACAGTAGGTTTCCAATATTTCTTCTGGAGTCTGTTTCAGTGGTGGGATTCAATTTTTTTACTACCGGTTCTGTGGACGTGGCTTGGCTTGGCGGTCATGGCAGGAGAAGGATACTGTAAAATCTCCATTCCCACTCCACTCCAGGGGAAGGTTACTGCAAAATCCCCATTTCCTCCCAATCAGCTGGGACTCGAGAGGCAGAGAATAGATGGGGGTGGGGCCAGTCAGAGGTGGTATTTACCGGTTCTCCTAACTACCATATTTTTGGGAGTATAAGACGCTCCAGACTATAAGATGCACTTACCTTTTTTAAGGAGGAAAACAAGAAAAAAATGCCTCTGCCTCCCAGCAATTTGCCTCCTTGTAGCAAACAGACTGTTTCAGTTTCAGTTTCAGTTTCAGTTTCAGCATGGCCTGATTAGCACAAGGGGAAAAAAATCTGCCTCTGCCTCCCAGCAATTTGCCTCCTTGCAGCAAACTGTCCGTTTCAGCTTCAGCACAGCCTGATTAGCACAATAAAAAAATATCTGCCTCTGCACGTGGGGAGGTGGCAATAGGCAATGGCAATCCCTGCAGCCTGAAACAGCTGATGGTCAGGAGGCCATCCAAATCAGCTGCTTGTGTTAATCAGGCTGTGCTGAAGCTGAAACGGAAACAGGCTGTTTGCTGCAAGGAGGCAAATTGCTGGGAGGCAGATGCCAAAGGGTGGGGCCGGTGGGTGGGCGGGGCTACATTCGGTGTATAAGATGCACCCAAATGTTCTCCCTCTTTTAGGGGGGAGAAAAGTGCGTCTTATACTGTGAAAAATACGGTAGTCAAAATTTCTGCTACCGGTTCTCCAGAACTGGTCAGAACCTGCTGAATCCCACCTCCCACTAAGTCTACCTTGAAGGATTGACATATGCTTAACAAAGAGCCCACAAGTCAGAAAGTATTAATTAATGGACCAGATTACTGCCATACAAATGTATAAAATAAAATATGCCACATTTTTATTGATTAACTCTAGAAGGGCTAGCCCACTAGTGTATTATAAAACATCTTGATCTGATTATTACTTACAGACATTGAAGCTACAGGTAGGGAAGAAAAGAAGTTTGCCATACAGGCACCCATTGTTCAAAAGAACTGTAGGAAAGGTGGGCACTTTTGATGGCTGAGGCCATCTTTAACTGATAATACAATATGGGAAGACTATGTCACATCTCCATGGACAGAGCAGGATTATCTGAGTTTTCTTGTCCTTTCCCTCCAAATATTTTTTTCTTCCTAGAGTTTTCCCAAAAGTGCAGGGTCCACCTTTTTGTATCAACAAAATATTGATCCATTGTTTGCAACAGCAATTGACTGATCAGCTTTTTGCCCAAGCTTGACATTGCAGGCTGAGTGAAACTAACTGGCCCAAAGTCACCCAACCAACTTTCATGCCTAATGTTTAGACTTAGAATAACTTTATTGTCATTTTGGAATGTACACTAACCGGCATACATTAAAATGAAATTTTGTTGCATACAGCTCTCAAAGGGTCTCCACCTCTAATATACACTACATGAACATGACAAATAAATAAATAAATAAATAAATAAATAAATAAATAAATAAATAAATAAATAAATAAATAAATAATTATACATGTACCCACATATATAATATGATCCGGAGAAACAACACAGTCTAGTTCGGATGTATACATGTACATGGCAAGAAAAAATGAATTTTGAGAGTTTACCAGACAGATGGCATAGGGAAAAAAGCTGTTACGGAATCTGGTAGTCTTGCTAGAAATTCTTCGAAACTTCCTCCCAGAGGAGAGCAACAGAAACAGATCATGAAATGGGTGTGTGGGGTCTCTAACAATGCTTTGAGCTCTAAGCACATAGCGCTTATAAGCAGTATCCTGAATGACAGAAAGCAAGCTTCCTATAATCTCCTTGGCTGTCCTTACCACTCTCTGTATGATCTTTCTATCTGAGGCACTGCAGCCATCAAATCAAACAGTGATGCAGTTTGTTAAAATGTGGAACTAGAACTCACAAACTCCTTAATCGCTAGATCAAACCGGCTCCCTCAAAATATATTATGCTTATTTACTGGTGTTTTTTTTATTTATTTTTCCATTAAGATAACAAGAAACCATGCCAATGATTTTCAGCAACTAGGTCACTTTGGAAGTCACAAAAATGAATTATAAGGCTGCATGCGGTTTCAACTTGCATTTGTTCCCTCATTACCATATGGATCCTAGTGACACTGCCATGCCTTCAGAGTTTTCAAGGTGTAGTATGTGGTCTTCTTGATTTTTCTGTCAGTTACCATGAATGAGGAACACAAGGAAAAGTATACCAAACACTGGAAAATGTATATCAAGCACTCTCAGGATGACCAATGAGCAGTATTTCAGACTAGCAAAAAAAAGTAGACTGTATTCATGGGCTGTCAGCCAAAGTAGTCTTCTTCCCATGGTGTTGGGAAAAGCACTTATGCAATGCAAACTGATTATATACCTATGACAATGAGAATGATAATTCTCATTCAGAATAAATTTGCCACTCACATTTTTCTGCATCCTTTGGATTTGCAAGTACAAATATTTATTCTTTCCATGAATGTATTTTTAGATGCTAATATTAAACTCATTACCCAGGCAGTTAGACAGGGAGGTAGTTACTTGCCAGGAAGAAAGCATATACGTTTATTCTCTCATCTTCAAGTTACCGTATTTTTTGGAGTATAAGACGCACCAGAGTATAAGACGCACCTTAGTTTTGGGGGAGGAAAACAAGGAAAAAAGGCCTCTGCCTCCAAGCAATTTGCCAAACAGCAAACAGCACAGATGATATACACTGTTTGCTGTGTATTTCTGTGCATGTGTGCCTGACCCATAGAAATAGCAAAGAATTGGAGAAATGTACATTATGCCAGAAAGTTTTCTTAAATGTAGTCACACTAACTCCTCCCAATTATTTAAATAGATCTACTCCAAGGTAAGTCAGGATTTAATTCTAATACTAAACAGGACACTGTTACATTTCAGACTATACTTGTACAGAGCTGTTAAAATTAATTAAAATTTCTGGAAGTATACATTATTCTCTATTATTTAAAAGAAGATACAATAGCACTGGGCCTCTTCAGAGCAAGCATTTATTTTAAAAAGCTTCTTTATTTTGTTAAGTTGTCTAAATTTACAGGGAACTCCAACCTTGGCAACTTTAAGACTTGTGGACTTCAACTCCCAGAATTCCACAGCCAGCAGAGCTAACAAAGCTGGCTGTGGAATTCTGGGAGTTGAAGTCCACAAGTCTTAAAATTGCCAAGGTTGGAGACACCTGGCTAGAACAATAATAAAGCAGTCTTTAAGTCTAATAATTTGGACTTCCGGTTCCGGATCGCTGCATCGCGGACGCTCCTCGTTGAGCGCCTTTCCTTTTCCCCGTTAAAGCCGCCAGAACAGCTGTCTGGCGGCTTGAAAGTCTCTGCCCCGGGCAAAGGGGAGAGATGAGAGCCGGACAGGTGGGGTAGAGCCCCCCCTAGTGCCCCAAGTGTCAGCCAGGGGCGCGAAAGGTGAGGGCTCCCCAGCCAGCCTGTCTCTTGCTCCGGGGACTTGGAAACCTCCGCTTTTGCGGAGCAAGATGCCGTGACCACCCGCTGCTTCGTGAATGGGATTACAACTACTTAATTGTTTAAACAAGCAGACAGAGAGAGACAGGATTTTAAAGGGCAAGTACAGATTTTTTTTTTTCTTTCAACTCCACTGCTGATTTTCACTTCGGAAGAAACTAAGTAACAGTTATTAGGCTACAACATGGCGATCGGAGAAAGTGGGAGGAGAAGTGAAAGTAACTTTCGTTTCCCTAGCAGCTTTTTTTCTTATGGAAATTTTTGATTTTGAAAGTTGGCTTTACTCTCTCTGTCTCCCGATTCTGGATTAAATAATAACTGACAATTTTTTAAAAATAAAATTCTATCTGGCTTTGGAATTTGAAAGAATTTTAAAAGAAATTTAAAAGAACTTTAACTAGAGGCTTGGCTTTTTCTTTGTTCACCACTGGAAATACTAAAATGGCTTCAAAATCTGGAAAGATTGTTTTGAATAAAAGAATGGATTATTCATCTGGTTATATTTCTAAAATGCAACTTACCACTGAGTTAACACCCCCAAAGTCTTTAACACCTGAAAATTTAATAAGTACCTTAAAGATTATGAAAGATGAACTTATTGTTGAATTTAACCAAAAAATTAGTGAAATAGATAATAAAATGCAGGCTGCTTTAAAGAATATTGACCAACAAATTAGAAATGATGTGTTGGAGGTATGTAAAGGTCTAGCAACAAATATTGAAGTTTTGGCAAACCGCATTGAAGAAAACAAACAAGTTTTGACAACTTCAGTAGAATACATAGATAAAATACAAAATGACATTGCAAATTTTGAAACAGAGGTGTTAATGACGCAATTCAGATCCATGGAATTTGCCATAAGGGTCAGGGGGTTGAAAGAAGGATTATATGAAGATTTGAAAGGAAGGATGGTGGAAGCTTTGGAGCAGGTGTCTGGACTGTCTAAAGAAGAACTAGCCAGGCAAATTGATAAAATATATAGAATCAACTCCTGGTATGCAAAACAAAAACACCTACCAAGGGATATTGTAATATACTTTACTACAAGAGCCTTACGGAATAGGATTATACAGGCGACGTTTAAAAATAACCTGCAGGTGAATGGCCAGGAACTGATGATATGGAAAGAAATTCCCTCTAAAATGCTCAAAGCCAGAAAAGATTATACCTTTCTGATTGATGAATTTAAAAGGTTAAATTTACATTACAAATGGGAAGCACCAACAGGAGTTGCAGTGAAATTTCTGGGAAAAAGATATCGGCTTAATACAACAAAGAAAGCTACTGAATTTTATGTCAACGTCTTAAAGGCTGATATATCCAAGATTCCAGAGGAAAGATGTATGAAAACAAAAGAGGAGGAGGAGGGAAAGCCATCCCTTCCTCTTCAAATCGAAACAGATTTACAAAATTTAAATGATTGGCAGAGCCAGACAGATGTCTACAGTGTGGAAAAGGAGATGGAAGATCGGGGTCAGATGGGAGGCGAGCTGACAACTACAAAATTATCAAGTTACAAAAAGATGCAACCATCATCAAGATACAACAAGATGCAGTGTTGAAGTTTATTGGACAGATGGTTGCCATTATGACTGTACTTTTCTTTTTCCCTTCTTTCCTTAATTTTTTTTTTCTTTTCTTTACTTCTTGCATTCTTTTTTTTTCTTTTGTTTTTTTTGGGGGGCTTATTCAAAGTATTATTAATTCTTTTTAAAGATTTAGAACTTTTTTGAACCTAATAATTTAATACATAGTAACATTATGTTACAAATAGAGTGGTAGAATTTATGATGAAGTTTAAGGTTTTTGTATTATTATTTAGTTATTTTTTGTGTAATATCAATTTAAGTTTTATTTAATTGTGAGAAAGATTTGGAATTGTTATCTATCCAGTTATAAAATATTACAATTAGATTTAACATTTTTTTTTTTGGGAGGAAGGTTATTTAAAGTTTGGAATTAGTGCTTATAATCTGATATATAGTAATAGTATGTTATTTATATACTGATTGATTTTATGATGAAGTTTAAGGTTTTTGTATTTAATACTTAGTCATCATTTATGTAATAATCATTTAATTCTTAGTTAACAGTGAAGAAATGTTGTGAAGGGTAGATGATTGAAAGGAGGAGGAAGGAATTTTTATTAGTGTACAATTTGGAGTTGAAGTTTTAAAAAAATAAGGTGGAAGTCAAAATTTTTTAATTTAATTTAAATTTATTTTATTGATATTATGCCCTGTACTCTCTCTGGGAAGTCCGGGGGGGAGGGGGGGAGGGAAAGGGGTGGGTTAGGGGGGAGAAAAATTAAAAAAAATGTTTGTACTTTCTATTTAATGTTTAGCTATTATCTATGTAATTTTGTACTAATAAAACTTTTTGGGAAAAAAAAAAAAAAGTCTAATAATTTGAACATTCTACAGACATTTATAGTTATTCACTTACCCCCTTCCATCCAGCAGAAAATAAAAATCTGCCTGTCTCTCCCAGCTATTTGCCTCTTTGCAGCTAGTTTCACTTTCATTTTCCCACGTGGCAAACCAAATCAGCTGTAAGTCGGGAAACTGCTACTGACTTGCTTGGCTTTACAGGCTCTTCCCTCTTTCCTGCAAGCAGGTAAATTGCTGGAAGACAGAGGCTAAAGGGTGGGGGTGGCTGGGTGGGTGGGGCTGCATTCGGTGTATAAGACGCACCCAAGTTTTCACCCTCTTTTGGGGGGATAAAAAGGTGCGTCTTATACTCCGAAAAATACGGTAGCTTTCCCTACATACTATAAATCCCTGCATAATCTTTCTTTTGTGTAAGATAATATTTCTACAGGAACATTAAAAAATAAGGAATAGATCTAAAATTGTGCCTCCATCTTCTGTAAGATTCTATGTTTACTCAGTTAATATGCATAAGAACTCAGCATAAATTATCACACATATTTATGTGTGGATTGTTTTATTTGGAAAATAACCCACAAATCAACTAATCTGCTGTAAAGCTGACTTACTCTCATTGACTTTAGTGGCACTAATCCATTATCTGAAGCCAGCTGTGTTTCCTGGGAAAATATTCTTTTGTCAAATGAAACCTACCAGCATTACCAAAAAAACAATCATAAACATACCTGATAGTGCATTAAAATATGCATGATGTAATCATATATTTCTCCAGCAAGTTTATTTTCTGGTCTCCAGGGAAAAATGATAAATTGAATACCTAATAAGGGCACAAGAATTAAAGTGGCTCTGACAGCTTTCATGTACATATTGGATTCAGCCCGATGTGTATCTCTCAGTTTTGTAATGAGAACTCGTACAATGTTGAGCAAAAAGAAAAAATTGACCTAAAAAAAATAGAAGTGTTACTTTTATTCTTATAAAAAATTAAAGCTAAAGACATATGAATATTCCAATATAAAGAAAATATTACTCTCATTTTCATTTGTAGCCAACAGGGAATTTAGCTCTCAACAAGGAAACATTAAAGTTTGCAGAGATGTTTGCAAAATGTTTGTAAACCACACTAGAAAAGAGGGCACATACAAGCAATATCTGTCTGTCTGCCTGTATTTGCAGCTTCAGCAAAGCCTATCCATTTATCCATTTTGTGCCAGAGCACCTCCCTAATAATGTGGGAAGCCTTCACCTAGAATAACTCCTTATTTGGTTCCAATCCCAACATGCCAAAAAAAGAGTGAAAAGAAGATTCAGGGCCAAACTGCGTGCTCTGCTCTGTTGCCTGCACTCCTAAACCTGTCTCAGACTATTAGTAAAGATTTACTCATTACGAGTCAAAGCACCCTTCTCTCTCCTTCAATGTCTTCAACATCATAATCAATGCATTTTTGAAACAGCAAAAGTAGTGTAATAGGAAACCCAGATAATATGTTGGATAACCAGATAATATGTTGGATAACCATTTGTCTGAAGTGGTATAGGGCAGTGATGGCGAACCTATGGCACGCGTGCCACAGGTGGCATGCGGAGCCATATCTGCCGGCACGCGAGCCGTTGCCCTAGCTCAGCTCCAGCGTCCATGTGCACTCCGGCCATCTGATTTTCGGCTCGCACAGTGGCTCTGGGAGGGTGTTTTTGGCTTCCAGAGGGCCTCCAGTGGGTGGGGGAAGGCGTTTTCACCCTCCCCAAGCTTCAGGGAAGCCTCTGGAGCCTGGGAAGGACGGAAAATGGGCCTACTAGGCCCACCAGAAGTTGGAAAATGGGCTGTTTCTGGCCTCCAGAGGGCCTCCAGGGTAGTGGGGGAGGCCATTTTTGTCCTCCCCAGGGATTGAATTATGGGTGTGGGCACTCCCGCATGCGCGATAGCGCGCGAGCACGTGCTTTCGGCACCCGAGGAAAAAAAGGTTCGCCATCACTGGTATAGGGTTTCCTGCCTAAACAGGGGGTTGGACTAGAAGACCTCCAAGATCCCTTCCAACTCTGTTATTCTATCCATCTATCCATCTATCCATCTATCCATCTATCTATCTATCTATCTATCTAATAAAGGTTTGAAGACAGCTTTTCCCTTCTCCCCCTTAGTAGTAATTAGGCCTTTTTAAAAAATGATATATTTTATTTCCCAGAGTGACTCAATATGGAAAGATACATGTACCAAACCATATTGGTCTTTCTGATACTTTGGAGGGAATGATTACAGTAAATCTTGATTTGATTGAAATTTTTGGAAAACCAAGAATCAGGGATGGTATTCCCTTTCAAAGAGTAAGATGTAGTAGGATATTATGCACAACAGCTGGTTATCACAATCTGTTACGCTGAAAATATTTATGCAGTGTTTCTATTAGGAATTAATGAACTGTTGTATGCAACAAGTAACTTATTTTTAATGGGTTTTTTCTAGGACATAATATTTGCTATATTTGACATAACTATCATCAGAATATAAGCTTTTATCAGATGCTCCACATATCTGCAGGCATTATAAAAATCTGTCCAGCTATTAATTCCTGTACCTTTTTTTCCTAAGTAGCTGTATATAATGGCTGTGATCTGTTAAGAACCCAAATATATAGCATTTACCCCATTACTTCAGATTAAAGAGTCATCCAAACCAACATTCTGCATCAGACAATGGTCAATCCAACACATGCACAAAACGTGCAAATATGGACATAAAAGAGGTGAGAAATAACCCTTCTGCATTTGCTAGGACTTTTTTTTACCAAGTAAATACATATTATACCAAGCAGATTCCAACTACTCAGTGTACTCAGAAAAATCCCCACTCATTTCAAGTTCAAAACATTGGGTTATGGTGCCATGTTATTGATAGATTTCTAGCATCCAATTTGCTTCTCTACCCATGAAGACAGAAATCTGCTTCAAGTCAAGATAATGGTTCAGAAGCCCTAAGGACACAAGGAACCATAGAAATGGGTGATTATTTTTATAAAATACCTAGTATCCTAAATACTGTGCTGAAACAGGGGACCAAACATCTCAATAAGAACAATGAAGTGTAGCAGAATTAGTTAGTGCTGAACTCACAATAAAGTAGCAAATAATATTCTCACCAATAAAGCTGCCATAACAGGCCCATGAACAATGTACAGCAAATATGTGTCAACACTAATCCAACATCTGGAAGAAAATAAATAAATAAAATAATGAAATTATACATACATACATACATACATACATACATACATACATACATACATACATACTACTGCAATGCACTCTACATGGGGCTAGCCTTGAAGAGTATTCGGAGACTTCAGTTGGTGCAAAATGCGGCTGCGCGTGCTATGGAGGGTGTGCCAAGGTACACCCACGTGACACCGATACTCCGCCAGCTGCATTGGTTGCCCATCGGTCTCCGGGTACAATTCAAGGTGTTGATCATCATCTTTAAAGCCCTTCATGGCTTAGGACCAGGTTACCTTCGGGACCGCATTTTGCCTCATACTTCCCTTTGACCGGTTAGGGCCCACAGAGTGGGTCTCCTCCAGGTCCCATCAGCCAAACAATGTCGGCTGGCGGGCCCTAGGGGGAGGGCCTTCTCTGTGGGGTGCCCCGTGCTCTGAAACCAACTTCCCCCAGAGACCCGAACCATCCCCACCCTGCTGGCCTTCCGAAAAGCCGTCAAGACATGGCTCTTCCTGCAGGCAGGGGGAGGAGACTAGCTCCATCTGAGCTCCCCCCCCCCAGTATGACTAATGGTGAATCATTTTCTAACGTTTTTTATATGTTTTAACTGATGTTTTAATCGTGGTTTATTATTAGTGTTGTCATAAAATTGTTGTACGCCGCCCTGAGTCCCTCGGGAGTAGGGCGGCCTAGAAGAACCAATAACAAATAAACAAATAAACAAATAAACAAATAAACAAATAAATAAACACACACACACACACACACACACACACACACACACACACACACACACACACACACACACACACACACACACACACACACACACACACATATATATATATATATATATATATATATATATATATATATATATATATATATATATATATATATATATATATATATATATATATATATATATATATATATATATATATATATATATCAGCAAAAAATCCTACACATACAGATTAGTGTGTCGGCTATATTAAAATCAGCCTGGATGGTCCCTGTGACGGGGCTGAAAGGCAAAAAGGAAGCTGTGATGCTTTCTCTCCCATATTTGGGTACACCAGGATAACACGACAGAAAAACACATATAACCCTTTCCTGGTGAAAGAGCTGATTGGGAACAGAGCCTATGGCCTAATGGATAAGTTGCTGCACTGCAAGGCAGCCGGCCCGGGTTCAAATCCCAGTAAGGGGTATGGCTATCTGATGAGAGCGAAATAAGCTCGAAATAGATCTATAATAGTCTCCCTTTATTTTCATTTATCAGCAAAAAATCCTACACATACAGATTAGTGTGTCGGCTATATTAAAATCAGCCTGGATGGTCCCTGTGACGGGGCTGAAAGGCAAAAAGGAAGCTGTGATGCTTTCTCTCCCATATTTGGGTACACCAGGATAACACGACAGAAAAACACATATAACCCTTTCCTGGTGAAAGAGCTGATTGGGAACAGAGCCTATGGCCTAATGGATAAGTTGCTGCACTGCAAGGCAGCCGGCCCGGGTTCAAATCCCAGTAAGGGGTATGGCTATCTGACGAGAGCAAAATAAGCTCGAAATAGATCTATAATAGTCTCCCTTTATTTTCATTTATCAGCAAAAAATCCTATATATATATATAGGATCTATTAATATATATATTAATAGATCCTAATTAAGCTTTATATAAAGTAGCACAATACTCACTTATCATTGAAATATCTGGCTCTGGCCACAGCGTGAATTGATGCTGGCACTAAAGGAAAAACTGGAACAATAAATAATATATATCAGATTTCATATTATTTTGGATTCAATTATGGGCATGTATATGTCTGTATAGGTATGACATAGAGTCACAGAGTTGAAAAGGAGAGTTTAACTATTAAACTTTAATCTAATACTCTTCTTAGTCCAGGTATTTAATCAAACTATTAGCAGCAGAAGATCGTCCAATTTGTACCTGAACAGATCCAGTGAAGGGGATCTTAATAATTGATTCCATTTTTAAACTGCTGCTACTGTGAGAATTTGCTTGTTCTAGCATGCAGTCTCAATCTGGTTTGTTCTATATACATTTATATCCTGCCATTGTTCCACTAGCTCAAGTTAGCCAAAGTTGTGCATTAGTGAAAAGTTAAACAGATATGTTAATTGACTACTACTACTACAACAACAACAAAAATGAATTGCATAACTAGATAGGGATTTGAACAGTGACCTTCAAATCTTAACCTAGATTTAAATCAGTTTTAAAGCTGATTTAAAGCCATCATGAAAAAGGGTCAAATAAGGCAGTGAGTCCTGTGGCTACTGTGAGAGAGACCCAGATCCATTCCAATTGAAGTGGCACTTATCTGCTGTTGAATTAGCCTTGACTGGCTAAGTCAAGAGATTGACCAATGGGTTTCCTGTGGGCATATAAATATGATTCCCTTTTAATGTATTTTTTATGCAACTCAATGTTCTTTACAAGTTTATCAAGGAAGCTTAAGCATTATCTTCAATGTTTCAAACACCTGCTTTTCAAATGGCTGTTACTGAAGATGAACAAGTTTTATCTGTTTAAGAGATCTAAGCACTGATGGAAATTGTATGGAATTAAGAGTGATAACACAAACAATTATTTTTACAATGCATTTTGCTTTAACATTGCCTTGCAAATTACTGTTAAATTATATGTGAAAGAATAAAAATGGACCAAACAACATTTTACATGATAAAAGTTCTGGTTTGGCTGAGATACATTTCTTGAAATAAATGTGAGCTATCAAATTCACCTTGACTTGACTCCAGAGCTGGGGCAGATCACTTTGAGGCAACCTTGAAAACTGCTATTCTGATTGTATGGATCCCTCCCCACCTACGCATCTTAAAAGAGCTAAAGGTCACCTCCAGAAGTGTATTCCCACAAAAAAGAGCAATTGTGCAGTCCGGGAGTGTTTCTTGACCACCAGCTCTCTCTTAGCTTTTAATCATGAGATGAGTACAGTGAACAACGACGGCTAATGTATTAAGTGTGATGCTTTTCAATCACTCAAAACAAAAGTCAAGAAATCCTAAGGCCAGTCAAATTACTTTGACATCTGAAGCCAAAACCTCCACTAGACTCTCCCTGACGGGAAAAGTAATATAATAATTTAATTAACCATTTGCTATATCGTGTCTATCCTTTCATTTGAGAGGATATAAACACAAATCCCAAAGTCATCCAACTGATTTTAATATGTGTCTGTCTAGTGTTAGCATCTTAGCCACTCTATTGTTCCAATCTGCCATATTGGTTCACATTCATTTATACAAAGATTCTACACATTATTATTTTTTTGCATAATTACTTATAGGAGCTGTCTTTTTTGTGGATATTCCATGTTTTAAAGTGCCAATTACTTTAAAAACTCTGTGACAAAATGAAATATTTTAACAACTGGGTGGAAGACCACATACCCCAGCCCAGGAAGTAATACCAATGCAAGCGTTGTTCTTCAGCAAATACTGCCACCACAATCAGTGTATGAAGATATATTCCTTCACAAAGCATCCAGAAGTAGTTACAGCCCATTGTATATTGGTGAAAAAACTGAAGCACTTTGCAGCTTACCTGTCAGAGAAAAGCAGCAGAAAGATACGGAAAGATAACAATGTATATAAATGAATAACGAAATATCATAATAGACTTTCACAAGTTTTTCCTGCTATTAAATCGATCTGTACCCTTCAGCATCTTCCAATGACTGAATTTCTAATGTATCAGACATACTAACTAAAGCTATCTCCTATATTAGGGCTTTGTGGAAGAAACCAACATGTCAAACACTAAAACCAACAATCCATATTTCAGATATTTTTGCCTGTGATACAGAACAAATACATGCAAAATTCAGTAAATTCAGGAGCTACACCACCTGAATTCTTCACTAGTCCACAGTAATCTGGTTTTCTTAAAACTGTCTTTGTCTTATAATAAGCATTAGGTGGTGCTATATAGCTTAGAGTGATTTTGAAAACAAATTATTTTTTAAAACTTTGCTGGCTACTGAAACTCAGTTTCATGAAACCACAGATTTCAGTATCAAGAAAATGGACAATAAATAGAAATAATATAAAATTTCCATATTATTGCAATGTGGTATCTATTAGGTGTTGGACTAGGACCAAGGAGACCCAGGTTCTAATTCACTTCAGCAACAGAAGCCCACTATGTGACTTTGTGACAGCCATTGTCTCTTATCCCAAATTCACTAGATAGAAAAATTGCTGTACATAGTGCTACATATATTGCTTTAAGGTACTGGAGGAAAAGCACAATGTAAATTTAAAACATCAATACATGTTAACAAAAAAAGAAAACATTTCCCTGAAGTCTCCTGGCAAAATACACCCATAACAAATAGTCAGACAATATGTTCACCTACTGCAATAAAATTGGTCTTGGAATTCCTGGCTAAAAATCTTACAACTTCCTCATCTCAGGCTAGGGAAGGCTGAGAATGGTTTAGATTAGTGGTTCCCAACGTGGAGCCCACACCCCACAGGGTGGCAATTTGATTTTAATGGGGGCAATTGGAAAAATTGTTTAAATCAAGTTAATGGCCTTTTAGGCTTCCTCCGCATGAGTAGGAGTTCACTTTTTAAATAGTAAGAATTATATGTCACTTGGGGAGGGTCAGGATTTTAGAGATGCTTATGTGGGAGATGGCCAAAAAAAGGGTGGGAGCCACTGGTTTAGATACAGCAGTTCTACTGTATACTGTATTCCCTTGCATACAAGGGAAATGCTTTATTGCTGGAGAAGCTTTTAGAATAACCTTTTTTATGGGACAAGACACTAATATTTACTGCATTCTCATTTATATAGGAAAATCAAAATAACTTTATCAATATGACTACATCCTTGTGGTAAATTAAAGATGAACACATTATACTTCATATACATAGATTTGTATCCTTAATATATTGTTTATAAAACCACAACTTTAAAGAGCTGGATTTACTTTAATAATCATTTTTCCACCCTTTCTAAAAAATGCAGTAAGAAAATGCTGTTTATATAGTATGAAGAAAAGTCCAATTTAAAAAAAAAGCAATCCTGGGCATGGTGGGACAAAACACTAACATTTTTCCCCCTCAGGAATAAATATTTGCAGACAGGGTAGAACTCATCAGGAATCAGTTTTCAGACTTATTTTCTATTCTGAAACTTTGAGTGATGTGACATTCACAAAGGACACATTTTCATTATTTGTTATTCTCAAAGTTATTATTAGACAGGTTTCCATATCTTGATTTAATTTTATTTCTGATAGATAACAGGAATATTTTTGAGTGAATGCATTGATTTTCTGCTGACAAGGCCAGCAGGGCTTCAGTCCAGGGCTTAAGGACAGCACATTATATTTTACACTTAAATCAGAGTTGAAAAACTGGCCTTTTTCTAAGTGCCCCCATTTTAATTTAAGTCTGTAGGTTTGGCTTCCTCCATTAGATTAAGCACCTGCCATGTATTTTGGGGATGGTCTATACCCGTAATGGCAAACCTATGGCACACGTGTCACAGGTGGCACGCAAAGCCCTCTCTGCGGGCATGCAAGCCATCGCCCAGCTCAGCTCCGCCGCACATGCGTGTGCGCCTCCCGCTGGCCAGCTGGTTTTTGGGTCTCTGCTGCGGATGCACAGGGGTGGGGTGCATGCGGGAGACACGTGTGGGGGGATGGGGTTGCGCACACATTGCATTATGGGTGCGTGCGCGTGCATTTGGCACTCCATGCTGAAAAGGTTAGCCATCACTGGTCTATACAAATTTACTGGCTTCCTTTCCTTGCAGAAAAGAAAAGGTGATGATATCTTTTGAAATCCTCTGCTGTTCCTGAAGATGCTAAGACTTGCTCCGTATACTTTTGGTAATCAAATGATGGATGGATATTTGCAGCACATAATGAATAAGAATGTTCAATGATAGCAGATGCATATTGTTCAGTTATTCTGGTATGGATTATCCTATCTATCCACAACCATTTTTTAAAATGGGTACATTCACTAAGACTCCTAGCTTGTCTTTCTCAGACATGTCAGGAATTGGAAGCCAATAACAAAACGTGTCTGAATTAACAGTGTCAAGCTTCACCCAGCTGGGCAAGATCAAGGATGCAAGAACACATAAATGTCAATCAGATATTTTAATGCTAGCTCTGGGGATAATCAGAAATTGTGAAACTTTCTCTGCCTAACACATAGTGAATTAATTAAGGCAGAGTCTCCTTGAATGACTGAAATGCTTCTTCCAAGTTTTTTTCCATTTGGAATAAATTGCCACTTATCTAAATAAACCATGAAATCACTCACTTGCTACCTTGTGGTTATTAAAGTCCACATTCTCTTCCATTTCTTTCCTAATATCCCATAATCTTCCACAAAAGAAGCATCTCTATGTTTCTTATGCACTGGTTGATATGATCATTAATACATTATTTCCCCCTAAACACTGTTGTAAAGTATCAGTAGTTCTATTAGTTTCACTGTACGCTAAATAAGCTACTCTGTAGGTATTTGAGGTAGCCTTTTCCTGTTTATATTGATCCTCATGGCTTGTAGAATATTTCAGTGATTGGTTGGTAGTGTTAGTACATAATGGTCTCTGGTCATGATGGAATGTTGTTTAATCAGAGCATGCCTATAGCTAAAAAATCACCAATAAACAATTTCTGGCTTTCAGAGTTCTGTTATTTTTGTAGACATTTTATTAAACTGTTCTAAAGAACAGTTAGAAGATACTCTAACTGGACCTTGGCATACGTCTGTAAATTTTATGTGATTATCTCAAAGTGTGCTGCTGCATTTTGTAGGTATATTGATCAGAGTACATTGGTGTCTGCATCAAATCACCAAAATCTTGCATGTATCTTTTCTTCTATACACTTCTGTTTTAAAAGAAAAGACATATCAAAAACAGCTTCACTTTGGGTTCTGAACGAGTTACTGCTGGCATATACAGGTAAACTCATTTACTGGCTATCTTTTACAGTGACTATATTTGCAGTCACAGTGTTGATGAAAAAGTAACTTTGGACCAATCTTCACATTTACAATCTTCTCAGGTGTTTAAAGCAAAGGAAAGCTGAGGTATGATTGTAAGCACAATAGCAGTTTCATTTGGCAACCAGCAAAAAATTGTTGCTCTCAATTGTGATCATTCAAGGAGGACGACCTGTCGGATGTTTCTAATAAAAAACCAGAAAGACTACTAAAGCTGTATGAAGCATCTACATGGCGATACTAATTTTAGGAAACTATGAAGCATAGCAATAGGAAAGTCAATGCATGAGCTAAGATAACATGAATAGGTTCCATACTGTGTTAAACCATAACACAGCTTGTTTGGCTGTAACTGGACTGTGATGTTGAACCTAGTCCATTGTAGTTTCTAAATTATGATTTGCAATAGCAATAGTACTCAAGCTTACGTACTGCTCCATAGTGTTTTTACAGCCCTCTCTAAGCCGTTTACAATGTCAGCATATTGCCCCCAACAATCTGGGTCCTCATTTTACCTACTTCAGAAGGATGGAAGGCTGAATCAGCCGTGAGCCCGTCAGGATTGAACTCCAAGCTGTGGGAAGAGTTTACCTACAATACCGCATTCTAATCACTGCGCCGCCAAGGCTCCAGCTTTATATATTTACAGCTTTATATGTTGCATATGTGGACTAATTATTGTCTAATAAATTATAATTAAGCAAGCCATTGTTTTGTAACTGTATACAAGCTCAGCTTGTTTCTGTGTTAGTTTGGCATTTTTAATATGAAAGCCATATTAGCCAACAAGTTAGCTGTTTATAGCTTTAGCAGTTTTAATGAACTACTTTAAAATTATAGATGACTGATGGAAAAATAGGCTCATTTTATTAATTTGGAGAAAATTGTGCCTTCTGTATCCTCTTAAGAACAATATCTTGACCACAGAAATACGACAGACAGATAAAATGAATGCATAGGAGAAAGAATACAACTGATCTGCCTATAGCAGTGATGGCGAACCTTTTTTGGTTCGCGTGCCAAAAAGAGGGGGGGGGATGCGGGGGATCACGTGTGTGCGTGCCCACACCCATAATTCCATGCACCCCCGCGCATGCGCACATGACCCCCCCACTCCCAGCATGCAATGGCACGCCCATTTTTTGCTCTCTCCAGGCTCCAGAGCCTTTCTAGGAGCCTGGGGAGGGCGAAAACGGCCTTCCCCACCCCCTCTGGAGGCTGGAAACAGCCTGTTTCCTGACTCCCAGTGGGCCCAGAAGGCCCAAAAATCAGCCGGCCCGTGCGCACATGCGCGCCGGACCTGAGCTCGCGTGCCCACCGATATGGCTCCACGTGCCACTTGTGGCACCCGTGCCATAGGTTCGCCATCACAGGCCTATAGCATATTGAGCACATGAGAAGGCATAGAAAAAGATGCTAACAAATTGCTGTTAATAAATTTGTATCTTCTACAGGTAGTCTTCAACTTACAGTCATTTGTTTATCAATTGTTCAAAGTTACCACAATGCTGAAAAAAATCACTTAAAAGTGGTCCTCACACTTACAACTGTTGCTGCATCCCCATAGTCACAAGAACAAATTTTGGGCACTTGGTAACCAGTATTTATGTGGTTGCAGCATCCATGGTCATGTGACCTTTCTAGTTGGCATCTTGTGTCACTGCGTTTTTTAGTATTTGTCAGCTGAGCTGAGCCTCCACTCTGAATACTACGGTAGACAGAGAATCCTTATCTCAAAGTATCTTGTGATTTATGAGCTACTGCGCATGACATTAGTATTTCATTGTTCTCTTACTTTCTTTCCTTTGTCCGGCTGACATATTTTTCTGTCCGGTAAGATATAATCAATATCTTTTGTACTTTTATAATAAAAGTATTTATTAGCATTTATACCTCGGGTTTATTTTTTTAAGAGTTAGCAGCCATGAGAATACACGGTTCATTTACCTCTAATTTACAGTTTTCCCAGAGGGGAGGAACGACAAGATTTTAGTTTCAACATCCTGTAAGCAAAGTCAATGATGGAAGCCGGGTTTGCTTAATGTAACATGATTTACCGAACAACAGTGGCAGAAAAGGTTGCAAAATCAGCATGACTCACTTAACAACCATTGATTAGTAATGGAAATTTCGGTTCCTATTGTGGTTGTAAGTGGAGGACTACCTGTACTGAGTTTAGAAAGGTGCCATGCCCCGAGATACCTTGGTCACTCAACAACTCTATAAATGTGTCTACATTGGTCAAATATCACTCACTGAACGTTATGTTTTTATATTCTGACCTGCCAAAATAACTCTACATCTAAATATAGATGTATCGTAACCACTGTTCCCTCTAAGCTGCGCGGCTGAGCGGCCGCGCACGTAATGAGAGAATGCCGCATGGAAGTTTATAACTTCCGTGTGACATTTTCTAATGGCAGAGGCTGTACGCCTGCGCGCATAAAAAGAGAACGCCACATGGCAGTTTCTAACTGCCGCACACCATTTTCTGATGTTACAGGGAACATTGATCGTAACTGTATTCTCTAATAAAGGTTTCAACTAAAGTGATATACCTGTTCAATTAAATGTTGAAAATATAGAAACCAATTGTCTTGTAATGTCAGGGCTTTTAACTTAAACGATTAGCTTCCACTATTTATTAAGATTTTTTCCTTATATTACTCAACATGATTTTTCTCATAGTAACATCCAAATGTATTAAAGCTTCAGCTTCCAAACTTCCAACCTATGAAGGGAATGATTGGTTATAGAAGGATGCCTTAAGATTATAACCTCTACTTGTGAAATATTCACTTTAATCATTCAGTCAAGCTATAGTATGGATTACCATGGTTTTCTTTTATAAATCAAAATTACTGTATTCAAACCATGAATCATATTTAATGGCTTAACCAAACTGAATTCATATAACAGCAACACATAAAGCAAACTGGATTACAGCTTATAATATTAAGTAAAATGATCCTGATTTAATGTATGGTGTATATTTCTGGTTGAATTTCATATATATCTCTTCTAATGACTTCCAATATGATAGATTTCTGCGGTACCTAATTTTATTAAATTTCACATAATACAACATTTCGTAAACATAACCAGTTTTCTGTGCTCAAACAGAAATGCTTAATCTCTGTTGAGTTCTGATTTAAATTCACCAACCAACTTTTGAATTAATTTGCATGCATCCAGCTCAATTTATGGCTTTTCGAGAAATTTAGTCTCTTGATGTATAATAGGTCTGGGAAAGCTTTTAGACAAGGCATAAGGGATGTGTTTGGTTAGTGCTAAAGTTTCATCTCATCAACTTGATAACATAGTGGAAAAGCTAGCATGAAGAGCTCAGTCCCAGCACTATACAAAATGAACAGCATTAAAGAAATATTATTCAAAATGAAAGAAGGATTTATCTTCACTTGAAAACATTTGTAGCATTTTATTTGTTTATACAGAAATGGATCAAAGTTATATTAGTTAAACTGTCTGGACTATGTTCATATTTCAGCTTCTTTCATTCAATCAAAATGTGCACAGAAGTCTTTATTTGACTTTGATTTTGCAGTAGCAAAATCAGAAGCATTCAAAGCCCTTTCCAGCTTTCTCACTGATATAGCCTTGAATTATCAGTAGACCATATCTTCTACTAAGAGCAGAAAAAAACAAAACAAGAAAAGAACAATGAAAACAGTTTTGGAATAAAAGCAAATATGTGATTGGTTCCAGTGGATGGTAATGCTTTATTGGCTGGAAAAGAGCTTTTCATGGTTGTTGGCTGTTGTTGGTTCTGACATCTGTTATTACAATCATCTAGATGCTTCTGAAAATATGTTGGCTGTTTCAAATACTCCCATGTAAATCAGACTTAATACAAACTCAGTACTGAAAAAACACTGGAATTTAGGTTACTTCATCATGTTTTGTTTCATTAAGATATGAAACAAAGCTCTTTGAGCAATTAATCTCTAACACATATATCTCATAACTATATTTTTGGAAAAGCAGACGCACTCTTGTACATTCTCACTTCTACCAGAATAGAGCTGGAAGGGACCGTGGAGGACTTCTAGTCCAACCCCTTGCTCAAGCAGGAGACCCCATACCATTTCAGATAGGTGGCTGTCCAGTCTTTTCTTAAAAACCTCCAGTGATAAAGCACCTACAATTTCTGTAGGCAAGCTTCAATCAAACTTTATTCTTTTTACTCATACGATGCAAATTTTATTTTGTTTCTCCCCAAGTAAATATATTCAGTGAATTGCCTTATATTCAGTACTGAAAATCATGGGACCTAGATGTTTAATTTTTTGTGGATATTGCCCAGACTATCAAGCCATAACTCTACTTCACACTCCAAGCAAATTAACTTGATGCCAGATTTGAAAGCAGCAATAAGTCAAGCTAGATATGAGATCCATTCCTTTAACTGCAAGTATGCCCTGACCCTAATGACTTGAGGCTGAGGTAATGGAGTATGGACAGCTAATGTATAAACAAACAAAACAACTCTAATTCTTATTAGTATCCATTCTTCGTAGATAATTTCTTCTGCCAACTTTTTCAAGAGTTACAATTTTTTGAAAATGGAGTTCTTATAGTCTGAAACAAAATACAAACGGCACTTATGTACAATATAAACAGATTGTAGCTATAATTAAAGTTTGGGAGTAACAGAATGACTTTTGCAATGGTGTTGTAAGCAGAACAAGGATTGCACATTAAATTAGCTCCAGCACTATTGGATGAATCATACAGATTTTTTCTAACCTGATGTCATCTAGATATATTGGACTTCAACATCCACATTTTCCAACAAAAATCAACAATGGTGTCCCAAAACATCTGAAAAAAGACTCAGTTGGGAAAGGCTATAAATACAGTTGTTATCCAAAAATAATTAAATTGAGAAGGGTCTAATTAAATTTGTTGTATGTACTGGAATATCAGAATTCAGAATAAATGCTGATTGCCACAGGTAATCCAGTACAATTAGGCAACTTGTATAATAAAACCAACATGGAAGAAAACTGTTATTCAACAAAAATCAATTTATAGGACTTCCCCTGATATTCTATTTAAATAGATAAACAGTGGGTGGCATATTATATCTCCAGCATCTCTCAGTATTGATCATGCTAGCTAGGACTCCTGGGAACTGAGATTTAACAACTGCTAGGAAACTGTATATTGTGGATTCAAAAAACTTTAGATCCAGAAGTCTTTGGATTCTATACAAATGATTGCATGAGGAAAGAATAAAAGCAAAAGATTTTATAATAGCAATAGGGACATTTCAAAATTATTTCAATCTATAGATTAAACATCATATTTCTATACTGGATCAGGGATTTAAAAAGTATATCTAGGCTTAATATCCAAACAGTGAGATAAGGAAGCAAAGCAGGTCTTTCTGTTGCTGGGCCATATGGCATAATCCTGGAAATATATGTCATTTTCTGAGTGACCACAATTTAACACAGCTGCTTAGAAAATGGTGACCAGCTGCGGGATGATGCCACATGGCCCAGCAAGGAAGCAGCTTGCTATGCTTTCCAAACCTGAGTTCTACTGCAGAATGTTGTGAAAGGCTGTGGAATGCTCTGGAACGTGTGGTGACAAAATAAGCCACTGCATTGCTGGGCTGCATGATGTCATCCTTTAAGCAACCGCCATAATCAATGCAGCCACTTGAAAAATGATGGCTCTTCCAGTTACATGGTCCAGCAATGGCACAATCTGCTCTCTTTCCCTAACCAGAGCTCTGGAGTAGCAGTCAAAGCTCTTTGAAAAGTAAGTAAGAGGAGGAGGATGTGGAGTTCAGTGGAGTGGGAGGTAAATCCAAGGTTTGCAGGAACATAGTAGAGTGGGATGAGGGAATATAGGTGAGTGGGGGGCCCAGTAGTCGGTCATAAGGGCAAATGATCATGAGGGATATTACAGTGGCCGTAACTTTGGAAACACGTTTCAAATAGCTTTTCAGGGCTCCGCCACAACTTATGACAATAAGTCATAAGTGAGGACTATTTGTATAGTTTTTATATATTTTCCTTCACTTTTATTAATTGCATTAACTTTTTTAAAAAATAGGCTTTTGTCATTTTTAATGTTTTTAGGAAACAGAAAAGAAAAGATAGTTTTGAAATTGCCCTGAATATTGCTATTCACATATGTTAACCCATTTACACTGAAAACCTATTCAATAAGGGAAAAAGTAATAAACAAACTATCTGCCATTGGAATGAAATAGCGTAAGAACTTGTTGGTTGGAAGTATTTGGATCGATTGTGTTCTCAGAGTGAAGAGTTCACTAGAGCCCCCAGCTGCTTTAGGAAGTGACCCGAATTTCCTAAATTCTGATGCAAAAAGCAAATAAAATAAAATAAAATACTGGGCGAGGCAGTACATGGAAGCAGAAAAGAGAAAGCAATTTTTCATAGGGAGGAAACACAACAAATAAACAGAAGGTTAACATTGTGGAGCAACACACTTCTTCCAACAAATATCCCACCAAAAGAGACAGATAAACCTTTGCCAATTTGGAAGGCCAAAATCCTTCTATATACTCCACTGTTCATGTCTTCTTAGCTAGTGGAACAGTAGAAAGTTAACTGTGTAGTCAGAAAAGAGACATAGTAGTGGTGTCCACAAAGAATCTTTTCCCTTGATATGTTATTTCTTAATTGCACAAACCAGTGGTGAAATCCAATTTTTTTACTACCGGTTCTGTGGTGGGCGTGGTGTGGCTTGGGAGGCGTGACTTGGTGCATGTGGATACTGCAAAATCTCCATTCCCACCCTACTCCAGGGGAAGGATAGTGCAAAATCTCCATTCCCACCCCACTCTGGGGCCAGCCAGAGGTGGTATTTGCAAGTTCTCCGAACTACTCAAAATTTCCGCTACCGGTTCTCTGAACTACTCAAAATTTCCACTACTGGTTCTCCAGAACCTGTAGAACCTGCTGAATTTCACCCCGGCACAAACTTATTATATAGGAGAATGGTAAAGCCAGCAGCCTACACCTGTAACATCTATTCTTAGCTCTCAGAATCTACCAACTCATTCAGCTATTATGTTGATTAGGCCTTAAATTGCAGTTAAACTAAACAACTGCAGTTAGTTGGGTGTGCAACCTGAAGATGCTTATTTCAGGGCCTGATATTCAAGCCCATAGATTAATAAATAACTTTGTGAATGCCTTACTATTCTAGTCACTTAAAAAAATATCAATGGTTCTGTGGATGTAATGTAATTATAGAAAATTTGCTACATCTCTTTTAACACTGAAAATAGCTTGAGGGTCTACTTCAGGTTCTGCTGACATCCAAATTGAAGATATTAAGATACTTTGTTTGGGCCATGCAATTTATATAAAACAAAGCTGCATTCAGCTTGGAGCAATTAAATTTTCTTTGCTTCACAGATCACAACCTTTAGATTCCAACTTAAATTCCAAGGTATCCATAGCTTCAAATAAATAACCTTTTGCCCTCAATTAAGCATCTTTAGCTTTAAGTCAGTTTTATGTGAGAACATAATATACTTGCAAGTAATACTGTTTCAAATGTTAAGCCATTCACTTCAGTCTTTTTCTAATAGAAAATGGACAGTCAAGATTTCTTCTTAAGGTCATTGATTAAATTCACTTTTTTCATATCAAGGTCCCTATTTCCTAGTTTTTGAAACATTATCAATAATATACAACTATAGTGTGACATTTATGCAACCTCAATGAAAACAATTTTGCTCATTCAGGCAAAAAAGGAGCATTGATCTTATTAGTCTTTTTCCCACTGCAGCTCACATGTATTCCTCTATGAGAATTATAATCTTTTCCATCTGTTGTTGCCTAATAACTTAAATGCACAGGCCTGGTGCTATTGATCTTAAGAAATGATAGGTTTGCAAAGAAAAAGAACTGATATAATCACAAATAGCAAGTAATATTAGATGGGCTAATAACATATGCTAGCCAAACAAGGCGAAGAGGAATGAAATTTTGATTTGTTTTAAAAAATTATTCCTATAAACTAAATTAAGTCACCACCGCATCAGGTCTAGCTCCTGCAATTACAAATGTCCACGTAGTTTTCGTGTCACTATCTTCTGAGATGGGCTTTCCCCCCATCTTTCTGGTACAGTATAATCTAAGCCTTGCCATTCCATGGCAATTTCTAACCCTAAACAAATAATTTTATGAGATGGGCCGGCAGCAAAGAAAAGGATTACCCTAGAAAAGAAATTAAGTTTCCCATATAAAAAATATGAAAAGCAAAGGCATACTTATGCATATCTATTTGACTCTTGACAGATGTTGTCACAACAAGAAATCTTTCAAAACAGGTTGTTTGGTATTCTGTACTAACAGATCAGTTCTGACTTAATTTATGTGGGAGGCTATGATTTAAAACTATAACTGTAGTGGTTGCATCCCACCATACTCTTCTCCTTCTCCATCTCTTAGTCTGCTCGTCCTCTTCCTCCTCCATTAATTTCCTTGTTTCTCTGCTTTTAGATAAACAAGATATGAAAGTGAAAAGAGATTTACTACCTGATGTCCCAAAACTTTCTGTGAATCCTAACAGTCTTCAGTTAGAAGAATCTTGAAGCTATTACCAAATTGCAATTATTAATATAAGTGTAAGATATTAAATACATGACTTAATGAAACAAAATCAGATTTAGTTTTTGTCCACTGATATCACTATGTATACCATGGCCTCCAGCATTCCATTCAAAGGCCTTATTTTAATCCAGAAAAAAATGTGCATGTCTAATATATAAAGGTAAATAATTCAGGTGAGACTAAGTTTCAATCCCCCCCTCCCAAAAAATCTCTGTGGCGGAAAAACAAAACTGGCTACGTAGCAAACTTTAAAAACCACTACAAAAATATATGCCACCAAATAAAGACTGAATGCTCCAACTACCACAGCAAACAAGAGGAAAACCTTCTGTGCATGAAATCCAACTGCGTCTTTTACAATTTTATAAACAACAAACTTAAGGACTTGAGATTCCTCCGACCCCTGAAAGGACCTAAGGGCAAAGAATGCAATGATGAAACAGTTAAAGCCAACCTCTTCAACACATTCTTCGGCTCAGTCTTTGTAAACAGCAACGGCTCATACCCAAAATTCCCTAGTCGTACCACAAATAATTACAACAATTTAACACAAATAGATTTCACAGAAGATAACATTGAAAAAGCACTACGCAGCCTAAAACCATCTTTATCAATTGGACCTGATAGACTATGTGCATACTTCCGAAAAAAACTCTCCACTGCTATGGCTGAACCACTAAGAATAATCTTTGAAAAATCCTTCAGGACCAGCACCCTAACAAACCTATGGTCACTAGCCATGATCATCCCCATCTTCAAAAAGGGAGATCCCAGCCTAGTTGAAAATTACAGACCAATCTCTTTCTGCTGCATCACCTGCAAAGTCATGGAATCAATCATAAACCAATCCATTACCCTCCACTTAGAAACAAACAACCTACTCTCAAACAAGCAATTCGGTTTCAGGAAAAAAATATCCTGTAATCTACAACTTCCACTCTGCAAAACATATGGACTTCAAAACTTGACCCGGGCAAAACAGTAGAAACAATTTACATAGACTTCTGTAAAGCCTTCGACTCAGTGATACGTGACAAACTATTTCTGAAACTAAAATCCTATGGCATCTCAGGACCCCTACATAACTGAATAGCTGCATTCCTGTCAAACAGACAACAAGTGGTCAAAATAGGGAGCGCCCTATCAAATCCCATACCTGTTAACAGTGGTGTTCCCCAAGGCAGCATACTAGGACCAACACTCTATATACTTTATATAAATGACCTTTGTGATCACATTACAAGCAACTGCGTTCTCTTCGCCGATGATGTAAAACTTTTTAACACCACCGGCAACACTGCTACCCTTCAAAAATATCTCGACTTTGTGTCAGAATGGTCAAACATCTGGCAACTTCAAATCTCAACCAACAAATGCTCTGTCCTACATATTGGCAAAAAGAATCAGAACACTAATACAAGCTGAATGGACACGACCTTGCAGACGACCCTCACTCTATCAAAGATCTTGGAATACTCATATCTAATGATCTAAGTGCCAAAGCCCACTGAAACAACATTGCCAAAAAGGCATTAAGAGTTGTAAACCTAATCTTGCGTAGCTTCTTCTCTGATAATATTACACTATTAACCAGAGCATTCAAAACATTTACCAGACCAATCCTTGAATACAGCTCATCTGTCTTGAACCCACACCGCATATCAGACATTAATACAATAGAGTGTGTCCAGAGATGTTTTACAAGAAGAGTCCTCCACTTCTCTGTTCGCAACATAATACCTTACACCACCAGACTTTAAATTCTGGGCTTAGAAAACTTAGAACTACGTCACCTTCGGCATGACCTAAGCATAGTTCATAAAATTATCTGCTACAACGTCCTTCCTGTCAATGACTACTTCAGCTTCAACCACAACAATACATGAGCACACAACAGATACAAACTCAAAGTGAACTGCTCCAAACTCGATTGCAGAAAATACGACTTCAGCAACAGAGTGATTAATGCCTGGAACTCACTACCCAACTCTGTGGTTTCCTCCCCAAATCCCCAAAACTTTACCCTTAGATTGTCTACTGTTGACCTCACATCATTCCTAAGCGGTCACTAAGGGGCGTGCATAAGCGTACCAGTGTGCCTACCGTCCCTGTCCAAATGTTGCCTTTTATTTGTACCCATCATATGTATTCAAATAATGTTATACTTATGTATATTATCAAATACATACTTTACTAAATAAATAAATAAATAAAAATAAATAAATAAATGCTGACCATAGAGGTATAGAAGGTGAAAAGAAACAGAGCTGAAAAATAGAACTTAGAGTAACAGGTAAAAAATATATAACAGCTAATTGATATTAGGTTAATTTTGAAAGATAGTAATATTAATATTTTTATCAGATTTTGAAACTACTTTTATAAAATAAATTAAAAAGTTAATGCTATTATTTCTACTTTTGTGAAAGTTTACATTTAGATGAAAGTTTACATTTAACGTATAAATCATGCATCTTTATCTCCCCAACTCTTAAGTTTCTAAACATACATAAATGTCACAAAGATATTTCAGAAATCTGCACAAAACATCTGCCAACATAAGCATCATTTTATATTCATTCCATTTGTCCATTTCAATAAACAGCATTTCAGATAATCATAAAAATTATTTATTTCTGAACAAAAGTATACAGAAATCCTGTTCTATTATCATATGCCAAATGATAGCAGTGTTCCAATATCTCAGGGGTTGCCACAAAGAAGAGGGAGTCAAACTATTCTCCAAAGCACCTGAGGGTAGAACAAGAAGCAATGGGTGGAAACTAAACAAGGAGAGAAGTAACTTAGAGTTAAGGAGCAATTTCCTGACAGTTAGAACAATTAATCAGTGGAGCAACTTGCCTCCAGAAGTTGTGAATGCTCCAACACTGGAAGTTTTTAAGAAGGTGTTGGATAACCATTTGTCTGAAGTGGTGTAGGGTTTCCTGCCTAAGCAGGGGTTGACCTCCAAGGTCCCTTCCAACTTTGTTGTTGTTGTTGTTGTTGTTGTTGTTGTTGTTGTTGTTGTTGTTGTTGTTGTTGTTCTAATTATTATTATTATTATTATTATTATTATTATTATTATTATTATTATTATTATTATTATTATTATTATTATTATTATTATTATTATTATTATTATTATTATTATTATACAATTGTATCACAGCGGCCAGTTGTTTCGCCGGATTTGGCATTGATTACTAGTCGAGCCCCACCCAGGGGCCTAGGAAGTCGTAATGTATTTTCGAAGTATATGTGCAGAACCGAGCAGTGCGGCTTTCTGCATTTGACTGATGGTGATTTTGTCAATTTTGAGCTGTTTTAAATGTAATTCCAGTGCTTTTGGGATAGCACCCAGTGTTCCAATCACCACTGGAATTACCACTGCTGGTTTGTGCCATAATCGTTGGATTTCGATTTTTAAGTCCTGGTATTTTGCGATTTTTTCGTGTTCCTTTTCATCGACCTTGCTATCTCCTGGTATTGCAATGTCAATTATAGTCACCTTGTTGTTCTCGACCAGCGTGATGTCTGGTGTATTATGCGCCAGTACCTTGTCTGTTTGTATACGAAAATCCCACAAGATCTTGACCATCTGATTTTCAGTGACTTTTTCAGGCTTGTGTTCCCACCAGTTTGTAGCAGTATGGATGTTATAATTTTTGCATAAATTCCAGTGGATCATTTGTGCAACAGAGTTGTGTCGTAATTTGTAATCAGTCTGCGCGATTTTCTTGCAGCAGCTGAGCACATGGGCTACAGTTTCATCAGCTTCCTTGCATAATCTGCATTTAGCATCATTTGAAGATTTATCAATTTTGGCCTTTATGGCATTTGTACGAATTGCCTGTTCTTGTGCGGCCAGGATCAATGATTCTGTTTCTTTCTTTAAAGTACCAGATGTTAACCATAACCAAGTTTTTTCACTGTCCACTTTGTCTTTTATTTTTTCCAGAAATTGGCCATGTAATGCTTTATTTTGCCAACTCTCCATTCTTGATTTTATCACATTTTTTCTGTATTCTTGTTTCGTCTGTTGGACCTTCAGTAGATTTTTGTTCTTTACTTCAATTAATAGATGTTCTTGACTTTCTTTTAAATAATCCACCAATGCATGCTTTTCTTCTTCAACTGTTTGCTTTACTTGTAGTAGTCCTCTGCCACCTGATTTTCTGGGCAGGTAAAGTCTATCAGTGTCACTACGTGGATGTAAACTGTAGTGCATTGTCATTAGTTTTCTGGTGTTTCGGTCCAAAATGTCCAAATCAGCTTGTGTCCAGTTAATTATACCAGCCGTGTATCTTATGACTGGTATTGCCCAGGTATTCATGGCCTTGATGGTGTTTCCACCATTTAATTTAGATTTCAAAATTTTCCTAACTCTGTTGGTGTACTCTCTTCTAATGATAGTTTTCACTTCTCCATGTCTGATGTTATCCAACTGCAGAATGCCCAGATATTTATAGGCTTCATTTTGATTGCATTTAATTAATTGGCCATTGGGCATTTCAATTCCGTCACATGTAGTGATTTTGCCCCTTTTCATAGATACAGTGGCACATTTTTCCATGCCAAACTGCATTGAGATATCTGTGCTGAATATTAGGACTGTGTTGGTCAGTGATTGGATTTCTATTTCTGACTTTCCATACAGTTTCAAATCATCCATATACAATAAATGTGAAATTTTTTCAGCGTCTTTGGCTATTTGGTATCCAAGTTTCATTTTTTTTAAGATTACTGATAGTGGGATCATTGCGATGATGAAGAGGAGGGGTGAAAGTGAATCTCCCTGAAAAATTCCTCTCTTGATATTAACCATTCCATAGTTCTCATTCCCTACTGCCAACACAGTTCTCCATTGTTTCATCGCTTTTTCAGTGAATGATGTAATATTTTTGCTGATGCCAATAGTTTCTAAGCATTTGATGATCCAGCTGTGTGGCAGTGAGTCGTATGCCTTTTTGTAATCAATCCAGACCATTTTAACCAAATTATTATTATTATTATTATTATTATTATTATTATTATTATTATTATTATTATTATTATTATTATTATTATTATTATTATTATTATTATTATTATTATTATTATTATTATTATTATTATTATTATTATTATTATTATTATTATTATTATTTGTGTATCATTTTAACAGATGATTAAAATTCAATAAAGACTTACCCAAACTAGAATATAATTTAATTCTGGGTGGATACATTGTGAACCAAATGATATTATATATTTGATCTATTGTTCATCCTTATTTGCAACCCATCTCTAAACAAAATCCAACTGAAAATAGCATTAGTTGGAGTCCGTTCATTCTGTCTGCTCTGTTAAGACTTAATGATGATATTCTACCTTTCATTGGAGAAAGTCTGAATATGTCTATGTCACAATGAATATATGTACTTGATACTTTTCAGGAGATAATAGGCCATGCATCTTAGTCCTAGAAAAGAAGGTTTCTTGAAATAGAAAATCTATCTAAATTATTCAGCTGCTTGAAATGTCTGTACAGTATTACACTTTGGAAACTACAAATATCTTTAGGATATTCAGCTTTAGTGATGACTCTTCAGTTTTAGTGATGAAAAAAAGTTAATCCAAATCTGTTCAATAATACAAACTAAAGACAAATCAGGCTTAGTTTTCCAGTTTATTTTTCATAGGTTTTTTACTGTATCATATGCAAATCTACTGCACATGATTATGCATACACTCACAATGACATTTGTGAGGGAATATCAAGAAAAATAAAACAAAATAACAAAAATTTAACCTGAATTTTGTTTGAAAAAATTGAATGTTTATCTTTGGGGCTTCAGCGTGTATTTTTGTTATTGAATTACTATAATACAAAAGTAATTTTTCCCTTTTGTTCCAAAATCAAACAGCATCTCTTCTTTATGTCTTTCTCATTTGGCAATCATTGTCAGATATTTATATAATTTGTTTCTCTGACTTGAATTATAGTAAGTTATTAATTATACTTTTACCTCCATTTATTATGTTTACATTTAATTTCTACCATAAATTTCCATGTAAATATAAATGTATTAATCACCTTTTCCATGCTGCTTTCTTTAAAGATTAATTGAAAAGGAGAGGGTCTCAAATAATGACATAATTTTTTTTACAGGAAGATCTGGCAGAGTATACTTATTTCTTAAATTTATTTCCTTCTTTTTCTATAGGAGCTGTGGGAAGGTGACTGAATTCATATCTCACCCCAATTATAAATAGACTCTTTGCTGGTCATAATATGAAACAAACAATGCCCAGTGCAAGTAATCCTCGACTTACAACCGTTTATTTGATGATGATTCAAAGTTATGATGGCCTTGACTTATGACTTGATTTATAAAAGTCATACCACCCCGATGGTCACATGATTGCATCTTTTAACTTTCAATGTTTTAAGTTCAGTTTTTCAAGATGAAGTATAACAAAATACTTACTGGATCTTTTTTGACCAGCTCTCGGTCAGGCACTATTGCAATGAGGTGGGCAAGTGTAAACACAGAGTTAAGAACATATGAACAAAAGAGATTCTTATGCAATGTTATCCTTTGACAGCTGAGGCTCCTGAAAAACATGCACCACAAATATAGTACAAATTAGAAATTATTAGAGCTGATTCTGAGGTTGCTTTTATAACAAGAACATGTTGGCAATTCTTTCTTAAATATGCAACAGGCAGTCGGAAAAAAATACGGCTGGCAATGAAGCCATGGGAAAAAAATTCCCTCCCTCTTACAACTGCTTACATGCTACATGCTTTCTCAATCACTGTTAGGGGACTTCTTATGTACATGATCAAGTGGCAGAAAAAAATCACAAAATTACTTAGATAATAAGATATATGTTTAATATATTTAATATATTTTACGTAATACATAAATAAAAACAGCCCACATATAGACAGATTCTGTGGAGCATTATATTAAAATTACAAAATGCTTTCATAATGAGTTATCAGCTGAGTAAGAAATTTTGATCTGGAATTTTTCTGATGTTAGGGATATTTAATTTCATTCCTTGCATGGTTGTGATTTCTTCTTGGTTCCCACAACTCTAAGACATTCTTTCTGCTTTATTAAAGTTAACTGAATCAAGAGAATTACTATGCCATTTTTTCCTCTAGAATTATTCACAAATAAGCCCACTGAACAACTTTGAAAAAGTCAACAGTAGTCTGAATAGTAAAATAGCTTTCCCCTTTATTGAATAAAGGTTATATAACTATATATTGAATTTCATATGCCACTGAGTTATTCATATACCTAACATGGCTAGTTCTTTCTAGACTTCTTTAGAGTTAGTTTAATTGAGGCTCCCACAAAACATGGAAACTTCTTGTTTGCTAATAATAGAATAAAAAATAGCAGCAATATTGAGATGAATCACACAGACTGGTTCCTTCCACTATGATAATAACCAATTACACAATTCTTCTTGATATGAGAACCTTTATGAAATCATCAGCTACCTCCTCCACCCCAAAATTTCAGTATCACTGAAATATCATCAAGAATGGATTCAGAAATCCTGCGAGCATTTGATAATCTTGCGTAATATGTTGGTGATCTGTTAAAATAATGTCAGATCTTGCAATTTGAGTGATGTCTCATGAGTTTTGGATAATTTGAAGAAATGCATATGCTATAGTGATAGTGCATAGTAGCTCTAGCAATGTGAAAATGTTACCAACCCCTTTTAACCTTTTAATTTTCTTTATACATATAGAAATTCTTCCCACTGAGTCCATGCTCATTTTATGTAGAAGAATCCTAAACCAACCCCAAACTCCATCCCTTCCTTTACGGATGATGTACAACCACTTCGTTTGCAATAATCAACTCTTCCCAAAATGTTATGTGAGGTCCTAACTTAATGTTTGCCACATTTGATTGTGTCAAATCATTCTTTGTATTCTATTTTTGTACACACACTCTTTAGTTACAGAGGAACACTTAGAATCTGCATTATGTCTTAAACAAGTGCACATGACTCCAAGAAGACATGGTACTTCTATTATAGAAAATTGGCACACAAAGCACATAGATAAAAATCATTTGTAAGCCAATGTGGCCAGTAAGCAAATGACTGAACTATAATGAGTCAAAGAAATACTTCTATAACTCTTTCACATACTACAGTAAGAGTAAATAAATAGTTGAAGGATGTACTCACTTGAAATGGAAGAAAATTCCCAAGGAAACCAACAGGGAAATCATAGACAATACATGTCCTACTATAGTCATGTAATAAACTATGAAAACCATCTGAAATTTAAAAGAAAAATTAAATAAAAAATGAAGATAGTTTAGAGATAGTTTAGAAATTATTGTGAAATACAAATAGTAATAACAATGACCCCAGAACTTTGGAATATCCTTTACTTCACTTTAGATATATGGAAGTAACCCTAAAAATGAATTAAATTGTGTTTACATTTACAAAGTACACATTATAAATTTTATATATGCATACATATATTCACATAGATATATAATTAATGTCCTTTGTTCATTTGACTACCATAGATTTTTTTGGTCTGTTCTATTTGATTTCTTCACTTTATAATCTGTTCCTGGTGCTGCTATGAGCTGCCCAACCATAGTCCATTTGTTCAAAACCATATCAAAGTAACCTGTGTTCTGCTCTACATTATTTGTCCTTCATTTATTTTTTATGCATTTAGGGTTAATTATAGTAAGATTTTCCCTCGTGAAATATCTTCTTAATTGGTATTATGACAAGCTTCTGTAATTGGCCATATAAAAGTCAACTCCATAAAGATTTACATAAAAGCTTGAGAATTATTTCTTATAACGAAAGGTCATAGGATGTCCTCAGCATTTTACAGAGTATTTTATATAAATCTAATTAGGCTTTTCCCAGATTACAATGTAATAAGTAAAGCATGGTTTAGTCTAAATACCACATGCAAAAATGGCTTAATATTTTTTAAAAATGGAAATTCAAATCCAGGTCACCTTAAAAAAAAGAAAGAATACAAGGAAAGATGTAAAGTATACCCACCCAATTTCCATAACATATACAAATTTTATGCATTCCATTCCTTGCAAAGTTCAATGATCACTTACTTATCTCTTCATATTGTATATAGAAGGCTTTCAGTTACCTCTTTCTAATTGAGATGAAAGTCAGGCATCATTCCGAGTGTACCCATCAGCCATGTAAAGGGAATGTGCTCAGACATTTTCACCAGCCTTTAAAATCTCACACATATTATAATGCCACCATTTTGTCTTCATTAAAGCCAAATCAATACACCTAACTTTAGTGAAGGCCAGTGGAATTTTGACATTTTATAAATGTTTGAGTGGGGAGGAATACAGATGAAAAGTCTGTTCATTTCTCTCTACCCAAATAGAGTCAGCATCTTGGCAAAACTGCTTTCCTTGCTATCAAGGACAATAATGGAGAGAAAAAAGAGAGAGAAAATTGCCTTGGGAATCTACAGTTCATAATATGTAAATTCATTCAATTTTAAACAATAGCCACATAGGATACAGAACTATAGGCCTTGGTGTTACATTAGTTTTTGTATAAGTGAGTTGGACATTGATTTCCTGTGGCATAATTGAACATGGCTGAAATATAGACAAATCTCTCTACACTGCATCCATGATTAATATGTATTAATCTTTCTACACTGCATCCATGATTAATATAAGAAAAAAAACCAGATGGATAAAAGTTAGGCATTATCAGAAACTCTTCTAAAATTTAAACAACTTACCTTACGCTTTTCATTTGTAAAAGAATTGCAGCGTGTGTAGTTGGACCAGGTTCGATTGGTTTCTGGATGCCGAAACCATGTCCCTGTCTTATCACAATATTTTGTTGCTATTTCTGTGAATTAACAATTCAGTGGATGTAATTCATTTGAGAAACTTGTGCCTATATATTAAAGCCTATTACTTTTCATACATTAATTGTGACTGGAATTAAAGAAAAATCATTTATCACAACAGTGAGACAAATTGTGATAATTTGCCATTTCATTTTGTAAACTAGCAAATCATTAAAAAGAAAGTAGCATTAACTACTTCCTGTAACATATTTTGCTCACTGTAAGCCTCAGTGACAGAATCAGTATAATCAAAATATATGAGGTAAATTATTTGTAGCCTACTTGTATTTAATGCATTAGAATGGATATAACTTTTTACACTTTAATTCTGATTTCCTCTTAGTTGAGCATTATTTTCTCATTTTAGTAGAGACATTTACTAAATTAATAAAGGATGGTGCCATAGGCAAGTAAATTTGAAGAATTTCAGGAATAATATTTTGCCTTAAATATGAACTGACCAAATAACTGTTTTATTCTTTAACAATTCAAAATGCCACCTGATTGTTGGCCAGAGTAGCTGCCTCACCATTTCTCATAATTACAGATGTTTGATTGATGGAGTAATGCCACTATTGCTACATTTTTACATCATTGAAACTACCTACTACAAAGTACTTAGCTCTATAAGGTACTGTTTATAGCCTTATAAACTACTCACTACAACATACTTAGCCCTATAAGGTAGACCAGACAAAGAAACCAATGCCACATAGAACTAGAACTACTACTCAGTTACTGTGATGTACAACAACAGAATCTTGCAAGTCTGAATGTGCTCACTTCTCTTTGTGTGAATTAGGGAGCTCTGAGACATTTACTCAAATTAGTTTCTTGGAATGGACTCAAGCTGCACTTCTCTGATATCTGAATTGTTAGATCTTCCTCCTGTCCTTGAAGGCTATTCCCTATTTCCTCTACAGCTGCATACTTGCACATTTGCCAGGTTTCACAACAACAGAGCCTCCTACCATCATAAATCCTAGTTTGATTAATTATATTCATATAATAGGTAACATACTTGCTGAACATGATGAAGTTTTACTGACTCATAAATGGCTGCCCATATATCAAGTATATAGCAGTCAAGATTGTGTTGGCAGTAGTTGGTTCTGAATTCGTTTGCCACTGGTTCGGGCGTGCAATGCTTCTGTGCAATGTGCAGAAGCATCCCGGGTGGGTGGGCGGAGCCTCCCACCGCCACTACCGGTTGTAAGAACAGGTCCGAACCGGGAGCAATCCACCACTGAGTGTTGAGACTATTTAGACAGAAAATCCCATAAACAGTTTTCCCCAAGAAGCAAAACTTCAACTATAACAAATTAGCAATTAGCCACTATTTTTGGCATTCTGTATTTGCTGAGGCAGTTAATTCATTTCCTTCGTTCTATTATCAGGATCCTTTATTAATTTACTGGAATGGTATCTTATTTTTCACTTTAATACACCAATAAATAGCTCTACAGTTTTGTTTTAAAAGTACAATCATAACCCTAAATATTCCTAGGAGAAAATGATCACAGGAGCAGTTGTGCCAAAGCAACTTAACTGCTTATTCCTTTAAATTAAAACAGTGAACAAGGAATACAATCCTATTAGAAGTTCAAAGGTAAGTTTTATTGAGTTCTTGATATATTCTCTGAGCTTGGTTTTCTTCATACAAATATTTCATTACCAGCCTTCATGTGTTATGTTAAAGAATACCGTATAAGACGCACCTTTTTACCCTCAAAAAGAGGGTCAAAACTTGGGTGCGTCTTATACACTGAATGTAGCCCCACCCAGCCACCCCCACCCTTTGGCCTCTGCCTGCCAGCAATTTACCTCTTTGCAGCAAACAGGGCAAAGCACAAGAAGAGCACAAGAAGAGATAAACTGCCTCCCGACCTACAGCTGACGGAGGCTTGCAAGCCACCTGGTAAACTGAAACTGAAACTACGGTTGCTGTGATGAGACATATTGCTGGGAGATAAATTGCTAGCAATATTAGACTGCTGAAATTGCAAGAAGGCAAGCTAGAGCTGCTATGGCTCAGGATAGAGCTCTTGCCTCACAATCAGGAGGTTGTGAGTTCTATCCTAGGTACAGGCAGATTCTTAATATGTTATTTTGTTAAATGTTTGTAGAGTGTTCAAATTATTAGACTTATTTTTTAAAGACTGCTTTATTATTGTTCTAGACAACTTAACAAAATGAAGAAGCTTTTTAAAATAAATGCTTGCTCTGAAGAGGCCTAGTGCTACTGTATCTTCTTTTAAATAGCAGAGAATACTTCCAGAAAGCCACATCAATTTTAAAGATCTGTAAAAGTATAATCTGAAATGTCCTGTTTTAGTATTAAGTATTAGTATTAAAATAAGCCAACTGAGAAACCCTGACTTAGTCATGTTTGGAGTAGATCTATTTAAATAATTAGGAGGAGTTAGTGTGATTACATTTAAGAAAACTTTCTGGGATTAATATACTGCCATAATGTACATTTCTCCAATTCTTTGCCATTTCTATGGGTCAGGCACACATGCACAGAAATACACAGCAAACAGTGTATATCAGGGGTCGGGAACCTTTTTGACTAAGAGAGCCATGAAAGCAAAAAATTTGGAAATTTATTTCAGTGAGAGCCATATAATATATTTTAAAAGTGAATTCAACTAAATGTCAATAGGGACAATGGGATATTGAGAGAATCCCTGTCTTTGTGCTGTTTAATTTGTTGCTGCTGTAGCAGCTTCCTTGCTCCAAAGTGATATTTGTCTTTGAGTTGGTGATTTCCATCATAGCATTGGTAATGATTCTTTCTTTCTTTCTTTCTTTCTTTCTTTCTTTCTTTCTTTCTTTCTTTCTTTCTTTCTTTCTTTCTTTCTTTCTTTCTTTCTTTCTTTCTTTCTTTCTTTCTTTCTTTCTTTCTTTCTTTCTCTCTGCAAACCAATCCCCACCGTGGCTCCTTTCTCCCTCGCCCAGCCCTCTTCCAAGACGTCAAGTGCGGGGAACCGCACCAAGCGAGGTAGGTGGGTGGGTTGCTGAAGAAGCCCCGGAGCCCCGCCGCCAACCTGCGTCTCCTGCTGGGAAGGAGCCTCTGTCGCTGTCTCTCGCGGGGTTCCAGCCACCCGATTGAGTCCCCGACCGCGGCACCGGCAGGGTTAACGCGCATGGGAGGGAAGGAGAGAGCGCGCTACCGCCGCCGCTGCTACTTTCGCTGCTCCAATATTTCTTTGGTGGGCCTGCGCAGGAGGGACCGCTGAGCAGAGGCACCCGGCGAGCGGGGTGAGAGGCGTGGGGATGCCAGAAGTGGCGGTGGCGGCGACAGGCTCCTGCCCGCGTCTCCCACCCGCCTCTTGCCTTAAGCTGCCGGGCGCCTCTGCTCCATGGTCCCTCCCGCGCGCGCCCACCAAAGAAATATCGGAGCGGTGAAAGCAGCAGTGGCGGCGGTAGCACTCTCTCTCCTCTCCCATACGCATTAACCCTGCCGGTGCCGCGGTCAGGGACTCAGTAGGGTGGCTGGAGCCCCGCGAGAGACAGCGACAGAGGCTCCTTCCCAGCAGGAGACGCAGGTTGGCGGCGGGGCTCCGGGGCTTCTTCAGCCGCTTGGCTGGAGAACGGCGGGGATGTGGCCATGGCCGTTTTTTAGCTCCCCCCGTCCCAGCTGAACGCCGCCATTTGGGTTATTTTTCCCTCTGTGCATGCGCGCGCATGCACAGAGGGAAAAATAACCCAAATGATTGTGGTCAGCCGGGACGGGAAAGCGGTGATTGTGTTCAGCCGGGACGGGAAAGCGGGCAGGAGAAGCTCCGCGCCGCAACCGCCGCCAGGTCCATCGGCTATACGCCGAAGGACTGGCCCGGGCGAACCGGGAGGATTTCACCCCTGCTGCGAGCCATATGCGATCATCAAAAGAGCCACATCTGGCTCGCGAGCCATAGGTTCCCGACCCCTGGTGTATATCATCTGTGCTGTTTGCTGTTTGGCAAATTGCTGGGAGGCAGAGGCCTTTTTTCCTTGTTTTCCTCCCCCAAAACTAAGGTGCGTCTTATACTGTGGTGCGTCTTATACTCCAAAAAATACGGTAACTTACAAAGGGAAATCCCAGTGTGATGGGAAACACTGCTGAAAAGGACTTATTTATGAAAACAACTCAGCTAACTCTTTAAGTATCTTGAAACTGCCTCAATTGACAGTAAGTATATATTGGAGAAGTAGTCCTTTAAATACTCTGCTGCTCCAGAACAATATGAGACCAAATCGTTTTGATGTTTTTAAATAGTTTCTCTGTTGACCTTTTGCTAGGTCTTTATGAAGCCAATAATAGATGTGGTACAAATAATAAAGTCACCTTATAATGGACATGTAATATTCATAACATAACAGCTTCAAATACTACTGATCCACTTCTCAAAGTGCTAATGTGATATTTAAAGCCCTACACAATTGGAGACTGAGCTGTATTATGAACTGCACTTTACTATCTATTACCCAACCTATGCCTGGGTTTTAAAATCTTTGAGAAATGTCCTTTTTACTCTGCATATACTGAAAACCAACAGAGGAACTTTGTATGGCTAACATCAGCTTTTGGATTTTCTTATTCTATCTTTAGTTCCTAATAATAAGCAATGAAGTTTTCATTCAGATAGGCCTTGTGTCCATCAACTGATTTGTAACATTTGTCAACATTAATTTATTTGTTTTCTTTTTAAATGTTTTTTTCATTATATTTTATTGCAATTTACCATATATTCCTAATTATATTGGAATTTGATAACCATTTAAAGCAGGGGTGGCCAAACTATGGTTCTTTGAGGACCTGTGGACTTCCAGAATTCCTGAGCCAGCCATGCATGTATGGCTAGCTCAGGAATTCTGGGAGTTGAAGTCCACAGGTCCTCAAAGAACCATAGTTTGGCCACTCCTGATTTAAAGGAAAGGCAAGACATGAAGCTCTTTCTTCTGATTCAGTTCTTATTACTAAAAGAGCAGCAAAAAGACTAACAGCTGAGGTAATATGTTCATCTCTGCTGAGGATCAGCACATTTTATCTGGAAACACTTGGAATAAGCATTCTTTAAATCATTCAAAGTATAGATTATCTAAAGCTGGAAAATGTCTCAAGTAGCTGGAAAATGTCTCAAGTAGCTGGAAAATGTCTCAAGTAGCGCTTAAAGCTGATTGAATATAATATACCACATTTTTACTGAGTCTTATTCCATTGATCTTGAAGGAATCATATTAACAACATTTATTTCTCCTCTTCAGTTGCTTTACTTGGAAGGCAGAGAGGGAGAAGAAAATAAAGAAAATAGTTCCTTTAGTAGTTTTTGAGTCTAAATTCCAATATGTTTCTTTTATTAACAAGCATGACTCACTGGCAGTCATCAAAATTAATTAAAAAACATTTTCTTTGATACCTTCTGCTCTATAAAGCTATAATAGGAAGATATATATATTAGTTGCTGGAACTTCACTTTCCTTAAGATAGAAGATTTCTCTCAAGTGTCTAAGGAATGGGGGAAATGAGGTACTGTTGCTCTTTCAATTGTTACTGCTTTTCCTTTATAAGAAAAGAGTTGGTGGATCTTGGACCAAACAATATTAAAAGCTCAGGTAAACTCTTTGTAGTTGAATTTTTATATCCATTCATGAAACCCCAAACTGCTGCTTTGGGATGAATTTAAGATATTGTAAATAATTTTTCCATCTTTTTTATGGTAAATATCCTAACCAGGATCCCTTCAATTGGCACCCAATAGACCTGTATAAATAGCACCTGATAAAAAATTTTCATGGTCAAAGTTAAATTTGAGCACCTTTCTGTGTCACACAGCAGCCAATCAGAAGTGTTCATGGGAAGGTCACAAACATGAACTGAGATGACAATGTTTTTTTAATAATTTTTTAGCATTTAAAATAAGTTTCCTGTGATCAAAATGGGTGTAGTCAGTAATCAAAATTTGTCATTAATTTCTCCAATCTCTTTTAAACCTGTTTAAACTGGTGCTTACCACTTAATCTAATGGAAACAAATTCCAAATTTTAAATATACATTGCACAAAGAAGTACTTTATTTTTTCGGAGTATAAGACGCACCCTTTCCCCCTTAAAAAAGGGTGAAAATCTGGGTGCGTCTTATACACCGAATGTAGCCCCGCCCAACCTCTGAAACAGACCTTTGCAAGGCTAAAACAACCTCTCAAAACGAGCTCTGCAAGGCTGAAAAAGCAGTCTTTAAAACGGACCTTTGCAAGGCTAATATACCTGTTCCAGGCTGTTTGCTAAGGACGCTAGCCAGATGGATGCTGGTAGGCAGAATTTTTTTTTCTTATTTTCCTCTCCAAAAACTAAGGTGCGTCTTATACTCCGAAAAATATGGTACTTCCTTTTATTGATCCTATTTATCCTACTAAGATAACATCTTGGAAATTCTGGGATTCAGTCAGCTGATTATATAACTGGTTTCTGTGCTTCAGCCATTCAGATGAAATCTTGATGAGTATCTCCATAAAAATTTGCAATTTTACATAACATTAATTTCTCCATTGCTGTTTGTTTTCTCTAATCAGAAAGTAGAAATAAAACACAGGATGGTTTTAAAAGTATGTTGTAAATGACTTAAAATGAAGGACTCTTTCTTATAGCCATGTTAGTATGAAATCTTACATCTGTACTTGGCAGAAAAAGTATGTCAATATAAATTGTTCCACCTTAAAAACTCAGGCTAGGAAATGATGCTTTACTTACAGATATGATATGAGTCAGTAAAATATTCTCATAGGAGCTGGACTTTTATTTTTTACACATATTTTATTTATTGTCTAATAAATCAAACACCAAACTCCTTGCAAAAACCCTAAGTTACCAAAGGCACCCCTTTTATCATCAGCACCCAAATTCTTCGGAGAATAATAATCCACTTTTTATAGTCTAGAGCCTTAGGTGTTTTGTGAGAATAGGAGCAGTCAGTGAAGAGCACTTTATCTTTTTCCCAGCTCTCATTTCCACAAATAAGGAACAGGGCAGTGTCAGACTCTAAACCAAGCTAATCTTTGGGAGCCTTTTCTTGCTACAGTATGTCCTTACGCATCTAGCAATTTGTAACTACTGCTAAAAGGACTAATAGCAGGGGAGTCAAACTCGCATTGTTGTCACGTATGTATCACGACTTTTTTCCTACGCTAAAATGGGGTGGGGGTGGCCCGTACGTGACAGATCTGGCTGATGGGCCATGAGTTTGACATCCCTGACTTATAGGAAAGTCTATCCAGGTAAAACAGAAGTTAATGCATAAGCAAACAGGTTAAGAAACTATGCTAATTAGGAAAAGAAAAAGAAAAAACACATGCACAGAGGACATAGTAAGTGTGTATAGTAAAACTGTAATATCATAGTCATAGATGATATTCTTCAGTATGTAAAAGAAATAAAAGAAACATTTATTTAACCGAATTTGGTTCTTAGTGAATGTTGTTGTTGTTGTTGTTGTTGTTGTTGTTGTTGTTGTTGTTTTTCAGTCACTAAGTCATGTCCAACATCGTGGACCACAGCATGCCTGTTCTCCACTGTCTCCCTGAGTCTGCCCAAACTCATGTTCGTTGTCTTGATGACACTATCTAATCCACTGTGGTCCCCTTCTGCTGTTGCCTTCTATCTTTCTCATTATCAGGGTCTTTTCCAATAAGTCCTCTCTTCTCATTTGGTGGCTAAAGTATTTGAGATTCAGCTTCAGTTAATGAAATGCCACCACCTCAACCACTACCTCAATGACAATCACAAAGACCTACCAACTCAACCACCGACATCTCCCTTATAGTCAAAGACCCCATCGAGCACGAGCAAAAATGTCATAATGCAATCCTATTTGGACTAGAAGAAAACGATGAGTCTGACATCACCAAAGTACGCAACATCAGCAGCAGCCATCATACACAAACCATTACCCCCGAAGACATCATCAAAGTTTCCAGAAATGGCCCTGAGCACAAGAATAACAATGACTCGGTGGCCCCCCGATTCTGCAGAGTAGTTTGTAAAAACAAGTCCAGCAAATGGAAATTTATCCACGCTATAAACTCCATTGTCAGAAACAATACCAACACAATACACAGCAAACTTAGATCTAGACCGGATCTATCACTATTTCAGCATATGCACTCCCGTGAACTCAAAATACGACTAGAACGAGGTGAAACAAATTTATACATAGATTACTGTTCCGACCGCATCAAAAACAAGACCCACAACATCCAACCCACCATCCCCCAACAACAAAACAACATCCCACACACCACCTACCAAGACTAGGTAAGCGCGCCCCTTACTTCCTCAATCCAATCCAATACTAATCTCAAATGCAAACTAATCAATGCAAGAAGCATAGTTAACAAAATGCCCGAATTCCTCCTCCTACTTAACACTGACACCTTCAACATTATTTTTGTCTGCGAAACATGGCTAAACCCATTCCTCCCTGACTCCATCATCACAGCAAGAAACTACCTTGTCTTCCGGTCCGACCGTGAAACCCGCAGAGGAGGCGGAGTAGCTATATTCTACAAAAAGACACTAAACCTAAAAAATATCCAAGTTGCACATGATCTCACCCTTCCTGAAATGCTCGTCTGCGATCTGTTCTTAAATACCACACTTCGCTTCCTACTTTGTTACAGAGCCCCAGACTACGACATCACACATGCGAACAAATTAACCTTAATTAACAAATTAATTAAGAGATGAGGTGGGGCAGCGGTTAGAGTGGGGTACTGCAGGCTACTTTAGCTGACTATGATCCGCAGGTCAGAGGTTCAAATCTCACCGGCTCAAGGTTGACTCAGCCTTCCATCCTTCCGAGGTAGGTAAAATGAGGACCCAGATTGTTTGGGGCAATATAAATATACATTGCTTACTGGTGTAAACCACTTAGAGAGTACTTGCACTGTGAAGCGGTATATAAATCTCACAAAATAAATAAATAAATAAACCTCACTGCTAAAGTGGGCAGCCTCCTGCCCATACCCCCTTATCTTTCTTGGAGACCTCAATCTACCTCTCATTAACTGGACCCTAAACGAATGCACGACTGAACCCTATACAACGCTGTTACCAATCTAGGATTCGACCAACTAGTAACAAACAATACTAGACTCAACAACTGCCTTGACCTCATATTCCGCAACAGGAAAAGCGCAATTTATGGACTACAAATAAAAGAACCCTTTTCTAACAGTGACCACAGCATGATAGACTTCAGCCTCAATCTACACCATTGCAAGAATCATCTTAATAATGGGACACCCAAATACAACTTTAAAATAGCCAGCTATGAACTCATAGACACTGACCTCTTAACTCTTGACTGGCAAACTCTATTCTCTGCCTGTAACACTTCCGATGACCTCTATAACATCTTCTTGCTTCAAAAGAACTATCAGACTACATGTACCACTAATAACCACCATAGCCAAGAAAAACAAACTACCCATATCAATAAGGAAGCTACAATCCAAAAAAAAACCTCTCTGGCATAAAAACAAAACAGGCTATGTAGCTAACTTCAAAAACCGCTATAAAAATTATGCCACCAAATAAAGATGGAATGCTCCAACTATCACAGCAAACAAGAGGAAAACCTTCTGCACACAAAATCCAACCACGCGTTCTACAACTTCGTAAATAACAAACTCAAGGACTCAAGACCCCTTCCACCACTAAAAGGACCCAACAACAAAGAATGCTATGATGAAACAGTCAAAGCAAACAGTCAACACATTCTTTGGCTCAGTCTTTGTAAACAGCTCATGCCCAAAATTCCCTAGTCGTATTACAAATACTCACAACAATTTAACACAAATAGACTTCACTGAAGACAACGTTGAAAAAGCACTACATGGCCTAAAACCTTCTTTGTCAATCGGACCAGATGGACTATGTGCATACTTCCTAAAAAAGCTCTCCACAGCCATAGCTGAACCGCTAAGCATAATCTTTGAAAAATCCTACACAACCAGTTCCCTACCAAACCTATGGTCACTAGCCACGGTCATCCCCATCTTCAAAAAAGGAGATCCCAGTCTAGTAGAAAACTACCGACCAATCTCTCTATGCTGCGTCAAGTCATGGAATCAATCATAAACCAATCCATTAACCTCCACCTAGCAACCAACAACCTACTTTCAAACAAGCAATTCTGTTTCAGGAAAAAATTATCCTGCAATCTACAACTACTACACTGCAAAAACATATGGACCTCAAAACTTAAGCAGGGCAAAACAATAGACGCAGTTTGCATAGACTTCTGTAAAGCCTTCGAACTCAGTGGTTCACAATAAACTACTTCTGAAACTGAAATCCTACAGCATCTCTGGACCCCTACATGACTGGATAACTGCGTTCCTGTCAAACAGACAACAAGTGGTCAAAATAGGGAGCGCCCTATCTAATCCCGTTCCTGTTAACAGCGGTGTACCCCAAGGCAGCATACTAGGACCAACAGTCTTTATGCTCTATATAAATGACCTTTGCGATCACATTACAAGCGACTGCGCTCTCTTCGTCGATGATGTAAAACTCTTCCACACCACAGACAACACTGTTACACTCCAAAAAGACCTTGACTTTGTGTCAGAATAGTCAAACATCTGGCAACTCCAAATTTCAACCAATGCTCAAATGCTCTGTCCTACACATTGGCAAAAAAAAATCAGAACACCAAATACAAGCTGAATGGACAAGACCTTGCAGACGACCCTCACCTTGTCAAAGACCTTGGAATGACCTAAGTGCCAAAGCCCACTGCAACAACATCACCAAAAAGGCTTCAAGAGTTGTTAACCTAATCTTACGTAACTTCTTCTCCGGTAATATCACACTACTAACCAGAGCATACAAAACATTCGCCAGACCAATCCTTGAATACAGCTCATCTGTCTGGAACCCACACCGCATATCGGACATAAATACATTAGAAGGTGTTCAGAGATACTTTACGAGAAGAGTCCTCCACTCCTCTACTCGCAACAGAATACCTTACATAACCAGACTTGAAATCCTGGGCTTAGAAAGCTTAGAACTATGTTGCCTTCGGCACGACCTGAACATAGCTCATAAAATTATCTGCTACAACATCCTTACTGTCAATAACTACTTCAGCTTCAACCACAACTATACACGAGCACACAACAGATACAAACTCAAAGTGAACCGCTCCAAACTTGACTGTAGAAAATACGACTTTAGCAACAGAGTGGTTAATGCCTGGAACTCACTACCAAACTCTATGGTTTCGTCACCAAACCCTCAAAACTTTACCCTTAGACTGTCCACTGTTGACCTCACCCGATTCCTAAGAGGTCAGTAAGGGCCGTGCATAAGTGCACCAGCGTGCCTACCGTCCCTGTCCTAATGTTCCCTCTTATCAGTACCCATCTTATGTATATAAACAATGTTATATCTATGTATATTACCAATACGTATTTGACAAATAAATAAATAAATAAAGGAATTATTAACAAAAGAAAATCTAAGAATGTTTTTTTACAGATTTAAGAACCTAGGAAAAGCCAGACACACAAATAGATATCCTGCAATGGGACACAATATGAAGTTTTTTCTTGGTGTGATAAGTACAACAAAAAGTAATGTGACAATACAGCAAGCCATATTTTACAGTGATGAAAATGAGATGCAGCAAAATTTGAGCTTTGCTTTATTTCCTTCCGTTTCTTCTTCTGGCATAGCCACGTGGAATGTTTTGAACATGCATGCTTGCCTTCTGTCTGAACTTGAGAGATGAACACTTTTGTTTTGCTTGAATCTGGCAGAAGATTCAGAAATGTTTCTGTTTTTGATAATTTCTGCTTGCCAATTTATCTGAATTATTTATGGAATTTTTATGCTAATGTCAACAGCAGAAATATTATCTAAGTCCTTTTGAAATAGTCACAACATAGCTTAGTGATAATTAGTCTCAACAAGGCCAGAATTGTAGGCATGCAACCCACATGTGTCTTCTCAAGTGGCAGGAAGTGATTATTAGTTACGAGTCCTTTCAGCATGTATTTGGAACAAAATAAACAGATGGCCCAGCTCTGGTATGGAAAGCCGGAGCTAATCCTACTAGACTTCCATATTCTATTCAACTGAAGTTAACAATCTGTGGTCTAAGATTGTCAGCAATCATTTGCTTACTGTAAGTGTCCTTAGAACAGGCTGTTCTATTGCATAAAGTGCTATTACAAAAACAAGAGAGAAATCAGAAGTGCGTATACTTCAATAGATGCCTGAATGTGCAAAAAACATAGATTCTTCAGTTAGTCACATACTGCTTATTCCTTCTGCTAAGTACAATATATTTTTAATAGTATAGTTTACTGAACAAGCTACAAGCTACAAATAATAAACAAATACAAATTATGTCCTCAAGGCAGCATTCTAAGACTTACACTCTTCATACTTTACATAAATGACCTTTGTAATCACATTATAAGCAACTGCATTCTCTTCGCCAACGATGTCAAACTAATTAACACCACAGACAATGCTACTGCCCTTCGAAAAGACTTTGACTATGTATCAGAATGGTCAAACAAGTGGCAACTTCAAATCTCAACCAACAAATGCTCTGTCTTACACATTGCCAAAAAGAATCAGAAAACAAAATACAAGCTTGGAGGACACGACCTTGTAGATGACCCTCATTCTGTCAAGGATCTCGGAGTACTCATATCTAATTATCTAAGTGCCAAAGCCCACTATAACAACATTGCCAAAAAGGCACTAAGAGTAGTCAATCTAATCTTGCGTAGCTTCTTCTCTGGCAATATTACACTGCTAACTAGAGCATACAAAACATTCGCTAGACCAATTCTCGAATACAGCTCACCTGCCTGGAACCCGCACTGCATACCGGACATTAATACAATCGAGAGAGTCCAAAAATATTTCACGAGAAGAGTCCTCCACTCCTCCACTCGCAACAGAATACCTTATTCCACCAGACTTGAAATCTTGGGCTTAGACAACTTAGAACTAGGTCGCCTTCGAACCGATTTAAATGTAGTTCATAAAATTATCTACCACAATGTCCTACCTGTCAATGACTACTTCAGCTTCAACCACAAAAATACACAAGCACACAATACATACAAACTTAATGTAAACTGCTCCAAACTCGACTGCAGAAAATACGACTTCAGCAACAGAGTGATCAATGCCTGGAACTCACTACCTGACTCTGTGGTTTCTTCCCCAAAAACTTTTACCTTAGACTGTCTACTGTCTACCTCACCCCATTCCTAAGAGGTATGTAAGGGGCGTGCATAAGCGCACCAGTGTGCCTACTGTCCCTGTCCTACTGTCCTCATTTATCTGTATTTAATTTGTTTAGGTTTATGTTTATACCTATACCTACTATCTTGTACATGTTTGACAAACAAATAAAATAAAATAAAAATAAATATGCCCATTCACACAATATTCAACCAATCATGATATGGTTTAGCCCAATACAGAAACCTATCATTGACAAAAAAATACAAATGTGGATTGGCTCTATTGGGATCTTAGGTTCAAGACATTATTAATTCTGAAAGCAATCCCTTGGCAGAAAACTTTCACTCCTATTCTGTAACTGTGGAAATCCCATTTTCTTTTGAACTTGATTAACTTTATTCTACCTTCTAGCCATCTCTCAACTGGTATTTCAGATGGTATCAGTGCAGACTTAAACATTTCCTATCTATACTCCTATAACAGGATACAATTTTGCTGTAGTAGAAAGCAGCAGTCAACTAAACAAACGTTTATAGTTATTTGTGCATAAGAACTATAGAATGGCAGATTGTGCAAAAATGTCTCCCTTTAATAATTTATTTGAAGGTACAATTTATTAATATTTGGAGAAGATATAGACAGAATAGATAGATAGATAGATAGATAGAGAGAGAGAGAGAGAGAGAGAGAGAGAGAGAGAGAGAGAGAGAGAGAGAGAGAGAGAGAGAGAGAGAGAGAGATGAATATTTTAGGAAAAGTAATAATTACACACTTGGTGACTTCATAAAATGTCAGGGGTGTTTTCAAGGTATGGTTTTGAAAAAGGTACGATGGTATACATGATGGTGCAACTGAAGCTTGATAGTACATATACAATATGTAGAATTTCAATCACACTATTGTGGCTTTGACAATATTGATTGCATTGATGATATCCCTATAAAGTATTACGAGTTTGAGAATTATGTTGCTACATTTTATATAGTAGCCTTTGATCAAAAAATATTAAAAACCACCAAGAATGAGGTTCATGTCACACGAATGAACCAGTTTTAGTAACTGCTATTTAATTCCCTACTAATAGAATTATGATAAAAATGACTGACATGAAAAATAAACAATGCCATTTTCTGGATTGTCACTGGTCAATATGACAAACAGCAAGAGGATTTAAAAGCAAAACATTCTGAACATTCAGTGCAAGTGTGAATAGAACTTAGTAATGCTATAAATAAAAGTTATTTCACCTGTTCACTTTAATTTTAAACAGGAATGACTACTTGATTTTCCTACTGTAATATTGCATTTGGGGGGGAACCAGGTTATTTTTCTGTTTGCAGATTGGATTACAATTTATCTCTACACATTCTGTTCTGTTCATTTTTGTCCCATATAGGAATATTTGCAAGTAATTTTCTCACATGCTAATGTTATGTATTTTTTAAATGAGAGAATTTGCATCAGAAGCTTGGAGAAATCAGAAAAATTCACAAAAATTAACTGCTCCAGCATATGTACAATAATTAGTTCTGGACATGTAAATGCAAACCAACTTTTAATGTTGATAAAATTTATCCTTTCATTTCCATATTCTATCAATTGGCTGAAAGTAACAAAGGTACTATACCAGTTGGATCAAAGTCTTGAAAATAATCGGGACAATTCTGGTCAGCATATTCCCCAGCTGGTGTATCATCCCAACACAGCCATCCATCCCAGGTCCGGTTACAGAACAATCCTAGAAATTTGAAAGAAATATAGCTTGATAGTTTTGGGGAAAATACACTGGCCTTCTTTTCTAAGATCAGAGTAATGTCTACCATGTTCACGAAAATGCCTAGCATTTTTGTTGTTTTTGCGTTAAAAGGCAAAGACTTCTTTGAGTTGAACTTGACTCCTGATGATTATATCTGTAATTTTTCTAGCAACAATATAGAAGTAGTTTCCCACTGTCTTCTGACATATTTTTTTCAATTTTGCAGAATGGCCTACCATCCTGGGATATTGCATTATCTCCCATCCAATTTGTAATTTGGTTCAACTTGACTTACAGTAGTTTTTGAAAGCTGCCAAATTCACTAGGTTCTGTCACCTGCGCTGGATAACATTGTTATTATTAATTATTAGATATTACTTCACATTACATCCCATCAATCCAGGATAATAGAGTGAATTAAATGAGATCCATCAGAATTTAAGCCAACATTGACATAGTTAAGTGGTCCCTTAAGTGTATACTATAATAGGGATCACTGATAATAATTCCATGAGCTTGTCCCACTTCATCATTACAACTTGTTTATACTTTAGTAAGATGGGTGGCATACAGGTTAGATGAATAAAAATAAATAAATTTATTGCTATGCTGTAAAGTTCCTGGTAGCTGACTTAAATAAAAGTTCCATTTTATTTGGCTGTTCTTCCAATATTGCGCATATGCAATTCTTGCTGCTGTAATAATATGTAGTATCAAATACTGAACAGCCAAATACCTCCGGAGAATGTATTATTGGATAAAATTTACAAATGTGCAGAAATGGACAGATTAACCATTGAACTCAAAGACCAAAATAACTCGGACTACTATGAAGTATGGTCAAAATGGTACGAATGGGTCAGGAAAGACAAAGGACTATGAAATAAGGTTGGATGAAGAAGAAGATGTAAGATTGTAAATATGTGGAAATATTGTATAAGTTTTGTATGAGCAAAAATAATAGATGTGAATAGGTGTAGATCTGTGTTATGATATTATGATGCTTAAAGTTGAAAAACAATAAAAAAGTTCCATTTTAAAGTTTTCTTTAACAGAATTTATTGAAAAGAAAGGGATAGAGTTACAAGATTTTCAGCAACTGAATTACAGAATTACTTCAAAACATTAACAGCTTTTTCCTAACAGATGTAATGTGAACTGGAGAACAGCTGGTTCTTTTCCGCTATTATGGAGAATTTGCAGGTGGCAGTTTATAATACTTCTGAATCTCTCTCTGTCCATGAGCATGTCGTTATTATCTGCTAACAACAGCAATAGTAGAAAGATTCAGAGCTGGTTGCTTGCAATATGGCAAAAAATAAGATATTTGAGTAAATGAGGAGAGTGACAATGAGACGACAAGATTACTTAGGCAGGATGGTATTCTTGAGTGTCAGGGCCACCAAAATCTGGATCTGACAAGTATAATTATGTTACTTATACCTGGCAATAAGTCAATGAAATGGGAAAGTCATCTTTGAAAGTTTTGTGGCTAAACGATATCAGAACTCAAAACACATGGTAACAATTGTTAAATATGTCTAAAGTGCTTGGCCACCCTTGGAGTTGCTACCTAAAAGAAAATACCACTGATTTGTTGGGCAGCTTGAAAGTAGCTCCCAGGTGCATTTTCCTCATGATGGGAGGGCCAAGTGTTTCAGTGTGGGTGGATGTTCTTTTCTTAGAAACACAAAAGTGAAAATGTTCATTTTTTTGGTCTGATAAATATTGACCTCAACACTCCATCAGAGCTATTTCTTTTTTAGATATAGCACATTTTCTTCCAGACTTTGTACTGGATAAAAGAGCCCTATCATGGAATTCATGGAAAAGATTAAGAAAAGAACAAAAATGCAACAAAATATATTTCTGAAAGACAGCGCAGTCAGTTATGTAGGAGGCTTAGTTTTTAATTTTGAAAAGATTTGTCATTCTATGAAATGAAACACATTTGTATTTTCCAATACAATACAGAAACTTTTTCACCCAGGGGAAATAAAACAAGTTCCTAAACCTACACTTCAAGTTATTTTTGAAAAAAAGAATAAAAGCTAATTTTATTTCTGCACAATATGTACTTTCAATCTGCTTATTTGTTACCCCCAATTATTTGTTGCCTCATTAAAACACACTTTTTTCCTTTTTACCACATATATCTTTTCAGTTCTGTATTATGCAACCTTACCAATGATATTTTTCTCATTTAACAAAGATATTATTTATTATCTGTTCCCTCTACTGAAGAAGAGCTAAAAAGACCCCTGCTCTATGTGCCACGATTTTTTGAATGGCATGCAATCAAGTTAAATGGTAGAAGGATTAAAACAAAAGCTGTATCCTGATGCAGTGGACTTCTCTTGGATATGTTCTACCTAAGGAGAAAAACTGACAAACTCTTTTATAGATATTTGTTAGAGTACCTTGCTTAAAACATTATATCAAGAACAACTCTCTAATATCTATTATTAGACATCTAATACTTCTGCTTTAGGAGAATGAAATCAAATTCCAAAGCGTTAAAAATATATATAAAAGTAAGCTCCATGTTATGAGGCAGAGGTGGGTTCCTGCCGGAGCTGTCCGGTGCAGAGCTCTGGTAGGGAGCGTCCGATTGCACAATTTGCGCGTGACCGTTCCGGAGCCCTCTCCACCGGTCCGTCGCGTGCGTTGCCATTTTTTCGGTGAATTTTTGGGCAATTTTGCTTCTGCGCATGCGCGGAAGCAAAATCTTGCCAAAATCTCGTGAGGGGACACGTGCATGTGCACGAGATTTCAGTGAGATTTTGCTTCTGCGCATATGCGGAAGCAAAATCTCACCAAAAATTCACGCACGCGCGCGTCCCCTCACAAGATTTTAGCAAGATTTTGCTTTCGCGCATGTGCCGAAGCAAAATCGTGCAAGGGGGCGTGCATGTGTAACAAGCGCACGCACGCCTGAAACGTGGAGATGCGCGCACAGCGCACCGGCACCGGTAAGTAAGCAACCCGTCCCTTTTATGAGGACTTTGGTGGCAATAGCAGTATTATGTGGTTTAGATCTGCTCAACATTAAAGGTGATATTGAAATTAATATCTCAAACCCAAGTTTCCTAGTCTGCTTACCTCTAGATATTTCATACAATATGCACTAATTATATAAAAATGGTAAAAATAAATGTGCATTTCTTGGTACTATGCTTACCAAAGATGAGGAAAAAAAGAACTTTTAAGACATTCAAATGTTGGCAGACTGATGTGGCCTTTATGTGGTTTACTGTGAAAAATTAATGTTTGTCAAAAGAAAAAAAGTGGCTGTGCATTGCAACGTAATTCTACCAACTTTGCTATATGGAAGTCAAATTTAGTCTTGTCAGAAGAAATGTAAAATCTAAATGCTATAAAAATAAGCTATATAATAAAACAACGAGGCAAACAAGAAGAATAGGTTTAAGAATTAATGAGCAATGATTATTGATTGAATACAAAAGTAAATGAAGAACATAGGAAGCAAGTATATAGAAGTTATTTGGTTATATACAAAGAATATAAATGAGGACTGAATCACAAAACACATAGTTAGCGGTTAATATATTTAAAGAAACAATCAGTGCTGGATGGAATTGATAAGAAAATTTATGTACAGAGTTGGTAGAAACACTTTTTTAAAAGAATATACTGTAACAATATAGAGAGGTTGGTGAATTAAATTAATCAATGATATATTTAGCTATTTTCATTAATTATTTTTTTCTTGTTGCAATTTGTTTGGCTTAGTATTTCTTACTCCTTTTTTTTGCCTTTGTATAATTTCCTTATCCCAGGAAGAAAATGGTTATGTATATATAAGTATGCCTGTAAATAATTTGAAATACAGGTAGTCTTTGACTTACAACAGTTCATTTGAAGTTACAACGCCACTGAAAAAAGTAACCTATGACCATTTTCCACACTTATAACCATTGCAGCATCCCCTTGGTCATGTGATTTACATTCAGATGCTTAACAATTAGTTCATATTTATGATGATTGCAATGTCCTGGGTTCATGTAATAATCTTTTGTGAACTTCTGACAGGAAAAGTCAATGGGAAAGCCAGATTCACTTAACAACCATGTTACTACCGTATTTTTCGGAGTATAAGACGCACCCCCCCAAAGAGGCTGAAAATTTGGGTGCGTCTTATACTCCGAATGTAGCTTTTTTTTTTTAAGCTTTTTTTCCAGCCCTAACAAGGTGCTAACGATCTTATGGCAACAGAAGTATGGCAGTACTTTATGAAGGGAGTGTTTTGCTCAGGAAGTGAAAACTGTATACAAGCTGTTTGTTGGATTATCTCTGTGTTCTCCTTACCCTGTTTAGTGTTTACTGATTTTCATGAATCAATGAATAATCAGGACAAACACTAGAATCTTTCAGCAAAGCTCAAGAATGGCTTTTTTGAAAAGTGAAAACCAAAACAAAGAATGGCTCCACATAGCTCTTGATTAAAGTACTATATATTCAATCAATGACTTTCCTTGGAATCAAGTATTTTCTTACAGTTATTTATATCTAGTAGTCATTAATCTCTTCGATGGTTCTGCCTCTTTTATTCAGCATGATGTGGAACCAAGTAGCATCTCTCTTTTTAAAAGCTAGCACTTTAAAACCACTTAGCCACTTAAATATTCAGCAAGATGAGCTGCTTCATTATACTCCAGAGACAAAGGTACGAAGGATCTCCCTGGATTCAGCACAAATGTAATATTCTTTTCTTAATTGGTCTCGATTCCCTACTGAGGGCAGGAATCTTAATTACCAAAATCTATTCTTTAATTTCTTTTTTTTCTTTGATAGAACAGAGCAAGAATATATTTATGTGTAAATAATGAAATGAAGTCATCAATTAAATAAAACAGGTTTTATTCATATGATATATTCATTCGTAGCTTAGTATTTCAGTAGAGATCATTTTCTGTATTCATTAAAACGATAGGGTTGGGTCTGTACATGGTAAACTAAAATGTAGTTGGCTAGTTGTATGCTTGGTATGGCATAGCCAGAGAGATAATTAAGGATGATTAGAGAAGCAATAACAGGACAAAAATTACCAGGAAGAAGCTTTCGGTTAAAGACTTAATACTATTTTATACACATTCAATTGATGGTTATAAAAATAGTACAGGTAATCCTTGATTTACAACCACAATTGAGCCCAAAAATCTGTTACTAAGCAAGATAGTTGTTAAGTGAGTTTTACCCCATTTTACGACCTTTCTTGCTACAGTTAAGTGAATCACTGTCGTTGTTAAGTTAGTAACATGATTGTCAAGTGACTCTGGCTTCCCCATTGACTTCGCCTGTTAGAAGGTCGCAAAAAGTGATCACATGACCCCGGGACATTGCAATCGTCATACATATGAGGCAGTTGTCAAGCAGCTGAATTTTGATCACGTGACCATGGGGTCGCTGCAATGGTCATAAGCAGTAGTGGATTCTAAAACCCGTTGCTACCAGTTTGCATGCGCAGAAACGTCCCGGGAGGGTGAGCAGAGCCTCCTGCCGTCACTACCGGTTCGCAGAACCGGGCAGAACCGGGAGCAACCCACCACTGATCATAAGTGTGAAAAATGGTCATAAGTCATTTTTTTCCAGTGCCATTGTAACTTTGAACAGTCACTAAACAAACTGTTGTAAGTCAAGGACTACCTGTATTTGTTTTGTCTATGAAATCTTGTGTTAATTCAAATCTAAATATAGCACAATATAAAAAAATACTTTCACCATGGGGGGGGGAAAGGCCAGTATGGGGTCAAGGTTTAGAAATATGAACACCAAATCAGTTGTAAAAAAATGTTGCGCTGAATAATGTATTCAACACACCTTCAAAATGAATAACTTTTCTGCTTAAAGAAATGATATTCATAATCTAACGTTGCCCTTGACACTTTCACTATTTATAAAATTTTGTGAGATTGTCAGTCTAATAGTTATTACCAGACATGTTTTCTTTATAATTATGTTCATGTTGATTTTCCCTCACTCCCTTTTTCTTTTCAGCAATCCAAAATCCAAACACTGCTTTAAATAATAATTTCAAATAATTTTTTTCTTTTGCTCGTTTGTTCCTTTACCTTTTTTCTTGTAAGGAGGTGCTCTGTTCATCCTTTCATAGCACTTGAACTGTGAATCTACTATTTTCTGGCGTATCTCTGAATATTCCATAGACTCCAAAGTAGGATCTACATAACTTACAGTAGTGGGGAAACTTGGAGCAATACTCTGTATATATATAAAAAAACATCTGTTAATATTTGTAAGTTATATCAGGACAATTCAATAAAAACATTTTTATTTGTTTATTTAATCAAGGAGTTTGAAGTTGCCAGGAAAACGTAAATGCTCTTAATATCAGGAACATGTATCTATAGAGTTAGCAACACGCAGGACTGAATGCGACTTTGAATGATTGTGTGCCTTGATTTCCTGAGAGATGATCTACCATATCATAAAATTATGCATAGAAAAACTGTGTGGAAAACCTCATTCACTGTAGTGATCTAGTATAAGAGCTTTCTGTAATTTCTTATCTCTTCTTTTAATGACAGTAGCAAGATACAGTCATTAAAAGGTGGTTATGAGTATATCCTTATTAATAGAGATGTTATTGTTACTGTATTCTTTGATTATGTTGTTAATGTTTCTATTAATTAATTTATTTCTGTTAATGTACTATTTCAATAGTACAACTACATTTTCTTGTAGCAATATTCCATTCTATTTTATTATTAATTTCCAGTGTTATCAAATCAAGAAATACTTATCTAATCTACCTCTTTCACATTCCTACAGTATATATGCAGTCTCAGGACAATGTTTCACATATTGGTACAAAGAAGTGTAGCACTCACAGGTCAGCTAATTGTGAATAAGCATATTTGATCTTTGTTCATATAATATAGTGAAACAGTGTGTATTCCCATAAATTAAAATACTATTATTTAAAGCATGAGTGGGCAGAAGAGGGATTTAGAAGTACTCCCGGGATTCCAGATAATTTGAATAGATTTTTTTAAAAATATGCTTCCAACAATAAGGGGTGGATTCACTATCATGCAGGACTAATTTGAAATCAAATCACATTATGATTTTATATTGAGCATGAACCATGCAAATCACTGATGGCTTATGCATCAGGAATTGCCAATAATTTATTTTCATTTTACTTCAATCTGCAGAATTTATTCGATTAAAAGATATAAATAGTAGGGCTGTGCCTGGCATGTGAAAGATATATGGAGGCACAAATGAAGCCTCCCTCTTTGAATTGTTAAAGCATTTGTGCCTTTTGCAACACTGTGCTTCGTTGGCTAGGTTTATTTTCCCAATTCCCCCTTTCAAATATTATGCACAGCTTTAATATGTAGATTAATATGTTAATGTTGTTGTAACTGACCAATATTCTTCTCCATTGAAATAGAAAGGACTTTTTAAAAAGAAAAGTTATTTTGCTGAATACATCTAGCATTTGATATGTTGCTGAATGCATGTAGCATTTGATATGATCAAATTCTTAGACACATATATTAAAAAGAGATCCCACTGAATTCAGTAAGGATTACTTCCAAGTAAATATGCAAACAGCTGTCTTATTAAAATACAACATACTTTTCGCCTTTTCTCCCTTTTCTCTGCAGCATAAATTTCTATATACATCTTTATACTTCTAAGTACAATTTATGCAGCAGGTACATTTTTGTACCAGCTTATTTCTTCTTTTTGGGATTTAGTATATTTTACTAAAATCTCTAGTTAAGATTGAACATGTTTCTTAACTGATTCAAGACTAAAATGACAAAGGTGTACAGCTTTGGAAAGATTAGGTGATTTTGCATTTATTCTTATATTTCCATCATCCACTTTTATTGTTTCAATTTACCGTGGACATATAAATAAGGAAGTCTTCTGATGGCATGAAATCTTTCTTTTTCTCTGGGCTACTGCATGAGTCATTTGGAAATACAGGGTTATTCAGAAAGAATGAGCCGATTTCATGATGCAATATTTTATTAAGGAAAAGTAATACAAAACTCCAGCCAAATCACAAGTATTCTACTCACAATCAACTTTTATTTCCTATCTTACAAGTGTTCAATGTGGCCACCACCTGCAGCATCGGCAACATCAATGCGATAAGAGAATTCCTCCCAGGCCCGTATCAGCATGTCACAATCCACTGAGTTGATCGCTGTTGTTATTCAATGTTTAAGGTAATCGAGGTTAGTGGGTAGCGGTGGAACATAACCGTACTCTTTTACTTATCCCCACAAGAAAAAAATCACACACGGTTAGGTCTGGGGATCTCACAGGCCAAGCACAAAGAGCAAGGTCTTGGGCCCCCCAACGCAGAACGCCTTTTCCTGAAGACTCGCCATTCCGAGGGTAAACAAATAACTGAACGTTGCCAGAAGAATGACGCGACTACATCGCCCCTGTGGCAGCCATTCAAAACTTAGATAACCCCTCTTTCAAATGGTCACTGATTTATTACATGATGATGCTTGAGAACTGAAGCAATGCGTCATGAAATCGGTTCATTCTTTTTGAATAACCCTGTATACTAATCTGTTCTTTCATAAAATATTCTGCTCATCTATAAGACACTTAATGACCTAGTAAGAAAGGCCATTGTACATCTAAGGGAACACATGAAGATTTTTACAATTCAATATCAGTTTCCTTTTCAAAAGCAGCAGCAGGATCCTCTTTGTCATCATTGCACTATTTAATTTGACTTACTACTATCACATCAACAGAACAATTTTCTTGGTGTTGAAAAAATAAATTGGAACCATGTTAACTGTCATGTTCTCACTTTTACATTTACTTCATCCAACATCTATAATCTTTTAACTAAGTCTAACAAAAGCTATATGCAGGTTACGTATTTCAGCTTCTATAGGTCAAGTATCTTAAGAGATATTTTTAACCCAACCATATGTTCATTTAGAAAGTTTATTACAGTCTGTCAAATAATAATCTCCTAGAGCAACTAACGGAGATTGAACAAGATAGAAATTACTTTAAAATGCTAAAGTTGACAGAATAGCATGCTGCATAATATAGATCACATTAAAAGATAATTGAAGAATCATAATTGAAGTGTATCCTCCCACTGATTCTCCTCTACCTCTTACTGAATGTTGGGAGATCAAAAGAAAGCCCTCTAAGATGGGATGACATTAGGTATTACCAGTACAGTTTGAGGAATATGGCATCCAAGCTCCTGCACAAAAACTGCTTCTGATGAAATTCATTTGTTCATTTATTTATCTGGCTGCCCATCTCAAGTTCATGATAGTGGACAGCTAACAATAGTGAACATTTATGTAGAAACAAGCAAAAAACCCCTCATATTAAAACCTTATAAACACAATTAGCATCCAAGGTACAAAAACCAATAGCAATTAATATAAGCATGGACTCTGTAAGTTATTAGGACTTACAAAAAGACACCAACGCCAATCTAATCTTCAGGGAATGCTGTTCCAAAGGACAGGTGCATGGCAGAAATGAGTGTCTTCTGGGCTCTGCCACTTGACATGCTCTAAGTGATGGTATGCACAACATGTGTCTTCTGCTGAATAGGGATTAGGGTATAATATGATGGGACAATTAGACAAAATCCGGGAGAGGTAGACCCACAAATAACTCAAATGTTTGGCGTTTTTTGTCCATCTATTGAGTTCCTTCCCAATAACATCTGGAATAAGCAGATGCTGTTTGATGATGTTAAAGGTATCATTGCAGGATGTAATCTGTTCCAAGTAAAGCTGCCTTTTGCAACTGATTGATGATGATTTTGCCAGTGCAAATGGTGTTCCAGTGGTGCTCCAGATGTTCTGAGATTGCATCCAATGTATCTATTACTATTGGTATTACCTTTCCTTTATTTTGCCACAGTCATTCTACTTCTATTTACAGGTATTTTGTGATTTTCTCCAGTTCTTTCTCATTTATTTATTTATTTATTTATTTATTTATTTATTTATTTATTTATTTATTTATTTATTTATTTATTTATTTATTTATTTATTTATTTATTTATTATTTTGCTGTTCTTATATGCCGCCCTACTCCCTTCTCTTCTATTTCTGCCTTATCCACTATCCAGACTTTTTTTGTCTTTCCCAACAACAATTGTTACATCTAGGATGTTATGTGGCAGGTGCTTGTCTAAATTCTAAAGTTCCATAGCTTCTTCATTATCTATTATTTTGTCTATTTTTTTGTGCTCCTACCAGTTCTTTCTTGCAGGCAAATTATATTTCTTTCAGATCTTCTAATGTACTATTGTTGCTAGTTTGTCATGCCATTGTTTGTAGTCAGTCTGTGAGAGCTTGCAGCAGCTAACTAGGTGTCCACTGTTTTTTCAGCTTATTTGAAGAAGTGGTACCTGCTGTCTGTTGCTGTCTTTTCAATTCTGGCTTTGTATGCATTTGTTCTTAATGCTTGGTCTTGTCCAGTCAGAATTAGCCCCTCTGTCTCTTTCTTCAAGTTTGCTGCTCTTAGTTCTTGCTGGGTCTTATAGTTATGTGGAATTTCCTGGTAGTGTGTGTGTGTGTGTGTGTGTGTGTGTGTGTGTGTGTGTGTGTGTGTGTGTGTGTGTGTGTGTACACTAGCCATGTAATGCTTTCTCTTCCCATGTCTCTTTTCTGTTCTTCATTTTGTATTTTGTAGGCCAGTTTGGTCTCTCCAGAAGTCAGTAACCCTTCCTGAAATACAAGTTTCAGTGCATGTTCTTCACTTTCCTTTAGATATTTTTCTAATGCCCTTTTGTCTTCTTTAACTGTCTGGTGTACTACTGTACTTGCAACATTCCATGCCTACCTCTGCTCCATGTTAAGGAGAGTGAACTGCTTTATTGATCACTCAGCTCCAATGGACTCTGGGAAGTGTACAAAACTATAAAATAACATTAAAACAGATAGTTGTTTTATAGAATGAATAATCAGAAAAAGCAACAGAAGACAAAGACCACCTCAATTAAGCTCACACTCACAACAGACCCATTTATTCCTGGTCTTCATAAAAGCTAGTATTCCATGAGAGAAAGGATAGAAGTAGATAACAACTTGTTCTAGCTGGATTCTATCTTCCTCTCCAATCAACTTCAAACTACACTCTGGTAAGGACTACACAATAATAATTTTACTTCTATTTTGAAATATAGTGTTAATACATCAATAAATATTTGTTTAACCTTATTCACAATGCAGACTTTGATGTTAGGATCCATACAGTAATGATTCCCTGGAATTGCTTAGACTTCAGAATGAAATAACAAAGCTTTCTCCATTTTTGGTGAAGGGAGGTAACATATATTTTCTGTATCCAGTGTTCCATTTCTCCGATCTTTCATAAATCATTTATTTATTTATTTATTTATTTATTTATTGTTTGTTTGTTTGTTTGTTTGTTTGTTTGTTTGTTTATTTGTGCGACTTATATACTGCCTCATAGTGCAAGCACTCTCTAAGCGGTTTACACCATTAAGCAATGTATATTTATATTGCCCCCAACAATCTGGGTCCTCATTGAAAGGATCTTTGTAGCATATTACAGTACAACAGAAGTGGATGGTGTTAGATAGGGTGAATGGAAGAGGCAGACAGAAGTGGCTTCAAAACAACAGCTCTTTATTTGTCAACTATTTACAATCCAGCAAAGGCTCTGTCTGACAGCCAGCCCTTTTATAGGGAGCTGCCAGACAGTCTAGCCAATCAGCAGTCAGTATCTCCATGCTGCATGGTGACCCCTTGAGCAGGATGGTGACTCGCAGCTTCTTCCGTTGTGGCATGGTTGCTTGCCAGATTGTTTGGCAGGCCTTGGTCGCGCTGGCCCAGTCGGTTCTCTGTTGTGGCTGCCAACCCCCGTTGCTGCTTGGAGTAGCCAGGCTTGCTCGGTGCTCGTCGTGTTGCCTGTGGTGAAGGCAGCTTGGCACAGCAGACTCTTGCTAGATGACCACAACGGTCACATCATTGACAGATGGCCTCGCGGTATCGGCAGTCGATGCGGTGATGGTGCCCTCCGCAGCTGGCACATGGTGGAAGTCTATCATTGGGTGCGTTTGCTGCTTCACGCTTTTTGAATTGAAGGCGGCAAACTTCCTTATTGCTGTCAGTTGAGAAGTCTCATGCTGAGCTCTCACAATGAACGCTGACCGTCTTTCGTGCACTTTTCGGGCTGCTTGGTTGTTGGAGTGCCTCACTCGACCTAGTGGATGCCTCGGCTACCCTGGCCTCATCCAGTGCAATCTGGAGAGTGAGAGTGGTCCCGTTGGAGGAGGTTAATGTCCCGAATTCCGCAAATCACTCGGTCAAGCAGTAGCTCATCTAGATCGCAGAACTCACAATGGGCAGCAGCCTTGCACAGCATGGCAATATATTCATTAATGGACCACCCCTCCTTGTGACACAGATTGAAGGCGTGCCGCCGCACAAATTTGGAGGGTTTCGGGGCATAATGGGTCTTGAGCATTGTCTGTAGGGCAGACCATGTGACCGTCTGGACTGGCGTTGGTTCAGCAAGTGCCTGGGCCATCTTGAACACGTCTGTGCCACAGTAGCTCAGGAAGAGAGCTCGTTTACGGTTGTCTGATAGCCCAAAGAGGTCTTTGCCTCCATGAAGCATTCGAAGCGAGTCATGTAGGTGTCCCAGTGCTTCCGTGCCGGGTTGAAGTGACTCGGTGGGGCGTGCGTCGTCATGTCGGCTGAGTTGGCACTTTAGAAAGGCCGTTTGTCGAAGACTTACTTCTCCGGGCTGGATTGTGAGGTTGTCATGTCTTTTCTGGCCTATCTGCCTTCCAATCCCACCTTTGTCGCCAGTGTTAGATAGGGTGAATGGAAGAGGCAGACAGAAGTGGTTTCAAAACAACAGCTCTTTATTTGGCAACTATTTACAATCCAGCAAAGGCTCTGTCTGACAGACAGCCCTTTTATAAGGAGCTGCCAGACAGTCTAGCCAATCAGCAGTCAGTATTTTCCCTCCAGAATGGAGGACCTGACTGAAGCCTATGTGCTTCAGTCTGAGAATGTAACAGATGGCATCTCCTGGCCAATGTTAAAGTGGGACTATATAATACACACAATCATCTAGATTGGGCCTGCTTCTTATTCCATTCTTATTCTACTACTCATGTGCCTGATTAAACAGAATTTAGACCAAGGCCTGCATAATTTGTGGAGGGGAAAGAGGCACACTGATACATTAATTTTTTTTCCAGGGCATGAAGAAAATATCTGGCAAGCTGATCAACTGGCAACTAATGGAATGGCAGGAGTGCTGGAGCTGGTGGGGGTGGGGAAGCTTGGAGATGCCCAAAAGTGCATCTTTTGGAGTGATATATGAATTGACTTTAAAAAAAATGCTGCAGGGTTTCATGTTGTTCTGGCCTGATCTAGATGATGAAAGATAATAGTACAATAAATCTCTTAAGCCCCTTCTACATGATGTGGGTTTTAAGAAGCTGAGCTGATTATTTTTGGTTTCAGATCCAGAGAAAGTGGCAAAAGAACAGTTTTGTTTCTTATGCAATTACAGATGGTTTTGAATTAGTGGGCCTAACCAGCTCTTCCAACTCTCCAGTTCTTGGGACTGTTTCCTCCCTTACCTGAAATTAAGGAGCTATGGTGCTTTGACTTATTCACCCATCTCCAGTGGTCAAGAAAGCTTGGAGAAGCAATTTTACTGCTGCCCCAGTCATCTTTTCTTCCCCTTTGCTGGAAAGAAAGAAAGAAAGAAAGAAAGAAAGAAAGAAAGAAAGAAAGAAAGAAAGAAAGAAAGAAAGAAAGAAAGAAAGAAAGAAAGAAAGAAAGAAAGAAAGAAAGAAAGACAATGCCTGGACATTGACTAGAACACTGATCTTTCCACTGGCCAACAGGATGGTGTTTCTTTTCTCATCAACTTCAGCAAGCAGCCACGAGGATGTTCCATGTGGGTGGCAGTGTAGCAGAAGGTAAGAGCACGAAGGCAGTAGCTGTTTGGACCTCTTCTCTTTAAGGGGTCAATATACCTGTTGTTTTTGCAGCAACAAGCCAGTTTGTCACCAGAATAAATATATTGTTTCTTAGATATGTCATCAAGATGCTGAATGCAAGCTTAGTCTGGGACTTAAATATGACATTTTAGAAAGAGTCATTATATTATAGACAAGATATTTATGTACAAAAATGTCTAAATGTCACAGCATGGTATCAATTCAAATATTAAAATAGATTTTAAAAAATAAATGTTGACCTTTTCTATTACATATCTCATGCTGAGATATGTTATGCTGAGTTTATGTGTTGTCTGTCTATTATCTCTAGCTCTCTATCTATATTTGTCTGTCATAGCTCCATTGGATTCCAGTTCGGAGGAGAAAGTGTTGAAACCTTGACTGTCCGATGGGGATGGCACGTCTCCCTTGGAACATTTGGAGAAGCCAGGGATTGAGAATGATGCTGTCCTGGGCCCCTCAGGCATTGGGGGAGGTGGTTGACCAGACAGAGAGCTACCTCCCTGCACAGATACAGGAGAGAATCGGCTGCTGATAGTAGTGCTGATAGGCAGCAGATCCACTCTGATGAGAAACAGCTGCCTCCATGATCCAAGGGCATGGACAGCGGAGCATAGGCAAGCTCAGAGAATGGCTGCAACACTACTCAGGAGAAGGTTGCCCCAACCGGCCTCACAAGGAACATCTGGAATGGATTGATTTAAGGAGAAGCCATGTGAAGTTAGTCTTTGCCAGAAACAATTATTTGTTTTGGCTTACACTCCTCTGACTTTGCCTTCTGCCCTGCCTTGCCTTGAGAACTGCCTTTTGCATGGTACCTTTGTACCCTGAAGACTGCCTTGTGTCTTGCCTTTGCCTTGTGGACTACAGTTTGCCTTGTGGACTCACTTAGCTGGGTGGACTGGACTTGGAACCCTGGACTTTGAAGAAAATCAGGATCACTCACAAGAACTCTTTATAAAGACTCCCCTTGAAGAGGTTGTAAGACAGCAATCTCTGGTGGTTTTACAGCTAGGGGAACCAAAGAAAAGTCATCTCGTCTAAGCCATGATTCAGAGCCTTCAAATGAACATTGGGTTCACATATTTTCTTCCTTAACTACCTTAGAAAATTGCTTATTAATGGCTTTTGGAATGTTTAGAAGTACAAATTTTTTCACATTGACTGCGTTTCCTTTTATCCTTGTTGAAAAAAAATTGATGTAAGCTTAAAGACTTTAAATGAAAATATATATATTTTTAAATAAATAGCAGAAGGGAAATTGGAATGTTGGTTTTGGAAAGTGGAAATTGGGCAAATTATTTTACATGTAATCAATTATAATTCATGATACTAATTTAATTACCACCTCTTACAATACTAGACAACACAGTATCAACAGTAGACACCTTCAAATTTCTAGGTTCTACCATATCTCAAGATCTAAAATGGACACCTAATATCAAAAACGTCATAAAAAAAGCACAACAAAGAATGTTCTTTCTGCGCCAACTCAGAAAGTTCAACCTGCCCAAGGAGCTGCTGATACAGTTCTACAGAGGAATTATTGAGTCTGTCATCTGCACCTCTATAACTGTCTGGTTTGGTTCTGCAACTCAGCAAGACAGACACAGACTTCAGAGGATAATTAGAACTGCAGAAAAAACAATTGCTAACAACATTCCTTCCATTGAGGACCTGTATACTGCACGAGTCAAAAAGAGGGCCGTGAAAATATTTACTGACCCCTCACATCCTGGACATAAATTGTTTCAACTCCTACTCTCAAAACGATGCTATAGAGCCCTGCACAACAAGACAACTAGACACAAGAACAGTTTTTCCCCGAATGCTATCACTCTGCTAAACAAATCACTGTTCTACACGTAAAAAGTTGCGAGCATGAAAACAGCTGTTCTTACATAATTTTGGGGTGCTAAAAACAAAAATAACATTTAGAAATGTATATTAGCTCTAGTTTCCATGATATAAGCAACCAACTAATGAAGTAAGGTTTATAAAATGCATGATGCAACTTACACCATAGATTACATAGTCAGTATTGGTGACCAATAGAAAACTGTCACGCGTACCAAGACGATGCAATATTAGCTAATATTACATCACCAAATTCTATAAAAGTCACAGTATCTGTTGCTTGGCGAGTTAAACAGCGTCTTTAAACATTGTTTTATGCTAGTAAATTTAGTTATGCCTCGAACCTGTTTAAATAAAGCAGATAATTTCTGCTATATTTGCGGTGAAGTTACTTTTGCATCCCAAAAACGAAGGATTACAACCGTGATTAAGAAAGCCTACAACTTGTATTTCGGTTGCAAAATAGGAGACCAGGACAAAAACTGGGCGCCACACATATGCTGTAATTCATGTGGATCGAGACTTGTCCAATGGTTGAATGGGAATAAGCCTTCTATGCCTTTCGCAGTGCCAATGATTTGGAGAGAACCAACAGATCATGTCAGTAATTGTTATTTTTGTATGGTGCCTCCAACTGAGAAAGGTCTTACTAAGAAAAAAAAGTTGTTTGTGCAGTATCCAAACATTCCATCAGCAATACATCCAGTACCTCATGGAGAAGGACTACCGATTCCAAAAGCGCCTGAATCTTTCATAGTTGAGTCCAGTGAGGAAGAACCTCAGGAAGCTTGTAGTGATGAACCAACAGCCTTACATGACCCGGATTATCTGCCATCCACATTTGCTGAAACGCACCTCATAACACAAATGGAATTGAATTGTAAGAGATCTGGATCTTCCGAAGAACAAGGCAGAGGTTTTAGGCTCAAGACTAAAGCAGTGAAATCTCCTGGTTCGTACAGATCCGTGAACTTATTAATGATGATGAGTTTCTTTCTCTGTTGCATGGCAAGGAAAAGACTGCGTGGATAGTATGCATGTCAGTGACATCAAATTGTCTTGGAAACAATAAAGCAGCAAACTACAAGGAAGTGGTTGAAAAACTCATCCAGGCCTACAAAAATCTTGGTTGTAACATGTTCTTAAAAAATCATTTTCTACACTTTCATCTGAATTTCTTTCCATCAAATTGTGGAACAGTGAGTGGCGAGCATGGGGAGCACTTCCATCAAGACATTGCAGCTATGGAAAAAAGATATCAAGGTAAATGGAGCCCATCAATGCTTGCAGACTACTGTTGGACAATTGTAAGAGATAATCCTTTCCTTGAATACAAAAGAAAAGTCATGAGAAGCAGAAGGGACACAAACTGAAGGCAAGATTAATGAGAAATTTAAACTTTTGGACATTTTAAACTTGTTTACTAATTTAGTTTTTCTTGATAAACATATACAATAGATTATTTCATGTATTCACTGTTGAGAATATAATTCACTTAATTTTAATAAAAATATATGGGTTTATATATACGTATTAAGTTTTGGCGCATTATTTGCCTATTACCTGTAGTTGGAAAATGTAAAATGTCCATTGCATGAAAACTAGAGCCAACTAACAAATTTCATTATTATATTTGAATTCAGCATGTTAAATTCATTAAGAAATGGCACATTTCATTTCTGAAACTAACAAAAATTGTAAATTTGTAGAACAGTGATTCCCTCACCACTGTCAAACTATTCACTAAGGCTGCATTACTATTACTATTAGTCTTCTCATCATTCCTATCACCCATCTCCTCCCATTTATGACTGCATGACTGTAACTTTGTTGCTCGTATCCTTAAGATTTATATTGTCTGTTTCCTAATGTGATTTGATTGCTTATTTGTACCCTATGACTATCATGAAGTGTTGTACCTTATGATTCTTGATGAATGTATCTTTTCTTTTATGTACACTGAGAGCATATGCACCAAGACAAATACCTTGTGTGTCCAATCACACTTGGCCAATAAAGAATTCTATTATTGTGTCCTGGTCCTGACAGATATAAACACATACAGAAGAATGCCATTTTAACACCATTGGATGGAGTGAGAAGGAGTGAATCTCCAAGTTAGTTTCAGCTGCAAATAGTTAAGTTAGGTTGAAAGAATTGAATCAAGTTTTTGATCCGATTTGATGTGAGGGAAGTCACCCCTCCTACAAGAATGAAATATTGAGAGAAATATTTAAAAAGTCAGAATATTATATTTCCCCTAAAAGAGAAATAGAAATCTTAAGGTAGACAGAAACTCAGCCCCAGCTCCCTGCCCCCAGCAGATATTTGGTACCCATTAAGAAAGACTGGGCCAAAAGACAAAAGACATTCAGCTCCAGGGTGATGGGATTAAGACATGACCCTCCAGATAGGATTATCTAGCAGCAGAACTCATTGCATTGCAAAATCTCCTAAGGATATTGCATCAGCAAACTTCAACCAAACTTATCTCAGACAAACCTGACCCCACATGGCCCCATGGGAGTCTGACAACAGCCAATAGAATACATGTTCTTGCACAGGAACAGGAAGCTCAAGTCCAAAGCCCAAGAGAAGGTATAAATACCCCTCATTCTCAACTCCATGTGGTCAGCTGCACCAGGACCATGTGCTTGGTGGTTCTGTTCACCATTAAACCCTCTTTCCAATCAGCCTCCATATTTCCAGTGTCTTTATCCTGGCTTGGAACCGAACCAGATGGATATTTCTCCAAACAGATGTAAATCAAATAACTAAACAAATTATGATATCTCATTAACTTTCACAGTGCATTGAGGCACATTTAATTAGACCAAGTGTGGTTGGACCAAGACAGCAGTAGGAACAATGGGTTACAGTTGTTTATCCTGCATAATATGATTTCTGTGCTTAAAAACATGCAAACTTTGGCCTGAGTGGTTTTCAGATAAATGTTATTAAGCTTTTTTTTTTACTTACAATTAGTAGAATGATCAGTAAGAAATAACCACTGCTTTTTTTATCCATTGCAGGTCTTCTCTCCTGGCTCTACGGGAAATTGAAAAAAAGCAGACTCTGTTAGATTTTATTTTATACATTGTCAGTTAAAACATTTCTGTCTTCTGGTATTACATTTTAAATAATTACACTAAACATTTATGGCATATCAAGTTTTCCCATTAGTTCTTCTTTGGAAAATTAAATATGTCAATGAAGCACCGATTATAAAATTTAATTTAAGCTAGTGCTAAGATGATTTACTGTGAAGCTCAGTGTTTCACATCATGGAAGTTTAATCAGATAGCTTCATTAATTCTTGTTTTGAGGTAAGATCACTATGTGAAATAGGGGCCCACATAAGTCCTTTAAATAAACAAACAAGCGGATACATAAATTCCCTTACTTTGCTGTTCCTAAAATGAAGACTTGTTCAGCATTGTTCTCTATAAGGTAGGTTGAAAAATTAGTTTCTCCATGGGGTCAAGCTTAAATACTCTGCCAAATTATAATAATGCATGGAAATTCTTTCACTATAATTACAAAGTAAGTCAGAACTCAAGAACTAATTTTTTTATATGACTGCCTCAACAGTAAGATAAGGTTTCCTCTCTGTCCCTTTATTCCCAAGTGGTGTAAAAAAATGGGCTGGAGCTTCCAACCGAGATATTTCAATTATGATCACACTAAACCATTATATAGTTTATTTAGTCTTGCTGTATTGCTTGGCCTTAGCATATTGTATGAACATGGCCATTTCATTTATTAAATGAACCAGTAGTGGTTAATTCTGTAAATCATAATCAAATAAAACATGAGTGAACAATGTATGAATCCACTGTAGAGCCAATATCCAACTAGCTTTTAAAATGTGTAACAGAATGTGTGTATGACCTTGGGGGATGAAGGGAATAGATGTGCCTAGGAAACAAGACATATAGAAATTCCTAGTGGTTTAATGATCAAAGAAAAAAGTTTATCTGAAAAAGATTGAGCTCTTCAATTCTTCCAGGCCTCACTTCTGAAGCAGAATTGAGTTCTGGATAAGTTTTCCTTAAACCCTCACAACACTGAGAATATTTTTTGAAAAGGGAAGAACAACCATAGTAAACAAAGTATTTAATCTTTTATAATTCTTTTCTTAAGTCAGGGATGGGGAACTATGGTCCTTTTATGACTTGTGGACTTCAACTCCCAGAATTCCTGAGCCAGCCATGCTAACTCAAGAATTCTGCGAGTTGGTCCACAAATGATAAAATGGCCATAGTTCACTATCTCTGTTTCAATGGATCTAACACATTGTTTCTTGTTAGTAATGGAATATTTTGGGGATTAGAATAATGAAGGCTTGGCTCTGGCATCAGGAGAATTTTGTTATAAATGGCAGTAAGAGCCACAATGGGAATATAATTTATTTATATTTATTTATTATTCGCACTTGTATGCCACCTACTCCATAGAGACTCTGGGCAGCTCACAACAATAAATCTACATGCAAACAATAAATATTGGAAAAAACATTAAAAACAATAATATTAAAAACATTAAAAACGTTAAAAAACAACAATTAAAAACAACCATACAATTCATTCATTCATGGGGCCAAGAGTGCTCGATGTTATATTAAAATCATTGGCCCCAGGCCTGTTGACAAAGCCAGGTTTTTAGTGCTTTTCTGAAGGCTGGCAGGGTGGGAATAATGTGGATCTCCGGGGGGAGTGTATTCCAGAGAGCCGGTGCTGCCACAGAGAAGGCCCTTGCTCGTGGGTCCGCCAGCCGACATTGTTTGGCTGACGGGACCACCAGCAGAGCAACTCTGTGGGCTCTAATCAGTCTTAGGGAGGTATGTTGAAGAAGGCAGTCTCGGAGGTAAACTGGTCCTAAGCCATGTAGGGCTTTAAAGGTAATCACCAACACCTTGAATTGCTCTCGGAGACCTATGGGCAGCCAGTGCAGTTCACGAAGGATGGGTGTCACATGGGTGTATCTAGGGACACCCATCACCACACGTGCCGCCGCATTCTGCACTAGCTGTAGTCTCCGAACGTTCTTCAAGGGTAGCCCCATGTAGAGTGCGTTGCAGTAGTCAAGACGTGAGGTAACAAGGGCGTGAGTGACTGTGAGTAGTGCCTCCCGGTCCAAAAAAGGGCGCAACTGGTGCACAAGACGAACCTGTTCAAAGGTCCCTCTGGCCACTGCTGTTAGATGTTGTTCCAATTTTAGCTGTGGATCCAGAAGGACCCCCAAGTTGCGAGCCCATTCTGAGGGGATCAATTCCCCCCCCCCCAGAACCAAGGAAGGACAGATATCCAAGTCCTTGGGAGGCAACATCCAGAGCCACTCGGTCTTGTCTGGGCTGAGTTTGAGCCTGTTCCCCCCCATCTAGACCCTTACAGCATCCAGACACCGGCACATCACATCAACTGCCTCACTGAATTGGCATGGAGTGGATATGTACAGCTGAGTATCATCAACGTACTGTTGGAACCTCACCCCATGCCTACGGATGATCTCACCCAGTGGTTTAATGTAGATATTAAAAAGCATAGGGGAAAGAATCGACCCCTGAGGAACCCCCCCCCATACGAGGGGCCTCGGGGTCGACCTCTGTTCCCCAGCCAACACTGACTGCGACCGGTCAGAGAGATAGGAGGAGAATCACCGCAATATGGTGCCTCCCACTCCCATCTCCCCGAGCCGGTGCAGAAGGATACCATGGTCAATAGTATCGAAAGCCGCTGAGAGGTCAAGTAGCACCAAGATGCTACATATGATATGATCTTATAATTTGTTAGCTTCCTATGGTATATTTCTTCAAGAAGTTCAAAGCAGTGTGCATGAAATCCCCTCTTCTAATTTTATCCCCATTACAAGCTAAGTATTGAGATATTAAAAAGGTTGAACTAAAAGACAAAGTATGGATCTCACTCATTCAGCTTCTCTATCTGAATGAGGCAGTCCTAGTCCAATACTTAATCAGTACACCATTATGGGTTACTGGCATATGTTCCAAAATGATACATATAGTTTTCAACTAACAACCATTTATTTAGCAACTGCTCAAAGTTACAATGGTACTGAAAAAAATGACTTGATTGATCCTCACATTTAGTGTACAACTTCACACCATCCTTGTGGTCACATGATCAAAATTCAGGAGCTTGGTAACTAGCATATATTTATAATGTTGTCCTGGGGTCGTGATCATTATTTGTGACCCTGCCAACTGGATTTTGGATTTGTGGCAATTTGCTTACTTAGGTAGGACTGTCTTGATTTAATTTTGCCTCAATATTTCTAGGGTAAGGAATTTAAAAGCTGGATATTTTTGAGAAGACTATAGTTTAATGGCTAAATCCTGGCAACTAGGTAGAGTTCTTATATTGAAAAAATATACTTTGGATCAGATATCAAATATTTGTTTTCCTATTACGAGAAAGAGAGGGCAAGAAAAAAAATCAGAAAAAAACATTATCATGCCTGGGTAAGAGCAACCTTCTGCTTAGATTTTTTTTAAAAATGTATTAATTTAGAATATTATTTTATAATTTAGAGCAATTTAGCAGATGCAGATATTTTTCTGCAGTGTTTTGCACATATATTTTTAATTGAATAGTTTATTTTAATCTTTGAATACTATATATTTTATTGCCTGCACAGTTCAAAATTTAATAGACTAGTCTTGTCAGAAGCAGTAAGAAATGCTTAATTGCATATTTAATAAAGTGATGGTTTGAACCTAACTGACAGGGATAATTGATGTTGTCATTTTAGAACAAAAATGTAAGAAAAGCATATTTTCATTCCTAGAGGCTGGGAATAAAAAAGTTAGACCTCTGATACATTACTCCCAATGGATTTTTTAGATCCTTCTAACTTAACTGAAAGATGGGAAAGAAGCCTGAGTAACAATTATCAAAGTATTTTCTTTAGACAGTTTCTCACAGACTTAATTAATATTGATTTATAATGTGCCCTCAAGTCAGTGTTGATTCTTAGGATCCACATATACATTTGGCAAGATGCTCTGTCCTCAATATGTCCCTTTCAGGTTTTCTTTTAATGGTACCCCTTTGTAATCAAGTTCATCCATTTTGCTGCTCATCAACCTCTTCTCTTTCTGTCCACCTCTTCCAGCACTACAGCTGGGGCTTCACATAATTAATCCAAAATATGATAATTTTAACCTGGACATTAGTGACTCAAGTGAAAACAGGTTTGTTGTATGCTCCATTAGTTTGTTCCATGGCTATCCATGACATTCTCAGAGGTTTTCTTTAACACCAAACTTCAAAACCATCAACATTATTTTCATCCTGATTTTTTTCAAAGTCCAATAAGTAACATTATAGTTAAATTTACAGCGGCCTGGATATAGCACAAACAAGAGATAAATGAAGAAATACTGAATGTGGTATATGGTATACATTCAAGTTAATAGTGAGCTGTGTTTAGATGGAGCAGCATCTTTTGCAGCAGCTGGTGTGTGCACAGGTTGCAGCTGTCATCAGCACCTTAAGGAAACTAGATTTTTTTATGGTATTGAAAGTAGCCATGTGGTCCCAAAAGTACACAGGTTGCTAGCTCTTTAACATCCGCTGAACTTAAATTCCTGGAACACCAAATGAAGAAAAAAATATGGCTTCTTTAAGGTGCTGCTGACATACAGTAAGCATCACCTCCTGAATCAAAAGCATATTTTTCATTTTGGATTGAATACCTGCATATCCCTATTCATACACATGTAATCTTACATACAGTCAAAAATGTTGTGAGTCTGGCCAAATCTTGAATTAAATTTGTAATGATACTGTGCTTCTACAGTATAAGGTGTTGGGATCTGTCAAGAAACAGAAATGGATTCTGGAGAATTGCAGAAAGACAGACAGTTTATAGCTAACACTCCCTTCAATCCCCAGGTACATTTTTTCTCTGTAAAATGACAAAGTAGTTAGCGGGGGAGTGATGACTTGAATTGACTGACAGATCTATCTCCTCAGCAAAAGAAAATAAATTATTAGGAGTTCCTTCCTGGCATTTACTTCCAAAATTCCTTCATTTATGAAATTGGCAGGTTTTAAACTATTTCAGTGGGAAGGTAACAGCATTCTGTTGAGTTCTGGGACTGAAGAGGCTAAAGACAGGCTTAGAACAACAGGTCTTTATTGAGCTATGTACAAGATCCAGCAGAGAGCCAAGCTGACAGCTTCCCCTTTTATAGGGAGCTGTCAGATGGCTCAACCAATCAACAGTCTCCATTTTCCCGCTTGAACAGCGGACCTTGGAGTAAGCATATGCAGTCTCCATACTTAACACTCCTCCCCTCTTGGTTTGATCCAACCATTAGCATACGTAATCCCGTAGGTAGGCGGGGAGTTTAGGAACCCTAGTGGAACTGCGCGGTTCAGTAGGGGAGTTGGCTTTGGCCAGAGAGGTTGGGTCTGCTGTCATCCCTGGCTCCGCCCATGGAAGCTCCTGGAAGCTTTCAGGTGGGGTTGTGGATTTTACTGGAACCGGTTCGGGGTCGTGACGTCGTTGGAGGCCTGGGTCCTCAAGTAGGTGTTCCGTCACCCTTGGGTTTGACTCAGCTGTAGGGAAATCATTATTAAAGGAATTTTGGTAATCTGCGTTTGTGGGTTGGTGGCTGCACAGTTGATCAATGTGCCGCCATCATTTTCTCCCATCGGCTAACGCTACCACATAGGACCTGGGACCTGTGACTTCTACTATTACCCCAGGTAGCCATAGGGACTCTTCAGCAAAGTTCCTTGCAAACACTTGGTCATTTACTTCAAACAACCTGGTTTGTTTTTTAATGGGTTGCTTTTGCTGGTTTGAATAATTGGGGTGCAGTCTGTCTAATACAGAGTGGAGCCGCCAGTCCATTAATAGCTTAGTTGGGCTTCTCCCGGTGGCCGCGCTGGGAGTTATATGCTGCACCAAGAGGGACTTATCCACTCTTGCTTGCCAGTCGCCTGGGCCTAGGTACCCAAGTGCCTTTTTGGCTGATCTGACCATGCGTTCAGCCTGTCCATTACTGGCCGGATGGAATGGAGCAGTCAGTGCTTGTCATATGCCTTGTTCTGCTAAGAACCCTTCGAATTGGGTGGCTGTAAATTGCGGCCCGTTGTCTGACACTAACACGTCTGGCAACCTGTGAGTGGCAAAGAGTCTCCGGAGCATTCGTATGACCACCTCAGCAGTGGTTGACCCCATTAAGATGATCTCCAGCCATTTGGAGTACGCGTCAACCACTACCATGAATGTTTGGCCGTGGAATGGACCCACAAAGTCGATATGGATTCTCGACCAGAGTGCCCTAGGCCCTTCCCACTCCTGAACCGGAATCTTGGGGTGTGTGGCCCTAGACTCCTGGCAAGGCGTGCAGCTGGCCACCCACTCCTCTATTTGTTTGTCCATATTTGTCCACCAACCATAACTTTGGGCCAGCGCCTTTATCCTGACCACCGCTGGGTAACCCTCATGCAATGCCCTTAGAATCTCCTCTCATAGGACGGTGGAATAATGATGCGATCTCCCCACAATAGGCAATCCCCTTGCGCTGATATTTCATGCTGTTTCACCAAATACTTTCTGAATTCTGGTTTTACTGGGCCTTGTAGCCATCCCCTCCACACCCAGTTCAAAATAGTTCTGAAATTTGAGTCTTTAGCTGACTGGGCAGCTATGTCGGCTGAAGTAATCAGGCCAGAGTCCAGGCAGTCAATGAGGAGGACAGGGATGCCCGGAGTGGAGTTGTCCACAAGTTCTGGCAGCGGGCAACGACTGAGGGTATCAGCATGCCCCATGGATTTGCCCAGTCGGTTGATCAGTTTGTATGAGTAGGCAGCGAGGAAAATTGTCCATCTGGTGAGCTGGGGGGAGAGGGATGCCGGTGTGGGGTGGTCCCCAGCAATAAGCCCTAACAAGGGATTGTGGTCGGTGACCAGCTCAAAGTCCCTGCCATAAAGGTACTCATGAAACCGCTTCACCCCAGCCACCGCAGCAAGCACCTCTCGGTCAAGTTGACTGTAGTTGCGTTCCGCACTGGAAAGCGTCCTGGAAAAATAGGCGAACGGAGCCTCCTGGCCATTGGGCAGTTGATGGCTCAGGACAGCCCCAACCCCAAAAGGGGAGGCATCGTACACCAGCAAGACCGGTAGAGTTTCGTTGAATTGCAGCAGGAAACTGTCCTCTGACAGGAGGTGCTTTACGGCCCGGAAAGCAGCTGCCTCGGTCTTTCCCCAAACCCAAGGGGCCTTCTTTGACAGAAGTCTATGCAGGGGCTCAGCAATGGTAGCTTTATTTTTGAGAAACACGCTGTAAAAGTTCAGCAGTCCTAAAAAGGCCTGGAGCTCGGTTTTGTTGGTCGGAATGGGGGCTTCTCGGATAGCCCTAATCTTGTCTTTTGTAGGGTGTATGCCAGTCCCATCAATTCAGTACCCTAGGAATTCTACTTCCGGTACCCCAATCTGGCATTTGCTAGCCTTGGCTCTGAGTCTGGCATCCCTAAACCTGCACAGGACCTCCCTTCCTTCAGTTGGCTTTCATTGCTTGCGGTGATGAGCACGTCATCAAAATAGGGCACTACCCCAGGAATCTTATTTAACAGGCATTCCGTAATGCCCTGAAATATCCCTGGGGCTACACTGACATCGAACTGTAAACGGTTACACTTAAACCCCCCCTATGCGTGACTATGGTCTGCATCTTGGCCGTGGCGCCATCTACTAGCAGTTGATGGTATGCCTGCATGAGGTCGAGTTTAGCAAAGATAGCGCCTGGGCCTAGTGTATGTAGCAAATGCTGGATGATTGGGACTGGATATGCACTCTGTTGCAGGGCCTTATTGAGAGTACATTTGTAGTCTGCGCAGAAGTGCACTGACCCATCACTCTTGACCGGTGTCACTATCGGAGTTTCCCACTTTACATGATCGACCAGTTCTAACACTCCCTTGCTGATTAATTTATCCAATTCCTGGTCGATCTTTGATTTTAATGTGAAGGGGATTCTCCGGGCCTTCATTCTAATTGGGGCTATGCTAGGGTCAAGGCTAAAGGAAATAGGTGTGCCCACATACTTGCTGAGCCCATTGTCAAACACGTTGTGGAACTCTCGCAGCAGGTCGTTGGCACAGCCACTGGATATGGCATTGATGTCAATCACTCCCATGCCCAGGGCACCAAACCAGTCCAGGCCCAAAAGGCTAGGGAGGCAGTCGCGTACTACCGTCAGCAGCAGGTTGCCTTCAAATCGGCCAAAACACATGTGGAATTTTCCCCAGCCCAGGACAGGAATGTGATTGCCCTGATCCTGAGGTGTTTGAGTTTGAGGCTTTACACCTTGAGTTGCTTCTGTCTGAGTGCTGGGATGGCCTGTTTCACAGCAGCCCAGGACATAATAGAAATAGAAGAGCCCGTGTCAACCTCCATTTCACAGGGAGATTCCTCCAGGAACACAGTCACATGTATTTTGCTGTTGCTTTGAGTACTCACCTGTCCGATTCTTGTTTGATTGGTTTCTGGGGCTCTGCTATACTCGGTGCGGTGCTTTGGCTTGGGTGGTTTTTGCCTCTGGCCTCGTCTCGGTTTGTCTCAGTTGGCATCTGGGGTGGTGTGCCTGCTGGATGGAAGATTGGCTCGGCAGACCTTGGTGATGTGCCTTGGTCTTTTGCAGCACCTGCAAATGGCATCTCTGAATCTGCAGGTGGCTCATGGGTGCTGGCCCCCACAGCTGTAACAAGGTTGTGGCCTTTATGCTTTGGCCCCTCGGTGCCGATCTGTTCGGTAAACCTCCTCCTTGCTGTTGTCCTCTAGGTCATCCTGACACTGGTTTTCATGGACCACTGGCAATGGTTTCTGTGGTGCTGGCATGCTTCAGCGGTGGAGTGACTCCGCAGTTTTGTTAGAGGACTCAGTTGCCCTTGCCTCGTCCAATGCTGTTTGCAGAGTTACATTGGACTTGGCAAGTAGTCTTCTCTGCAAGCGAATGTCTTGCACCCCACAGATTAGCTGGTCCAACAGCACATCATCGAGGTCTCAGAAATCGCATTGTGTCACAGCCTTTCTCAATGCAGCCAGGTATTGGTTGATGGACTCGTTGTCCTTCTGAACTCGTTGGTGGAATTCATGCTGTCTGACCACCTTTGAGGGCAGGGAAGCATAATGTGTTTGCAGCATGTTCTGCAATGTCGGCCATAGAACCGTCTCCACTGGCATTGGCTCTGACAGGGACTCAGCCATGTCAAAAACCTCATGTCTGCAGTGACTGAGAAAGAGCACCCTTTTCCTGTTGTCAGATAGGTCGAGGAGGTAGTTGGCTTCTAAGATCAGGGGAATCGGGTCATGTAGGACCCCCAGTTCTCCTTCGCTGGATTGAAGGGAGTCAGCGGGTGGAACGCTGACATTTTGGCCTATGTGGTTTGAATTTTGCTGTGCAAAATGGCTGCCGTTCTTCTACGGCCGGGCTGGATCTTCAGCGTCTCTTTCAGCTCTTTTTTTTTTCACCTTCTTTAAATCCCACCTTCGTCGCCAGTTGTTGAGTTCTGGGACTGAAGAGTCTAGAGACAGGCTTAGAACAACAGGTCTTTATTGAGCTATGTACAAGATCCAGCAGCAAGCCAGGCTGACAGCTTCCTCTTTTATAGGGAGCTGTCAGATAGCTCAACCAATCAACAGTCTCCATTTTCCCATTTGAACAGCAGATCTTGGAGTAAGCTTATGCAGTATCTACACTTAACACATTCCATGTGCCTCAACATATAGTCATGCGGGCCATATGACCATAGAAATGTCTTTGGACAACACTGGTTCTCTAAAAAACAGAGATGAACACTGCCCCCTACAACTGGAAAGGGGAAACCTTTACCTTTATTCCCTCAGAAAAGTACAGAAATCCTGTACATTTATTTAATTCTATAAACAAGTAAAAGAAAAATATATAACTGCACAACTGAATTTTGAAGAAACTTTTTGAGATACTATGGAATTCCAAAACCTAGGCCCGTGATGGCAAACCTATGGCACACGTGCCACACGGGGCCTTGCCTGTTTGTCTTTTGGGTTTCTGGAGCACATGCGTGCGCGATCAGCTGTTCACATGTGTGGCAGTGCTAAAGACCGGTGTGCACATGCGCGCTAGCCAGCTGATCGTTGGGTGCACATGCGTGCCAGAACCCAGAACTTCGGGTTTTCTGGAGCGTGATCCCTTTGCGTGCGTGGCAGTGCCGAAAACTGGCCTGTGCATGCACGCCGGCCAGCTGATCATCGGGTGAGCAAGTTCAGCTTTTCCGGAGCACAGCTCCAATAAGCCCGTGTGCACACAACATTTCCACGCGACCTTTTCGGCACTTCATCATTGACCTAGGCAATCCAACACAAACAATGGATTACTTATTTTGTTTGGCTATTATTTATTTTATTACTTTATGTTGAACCTAGCCAAAGTGTTTTGTAAACTCAAACTTTTGACATCCTGGGCAAATAAGTACTAGAAGAATAAAAATCAAAAGAAGGATAGCTGGTAAAACATCACAATCTCTTTCTGAACTTTAATCCAAAAACTCAGTTAAAGGAGGGTGTTTTCCCTTCTTTATTAAATATTAATATTTAATGGTTTTTATTTATTTCTTTTATATTTAGATTCATTACATATAGAGGAGACCATCATTTCATTGAGGGCAGACTCCTTCATAAGGTTCCGTATGTGGTGTGAGCTGAATCAAATGAAATTCGTTCAACAGAGTGTATCTCAACACACTGTGTGAATCTACCAAAACTGAAAATCTAAGCACTCTAGGTGAAGGAGGGCAGAAAGGGAAATTCAAATAAGGAAAATCACACACTAGTCCATAATCCTTCTAGCCAGATCCAGTTGGATCCAAAATCTTGTTGCTTTTGTCTGGGCAGTCTGCTGCTGCGGAAATTTCTTAGGTTATTTTCATCCTCTTACACAGTTATTTTAAAAAATATTCTTAAAGTAAAAAAAAGGAAAACTAAAGGGAACAAATACTTGCACAAAAGAGAAAAAAATGAACATGCCAGAGTTTGGTGACAACAATATTTATAGATTATTTTAAAAATGAATGTTATATAAGAGTTGAATGTAAATTTTATTTTTTTTTGTATGTGCTGGAAAAAAACCAGAAGTCTTTTTTGTATTTCTGTTTCTTTTTGTATATATATCTTATTTTGTTGCACCTCTTACATAGTTAATACCTGCTTTCTACTGTTTTCTCACTTGCTTTCCACCTGTTTGGTCTATTGGTTTTAGCGATTTAGAAATGGACTTGAGCCTTCAAAAATAGACTCTTTTCCCTCCTAATTTTGATTCACTGCACTACAGAGAAAAAAGTTTCTCCTACACACATTCCAAAGTTATATATCATATAAGAATGAAAAGAAAAAATAAACTCTCATTGCCTAATCTAGTATTTTGCCATCTTTTGTACATTTTGTAAAATACATGGTGTTAGTCTCTGAGTCCATTAATCATGGAAGGTGCAGGAACAACAATGAATTATGTGTATAGTTTACAAAAGATCTATATTTACTGCCAGGATAAATCAGACCAGTTATATACACAATAGCAGCTGAGAGCATAGGTTCAATATACAAGGCATGTCTGGTCCAATCCCACAGATTTACAGTTTATATACAGCAGTAGTTACAATGCATACTTTGTGTGGCTTCTGTTCTCTAAAATAGGAGTCTCATAGCATTTTTTTCGATATTCCTAGCATCGCTTTGGCTATTTTTACTCAACTTTTAATAAACATGTCTTCATTGTCATTGCTCAAAACCAGATAAATGGTACAGTCCCTATCCCAAAGATTGGCAATTCAATAGGGACATATCCAAGAAGTGCAGTAAACAGTAAGATGGTTTTTAAATAAGTGAAATTCTCATAAGGTCACCAAACTTTTCAAGATAAAATAAGAATAGAATAGAATAATAACAGAGTTGGAAGGGACCTTGGAGATTTTCTAGTCCAACCTGCTGCTTGAGCAAGAGACCTATACCATTTCAAACAAATGGTTGTCCATTCTCTTTTTGAAAGCCTAAAATGATGGAGCACCCACAAGTTCTGAAGGCTGTTCCATTGGTTGAGTGCTCTCACCATTAGGAAATTTCTTCTTAGTTCTAGGTTGCTTCTCTCCTTGGTTAGTTTTCCTCTATTGTTTCTTGCCTTGCCTTCTGGTGCTTTAGAAAATAGTTTCACCCCCTCATCTTTGTAGGAGTCTCTCAAATATTGGAACACTGCTATCATGTCTCTCCTAGTCCTTCTTTTCATTAGTCTAGATATACCCAATTCCTGTAACTGGAATTTCTTCATATGTTTTAGTCTCCAGCCCAGATTATTCTTGCTATTCTTCTCTGCATTCTTTCCAGAGTTTCAGCATCTATGATGACTCCCCCAGATACCTCTCCAGATGTGAGGTCAGAGGAGGATGAACCAGTTCTGGGCACACCTGGAGGGGAGTTGGCTTCAAGCAGCCATTTGAGAGGGATTTGGCTGAAGCACAGCTGCAGCAGGACAGCCCTGAAGCTCCAGGTGAGGAAAACATACAAGGTGCAGCCAGTCAGTGATGAGGAATAGGAACTGCCTTCTGTATCTGATCCAAGAACAGAGAAAAGGCAGGAGCAGTGAAAGTCACCACGATTACTCACAAGGAGGCAGCCTTGCTCTTCTTGATGGGTGGCCCCAGAAGCTGGCTATTTAGTACAGCAGACAGATGGAGGTGATGCTGGGAACAAAGTATTCATTTCCTAGCTGTGTGTTTCCTGGTTCTTGTGATTCCTGCCTTGCTTTGGATTGACACAATGCCTTAACTTGGATCGTGCCTTGTGAACTCTGGACTTTTCTTGTCTCATGAACCCTCTTGTATTGGGGATTTAATTTTGCCTGCTGGGTTAATCTTGATTGGGAAACTTTCAAGTGGGCTCATTGGCCATTGCTTTGTGGACTAGCATTGGGCTGCTTTTGGCTGGACTTAATTGGAACAGTTCTGGACTTTTGGTGAAGGGAATTGCTGGGGAATATTAATAAACCCACTAAACCACTGTTACGTGTATGTGTAAGTGAGTAGGATAGCACAGCATTTTTTAAATATTGTGACCAGAACTAGATGCAGTATTCCAACAAGGGTGATCTTACTAAGGCTTTGTAAAGGGGTAGTAGAACTTCATGTGATCTTGATTCTATCTCTTTATTAATGCAGCCTAGGATTTCAGATAGCAATAAGATGTGAAATAACCAAATCTTATGTCATTTACAAATCTCTTGGATATCTCTTCCATAAAATCTTATGAGATTTTGGCCATTTTTAATTTGAATTTCAGGGTTTCAAAAAGTATTGTGTGAGATTGCAGAATGATAACCAAAGTCAACAACTGCCCTAACAACAGAATTTATTGTCTCAGCAACTGTGGAAAACAAATTACATCTTCGCCTTACATCTTGAGATTGCCTTACATCTTGTGCTTCAACTAGTTTTATAGCCATTAATATCAATCAATCCAAGATCTTCAGTGTTCTCATGAAGCACACAAAAAAGTTGAGTTCTGCAACATTTTTATTTCTAAAAATATCTCTGAGACCTCAAACGTGATAGACAGATTTCTTCCAATTTTTATAGAAGAGATGTCAAAAACTCTATTCTCCTTTTACATTGTTTTTTTAAAAATTTATTTCGAAGCATAGTTGAACTGAAGAACTCTTGAAAGCCTCCTGACAGCTTTCAGACAAAGAAAATAACTGAAAGTTGGCATGTGGCCAGTCAAGAACACAAGAGAAGATCATTTTGTAACATAGATTTTGATTCAAAGGTTTTTTTTAAAAAAATAAGCATTAATAAAGATTAACAGAGTTGGAAGGGACCTTGCAGGTCATCAAGTCCAACCCACTGCCCAAGCAGGAGACCCTTACATCTGCCTCTACCTAGGATCGAACTCACAACCTCCTGATTGTGAGGCAGGAGCTCTACCTCTAGGCCACAGTTAACTGATGCAAGTTTTATAAACATTCACTCTGCTGTATAAGAGTATTTTATAATATGACTCTGTTGGTATATAAAGATGATAATAAATAGAAAATAAAATAAAAGGTTTGTCACTTTGGGCAACTCATTTAATAATTTATTTCCATTTCTAAGTCTTTTGATATGAAAGTGTCTTTTAATATGTTGCCATAACTATCTGTTACAAGCAGCAGAAACATAAAAAATATGCATTGTGACAACACAGTGCAAATGATACAATTACATTTGCATTATGGGAACATCGTTCATTTGCATAAGTCTTCTGAAGATAGCAATAGCACTTAGATTTATATGCCACTTTACTGTGCTTTACAGCCCTCTCTAAGCAGTTTACAGAGTCAGCATATTGCCCCCAACAATTTGGGTCCTCATTTTACCCACCTCAGAAGGATGGAAGGTTGAATCAACCTTGAGCCAGGTGAGATTTGAACTGCCAAATTGCAGGCAGCCAGCAGGCAGCAGAAGTAGCCTGCAGTACTGCACTCTAACCACTGTGCCACCATGGTTCATACATGTCCCATAACCCATTTGTCTATTGCTTATATTTCTACATTGGTGTATCCTAGTCAAATGTGTGATATATGTTCATGAGCAATTAGAACAAATAACAATCAGAAGTGCATTGTCAGGATTGACAGAATAATAAATTTTGATTCCACTCATTAGTTATTTGAAGGGGGAAGGGAGATTGTGTTCCAATAAATTTGTTTCCAAAATCTGAAGCAATAATGATTAATACTAACTCTGTGGTAAGAGCACCTGGTGTGCTTTTCATGTTGAGGTTATGTAAAATTTATTTCCAGAAATCTGTTTATCCAGAAGAGCAAGTCCAAATTAATCTTGAATCCTTGAAAGACCTGCAATAATTTATTGTTAATGAATGTAGGGTTGAAATATGTATTTTAATTATTGTTATATTTTGCATTTATCTTCCTTCTGAAAATACTTTCTTTAGCAAGATCCTAGGCATCTTTTTAAGTTTTTTTTAAAAATACAGGCTAACAGAGAATTGTAGCTGGATGTGAGGTATTGTTTCAGATTTCAAGAATCAGGAGTAATTTGACAGCAAACTGACTTAGGTGGTTACAACTGGGAAACACAAACATTGATGATTTTATACCGCTTTCTAAAGGTACACATTGAGTTAAAACAAATTACAACTGTGAATGAAATTAGCTATACTCATGAAAGCCAGCATGGGGCACATTGGAAACGCCACAATGATTTAATGAGAATTTGCAATGTTGAATCAGAATGTAATTTGATTCACCCACTACAGCAGAATTCCTCTTACATTTCCATTCACAGCAGATCTATGCATCAAAATTACATAAATGAAAAAAATCAGCTTTCAGTGTTGTGCCTACATAATTTTGAAGAAGGAAAATTAATAAAACCTTATTTTTTCTGTCTATATTTACAATTTTAATGGGTTCAAATTATAGAAAGATACTCAAACTAGTTAGTCTCACTTTTTAGATTTGTTCAATTGACTTAATCAATTGAAATTGACAGAAGCATCTTTCTAAGCACAATTACTGAAGTATACATTCTCTTCAATCCAGTAATACCCATTTCTTATGTTATAGTTTCAGTACAAGGAAGAAACAAACTTCAGTTTTGAATTTGAAGTTCAAGCCATCCAGAAAATATGCACAGTCATTTCGAATGCCAAAATAAAATAGGAATCTTAACACTCATAAAAATATATATAGTTGAACTGAACTTGATTATTTTGGGGCTTATCACTCAGTATTTAGACCACAGATAGTAACACTGATGATTTAAAAGATGATGCATTGTTGGGGAGAGAAATTTCGAAGCAAAACTCATAGGCGAACTCATTATATACCAAATGCAACCTTTAATCCAGTCAGCATAACCAATGGTGAGAAGAAATAAAACTTCCCTATAAATTTCAGAATGCATTTCTCCTATTGGGAGTTTTTGAATAGAGTTGAACATTGTGATTCATAGGTAGGTGTGTAGGACACTCTTTTTAAACCAGGTACACTCCAGAGAATTTGGGGTTGCATCTCCTATAATTCTCACTCAGCTTGGCCAATGTGTGAGGGAATAATATATCCTAGAGTCCACAATACTCTTATCATTGATTTAGGGAACTGGAAATTCTGAGATTTGTATTTTAGTGTAGCTGGAAGATGTCAGTTTGATGAGGAAAAATAAATATTTTGGCCACAGTTGCCAATCTAAGATATGGAGGAAAGGTGGACACAGCAGAAAATTAATCCAAGTTTTAAGTTTGCTCTGAGTTTGTTCTTCTCCACAACAATATTGATGTAATGCTAGTCTTATTTATCCAAGAAACTGGATCATTATCTGCTTTACAACTAGGCCCAAACATGTACCAGTAGTTATTTTGCTTCGAGAGCAGCAGAGAATGAAACATTCTGCAATAATTCTGACAGACTTTCTTATCACTATCTGTTGTGAACATCTAAATCCAAGAGGGTATTATATAACACCCAGAGTGTTGTGTTCTGACTGACCTATAACTGAACCATAAACTTGTTTTGACTAGACAACCTCTGACTGAACTGTTGTTGTTATGTTTATAGTTGAACTCTACCTGAACTGTTGTTGCCACCCTGGTCATGTGTTTGAATGCTCATACGCTATTGGTTGTTGTGTCTGACAGTTCCCTATAAAAGGGCTATCTGTCAGACTGCAAGTTGCTGGTTGTTTTGAGTGAGCTAATAAAAGAGCTGCTCTGAAGTCTGTCACCTGCAATCTTCGCCCACAATTTAACACAGAGGGTGTTAAATAAATATCTGCTTGGAGTACACACCTGATAATTGTTATTATCCTAGATTTGGAAAAAATAATATTTTTGGAAATGCTGGCATTATTGCTTTCTTGACCCTCCATTCCAGGTGTTACTCTCTCACATTCTCACCAGTGGCTGTTTTTGAGGATTTTATTTGAAAGCAATAATTTTGTTTCTCAAAGAGTAAAAGGTAATGGCTTTATGAAGTACTGATAACAGTAAGTATGCTAATAACAGGACAGGTATGATTCCTAACAGGTAGTTTTACTCTTTTCTGAAAATATAAATACCATTCGTTTTGATTTCTGGAGTGGGAATAAGAACTCAAAGACCTTTCCATTATATTTATATATTTTACTTGCTAGAAATAGAAGGATTCCATATTTTCTTGTGGAATGTAATGACTTAAATTTATCTTAAATGCTCACATTTTTAACTGATATTTTCAGATGAACTCAAAAGCTGGAGTGTCATAATTTGGTAATGGAAGATCCCTGATGTTTTAATCTGACTATAAGAATCCTAAGGAAGAATTATCTTGATAATTCAGATAATTATATTGACAGTGAAAATAGGACTATTTCACCGCAATACCACCCAGCTATATTAATCATATTCAAAGGACATATTAGTTCCACAAGATAAAACAAGCTTTAGTGAAGTTAGCATTTGTATACTTTTTCCTTGGCAGAGCAATGGAGGTTTAAAGACTTTTGATTCTGCTTTTGATTTAACACAATACCCGAATGGCCATTTTAAAAGTGAAGATAACCTCTGGCCATGGTTTTTAAATCTATCAACTGGTTATAATTAATGGCTAGATTCATATTGTGCCCTACATCACAATATGCTTAGATTTGTTTTAGTTTAGCATAACAAAGCATAACAATGATTGTAGCCATTGTGGTTTATCCAATTCACCATCTGAAACAAACAATTATTTAGCATAAGGAATGACTACCATTAACCATTTTCTGGATGTGGAGAATATTAAAAACTATGATGAACTAAAGTGGGGGGGTGGAACAGCTACTAAATTGCACCCAAAAAACAGCTATTGAATTTTCCATGCAAGAGTGGCAAGGAAAAAAGAGTTGAGCATATGAATGTTTATAATGTCTACATATTACAATAAACCTTGTCTCTGCATGTTGTTTAAATATTGTCACTAAAACTGGGTTCACATATCAAGTTTGTGCTCTCTGAGCTTGCTTGTTTTCTTGCAGATGTTTCATCACCTAAACTACCACTGATGATGTTACCTAGTTTGGGTAATGAAATGTCTGCAAGAAAACAACCAAGCTCACAGAGCATCAAGGACCCCTCATTTCAACCATGAACTATAAATATTCTCCTTTATTGGTTATGTATGAGTTATGCCCACCTAAGCTGAATTTTCCTTACAATTTTTTAAAAATTTCTTATTCTTTGAAAGATTCACTGCTCAGCTGTTTCTAAGGTGACAAAAGTTTCACATAAAGATATTGTGTGTTTCAATTTATTCCTTTTTGCCAAAGGCAGGTAGACTTTTGATGCTCAAGGATCAGACTTAACTATTTTGAGTGAATGATCCAACATAGCTGGGCAGGGCTAGATTCTTGTAGGGTGGGTTTATCACTTTTCCATTGGGCTATTTTAAGTCTTATGCTACAGTTAGCATTTGTTCCCCTTCTCCCTTTCTTGAGACTTTGCTGCCAGAATAGAATAACTGCTGGAAGGGACCTTGAAGGTCTTCTAGTCCAACCCCGTTTAGGCAGGAAACCCTATACCATTTCAGACAAATGGTTATCCAAAGTCGTTTTTAAAACTTTCAGTGTTGGAGCATTCACAACTTCTGGAGGCAAGCTGTTCCACTGATTAATTGTTCTAACTGTCAGGAAATTTCTCCTTAGTTCTAAGTTGCTTCTCTCCTTGTTTAGTTTCCACACATTGCTTCTTGTTCTACCCTCAGGTGCTTTGGAGAATAGTTTGACTCCCTCTTCTTTGTGGCAACCCCTGAGATATTGGAACACTGCTATCATGTCACCCCTAGTCCTTCTTTTCGTCAGATTAGACATACCCACTTCCAGCAACCTTCTTCATATGTTTTAGCCTCCAGTCCCCTAATCATTTTTGTTGCTCTTCTCTGCACTCTTTCTAGAGTCTCAACATCTTTTTTACACCGTGGTGACCAAAACTGAATGCATGGGGGTCGCCTTGGGTTCCACACAGTGGGGATTCAAGGAGCCATGTGGCCTGTGGCTTACTCTCCTGCTCTGTGTGATGTGTCTACCAGTACTGCAAGGCTTACGGGCCCCTTGGCTTCAAGAGGATTAGCATACAGAGATCTGAATTAAAATCTCTATTCAATCATAACATGCCATTGGGTGATTTTCAAAGCAATGATTATCAATTTAAAACATTTCTTCTACACAGTAATTGAGGTTGATCCATAATAGTCAGGTGCTTTGCTGCTATGATGCATTTCTGAACCAAAATGGAAAAATTGTAACATAGAATTGAGCACAAAGCATCCCTTCCCAGTTTTAGACTATAAATGGAAAGTGCTGTCAGAATACATCATTGGGATCCAGTTTTCAATGTGTATTTAAATATACCGTATTTTTCAGAGTATAAGACACACTTCCCCCCCTAAAAGAGGCTGAAAATTTGGGTGCGTCTTATATTCCAAATGTAGCTTTTTCGAAGCTTTTTTTCAGCCCTAATGAGGAGCGATCTTCTGTGCTTTGCCTGCTCCCTCCGACTCTCAGCTGTGCTTTAGAAGCTTTTTTTCAGCCCTAAGGGGGCGCTAGCAAGTGAAGCGATCTCCGTGCTTTGCCTGCTTTTCTCATTGCTTCTCTCTCCAAAGATCAGTTGTGCTTTAGAATCTGTTTTTTATCCCCAAGCAGCCAGATGAATACCTGGTAGGCAGATTCCACCCCCCCGCTATTTTCCTCCCCAAAAACTAAGCTGTGTCTTATACTCGGGTGCATCTTATACTCCAAAAAATATGGTGATATATATGCAATGCTTCTATGTATGCTACGGTTTATAATACAATATTTGTATTGCTATTTTAATTATGCATTATATATAATATCCAGTTTTAGAAGAAAAAAACAAGGCATATCAAAAAAAGAGAAATTAAATGCAACTGCAGCAGCCCATCACAACATAATTGTTTATGTAAATAAACACAATATAAACCATTCTTACTGTTATCAGAAAAGCTTGTGTGATGATTGAAGAATGCAGCAAAGCAGCAGCCTACCGATTTTAATATATTCATGATCTGTCCCAAGTTAAATGCTTTAAATCTCATGAATTTTCTCACAAAAATTCAGTGAGAGTTAGTTCTGCTAAGACATGCATAGGATTAAATCATAAACCTATATTTTGATCTCAAGGTACCATAAACATTTGAAAAAAGTTTGTAAAGAAATTCAAAATAAAAATCGCTATCAACTGGATTTCCAAGTACAATGAAAGGAACACTACACTACACTAATGATAGCATGGAAATGGAGATGTGTCACCCATGTTTCTTACAGTGAAAAATCTACAAAAAGAATTCTGTGAAATATGCATCTTTAAAAACAGCATTTAAAAAAATATTTGTACAATACATGTAAAATTAAAATTGGAGCATAAAAAGAACAGTGACATTTTGCTGTGTTGAAATTTATTACACCGGGGAAATTTTTCCGAGTATTAGAGAATGTTTCTTATGAAACTGGGTTGTATTATATATCTTTTTTAAAAAAATCCAGCAAAATAAATGCTTATAGATTGAAATATCATTCAACCAATATGAAATATCCCTAATTGGAGGTGGGATCTTCCATTAAAAATTCCACTAAACTTCAACTATTGATCACACTCTAAGTACATTTGCATTTTGGGTATACAGTGGTACTCATCATTAATTGGTTCTAGTGTCACAATGGGTACCCAAAAAATGAGTGCCAAACAAATTTTCCTATAAGGAATTATGTACCGTAGTGAGTCACAAAGCAGCTGATACCGAAAAGGTCTAGCTTGTGCATTGAGTACCAAGCAAACAATGAGTATTGGGACAAAAATTTTGCTTCAAAATATGTTGAGTATCAAATTCGATGAGTTTCAAAGCAGTTGAGTACCAATGTACTACTGTATTTATTAAGCATTTTATCTACATGCAAAGTGGACCTACATAAAGAGAATACATAAGAGGACACCTCTATAGCTTTTGTCTTGCATCTATTGATAATATTCTTTGAATTGTTCTGATATCATATTTCCTTTATCTGAAAGTAAATCTCACTGAAATAAGATTTGAAGCAATGATGAACTTTCATACTGAATGGCTGTGGTCTAGTTTTCTTTTGTTCTGACATTTTGCCAGCAGCTGAGGCTGTCATCTTCAGAGACAAGAAAGTGGATTGTGGTGTACCTCTTGATAGCTCATAGGCAACCGAACTGAACATAAATCTAGTTTTTAAAGGCTATCATAGTTCCTCTCCAGATACAATTCTCACCTTCTATTAATAAAGCATTTGTCTAGATTCCATTCTGCCTCAGTTAGAGGGCATAGAGGATATCTGAAAAATATTAATGCACATGATGGCAAGATTGTGAATGTTGATTTTGTTTCTCCAACATAAAAATATTATGTTACATAAATAGATATTAAAGCAAGATATTTTATTTTTATTTATTTATGTATTTATTTATTTTTGTCAAGTACGTGTTAGTAATATACATAGATATAACATTGTTTATATACATAAGATGGGTACTGATAAGAAGGAACATTAGGACAGGGACGGTAGGCACGCTGGTGCACTTATGCACGTTCCTTACTGACCTCTTAGGAATCGGGTGAGGTCAACAGTGGACAGTCTGAGGGTAAAGTTTTGGGGGTTTGGTGACGAAACCACAGAGTCAGGTAGTGAGTTCCAGGCATTAACCACTCTGTTGCTAAAGTCGTATTTTCTACAGTCAAGTTTGGAGCGGTTCACTTTGAGTTTGTATCTGTTGTGTGCTCGTGTATTGTTGTGGTTGAAGCTGAAGTAGTCATTGACAGGAAGGATGTTGTAGCAGATAATTTTATGAGCTATGCTTAGGTCGTGCCGAAGGCGACATAGTTCTAAGCTTTCTAAGCCCAGGATTTCAAGTCTGGTTGTGTAAGGTATTCTGTTGCGAGTAGAGGAGCGGAGGACTCTTCTCGTAAAGTATCTCTGGACACTTTCTAATGTATTTATGTCCGATATGCGGTGTGGGTTCCAGACAGATGAGCTGTATTCAAGGATTGGTCTGGCGAATGTTTTGTATGCTCTGGTTAGTAGTGTGATATTACCAGAGAAGAAGCTACGTAAGATTAGGTTAACAGTTCTTGAAGCCTGTTTGGCGATGTTGTTGCAGTGGGCTTTGGCACTTACGTCATTTGATATGAGTATTCCAAGGTCTTTGAAAGAGTGAGGATCATCTGCAAGGTCTTGTCTATTCAGCTTGTATTTAGTGTCTATTTGTATTTAATATGAACCAAATAAAGCCTCTAGAATGTCTAGGCTCAAACTCAACCCTGACAAGACTGAGTGGCTGTGGATATTGCCCCCCAGGGATTATGTCGACTTCCTCTCCTTGGTTCTCGGGGGAGAAAAATTGACTCCCTCGGAACGGGTTCGCAATTTGGATGTTCTCCTAGACCCACAGCTAAAATTGGAGCAACACCTTTCAGCTGTGGCTAGGGGGACCTTTGCACAGGTCCGTCTTGTGCACCAATTGCGACCCTATTTGGAGACGGAGGCTTTGCTCACAGTCACTCATGCCCTTGTCACCTCACGGCTGGACTACTGTAATGCGCTCTACATGGGGCTACCCTCAAAGAGCATCTGGAGACTACAATTGGTACAGAATGCAGCTGCGCGAGCTGTGGTGGGTGTGCCGAGATACACCCATGTAACACCTATCCTCCGCCAGCTGCATTGGCTGACTATTAGTCTCCGGTCGCAATTTAAGGTGTTGGTTTTGAGCTTTAAAGCCCTACATGGCTCAGGACCAGGTTACCTCCGGGACCGCATCCTACCACATTCCTCCCTACGACCAGTTAGGTCCCACAGAGTGGGCCTCCTCCAGGTCCCATCAGACAAACAATGTCGGTTGGCGGGTCCACGGGGGAGAGCCTTCTCTGTGGGAGCCCCATCTCTCTGGAACCAACTCCCACCAGAAATCCAGACCATCCCCACTCTACTGGCCTTCCGCAAAGCCGTAAAAACATGGCTCTTCCAGCAGGAGGGGTGAAGAAGAAGAAGTTAGGATTCCCCCTGAATGAATGGTTTTTAAAATGATGCTATGTTTTTTAAATTGTAATGTCTTTTTATTGTATTGTTCTTATTCCTATTGTACGCCGCCCTGAGTCCTACGGGATTGGGCGGCCTATAAGAACTTTCTAATTAAAATTAAATTACCTCTTATTGGATGCAATTCAGATTTTGCATTTTTAGTTCTGTTCCATCTCCAACTACATAACTAATAGATGAACCTTGCACATCTTGGTTAAAAAAGACATAGATGCAATTATATGTTCCTGGCATTGTTTACTGATCAAAGGTAAAAGTCACTATGTAATTTTTCCTATTGTCGCTTCCAATTCTGGTCTTGGCTGCAGCTAAAATGTGACTGTTAACAAGTTTCAATCATGTTATCAACCAGAAAATGTGCATCACTCTTTCCACACAATTATTTCTATATCACAGTTTGGGAAAGGCATTGAACAATGGCTCTAACTAAAGATTGCTGTTAAGTAAGTGCATTATTTTACAAAATTAGTTCTTATATTGGAAGTTCACTGATTACTCTATTGAAAGCTGAGTAAGGTTTATGATGTTGCAAGATGCAAGATGCATGTTAGGGAGGAAATGACATGAAGAATTAAGGTTAACTGCCTCGTGCAAGAAACCTATGTATCCTTTTGGCTGGTTTCTGTAAAGGACAGAATGGGTACAAGCAACTAGCACTATATAACAAGTACCCATAAACCTTGCTTAACTAAACTAATTATGACCAGAAATTCCTTCACTAAGTGAAGTGGTCATAGGTGAAACATCATATGACTGGACTGTTTAGCAATGACAATTCTGATGCTCCTGATTGCCCTTATTAGGTGACATTAGGCAGTGACCTCATGCTTCCCGTCATGCTATGCTCACCTTCCACTTCAACTACTGTCACCCAACTATCTTCCCCAGCTCTGCCTTTTGGGCTGCCCTACACTCCACCACAGCTGCCTATTCCTGCTGCTAGTCCCAGAAGACCTTCACTATCTTCCTCCTGCTGCTGACAAGGCCCATCCTGCCAAGGCAGCTGCTGTTGTTTCCTGAGGCTGTGCAAGGCCTTATCTTGGCCTTCCCAAAGCTTTGGCGAGGACTTCAACACAGCCTTATGGCTTTTGCGTTGCCATGCAAGGCCTCCCCCCTTCCCCCAGGTCTTAAAATGCCATGTGATGTTGTGGTGGTTTCATGCAACCTCACAAAGGGCCTAGTTGCTGCCTTGCCTCTTTGTGCCTTGTCAGTAGCAGGAGAAAGACGATGGCAAAGGTTGGCTGGTCTCTTTTTTTCTATAATCTACCCTATCTAACCATCCAAAGTATAAATCACAGGATCATTTTTTACATATTTATGCAAACAGTCCATTCAATTCATTTGTTAGGAGTTTCTGATTTTCTTGTAAGAATATTTTGTATATACTGTATTTTCATCAGCATTTTTCTAAGTAAGATCTTTTTCACAAACTTTGCAAAATAATGTATTTTCATGTCTACTTTCCTCCAATATGCAAACTTTGGTATGTATTTTTGAAATTTAAATTGCAGTGTGTTGTTTTTTTGGTTTGGGCACTGTTTGTAATAAAATGAAAACAACATTATCTCTTCTCCCCAATGCCACCTTAAAAAGATATGTATGGGCACTATAGCAGATTTAGCTACAGACTATAAACTTGGCCCGAGTTTTTAAAAACCATCAAACATTATTTGGTGTCAAATGAAAAAATACACTTTCCCCAACATTTTATTCTGTTCAAGCTATTTGGGGGTTTCATTTGCCTTTTTGAAGGTATACAAAGTAGCTTTTAAAAATTAAGTGTCTCTATTGCAAATCATTTTTAGGTTTCTTTTTATGACTATGTGGGATTAAACTTTTTCTCTTGACATTGTTCATTATTTTTGCTTCTTAGCATTCCAGGGCTGCAGGGTGAGCAATAGGCTATTAGTTACTTGTCTTTCATAACAAGGGGGGTGGGGACAAAGGAGAATTTAAAAAAAAAGATTTATGCTATACTTTCTTTAGTTGAAAGAGAATGAGGAAAGTTGAAGAATATGTTGCTATTTAATTTCTGCTTTATTATGGTTAAATGCTTAAACAACATTTAGGTGTGACAGAATCTCATATAAAAATACTTCATTCTGATGTTTGATGTTTAGATGTCTAGAATATAATAGCATAAATAATCTAAATTTGCAAATACTTGAACCAACACTTAGGAGGCTATAATAGGTGCGGAACACTCAGATATTGATACAGTATTGTGGTTTTCTTATTTAAGAATGGAGTTTAGCAAGTGTAACATCCAAAGGGAAATCTTTGCTTTTAAGAAAAAAAAATAACATTTTCAAACACTCCTTGGTTTTTTTTTGTATTTCAAAGCAGTAAATCCTTAAAAATAACTTTTGCTATCTGTGATATTTTCCTAACAACTTTTTCTTAAGTATTTTTTTTTGCTGCTGAAAATTATGGGCACCAAGAAGTTCTAATTCATGAAAACTATTTATTTTATTATTTTTATTTATTTTATCAAGTATGTGTTGGTAATATACATAGATGTAACATTGTTTATAGAATAGAATAGAATTCTTTATTGGCCAAGTGTGATTGGACATACAAGGAATTTGTCTTTGGTGCATATGCTCTCAGTGTACATAAAAGACAAGATACATTTGTCAAGAATGCTATATTCTTATATACATAAGATTGGTACTGAAAGAGGGAACATTAGGACAGGGACGGTAGGCACGTTGGTGCACTTATGCATGCCCCTTACTGACCTCTTAGGAATCGGGTGAGGTCAGCAGTGGACAGTCTTAGAGTAAAGTTTTGGGGGTTTGGTGATGAAACCACAGAGTCAGGAAGTGAGTTCCAGGCATTTACCACTCTGTTGCTAAAGTCATATTTTCTACAGTCAAGTTTGGAGCGGTCCACTTTGAGTTTGTACCTGTTATGTGCTCGTGTATTGTTGTGGTTGAAGCTGAAGTAATCATTGACAGGAAGGACGTTGTAGCGGATAATTTTATGAGCTATGCTTAGGTCGTGCCGAATTTAGGGAGAAATTATCACATTAATACAGTTATTTATGATTTTCACAGGCAGATTATACTTTTGACTGCTGTATTAAAAATAAACAGAATAAGTATCCTGCAGCTTGTGACTTTAACAAAGCATATTTTTATTTCACCTTTCAAAGAACTGGCTTATTTGTTTAAAATAAAACCGCAGGATCAATGGTTCCTTAGCAATTTAACAATGAGAAAAATTAATGCCTCAGTTTTGTAAAATTATCTATTTAATATTTGCTTAACTTGCAGGCTAGTTTTTAATCCATTCTCTGCATAGAGAATGCATATTCTGCATATCCTGCTGCATGGTCAAAATTCATTCCCAAAATATTGATTATATAACCATAGAAATATTGAGTAAAAATTAAGACATCTTCAACCTTGTTAAATCCGGAGATGAAAGGACGACAGGAGACTGGAGTCAAAACAACCAGTCTTTATTCAAAGGAACAGCAACAGAACAGATAAGACGCTAATGCAGTAGATCGGTACAGAAGTCTCCTCAGCCGCGTTTGACAGCTCTATTTAAGGCGGCTGTCAAACGCGGCAGCCAATCGGAGAGCTGGCTTCTCCCGCTTTAGCAGCCATCCAATCAGTGGCGACGGCTGCTGTTGCTGATGACGTGGGAGGACGTAACACCCCTCCCTCCCTGGAAAAAACACACGAAGTCTTCCAAGTAGGCTGGGCGCCTGCGCAGCCTCGTGGACCGCCTCAGTGGCGCAGGGCTGCTGGGAACAGCCGGCAAAACTTCGGACGGAGTTGGGGAGGCTTCTGGAGACAATTGCGGACTGCTGGCCGGAGAGGAACAACTAGCGGTGGCCGACAGAACGGCAGCAGGTAGGTCAACAAGCGGCTCGGCAGGGTCAGGCCGGTCAGCCAACGGCACGGTTAATTGCGGGGAAACCAAATCTGGAACTTGGGTGCTGGGCACCAAGGTGGATTCTGCCAGGCTGCGCCCTCTGAACTGGTCAAGGTGCCGCCTCCAGATGCGGCCATCCGCTAATTGGACCCTGTAAGAGCAGGGGCCTGTTAGCTCAGTGACTAGGCCAGGCAACCAACGTGGCTCCCCCCATACTGTTGTGCAAAAATGGCATCGCCCACCATAAAACCCCGGCCCCTGGCGTGCAGGACAGGGGAAGTCTCAGATGTGTAACCTGGGTGCAGCCTGTCCAAGTCTGTTCTCAGGCGACGGCCCATGAGTGTTTCAGCTGGGCTTCGATTTGTGGCATGGCAGGGGGTGGTGTGTTGAGCCAGGAGATACGCTGAGACCCTGTCCTGCCAGTTCACAGCCCCCAAACGGCTTAGAGCCTCCTTGGCAGACCTCACAGCCCTCTCAGCCCAACCATTGCTCGCAGGATGCCAGGGAGCGGTCGGGGCCTGGCGGATGCCATGTGAGGATAGAAACAGCTGGAACCTAGTGGATGTGAATTGGGGACCATTGTCTGACACCACAACGTCAGGGTACCCATGGGTAGCAAATAACCTCATCAAATATCGTATCAAGGAGTCAGAAGTGGTGTTAGTCATCAATTCCACTTCAACCCACCCAGAAAATGCATCCACTACTACTAAGAATTGGTGACCCTGATAGGGGCCTGCAAGGTCAAAGTGAATGCGAGACCAAGGCCCCCTAGGTATCTCCCAAGATCTCGGGGGGGCAGTGGGCGGAGCTGACCTTGAGGATTGGCAGGTTTGGCATAGGGCCACCCATCTCTCAATCTCCTGGTCCATCCCTGGCCACCAAACATAACTCCTTCCCAGGGCTTTCATCCTGACCACCCCTGGGTGGCACAAATGTAAACGTTCGAGGATGGGCCTATGTAGGGGAGGAGGTGCAACTACCCTGGTGCCCCAAAGAAGGCAGCCTTGTTGTGTGGACAGCTCCAGGCGGCGGTGATGATAAGGCAGGTGGGGGTGTTCCACGGATCCCGGGGGCCAACCCCTCATCACCCAGTCGAGAACCTGCCGAAGGATGGGGTTGCGTGCAGTGTGTGTGGCAATGTCTGAGGCTTGGATGGGGGGGCCTAGTTCCTCAATCTGGAGGATTTCAGATGCTGGTGCAGGGTCCTCGATGGAGAGGGGTAAGGGGCAGCGGCTGAGGCCATCAGCATTTGACATGGCCTTGCCAGGCCTGTAGGCTAAAGAGTATGAATATGTGGTGAGGAATTCCATCCAGTGGGACATGCGGGGAGACAAATATTGAGGTGTTTGGCGGTCGCCCACCAAGAGCCCCAGGAGGGGCTTATGGTCAGTGAACAACTGAAATGGGCGACCATAAAGATAGTCGTGGAAACGTTTAACGGATGCCACTAATGCCAGAGCCTCGCGGTCGGTCTGGCTGTAATTGCGTTGAGTGGAAGAGAGGGTTCTGGAGAAGTATGCAATTGGAGCCTCACATCCGTTAGGGAGAATGTGTGCTAGGACTGCTCCAATGCCATACGGGGAGGCATCTGCAGCTAGGGAGAGTGGCCAGTCATGATTGTACTGGACCAGAACCGCATCAGATGTGAGGAGGGCTTTGACCAGTTGGAAAGCTTGGTGAGCCTCAGGCCCCCAGTGCCAGGGCCTGTTGGAATCTAGGAGCCGATGGAGGGGCTCAGCACAAGTGGCCTTCTGTGGTAGGAAAATGTTATAAAAGTTAAGGAGGCCTAAGAATGCCTGCAGCTCAGCTTTGCAAGTGGGGGCAGGGGCCTGTTTGATGGCTGCAACCTTAGAAGGGGTCGGATGGATGCCTGCTGAATCGATAAGGAAACCCAGGAACTCAACGCTGGGCACTCCAATCACGCATTTGCTGCGCTTTAACTTAAGGCCTGTCTTGCGAAAACGGAGGACGACAGCTCTGACTCTAGAGTGGAGCTCCTGTGGATTGCAAGCGTGGGTTCGTATCCCATCCTCGTCGCCACTTGTTAGATCCGGAGATGAAAGGACGACAGGAGACTGGAGTCAAAACAACCAGTCTTTATTCAAAGGAACAGCAACAGAACAGATAAGATGCTAATGCAGTAGATCGGTACAGAAGTCTCCTCAGCCGCATTTGACAGCTCTATTTAAGGCGGCTGTCAAACGCGGCAGCCAATCGGGGAGCTGGCTTCTCCCGCTTTAGCAGCTGTCCAATCAGTGTTGCTTGTTGCATCAGGCCGTGGTTCCATCATGATTTAAGACTGCCATCATTGTACCAGTGCCCAAAAAAACCTATCATCACATGCCTTAATGATTACCGTCCAGTTGCACTCACTTCTATTATGATGAAGTGTTTTGAGAGATTGGTAAAGGATTAAATGGTTTCATACCTTCCCCCTACATTTGACTCATTACAATTTGCTTATTGGAAGAACCGCTCTATACATGATGCACTTTCCTATGTGCTTCATCTTAGCTTGGCACACCCCTGGAGGAAGAGAATATTCATGCGTGAATGCTTTTTATTGATTTTAGCTCGGCGTTCAACACAATAATTCTTCAGCATTTGGTGAACAAACTGGAACTACTATTTTAACACTCCTTTATGTAATTGGATACTGGATTTCCTTATTGATAGACCCCAGTTTGTGCGAGTTGGGATAAAAGTTTCCAACTCCATCCCCTTGAGTACAGGTTCCCCACAGGGCTGTGTCTTGAGTCCGCTACTGTTCACCTTGATGACCCATGATTGCTGTGCCAAATCTGCTACAAATCATATTGTGAAGTATGCGGATGACACGGCATCTTCCTGGGTCTTATCCAGGATGACAATGAAGATGCTTATAGGGAAGAGGGGAAGGCTCTGCTGGACTGGTGCAATAAAAGTAACCTGGTACTAAATGTTAATAAAACAAAGAGATCATTATAGATTTTAGAAAGAGCCAGCATGGTCATACTTTACTCAGTATAAAGGATGCAACTGTAGAGATGGTCAACAGTATTAAGTATCTGGGGATGCAGGTAACTAACAATCTGAACTGGTCTCTCCACACATCATCCTTGGTAAAGCATGCAAACCAGCATCTGCATTTCCTGTGTCAGATGTGGAGACTACATCTTTCTCCTTCTATCCTGGCCACTTTTTACACAGGCACAATTGAAGTGTTTCAACAAACCGCATCGTTTCGTTTGGTGGCTGCAGTGCCTCAGAGAGAAAGTCTATTCAGAGAGTCATTTCTTATTTTCTATGAAGAAAGCAAAGGAACAATCAATACGTTTAACTAAAATCAACCAAACTTCACAGCTACTTGTGCTGTTAAAGAAGATAACAGCAAGAAATTACCGTATTTTTCGGAGTATAAGACGCACCGAAGTATAAGACGCACCTTAGTTTTGGGGGAGAAAAACAAGGGAAAAAGGCCTCTGCCTCCAAGCAATTTGCCAAACAGCAAACAGCACAGATGATATACACTGTTTGCTGTGTATTTCTGTGCATGTGTGCCTGACCCATAGAAATAGCAAAGAATTGGAGAAATGTACATTATGGCAGAAAGTTTTCTTAAATGTAGTCACACTAACTGCTCCCAATTATTTAAATAGATCTACTCCAAGGTAACTACACGTGCCAAGGTACACCCACGTGACACCAATACTCCGCCAGCTGCATTGGTTGCCCATCGGTCTCCGGGTCCAATTCAAGGTGTTGATCACCATCTTTAAAGCCCTTCATGGCTTAGGACCAGGATATCTTCGGGACCGCATTCTGCCTCATACTTCCCTCCGACCGGTTAGGGCCCACAGAGTTGGCCTCCTCCAGGTCCCGTCGGCCAAGCAATGCCGGCTGGCGGGCCCTAGGGGGAGAGCCTTCTCTGTGGCCGGCCCCGTGCTCTGGAACCAACTACCCCCAGAGACCCGGACCATCCCCACTCTGCTGGCCTTCCGAAAAGCCGTCAAAACATGGCTTTTCCTGCAGGTGGGGGGGGACAGCTTAATCCACTTGAGATTACCCCCCAAGTATGTATGATGTTGAATGGATGTTGTTGTTTTTAATATTGCTTTTTTAAAAATTTGTATTTGTTTCTTTTTAATTACATGTATTTTGATTATTCTTGTATTTTTCCCTGTTGTACGCCGCCCTGAGTCCCTTGGGAGTTGGGCGGCATATAAGAATAACAAAATAAATAAATAAATAATAAACTAAACTCTAATACTAAACAGGATACTGTTACATTTCATACTATACTTGTACAGAGCTGTTAAAATTAATTAAAATTTCTGGAAGTATACATTATTCTCTATTATTTAAAAGAAGATACAATACCATTGGGCCTCTTCAGAGCAAGCATTTATTTTAAAAAGCTTCTTTATTTTGTTAAGTTGTCTAGATTTACAGGGTTTTCCAACCTTGGCAACTTTAAGACTTGTGGACTTCAACTCCCAGAATTCCACAGCCAGCAAAGCTAACAAAGCTGGCTGTTGAATTCTGGGAGTTGAAGTCCACAACTCTTAAAGTTGCCAAGGTTGGAGACCCTTGGCTCTAGAACAATAATAAAGCAATCTTTAAAAAATAAGTCTAATAATTTGAACATTCTACAGACATTTATAGTTATTCACTTACCCCCTTTCATCCAGTTCAGCAAAAAATAAAAATCTGCGTGTCTCTCCCAGCTATTTGCCTCTTTGTAGTTAGTTTCACTTTCATTTTCCCAGTGGCAAACCTAATCAGCTGTATGTCGGGAAACTGCTACTGACTTGCTTGGCTTTACAGGCTCTTCCCTCTTTCCTGCAAGCAGGTAAATTGCTGGAAGACAGAGGCCAAAGGGTGGGGGTGGCTGGGTGGGTGGGGCTACATTCGGTGTATAAGACGCACCCAAGTTTTCACCCTCTTTTGGGGGGTAAAAAAGTGCGCCTTATACTCCGAAAAATACGGTAAGAGTGGTGAGCAAAATAAAATTCACTCAATTTAATGAATCATTGACTTTTGAAGATTCTGTAACAAAAACAAAACAAAAGACAAGGGCAGAAAGTCCATCAAATAAGAATTACAGGTTTTCCCTATGATATTTGTTCTCCAGATTGTGTGACATTACTGGACAATAACTCTCCATCTTCCTTGTGTTGGCTATTTTGGTTGAAACAAAAGCCAGAGGACTGCAAGTTCCCATTCCTGTTTTAAAATCTCTATCATTCATATTAAAGAATTCTAATTAAAGGGGGATGGATAAGGAAAAGTCCAAAGTGATGAAGTTAATTATATAAATATGGCCTCATCAAAACCTTGCTCTTTTGTCTTCCTGACAGGCCTGCCTCAAGCAGCTGATTGTGCAGCTTCTGCTCGAATATATCCAAAAAAGTTAAATCCACCACACGTTACTCAAAGAAGTTGACTGGATTTGTAGCCTAAATGATTCCTTCCATGGTTCTGTTATTTTTTTGTACATTTTTATGGTCAAACGTAGAAGTTGATATATTTCTCTGCTCAGAAGCCATATTAATTTTCTTATCTAATTTATGAATCATCACATTATCATTCTTTTTTCTCTCTCCACTTATAGATACTGTGAAATTAAATTCCCAGTCATGCATATACCAGTTGTGGTTGCTGGAATTAAATTTTTTTTTAGAGAATCACAAGTTTTCCACCCTATTGTAGAAAGAGCCACTGTAACAACATTGCAAAAAAGCATTAAGAGTTGTTAACCTAATCTTGCGCAGCTTCTTTTTCGTAAAATTGTACTGCTAACTAGAGCATACAAAACATTTGCTAGACCAATTCTCAAATACAACTCATCTGTCTTGAACCCGCACTGCATATCAGACATTAATACAATTGAGGGAGTCCAGAGATATTTCACGAGAAGAATCCTCCACTCCTCTACTTACAACAGAATACTTTATGCCACTAGACTTGAAATTTTGAGCTTAGATAATTTAGAACTATGCCACCTTCGGTCTGACCTAAGCATAGTACATAAAATTATTTACTACAATGTCCTACCTGTCAATGACTACTTCAGCTTCAACCACAACAATACACGAGCACACAATAGATACAAACTTAAGGTAAACCGCACCAAACTCGATTGCAGGAAATACGCCTTCAGCAACAGAGTGGTCAATGTCTGGAATACACTATCTACCTGGTTTCCCCCCCAAACCCCCAAAACTTTAACCTTACCCTATCTACTGTTGACCTCACCCCATTCCTAAGACTTCTGTAAGGGGCGTGCATAAGCGCACCAATGTGCCTACCGTCCCTGTCCTAATTTCCCCCTTTATTCATATCCATTTCATGTATGAATAACCATGTTTATACCTACATCTGTTATCTAATACATGCTAACTAACTGTTATCTAATACATGCTAACTAATACATGAATCATCACATTATCATTCTTTTCTCTCTCCACTTATAGATACTGTGACATTAAATTCCCAGTCATTAACTAACGAACCAACGAAAGAAAGAAAGAAAGAAAGAAAGAAAGAAAGAAAGAAAGAAAGAAAGAAAGAAAGAAAGAAAGAAAGAAACCGGAGAAAGAATCAAGTTAACATTTGTTACAGCTTCATTTAAATGACCAGAAGTATCCAGCCTTAGCTAATTTCAATGGATTGAAATGGATGATAAACCAATAGGTAATATCAGGGTAGTAAATTGGATTGGAAAGCAGAACAAAACAATTGGCAATATGACAATTTCACACCACTTTGATACTGGTGCAAGAAACTTTAAGACCAGGGCAGTCAAGTTCAACTTAAAGGAAATTTTTTGTGTACATTTAATTAAAAAAAGTAATTCACTCCTAGCTATTAATTATTTTCCTTTTATCCCCCCCAAGAGATCTGAAGCATGCTTTGCACTTGTTACTGTTATTCTAGTTCTCATTATGTTTTCGTGTTTAATTTGTATTTACTTTTACTACTGCAATAAAAAGTTAAATAATAAAGAGATCTGTAGCATGGTCTAATGCCAGGGGTGGGCAAACTACAGCTCTTTGAGGACCTGTAGACTTCAACTCCCAGAATTCCTGAGCCAGCCATGCATGGCTGGCTCAGGAATTCTGGGAGTTGAAGTCCACAGGTCCTCAAAGAGCTGTAGTTTGCCCACCCTCTCTAGTCGTTAAGGCACCATGTTGGAAACCGGGAGACTGTGAATTCTACTCCCACCTTAGGCATGAAAACTTGTTCAGTGACTTTGGGCCATTCATTCTCTCTAAGACCAACCCACCTTACAGGGTTATTGTTGTGGGGACAACAGGGACAGGAAGGAGAATTAGGTGTATGTTTGATATTAGTTATTTATAAAAAAATAATAATAAAGGCAGGATAACAAAAAATCTAAAACCTTTTTCCTTCAATCTGTTCTTTCATGATATAAATATCGGCCCTTAGATGCTTAACTAATCTCTGTAAAAGCATTAGAATAAAGTAGTTATGACCAGAAAATTATGAAGTCAAAAGTAGAATTTATGGTTCGTCATGAGGAATAAATCTCTTTGTAAAGCAGGACAGGAGATACACATTAAATCATCTGGCTTATCCAATTGGGAATTTAGTTAGGACTTCTCCAGATGCTTCAAATGGGAATTTTCACACTATCTGACATTATCATTCAGTTCCATTCCAAAAGGAGAAAGTTTATTCAAGTGATATAATATTCTCCCATTTCACTGAAAACAGTGTGGCTACATTCTTGAGATATCTGAACAGCTTGTAACAGCTGGAAACATGGCTGTTCTTAGCCATCAGTTGTAGTATGCCCACATTGGATTAATACTTTTTCCTGTCAATCAAAAAAAGAATCAAACTGGTAACACACTAATGCATGTTGTTTGGTAGAAATAATTACAGAATGCAGGTTAGCAAAAAGAGTGTCCTTCCAAAACGTCCCACAACAGATCATTTCAGAATGTTGAAAACTGAGATTCAAGACCAGCAAGTCAGAATGAGAGGCAGAGAGAGAAGAACAGAAGAACAACTACTCTTGGCTTCAAGGAAGGTCAAATTTAGCAGGCATACCAGTATGCAGCTGTCAGACATCCTTGTCCCAGGATACCCCACTCTCTGTGTTTCAATGTCCACAACAGAATATTCTTTTTTTATTTTCCAATTTACATAACAATAAACATTTTTAACAGTACTGTGTCATATGTCTCTACAGTTATTTACATTTATTTCTATACATTTTTTTGTTTCTCTGTTCTAACCAATTATACCACTTATCCCACACCTCATAAAATCCTGTTTCTTCCTTGCCTTTCATTTCTAATGATAGCATGGGCACCGAACATAGGCCGCAATATAAATTTAGAGGAATGGGACAGAGTATGGAACAAGAACTGTAAATTAACATTGCTGATTGCATATAAAGAAAATCAATACAAAATGCTTTATAGGTGGCATTTAACTCCGGCAAGATTGACCAAAATGTACACAAATATGAAACCGGAGTGTTGGAAGTGTAAAAATAAGGATGGAACATTCTGTTATATGTGGTGGCAATGTCCTAAAGCAAAGAAATATTGGGAACAGATGAGATGGTTACAGGAGATAACAGGAGAACAAATTGAATTTAAAGCTTAATTATTTTTATTAGGAATAATTAATCAAAAGATAAAGAAACAACTCCAATATATCATTTTACACATAGTAACAGAAGCATGAATTGTTTATGCTCAATGTTGGAAACTCAAAAATATACCAACCAATGAGATGATTATGCATAAGATATTAGAATGTGCATGTATAAGCTCACAACAGAATATTCTAACTCTATGTCAGTTCCATAGAAGTATGGATCAGATATACACATATGGCACTGAATAAAGAATTCTGCAAAACCCAAATATAATTTTTGAATTCAGTGGACTTCTCCCAGGTAAATATGCACTACAGTACAGGTAGTTCTCAACTTAAAACTGGTCACTCAGCAATCATTCAAAATTATGACAAACCTCCCTAGGGTTACTTATGATGCAGTTCTACAGGTTGCTCCAGCCCTCCTCCCAGTGGTCATGTGATCACAATTTGGGTGCTCGGCAACTGACCTACATTTATGAACATTTGTGGCCTCCTGAAATAACATGATCAATTTTACTGTATGTTTGACAAAAGTCAGCATTTACTCCCAGCATTGTTTGGCAAACAATTGGTTCACTTAACCAACTGCTGCAAAAAATGTCATAAAATTGAGTTGGTCACATGGGTGACCTTTACGGCTATCATGACGTATCACCGTAAGGTCCATTACAGTTGGTAAGTCAAGGACTATCTGTATAAGTTTTTTATGTGTAAGCCATTATAAAGTGCAAGATGCAAAAGAATCGCATTAGTCTTCAATGAATTAATAGAGAAGTTTTAGTTCCATATTACTGTTTGTGCCATATGCTAGTTTTGTTAATTCAGAACAAAAATAGATATTTCCCCCCTCACATCAATCTTTGATTTCATCAACAAACCAAATACATTTGCATATTTCAAATTTAATATGCAAATTGGACATGTCCTTCAGATTGCATATTACTCTCAATTTTGTGATGAAATTTTCAAAACTAAAATATAAAAGTTAGGACATTAGATGACGGTAGATATAAAAGTATGATGGGTAATTATTCCCTTAAAATATTTTTATGTCTTTTTAATTAGAACAGGTTAATGTCTGAATATTTGCAAAGCTAAAATAGATAGAAATAGGATGATGTAATTATTTCTACTGTTTATCCAATTATATTTTCATGATAGACCTCCGAAAGTATTATTGGGTAGGGTAGGGGAAAATGTCTGAATATCTTATCAGATAGACTGAAAACCTTCACCTTGACTCCATCAAAAAAAGAATACATAAAAAATATTACTGTGTTGAAACAATTGCTTTTTATACTACATCACGGAAAGGCAACTGAGATCAATAAATAGATGAATGAACTTAAGTTAAATGTTAGTAAGAGGTACAATAAATAAATAAATGTTATTTAAGCTATTATGCTGCCATCTTTTTGCAATGTTTTACACTGAATTCAATTATATTTAGCTTGTCTTAACTGGGATGAAGTATTACTATAAAAAAGGAAATAATAATGTGAACAAAATGTTTAAAATTTATTATTGCAAGGAATCGTGTTTTTTTTACACATGACTACTTAATCATAACTGATTTGACAAAGCTAAACAAAAACAGTCTTTTCAGTACTACGAAAGACAACAAGGAAAGCTTTGAGCTAATTTGGATTATTTAAAAAAGTAGAAATTAAAGAATACAATGGCAAATTGTGAAACATTCTGATTGATAGTTAAATGTCTATGGAGATTTTCAATTATACAGGTCATGGAAGTCAGAACTGGAGAAAGTTCTTGGATGAGAAGCGAAACATCTTCAAGAAAAAACAAAGTACAGTTGCCTTTTCAAAAATATATACACACCTATATATACACACAAACACCTAAAGCAGCGGTCCCCAATCTTTCCATCTTGGCGGCCCAGTGGAGGGGGTGGAGGAGAAGAGACGATTCTGTGCAAGAGACAGGTGTATGAATAAGCAGGTGCAGCTTATACAAGGGGAGATGTGCATGTGCACGCATTTGCCTGCTGTTCATGCGGTCCGGTTCTGAATGGCTGTAGCCTGAATTTGGGCCACAGCCCAGCCCAGGGATTGGGGACCCCTGCCCTAAAGGACTGTAGCTTTGATTGGTAAATATAACATATGTAGAGAATTAGTGAACAGTTTGAGAATGCTCAGAGCAGGGGTGTCAAACTCAAGGTCTGGGGACAGATCTGGCCCACGGGGTGCTTAGATCTGACCTGCAGGGTCACTCTGGAAACAGCGAAGGACCAGCATGTGGTGCCTCTGCCAGTGAAAATGGAGCATGAGAGGGCTGTACGCAACCCTCCCAAGCTCCGTTTTTGCTGGCAGAGGGTTGCAGGAGGCCATCCCAGCTGAAAATGGAGCTCGGGAGCCCGTTTTCTCTGGCAGAGTGCTCGGGCCACCACAGGCGCTCCCCAACATGAGTGATGTCATCTTGGCCCACCCAACCTGGTCCCGCCCACCCCAGCCCCCCAAGGTCAAACACAACCCCGATGAGGCCCTCAATGAAATCACGTTTGACACCCCTGGCTCAGAGGTGTCAAAATAGGAAACGCTAAACTATTTTTTGATAGTTTTTTTATAGTTCTTGCCAAAAAAAAGGGTTTGAAAGAAGTAAAAGAAATGAGAGTGAAAGTAGAAAGAGTATAGGAAGAGAAACTAAAAGAGAACAGAAAGGAATAAACAGTACAAGAAAAAACAAAGAAGAAACAGACAAGAAGAGAAAAGCAACTATAATAAAGAGAAAAGAAATATACAAAGAAGTAAATTTAAAACCATTGCAAGTGTAAATAAATTTAGTGACTCTTCTCCCACTCTAAGGTTACAAATATTTATCTCCTCATCTGATATTTTAACCCTTATCTACAAACAAATTCTATAAAATATCAATTTTTCAGTCTTGATATCAACAGAAAGTTCATAAGGGTTGCCAGAATAACATCCTATCTTGTTTTAATATTGACCAAATAAAACAACTTTATAATGCTTCCTTTGATTTCCAATAGGCTTAATCTGTAGTTTATTCAAATATTGCTGTAAGATTTGATTTCTTTTCATTTCTTCATTGTCCCATCTCACACAGTTCTTCAAGGGTTTGATAAGCCTCTTTTGTAAATCCAATAGGAAAAAAAATCCTATCAAAAACATCTTTGTGACAACTTTCAGAAATAATCTATCTATAGAAACAAACTTCATTATTGAAATTGTTTATATTGTTACTATTTTCTGATTTCATTTTTCAAAAGTCTCATTCAGTTTTTTGGTGTTTTTTTGCTGCTCTTGTAATATTTTGCATTCTATTAAATATTTGTATATTTTTCTTTTATATGAAATTTCACTAGTCCTCACTAGCGTCCAATTTTTGAAATCATAAAAATGTTCGTATTTATGATGTCTGGTAAAAAACCAAACAAGGATTTAAAACATGAAAAGCTATTTGTTCTTTATAATTAATTCCCAAATCCTGTTGTAAATGTTTCAACATTCTTGTTTAGCTTTCATTGCATACTTTAATAAGCATTAATTCCCATGACACACTGCAATATGTTATCAATGATATTTCCAGCTCTAAAATAGCATAGGCGATTCAAATGCAGAAACATAATAGCCTGTAGATGAGTTGGGCATAAGCCTATAGACAAGACAGGTGGCACATAAATCTAATAAATAATTGTATATTCTGCATGCGCAGAAGCATCCCGGGCAGGTTTCAAAATGTCTGTTTTTTTCCTGCTATCAAAGACCTTCTGGGGTTTTTCACAGGAAGGAAGAAAGGGAGGGAGAGAGGGAGGGAGGGAAGGAGGGAGGGAGGGAGGGAGGGAGGGAGGGAGGGAGAGAGAGAGAGAGAGAGAGAGAGAGAGAAGAAAGAAAAAGAGAAAGAGAAAGAGAAAGAGAAAGAGAGGAAGGAAGGGAGAGAGAAAAGACAAGAAAGAAAAAAAGAGGTAAAGAAAAAGAAAGAGGAAGAGAAAGAGAAAGAGAAAGAAAGAAAAAGAAAGAAAGAAGAAGGAAGAGAGAGAGAGGAGGAGGAGGAAGGAAGCACCACAAGCCCTGCCACTAGACATGGCTTCAGAAGACACTTTGAAACAGCACAGCAATTTAGGACTGGAAGATATCTCAGAGGTCATCTAGTTGAACCCCGTCCTGCAGCAGGAAACCTTACATTGTCTGGATTATTTTGGTGTCTCTAACAGAGAGGAAAATTACCAGAAAGGAGAAGGAGTTTACTAGGACAAGGCTGCCATGCAGAGGAAGGCAGAGATAGCTCTTGACGTATGACAATTGAGCCCAAAATTTTGGTTGCTAAGCAAGAGCATTGTTAAGTGAGTTTCACCACATTTTATTCAATCCATGACATTTCCTGGATCTAACAGTGATGTGCAAGCTAGAGAAGAACATTTGAAGGCATGTGTAATGTTCTAATGCAGTGTTTCCCAAACTTTTGACATATGTGTACCCCTTCTATAATTTTCGTAACACTGAGTACCCCTCATAAAAAACATATGCTTTAATGAATTGAAATTGATTCGTCGTTAATTTCATTATTTCCTGTTCGTTGATTGCTACTACAATCATTACTTTCTTTCAGTTTAGTAGTTCCAGATTTCAACCAGCGATCCATAATCTCTGTTAGGGATAAAAATTGTATTTTATAAAAATAATCAAAATCAGTGGAACTTACTAAAGCACGATAACAGGTGCCCGGAACTAACTATTAAAGAAGTAAGTTGTCTCTGTAACGAAGTGCAGTATATTCACGCCATGTCACGCCTCACAAGACTGTCTAACCGTTACATAACACTGCAATTCTCCGGCGTTTAAACAGCTCCGCGGCTCAATGTCAACTATTAATGTTCCCGCAGTTTAAAAATGGCCGAACCCGAGCTGCGCGAAGGATGCACAGAAGTTCCCGCCATAATGAGTTGCGATACGATGTACGATGGCCCGAGTTCACGTGTAAAAACTGCAATACGCGCCTATTTCTTTCCTTGTTTTGTGGGTGCAGCTAAGCACAGTGCAGTGGATATTCCCACGTGATCCCCACCAAACTCCGGTGCAATGCGTACCCCCACCAAACTCTTCCCATACCCCTGGGGGTACGCGTACCACACTTTGGGAAACACTGTTCTAATGTACAGAAGTTATAGTTAAATGTGTGGCAGAAAGTGGACTCTGGGTGTGCTTTTCCAAATGCAGTAAGTGAGGTTGAATGTGTAGTTTTAGAAGAGCTGTGTGTGTGGGCGGGGCATACACATACAATATATATAGTAGATAATGTATCTTTTTGTGTGCCTGTATGTAATATGTATGTACACATATGGCATATATGCATAGGATTAAGTAGTATATTTTGGATGTTCAGTAGTAGTAAATAGACAGGGAAATTGTATCTCGTTGAGGCCTTTGAGGCCAGGAGAGGCCAGGCACCCTAACCCTAACCCTTGACGTGAATGACGTCAAGTTGGCCACGCCCACCCAGCCACATGACAACACAGCAACCCCCCACTCAGTCACATGACCGCAAAGCCACTCCCACCATCACATGACCACCAAACCACTCCCACCCAGCTACATGACCACAAAGGCATGCCCACCATCACAAGACCATCAAGCCACACCCACAAAATAAGCCACACCCACAGAGCGGCAGCAAAAAATTGGAACCCACCCCTGCTCTCACCCATGTGCTTCTTTTTGCCCAGGACCTCAAAACCATGTGGTCCTGTCCACCATTAAACCATCTTTTCAAGCAGTCTCCATGTTTCCAGTGTCTTTCTTCACACTTAGGAACTGAACCAGTTTCTTCCAACAACATGTAGATGCAACATTCCATCACAGTTTAGTACTGTGTGATATCAATTCAATCCAGGATGAAAGCATGATGCATACAATAATAGATGACAGGAAAGTGAAACAATTTAAAAGAAATCTTACTTTTATTGATGCAAATGAGATTTATTCTGATTTATTGATATTACCAAGAGTTGGTAAAGGACTTTTTTAAAAATGCCATTGCTGCCTAATTTGCTGAAATGTCAGAAACTTATTTGGGCTGCTCGATGTCAAGAATTTTATTGAGATAGAGAAGAAAATGAGAGCTTTTCAAATGGATTATTAGTAGAATGAGACATTTATCACAGCCAACGGGTCAAAAATTTAAAAGGAATTACTCTCTACTGCACTTTTCTTCTTTTCATTGTTTGAGTGGCTTGGCTGTTCTGCGGAGTGATCTTTCTCCTCCTCCTCCATTTGTTGGAAATGAGCCAAACATGAGTTCAATATAATAGCTTTAGATACTATGTGGAGAGAACAGACAGATCTGTCTGGCAATACTTTAAGATTAAAAAAAAAAGGAACACCTTACAGTTCTGTGCTACTTCATCTTTACTTCCTTCCATGTGCCTTAATTCTATGCTTGAAAGCGTTTTCCCAAACACAGTGCTAAATATAGGTATAATGTCTACTTAGTAGAATTAGAACAACTGCCATATTTTTATATCATTAGTCACCAAGGTCAAATCTCTCACAGCAACAAAAAAAATCTTGCTGCTATCATTTTTAGTTTGAAATGTTTATAAAAGTTGTGGGGGGCACAGGGCATTTTAGAAGGATGTGGAGGATCAATGTACAGTTAAAACAAAGTGCAGCTTAACTCTTTAATGCACATTTTCATGCAACTTGATTTATATGAATTGTGTTTGCAATATATATTGAAAATGGTGCAGAGAAAAACAGATATGCCCACTGATTTCCAGAAAACTTTTAATTCACTATTTTATGGCAGGAATTTACTACTAATTTCTGGAGATAATACACATTTAAAGTTGCATTGTTTCATCTATTTTAACTTTCTTGAGTAAATTACAGATAGCAATAGGAATAGCACTTAGACTTACTGTATATACCACTTTACAGCCCTCTCTAAGCGGTTTACATAGTCAGCATATTACCCCCAACAATTTTGGGTCCTCATTTTACCCACCTCGGAAGGATGGAAGGCTGAGTCAACCTTGACAGATAGTCCTCATTTAATGACCACTTGTTCAGCAACCTTTCAAACTTATGACAATGCTGACTTAGCTATGAGCAGATCTCATACTTACAGCCATTGCAACATCCCTGTGATCAGTTTTTCATAAGTTAAGTCAATGGTGTTATGTACTGACAGTTTGTACATGGTTTCACCCAGGTCCAGCATGAGCGGGAGAATGCTCAAACGCTATTGGTTGTTGTATCTGACAGCTCCCTATAAAAGGGCTAGCTGTCAGACTGCAAATTGCTGGTTGTCTTGAACAGTTGCTGAGTAAAGAGCTATTCTGAAGTCTGTCTCCTGTCATCATTCTCACTATTTAACAAATGGGAAAGCAAGCAAGAAGTCAGAACTTGCTGTCTTGTGATATCCTCACTTGATAACCCCCACAATTCTTGCTAAATGATGGCAACTGGAAGTGCTGGAACTGGCATCGCAAACATGTGTGATCATATTGCTAAACAACAGAGTTTCCAGTCAACATCTGAAGGATACCAAATGAAAAAATGGAATAGGAATAGGAATAGGAATAGGAACAGAACAGAACAGAACAGAACAGAACAGAACAGAACAGAACAGAACAGAATACTTTATTTGGCCAAGTGTGATTAAACACACAAAGAATTTGTCTCCGATGCATTAGAGAAAGTTTTGTAGCACACTCATTTTACTTTATGTGTTAGATTTATATCTCATCCTTCCTCAAGGAGGTCAAGGCAGCATGCATTCTGTTCAATGTTCAAAAAGCTGAGACTTGTTCAACCTCTCAACTGTTCTAGGAATCTGCAGAGCAAAGAGTTCTGAAGCCATGGACAGAGCTACAGAAACTTGCTGACTAAATTTACAGAACACGCTAGAGGCTAGACCAGTGATGGCAAACCTTTTTTGGCTCGCGTGCCAAAAGGGTGCGCGCGTGTGCGATAGCGCATGTGTGTGTGCCCTCTCCCTGCACATGTGCACAACCCCTGCGCTGCCCCAAACATGCACACAAGACCCCCCCATGCATGCGCACAGGCCTCACTGAAGCCTCCGAACTTCTGGTTGGCTCGTTGGGCCGTTTTTCGCCGCCCTCAGGGTTTAGGAGGCTTTCCTAAAGCCTGAGGAGAGCAAAAACGGCCGAAAAGAAGGCCGAAAATCAGATGGCCAGCACATGCATGTGCACTGGAGCTGACATAGGGCAACGTCTCATGTGCCCTCAGATATGGCTCCGCGTGCCACCTGTGGCATGCATGCCATACAGTAGGTTCGCCATCACTGGGCAAGATCATAACTTTGGGTTAAAAACGTCCATAATTATTGCATTTACCTAACACAAACAACCATATTATAAGCCTGCTAAGTTCCAAGGGATAAACAGGCACCAAACTGATTTATCTCTTTTCTAACATATCAATAGTACAACCCTGCATAGTAAGTTAACATATTATGTGTATCTAATTTATTCTGTTCTTTTCTAAACAGAATACACAGGCTCATATGTAATCTGGTAGAACACTCATAGGGGAGACTTGTCTTGTGAGTTCAGATTCATGCCTGGAATTTCAAACTGAACTTCTGAACTTAAATGGTTTAATTCAATCCTCCAGTATTACTATGAGAAAATAGATTCCAACAAGCCACAGAAGTCTGCATCGGTATTGTTCTAATAATTTAAATTGTCTATTTTTCAAAAAAAACAACAACCTGGCAATGTCACTGAAGAGGTTATTCTACCAGCTACCATTCTGTATTTTCAGCAAAGCTTTGTGTGAATAAATTGTATGCACATTCTAACTGAATATGATTATCCCACTTTAATATTGAAGAAAGTCTCCAAAAGAAATACTTACGGTTCTCATTTCCATTAGAAAGTAGTTATTTTCCTAGCACATTCAGTTTAGAATATTATTCATATGTATTAATGGTTAGCACAAAAATATAATCTGAAAACGTGTTACAGAACCCAGAACCCAATTATTATCTACCTTGCATCATAGCAGTTTAATACACAGATGTGCATCAGCAAAGCAATTTTTTAAAATGTTTTCTACCTTAAAAAAAAATTCCTTAGTTCCTTATGCGGAATGCAAAACTGTTAACTTTAATACCGAGCCCTGAAATTTTATAATCTATTAGAAAAAATTGTCATCCCCAAAGCTACTTGGGCATGAAATTGAATAGAATTTCATTTTTTGAAGTTAAAAAAAATAGCAGAACCTCATCAAAAGATGCTACTTTGCTCTATTTCAAACTTGATTTGTACCTATTTATTTATTTATTTATTTATTCATACCCTACTTTATTATTTTTACAAATAACTCAAGGCAGCAAACACATCCAACACACCTTTCTCCTACTATTTTCCCAACAAGAACAACAACCCTGTAGGGTGGGTTAAACTGAGAGAGATAGTGAATGGGCCTAAAGTTACCCAGCTAGCTTTCATGGCTATGATGAGATTTAAATTCTGACTCTGTAAAGTTGCTCTGTAAGAAACACAAACCTGAAATCCTTCTGGTATGTGAAACTATTGGCACAGGTTTGTTGATCTTGGTGAAACACTCATGATTGTGCTATGCACACTGCAAAACTGCTTTAGTGACCAGTCAGGATAATATATTATAAATTGTACTTTATATATTAATGTTTTTTGTTGTCTGGTAAATCTTTCCTTCAATCATATTTTATAGTTGAACTTAGGGTTAAATTTACTCCAAATTTCTAGTATCAAGTGGAAAATAGAATTAGTGATGCAACAGACTATAAAACTACATGTTGATTTGATACACAGAATGTGGTCAAAGTTTAAGGTAGGCATTGATAAAGTGCAATCTTAGGCTACATATAATCCTTGAAACTTTTCTTTGCCTTGCTGGATAATATTTCCAAATGTTATCAGCCACTTTTACAGCATTTGAGCGGGAAATATGAATATAGACTTAAGTTTCTTTTAAAAATAACAGTAAAGAACACGAATCCTATAAAGGACAAGAAAATTAAGGAAATAATTTAAGAATTTTCTATTTGCTCACATAGGTAACATGGCCAGGTCAATTTTGTGTATTCTTCTGACTTTTGTGGTGCTTAAGATTAATTGCATGCCTTGAACATTCAAAGATTCTTCATCCACAGAAATACCAAGCATCTGTGACCTTTTAGAGAAGGTTATCTAATCAATCCTGCTATCCTTAAACTGTGCAAAAATTCTATAGCTAATGAGGCAGAATTAGATCCTAACACGCTGTTGAAAATTGTCCTTCATCAGCTGAATAAAAAAATCTTCTACTGTGTTTCCTTGAGATTTTAATTTGCATTTGATGGATTCATCACTAAGGAGAAGTGTATTCAAATCTTAACATTTCCAGACAGCTTCAATCAATTCATTTCTGATTAAAAACTGAACATTTCAACATTCCCTCTAACAGATGACTGAAGCAGCAATGTTGTTATAAGAATCTGTCTGGAGGCACCTGTCAAAAAAAAGGACTTCCATTGTTCAATCTTCTTTTGCTCAGGTCTTAAAAAGTGCTACAGCACAAAAAAGTGCTACAAAAATGGCAAAAGCAGCAAAGGAATGGAAGAAAAAGCATAGTGATGGTAGAACTGGTGATTAAGCTCTGAATCACTAGCCCAAGAATACAGTCTGGATATGTGCAGTGTGTACTTTGTACTTGCTAAGTGCCTAACAACAACAAAAAAAGAGAGGCTATCATAGCGATTCTCTTGAAAATACTTTATATGTGGAATTTGTACTAAATGTTTGTTTTTTTACTTACAGGATTATGGGCCATTCCAATCAACTGACCCTGCCACAAAGACGACAGGGGTCAACCTTTTCTCCAAAGCACCTGAAGGCAGGACAAGAAGCAACAGATGGAAACTAATCAAGGAGACAAGCAACCTCAGGAGAAATTTACTGACAATTAGAACAATTAATCGGTGGAACAGTTTATCTCCAGAAGTTGTGGGTGCTCCAACACTGGAGGTTTTTAAGAAGAGATTGGACAGCCATTTGTCTGGAATGGTATAGGACAAGGGTGTCAAACTGGTGGCCCGCGGGCCAGATGCGTCACGCACAGGCCATGCCCACCCCAGCTCCACGAATGGGAAAATTTCACAAAACATCACGTGACAGCAACATGACGCTGTGAGTTTGACACTGGTGGTATAGGGTCTCCTGCCTGAGCAGGGGGTTGGACTAGAAGATCTCCAAGGTCCCTTCCAACTCTGTTGTTCTGTTAATTGTCCTATACATAAGTGGGAGTAATACAGCACTTGCTAATTTTAGATATGGTGTCACATTATTTACATTAAGAGCCAAGGTGGCGCAATGGTTAGAATGCAGTATTGCAGGCTAATTCCGCTGACTGCCGACTGCCAGCAGTTGGCAGTTCAAGTTTTACCAGCTCAAGGTTGACTCAGCCTTCCATCCTTCTGAGATCGATAAAATGAGGACCTAGATTGTTGGGGTCAATATGCTGACTCTGTAAACTGCTTAGAGAGGGCTGTAAAGCACTGTGAAGTTATATATAAGTCTAAGTGCTATTGCTATTTAGAAAGAGAACTGACCAAACAGATCTATGAATGAGGAGGCTGTACCCCACTGTAGCTTAGTAGCCTCTGTATAGTATATAGTTACCTCCTTAATCATGGATAACCCATCTTTGAAAGCAGATGCTGGGCAGTAATAATGGTATAAGAGCATCACATATATGAACTTCTCAGATGTACTTCTTTGACCAATATATGACAGGAGATTCTCCACACTTTCTGGAATTCTTTCAATTAGCTTTAAAACTGAACTATATCTAAGTATGTAACAGCGGTGGGTTGCTCCCAGTTTGGCCCAGTTCTAAGAACTGGTAGCGCTGGTGGCGGGAAGCTCCACCCACCCGCCCGAGCACACCAACCGGTAAAGGATTTTAGAACCCACTACTGGTATGTTTATGAAAATTATGTGTGTGTGTGTGTGTGCGTGAGTCAAGGGGGGTTCCTGCCGGAGCTGCCTGGTGCGCAGCTCTGGTAGGGAGCGGCGGATTGTACAACCGCTCCGGACCGCTCTCTGCCGGTCCATCGCACACGTCGCCATATTTTCCTGTGAATTTTTGGCCGATCTTGCTTCTGCGCATGCGCGGAAGCAAAATTGCACCAAAATCTCGTGAGGGGACACACGCACGAGAGAGATTTTGGCGCAATTTTGCTTCTGCGCATGCGAGGAAGCAAAATTGTGCCAAAATCTCACATGCGCGCGCGTCCCCTCATGAGATTTTGGCGCGATTTTGCTTCCGCACATGCGCAGAAGCAAAATCACGCTAGGAGGCGCCCCCCCGAAGCGAGCACGCGCATGCCCGAAGCGTGGAGATGCGCACGCAGCGCATCGGCAACAGTAAGGCAGCAACCCACCGCTGGCATGAGTGTGTGTGTGTATTCATTCCAATTTGGGCACAGATGTACTACATTGCTTCCTAAAAGTTGGAATATGGTAGCTTCCATGCTTCCAGTATAAGCACTCTGAAAATTATGCACCAGGATTCAATGAACTCATCTGTCAGCAACCTACAATTTCCAAGATTATAGATGTGTTTGCAGATTTCTCTAATCCGCACAAGTAGGCAGGGAAAGGAGCGAATTTTTTTATCCCCATTAAACATCTAAAATGACATCAGGTTGTATTTTTAAAAATAAAGTATATGTTTCTGTTATAAATTCATTCTACAGAAAAGCAGAGTACAGATCAAACAAACTGTAATCTGTGCACTAGGGGAAAAAATAAAGCTGTATCAGAAAATTAATTTCAATGTGAAACATAAAAATTAGGATGATGTGATTGCCAGCAAGTGACATGCTTTCAACTTATTCAGTTGTACAATTCATTCTTATATGTTATATTCCTTGACAAATGTGTTCCACTATGGCCTGAATTGTTTAGTGACCTAAAGTGATGCAGTATGGTGTCAACTAATGGAAACCAGTTTTCATCTGGAACCGATCTTACAGGTGCATCTTGATACAGAATCTGCAGTACTAAGAGCAAAAACAAAACAAAACAAAACAAACCAACCCAGCTTTCTATGTGCTTTTTATAGCTATTAAGATCAATTTTTGCAAATTGGCATTTTAAAAAAACCCTCTGGCCAGTATGTTCCAGTCATGACTAACTTCTGCACAGAACAAGGCCAGCAGCCAGAGTGATCAATATGAAGTCAAAACTTGCTTATTTACTCAAAACCTGGCTTGATGAAAGAGAAAGGAAATCTAAATTTCAACAGGTGTGGGAAGCCCCCCTCTCCTAGAAAATGAAATTTGTTGAGAAATTTTTTAAAAAGGCAGAGTATTATATTTCCCTAGATGAGAAATTGAGAAACATGTTTTTTTAGAGGCAGGAAACAGCCCCAATCTCTTGCCCCCAAGCAGAAACTGAAGAGGCACTTTTTAGAAATGTAGATTTAGTAATCCATTCAAGACAGGATATTTTGAAACTCCCTCCAGCAAAGTCTGAACAAAGGCAGAATGGTAGGATTAGAAACAAGCCCCCTCACTCAAGATCCAAAACAGGACAAAATCCATTAAGCCACAATACGAAGTGCCCAACACCTTTTCAGAACACAAGCCCCCTTCATTGCACACACATCCCAAGAGCAGTCCAAATTTCACCTTGGAGCTCAGATAAACAATAAGCCAGAGGCTGACAAAATTAGCTCAGACAAGCACCTAGGATTTGCATTTCCTCTTTTGCCTATAGAGTCAGCTATGACCCCTACATGACCCCATAGGAATCTGACAACAGCCAACAGAATATTAGAGGACATATTCTTGCACAGGAACAGGAAGCTCAAGTGCAAAGCCAGAAGCAGGTGTAAAAGCCACCCACTCTCAATTCCATTTTGTCAGCTGCCCAGAACCACAAACCCCTGTGGTTCTGCTTCATCAATAAACCATCTTTCCAATCAGCCTCCATGTTTCCAGTGTCTTTCTCCTGGCTTGGAACTGAACCAGATGGATATTTCTTCCCACACAGGAGTACTACAATCACTTGAGAAGGAGAACTAACCTAAGCAAACTTCTTAAATTGGGACTGGACCAGTTTAATACGGCCAGGTAGATTCTATGAATGTCCATGGTCTCTGATTTTTCTACTTCTTCAAGATAAATGGGTCTAACCTCTATGATTATCACCTGGACTGAAGAAAGACTTCACCTCCATTAGCGGCAATGTATCATAAAAATATGTTTTTAAAATGATTTCAAAAAACTTCTTGTCCAATTTGGGTCAACAACATTTGGATAACTGAGCTAAAAAGGTTTACATTTGGTTAGTATTCAGAAGGAAAACCTGCAGTGAAATTTCAGGCAGTAATCAAAAAACAGTTTAGAAGAGAGCAATGGTAAACCACTCCTGCAGTTTCCCTGAAAAATTTACATAAAGGTACCAAAAGTCAAAATCACCTTGAAAAATTTACCTTTAAGCCATAGTAAACATAAAATTGCAGCCACTGAAAGTCCATCTTAGACAGCCCAGCGCTGTCCACTGCCTGCAAACCAGTAAGTCATGGGAAAAAACCTGATTTCTCCCAATTTATTCCTGACTTATACTCACAGAATCTTCCGGCTTATTGAATAGAATGAAGACCATGCTAGTTGCAGACAGTTGGACACAACATACGTTCTGAAACATTCTGATCATTTTTTTCAAACAAGTTTCATTTCTAAATCATTTGTGAAGTATGAAAAAAAGCATGCACATTTTAATCCCTACTTAAATATCTCAACATTTTAAATTTATTCTCTACCACAAAAAAATAACTTAAGAGACAAACAGAATACTCTCTTACCAAAATGTCATCAGTCACTTTTAACTTTTGAAAGAATTTTATTATTATATTATGTTATAGTAAAATATAAAATATACTATATATATATATATATATATATATATATATATATATATATATATATATATATATATATATATATATATATATATATATATATATATATATATATATATATATACTGTATAATTATACAGTCTTAGGATATGTTTAGGTATTTACACTATAGGAATATAACAATTAGATATAATATAGAATTTAAATATACTTACAACTTGAAAGTTTATTGTCAGGTATAAATGATTTAAATAATTCTAAAAACAGGGATTTCTACTAATGTATACCTACATTATTTTTCTTATTATACACATTCTTGTATTCATTTCTATTGGAAAGCTACATTGTATAGTTGCAATACTTTGGGCATAATTTATGTCTGGTTTGCTAATTCGTTTGTGAAGTGTAACTTCAGTTGGTTTATATCAAAATTTGAACTGAATTCATTTGATTCCATCTGTAATCATCTAGCTTTCATAAATGGCAGCACTGTCCTGTGTTTACAGTTTCATTTCAATAATGCATGTCTCAGATAGCAATTATCACATCAACAGGGAATCCAATTCTGCAATTTGAGAGACAGGTCCACGCCATGGTCCAAGATAGCATATCAAGTTTACTCTGTAAAAATCAATAATACTTCCCTTCAGGTTTACCCAACTTGTAATTCCCCCCCAGATACATGCTTTCTCCTGGGAACCAAGGACATTCCCACAGGTGGCTGGAGAGAGGAGAAGTGAAGTTACCAGGCAAGCGTATGGCATGTTCATTGGACCATGTGACTGATTGTTTGGGAAAGGGAGAAAACTTTTACTTTTAATTAGGTGAAAACTGCGGGAACATTCAGAGTCGGTTTTCATCAGCCTGTGCCAATAGATCTCTCCAATAAAACTATTCTTTGAGGAATCTACCTGCCTCGGAGTTCTGTTTGCCATGGGTGTATTACTTGGAACCCTGACATTGGGCTAGCACAGGGGTAGGCAAAGTTGGCTCTTCTATGACTCATGGACTTCAACTCCCAGACTTTCTGAGCCAATAATGCTAGCTCAGGAATTCTGGGAGTTGAAGTCCATGAGTCATAGAAGAGCCAACTTTGCCTACCCCTGGGCTAGCATAACCAGAGAGAATATGTAGTCTGGGAATTATGGGAATTATCCAGTGGTGGGTTGCTCCTGGTTTGGCCCGGTTCTAAGAACTGGTAGCACTGCCGGCGGGAGGCTCTGCCCACCCACCTGGGACACTTCTGCGCATGCGCAGAAGCGTTGCACGTGCAAGCATGCACACGAACCAGTAGTAAGGGGTTTTAGAACCCATTACTGGAATTATCAAATGCTGTGGGTCCAGGATTGGATACAACTGAACTAGTCTTACCACAGAGACTAAAAAGAGAAATTGATTCCAGAAGGAGAAATGCATGTATGCAATAAAGAAACCTGGATGGTTAGCATCATATTCCTAAGAATCCAAGAGATTTTGGCAATCACAAATCAACTTAAACTGTAGTGTTCCATGGCCTTCTCCCAAACTTGTTGAATTAAAGAGGAGATGATCCAGAAGGGCAGTTTGAGCACTTATAACAAAGAATAATTGCATAAATATTCAGGGATCCATTTATTGTGGCCATGTATTGATACAGCTCTCAGAAGACAAGAACAGCAGGGTATAGTATTCCAACAGAGGCCCTTGGCTACTTTCAAGCATTCCTGAGGTTAACAGATAATTGACAAATACCAAGAAAGCAGGAGTGTTAATCAGTAACACCAAAGGAATGAGAAGTGCCAAGGTTTCTTAAACAACCAACTTGAACTTAAAGGTCTTTTCACAGTAATTGGTTTTTCAATTTGAAGGGGGGAAATGTTCCTCCAGGCAGTATTCTTGTTGAATGGGGAAAGCAGCACATTCTCAACAAGTAGATTACAATATTTTCTCACTGAGAAAATTTGATCCCTCCTTTCCCCACCGGCTGTATCTATTGCAACTGTGACTACTGGCATGTGGTTGCATGCAAATTAGAAAAAATTGTGGCAACACCACTTGCAATAAACTACTTTCACCCTATACCCATCAAACATTACAGGTTAACTGCTTTGAAGACCTTCAAATAATAAAGGAGAAATCTGTCCATACTGTCTTTGCTTCCTGCTTATTTTAGTTTAAATCAGGGATTCTTAACATTTTCTTCACCTTGGACCCCCTTTGAATACCATCTGTGGCCATGGGAAATGGACCCCCAAGACTTAATTAAAGATTTAAATCATAACTTTCCTTCAAACCTTCGCAGACACCCCCCCATCCGTTGTGACATCACCTCCCCCCCAGGCATCCACAGACCACAGGTTGAGAACCACTGGTCTAAGTTAAGCAGATTTCTTTTGCCATTCATTAACGGGAACGGTCATTCAAATAAACAATTTTCATACCTGCAAACTACTGCAGTAATATCAAGGAAGGGCATTAACATAATTTTACATTACCTGTTAAAGCAATTTATTGGTTTTCAATTGTTTTTTCATCTCAGGTTGTACACATTTATTATTTATTTACTGAAATAAATTCAGCTCCTTACATTCTTTTAATAAATTCTTTCTGAAGTGTGTGTGTGTATTCAAATTATATGTTTATAGCAATATGTAAATAATTCAGTTACTAAATTTATCTGAAATCTATTGTTTGAAAAATGCACATAGTTTTCAAGACTTCAAGTGATGACAGCCTGTTGAAACAACCCAAGACAGCATTGGCTGTTCTGGCAGCTGCAGAATATGCTTAATCTCTAGTCAGAACACTCAGATCCTTCTCAAAAGCTTTCTTGTAGATGTTCAAAATAAATTATATGTCATCACCTCCATCCTTAGCAACCACATATGCAGATCTTTCCAAAGTAAATGTTCTAGTTCACAAAAAACATTGTGAAGATGCAGTTGCATGCTTGGCATCTCCAAGTCACATGGATCCTATTATTTAATTGACTACATTATTTTCAGTGCAATAATTCATTTATAATAACAAAATCCTTGAACATAAAGCAGCTCATAACCTGAACAGTTGGAGCTAAGAAGTAGTCTACTAAGATCCTTGATAAATTCAATATTATAAGCTTCTCTGGCTTGAACTGCTGCAATACAGTACTTATGAAGACCACACAATCCCATATTTTGTAAAATTTTACTTTCAGTTCATGAGCCAACCACACAAATATTAACTGAAGAGATAGAAAATATCTCTATTATGTTCAACTGTCAAGTACCCCAGCAATCTCCTATACTCGTCTCATTAACCAAAATGTTCTAGCACAACATTCTTGTTAGCCGGTAAATTATATGCAGCAGAGAATGCATGCAAGCAAGACCAACATTTATAATGATTGGTATCAAACATTTTTGGAATAGAAAAGAAATCATACAGAGTCAGAAGCAATTAAGCCAATTAGCAAAGCAATACAGAATAGCTGATTGAAAAAATCCAATTAACTATTTTCTCATGTAAACAGTAGCCATCAAATACTGATGAAAACATTGTCACAAATGCGAAAAACAGAATCAGGCAGCTGAATCAATAGTTATAAGTTTGCATGAACTGCACGAATATACTGTAAATACTTCCTAAGCAATAGTTATTTTATCTCTTTATAGTGAGCTGCTGTATATTATGGGATAATTTATGCTGGAAGAACAGAAAAGGAAGTTAAAGACTAGGGGAGCTACTTTTCTTTTTAAAAGTCTTGTACCAAGAATATAATCCAGTAAATAAATTCTGCTTTTGCTGGATTGAATTCACTTAAATCCCTGTGTCATGGTGCAGATAAGGCTGCCTACTTGAAATGTCCCAATTTTTTTTATAGCAATTGGTTTGAAAATTTTGGTGCAATTTAATCAATTAACTTCTGCACTTGCCAGCCTGATTTTTAAATTTGATCCTGAAACATTATGCAGGTTAAAAAAAAAACACTTCACAAATACAAGAAAAGTATGAACAGTATGTTAATATGTTGCCACCTACTGGTCATTTTTATCACTCATCTGCAAGAAATCTGATTACAGCTCAGATGTCTGTTGTTTTTTCAGATTTATTTTAAATATCTGGTAGGAAACCATTAATGTCAATGTTGCCCTGGGATTCCTTAGCAGAGAATATGAGCTCTTATTTTTTTCAATAGCTTTCTCATATGCATCTATTTTCTATTTTTCTGCAATTGTTTCTATAGGAATGTATTAAGAATAAAATTTATTCATTTAATGCCTATTTATGAATTTAGAGCTATATAGTCAGCTACATTAGCTAAATGAAAAATGAAAAATAAAAAACTTTGGGGGAGTTGCAAGTTTATTTAATGCTCAGTATAAATGTACAATTAATACATAGTGATTAAATGATTTGCTGCCATTGTTAAAAGATGCACATACTTTATCAAAAACAAAATATTGAGTCACTTTGCAGCATAACTTAGCAGGAGTTAGAGAGAAATTTGGACATTGAGATTCATACTCTCCAGCATAAAAGGGTGTTTATCCTAATATAATATTCTAGAAAATGACTTTAACATTAACATAAAAGAAAATTTTTAAACTTCGAAGAGCACTAGAGGGAAGAAATCATCTGATGATAAAAGTTGTAGACAATGGAAAGAAAGATGCCACAAAAAAGAACTAGTGGTAATCCTGCCCAATTCTATGAAATTAAAACTTGTTCAAATTCGAATTTTTGCAAGCTTAATTTACACTTTTCAACTATTCCTCCAAACTTTCAATATCAATTTTACCATTAAGATGAATAAACAATATCAGACAGATAAATGTTTACCATCTTAAACCATAATAAAGATTTTTGGGCATTTGATTCCACAGTTGACAGAACCAATACAATATGCAATTGACAGTAATAATACAATACATATACATGTATTTTATATGAACAATTGTATATACAATTGTATTGCATTGTATTGTACATAATACATGTATACAATATTGTATTGTATTGTACATAATACTATATATACTGTATGTATATGTATAGATTGTTGGGGCAATGTAAATATACATTGCTTAATGGTGTAAACCGCTTAGAGAGTGCTTGCACTATGAGGCGGTATATAAGTCTCACTAATAAATAAATAAATAAATAAATATGTATATGTATATGTATATGTATATGTATATGTATATGTATATGTATATGTATATGTATATGTATATTTTTCGGAGTATAAGACGCACCGGAGTATAAGACACTTTAGTTTTGGGGGAAGAAAATAGAGGGAAAAAAATCTACCTACCAGGTATTCATCTGGCTAGCGTCCTTAGTGTGGTCAGCTTCAGCACATTATTTTATCCCCTGGTTAGGACTTAAGAAAAACCTTCTTAGGAGGGAGTAGCAATGAAAACAAGCCTGCAAAGACTTAGGGCTTGAAAAACTTCTACAGAGAAAGTAGCAATGAAAAAATTCTGCAAGCCGGGAAGATCGTTAGCACCTCGTTAGGGCTGAAAAAACCTTTTTCAGAGGGAGTAGCAATGAAAACAAGCCTGCAAGCCGGGAAGTGCCGGGAAGATCATTAGCACCTCGTTAGGGCTGGGGAAAAAAGCTTCGAAAAAGCTACATTCGGTATATATATATATATATATATATATATATATATATATATATATATATATATATATATATATATATATATATATATATATATATATATATATATATATATATATATATATATATATATATATATAATATGTGTGTGTGTGTGTGTGTGTGTAACATTTTTTTGCTGATAAATGAAAATAAAGGGAGACTATTATAGATCTATTTCGAGCTATTTTGCTCTCGTCAGATAGCCATACCCGTAGTGGGATTTGAACCTGAGCAGTCTGCTTATAAGGCAGAAGTGTTAACCTCTAGACCAGGTTCTCTTCCCTATCAGCTCTTCACCAGGAAAGGGAGAGCGAGAGCGAGAGCGAGAGCGAGAGCGAGAGCGAGCGAGAGAGAGAGAGAGAGAGAGAGAGAGAGAGAGAGAGAGAGAGAGAGAGAGAGAGAGAGAGAGAGAGAGAGAGAGAGACTGTATCTATCTATCTATCTATCATCTATCTATCATCTATCTATCTATCTATCTATCTTCTCTCTCTCTCTCTCTCTCCCCCTCCCTCCCTCCCTCCCTACACACACACACACACACACACACACACACACACACACACACACACACACACAGAGATATATATATATATATATATATATATGTAACAATTTTTTTTTGCTGATAAATGAAAATAAAGGGAGACTATTATAGATCTATTTCGAGCTATTTTGCTCTCGTCAGATAGCCATACCCGTAGTGGGAATTGAACCTGGGCAGTCTGCTTGAAAGTCAGAAGATTAACCTCTGAGCCACAAGGTTCATATATATATATATATATATATATATATATATATATATATATATATATATATATATATATATATATATATATATATATATATATATATATATATATATATATATATATATATATATATATATATATATATATATATATATATATATATATATATATATATATATATATATATATATTCTACAATAACCAAAAACATGGATCTTTTCTAAGCCTGCCTATAATACCCACAATTAGGCATTCATACAGTCTGGGTATTGAAACATTTTCTACTCAATGAAATTTGTCTGAAGATAAGCAGCTTTAGACAACTATTTCGAAAACCTTTCAGATTTCCAAATGAGAACCAGAATTACATAATTAAACACTTTCCTGTGTTCCAATCTCTTTGCATCAGTAACCACTTCAGAAGAGAGATCTGGATGAGCTTTACTTGTCACAGTAATTTCTGACATAGAGCTTTGGAATAACAACAACAACAAAAAGCATATTCAGTAGTGTTATAGTCTTCTGAGATTGTACAAGAAGCTATTTTGGATCATCTGAAACCAGATCTCAAAAAGGATATCTGAAGTCACTGTTAGTCTGAAGAAAACAGGGAAAACTTTTCTAGTTTTTTTTAACTAAAAAAACCCCAACAACATTGAAGTAATGTTTCATGGTGAAATACAGGTAGTCCTTGACTTTCAACAGTTCATTTAGTGACTGTTCCAAGTTACAATGGCTCTGAAAAAAGTGACTTATGACAATTTTTCATAGTTACAACCTTTGCAGCATCCCCATGGTCATGTGATCAAAATTCAGATGCTCAGCATCTGGTTCATATTTTATTACGGTTGCAGTGTCCTGGGGTCATGTGATCACTTTTTGTAACCTTCTGACAAGCAAAGCCAATAGGGACACCAGATTCACTTAACAACCGGGTTACTAATTCAACAACTGCAGTGATTATGACTGCAGGAAAAGTCATAAAATGGGGCAAAACTCATTTAACAAATTTCTCACTTAACAACATAAATTTTGGGCCCAATTGTGGTCGTAAGTCAAGGATTACCTGTATGGAGTCCACCTGGGTCTTATTAAAATACACTGAATGAGACTCTGATCATAGCAAGAATAAAACACTACACAGTATTTTAATGAGAATTGCAAAAAAAATGACTGGGGGGGGAGAGAAAACACCAATCAAATTAAGTATGAAATTACAAGTAGAATTATAATTGTTCCAATGAACAAAGTAATTCTATCGCTAAAGAAACTTGGTTTCCAATGATTGGATATCAGATAATATACAAGTTCACTCTTAAATATCCATAGCTACTAACAATAAACTGAGATTACATTCATCAACCAATTACCTGATTTTGTTGCAAAATCAGAGAGACAAACATATAATCTGTGTTTATAAAGAGAGAGTTTATGATTATAGAGATGACTGTTTTATTCCAAAATCTTTAACTTAACTTTATATGTATGCCTTCTCCTACTAGGTCTAATGTGAAAAATCTAAATATGCAGATTAGATTGCACACATGATTTAAAACAATAATTCTATCTGTCTGTCTATCTAACTATAATATCTATCTAAGATGGATGGATGAATGGATGGATGGACGGATGGAAGATAGAGATGATAGAGACGATAGATAGACAGACAGACAGACAGACAGACAGACAGACAGACAGACAGACAGACAGACAGACAGATAACTAGGCATCATGTGATTATAACCAATTTTATTATATTTTTGCAGTGATTAAGTGAATTATCGTAGTTATTAAGTGTGCCATCACATGGCCATGTCATGTGACCTTTCCTGATGGTTTCCCATTGATTCTGTCAGAAGCCAGCTAGGAAGGAGGATGGTAAAACTATCACAAATGCACGACAATTGCCTAGTAACAAATCATGATCATATGATTGCAGGAACACTGCAACAATCATAAGAGCGAGGACCAATCACTTCTTTCAGTGCCTTTGTAACTTTGAATGGTTGCTAAGTGAATGGTTGTAGGTCGAGGACTACCTATATAAGGCTCCTAAGTAACTGCTTCCATTTCCTTACATGTTGCTGAGTAGCATTTTTTAAATGTGACTCCAGCAGACATAGTAGCTTTGCATCTAGGATAAAGCTTTGAAATCAACTCAGTAGCTAGTATAATATTAATTCCAGTGGAAATTTTAACATGCTTTGGGGTGGGGACTGAATGTATAATTTTGTATTTGTACCCTGGAATCATCCACTGAATATGAAATGGGCGTTTACTTACCTTGATACGCCCGTTCTCGTTGGTTGAAGCCACCATTCAGTGAGGGTTGTCCACAGCCAATCACATCAAGGGCTGAGTCTGTCAATCAAAACTGAGCCTCTGTCCTCCTCCTCCTTGGATATTGGCCCAGTTTAGACGAAGCTGAAAGACAGACTCGACGTGGAGAAAAGCAGTGTTAACCGAACCATACAATACACTGCGTCAATAGGAAAGTAAATCACACCTCAGACTGCGGCAGTAAGTAACAAAACCAGATTTATTAATGAAAAAACAACAAGTAAGGTGCAAGAACAGTATAGAACGAAGTCCAGAAGAACCAGAGAACTTAAGGGAGGGCCTGAATGGTGGCTTCAACCAACGAGAACGGGCGTATCAAGGTAAGTAAACGCCCATTCTCCATTGGAGGTTGAAGCCACCATTCAGTGAGGGACATACCCAAGCTACGAGTCCCGAGGGAGGGCAACTAAGCAACCACTCCTCCCCAGTGTTTACTAGGACAGAGGCACAGCAACCTGTTGAAGCACTCGCCTGCCGAAGGCCGCCTCTGTAGAAGCGTAAGAATCAATTTTATAGTGGCGTATGAACTGAGTAGGGGAAACCCAAGTAGCTGCCCTACACACTTCCTCAAGGGAAGCCCTAGTCTTCCATGCAGCCGACGTGGCGGCGCTGCGGGTGGAATGGGCCGTGATAGTCTCCGGTACCTGCTTCCCAGCTGAGGTATAAGCTCTAGTGATTGTGGCTCTGATCCACCTCCCAATGGTAGGGGAAGAAACCTTAAGCCCCATGGAACGGGGAAGGAAGGCAACAAACAAGGCCTCTGACTTACGAAAAGCCGAAGTACGGTTGATATAGGCCTTCAAGGCACGCCTCACGTCCAGCGTATGCCACTGACGCTCTGTAGGGTGGCGTGGGTGGGCACAGAAGGACGGGAGAACGATTTCCTGGGAGCGGTGAAATAAGGAATTGACCTTGGGAAGGAAGGAAGGGTCTAGACGGAGGACCACTCTGTCCGGATGGAAGAGACAAAGGTCCTGCCGAATAGAGAGAGCTGAGAGCTCGGAGATGCGTCTGGCTGATGTTATAGCCACGAGGAAAGCTACCTTGTAAGATAGGAGGCTGAGGGGCGCCTCTCTTAAGGGTTCAAAAGGGGGGCCGGTCAGGGCTTCCAGTACCAGCGGTAGGTCCCAGGTGGGAAAACGGTGCACGACTGGTGGGCAGATGTTGGAGGCTCCTTTAAGGAACCTATGCACCGTGGGCACATGTGCCAGAGACGGGCAATTTGGGCAAGAAAGAATGGTGGAGAGTGCAGCCAGTTGGCGTCTAAGGGTGTTGGGGGCCAACCCCAAATTTAGTCCTTTTTTGAGGAAACGGAGTAGGAGAGGAATGGGCACATAAAGGGGGGAATACCCTCCAGACTGCACCATTCACAGAAAGCCTTCCAGGTGTTCTGATACACTCTATTAGTGGAAGGACGCCTGGAGGCCAAGATGACCTCAATGGTGTCGAGATCATAGTGCTGTCGTTTTAGGACCTCCCGCTCAACCGCCATGCGGTCAAGCGTAGCCACTGCGGGTCCGGGTAAACCACTTCCCCCTGTTGGAGCAGATCCGGTAGGGGGGGCAGTCTCCATGGGTGGCCTCGGGACAGGAAAAGGAGATCCCCGAACCAAACCCTGCGTGGCCAGTGAGGGGCAATTAGAATCACCTCCGCGGAGTGTTTCATTATTTTTTGGATGACCCTGGATAACAGAGGGAGAGGAGGAAAGGCATACAGGAGTCCCTGGGGCCAAGGTGAGCGGAGGGCGTCGACTGCTTCTGCGCCTTCCGTCGGGAAGCGAGAGTAGAACCGGCTGAGCTGTGCATTCTGTGGGGTAGCAAACAGATCAATTAAAGGCAAACCAAATCTATGAACAACATCTTGAAACACTCTTGGATGTAATTGCCACTCGGTTTGATCTAAATCCCGACGACTGAGCCAGTCAGCCTGCTTGTTGGCTTCCCCAGAAATATATTCCGCTGAAAGGGAAATCAGATGTTTCTCTGCCCACAAACCCAGGGACAAGGCCTCTTCTAACAGGGCCGCTGAACGCGTTCCCCCTTGCCTATTAACATGGGCTTTGGCCGTAACATTGTCGGTAAGTACCAACACATGAGAACCTTCTATTCTATTCTTAAAACTCTTTAACGCTAAACGGATAGTGCGAAGTTCTAGTAGGTTAATGGGACATTCGGATTCCTCCCTCGACCAGGTACCCTGGGCCAGTTGGCCCTGAACATGTGCTCCCCAGCCTGAGAGGCTGGCATCTGTGGTTACTGTAATTCTATCCGGTAAAAGGAAGGAGGAACCTTCTTCCAAGGCAGAAGATGTCCACCAAAGTAGGGATTGTCGAACCTGAGAGGGCAAACGAACCCAAACTGTAGGAGGGGGCTGCCCCGGGGGAACGAGAGGAAGTAAGAACCATTGTAATCTACGGGAGTGCAACCGTGCCCAGGGCACGATATCGATACAAGATATCATTTTTCCCAGCAGAGTGGCTAACAGGGCTAGAGAAACTGAGGGACAGCGGTTGATATTACCTATGATGACCCTAATGCTGTCCTGTCGCTCGGGGGATAAGAAAACCTTGCACTGTTGGGAATCAATAATTGAGCCCAAATGAAGAATAGAGGTATCAGGGACCAGACAGCTCTTACGGTAGTTGACCGAGAAGCCATGTCGGTCGAGCTCCTCCAGTACTACCTGTACATGACGCTCTGCCAAGGATGCAGAGGAGGCCTGAAGCAGAATATCGTCTAGGTAACACTGAACCCGAACCCCTAAGGACCGAAGGTGAGCCTCCAATGCCGCCAAGATCTTTGTAAAGACTCGGGGAGCGGAGGAAAGGCCAAAGGGGAGTGCTCTGTACTGGAAGTGTCTTCCAGCAAGGCAAAACCGGAGGAACTGCCTATCTGCAGGTGTTATGGGAATGTGAAGATATGCTTCGGAGAGATCTAGGGAGACTAGATAGTCAGACCTATGGATACCCCTGAGGATGGAACGTAGAGACTGCATCTTGAATTTACGATATTTGACAAACTGGTTTAACCTTTTGCGATCAAGAATAGGTCTCCAGTCCCCGGAGGGTTTTGGTACCAGGAAAAGTATCGAGTAGACCCCTGTTCCCCTTTGTTCCCTAGGGACCGGTTCAATGGCCCTAATCTCCAGGAGGTGGCGAACGGCCTGTTCCATTAACCGGCGTTTTTCTGGAACCCCAGAACTATGACAGGGTATAAAACTTGGAGTAGGTGGTGACCAAAATTCTATTGATAACCCAAAACGTATGGTCTGTCTAACCCACGCGTCCTGCGTGGTCAAGTCCCAGGTATCAGCAAACCTGGCTAGTCTACCCCCAATTGGCAATTCCTGAGAGAAGTTATCTGCCTCGTCTGGAAAACTTGTTACCCCATCCCTTATAGGGACGTTTGTAAGATCTGCCCCTGGCCGATCTATCTTGGTACGAGGACCTCTGGCCATACTGACCTGGGGTTCGGGGCAGATTGGAACCCTGGTCAGCCGATCGAAAGGGCCGCCTAGAATATGGGGTATGGCGGAAGGAACCTTTTTTGTTATAAGTTGGAAGGACCTTCCTACGATCCTTAGACTCCACCAGTAGTGGATCTAAAACTTCCCCAAAAAGGGATTGACCCGCAATCGGCTTAGAAGCCAGGCGCCATTTTTGGCGAGCATCGGCAGTCCAGTTCTTGAGCCAGTTCACCCTGCGACCTGCCGTGGCGGCCGCAATGGATTTTGAAGAGAAGCGTGCCGCCCTGAGAGTAGCGTCAGCAGTAAATTGAGTCGCAGCTATTACTTTGTTGAGGTCTTGATGAATGCGAAGTTCTGATGAGGGAATCATCTCTTGCATTTGACGCAACCATAGTAGAGAGGATCTCGCAAAGAAGGATGCAGAAGAAGAGGCGCGAACCGCCCAGGCCGACGCTTGGTGCGATTTCAGCAACAGTTGTTCTAGCCGTCGATCATCCGGTTTGAGGAGCTCCTCCGCTTCCCCCGGTATGGGGTTTGGAGAGTGTAGTGCTGCTACTGGGACGTCCACCGATGGAGGGGAAAGTAGAGCCGTCAGTTCAGCCGCCGTGTTGAAAAACCGCTTGTCCTGGGCGGATGGCATAGGTCCCGAGGTGGGGGCCGCGAATTGTCGCTGAACGTTGTCCAAAAAAATCTTCGGAGCAGGGATGACATCTAGCTCCGTTACCTGCTCCTCGAAGACTGGGACCTTGGAGGTGGAAGGCGTAGATTCGGGTGGTGCAGGAGCAGAAGGCAACCCAGCCACATTTCTGGCTTTGTGAAGCAGCGACTTGAACAACGCCGGTGGGAAAAGTCCCACTGAAGTGGGTTGTTCGGGTAAGAGGCCTTCGTCCTCTGACAGTGCCGTGGGATCGCACTCGCCTTCTTCCAAGGTTGTGGGTCTGATGTCTTCGCTAGAATCATCAGATGAATCCTCAGCAATAGCCGCTCCGCTAAGAGGTTGAGAGTGCGCTCGACTAGAAGATCTGGATGAGACAGGTCGAGCAGAGGCCTGCATTTGCTGGAATCCAGCTAGGCACTGTTGCACAGTTGCAGCCATGACCATCTGCCAGCTTGGCTGCTCAGGCTGCTGAGAGGGGCCTGCTTGTGAGGTCATGGAGCTGGAAGCCACACTTGTAGGGGGCCTAGCTGCCTGGGCCCAGTCAATAGTGGGAACAGAGGCCACAGGGCAATCTGGACCAAAGGCTGCAGCTACATCCTGGGTGCCTCCCTGGACCGAGGTGACCAGGCCTCCTTCCCCCCACACATCAGGGTTCAGAAGTCCAGGAGCCGGGGAATCCAGGCTGTGAATTTGGGCCTGCACCACTAATTGGTGTTGCGGGGGGGCCATGGCCTCTACCTGCTTCTCTGCCTTGTCTGCCATGCGTTGCAGTGCACGATCGCGGCGGCGTTCATCCCGCTCGACCGCTTTAGAAGTGGGGGCTGACTTGGCCTGTCCTGCCTCTGCGGGGGCTGGAAGGATCTCTTCCCCAGAATCAGGGACCTTCGGCGGCTTTGGGTTCTTCTTTGCCGCCTTCGCTGGAGCTCTGGTGTCCGCCATCGTGATTCTGCTCAAATTAGGGCTGCGCGCGCGCTCTTGGTGCCGTGAGCAAAAAACAAAATGGCGGGCGCCTCGTCGGAGCCGGAAAACGCGGGAAAACTGCCGTTTGAATTTTCCGGCTCGGCTTGAAACTGAGAACCCGCTGCCTGTGCTAGCCGGCAGAGAAGAGAAGAGAGGGGGGAATAAATGGATCGCCCCCTCTCCCGACACCCTTTCCCAATCTCCGTTGAGATAGGACTTCGGGTGATCAGTCCCTCCAGTACACCGCGGGGATGCAAGCACCTGAGCCGCTGTACACGCTCCGTTGGATGAGTCGCTGCCCGTGTTACACAGGGCTAGAAACGGAGCTTTAGGCTTTAGCGGCCACAAGTGGCCCTAGCCAAGCCTGGGGACAAAGATCAATAAGGTCTAGAGGCTGAGACTCCCCCCTTTGTTTTGTTTCTTCTTTTTTTTTTTTTTAAACAATAATTTCCTTGAGATATATCTATTTCTCCTTTTTTTTTTTTTTTTTTTTTTTGGATGTAAACTCACAGTTTGAAGCCAGCAGTCAATGAGGGAAAAATTCCACGTCTAGCCTTTTTGAAGGGCTGAGTCTAAACTGGGCCAATATCCAAGGAGGAGGAGGACAGAGGCTCAGTTTTGATTGACAGACTCAGCCCTTGATGTGATTGGCTGTGGACAACCCTCACTGAATGGTGGCTTCAACCTCCAATGGAGAATGATCCCATTTCAAACCAGTATATGCTAAAATATATCAAGGGATGTAAAATTAGGATCTGCGTATAAATAAAGCTCAAATAAAGTGAGACAAATAACCTTGATTATGGCTCTGAATCATACTTTTCTCCTCTTCCCTTTATAAACTTACTAAAAAAAGGACAAGAAAATATTATCAAGGATATAATTTAGTCATACAAAACTTAAGAATGCTGTTGTGATCTTCAAGGATCAAGATAAATCAATAATGTTAAACAAGTGAAATAATACACTATTTTGAAAATCATATGCTTTCATTCATTTTGGAGCATCAGAATAGCAATCTCCTTGAATCACTTAAACCAAGAATGTGAAGGACATTGTAAAAGAACTATAGTTAGACATAGTAATTTTTCACATCTTGAAAGACAGGGAGAACCTTCATTCATTGAAAACTATCCATCAAAGAGAAAGGCAGATCAATCCCATTGTCCTATTTTTATCAGCAGTTATACTAAGAGTAATGTTGGTGGTGCATAATCACAGCTTTAGATCATAGCCATAGTCACAAAGCAGAAAACTCCACACCACTCTGAGGAACTCTGTTACCTACACTGAGTGATCATGTTGGGCACTGGAATCACCTGGTTTGAGACAGGTTGTTTTGCTTAATGATTGGTCACTTAATGACTGATCAAAATTACGAGTAGACCTCCCCAGAGTTACTTACAACCTGCTTCCAAAGTTCCAACAGTGCACAACCCTTCGCAGTCTCATTTTGGGCCTTGGCAATTGTGTCGCATTTACAACCTTTTGCAGGATCCAGTGATTACATGATCCTGATTTTTTTGCTTTTTTTATGGTTTCAGGTATTTACTTATGGTTTCCAGCAAATATACCCATTGGGTTTAATGAATTCATTTAGCAACATGGAGTTTGCTTAATGACTGCAGCGTTTGCTAAACAAACAAGAAAAATGGGTGTGGTTACTTGGTGATCCGCTTAATTACCACCATGATTTACTGTAATTCCAGGCTCAATTGCGGTTGTAAGTCAAGGATTATCTGTAGTAAAACTGCCATATCAGAAATACTGCAAAAAAATAGCCACAAAGCTACCTGCAATACTGGAGTCAATAGACTAAAAGATAAGCAGCAACTTGTACATGCAATTAGGGCATTATCCAGGACTCCTCTTAAATCAACTTGAATTTTCTTGTAGCCCAAATGAGAACAGAAAAGGGAAATTCCTGTTTTAGTTCCTCTTAGGAAACCCAAAATGAACAAATTTTCCTTCACAAAGATTCAAGCTGTTGTTTCATAACAGTAAAACCAACCCAAGACATAAATCATGCCACAATTCTTATATTGAGGAAGGATTTAGTCCATTTTAATCTTCTTCCTACATTACTCCCAAAAGGGGAAGTCAAGAAAATTTCATATATGCTCAGATTATACCTAAGATATTACTAGCAATATCAAAACAATAGCTCAAATCAACTGTATATGGGCACTCTTGTTTTTTTATTCTTGGTGTAAACAATTTACTATTCCAACATACTTTATTTATGACCATGGTTGTTTGTTTGCAGACATTTCTTTACCCAACTTTGTAATATCATCAGTGTAAGTGTGGGGTTTGCTCTCTAGGAAACCCCCCATTTATTCATACCAATGTTATCTAGTTATCTAATAATACAATCAAACAACCAAGCTCAGTGTTCAACCCTAAATTAAAGTTAGTCTTTTCTCTCAGTACTATACTTTAAACACTACTCTCATGTAAAAACTCTTCTATCTCCCTACATGTAACAGTTTTGTTCTATTTGCAAATTATACAATATTAGCTATTTCAGGGATAGATCTGCCAAATCTCAGAAGTCATGACTCCATCTTGAAATATTTTATTAGGTTCAAAAAACAATAATAATATAGGTGGTTTTAATGACAATTAGAACATAGACATCATTATAAAAAATCAGATTAAAAAAAGGAAATATTGAGAAGTATAAAAGCGATAAAATACTGAAGGACTCTTACACTTAAAGGTGTAGGAAAATATAGAACAGATTGCGTTGTTTTTTATTTTATTTATCAGCTTTCTATTATATGATTCACTCTATCTTCAATATAGTACCAACTATTTCAGCTTCAGCAGATACCTGTAATTTTTATTTGCTTAAGTGCAACTTTTATAGCTTTTTTTATATTTTTACTACATCCTTTTTAATTTCCTTCAAATTGAACAGCAAGGAACTGTTCAAGAGTTTAAAAGCCAATTACAAAATAAAGCTTTTCTTTTTAGTTTTTTTTATTTCAGATACTATGCTTTCATAATACCTCTTTTATACAACTTTCTTTGGTAAATATCTGGTTCCTAATAGCCCATCTTGGATGACATTGTATTTTTTTCCAGTACAGTGAACCTCTTTCTCTTTCTTGATGTTCCAACAATTGCTAAATTGGTTCATCTACAACTAAGTTCACCTAAATTAGAAGCATTTATTTTTGTTTGTTTGTAGTACTACAAAATTTAGGGACACAACACCATTATGACATTATAAATAGAGCATAATGGTAATAACTAACTTCATTCAGTTGAATATGACTTATTTCACAGTGTAGCTGGGTCAATTGAAATTGTTACAGAAATAGTTATTATATGAACTATTAAATATAGCTGCTTAAACATACCCACCTGTATCTCTGGGCTATTAAATATAGCTGCTTAGCAGACCCACCTGTATCTCTGGGCTATTAAATATAGCTGCTTAAACAGACCCACCTGTATCTCTGGGCTATTAAATATAGCTGCTTAGCAGACCCACCTGTATCTCTGGGCTATTAAATATAGCTGCTTAAACAGACCCACCTGTATCTCTGGGCTATTAAATATAGCTGCTTAACAGACCCATCTGTGTATCTGGGCACCAAACTAATGCAAAATAGATGTACTCCAATCTCTTTCTTCAATTATTTAAAGGACTGCCATGTAATATGCTGCACAGAACATGAGTAAGAGATGTTCATTGGGTATGGTTAAAAAGTCAAGATGGTGACCACAATGCTGTGATCAAATGATGTTCTTTATGTGCTAGTGACCATCATAGACACTTGATTTGTTTTTACTATACTCTGCAGACACCTCAACAAGAAATAAATAAAATGGAAAGGATAAGAGAGTTTGCGGCAATTTCTTAACAGAAAGATCTGTCAACAGCAGAATAGACTTGTCAGTCAGAATAGAGCTGGAAGGGACCTTGGAGATACTCTAGTCCCTGCTCAAACAGGAGACATTATACCATTCAGACAAGTCCAGTCTCTTAAAAACATCCAGTGATGAAGCACCTACAACTTCTGAAGGCAAGCTGTTCCACTGGTTAATTGTCCTCACTGTTAGGAAGTTTATCCTTAATTCCAGGGTGCTTCTCTCCTTGATTAGTTTCCATCCATTTTTTTCTCGTCCTTCCCTCCAGTGCTTTGGAAAATAACTTGACCCCTTCCTCTTTGTGAAAGGAAGCCTTTCAAATATTGGAATAATGCTATCGTGTCTCACCTAGTCCTTCTTTTCTCTAGACTAGTCAAACCCAAATCCTGAAATCGTTCTTCATATGTTTCAGTCTCCAAGCCTTTAATCATCTTATTTGCTCTTCTTTGCGCTTTTTCCAAAGTCCCAGCATCTTTTTTGTAATGTGGTGACCAGAACTAGATACAGTATTTCAAGTGCTTTATAAAGTGGTACTAATACTTGTGTGGTTTTGATTCTATGCCTCTATTTATACAACCAAGGTTTTTTGGGTTGCCACCGCACACTGCTGACTTCTATTTAAGTGATTGTCTATTAAAACTCCAAGGTGCCTCTCACAGTTACTGTTTTTGGTCCAACTGTTTTGGACCTAATCTGTACTTGTACATTTTCCTGTCTAAGTGTAAAACCTTGCTTTTCTCCACATTAAATTTCATTTTGTTGAATAGGGCCCATTGCCCAAGTCTGTCAAGATCTTTTTGGATACTGAGCTTGTCTTCTGGAATGTTGGCTATTCCTGCCAATTTAGTATCATCTGCAAATTTGATGAGTTCTCCTTCTACTACCTCAATCTAAGTCATTAATGAAGATATTGAAGAATACTAGCCTAAGATGGAGCCTTGTGGTATTCCACTGCTTCCTTCTTTCCATGTAGATGTAGTACCATTAGAGACTACTTGTTGAATATGGTTTGTCAGCCACTTACAAATCCATCTGGTGGAGATGCTGTCTAGCCCATATTTTTCTAGCTTACTAAGGTTGTGGTCTACTTTGTCGAATGCCTTGCTGAAGTCTAAGTATGCTATGTCCACAGCATTTTGCTGGTCTACTAATTTAGTCACTTTATCAAAGAATAAAATAAGATTGGTTTGGCATGATCTGCTTTAAACAAAGATTTGCTGGCTTTTAGTTATAACTTTGTTTCCAGATGTTCACAGATCTGGTTTTTTTATTAACTTTTCCAGTATCTTCACAGGTATTGATGTTATGCTGGTTGGTCTGTAGTGTCCTGGGTCTGTTTTTTCCCCTTTTTTTGAAGAATAATATCAGCTCTTTTCCAATCCTCAGGTAGTTCCCTTGTGTCCCAGGATTTTTGAAAAATATGGGACAATGTTTCTGAGAAAACATCTGCCAGTTCTTTCAGAACTCTGGGATGTAATCTGTCAGGTCCCAATGATTTATATTCATCAAGAAGAGATAGGTGTTCTCTAACCATTTTCTTGCTTACTTTAAGTCTGTCATTTACAATGAAGTCTGTAATTTACAATGAAGTTTTTGGTAGGTTGGGCTATATTTTCTTTTTGCGTGAAGATGCAAAGAATTGGTTAGGCAGTTCCACTTTTTCTCTGCTGCCTGTTACTTCCTTGCCATCTTCTCTCTTTAGTAGTCCTACTGTTTCCTTGTCTTTTTTCTTGTAATTTATATGTTGAAAGAAACTTTTAAAATGATCTTTGACTTTTGTTGCAAATCTTTGTTCATTCTGAGCTTTTATTTTCCTGACTTCATCTTTGCAGATTCAGGCTATCTGCTGATATTCTGCCTTATGTGTTTAGTGCTGTTTAGAATAGTACTGCAGGATATCAGAAAGTCTCTGAAAACTTTGGATATAATGCTCTCTAAAACTTGCTGCCAAATTATGAAAGATAGCAAAAATTATAAATGCAGAGACAGATTAATCAGATTAATGAACTATTTCATTAGTTCAATCTAATTCCAATTACATTTAAATAGAATAGGAATAAGGGTGGCTTATATCTGTCAGGGATGTTGTAATAGTCAGATTCCTTCACTTAGCAGAGAACCTGAGTTTTACAAAATTCTACAATTCACATATTTTCTGGAAATGACTTCAAAATCATTGCTGGCTAGTAATCAAAATGATTCCGGTTTGGACCATAGCAAGTGGAGGGGTTTATTTACCCTTTTTTCCCCTCGACAACATTCCCTGCATCAAATCCCATTCTCAAGCATTGAGGGATAAGAAGTCAGGGACAAATAAGTTTATATTAAAAAAGTACAATAAAATTGGCAAAGACAAAGTATCAAAAATGAATGTTGGACATCAAGTAAACCAATCACAGTAAAATGTAGAGTGCCTAACATACACACTGACTAAATATTTTATTTAATTAATAGCAATGTAGGATTTATAACTCATCCTAACCTTATTCAATCAGCTGCTTGCAACATGAGAAAATGGTCTTATTAGATACAGAGCCTCTTGACAGGATCACTCCTTTCTATATACTAAACAGAAAGCCATAGTACCCAAGATGAAAAAATTATAATGTAAATATGCCTCTTAATAGTAATTTGAAAAATCATTCTTCAGGACTTTATAAACTACAGTATAGGTAACACTTTCAGTGTGGTTTAAAATTTGGCTAAAACCCTAGAAAGTAAGTAAATACTATCTAATCTTTTGGGCCAAGTGCCACATTTGTACATAGCCATATGGTGCACAGAGATTACTTGTCAGGGCACAGCACAAAGCACTTCTGCTGATTGGTAAAAGTCAAGAAGACCAGGGATCTTGAGGCACTGTAGATAAAAGAACGCAAAAAGAATATACTATTTTTTCTGAGATAAAACTATACATACAGCTATTCGCCACTCATCATCATAACTGGTTGTAACTGTTTTTATTGGATTTCAAGATACATGCTGTTGCTGCCTCTGATAATATGAATACAGTAATGTAAAATATACAGATTTAATAGGTTAGGAGTGAATCAGACCTACTTAATGAGTATTGACTATCCATAAGTACTACTTTGCTATTACCATTGTGGTAAAAAAATCCTTTTTGTATTTCTCTGCTGCATGGTCATTAACCTAATGCTCACAACCTTTTTTTGTCCAATGAGTTACAAATCCATTAGAAAAATAGAATAAATAATCCTACTGTAATCTAAAACCACAGGCAAAGGGATCAAGCTAATATGTATTACTATATGAATTAAGGGTCATATAGTTGCCCAATGTTTTCTCATTCTTGTTGCCAAGATATTCTACCTACCTCAGGGTCTACTTCTTCCCTAAAGCTTTGTATCATTTTTTTCTAACTATTTTTTCCCCACATCTTAAAAGCTTCACCCATGCAACAAGAAAAAAATCTCACTGGATGTATTATTATAGACCAAAATCATTTCTTCCCTGAAGTTTAGGGACTGTAATTTAGCACTCTTGTATATTGGGGGTTAGTAGATAAACGTGTTTTAACTTCTCAGTCTAGAACTAAGAGAATGGCAGATTTAAATCTGGCTTGTGTGCCTAAGGGAAGATTAGAATCTGGAACTACCCATTCCTTAACCACCATGTGCATGTGCGGGCACATTTTCAAACCAATGCCTATATAAATTTCTGGCTTTGCATCTTGTTCTTTTGTTGTTCGTTCCCTGTAATGCTCCAGTTTAAACCCTGCAAGGAATTCTGGTATAAGCGTAGGATACAGATCCTGTGTGTATGTTAATGTATTCAAGAAAGAAACATGTGAAGGTAAATGTTTCAGTTCTTTTCTTTTCTTCACTTTCAGCCTGTTTTGTTCTCCCTTCCAATCTGTGCAAATAACTATTCACTTCAAGCCATTGGCTAACTAAAGGAGATATAATCTTTCTAAGTTTTCAAACAATAGCAAATAGAAAACCAAGAGCAGATCAACCAACCACAATGCTCCAAGTATTGCATCTTAATTTTGAGAGAATTTATGCTAAAGGACTCTTTGGGGATAGATTAAAGAGGGCAAGGATGACAGGTTGAAATCCAGCTGTGCAATGTTTGTTTTTATGTAGAATAATCATAATAAGGTATTGTTATGATACCAAAAAATGTAGAATATGTCCCAGATGGATAATAGCGTAAGCAAGAAAAGGTACCAACAGCAATTCAAGAATGTCTGTATTTTTATTACAATTCTATTGCGATTTTATATATCTGTATATATATTTATACTTTTATTTTGATATTGTAAGCTGCCTAGAGTTGCAGTAAGATGGGTGGCAAACAAATTTAATAAACAAATAAAAATAAAATAAATGCTAAAATAAATAGCTGTGTGTTTTCTGAAACAAATCTTACCACCTTTATGGAAATCCACAACGGAGGGTAACTGCACATCACTTAGGGAAAATGTTCCACATTTTTTGGCGGTGGTTGCAGTTACGACCCTACTTTTTCCATAAAAACTTTTTCTTATACTTCGTCTTGAATTATAACAATATCTTATTATGATTAACCACTTGGTACAGTTGCTTGGAAGACAAAAGAAAAAGAAGTTAAGCAGATCAAATTGGTAGTCTGTGTTCTTCTTGTAAAAAAAAATCAGATTTGTATGCTTTCCACTACCCAGTCTGTGATGGACAGTCTATGATGGGCATTCTATATAGGTAGTCTGATTTATAGTACTTGAATTACAACAGTTTGTTTAGCAACTGTTCAAAGTTACAATGGCATTGAAAAAAGTGACTTATGACCATTTTTCATTTATGACCATAGCAGCATCGTCATGTGATCAAAATTCATATGCTAGGCCATTGATTCATATTTATGCCGGTTGCAATGTCCCGGGGTCATGTGATCACCTTTTGGAACTTCTGACGAGCAAAGATTTACTTAACAAATATGTTACTAACTTAACAACTGCTGTGATTCACTTAACAACTATGGCAAAGAAAGTTGTAAAATGGGGCAAAACTCATTTAACAAATGTTTCACTGAGCAACAGAAATGTTGGGCTCAATTGAGATGATAGATCAAGGACTACCTGTACTGAAGAGCCATATTGCTTTTTTGTTTGAATGGGGCCCCTGATCCATGTGTTAAATATTTTACGCTTGAAGTCATAAAGTATAGATCTAGATCAAGGGTGTCAAACTCAATTTCATTGAGGGCTGCATCAGGTTTGACTTTGGGGTGTGTGACAAGGGGGCATGACCAGCTTGACATCAAAATAATTGAGGCTGTTTTTGGCTGTGACAACCTTCTGCAGCTCTCTGCCAGCGAAAACGGAGCTCAGGAAGGCTGCGCATGGCCTCCACGAGCTGCATTTTTGCTGGCAGAGGTACCGCCTTTCCTTTGTTGTTTCAGGGCGGGCCCGCATGCCAGATCTAAGCACCCCACAGGCTGGATCTGGACCACGGGCCTTGAGTTTGACACCCCTGATCTAGATAATATCATATTTTCTAAAAATATATAATGCTACTTTTGAAACGATTTTCTTTTGAAATAATTCCTAAATACTGAGGGCCGCAACCAATCCATGACTCCTTATTTTTCAACTACATTACATATGACTGGGCCCAACATACTATTTTGTGTTTTACAGCATGCCAGATTTATAAATATGGTCATTGATGTATCTGCTGTTAGCAGGCTTACCAAACAAGGTATATACTATTTAGTTCTTGCAGACAGAGAAAGCCCTGTCAGGATACTTAAACTGAATTTTAATATAAATTGTTATTTTTTTCAATATTAATCAACTAATTAATTAATTAAACATATGAATACTCAGTCTCATTTATATGACTAATTATTACAATTAGCCTAGCAAACAAAGATAGATATATACCGTATTTTTTGGACTATAAGACACACTCTCCCCCCCAAAAGTGGGTGGAAATGTCTGTGCGTTTTAATAGAGCAAATATTGCAGGGGGGGTTGGTGCAGCACCTATCAGCTGTTCTAAGCGGCGGGGACCACCTACACAGCCACCCATTCACGGTGATTGGCAGCGAACAGGCTGCGGTGAATGGGCCACGGCGGTGGCGAATGGGCTGCTGCAAACGGGCTGCGGCGGTGAACGGGCGGCAGAGGCAGAATTTTTTTCTTGTTTTCCTCCTTTAAAGCTAATGTGCGTCTTATAATCCGGAGCGTCTTATAGTCTGAAAAATACAGTATGTTTAATGCATACTTATTTACATTATTCACTGTATCATTATTCACTGTATCATTTTTAATATAAGAACTCTATTTAGATTTTCTTGGGTTCCTATACTTTCTATTTATTATTCAAGCAAACTATTTTCATGATTCACAGGATTTTTGCTTCACTCCTTTAAAGCACTTTCTTCTGATAAGTATCAATTAAATATCAGTCTCTCTTTTTCTTTTCTCCCCTTCCATTCAATCATGTTTGAATCTTGAAGACTGTCCGGACAAGCCCTTCTAGCTTTCTTGGAAAGGTTTTTCAGAAATCATTTCCCATTTCTGGCAGTGTCTCTCAGGAAGACAATGACAGAGACGGTGATTGGCCCAAGTTATCCATCAGTTTCATAGTTTCTAACCTGATGCCTTAACCATTACACCAAGTAATGATTTATTTTTGCTTTCTTAATCCTCACTTAATGTTATCCTTTCCCACTGTGATACCTTAATCAGATATTCTTTCATTCCTTGCCCTAATTTTCTGTTGTTAATTTCCTATCAATTTCTTTTATTGTTTCTACCAAATTTATGGCTCACTTTTTTATGTCTTCCATGGCCTCTCCCTCTCTTCAAAATTTTAGTCAGATACCACATTGGTCTCCCCTGGATGGTGACTATGACTATTCCTTGATACTTACATTGTTATTTTACCACACTGGTGCTGTGATGCTGTTATGTTTAATCTTAATCTTATTTTGGAAGTCTGAAAGCCACTCTAAATAGACATGTTGCACTGATGGGTAGCAAACAAATTTAATAAATAAAATAAAAATGATTGGAGCAATATAGAAGACTTATAATTAATTAGTATACAATCCTCTTACTCAAGGCCCATTTCTGAAGGAAGTAGGTTTTTATTCATCCCCATTCTGATATTTGTCCTTCTGGAAGGTTACATGACTTTTATTTTTAAAACACCCTGAATAATGTTGTATCAAAACAAATGCTTAGTAGCTGCCTTTTGCCCCAATCTTAGGAAAACCATTAACATATTTCAGTGAACTCTCCTGTATAAATTGTTATTTGAAATAATCAAGAACATCTAAAGAATTGCCTGAAATTGCATTAAACATGTTGCATAATTCAGTTGAAAAAATTGAGGAGGTTTCTTGTAAAAGTGAAGCTCTTAATATATTATCTTACTTTAAGCCGTTAACTGGGGAGCTAATTCAGCAGCCTACATTCATTATTAAGAGTTCAAATAGTAAGAATTTAAATTTCTCTTCAACCTCAAGGAAATTGACTAGGATGGGGAATATTATTACTGTAGACATTTTTATTTGCCTTTAAATGAGGTCCATGGTGTTACCTGCAATTTAAAAGTTGTGATTCTAAGCAAGTTTGCTTGCACATAAACCCCACATATTATCAACAGATTTTAAATATAATGAAATTTCAGGTGCAAAAGACCGGGTCCACACATGAAGGTTTAATTAAGCTGATTTATTTCTCAAAGCTTATGCACAGGAATTTTCTCAAGTAATGATCAGCACCAGATTAGAGTTAGATAAGGGCCAATGGCACTCAAGAGAAGGTTGAACTTAGTTCATTTATGGCTATGTAGGGATTCTAGGTAAATCCCTCTTTTCACTCAGCCCCCAGGTTCTGCTACTCCTTCTCCTATATGAACCATTTATTAAGTTGGATGTGTAAATCTTTTTAAAAAAAATAAATATACGGCCTTCTTAGGATCTTGCTTATATCTTTAAAAGAAATATTATCTATCCTTCTTTGATTTCTGCCAGCTGTCTTCAACCCAATATCCCACAGAAATATCAGACTTCTTTTCCATTCTTTCCTGGCAACCTGGATCATGAGACTTGATAGTTGATGATGCCCGCTCTACATATTTATTTAATCCCTGTATGAAAAAATAAACAAGTCAAAATAATACCGTCAATTTGGAATAATTAATTAATTTATAATTGCAAAATATGAAAATAAAAATGAAGGTACTTTCACAATTAAAAATAGATTCAGAATTATGTGACGATAATCAATTATGCAATAGACAACAGTAGTGTGTATTTTAATATAAAGAAGGGTTAAAATAGCTCTAATAATTTTCACTAATATGAACAAAGCCAAAGCAGATCAATTATATAAAGTGATTGAGGTTCCTTTGCAAAGCTTAACCTGAATAGCAGTCAAAAGTTCTGGAGAAGGATCAACTGGTTTTAACCATGGGTGGGCTTCAACAATTTTAGCAAAGGGTTCTCTGCCGGTTGCTATGTGGGCGTGGCCATGGTGGGTGTGGCCTAGTCGGCCTCGCAGCACAGCGGGGGGGGCGCTTTTGCCCTCCCCCGGGCTCCAGAGGTTTTCATCGAGCCTCCAGGAGGGCAAAAACGGCCTTCCCAGGCTCTGGAGGCCCTCTGGAGGCTGGAAACGGGCCCATTTCTGGCCTTCCCAAACTTCTGGTAGGCTCGTTTTTCACCCTCCCGACCTCCGCACCCACCCTGCATTCAATATGGGCCATGTGGGGACTCCTGGGAGGGGCGGTGCGGGGTGGGGTGGGGCCAGTTAGGAGTGGGATTTGGGGGTTCTCCAAACTGCACAGAATCTTAGCTAGAGGTTCTCCCGAACCCCTGCGAACCCCCAGCAGCCCACCCCTGGTTTTAGCCATAAGAACTTGTTGTATTTATCATTCACCCTTTCACTTTAACATGTTTCACATCATTATTTTAAGGATATATGGAGGTAAATGTGTAGTCCTCTGAGATCTTTGGAGAAAGGATAAGATGATAAGATTATTTCATTTTGGTGGGAGGACAACATATAGAAAAGCAAACATTTAATAATTCAAAAATGGCTAAATTGATGTAGATGTTTGCAATTACTGAAGACTTTGACAAATATGACATTCACAACCATGTGAAATTAAGATTTTTGCTATATGTTACTGTACAAACAGTTATTGGGTAAGGAATATATAGTATTTAAATTGAAGATGGATAATACCAGTGCATTTCTGAATTGACATACAACATAACATACATAACATCCTCTAACAACATAATTTCATTAGATGTCAAATGCTAACAGAAATGCAGACCACATGTCCCTATACTCTGAGGTTGTGTTACACTGCAATTCCCAGAATTAGCTACTACTAAGAAAGCTTTCGGCCAATACTAATGGAGGTATCAGATTTGTTAATAGAATAGAATAGAATAGAATAGAATAGAATAGAATAGAATAGAATAGAATAGAATAGAATAGAATAGAATAGAAACTGCAAGGGACCTTGGAGGTTCAGCCCCCTGCTCAAGTAGGAGAACCTATATCAGGGGCCGGCAACCTTAAAACACTCAAAGACCATTTGGACCCATTTCCCACAGAAAAGAAAACACCGGGAGCCACAAAACCCTTTTGACATCTAAAATGAAGATAACACTGTATATATCGTTTTTATCTTTATGCTATGTATAAAAAAACTATAGTGTGTTGCATTTCTGAAATCAATGAACTGCTACAGAGAAAACAAATTTTTATTTGTGCATGCAACAAAAACATTTTGAACACTGAAAAAAAAGATGGGTCAAAAAGCTGTACAAATCGCGTGCTGGCAGCTGTTGCACATTGGCGGTTTTGACGCATATTTTGAGCGATGGAGCCGTAGGAGAGAAATGAAAGAGCCACATGCGGCTCCAGAGCCGCAGGTTGCAGACCCCTGACCTATACCATTGCAGACAAGTGACTGTCTAGTCTCTTCTTAAAAACCTCCAGGGATGGAGCACCTATGATTTTTGAAGGCAAGCTGTTCCACTGGTTAATTGTCCTCACTGTTAGGAAGTTTCTCCTTAATTCCAGATTGCTTCTCTCTTTGATTAGTTTCCAATCATGGTTTCTTGTTCTGTCCTCCGGTGCTTTGGAGAATAATTTGACCCCCTCTTCTTTGTGGCAGCCCTCAAATACTGGAATACTGCTATCATGTCACCCCTACTTCTTCTTTTATTTAGACAAGTCAAACCTAAAAGCTACAGCCATTCTTCATATGGTTTAGTTTCTAGGCCTTTGATCAGCTTAGTTGCTATTCTTTGAATTTTTTCCAAAGTCTCAACATCTTTTTTGTAGTATGGTGATAAAAATTGGTTGCAGTATTCCAGGTATGGTCTTACTCAGTAGTGGGTTCCTACCGGTGCGCTCTTGGCTGCGCACCGGTAGGAACCCACTACTGGTCTTACTAGGGTTTTATAAAGCGGCACTAATATTTGATCTTGATTCTACGCCTCTGTTTATACAACCCAGGATTGTATTAGCTTATTTGGCTGCTGCTGCATACTGCTGGCTCATATTCAAGTGATCATCCACTAGGACTCCAAGGTTGCAGTTACTGTTTTTGAGCTAGATCTTGCCTAATCTGTACTTATACCTTTGATTTTTCCTGCCTAAATGTAAAACTTCGCTTTTCTTCACATTAAAATTCATTTTGTTGGATAGGGCCCATTGTTCAAGTTTGTCAAGATCTTTTTGGATACTGAGCTTCTTCTAGGGTGTTGGCTATTCCTGCAGTTTAGTATCATCTGCAAATTTGAGTTCCCCTTCTACTTCCTCATCTAAGTCATTAATGAAGATATTGAAGAGTACTGGCCTAAGATGGAGCCTTGTGGTACCCCACTGCTTATTTCTTTCCATGTGGATGTAGTACCATTAAGGACTACTTGTTGAGTAGAGTTTGTCAGCAGCTACAAATCCATCTGGTGGTGATGTTGCCTATTTCACATTTTTCTAGCTTACTAAGAAGTAGATTGTGGTCTACTTTGTCAAATGCCTTACTGAAATCTAAGTATACTATGCCCACAGTATTTCGCTGGTCTACTAATTTAGTGACTTTATCAAAGAATGAAATAAGATTGGTTTGGCAGATCTGTTTTTAGCAAACCCCATGCTGGCTACTAGTTATAACTTTATTTGCTTCCAGTTGTTTGCAGATTTTTTAAAATTATCTTTTTCAGGATCTTCCCAGGTATTGATGTTAAACTGATTGGTCTGTAGTTCCTGGGTCTGGATATTTTTGTTTTGTTTTTGAAGATTTTGAAGATTCATGCAGAAGACAGCAGTATAGTCCACCCACAAATTTTAGCTTTCTAACCTTAAATATCTGCACTGCAAAAATATTTAACCTGCATATCATATTCCTAATCTACAACATTTTGAACCAAAAACCATAATGACCTCTCTCTTTTGTTTTGGTTAAAAAAAGGTAGGAAGGGGAGAAGGTAAGAAGATCGTTTGAATCAAGGACTTTAGCACAGCTGAGTTAATTCTTTAATAAGCAATATTTTTTCCAATTTAAATTCCCTCCATATTAGAATTAGAGTTTGGGAGATGGATAACAGGCTTTGGAGACTAAATTTATGTATAGGAACCTGTCTTTCATTCCAGGTGTTGGTCCCAGTAACTAAATCTCTTCTGTTTACACTCTTGTGTAGCCAATTATTGACTTGAGATACAGATATTCTTATTTTCCTTTCCAGCCCTTTTCCATTAATTAGAAAGAGAATACCATCTGAGAGCCTGAGATTTTTAGTCTGTAGTCATACAAGCTAGTCTTTTCATTATCATTTCCCCTTATATTAACGAAGGCAATGCTTTGGAAACTGTGGCAATGGCATAAAAGAAACCCTCAAAGAAGGTAGAATTATTTCTGCTTTAAATATATTTGGAATAATTGCTTAAGTCCATTAGTTCCTCTATGACAAAATATTACAAAAACACTGTATTTTGTGCTGGTTTTGAGAAAGAAAATTAACCATAGTACTAGAAGAACAAGAATGGAATTGACCGAGAAACCTCCTTCATTTATGTAGTGAAGCAAAGTTACTACACAGGAATGAAAAATGCTAGGGGAGCAATAACAGCTCCCTTCTTACGCCTTCTGAGCACAATGGGCAGAAGACCCTTGGGGGACCAAACTAAGTGCATTTCAGTGTTTAAAACTAACCAAGTATCCTCAGGTACATTAGAGGAACATGTCCAATCAGTGTTAAAGTAATTCAATTGCTAGTCCAAATGATTTCTGTATGTCAGACAGAACATAAAGGCAACATATTAGGCTGGCCTTGGAACTGTACCACAGAGTGAACCAGAATTTAATTTTTAGCATCAATGGGAGTTTTTCTAACGCAACAAAGAAGAATATCCTGCCCATATACCATAATGTATGATCCCTCCTCACTCCTATTTAAAATATCCATATGCATGAATGTATTCATTGAAACTTGTAGTCTAGTACAATGGGACTGAGGTGCATTTAATTTGTTAAGACATACATAAATCACAAGCAGAGTTTACACTTAGCAAAGCAATTCTTTTCTGTGTTACTGTATTGAAATAAATGGCTTATTTATAAAATTACTACTATGCCTTTGGGTGGTTTCCACACACTTCAATGGAACTTCAGTAGAAGACATTTGTCATTGTTTATTAGTATGTAAGGTGTCACTCAGGTTTTTTATCTTCATTATTGAACATCTGAGGCTTGATAACAGGGTTTGATAACTGGAAAGCACATGTGCATAGAGAGTATTCACAGAAAGGATGATTCCAAACTCCATGTCAATTCATAACATGGGTTCATTGATGCTTTGGCTTAGTGCAGTGGGTAAACCCATCAATTTTGATACAATGTGATGCAAAATACTACAATTTATTCAACAAGTCAAGGTTTTAAAACTCTGCTTAGCAGAATACGAACCTCTTAGTGTCAAAACTGAAATCATGTTGGAGAAGACTTAAAAAAAATATGGAAGTTAACTTCACACCTAACTTGGTTAGATATCTCATTTAGATACCAAGAAGCTTCTTGACATCTAGGAAATATTAGCTTTCATAATTTGAAGAAAATACAATGGTATAATTTCAAATTGCAGAACATTTTGTGGCAGAAGAGGGAGGGGGGCAGAGAGATTGAAAATAAAGTTTCTTATGGTCAGATGATAGATATATACAAGTCTAGAATTCTTTCAAAATAATCTAATTTTTGCTGAGTCTGAATATACTTTATTCCTACTTATTCTCCAGATCTGAAACTTTTAGCTCACTCTGTGTTCCTTCCAAAATAACATAAATAAATAAATAAAATTTCTGCACACTTGGATGTCTAAATAAAAATCTTAAAGCCACCAATGTGGTATAGTAGTTAAAATGTTGGATTCGAACAGCAAAGGTTCAAGTTCATCACTGGCCACAATAGCTTACTAAATTACCTTGGGCCAATCACCCTCTCTTAGTCCAGCCTAACAGAATGTTGCAGTTCTGAGCATAAATAGAAGGAAAGAATAAGGAAAGAAAAACTTTGGGCGAATGAAAAAAAAGCTGGTTATTTATTTTATTTATTTATTTATTATTTATTTATTTAGTGCTCTTATATGCCGCCCTACTCCCTGGGGACTCAGGGTGGCATACAACATTTAAAGAACAGCTAAACAATATAATTTAATAACACTTTAAAATACATTTAAAAGAAACAAACTATCATGTACATACGTGGGGGAGACCAAGATGAAAATCGTCTCAAAACCCCGCCTGCCGGAAGACCCATGTCTTCACGGGTTTTCGGAAGGCCAGCAAGGTGGGGACAATTCCTATCTCTGGGGGGAGTTGGTTCCAGAGAGCAGGGGCCTCTACAGAGAAGGCCCTATCCCTAGGGCCCGCCAGCCAACATTGTTTCGTTGACAAGACCTGGAGAAGACCCACTCTGTGGGACCTGACCGGTCGAAGAGAAGTATGAGGTAGGATGCGGTCCCAGAGGTAACCTGGTCCTAAGCCATGTAGGGCTTTAAAGATGATCAACACCTTGAATTGTACCCAGAGACCAATGGGCAACCAATGCAGCTGGCGGAGTATGGGTGTTACGTGGGTGTATCTTGAGACACCCACCACAGCACGCGCAGCCGCATTTTGCACCACATTTTGAAGTCTCCGAATACTCTTCAAGGGTAGCCCCATGTAAAGCGGATTACAATAGTCCAATCGGGAGGTGACAAGGGCATGAGTGACCGTGACTAGAGCCTCCTTCTCCAAATATGGTCGCAATTGGTACACCAGGCAAATCTGTGCAAAAACTCCCCTAGCCACAGCTGTAAGGTGTTGGTCTAATTTTAGCTGTGGGTCTAGGAGAACTCCCAAATTGCAAGCCCGTTCCGAGGGAGTTAATTTTTCTCCCTCAAGAACCAAGGAGGGACAGTTGACATGGTCCTTAGGAGGCAATATCCAGAGCTACTCAGTCTTGTCGGGGTTGAGCTTGAGCCTGTTTCTCCCCATCCAGATCCTGACATCGTCCAGGCATCGGCACATTACATCGACTGCCTCCCTGAATTGAGATGGGGTGGTGATGTACAGCTGGGTGTCATCAGCGTACTGTTGAAAACTCACCCCGTGTCTACGGATGATCTCACCCAGCGGTTTTGTGTAAATGTTAAACAGGATGGGCGAGAGGACCGAACCCTGAGGCACCCCACAGGTCAGGGGCCTAGGGGACGACCTCTGTCCACCTGCTAACACCGACTGCATCCTGTCGGCGAGATAAGAGGAGAACCACCATAAAACGGTGCTCCTACCCCCAACTCACCAAGATGATGCAGAAAGATACCATGGTCGATGGTATCGAAAGCCGCTGAGAGGTCAAGTAGCACCAGGATGGAAGAATAACCCCCATCCAGGGCTCGCCAGAGATCATCCATCAGGGCAACCAAGGCAGTTTCTGTACTGTAGCCGTGCCTGAAACCCGACTGAAAGGAATCTAGATGATCAGTTTCCTCCAATAACCGAAGAAGCTGAAAAGCTACCACATTCTCAACAACTTTACCTATAAAAGGTAAGTTGGAGAAAGGACAAAAGTTCTTCAAATCTGCTGGATCCAGGGAAGGCTTCTTAAGGAGGGGTCTCACCACCGCAACCTTTAAAGGCTGCAGTACGGATCCCTCCCTAAAAGAAGCGTTGACCACCACCTGGATCCAGCCATGTGCCACTTCTCTGCTGGCTGAAACCAGCCAGAAGGGGCACGGGTCCAATAAACAGGTGGAAGAGCTCATCGCACCCAAGGCCTTGTCCACGTCATCAGGAGTGACAGGCTCAAACTCATCCCACAACGATGGACTAAGACTTGCCCCTGTCAACTCAATGGATTCTGTCCAGCCGGAGTCCAGATTCGACCGGATCTGAGCGACTTTTTCCATCAGAAACTGCGCAAATTCCTCAGCTCTACCTTGCAAGTGTTCCTCGCTCCCCCCTTTAGCAAGGAGGGCGCGAGTCACCTTAAACAAGGCGGCTGAGCGAGAATCTGCGGATGCAATAAGAGCGGAAAAATGACATTGTTTTTCCGCCCCTATCGCCACTAGATAAGACTTAATAAAAGTTTTTAGAAGTGTTCGGTTGGATTCGCCTTTACTGGCTCTCCAGCATCACTCCATACGTCTCTTGTGGCGTTTCATCTCCCGGAGCTCCTCGGTAAACCAGGGAGCTTTCCGGGATCCACTGCCACGGAGAGGTCGCAAAGGCGCAATCTGATCTAATGCCCCTGATGCTGCGGTGTTCCATGCAGCCACTAGGGACTCAGCCAAATTGTGTACCAGGGTTTCAGATATTTCCCCAAGTTCCCTCTGGAATCCTTCTGGCTCCATTAGGCGCCTGGGGTGGAACCACCTAGTTGGTCCCGCCTCTCTGCGGGGGAGGAGTGGGGCTGTGAAATCCAACCTCAGTAGGAAATGATCTGACCACGACAACGGGGTGGTGACTTTATCCCCTAAATTCAGATCCTCTCCACTGCCCCAAAAGAAACACTAGGTCAAGCATGTGGCCTCCCTCATGAGTCGGACCCTGGATTACTTGGGTAAGGTCCATGGTTGACATGGAATCGATGAACTCCTTTTATATATATAACTCCTTTTATATATATACTTGAAAAACCAATATTATTGATTGAATTATATATATAATTCAATCAAGAATATTGGTTTTTCAAGTCTGTTTAAAATATTTTTGAAAGAATATCTCCTTTAATATTATTGAGAATTGGAATATGTTTATTTTTTCTTTAAGTTCCTAATATCTTTTAGCATTTGTGCCATTGGATTTCCATTTTATTAGTATTGTTTCATTACCTGGAAGCACCCAGAATTAAACTGTATATTTTCCTGAGTGTTTTGCTGTAGAAAAACAATTAGCTAACTATTATGAATAAGCAAAATAATTCTAAACCAGAGAACCACATGCTATTTCACAGTACTTAAATTCACAGTACCTTAGTTTTCCTCTGGGAAGCAAAGAAAAGAGCTGAGTATAAATGGTGGCAGTTTAGCAATCTTAAAATGCAGTCAGTATCTTGGGAAGCATTAACTTGAGGCTATTGTGTTCCTGAAAATCAGCATGTGACCTCATATGATACCACTTCATCTCCATGTCCAATTTTTAAAAGATAAAACTGAATGCAACAGAAAAAAAGAAGTGATTTCTAGTTTATCTTATTTAGAACATTTATTTTATTCACTCTCTCTCCTCCTGCTTCATCTACTTAATGGTTTTTCCTCCCTAAATAAGAATTATCTCTTTTCCTAATAATATTTGGAAATGCATTGAGAAAGGACTCTTCCAGTTGGAACTGTCAGATTCCAGAAATAAAGTCATGTAATAGCCAGAAACTTCATTTCAGAGATTCAACTTTTTGAACTCTGAAAGCCAATGCAAACTTCAGGGTTGAACTCCCTGGCAACAAGGGAAAATCAGAATGGAAAAATTTTATTGTGTGGAGTTCTTTCTTAGAAGCAAGGAGAAATAGCAACTCTTTATGAATTTGTAAAATAATTTTTTTCCACTATCTTTATACTATTACGGTAGTAAAGGCATGCTATGCTGGGTGTGAAAACATGTTTTCTGAGCCTAGTTGCACACAAATATAATAAACACATTTACTGCTGTGTGCCAAGACAGAAGGTATTTTGCTAACGTGTCCTATCCCAAATAAATATGAGATACTACCATAGTGGGGACACAAGGATTTTTTTTCTTAAAATAGCTGCTATTTAAAATTTCACTCTGGACCCTGAACTACCAATGTGTTTTATTCTGTTTTAGCAGCTGCAAAATCAATTTTGTAGTAATAGCAAGAACAGAGATCAGCTCTGCCAAAGTTATCAAGTGCTTGAACTACAAAGAAACTTAAACGTAAAGAACTCTTGTGTTTTATTTCAGTTATGATCCAATATACTGAACAGCCCATGTGATAAATAGCTGGGTTTAATGCAGTTTTAATGAAAACTCATGTTGAATGTATTTCCATAAGTGAATGAGTGTTGACAGATTGACACAACCTTTCCAGCTGTTTATATACAAGTATCTACAATATACCGGTACTTTAGATAATAGTAGCAAAATTTCATCTCTAAAGAGAAAAAGAAGAATTTATTCAGATGAACACAGTTGTTAGCCCTACTCTGACCTGATTTCCTTCAAACTCCTTTTACACTGAGTAAATAGAAAACATCTTTTGAGTAGAGTAATGGAACTCTGCTATTATTACCCAATGTAAATAACATGCAGTATGCAATGTAATATTTAGAGCTGCAACTATCAGATTTGAAGTCTTGGAATAACTATAACTATAACTATAACTATAACTATAACTATAACTATAATTATAACTAACTATAACTATAACTATAACTATAACTATATATATACATACATACATACATACATACATACATACATACATACATACATACATATATATATATTACTCCCAGCAACTTTATGAAAGACAGCTACCTATTTTGAAATGTAATGCACAAATTCAGTAAATAAAATGAATTCTGCATCAATTTTTATATACTGCTACAAGACTACAACCTAAAACTGATGTTGCAGTGTTACTGCTTCCAAAAGCCATTTGTACACATACCTGTGACAGAATCTGTTAAATGCCATAAAGGAAGAAGGGGGGGGGGAAATGACAAATAAAATCCAGAATACCCCAAGGTACTGAAAGAAATTGATTTGCATTTAGGTTTTGTAAAGATGCAACTTCTAATTGTGACATATAATGACTGTTCAATAGCTATGCAATGCACACACAATTATTGCACATAATTTCATTCCACTGAGCAGTATTTCAAATGCCAGTTACATATCCTATGCATACCAGCATCTATGATTTATTCTGCATTCATATTAGACAAAAGTTATATGAAAACTGCTGGGTTTGTTATACCTTCACTGATACCCAAAAGTTAGTAAACCTTTGCAACTGGCTAACGCAGCCATTGCAGTGGCCAGTGCAATTTCTACTGTTCTTTTCATAAAACATGTAGAATTCCTTCACTCTGCCACATCAACTGCACAGTGTCTCTGCATGTTAAAAATTTCCATCCAGCTGCCACATTGGCATGTTATTGGTTTGCTGTGTCCAAGACTGTAGCTATCACCCTTTATGTGGACTGCAAGAGAATCAAATTGTTTCCAATATGATAAGAGAGACTCCTTCTAAAATGAAGACTGAGGAATTCTCACCCACACTGAATCCAGAGTGCTACCCTCCAGTTGACTTTTATCCCCCTTCACAATTCCGGCTGCTTTCATTTTCCACTTATAAACCTAACTGGCATCCCTCTCCCAAGGCATAAATGTTCAGTGCACCAAGTTCCTTCAGAAAGATGCTCTACTTTCCCACAGGGAACACCAGCAAGGAACTGAGCAAAAGAAGTTCCTCTTGAAAGGGAGGGGGAAGGGGAGAAGATTATTTAGCTTCTAGATACTGAATTCCTAGAATGAAACGGCAGGTACAATATTCTGCCTGTTCCCTTCTTAATAGATTTTTCTTTTGGAGAAAAGGAACGAGAGAGCAGAAGCTCCCCTATAAATACAGGACAGTAACAAGTGGAATATGATGTTGAATGTCTGAATCCTGCAAAAAAAAATCCTAAGAATGGATGCAGGGAAGCTCAATGCAAAATACTGTAAAGACAGCAACCGCGCAAATGAACTCTTGCAACTGCAGCTTTCTAAGAGGGAATTGGCTTTTTAGATTACCAACAAAACTACGCAGATCCCCAGTCTGAAAGACTCCCGTTCCTTCTACCGTCCTTCCTTTCCCAAGATTTAACAATCTCCACATAAAATCAGCCAAAGCTCCAACTTGACAACACTTACCTCTCCTCTGAAAGGCAGACAGAGGAGTTTATTCACCCTGAATCTCTTCTGCAGCACCGGGTCCCAGCACTTGGAAACTAGCCGGCTATCTTTTTGCAAGATCTGATCGCTGAATTCCACCTCTCCTTCCCAAAGGTGGACTGGGGGAGACCGAGTTGAAATAAGATCGCCCACGGATGCCCAAATAAACAATAGTTGTACCACGAGGGCTACCGAAGTCTGAAAGAGGGCAGGAATCAGCCCCGCCGCCTCAGAAAAGCGTTCCCACCAGAGCGGAGACCCTTGGCGCGCGCTGCAGGATCGACGCCCTTTCAGGCTGAACTGAACTGCCTCTCTTTGCACATCCCGCAGCAGCTCACTCGGTCACTCCGCACCGGCAGAAAAGGACCAGTGCACAGCGCCTCCTTGCCCAGGTCCCAGCTGGGGAGCTCAAGCGGGCAGAGGCAGGGCCAACTGGCAGCTTAGCCCAGACTTTAAAGGAGCCGCACGCTCGGGTGCCTCCCTCCAGCCATGCCGAGGATAGCCCTAGAAACTAGGCGAGCGGCTGTCACGGGGACATGAAGAGGCGGGGGCTTCCTACGGAAAAGAGGAAACCCGGCTGGTGGCGTGGGTGTGGACGTGATCCGGTACACCCCTTTCCAGTTGGGGAGGCACGCTTGCCGGTAGGTTCCCGAAAAATTCAGGAAGAAGTAAGAGAGACCCGAGCACATACCCGAGCCTGTATGATCTAGTCTAGTAATTAAGACACCAGGCTAGTTAAGTGGGGGGCCATGAGTTCAAGTTCCTCCTTACCCACGAAAGTCAGCTGGATGATTTTGAGCCAGTCTCTCAACACAACTCACCTCACGGAATTACTGTTGTGGGAAAAGAGGAAACTATAGTGAATAAGTTCGTAGCCTGGAGTTAACAGATTAACAGAGTTGGAAGGGACCTTGCAGGTCATCTAGTCCAACCCCCTGCCCGAGCAGGAGACCCTACATCTGCCTCTACCTAGGATCGAACTCACAACCTCCTGATTGTGAGGCAAGAGCTCCACCTCTAGGCCACAGCAGCTGGGTTATTTGAGAAATAATAAAAGCGGGATACAAATAAATTCAATCAGCGCATTTCCCTCCGCTATCGATTCCAGTGCCTGTTTGCTCTTAAAGGAAACCATCATAAAGGTAGTTTAATGCAACACCATGGCTACACTAATATTTCACACAAATTTTTGGTGTATGCGTGAAAACCGACTACCAAGACATAGAGGTGATTCAGCAATAACTTGCAGTCTTGTTAACTTTCCCCTGTCTTAGAGTAGCAGGTCTGGTCTGATCCCTGACCTGAAGACTAGGATGAGGAGGCCTTCATAGATGTTTGGCCTACTTGCCCCAGCCTTGCCATGTGAGGGGAGCACAGAAAGAGAAAGAGCTGTCAGTTGATCCTTTTACTGAGAAGTTCATGAAGGTACTGGACCTTTGACTTTATTACAAACCTGCAGCCAGAAGATATGATATGCATTAAATATGTCTTATCAAATACACATGCCCATTCCTAAAATCTATAGATGTAATAAAAAGTAGGGCTAACATACAATAAAGTGGTATAAAAGTAAGAGAGAATATGAGCAATCATAGAATTAATATGCTCCTCCAATGCCAAGTCAATTAAAATAAATTGAGGCACAGAATTTGGGAAGATACATCAGAATCCAAATTATACTCTCTGCCTGGGTGTTTCTTCAGAATGGAATAGATTAATGTAATCCGACATTCCCTGACAAGAGAGTAACAGAGGACCATATGGCTCAGAGACTCCACACAGAAATTCCAAGCATAGTATACACACTGATGAAGAGGGATATTTTTTATAATGCCCCAAGAGGACTACAGAAAGTAATGCCTCCAGCCTGGCCCAATGAAATTTTAACATTGTTATGGAAGAAAGATAAAGTAATGGGACCAGCCAGTGGTGAAATCCAATTTTTTTTACTACCGGTTCTGTGGGCGTGGCTTGGTGGGCGTTGCAGGGGAAGGATACTGCAAAATCCCCATTCCCTCCCCACTCCTGGGGGAAGGATATTGCAAAATCTCCATTCCCTCCCCACTCTGGGGCCAGCCAGAGGTGGTATTTGCCGGTTCTCCGAACTACTCAAAATTTCCACTACCGGTTCTCCAGAACCTGTCAGAACCTGCTAGATTTCACCTCTGGGACCAGCCCATTTGAAATAAAATTTTATAGGCTGTGAATTAGATATTAGGCTTAGACTAGTTTGAAAATTTGCATCAGTTCCCAAGGGCATCATCTGCAGACATGCAGAAAACAAATGGCAGCTGCTTCTTTAAAAAGCAGCTTCCTTTTGCTGGCTAAGGCTAAGACAGTTCTTGGTGCATCAATCAGTGTTAGGATCCACAAACAAGATAGATGTTTTAAAAGGAAAGAACTCTTAACTATGCCTTCCTATAGGAAGAAGGAGGGGTGAAGGAAATACTAGCAGTCAATTATTCAAGCTCATCATCTAAGAGGTGAAAAGCTTAAAGGAGTAATTTTGATGGCCTAGGGGTGGAGCTCTTGCCTCACAATCAGGAGGTTTTGAGTTCAATCCTAGGTAGAGGCAGATGTAGGGCAGGGGGTTGGACTAGATGGCCTGCAAGGTCCCTTCCAACTCTTAATATGTTAATATGATTACTTGCTTACTCTTTCCACTGTGCAGAGAAGGAAGAAATGAATTCTTCTTGCCTGTCCTTTTTCTATGATAGTCTACCTGAAGTTGTCATGCTCATTGCAGTGCAGATCTGATACTGACTGGTACATTCATTAATTTAATAGCTATATTACAAAAAAAAAACCACCTGAGTCTCAGAACTCTGTCATGAAATAAACAAACCCTGACCCCATAAAACTTACTGTGAAAGCTGCTATCAGTTCAGAGACCTGGGGCTATTAAAGAATTATTTCCAAAGGAAATTGCAGTAGCCTTTTGCAACAAAAACGACAGACTTCTGGCACATAAAATAATAAGACATCTGTTTAATTTATTTGACTATCTTTATGCCACCCACCTACCAATATTCTGAATGGCTCACAACAGTAAAAGCATCATCAAAACATCCCAGCTGCAAAAATCATAAAACATCATCCAGATAATGTTCTAAAATACTCTTACAATACTAGACAACACAGTATCAACAGTAGAGTCCTTCAAGTTTCTAGGTTCTATCATATCTCAAGACTTAAGATGGACACCTAACATCAAAAACGTCATCAAAAAAGCACAACAAAGAATGTTCTTTCTGCGCCAACTCAGAAAGCTCAAACTGTCCAAAGAGCTGCTGATTCAGTTCTACAGAGGAATTATTGAGTCTGTCATCTGCACTTCCATAACTGTCTGGTTTGGCTCTGCAACCAAACAAGACAGACACAGACTTCAATGGATAATTAGAACTGCAGAAAAAAACAATTGATACCAACATGCCTTCCATTGAGGACCTGTATACTGCACAAGTCAAAAAGAGGACTGTGAAAATATCTACAGACCCCTCACATCCTGGACACAAATTGTTTCAACTTCTACCCTCAAAACGATGCTATAGAGCAGTGTTTCCCAACCTTGGCAACTTGAAGATATCTGGACTTCAACTCCCAGAATTCCCCAGCCAGCGAACAGCAAGGACAGTTTTTCCCCAAATGCCATCACTCTGCTTAACAACTAATTCCCACAACACTGTCAAATAATTTACTAAGACTATTACTATTATTATCTTCCTTACTATTACCTATCTCTTCCCATATATTACTATAACCATATTGCTTGTATCTTTCAATTTATATTGTTTTTATTTGTTTCCTAGTACGATTTGATAGCTTATTAGTAACCTTGACTATCACTAAGTGTTGTATCTTATGATTCTTGATGAATGTATTTTATTCTCCTTATGTACACTGAGAGCATATACACCAAAGACAAATTCCTTGTGTGTCCAATCACACTTGGCCAATAAAGAATTCAATTCAATTCAATTCTATTCTATTCTATTCTATTCTATTCTATTCTATTCTATTCTATAAACAGACAAATCACATATAAGCATTTTGAAAAATAATATCATACTTCACATGCAAGAGTGCACTTACTGTGTTAAGCTCCCCAAAATTACTTGCTTGTTCCATTAAGAATAAGGACTTCCTTAGTCAGGGGCTGAATGAAACTGATATAAGCCTCTTCTAATCAGTTTGGTTCATATTGAAGGGATAGCAGTAGAATAGGTAGAATTATTGGGACATGATAATAAGTTGCTGGTGCTGTTTCACTTCTGAAGGGAATTGCTTTGCTAAGAATTAGAATTGCATCTGCCATTTGCTTTTACCAGTGATCTAACTCCTGTTGTCTTGTTTTTTACAACTCCGTGCCTGGTGGATATCTGAAGAAGCAGGGTTATGTCATGGTTTGGCAGGGTTACATCAGGCAAATACCTTTGTTGCTAAGTACTCAGCCCCCCTGTTCCTTGCTGCACAGCCAATGCAGGGCTACAAGGAAGGCCCAAGTACATTTTGGGACCTTACAATATAAATTCATGTTCACTGCGTATTTGTAGCACAGTTGCAAGAAAAGCAAAACTTTTTTCTACTGAAAGTCATTTTAAAATGCATTGAACAACATCCCAACTAAATTAAGCTTTACAGTGTGCCATTTATAAATTATTAGTAAATGTGATTTACTAAAGAAAGAATAAAAAACTATTATTTCAAAATAAAGGATTTCCCAAAATATTAATTTCTAATTACCCTGAGATCACTAGGTATTTTCCAGCTGTGCTATTGAAAGGTAATATGCTGGTTCTATGTGGTATGTGTATGTGAAGTTAGAATATAGAGAAGAAATCAATGGAATAAAATACAGGAGCTGGGGAGTAAATTAAGGTTTACTGTATATGTACAATAAATAATGAATCATGTAGTCCCATTAGTCTCCGGATCCAATTCAAGGTGTTGGTCGTTACCTTTAAAGCCCTACATGGCTCAGGGCCAGGTTACCTTCGGGACCGCATCCTGCCGCATACCTCCCTACGACCGGTTAGGTCCCACAGAGTGGGTCTCCTCCAGGTCCCATCGACCAAGCAATGCCGGTTGGCGGGGCCGAGGGGGAGAGCCTTCTCTGTGGGAGCCCCCTCCCTTTGGAACCAACTCCCTCCAGAGATCAGGATTATCCCCACCCTGCTGGCCTTCCGTAAAGCAATAAAAACTTGGCTCTTCCGGCAGGCAGGGTATGAATGAAATTTTTTTTTAAATAGATAGTATTTTAATATGGCTCTTTTTAAAAATTGTTTTATTTTTATATGTTTCTATATCTGCTGTGAGCCGCCCAGAGTCCCCCGGGAGTTGGGTGGCATAGAAATTTTAATAAATAAATAAATAAATGTATTGTAAATGCGGTTCCTTTGAAATTTGGAAGGACCTTTAGCAAGCACAGCTTACATATTAAAATGTATTTCTATGAATACATTGACTATGCATATGGCACTAGTTGGTGGCTTTAAAAGCATATGAAGAAATGGATCAATTACATTTCAGAAAAGAAAACACTAAGGGTTTTTTTAGCTATGAAGTGCAATCCTATATATCTGAATCCACTGAATCAATAGGGATTATTCCTAAATTAACGTACCTGCTATTATAGCTTGAATAGTTGCATATAAAGTCCTTAGAATTGTTCACTATTCCTTCTGTAGCCATATTTCATCCTAGTGTTGAGCTAGTGAAAATTCTAGTTTGACAGTCTTCCATGTTATACAGTGCTTCATAACTGTTATTTGTCAGTCTTCTCAGTGTGCAGCGTTTATACCCTGAAACAACATTTCTAGAGTAGCTCCTTAAATAAGAACTACTGAAAGAGAAAAGTTTTGCACATGGGAAACATCATTCAATTGCATTTTAGTTTACTGTAATAATGTGGAAATCCAGCCTTTGTGGTTAGTTATGCCAACTGAGCCAATTACTTTGGGTTGATCATGGTTAAGTTAACCATGGTAAGCATTGTCTGTGATTATAGTCAATATAATCCGGGGTGGAGCTTCCGACGGTAGGGCGAGGGAGAGCAGAGCTCCGTCGCCCGAATCCACATTCCATGAAATTTGGAGCCCCCGACCCAAAGTCCAGCTTAATTTTGGGAGGGGAAACGACTAAGGAAGATCTACGCATAGCCCAGGATCATCGGGACGATTAAATCCGCTCGATACGAAGACTGGGCAGTCCTACAAGCTCCAGGCTGCAAGATCCATCGTCGCCATTATGGTAGCGGGTGTGGTGCCGGGGAGCTCAAACAACTCTAACAACTCTAACAACTCTAACAAGACAAGAGGTATCGTTTGGGGAGTGAAAATTGGAGGTCAGCGGCTTAAGAAACCAGGCGCTAAGATTTTCAACTGCTTGAAGACTGGGGGATTTCCTGATATACCCCTGATCTTAATAGGCGCTCTGTGTGACGGCGATTTTTGGGAGAGCTATTTGCAATCTAGCACCCGATCGCGAGGGAACGCTGGCCGGTCCAAGGAAGATCGTTTTAATGATTGTGAGAACTGTGGGAACTGTGAGAACTATTACCACTTAATTTTAAAGTGCCTGGCCACCCCACAACCTTCCAGACGGGGGCTGGTGCAGTCTGAGACTTTGGTGCCTTTGCTAAGTGCGGCCACTGCCTCTGTAATCAGCGCAATATTTTCTATCTGGCGGCGTGACCGCCGCGACTACGATTGCGAGGCCTCTTTTAATCAAAGCAACTTTATTTGCCTGTGGGGATTTTGCCTGTGGGGACTTTGCTTGAGGGGTTTTTCCCCGCGTTTCATCTACTGCGTCAGCTGTTTACCATCTTTGCTGTGGTGTCCTTCATCTGGGACGTGGCTTCTACCATTTCGATTGGAGCAGCGTTTTGCATTTGCTGCTATCGGCGCCATTTTTGTTCCCACGAGGTTGCTGACGGCTGAGACCAAATATAAGGCCCTGTGTAGTCTCATGAGGACATATGTGAAGAATACGAAAGCTTCGCTAAGAACTATTACCAGCCTTGGGGCAGATGTCGGGAAGAACGGAACAGCTAATGAAAAAACTGAAAGAATTAACTTTTAAATTAGTTGGGGAGGCTGGCACTTTTGCACCCCCATATATTGAAACTGCTTTTTACCCTTGTTTGTTTTTTTTTTTTTGTTTTTTTTTTTTTTTTATATTTTATATTTTATATTTTTATCTCACCTCAGGGGGGAATTATGTATGGGTTATGTGTGTGAGCAGGATTAGGGTTGATTGGGTTGATATGAATGTAATGTGTTATAGATAAAAATTGAAGGAATGAGTGAGTCCGGGGCTGGGATCCTGCCCCCCTCTGCTGAGTGTGGAAACAGAAGCGGAGGGGTGTGTGGGACCAACCCCGGGCCCAGTATGAGTGGAGTGTATGGCCTGCCGGGAGAACGGAGGACCAGCGGGGGAGGGGAGGGGATCTCTGGGGGTAGTGGGAGTAGGAGCATTACGGTCATAACAGGGAGGGGTAGGTATGGCGGGAGCAGAGGGGTAGGCCGCTCTCGGGGAACGAGGATTCGCTGTTTACAAGCGATTCCTTGTTCTGGCCCCTCTGATATGGTTCCATCTAGCTCAGCCCGAGTACCTGGTAACCAGGGATGTCAGGGCCCCGGGCTCAAGCTGCTGCTGTTGAATGCCAGGTCGATTATGAACAAGGCCCCCCTTGTACGGGATCTAATCCTGGAAGAGGGGGCTGACCTGGCATGTATTACTGAAACCTGGCTGGGTCAGGAGGGGGGGGTCCCCCTCTCCGAAATGTGCCCGGACGGGTTTTCAGTCCAGCATCAGCCGCGACCCCAGGGAAGGGGTGGAGGAGTGGCTATTATAGCTCGCCAGAACCTTTGCCCTCGAAGGAGCCCTGCCCCGGAGATTGTTGGGTGTGAGACGCTCCTTCTGAAGTTGGACTTAGGGGTTCAGGTGGGCCTTTTGTTAACGTACCTGCCTCCTAGCTGCGTTACAAAGGCCCTGCCTGTTCTGCTTGAGGCGGTTGCGGGGCTGGCGATTGAGTTCCCCAGGTTGATGGTGCTGGGGGACTTTAATCTGCCATCGCCCGGCGAAGCCTCAGGGGCAGTCCAGGAGTTCATGGCTTCCATGACAACCATGGACCTGACCCAAGTAGTTCAGGGTCCGACTCATGAGGGAGGTCACACGCTTGACCTTGTGTTTCTCTCGGGGCAGTGGAGAGATGATCTGAGGCTGAGGGGTTTAGTCACAGTACCCTTGTTGTGGTCAGATCATTTCCTTCTGAGGATGGATTTCATGGCACCACTCCTCCACCGCAAGGAGGCGGGACCGACTAAGTAGTTCCGCCCCAGGCGCCTAATGGAGCCCGAGGGATTCCAGAGGGAGCTTGGGGAAATACCTGAATCCCTGGTACACAACTCGTCCGAGGACCTTGTAGCCACCTGGAATCGGGTGGCAGCGGGGGCCTTGGATCGGATTGCGCCTTTGCGGCCTCTCCGTGGTAGCGGATCCAGGAGGGCCCCTTGGTTTACTGAGGAACTCCGGGAGATGAAGCGCCATAAGAGACGCCTAGAGCGACGATGGAGATCTAGTAAAGCTGAGTCTGACCGGACACTTTTAAGAACTTTCATTAAGTCTTACTTAGTGGCGATAAGGGCGGCAAAATGTTCGCATTTTTCCGCCCTTATTGCGTCCGCTGACTCCCGCCCAGCCGCCCTGTTTAGGGTGACCCGCTCCCTCCTAGCCAAGGAGGGTGGCGAAGATCCCTTGCAGGGCAGAGCTGAGGAATTTTCTCGGTTTCTGGCGGATAAAGTCACTCAGATTCGGACAGACCTGGACTCCGATTGGGCAGTACAGGCCGAGGTGACAGGGGCAGGTCTTAGTCCTGTTATATGGGAGGAGTTTGAACCGGTGACTCCTGATGATGTAGACAAGGCCATAGGAGCGATGAGTTCCGCCACTTGTTTATTGGACCCGTGTCCATCCTGGTTGGTTTCGGCCACCAGGGAGGTTTCACGCGGCTGGCTCCAGGCGTTGGTCAACGCTTCTCTGAGAGAGGGGTCCGTCCCGCGGCCCTTAAAAGTCGCGGTGGTGAGGCCCCTCCTCAAGAAGCCTTCCCTGGACCCAGCGGATTTAAAGAACTTCCGTCCGGTCTCCAACCTTCCCTTCGCGGGGAAGGTTGTAGAGAAAGTGGTGGCACTCCAACTCCTACGGCTGTTGGATGACATTGATTTTCTGGATCCCTTTCAATCGGGTTTCAGGCGCGGCTACAGTACGGAAACGGCTTTGGTCACTCTGATGGATGACCTCTGGCGAGCCCGGGATGGGGGTCATTCCTCCATCCTGGTGCTACTTGACCTCTCAGCGGCTTTCGATACCATTGACCATGGTATCCTTCTGCGTCGTCTCGGCGAGGTGGGAGTGGGCGGCACTGTGTTACAGTGGTTCTCCTCCTACCTCTCTGACAGGACGCAGTCGGTGTTGACAGGGGGGCAGATGTCGAGCCCTAGGCCCCTACTTTGTGGGGTGCCGCAGGGCTCGGTCCTCTCGCCCATCCTGTTTAACATCTACATGAAACCACTGGGTGAGATCATCCGACGACACAGGGTGAGGTATCAGCAATATGCTGATGATACCCAGTTGTACATCTCCACCCCGTCTCAATTCAGGGAAGCCGTCGACGTAATGTGCCGCTGCCTGGACGATGTTAGGGTCTGGATGGGGAAGAACCGGCTAAAGCTCAACCCTGACAAGACCGAGTGGCTGTGGATATTGCCTCCCAAGGATTATGTCAATTGTCCCTCCTTGGTTCTTGGGGGAGAGAAATTAACTCCCTCAGAACGGGTTCGCAATTTGGGTGTCCTCCTAGACCCACAGCTAAAATTGGAGCAACATCTTTCAGCTGTGGCTAGGGGGACCTTTGCACAGGTTCGCCTAGTGCACCAATTGCGACCCTTCTTGGAGAGGGAGGCGCTACTCACAGTCACCCACGCCCTTATCACCTCCCGGCTGGATTACTGCAATGCGCTCTACATGGGGCTACCCTTGAAGAGTATCCGGAGACTACAATTGGTGCAAAATGCAGCTGCTCGTGCCGTGGTGGGTGTGCCCAGGTACACCCATGTAACACCTGTCCTCCGGCAGCTGCATTGGTTGCCCATTAGTCTCCGGATCCAATTTAAGGTGTTGGTCGTTACCTTTAAAGCCCTACATGGCTCAGGGCCAGGTTACCTTCGGGACCGCATCCTGCCGCATACCTCCCTACGACCAGTTAGGTCCCACAGAGTGGGTCTTCTCCAGGTCCCATCAACCAAACAATGTCGGTTGGCGGGGCCTAGGGGGAGAGCCTTCTCTGTGGGAGCTCCCTCCCTATGGAACCAACTTCCTCCGGAGATCAGAGCCATCCCCACCCTGCTGGCCTTCCGTAAAGCAATAAAAACGTGGCTCTTCCGGCAGGCGGGGTGAAAGTGAGACCGAGCATATTATCTCTGGGTCTCCCCCCTTGTTATGAATGTTGGAGATTTTCTTTTTAATTTTTCTTTATCTTTTTAACTGTGATGTTTTTATTGTAATAGATTTGGATATGTTGTGAGCCGCCCAGAGTCCTCCGGGAGTTGGGCGGCATACAAATCTATTAAATTAAATTAAATTAAATTAAATTAAATTAAATTAAATTAAATTAAATTAAATTAAATTAAATATCAATAAAAGGGCAGCAAGTAAATATGCCTATAAAATCAAAGAAAAGCGTATGAAAGGACAAGATGGCATTGATTGCAGGATAAATCAATTAAAAATGCAAAACAGAGGAATAAAAATCCATAGACATGAAATTAAACAGCAGATTAAACAATATGGGTAAACCAAAAAGGTCATTGTCTAGTACTGGAAAATAATCAAAATAAGCAGAGACAAGTTATTTCAAAGGACATATTCTAAGTCAAAGAAATCCATAGATCGTTCTGAAAATAGCTTTGGACATCATGACAGGTTGTATAGGAAGAGAGCAAAGTTGCAAGTCTCCAAACTGAAAAGTAAAAAAACAAAACAATACTTTATTAAATTTTATTTTATTTATTAATTATTATTATTATTTGTTTTTATATGCCACTCAACTCCGCAGGGACTCTGAGTGGCTTTTTATTGCAGTTTTCTCTTTACCTATCTCTAATACATATTTAGCAGATCTGTGACATTATTCATACAACTAAAATCAATATTCAATACATTCTATACATTCTATTTCCAAACGTTCTACTCCTTTATGTACATTTCCATTTCTTATTTCTGTTATCAATCCATTTATACCATTTTTTCCATACTGCATAATATTCCGAATCTTCCTTTCCCTTTAACTCTAATGTGAGTTTAAAGTTCATTTCTGCGCAATCAAATATTTTTTAAATTACTAATCCCTCTGGCGGTATACTATCTTTCTACCAATACTGCGCAAAGGCAATCCTTGCCGTTAATATATGTAACATCAGATACTTTGTCTTTCTATTATATTTCACCCTGAATATCCCCAGGAGAAACAGTTCCGATTTAATTTCTATTTGACACTTAGTTATATCCTGCAACCATTTCTGTATATTCATCCAATAACTTTTCGCTTTGGGACATGACCACCATGAGTGAAAGAGGGTACCTTGTCCCTGTTTGCATTTCCAACATTTTGGATTTAAATTTGGGTACATCTTGGCCAGTCTCACTGGTGCCAAATGCCAACGATAAAACATATTGGTTTTCTTTATAGGCCTCAGATTTGGTTATTGTATAATTTTTATTCAAAAATTTCCCCAATCTTCTAATTCTATGTTGTGTCTGAAGTTTTTGGCCAGGGCAATCATGGGTTCACAACCTTCACAACCTCCTCTGCCCTATCAAATTTTAGTAAATAAATATATATTTTGTGTAGGAATCATAGATACGGAGACATGGTTTTCTGAGCAAAGCTGTTCCGAGCTAGGAAAATCTTTCTCTGGATATGAAGCCTCTGTGTTCAGAGACCTCTGGGTATGAAGCCTCTGTGTTCGGAGACCTCTGGGTATGAAGCCTCTGTGTTCAGAGACCTCCCTGCTCGGACCTGCATTTATTTTTTATATCAAATTTCTTGTGCACACAAATACAAAAGATTAACTTAGCTAACTTAGTAACAATGTGATAAATGGTTAATATATAACATATAGTATACAGACAGATCATATCAAGGTGTGATTGTTAACTAAACAGAAGAGTTATTTACCTTAGATAAACAGAACAGAGAGCTGAGTAAATAATCTTTACCTTAAACAAGACAGAGAGCTAAGTAAATAATCTTTACATTAAACAGGATGTTCAGTCAATATTAACCAAGACAGGCATTCCACATCTTTGGCAATGATTGATAACAACCTACAGTTTTGGTTATTAATTTTCCCTCTGACCTACCAACATATCTAATTGTCATGGTTCAATATCAAATCCATATTCCTCTGTGTCCTTTTTGTATCTAGATTGTAACTGTAGGTATGGCCACCAATCAATACATATTCCCTGTTCCTTTAATTCCTGATTGCTTTTGAGTTTCCCTTGATTATCTAAAATTTCATTATATCTAAACATTTTACTCACATCCATTGTATTGGGGTGGATCATTGCCTCCATAGTGGATAGCCACCCGGGGAGCTTTATATAGTGTTTTCCCTTTATTTCTTCCCACGTTTGTATCAGCGCTTCCCTTATTTTATGTCTGTAAAAATATGAATGTGCCTTATTTCCCCTATCCCACAGAAATGCGTACCACATCCTGCTTAATGTAAAGATTATTTACTCAGCTCTCTGTCTTTGATTACCATCAACTGTTTACTAATAAATCTCTCCCCTTAATACTACAAAGTATCTTGTACTACTGTTAATGTATATCTCTGCTCTTAATCAATCTAATCCTGTTATTCAGTGTATATAGATAGATAGATAGATAGATAGATAGATAGATAGATAGATAGATAGATAGATAGATAGATAGATAGATAGATAGATATAGATATATAGGATTTTTTTTGCTGATAAATGAAAATAAAGGGAGACTATTATAGATCTATTTCGAGCTTATTTTGCTCTCGTCAGATAGCCATACCCCTTACTGGGATTTGAACCCGGGCCGGCTGCCTATATATATATAAATTAATCAATATGTATGTAGATTTAGATATGGGTAAGAATATAATCAGTATATCAGTAAGGTTAATTATAAATATAAATATAAATACCGATAACAATAATTATTGTTAGTCTATATCTATCTATCTATCTATCTATCTATCTATCTATCTATCTATCTATCTATCTATCTATCTATCTATCTATCTATCTATATTTAAATATAAGTATAAGTGGAGATATAAATAGATAAAATTAATATATAATTACAGGTGTAATACAGTTTTAGGTGTAAACAGTTTAAATATTGCTTTTATAAATATTAGTTCGTGAATTGCTTACTTACTTAACCACTTTTATATTTGTGCTAAATATGTATAAGTATTTCCTTAGGTCCTCTTAATTAACTTGGTAAACTAATAAATAATCCTTCGATAGCGTTGCGTTCACTGTCCAGGCAATTTCTTCTCGTTGTTCACCCTTTGTCCTTCATAAATGTCTTATTATATGTTATAACGTTTTTAGTTCTCTTCTTCCTCCTTGTTTAACACCGAGCCCTTCTGTTCCTTTTCTACTTTACTTTCTTCTCTGTGTGTTTCCTGTATCTCTTTCCGTCATTCTGGAACACCAGTTTCTTTCTCCAGCCTCTGTCACTAATGCCTGTCTGCTGAATTCTCTCTCACCACCGTAGTCCGCCATAGTCCGCTCTCGCTGTTTTTCGCCCTTTTTTCCTTCTCTTCCTGTCACTCACCGGGTCTCTATCTCCGCTCCTCTTTCCTCCAATTCCTTGTCTGTATACCCTCTCACCTCCTTTCGGTCTCTCTGTCTCAGGATATTATGTCCTCTGCTCCTCTCTTCACTCTTACAGTTAATTTAGTATGCTGAGTCACTGCTCCTCCTACCAGTTCGCCACTCGTTCTTCAGGGGATTCCCCCCAGCTGGAGCTTCCTTTTTAACCAGATAGGACTTACTTTTATGGTCTATTATCACCATTGCGGCTCTAGGGTTTTCAGCCAAATAGAGTGTCACAGTCTGTTAAATAGATCTTCTCTTCCTTAACCTCTCTGGCTCATCACGGCCTTGGGTCCACCATAATGCGATGACAGACACTTTCATGTTGAGTTGAGAGGGATTTTCTTCATTGCAGTAGGTGATCTCCTTTCACCTTGCTGCTCTCAAGGCTTCCTTTCTATTCTGCGTGGCTCTCCAAGCTCACCGTGCCCCGAGGGGTCCCCAAATGCAAAAAATTCGGGATCTAGGAACGGAGACCGTTCTCTTTCCCCCGCACCACTATGATGTCACCACCAGAAGTCCACAAAACAATACTTTAAAAAGGCTTGCAATTATCAGGTATTAAGATAAATCAATATTGAAAAGTTACATATAATAGTGGGATAACAGAAAACCATAATAGAAGACGGAGCAGTCAGAATTTGAATGAATCTGAGTATTGGAAGCTAGAGTAATAATAGAAAGAAGAATACATAAAAACATTTTACAATTAGTCAAGCCACTCCCTTGAAATTAACCACACAAGGCTCTCACAAAAAACTCAGGTCACATGGTACATAAAACTGTGAGCCAATAGCTGATCAATTCTAATTGATCTAGCTAGATTAATCCACCATTATTTAATATATTTAGGCAACAATGCTAACTTCTCTTCCTAGACAAACAACCCTGAATCTTTTGCAACTTAAAAGCAGATTTATTTAGCTTATATTTTTGAGGACTGCAATCCATTCCAATAAATGCAGCTAATGCTATCCTATGAAGGATATATTTTCGTGTATCTCCAGCAGTGGTGGGTTCTTACCGGTGCGGTCCACTCTATAGCACCAGTAGCGGCCCGCTGGTGACCTCACAGTACTGGTGCGGTCGGTTGCCGGTGCCTGGGTGCCACCATTAAAAATATATTTTTTAATTTTTTTAACATTTTCTTCTGCGCATGCCCTGAAGCCGAGCTTCCGGCACTGCGCATTTGCTGCCTTCCTACCCCACAGTGAGTCCAAGCAGGGGAGGATGGCTGAGGGAGCGCGTGAGACGCTGAAAGAATGGGCAGCAGGGGCTATCTCCATTCCCCTCCCTTCAGCAGTCCGAGAAGCCACGAACGCGCGGTGATCATCCTAGGCATTTTCGCACGTTTGAGGCTTCTCGAGCTGCTGAGGGGAGGGGGAATGGGCGGCAGGACCTATCTCAGTTCCCCTCCCTTCAGCAGTCTGAGAAGCCACGCCCACCCGGTCACATGGCCAGCAAGCCATGCCCACCCGGTCACATGGCTGGCAAGCCACACCCACAAAATAAGCCACACCCACAGAGTGGTAGTAAAAAAATTAGGAACCTGCCCCTGATCTCCAGGGTTCATAAATGGGGAAGTCAGGGAAGAACTCCATGCTTAATTATTTGCATATGAGTAAGCATATATTTATATTTGTACAGATTTTATAATGACGTAGACCAGGTTTCAATGCTGCTAAAAGATTCTGGGAATTGCAGTCCGAACATATTGGAAATGATCCATGAAAGCTTATAAAAAAAATCTATTAGAATTTAAAATGCACCAAGACACTTTGTTATTTTGATTGAAATGGAATAATGTGGTTATGTCTCTGGAAATTGCTAACTTGCAAACTTTTTTTCTTTGGCAAGGACTAGCCTTCCAAAGGTTTTGCAGATGTAGATGAGAAAGCTTGGAGAGATTCTCTGTCTAGGCTGGTTTCATTTAGTAGCATCTATTCCATAAATTTTGAAATTTTAGATAAATTCTGTTAGAGCATTTGTGTTGTAATGCATGCCACACACTTACAATATAGTTTGACCTGTTCCTCTCCTGCACAGGTATTTCAGACCTTTCTGTTTCCAATCTAAAACTCTTGGTGCTGTTAGTTTCAACCTTATCTCAAAAATTATCAGTACTTTTTCCCATGAATATTTCTTACTCTGAAAAACAAGTTGTTGGCAAAGAAGAAATGGAATTATACTTCTGAGAAATGAGGAATTTTTATTTTAACTACAGCCCTGTTCAAAGCAGGAAAAGACTGGAAGGTTCCATGCATACCTCTGCCAATGTATTGCAGTCCTAGGCTAAAATATCTTCTCTATTCAGGTTCTGGATCTTCTCTCAGAAGAAGATGCCAAATATGTCAAATCATTCCAAATACTCCCCAAAAATTGATTAATCTGACATTTATGATGACTACCTGAGAACTCTCCTAATCCAAAATGGCATACCATCCATGCATAAGAGGAAAGTCCTGGAAAGGCTGGGGGGACATTAGGACTGAAGAAATATAAGAAGATATTTGAGGTGAGAAGAATTCAGAATGAGCCCAATGCAGAATGAATGTACTCGGTAGCCAAGGAATGTAGACGGGATTTGGGAGACGGGATGGAAAACAGGCCGTTTCCAAGCAGGAACCTTCCACTTGACTTGGAACATAACATTGTTAACTCATGGCCAGGTCACTTTAGGATTACGGGAATTGTAGTTCAGCATTTCTGGAGGCAGAGGAGGGTGCATGGTGTCAAATATGAGCAGGGGAAATCTGCATTGTAATATACAATTAGAGATGTGGCGGCAAAATATCTCTATTTGCTGGTAATAACTGCCATTTTACATTATTTAGTTTTTAGACACCTACATTTAAATAATGTGGCTTGTTACCTTAATGCAGGGGTAGGCAAAGTTGGCTCTTCTATGACTCATGGACTTCAACTCCCAGAATTTCTGAGCCAATCATGCTAGCTTAGGAATTCTGGGAGTTGAAGTCCACGAGTCATAGAAGAGCCAACTTTGCCTACCCCTGCCTTAATGAATCAAAAGTCTCAGTGATCAAAGGCATTATCATTTCCAGACATTATGGATAGAATTTTCAGCATACATAGAGAAATATAGTTCATATAAAGTCAGTGGCACCTGGATATTATGGATATTTCAAACAAGACTACTTACCCATCTAGGTAATCCATTTACATCTGTTACCTGCTAGTAGTAACTCTTTACGGCAAGCAGATAAATAAGCAGTGAGATAAGATAAAATTATCCTGATTTCTCCATCTAAAAAGATCTTGGAGAGTTGATGCAACTAAGACAAATATGCATAAAACCAGCATGCTTTATCAATTACAATTATAATTCAAAATGATTAATATTAATTAAAATGCAATCACTTTGAGATTTCTATTTAACCTTAATTAGACTGAAGAAGTATTAAAGAGTAGAATCTTAGGCTTTAGGTGATAAATCATATTTAGGAGACAAATATACTGTAAAACTATTATCTAGGGAAGAAGGATAGGGATTATTTTAGAAGCAGGGACACCCAAATAATTTGAGCAAAGCTTTCATCATACCATCAAGGAATGATAGACTGAGCTTTATTTATCTGTCAATCAACTATTGATGAAAATCTACCAGATTTATATCCCTGTCTTTTGTTCAAGGATTGTAGATGCTATACATTTCCTTCCATGTTTTTCTTCCACTATGTGTAGTCACAACTACAATCTTTTGAGGTTGGTTGAACCCAGGTCTCCCTGCCAGTTCCCATTTGCATGAATATAAGACACTCCCCCCCCCAGAATCTCAGTTGCCATTTTGCTCCATACATTTATTTGCTATTGAATTGGAATTCCTCCAAGTTTTTTCTGTAGTTGGTGCTATCTGACAGAAAAGTCAGATATGAAAAGACAACAATTCTGGAAGAAAAAGGGAACATTTCAAGTTTAGAATGTAAAGAGATTTTATCAAGTTCATCTTTAATAGAAGGAACAAGAAACTCACCATTAATTTCCTTTAGATTGAAAGCTCACTTAGTGGTATGGATGACAATAATACATGAAGTGTGCAAGAGTTGTTCATTTTTAGCCCCAAATATAATGCACCAGATTTGGGAAGAAAAGAAAACTATAAATCATAATTTTGAAAAATTAGTGCAATAAAATGTATAGATTAACTAAAGAAACATGAACTACTAAGCAACCGGTTATTAAATACATTTCATTGTGGGTATTTTGGTGAGTTTGATGGAATCAAGCAAAAACAGTTGTGTAGGTTGTTGTGTTTCCTTGTAACTATGTTAAGCAAGCCTGTGTTGCTTAATAATTTGTACTTTACTTTAGATACATGTAAGATGCCAGTAGTAGAGAACATTCAGTATCAAAAACAATGCAGGAACTTTTGTTACAAAAATAGCAGGAGGTTTGAAGGAGTAAAATAAATATCACCATACTACTTTTCACAAATGGAGAAAAAAGAGAAATAAATACAAAGAAGAGGTGGGATGTGATCAACAGGGGCAGGGCAGTGTCAGAGGCACGGTTCAGGGTGTCAGCAGTTCTGATGGCCCTCCACAACAGTCCCAGTTACTCATGAGGTCCCTTGGGCAAATTAATTGTCCACACCTGCTGTACAAGTTTTGTCCACAACTTAAACAACTGTGATTGAGCCTGGAATCATAGCTGTAAGTCATGTAAGTCATGACAGTTGTTAAGTGTCCATGTCTTTTTTGCAGTGGTTTTTAAGCAAGCAGTCATTAAATGAGTAAAAAGGTGTAGTTGTTGTTTTGTTAGAAACTGGAAGTAAAGGCAGAAATGGACGTAGTGATCACTATAGTCAATTACTGCAGCCCATCACAGTCATGTGACCGCAGGATGCTGCAAATGGCCATAAATGCAAGTTGGTTGTCAATCACCCCAAATGCAATCACATGACCATGGGAGGGAGAGTTGTATCCATCAGAACCTCAAATTTGGGTACCATAACAAGAGTGAAATGTTACCGGTTCGGCCCGGTTTGGGCGTACTGGTAGCGGCCGCTTGTGGTTCGGAGAACCGGTAGCAGCGGCAGCGTGAGGCTCCGCTCACCCACCAGGAGTTGCCATTTTCTTTTTTTCATCCTCTGCGCATGTGCAAAGCCTTCTGCGCATGCGCAGAGGGTGAAAAAGTGCATGCAATGGTGGCGTGCGTGCAAGCACGCGCTTCCGAACCGATAGGGGAGGTAAGTAGATTTCACCGCTGAAGTACTTTAGAGGGGGTGTTGTAACTTCCAACAGTTACTGAGCCACCGGTTATTAACCTGTGGGCAACTGTTAGGTTTCTCTTGACATACCTACAGTAATTGTCATTTCAGTGTAACAGAAGGCAGGAATAAATTCGCATTTCTTCATATAATTTCTCAGCAATCATTAATTCCTGGCAATAGATATTATCTGCTAGCATTCTAATAGCATTTGCAAGCTTTAAATATTTTCCATCCATTTTCTAACATTTACTAAATATTCCATGTACCACATATCATACATTCATCCATTTGCTTATATTTTATTTTGTTTAACTTGCAATCATTCACTCCATTTTTCTTGTCAAACACAATTCCCTTATTCTTTCATACATTAATTTTGAGATCCATATTCTTCATTTTTTTATGTAAGCTACCCAGAATTTGCTACGTATCATTTGGATTTTCAGCCAGCCATATATTTTCTGCATTGAAAAATATAATATTCATGTTCTCGAGCAGTACACGGCAGATGTCCACATAATACATTTAACCATAAATACATTAATACATTCATCTTGAATGTTGAAGCATTCATGTGACCTAGAGGTAGCACTTGCCACCTAGTGATGTCAAAATGCAGGAATCTACAATTATAAAGAAGCTGCACAAATTAGATCTGCATAGGAGATATACCAGATTGAAACATTCATAAAGAATATCAGGGCAAGACTAAAGTTTGTTCATCAACACTTAGGCAAAACAGTTCTAAAACAATATGCTCTAGGTAGACAGAGCAAGATAAAGTTATTTGGCCATAGCACCAGAAGACGTGTTTGACAAAAATCAAAGAGAGCATTTCATCAGTAGAATCATATTCCAAAAATAAAGCATAGTCGTGCAAATGTAATGGTTTGGAACTGCTTTGATGCATCAGGCCTCGACAACTCACCATTGTAGAATCGAATAGGAATTCTTCATTGTACCAGAGGATACTTGAGAATAATATGAGACCACCTATAAGAAGATTGAAATGCAATTGAAGTGAACTTTGCAACATGACAATGACTCTAAACATTTCAATCTAGATCCAATCTGGGTTAGTCAGCGGGGCCAGAGGTTTTGTCTTCTGACCTTTCAGATTATGTGCTGGAGCCTATTCACAAGGAACTTCTCTTTACCAGAATGTGTGCTTTGGGCTATTCTATGCATAGTATTTATTGTGGTGTCTGTTGATTGGGGTGTTGATTATGGGTATTAAATAACTGGCTGTTGTTTCATTGTGCTGCCAAGTCCTCGGCTCCTAAGTACCTGATAAGCTAGTGGGAAATCAGCACCTCTGTTGACTGACAAGGGGTCCTATTTCCCAGGCTTCAATCATTTCCCTGGTTATCTTTGTACCTGGTCAGCCAACAATCTCAGTAGCTGCAAAATTTAATGTAAAATTTAATGTTCATTACAATGTGAGGCTACCAATGAGTTTGGGTCTCCTCATCTGACCATTTGTTTCGGTTCTTACAACATGGTGGTTAGTTCTTCCCATCTGTCCTACATAGTCACAGGTTCAATTGATGCAGGGGATCCAATAGATTACATTAGAAGTATCTCCCACTTCCAAGCGCTTTGCAATGCATTATTTGTCCTCGTATTGTAGCCTCTGGATAGGGTACGATGTCCACTTGTAGATTGTGAGAAGCCCCCCCTTCTAGAGAATGAAATATTTTGGGGAATATTAAAAGAGGTAGAATATTATATTTTCCCAAAGAAGAAATGGAGAAACATGCTCTTAAATGCTCTTACAGAATGCAGCCCCAGTTTCCTGCATAGTAAAACAGCCCCCGGCAGATGCCTGAAGTAATTAGAGATGTATACTTTATGCCCATTGAGAAAGACTGGGCCAATATATTTACAAACAAAACACCTTCAGCTCCAATTGATGGGATTAGAATTTACATCTCCTTCACACAAATTCTAAGAACAGAACATGGCCTTGAGGCATAATAGGATTAACCCACCACCATTAGAATATGAAAAGATATCAGGCTCACTAAATTGCACAATTCCCTGCAGCATTTCAGAAACTGTATAAAAATCATTGCACTCATCAAACCAATTGGTCAGCTGCCCCAGAACCACATGCTATTGGTGGTTCTACTCATCAATACATGGGCCTTCTTTCCTAAGCATCTAGCCTCCATTTTATTTCCAGCGCCTCTCTCCTGGCTTGGAACTGAACCAGATAGATTTTTTCTTCCTACAAGATATTGGAAGCTGCTTTCTATTGTTTCTGAAATGTTTTTGATGTAGGGCAGGATCTGTCATATACTGTAGTTGGTTTTGTACCTTCTTTCTTCCTTTCTATTCCATGTTTCAATAACTCCATCAAGGATAGCTTAAAAAAAATAATGGAAAGAAATGGTGGGTTCTGGAAAATCCACATCAAATCCCAGACTATCAAGATGTGTGGTTTGAAATATGCTGTGCATCCAAAAAAACCTCTCAAACATGGCATAATAAAAAACAGAAAACTTTGCATGGAAGAGGGTTTTTTAAAAACTTCTTTGTTATAGTTTTATGAACTGAAGCATATGAAGTGTTCACTATGTTCAGAGTTGTAAATAATTTTCCATCCTAAATTAGATACTAGCACAGCCCCACAAAAATAATGCTGGACACATTTCAGAAAGTGATGTACAACAGGCAGCTTGGATTGGTGCAAATTTCCTTGGGCATGGTGAAATCTGAATAGCAAAATAATACAAATGAGAACAATGTAAACAATCAGTATAAATTATAGACCATACTGATGAGTTTAGAGTTCCTCGAGTTTATGAGATATCTTTTAAAGAGGATGTAATTTAAGCAAAGAGTAAAGCATTTCCTCTTATATATATATATATATATATATATATCTTTCCATTATTCATAATTCATTCATAAAATCATTATTCATAATTTCACTTTTAGAAATGCATGTGTTACTCTGCTGAATGATAACTATTTTCCATTTAGTGTTGTTTCAGTTTGTTTTCTATCTGTTTTGGTTTTTTTCCTGTCCTCTGAAAGATTGCTGTAGCAGGCTTTAAGGAGTGCAAAATTTCTTCACTGTGCCTTTCTGGGAAGTGGCTAGGAATCAGGGAGATCTAAATAACAGCAATGAATCACTGGATTATGTGAATGGCTTAAATGTGTCAAGCTAGAATGTTAAAGTTATTTTCTTAACCTTTCCTAAAACAGTACTTTGTATTATGTTCCAGACCCTCTGTTGATTTATTTGAGCATCAAATACTGCTTCATAGTAGCTGGCTTAAGGAGATGGTCTCATTGTTATTGGATATTGTTCCAGAGCATGTATGTGTACAAGTAGTCATCAATTTACGACCACAATTGAGCTCAAAATTTCTGTTGCTAAGTGCGATATTTGTTGAGTGAATTTTGCCCCATTTTATGACCTTAATTGCTACAGTTGTTAAGCGAATCACTGCAGTTGTTAAGTTAGTAACATGATTGTTAAGTGAATCTGGCTTCTCTATTGACTTTGCTTGTCAGAAGGTTACAAAAGGGGATCACATAATCTTGGGACACTGCAACCGTCATAAATATGAGTCAGTTGCCAAGTACCTGAATTTTGATCATGTGACCATGGGGATGCTGCATTGGTTGTAAGTATGAAAAACGGTCACTTTTTTCAATGGCATTGTAACATTGAATGGTCACTAAAACAAATGGTTGGAGGTCGAAAACTATCTGCATTTAAAATACATAAACTTTTATGTTGTTGACTTAGAGATATCACATGAAATAATATTTTCATTAATATGTAGCATTTGAATGGTTAGTTCTTTAGTACTATAAGATTTTGTTTAAAAAAATAGTTTTGCTATGAGTGTTGGAAATGTTTTTCATTCGGAAGCCCAGAGTGAAGCTCTGTCCGCTGAAATTATTTCCCTTTCCAGCAGATGTCACTGCGACCAGTTGGAATGGAAGAAACAGCTGGTAATGTAAGCAAGAGAGATTGTAATAAGAAGCAACTGTGGAAAGAACATCTGGGAAACAAATTTGGGTTGAATCATTCAAAGGCAGTTTGATTTAAGGATTAGAAAAAGGATGCTGATCAAAAGTATATTATACAACCTCATATGATGTTTGATACTATATTTAATAAAATTTGGAGTGATGGTCTACTGCAGCGGTCTCCAACCTTGACAACTTTATGAGGTGTGGACTTCAACTCCCAGAATTCCTCAGCCAGCATCACTGGCTGAGGAATTCTGGGATTTGAAGTCCACACCTCACAAAGTTGCCAAGGTTGGAGACCTCTGGTCTACTGTACAAGTAGTCCTTGACTTAGAACAGTTCATTTAGTGACCGTTCAAAGTTACAACGTCACTGAAAAAAGTGACCAATGACCATTTTTCACACTTATATCCCCATGGTCACATGATCAAAATTTAGATGCTTGGCAACTGACTCGTATTTATGATGGTTGGTTGTAGTGTGCAGGGGTCATGTGATCACCTTTTACGACCTTTTGACAAGCAAAGTCAAGGGAGAAAACAGTTTCACTTAACAACCATGTTACTAACTTATCAACTGCAGTGGTTCACTTAACAACTCTGGCAAGAAAAGATGTAAAATGGGCAAAGCTCACTTAACAAATGTTTCAGTTACTAACAGAAATTTTGGGCTCATTTGTGGTCATAAGTTGACGATTACCTGTATAGTCTTTTTTATCATTCTTGTTGTATCTAATTGTCTAAGTGTGTGATATGCATAAAAGTTGCAGGAAATATTAGAAAAAGACTAACATATAGACAATTTCAGACATCCCATCAGGAGGGCTGTGATTAAAAAAAAAAGAAATAATGGGTGGCCCAATGTAAAAGTAATTAGAAAATGAACTAAAGTACCTTGAAAATTGGACTACCACAATCTTTTTCTAATCAAGAGCCAAAGGTGGGCTACAGATAATAAAGAATATTTTAAAAATATTTCTTCTTCAAATATGTAGAAATATGGAGTAAAATATGTGAAAATTATCTAGGAGATTTCATCTGTGACCGCACTTCGTGATCTGTGCATCCTCAATCCTTTCCTCTAGTGTTCACATGGGATAAACAGATATAGGCTTCACAGTTCCAAAAACTGGAGGATGCATCCATATATTAAGATGTCAGAGGATTTGTAAATTCCCACTTTCAATAAGATTATTAGCAGGCTTCGCTAATTTAGGGGTATTCAGGCAGACTTCAATGGAGAAGGTATTATGGGAGTTGAATTCCAATAAAGCTAGAAGGCATCAAGTTAGGAAATTTATATAGGTATAGATAGCAATGGCAATGGCAATAGCACTTAGACTTATCTACTGCTTTACAGTGCTTTACAGCTTTCTCTAAATCAGGGATGGCAAACGGACAGTGCTGCGTCAAATGCAGACCACACCCATCTCAGCTCCAAGAAGGGAAAAACATCACGGAACATTACATGACAACAACGTGACGCTGCGTGTTTGCCACCCGTGCTCTAAGTGGTTACAGAGTCAGCATATTGCCCCCAACAATCTGGGTCCTCATTTTACCGACCTCGAAAGGATGGAAGGCTGAATCAACATTGAGCCTGGTAAGACTCAAACTGCCGAACTGCAGGCAGCCGGCAAGCAGTAGAATTAGCCTGCAGTACTGCATTCTAACCACTGCACCACCACGGCTCACCATCCTCTGTCTTTGAGGAATCTAACAATGCCTGGAAGTAATTCTGTACTGTAATTAATTGAACTGTTAGTTTGTGATATGCCTATTTTGACAGAGTTTAAATTGTATAGGTTTCTTACTAGCTATTACTTTTCTCTTAAAGTTATAATTACTTGTGGGCCTTTTTCACCCCATTAAAAAACATTCAATGTTCTTAGTTCTTTATAAAAAAAAGCATTCTAACTATTGTTTTTAGATGGTTTTAGATTGCAGAATATTTCGTGGAATATAATGTTTGACTAAATGAATATCTTGGATATATATGTCCAGACTTTTACATTTTCCTATCCATTTGCCTCCTTGAAGAAGAGAGCTAATTGGATCAAGAAATAAACAACTTCAGTCTTCATTCAATGAGTTGTTCAGCATTTATAATGGAAACAAATATTGCAAATCTCAACACTGTTGTCATCAGGAGTTGTTATATTGAGCCAAATGGTTGCCTGCACAAAAGTTTGTGGATACCATTGCTAATTCTGGATGAACATGAAATTCTTGATTTATTTAATGTAATCTCAATTAAAGAGTTGCATCTCCCTGAAAGAGTGATTCTTATAAGCCTAAAACCAAGGAAAATAGAAAATTTTATTTTGTTAACCATTTCTTTGAAAATTCTATTTTATTATCAAGACTTTGATTAACTTTTAAGTGCTTTATTCTTTTTTTCCCTTCTTCTATGTACAATTATCTATTTCATCTGTACTTTTAAACGAGACAAAGTACAACTTGGTTATATTGTTTTGAAAATTCTGTATGATATATGCCACATAGATTTTTGTTGTTGTTACTGTAAGGTTCTTTTAAGCTACACATCATGATTTATATTGCTTCACCAGTGCCCTAGCCTAAAGTCTTTACTGGACAGGAAAAATGCAGATTATTTATAATTGCTGAACTAATGTGGCTCCATTGAAATTAAAGCATGTCTGAGGTATTTGCAGTCTGTTTCTCACAGCTCTCCCGAAGAATATCCCAAAGATTTATGCCTATGATAAGACACTTCCTGCTTTGTCATACATAAATAGATAGGATTGTAAAATATCACTAGGTCAGTCCTGGTCAACTTGACGCCCTCCAGATTTGGCAAATCCCAGAATTCCAAGCCAAGATGGTTGATTGCTGGAAAGACTATTGCATGATATTATATATATTGCCTAATATAAATATGTTGCTTTTTCTAACAGAAATAAGCTTGTTTTGCAGGTCTCAGCCTAATCTTCATGTACTCAGATATAAAAATAATATAATATGAATTGAAAAGCCTGTTAGGGAGCAATGGCATTTTGCTGCCTATATATTAGCCCTTTGAAATAATCTAAACAGGAAACCAAAATCATTTGTGCTAACATACTTTTATTTTAACATTACAATGCAGTACATTACAGTAGCAAAATCTTACAAGCCTAAAAGCCCTTGTCCCCTCCCCTGCCTTTACTTTCCAGACAATCAGCGATTGTCCTTTCTCAGATATTTTCTCCACTCATATTCCTTTTATGGGATGTGATATCTTTTATCTAACCATTGCCCTGGCTGCACCTCTTCCCCGTCTCCCAGTGATAGCCCATTACCCTATTCTTGCTTGCAAAATTGCCAACGTAATAATGAGCATATACTGTTTTGTACTCTGATGTTAAAATGCATAAACAAAGAACAATAGAGTTGGAAGGGACCTTGGATGTCTTCTACTCCAACCTCCGCTGAAGCAGGAGACTATACTATTCTGATAAATGGTTATCCGGTTTCCTCTTAAAGATGGAGCATCCACAACTTCTGAAGGCAAACTGTTCCACTGATAATTTGTTTTCACTGTCAGCAAATTTCTCCTTAGTTCTAGGTTGGATCTCTCTTTGATAAGTTTCCAACTGCCCCCAGGTGCTTTGGAGCAGCGGTCACCAACTGGTAGTCTGTGGACCACTGGTGGGCCGTGAGAAAATTTTGGTGTTCCGCAGAAAAATTATTTGCATTTTTTATATTGCACTAAATTAGAGGTCCTCAAACTACGGCCCCTGGGCCGGATACATGCAATGAACACTTGTGTTGCTACAGAGAGTCTCCCCCTTCAGGGTCTTTTTGTGTGGGTTGGAGCGGGGCAGAAATTCCAACTTGGGTTCTGCTTCAGCCTCCTGATGTGGGGCTTTGGCCGAAGACTGGAGGGAAGTGCCGTTGGTGGTAAAGAGCCGGAGGGCCTTATTCCAGTGGGACTGCATCATGGCCTGGAACTGGCTAACCATCACAGCCCGCTGAGCCTCCAGGCGCCAGTACATGGCCTTGCACTCCCACAGGTCTTCCCTCTGCTTGGAAAGCCTATGCTCATAGTCCTCAGTGAGGTGCTTCTGCTGAGCCTCCTTCTCAGTCACATCCAATTTGAACTGAGCCAGCTGTTTTGTCAACTGTTTCTCGTGGTGGCTGCTTAGCTCCAACAACTGCTTCCTGTTGGGGCCCTAAGGAGCCTGGGTGGGGAGGCGAGGAGTGGCTGGCAGGGAAGGGGCGAGTAGAGGCGCCCCTCGATGTGAGTGACATCCAGTTGACCACACCCACCCAGTCACATGACCACCTAGCCATGCCCACCCAGTCATTAGGCAGATCATATAGTGGTCCGCGGGATTTAAAATTATGAATTTAGTGGTCCCTGAGGTCCGAAAGGTTGGTGACCCCTGCTTTAGATAATAAGTTAAACCTCTCTTCTCTGTTATTTTTATTGACGTCCAGATCTATCAAAAAGATATCTCTCATTTGAAAGTAAGAATTGTGAAAGGGACAAAACTATCCAGTCAACTGCATTCCTGGATTTAAGCCTTGAAGGTTTTCTTACTATCTGTGTGCACTGATTTCCTAATATTTCACTAGGGCACTGGCTGCTAGCTGTCTCATCCAAATACTGTTCCAACATCTAGATACTGTCACCAACCTTTCGGACCTCAGGGACTACTAAATTCATAATTTTAAATCCCGCGGACCACTATATGATCTGCCTAATGACTGGGTGGGTGGGCATGGGTAGGTGGTCATGTGACTGGGTGGACATGGTCAACTTGATGTCACTCACATTGAGGGGCACCTCACCAGCCTCTACTCGCCCCTTCCCTGCCAGCCACTCCTCACCTCCCCACCCAGGCTCCTTAGGGCCCCAACAGGAAGCAGTTGTTGGAGCTAAGCAGCCACCACGAGAAAGAGTTGGCAAAACAGCTGGCTCAGTTCAAATTGGATCTGACCGAGAAGGAGGCTCAGCAGAAGCACCTCACTGAGGACTACGAGCATAGGATTTCCAAGAAGAGGGAAGACCTGTGGGAGTACAAGGCCATGTACTGGTGCCTGGAGGCTCAGGGGGCTGAGATGGTTAGCCAGTTCCAGGCCATGATGCAGTCCCACTGGAATAAGGCCCTCCGGCTCTTAAGGTTTAATCTAAAATCCTACTTTTGGTCAATCATTGTAGAAATGAATTTTACTGCCACATGATATTGAATAGTTTATATGTGTGACCTTACAAGGAAGTCTCACTGACCTTTATTATTTTCAGAAGAATTGAATTTTGGCTCTTCTTACTTTCCATATTTTGCTGACTAATTCTTCACATCGCCAAATAAAGTTCTCAGTCTTAGAGAAGAGAAAACTGGGACTTATTGAAACTCTATTATATAACTAAGATACACTGTAAGGAAAGGAGGATTCTGAATGTTAAGAATTTAAGGATATTCTACTTTGGAAATTCAGACATAGTATAATTGATTGGAAAGCTTCAAAAGCTTCCCCTTTCCTACTGTTTCATGTATTCTCCCAATTAATATATTCTGATATGATATACTATACTACAGTGATGGCGAACCTTTTTTCCCTCGGGTGCCGAAAGTGCGTGTGCATGCGCTATCATGCACGGGCGAGTGCCCACACCCTTAATTCAATGCCTGGGGAGGGCGAAAACACCCTCCCCTGCAGCCGCAGAGGTCCTCTGGAGGATGGAAACGGCCCATTTCCCGACTTCCGGTGGGCCCCAGTAGGCCCGTTTTTTGCCCTCCCCAGGCTCCAGAGGCTTCCCTGGAGCCTGGGGAGGGCAAAAACGCCCCCCTGCCTCCCCAGAGACTCTCTGGAAGCCTAAAATGCCCTCCCAGAGCCTCCGCGTGAGCCAAAAACCAGCTGGCCGGCGTGCACATGCACACTGGAACTGAGCTAGGGCAACAGCTCGCGTGCCGGCAGATATGGCTCCACGTGCCACCTGTGGCACGCGTGCCATAGGTTCGCCATCCCTGCTATACTACAATTCCTGTTATACAGTATGATCAGTGTCATTTTGTTGGGAAATCACAAAAGGCTATGGAATGAAATAATTAGCAATAGCAATAGCACTTAGACTTATATACCGCTTCATAGTGCTTTACAGCCCTCTCTAAGCGGTTTACAGAGTTCAGCATATTGCCCCCAACAATCTGGGTCCTCATTTTACCGACCTCAGAAGGATGGAAGGCTGAGTCAACCTTGAGCCTAGTGAGATTTGAACAGCTGAACTGCTGAACTAGCAGTCAGCCTGCAGTCGCAGCATTTAACCACTGCACCACTTCAGCTCTTAATTGTAATTGAAAGCTGGTGAACTCACAATATTGATTTTGTATAGTTCTTACAGTATCCTTGCCAAGGATTCCTTGGGCTACTGTTTGAGGTTCAAGACATACAGTTGTTTTAAATTTTTAGTGCATTAAGGAAAATATGGTGCCCTGAATTTCACCTACTCCACTTCTGACCTCAGATAAACTTTTTCTTGTTGTAAAAAAGGAGGATAAAGAAGGCAAGCAAGCAAGCTAAGAGTCTGGTTCCCCTGAGAAAGAAGAAGCGGCTGAAAAAAAATCCATTATGTGATAGGAGCAAAGGGTTAGAATAGTGATGGCAAACCTTTTTCTTCTTGCGTGCCAAAAATGGGAATGCATGCGTACGCGCACACACATGCCAGCACACAACCCCCCACATGCACCACACTGCTCATGCACACATCCCCGTGCATGCACACACCCGCCCATTGGGCTGTTTTTCACCGTCAGGCTTCCCTGAAGCTTCCGGAATGCAAAAAAATGGCCCAATGGGCAAACCGGAAGTTTGGAAAAATGAACTTCCGGTTTGCCCATTGGGCTGTTTTTCGCACTCCGGAAGCTTCAGGAGGCTTCCCTGAAGCCTCCGGAGTGCAAAAAACGACCCAACGGGCAAACCAGAAGTCTGTTTTTCCGAACTTCTGGTTTGCCCATTGGGGCGTTTTTTGCACTCCGGAGGCTTCAGGGAAGCCTCCTGAAGCCTGGGGAGGGCGAAAATGGCCTTCCCCAAGGCAGAAAATGAGCTGGCCAGCACGCACATGCGCACTGGAGCTAACATAAGGTAACACCTTGCATGCCCTCAGATATGGCTCCGCATGCCAACTGTGGTATGCGTGCCATAGGTTCGCCATCACGGGGTTAGAGGTTTTAAAAAAAACTTTTCAGATTTATAAGATTCTGTTAACGTAGCTTTACAATAAAGTAGAATTATCTGGTTGTGCTTATCTGGTTGTGTTTTCTGAGTAATCTACTTTGGAGGGCTGACTTCAATCTTGCAAGTCTGAAAGTATAAATCTCCTGCATTGTACATTGGCAAAATAATCAGAACACAAAATACAAACTAGATGATCACGACCTTGTTGACGATCCTTACTCAGTAAAGGACCTTGGAGTACTCATCTCTAATGATCTAAGTGCCAGAGCCCACTGCAACAGCTTTGCTAAGAAGTCATTAAGAGTGGTTAACCTAATATTGCGTAGCTTTTTCTCTGGTAATATTGTACTTTTAACCAGAGCATATAAAACATTTGCTAGACCAATTCTCGAATACAGCTCATCTGTCTGGAACCCACACTACATATCGGACATTAATGCAATTGAGAATGTCCAGAGATATTTCATGAGAAAAGTGCTACACTCCTCAGTTTGCAACAGAATACCTTATGCCACCAGACTTGAAATTTTGGGCCTAGAAATTTTAGAACCACGCTGCCTTCGATCTGACCTATGTGTAACACACAAAATTATCTGCTACAATGTCCTACCTGTCAATGACTACTTCAGCTTCAACCGCAACAATACACGAACTTGCAATAGATACAAACTTAATGTAAACCGCTCCAAACTTGATTGCAAAAAATTTGACTTCAGCAACAGAGTGGTCAATGCCTGGAATGCACTACCTGACTCTGTAGTTTCTTTCCCAAACCCCCCAAACTTTAACCTCAGACTGTCTATCGTTGACCTCACCCCATTCCTAGGAGGTCTGTAAGGGGCGTGCATAAGTGCACCAGTGTGCCTACTGTCCCTTTCCTAACGTCCCCATGTATTCGTAAAATATCATGTACTCAAACCATGCTTGTACTTCTTATATATTCAGAATCATGTTTATACTTTGTCAGTAATCATATACACGCTTGACAAAATAAATAAATAAATAAAATAAAATAAATAATTGTACTGCTCCTTTGCAGATTGAAAAATTAGGGAGGGTCCCTTCTGAGCATCTTATTTTGCTCATTACCCACCTATGTGCCATGCCTCCCTTCTTTGACTGTTTCCTAGGCAGCATTTCTTTGCCTCGCCTTCCAAGATGTTTACCCCCTAATAACAGAACAGCACAGTTGCTTAATTTTTTTTTCAAAAAGGCTTCCTAGCTCTGCTGCACGAAATATACCTATCTAAACCTTTAGGCACTAGGAATTATATTCTACAGTATTTTACCTTATTAATCAAATGATTGCTGACATTAGGATGCTGTCTTAGAAGCAAGGAAATGGAAATTTAAGTGCCTCCATGGAAACTCATTAAGTGTCTTTGGGCTAGTCTAAGGAAACTGATATTGGTAGAGTTCAAGACAGCCTGCCTTATCTACGTGATATTCTAAACCAGTCACTAGCTCTCTGCCTGATTTTGTTTTGGCAATAAAATTAGCACAGGAAGTACTATGCACGGAGGCAAAAATAGGACATAAATCCAAGGATAAATGTTCTGTGGTAACATCAAAAGGCAAAAAGACAATCGGCCTAGTTTATCCAAAAGTGATAAAATATAATCCAAAATAGTCATCCTCAGTATTAAATTACCTTTATTTTGTCAATTATACCTGGGAATCTTGGCAATTTCCAGAAATATAGAACTCCTTCGTCAAAGTGATCATTACTTCAAATTAGGGCAGATGAAATATATATATCTAGAACAGGGGTGTCAAACACACGTCGTCACAGCAGTGTCACATGACATATCGGGACTTTTCGCCCCTTTGCTAAAACAGGTGTGGCCGTGGCCAGCACGTGACGCATTCGGCCTGTGGGCCGGGAGTTTGACAGCCGTGATCTAGAAGGCTGGAAAACCTGATCTCAACCCTGGAAGGATAGGTGGTTGACAAAGCCATCTCTTTTATTTTGAAACACATCCTGGCTGCACTGAACAAGTCAAATTCACCACTGTGTACCTGGCCAATAGGGAAGGATAATTATTAATAAAAAATTCCCATACTTTTCTGATGTAATGTGATAGAACACATTTCCTGAAGTGTTTGAAATTTTTATATTTGGTCTTGTTTTACTTGGTTTGTGTGACTCTATGCTGTCAGAAACATTGGTAATTATTTTTACCAGGTTAGTGCTAAATGACTTAATGTATTATGGTAAAATAGCCATTGCGTTCTATAAGTGACTTACATAGAGGAGGGTGTGTAAATAGGTCTGAACTAGAAGAAAAAAAGGTGAATTACAAATTGTACTTAAGTGTATAAGATGAATGAGATAGACTATTCATCCCTAACATATCAAATACCCCCAACAAAGAAAAACTCTGGTTGTTTCAAACTAATAGCTACAAAAAACCATTTTGAAAGGAACAATCAACTTCCATCAATTCAAAGCTCTCTTAACATATGCACAGGGTACTGTAACCATGTAAGATTTTTTTTCAGGCATCGGACTGCAATGAGGACAGGGTGTGTTTTTACCATGCAAGAAACCACTTGCCAAACAATGCTATTTCTTTGCACTGCAACGCAAACCATTCCTGATGCATTGTCTTATCTTCCAGTTCACAGCAGAACACCTCTCTCTCTCTTCACAAAATAAAAATAAAATAAATGAATTGGTGCTGTTCTTTTATGCTTTTGCTCATCCACTTCAAACCTACTGATCTAGGCATTCAATATTACTGCACTTAAAGCTTCTTGGCCCCGTCAGGCCAATATGTTACTACAGCAGGAAAACAGGAGCTGGGAGGTAAGTGAGCTGAGACTGGACTGGTCCAATGGTAGCAGAAATCTGTTTCGTAGTGCAAGGAAGTGTTTTAAAGCCACACTGCCTGACCAATTATATCTATTTCCAAATGACAGAATCTATAGGAAAGGACTCTTTTACAAACTATTAGGTGGAGCAACATCAGATCAGCAAGTGTGCTTGTGTCATTGCCATTTCTAATTGAATATGTAAACCAGAGGTGGGTTTCAGCAGGTTCTGACAAGTTCTGGAGAACCAGTAGGAGAAATTTTAAGTAGTTCGGAGAACCGGTAAATACCACCTCTGACTGGCCCCACCCTCATCTATTCTCTGCCTCCCGAGTCCCAGCTGATCGGGAGGAAATGGGGATTTTGCAGTAACCTTCCTCTGGAGTGGGGAGGGAATGGAGATTTTACAATATCATCCCCCTGCCACGCCCACCAAGCCATGTCCACCAAGCCACACCATGCCCACCAAGCCAGGCCCACAGAACCAGCAGTAAATATTTTTGAAACCCACCACTGATGTAAACCCATCGGGAAATCCCCTATATCATCAACATGCAACATTTACAGATTGCCTTAGTGAATGTAAATGGCTTAAAATTATTCTTGACACCTTATCAATAAAATATTCTGTATAGTTTAAGAATAATAATGTTTAGTGAACCGAGAAGGCATTCTTTACAAAATAAGCAAGTATGTTTTATTAAAAAGACTATAAATAAAGAACTAAGTATGGCACAAATTATCTCAACCCTATTTCCTTTTGAAGATGTAATTCTTTGTAATTATGGTTGTTAATGCAAAAATTCCAAAGGGCATATGACAAATGATCCCACAGAATAACGAAGGAATGTACAAGATATTCAGCTACTTATAAACAAGTACCAGTAATTAACTTACAACCTTGATAGAAATCCATAATTGTACTTTATTATTTTTTATAAAAAAGTATTTTTCTTGATAAAATTCAGGTCTGTTCTTGCTATTTTATATTTAGCTGGTACTAAAATAGAACTTAAGTAAATTCAAACATCTCTGCCCTTTGCCTCTTTCTGCCTTAAATTCATCACCGTCATACAACCTCCGCTTCCAATAAAGCGACTTTTATTATAGAGATTGTTTTATTTATTTGTTTGTTTATTAAATTTAAGTACCCTTATTTCATCATATGAGTGACTCTGAGATATTTACAAATAAAAAATATAAAATAGTATAAAAAATGTAGCAAAAACAGAATTAAAACCAACTAACAAACCAATAAAAGCAAGGCAAGTTAAAAAGTGGAGGGTGGTCTCAGACCACCAGCCATCCTGAAGGTTGCATGCCACATCTTGATCTTCATTGCAGTTGACAGAGCCAGGTCTTTACATTCTTCCAAAGGGCCTGGAGAGTGGGGGCCAATCTTGCCTCTGAGGGCAAGATATTCCATAGAGTGGGGCAGCAGCAAAAAAGGCTCTCTTCCTAGATACCACCAGTCAGAATTCTTTAAACAATGGGGTCTGTAACACACCCTTTTTGCCTTGCTAAGATGAGTCAATGTAATCGGAACAAGAAGTTCTTCAAATGCTAAGAAGGGCTTTAAAGATGATAACCAACATCTTGAATTGGATCTGGAAGCAAACTGGCATCCAATGCATCTTAACAGCACAGATGTTACATGCACAGTCCTCGGGGCATCCTAAGCTGCTCACATAGCCACATTCTGCACCAATTTGCAGCTTCCAGATACTCTTCAACCAACTGCTATTGGTAATACGAAGCCTTAGGTTCACAATCTTTCCTGTATTTAAGCCTACATCCATTTCCTTCCCTTCCCCCACGTTGTCTCTTCTCTGGCAGAAACCTCCTCAAGGCAAAGATTTGTACTTTTATATGAGAAGCTAGGTCATTTCAAAAACATCATTTAAAACGAACTTGGAATAAAATATAATTAAACTGGATCATTCTAACCCCAATCTTTAACCAATTGAACACATAATGGTCATTGCTAACTAAGTTAAATTCTTCTGGCTCCCCATTTTGTATGAACCTATTGTTCTTTGTGTTAATTTTTTCTTCTACCCTCCAGATATAAAGGAAAACAGAGCAACCACTACATGTGACTTCTCCATTTTTATCCTCCCTTTTTTCTTTTAACTGCTGCAGAAACTTGGGAAGAATAAAATGGCAACAAAAAAGAGTGTATGAGAAGTGAAGCCCAATCCAATCTATGGTTATTCTGGAGGTGCTGTGGGTGAATATGCTTTGATTAGGAAAAGGCAGGAAAAGATGGGCATCCAACTATTGCAATGATGGCTGCAGTCCAAGATAACTGCTCTCTAACAAACTGGTCCATCATTTACAATGTTGTCTGGTGCCAGATCATGGTTAAGTACTGGTTTTCTTGAGCACATTTGGAAAGCCTCTCTTTTATTTAATTAAAGCAATATGAACATTGATGGGTAAATAAGAACAATTTTATCCATTGCTTCTATACATTACTCATTCTGGCATGTCAATTTCTGTATTCAGTTATAATCATTTAGGAACCCTCTGTACTTTCATAGCACTGTTATAGCTCATACCTCACTCTGTATTGTCAATTTTAAAAACATTTTGTGCCATCTAAAATACTGATACAATTCTGCTAGGATCTTAACAGAAGTTCCAAAAACAATTAGTTCATACATCCCTTTTTGTCAGCTATTTCATGTTCAGTTTAATAAGAGAAATTACAGTAAATATTTAATAGACTCACATTCCTGCAAACAATCAGTTCAATGAAAGTTTTACACAAGGGGTGAACTGAACAAGTAATGGAGCAAGACATAGGTCACAGAAGATCAAACAGAGGTTCTGCATAGAAGAGAGAAAGAAGAAAAGAGTCTCCTGATTCCAGTTCATTCATTCATCCAAAAGCTCTTCTGAAATTGAATCGGGAAAGAAAGTGCCCATCCTCCAGCACAGTGGCGATTTCTTTGTCCCAAGAAATGAGAAGGCACGGGAGACGGATAGAAAATTTCAGAAAAAAATCATTTTGCAATTCTCCCCCACAGAGGCAATAAAAAATAGCTTTTTAGAAAAAAAAAATTTGTAAGGGAAAATGTTTGTGTGTTGCTGCCTGTTTTTAATCCCCAAAATGCTTTCTTACACTGTGTAATACTTCAGCTTCAACCGCAACAATACACGAGCACACAATAGATTCAAACTCAATGTAAACCGCTCAAAACTCGACTGCAGAAAATTCGACTTCAGCAACAGAGTGATCAATGCCTGGAATGCAATTTATTTATTTATTTATTTATTTATTTATTTATTTATTTATTTATTTATTTATTTATTTATTTATTTATTTATTTATTTATTTATTTATTTATTTATTTGTCAACAAGTGCAATGAAACAGGACACATGAAAAAATGACACAAATAAATGGATATAAAGAAGCAAAACATAGCCATAAACACATCAAACAAGTACATACAAATGGGTACAGTAGAACAGGGACGGTAGGCACTTTGGTGCGCTTATGCATGCCCCCTTAGGGACCTCTTAAGAAACGTGTAAGGTCCATGGTAGATAGTTTAAGGTAAAAGATATGGGGGTTAGAGAAACTAACAACAGGATCAGGTAAAGTGTTCCAGACATTTACTACTCTTGCAGAAGTCGTATTTTCTGCAATCAAGATTAGAGCGGAATTCATTTAGTTTGTATCTATTGATAGCACTAGTGTTATTGTGGTTGAAATTAAAGTAGTCGTTAACAGGTAGGACATTAAGGTAGATGATCTTGTGTACTAAGCTTAGGTCAGAACGTAGATGGCGTAGTTCAACGTTATCCAGGCCTAAAATTTCAAGTCTACTGGAATACGGAATTTTATTGCGAACAGAGGAGTTGAGTACTCTTCTTGTAAAATACCTCTGGGCCCTCTCTAATGTATTAATGTCCGAAATACAGTGTGGGTTCCAGGCAGGTGAGCAGTATTCAAGGATAGGTCTGGCAAAGGTTTTGTATGCCCCTAGTTAGAAGTATAACATTACCAGAGAGAAAACTTCATAAAATAAGGTTGACAACTCTTAATGCCTTTTTAGCAATGTTGTTACAGTGAGCTCTGGGACTTAGATCTTTTGAAATTAGTACACCAAGGTCCTTGACAGAGTGTGGGTCATCTTTTAGATCGTTTCTGTCCAGCTTGTATTTGATATTCTGATTTTTATTGCCAATGTGCAGGACTAAACATTTGTTAGCAGAGATTTGGAGTTGCCAATTGTTTGACCATTCAGATCTAGGTCATTTTGTAGGGTAGTAGAATTGTTTGTGGTGTTAAATAGTTTATTAATAGCACTATCTGATTCTGTGGTTTCTTCCCCAAACCCCATAAACTTTAACCTTAGACTGTCTACAGTCGACCTCACCCCATTCCTAAGAGGTCTTTAAGGGGAGTGCATAAGCGCACCATCGTGCCTACCGTCCCTGTCCTACTGTTCTACTGTCCAAATTTACCTATACCTACTGTGCTTTTGTTTATGTTTATACCATACCTGTTATCTTGTACATGTTTTGACAAATAAAATAAATAAATACATCAATGTGTAATAGAAAACGTTTTATGAGACTGTTTATACATCAATTCAGAGTTCCTGTACAGACAGACAGCTAAATGAATAAAATGCATTTCTTCTTTCTGAGAGCCCAAACAATTATTGTTACACAGTTTGTTTTACAGAGAAACAATGGCACTGCAAAAAGTGAGTTATGACCATTTTTCACATTTACGGCTGTTGCAGCATCCCCATGGTCACATGATCAAACTTTGGATGCTTGGCTACTAGTTCATCTTTAGGATGGTTGGAATGTCCTGGGATCGTGTGATCAATTTTTGCAACCTTCTGACAGGCAAAGTCAATGGAGAAGTCAGATTCACTTAACAACCGTGGTACAAACTTAACAACTGCAATGCTTCATTTATCAACTGGGACAGGAAATGTCGTAAAATGGGGCAAAATTCATTTAACAAATGTTTCACTTTGGAACATAAATTTTGAGCTCAATTGTGGCCATAAGTTGGCGAATACCTGTACATATGTTTGCAGAGTTTGCCCAAGGGAGCTTCTTTGCCTATCAATTGAACTGATCATTTATGCTTTTATGTAAGTAGCATTTCAAATTCACACTTTATTTTTTAAAGGTTCAATTTTAATATTTTAAAAACTCTTAACAGCTGGCACATTTACTGAGGGGAATGATTTCCATCCACAAAGCTCAAAATTACAGAATTTCCTGGGTAAAAATCTATCACTCTGTTAAAAGTACAAGAAGTCAGTGGATTTTTTTAACCATATTTTTTGACTATAAGACGCACCTTTTTACCCCCCAAAAGAGGGTGAAAACTTGGGTGTGTCTTATACACCGAATGTAGCCCCACCCACCCACCCACCCCCACCCTTTGGCCTGTGTCTTCCAGGAATTTACCTGCTTGCAGCAAACAGAGAAGAGCCTGTTAAGACAAACAAGTCCTTAGCCGCTTCCCGATCCCCAGCTGATTTGCCACATGCTAAAATGAAACTGAAACTGAAACTACAAAGAGGCAGATAACTGGGAGAGACACGCTGATTTTTATTTTCTGCTGAACTGGCTGCAAAGGGGTAAGTGAATAACTATAAATGTCTGTAGAATGTTCAAATTATTAGACTTATTTTTAAAGACTGCTTTATTATTGTTCTAGAGCCAGGGGTCTCCAACCTTGGCAATTTTAAGACTTGTGGACTTCAACTCCCAGAATTCCACAGCCAGTTTTGTTAGCTTTGCTGGCTGTGGAATTCTGGGAGTTGAAGTCCACAAGTATTAAAGTTGCCACGGTTGGAGACCCCTGTAAATCTAGACAACTTAACAAAATAAAGAAGCTTTTTAAAATAAACGCTTGCTCTGAAGAGGCCCAGTGATATTGTATCTTCTTTTAAATAATAGAGAATAATGTATACTTCCAGAAATTTTAATTAATTTTAACAGCTCTGTACAAGTATAGTCTGAAATGTAACAGTATCCTGTTTAGTATTAGAGTTAAATCCTGACTTACCTTGGAGTAGATCTATTTAAATAATTGGGAGGAGTTAGTGTGACTACATTTAAGAAAACTTTCTGGCATAATGTACATTTCTCCAATTCATTGCTATTTCTATGGGTCAGGCACACATGCACAGAAATACACAGCGAACAGTGTATATCATCTGTGCTGTTTGCTGTTTGGCAAATTGCTTGGAGGCAGAGACCTTTTTTCCTTGTTTTCCTCCCCCAAAACTAAGGTGCATCTTATACTCTGGTGCGTCTTATACTCCGAAAAATACGGTAATTAATTTTTTTTCTGCAGAATAATATCTGGATTGTCGTTAACTATAGTATTTGAACATAATGCACTAAATTTTAAAATGATGAGGGTCATATGAAGATGATATTAGGGTAAGTACAAAAAAGGTGATGCCTGTCAATTTTTAAAACAATTACTTTATTTCAGATCATTGTAGTTCTTACGTGGGGATTTGTCAGTGTGTTCTCAGCAGGAATAGTGAATGTCACCTTCTACATGGACATTACTTTATTTATCTGAAATAGGGTTAACCTTTCTTTTGGATCCTTTGGTGGATTTGGGGGGGGGGGTATAATCTTCTGGAGAGACTTCTTCCTTTATGATAAATATGTTTTGAAAATTCAGTAAAACCTTTTTCCCTTAGACTGGAACTGATTGGTAAGTATTCCAAAACAGTACTGGTTAAATTCTATTGTTCTCCAGATATTGCTGAAATTAAACTCTCAGTGCAGTAATCCCATCATACCCAATAAATAAACATTGAAAACTATAATTTAGCAATATCTGGAGGAGTCACAGCTCCTTTAGGAGTGAAATTTCAAATAATTTGGGGCCTTTATTTTAGTATAAACTTTTTTGGAAAATGATCTACTTTATCCATTGTTCATTTGCAAAGCTATCACAGGTTTTTTTTTACATTTCCCCAGATTAGATTAATACAATTGCTTTACAGGTAGTCCTCGACAATAGAATAGAATAGAATAGAATAGAATAGAATAGAATAGAATAGAATAGAATAGAATAGAATAGAGTAGAGTAGAGTAGAGTAGAGTAGAGTAGAGTAGAGTAGAGTAGAGTTGAGTTGAGTTGAGTTGAGTTGAGTTGAGTTGAGTTGAGTTGAATTGAATTGAATTGAATTGAATTGAATTGAATTGAATTCTTTATTGGCCAAGTGTGATTGGACACACAAGGAATTTGTCTTTGGTGCATATGTTCTCGGTGTACATAAGGAGAATAAAATACATTCATCAAGAATCATAAGATGCATCACTTAGTGATAACCATAGGTTACTAATAAGCAATCAAATCATACTAGGAAACAAACAGAATGATATAAATTGTAAAAATACAAACAACATGGTTATAGTCATAAATGGGAGGAGATAGGTAATAGGAAGGATGAGAATAATAGTAATACAATCTTAGTAAATAGTTTGATAGTGTGTGAGAATTATTTGTTTAGCAGAGTGATGGCATTCAGGGGAAAACTGTCCTTGTGTCTAGTTGTTCTGGTGTGCAGTGCCCTATAGCGTTGTTTTCAGGGTAGGAGTTGAAACAGTTTATGTCCAGGATGTGAGGGGTCTGTAAATATTTTCACAGCCCTCTTTTTGACTCGTGCAGTACACAGGTCCTCAATGGAAGGCAGGTTGTTAGCAATTGTTTTTTCTGCAGTTCTAATTATCCTGTTTGGTTGCAGAGCCAAACCAGACAGTTATGGAGGTGCAGATGACAGACTCAATAATTCCTCTGTAGAACTGAATCAGCAGCTCTTTGGGCAGTTTACTTACAGCCACAATTGAGCCCAAAATTTCTGTTGCTAAGTGAGGCAATTGTTAAGTAATTTTCCCTATTTTATGACCTTTCTTATCATAGTTGTTAAGTGAATCGCTGCAGCTGTTAAATTAATAATAAGTTGTTATGTAAATCTGGCTTTTCCATTGACTTTGCTTGTCAGAAGTTCAGAAAAGTCATCACATGACTCCAAGGACACTGCAAACATCATAAATACATGCCAGTTGCCAAGCATCTGAATTTTGAGTACATGACCATTGGGGATGCTGCAATGGTTGTAAATGTAAGAAATGATCATGTCACTTTTTTCATTGCCATTGTAACTTTGAGAGGTCACTAAATGAACTGTTGTAAGTGGAGAACTACCTGTATTTGAACCTACAGAATTAAAATTTAAGAGCCAAGGGTTAAATCATTTGGTAATAAGAAGTGTACAGTTTCATAACTATGGACAGCATAGAATCCAATTTTTTTCAGATATTATAGGCTCAACTTCACAATCTGCTTATCATGGCATTAAGATGCTTTACTACATTTTTTGTTCTACAGGTGGCATCTCCCACCCACAAGAATAGCTAAAATGAGCCGAAATGCATCAGCCCTATGTTGGAAATGCAAAAGAGTACCTGAAACATACTATCATATGTGGTGGGAGTGCCAAAAAACACATGAATACTGGGAAAAAAATAAGGCAATGGTTGGAAGAAATATTGGAAATAAAACCATTTAAAACCTGAACTATTCTTGTTGGGAATAACTATTGATAAATTTGGAAAAAATACACTATATCTTATGCTACATATTTTGACCGCTGCAAGGATAATATTTGCTCAAAAATGGAAAAATAAAGACATACCTACAGAGGAAGAAGTTTTAGACAAAATATTAATATGTGCAGAGATGGATAGATTAACAGCAGAAGCAAAGATAAGTCCATATAGTTGGTTCTCTGTGTCTGAAATTTATCAGAATTTGCTTGTTTTATGGCTGAGAGACTGTTCTGGGGGAGTATAGGTGATAATTGGGAATGGTACACAGCTATTGGAAAAGACCCCAGAAAAACAAAATTTGCATTGACTTGGCTGCAAGCTGAAGTGTAAGCTTCTGTCCAGTCAGTAGAATCCTCCATCCATCTAAAGCAGAACAGGGTCTCTGGAACTGAAAGGACATTTCCATTTGATGATGAAGGCCATTTGGCACTGAATCTTGGAAACATAACTGTTGTAAGACAAATGTTCAAATTAATGCAGGATTGAATAATGTAACATATGGATTTGCACAACTGCTGACCACTTTTATGATATATTTGATTATAAAAGCAAATAAGTCTTCTTTTCATGCTATGCCCATCTGAGTTAATGGGCCGGTCAGAAATGAAATACATCAGATACTGCCAACATCAATTTTGACATTCATTGCTACAAAATAATGACATTTTATTATGAATGTAAATATAAAGGCAGTGAAGTATTTTTTTATCTGTTATTTTCACTGTACTAGAATAAAGTGATGTTAAGCTAATCAATGGAATGAAATTAAACTCTGATGAACCACTGACTGGCAATTTGATACCATTAGAGCCATAAATGACTGAATCAGTGGTTTTTCTGCTTCAATTATTTGAGAGCTCTGTTTCCATATGATTCAAGAAAACCATATCTCTTCTGCTTTATATTATTAAAGTACTACAGTGTTTCCCCGAAAATAAGACCCTGTCTTATATTTTTTTGAACCCTGAAATAAGCTCTTGGCCTTATTGCCATGCACTCAAAAGCTCGATTGGGCTTATTATCAGGGGATGTCTTATTTTGGGGGAAACAGGGTATATTTTGACCCACAGAGACATTCATAATAAAGAGCACTGCTGATAACCAGTTGATATATTTGCAATCCAGTATATGCATCATCTTTACAATCCTAGAAAGAGGTTCATTTATTTAAAATTATATCTCATCGCTTCTATCATATCAATTAATTTGCCTCTCTATGAAGTACATTTAATATAGAGTGTCATAGAGTTTATTGGTTTTTTTTTTTTAAAAAAAGAAACAATGATTTCCAATACAAACAAACAAGTTAGTATTTAGAAACTTTACACAAATATGAATATGCATATGCAGCCAGGCAAAAATATTTGTAGGGAAGGAGTTTTATTTAAAATAATTTAAGACAATCTCCTTGCAAAAAAAGTAAGCAGAAGTACACTGTTGTTGTTGTTTTGAAAATCCTAAATAAACCCAGCCTGTCATCCTAGCTTTAAGATGCCAGCCAAGGACTTCCGGTTTGGCGTTCGTCGTCGAATGGCGCTCCTTCTTCAGGGCGCTTTCCCGACTCCCTGCCAAGCCGCCAGAACAGCTGTCTGGCGGCTTGGAATCTCTCTGCCCCGGACATAGGGGGGAGAGGAGAGCGTGGCAGGTGGGGTAGAGCCCCCCTGGCGCCCTAGGAGTCATCCAGGGGCGCGGAGGGAAGGCTCCCCAAGTAGCCTGCCCCTAGCTCCGGGAGCCTGGGAATCTCCGCTTTTGCGGAGCAAGATGCCGAAGCCGCCGCTGCTTCCAGAAGAGGATTTTTAAAACTTTTTTTTGTGTATTTAATGAAGCAGACAGAGAGAACCAGGGGCTTTGCTGGGCAAGTATGGATTTTCTTTTTCTTTTTTTTAAAACCCTCGGCTAACTTTCACTTTGAAGAAACAAAGTAACATTTAATATGTAACAATATGGCGTTTGAAGGAGGAGAAGTGAAAGTGATTTCCGTTTTGCTTGTGGTTCTCTTTTTTCATGGAAACTCTTTGTTCCGAAAACTGAAAACTGGCTGTCCTACTTATATTCTCTGATAACTGATAATTAAAAAAAAAAAATAAGGACTATTCGCCTTTGAAAGTGGAAAGTATTTTTTTAGAGATCTGGCTTTTTAAGGCGTTTTGAAGAAGTTGGGAAGAGAAGTGAAGGTGATTTTTGCTTTGTTTGTTTGTGGCTCTTTTTCTTATGGAAAATTATAACTTTGAAAACTGACTTTTTTTTCTCTCTGTCTCCTGATTTTGGAAGTTAAAAACTTTCTGTCTCTTACACTGGAAAGAATTTTACTTAGAGTTATGGCTTCTCTCTATACCTCTTTGGAAATATAAAAATGGTTTTAAGTCTGGAAAGATTGGGTTTTTTTTTTCCGGCTTTTCTCTTGTGGAAATTTTGAAAACTGACTTTTACTCTTTGTTCCGTGACCTTGGATTATAACAGCAACTGATAACTTCACTAAAATAAATAAATTATAAAAGACTATTTGCCCTGGAAATTACAAGATTTTTTTTTCTTTCTTTTTTTTAAAGATTTGACCCTTTTTTGCATTTCTTTGGAATTACAATAAAGAACAAGTGAAAGTTATTTGTGTTTTGCTTGTGGTCTCTGGACTTTGGGAAATTTTTGTATTTGAAAACTGGTCTCTATTTTTGATTCTCAATTCTGGATTATAAAACAATCGATAGTGATTTGGCACTTTCAGTGTAATTTTTTGGAACTACAACAATGGCTTCAAAGTATGGAATGATTGTCTTGAATAAAAGGCCTATTTATCCCTCTGCTTATACTTCTAAAATGCAACTTGCTACTGAGTCAACACCTCCACAAGCTTTGACATCAGAAAACTTATTAAATACTTTAAAGATTATGAAACAAGACTTAATTTTGGAATTTAACCAAAAAATCACTGAAATAGAAAAAAAAATGCAGGATGCTTTAAAGAATTTGGAAAAGCAGTTACGGATGGATATGTTAGAGGTTTGCAAAGGTTTAGCAACAAATGTTGATGTTTTGGAGGACTGTATTGAAACAAATAAACAAGCGCTGGCAACCTCGGTGGAATATATAAACAAATTTCAAAAGGACATTGCAAATTTTGAAACATAGGTGTTGATGTCACAGTTTAGAAGAATGCAATTTGCCATTAGAGTAAGAGGGTTGAAGGAAGGTTTATATGATAATTTGAAAGGAAGAATGATTGAGGCCTTGGTACAGGTTTCTGGAATTTCTAAAGATGAGTTGGCTACACAAGTAGAAAAGATATACAGGGTCAACTCGTGGCACGCAAAACAAAAACATTTACCAAGGGACATTGTTATATATTTTACCACAAGAGTTTTACGGAACAGAATTATCCAGGCGACGTTTAAGAATAATCTTCAGCTGAATGGTCAGGAACTTAGGATATGGAAAGAAATTCCCTCTAAAATGCTTAAAGCTAGAAAAGAATTTACTTTTTTGATTGATGAACTTAAAAGATTGGATTTACAATATAAATGGGAAGCACCAACAGGAGTAACGGTGAAATTTTTGGAGAAAAGATATCGGCTGAATACGATAAACAAAGCTGTCGAATTTTATGTTAATATTTTAAAGGCTGATATATCTAAAATTCCAGAAGAAAGATGTATTAATGTAGAAGAGGATAAGGAGGAAAAGTCATCTTTACCGGATCAAAATGATATAGTTTCAAAGAGTCAAAGTGAACTGCAGAGCCAGAAAGATGTGAAAAAGGAGATGGAGCACTGGGACCAGATGGAAGATGAGCTGATAAATTCAAAATCATCAAGATATAAAAGGAGGCAACCAATAAGATATAAAGAGAAGTAGTGTTGATATGTATTAGATGGATGGAGATAATATAATTGTATTTTCTTCTTCTCCCTTTTTTTTATTGTTGTTTCTTCTTTCTTCTTTTTTTCTTTTTAAAAAAAATTTTTTTTTCTCTTTTTTAATAATTCTTTAAGAATTGGAATTTTTAATTTTTAATTAAAATTATTAAGTTATAAATTATTACAATTAGATTTTAAAAGTTGTTTTAAAGGAAGGATTTTTTTTTCCTTTTGCTTTAGGTTTTCGTTTTTCTCTCTCTCTCTTCTAGGTTCCTACTATTATTATTATTATTATTATCATTATCATTATCACTATTGTTATTATTTTTATTGTTGTTATTATTATTATTAATATTAATATTACCTTTAAGGATATCTTTTTATTATGAATTAACAAGTTGTGTATAATAATACTATGTGGTTATGATGAAATTCAAAAGTTTTATTATTTAATATGTAGACACGTAATATTATTTTTAGTTTTATTTGAATTAATAAGTTGTTTTATAATAATATGTTGTTATGATGAAATTTAAAAGTATTATTATTTAATATTTAGATATTAGCTACGTAAAATTTTCTCGGTTTTAGTTAATCATGAGATTATTATTATTATTAATGTTTTTTTAAAGATTTAGTATTATTAATAATTTTTATAGGTCTAGAAAGTTGATTGAAAGGAGGAGGGAAAAACTGTTTTCCTTCCTTTGTTTAACCCAGATTATTATTATTATCAACAATATATATATATTAATATATTTTTACTTTTTATTTTTTATCTTTTAGAATTATATTGGAAATAATGGAAAATATAGAAATTTAATGATGTTAGCATTGTATAATTTGGAGTTGAGGGGTTTTTCTTTTTTCTTTTTTCTGTAATTACTGATATTACGCCCTGAATTCTCTCTGGGAAGTCCGGGGGGGGGGGAGGGGGGGAGGGAAGGGGGCGGGGGTGGGGAGAAAAATAAAAAAAATGTTTGTACTCTGTACTAATAAAACTTTTTCAAAAAAAAAAAAAAAGATGCCAGCCAAAATCATTTATAAAGATTTCTCTTCATATATGTATGTATGTATGTATGTATGTATGTATGTATGTATGTATGTATGTATGTATGTATATATATATATATATATATATATATATATATATATATATATATATATATATATATATATATATATATATATATATATACATATATACATATATATACACACACACACAAACACACACACACACACACACACACACACACACACACACACACACACACATATATATATATTTGGTATATATGTATCCCACTATGCCATCACCACCCAAAAACAACCAGGCCAGTTCAAAAACTATTAATTAGATTAGTAATTAACCAATTAACATTAATTCTTTAAAACTTGCCTGTTTTGTGATTCCCATCTGCACATACAAGTTACTGTTTTTCATACATGGGAAGGTGCAGTTGTATAGATATCAGATATCAGATTAACAAAGTTGGAAGGGACCTTGCAGGTCATCTAGTCCAACCCCCTGCCCAAGCAGTAGACCCTTATATCTGCCTCTATCTAGAATCGAACTCACAACGTCCTGATTGTGAGGCAAGAGTTCCACCTCTATTCCATCCTCTTCCTTCCAGCAGAAATAGAGAAAAAGAAGAAGAAGGATGAAGAAAATTAAAAGTTGGAGAAAGTAAGAGAAGGGAAAAAAGTGATGGTGATGATGGAAAAGAGAATTTAAAAAAGAGGACTTTACCAACCCACAACTCCCAATCACTGGATGATCTCCTGACAATCTTCAAAGGCAGACACACTTGGTAACATGATGTTTGAAGGTCATGTCTTTGTATTCTACATCTTCTTCTGTTTTTACATCTTCTTACATTAATTAATGGAAGCACTTCAGTGCACAGAAAAATGAAGATAAAGGTTCCTACAGCTTGAACTTGATTTGAGATGACTAAGTATTGAAGTACCTGCTTAGGCATTGAATAAAAAATTCCATCTAAATATAAAATAAAATGAATGCCCTGAAGTGGACCTTTCGTGAAAACAACATTTAATCTTTATTTTTCCCTTCCAGGACATATATTCTATCCAGCTTCTACATCATTAATTGCTTACTGGGATGACAGTTCAGGTACATTTTGGATTTATAGGATTAGGATGGTAGTGGGTTCCACTTTGAATAACACAATTTTCTATTTAAAGACCTCTTCTATTTTTGATTGAAAGAAAAAGAATGGAGAATTGACATTGTGGGTATTTGCAAGGGAAGCAAGTGATGTTATGCATTCTGCGACATTGTCTCACGAATGGTGCAATTATTTGGTTTGTATCATTTGTGTCACTTGACTGACATAAATAACATAATTTATGCCATTTGCCCAATCTTGACACATTGCCAGTGGTGGGTTCCTACCAGTGCGGTCCATTCTATAGCACTGGTAGCGGCCCACTGGTGACGTCACAGTACTGGTGCGGTTGGTTGCCGGTGCCTGGGTGCCGCCATTTTTTTAAATAAAATTTTAAACATTTTCTTCTGCACATGCCCAGAAACCTGACAATTAAGTCTTTCCCCGTCCCTTCGCTTGAAAATAATAATAAGCTTGCATTTGACACTTTTCCTTCGCTTTTGCCTAAAGCTTCCCATGGGCGTTTTCTGAAAGCTTAACCTTTTATACTGTTAATTTTATACAGTTTTATACTGTTATTCTTTAGATGAAAACATTGAGGACTGTTAAAAAAATATTGTTTTTTTTAACAGTCCTCAATATTTTCGTCTAAGGAATCCATGACTGAAACCAAAAATGCTGTATGAGACGTGCTTGTCTTTTAACTATAGCATTTTCTGCATATAAAGGTTGCTGTGTTGCCATGGTGTAACACGCACTTTGTATGCAAAGCTTTTCATGTAAGGTATAAAATAGCAAAAATAATAGTAACATCTCTCTGAAATAACTAATATATGACCGGCAAGCCACGCCTACCCGGTCACATGGCTGGCAAGCCATGCCCACCTGGTCACATGGCTGGCAAGCCACACCCACAAAATAAGTCACGCCCACAGAGTGGTAGTAAAAAAATTAGGAACCCGCCCCTGCACATTGCCTATGGTGAAGAGAGAAAAAAAAGAGGTTAACTAACAAAAATCAGTACCTGAAGACTAGACTGAGAAGACACATGGTAAACTTGTTAATTTTTGCCACTTTTGTAGATATATTTCAAGTTAGGTCTACTATTTCTTCCTAAAAATACACCCATGCATATATATTAGTTCATGAGAATTTACTGGAAATCTGAACAGTTTCATTCTGTAAATTGATGCATTTCCTTTCTTATCTTGATAAGGGGATTTGGAACATTTTAAGTCTTATAGACAACTTTGTGTGATTTATTACCAAGTGGTATTCTCGCTGTGGTAAGTATTATCATAGTTGAATTGATCAGATGAGTTTTCCGTATACAAATGTTGCCTTTCCTAAGACAGGGAAAATGTAATTAGTTAGTTACTTATGATAACTAGGTAATATTGCCTACATTATATCTGTCCCGATCCTCCCTAAACTCTTGTTGGCTTTCTACATCATTAATCATAGTAGCTATTGGGTTCCTGGGTTGGGACTGAAAGGCATGGTTCTCCCCCCCCCCCCCGGGACTGGTGGAAGGGGAAAAGTAGAGGAAATCATCTCAATCATCTCTTTAGCGTCTACATTAAGGAGAGTAATACAGAGGTCTTCCAAGGGACTAGCAGCTTCTTTGGCTTGGCAATGAAGGGAAAATATGGCAACAGTCAACTGAGAGTGGCAAGAATGACAGGGATAGGTGGCACTCAAAATAGCAGAGATGGAGAGCGAGATAGATAGGTGGGGTGAGTTGAAGTGCATGCTGCAATTATTAATACGGGTGGGTTACCAAATACCTGAATTTTTATCATGTAACTGTGGGTGCACTGCAATGGCAAAATGTCAACAACCAAACATTAACTACTCTCTATTCAGTGCTGTTGTAACTTCAAGCAGTTGTGGAATAAATAATAGACTACATGTATAATTTTAGTGGGATGCGGTAGCTCAGTGGCTAAGAGGCTGAGTTTGTCGATCAGAAGGTCAGCAGTTCAGCGGTTCGAATCCCTAGCGCCACGTAATGGGGTGAGCTCCCATTACTTGTCCCAGCTTCTACCAACCTAGCAGTTCAAAAGCATGTAAAAATGCAAGTAGAAAAATAGGGACCACTTTGGTGGGAAAGCAACAGCGCTCCGTGCACCTTCAGCGTTGAGTCATGCCAGCCACATGACCACAGAGACGTCTTTGGACAGCGCTGGCTCTTCGGCTTAAAAATGGAGATGAGCACCGCCCCTAGAGCTGGAAAATACTACAACGCATGTGTGGTGGAACCTTTACCTTATAATTTGAGTGAGTTTGAAAAAAAATGTGTGATGCATATATTTGTGTGCATGTATGAATATGAGTCCTTCCTCTTCCTTCCTTCCTTCCTTCCTTCCTTCCTTCCTTCCTTCCTTCCTTCCTTCCTTCCTTCCTTCCTTCCTCCCTTCCTTCCTTCCTTCCTGAGCAATTAGAATTCAAATACCCTATTTTAATGCTTGAACTTTAATCTTTAATCTTTTCTAAGCTAAGTACTGGGATGAATAAATAATGAACATTCCTCAATATTTATTATGCTTCTGATTTATTTATTTTTTATTTATAAGGCTTATCTTTGCCCCCAATCCAAATTAACTATAATGCATATTAAATCCTGTAGTTTCTCCCAACTTGGTACAACCAAAACTCTTTATTTGTTCAGCAATTGTAGTTAAAACATCTCTTTCTCTGTATACATGCCTATGTAAAACAGTCTGTGACTCTATTTTCTGATAGAATAATATAATGTACTCATACCATTTTGGGGCCAGCAAAAGATATCATGATGTTTGATACATATTGGCCTAATATTTTAATACAGAAATAGATAAACCGATGCTTTTCAGAAACTGTTGCTTCAGTTCTCATCAGTCTAGTTAGCATGCCCAATGACAGCTAATTGCGAGATTTGGAAAGATGTATTGCTTCCTCTTTTTTCTTGGAGAGCATTACTTAATGCATCTCTACCAGAAGCAAGTCACATCATATCCAATTTATTTTAGTTCTTGTAAACACGGTTTATGTTATCCCATTGTTTGCAGCACTTTCTTACTTATAGGTCACATTTTCCTAGTACATATAGAGCATCAACAATCATTCTGGTCTTCATCCATCTCTTTGATAGTGATACCACAAAAGTGTCAAAAAAGCAAAGGAAACAAAATTAATGACTAATTACCCTGATCTTGGATTATGAAATATAGAGTTGTTTTTTTCTTTTTTTAATGGTTGCATGCAATTTTTTGGGGTGCTGTTTTTTGTTATGGGCTCTTTTTATAATGGATGGCAGGAAAAGTGATTGATAGGAACTTGTTTGAAGTTCTTGAGTAGTCTGGCTTAGTTCTATGCTATTATGTTAAGGGCAAACTGTGCCACAGCAGCTTCTGGAATTAACTACAACTCTCTTGAGGACTACCTATAAAGGCAATGAATTTTGGGAGATGAAATGCCAAAAGAGATGTCTAGAGCGACGTTGGAGGGCCAGTAATTCCGAATCTGACCGAACACATCTAAGAGCCTTTATTAGGACTTATTTAGTGGCGATACGGGCGGCAAAATGTTCGCATTTTTCCGCACTTGTTGCATCCACTGATTCACGCCCAGCCGCCCTTTTTAGGGTAACTCGTTCCCTCCTCAATGTAGAGGAAACGGAGGAGCCCTTGCAGGGTAGAGCTGAGGAATTTGTGCAGTTTCTGTCAGATAAAGTCGCTCAGGTTCGGATGGACCTGGACTCTGATTGGGCAATTCTGACTGAGATGACAGGGGCAGGTCTTAGTCCTGTTGTATGGGATGAATTTGAATCTGTGACCCCTGAGGAAGTTGACAAGGCGGTAGGAGCGATGAGTTCCTCCACTTGTTTGTTGGACCCGTGCCCCTCCTGGTTGGTTTCGGCCAGCAGGGGGTGACACGAGGCTGGCTCCAGGCGTTAATCAACGCGTCCTTGAGTGATGGGTCCTTTCCACAACCGTTAAAGGAAGCGGTTGTGCAACCCCTTCTCAAGAAGCCTTCCCTGGATCCAGCTGAATTAAAGAACTTCTGTCCAGTCTCCAACCTACCCTTTATAGGAAAGCTTGTTGAGAAAGTGGTGGCACTTCAGCTCCTATGGTTATTGGATGAAACAGATTATCTGGACCCTTTTCAGGCCTGGCTACAGCATGGAAACTGCTTTGGTTGCACTGATGGATAACCTCTGGCAAGCCTGAGATGGGGGTCACTCCTCTATCTTGGTGCTACTTGACCTCTCAGCAGCTATTGATACCATTGACCATGGTATCCTTCTGGGATGACTAAGTGAGTTGGGGGTAGGAGGCACCGTGCTATGGTGGTTCTTCTCCTATCTCTCTGGTTGATCGCAGTTGGTGTTAGTAGGAGGACAGAGATCGACCCCTAGACCCCTCATTTGTGGGGTGCCTCAGGGTTTGGTCCTCTCTCCCTCCTATTTAATATCTACATGAAACCACTGGGTAAGGTCATTCAATGATTCAGGGTGAGGTATCAGCAATATGCGGATGATACCCAGTTATATATCTCCACCCCACGTCAATTCAGTGAAGCAGTGGATGTGATGTGCCAGTGCCTTGAGGCTGTGAGGGTCTGGATGGGAGTCAACAGGCTCAGACTTAACCCAGACAAGACCAAGTGGCTGTGGATATTGCCTCCTAAAGACTATGACAACTGTCCATCCTTGGTTCTTGGGGGGGGAGAAATTGTCCCCCTCAGAATGGGTCCAAAATTTGGGTGTCCTCCTAGACCCGCAGCTGAAATTAGAGCAACAATTGACAGCTGTGGCTAGGGGGACTTTGCACAAGTCCGTCTCGTGCACCAATTGCGACCCTACTTGGATTGAGAGGCTCTCCTCACAGTCAATCATGCCCTTGTCACCTCATGACTAGATTATTGCAATGCGCTCTACATGGGGCCACCCCTAAAGAGTGTTCAGAGACTACAATTGGTCCAGAATGCAGCTGCATGAGCTATCGTGGGTGCACTGAGGTACACCCACACTACACCAATCCTTCGCGATCTGCACTGGCTTCCTATTGGTCTCCAGACGCAATTCAAGGTGTTGGTTATTACCTTCAAAGCCCTACGTGGCTTAGGACCAGGTTATCTTCAAGACCGCCTTCTGCCACACACCTCCCAATGACCAGTGAGATCCCACAGAGTTGGTCTCCTCCAGGTCCCGTCAGCTAAACAGTGCCGGCTGGCGGGCACGCGGGGAAGGGCCTTCTCTGTGGCTGCCCTGGCTCTCTGGAACCAGCTACCTCCGGAGATCCAGACTTCCCCCACCCTATTGACTTTTGAAAAGGTTAAGACCTGGCTCTTCCGGCAGGCTTGAGGCCGTTGATCTCGCGGCTGTAATCGGCGAGATCTGGCCATGAAAGGTTATGTATGGATTTTTAAAATCATTTTACTTGTTTTAATGTTTATCAATGTTTTAATATTCGTAAGTGTTGTTAAGCAGCCCGGAGTCCTTCGGGAGTTGGGCGGCATATAAATGAAATTAAATAAATAAATAAATAAATAAATAAATAAATAAATAAATAAATAAATAAATAAATAAATAAATATTGTTTAATTTCATATTGTTTCTTTTATTGTAATAAAGTATTCTGTAGATTCAGGTTTTGAAGATAAATGATATTAGGATAGTTTAGGATTTCTAAAATTTAATTTTATAGGATCATTCCAATATTATTTAAGTTCAAATTTATTTAATTGAAAATAAATAAAGCTCTAATTATATTTAGTATTAACAAAAACTAAGAAGATTCATATAATATTGAACACTTAACTCAAAACAATTTGCATGTTGGAATATTTCTATCTTTGTAAAACTTCCACTGAAAGAGAAGCAAATATGTGCAATCCTAACTATATTTATTGATATATTTTTCTTTTGACATACAGAACGTATGTGCTTTTTTTGAATAAAGTACCCAAATGTTCTCTGATTAAAATATAGACCATTCTTTATCTCTGTAGCAACCCTTTGAGATAAAGAATGCAAGTTTTAATACATACTATTTTCCTACTAAAAACTATTTTCCGTTTTTTTGTTTAAAATGATTCTAATCAAAATGAGTCAAAGGAGTTTCTGCTTTGATGCTATATCAGGTGTGCTGTTTACTTACCCATCTGGAGCTTATTAAGGCAACATCAAAGAGGATTGCTTTTGTGCTGTGAAATTACATTGATGGAAAGGATTGGGGGAATCTTCTAGGAATAGATGCCACGTTTCATCCTTCTTCAGCTTCAAGTCTGAAGAGACTATTAAGGACAAGGTTGGGAAGTCCATTACATGAGGGAACAATTTCAAGGAAAAAATGACTTCAAATGGGCTGTTTGTTCTTGCAAATAAACAACTTCTGGATGTATATGTATTATTAGTAAGATATTCTCTTTTGGAGGCATTGCAATGATTCAGATACTACTGTCAAAATAGCAGAGTTATCAACTTATATGTCATAATTGTTGCTCAGGGTTACATTAAGTACAAGAAGGGTGGCAAATAAATTAGATAGATAGATAGATAGATAGATAGATAGAAGAGAGAGAGAGAGAGAGAGAGAGAGAGAGAAAGAGAGAGAGAGAGAGATAAATAGATAAATAGATAGATAGATAGATAGATAGATAGATAGATAGAGATAGATAGATAGATAGATAGATAGATAGATAGATAGATAGATAGATAGATAGATAGATAGATAGATAGATAGATAGATAGATAGATTTTGCGACCTTCTGACAAGCAAAATCAATGGGAAAAACAGATTCACTTAACAACCAGGTTATTAACTTATCAACTGCAGTGATTCACTTAACAACTGTGGCAAGAATGGTTTTAAAATGGGGTAAAATACACTTAACAAATGTCTCACTTTACAACATAATTTTTGGGCTCAACCCTAACCCTAACCCTCAAATGTGGCCATAAGTTGAGGACTACCTGTACATATGTTTGCAGAGACAAAGTTTGTCCAAGGGAGCTGCTTCATTGCCTATCAATTGAGCTGACCATTTATGCTTTTATGATAACAAGCAGTCCTTATTTAATGACAGGTTGCTTAGTGACCATTGGAAGTTATGATGGGCACCAAAAAGATACTTATAACCCTGATTTAAAGTTTCAAACCCCCATCACATTTTTGGTGTTCGGTAACTGGCCCACATTTATGGCCAGATGCACTATTCCATGGTCCTGTGAGCATAATTTATGACTCTTTTTTGGCTGGAAACTGGTATTTATTTATTAAAAGGAATGGGTTCACTTAATGACTGCAATTTTTAATGACTGCTGCAAAAATGTTGTAAAACCAGATCAGTCATACAATGACTCACTTAACAACCAGCATGACTTACAAGCATAATTCCAGGCTCAAGGACTATCTGTACTACGGGTTCATGGACACTGCTGAGAAATGAGTTGATTCCATTATGTTCTGTTGATATCATGCTTCTTCTTATTTAAATATTCATGGATCTAATTTCTTAATCAAATGTATGAAATAAAGAACCAGGAAATATTTTTTATTATTATTATTATTATTATTATTATTATTATTATTATTATTATTATTATTATTATTATTATTATTATTATTATTATTATTATTATTATTATTATTATTATTATTATTATTATTATTATTATTATACAATTGTATCACAGCGGCCAGTTGTTTCGCCGGATTTGGCATTGATTACTAGTCGAGCCCCACCCAGGGGCCTAGGACGTCATAATGTTATTATTATTATTATTATTATTATTATTATTATTATTATTATTATTATTATTATTATTATTATTATTATTATTATTATTATTATTATTATTATTATTATTATTATTATTATTATTATTATTTCAGAGTTCTTGTTGAAAGTGAAAATAGAAGGAGTAGAAAAGGAGATGGGACTTGTTTAGCTGAGTGAAGGTCTTTAAAATGTTAATGTTCCAAAAATGTTGAGGATGTTAGTCATAAATAACTGCAAGGGTAGCACAGAACTTTATTTCTAGAGAGTGCTCCTGTCAGAATTTTGCAGCAGAACTCTGTAGAGAGGTTTTTCGAAAGGCCCTAAATCCGTTATTGCATAAATTGTATTGACAAAGCAGCATGCTTAAAAAAATTGTTTTTGTATGTGTGAGTGAGAAGATGAAGGAAATGTAAAAAAGCAAAAGTTGTTCTTTAAAAATCCTTTTGAAAAATGACATAGACATTATTGTGTTGGATGAAGGTTTACAACATTATGTGATAAAAAGTTGTGGTCTCTATTTAATTCAAGAGAAATAGTAGCATATCTTCTCATGAATGTCAACCTCATTGCATATTCAATACAACTCTTATAATAACTCTTTTTTGCTGAGTGCTGCTTCTTTAAGGTGAATGGCAGTATATCTCTGGCACCAAAATTCTCACTCACTGGTTTAGGAGTTATCATTATATATTGTCATTTCTGATGTCAGATTTATATACATTTATATTTTGAAGACAGGCTGACTAGTCTGGTGAAATATGACATATATCAAGCTGGAAGAAAATGTGTCTTTTCCTAGTGCTGGTGTTTGATACTATTATTCTTGTTCGGCTGTTAGCACAGTGAATAACAGAGTTAGTGTATTCAATTGCTCCAAATTTTGCTTCCTCAATCAGTATTATTGTGTTGTGATTTGTCACTGAAGCTATCAATTGCTGTCTTATTTTAGCTGGGAAACCAGCAGTCTTTTTCCTAATGGCGAGCTGATTATGCTTCCAATGAGGTTGCATTAGTTGAAGCTCTACAAAAGAAATAAATTGCCAGCCATAGAGGTTCCCTATACTGCTATTCATATATACACTGAAATAAGAACATTACATTCCCTGAAACAGACTCTTAACTAATTGTACAAAAGGTGAACACACAGAGAGTTAATGTTTCACCCAGTATGGGACGGAACACAGAATAAATACAACTGACTTTGCACTATGAAATCTGTCTCTCCCCCTTTTTCTCCATTTACTCTCCATTCTTGGCAGTATTTTATAATAATAATAATAACAGAGTTGGAAGGGACCTTGGAGGTCTTCTAGTCCAACCCCCTACTTAGGCAGGAAACCCTACACCACTTCAGACAAATGGTTATCCAACACCTTCTTAAAAACTTCCAGTGTTGGAGCATTCACAACTTCTGGAGGCAAGCTGTTCCACGGATTAATTGTTCTAACTGTCAGAAAATTTCTCCTTAGTTCTAAGTTACTTCTCTCCTTGTTTAGTTTCCACCCATTGCTTCTTGTTCTACCCCCCGGTGCTTTGGAGAATAGTTTGACTCCTTCTTTGTGGCAGTCCCTGAGACATTGGAATACTGCTATCATGTCTCCCCTAGTCCTTCTTTTCATTAAACTAGACATACCCAGTTCCTGCAACCGTTCTTCATATGTTTTAGCCTCCAGTCCCCTAATCATTTTTGTTGCTCTTCTCTGGACTCTTTCCAGAGTCTCAATGTCCCTTTAACATCGTGATATATTTTCAAATGCCAATTAGAAAAGAACACAAGAACACAGATAAAATTAGAGTAAATAAAATAAATAAGGGATTGCTTAAAAGCATCTCAGCCTCTTTATTTCTTTGGTAAATGATTTAAATAGATCAAGAGAGCTGGTTCAGATGCTTTCCATTGATACATGGCAATCTGTTATGATGAACGATGAAAATAAATATCACCACTAGACTTCCGGTTCCGGATCGCTGCATCGCGGACGCTCCTCGTTGAGCGCCTTTCCTTTTCCCCGTTAAAGCCGCCAGAACAGCTGTCTGGCGGCTTGAAAGTCTCTGCCCCGGGCAAAGGGGAGAGATGAGAGCCGGACAGGTGGGGTAGAGCCCCCCCTAGTGCCCCAAGTGTCAGCTAGGGGCGCGAAAGGTGAGGGCTCCCCAGCCAGCCTGTCTCTTGCTCCGGGGACTTGGAAACCTCCGCTTTTGCGGAGCAAGATGCCGTGACCACCCGCTGCTTCGTGAATGGGATTACAACTACTTAATTGTTTAAACAAGCAGACAGAGAGAGACAGGATTTTAAAGGGCAAGTACAGATTTTTTTTTTTCTTTCAACTCCACTGCTGATTTTCACTTCGGAAGAAACTAAGTAACAGTTATTAGGCTACAACATGGCGATCGGAGAAAGTGGGAGGAGAAGTGAAAGTAACTTTCGTTTCCCTAGCAGCTTTTTTTCTTATGGAAATTTTTGATTTTGAAAGTTGGCTTTACTCTCTCTGTCTCCCGATTCTGGATTAAATAATAACTGACAATTTTTTAAAAATAAAATTCTATCTGGCTTTGGAATTTGAAAGAATTTTAAAAGAAATTTAAAAGAACTTTAACTAGAGGCTTGGCTTTTTCTTTGTTCACCACTGGAAATACTAAAATGGCTTCAAAATCTGGAAAGATTGTTTTGAATAAAAGAATGGATTATTCATCTGGTTATATTTCTAAAATGCAACTTACCACTGAGTTAACACCCCCAAAGTCTTTAACACCTGAAAATTTAATAAGTACCTTAAAGATTATGAAAGATGAACTTATTGTTGAATTTAACCAAAAAATTAGTGAAATAGATAATAAAATGCAGGCTGCTTTAAAGAATATTGACCAACAAATTAGAAATGATGTGTTGGAGGTATGTAAAGGTCTAGCAACAAATATTGAAGTTTTGGCAAACCGCATTGAAGAAAACAAACAAGTTTTGACAACTTCAGTAGAATACATAGATAAAATACAAAATGACATTGCAAATTTTGAAACAGAGGTGTTAATGACGCAATTCAGATCCATGGAATTTGCCATAAGGGTCAGGGGGTTGAAAGAAGGATTATATGAAGATTTGAAAGGAAGGATGGTGGAAGCTTTGGAGCAGGTGTCTGGACTGTCTAAAGAAGAACTAGCCAGGCAAATTGATAAAATATATAGAATCAACTCCTGGTATGCAAAACAAAAACACCTACCAAGGGATATTGTAATATACTTTACTACAAGAGCCTTACGGAATAGGATTATACAGGCGACGTTTAAAAATAACCTGCAGGTGAATGGCCAGGAACTGATGATATGGAAAGAAATTCCCTCTAAAATGCTCAAAGCCAGAAAAGATTATACCTTTCTGATTGATGAATTTAAAAGGTTAAATTTACATTACAAATGGGAAGCACCAACAGGAGTTGCAGTGAAATTTCTGGGAAAAAGATATCGGCTTAATACAACAAAGAAAGCTACTGAATTTTATGTCAACGTCTTAAAGGCTGATATATCCAAGATTCCAGAGGAAAGATGTATGAAAACAAAAGAGGAGGAGGAGGGAAAGCCATCCCTTCCTCTTCAAATCGAAACAGATTTACAAAATTTAAATGATTGGCAGAGCCAGACAGATGTCTACAGTGTGGAAAAGGAGATGGAAGATCGGGGTCAGATGGGAGGCGAGCTGACAACTACAAAATTATCAAGTTACAAAAAGATGCAACCATCATCAAGATACAACAAGATGCAGTGTTGAAGTTTATTGGACAGATGGTTGCCATTATGACTGTACTTTTCTTTTTCCCTTCTTTCCTTAATTTTTTTTTCTTTTCTTTACTTCTTGCATTCTTTTTTTTTCTTTTGTTTTTTTTGGGGGGCTTATTCAAAGTATTATTAATTCTTTTTAAAGATTTAGAACTTTTTTGAACCTAATAATTTAATACATAGTAACATTATGTTACAAATAGAGTGGTAGAATTTATGATGAAGTTTAAGGTTTTTGTATTATTATTTAGTTATTTTTTGTGTAATATCAATTTAAGTTTTATTTAATTGTGAGAAAGATTTGGAATTGTTATCTATCCAGTTATAAAATATTACAATTAGATTTAACATTTTTTTTTTTGGGAGGAAGGTTATTTAAAGTTTGGAATTAGTGCTTATAATCTGATATATAGTAATAGTATGTTATTTATATACTGATTGATTTTATGATGAAGTTTAAGGTTTTTGTATTTAATACTTAGTCATCATTTATGTAATAATCATTTAATTCTTAGTTAACAGTGAAGAAATGTTGTGAAGGGTAGATGATTGAAAGGAGGAGGAAGGAATTTTTATTAGTGTACAATTTGGAGTTGAAGTTTTAAAAAAATAAGGTGGAAGTCAAAATTTTTTAATTTAATTTAAATTTATTTTATTGATATTATGCCCTGTACTCTCTCTGGGAAGTCCGGGGGGGAGGGGGGGAGGGAAAGGGGTGGGTTAGGGGGGAGAAAAATTAAAAAAAATGTTTGTACTTTCTATTTAATGTTTAGCTATTATCTATGTAATTTTGTACTAATAAAACTTTTTGGAAAAAAAAAAAAAAGAAAATAAATATCACCACTCAAAACAGAAGATTATACAACCGAGGTTGAAGATTTCAGAAAAAAATGCTATCATAGGATCAATATTATATTTTCCATTGTTTCTAGAGCACTATTGCAACGCACTCTACATGGGGCTACCCTTGAAGAACGTTCGGAGACTGCAGCTAGTGCAGAATGCAGCGGCGCGTGTGGTGATGAGTGTCCCTAGATACACCCATGTGACACCCATCCTTCGTGAACTGCACTGGCTGCCTATAGGTCTCCGAGCACAATTCAAGGTGTTGGTGATTACCTTTAAAGCCCTACATGGCTTAGGATCAGTTTACCTCCGAGACCACCTTCTCCAACATACCTCCCTAAGACCGATTAGAGCCCACAGAGTTGGTCTGCTGGTGGTCCCGTCAGCCAAACAATGTCGGCTGGCGGGCCCACGAATGAGGGCCTTCTCTGTGGCAGCACCGGCTCTCTGGAATACACTACTCCCCGAGATCCGCATTATTCCCACCCTGCCAGCCTTCAGAAAAGCAGTTAAAACATGGCTTTGTCGACAGGCCTGGGGCCAATTATTTTAATACAACACCGATCATTCTTGGCCCCATAAATGATTTATTATATGGGTTTTTAAATTGTGGTTTTTAATTGTTTTTTAATGTTTTAATATCTATTGTTCTTAATGCTTTTTATATTTGTTGTTGCATGTGAGTTTTTACTGTTGTGAGCCGCCCAGAGTCTTTGTGGAGTGGCCAGTATACAAATGCAATAAATAAATAAATAAATATTTCTTAGCTACAGCAATTTTAAGAACTTCACTTCCCAGAATTCCCCAGTCAAGACTTAAAATCCATGCAACTTAAAAATGCTCAGGTTGAAAAACACTATAGAACTGAATAAGGATTCTAAGCTAATAATTTCTAATAGTTAGGACTGTGTTAGCTAACTTATTCTTGCAGCTCTTCACTCCATTATTATTTTCTCTATTTTTCTCCATGGTAAAGGTATGCATATTGATTTTTCTGCTAACATACACATCTCTTAAAGGCAAACTCCTTCCTGAGCAATAATGTAGCTAGTTTTTCCACAATCGATATTACCATTATGAGTGGTTTTATTGAACATAGTAATTCTGTAAAAGGTAACTTTTACTCATTTATAATTTACTAATCTTGAAGCATCATACATTTCAACCCTTGTTTCAAAATCTATTAAAGTAAATGATTGTAATAAATATTTAAATTTATTTCAGTTAAGACTTGTTTAGAATAGGACAATTTTTTTTCATTATTTAGTAATCAGTGCCAATCCATGTGACAAGACATGTGTGTGTGTGTGTGTGTGTGTGTGTGTGTGTGTGTGTGTGTGTGTGTGTGTGTGTGTGACAATCAAGGGTGGGTTCTAACTTACCTCACTGCCGGTTCGCTTCCTCCTGTGCCGCGTGGCTGCGCCTCATGTGCAGTGCTGAAAAATAAAATTAAAAAAACCTTTAAAAAAAGCCGAAAACAAGATGGCAATGCATGCGCAGTGCCGGAAACTCGGCTTCTGCGCATCCACAGAAGGAAAAAAACCCCAGAAAAAATTCAAAATTCAAAAAAAATTGAAAAAAAAAGAGATGGCAGCATCCATGGACTGGCACCGACAGAACCAGTTTTGTGATGTCATCATGATGTCACCAGACTGTTGCTACTGGTTCGGGGAACTGGTCCAAACCGGGAGGAACTGACCTCTGATGACAATCCATGTGACAAGGTCTATTTCACAGACAAAAGCCAGGAAAAGCACCAGGCCCAGACGCCTTCTTGCTTAAAAGCCTGTGCTGACCTATTGCCCCCATCTTCACCCGTGGTGGGATTAAAAAAAATTTATTACCGGTTCTGTCAGCATGGCTTGGTGGGCGTGGCAGGGGAAGGATACAGTAAAATCTCCGTTCCCACCCCACTCCAGGGGAAGGATACTGCAAAAAACATTCTCTCTCTCTCTCTCTCTCTCTCTCTCTCTCTCTCTCTCTCTCTCTCTCTCTCTCTCTCTCTCTCTCTCTCTCTCTCTCTCTGTGTGTGTGTGTGTGTGTGTGTATGTGTGTGTGTGTGAGCAAAGTTCAAGGTAAAATAATATAACGTGAAAAGAACTATACATGTTTAGTGAATGGTTTGATACTAGGTCTTCTGCTTTGAACTAGCCTATATTTTTGTCACAAGTTCTATATTTTTGTCACAAGTTTATGTAACAATTTTATGCACCTTTTCACACTGCTCATGTGAAATATTATCCATCCATCCTGGAGCTGGCAGAAAACTACACAGGCACGAACTTTGCTATTCACACCCCCTACATCTTTTCCCAGTCACTGGTGTCACCCAATCCAGGTCTAGCAGAGGCAATTTTTTTCAAACATGCAATATTATCCCAGGTTATGGGACAGCATGCCCTCATATACTAAATAATATTGATAAACAGCATTACGTCTCCAACTTCTGTTTATAAATATTCCATAGTCATCTGGTTGAGCTCTCTCAGAAAAAAATTGTTGAGTTGTGGGAATAACGACAGGAGACAGACTTCAAAATGAACTTCTTTACTTGGCAACCTCTCTGTACAACCAGCAACTTGCAGTCTGACAGCTAGCCCTTTTATAGGGAGCTGTCAGAAGCATCAACCAATAGCGTTTGAGAATTATCCCGCTCAAATGCTGGACCTGGGTGAAACCATGTTACAGACAGTACATAACAAAAATGATGAACTTAAATGGTCTGTGACCTGAATCTGCATGGCTATTCCTATGTTTTATGAACCAACAGGAAAAAAGCAACTTGCTTGGTAAATGGTTGAAAAATATGCTAAGATACAAACATCTTAAAGATGTTACACCTAAATTTGGAGATGTCATTTATTGCATTGACTGTAAATGTTTCTCAGCGTGCATTTTGCATTGAGTACTGTAGTTTCAGCACCTCGTTAATGAAAGGCTTGAACAGAAATTTCATGATTCCAGAAACAGGATTTCAGTGGTATTTATTCCAATTATAAAGGTTGCTCCTAGACTTTCATCCTAAATAAAAAATCCTTAATATTTTGGGGCCAACTTGCCTATTCACAAATAGCCATCATAGGAGCATGAGCAGTCACAAAACATCTACATAGCAGATAGCAATTGATAAGGATCAAACCCTCCTTATTCATTTGCTATTGCCTTCTTGTGAAAGTTGGTGTATTTCAAAACTATGTCCTGGGTTGCAGTCGCTAAACCACATTCATTTTCTAAAAATGCTTGTGGGGGTCCATGTTTATTTATACAAAATATCTACCATTTCAGTTCTAGGAAACATGTGAAAGAAGATAATGTTGCAATGGATGGATCTTTGTTTTAGCATGCCAGGTTCCCATATGTATTTTTTTCTAATTTATTTATTTTTTGTTAAAAGCTGGCAAGTGCCAGAAAAGAGATCTGTGTTGAAGACAGCATTCTTAACTCATGTTGCCTATTCTAACTATTCCATGACTTAAAAGAGTCATGTGGAACAACATTTTTTCCATGATGCTCTCAAGGAAATAATAGTGTTTTCTTTTTCCTCCTTAGATCACTTGTAATGAACTTACAATATATTTTAATATTTGCTTTTTTCCCCTCCACCAGAGCCTTAAGAGTGTTCTGTTTTCTTTCAGATCTTAGACAACTAGATGCATATTACATGTTTGCTTCTAGAGGGGGTGGGTAGGAGGAAAATAAAGTATTTTACCTGGATCAGCCTGTTTGGCTTACACTACAGTACTTTTAGTCTGCTTCTCCATATATAGAAGATTTATCTTCCAAACATAGTTCTTCTTTTGCTCACTGTCTGATTTTAACTTTTCACTACGTGACTTCCATGCTACTGTGGGATTCAGGGACATGGAAGCCCTACTGTCCAAAAACAAATATACTAAGTGGCAGTGATGGCAGCTGATATACCCCGAAGTCCTCCAGGCAAGGCTGACTCAAGCATCTTTCTTGAATTAGACAATTTGGATTTGTAAACTTTCAAGGTCTCTTGGGTTTTTAGTTGGTTGATACAAAGCCAGTTGTAATTATTATTTATTTCATTAAACCCTTCTCATATCTTTCCATCTATCTACCGGTTGATTTATCTTTTGGGAAACTTTTGTTTCCAATGAATGTGTGACATCAGTGGTATGGCTCAGTTAACCTGAGGACAGGATAAATTCAACCATCAAGATGTATAGATCCAAACTCCAATCACTCATTATTAGTCCTTTATTACATAGGAGAACAATGCTTTTGACATATGTGCATTATGGCTAAATTTGAAAAAAGAAATTAAAATAATCTTACCATACCTATTTAATTGAAAATCTTTTATTGTTCTTGTACTGTTATCATTTTATTCTTTTTTTCCTCTTATATTGTAAGATATAATATGGTACATTCTACAGTACTACTACAGTACTAACTCCATTTTGTTCTGCCTGTTTTAAGACAGAATGTGTACAGGTAGTCCTCAGCTTATGAGCATAATTGAACCCACAACTTCTGTTGCCAAGTGAGACATTTGCTAAGCAGGGATGGGTTCTAATTTTTTTACTGCCGGTTCTGTGGGCGTGGCTTGATGAACATGTTATGGTATATGTGGCTTCATGGTCATGTGATGGGGTGGGTGTGACTTTGTGGTCATGTGACTCAGCGGGCGTAACTTGGTGGTCATGTGACTGGGTGGGCATGGCTTGGTGGTTAGGTGACTGGGTGGGCGTAGCTTGGTGATCATGTGACTGGGTGGGTGTGGCTGGTTGGTCATGTGACTGGGTGGGCATGGCCAACTTGACATCACTCACGTCAAGGGTTAGGGTTAGGGTTAGGGTGCTTGGCCTCTCCTCACCTCAACTAGATACAAGTTCCCTGTCTATTTATTTACTACTACTGAACATCCAAATCTACTATTTAATCCTACCATATTTTTCAGAGTATGAGACGCACCTTTTTACCCCCCAAAAGAGGATGAAAACTTGGGTGCATCTTATACAGCGAATGTAGCCCCACCCAACCACCCCCACCCTTTGGCCTCTGCCTCCCAGCAATTTACCTCCTTGCAGCAAACAGTGCAGAGCCTGATTAGCACAAGCAACTGATTATCGGCCTCCCGACCAGCAGCTGATTGAGGCTTGCAGGCAGGCCCATGTGCTAAAATGAAAGTGAAACTAAAACTGCAAGGAGGCAAATTGCTGGGAGGGACAGAGGCAGGATTTTATTTTCTTGTGCTAATCAATTGCTGAAACTGGATGCAAGGAGGTAAGTCAATAACTATAAATGTCTATAGCATGTTCAAATTATTAGACTTATTTTTTAAAGACTGCTTTATTATTGTTCTAGACAACTTAACAAAATGAAGAAGCTTTTTAAAATAAATGCTTGATCTGAAGAGGCCCAGTGCTTTTGTATCTTCTTTTAAATAGCAGAGAATAATGTATACTTCAGGAAAGCCACATCAATTTTAACAGCATCTGTACAAGTATAATCTGAAATGCAACAGTGTCCTGTTTACTATTAAGATAAGGCAGTTGAATTAAACCCTGAGTTAGTCATGCTTGGAGTAGATCTATTTAAATAATTGGGAGGAGTTAGTGTGATTACATTTAAGAAAACTTTCTGGCATTAATATACTGCCATAATGTACATTTCTCCAATTCTTTGCTATTTATATGGGTCAGGCATACATGCACAGAAATACACAGCGAACAGTGTATATCATCTGTACTGTTTGCTATTCGCTGCGAGGCAAATTGCTGGGAGGCAGAGGCAGAATTTCCCCCCCTTGTTTTCCTCCCACAAATCTAAGATACAAATCTTATACTCCGGTGCGTCTTATACTCCGAAAAATACGATATGTTCTTTCTTTCTTGTATCTCTCTTTCTCCCTTCCTTCCTTCCTTCCTTCCTTCCTTCCTTCCTTCCTTCCTTCCTTTCTTCCTTCCTTCCTTCCTTCCTTCCTTCCTTCCTTCCTTTTTCTTTCTTTCTTTCTTTCTTTCTTTCTTTCTTTCTTTCTTTCTTTCTTTCTTTCTTTCTTTCTCTTTTTCTTTCTTTCTTATCTCTCTCCCTTCCTTCCTTCCTCCTTCCTTTTTCTTTCTTTCTTTCTTTTTCTTTCTTTCTTTCTTTTTCTTGTCTCTCTCCCTCCCTCCCTTCCTCTTTCTTCCTTCCTCTTCCTCTCTCTTTCACTCTTTCACTCTTTCTTTCTTTCTTTCTTTCTTTCTTTCTTTCTTTCTTTCTTTCTTTCTTTCTTTCTTTCTTTCTTTCTTGTCTCTCTCTCTCTTTCTCTTTCTTAATACCCTATATGAGCCCTAGACTCCACCCACCACAAATGGATGGTTTCAGATTTTAAAACACTGTTTAAAAAATACAATAACCTGGTCAGTATCTTCATTTTGACAAATTTATCCTTACCAGGAACATTTAAGCATTTATGAGCTTCAAGTTAATCCTGTTATGAGTAAGTTGCCAAGCATCTAAATTTGAACCACGTGACCACGAGGAAGCTACAATGGTCATAAATGTGAAAAAATGGTTGTAAGTCACTTTTTTCAGTGCCATTGTAACATTGAATGGTCACTAAACGAACTGTTGAGAGTCGAGGGCTACTTATATTTGCAGGTCTGTGTATGGGTATGTGTCATTGGTGGGATTGAAATTATTTAGCAAGCGGTTCACCCAAGGTCAGGTTGGCTGTCGTGGGAGGTGTGGCCCATCTCTGTCCTCCAGCTGTGCCGCACATGCAGGGTGAGTCTCCTGCAATGGTCAACCTGACCCCGGGCGAACTGGTTGTTAAGTTTCTACTCTTTGCCAAAAGGCTGTTTCCGAGGGTGCTTGTCTGCACGTTGGTCTTGTGGCTGTTTCAGCCTTCTGGATACGGCTCCTTTAAGAGGTGAGGTTTCCGAGGAACAAGGAAGGGGTTACCATAGAGACAAGGAGTTAATGCTCCTGAGAGCTTGTGCAGGAAGGTGAAGAATTGGGGGAAGTGGAGGGAGGGATCCCCCCCCATGGAGCTGCATGCAGGGGGTGTTGGTCAGTCTGCGGGCAAAAGTGATAGGGGCGAGGAATTAAGTTGGCAGCCCAATCAAAGCTTGGCCCAATGTAGGGGAGATTGCGGGGTTAGTTTGGGCAGGCAAATTATTACCTCCCCGCTATCAAAGTGGATCCTGCGTAATGCAGTGTGCTGCAATGGAGAAGCAGACAATGGAGCGGCTGGCACAAGGGAAGGAGGAGGAGCAGGGAGAAGAAAGAGGGAAAGCAGCCTTCTCCTTCCCTTGCTCCGGCCGCTCGTTGCCTGTTTCTCCATTGCAGCGCAGTGCAGCACCCAGGATCCACTTTATAGCGGGGTGGGTGGGTAATTTAACAACCGGTTCGCCTGAACTGATGCGAACCAGCTGAATCCCATCACTGGTATGCATGTATGTTTCTATATATCAGACGGGTGTAGGTTTCAGGCTTACAAGATTTACTCGCAGTTCTAGCAATCTAGAATACCCCAACAGTTGTAAAAAAATACCAATACCAATAAAATTATTTGGATCTCAAACCACATAATTACAACATTATAGGAAACCTATCCATTGCCATGACAGAGCCATCGGTGTTGTACTGGAAGCCTTAAAGCAAAAATAGCAAAAGCAGCATTTATGGTATTTCTAACTTAGATCATTTTCTAAGCTTTTTTAAAATGTACTTTTATGCAGAATGAGTTTGGGTTTGTTTTCTTGGGAAAGGATAGAATCATCTTTCTTCACAGGTATATCAGTTTCTCTAGATGCCTCTCAGTTTGTCTCCTGAAAGCAGGAGAGGGAGATCTATAAGAACTTGAACTTGGTCCCTGAGTGTCAGCCAAGGCATTAAGAATGTTTCCATCAAGTACATAAGATACAATAACTAATCCAAAGCCAGGTTATGTTAGACAAAAAAAAATCTAATGTCTCATAGATTTCAATATCAAAGCATCAGTAAATTATTATAAATCTAACTTTGAAATAGTTAAACTTATAGAAGGCAAATATAAAATAGATTTTGCTCTAACTCTGTGATGGCGAACCTATGGCATGCATGCCAGACATGGCATGCAGAGCCCTCTCTGTGGGCATGCGCGTAGTCGCCCCAGCCCAACTCCAATTGTGTTTCTCCGTCGCGTTTTACTCAATCAATTCCAACTTCTTCCGAAAGAAAAAGATCTCGCAAAGTTGGAATTGATTGAGTGAACTTTTTCACAATGGGGGAGACAGGATCCCATCCTCCTCCTGAAGCCCATTATGATGCAAAGCCACAATGCGACCCTGGGTTGTCTCAGCTCGGCAAAAAAAAGCAGTTTCTTTTCCTGCATAGCTGCCGGTGTTGGGATGCCCTGCCTCCCCACTGGCCAGTTGAGCTTCTTCAGGCACTTACTGTAGCTTGGCCACCTATTACCTCCATCCCACCCTCCACCCTCCACTTCAACAAGTGGCGGGCAAAAGTTCGGCCTGGCTTCTTGAGAGATGGAGTTTTCAGGGAGCTGATCTAGCACCTGGGCTGGCTACAACACAAACGTTCATTCTCAGCTTTGAGATTCCTAGCTGCAATGGGCAGCAAAGCTAGGTTCATCCCCCTGTGCCGATCTGGCAGACAAAACAGGAAAAGGGGGTGGAGAGAAGCAATCCCGTTGCCAAGATATGCGCAAGTTGGAGGGAAGTGCCACTGGCTCGCTCGCGCTCTGTCTCCCCAGTCTAGCTTGATGCAGGCAGAGCCACATTGCCCTTTCCAAGCCCACTGTCAGTGAAGCTGGGCACCGGTGAGGGCTGACTTTTTGCCTAGCTTTGTCCGGCTGTTGGGGGGGGGGAATGGACGAGGGCCTGGCACAGCCAATTTTCCCAGTCTAGCTTGACGCAGGCTTCCTCCTTCCGCGGAGGAGGGAAACCAGGCAAAGGGTTGAGCGAGGGGCGTCCACAGCATGCTGGGCCTGGCAGACATTTTAAGCCTGCCTAAAGCAGGGAGAGAGGGAGGGAGGGAGAGGGGGAGAGAGGGAGAGAGGGAGAGAGGGAGAGAGAGAGAGAGAGAGAGAGAGAGAGAGAGAGAGAGAGAGAGAGAGAGAGAGAGAGAGAGAGAGAGAGATCTCAGAGAATTATATCAGGGCTGGCGGCAGTTCTCTCTCTCTCTCCCTCTCCCTCTCCCTCTCTCTCCCTCTCTCTCACTCCCTCCCCTATCTCCCTCTCCCTCTCTCTCTCTCCCCCTCACCCCCCCTCTCACACACAGAGGTTGGATCTTTATTTCCTCCTACCCCACCAACTGGAGACCCCTGCGTTCCCTCTCAAACCCTGCTTGTCTCACACAGGCACCACCCACGAGTGATGTAGAGTTGGCCATGCCCACTCAGTCACATGACTCCCCCAGCCATGCCCACCCAGTCATTAGGAAGAACCGGTTGTTAAATTATTTGAATCCCACTGTAAAACCTCATTATTCAGGTTAAATTGCTGTGTTGGCACTTTGTGATAAATAAGTTGGTTTTGGGTTGTAGTTTGGGTACTCAGTCCCTATAAGGTTCGCCATCACTGCTCTAACATTTTAATAAGAATTATACCGGTAAAATATATGTCATGTGCATGTTCTGAATATTAGGCAGATTTCTGAAAAAAACAACAGCATAAAAATATATCTTGGCACCATTCATTTTTATGCCATCTTATGTCAAGCATACGATATAAGCATAGATAGCATATCTGTGAAAATATAATTATTTTACTTTCATTTGCATTAAACATAAAATACTAAGAGAAGAAGTCTCCTTTTTTCTTTCAGAACTTTCTTATAATTATACCATTTTAACACAATGAGATCTTGAGTAATGTTTTATCTCCTGTGCAAATATTGTAACAAGTCTTTTTCTGAGGATACCCGATTTTGCTGGGGGAAGAACCTGCACCATTTCTGTACATGCTATAATTGTTTTAGAAGACCTAATTGAAATAGATGTTTTCATACCAAAGCATCACAGAAATATGAAATGACACTTAATTCCTGGGGAGTCAATTAAATTCAAACAATTTAATTAAAGTCACACTCCATGGATTACTATATATGAATCAATTTTTAGGAGCATTGCTGAAGAACAGCTAATCTTGTTATCATATTACAAGGTTCTTCATGGAATGACATTTTATAATTACCTGGAGATGAAACTTGATTATTTCATATCTCTTTTATAATAGGGATCAACTGCAGTGGGAATCGCCTGCTGATCCATTTATCCATAATATACAAAAGTAGTATGTTTATTCCAATTTAAATTTCTACTGTAAGCAATTTTTAAAAACTTTACCAACAGTTTACATAATAGTTAATGTATACTTTTATCAACTTAGTCTTTTGAGAAGGTTTAAAGAAATTATTGTGTAATGACTGAAGCACATTATTTTGTGCTGTGGCGGCGCAGTGGTTAGAATGTATCGCAGTAACTCTGCCAACTGCCAGCAGTTCGATTCTCACCAGACTCATGGTTGACTCAGCCTTTCATCCTTCTGAGATTAGTAAAATCAGGACCAGATTGTGGGGGGCAATATGCTGACTCTGTAAACTGCTTAGAGAGGGCTGTAAAGCACTGTAAAGCGGTATATAAGTCTAAGTGCTATTGCTATTGTTAGATGGTACGTCAGATTCTGGCATGTGTTTTATGTTATGCTATTTTTTATTTTATTTATTAATTTGTATCCTGCCTTTATTATTTTTACAAATAACTCAAGGCAGTGAACCAGGGGTGGGTTCAATTTACCTTCACCACTGGTTCGCATCGTGATGTTTTGCACACACACGTGCACTCCGCTAGCATGTGCGCACACATCTCCTCATGCGATTTGGCTTCCGCACATGCTCAGAAGCAGGAATTAGCCCGAAACACAGCTGAGGAGCTCATCAGCTGTGCTTCGGGTGAAGAAATAAAGGTCAGAATTCACCTGCGGGTGAGCAGGAGGACCTTTTTTCAAGCGGAAGGGGAAAAATCCAAAAAAAAGATGGCGGTGCGCATGGAACGGCAGCGACAGTGACGTCAATAGTGGGTTGCCACCGGTTCAGGCGATCCAGTCCGAACCAGGAGGAACCCACCCCTGCAGTGAACATATCCAACACATCTTCCTCCTCCTATTTTCCCCACAACAACCTGGTGAGGTGGGTGGGCTGAGAAAGAATGACTGGCCCAAGGTCACCCAGCTGATTTTATTGGGCATTAAAATTTAGCTGTCTTTTTCATATCTACAGAACTCACCATGCTCTTTCTTCAAGATATCTAAATGACTTCATGTGATCCAAAGGCATGTGCTCTTACTTATCTAGAGCAACCACACCTTAGCCAGAAAAATCCAAGTATCTATTATAATGCAGGAAAGAGTTAGATTGTTTGTCTCTGTAGTGCCAGCTAGCTACAGATTTCATTTTTGCAGCCCTGATATGATAACTCTAACAACTGATGCTGAAGGCTGGAATATATTCAAAGCATCAAATTTACCAATTGTATTAGTCCATTGACTAATACTATCTCTGTTTAAAGTTTTAGCTTTAGGCTTGATATATTTCTAATTTTTAGGGGTCGTTTCAAAGATGAGATGAGTAGCATATAAATTGAGCAAACAATAATCTAAATTCTCTCTTAAATAAATATTCCAGAAATTGAAATTCCTTTCCATTTTTTAAGTGGGGAATAATAACATTTCTATGCTTTTGTTCCAAATCTTTCAATCTGTAAGCAAGAAAAAGTTAGCAGAAAAGAAACACAAACTTTTGTGGAATCTTTCCCATGACTTAATAGTGTTGATTTTTTTTTCATAAACCAGTGAATAACTGAATGTGGAAATAAGCAGCAAATGTAAATAGCTAATATTACTATTTTAAAGGGTGCATTTATTAACCCCAAGGGCCCAAGTCTTATCAAAGTAATGATGGAATCAAGCAATAGAACAATTCAGTATTTATTAATGTCTCCAAGCCTGTTTTATGGCAATTTCTTTCTGAAATCTTCTATGCAGCTTATTAAAGCAAAAGAATCATGCCTTCTGCTGAGTAAATAATAAGTACAATGTCAAAATTAATGATGATTCAAAGTTAAGTTTTAATTTAGCAGTTACCCTATTTCAGGGGTGTCAAACTCATGGTGTCATGTTGTCCTCATGTGACATATCACAACTTTTCCCCCTTTGCTAAACCCAGGGGTGGGCGTGGCCAGCATGTGATGCATCCAGCCTGCAGGCCACGAGTTTGACACCCCTGCCCTATTCTATTGAAATTTTCTTTGTACTGCCATCTGCTGGACAATTTCTTCTTCACCTACATTTACAACTTGGTTTATAAAGCCTCTCCTCCCCTGGTAAGGGCTATCACTCGCTATTTTAATAGGATGACAGCAATACGAGCCAGCTACATAGAAAAGAATTTCATTGATTGTAAGAAAGATGAGCTGAGTTAGAGACGAGATATTTTATTTGGGTTATCTAGTTTTAGAAATTTAGTTATTGAATTTTGATATCGTTGAATTTTGATGTCATGTACCATATATATTTTTGTGCGGTTGTTTCTGTACCTGTTTGTTCTGTTTCTTTCTTTTTCTTTTTCTTTTTTGAAAAGGCCTTCGGGCTATTCAATAAATGTATTGTATAACTTGGCCCTTATCTCATTTTTATTTTAATTGAGCACTAGTGATCCTGATTATTTCCCTTTAATGATAATTCTGGACTATCTGGCTTCCAATCCAGGACTAGATGTCACTTCATGTTTCAATTTAATAACAGTTTAAATTGGTGAGATCTCACCACAGCAACAAAACCTATGTAGCCTATATTTGATGCAGCCAGATCTTGTGGACAGATGTGAATAAATCAGCAGTACAGAACTATTTTGGGTGATAAAAATGATGCAGGATCACAGTTGGCTCACTTTTATCTTACCTGCTTCTCTCCACACTACTTCCCTTCCTTGTGTTTTTTTTTACAACATCTTCCATGGTGGCAGGAATAGAGAAACTGAGATTTAACATTTTTGCTGAGGTACTAAAATTGATCTCTCTCTGGGTGTTCTTAGGCATTCACTGCCATGGACTGATAAGCGACCAACTTTAATGAACTGTGTGCAAAAGACTGCCAGTGTGACACTGATAAGAGATTCTTCACATTACAAGTGGTAAGTGAAACCAATAGCAGGATGTCAGTCACTAGGCAACCACACAGGTAGATCACAAAGACTTCACTGGGTTGAAAAGATGAAACATCACAAATCATCTTTAATGTTATCTCAGTTAAATAGCAATCTTATCTGTCACATGTAGTTCCAGAAATGCTGCTGCATGGTAACCCTCTAACATGGAGAGGTGTACTGCTTGCACCAATGCCCATTATGAAGCCCCTGATGTGAGAATGGTTTGCACACCGCTAAAGAACAAGTGGTGTGCAAACCATGATCATATTTTGTGCATTATCTTTTCAGACATTTGAAGAGTGATATCATGTCCCTCTTCAGTCCTCATAGTAAACATTTTCAATTCTTGAATTTCTTTTCATAGGAATTACTTCCCAATCATCCTGCTTGCCTTTGTTTCAACTTGTTTAATTTTTCCTAAGTCCTTTTAAAAAAGGGTAGCCAGAATTAAAACAGTTCTTGAGAAGAAATCTGATCAGTGCCCCCCCCAATGAAGTAAATTACATTTGTCCTTTTTGAAGCCACATCACAGGGCTGACTCATATTCAATTGGCTATCTAAAATGTTAAATCATGGCAACTGGATCCAAAATTTGTTAATCTGAGACGTTTCACTTCCCATCCAGGAAGCTTCATCAGTCAAAGTAAAAAAAAAAATAGGTCGAGAGTCAGAAAGTCATTGGAAAATACCAACTCTTGCCACACCAAAATCAGAGTTTCCGGGTCCAGTTGCCATGATTCAACCTTTTAGATACTTTTGACCTGAATGATTAAATCTTCATTGACACATTGCAATACATTTTGGGGAGATTGGTGTTTTGGTGTGGCAAGAGTTAATACATTCCAACTGTTCTTTGACTCTCTCCTAACTAATTTTTTTCTTTTTTTTCTTTTGACTGATGAAGCTTCTTGGATGGGAAGCGAAACGTCTCAGATGAACACATTTTCATCCAGTTGCTATGATTCAACATTTTAGATTCCTTTGGCCTAGATCAGGGGTCAGCAACTTTAAACACTCAGAGAACCATTTGGACCCATTTTCCACAGAAAAGAAAATACCAGGAGCCACAAAACTCTTCCCATGCCTGACTATTTCCTGAGCAGCCACAAAACTAGCATATATAGCTGAATTAAATGTTCTGTTTTCTTCTGAAACTTTTATTTTCTTGGATTTATCCTTGGTTGGCCTACCGGGGTTAAAAAGCTCAATAAATTGTGCGCCGGTGGATGTCGCACTTTGGCAGTTGTGACACATATTTTGAGTGACAGGGAGCCGCAGCAGAGGGATGAAAGAGCCACATGTAGCTCCAGAGCCGCGGGTTGCTGACCCCTGGCCTAGATGATTGAGTCTTCATTGACATATTCAGTTGGTTACTATTCCGAAATCTTTTTTTCACAGTATAATTACCAAGCTAGGCAGTTGCAAGAAGAATGGAACCTTACAGCTTCTAAGGTAACGTTGTGAAAAAGTGAATCTAGGTCTAGAACCATTGACATCTGCAGGATCCATCACTTTATAAAAATAACAAAAGCAATATTGTGTTGTTAAAAAGCAATCTCTGCCTCTTTTTGGTGTGCCTACTACTGTATACTATGATTCAGATACGAAAGGGATAGAGCTTACATCATGCTACAGATACTGACTTTGTCCTCTGTCTTCTCTTGGGCTTTTTATGGACATAATTTTCTGGAGCAGTGCTTGATTCATATATGCCTTCAACTGCATGCTGAAGTCCTTGTCTTATTGCTTAGATTGACTTCACTCCAGCCTGAATGTTACTCTGACCTTGCTTCCTTACTGATCATTTTTGCATCTGAAACTTTTATTATTGGGACTATTGTTGAGTTTTGCTGTTATTTCACCCCATCTGCTTTTTATTTGGGTGAGGAAGACTCAAGCTCAGGAGGCCCAGTTGCCTGATTAATAAAATTTGTGGCTAGAACAGAAAGGGTTGTCTCTTGTGTGAATGCAGTTTTTTTAAAGTTCCTTCTGTTTGGTTGCACAGTCAGCCAGATGTTTAGACTGGATATGGCATTTTAATCCACTTATCCAGTCCTTCCCAAGATCCTGAGATAGGCAGATGTTGATGCTTGATGGTGTTAAAGGTATTGACCGCAGGATGTAAACTGTTCCAAGAAAACCTACCCTTTGCAATTGACTGGTGGTGATTTTATCAATGCCAATGATGTTCAAGTGGTTCTCCAATTGTTTTGAAATTGTACCCAAGGCGCCTATTATTATTGGTATTTTAGATTTTTATCTCACTTTTAGTTTTGGCCAACTCAAGACAGCATATATGTCAAATGGTCTCACCTCTTTTTTTCCAACAAGTACACTGTGAAGTGGGTTGGGCTGGAGACAGTGATTGGCCCAAAGTTACCTAGCTGGCTTTTGTACGGTTACATTATAGCCATTACTATAAGGTTTTATGCTTTAGTTTAGACTGTAACTTCATCTTTCTGTAGTTTGTGTTTAAACTAAATTCGTTTGTTTTACTAATTTGAAACTAAACAGTAACTTTATTTACCATGTAGGGTAATGGGCACTTTGGACTCGATGTTTGTACCCAGTGGGATTGTGATGGTCCAACCCTGTTTTATTTATTTATTTATTTATTTTGTTATTCTTATATGCCGCCCAACTCCAACTTGAGCTCTAGAGGAGCTCAAGGTCATTTACACGGAATGTGTTCTTTCATCTGAACCTTCCACTGGGTAAGAAGCTGGGCTGAGAAATCATTCAGAACCCCAAATCTCCTAATGAGTTTCTATGACCGGAGAAAGATTTAACTCTTGGGTTTCCTCGTCCAAGGCCAACACTTTCTCTACTAAGCTTGCAGTTCTCAGAATATTCTCAAATATATATGGAGGATACTAGGTTGGGGGGAAAAACCCCAGGGGCGGGTTCCTCTTACCTGGCTACCGGTGCGCTGCACACACATCATCACATTTTGCATGCGTGCACGCTCACTACATGCATGCGTCCCCTCACACAATTTTGCTTCCACACATGTGCAGGAAGCAAAAATCACCGAAATCTTGTGAGGGGACGTGTGCACGCATGATTTCGGTGATTTTTTTGCTTGTGCGGAAGCAAAAAATTGCCAAAATCTCACGCAAACGAGCATCCCCTCGCGAGATTTTGCTTCTGCACATGCGCAGGAAGCAAAAAAGGCTAAAAATTCAGAAAAAAAAGATGGCATTGCGCAACAAACCGGCGAAGACGGCACAATTGGTGGGTCCCTACCGGAATGGCTCACTGGACCACACCACTGAAAAACCCTTATGCTATAGTGTCATGAAACATTTCCACATTGAATGGATGAGCTTCTTATTTTTAAAGCAGCCTGTTTGCTTACTCTATCACACTCCTTGGCCACAGTTACAGGTAGTCTTTGAGTTATGACCACAGTTGAGACCGGAACTTTTGTTGCTAAATGATGCAGTTGTTAAGCAAGTCACACCCAATTGGTCTTCAAGCAAATTATCATGGTTGTTAAATGAATCGTATGGCATCAAGTGAATCTGGCTTCCCCAATTGACTTTGCTTGTTGGAAGCCAGCTGAGAAGGTCACAAATGGCAATGGCGTGATTCTGGGATGTTGCAACCATTATAAATACATGCCAATTGCCAAATCCCCAAATTGTGATCACGTGATTGCGAAGATTGTAAGTGAAAGCACTAGTTGCAAGTCACTACTGTCAGTGTCATCATAACTTTCAATAATTATTAAACAAATGATTGTAAATCAAGGACAACGTGTAAAGGGCATTAGACCATGCACCCATGGAAGCTTAATCCCACAGTTATTTTACAATGCCATGTAATGCCAACCTGCTAGTTATATTTTCTAAGGTATGATGGAGAGAAATAAAATTTGATTTTTTTTTTCAAAAAAAATCTGTTTTAGGTTCTGGTTCACAGACATGGCACAGAATTGCCAATGCGGACGTTGGGAACATTGGCTGAATATCTGCAGCCTGACTGCTTTTAAAGAGGGACCCCATGACCTTTTGAAGCTTATAATCCTTTTTGGCTGTCAAATATAGACATGAAATACCACTTGGGACCCAGCAGCACTGTGTAGTAAGGTTGATATATATGTTTTTTGCTTAAAATAAAACAAAAATTCCAAACTGGAACTTAAAAGAGGAGGTTTCATATTATCCAGGTCCAGAAGTCAAAAGGATGCTCAGAATTCATTCATGTGCACAAGAACACTTAATACGGTCACTACCAAAGCCCTTATAGTGGGACTGTATAGACAATTATTTCAAATCTGAATTCCAAGAAGGTGCAGGGATTGGTTATACTTTTAAATCCCTTTTTCTGCTTGCAAATATCACTGTTTTCTACATAGGCTTATAGAAAGCATTTTCCGAGGCTTATAAAAAAACCTCACTATTTTACAAAAGTATTAAGATTAAACAAATTTTGTTTGCTGTTCAAATCCTTATATTTTAGACACAAGGAAAGGAAGTGACAGAATTCATACACTGAGATAAGTCCAACAGTGTCCAGAGAGTTCAAAAAAAGTCAAGATGGGGTTGTGGCAGCACAATAGAAACTCTGCTGCTTTTGTAGCAATAGCAATAGCACTTAGACTTATATACCGCTTCATAGTGCTTTACAGCCCTCTCTAAGCAGTTTACAGAGTTCAGCATATTGCCCCCAACAATCTGGGTTCTCATTTTACTGACCTCAGAAGGATGGGAGGCTGAGTCAACCTTGAGCCTGGTGAGATTTGAACAGCTGAACTGCTGAACTAGCAGTCAGCTGGAGTAGCCTGCAGTAGCTGCATTTAATCACTGCGCCATCTCGGCTCCTTCTAATGCATTTACAAATGCATTACAAATACATTTGTAAATGCATGAATGGACACACATACAAAAGAAGTGGAGCTGCAAACAAACTGCTATAAGGCAGGGGTGAAATGCTCCCAGTTCAGACCGGTTCTTGTGTACTGGTAGCGGCAGCCGCCCGTGGTTCAGAGAACCAGTAGTGATGGCTGGCTGGCCACGCCCCCGAACCGGTCCCCTGGTCGCTGCTCGCTCACTCTGCCCTGCCCAGTCTCTGCTCTGCAGCTTGCCTGCCTGAAGCGCTGCACCTCTGATCTGCCTGCTAGGTAAGCCTGCGAAGTCGCAGCCTACCTAGCTGCCCCTGCCCCCCCACCATCCCAGCCTGCCTTCCCTATTTCATTCCCCACAGCCTGCAGCCCCAACATGCTTTCCTGCCTTCCATGAGGCCTTTCCGGTGTCCCCGTAGCCAGCTTGCAAAGGCAGGCAAGCGGAAGGCCATGTGGAAGGCAGGAAAGCATGTCGGGGCAGCAGAGAAGGGAGGTAGCAGCCTACTCCCTTCCCTGCAGCCCTGCCATGCTTGGTGGCCTTCCACGCAGCCTTCCCAGTGGTCCCCCATGCCCATTTGCCTTCCGAGGTCGGCTTCTAGCCTGTGACGGGAGACGTGCCATTTCTGGCCCAGCCTGGCCAGTGAGTGGGTGGGCGGCCCTTGGGGGAAACGCAGCAGTTGTGCTCTTGGAGGGTGGCAGTGAGGATCCTTCACAGCTGCATGCTGCCTCCATTGGGCATGCTGAATATGCTGGCAGGCAGCTCCAGCCTGAAGCGGCAGGAAGGGAAGGCTGTCTTATGCTGTTTTAACAGGATGCAAAGGGATGCGGCTTCTCTCCTACACTAAGGCTCCAGTGAACCTCCTCCTCCCCCCTCCTCTTGTGCAGGGGAGGGGAACATGGCAAGATGATGGCTGGCCAGAGCCTTAGTGCAGGAGAGAAGCGGCCCTGTACCTGCCTTCACTTCCTGCCGCTTTGGGCTGGAGCTTGTGTCCTCCACACTTGGCTGAAGAGCTGCCGGGGGGGAGGGATGACACGGCAAGGCGATGGCAGGAGAGAAACGGTGTGAGTGACAGACAGACATAGGTACACAAACATACTCTCACACACACAAACATACACACACAGATACAGAGGGGAGAGAGAGAGAAAAGAAAAGAAAAGAGAGACAAAGAAAGAAGGAAAAAGAGAAAGAGAAAGAAAGAGGTGCCTTCCTAACGTGCTACTGGCCAAGCTCCACAAGTGCTTCCTGTGCAAACCCAATGTGTCGGAGCAGTTCGCAGCAATGGCGTGGGAGCTGCACGCCCAGAAGAGCCTGTCTTATGGTGCCAGCTGGCAGTGGCGCGCTGCGCCCAGAGCCTGTACCACCCAGCGGGTGAGGCGGTGGTGCTGGATGAAGTGGTGCGGCTCTGGCTGCACCACAAGCGGGAGCTCAACCTGCGTCAAGGCCCTGGCTTGGACCTCTCCGAGTACCTGCCAGCCGCCCATGGCTGCATGGCTTTCGCCGCTCGCCTCTACGTGGACTTCGGGCAGCCAGTGCTGGCAGCAGGGCTATGGCTGGAGCTGGGTAACGAGCTGCACTGCACCGGCGAGCTGAGCCAAGCTGTGCCGACTTTCCTGTGCGCCGCCGACTTGCTGGAACTGTTTTGAAGCCATTTTCCAGAAGGAACTGTGGCTGCTGCTGATGGTGGAGCAGAACAACCTTGGGGTTGCTTCGGGAAGGAGGAGGGGGTGGGGGGATTTGGCCATGCCCGGTGACCACAGCAGCTTCCCGCAGGTGGAGGGAACTGGAGGGCAGTGTCTCTGTGGCTGGTGGGCTTTTGGAAGCGCAAAGTCACCAGGGAGCCTGCGGGATCCAGTCTCCTGTGCCCCCCAAGTGCCCACGCGGGGACCCCGAATCCCCTTCCAAGGCCCACATGGGAGGCAGAGTGGCGGTGCCAAGCAGGAACCCTGGGGGGGCTGGGTGGGACAGAGCCATTGCTGGAGCGCACCTGCCGGGGAGGCCGGCCGAGCGCTCAGCCAATCGCAGGAGGCCTTGGAATGGCTGGGTGGGGTGGCCCCTGCCCAGCTGAAGCCCCTGTGGCATTGGGGGGGACACATTGTGCAGTTGTGCCAGCCCCTCCCCACCCCTGCAGCACCGGAGCCATGTGTGCCCCGACAGCTCTGCACAGCGAGGAAAGAGCAGGCGGGCGGCGTGGAGGCGTGTGTCCTGGCAGTTGTGGGGCGAGGCAGGCTGTTCTTCCTTTGGGAGGGAATGCCCCCCAAATACAGGCAGGGGACGAGGGGAAGGCTTTGGCATCTGACTGCCTCCGCTTTGCCGTCCTCCGGGTCAGGGCTGTCTGAAAGGGGCTTTTGCAACTGGCCAAGTCGAGCCAACTTGGCAACTGGCCAAGTCGAGCCAAGGGCAATGCAGCTGCAATTGCAGCTGCAGCCAAGCTTGGCTGTCTCTGAGGCTTCCAGCAGCAACAGGGCCACCCGCCCGGGTGTTCCCTTTAGCGCCGGTTGCCTGGCTGCACTGAAACACCACCAACTGCTGCCTCCATTTTCTCGCTGCCTCCAAACTAGCTCTGTGGCACCTTTCTCTGCACTGCCTCCTGGGGCAGGCAGGCTGGCCTCTGAGGAGGCGGGGAAGGAAAAGAAAGGCAGGAGGGGGGAGAGGGAAAAGGTCGGCCGCCAACTAAACAGGGCTCCTGGCGGGAGGAGGGAAATGTCTTGGAGGGTTGTGCTGACTCAGCCTCGAAAGGGCAGGTGAAGCAAGGAGGAAAAGCCGGCACCCTGTTCAGTGGAAGTGGTCAGCTGAAGTGAGGCTCTTTCGGTGGCCCGTCTGGTAACGCTATCAGGGCGGTCCTGGAAAAAGCCGACATGCACAATGCACGAGGCGGACACGGCGCTGCTTTGCTGAGCAACTGCGGTCTGGGGAAGAGACTTTTCAGTGCGATCCCTGCAGTGACGGGAGCCCAGCTGCAATGTAACCCAAGGGAGGCACGTTGCATGAAGGCCTCTCTCCAGAAGCGCTGGCCTTCGGACATGGGCAAATAAATGGTTCCTCTTGGAAAGGGAGAGAGAGAGAAAAGAAAGAGAGACAGAGACAAGAAAAAAGAGAAAGAAAGAAAAAGAGAGAAAGAGAGAAAGAGAGAAAGAGGAAGGGAGAGAGAGAGAGAGAGACAAGAAGGAAAGAAGGAAGGAAAGGAAAGGAAAGAAGGAAAGGAAAGGAAAGGAAAGGAAAGGTGGAAAGGAAAGGAAAGGAAAGGAAAGGAAAGGAAAGGAAAGGAAAGAAGGAAGGAAGGAAGGAAAGAAGGAAGGAAGGAAGGAAGAAAGAAAGAAAGAAAGAAAGAAAGAAAGAAAGAAAGAAAGAAAGAAAGAAAGAAAGAAAGAAAGAAAGAAAGAAAGAAAGAAAGAAAGAAAGAAAGAAAGAAAGAAAAACTTATGACCACAATTGAGCCCAAAATTTTGCTTGCTAAGCAAGAGTGTTGTTAAGTGAGTTTCACCATATTTTACAAGTTGGCCATGTCCACCTGGTCACTGACCACCAAGCCATGCCCACTTGAAGCCATGCCCACTGGACCTCCAAGCCACACCCACAAAATAAACCACGCCCACAGAGCCGGTAGCGGGTTATTTGATATTTTGTACTCCCTCTATAGATGCTACTGGTTAAATGATGCAGTTTTGTTTTGTTTGACCTGACATGTTACATTCAGACAAACATTGTGGTTTGTAAATAAGGATTTATGACTTAATATGTTGAACTCTTGTCAGTTACTGTATGGTTTTATCAATAAATCATAGTTTCTCAACTCTGACTGAGTATAATATGGATTAGGCTCATATATAAATAAAGTGAAGTTTTCTATTTATTCCACTATTGTAAAAACAACCCACAACCAAAATTAAAAGTCCAAGATATGTGTATTTACTACTGTATGCTTTAATCAGAGTAATTAAAAGCTCAAAGCCTTATTTATGATCTCTTAGCACCAGAGATGGGTTCCTCCCGGTTCAGACCGGTTCACCCAAACTGGTAGTGACCCGCTGGTGATATCACGATGATGTCACGGAACCGGTTCGGTCAGTGCCGGTCCATGGGCACCGCCATCTTTTTTAAAAAAATTTTAAAATTTATTTATTTGAATTTTATTTTATTTTTTCTTCTGAATATGTGCAGAAGCCGAGTTTCCGGCACTGTGCATGCAGTCGCCATCTTGTTTTTGGGGTTTTTTTCTGGATTTTTCGGCACTGCGCATGCACGCGCACGCGTGGCGCAGGAGGAAGCGAACTGGCAGTGAGGTAAGTTAGAACCCACCCCTGCTTAGCACCATGGGTATAAATCAAAATCCTGACTGTTCCAAATGGCAGAAAAGAAATTGCCATTTAGAAGTTTGTTTTTAAATATAACATTTTAAAAATATAATGTTAGTTGTATTTGTTTAGTTTCAAAGACATAATAATGGTGTTTGTAATGAATGGAGAAATATTGTACCTAGGGAGCTTATTTTGGTTCTGCCTGTGAAAATAATAGTTTTTGCTTGGAGGTGACATTCATAAGCCCAGTGGTATTGTTTGAGTGACAAATTTATGTGCATTGCTTAAGCAATTTAATATTGTGTGTTGAGGTTCGATCTCAGTCATTCACTTGAAAAAAAAAGATGAAAGAAACCAATGAGTCAATGACATTAAATTTAAGGGCTAGAAAATTTCATGCATTAATATGCAATGATCTCCTGAGAATGCTTTCATGTTGGAAAGAAAACCCCAAAAGCAAGGTGATAGCTTCCAGAAAACAAAGCTATTATGAGAATATGCTTTTCCCTCCAAGACCCGCGGGATCCATTATCATTATTTCTCACTGGCAAAAAATCCCCTAAAATAACCCACAGAGGCTGATGCTTTTCTTGATCTAGCTTCCTCCTTCCTAGCTATTAGGCAATACAGTTTTCAGTCAGTAGGACAAGTAGAAACTTCAAAGAGAAAATCTTCATTGCAAATCATTTCAAAGTGTTGTACCTTGATTTAGTCTGTCCCCTCGTCCATCAGTAATACACTACCACCACCCATCACGTGGTTCTATAAATTTAATAAATAAACTCTTGTCCAACTTCAAACATTATCATTCAACGAGCAGCAAAAAGCTAAGAAGTTGTAAGCAGAAGAAGCTGAAGACTGGAGATGGGGGAAAGAAAGGAGAGGAATCAAAATTGATTTACATCAGCACAGGGGCGGGTTCCTAAATTTTTTACTACCACTCTGTGGGCGTGGCTTATTTTGTGGGTGTGGCTTGCCAGCCATGTGACCAGGTGGGCGTGGCCTCTCAGACTGCTGAAGGGAGGGGAACTGAGATAGCTCCTGCCGCCCGTTCTTTCAGCGTCTCACGTGCTCCCTCAGCCATCCTCCCCTGCTTGGATTCACTGTGGGGTAGGAAGGCAGTGCATGAGCAGTGCCGGAAACTCGGCTTCTGGGCATGCACAGAAGAAAATTTTTTTAAAAATTACTTTTTTTAAGGCACCGGCAACCGACCGCACCGGTACTGTGACGTCACCAGAAGGCCGCTACCGGTGCTATAGAGTGGACCGCACTGGTAGGAACCCACCACTGCATCAGCACCATTTGCCATACTTCTCATGCCTTTCTGTTTTTGCAAATGATTCTTGCATGTATGAGAAATATGGCAAATTCCTGCAGTGCATAATTTTATGCTGCACTGCATAATTCTCTTCTATTTGAAACCTCAGGACATCCAACTCCCCCACTCCCCTGAAACGTAGATAATTTATTGGCCACACATATAATAGGGTGTAGAGGTAGCAGATTTGTCTAGAAACTCCTTTCAGTTGTTCAAAATCCCATTGCTCAAAAACAATTTAAAGCCAACCTACTGTTATTTTCTCTACCACCATCACTGGAACTCTGAATATAGCATTAGGCAATACATTCTTTTCATTATCTATCAGGAGAAGACGAGAAGGACTCTCCTATTTCAACTGAAAAGGTCTTGGAGGAAAAGAGTGTGAAAAAAAGGATGTTTAACCGCTCCTGTTCATCAGAGCCCTTTCTTTTGGTTTTCAGGTCCATTTAATACAACTATCAAAGACAACATATTAGAGTTTATAACACAATTGGAACATCACAAGAAATTTGGCCCTGAAACTTTAGATATAATTTTTAGTCCAGGGGTGGGTTTCACTTACCTTCCCTACCGGTTCGCATCGCATCGGAAGTGCGCATTTTGTGCATGCATGTGCGCTTAACTCATGCACGCACCTACGTCATGCCTACATCACGTCAAGGAAGTGACCTCTGCGCATGCGCAGAAGCCTTTGTGCAAGTGCAGAGGGGGTTTTGCCAGCCGCTTTACAGGAGCGGCGACCAGAGAATTAGTTTGGGGGCGTGGCCAGCCAGCCATCACTGCAGGTTCAGTGGGCGGGAGCAAATTCCCGCCACCAGTATGGGCGAACCAGTCCGAACCTGCAGCAACCCACCACTGTTCTAGTCCTGTTAAATTTGAGTCTGATCGGGGTTTTTTCACATACAATATTCAAACCCTAGACAAAATACTTTCTTCTTGTAACTCTTTGTCTGATTTTCTCCAGCTTTCAAATTTTGAAAGACCCAGTTCAGTCCAGGGTAGGCATCTCTCTGGACATGCTGCTCCAGACGCATAATATCCTTAAGGGGTTGTAAGGACTACATGAAGGAGAACAGTTTAAGAATAGACACCATTCTGGGAAAGTTCAGCTAAACAGACAAGAGATTATTTATTTTATCAGTCCATCAATTTATATTCTGCCTGCTAATTGAAAACATTCCCAGAGCAGATTACAGCATAAATCTCAAATGAGAACAGTAAAACAATAGTAAAGCAGCAATAAAGCAAGATAAAAGGCAGCTCTTTTTTTTTAAAGAAAAAAATCCATCTCTAGATTAAAAATGTAAGTAATGCTTTCTTTCAAATGCTTTTACCTGCTGCTGAAAAGGCAGCTATGAGGAACTAGCTAATGCCTCAGGAAACCCGTTTCATACACTGGATAGTGTAACAGAGAAAACTCCTCCAAATCATCACTCGTCTAGTTTGGGAATTTGACTTCTGGAGAATGTGGCTGGGATTGAGCGGCCTATAAGAACTTTTAATTAAATTAAATTAAATGTCCTTTAAAAAAATAAAATAGTAGAGTTCTTATGTGAAAAGTTTTAGTTTTTTAAATCTCTGAACCAGTTATGGAAAACTGCATAACATTTTCAATCCCTTGGATGCATTCTCCTACACTTTGGGATATATTTATGGGATTTATATCCTGGGATCTGCATGCCTTCTATAACCTGCCATGATCAACTGCCTGGCCATTAAACCTTGATGTTTTCATACCATTTTCAAACCGAGCATCATTTAAAATGTGTTATGTTAATACCAAGGAATTTGCTACAATATGGCAGTAAAAGCGGACACACTTTTAATCCTGTTCTGCTGGCCGTTGTCAAAACCTAGGCACCCACATTCAAGACAGAATAACAACAGAATAACATAGTATTAGAATTGGAAGGGACCTTGGAGGTCTTCTAGTCCAACCCCCTGTTCAAAAGGGTGATCTCATATCATTTCAGACAAATGGCTGTCCAATCTCTTCTTAAAGGTCACTAGTGATGGAGCACCCACAACTTCTGAACGCAAGCCTTTCCACTGATGAATTGTTCTAACTATCAGGAAATGTTTCCTTAATTCTAGGTTGGATCTCTCTTTGATAATTTTCCATCCATTACTTCTTGTCGTGCCCTCAGGTGTTTTGAAGAATAGGTTGCCCCCCTCTTCTTTGTCACAGCCTCTTAGATATTGAAAGACTACTATTAAAGATTGGAAGACTGCTCTTATATATTTGAAGACTGTTATTATGTCACCTCTAGTCCTTCTTTTTGTTAGACAAGACATTCCCAGTTCCTGCAACCATTCTTCATATGTTTTAGCTTCCAATCCCCTTATCATCTGTGTTGCTTTTCTCTCCACTTTTTCCAGAATGTCGACATCTTTTTTGTATCATGGTGACCAAAACAGAATGGAATATTCCAAGTGTGGTTTTACCAAAGCATTATAAAGTGATACTAACACTTTACATATTCTTCATTCTATCCCTCTGTGGTGCAGCCTAGGACTGTGTTGGCTCTTTTGGTAGCTGCATATATAAGCAGTTTGGCTCATATTTAAGTGGTTGTCCTAGTTCCCTCTACAGTTACTGCTATTGAGCCGGGTACCACCTATTCTATACTTGTGCATTCGATTTTTCTTGCCTAAGTTTATTTTTCTTACTGTTCTCACCAATATTTTTTTTTGATAGAGCCCAGTGTTCAAGTCTGTCAAAATTCTTCTGGATCTTCTTCTTTTCTAAAGTGTTGGCTATTCCCCCAGCTTGATATCATCTTCAAAATTGATGAGTCCCCCTTCTATCCTTTCATCTACATTGTTTATGAAGATGTTGAAGAGTACTGGGCCTAAGACAAAGCCTTGAGATACTCCACCCTCTATGTAGATGTAGTTCTATTATGGACTACACATTGAGTGCAGTTGGTCAGCCAATTATGAACCCATCTGGTGGTGATGCTGTCTAACCCACATTTTTCTATTTTACCAAGTAGTAAGTTGTTAAATGCCTTAGTGAAATCCAAATGTATTATTCCACAGCATTTCGCTGGTCTACTGATTTAGTTACTTTGTCAAAGAATGCAATAATGTTTGGCGTTATCTGTTTGGTGACCTTAAGTCTTCATCATATAAAGCAATCCAATGCAAGTTGATCTGTGATGGTGCAGTGGTTAGAATGCAATACTGCAGGCTACTTCTGCTGACTGCCAGCTGCCAGCAATTCGGCAGTTCGAGTCTCACCGGTTCAAGAATTGAGTCTTCCTTTCTTCCAAGGTCGATAAAGTGAGGCCCAGATTGTTGGGGGCAATATGGTGACTCTGTAAACTGCTTAGAGAGGGCTGGAAAGCACTGTGAAGCAGTATATATGGTAAATCTAAGTGCTATTGATATAGCTATCCCCTTCTCTGCCAGTTTGCTTCTGCTTGTCTACTATATTAACAATATCAGACACTGATTTAGATCTTGAAAAGTTTCCTTAAAATCAAATGGTAAAGAAAGATACCTGCATGCAAGTATAAGGATAAGAATACAACATGGGCCTGAAGAGGACAGTACTGTTACAAGACTGAAGAATCACTGTATGGTCTCAATCCAATATCTCCAATACAGGGAGAAATAATGCTGATTTATTATGAACCCTGGGCATATATTATCATGGTTGGTCCAGTGTCTAGAGGTTGCTCACATAGCAGATCTTCAGAAAAATTATAAAGCTTTTTAGATATTTAGGTGTACAGTATTGACTTAATAAATACTCCTTAAAATTTCTTATTATATCTAGTAGAAATTGAGTTGCAGAAATTATAAAAGAATTGTAAAGTTTGAAGTCAACTTGGAGAAACAACTGTTGTTTTGTCTATTTTTATTGCATTCAAATAAAAACCACAGGATGCCTTATTATTCATTGTGATAAAAGCCATTTTTCTGTTCCTTATAGAAGTATTTCTAAAATAGATCTCTGGAGTATATAAAGCTGGTGTGAGCCACTAAGTATTAGACCATATAAATGAAGAGTGTGATTCATAATCAAATGACGGCATAGTTGTCCACTTTGTGAATGCATCAAAGCAATTCTTAAGTACAGAATTACTCATAATTGCCCTACGGAAATTAAGTACCTGTTCATATTGAAACCAAAGAATAATGGCCTTTCAGAGGCTAAGCTGTTAGATAATAATAGTAACACATCCTACTTGCAACTTGTCCCATAAAATCAGTAAAACAGTAAAGAAAACATTGTTATGTAAAGTTTACTATCCGGTTTTTATATATTTTTGATCCTCCAGCTAGTCTGCATTTGAATTTCTGCCTCTACTGCACCACAAAGTTTTAAAAGGGTGGAATTCTTCCAGATAATATGTCTTTTTGTATCTCCTAAGACTTCTGGTTGCATTATCAGTGTTTCTTAACCTTGGCAACTTTAAAATGTGTGGACTCCAGCTTCTAGAAATCTTCAGCTATCACATCTTTAAGTTGCCAAGGTTGAGAAATATTGATTTAAATGAAACAGGATTAAGCATCTGACCATTTAAATTCTGCTGAGGATGCTAGGGCAACTTATCTTCTTATTTGCAGAGAACTACAACCAATGAGTCCTTGCTTTTCCTAACTACCATTTTAGCCAAGATATCTCTATGAAATGTTTCTCAACCTTGGCAGTTTGAAGATAGTGGACTTCAACTATCAAAATTCCCTCAACTCTAGCTATGATGGCTGGGGAATTCTTGGAATTGAAGTTGACGTATCTTCAAGATGCCAAGGTTGAGAGCATAGCTTTATATTAATCCAGGCACATCCGCTGGCAGATAAAATGTGCCACAGGTCATCCCCTCCAGAACCCACATTAAAGTGCAAGTCTTTTATGTTTTCAATTGATGACATGTCCCTTGACATGGGCTTGTACCCAGATCCTTTAATGTACTCCCCAGCATGATGGAACATCAGGAGATGAGGTAACCCCCCCCCCCTCACATGGGATATTTTATTTAGCTTAGCATTGCAAACTTCTCCCACTCTAAAAATGAGGCTTCTTATGGGAATTTCTATTTTCCAGAACCTCATAGCAGAAGATACCAGAGTATCATGCACTGGTAAGTGCCACTATTGGCATCAATTGATTACCAAAGTCTCAACTTGGTTAAATATTGCCCCTACAGTCTATCCAGAAGTGCCCTTATACTTTAGATATGAAGCAATTTACTGTAGTATAAAATATCTTTGTGTGTTTGCCACCTAGTGGTCAAAAAAGAAATTAATTATTGTAATCTAGAGAAGATTAAATGCAAGAATCCTCAACTCTGGCTCTTTTCCAAGATGGTTGCCAATTTGAGGTCTACACTTACTCTGGATTCAAATCAAAGGCAATCTTCTTTACACCCACCTCATTAATAAATACATGGTAGACAAAGGCCGTGATAGCATAGCAGTTTATTTCCCCCCTGCACTGGCTACAGAATACAGCAGCCTAGTAAAAATTTCAGATATAGGGATGTTGTTTGCTTGGACTGAATTATGAGGTATGAGTCTCAATCCATAATGAGTTGATTAATCCCTCTGTCAGATCAAAATTATGCTTAAAGTCATAATCATAAAATTAAATTGTGAATTTAATGGTATATTTAATTTAAAATCTTAGAAAACCACCTTAATATATAACACATCAGACTATGGACTAAATTACTGCTAGTACAGTGTGAAGGCACTCTTGACAATCTTAAAAGTATCAATTGGAAGCAAATATACCCATCAGATTTCTGTTTTTTTCAGAGATGGTAATGCTTATTAAACATTTCAGTTGGCTATCTAATTGTTTTCAGGCCTCAAATTTATTTAAAGGCATGTCTCTTCCCTTATTAACCTGTCCTTTTAAGATTTTCTTGAGGATACTTTTTGCCAGAGGAACAGATTTGCAAAAGACAATCTTTTCCACTAACCTAAAGATAGTAGGGTAAATTAACGGGGCAGGCCACTAGCATTTCTATATGTCAACCTGTTCTTTATCTCTCAGCATCTGTTGCTTAAGCCAGTGTTTTCCAACCTTGGCAACTTGAAGATGTCTGGACTTCAACTCCCAGAATTCCCCAGCCAGCGAATGCTGGCTGGGGAATTCTGGGAGTTGAAGTCCAGATATCTTCAAGTTGCCAAGGTTGGAAAACACTGGCTTAAGGCAATCACCTCAGTCTGTGTAATGACAGGAACAGTTAATAAACAAGTACCAGAGGGAAACAGAGTTAGAAAAGGACAACAGAGGCTCATAAGAGGACAACAGTTATCTCTCTAAGATAAATACTGATCCATGTCAAATCATTTCCATTACAAATCGTAAGTACAAAGTTCAGAAACGCTTTATGTTTTTACTTCTAGTTAATGAATCAAGCTCTGATGACAGTTCAAATAAATTATGCCTTCCACATGGTTTTGAGATAATAAGGTTGTTCAAACGCAACCTGATTAGTTTAAACATTGCCATGGATTTGAAATGTTTTGTTTTATCTGAAAGAATTTAATTTCTCTCATTTGTCACTATTTAAATCTTTATAAAATTCCTACTGGAATAAATAAGAGAGGTGTAGTTTATTATAAGAGTATAGAACTGCTGTCTGCTGAAAAGTCCAATCTGCTGTCAGCTTGCAAGGTATGAATAGGGTGGGGGGAATGAAAAGCTTTTTAAAAATTATTTTTAACATTTGGATCTAGTATCTATAGGCTGTATAGATTAGCATCATAGATAATCATATTCAGGAGATGATGGCCTTTTGTCTTTTGTAATTAAACAGTTTGCATTGTTTCTTTTTGCATGAACAATATATGGAAATTTCAAATATGCCAAAAAAATGAACCTGTTTAACTTCATGTTTTGTTTTATTTTTTTAAATAAGATATTAAATGAACTAGTACTACATATCCCCCTTCCCCCCGCCAAGTCCTGCTATGCTGTTTTATCACGGTAGTAGTCAAGGGAAGATACCCCCCCTCCTAGAAGTATGAAATATTTTGAGGAATATTTAAAAAGGCAGATTATTATATTTTTCAAAAGGAGAAATGGAGAAACGTGTTTTTAAGAGACAGAAAACAACCCCCACTTTCTTTAATAGCCCACAGCAGATGTCAACACTTAAGAGATAAAGAACTTATTGAAAACTACCGGTAGATAGCTCTATTCATAGGCAAAGCAAATACTGCAGGCAGAAATACATTTAAGACAGGATATTCTGAAACAAAGGCAGAATAGTACGATTAGCCCTCATTCAAGATCCAACACAGGAAAAAGCAATTACGCCACAATAGGAATTGCCCAACAACCTTTCAAAACACAAGCTCCTTCGTTGCATCATCTCAGAGCAGACCAAACTTCAACCAAACGTAGCTCAGACAAACACCTAGGATTTGCACTTTGCCTATAGAGCCATCTATGACCTCTACATAACTCCTACATTGCCCCATGGGATTCTGACAACAGCCAATAGAATGCATGTTCTTGCACAGGAACAGTAAGCTCAAGTGCAAAGCTCAAAGAAGATATAAAAACCCCTCACTCTCAACTTCATTTTGGTCAGCTGCACCAGAACCATGTGCTTGGTGATTCTGTTCATCATTAAACCTTCTTTTCAATCAGCCTCCATTTTTCCAGTGTCTTTCTCCCAGTTTGGAACTGAACCAGATGGATATTTCTTCCCACATGGTGATGGTGTGGATGTTCCTGAGAGTGTGTGCCAAGATTATAAACTCCTAGCCGAGTCTACCCAAGCTATGCCAGCAAATCTGGAGAATAACACAGTGGCCAATAATGGGAAGAAGGCAATGTATGGATAAAAGAAAGGAGATGTAAAGGACAGTGTTAACTATAGCAATAGCACTTAGACTTATATACTGCTTCACAGTGCTTTATAACCCTCTCTAAGCGTTTAATTGGACCTAATTATAAGGGTGATAGGTAGACTGTTGAAAGATCTGACGGACAAGATTGGAAAATATATGGTTGCTACAAGTTGACCCTGATTTGATGACAGATAATCAGTCAAAAAATATATAGAGAATTTTATGCCAAGGTAGATATCATGAAGGAGCTGAAATCATTACTGTTTGGAATAGTAACTAAGGAAGTTGGTTTGGCTTGTTTGTTTGCTTTCTGCTCATCCTTTTCTTCAAGAAGTTTCTAATATAGAATTATAAGCAAACGAAGAAAAAATTGATTAGGCAAGAGCATAACTTATTAGAACATTGCATACTCTGATGATGTTATAATGAAATATTGATTTTCTTTAATCCCTGATCTATTCATTTGTTATCCAAACACTGTGATGGAATATCACTAGAGTAGCATGGAAACGAAATAAAGAAAATTCTATACTCTGAGCCAAGCTAATACCAGGTTTAACCCAGGGGTGAAATCCAGCAGGTTCTGACAGGTTCTAGAGAACCGGTAGTGGAAATTTTGAGTAATTCGGAGAACCAGCAAATACCACCTCTGGCTAGCCCCAGAGTGGGGTGGGAATGGAGATTTTGCAATAGCCTTCCCGTGGAGTGGGGTGGGAATGGAGATTTTGCAGGATCATTCCCCTATCACACCCACCAAGCCATGCCCATCAAGCCACACCATGACCCCCAAGCCATGCCCACAGAACCGGTAGTAAAAAATTTAGATTTCACCACTGGTTTAACCACTACATGGGCTTTTAGTATATAAATAGATGTATAGCATGGTAAGGGAATATATTTGGGGAGTAATGAGGTGTAGAGATACTGAGGGGATCGCAGGGAGGGCATTTTTCAGGCTGGTAAATTAATTTCTTGCATTCCTAATTGACATCTTGTTTTTCAACCATGATTAATGAATGCTCCATGTGTTTGGTATAGAAGTTTTACAAAAACAGTCTTTGCACTTATGTAGCATGATGGAATGTTGCATGCATATCTGGGGTCTATCCCAGGGAGCATTATGTGTTTGCATTTGCATTTACAATTATATTTGGGGAAACACCCAGATAATTGTATAGTATTTACCTAAATAATTAAACAAATAATCAATAAAGGTTGTGATAATACCTCCAGTTTTCAGCTTCTTTTTCTTGGAAATCTTTCATGGCCCCTGGAGGGCATTAGCATTTTCATTTCCATTTGGGGAAATAATCAGGTAATTGTATGCCTACCATTCAGTGTCCCAAAATTCTGACTTGTAATGGGAGTGCTTCTAAATAATGCATCTAATGCTCTAATTAATGGAATTTTAGGCCCAGATGATATCTTCCATTTATGACTTTATTGAGTTTCCCCAATATATATCTATCACTTTTTTCCTAACCAGAAAACATCTTAATGTTAGAGATAACAAAAATATTAATATGGAATGGAGTCAGGGGTGGGTTCCTCCCGGTTCGGACCGGTTTGCCTGAACCAGTAGTGACCGGCTGGTGATGTCACAATGACATCACCGAACCGGATCGGTCGGTGCCAGTCTATAGGCGCCGCTACCTTTTAATTTTTTTTTTTCAGATTTTTTTTTGAATTTTTTTTCCTTCTGAGCATGCTCAGAAGCCGAGTTCCGGCACTGTGCATGCGGTCTCCATCTTTTTTTCAGTCCCCCCCCCCCGGAATTTTCATTACTGCACATGCACGTGGCACTCCCACGCAGCGCGGGAGCTGGCAAACCAGAAGCGAGGTAAGTTGGAACCCACCCCTGAATGGAGTGATACGCAATGCAACTTTCCTTCTGAAAGTAATCATCATCAATGAAACAACACTGAGGATTTTCATAATCTTTGTTTATAAGCAGAGAAGGAATGGAAGAAAAGAGATACTTTTCCAAGACAACTGAACTGCTTCCCCATACAATCTGCTCTTGTATTTTAAATAAGTCCTTAATCAACTTTTTGATCATGTAGTTCATTTTATTCTAAATCATATACCATGTTTTATAAATCATAATGCTTGAATTCATTATGCTGTATTAAGGTTTAGTGGAATGCTGTCTACCCAGCCATTTGCTTGCACTGTTACAGCAATTCTGTGGCTAGAAGATGCAGATAAGCAAACTGGAATCCATAACACTGATCTTTCCCAAGATTTTTGTCAACAAATAGCTTAATATTCTTTTGCACAAAAATATAACAATTTTATTTGCAAAGTCACATTGCTTTCCTTTCTTTAAAAAAATACTTACAAATTTCATATGAATGTGTGAAAAAAAATGTGGGTTGCAGCCTTTTATGGTTCTCCATGATAGGTTGAAATAATGGAGCCCCCTTTTCCCCTCAATGTTGCTTCCGTCAACTCAAATTGGACCATCTGAAAAACAACCCAGATTAGATTGTTTCTGGATTTGGCTCTCCAGCCTGAAGTTTATTTCTAGCTAGGTGTCTATAGGGTTGTAATATAAGGCTTTCCGCTCCATTTTGCTCAAGTGCATTACTGCAGATTATATGTTACTATAAAAAGGCAATATGCATTTTTCTTCAGGAGACCACAATGAATCGTTATGACTACTATAAAGAACAAGCAAATAGAACTGTTATTAGTAAGCTGAGCTGGTTCAAAATGCACATTGGCAAGGGATAAGTTATGGAATATTATATTCAACTCATGTTTTTTAAAATAATTGTAAATTCTCAAAGACATACGCCAGGTAAAATTGATTCCTGTTGTTACTCTCTTTTAATAAGGCATGGCTTTGGTTTTATATAATTATTAAGTAACAAACAATGGTTATAATGTTTAGATATGTTGCAATTTAGGAAAAAAAGATACAAAAATCATTCAGTAATTGGCTGAAGCTTTAATTCATTCTCCATGTGCGTAATGTGGCAGTGGCTATAATGGGATTAGGATTTATTGCTTTTCCTTGAATACACAATGACCACTATTTTAGTTTCCTAAACGTTTGACAAAAATAAATTGTCCATTAACCTACTGCTGTTTATTATTAAACCTTTGGGAGAGTAATTAGTATGCACTCATATCTCAGGAGCTAGGTAATTATTTGTGTATTTTGCTTCTGTTCAATAAAATCCTGTGCTGGCGTCCATTTATTTATTTAGACAATTTATATAACCACCCATCTTACCAAAGAGACTCTAGGTAGCATACAGAGAGTTAAAACCCTCAAAACAATAACACAATTTATAAAAATAGATATATAGAAAAAGAATAATAGAACAGATTCCCGGGATCAAAATTCCACTTTGAGCCACAGCAGTAACTAAATCAACTAACTAACTAAGGGGACTCATTTAACTTCCCAGCCCAATGTGTGTGGAAACAAAAATCTGACAGGGCCAGGACCAGGAATATCTCAAGGGAGATGCTATTCCACAGGGCAGGTGCAGTAACAGAAAAACATAACCCACAGGAAGACACTGCATAATAGATAGAAGTTGGAGCACGCCAACTCTGCTGGTTTCGGTGAGGGAGTAGAAATCATTAGATATCATAATCCTGCAAGTAACCTGCTCCTGTGCTTCATAAGTGTTAACTGGCACCTTGAATTACATCTGGAAACCCAACAGGAGCCAGGCAACTCATGCCAACTAGAAGACCCAAAACTATTTACCTTGCTGTATTTTGGACCAGATTCTCAATATTCTTGAAGATCAGCCACACATAGATCATATTATAATAATCCAACTATGAAATGATTAAGGCATGAGTTTTCTTGATTAGAGACGCCTGATCAAGAAATAGGCACTACTAGAACACCACCACCCCGTCTCAATTCAGTGAGGCAGTTGATGTAATGTGCCGATGCCTGGACGACGTTAGGACCTGGATGGGGAGGAACAGACTCAGACTCAACCCCGACAAGACTGAGTGGCTCTGAATATTGCCTCCTAAGGACTATGACAACTGTCCCTCCTTGACTCTCGAGGGAGGAAAACTAACTCCCTCGGAGCAGGTCCGCAATTTGGGGGTCCTCCTAGATCCACAGCTAAAATTAGACCAACATCTTACAGCTGTGGCTAGGGGGGCTTTTGCACAGGTTCGCCTGGTGCAGCAGTTGCGGGCATACTTGGAGAAGGAGGCTCTACTCACGGTCACTCACACCCTTGTCACTTCCCGGCTGGACTACTGCAATGTGCTCTACATGGGGCTACCCTTGAAGAATATTCGGAGACTTCAGTTGGTGCAAAATGCGGCTGTGCATGCTGTGGTGGGTGTGCCAAGGTACACCTACATTACACCTATACTCCGCCAGCTGCATTGGTTGCCCATCGGTCTCCGGGTACAATTCAAGGTGTTGATCATCATCTTTAAAGCCCTTCATGGCTTAGGACCAGGTTACCTACGGGACCGCATTCTGCCTCATACTTCCCTTCGACCGGTTAGGGCCCACAGAGTGGGCCTCCTCTGGGTCCCGTCAGCCAAGCAATGCCGGCTGGCGGGCCCTAGGGGGAGGGCCTTCTGTGTGGGGGCCCCATGTTCTGGAACCAACTCCCCCCAGAGATCCAAACTATCCCCACCCTGCTGGCCTTCCGAAAAGCCATCAAGACATGGCACTTCCTGCAGGCAGGGGGTTGAGACTAGCCCCATCTGAACTCTCCCCTGGTATGTTTGGTGGTAAAGATTTTAATTTTTTAATTTTTTAACTCTGTTTTTAACTGTTGTTTATTGTATAGTGTTCTTCCACAATGTTGTACATCGCTCTGAGTCCCTCGGGAGTAGGGCGGCATAGAAGAACCAAATAATAAATAAATAAATAAATAAATAAATAAATAAATAAATAAATAAATAAATAAATAAATAAATAAATAAATAAACAAACAAACAAACAAACAAACAAACAAACAAACAAACAAACAAACAAATAGGTGAAATTGTGCAAATGGTCCCCCAGCCACAGCCGCCCACCTGCTTTTCAGTCAAGAGTCACAACTCCAGGAGGTCCCCAAACTGCGCATCAATTCTATCTGAGAGAATGCCACTACATTCAGTAATAAAGATGTAGCTGAAATCTGTTCTTTCTTATTGTCTTATTGCCGCCACAACTTCCCACACCAATAAAAATCATTGATGGCATCATACATCTCCATAGAATCCTTATATCTGCAGTCCAATGTTGAGCAACTTTATTCAGTATGTGTCCCAGTAGTCCTGTAAATCAGGAATCCCCAACCCCAGGTCAGTGGTCTCAGCAACCGGTTCACACAAACGAACGAAGCCCCGTCTGCAGGATGCAGGCAGCTTGCAAAACCACGCCCCCTGCGGTTTATGGAAAAACCTTTCTCCACGGAACCAGTCCCTGGTGACCAAAAGGTTGGGGGCCACTAGTGTACATGTTCCCCTGGGCTCTCCTTACCCTCAAAGAAGGCCACTGATTCACTCTCTGCAATTAGGACAGAAAAATAACTATGCCTTACTATCCTTTATCGCTAAAGATAATGGTCAAGAAAGACCAATTAGATTAACTTTTGTGTTCCTCCAGCAATGTTCTGAGGGACTCTTGTGCTACATTATCTCCTGGAGTTCCTCTGAAATCTGGAAAATCTCCATATATGGAGAGCCCACACAGACCATTGCAATCTTTTTATGCCTAGTTGCCCGTAATACCTTACTCAAACTAATGCAGAACTGATCCAAGAAACTTACAATAAGTGATAGGCCATTTCTTTCAGTCCTCCACAAGTAATTCTCTTTTTCATCAGACAAAATAATTCTGTATATGTATTTCTTCTTTTTAATTATTAATATGAAAAGTGTATCATGTAATTAGGCAATTTTATGGGAATTATTTATTGAACCATATGTATAACATATAGTTCAAAGATGGGTCTAAAATATATATAGATTGCAGAAACAATAAATTAAGAAGACAAGATTTAACAGAACAAATATTCAACACTCAGATACTTAAAATCAGAAACAATTTCAATTATTTCCAGTATGTTTTATTCATAATGTGGACATGCTGCAAAATGTTACAAATTACAGTATGGATTGAATTATACCCCAGCACACAGACAGAGATAATTAACAAATGAAATTCTAAAGAAAAAGAAGAACAAAGGGCAAGAAGAGATAATCACTGCATTATAAGATTACCAAAATCTTATCGAATATAGTTAAATTAATAAATACACGCTAAATATTTCTGTAAGATTAAATGACAATGTCTTGTGGGGGCAGGGGTTTTGTAACTATTTTTGGATATTTCTGGTGATTCCATGTTTTAAGCAATTTGTTTACGTTTAGTATTCTGTATTATAAAGATAATCATATTTTGGGACCAATATGCACATTTGGAATTTTTAATACATGTTATGAGGACTTCACAAAATGGCTGCCGCGATGGGTGTAGCCATGTGCACACAGGTGCATACACAAAGAGAGAGTAATGTAGGCAAAGTTATGGTGTGCTGCTGTCCACATCTTTATTTTCTAAGAAAATGCCATCTACCTATTGACCAGAGGCATTGTCAAACCACAGGAAGGAGCAACTGATTGACCTTTGCTGAGCTCAGAAGCTAAGAAGGAGGACTGCTTAGGACATGGATGGGGAACAACAGTCCCTGGGAAGTTCAAGAATGATTTCCAGGTCAAAGGAGTGTCAAACTTAAGGCCCGGGGGCCAGATTCAGCCCATGGGGTGCTTACACCTGGCCCGTAGGGCCGCCCTGGAAACTGCAAAGGACTCTGCCAGAGAAAAACGGAGCTTGGGAGGGCTGTGTGTGGCCCGACCGAGCTCTGTTTTCACTGGCAGAGGGTTGCAGGAGGCCACCGCAGCTAAAAACGGAGCTCGTGAGGGCCATGGGCGGCACTCCCCAGCTCTGATTTTGCTGACAGAGGGTTGCAGGAGGCCGTGGCAGCTGAAAACAGAGCTCGGGAGCCCATTTTCACTGGCAGAGCACTCGGGCCACCACAGGCACCCCTGACATGAGTGACGTCGAGCTGGTCACACCCACCCTGGCCACACCCACCCTGGCCCCCCAAGATCAGACACAACCCTGAGGCAGCCCTCAATGAAATCGAGTTTGACACCCATTGTCTACGCTGTATAACTATCCTCAATGAAAGAGATATAAAGACAAAAAAAGTTATGGTTGAGGCTGGCTTCTTTAGAATAATAGCTTCAGATTTATTAATTAAAATACATTAAAAAATAAAATAAGGTAGAAGTGGGATTTTGTGGATGCCAAGGAAATGTGTTGGCAGGTCCACTTTAGCCTCATTACTTTGTACTGGGATCTCTGACTCTACTGGAATGGTCTAGCAGGAACCAAGTAATCACCATTTTAACTCTCTCAAAAATTAAAAGATACTACAGCAGAATGCATCAGCTGAATAATGAAAGCTTTTAAAGATGTCTATCAGCTGCCTCAAAAAAAGTATATTTATCATTTTCATGATCAGATTTTAAACTAACAAAACAAAATATTTATTAGCATCATAACTAATTCATTTTCTGATTAATACCCAGCTTCACACTCCTTATAGCAGTGGTTCCCAACCTGTGGTACGTGTACCACTAGTGGTACGCGAGGGCCTTCCAGGTGGTACGCGAACACTTTCGGGGTCATGAACGATTTTTAGTTAGTTATTTTTTACTTCACAAAAATGTTTACTGCCTAACACAAGATAATCTGGCAACGATTTGCAACTGTTGCCACACGCCACCCACCTGGTCCCAGCGGCCCGAAAATCCAGTTGCTGGATGCGCGGGGCCAAAAAAGGAACGGTACAATTATAGAAATAAAGTGAATTTAGTTTCTCTGGAACCAGGTGGTACGCGGCGACTGTACGGGACCTCCAAGTGGTACTCAATCACAAAAAGGTTGGGAACCACTGCCTTATAGCAATTGAGTCTGTCAACTTGGGATTTAAGATAAGACAGTGGAGGCATTTTGCTTTTTTATCACATATAATGAATTTATTCACAGCAGGTATTTATGACAACAGAATATACAACAGTCCCAAGAAAGCTCCATATTCATTTGCACTCTAATTCTGAGGATACAGAAAAAAACCCAGGTGGCCTCAATTATTCTCAGAAAGCTAAACGACCAACCCTCAGTGCATTAACAACCAGATGACTGCAAAGAATATAAATCCTTCCATTCCCCACCATTCAGTCAGAACTGAAGAAGCTTCTTGGATGAGAAGTGAAACGTTTTCAAGGAATAAACCAAGAAAGTCCAGATGCTTTTTGGAAAAGCAACTTTGGAACAACCATAATTGAGAATCTCAGTTATGCAGAATATAACACAGTACTGGCATTCACTAAGTGCAGGTTTCCTCCTAGGTCTTCCTCCCAGAGACTAGCCCTTTCTAGCTCTCCTTCACCCTTTCTTTCTGTCTTCTTCCCTCATTTTTGGGATTGACAAGAGAAAGAGTAAAACAAATGGATTGACTGGAATTTATTGTAGTTGTGCACTCAGTGTGCTTTCTCCTGGAACTGCTCAGCTGAACAGCCACGTTTCTCCATTGGGGGATGAACTAAGGCTTTGCTATCAATAACTGATGTTCTCCTTCCCTTCTAAGCATTTGGGAACAGCTTTTATCCCTCTGGGTCTTCACTTCTCTTTTTCCAGAGAAGCCACCCATGGACTTTTCTTCTCCCTTTTCGACTATGGACCTACAACTATTCTGCACACCATATTTCTTTACAATCTTTCTCTTCAGCCATTCTATTCACTCCATGAACAGACTTTTTCTTCCTTTTCTTTCTCCTCTTCTCCTTCTCTCCGATGTTTAGGTTTGATTACTAGAATGGCTACTACAAACATCTGAGATGATGGATATCATCCCAGGCTTCTAGTCCCCAACATCTTTATATCAGATTGGACCAGTGGGATTACTGTCTTGACATCTCACCCCACCAGACCTGATAAGCAGTTAGGTTAGCTCCTCAGGCCTCATGATAGCACAGCTGCCTTCAAGACTAGAAATGAACTATTATTATTATTTGCCCTTTTACCCACTCCAACAGAACAGCAGTCATGCAAGGCTACTAGAACCCAGATGGTTAATCAATAGCAACTGAGGAAGGATTACAAAAAAAGGGAAGAAGAGTCTATAATTATATAATGTGGCTTCAATGGTATTATAATGAATTGAAATTACACAATAGTAATTTCCTATATTTGAGAAATGATCATAATATTTTTCTGTATATAATAAAGTAATAAATTATAGCTTCCAGTAAATTCAAATAGTTCAGATTCTCAGATTTAGGAAACTGTGCAGCATTCATTTGCTGGAGAGGTTTTTGTATTCATCCATTTCTTTGGTCTCACAAAATTTGCTTCCTTGTTCCTATTAAGAATAAAATACAAATTGAGTCATTTTCAGGGATAATTTGATCACATTAGTTTAGATGTTAAAATATTGGGCACAACTTCTCTGAGGGATCATAAGCAATTTGGGATGATTTACCAATCTAGGGGAGATTACCAGTGTTAAACCCAAGATTACTATTAAAACACACTCCCATTCTGCCTGGACAAGCCAAGAGCTGGCTTAGACAAGCAAAATCCAGAACAAATTTATTGGGAGCTCCCAATTTGCACATTTGTCATTGCACTAGTGTCAGTGTTTAAAAGCGTTTGAATCACACCTTTCTTCCTCTTCAAAATTATTTCGGAGTATTTATTTTATTTATTTATTAGTGAGACTTATATACCGCCTCAAAGTGCAAGCACTCTCTAAGCGGTTTACACCAGTAAGCAATGTATATTTATATTGCCCCCAACAATCTGGGTCCTCATTTTACCTACCTCGGAAGGATGGAAGGCTGAGTCAACCTTGAGCCGGTGAGATTTGAACCGCTGACCTGCGGATCACAGTCAGCTAAAGTGGCCTGCAGTACTGCTCTCTAACCGCTGCGCCACCTCGGCTCTGTATTTATAATTCTTATACCATCAAAATAATCTTGTAATTTTAGCAAAGTTTAGCAGACTTTCTAATTTTACAATCTCCCATTTTAAACTACTAAACCACCCAAATATTTTCTTGGTGTCTAATTTCAAGGTAGTCCTTTATAAAAGCACAGATATTTCAGCTGCCTTACAATTCTTTACACTTTACTCCTGGCTGGCTATACTTTCCTTCAATACCCCTCACCTTCCTTAATAGTCCCAACATCCTACATGGGGAGAAGAAAGTACTAGAAAATCAGATTCAGTTAGCCTGCCTGTAGGAAAAGCATATTCATCATCTGTGCTATTTAACTGAACCATGTCCAGTGAATATTCTGTGAATATTGACAGAAAAGCTTACACTCTGCTTTCTGGCACTCCCCTGTGAGGGCCACGCAGTATGGACTTTATAATACTTTAAAGATATTTTTTGGTAGTATCGTTGCACTGGCCAATTGGTTTTCTTGAATTTTAAATTTGCTTTTCCAAATGTACTGCCAATAATTTGCCATAAACCTTAACTTTCAAATAAAGCCTCACTTTTAGAAACCAGAAATGAAAGGAAAACATTCAATATCTTGCAGATAAAAGTTTTGTTTTCAGCTGTTGCAATCCTCCATGAATAAAGCAAATATCCAGGCCCAGCAGGGCTGGGTTGCTCACTTACCGATACTGGTGCGCTGTGCGCGCATCTCCACGCTTTGTGGCCGCGCGTGCTCGCTATGCGCGCGTGGCCCCTCGTGCAATTTTGCTTCTGCGTATGTGCGGAAGCAAGATCTCGCCGAAATCTCATGAGGGGACGCGCGCGTGCATGCAATTTTGGCGAGATTTTGCTTCCGTGCATGTGCAGAAGCAAAATCTCGCCAAAATTTCTCTCGCGCGTGCGCGTCCCCTTGCAAGATTTCGGCGAGATTTTGCTTCGCGCATGCGCAGAAGCAAAAAAGCCCCAAAATTCTTTTAAAAAGATGGCGACACGCGCAACGGACTGTCAAAGATGGCACCGGAGCAGTCGTGCACAAATTGCGCAATCGGCGGCTCCCTACCGGAGCTACACACCAGACCACACCGGTTGGAACCCACCACTGAGGCCCAGGGTTGGAAAGCACTGAGAATATATCTGACCCATACCCATTCTGACATTTTTCTCTTACAAATGCTCTTTTCTATGGCTATGCATATTATTGGGGTGGTTCAATTCTTATGATGTAACTGGACAGATTATTATTTCTAAATCAATCAACTTTTACTTTGAAGTTCTCTGTTATGCCAACTATAAAAGTAAATATCGGCTATTTTTCCAGGTCTCCCAGCCACCACTTGTCATTGGGAGATTCCACTTTATTAAAGTACTCTGATAAATTGCTTTTAAATGATCTTCCAATTTGGTTGCTTATTGGAAAAATTAAGCCGAACCTAGGGCCAGATTTGGCCATCACCTGGCATCCCCCCAAAGCAATAGGAAAGATGCGTACTTCTCCCGCAGATCTTGAGACAGGATTTTTCTGTGGTAAAGTTGTTATTGTTGCCACCACAGCCAGTGTAGGTGAACCTCTCACATGTTTTTGTCCTGGTATTATAATAAAAGCGAGAGACTGAAGCTGAACATGATCCTTCTTCTTTTGGATTGTAACAAAATGAAGGAGCAGCTTTAAAAGAAAAAAGAAAAAATCATTAGTATACGACATGCTTTAAATTTCAGGGGTCTCCAACCTAGGCAACTTTAAGACTTGTGGACTTCAACTTCCAGAATTCTGAGAGTTGAAGTCCAGAAGTCTTAAAGTTGCCAAGGTTGGAGATCCTAAATTTAAATGCAGGATTACAACAACAAAGCCCATTTTGGACATAGACAATTTTTTAAAAAAAATAATAGCAGTCTATTTTTGTTAACTAACCAAACATAGACATCAGTAGAATAAATTTGTCTAAATCTGCAATTGAAGTCTTGTCTCGCTGCTCCTTTTGTATTCAGATATGACATTCCCGTGCTACAGAAAGGGAGGACCTTCAGTTACAACTTTGCAAGTGCTAAAAGATAAGGTACCTGATCTAAAGCAAAGTATGTACAGTAATTCCAGTCATTCTCCCTTATTATGTCATTCAAGGAAACACAACTCATACACATCTCCCAAGTATTTTGCCTTCATTCTGAAAAAAGCAGTAACTAGTTAAGAAACTTTTTCCATAATCCCCTGCTATACCAGTGATGGTGAACCTTTTTTTGCTCGGGTGCCAAAAGGGCGCACGTCCATGTGATAGCATGCGCGTGCATGCCCACACCCATAAAGCAATGCCCTCCCCGCCACGCATGCACACACAACTCCCCCCATGCTGCCCCCCCCCCCACGCATGCGCACATGGCTCACTGAAGCCTCCGGAGCCTGTTGATGACAAAAAATGGATTCCAGCTGATTTTTGGCCTTCCGGAGGGCAGGGGGGAGGTCATTTTTGCCTTCCCCAGGCTTCAGGAAAGCCCCCAGAGCCTGTGGATGGCGAAAAACGGAGCCAACAGGCCTACCGGAAGTTTGGAAATGAATACCTTTATTATCTTATTTACTACAGAAACCTTTTGAATGGTCAGAGCAAGCCACATACAAAGGTAAAGTTAAGGGAATAAATTCTGCTTTCTGGCTCTTCTTATACTTCCTATATTGTTGTCTGCCTAGTAATAAAATATTAATTACTTCTTCTTGGCAAACAAAAGTCCATGCAGGTGGCTGGGCTGTCAAATCGGTTTTCGTTTCCAAAACATCCTCCATAATAAAACTTTTCACATCTCATCGTTCTGAGGTTAAAGAAATATCTTGCAATGTAACCTCGGCATATTCCTGGGTCATTTTCCAGCCTGCATATTTTTGGCACTTCTAAAATAAAAACAAACCCAAAGAAGACATTGAACATTAAACCATCACTATGAGCTTTTATGTCTGGTATAGAAGTTAATTAGTAATTTAGGATATCCAATGGACACCAGTGTGCAGTTAGTCATTAGTCACTGAAACTTGTCGCTTCCTCAACCCTTCCTGAAAAATTTGAGCATCATTTTTTTTAGAAATAAAATAACATGTTGGATATCCATGTTCAACCCCAACAGATCTACATGTAAGAAGAAATCCCACTCAGTTTTCTGAATAACTGATTTGATTACTGAATACTCTATCCTAACTGTTGATCCTAACTATTTCATTAAATCTTGTCCTGCTCAGTTTGGCACTGGAGAAGTTTATGTCCTTTCTCAGGTGCCAATCTCAGATACTTAAAAAAAGTATGTTCACATCTCCATTTGCTCCTCTTTTCTAAGCTATATGTGTTTCTTTAGTCTTTCTTCATAATTTGTACCATTGATCATCTTTGTTTTCTCTTCTCACAGTTTACACTAGAGCAGAAGCACGCATCTTTCTTGATATCAGAAGAAAATAGGGGAGATGGTTCAGCATGCTTTAAAAATGTATGGGGCATAGCAGTGATGGCACAAGAAGAAGATGAACAACATTTTCAGCTTTGGGGCAAGTTTATTCCAGTGCATAAGCATGCTTCTGTCATTAAGGCTGAGTGAAAATGTGGGCCCTGTTGTCTAACATAAATCTAGAATAGAGATATATTTCTTTTCTCTTATTGGCTGACTTACAACTCAGTAGCCTTTGATTCTGTTGGACTTATCAAGATGCTGCAGTCTAAGAAAACTGAAGGGAAGGGAAGTAGAGAAAACTGGATTGATGCGTGTGGCAGACTAGCCTAGATCATACAATTAATAGAGATTATAGGAAATCACACAATGGCTTGAATAACAAATTATGTAGCAAAAGAAAAACTAAACAACTCTATAGGTCTGAATAAAGTAGTCTGTCTTAAGATATGCATGTAAACTTTATAAAACACATTTAACTGTTAATTCCTAATCATGTCTTCCTCAAAGAAAGCTGTTGCATTTAAAGGTAACTTAATTGCAGGATAATGCATATAAGGTTTCAAACTTGGACTTATTTTTTTTAATCAACCAGATTAATAAATTAAACAACGTGAATTATAAAAGTAAGCAAAATAAATGTTTCAATAATAACAATTTATCTAATTAAATCCACACTTGCTTTGAGAACTGAAATTTTAACAATAACGTACTTTTGATCCGTTTGCATGTTTCTGAACACTCTGCAAAATCTAAAAAATTGTTGTCATTCCCTTGGCAGCCCCCATATGTAAACTGCTTGCAGGTTTGCGAGTATCTGTCGTAATGCCACCTGTAATGTATGGCCCGACAAGGTCCTTTAAGGGGCGGCTGCAAACAGATATCTGTACTCCCTGCCAGAAAAAGAGAGAAATAAGTGAGACAAGCAGCTCTGGTACAAATCTTAGGTATAGAGAATAAAACACAATTAAGAAATTAAAAAGTGCTTTAAAATCCAAATGTTACAAACATTTCATTAGCAGCATAACAACTAGGTTTCAAATAATAACATTTTAAAAAATATCATCCTCAATCAGAAAAAAAGAGAAAGAAGGCATTTCCTTTAGACTTTTCTATTCAGCCTTTGCACCTGATTTCAAAACATTTCTGGAAGAAAATATGTCCTGCTCATTCACTAGTTTCTCAAAATACTTAATTTCCAACTATTCATCTGAGCATGTTCCTTTGGCAAATTGAATCGGCTGAATTATCATTCCTTGTCTGAGAATCTGATATTTTGCTACTCTTTCTACAAGTGATGAGCCAGGATGAGGACTAATCCTTAGTGCATACGGTACATAAAGTCTTGCCACCAACAATCAAGAAAGATTTAGCTAATAATTCAGAGAGACGTTCTGGTTCGATGGAGAAGGGGGGGGGGTTAGAGGAAAAAGTGAAGACTTCCTTGTAGTATAGAACTATAGGGCCTGAACAGGCTGGGTAATCATTAAATGCTGCTGAATATCTGAATAATATCTTCCTTTTTCCTCCTCCTCCTCCTCCTCCTGCCATATCCGTCATCGGACGATCTTGTTGGCGATCCTGAATAAAATCCGAATAAAATCTCCTAAAACAGGAATACCGTGGCCCAACAGGTCCAATCCCCCCCCCCCTCCATTTTAAACCACCACTCGCCTACTAGGGCCACACTGGTTCCTCCTTGAAGCCTAATTTTGGGAAAGTTCATTGGATTGCGGATATTCGACCGGGGCAAACTTAAACCCGCGATCTGCATCCCTACAGTCTAAGCTCCACCGTGGGCAGCAAGAGGGAAGCACGCGAAGCGGCTTGGCGAAGGGACACTTATCTAGCGAGAACTCCGTTCAGATTCCCGCGGGAAGAGCGAAATCCAGCTTGAGCGCAGCGCCCCCCCCCCCCCATTTTTCCACCTCCTTTCAAGAAAGCGAAGGCTAGCGGCTCCCCACACCGATTACCTGTCAGTGGGGTCTCCTGGGCACACGCCCTCTCTAGGAGTAGCAGCAGCCACGAGCACACCAAGAAGACCCAAGGGCTAGCCATGATTCGGAGCCGAAAGCAACCCAGACACCCGCGAGCGAGCCCCAAACAACGCTGGTTCTCTTCGGAACCCTCGCGCGCCTTTTTATTGAAATCCTTTTTCCCTCCCTCCGCCTCCTCCTGCTGGGCGACTTTCCAAGCTCAGCCCGGGAATAGGTGGGCCGAGGCCGGGTGATTCATGCTGTGATCTGGGAGCAAGGCAAATATCTCTCGCGGGTGGAAACGGGACGGACCACCCGCCAGCCGCCTTCTTGACGTTTCCCGAAGTGGTTCCTGTGCTCATAGGAGTAATGTTTGGAAAGAGAGGGATGAGCCATGCTGGATGACTTAATTAGGAAGCCAGCGAGATGGAGAAGGAGAGGCCCCACAAGGAGAGTTATGAATGAAATGAGTATAGCATAAAGCTGGAAAATCCAGAGACTAAAACGGGGAAAGTAGTGGTAGATTGAAAGAATTGATATCACTTGAAGTTGGTCGAAGAAGTGGCTTTACACATGGCTGAATATTTGCATACCTCATCAAGAGGTTGCTAACCTGTGTTCTTACTTCAACACAACACAGCACCAGAATGGCTTTGCCTGGATCCCGAAGCTAAACAGCCTTGACATGGAAGGGAATAATTGGGTGAGGGCCCAAGATTGGAGGCCAGACTGGGTAGTTGGAAAAAAAAAATATCATAAGGCAATGACAAATGCCACAAGAAGCAACATGAGCAATAATATGAAATCAGCAGGCATCAAGTTCAGTTTAAAAGATCTTTTTATAACCCCCATCCCTCACCATGAAGCTAATGAAAAACTAAAATTGGGGTGGGTTGCTATGAAAGGTGTTTTCCAACCTGATGTTTTAAACTTTTGTTCTGTACTGCAGTGTATGTAGTGTGCTCTAGTCAGAATGAGCATAACGATAATGATTTGGGTGATGGGAATTATAGTTCAATATATTGGAAAACTCCAGTTCACAGAAAGTTATGTGATGTCCTCCTTTACAGTCTAGTTCTAGAGATTTAGAAAGAGATCAACCATTGAGCTGTAGCCTTTGGAACAGAAATATCACTACAGGTAGTCCTCAACTTACAACAGTTCATTTGGTGACCGTTCAAAGTTACAACATCACTGAAAAACTGACTTACGACTATTTTTCACATTTATAACCATGGCAACATTCCCATGGTCACGTTATCAAAATTCAGACAGTTGGCAACTGACTCACATTTATCACAGTTACCATGCCCCGGGGTCATATGATCACCTTTTACCTTCTGACAAGCAAAGTCAACGGGGAAGGCAGATTCACTTAACAACCATGTAGCTAACTTAACAACTGTCATAATTCATTTAACAACTCTGCAAGGAAGGTTGTAAAATGGGACAAAACTCACTTAACAAATGTCACACTTAGCAACATACATTTTGGGCTCAATTCTGATCGTAAGTCCTTTACCAGAAACTGTATTTTGATGCATGTCTGGTCTGGCAAAAAGAGTGGGTGTACTTCCAGAATAAGAGACTACTTGATTTAGAAGGTCATGAATTGAAGTTTGGATGGCACCAGGGGTGGGTTCCTGCCGGTTCGAACCGGTTCTATAGAATTGGTAGCAGGAATTTCCCCCTGCTCGCTGAACCCGCAGTGATGGCCAGCTGACCACGCCATAGGCGCCACCATCTTGTTTTTCACTTCTGCGCATGCACAGAAGCTAAGTTTTAAGCCCTGCACATGCGCATGTGCCCGCACAGCACGCAATGCACGCGCCTACGCGGCACGTGAGGAAGCAAACCGGGCAGCGAGGTAAGCCAGAACCCACCCCTGGATGGCACAGTTATTTATGGTATGACAAAGTTAAAGTTAATGTTGATTTCAACAATCACTTTGCTAGACGTGCCATATTTTGGAATAAATATAAAAGAAGGTTTTCTGTGAAGTTGCCTCTTTGGGTGTCACCCAGGAAGCTTTTTTTAGAAAAGAAATGGTGGCAAAGCTGGACTGATAGATTTATTGTAAAATAATATCTTTCAATTCTGGTGACCCTATCCTAAAGTCAAGGGAAGAGTTAGAATTAGAAGGCCGTGCTTGCCATTGGTTCACAGACCAACAATTGAAAGAAAGATTTAAACTAGATAAAAAGAGTTATAGGTTTGACTTTGTTAAAAATGAATTGAAAATCTTATTGTGTGGTAGTGATGAACATATTATTACTAAGTTATAAAACATTGAAACTGAATTTGGAAAGTGAACGTGTAAAACATTATATGATGATTATGTGGGCAAGGAACTTTGGATATAATGTGATGCTCGAACAATGGGAGAATATGTGGACGAAAGGTTTAAAATTCACACTAAACTATAATTTAAAAGAAAATTTTAATGTATTGCCAGTGGTGGGCTTCAACTTTTTTTACTACCAGTTCTGTGGGTGTGGCTTTGTGGGTGTGGCGTGGCTTTGTGGGAGTGGCAGGGGAAGGATACTGTAAAATCTCCATTCCCACCCCACTCCAGGGGAAGGTTACTGCAAAATCCCCATTTCCTGGGGATTGGACTAGAGGGAGAGAATAGATGGAGGCGGGGCCAGTCAGAGGTGGTATTGACCGGTTCTCCAAAGTACCATATTTTCGGAGTATAAGACGCACAGGAGTATAAGATGCACCTTAGTTTTTGGGGAGGAAAATAGAGGAAAAAATCTGCCTACCAGGTATTCATCTGGCTAGCGTCCTTAGTCTGGTCAGCTTCAGCACATTATTTTACCCCCTGGTTAGGGCTTAAGAAAAACCTTCTTAGGAGGGAGTAGCAACGAAAAAAGCCTGCAAAGACTTAGGGCTGGAAAAAACCTTCTTCGGAGCGAGTAGCAATGAAAAAAGCCTGCAAGCTGGAATAGCCGGGAAGATCGTTAGCGCCTCATTAGGGCTGAAAAAAAAGCTTCGAAAAAGCTACATTCCGAGTGTAAGACACACCCAAATTTTCAGCCTCTTTTGGGGGAGGGGAAAGATGCGTCTAATACTCCGAAAAATTCAGTACTCAAAATTTCTGCTACCAGTTTTCTAGAACTGGTCAGAACCTGTTGAAACCCACCTATGTATCGCTAGTATTTAACACCATTCAAGTTATCTAGAATGTATAAAGGTATTTCAAATGAATGTTGGAAATGTAAATGTAAAGAAGGGATCTTTTACCATTTATGGTGGACATGTGATAAAGCAAAGAAATCTTGGAGTAGGGTTCATATCTTAATACACAAAATTCTTAAAGTGAAGATAAAGATGAAACCAGAATTTTTGGGGGGGCTTAATGGAAAAAGACTTGGGGGGAAAAATTGGAACTCTGATCTTATATATGTCTATGGCAGCAAGACTACTGTATGCACAAAAATGGAAGGACATTTCGATTCCCACCATGGATGAATGGCTACAGAATCTAATGGAGTTGGCAGAGATGGCTAAATTTACAGTTTTGATCAAAGAAAAGAATATAAGTGCTTTTGTTTCTACTTGGTGACTGCTTCTGGACTTTGTGCTTGAGGTATAAAAAAATGAAACTTTGATTTTGGGTTTTACTGATTACATTGATTTGTTGTTATAGAAATGGCTAGTTTATACTAGTATGGAAAAGTTGAAGTTGGATGTTAATGCCTTATTCTACTGCAATAGAGGCAGTTGGAAGTCAATGTCTTTTTTTCTTTTGCCTCCTTATCCTCACTTTTCTCTTCCCCTTCCCCTCCCTTCTGTGTACCACGATTTGCTTTTGTATTTTATTCTATAAATTAATAAAAATTTTGATCCAGAATTGTGGTCGTAAGTTGAGGACTACCTATACTATCTTGAGGCATTGTAGGCATTGTATTTCATGGCCTTTTAAAATCTTGCCACACCCATATGTTTTTGTTTATATAATAGTTAGGTATAACAATTCTTGGCATTGGATGAATAGAATAGAATAGAATTCTTTATTGGCCAAGTGTGATTGGACACAGAAGGAATTTGTCTTTGGTGCATATGCTCTCAGTATACATAAAAGAAAAGATACATTTGTCAAGAATCATGAGGTACAACACTCAATGATTGTCATAGGGTACAAATAAGCAATCAGGAAACAATCAATATTGATATAAACCGTAAGGATATGGCTCTTGTCCACTGAGTGCAGTACCAAACTAAAGTCCTTAGATACCATAATAAGTTTTGCACATACTGCAATATTCTGATTTTTCCCCCTTCAGTTTTAACACTGCTGGAAAAAATTCAGCATAATTAAAAAGACTTTTACCAACTTTAAACACTGCCAAAAATGTGGCAAAACCCTGTGGTAACTGAGCACTCATTTAAAGACTGCGGGATCCTTGATCTCTCATTTAAGGACTTCTGGAACATTATTAGGATGAAAGCGTTATAGATATTTGGATGGACCTCATTCCATAGGGCAGGAAATATTCTGAGCCTTTAAGATACTTTTCCACTTGCATTTACAGTGGCAAAGACATGCCCTAGCAATGTATTTTTTCTGCCATTAAATTGTCTCAAGCTTATCTCTTGCCCATTAATGAAAAAGGCTTGTCTTTGGAAAAGTCTGTTGAAATATCTGTATTTTCCTCTAGTTTGGACATTACTTACAGCACCCTCAAAGTGTATAACATCTGTTTGTCACCCTATGACTTTGCAATGAGCTCAACTTATTGCCAGTGTCTTCCTAAAGGCAGGAATGCATCTGTAGTGAGAGTAACAAAATTCATGCTACTTATTTGCCAGTTCAGGATTAAGCGGATAGGATTTCAACTCAGCAGAGAGTCCTATATAGAGTTTCATCCAGAAGCAATTCCATGGATTGTCTACCAGGATTCATACTGCACAAGAGCTTGACTTATGCTTTGATAATTACTACTTGGGGGGATTTTCTAGGAAATGTAGGATGTTGGCTAGATTGGTAATTTAAAAAGAATCTTCAAAGAAGGCATTGGCAGCTGCCAGTTTTATAACACTGCCAAAAATTGCATGGATGTAGTTCTCAAAGAATGCTTATTTTAAATCCAATCCCTCATGGAATTAATTAAATTAACCTTGAGTTAGAATGCAGTATGGATTATTATGCGCTGGATCTGGTTTTATAAGTTCCACTGTTAAATAATGGTGTGTGTGTGTGTGGGTGGGTGAATTTTCAAGTTAACTTTTTTAAAATTCCTGGTGACTGCCTGAACAAGTAGTAAAGTACCAAGTAGTAATTATAAAAACATAAGTCAAACTCTTATGCAGTATGAATCCTGGTAGACAATCCATGGAATTGCTTCTGGATGAAGCTCTTTCACTGGTTGTTGCCATAGGTTCACCATCACTGAGTTAGGATAAAGAGCACTCAGGGAAAGGTAAAGAGGGAGAAAGAGGAAGTAGAAGGAAGGGAGAAGAGAAGGAGTGGAGGGAGGTAGAGGGGGAGTGAAGGTGTAAGAAAGTAGAAAGAGGAGGATAGAGGGAGGGGAATGTAACAGAAAGAATAAGAACAGACTGCTGATTGTTGATCAAAAATAGGTGCAAAATAAGATATTGACTTTTGAATGATTGAAACTAAAATGTATAACTATGTATATTATTGTAATATTTTAAAGTATATGTGTATTGGTATACACATGGAGTTGTGGAGAAAAAATAAAAATTCTCTTTGTTGTTTTCTGTTTTTTAACTGTAAACCCAGGGTTATTCTGGAGTAGGGTGACCTCTACATCATCATCATCACAACTGCTACAATTACTACTACTATTAGTTAGCACCAGTTTGTCCACCCAGGATGCTTCTGCACATGTGCATGAACCAGTAGTAACAGGTTTTAGAACCCACTACTGCTGCAGTTGTTAGGGCTAATCTGCAAGACCAGCTTGCCCCACTGTATTGGCTACTTAGCATTTTTTTGAGGACAGGAATACATGACATTATCCTCTTCGTCATCCAGCCTACCAGAAAGGCAATTTACAACCAACTTTTCCTGGTGCAACAATAGTAGTGTTCTCTGAATTGTGTTGGCTTACCCACCATTATCCAATGTGCGCAGTGTGCCCCATTTCATTGCAGGCAAACACCTCTACTCCAGTTGGCTGTGTACTATAGTAAGGCATGACTCCTGCCCTCTGGTCCGGTGCTACCCACAACAACCTTCCATCCAAATAACCAAGGAATATTAAAGCTGTGTTTTTTTTTAAAAAAATAACAATTGATGCTATTCTGAAGCCACTTTTTATTTTTCGTTAGCCAGGTGAATTTGACAAAGTACTGCTACTTTCCTTTTCAAGGGACAGCAAAAATAGTAAAATTGATATTTTCATTACCAGTCCAGGAGGTAGAAAAACAGGGCAGTACGTTAGTCAAGCCTCGTGATAAATTGATATGGACAGGCTGCTGAAGCACAGGAACTCTGGCCCAAGAATGTTTAAGATGCATTCCTAGCCAATTTACAGATAGGAAAATAAGGAGCTGAAGGACTCATCATGATTTAGCTTGGTGACTTTAGCCCAGTCATTCTCTCTCAGTCCAACCCACCCACAGGGTTGTTGTTGTTGTGGGAAAATAAGAGGAAGAGGTATTGCAGGGATGTCAAACTCAAAGCCCAGGGGCCGGCCCGTGAGATGCTTAGATCTGGCCCATGGTGCCGCCCAGGGGCGGGTTGCTCATCTCACTGCCGGAGCCATGAGCGCACATCTCCATGCTTTTGGGGGGACACTCACTATGCGCGCGTGCCCCCTCACACGATTTTGCTTCTGCGCATGCGCGGAAGCAAAATCGTGCCAAAATCTTGCGAGGGGACGTGCACGTGAGAGAGATTTCAGCACTATTTTGCTTCCACGCATGCGTGGAGGCAAAATCACGCTGAAATCTCACGCGCGCATGCATCCCCTCATGAGATTTTGGCGAGATTTTGCTTCCGTGCATGCGCAGAAGCAAAATTGCCCGAAAATCACAGGAAAAAAATGGCGACGTGCCAGGTGGGCCGGCAGAGAGGGCTCCAGAGCGGTTGCGAAATCCGCCGTTCCCTACCGGAGCTGTGTACTGGGCAGCTCCTGCAGGAACCCACCTCTGGTGCCGCCCTGGAAACAGTGTAGACGTGGCCTGTGGTGGCTCTGGCAGTGAAAATGGAGCTCGGGAGGGCCACATGTGACTGTCCCGAGCTCTGTTTTCACTGCTAGAGGGTTGCAGGAGGCCGTCACAGCCACAAACAGAGCTCGGGAGCCCGTTTTCGCTGGCAGAGTACTCAGGCCACCAACACGAGTGATGTTGAGCTGGCCATGCCCACCCTGGCCACGCCCACCCTGGCCCCCTGAGGTCAAACACAACCCTGATGTGGCCCTCAATGAAATCAAGTTTGATACCCCTGATGTATTTGATATGTTCGTTGTTTTGAGCTAAAATACTAAAGGCTGTATACAAACAAACAAACAAACAAACAAACAAACTATAACTCTAAGCATCTAATCAAGGACCAGTAAATACATTTTAATAGTTATTAATATTTCATTATATCTTTCATTTGATACTTACTTTGTGTTGCTTTTCAAAGTGTCTGATTTATCTCATCAATGCTACTGTTATGAGAACTTTTCAGTCAACCACTATGAATAAGAAACCCTTAGACATCATATTGCAATGTGCAATATGCCTCTCTATGGGTTGAATATAGTCCTTAAATCTTCTCTATCGGGCATGGAGGCCCTCAAAGAAGACACCTCCAGAAGCTTCTCTGGCTTTCCAAAGCATTATTTCCTTGGGAGAAGTAACTCCTACCTGCTTTCTCTTTGGCTGTATTTATATGATAGCCCAGTTCACAAATAGTCTGCCTTTTTTACTTACATCTTACTTCTATAAATCTAATTTGTTTATAATTCAGTATGGATGTGAACTTGGAAAATTAAATGGAATAAGTTGTTTCCTGTAAACATAGCCATGGAGAGATTATCTTCTTTTATTTAGTAGTGGCATTTTAACACTCATCTTAATGTGGGGAAGGATGAGGGATGGATGGGCTATGGTTTCACAGCTTCATGAAATTATACCCTCTAATGGTATTTGTACAACACATGAAACTAAAATGTTGTTCTCTGGCCTATGCTGTTTGTGATGTATAAGCTTAACCCAACCTTTGGGTTAATTCAGCAAATTATAGTTCATTTGCATGTTGTAAATTGTAGGCAATATTGTCTGGATATTCCTGAATATTAAAACAATATTGGCCATAAGGAAAAAGATACACTGTTTCCTTTAGAGCAGGAGTGTCAAACTCGAGGCATCACGTTGTCGTCACATGACGTATCGTGACTTTTCTCCCCTTCGCTAAACCAGGAGTGGACGTGGCCAGCGCGTGATGCATCCGGGCTGCGAGCCGCGAGTTTGACACCTTTACTTTAGAGTCATTGGAAACTGCCTTATTCTAAGTTACAGCTATAGAATAGAATAGAATTCTTTATTGGCCAAGTGTGATTGGACACACAAGGAATTTGTCTTTGGTGCATATGCTCTCAGTGTACATAAAAGAAAAGATACATTTGTCAAGAATGGTTGTCATAGGGTTCAAGTAAGCAATCAGGAAACAATCAATATGAAATAATCGTAAGGATACAAGCAACAAGTTACAGTCATACAGTCATAAGTGGGAGGAGATGGGTGATAGGAACGATGAGAAAAACTAATAGTAATAGTAATGCAGCCTAGTGAATTACAGTGGTGAGGGAATTACAGTGGTGAGGGAATTATTTGTTTAGCAGAGTGATGGCGTTCGGGAAAAAACTGTTCTTGTGTCTAGTTGTCTTGGTGTGCAGTGCTCTATAGCGACGTTTTGAGGGTAGGAGTTGAAACAATTTATGTCCAGGATGCGAGGGGTCAGTAAATATTTTCACGGCCCTCTTTTTGACTCGTGCAGTATACAGGTCCTCAATGGAAGGCAGGTTGGCAGTAATTGTTTTTTCTGCAGTTCTGATTATCCTCTGAAGTCTGTGTCTGTCTTGTTGGGTTGCAGAACCAAACCAGACAGTTATAGAGGTGCAGATGACAGACTCAATGATTCCTCTGTAGAACTGTATCAGCAGCTCCTTGGGAAGTTTGAGCTTCCTGAGTTGGCGCAGAAAGAACATTCTTTGTTGTGCTTTTTTGATGATGTTTTTGATGTTAGATGACCATTTTAGGTCTTGAGATATGATGGAACCTAGAAATTTGAAGGTCTCTGCTGTTGATACTGTGTTGTCTAGTATTGTAAGAGGTGGTAGGATGGGAGGGTTTCTCCTGAAGTCTACCACCATTTCTACGGTTTTGAATGTGTTCAGTTCCAGATTGTTCCGGTCGCACCATGAGACTAGTTGTTCAACCTCCTGTCTGTATGCGGTTTCATCGTTGTCTCGAATGAGGCCAATCACTGTTGTATCATCTGCAAACTTCAGTAGTTTAACAGATGAATCGTTTGAGATGCAGTCATTGGTATATAGAGAGAAGAGAAGTGGTGAGAGTACACAGTCTTGGGGGGGCCCTGTGCTAATTGTACAGGTATCTGATGTGATTTTGCCTAGCTTCACCTGCTGCTTCCTTTCTGTTAGGAAGCTTGTGATCCACTTACAAGTGTGTTCAGGTACCGCTAGCTGATTTAGTTTAGTTAGAAGAATGTCCGGTATGATGGTGTTGAATGCTGAACTAAAGTCTACAAAGAGGACCCTTGCGTAGGTATTTGGAGATTCAAGATGTTGTAGGATGTAGTGCAGAGCCATATTAACAGCATCATCTGTTGATCTATTTGCTCGGTATGCAAATTGCAGGGGGTCTAACAGTGGATCCGTGATGGTTTTCAAGTGGGACATCACTAGCCTTTCAAAGGTTTTCATAACTACAGATGTTAGAGCAACTGGTCTGTAGTCATTCAGTTCCTTGATGGAGGGCTTCTTCGGCACTGGGATGATAGTGGAGCGTTTGAAGCAAGAGGGAACATGGCATATCTCTAGTGATTTGTTGAAGATTTGGGTGAAGATGGGGGCCAATTGGTCAGCACAGACTTTTAAGCAAGAAGGAGTTATCTTGTCTGGACCTGGTGCTTTTCCCGGCTTCTGTCTGTGAAATAGATCTTGCACTTCCTTTTCTGTGATCACCAGGGGCTGTGAACCCAATGGGATGGGTTCAGTTGTAGGAGGTTTGGCTGTTGTTGGTGTGTCTGGGATGGAGATTGTGGAGATAGGTGGCTGTAGTTTCCTTTCAAACCTGCAGTAGAACACATTCAGGTCATCTGCCAGTTGCTGATTTCCTTCAGCTTGGGAAGGTGGTTTGCTGTAGCCGGTGATGTTTTTAAGAGTTTTCCACATGTTTGCTGGTTCATTTGTTGAGAACTGGTTCCTTAGCTTTTCAGAGCTTTTCTGCTATGGAGTTTTCCATTGACCTAAGGTTTTTGTATATATATATTTTCATAATACGAGGTCCTGGGGTTATTCAGTGCAGGCTCCAGGGCTAGTTAAAATAAAGAGTGAGAAAAGGAACACAAAACCTGCAAACAATTTATGCAAACAACAACAAAAAATTTGGAATCAGCATTTTGGATATTGTAAATACAAAAAAAGAGAGGCATCTTTATATAACTTGGTCAAAGTGAAGTGTGGGAAATGCAGAACCATCCCATATATGCCTTCTTGGAAGTAAGTCCAATGGCATTCCATAGGGCACTCTACTTAAATGAACTTCCATCTAAATGAGTAATACAGGACATGTGCGTAAAGGGACAAGCTTTTTTGTGTGCTTGCCTTTCCCTATTTTCCCATGTTAGTTTTCCAAACACCCCCATTGTTTAGGTTCTGCAGCTTGGCACAGGGAAGCAGCCAGATGTTTCCTTAGCAAACCTGTTTCCTGTGGAACTCTCACCATGGTTGATATTTCCATTGTAACAAAAGGAGAGGCAGACATCCTGCCTCTAGTAGCTTTCTTCTCTTCGCTCTGCCACTCCTCACAACTCATTTCATGCTCCCTTCATGGATGGAAGACATTTTACACTCAAACGTCTTTGCGTAGTGTGAACAGGTGTGCCAATCCCAGATTAAATTTTTCAAGCGGATTTTTTTTTTGGTGATAACTCTTCTATATCTGAGCAGTTCAAGATTCCATGTAGCAGGAATGGATTCTTTTTGTGTCTGTGTTTTCTGTTAGAGCTATTTTAGCAAATTTGGGCATGGCATGAGGACACATGAAGGAAGGTTGGCTGGCTTTCCATGAATGTGGAAGGCCTCATTTTGGTTTGAAGCAATAAAAACTAGAAGGGGAGGGGGCAATTTTTGTGGCATATAGATTTGGACAAATACTGCTGATGAATTAAAATCCTTTAAATAGTTACTAGGAGCTTGAGAGAGCTGGCTGCAGAAGAAACAGCTACTTTAGAGAAATCAGGAGGAATTCATATAAAAAATAAGGATTTTCCTTCATCAGCTGTATGGTCATAATCTTATTTTACTTTCTTACACACACACACACACAGGGGGGGGGGAGAGAGAAAGACACTCACACTTTCTTTTTTCTCCAATCCAGCAATGCCAGCAATCAACATAGATGACCTAAGTGAGAAGGATAAATTGAAAATGGAAGTGGAACAACTCCGAAAAGAAGTCAAATTGGAGAGGCAACCTGTAAGTAGTTCACCCTAATGATTTTCTCTCTTGAGTTTTGAAGAATGTTTTAAGAACAGGATTTCAGTGTTTTCGATGGCTGTGTGTGTGTTGAAATATATATATATATTGCAATATATTCCATGTGGGTTATAAATGCATTGGGACTGAGTTGCTTCAGGCAAATATTATCTCCTGGTAGGTTTATTGCACATTTTCTTTTGAGAACGCTATAAACAGGATTTTCTAGACTAAGAAAATGTTTTTCTCACCCCCCCCCAATCTCTCTCAAGCAAAGTAAATAGAGATTATAGTTTGTTTTGTATTCCATTGTTAAAAGGATCAGTCTGATGCCACTCAAAAGTTCTTAAAATTTACAGTGGCAGGTTTGTTTAGCTTTTAGAAGTAGAAGCATTCTCGTTATTTTTTTTCATATCAGGGCTACATTTGATGTACAAGTTGCTTTTTGTCCTCTTATTTTTATTGATGTCATTCTGATATTTGTTTTTAAAAAATCACCTGATAAATTATTTGTTAGTTAATGATAAGTGGATCTTGCAACAAGGCATAACTGGATGGATTGCTCATCTTTACTTTCCTAATTCATTTCTTCTCTCGTTTGCTCTATTTCTAACCATTTCTTACTGTATGCTCTGTAGTCAGATAGCAGCTGTGCCCAATGAATACAATTAGCCTTCATTGAGAGTATTCTTTTGTGAATTGTTCTTTTTTCTTTCTTTTTTAAATTAAGCCATGCATATGAGAAGCCAAGCTGGTGGACCAATTTAATATATTATTATATTTCATAAGCAAGAATGGGACTTTTAGCATTTTCTTACTTTAGACACTAAAATACCTAGGACTGTCTGCTGGTAATAGCACTTTCATCCTTATATTATGGGATTTGTTTACCCATAATTAGTCTATAGCTGATTTATCTTATATTTTACAATCTAGAATTGGACTTTTTTTGGGGTGGGGGGACCAAAATGCCTTGAGCTCTTTCTATTGATTCTCACAGCCTTCTCCTCCCTACCTGTAACCCCAACCACAGCCTGGGAATGACTGACTGTGGAGAATGTCTGTTCAATATCATGGCAAAATGGATGACACAAGCGCAGCTTAAAGAAAAACCATAATTATCAGGAAAGGAAAGAAGCATGAACAGGCTAATTATGGGTTGTACAAGCAGAGAGTTAATTTTGGGATGCTTTATAGCTTAAATATAAGACTTAAGGGGCCAAGTTATAGAACAGCATGGAAGAAGTGAATGGTCAAAGGGGGAAAAATATTCTGAGCAGTATTCAGAATTGTGACTGCTATGCTAGATAATTTCCATGACATAAAAAGGCATTTACCTGACTAGGGAAATTGTTTCCAGAAATCTGAACAACTGTGTATTTCCTGAACACGTAATAAAGTAGATAAGTATAGCATCAATAGTGCATTAGAAGAAATGACAAATTTATAAAATTAACTCAATGGCAATGTAAGTATCAGGATGTATTAAATATATGTTAACATTGTGTTTAATATTTGTGCTGTTTTTGAATGATACACAATTACTGATACTGTATTTACAGAGCTAGCCATAATTCCAAATAAAAAATCTGCTTTATATTCAGATAGTACAGATTCTATTTCTCAAATTAAAAGTAACGTATTTATCTTAACAATGTATTATACATTTATTTTAAATATTATTTTGATTTGATTTACGGTATATTTATGTGTTTTTCTCCAGAAGAAACCTTAATCTTACTTTTCCTTCTCTCCTCTCTCTCCATATTCAAATCTTTAAAAACATCAACAATGAAATTTAAACATCTACAAACAACATAGAAATATATAACAATAAACATTTTAAAAGCAGCAGTTTGATCTTGGAACATTATCCCATAAATTCCTATGTGAACTGAGATTTATTATTTATTTAAACAGAGTAAAGTAAGCATCGTCTAAAAAAATTGTTTGGGGGCATAGATCTCTAACTGGAAAGACTTTTTCATTGAGAGGAGTTTTAATTGGCTTTGGAATAAAACACTTTCAAGATTTTATCTCTGATATCATCCAACCTATTCAGTAGGTCATCTGGGAAGCCCTACTCATGACTCCCAAAGGTTGGTTCAACTCAGAATATGGTGGCCAGGATTAGAGCCTAATAATGACACAATTCAAATACTGCAATGTATTTTACATAAATTCAAAAGCACAACATGCTAAATCAGATGGCTAAAAGGAACAACATAACATAGACCCCAAAATATTGCATTGACTGGCAAGTTACATTTCTCTTTTTTTCCTAAACAGGTGAACATACTTCCCAAAAAAAAAGTGCTAAACTCTATCTTTATATTCTAAGAATGCCTGCATAATCTATTGGTGCCCAGATTAATTACTAAAATGCCTGACACTACAATTGGGTACCTACCTCATTTAGCTGTGAGAAACAGAAAGGCTTCTTCTAAATGTTTTTAATCAAAATATTTTATCACAATGAAACTCTGATGGGCAGGAAACTTGACACTTACCTACGAAAGCAGACAATACTTGCCTTTTTTGTTAATTATGGATTTTAAAAGAAGAAATAGAACTATATACAAATACTTTCTACAATAAACAATTCTAAAACATGTCCTTTAAATTTTTGGTAAATCCTGAAATGTATTAATGTTACCCTTTGTAAAATAAATATTATTCTGCTAGTCCTGATAAAATAACTATTTTTCCTTAGCTTTTTGAACAAATGAATTTTCTCAAATGCTTTCTCAAGCAGACTCTTTGCTTCTCAATGTGTTTTTCTATACCATTAACCATGGTATCCTTCTGCGCCGACTTGGCGAGTTGGGAGTGGGAGGCACTGTTTTGCAGTGGTTCTCCTCCTACCTCTCTGATAGGATGCAGTCGGTGTTGACAGGGGGTCAGAGGTCGGCCCCTAGGCCCCTGATTTGTGGGGTGCCTCATGGCTCGGTCCTCTCGCCTATCCTGTTTAGCATCTACATGAAACCGCTGAGTGAGATCATCCGACGACACGGGGTGAGGTATCAGCAATATGCTGACGATACCCAGTTGTACATGTCCACCCCATCTCAGTTCAGGGAAGCAGTTGATGTAATGTGCCGCTGCCTGGACGATGTTAGGGTCTGGATGGAATGAATAGGCTCAAGCTCAATCCTGACAAGACCGAATGGCTGTGGATATTGCCCCCTAGGGATTATGTCGACTGCCCCTCCTTGGTTCTTGGGGGAGAGAAATTAACTCCCTCGGAACAGGTTCGCGATTTGGGTGTTCTCCGAGACCCACAGCTAAAATTGGAGCAACATCTGTCAGTTGTGGCTAGGGGGACCTTTGCACAGGTTCGCCTGGTGCACCAACTGCGACCCTACCTAGAAAGGGAGGCTTTACTCACAGTCACTCACGCCCTTATCACCTAACGGCTGGACTACGCTCTAACGTAGTCCTTATCACCTAACGGCTGGACTACATGGGGCTACCCTCAAAGAGTATCCGGAGACTGCAATTGGTGCAAAATGCAGCCACACGAGCTGTGGTGGGTGTTCCCAGATACACCCACGTAACACCCATTCTCTGCCAGCTGCATTGGTTCCCCATTAGTCTCCGGATGCAATTTAAGGTGTTGGTTTTGACCTTTAAAGCCCTACATGGCTCAGGGCCAGGTTATCTCCGGGACCGCATCCTACCGCATACCTCCCTACGACCGGTTAGGTCCCACAGAGTTGGTCTCCTCCAGATCCTATCAACCAATGCCGGTTGGTGGGACCACTGGGGAGAGCCTTCTCTGTGGGAGCCCTGTCCCTCTGGAACCAACTTCCCTCAGAGATCTGGACTATCCCCATTCTACTGGCCTTCCGCAAAGCCGTGAAGACATGGCTCTTCCTGCAGGCGGGGTGAAAGATCGTATTCCCCCATGGATGATTGGTGTTTTTTTTAAATTTTGTAATTTTTTAAAATTGTTTTTATTATACTGATTGTCCTTATTTCTGCTGTAAGCTGCCCTCAGTCCTACGGGATTGGGCGGCCTATAAAAACTTTTAATTAAATTAAATTTTAATTAAATTTTTCAAATAAAAGATTATCCAAGCATTTCCACTGATGGATTTGAATTGAACGAAGTTGGTTTAAGGCAACTTCATACGGTAAATAGATATCTTAGTCAGTCTTAAGTAAAGAGGTTATAAATAAAATTTTAGAATAGCCATAGTTCATATAATAATGATTATATTATGGCAACAATTTCTATTCTTCCATTTAATTTAATGCAAATATAGTGATTCAGTGACCTGAATTCTGTATGGCACTTCTTGTACTGGAATCATTCATATTATGTACAGCATATATTGTCAACATGCCAAAACACCATAATTAGAATTTTAACTAGAATGACTCTACAGAGAATATTATCCTACTTTTGTATAATCCTTATTTACAAATTTATGATATGTCAGTTTCCAAGCCTTGTTTTTTAAATACCAAAATGTCTTGGACTTTTAATATCTTGGACTACCCTATCACATCTTTGTACGCCATATGACTTTCACCATTCCTAAATCATAATGCTATATATACTGTATATCTCTTGTTGGCAAAAACGATCAGCATGAAATGTATCCCCATTGCTGATTTATATCCTGGTTCTGTTGGCTTTATCAATGCCACTAGTTATTGCCAGGCACTTGAATTCCCACAAAGGTCATCGGTGACAAAGCTTATAGGCTGTGCTTGTATGGAAAAATACTGCTTACTTCCATCCTTACAGAACAGCAAGAGAGTTTTATCCAGCACATGGGAAAAAGAATGCTGTTCATTTTATTATGCAACAATTAATTATAAACAGTATGCAAGCTATTCTGGGATACAATATTTCATAAATACCCAGTATGCATATCTTATACTTCTTATAATACATAACAAGTCCTTCTTCTCTTCCTCAGTTTCAAAAACTCTGCATATCAAAGGAATCTATCCTACCTCTATAAAAGAGATTTAAATGTGTTTTTCTCTTTTTTTTCCCCTTAAGGTGTCTAAGTGTTCTGAAGAAATTAAAAATTATATTGAAGAAAGATCGGGAGACGACCCGCTAGTGAAAGGCATTCCTGAAGAGAGGAACCCTTTTAAAGAGAAAGGAGGGTGTGTAATTGCATAGAAGAATGCAGATAATTTTGAAACTGGGAAAAATAACCTACCATAGTATAGCTAGTTTAATTTAAAGCTCAGGAATCTTATTGTACAAATTAAGAGTTTTTTTAAAATAAGAAAACAAATGATTGTTTTGTTATTTTCTGAAACAAGTTTTTGCTTACCATATTATTAAATTTCTTTCAAGAGGCTGCTTTGTATTCTTAATTTCTTGCATTCGCTGGTTGAAATGATTATTAACCACAATATAATTTTGGTTAAAAAAATCTTAATGAAACAATATGACAACCCCACCCCTTCAGAATATGTCCTCATGTCAACGAATTTATGCATCAAAATTTCATTTTAATGTATGCCGATTAGCGTACATTCAAAGTGACAATAAAGTTATTCTAAGTTGAAGTCTCTAAGTCGAAGTCAAAGGTTGTTAATCTCTAACTCTCATTAGCCTTTACGATTGGTCCTGCATAATCTAATTCAGCAACACCTGGAAGATCATAGATATCCCCTGTTCCAAAAACAGGTCTTCAACATACAACCATTGTTTAGCAACTATTACAAAGCACCAGGGGCGGGTTGCTCTCTTACCTCGCTACCGGAGTTCTGCGTGCGCATCACCACGTTTTGGTGCATCCGTGTGCTCGCTATGCACGCACCCCCTCGCGCAATTTTTCTTCCGCACATGCGCGGAAGCAAAAAAGCCCCAAAATTCGGCACCGGTGCGGCCATGCTCAAATAGCACCATCTGCTGGCCGCTACCGGTACTGTAGAGTGGGCCGCACTGGTAGGAACCCACCACTGAACAGCACTAAAAAAAGTGATTTACAACCAATCTGATCCATCCTTATAACCATTGCAGCATCTTCCTAGTTACCCGATCAAAATTCCAATAGCATATGTTTTCAACAGTGGTAGTTCCTCAGGATCATATGATCACCTTTTGTGACTTTCCCAGCTGACTTCTCACAAGCAGAGTCAATGAGGGAAGCCAGATTCACTTAGCAATCACATGATTCATTTAACAATTGCAGTGATTCATTGAATAGCTGCAGTGATTCATCTAACAACTATGGGAGGGGGAGCGTAAAACTCTGTGTATGCCTCACTTCACAATCACTGTGCTCAGCAATAGAAATTCTGGTCCCAGTTGAAGTTGTAAGTTGAGAAGTATAACAATAGCCATAGCACTTAGTCTTATATACCACTTCATAGTGCTTTACAGCCCTCTCTAAGCGGTTTACAGAGTCAGAATATTGCCCCCAACAATCTGGGTCCTCATTTTACTGACCTCAGAAGGATGGAAGGCTGAGTCAACCTTGAGCCTGGTGAGATTTGAACAGCTGAACTGCTGAACTAGCAGTCAGCTGAAGTAGGTTGCAGTGCTGCCCTCTAACCACTGTGCCACCTCAAATCTAAACGAGCACAAGTAACTTATTTATTAATGCTACAGTTTTACATCTGAAGTACATTTTTAAGATGGATGATAAAGTTTGGTCAATCGGTTCCCAACTTAACAATGGAGAAAATAGACTTTGGAAAATGGGATTCTTGAGAGTTTTCAAACTTCTTATAGTGCCTCAAAAATTCAAGATGTATTCTAACCATGATGGAGACTAGCACTGTTCTTAAATAAGCAGCAAGTATTCCAGGGGAGACTCTAAAATCTACCTATTCCAGGGGAGACAACAATCTTCTAGTTCCAGTCTCAGATGTCAGTTATACAACATCTGGGTTAGCACATTGCTTTCAAATATATTAAGCGCAGGGCCTAGTTTAAAAGCTTGGTGGAATAGAGTGATTTGGCTGCTTTGTTTTAAATACCAAGAGGAAGGATTGGATAGAAACCTAAGGATACAGTTCCAAAATATGGAGGTCATATCCCTTTAACCTCTGATTAAGAGAAATTTGTAATATTCTCCCCCCCCCCACCCAATGTTCTCACTGGATTAAATCCTGGCAAGGTAGTGTTGTATATCTTACCCATGTGCAACACTCTCTGGTATCCATTGAATAACTATATATATATAGAATATATATATTCAATGGATAGTTATTCAATGGATAGACATTGTAGCATAACTGGAAGGCATCAGGCTGAGTAATATTGATTAACCCTTTAATCAATTCATTATACATGTTAATTAACTGCAGTTTAATTTGAACATTTTTAAAAACATTCTTTTTAGTAGAATCCAAAGTTGGCAGATAGTTAATAAAGCAGATTTCCTGTACAATTCTAAGAATGGAGACTGTCAAGACATGTGAATTACGAAGAAGAACAAGAACTATGAAGGGGGAGGAGAGAAAGTTAAATCAAATTCTTTAAACTTCCTATTTAAAGTCAGTGGAGCACAGTGCTCTATCAAATTCCAAGCTTTGGTTGCGCGATCCACATCCACTTTTCACGATTTTTGGAAATATATTTTTTAAAAAAACCCACTATCGCCTTTCCAGGGAAAGCATTCAGGAAAATTCGAAAACTTGCATCCTATTTTACTTCTTTCTGAGAGTTGCTTATATAATTGGGTAATCCTCCGTTGTCAGTGACTGTTCTGCATATCTCTACATCAGCAATTGTGGAGCACTTTAAAGACCAGAGCAGTATAACTCCTTTGCAGGCGGGGATTATCCTCTGTCACGAATTGCCGTTTTCCAACGACGACGCATGCGCCGGTCGTGCAGTATCCAACAAGCATGGCGCTCTTTCGGAGCTCTCTTATCAGTGGTAAAGTGCTAATAAAGTTGTTAAAACTACCGCTGCGACGTTTTGTTGGAGTCTCAATTGCAGGCTTTCCAGAAAGTTGTTCGCTTAATCCGAACCACCGCCCTTATAGTAGTGGCGCCCCGTCCGGAAGTCATCTATTATACACCGCAGACCATTTTGCTTTAAGAGCGTCTCTGAAAAAGGTACTTGTTTATTAGATCTATGTAGAAGGCAAAACTAGCTTTTATCCTTTTACTCATTTCGTTGGTTATAGGGAATTGGCAGGGGACAGAGCCTGGAATTAGGTTTGTCCGTGGTCAGCTCGCCTCAAGATCGCTTGGTGGAAAAAGTTTTGAAGTTTGTCAACTCTGGAATCATACAGATCGTTTCACTCACTCTGAGTTTTATTATTGTTCCTTCATATTGGTGGAGAGATTCAGATTTAAAAAGACAAAAGTGCCACACCTCAGTGGGAACTTATAGTAATGTGTGGCAGTTCCTTTTATTTGCCCCTCCCCCGCAAGAAACTTTCAAGAACAGAAATGTCTTTTTGAGACCCTGCAAAGGCTATTTGAATTCCAGTTGTTTTAGTAATGCTTCATACGATTGTTACAATTAGTCATTATTATATACTGCAGGATATAGCGTTAAGTGAAGCATCTCTGTTCTGAGTCCCCTTTTAAAATATTTTATTTATTTATTTATTATTTATTTATTTTGTCAAACATGTACTAGATAACAGGTATAAGTATAAACATGGACATGAACAAGGAATGAGTGCAAATAAATGGGGACAGTAGGACAGGGACGGTAGGCATGCTGGTGCGTTTATGCATGCCCCCTTTACGGACCTGTTAGGAATAGGGTGAGGTCCATGGTAGACACTTTAAGGTTAAAGCTGTGGGGATTAGAGGATGTAACAACGGAGTCAGGTAGAGCATTCCAGGCGTTGACCACTCTGTTACTGAAGTTGTATTTTCTGCAACCGAGTTTGTAGCAGTTTACTTTGAGTTTGTATCTATTGTTTGCCCACATATTGTTGAGGTTGAAGCTGAAGTAGTCATTGACAGATAAGATGTTGTAGTGGACAATTTTGTGTACTATGCATAGGTCAGACCGTATTTGCAGGAAAAAAAATTAATTTAACTCTGCATAAGATTTGTAATTTGGATTGTTTGGGCAAATGTCAGTGGTGCTTCTGACTTTTTCATAGTTGTTAGACTTTTGCAAAAATTACTTTTAGCTCTAAGAGCTCATTCCCACAACCAAATTAAAGTGCTATCCACCCAAATTTGAGGTTGCAGAAAATGGTAATCATCTGATATTTGCTTTCCCCATTCCTATTTTGCCACAGGTATTCCTTGCAGTGGAAGAGTTACTTCCCATTTGACCTTTCAACTGCTTCTCCCTGTAATTGCTTGCTGTTTGCAAGTTATTTTTAAGTACCGTATGGGTTTGTTGCTCTTGTAAAAGTGGTAAAATTGTATTCAAAATCAGCCTAGCAAAAGCTGATATGCACCACTGTACTCTGCAGCAGAGAAATGACAGACTCTTCCTGTCTCTCCTGCTTCGTCATTCAGCTCCTCTTATGTTTAGCCACCGTCTACTTCAGTGGCCCTCAACTTTTGGACACTAGGAACTGGTTCTGTGGAAAGAGGTTTTTCCACGGACTGGATAGGGTGTGGTTTCATGTGCTGCCTGCATCTTGCAGATGGGGCTTCCCTTGTTGCGCAGACCGATTCCTGGCATGCCACGAACTGGTGCCAGTCCCTGGATCCCTCATCTATGTCTCTGACCAGGGGTTGGGCTAAAGAGAGGCCCCCGGATTGGAACTGATCTCCTGTTTCCTGGAGCAGACAGTGCTGAAGGGTAGAGCTTAGGGACTGGAACAGAGAATGTTGTAGTGACACCAGTTTAAAGAGGTCAATAGATGTTAAATATTTAGTTACAATTTGGTTTTTTTAAGTAAACATTTTTATTAATTAAAACCAGACTGCTTTAGAAGAATTGGGGCAGCACAATGGCTCATTGGTTAAGACTCTAGTCTTATCACCTGGAAAGCTGACAGCCCAGGTTCGAAACTTCAGCACCACAAGATGGGATGAGCTCCCATTACTCACCCCAGTATTGCCAACTTAGCCGTTTGAAAGCATACAATTGCGAGTAGGTAAATAGGTATCGCTTCGGTGGGAAGGTTACTGCATTCTGTATTTTCATGATGGCCATATGATGATGGAAGCATCTCTCAGACAACGAAGGCTCCCTCAGTTGAGAATCAGAGATGAGCACATCCCCTTGAGTCGGTCTTTAGTAGATAGAGGGAACCTTTAAAACCTTAGAAGAAATAGAAATACTAATATGCAACCAATATTAATTCATCCAATACCGAAGTGTGAAAAAGCCCCTCTGTTTGCTAATATTGCTTTATATGGTAGTACTATTTAATATAGTGATTTTCAAACTTGGCAACTTTAAGATGTGGAAGTTTGAGAAATACTGATTGTAATGCATCTGTATTTGGAAGTAACTGATGAGTTAAATGGGTATTCTTCCTATGTAAGGAAATACATGATTACAATCTTAAAATATTTACTGTATCTAAAAAAAGAAAAGAAACCTAGGAGGGGGAAAAACCCTTTTTGCCCAACTTATTCTTTTTTTGAAGAATAAGTTTAATAAGTAACAAATGTGAGATGGGCTGGTATATCAAGCAAATATTTAAAAAAACACTCTAGCACAGTGATGGCAAACCTTTTTTGGTTCGTGTGCCAAAAGTGAGGGAGCACAGAAGGGTCACGTGTGCACATGCCCACACATAATTCCATGACCCCCCTGTGCATGCGCGCGTGACCCCCCTGCTCCCGGCATGCGATGGCACACCCGTTTTTTTGTTCTCCCCAGGCTTCAGAGCCTTTCTAGGAGCCTGGGGAGGGCGAAAATGGCCTTTCCCCCCCCGGAGGCCCTCCGGAGGCAGATACCGACCCGTTTGCCAACTTTTGGTTGGGCCAGAAAGCCCTTTTTTTTTTGCTCTCCCCAAGCTCCAGAGCCTTTCTATGAGCCTGGGGAAGGCGAAAACGGCATTTCTGGTCTCCGGAGGGTCTCCGGGGGGTGGGGGGGTAGGGAAGGCCATTTTCGCCCTCCCCAGGCTCCTAGAAAGGCTCTGGAGCTTGGGGAGAGCAAAAAAATGGGCCTTCTGTTCCAACCAGAAGTTGGCAAACTGGTCATTTTCTTAACTTCACGATAGTCACATCCTAGACTTCTCAGAATAGCAATAGCACTTTACTTATATACCGCTTCATAGTGCTTTACAGCCCTCTCTAAGCGGTTTACAGAGTTCAGCATATTGCCCCCAACAATCTGGGTCCTCATTTTACCGACCTCAGAAGGATGGAAGGCTGAGTCAACCTTGAGCCTATTGAGATTTGAACAGCTGGATTGCTGAACTAGCAATCAGTTGAAGGTCGCAATGCTGCTTTTAACCACTGCGCTATTTTATAATTTTAGTTTGGAAAGATTCTGTCCATTAGGTGAAAGCAAATAAAGATTGGACTCAATTATGCCTCATCTCTGGGCATGGCATGAAAAGCTGATTTATGATTTAGCAAACTATTCTAAGCAAACTATAACTAAAATAACTAGTTTAGCATGGTGTCTCAACTAGGTAGTGTCTGGGGGGTTGTCCTCCAATGAGTTTCATAGTCCATTGCAAAGTTGAAGAATTTTACCTCAGTACTCTATTTTAACCATTTTATGTATTTGAATGTTTCAGTGGATTTTAAAGGAAGGGGCCTCTCCGTATATAACTCCCTAGCTTCTTAGTAGCAACACTATTTTTTCCTCTTAATTTTAATAGAGTGCTTTAATACAGATGATTTCATAATTGACTTCACCTGTTCCCCCATACCTTCAGTTATAGAAACTCATCATGACATTAACCATTAAACTGCTTATTGAATTCATTATTAGAAATATTAACACAATAACTGCACTTAGAATCATTCCCTGAGTTCATAAAACATAGAACATTTTAAAGTGAAAATGTTAATAAAAGATCTTTTAAAAGTGGTTATTAGTATAAGTAATGAAAGATTGGGTAAGATATTTTGTATTGCTGCCCCTGCTGTATTATCGTTCATTGATCTTAATTTTAGTTTTTTCAAGGCTTTTTACATTATTCTCAAAGAACTCCAGTAGGATATGTTCTTTGATATTTTTCTTCCACAGATTATTTTGTCATAAAAAGAAATTAGCTTTCCAGACACATAAGAACTCTAGTAGTAATATAACTTAAATGAGCTCTTATTTTTCTCAGATAGTCAGATATAGTAAAACATGCAGACACAGTTAATAATACAAAATCTTGTATTCTACAAATTCATTGGCCTCTTACTATACAGTTGCCAAAGTGGTATTCTCAATTGTGAATAGTGCTTGATATATTCTTTAATAAAAATTCCCAATCATGCAGTCTTTAAATAAACACTTGCATATTGCTGCTGAGAATGCAAGGTTTGAACTGCAAGCATACAGTAAACATTGTTTACAATAAATAGCATCTATTAATAAATAAAAGGCTAAACTTGTAAGAAAATGTTTCCATTTCTTTTAAAAAAACTATATCAATTCTAGCCTAAAATCTGACCACACACCAAGGACTAGTTTCAGATTATGTATTTTAAAACCTCAAAGGAGGATTACTCCATATTTTGGGGGAAAAGGAGGAAACATTTAATTGGAGTTTGTGGAGATGTAGGAGAATTATTCGGGTTACTTATAATTTATGTCTTTTTATCTTATCTCCTCATTTCCTTTTTCTTTACTGTTTGGACATTCTAGATTGTAATTCCAATATATCTGGAGACAGATATATAGTTCAGCTTGGAAAAGGCTGAGCTACTTAGATAGAGATGTCCCTAAGCATGTCCCTAAACGTCGAATTCCAACATTGAATTCTTATCAGCTTTCTACACACAGCCACCTCCTGTTCAGTGTGTTCAGATCATTAGTTTATGTATTTTCCTGTCTGTATTTCATATCACAGCCTGCCAGTGATGGGAAGTACATATTACAATGACACCAGGACATGGCACCAGTGTTGTTAGACTTTAGGAAAAAGGAAGTCAGACATTAACCTACTCTTTTTGTGTAATCTTTTCTCTAAATCTCTCCTTAACAGCTTGTTCCTTCTTTCCTTCCTTCTCCTATTATGCACCTTTCATGTCTTCCCTGAAGTCAGCTCTCAGTTTGTTTACAGAGAGGACCAAAAGCACTATGAAATATCCACAAAGCTGGATTGTGGCAGATAGCACAGAAGAATACCATAGTTGATAGTATTAAAAACTAACAAGAGGTTTAGAGAAATTAAAGGTAAATGTAAAGGTTCCCCTCGCACATATGTGCTAGTCATTCCTGACTCTAGGGGGCGGTGCTCATCGTTTCAAAGCCGAAGAGCCAGTGTTGTCCGAAGATGTCTCCGTGATCATGTGGCTGGCATGACTAAATGCCAAAGGCGCACAGAACACTACCTTCCCACCAAAGGTGGTCCCTATTTTTGTACTTGCATTTTTTATGTGCTTTGAAACTACTAGGTTGGCAGAAGCTGGGACAAATAACAGGAGCTCACCCCATTATGCGGCACTAGGCCATCTAACCATGCAAACAAAGCAGTTTTGGTATCATGTCCTAGATAAAAACTCTGAAATAGGTTCCGAAAATGAAGTCAGGTAAATGTATCTAGAGTTGTGAAGCCACTACTTTCTTGATCTTTCTTATCCAGCAATGGAATATTTGTGATTGACCTATAATTAAACAAGATCTCTGGATCAAGGGAGGATCTTATTTTCAATAGTGGTTTTACAACTTCCTTTTTGAAACAGGCAGGAACACATTCTGCATTTTAGTAATCATTAATTACTTTTCAAGAGTGGACCTGTTCCTTAGATGATTTCGTCATCTAAAGAGTTGAACAATCAGGTGATAATGTCTTTCAAAACAGACAGAAAAACTGAGCTACTGCTTATTGAGCAATCTCAACATGGGCATTGAAATCTTGACTTGAGAAAAAGAGGTTGTTGTGCAGTTAGAACACTAATGTTTCCCCTACATTGTCACAGTTATACAAATGCAGTTACAAATATTATACTCCAAACTGAGAGATGATTAAATGGAAATTCTGATTAGTGAGATGAAATTCCTACAGACTTACCTGTGGATATCACTCTTGCTCACCTACAAGACCCAATCAACTGCATCATAAAGTAGCACAATAGACACAGCTAGGAGAGATTACCCTTTCTTTTAGTTTGTCTCCACAATATCTCAGCACTTTCATCCAGGATTAAATCATGGATAATAGACATTTTACCAACCGATGGTATAAATTATTTCTTGATTTGGTGCCAGCATCTTCTGAAATTAACTGTTTCCTTTTTTGGATCTTGTACAATTTTGTGTATCATTTAAATATTAAACAATTTTTAAGCTTCATGTCACTAAGTATCTATTTGAATGAAGAATTCAGAAAATTAAAACATTATAGTCAAACTGTTGTTGGCATTACAATACCTAATAGGTTGGTAACCAAATCTTCCATTCAGTTAACTCTAGTTTAAACTGGTTTTGAGTCAGTTTAAGTCCATCAAACCCAATTAGAATTAGTAAACCCATTACTGCATTAAAGCAGCATTCCACCCAATGGTTTTAGATTCTGACTGCCTTATATTGGCTGGTGATGATGGGAACCATAGTCCAGCAGATTTATGCCATACAGATGTAATTTCACTCTGTAACCTTTTTCTATTTTCACCCTTCCCTTACTTTCCAAATGCAGATTATTGACAAAGAAATCAATCCATTTGTGGACAAATGGGAAGAAGAAGGACAATTTCCAGCACACCAAGTTTTTAAAACACTCGGGAAGGCTGGATTTCTTGGAATAGACAAACCAACCGGTGAGAAAGGAACATAGTTTAATAATTGTCTGTGATTTAGAAAGCATGTTTAATATTTGGTTGAAGCATTTAGAGGCTGGTCTTTCTAAATGCATCCTAATTATAGCATTTTAACTTGAATGGACTGGAATACAAAATCCAGCAAATACAATTCTTCTAAAATCTAAAGCAGGTTTTATGTGGAACATGTTTTGAATATGGTAGAGCTTGTTTTTTACTTGAGCTGTCAAACTCTATAATTCTTCATAACCTTCTTTAACAGATAATTCTACTTGCTGTTTTAATTAACTGATTTAAATGCATTTGTTTTTAACTTCAGTTATCCCTCTACTGTTCAATGTTCTATATTATGGAAGTATGTTTTTAAAGTGATTAAAGACTATTTGTTACGAACCTTTGCAAAGTATGAAAGAAATAAAATTCCTAAAGATATGCAAACTGAAAAGTCTTACAGCCTGAAAATTGTACCAGCAAAACATTAAACTGACTGTTGCAAGCTATTTGTGTCCATTTTCTGGCTTTACTATCTCATTTATATAATAGTATTTGCAGCCAAAGAGCATATTGAATCATTATTAGGCTGTTCTGTGTCTAATCAAGTAATTTCTGCAAATCTTAAAATGTTCTAAGTTCAAAGTATAGTACTGTCTTCCACTTACAGCTGGTTGTACTACAATAGAATGGTGTGGTTAATAATACACAGGTTTAGTTGAACATGTCCAACAAAGTTAGTGGTTTTATTGTTGAGCAGATCTTGAAGCATTAGAGGGTGTGTTATCACCATGAAATTGTTTTTTCTACTTAAAATCAGCGAACTATAGAAGCCAGCTTTCTTAAGCATTTGGTTTCCTTAATAGAAGCTTTGAATGTGCGGTCTAATAGTTTTTATGTACAGTTGTGTTGTTGATGATTAAGTTCAATTATATTAGATACTTATTGTCAAATATTCTGCTATGGATTGCTGCTGTCTTAAGAAGGAATCACAGCTAAAATTCAGAAAATAGCTAATAATTTTGAGATTTTGAATGCCATAGCTGCTGAAAGATAGCCAGTTAGCCTAATTCTGGTCACTTAGAAGTTATGGAATTCATTTAGAATTGTGAGCAAGCAAGACATGAAGCACTCTTCAAATTTTATATTTATGTATGTTTATAGTCAGTTTTAAGGAAGTTAAAGAGATATGGTTTGGATGGAGGGCTGGTTCAGGTTTTTTTACAGGTTTGAATCTTTTGCCCCACCCCCACCCCCATCCCTTTTAAAATCTCTTCTTATGGACTGTTTATAGTATAAAAAAACTTTACTTTAGACTTTTTCATAAATATTATTTTTCCTTATATCTAATGCTGTATTAATGCAGCATCTTTGAAAATCAAATATGGTTTAATTGCATACTTTAAATCTTGCTTTGAATAGTCAAGTGAGAATTTTTATGAATGCATGTTATTAAATTATAGAACAAAATGGAACAAAAGCTTAGTAATAATGTATTTTTTGTCTCTTTTCTTCTGCCATTTTGGAAGAAAAGTGCTCCAGTTTTATATAACTTATTTTGAAGCTATTCCAGATCTTACTGAGTTGCCATTATAATATAGCATTTATTTTCAAGTATAGTTCTCCTCACAGAGTGGAATATTTCAACCTTTTATTCTTATATTCGGGTTCTGTAGCACTTAATAGACACCAGTTAACCTTAAAAAAAACTAAGCAGGGTCAAAAATAACTAGGAACTCTTAGGTCAAGCCCTTGAAAATGAACCATGACCAAGAAATCAAAATTCACATCAAGTTTCATTAATTATATTCAGTATATGTATCTGTTAATATAAGGGATTAGAATATAGAAACTTTGAAATTAAATACAAATAGTTCTCAGTTTACAACTGACTACAATTGAGCTCAAAATTTCCATGGTTAATGAGGCAGTTAAGTGGGTTCACCTCATTTGACAAGACTTTTGCCATAGTTGTTAAGTGAATCACTGCAGTTGTTAAGTGAATCATGTGGTTGTTAAGCAAATCTGGCTTCCCCCATTGACTCTGCTTGTCGGAAGCCGGCTGGGAAGGTTACAAATGGTGATTGTGTGACTTCGGGTTAATGCAACTGTCCTAAATGCATGCCAGTTGCTAAGCACTAGAATTTTGATCACGTGACCATGGGGATGCTGCAGAGGTCCTAAGTGTGAAAACTGGTCATAAGATTTTCCAGAGATTTTGTCCTTTTGAACAGTCACTAAACAAGCTGCTTTAATTTTTGAACTTTGGTTGTCTACTCTAGCCCCATTCAATAATGACCAGTTCTATGATAAATGACATATATACTTGTGGTTACTTAATAAGGTAATGGTACAGAACTAATCTTGGGATTCGCGTTTTTCTTTCCAAATGTAGAATCAGGTGTATGCATCCTTTCAATTTGGGGAAACAGAATATAAATCTTCCGAATGGTTGTTGGATCAAAAATAACCTTTTATTAAGACACGTTGTAGAGAAGGACATACAGACTTCCATGAACCACCATCTTCACATAAAGGCAGTTTTGTAAAATGCTTCTCTGCACCATATGAGTGCAGTGCATTATTTGGGTCGAACCAGTCTTCATTAATTGCTCATTTGCTTTTATTATTCAGACACGGAAACAAATATATGCAACATCTTGTACCGGCAGTCCTTGACTTACAACAGTTCATTTAGTGACTGTTCAAAGTTACAGTGGCACTGACAAAAGGGAGTTATGACCCTTTTTCTAAGTTACAATCTTTGCAGCGTTCCCATGATCATGTAATCAAAATTCAGATGCTTAGCAACTGGTTCACATTTATGATCGTTGCTGTGTCCCAAGGTCATATGATCACTTTTTGTGACCTTCTGACAAAGTCAACGGGGAAGCCAGAGTCACTTAACAACAGAGTTACTAACTTATGAACTGCAGTGGTTCACTTAGAAACTGAGGCAAGAAAAGTCGTAGAATGGGGCAAAACTCACTTAACAAACATCTCACTTAACAACAGAAATTTTGGGCTCAGTTATGGTCGTAAGTTGAGATCAACTTGTATTGTTGATTTTTTTTTGAATGAGTTTCATTCATTGAAACTCCTTTGGGTAGGGGTGTCAAACTCAAGGCCTGCGGGCTGGATTCGGCCCATGGGGTGCTTAAATCTGGCCCACGGGGCCGGCTTGGAAATAGCAAAAACCGACCCGCAGTGCCCCTGGCAGCCAAAATGGGGTGCAGGGGCAGGCTGCGTGCCATGCCCCATTTGGCCGGCAAAGTCTCCCCCCGTGCCCCATTTTGGCCGGCAAAGTGCTGCAGGAGGCTGTCCAGGCCAAAAATAGGCCGCCCCCGGCCCCCCGTGCCACATTTTGGCTGGCAGGGTGCTGCAGGAAGCCATCTGTCACATCACCTGCCCCCCTGCCGGCTGGCCCGCATGTCACGGTGTGATTTATTGTCAGTTGTATGTATATGCAGGGAACTGCATCCCTATCTAATATAATGGTACATTCCTGAGCACGTGATTGATATGTTCTTGTACGTATGTGTGCATTCCTGAATCTCCATTCCTTCCTTCTTACTTGACTCTTGACTGGGAGAGTCGCATTTTATAGCAGAGATGTAAACAATGAGATTTTATTGTTTTTGTACCGAAATAAATATTTTAATTAGACCTTTAAACTCCGGCTTTATTTCTAATGTCTGAATTCTGGGAGAAAGATCAAACATCGCCTCTGTGAGATTAATTCTCACTCCGACACCGTGGAGGACAACTACAATGCTGATCCAGCCCTCCAAGAAACCCAGTTTAATTTGTAGTCATCCAAGTTAAGAATAGAATAGAATAGAATAGAATTCTTTATTGGCCAAGTGTGATTGGACACACAAGGAATTTGTCTTTGGTGCATATGCTCTCAGTGTACATAAAAGAAAAGATACATTTGTCAAGAATGGTTGTCATAGGGTTCAAGTAAGCAATCAGGAAACAATATAAATATAAATCGTAAGGATACAAGCAACAAGTTACAGTCATACAGTCATAAGTAGGAGGAGATGGGTGATAGGAATGATGAAAAAAACTAATAGTAATAGTAATGCAGCCTAGTGAATAGTTTGACAGTGGTGAGGGAATTATTTGTTTAGCAGAGTGATGGCGTTCGGGAAAGTTTGGGTTTATCATAAAATCCTTTAAGATTTAGCAGCTTACTTAAAAATCCATTAACTTTCTGTCACATTCTCAATTCTTCAAAACCTGTCCTATTATTTCTTGTTAGGAAAAGAAAAGTGGGAAAGACAGTAATTTCAAAGAAATTTGAAAATTCCCGGATGCCCAGGAGTTTAATTCTCAGTTCAAAATTCTTTTCTTTTTATTTTTTTCATGGTACTTAGAATATATTTTACTGGTAAGGATTAAAAATAAACTTTAGAATGCTGACGCACTATGAACCAAAGAACTTGGAATACAAACTTTAAAAATATTTTTTCTTGAATTTGTCAGAAATGATATATAAAGGGTTGGGTTGAGTTGGGTTTGATGTGGTGTGGTTTTACCCAAAGATTTGACCCAAACTATGTAATACTGAAATGCAAGCTTTAGTTCATTTCCTGGATTCAGCAGTGTGTTTGGATATTGTTTTGTTTTACAGCCACAGTTTTATTATTCTGTGTAAATTGGCAGAACAAGTTTTTACTAAGGGAAAGCCAAACGAAACAATTTGCAGATATCATTGTCTATTGCCTATAGCCAGGTTTTTCCCCTGGTTTCAGTACCAGAAGTCAATAAGAAGTCATAAGTTAATTTTAGATTCATGGTTCACAGATTTGAAAACACAGGCAGTCTTCACAAGACACTGAGTTTCAATTGTAGGCAACACTGAGGGTAAAGAGCAGGCATGCAATGTATCTGCAGAACTTAATGTGCTCTTTTGGAATTGTCAATTTGCTCAGTTGGACAAGTCCTGATCCGCCCAGTTGTTGAATTCAGGTGTTTATTCTGGTTTAGTCCTGTAGCATTATTTACTTAAACTCTTGGAAGAAGAAAAATTACCGTATTTTTCGGAGTATAAGACGCACCTTTTTCCTCCCTAAAAGAGGCTGAAAATTTGGGTGCGTCTTATACTCCGAATGTAGCTTTTCGAAGCTTTCCCCCCCAGCCCTAACTAGGTGCTAACGATCTTCCCGGCTTCCTACTCCGTCCGAAGCTTTTTTTCCAGCCCTAAGTCTTTGCAGACTTGTTTTCATTCCTACTCCCTTTGAAGAATATTTTTTTCAGCCCTAACCAGGGGATAAAATAATGTGCTGAAGCTGAACAGACTAAGGACGCTAGCCAGATGAATACCTGTAGATAGATCCCCCCCCCTATTTTCCTCCCCCCAAACTAAGGTGCATCTTATACTCCAAAAAATATGGTACATTCTGCTATATAATTTGTTTTATTAATTTTTTCTCCTATCTCCTTCCCTCCCTCTCTCCCCCTTCCCTCTCTTCTTCTGAACTGCTATTTTTATTCCTCTTCTGCATCTTCAAGTATTTATTTTTTTTCCGTAAAATGTTGTACACCAAGTTTTCAACATTTTTATTTATTCATGAGGGTGTAAAATTGTTTCTCTGTGTGTGAACTTTGATATATGATAGACAGTTTTCAAGGAAGCACTTGTGCATGGAAAGCAGTTTGAGATTCAACTGTGATGCATTAGACATGGCTCTTTCGAAAGGAACAATATTAACTTGTCAATCAAGATAACTTTGTTTTAAATACTTTATATATTTTTAAAAAATATATGATTTTCCAACTTTCCACCAATTTAAAAAGTTTGAAAGTTCCCCCCTCCACACATACACTTAAAAATTTCACAGGTATTTAAAAGTGCTTTGGACACTCAACCAACCAATAAATAAATAATTAAATAAATAAATGTAAGTTTGTGTTTCTGAGCAAAAATACAGATTGACCTTGAATATTTGAACAATGACTATAAGAGGAGAGGTGATTATACAAAATAATTAATGTTTTCCTAAGGCAGTGCTTCTCAATTGTTTTCTGTTACGCCCCCCCTAGGAAGAAGTAAACATTTCGCGCCCCCCCCCCCAACTCTCCGACGGGATGATTGTTTGCAATATTCGGCACGTTTTCGCTGAAAAAACTCAAGCAGCTTATCAGCGTGACTGGGGTGTAATGTATTTAAGTGACGCCTTAATTTATTTGGCTTCATGTTGTCCCCTTCCAACATTTTTAGACACAGTAAACATACCGGTCTTTCCTCGTCTCCCACCGTAGTCACAGTGAAGCCAAGCGCTACATACACTTCGTCATATTGCCTCGTCTTAGTTTTCGGGAGACTTATCTTTGTCTCATTATCTCCGTCTCTCTCCTCCTTTCTTTTCATCCTTGTTAAATATTTTTCCATGGTGTCTCTTAAGGGTTTGTTATCTGCACTTCCTATCTCCTGCTCTGTGCTGTGTGCTATTGTTCAGTGCAAAAAAACCCTACTCCTTGTGGCAAAAAAAAGCACATTCCCCGGGGTCATGCGCCCCCCCTGGCATCGCTCCGTGCCCCCCCAGGGGGCCCCGCTTCACTATTTGAGAAGCACTGTCCTAAGGTAACATACATTACTGTAAAATGTATCTAAGTGCTGTTAGGCCAGTCTTCCATATTTTAATTTTATATGCTACCTTTTTGCTATGTGTTTTATAGAAGTACCTAGTACAATCCTACTTTTCCATTTATGTTCAAAAGTATTTTTAAATAAAATTTATTGCTTTTCTAATTCAAGTTTTAATATACCAAGTATCTGGAATATCTTGTAGTATTAAATTAAGCATATTTAATATAAATTAGTATTTCAAAAGACTTTAGTAAATTTCTAGAAATATAATGTTGATACATTTTTTCATAGAATTCATGTGTCTTAAAATGATTCTGCACATACCATATCTTCTCCATCAGTATAATTCATTCTGCATTATAAAACCATTCTACATTCTGGGTAGCTTAAGACAAATGTTTGAATTAAATAATGCTTATCAACAGCTTTTTCATTATGTGTATTTGCTTTTCCACATAATCACAACATTCACTAGATATTTCATGCAACAATGGGCAAGCTTCTTACAGTTGTTGTGAAAGCTACATTTGTCTTTTCAGCCAGATTCTGTCCACCCCTTCATTTGAGCCAAACAGATGCTCAAAAAAGTTTTCCTTCAGCTTTGAGAAAAGGTGAAAATTGCATTGTGCCAAGTTTTGACTATGGCAGATGGAATAAGATGATGAGATCTGACTTTGTAATTGCCATTTGGATAGCCTAAAAAGTGTGAGACCAGGTTTTTAGCATATTACAACAAATTTTCCTTTCTTGTGCTTCTGAACTCTGCTTAATCATTGTTCCACAGTTTTGAATATTTTAATTTAGCACTTTGAGTTGATAACAGTACCAGATTCAGGGAAATCCATATGAATAGCAACTTCTGCTTTCTTCTGAGTGATCTGATTGTCCTTAATTTATCACCCTTCTCATGTGAATCTTAACAGTTGCTGTCACGGTTGGTTCATTTCTTGATTACTCAAATAAACTTTTCCTGGCTTACCATCTTTATATTTGTTGGCCTAACCATGACAGTAGTCATGTCAACAAAATCACAACCATAAGCAACCTGCATTCAGGTGAACACGATGAATCTCTGTTGGAGAAACTCTTTTGACAAGCAAACATTCAGCCACTACATGTTGCTTACAGTGTTTGATGCACTTCATTCCATTCATGAATAGCAATACAATCTTTTCTCAGTAACTTGCTACCAGCTGAAATGAAAGAACAGATGTTCAAGAACGCGTCATGGTTTCTAGCATATCAGAACTGCAATCTGTTGGTGACATGAGATTGAAAATATTATTTAATATTCAGTCCACATATGGACACACACACACACACACATACACAAATACATATGCACAAACTGTACAAACACATATATATTACACAATTAAAAATTATATATATTTAAAATAGGTATTTATAAGCTTAGTTATATGAGCATTTATTAAGGTATTCCTTGACTTGCAACCAGTCACTTAGCCACTGTTTGAAGTTAAGTACCCCTGAGGCAGAGGTGGGTTCCTGCCGGAGCTGCCCGTTCCGCAGCTCCGGTAGGGAGCGGCGGATTGCGCAACTGCTCCGGAGCCTCTCTGCCAGTCCATCGCGCGCATCGCCATTTCCCCCGGTGATTTTGGGTCGATTTTGCTTCTGCGCATGTGTGGAAGCAAAATCGCACCGAAATCTTGCGTGGGGACGCGCGCGTGAGAGAGATTTTGGCGAGATTTTGCTTCCGTGCATGCGCAGAAGCAAAATCGTGTGTGGGGGCGCACGCGTAGCATGGAGATGCGCGCGCAGTGCACCAGCACTGGTAAGGCAGCAACTCGCCGCTGCCCCGAGGTACTTATGACGCAGTTCTGACAGATGCCCTTCCCCACAATCACATTACTGCATTTTGGACTTTTGGCAACCAGCCCAGATTTATGGCTGTTTTCAGCATCCTGTTGTCACTATGATGTTTTTGCCAAAACCTGGCATTTACTTTTGGTTTTCAGCAAAATGCCCCATAGAGAACGTGCTGTTAGTGACCATGGGGTTTACTTAACAATCACAGCTTTCTTTTTAACAACCACTGCAAAACTTGTAAAATCAGGTCAGTCATGTGATGATCCACTTTATGACTGGCAGATCATGAGTGATTGTTGTCATGAGTTCAGGACTACTGTGTTTCTCCAAAAAGAACCCTATCACGTTTTTGAGCGCATGCGATCAAATTAAGCCCCACCCACAAAATTAGCCCTACTTAAGACCCCATCCATCCCAGGGTGCAGGGACTAGGGTGAGGTACACAGGTAAAAAATAAACTAGGATGGGGATAGTGGGGTGGAGCTGCCCTATTTACCAGGCATTGCACACCCCGACACCTGCCTCGCCTTCTGCGTCCGCTTCTTCTGTGGCCTCTTGTCACCACTCGCACACATCGCCCTGGCCTCTGTTTCGCCTTCAGATGCCTGCCAGAAGGCATTTGCAGCCGATAACAGAGCTCCAGATCGATCCAGGGCTCTGTTATCGGCTGCAGATGCCTTCTGACAGGCATCTGAAGGCGAATTGGAGGCCGGGGCCATGTGTGCAAGTGGCGGCAAGTGGCCAGAGAAGAAGTGAGCCAGCAGTGGGCTCCTACTGGGTGGGGCTGTCAGTGCCACCACTGTGAGGTGAGTCAATAATTAGAAACCTCCCAAAAAAAGACTAAGCCGTTTTTTCGGGGGTCAAAAGGAAATAAGACCCAGCCTTCTTTTTAGAGAAACACAGTACCTATACAAACAGAACAGAGAGATTATTCTTTTAATTCTTTTATTGTATAGCCCTTTTGGAAATGTAACATATAACTAAAAAGCGGATTATAGATTCTTTTGCAATAAATATGTTTCAATGAACAACTTATATTCTGGCTTGCCTTTTCTCTTTCCTTAAATTTTACATTTATCTCTAACCTTTTTAATAAAAAGTCAGGGACATTTGTTTGACTCAGCATCCACTGTTCCAAACAAAACGAAGTCAGCATATACACATTGTTCTTTTTTTCAAAAAGAGCCATTTTTTTTCTATTGCCAGGAATTTTGTGTAACATAGGCAAGCCAAGAGAAAGACAGATGAACTCTGTAGTTTCCTTCAGATCTGGTCTTTCTAAGTATATATTTGTTTTTCTGGGAGTATTATGTGAAGAAATGAGTTTATCAAGCACTCTTAAAAATAATATTTTTTAATGATCAAGAAGAGCATGGCAAAACTATAGTGGAGTTTAGAAGAAACACATTTAATTAAAGGAAGGAACAAAAGTATCAGACTACCTTCCCAACTTCCTTCCACAAATTAAAGAGTGAACTCAATGTTATTTCCTCCTATTAGTTTTGTACATTGAATTCATTCCTGCTAGAGCCCATTTACTAAATTAAAGATATTTATTTTGCAAGTTTTTTTTATTTTTATTCTGTTTTTTAAGATTATTTATTTTGTCCATTTTTGTCCAACTCTACACACACACACACACACACACACACACACACACACACACACACACTGTTTTGTATGTGCTGTGTGTGTGTGTGTGTGTGTGTGTGCCCTCCTGTCTGTCTGTCCTGCAGTAGGCAATAAAATTTGTTTTATCTAATGTTATGCAAACAAAATTAATTAGTTTATAAACAAGGACATGAGGCCTTACTTTCTGATAGCTTCTGTTTGTAATTTATATTTTCTTTTTTTAATTTTCTTTATTTACCAGTATTTCAAGGCTGCTTGATTCCTCTACAGTTACAAATAAATATGCAAGGAATCAATATATATATATATAAAGAAGAATACATCTGACCAGAATCCAGAACAAAACAAAACTAACTAAAAGGGTTACACAACTACCTTAACCCGTGACCTGAGAGAATAGCCATGGTTTGATAATTTTCAGAATGTTGTAAGAAGCTGCATTAATCTCTAGGGCCGTGATGGCGAACCTATGGCACGGGTGCCACAAGTGGCACGCGGAGCCATATCGGTGGGCACGCGAGCTCAGGTCCGGCGTGCATGTGTGCACCATCCGGCTGATTTTCGGGCCTTCTGGGCCCACTGGGAGTCAGGAAACAGGCTGTTTCCAGCCTCCAGAGGGGGTGGGGAAGGCCGTTTTCGCCCTCCCCAGGCTCCTAGGAAGGCGCTCGAGCCTGGGGAGAGCGAAAAATGGGCGTGCCATTGCATGCTGGGAGCAGGGGGGTCATGCGTGCATGTGCAGGGGTGCATGGAATTATGAGTGTGGGCACGCACACATGTGATCCCCCGCATTCCCCCCCCCTTTTGGCACGCGAACCAAAAAAGGTTCGCCATCACTGCTCTAGGGAGTTATCTTTTCAGAGGGTAAGAGCTGCAACTCAGTAAGCACATCTTCTGAGTAACTCAAAATCTCATTGTTTTAAAGCAGAGATGGGGAATGATGGCCCTTTATGACTTGTGGACTTCAACTCCCATAATTGGCTGGCTCAGGAAGGGCCATTGTTCCTCACCCCTGGTTTAAAGGATCCAGAAGGCTCAGAAGGATTATAGATATAGTCTGATACCATGAGCCACAGATAGCAATAGCAATAGCTCTTAGACTTATATACCGCTTCACAGTGCTTTACAGCCCTCTCTAAGCAGTTTACAGAGTCAGCATATTGCTCTCAACAATCTGGGTCCTTATTTTACTGACCTCAGAAGGATGGAATACTGGCTGTAATACTGCCAAAGACTACTACAATATATTTTTGCTCGAAATCCAAAGAGTCATTAAATTACATGTACCACTAATAATCACCAAAACCAAGAAAAATAAATTACTCATAAAAATAAGGAAGCTCCAATCCAAAAAAAGATCTCTTTGGCGAAAAAATAAAACAGGCCACGTTGCAAACTTTAAAAGCCGCTACAAAAATCTGTGTCACCAAATAAAGACTGAATGCACCAATTATCACATCAATCAAGAAGAAAACCTTCTACGTACGAAGTCCACACGTGCCTTCTATAACTTTGTAAACAACCAACTCAAAGACTCAAGATCCATCCCACCCCTTAAAGGACCGAATGGTAAAGACTATAACGACGAAACAGTTAAAGCCAACCTCTTTAACACATTCTTCGGCTCAGTCTTTGTAAACAGCAATGGCTCATGCCCAATATTTCCTAGTCATACCACAATTAACTGCAACGATCTAACACAAATTGATTTTACAGAAGATAACGTTAGAAAGGCATTACGCAACCAAAAACCATCTCTATCTATTGGACCTGATGGACTATGTGCATACTTCTTAAAAAAGCTCTCCACAACCTTGGCTGAACCTCTAAGCATAATTTTTTAAAAATCCTTCAGAACTAGCTCCTTACCCAACCTATGGTCACTAGCCACGGTCATCCCTATCTTCAAAAAAGGAGATCCAAGTAACGTTGAAAATTACAGACCAATCTCTTTGGGCTGCGTCACCTGCAAAGTCATGGAATCAATCATAAACCAATCCATTACGCTCCACTTAGAAACTAACAACCTACTCTCTAACAAACAATTTGGTTTAAAAAAAATTATCCTGTAATCTGCAACTCTTGCACTGCAAAAACATATGGACCACTCAACTTGATCAGGATAAAACAATAGATGCAATTTACATAGACTTTTGTAAAGCCTTTGATTCAGTTGTACATGACAAACTACTTCTGAAACTAAAATCCTATGGCATTTCTGGACCCCTACATGATTGGATAACTGTGTTCCTGTCTAACAGACAACAAGTGGTCAAAATAGGAAGTGCCATATCAAATCCTGCTCCTGTCAACAGTGGTGTCCCTCAAGGCAGTGTTCTAAGACCAACACTCTTCATACTCTACATAAACGATCTTTGTGATCATATTATAAGCAACTGCGTTCTCTTTGCTGATGATGTTAAACTATTTAACAACTATTTGCTACCCTTCAAAAAGACCTTGACCATGTAGCAGAATTGTCAAACAACTGGCAACTTCAAATCTCAACCAACAAATGCTCTGTCTTACACATTGGCAAAAAAAATCAGAATACAAAATACAAACTTGGAGGAAACGAACTTGTAGATGACCTTCACTCTGTCAAAGACCTTGGAGTACTCATATCCAACAACCTAAGTGCTAGAGCCCATTGTAACAACGTTGCCAAAAAGGCACTAAGAGTTGTTCATCTAATCTTGCGTAGCTTCTTCTCTGGCAACATTACATTACTAACCAGAGCATACAAAACATTTGTTAGACCAATTCTGGAATACAGCTCACCTGTCTGGAACCCGCACTGCATATCAGACATAAATACAATCGAGAGAGTCCAGAAATATTTCACAAGAAGAGTCCTTCACTCCTCCGCTCACAACAAAATACCTTATTCCACCAGACTTGAAATACTGGGATTAGACAATTTACAACTACGTCGCCTCCGATCTGATCTAAATGTAGTTCATAAAATCATATACCAAAATGTCCTTCCTATTAATGACTACTTCAGCTTCAACCGCAACAATACACGAGCACGTAATAGATTTAAACTAAATGTAAAGCGCTCCAAACTCGACTGCAGAAAATATGACTTCAGCAACAGAGTGATCAATGCCTGGAATGCACTACCTGACTCTGTGGTTTCTTCCCCAAACCCCAAAAACTTTTACCTTAGACTGTCTACAGTCGACCTCTCCTCGTTTCTAAGAGGTCTGTAAGGGGCGTGCATAAGCGCACCACTGTGCCTACCGTCCCTGTCCTACTGTCCTATTGTCCTCTTTTATCGTTACTTTTTACTTATGTTTATACAAATTACTACTGTACATGTTTGATAAATAAATAAAATAAATGGAAGGATTCCTGAGTCAACCTTGAGCCGGTGAGAATCGAAGTAGCCTCCAGTACTGCATTCTAACCACTGCGCCATCCCTTGTATTTTTGTCTGTGTCACAAAGGGAAGCTTCAGTTGGATATTATCATTCTTTGATACAATTCTATTTTTTTTTAAAAAAAATAGTTTTTATTGAGTTATTTACATTTAAAAACAAAAACATACAAAAGAAAAACATTTACGACATTGACAAGTACAATATAAACATATACAAAACATAAAAAACGCATACATCTATAAAGCTGTCTATTTCTATAGTTTGTTCTACGGCAAATATATATTTAACATTTAATTTAACGTAGTTTTTGATTTTTGTCTCGTATTTTGCATTATGTTTTATAAGTCAAACGTAGTAGTAGTAAAATTAACCATAATATTTATAATAATATAACAATAGTAATATTAGTAGTAGTATAAGTGGTAATGATAATAATAGTACAGAAAAAATAAGGCGCTGTTGGTTTAATAATATCATAGTGTACATATATAGTAATACAATATAACTATTTTCCCTATAAATTCTCTAATTCAATTTCTATATGCCTTATTTGGCTTGTATTTCTATTTATTACATTGATGTTGTTTGTTTTCGTTTTTCGTACCAATTGTAAAATAAATTCCAGATTTCATAGTAATCGGAGTCTTCCTTTCCTTTCAGTTCCATGGTTAATTTATCTGCTTCGGCACAGTCCAGGATTTTACTAATTACACTGCTTTCCTCGGGGATATCGTTTGATTTCCAATTTTGTGCTATCGTTATTCTCGCCGCTGTTAGTATATGTAGAATAATGTAATGGTATTTCTTTTGCATTTTTTGATTAATGTTTCCCAATAGGAAAATTTCCGGTTTGATATCTATGTCTTGTTGTGTGATTTCTTTTAACCAGTTTTTGATTGTATTCCAGAAGGTTTTTATTTTTGGACAGGTCCACCACATATGATAGTAAGATCCAGTTTTGTGTTGGCATCTCCAACAATTTGGTGATAAATTTTTATACATTTTTGCCAATCTCGCTGGAGGGAGGTGCCATCTATAGAATACTTTATAATAATTTTCTTTGTATGAAACTGATTTTGTCATTTTGTAGTTTTGGTTCCAAATTTTTTCCCATTCATTAATTTGTATCTCATGTCCGAAATTTTTTGTCCAGCTTATCATATTTCCTTTTATTATATCTTTTTGTGTTTTGTTTTTTTGGAGAAATTTATATATTTTAGTTATTGCTTTTGGTTCTTGATCTAATAAAATTTTATCTAATTCTGATTTGAGTTTTTGTATTCCGTATTTTCTCTTGTCGTTTTCTAATCTGTTCTTAATTTGAAAATATGGCCACCAATCAATCTTGATTCCTTCCTGTTCCAGTTTTGCTATAGATTTTATGGCTCCTCCTTCTTCCAGTATTTCTTCATATGTGACCAGGGTGGTATTTTGGTGTAGTATTGTTTTTTGATTTTAAGCCAAGTTCCTAAGAGAGAGTCTCTGATTTTATGTCTTTTGAAGTATGAGTGTATTTTATGTTTATCATCCCAGAGGAATCCATGCCACCCTAAATGTAAGTCATAGCCTTCAAGTACCAGTAAACGTCTATTTTTAATTTGAATCCAATCCTTTATCCATGTTAAAACGGATGCTTGATAATATAATTCAAAGTCCGGTAATCCGAATCCTCCCTGATTCCTATTTTGTTGTAAATATTTTAATTTGATTCTTGGTTTTTTCCCGGCCCATATAAATTTAGTTAGTTGCTCTCTTTGATACAATTCTAAAAGAGCAACTAACACTTCTCCCTCCCCTCTGCCCCAATCTTGTGATGTGGTCACCTTTGTCAACCCTTTTGCTGCTTAGATTCTGCTCTGAGATATGTTGATCTTTGTCACTGTGAAGTTAACATTCAAGTTTTCTTATTTTTGCCCTCACAATAATTTTTGTGATAGAGATTCCTGTATGCTGCTCTTTTTGCCTAAATCTAATCTAAACGCTTTTAACTGCAGTTATCTCAAAAATTGTGTTGAAGTTCTCTGTAGGAAAAAATCTGCTATTCCAACCTTCAATTCAATTCAGAATAGAGCTGGAAGGGACCTTGGAAGTCTTCTAGTCCAACCCCCTGTTTTTAGAACCTTCTAATAAAATGCATATAAACTATGGCCATTATTCCAATAGCAAATAATCATGGATTTTCTACTCCAGGATTTTAAGGCAATAAAAAATAACACATGCTTATAAGTGTTCCCATGTAGTGGCAAAGTGCTAGTTCATATTGAGTGTATCTATAAACATTTGCAAAGCCATTTATACTTTGCTATACAAATTTTATGCCAAATAGGAACAAAGTACAAAGCCGCATCTCTTCTTTTTGAAAACCTCTGCTCTGCAAGAAATAACACAATATGGTATAAAGTGCTATACCTGACATCATTTTTTCATCCTGTGTAAAAAGTATAGATTGAAATAGAGATTTCATTGTGCCATTGCTAGCACTGATAAATAACTTTAAGTAAAATATTAAATGGACAGTGCAAATTATTTTGAAGAGATTGTTGGTCAAGAGTGATTTATAAAACCATAAATAAAACCATAAATCTTTCTAGAGTGGAACTCTATGGATATAATTTAAAAGAAATAAGCAGGCTTTTAATTTTCTAATAAGCATTAGTGCAATTTAGATTTGGTTCCTATTTGGTTGAGAACAGAACCTTCCTGCCCCCCAACAACAACTTTAAACTAGTAATGGTAGCCAACTTTATTCCCTATTCTGATCTATGTATATATAGCACCTTACAAACTGGATCACTCAACACAGCATTAATAATATTACATATATATCTAATTTCATTCATTTTGTATCTTTAAGTTGCTTTCTTTATGAAGGAGCAACCCTGCATTTTGAATACTAGTTGTCCCTGAACCCCCAAAGACAGAGTTTTATGCCTACTTCACACATTCCTTGAAATTGATTTTCTAGTGTTTTGATTAGAATGTGGGCAAACAAGACCCTAAATTTACTGTAGAGCATACTTTCTGATGACATTTTCTAGTTGGGTGATGAAATATCTACAGGCAAACAATCAAGTTCAGAAAGCACCCAAGACTCCACAGCATTTATTTTTCCTAGTTTCCAGTGGGGACTTTTAAGCTATGGGGACACACAGGAGAGGTAATTTAGTTTATTTTGTAGCAAAACATGGAGAGATAATGTCTCTTATCTCTTAAAAGTTTTAATACCAATAATACATGGGCCCTTCCAATTATTCCTTCCTTCCTTTATTAAGCAAGCATAATAAATCATTTGCTGGAAGTTATTGATTCTCCACATTTAGTGGTTGACAACGATGTCCTGTTTTCAGTCTTCAAGCATCAGTTTGATTCATTTATGCATATATGCCCTCTGCCATATCAATGACTACCTTTTGGATCTAGATTTGCTCTCCTGGAGTATGTGAGAAAATATTTCTGTCTTCATTAACCTAGGGCAGAAATTTAGGTAACTGAACAACATGAAATAAAAATAACTTATGCTGTATGTATAATGGATTGAGTTTTTTTGTTAATAAAGCTGTTAACTACTGTAAAACGATAGCAGTGGGAGTGATTCTGCAACTCATGTTATTGCTCTGGGACTGTCAACCAAACTTCTTAATAAGCAGATAGAATGATAGCCTCATAGTCCAGTCAAAGCTAACCTGTCTGCGTCCCCCAAGGACAGGAATTATAGTGAGGTAGTTGCCTTAGACCAGGTGTCAGCAATGTGCGGCCCCAGAGCTGCATGCGGTTCTTTTGTCCCCCTGCTGTGGCTCACTGTCGGCTGGCTGGCTCCGCCCCTCGACCTCCCCTCCCAGTCACTCCTCGCGTAGCCTGAGAAGGTAAGGGTGACGGCAGGAATGAAGACTTGCTCCGAACAAGAGGGAAGCGCCCCTGTACTTGCTTCTCATCTCACAGAGGCTTCTTCTGGCACTTCTTAGTGCTGCGTGTAATTCAGTTGCTTGGGGAGACGCGTGACTTTCTGTCTGCCTCAAGACACTGGCCCGGGCCGGTTGCAGCCGATGCTCTGCATTGTAATGGGCTTCAGGAGGAGGAGGGGACACTGTTTACAACATGGAGCATTGGCTGCAGCTGGCCCGGGCCACCGTCTCAGAGCAGAAATCGTCATGCATCTTCCCAAGTGACCGAGGTACGTGCAGCACTAAGAAGCGCCAGAAGAGAAAAATGGGAGAGAGGGAGAGGAAAAAGAGAAAAACAAATGAAAGGGGGGAGAGAGAGAAATGAGAGAGAGAAAAGGGGAGAAAAAAGGAAGAGAAATCAGAAAATGATGGAGGGAGAGTATGAGAGAGAGGAAAAAAAGAGAAACATGAGGGAGAGAAGGGAGAGGGAGAGGGAGAGAGAAATGAGAGAGATGGAGGGAGAATGAGAGAGGGAAAGAGGGAAACAAATGAGAGAAGGGGAGAGAAAGAAGGGAAAGAAATAAAAAGAGGAAGGGAGAAGGAGAGGGAGGAAAAAAAAAAGAGAGAGAGATACCTATTTCCTGGAGAAAACACCTGGAGCCACGGGTAGGCGTAGCTGGGGCAGGTCATGTGACTGGGTGGGAGTGACGTTGACTTGGCCATGCCTACCCAGGTTTTGTGGCTCCCAGTGTTTGCTTTTCTGTGGGAAATGGGTCCAAATGGCTCTTTGAATGTTTAAGATTGCAGACCCCTGCCTTAGACAGTAGGGGGTAGGAATAGCATACCTAGCTATTCTCTTGTGCCTCCTAAATTTTCTCCTTAAATATTCTTTAAACTCTATCCAGCACCTCCTAAACTAATTTATTAGAAGAAACAGAGAATTCCGTCCTCTCATCAGTGTTGAGATAAGAATGGCATTGGTCTGAAGCAATGTGCTTAGTTGGCAAAATGTTTTCAGCATGCCTTTACCTTTCTCTTAAAGACCTATTGTGCTACCATTAATTCTATAGGTGATAGCAGTAATTCATCAAGGTAATTCATTAAAATGGACGTTACATTATGCAAAGAAGCTGTATAATGACTCTAGAATTCATAACTTTTAATCAGTTTTGTAATGGTAATGTGTTTTCTTTTATTTTCAGAATATGGCGGCCTAAATTTGGATTTCTCCTACAGCACTGCAGTGGCAGAAGAACTTGGAACAATTCGCTGTGGGGCTATTCCCATGGCTATTGGGGTACAGAGCAGTATGGCTACACCATCTCTAGCAAGGTAAATTTGTGGAATCTTCTCTTTTTCCCCCCATTGAGCCACAGAAATAGAGACCATTCAGGGCATCAAGTCCAATTTCCCACTTAGTTTGTGAGGTTTTTTTAGGTAATACTGGAATTTCCAGAATCTTTGGAAACGACAACAGAAGTGAAACAGTTTGAAATCTAGCTCTGAGCAGCAAAGATTTTTTAAAACATAAGTCTACAGAGTAATTTCGTTATTCCACATTTGATCTCAGGATTGAAGTGTAACAAAGTTCTAATTTTGGAGGTGTGCTTCTATGGGTGTTTATTATTTACTTACTTGTATATTTATTTACTTATTTATTTATGTCGCAATAAACTGCTGTAGCATCAATTGAGGAAAAATAGTGTCCTATCCCAGGCCAAGCAGACACAAGCACACACAGAGAGAGAGAGGGTTGCAAACTTTACCGATAAATTTTGTGACATAAATGAATAAGCGGCAAAAGAAATCTGACTGCAAACAAATCGCCTAAAGTTCAGCAAGCTGTTTTTTTTAAAGAGCTCCTTATCCACAACAGTAGGCCCAAGAATGGTCAAACTTTAAAGGCACAAACTTTAAAGGCACAAAAATTATAGATTTGTCAGCCAGTCTAGATCCAGCGGCAAAGAGACAAGGTTTCAGTTTGGGAATCAAGGCATACAGTATCTGGATAAGTAAACAGTTGTTGACAATGGAGGGGCTTGAGCTCTCTGCTCTTGGTTATATAAATAGAACCATCCCTTGTGCTGCTCATTTGGAAGGGCAATACCAGGGATACCCAAACTTGGCAACTTTAAGACTTGTGGACTTCAACTCCCAGAATTCTCCAGCCAGCAAAGCTGGCTGGAGAATTCTGGGAGTTGAAGTCCACAAGTCTTAAAGTTGCCAAGTTTGAAGACCTCTGGGCAAGACTCTTTTCTTGTGAAGAGTTTTGCAGAGCATCTTTTCCCCCACTCTGCTGTCTTCTCATCATGGCGAGCCCGTACTAGAGTGGTGGGAGCTTAGACGTCTCATTTTCAGAGACCTGTAGTGTGGTAGCTATGGCTGCTAGTTATTGTCCAGCTTCTTCTCCTCTCCCTGCAGGCCTTCAGGCAGCAGTTCATCCAGCAACTCTTGAACTGTCTGCTCGTTTTTAGTCTCCACATCCAAGTCTGAGCTCACCATGACATGGAGCATAGAAAGCTTTGATGACATTTGAGAAGATGCTTACCTTGCGTATTTATTTATTATGTATTTGCAACATTTCAGTGAAGGAGATCAAAAATGACCTGGGATGTCCCCAGTTGAATCATTTGCTCTGACTTCAAGCATGGTGTTGTTACTTCATCATAGAGGCCTCTAGCCTCTCTTCAAAGGTCAGGGGACATGGAAAGTATAGAAAATACTATATAACTGACCAAAACCTATTTTTAGTTAATTTTCTTGCTAGGCTGGATTAGTATGGCAGATGGCATTCTTGTAGACCAGGGGTAGCCAAACTATGGTTCTTTGAAGACCTGTGGACTTCAACTCCCAGAATTCCTGAGCTAGCCATGCATGCATGGCTGGCTTAGGAATTCTGGGAGTTGAAGTCCACAGGTCCTCAAAGAACCATAGTTTGGCCACCCCTGTTGTAGACGTTTTACATCAACTTACATTTTATTTGGTGCATGTGCCAAATAAAAATATTTTAAAACATTGAAGTGTCTAAACTCATTCATAATTGTCACGTCTCACAAGATTTCAGGTTTCCTGTCTTGAAATTTCACAAGGATTCAGCATGCTTTACCATAGTCGGATAAAGATTTCAGCATTCTTGCACCGATATGAGTTCCAGCTGTTTGTATTTTGATTCCCTGGGTGCCATCAAAAGGTGCTAATAATAGCATGGTGGCTATAGCATCACTTTGCTGATCCTAAATGCAGTTCATAATTTGGAAGGGGCAATCACTTGTCTTTTTTGCAGTATGTCATCTGATGAATCTGTATTCTGCATTTTAGGATTTGGGAATGTGTTATATTAACTAAACAAATCAGCTATTCAGTAACAACCGGTAGGCTATGCATGATTACCGTATTTTTTGGAGTATAAGACACACCGAAGTATAAGACGCACCTTAGTTTGGGGGAGGAAAATAAGGAAAAAAGGCCTCTGCCTCCCAGCAATTTGCCAAACAGCAAACATACATCTTAGTTCACCATTGGGGACCTTTCCTTCTACATTCCCATAAACAAAGGCAGTGGAGAAACTGGAAAGGAAAGTCATTACAGTTATGGAAAATCATGACAGTTACAGAAACTGGGCATGGCTACTCTACTGAACAGTAGGATCAGGGGACACATGATATCAGTGTTCCAATACTTGAGGGGCTGCCACAGAGAGGAAGGGGTCAAGCTATTTTCCAAAGCACCTGAAGGCCAGACAAGGAATAATGGATGGAAACTGAACAAGGAGAGATTCAACCTAGAAATAAGGAGAAATTTTCTGGCAGTGAGAACAATCAACCAATGGAACAGCTTGCCTTCTGAAGTTGTGGGAGCTTCATCACTGGAAGCTTCCAAAAAGAGACTGGACTGCCATCTGTCATAAATGGTGTAGGGTCTCCTGCTTGGGCGGGGGGTTGATCTAGATGACCTACAGGGTCCCTTCCAACTCTATTATTCTGTTATTCATTAGTTACTCCTGCTACTTTTTTCCCAAGAAGGTCCAATGTAGTGTATAATATCATAGGGATATCATTCTCCATAGCAACCACCAGTGCTCTGTAGCAGCCCCTGCCAGCTTGCCCACACTCAGTAGTGCCCAGCTGCAGCTTTCACCCATCCTTACACAGCTCTTGTACACTGCTCTCCTTATTTACAACTCTGGTAACATCAGGTCCTTTCTTAACAATCCATGCAGTCACTGGGTTTTCAAGGTTACTGTTGCTAAGCGATGTGATCGCATGACATTGCATTTTATGACCATATCACTTACCAACAGAAATTCTAGTCCCATGGTAACCTTAGGACTATTTGTTCGGTTTTATTCCCCTTGATAATATAGTTTATATAATATTAAATGGGGATAACATTATGGAAGGGAGGGAGGGAGGGAGGAGGTTTTGTCTAAACTTTGTAAGAAGTAGAGTATGATAAAAATGTTCAATTTGCCAACTCATGCAGGATAGCCCCTTAGCTAAACTAACTGTACTCTGATGTAGGTTATAGGTGAACCAGACAATTTCCTATTCAATAATCATACTGATTTTTCTTCTCTATTTTTGTTTCATGATTTTGAACACCGTTTAGACTCATGTTTGAATTGGGTAACTATATATCGTGTTTCCCCGAAAATAAGACCCTGTCTTATATTTTTTGAATCCTGAAATAAGCGCTTGGCCTTATTGCCATGCACTCAAAAGCCTGATTGGGATTATTATCAGGGGATGTTTTATTTTGGGGGAAACAGGGTAAATAAATAATTTCTTAATATATAAATAATAGCTGAAGGTGCCAGTATTTTGTTCACAATTAGATTTTTTTTAACAAAAGTGTGGCCTTTAATATTCTAATCATACCAATCTTCAAGCTACAGAGATTTGGTTGATTTATTATGTGCCATCAAGTCGATGCCTAGTAATTTGTGCCTAGAATGGGAACTCTGGATTGATTTGTTCTATGATTTATTTGTTTTCTTGGCTGTCCATGATGTTCTCAAGACATCTTCTTCAAGTTCAAGTGCATCAATACTCTTCCTAACCTGCTTCTTCAAATTCTGTCAGGACCAAGCCCAAAGACAGCACAGTGAGATCCAAATGAGTCTAGATCAGTGATGGCGAACCTATGGCACGGGTGCCACAGGTGGCACGCGGAGCCATATCTGAGGGCACGCGAGGCATTGCCCTATGTCCGCTCAAGCGCACATGTGCGCACTGGTCAGCTGATTTTCGGCCTTCTTTTTGGCCGTTTTCGCTCTCCCCAGGCTTCAGAAAAGCCTCCTGAACCCTGGGGACGGCAATAAATGGCCCAATGGGCCTCCCGGAAGTCTGGAGGCTTCAATGAGGCCTGTGCGCATGCTTGGGGGGAGGGCACTGCATTATGGTTGTTGGCATACACACGCGCACACCCTTTTGGCACCCGAGCCAAAAAAGCTTCGCCATCACTGGTCTAGATCTTTATATTTGCTTACACTTAATAGACAGAATCTTACCAGACTAAAGCTATAACTTTCTGATGTAATAGACATACCCTCTCAGTGACTCTAGGCAGCTTACATGGATGCAAATCCAATATACAAACAATAAAAATAAATGCCCCCTACCCCTGTTGTGATTTTAGTTCAATTCCAATACCTGTTTCATACAAACTGTGTCATTAAGCATACACACATTTTACAACTCAAAGTTGCACACACAAAAGAATGGACACTATTTTAGTTATAGAATCAAATACAGAAATTTGCCCTCCAGGTCTATCTAAATTGAAATCACTTCTTATTTTCAACATAGTATTAAGTGGAGTTTTCATTAAACTGTTTGCTCAGGCCCTGTACAGATAATCTTTGACCTATGACCACAGTTAGGACTGGATTTTGGTTGCTAAGCTATGTGGTCGTAAAGTGAGTTATCATGTATTGCTTAGCAGTGCAACCCCAGCAATTCCTGTTGCTATGATTAAGTGAATTTTGCTGGTTGTTGCCAAGGACCCACTGCAGCCCAATCTAGGTTTAATCTGTCATCATCCCCAACCTCAATAGGGCAAGGCATTGCCTCCTTCTTCCCCACCCACCTATCTTTCCCCCCTCCCCAGGAGTTCTTTGCAAAGGGATGTTTTGGTGTGTTCTCAGTGGTTAATTTTCCCTTATTTTCTTTTTTGCAACACGAAGCCAGTCCCAGCCCAGCCCACAAGTGTGGTGTATTGCAGCTCGGGCTCCTTCCTTCCTTCCTTCCTTCCTTCCTTCCTTCCTTCCTTCCTTCCTTCCTTCCTTCCTTCCTTCCTTCCTTCCTTCCTTCCTTCCTTCCTTCCCTCTCTCCCTCCCTCCCTTCCTCCCTTCCTCCCTTCCCTTCCCTTCCCTTCCCTTCCTTCCACATGAAACCAGCCTCAGACCAACAGCCAAGTTAGATATGTCTTGTCAGCAGTGGGAGCAAGAGGACAGGAAGACTCTCTAGAGAAGCAGAGCACAGGAGGCTAAAAGGACATAGATGGGGTGGGTGGGTGGAGATATGTGGGAGTTGCAGCATCCCTGTGGTTATAAGATACATGTGGGCTGCCAAGCGCCTGAATTTTGATCACATGACTGCAGGGCTGCTACAACAGCCATAACCTCAGGCAAAACTTGTAAGTCCCTTTGTTTAACACCATTAGACTTTGAATGGTCACTGAACAAATAGTTATAAGTCAAGGACTATCTGTATCAACGAAGCCTACCTGTTCATTTCTCAAAGCAATGCTGGTTGTCTATCCTGTCTTAACTAGGTTTTTTTTTAAATTAAAGAACAATATAATTTAGAATTAGTTTTTAAGATTAAATAGTGGTGGTGGTGGTGGTGGAAACTAAAAAAGAAAAAAAAACCCAACCCAGAAACAAAAATAGAGAATTTGAAAAAAGAAGAGATCATTTTGCAAATGATATTACTGGGAGATGCAATGCTAGGATATTTGGAGGTTCCACGCTGAAGAATAGGTAAATGCTCAGTTTCTAGAAAAACTTTCCATGGTCAGTCTTCTTTTTCTTGAGAGAAATGTGTTATATTTAGGATAGAAAATGTCATGTAAGACAAGGCCTGAACAAAAAGAGGAGCAAGCAAAGTATCACCCCAATTTTATGCAGATAAGATCTATTTTCTATCTACTATGCATTGAAAGAGGAAAACTGGGGTTCAGATATGAACATTCTGTATAGGTACAATTTAAGTAAACTTTCTCCAACCTGTCCCAAAGGAGCTTTTTCAAGAGGCAATTGGACTTTCTGGTTTTTCTTTGAAGATGTTTCGCTTCTCATCCAAGAAGCTTCTTCAGCCTCTTGGAGAAAAAAAAAGGTGGGGGGAAGCATCTTTGAGACAGCCATGACCTGGTCCTGGATGACTGAGAATCTCCTTAGACTTTCTCCAATCTGTCTTCTCCAAAAGTGTTGGACCAAAAACATGCCTTTTTTTTGTGGTGTCTTTAGTTTGCTTGTATAAACAACAGTAATAAAAAATTAGTCACATCCTAAGCATCTGATGATTGATGGACTTCTTCTTTCTTAGAAACTGTTAACATTTGATCATTTGCCTTGCTAGCTTTTGCTGCCAAATGATACAAAGTTCTTTTTTCCATGAGTTATTTTGTTATATTGGAAAGATAGATTTATAAGTTATTTTATGTCATGCTCTGCTTTCTGTTCTTTATTTTAAAAGTTATACCTAAAAGTATAAAACATTTCCTCTTAAAAAAGGATGTAAAATACTCTTGTAGTAGATCTTGCTTTCAGAAATCACACAAAAGGGACATGGGGAAAAATGTTTGATTTTGTCATCATTGCAGATTTGGTACAGATGAGCTGAAAAAAGAATTTCTTGTTCCAACAATAGCTGGAGATATTGTGGTTTGCCTAGGAATAAGTGAACCTGGGGCAGGTTCAGATGCTGCAAGTAAGTATAAATCAGTATAACATTTGTAACCCATTTACAACTGATTATTGACTATTTTTTATACAAATTTATGTGGCTACTTATGTAGCATACACATTAAGAACTCTAGGTAGTGAGCAAGAATAAAACCATAATACATTAAATTAAAAAGGAAGGGAGGGAGGGAAGGAATGCAATGTCAAGGCCTCAGTTAAAAACTCATACCTGTAAACCACACCCAATCATGCCAAGCTCCATTATTATCCTGCCCCATGTAACATTTTGCTATTCTTCTAAATAACTCAAAAATACAGAGATGGTGTCCCTTCTCCTTCCCCATACCTTTTGTTTTGTTTTGCAATAATAACCATACTAATAGAGGAGAATATTTGTAGCTCAGGACTGAAATGAGAGGTCCTTGGTGCTCTGTAAGTCTATAATACAACTGTGAAATAGCTAGAAGTGAAATAAAAACACTGGTTCTGAGTGTTAAAGAAAATGTCTCAACTAATCAACAGTAGCTAGGGAAAGATGCTTTGTGAAAGCCCTGTTAAAACAAATGGAGGAGAAAGAATCATTGTTATTATTACAATTTGATTGAATTTGTGTTCTATAATTAATTTTCCTCCTATGGTGCTCTCTGGGGTTACAGATGTTTTGTTATTAGACAACCTATGGATGATTCAGTGAAGTTTCATCTAGTCTCGTAACAAAACATCTGCGAGCAAACAACCTAACTCAGAGAGCACCAAGGACTTCATAGTTCAATCCTGAGCTACAGATATTATCTTCTATGGAAATTGCTCTCCTCCCCACTAGCTTAAATAATTAGGAAAATTACAATATGCTATTAAATAAGGCGAAGTTTATTTTCTCTTCTTATACATCCCTCATTTTAGTAATCTACAGGGTTTATCATTTCCATCTTGACAACTATTAAAATCAAACAGTTAAGATAACACTTTCCCATCTTTCTTTATGGACCACAGTTCCCTTAAATATTTGTGGAACTTCAGAACTAATGTCTCTATTTCTTTGTGAAGCAGTGAAAATCTAAGGCGGCTCAAATACACTGTTGATTATTGTCTGCATAAAGCACAATATTTAGTGAATAAAAATAGGGCAATAGGGAGGGGAAAAAGAATGGGATTGGATTAAAGGGTTCAAAGGAAGTTGGAGCAGGCAAAAGAACCACTAAATTGAATTGACTAATTGCCCTGAATCCATTTCAGGTATTTTCAAATATTTCTATGTTCTTAAGATGCTCTGGATAAAAAAAAAAAACTAAGACCCATTTATTAAAAACTTTTTTTTATATTAAAAGAAATAGAAATGCTCTGGAAAATTCCTATGTATAAGAAAAAAATTAAAAAGGAACATTAGTGGCAACTCCACTTCTAAGTATTCTTTGTGTGTGTGTGTGTGTGTGTGTGTGTGTGTGTGTGTGTGTGTGTGTGTGAAAGAGAGGTGGGGAGAATAACATGCATTAATGTTTAATAAATTAAACACAAGAATAAATTGCAGGTAGTCCTCAACTTACAACCACAATTGAGCCCAAAATTTCTGTTTCTAAGAGAGACAGTTGTTAAATGAGTTTTGCCCCATTTTACAATCTTTGCCACAGTTGCTAAGTGAATCACTGCAATTGTTAAGTGAATCTGGCTTCCTCACTAATTTTGCATCTTAGAAGGTCACAAAAGGTGATCATATAACATCCACCCCCCCAGACATTGTAAGCATCATAAATACGACTCAATTGCCAAGAGTCTGAATTTTGATCATGTGACTACAGGGATGCTGCAATGGTCATAAGTGTGAAAAATGGTAATAAGTTACTTTTTTCAGTGCCTCTTGTTAAGGTGAGTGCAGAGCAATCCTTGAGTTATCAAGAACATGCACATAAAAGCGGGATATTGCAGTAGATTTGAGTAATGATCCAGTCACACACAGATTCGTTAAAGTGCATATAGTGTTTACTTAAAGAAATAGCACAGTCCATAAACAGTCCAGGTCATACACGTTCAATTCAGTCAATATCTAGAAGTACAATAATCTTCTTATCAGCTTGTCTTTGTCTTACACATTTAATAAAGATATTAAAGCTTACAAACACAACAGAATATCAGAGAGAGTAACTGAACATAACACAGAGATCACTATCAAGTCAGAGAGTCAATACAGAATGAAACAACAGAGAGAATAAGCCACGATCTCTAGCTCCCTCTTATGGCAACTTGCAATACTACAGCCAATCAGAACATAGCATACAGTTTAAGGCTATATTACATCAATACATACAAACACACATTGTTGGCTTGTTTATATATTGCCAACCCAACCATTTGGACAGAGTCCTAACACCTCTGTAACTTCAAACAATCATTAAATGAATGTAAGGTGAGGACTACCTGTAAATGATTCTTCTGCCATAGACAGAAGTTAGTAGGTATTTTCTTTATTGTTGTTTTACAACTTTTAGAGAACAAGGTTGTTTATTTCATACTGTAAGGTTTCAGTGTGACTCTTCTTTTCATAATCTTCTGTCTAATTATTAAATCCATAAACTGTAAACTCATCTTTTTCTGTTTTATGCAAAAAAAAAATCTATAAGAAGTTTCCAATAAAGGCCAATAGGTATTTTCAAGTGATTCAGAAGAATATAAAAGCTTTAGTAAATAAAAGACTACACTCCTTATTTTTATTTATCTACCAGCCTATTTACTTAATTAGCTAAAAATACAGCCTAGTTTGGGATTGGAACATTGTAGGGGAATCAGATTCATTTTAAAAGTTAAATCCATCATTGCCAATGTATATAAAATGCATTGGTAGTACTTGTGTTAAGACAGAAATTGAATTTTGGGGAGTTATAGATTACTGCTGTCATAAAGCATGCCATCATATGATTTCAGTGCTTAGTGACAACAATCCCAGCATTCCTGGTTGTTGTCAACTAACATGCATTACCGTGAGCCATGGTGGCGCAGTGGTTAGAATGCAGTATTGCGGGCTTATTCTGCTGACTGCCAGCAGTTCGACAGTTCGAGTCTCACGGGTTCAAGGTTGACTCAGCCTTCCATCCTTCCGAGGTTGGTAAAATGAGGACCCAGATTGTTGGGGCAATATGCTGACTCCGTAAATCGCTTAGAGAGGGCTGTAAAGCACTGTGAAGCGGCGTATAAGTGTAAGTGCTAGTGTTATTGTTATTACTAACTGGAAAGCAGCAGCAGTCACAGGAAGGAGTGCCGTGGGTCTTCTGCAGGAAAGTGTGGGATGCAGGCTCATGAGGGAAGCCCTGAGAAGCCTGGGAGAGGCTTTGTGCAACATAGGGGAGACCAGAAGAGGGCTTGGGAGGCAAGGCACAAGCTGCACACAAATGCAAGAATGCTGGGGGGTGGATGACACAGCAGGGTGTGAGAACAGAAAGGGTGACGAATGGGTGGTGCAGAGGGAGCACACATACAGGGAGACTGGGGATAAGGCGAGGATCTTTAGAGCAACCTATGATCTTTCTGGACTTTGCTTATGGAAATGGCAATCACATGATCACACAATGCTGCAACTGTAGTAAATGTGAGCCATTTCCAAGTGCCAGCTGTCAAGTGCCAGCCAGTTGCCAAATGCATGTGGGAAGTTGGCAGGGATTGCAATCACATGACCATAGAATACTGCAACTTCATAAATGGGAGCCAATTGCCCAAGTACCCCAATCTGAATCACAGGACCATTGGGGCACTATGACAGCTGGAACTTCAAGGACCAATCATAAGGACTACAAATTTAGCACCATATCACTTCATATAGTTAGACTCTTCACATTGCATACCATTTTTTCCCCCTTGTGTGCATAGGTATCAAGACCAAAGCTGTAAGAAAAGGCGATGACTATGTGATAAATGGTAGCAAAATGTGGGTCACTTCTGGATTTCAAGCAGACTGGATGTGCCTCTTGGCAAACACAAAGGATGGACCACCCCACAAAAATAAATCTCTCCTATGTCTGCCAATGAAGTTGCCTGGTAACAAAGTTAAAATAAATTGATCTCAGAAAAAAAAGTAATATCAAAACATATAACTTATAAATTAGCGGAGTGAAAGTTCATTTTAACCTCATAAATCATCCTGAGAAATACATCTTCCAAATGATGACAGTCTTTTAAAAACAAAATAGTGTTGGCTGTTAGAATTTGAAAAATGTATATTGTGACTGTGCCTTTCTTAGACTAACACAAAATCTTCAAATAGCTGTCAGGCTTTCCAAATTAGAAACAGAATTCTTAATTGGAGTTTCATGGGTGGTTTTTTTTTTTTTGCTATCTTAAAAGTTGAAGCAACCAAGCAAATAAATACTTAAGTGAAAAAGCCTCAACAACAATTTGATATAATTGATACTTATTTACTTAAACTTATGGCATAATTAGGTTTTTGTGTGCTACAAAATTATTGCATTACTATTTCCTTGTTCTTAACAGAGTCAAGAAAGAAGAAGAAATTAGGAGGAACAAAAGTATTTTATAGACTACTACTCCTGTTTCATGCATTTTGCACAATATCTCTCATTAGTTATAGCCTGCTGTAGGAACAGATAAATTAGAAACTGCTACTGATTATAAAATACTACTTGTAAAAATATCAGTGGAAACCTCCAAGCATAAACTGATTAAGGCTATCACTTGCAATATTCCAAATGTTGTATGATTGATTGATATTAGGGCATTTTGAAATTGTAATCTCTGTTTTCATTGCAATTTTATTATTATTCCTAACATGATGTTATCCTTCCCCCTCCCTTTCACTGTGGTTGGACACTGGGTTAACATCTTCATTTAACTGCTTTTCATTACTCACAGATCTCTTTATACATCACGTTACTGCTAGCTCTGATCCTATCAGTTTGCATGAATAGTTAGGTTCCTTGGCACCAATGTGTGTATTACTTCATACTTTCTCATGTAGAATGACAGTTACAATTTTGACATCCATTTTCCTAATCTGCAGAGATCGTTATTGAGTTCTTTGCAGTTTATTATGATTTTTACATCACTCTGAACAATTTAGTGTTTTCACCAACTTCACTATTCTCATTCAATTCTTTTATAAATATTTTATAAATCATATATAAATATTTTAAAAGGCATCATTCATAGAACAGAACCTGGGGGATCCCACTAGTTATATCCTCCGTCGTGAGAAATATCCATTTATTCCTCCGTATTGTTTTATATTATTTAGCCTGATGCTTACACACTAGAGAACCTACCCTTTTATTCCATAGTTCTTAAACTCACTGAGAAATATTTGATAGAGTGAGTTATCAAACTTTTTTAAAAAAAAAAAACCTTAGTAGATAATGTCTACTGGCTCATCCCTATTGCATGTTTATTAATACCCTAAAAATATTCATGTAGTGTAGATGAATTAGACAGGGCCTTCCCTTTGTGAGCATGTTGGATATCCTTCAGCAAGGCCTATGTCTCAAGGATGACTGGCAGGGTTTTTCCACAGTAAGTACCCAGATGACTATCACTCAGAAATGCCATTAATAATGAAGAAATTATGAAGTTAGTTTTCCCAATGTATGGGCACCAAATCTGGTGAAGGAAGAAAGGTTAACAATACAAAAGTTTTGTTATGGGAAAGTTTTATAGCTGATTGAAAGTTGATAAACCCACTTTGGGAAATTTCATGACAACTAGTCCTTGGAATCTTGAATGTGTTATTAAGTTCAATATTAGGGTAGTTGTTTCTAACAAGTAAGAGTTCAACTAACATAGGAAGAACAAAAACACAATTGAGAATGTTCTCTGTCTAAAAAAGAACTAATGCTAGGTACCACTCAATCTTAATTGCGGTCTGTTAGTTAAAAATATAAATGAAATTTTTGGATTAGTGAAGTTACTTAAAAACAATCAAAGGATTATATTATTAAAATGTTTCTAAGGTCACTGATGAGTAATTCTAAAGAAACAAATAAGACTGAAAAGTTTTTCAAATAAGCTGCACTGATTAAGCTATGAGTGATTTTTCAAATTTTTCCAACATAAGGACAACAACACTTTTATTGACAATTAAAAAAAATTGTGCTGTAATACTGGGTCATGCTGCAGTCCCCTTTGGTCTTAGTAAAGCCAGTAATTTTGATATATACCATTAGTCTATGCCATTCCAGTGCAGAAGAATGGGACAATTGCAAATGAAGAGTTGGTGAAGCCAAGTTTGTGGGCTTCTTAATTTATTAGTGATTAAGATTTGATAAAACTAACTGTTTGTACTAATTTTAAAAAATAGGTAGAGCAGACACTGCCTATGTTGCTGATATGGAACAGCACTCCCCTAATAGTGTATATCAGGGGTCCCCAAACCCCGGTCCATGGACTGGTACCAGTCCGCGGCATGCCAGCAACTGGTCTGTGCAAACAAGCGAAGCCCCATCCATGGTATCCAGGCAGCTCCGGTCTGCAGAAAAATCTTTCTGCACAGAGCTGGTCCCAGAAAGGTTGGGGTCCGCTGGTGTATATAATCTAGGAAATACCATTTAAACCTATTATTTATCATCTTTAAGAAGAACCACCCATCTCCCTCATAGAAGAACTCTGGGCAGTGTACAATAAAATATTAAAAACATAAAAACAATACATAAAATGTAAAAGAGGCAATGAATGTTAAAAAATAATAATTAAAAGGCGGGGAGAGGGCTTTCAGGGCACTAATCAGCCCCATGGTGAGTGCTCCTCTGCACACCTTGAGCAAGGCCACAGAGCCATGTTTTTAAACATTCATGGAAGGCCAAGAGAGTGGGTGCCCACCTCACCTCAGGCAGAGAATGTTCCACATTCAAGGAACAATGGCAGAGAAGGTTTTCTTCCTGGACCCTGCCAGTTGGAATTCTTTGGTTGACAGAGTACGCAACACACCTTCCAGACTAGTGTGACAGGCTGATGTAGCAACATGAAGACAGATCCATAGGTAACATGGCCCTATGCCATGTAGGGCTTTAAAGATCATAGCCAACACCTTGAATTGGACTCAGAAGCAAACTAGTACCCAATGCAACTCATGCAACAGAGATATTACATGCACTATTCTTTGGGTGCCCCCAGCTGCATTATTTACCAGTGAAATTTCTGGATACTTTTCAAGAGTCACCCCATATAGAGCGCATTGCAGTAGTCCAAATGCATGAATCAGCGCATGAATCACCAAGTAGAGAGCCTCCCGATACAGGGAAGGGTGTAACTGGCACACAATATGAAGTGGAACAAAGACCTTCCTAGTGGCCATGAGCTGGACCTCTCACTTTCTATCAACACTAATTGAGATTAACTTCTAAAGGAGGAGGTGAACCAGCACAGAACCATGCTTCCCTAAGTTGGCCCAAAAGACTTATTTTTTATTACTTTTTTATTATTTTATTTTATTTTAATTCAATTTTATTATTATTTTATTTTATTTATTTTTTATTTTATTTCATTATTTTTTATTTTATTTATTTTATTTTATTATTTTATTATTTTATTTTATTTTATTATTTTATTATTTTATTATTTATTTTTTATGCCTATCTTACCACAGGATAATTCTGGCTGGTTTACAGTATTAAAAGGATTAAACTATATAAAACTTATATACAATACAATAAAAATATTATAAAAATATAAATACTCTACCCTAAGTCAAAGCTATCATAATCAATAGTATTAAACACCACTGAGAGATGGACCACCTCCATTCTGTCCCCACCAGGGAGCATCCATGAAGTACCAATGCTGTTCCTGCCCCATGACTGGATCCAGATAATTAATTTTCCTCCCAGGAAGTTTGTCCAAAGATACTTGACAAGCATTATTCAGGGATTCCCACCTGGATTTGTTTAAACTAAAAAAACTAAATAATCTTCACAAGCTGCAGATGATTTATTCAAATGTCTTCTCAATATGAAATAGCTTATGTTCCTGCTAAGTGATGATCATATGCGAAAGTGATCAAATTTTATACAGTTATCACAATGCTCTGGTTTTCAGCAATGACTTTTTTCAACTTACCCTTTTTGGGGAAAAAAAATAAAGTTGTGATTCATAGAATGATGTTATGACCTCAGGGCTTCAGGCTGCCTACAAGCAGAGGCCTAGAAAATAACCAAAGTATTTTCAACTTTTAAGAAGGGCCCGTGGGGAGATCCAGGAAATTATAGGCATGTCAGTTCAAAAACTATTAGTAAGACAAAATTACCAAATATCTGAGACTTGGTCCTTGTTCAAGAATGAACAAGCTAGTCTGCTTAGAAGACAATAAAATACATTGGAAGAAGTGGCATGATTCTAATAAAGGAGAATATTTGTAGCTCAGGGTTGAAATGAGGGGTCCTTTATGCTCACTGAACTTGCTTGTTGTCTTGTAGGTGTTTCATTACCAAACTAGGTAACATCATTAGATGACATGATTCTCCTGGATAAAATACCGTATTTTTCGGAGTATAAGATGCACCTTTTAACCCCCAAAAAGAGGGTGAAAACTTGGGTGCGTCTTATACACCAAATGTAGACCCACCCCACCCCCCACCCACCCCACCCTTTGGCCTCTGTCTTCCAGCAATTTACCTGCTTGCAGGAAAGAGGGAAGAGCCTGTAAAGCCAAGCAAGTCAGTAGCAGTTTCCCGACGAACAGCTGATTAGCTTTGCCACGTGGAAAAATGAAAGTGAAACTAACTGCAAAGAGGCAAATAGCTGGGAGAGATTAGATACACAGGTTTTTATTTTTGCTGAACTGGATAGAAGGGGGTAAGTGAATAACTATAAATGTCTGTAGAATGTTCAAATTATTAGACTTATTTTTTAAAGACTGCTTTATTATTGTTCTAGAGCCAGGGGTCTCCAACCTTGGCAACTTTAAGACTTGTGGACTTCAACTCCCAGAATTCAACAGCCAGCTTTGTTAACTTTGCTGGCTGTGGAATTCTGGGAGTTGAAGTCCACAAGTCTTAAAGTTGCCAAGGTTGGAGATCCCTGTAAATCTAGACAACTTAACAAAATAAAGAAGCTTTTTAAAATAAATGCTTGCTCTGAAGAGGCCCAATGCTATTGTATCTTCTTTTAAATAATAGAGAATAATGTATACTTCCAGAAATTTTAATTAATTTTAACAGCTCTGTACAAGTATAGTATGAAATGTAACAGTGTCCTGTTTAGTATTAGAGTTAAATCCTGACTTACCTTGGAGTAGATCTATTTAAATAATTGGGAAGAGTTAGTGTGACTACATTTAAGAAAACTTTCTGGCATAATGTACATTTCTCCAATTCTTTGCTATTTCTATGGGTCAGGAACACATGCACAGAAATACACAGCAAACAGTGTATACCATCTGTGCTGTTTGCTGTTTGACAAATTGCTGGGAGGCAGAGGCCTTTTTTCCTTGTTTTCCTCCCCCAAAACTAAGGTGCGTCTTATACTTCGGTGCGTCTTATACTCCGAAAAATACGGTATACTCTGCCCCTCAGTTACTTATCTTTGACAATCTCTTGTCTATTTAGAGAAGGAAAGCTACGTTGATTTAGAGCACAGGTGTCAAACGCACGGCATCACGTTGCCGTCATGTGATGTTTCGTGGCATTTCCCCCCTTTGTAGAGCTGGGGTGGGTGTGGCCTGTTTGTGATGCATCTGGCCCATGGGCTGCCAGTTTGACACCTCTGATTTAGAGTTGTTTGGCTCTAAATTATTTAGCCAAGTTTTTGATACTTCAGAATACAGCATTTATCTGTGCTGAATTCCTCTTTCTTTCTTTTTTCTTAAAATCTGTAAATTTGTAAATTCATTGATACAGATGGAACTTAGACTAGCCAGTCAAAAGTCCCTGATTCTTTCAGGCATGTTTTTCCCTCATTTGGAATTAGAATCTTGTTCAAGTGACAGCACTGAATGAAAAGTCTGTAAATACATACAGAAGCAGCACAGTATATTGTGAGCAACTGGCAGTCAGAATACTATTCCTCGTGTAAATAAAGGATACTATCGAATGACATTCTTGACCAGCCAATCAACAAACTAATTGTTTTTGAGGATATTTTTAAATTTATTGTTCAGGAAAAGAATAGCCATATTCCATAGTAAAAACAGCAACCATTTATGTTTATTTATTTATCAAATATAGAGATTGGCCATTCGCTCTCAGAGTGTTTCTTTATTTTTTGTCTTCCTCAAATCAGAAAGGATATATTTTCAGGCTTGTGACTAGAATATCTATTTACAATTTTTAGTATTCCATTTTTTTTAAAATTGACGATAGTTCCTCTCCCCCCACAAATTGAAGCATTAATTTTACTAACACTTGCACATTTTTAAAAGATGAATTTTAATGAGACTAAAAAAGAAGCCATAATCTAATTGTCATTGAATGTCCCACATATGCAATTCATATTACTCATTTGTACTAATCATTTCCCTTGATCTATAAACACTCGTTTTCAGGTATTCACGTTGCTAAGAAAATCGACAAGCTTGGTATGAGATCATCTGACACAGCGGAAATCTTCTTTGAAGATGTCAGAATTCCCAGCAAATACCTCATTGGAGAAGAAGGAATGGGATTTAATTACCAGATGTTGCAGTTCCAAGAAGAACGAATGTGGGTAGTAGCTTCAAGTAAGTAATAAGCCACACTGTCTAGCTACTAAGATGGGTTTTTCTTACAAAATAATGTGGAAAGTTGATTTTGGCAGTAAAATATAGCAACCCTCTCAATTATGAATGTGGAATCCAAATTTTTGTGGAAGACAATATTGTATGCATTTCCATAGCTGCAGATTCCTTCCATATACAAATCTGTGAAAAAGCATTTGTTCCCATTCAGTTTTTCAGAAGTTTGGATATTTTTGCCATTAAATGTTACCAAAACTTTATATGGGTCTCTGTGTTGTATAACAGTTTCTGACGAAAAATACCAAACATTTATTATTTTATAAACCATGTTGTCTATTTTGATTTGCTTTGAAAAATTGAGCAGCATACAATTTTAATAAAAAAAATCTGTTAATACAATTACTGGTAAAAAAAGATTACAAGTTGTTTGAATGCTTCATTAAACAATCAGGATTAATTTGGGCCAGCTCGTCCCTATATCCATTTCATAAAGGTTGGTTCTCCTCATCACAAAAAAGTGCATCCCCAGAGAACATATGACAACCTCCATAATAAAATCATTGATGTCTATCAGTCTGGATGATATTACAAGGCCATGTGGAACCTACATTATTGTAAAGTTAGAAAAATAATCCTTGTAGTAGTGAAAGTTTGGAACAACAGAGAAACTTCTAGTTTCAGCTTTTTAAAAACAGCGAAGTCACAAAAACTGACTCTAGACAGATCAAGAAAGGCCTTAAAAAGCCAAGCATGTTATGAGATTCCTGGAAATTTTATCCTGTATTTGGGAATATTCTTAAGAGATAGCCACTGTTTGAAGTTGAAGCACCTGGATGACCTTCCAGAGCCTTTTCAGGCGCTATTATGTTTGGTGGAAACCAAAGAATTCCAGATTGGTTTTAATTAATCAAATAAATTAATTCCAAATCTCATATCAGTCCCCTCGTGCAATTCTGCTTCCGCGCATGCTCAGTAGCTATAATCAGCCTGAAAGACAGCTGAGGAGCTGATCAGCTGTGCTTTGGGCGAAGGAATAAAAGTAAGTATAAACCCAGGAACGGGCGGGAGGGCCCCTTTTCAAGCAGTAGCAGAGGGAAAAACTTCCAAGCAGTAAAAAATTTGGAAAAAAACTCCCCCCAAAAAAGATGTCGGTGCCCACGGAATGGCACCGACTGAACCGGATCCATGACGCCATTGTGATGTCACCAGCGGGTTGGTACCGGTTCGGGTGATCCGATCTGAACTGGGAGGAACCCACCACTGCCTTTAAGTAACAGTAATATCCATGGGAAACTCTTGATCATGTTGTATGGCAAAGATATGGAAAAATCTGGAGGGAGGGAGGGGAAGGGAGACTTACCATATTTTTCGGAGTATAAGACGCACCTTTTTATCCCCCCAAAAAGGGTGAAAACTTGGGTGCATCTTATACACCGAATGTAGACCCAGCCAGCCAGCCACCCCCACCCTTTGGCCTCTGTCTTTCAGCAATTTACCTGTTTGTAGCAAACAGGGAACAGCCTGTTAAGACAAGCAAGTCCTGAGCAGCTTCCCGATCCCCAGCTGATTTGCCACGTGCTAAAATGAAAGTGAAACTAATGACAATAGCTGCAAAGAGGCAAATAGTTGGGAGAGACAGAGATTTTTATTTTCTGCTGAACTGGATAGAAGGGGGTAAGCGAATAACTATAAATGTCTGTAGAATGTTCAAATTATTAGACTTGTTTTTGAAAGACTGCTTTATTATTGTTCTAGAGCCAGGGGTCTCCAACCTTGGCAATTTTAAGACTTGTGGACTTCAACTCCCAGAATTCCACAGCCAGCTTTGTTAGCTTTGCTGGCTGTGGAATTCTGGGAGTTGAAGTTCACAAGTCTTAAAGTTGCCAAGGTTGGAGACCCCTGTAAATCTAGACAACTTAACAAAATAAAGAAGTTTTTTAAAATAAATGCTTGCTCTGAAGAGGCCCAGTGCTATTGTATCTTCTTTTAAATAATAGAGAATAATATATCCTTCCAGAAATTTTAATTAATTTTAACAGTTCTGTACAAGTATAGTCTGAAATATAACAGTGTCCTGTTTAGTATTAGAGTTAAATCCTGACTTACCTTGGAGTAGATCTAATTAAATAATTGGGAGGAGTTAGTGTGACTACATTTAAGAAAACTTTCTGGCATAATGTACATTTCTCCAATTCTTTGCTATTTCTATGGGTCGGGCACACATGCACAGAAATACACAGCAAACAGTGTACCGTATTTTTCGGAGTATAGGACGCACCGGAATATAGGACGCACCTTAATTTTGGGGGAGCAAAACAAGAAAAAAATAATTCTGCCATACCTACCATTCAATACTTTAGCAAGTGACTGTGGTATGCCCCCTCCTCTCACTCTCTCTCCCCTTCCTCTCCCTCTCCCTCCCCCCTCTTCCTCCCTCCCTCCCTCTCTTTGAAATAAATCTGCTGGCTTTAGTGGGGTTTCTATGGACACCCCACCGTTTGCCCTGTTTTTGGAATGGGGAGAAAAGTGATTGCAGAAGCAAAAAAAGAGCATTGCGTTTCGGGCTACAGCCCGAAAACACTTCCCTCCCCGATTCCAAAATTGGAGGAAGGCTTTTTGCACGCCGCTCAGAGCATTGCATTGCAGCCCCTGCTACCGCGGAGGTCTCTGCCTGAGAAGGACCCTCAATCAGCCACCTCTAGGGAGCCACCCTCATCCTCAGAAGGCAGCCGCCCCTTTAAGAGTGAAGGAGCTTTTTTATTTTTTATTTCCCTCCTTCCAGCCTGAGCCGGCCGATCGCGAGCCCGCCGCCGGCAGTGACAGTGCACCACAGACATTCGTGGAGGGGATGGGATCGCTTGCCACCGCCGCCGCCGCGCAGGTATGTGAGTTGCCCGGAGGTCAGCCGCACCTCGGGTTGGAGGGTCCTTGTCCTGCTGCTGCCCCAAGGAAGCTGCGGAGCTGAAGAAGCCTCCACCCATCTGCCAGCTCGCCACTCAGCCTTTTGGAATCGGGAAGGGGATCGCAGCGCTGCCGCCTGAAAACGCTTTCCTCCCCAGGCTGAGTGGCGAGCTGGCAGATGGGTGGAGGCTTCTTCAGCTCCGCAGTTTCCTTGGGGCAGCAGCAGGACAAGGACCCTCCAACCCGAGGTGCGGCTAACCCCTGGGCGACTCACATAACTGCACAGCGGTGGCAAGCGATCACCTCCCTTCCGCGAACGTCTGTGGCGCACTGTCACTGCCGGCGGGCTCACGATTGGCCGGCTCAGGCTGGAAGGAGGGAAATAAAAAATAAAAAAGCTCCCTCACTCTTAAAGGGGCTGCTGCCTCCTGAGGACGGGGGTGGCTCCCTGGAGATGGCTGATTGAGGGTCCTTCTCAGCAAAGAAGAGCATCGCGTTTCCGGTGGCGGGCAGCGCCGGTTGCACGCCGCGTTTTGGGAGTCGGGGAGGGGATCGCAGTGCTGCTGCCTAAAAACGCTTTCCTCCCCTGGCTAAGTGGCGGGCTGGCAGGTGGGGGGGTGGGGGCTACATTCGGAGTATAGGACGCACCCACTTTTTGACCGTCTTTTGGGGAGTAAAAAGGTGCGTCCTATACTCCGAAAAATACGGTATATCATCTGTGCTGTTTGCTGTTTGGCAAATTGCTTGGAGGCAGAGGCCTTTTTTCCTTGTTTTCCTCCCCCAAAACTAAGGTGCGTCTTATACTTCGGTGCGTCTTATACTCCAAAAATACGGTAATCTTCAGTGAAAAGAATTAAATAAATTTACTTTCATATTTTATTACATCGCATTTTTAGCACTGGTAACGCTAGAAGTCCTGATAAAAGAAACTATTGATTATACATCTCAACGGAAAGCATTTGGCCAGCCAATACTTCACAATCAAATAGTGCATTTTCGCCTGGCTGAACTAGCCACCGAAGTGGAACTCCTTCGTGCATTGCTATATAAGGCGGTAGGTAAGTGCAATAAAAATATTTCCAATAATCTAATCAAAAGTACATTATTATTATTTTTTGTAGATATGGTTAACTTGACAGGCAAATTTGTACTTTTATTTGAGGTCTCTACATACGCGGTAATGATGTGACCAAACTTATATCCATGGCCAAGCTAAAGTGTGGTCGTCTAGGTCGAGAGGTTCCGGATAGCTGTCTCCAGTTCTGGGGAGGAATGGGGTACACTAATGAAGCGCTTGTGAGTAGAATATACAGGTGAGAAGGATTAATTTCCTTAGTCTATGTGGGTGTACCTGTATATGTAATGTCACAATCATTCAAATAATTAATCAGGTATTCATAATTGATGCATTTTATTTGAAGTATGGTATTGGCTACATTTCGTTAATGTTAAATTTTAAGAGCAGATATGTCTTATAATCCAGGAAAAGTTATATACTAGTACTATGTATCCTGTGGGATAATTACAGTACAGGTTTCTTCTTAAATTCCCCACACCTCATGTTTAAGCTCAAATCCACCCCCACCCCCCACCCCAAAAAACCCTACAAATACACAGGGAGACCAGCTGAAGAAGTAATAGTAAACTTTTATTTCTGTCATTGACCAACAACGTTTACATTAAATGTAAAATTAAACTATCCAGTTATACAAATAGCCGAACTTAAGTACAGTAAGAAAGATGAGTTGGAAATGTAGCCTTTTTGGCAAACAGGAACATTTCAAAACAATGAACATATATTCAATTTATGTATGTTTGTATATACACATGTAATATACATATATATGCATGTGTGCACACATATACACACTCTCACACACACCTGGAATACTGTGTCCAGTTTTGGTCAGCACAACACAAAAAGATATTGATACCCTAGAAACGATGCAGAGAAGAGCAACAAAATGATAAGGGGGTCTGCAGGCTAAATCATACAATGAACTGTTGAGAGAACTAGGTATGCCGAGGTGGAAAACCATTAAGAAAAATCCAACCTAGAACTAAGGAGAGAACAGTGAGGACAATTAATCAGTGGAAAGTCTTACCTTTGAAAGTTGTGGCTGCTCCATCACTAGAGATTTTCAAGAAGAGACAAGGCAGCCATTTGTCCAGAATGGTATAGGGCCGTGATGGCGAACCTATGGCATGCGTGCCACAGGTGGCATGCGGAGCCATATCGGAGGGCATGCGAGGCATTGCCCTATTTCAGCTCCAGTGTGCCAGCTGATTTTCGGCCTTCTTTTCGGCCATTTTTGCTCTCCCCAGGCTTCAGGGAAGCCTCCTAAAGCCTAGGGACAGCAAAAAACGGCCAAACAGGCCAGATGGAAGTTCGTTTCCGAACTTCCGGTCGGCCTGTTTGGCCGTTTTTCGCCGTCCCCAGGCTTCAGGAGTCCATTGTGAGGCCTGTGTGCATGCGTGGGGGGGCAGCCGGGGGAGTGCGCATGCATGGGGGGAAGCACAGGGGTTGTGCGCATGCGTGGGGGGAGGGCAAGGGTGTGTGTCTCCTTCTTGATCAAGAGGTTGGATTAGAAGACCTCCAAGGTTTCTTATGTAGAACATAGAATAACAATCCTGTTATTCTATGTTCTATATATATGAGGTCTAAAATTGTTGCATAGCCCTATTTTATTCTGCATGATCACATTGAAAGCAACTTTTTTTCAGAATGTATCGTTTTATTAAGTGATTAAAAAGTACCCTAATCTATAATCCTAAAGGTAGTCCTTGGTTAATGACCACTCATTCAGCATCGGTTAAAAATGGCAATAAGTGGTATAGGTAGTTGTCGACTTAACAGTTCATTTAGTGACTGTTTGAAGTTACAACGGCACTGAAGAGAGACTTATAACCATTTTTCTCACTTACAACCATTGCAGCATCCCTAGGGTCACGATTTACACTCGGATGCTTGACAAGTGGTTCATACAATGCAGTGTCCTGGGGTCATGTGATCCCCTTTTGTGACCTTCTGACAAGCCAAGTCAATGGGGAAACCAAATTCACTTAACAACCATGTTATTAATTTAGCAACTGCAATGATTCACTTAACAAACATGGTAAGAAAATTTGTAAAATGGAGCAAAACTCACTTAACAAATTTCTGTTAGCAATATAAATTCTGGGCTCAATTGTGATTGTAAATTGAGGGCTACCTGAACCTGAACTTATGGACAATCCTTAGCATTCCAGCTGTTGTAGCATCCCACAATCATGTGATCCAAGAGAACACAAATGGTAATCATGCGATGTCCTCACTTAATGACCCCCAGTGATTTACTTAACAATGGCAACTAGGACTGCCAGAATTGCTGTCACTAAGCAGTGTGACCACATCATTCTTTATATTTGTGGTGCTCCAGTCCCCAATTGCTGTTGTAAACCAAGGACTACACATACTTGCAAATGGAGAGCAATTCATTTCTAATTCAAAGAGGCATGCCAAAATGGAATTGAAATACTCTCCCCTCAAAGAATTACCAAGCTTTTCTGAGATAGAGGACTGGTTGGAATTCTGGGAAATTTTTATGGGCTGCAATTTGTCAGATATATATAGAGAAAATGTGCATCAGAACAATTCTGTGGAAAGCTATGACTCCCACAACAATAAAAGTCATGGGGATAAATGCATGTGTAACAGAAGATTAAACCTACTGTGATTCAAAACCGTGGTCTCTATTTTCCGGCTAGCAGCACTAGAGTAGGAATTTTGTTTCTCAATTGATGGCTGTTCAGCATAGAAATGTTGGCAAGATTTCCCTGGGAGGCTTTGGGTGCTATATATGCAGCCACTCAGTTATACTTGCCAAGGATTGTTAGATTGCTGACCCAAACTAAGATGTTGTACTTACAAATCTAATACATTTTAAGCGATGATGATGAAGATTAGTATATTAAAGCAGCTTGCAATTCACGTTGACTTAAACAAGTACTGTTAAACAATATCAAGTTTAATATTAATAGTATTAAGTGAAAGGGGAAGCAGAACAGACAAATTTCATTTTATTGATACTTTGTTTTGCCTTTTCTGTCATGGCAGAGATTTTAGATTGGGATCAATAGGAGGCGGTGCTGATGAAATCATGCTGTCCATTATATGCAAATACATGGGTATCTTGCCCCAAAAGTAAGTTTGGGGCAAGATACTTACCTCAAGTATCGGGTAAGTATCTTTTCTACTTCTTTTAATAATTTGTATTAGAGCTTTTTTTATGTAGGTACAATAAATATATCCAAAGGAAAGACCAAATTTCTAATGTTTGTAATGATTTTTTTTCTTGCATGTAAATTATACTTAAACTTAGGAGATACCATATATAAGGCTACTAAAATGTGCAAATTTGTATGATGTTTTCTAAGAACCACTGATACGTAATATTTGGATATGAAGCAGAAAAGGCGATTCTGAACTGATAGGTTATACTCACATTATCTTTCTCTGGCACTTGAAAGAAGCTGTATTATCCCCCTGCTCTCATGCATGGTGAGCACATCCAGGCCAGATATGAATCCCCTTTCCTGCTTTGAATGTGTGAATGCCTGCACATTCATACTTAGAACATTTTTCTGGGTTTCTTTTAATTACTAAAAAATGAATCCATCTATCGTTTGCTTCTGAACGATGTAAGGTAGTGATATAATGTAAAAAAAAATGTAATGATAGGACTGACCTAGAATTCTTATGTCACCTGTTTTATAATCAACATCTTCAAATATTAACCAGAGCTCTGTCACACCTACCAGTTTATATAATTATTCCATGCCTCTCATAGATATTAACATATGCATTAATATTGCACATCTTAATGTATACCATATAATTGTTAATCTAAATAATTATTTAAATGTATTGTTTGTTCAATTCTGTTGGTAACAATTGAATAATATATAGCATGCATTCTATATTTATTTATAATATAATACACTATGTATTAAAGCCACCATTACCTTTTCAAAAGATGTGGAAAAAAATCCACCTGTAGTTGACTATTTAGTTTAATTGAATATTGTGCCAGAAAAAGAATGGGTGCATTGGTGTACATAAAGTTATAGATAGCTTACATAACATAGATAGAAGTTTTTATCCTTATTTCATATTGTTAGTATTTCACCATCATCTATTATCCAAACTAAAGGGTCTAAAGATGGTAAGAAAGAAATATTTTTTTTCATACTATACGCAGCTAATTTGGGGAATTCACTGCCAGCAGTCGTGATAACAGCAAGCAATTTGGACAGCTTTCAAAGAGAGCTGAATAGGTTAATTCAGAATCAAGCTATCAGTGATTGCTAGCACTGAAGGTTTTTACTACCCCCCTGGATCATTGGCTGCATACTCAATTATAGGTTATTGGGAAGTAATTAATTGTGAAAGGGAACCGTTTTCTTCCAGCTGAATTTTATGAGATTAGCAAATTCAGATATAATATCCGTATAGTATCAGTAAACAATAGCCTTGTAGTTAGATACAGAAAATCTCTTTTAAATTGAAGCATTAATCTGTATTCTCTTATTTTATAGGAACCAAAAAGGATAAGCCCTGGAATTTTCAGAAGTATATAACACAATTATGGTGAAAAATATCTTAACCTCTCAAAAAACTTTCTACATGCAAAAGAAGAAACTTAATACAACACTTAGAAGAAGCTTAATACAACACTCAAGATCATTTTGTTAATATGTCTTTATAGGTCTATTAACTCTAGCAAGTTAATATATTGAACACTGGGGGGGAGGGGAATCCACTATTATATCTTTCAATTCCAAATCTCAAATTTGCAGATGTGTGTTAAAAAATAAACCTCCATGAACCTAGCAAAAATAGTATAAAGTATTTAATATAGAGAATTAAATAAAGACTACTCCAAAATCAGATTTGACTATTGGCATCTGCTTGGATAAATCCACTGACTTTTCTTGGAAACATTTCAGAAGTGCCAAGGCCTTCTTCCTAGGGCTGAAAGTTAGTAACTGGCTTAAAATAAACTAGCACACACACTATTTCCCCACTATTCCAACACCTTAAAACAGAGGTCTTCAAACTTGGCAACTTTAAGACTTGTGGACTTCAACTCCCAGAATTCTCCAGCCAGCAAAGCTGGCTGGAGAATTCTGGGAATTGAAGTCCACTAGTCTTAAAGTTGCCAAGTTTGGGGACTTCTGCCTTAACCATTGAATTTTAAAAGCTGTGGTGTAGTATTGCCCACAGTCAAGAATTTGATCCCGACCAGTTCAAGATTGACTCAGCCTTTCATCCTTCTGAAGTTGGTAAAATGAGGACCCAGATTGTTGGAGGCAATATGCTGATATTTGTAAACCTCTCAGAAAGTGCTGTAAAACACAATGGATCGGTATATAAGTCTAAGTACTGTTGCTATTGCTGTTGAATTGCAAGTTAAAAGAAATTAATTGAAATCTCTGCTGTGAAGAAATCTTCATATGAGAGAGGTATTCCTTATAGAGACAGAACATTTTTTTTCAAAGAATAAAAACTAAGGTTCTATTCTCATCACCAAACTTTATCTCTCTTGTAGGAAGTTTATAAATGTCACCCATATTTTAAATGTCACATACTTTCAGATTTCATATTCTGGAAAATAATACTCTGCTACCAAATTAAACAGTGACATTGCTACTAGGGATATACCAATATCTAATAAAACAGACCATTTATTTAATGGGGATTTAATATTTGTGGATCCCTTTCATCTTTTAATTAAAAGGAACTCTAACCCCTAAATTCCTTACTTTAAAACAAACAAGCCAACCTGTTTCACTATTGCATTAGATGAAACCTCAAACATTATAACAGCAAGTTGTGTGACAGTTTTGTCTACCTAGAACATTGCACAAACTGCCTACTCTATGATAGTATAGTAAAATTAAAATTGCCAATTCCTGTCTATTAACCCTAAACATAAAAGTAATGCAATCCCAGCAGACATGTGGGCAAAGAACCATGTTGATTGTGAACAATCTTTCTTTTCTTTTCCCTCACAACTATATCTCAAAACTATTATATAGTTTAAAGTAAATAATTAACTGCAAACCAAATTCAGAACACGGTTAAATATTTTACTAAAACAATAGCCCTTCAATTAACTTAGCTTTGAAAAGAAGTATTTTGCTTTTAAAAATATTCGATAAATTTATATAAAATTACTAAGATTATTTTTATTACTAGGAAAAAAAAGCAACTGTTATATAGTGTCATTTCTGAATAGGAAAATGCCTGTTTCAACAATGGAACTCATCTTTAGTAAACTTGTGTTTTGTTTACGAAGAGTTCAGATTTGAACAGAATTCAGTTCAGGAAAATCTACAAAATAGGGGCTTTTTTTAAAAAAAAGACAATGCTTCTGGCTTGATAAGCATTTAAGAATTACAGAAGAGATTCAAATGCATTATTCCTAAATCCAGTTACAAAAATTATTTACCAATTTTCTCAAAAAAGCTTTCAAGATGGTATGAATAATCTCATAATGGAGATCTGCATTACCTCAGTTTAATAATCCAATAAATCACAAAAAAGACAAACAATGAAAACAGCATCATGTAGCATAACAGTTTTGTCTGGCTTCCTCTGGAGAGGATTTTCAGTCTGCCCATTGTTGCACCAAGAAATCCACTTGTTGAATCAAAATCATTGTCCTGTTGTTAGAAACATGCAGAATTATTTTACTGTATGTATTAACTTTTAACTTTTAATACTTAAAGACAGAACTTGCAACTAGTTGTATTTTCTCTGCTCATGGATCAGCAAGGTATATACAATGTTTTTCAACATTGAGAGCCGTGGTGGCACAGTGGTTAGAATGCAGTAATGCAAGCTAACTCACTGCTCCCTCTAGCACAGGGGTGTCAAATTCAAGGCCTGCAGGCTGGATCTGGCCTTTGGGGTGCTTAAATCTGGCCCATAAGGCCGGCCTGGAAATATCAAATACCTGCCCATGGTGCCTCTGCCGACCAAAATGGGCTGTGGGGGGGGGGCATAGGTGGCCCCTCCGCAGCCCGTTTTCAGCCTTTATGGCCTCCTGCAACACTCTGCTGGCCAAAAATGGGCCGCACAGGACCTCTGCGTGGCCCATTTTCAGCCGGCAGAGTGCTGCAGGAGGACTAGATTGGACTGAATTGTAATTATGTGGCCTCAAGTAAGTGCCTAATCTGGATAGAAAACAAGCAACATCCTATGTTAATATTACAATTTAATGCCAGATTTTACAAACTGTAGGTTGATTTAATCTACAATCAACAATCTATAATTGACAGCCATTTCTATTTACTATCCTGGAAATTTACCTCTGCTGTTAGATCTTGAATTATGTTATTTGTGCTATTGTATTTTTATTATTAGTTGAATAATAAAAATACAATAGTATAAATAGCTTTTCTGCCTGGAAAAGCAATTTACTGTTAAACAATGGGTATAAATTTAGAAATAAAAAGTTTAGCGGTGTATGAAGACTATGTAATAAATGTTTGCCATAATATCTGGTAGAAGAGATAGGAAAATGGTTATGGTAAAGAACTGTGGAAAGAAAGAAGGGGAAAAATGCATCTTGAGCCTGTGTCAAATGCCCACCGTGGCCACGCCCACCCTGCCACACACAACCCAGCCCTCCGAGGTCAAACACAACCCTGATGTGGTCCTCAATGAAATCAAGTTTGACACCCTTGCTCTAGCAGTTCAATCCTGACCGGATGAAGGTTGACTCAGACTTCTATCCTTCCAAGGTCAGTAAAATGAAGACCCAGATTGTTGGGGGCAATATGCTGACTCTGTAAACCACTTAGAGAGGGCTGTAAAGCACAATGAAGTGGTATATAAGTCTAAGTGCTATTGGTATTAGCAACTTTTAAGATGGAAAGACTTCAACTCTCTGAATTGACTTCAAGCCCTGGCTTCCCATGCATTAGAACATTTTTCCTCAACTTGGGCTCCCTTCAGATGTGTGGACTTCCAATTCTCAGAATTACCTAATCCTCTTGAGTATTGCTGAAGAGCGTATGTTCATGTATCCAAGCACTATGGGTAGTCCTTGAGCTATAACCATTTGTTGAGTGATCGCTTGAAGTTACAATGGCACTGAAAAAAGTGACTTGTGATCTTTTTCATACTTACAACCATTGTAGCATCCCCTTTGTCACATGATCAAAATTTGGGCACCTGACAACAAGCATGTATTTATGACAGTTACACTGTCCCAGGCTCATCAAAATATCATCACTTGTAAACTTCCCAGCTAGCATCCACCAAGCAAAATTAATGGGGGAAGCAAGATTCATTTAACAACTATATGATTCACTTAACAACAGCAGTGGTCTGCTTAATTGTAGTAAAAAAACATAAAATGTGGCATAATTCACTTAACTGTCTTGCTTAGCAATAAAATTTTTGGGCTCTGATATGGTCATAAGGTGAGGACTATCTATACTCCAATTGTAGAAAGCTATGTCAGAGTTTTAACCACAATATTGTGTTCAAATGTTCACTCGACCATAATCCCTACTGAGTTTATTTAGGCCTTTTATTAATTTTTTTGTATAATGTTGTTTATTAAATTGTGAAAATACTGCTTGAACTTAAGAAAAAATATGTTCAATAATTCCTTTGCTTCATTTTAAAATACTCAATTTAGACAGTGAAAGTTGTGCAAAATGTTAAAAAAAATTAATTGTTTTCACTTGTGCGGAAATAATTGTACTTCAATGTCTAGTTTCTCTTCCCCAAAAAGGTGACAGTGGATATTTTTGCCTTTTTAGAAAATGTATCATGCATCTAACCTCATTTATTTTAAAATCCATACGTAAATTTTTGATTTTTGGGGAAAAAATAATTTTTTGCAATTATTTCTATAGAAATTTATTCTGTAGAAAAATGCAAAATTTTATATCATTTATTTTATTATTTGATTTCTATAGCCACCCATTTCTGTGACTTTGAACATGTAACATTTTAAAATGTGACACTTTTGATGTTACATATAGGGCTAAATAATCCAAACTTATATATAAAATAAACCTACTGAACTAAAAAAACCTAAATCATTATGGTAGTCCTTGACTTAGGACCACAACTGAGCCCAAAATATCTGTTGTTAAGTGATACATTTGTTAAGTGAATTTTGTGCATTTTATGACCTTTCTTGCCACAGTTGTTAAGTGAATCACTGCAGTTAGTAACCCGGTTGTTAAGTGAATCCGGCTTCCCCATTAACTTTACTTGTCAAAAGGTCACAAAAGGAGATCACATGACCTTGGGACAAAGCAACGGTCATAAGTATGAACCAGTTGCCAAGCATCTGAATTTTGATCACATGATCATGGGGTGGCTGCAAAGTTGTAACTTTGGAAAATGGTCAGAAGTCACATTCTTCAGTGCTGTTGTAACATTGAACAGTCGCTAAATAAACTGTAAGGTCAGGTAAGTCCTCTACAGGTAAGTTGAGGATTAACATTGGTGCAAAATGCGGCTGCGCGTGCTGTGGTGGGTGCCACCAGATACACCCATGTAACACCCATACTCCGCCAGCTGCATTGGTTGCCCATTGGTCTCCGGGTGCAATTCAAGATGTTGATTATCATGTTTAAAGCCCTACATGGCTTAGGACCAGGTTATCTTCAGGACCGCATCCTACTTCATACATCCCTACGACCAGTTAGGTCCCACAGAGTCAGTCTCCAGGTCCCGTCAGCCAAACAATGTCGGTTGGCGGGACCAAGGGGGAGAGCCTTCTCTGTGGGGGCTCCGGCTCTCTGAAACCAACTACCCCCAGAGATCCGAACTATTCCCATCTTGCTGGCCTTCCGGAAAGCCATTAAGACATGGCTCTTCCTGCAGGCGGGGTGAGAGACCATTGAACATCTCAGTCTCCCCCTTGGTATGAATGGTGTATGTTGGTTTTTTTATTTTGAAGATTGTTTTTATGATTGTATTTTTAACTATATTATAGCTGTTCTCGTATACGTTGTACGCCGCCCTGAGTCCCCCGGGAGTAGGGCGGCATATCTACATGAAACCGCTGGGTGAGATCATTCGCAGACATGGGGTGTGTTTCCATCAGTACGCTGATGACACCCAGCTGTACATCACCACCCCGTCTGACTTCAGTGAGGCAGTTGATGTAATGTGCCGGTGCCTGGACGACGTTAGGATCTGGATGGGGAGGAACAGACTCAGACTTAATCCCGACAAGACTGAGTGGCTGTGGATATTGCCTCCTAAGGATCATGACAACTGCCCCTCCTTGTTCCTTGAGGGAGCAAAACTGACTCCCTCGGACCGGGTCCGCAACTTGGGGGTCCTCCTAGATCCACAGCTAAAATTGGACCATCATCTTTCTGCTGTGGCTAGGGGGGCCTTTGCACAGGTTCGCCTGGTGCACCAGTTGCGGCCATATTTGGAGAAGGAGGCTCTACTCACGGTCACTCATGCCCTTGTCACCTCTCGTTTGGACTACTGCAATGCGCTCTACATGGGGCTACCCTTGAAGAGTATCCGGAGACTTCAGCTGGTGCAAAATGCGGCTGCGCGTGCTGTGGTGGGTGTGCCAAGGTACACCCACGTGACATCGATACTCCGCCAGCTGCATTGGTTGCCCATCGGTCTCCGGGTCCAATTCAAGGTGTTGATCACCATCTTTAAAGCCCTTCATGGCTTAGGACCAGGTTATCTACGGGACCGCATTCTGCCTCATACTTCCCTCCGACCGGTTAGGGCCCACAGAGTTGGCCTCCTCCAGGTCCCATCGGCCAAGCAATGCCGGCTGGCGGGCCCAAGGGGGAGAGCCTTCTCTGTGGCTGGCCCCGCTCTCTGGAACCAACTTCCACCAGAGACCCGAACTATCCCCACTCTGCTGGCCTTCCGAAAAGCCGTTAAGACATGGCTCTTCCTGCAGGCGGGGGGTAGAGCTTAATTCACTCGAGCTCACCCCCCAAGTATGTATGATGTTGAATGGTTGTTGATTTCTTATATTGTGTTTTAATTTTTATATTGTTTTAATTACTATTTTAGATTTTGGTTGTTCTTGTATTTTTCACTGATGTACGCCGCCCTGAGTCCTTAGGGAGTTGGGCGGCATATAAGAATTCCAAAATAAATAAATAAATAATAAATATAAAAATTGCTAAAATTAAATAAATAAATAAATAAATAAATAACTATATTCACTTATTTTATTAAATTCAGTGATGTAATCTAAGCATGACCAAAAGGATTAATTAGTATGTTAAAATTTACTTGAGGGAATTTAGAACTAAATTGATATATCTGAAAGTTTGGAGCTTAGCTGTTTCCATGCTCATCTAAAATAAACTGCTTAAGTAAATACATACCATTTCAGTTAATAATTTATTATGTTGTTTAACTTCTGTTCCAATTTCAATGGAAAGCTATGAGAAAAAAAACATACATGGCATATTACAATGCATAATAGTAAATAGTCAGATAACAGCTTATTTAAGGTGTTTTCCAAATGATCTTAAAAGGTCCCGGGTAGGAAATAGTATTGGGTAAGATAGCATTATTTTTTCAGTCATGTATTCATTTTCAAATATGAAATCTCTCCCTTCTATTAATTTTTTTCCTTATGTAGCAGGGAAAAACCTGATGGTATTGCTACAGTTTGCTCTGCTCTCCAAAGCCTTTAACTAAAGACATGTTGTATACTTTTAAATCTGTTTTAATTTATATTTCTTTTCTGCTTATATAATTAGATATAGATAAGCTTAGATAACACACGTTTTTTATGTGTTTCAGTATTTAAAAGCCTATACGTCAGAACTACAGATAGTCATGTTGAACAAAAAAATGATCAACACGGCAGATGAAATTGCATAAGATTATTAATAGTATACTAGCTAATTTAGGTAGTCGATTACTATACATCTCATTTATTTCCTATAGATTCCTTTGAAACATGATAATTCCACATGGTTTGATACTCAGATCAAATGAGCCACTGGGCTGCTCAAGAAAATACATTTTCTTAGTCCTTCAAGTGCTTTCATCTCACAGACTTTGATATGGATATACAAGCGTATATTTACCGGATATGTTAGAACAAGTAAAGAGTTAAGAGCAGGGGAGAATGTTGACAATACTTTAAAAGTATAGAATTGACAGAGAGCCTGCAGATTTGATACCTTAGCCCCATTTTTACAGCCCCTTGATAATATACTTTAAATTCAGCTACAAATGTTGAAGGTTAGCTATACAATTTTTCTCATTTTAAAAATCCATACAATTTGCTATTTGGCATTGAATCCCTTCCTCATTTCTCTAAAAACAGATCAAACATTTTGGCTTAGTTGCCTTCACCACATCACCACCATTATGTCTCAAGCAATTGATAAAGCACCCTCCATCCTGATGTATAGAAACTAAACAGGAACGAATCAGTAAAAAGTCATGTAGTTTAAACCAGCAACACACTACTTATAAGATATTATAGCCAACTGTGTCATTTCATGCTTTATAAATAAAGAAGTCCTCCAGGGCTACTATTGTTTCCTGAACTTTTCCAGTTGTGCATTTTCCATCTTGTGACAATCTGCACTGTCTCCACCCCCCCCCCCCCAATCTTTCTGAGTTTGATCAGTAATGAAGTCATCAGATCAGACAATACAATAATTTGTAGGAAATAAACTGGCAAAACTCATCTAAAAAACGATGTCAGAGTAAAGGTAGGCAGCTGGGGAAAAACATTCATGTAATTTGGTTGCTGTTTAAAAAATTATTTTAAAAAAATGCTTGGAATTATTAGGAAGGGAATTATAAAATATCCAATATTAAAATTCCCTTACACAAATCCAAGATGAATCTGTGTTTGAATACTGTGTACACTTCTGGTCACAATTTTTTTTAAAAAAAGACCATCGTGCAGCTGAAGAAGGCACTAAAAAAACAACAACTACAGGTTGCTTAGTCTTGCTTAACTATAATTGTTAATTGTTACTCCATCAATAAGCAAGGCATCAAATGACTGCAACAGATGTATGCCAGCTTTTCCCATGGTTGTTAAGCGAATCACCATGGTTGCTAAGTGAGACATGTGACTAGGACATCTCTTATATAGGCTTTTTTTTTTTGAAGACTCTCTAGATAAAGAAGATTGTCTTCTGATTTTTGGACTTTGTTTTGTCCCCAAGAGAATGTATTTCAAAACTCTCTTGTTATGTCACAAGCGAATGCAACCATAAACCATGGAATAAAACCAGAATCAATAAAAATATAGATACGTGGAGTCTTTGTTGCTTTTCAGCTTGGTTGTATGCTTTGAAATGTTTCATTACCCACTAAGTAACATCATCAGTGCTAGTGGGATTTGCTCCCTACTTATAACAGAGCACAAGAAATCATATTGCCGGACTTCTGTCCGAAGCCAACTCATGAATGGGCAGTCACTCGTCGGGGTAATGGAAGAGTTTGAAGCTCGTAGGTCTTGGCGATGCATGTCCGTATCCACCGTCCCACTGTCAATGCGGTAACCTTATTACCTAGCGTAGAAGGTTGGAACGACACAAACAAGTGACTCCGTTTTTCTCAGGGAGAGCTGTCCTCTTTATATAGATGTGAAGAGCCCTCCTGACAACCAAGTTGTATCACTTACTTTCAAGTTCATGAGTTGGCTTCGGACAATATGATTTCTTGTGCTCTGTGGAACCAGGAATTAACCTTGAGTAAAAAGGAGGGGTTTAGGCACAGTACTACCCTGTCTGCGTGGAATACGCACAGGTTCTCCCTTACGGAGAGGGCTGCCAGTTCTGAAATTCGTCTGGCTGAAGTAATGGCCATGAGCAATGGTACCTTGCATGTGAGGTATTGCAGGCTAGTCTCCTGTAATGGTTCAAAAGGTTTCAAGGAGAGTGCCTGCAGGACCTTGGGTAGGTCCCAGGTGGGATACCTGTGAACCACCAGAGGCTTTAAATCGGTTGCTCCCTTAATGAAACTCGCACCATAGGATGATGCGCGAAGGAATCTAGATCCCCGCATGACAACACTGATGCCAGCGCTGCAACTTGTCTGCGTATGGTGTTAGGGGATAGTCCCTTGTCCAATCCATCCTGAAGGAATTCCAGGATCTGTCCCATCGTTATTGAGATGGGATCAACGCCTCCCTTGGAACACCAGCTGCAAAAAGATCTTCCAAGTCGAATCGTAGATCCTGTTAGTTGATGGCCTCCTGGAGGCCTGGATTGTTGTGATTACTCTGATAGACAACTTGCCCTGTGTCAGGGCTCTCTGCTGAAATGCCAGATGGTCAGTTGAAACCATTGTGGCTCCGGATGCACTAGAGCCCCCTGGCTGAGCGATATCTTTCCCTGAGGGATCCTCTAGGGTCTGGCTATTGATAGGCTGACCAGGTCTGCGAACCACGGCCCCCTGGGCCAGTGAGGAGCTAGGAGTAATACTTCTGCCTTCTCCTCCAGTACCTTCCTGATTACCCTCAGGATCAAGGGAAGAGGAGGAAAGGCGTATAGGAGTCCTCTCAGCCACAGAGTGCGGAGCGCATTTTCCCCCTCCGCTCCCAGTGTCATGAACCTGAAGTAAAATCTTGGCAGCTGGCTGCTTAATGGTGTTGCGATCGGGTCCAGGATCGGAATCTCAAACCGTTCTGTCATTTCTTTGAACAGTCCCGGATGTAGGCGCCACTCCCTGTGATCGATTGGTCCTGCTGAGCCAGTCTGCCTGGACATTCGTTGTTCCCGATATGTGTTCCGCTCTGATGGAGAGAATATGTTTCTCTGCCCAGAGGCCCAACTGCTCTGCTTCTCTCATGAGCGATCTGGAATGTGTGCCCCCTTGACGGTTGATGTGGGCCTTGGCGGCTACATTGTCCGTCAGGATGAGAATATGATGGCTCTTTATCTTCTCTTGAAACTCTCTCAGGGCCAAGCGAACTGCTCTGAGTTCCAGACAGCTGATATTGTTTGCTAGATTCTGGGACCACTGCCCTTGTGCCATCTGTGCCTGAAAGTGAGCACCCCAGCCGAAGAGGCTGTCGTTTGTTGTGATGGTTAGGCGGTTGGTCTCCTTGGCCTGGGACGTCCACCAATGGAAGGACTGTAGTACCTTGAGTGGGACCGGAACGTTGGTGTTTGAATTGCTTTCTCCGGACTAGAAGGAAGGTCTGTCTCTTTTAATTGCTTTACTTATAGAGACCAGACTAGACAACTGGGCTGGTTTAGTTTGATTTTTTGTTATAATTATTTATTTAACAGAACAATTTAACTTTGTGGCTTATAAGTAGACTGACTTACTAATCTTTGCTGACTTATCACTCCCTTAGGAACACAATTCTTAGTCACAATACAAAAAAAAAAAAACACCTCTGCCTGTTCCAGCTTGTAACTAATACTTTGATTAGCCAAAAATGGCAGCTGAAAACTCAAATCCAATTATAGGTAGAATCTATTCTATGAACAAATGTACCATGCTCTCTTATGGACAACATTGTGCCTCAATTCAATTAAACTGTTGCTATACACAGATAATCCAACCATTATGTACTCCAATCAATTTGAATGACATACTTACAGATTTAATGGCGGTGACTTTTGAACGCAAACTTTCTGTTAACTTTTCATTTTCTTCCTCATATACACTATAGCCACTATTGGTATAACCATAATTGCTGCCAGCAGCTCCTTCACCTGGGGGAAAAACAATCAAATTAAAGCACCAGAAATTCAGATGGGAAAATATAGTTTCTGGAGGAACAGAACAGTTTAGTTTTATTAAATCATCCCATTTTAAAAGAACAGGCAAGTAATGTCATCATACAATAGGAACAACCTAAACCTTTCATAATCTAAAATTGAACAGGGTCAAAGTAATGAATAAGGGAAGAAGGAAGACATACAAAGATGATTAATTCATGTTACCCTCAGGGCCTTTCAGTCTTCAGTCCAATCCAATGGGTTGCAAAGAGAATTCAGGATTCAAATCCATCGCCTTAAAAAAATAACTGAACTGGACAGTCCAAAGTTTCCATATACTGTTAACATTTTTCTAAAGAAAATACATTAAAGTCCATCTCTCTTCCCCTTTTTTGATTTTCTGAGTGGGGTTTATATATCTGGATCATCTATTAAATTGGATGTTATTTTCTTTCTCCTTGCACTTCATGCCAACACAAAATCAAAGACATCATCTTCCCCAAGTGTTAAGTTCTACTCTTTAAAACTTAGAAATTGCCCCTTAGAAATTGCCTTTTTCTTCAGTAAGAATAAACAGTGTTAGTTTTCAAGTAGCAATTAAAAAACTTTAAAATTGGGTAATTTTGGATCACCTGCTCCCAGTGATATCTGACTGTTCAGTAACATTTTGCAAGGGATAGCTCATTTCAGATTCCTATTTAGCATCAGGGACCACATGGATGGGTCTTCTCTGTGCCAACATCACTTTTGGGCCATCCTGAGATTAGGTTGGAATACAATAATATTTTGCATCATTTTAGTCCAAAATCAGGACTAAGTTTCTAGTCCCAATTGTGATCATAATCCAAGCACTATCTGTATTGTTTTTATAAATAACTGAAGGCGTCAAACGTATCTTCCTCCTGCTATATTCCTCACAACAACCCTGAGAAGTGGCTGAGAAAGAGTGATTGGCCCAAAGTCAAACAGCTGTCTTTCATGCCTAAAGTGGGACTAAGATTCGTGGTCCCCTGGTTTCTAGACGTATTTTCCTTAACCACAAGATTAAACTGGCTCTCTGCCTCTTTGCAATTTTTTACGAAGAAAAATTCAAGAGTATAACCAAGAAAATAATTAAATTTAACTGAATTTAAATTTAAATCTAAAGGTTATACAATTACTGCAGGCTAACATCCATTCTCAGGTGCTTAGGAAGAACCATTAAGATGTGGCTATTGAAAAAGGCTTCTTGTTGAAATAATTGAATGTCTCTTCTAATAAATTAATGTTACAGGGACTTATAGACTGTACTTTAGTGTGGATTGATGTCATAATACTGTACTGTACTGTCTACATCTTTTTCTTGTAAACTGGAAATGTAAGTTGTTTAAAGTTGACTCAGGTTGACTCAGCCTTCCATCCTTCCGAGGTGGGTAAAATGAGGACCCAGATTGTTGGGGGCAATATGCTGAACTCTGTAAACCGCTTAGAGAGGGCTGTAAAGCGCTATGAAGCGGTATATAAGTCTAAGTGCTATAGTGCTATAAAGTCAGTTTCAGTTGAAGCTGCCTATAAGTATAAATATTCACACATACCCAATTGTGTTTGTAACTAATTATTTCATTTATTTAAAACATGTATGCCACTTCCTGGTTAAAAATAATCTTGAAGTGACATACATAGAAAGCCTCAGGAGTCAAATGATTGTCCTCATTTAGCAACTGCAACTCAGTCATTAAGTAATCACTAAGTGAAAAAACATGTAATCATGACTATGCTTATGATTTTACTTCAGCTTTCCTTCTGTTGCAGCAAAAGTATAAATGTGGACATTGGTCACAGTTACTTTTTCATCCCCATCATAGACGTCACTGTCCAATTGCTAAAAGAGGATTTACCTGTACAGTACAAGATGGCAATTATTTATATAGGAACTACAGAAGCCAAACAAAACACACTTTAAGTATAATTTAGAGCAATTGCTAACTAATGTAAGTCTTTGATTTTATGATGCACTTTTAATAAAACATCAATTTAAAATCCAGTATTAAAAGCACTTTTGGAAGCAACTGTCATACTATCAATAGTAAAGCATATTCTTGGAAGATAGCTATGGGCTAAAATAATGTTCAATTATATTCTCAAAAACTGAAACTTGTCAATTTATGAAGAAATTTCCAATATTTTGCTTGGACTGTTGCAAAGAAAGTGACTTTTTATTCTTGAATAAAAATTTATGATCCAGATAGTAATAGCTGATTTAATAACTTGTTAGCTTTTTTCTTTGAATTGCTTTGTTTTCACAGATAGGTAAGATTGGACAATAGTTCAGCCTAGATTTAATTTACTGTTGAAAAACTACATTTGCAATTATTTGTATAAATATAAAATTGAGATTTGAAATTGTTTTCTACACATTGAGATTTGTGGAAAATTTTGCAATTTGTATTTTTGCATTTTACTATTTAATTTTTATCCTTTTCCCTCCCAGTTACTTTTTTAATATTATTTTCGGCTCCTTTTAGTGAACTGCTTTCCTGATTTCTTTTTCTTTGCTTTTTAAAATTAGCCTTGTGTAGTTTTTCTATTTTTACATACACTTTATCTCTTAATACTTCTAACAGATCTAAAGATGCTCATAATTGCTATATAAAATTCAATTATAATATGTTGAAAGATAACAGGTAAGATGAAGGAGTCCCTGGGGATTTTATTCCATTAGTTGTTGCCAACTCTAAGGGGCAGTGTTCATTTCCATTTCAAGGGCCATTGAACCAGGGTTGTTTGAAGACATTCACATCATCATGTGGCCAGCATGAAGTCACGGAGCAATGTTACCTTACCATTGAAGAGGGACCTATTTATCTACTTGCATCTGCATGCTTTCAAACTGCTAGATTGGCAGTAGCTAGAGCAGTCCTTCTCAAATAGTGGGATGCCCCCCTGGGAGCGATGCCAGGGGGCACGTGTGACCCCGGGGAACATGCGTGATCCCTCTCGATCGATTCCCCCGGAAGGGGAGTCTTTTCCCAGTTGCACGCTGTTCCGAGCCCGGAAGAGAAGGCGGCCAGGCGGGGCGGGGCGGGGCGGCTGCATGTGTTCTTGTTCTCGGCGGGCACCGCGGTAGCCATGAACGGCATGGCGAACCTGCTGCTGGACAAGGAGGAGCATCCTCTGCAGCTGGGCGAAAGCTTTGAACTGCACCCTAAAGCCTCCTTCCACACCATTTGCTGTGAGTGCCTGGCAGAGGTGGCGCTTCTGGGCTATGCCGGCGACCCCAAAACATTGCCTTGATTAAGCTGGCCTGGCCCCATGTCAAAAGAGGGCCCTAACCATGGTAGCCTATGCCTGCCTAACCGAAAACAGGCTCCACTAAGTTCAGTGTGGCTTACTCCCAGGTAAGTGGGTAGAGCAGCCTTCCCCAGCCAATAGTTTGCTTGCAGCTTATAATAAGTAAAATAATAAATATTAACACTAAAAGTCCATTGAGGCCCAGATCAGAGAGTTGGGGGGCGCGCAAAATATTTACTTCTTCCTAGGGGGGCCCTAACAGAAAATAATTGAGAAGCACTGAGAGCAAGACAGGAGCTCACCCTATCACGTGATGCTCGGGTCTCAAACCCAGGCTGCCAATCTTAATTGCTGAGCTATTGCAGCGTCCCAATTTATGATACAAATACAGTAAAAAATTTATCCTGCATACATATTAGGCCTATCATACCTCTGGATGATTGCTGTGGGATGCAGAAACCTAATAATTTACTGCCATTTAGTGATAGCCTAAGAAGTATACTATTTAATAATTTATTTACACACACACACACACACACACACAAAGTCATTTGTCATTAAATTTATTTTAGAGAACTGCACTAACATACAATGATTTGGATAGTTAGGTTTTTGGATAGTTTTTAGGGTGCACTATACAGTATTAAACCCACTTTGATTAAGTGGACATGATCCACAAAAACTTGTAGATATGTGTTACATTTCTAAAAGACTACAAAATTTTTCTTTATCCCCCCACCCCCCAGATTAATATTTGGAAACAAAAATACTAGGTAAACTTTTAGAATGAAAAATATAATTTGAATTGAGAGAGAAGGCGTGGCCAACTCCGCGGCGCTACAGTGCTTTCCCCGTTCCCTGTGGGAAAGCCCCGAACCTGCACCGCCCGGGGACCCGGTCTGGTGAGGACCAGGTCAAAACCAACCAGGAGGGATGGGGAAGAAGAGGAGCGCCTGCCGGCAGACTGGGGGGAGCAGCAAACCCTCCAGGGAGCCGGCTTTGTCTCCTCGACCGGCGGCGTATGGAGGACGATCGTTCCAAGTGTCGTCCCTAGTCCCTAGATGTAACAGCGGTTACATCTGCAAAGAGTTTGAAATGGCGATTGGAGTCATCTGGGAAGAAAATTTTTTAAGCTATGTGCTGAAGAAGTTGAAGAAGAAGGAGCCTGGTGAGTCATATTGCCAAAAAAAGTAATAAAATAAACGTTCTAATTTAAAAGGTGAATAAAAGGACCGAAAATTAAGGAGCGGCTGGTAATATGTGGATACAATGGTGGAACAAAATTAAAGAGACTTGTAACTAAAGCCCAACTATTAAAGACTTGGAATTTTCTGCCTTAAAGATTTGGAATTTTTGCTTTAAAGACTTGATAAAGATGTAAGAAATTTGGGGAACAACTTGGAAGGAATAATTGGAAAATTGGAACTGATTGAAAACGGAAATTTTTAATAGGAAGGACAGAGCAAAGAAAGTTAACTGGAGAGTGCCATTTGGTGGTTGGAAGAATTACTGATATGGGAGTAGTTTCATGTTGTTTGGACAGCTGTGGCCTTGAACAAAGAAACTCTTTCTGAACTGTTATTTCTTAAAAGGAAGTGTTTGGCTTGATTTGGATATGAACAGAGTATTTGAAAGAAAATATTTGGACTGGTCTGGATAAGAAAAAGTATGAACAAATCTGTAAACTATAAAAGGCTGTGGAACATATTGTATGCAGCTGAATGAATGGGAGAAAATATTTGATCTCTGAATTTGAAACATGGAGATTAGTGAATACTGAGAATTGATGGCATCTTTGAACAAATTATGATTAAAGATTGAAATTTGACTAAAGATTGAATCTACTTAAGCTTTGGACTTAACTGAAATCTGAGACTTCTTTGAATGAACTTTGACTAAAGATTGAATCTATTTAAGCTTTGGATTTAAGAATTAAGAACTGAGACTTGTAACCCATTGCTTCTTCTTTGAAAAACAATGGTTTTACAAGCATACTAATTTCACAAACAAAATTAAGCTTTTCCATCATTAACAGGAATATAAATTTTAACAACAGGGCTATAATAAGAAAACAGGTCAGGACATTTGCTGAAATCTATTAATGTACAGGTAATTTTTAAAAATTAGAAATATATATATACAGTATCTATTCAGAAACATCTCTTAAGTTTAAAGTAGATAGGGAAAATTTGCAGTCAGAATCCTATCAATATCACTAAGTCATGATTATATCCCATTTCTCTAAAACTACAACATAAGATTTTGACTGCTTTAAAAAAATACATATATCTATAAAATGACAAAATGAATTACAAACTATTTGCAAGATATGCAACTTTTATTTAGATACGGGGCCATTTTCAGGTCCTGTAGAACGTGTTGCACAAGGGTGGGGCAAGTTGAAGTGGTTATGTTCAAATACATGCATGCATATAGCATCTCATCCGCACATAATTAATACATACATCTCTCTTACTCAACAGCCCATAGATATACCAAATTCATGATAAATTTGGCAGATGACTAGACAAGAGAAGGAAGATGGGGATCAGGTAAGAGTCAGATATGTTGATGACCTAAAAAATCAACAAATTACAAATTATTTTATTGAAAACATGGCATATAAACTCTCAATATCTCAAGTAGGAACATGGATTTTTAATTTTCATAGTAGGCCAGGAGCTTCACTTCCAAAGTTAGAATAACAGAGTAATGACGGAACTATGTCTACATATGTCTTGGATATCTAAAAGTTGTACAGTGACCATTTATATGGACAGAATTCAAAAGTTATACATCATAGGCTGGAAATGTTTCTTGCAATTCCAGATGTCTATTTCATAATTGATGCAACACAGAAATACAGCTAGTTTCTTCCCAGAATCCCATTCATCATTTTTACTCAATGATGCACTTTAAGATTCTTCAGAAATCCATTTACGACACTACCATGGGGGAAAAGCCACTACCCTTTTCTTCAAGGAAATTTGGGTAGAGGTGCTATAAAGTATGCACTAATGAAACTTTGTTCTACTCCACCTTTTCATCAGATAGACAAAGCAGTGGAACCAGTCTTGAAATGTAGAACACTAATGGAGAGACTGGAGGCAAATGAAGTTTAAACAGGTCAGGAGACAAACCATTGTCAATGGGATTTCATTTCCCTAAATAAAGATATGCAACATTTTATTCATAATCCATGAAAAGCACTCTGGCAAGTTTATAGGAGAGCAAAAAAAACTAATTTTGATTTTATTGACTGCAACTAATGAATGCCATTCAGGTGCTTTTTCTAATAACCTGCAGCATTAATAAATTAATGGTGCAGCAATAATTTGAGGATGGAACTGGAGGCTCCACACAAGACTTGGGAAGCCACATACCTAAGCAAGTTTATCATAAAGGGCATGCCCATAGCTTATGATGCTGATATATATTGTCATTGGAGGGCCAAGTGGCTACTGTAAGATGCAGCAAGCTTGTGAAACAGATCATACCATCCACCGTTGAATGTCTATTGTTTAAATTACTACCGGTAGCATATGATAGGTTTGCCTTGTTGGGAGAAATATCCATCTGGTTCAGTTCCAAGCTGGGAGAAAGACACTGGAAACATGGAGGCTGATTGGAAAGATAGTTTAATGATGAAGCAGAACCACATGGGTTTGAGGTCCTGGGCAGCTGACCACACGGAGTTGAGAGTGGGGGGTATTTATAGCTTTTCTTGGGCTTTGCACTTAAACTTCCTGTTCCTGTGCAAGAACATGTATTCTATTGGCTGTTGTAGGGGTCATAGCTAGCTCGGTAGGTTGTCTGAAAAGTTTGGTTGAAGTTTGGACTCTGATGCAATGTCTTTAGGAGATTGTGCACTACATTCTTTAGGATGCTAGTGGGTTAATCTTATTATGTCCTGGAGGGTCATATCTTAATCCCTTCACCCTGAAACTGAAGGTCTTTTGTTTTGTAGATAGGCTGGCCCAATCTTTCTCAATAGGCACAAAAGTCTGCTGGGGGGAGGGAGATTGAGTCTGCTTTCTGTCTTTTAAGAAAAAAGAGTTTCTCCACTTCTCATTTAGGGAAATATAATATTCTGCCTTTTTAAAATATTCCTCAAAATATTTCATTCTTCTAGTGGGTGGGTGTGCTAACTTTCTACAGCCTTTACACTTTTTCTTAAAATTTCAGATACCCAGCCACTAAATCATTACTTAGCCCAGCTAAAAAATTAAGACACTGCCAGTTTCTGAATAGTCTTCGAATCGGTGAAGATCACTTATACAGTTGGTAATAAATTAGAGCATAGATTATAATCATTTCAGAAATCCTATCTTTAGAACCAGAATAGTGTGCCCTGGAATAGGTCTATTTGTGGAATATTGCCTAACATCTAATTTAATGTCCTTCCAGCCTCACATGAATGCTTGAAATCTATGTTCTTATTTTTACACATATAATTGATAATTACTGGACCTGCTGGATTTTATTGTTCATTCAATGCACAAGATGTGAATAAATTGCTCAGAATTTGGATTGGGGTCGGAGAGTGTCAAGCACTTCTGAATTTTAAAAAGAAAAGTGGCATACACTATCGTTCTCTATTTTCTCCAAGTTTTCTATGTAAAACATAAAAATATGATGAGGCTATTAATCAGTCAAAATGCACATATATCTGCAGAGTTAGCTGACTAAATGAGACACAGCTTTTCCATATAAAATGGAAAGCATTTTTGACAAGAGCCAAAAAGAGTTCATAAATAGGAGAAAGTAAGCTATTTTGCAGAATGCACTATAACAGAATGCCACTGAATTACTTTGCAGAAAATTAATTTATATATTAAATTTCTCATTATTTTGCAGGGCCCAAATGCTTTCAAAATATACAAGGTTTCTAGGGTTTTCTTGAAAGCTGATTAAACTTTGCAAGCTATCTGCATAATGTATAGTGTTAACTTTGTCATAGTAAATGATATTTCCAGTCTTAGGTCTACAATTGGCATTCAATAAAAGTTTTCTGATAAAATTAAGTTATTCCTAGATGTTATAGGCCAGAGAATGGGAGCTTTTGATGGCAGGGTTACATACCTCTTTTAAAAGTTAATGCCATTTTTCATCCTCAATAGTGAAAACTGAACTGAATATTAAACATCGACAGGAGCGCAATATTAATGCCATAATATTCATTGCTGCCCTATGTTTTCATTACTCATGCAGTCTTGAACCTCCTGATACAATTCCTTGGTTGTGTCTATCTATCAGCCCATCCCTCTATGAATCTCCTCCCACATATCCTGGGAAAGAGACTGAGTCTTTGTAGCATATGTGGGAAGATAGAACAAACAAGTTACAGGTAGTGTTTTGTCACTGTCATCACAGTCTACAGTTGGCTTCAACTTTATTCAGTAATGCAATGATTTCTGCAGATACATGATGAAAGCACCCCATAAATGCACCCTGAGTCTCAAAGCACAGCTGGCCTTTAAAAATCTGAGATATGTGTCCATCCAACTATAATAGGATGACTGAATCAGTATACCTGATACTCCATCTGTATTTATTAGAATTAGAATTCTTGATTGGCCAAGTGTGATTAGACACACAAGGAATTTGTCTCCGGTGCATAAGCTCTCAGTGTACATACAACAATAGTGATAGATCATTATCATAGTCATTGTAAAAATACATTCATCATAAAACATTAGATACACTTGGTGATAGTCATGGATACTAAATAAGTAATCAACATAAATCATACTAGGATACTAAGTAAATAAATAAATAAATCGTAAGATACAAGCAACAAAGTTATAGTCATAAGAAGGAGATAGGTAATAGGGAAGATGAGAATAATGGTAATACTGCCTTTCTAGATAGTTTGACAGTGTTGTGGGAATTAGTTGTTTAGCAGAATGATGGCATGGGGGGGTTGTCCTTGTGTCTAGTTGTTCGGGTGTGCAATGCCCTATAGCGTCGTTTTGAGGGTAGAAGTTGAAACACTTTATGTCCAGGATGCGAGGGACCTGTAGATATTTTTCACAGTCCTCTTTCTGGCTCTTATTTGCTAGATTTATATAGACCATCAAATGGTGTGCATAAAGTTCCTTCTATTTTTTCCCCAACTACAGCCCAGCAGAGTAGACTGAGCTGAGTGTATCTGGCCCCAAATCACCCCTTCAGTCTAAGCCTAACCTATAGGATGCCCCTACTGCCAGTCCCTCTTACCTGCTCTTTGCATCTCTGCCATCTGTTCTAATATCCAACTATGTGGCTTAACTCCTGGTAGCAGACAACAACCCCATAGATAAATCTATCTGGATCCACAACTGCAATTGAATGTTTTGAATTTTCAGGTACATTAAGTTTAAATCCCATTGACGAGGAAAAGAACTAAAGACATCGGTAGGAAGAAGGGTATCACCAGGCCTCTGCTATTCGCCTTAATGAATAAGAGGAAGACTGAAAGATCCGGGGGCGGGGGGGGGGCTTTCTCAAAGACGGGGGCCGGGACTGAATTGTGGGAAGGCAAGGGCGCTGTGAACCCCTGAACACGGGTTTCCTCCGCAGAGACCAGCTCCCCACAACAAATTTCTCGTGGTTGATCCCCACTTACCCAGCCCAGCCCTCCTCATCCTTATTCGTCACAGGAGAGGCGAGATAAGTCTTTCCCCTGGGACTCACGGGCACCACAGGAAAGCGCCGTTCACACACTCAGCGGCAAGGAGAAAACGGGGCACACTTTCAGGCATTCCCACTGAAACCCCGAAACGCCACGACAGCGTTAAGTTCTTGAAAAGCCTTCCGGGAATTGTAGTTTCGCTATTATTTTTTTGCCCTCGCGAGGCCTTCTGGGTAACGTAGTTTCCCCGTAGTACTCCCGGAGATTTCTGGATAATGTAGTTTTATAAGCCTGTCTGGTTACTTCTGCGCGTCAAGGGCTGGTTATAAAGTTCGGTGATGAAGTCTAGAATAATAAATACTTTTTCTTTTTTAACGGGGACCATCATTGTCACTTTTATATGTGGAAGAGAAAGCGGACAATCGGATAAAGGCGGACCCCAAGAGGGAAGCAACATTTCGTTTCCTTTCTTCTGCGGCTTTTCAGGCTTAGACAACAGCTGGCAGGAGAAGGAAGGCTGAAAGCCCCTTTGAAGTTGTCAGCAGCATCTTTGAGCCCGGCAACAAACCCAGAGGGTCGACAAAGCTGACAAAAGCGGCGTCTACCGCAGTTCTCTCTTTCATTCAAGGTCCTATAAGGAGATGGAAACATATACTGGTAGTCCTCGATTTACAACAGTTCATTTAATGACAGTTCAAAGTTACAATGGTACTGAAAAAAGTGACTTAGAACTGTTTTTCACACACACTTACAACCGTTGCAGCATCCCCATGGTCACGTGATCAAAATTCGGACACTTGACAACTGACTTGTTTTTATGACGTTTGCAGTGGCCTGGGGGTCATGTGACCCGTTTTTGTGACCTTCTGACAAGCAAAATCAATGGGGAAACCAGATTCACTTAACAATTGTTTTACCAATTTAAAAACTGCAGTGATTCACTTAACGATGGCAGGAAAGGTTGTAAAATGGGGCAAAATTCACTGAACAAATTTTTCACTGAGCAACAGAAATTTTGGGCTCAATTGTGGTCGTAAGTTGAGGACAACCCGTAGTATTGTATGAAGTATGAAGTTTTAAAAACTAGACGAGACAAGAGTGCCCGATGGGCACCCAAGGAAATGGCTGGGCAGGCCTTGGGTGTCATTAGCTGGTATTTGCAGCAAACTGCAGTGATATCAAACAATGCATGATGTAATTACTCAAATGTTGCAATTAGATAGTTGCATCAGAATGCCCGACAGAATTATAATTGCTATGATTCTATTGTTATTTACCACTGCCCTCCTCTCCCTGCAGATGACTGGCTTATATCTTGCTGCCAACCTCAAATCTAGGCCTTATTTGCAGAGGATTGGTCACAAATATGAGAAAAAAATGACAATTTCAGTTCTTTCTGAAAAGTAACAACCCCTTACCTTCTGACTAGGTCATCTGCAAGAAGACAACCTGTTCTTTCATAAAACAATCGCATATAATTTGTACAAAAGGCTTAACCATCATTTGGACAAAGGGGGCAATCATTAAACATGCAGGTAATAATCATAGCAATTTCATGTTTTCATCAAGTTTTTATTTAAAGGTTAGTACCCCTTTAAACTGACACATATAGCTGTGGATGAGAAGTTGCCTCAAGTATGGTTTTTGACCTCAAAAGTTTTACATCTCTTCCTGTCATGATTCCCAGCAAAGGGTTAGGAAGAGAAATATGTTTTTCTGCTGAAGATGTTGCAGGAGGAAAAATGGCAAAAAAATCATGAGGAGGCTAGTAGCATCTTTTCCAACTATCAATGTTAGCACTTTAAAAGGCTTATGGCTTTTAATAAAATTTGTTAATTGGAAAAGGTGCTATAAGATAAGTCCTAAGTTTTTGCATTTTCACCATTTTTATTTTCCTTAGACGCAAGAAAAATCTAATGTGGTGACACAGAAGGGTGGTGAAGTGGACCCGGAGGGGGAGCAGTTCTAGCTATTTCTCTCCCTTATGGAGGAATAAGGATGTACATCCAGAAAAAAAATGTATTTCTGTACTGTTTAACTCCCTCTGCCAGTTTTTTTCCAATAAAGCTACAATGTGAAACATCCCTTTTAAATTAAATTGGATGGTATACAGTACTTAAGCCTAAACATCTCTAATGAAAGAAATGATTTTAGAATTAAAGTCCAATTGCCTTGCCTATCCAATGTCTGTCATTCTTTTAAAGGAAAAGCAATTCATTTTTTCTATCTTCTGGTCTTTAGACATTTAAACAGTGCAGTACTATGTGTGTCTATTCAGAAGTGAGCCCCAATGAAATAAAAGAAACTTTATTTGTTTTTATTAAATCTATCAATAACTAAACCTATCTGCGTAAATAGACAAAGATTTGCACAGTACAGCACCATATAAATATATCAATATTTAAGCTAAATATTTTTATTATTTGATCTTTGCTAGGCAATTTTGTTACATTTCATGTTTTACAACATTATTTAAAATTAATTTGCAAGCTAATTCATTTCCTTCAACTTAAACGTTTAAGCAGAACTGGGCTTTTATCTTTTTATATTACAAATATGACTCATGCCATTCACCACAGGATTATAGATTATTTCCCCCAAAATAACTTGAACAGAAAAATAAACTGCTTGAAACTGTGAATCATTCAAGTATACAACTTCATTTATTTTTCTTTTCTTCATTGTCAAAACTGTTACAGAACTCCTCTATCATTTTGTATATCTTTCCATTATCCCATATTGCTGAATCTTACTACAGAAAAAAAGTATATTATTACAATAAAAATGAAAACACAGGAGCTTTTGCTTGAAAAAATATAAAGATTAGTAATGTCTCCCATTATATCTGTTTATTGCTTTTCTTTAGGCAGAGGGAGGTAACATATAGTTCTTAAATTTTATAATATTGTGGATAAATTTAATCAAGGACATTCTGAAAAATAATTGTAGAATTGGAACAGAGTTTCTTGTGGTTTTCTCTTTACTTAAATTTTGTCTCAATTTCAAAGATGTGTCTTGATAAAACATTCCACAGAGAAAACAACAGAAGTACTTTGTATTTGTTTTATATGTTATAAATGCATGCATACATCAACTTTTTGCATCAATGAATCATATCAGTTTTCCCCCTAAATTAATACAACATGTAAAATATATTGTTGATCGGAAGGTTCTTAATATTTGAAAAGTAGTTGAAAAACAATTTCCAAATATAATTAAGAAGTGAGGTTTGGGAGAACTTTGTGTCAATAATATAATAATGTATACATTGTGATTGTGACCTTGGTGGAAATCTCATAATTCCCAACTGCTCAGCTCATGAGTCAACTACAAAAACTTTGTTCCTGCAGATTACTTATGAGTAGCGGTTGTCTAGAGCAGTGGTCCCCAACCCCCGGTCCGTGGCCCGGTACCGGTCCGCAGAACAAATGGTACTGGGCCGCCCTGCTACTGCGTCTTCTGTGCAGCAGCGGTGGCGGGTCCTGCGACTTTTGCGAGTCCTGCGAGTCCCGATAATAAGCACAGGGACGGGACTCCTGCGTCTGCCGATGTGCCCCGGCCCAGCTGATCAGCGTGGGGGCGGGGCTTCTGTGCACGGCTCATCAGTATTGAAAGTATATTGAAAGAATAATCAACGTGACGCCGCAAACACCCCCCCCAGTGGGCCGCGGAAAAATTATCAAACGTTGACCGGTCCATGGCAATAAAAAGGTTGGGGACCACTGGTCTAGAGTACAAGAGGGTGATCTCACAGCCTTTCCCTTTTCCAGAGAGATTTTGCCAGCCGGAATTTACCTTCTGACTGCCAATCTTGCCATCTCTGCTCCTTCAGAGACACATAGTCTACCATGAATCTTCACCAGTAATAGTTTGTATTCTTTTTTATCTATTTTTTATCTATTTTATCTATTTTTATCTATTTTATCTATAACTGTAACATTTAAAGAAAAATATTATTTAAAAAGGAATTGTAAAATTCTCACCCCTTGAGGAGCCAAGCTAGAAAAACCTGAACAATCTTGGAGTACTTAAGAAGTTTAATTCTAGTGTCATGTATTGTGTTAAGCCACAGTTTGTTTAAATTATGGTTTTTGAAAAGTGATATTAGTGAAATTCAGAAACAACGCAAAGCTATATAAATAGTCATCTATGAACAATAATTAGCCAGGATTCTATAATATGCTAAGCCAAACACAAACAAACTACAACAGGACAGCAGTCTTTGTCTTATGTAGTAAATACCATCTCTCTGAATTTGTATTCTTAAAAGAAATAATATTGGTATCATTCTTTTCTCTAATTTATTAAAGCAATTCTCTAGGTTCGATTGGGGACTTTTAACATAGGGTTCATGGATTCTACCAATCAGCTGATATCATGCATATGATATTATTCTGGCTTCTATTGAACGTTTACATCTTCCATAGAATAAAACACAGCAGTAAGTATATGCATGAATTGTTCTTCTTCCAGATCCTCGAGTATCACAGCCTACATAATATTTTCTTTTTTTTTAAAGTCTTCTCTCCTTGATAGATTTGCTTGGCATCATTACCAAGTTACCAAGTTGTTGTTGTGGCTTTTTATGTCTTTGAATTTAAATTTGCAGTTGGTTTGGTTTTTGAATCAGAAATTACTTTCCCCTTCCTTCCCTCCTACCCTTAAAGATGGTTTTCCTCTTAAGGGTGATCCGTCACTTTAATGAGAATGTTTTACAGGGATTTTGTGAGCACAATCAGCTGCATCAGCCACATAAAAGGAAGTGTCCACCCTTGTGAAAAAAGCACTTAGTGTTTCCAAGAGGAAATAACAAGCAAGTTTGGCTCTCCTGCTATTCATTCAACACCTGACAGCCATATGAATAGAATCTAGTAATTGCAAATGTGTAAATTGGTTGGCCATTGGAACCAGAATAACCTTTACATTTGAATGCCTGCTGGGCTGCTCTTCACTTAGGTGAAATTGACTTTGTGGCAGCAGAATCTTTCAGATGTTAAAAGCTGTCCTAACGTTAGTGGTATTGAAGTTTTCTACTACATTCTATAGGATTTCCTTTCTTTGTCCACTTTTTTTAGGCATTCTAATTGTCCTCCATTTTAAATAAGAAAATGCACATGCACAGAATTACATGTATTTTTCAGCTGTTTACATTCTAAGCATCCTTTGCAGATCTTGGCAACCTGCTCTGTGTTACTTTTTCAGAATGTTCTGCAGCTTCCCCAGAATTCAGCTTTTGCCCAGAATCTCATTTTGATCTCCTCAGGCACTATATTTCAACTTGGCATATCTTTTGCCTGAAAAAAAAAAGATAAGGCAGCATCATTTTGCTCTCTTAATCTATCTTTAGAAGAACATTACAGGTAGTCCTAAAGGTGCTTTTTTTTTCTCAAGAGGCAACTGGACTTTCTGGTTTTCTTTGAAGATGAATTTATCCACCATTCAATCAGAACTGAAGAAGCTTCTTGGATGAGAAGCGAAACGTCTTAAAAAAAACACCAAAAAGTCCAGTTGCATCTTGAGAAAAAAAAGCACCTTTGGGACAATCATGACCTGGATGACTGAGAATCTCCATAAACATTACAGGTAGTCCTCAACTTACAACAGTTCATTTAGTGACCATTCAAAGTTACAATGGCACTGAAAAAAGTGACATGACCATTTTTCACACAGCCTTTTTAGCATCCCCATGATCATGTGATCAAAATTCAGAGGCTTGGCAACTGACTCATACATATGACCGTTGCTGTGTCCCAATGCCACGCAATCACCTTTTGCATCCTTTTGACAAGCAAAGTCAATGGGGATGCCAGTTTCACTTAACAACTGTGTTACTAACTTATCATCTGCGGTGATTCACTTGATAACCATGATAAAAAAGGTCGTAAAATGAGGCAAAACTCACTTAACAAATGTCTCACCAACAGAAATATTGGGCTTACAATTTGTAGTCGTAAATCGAGGACTACCTGTATTCCAATAGTTGAATCTTATTTCATCACTGACAAAAGGTGGGATCTGCAGAGGGTCTATGAAGTAGCGCACAAGACCAACATTACTGTCATTGCCCTTCTACCCAGCATCTTCTTTCTTGATATGACTGCCTAAAGCTTATGGCTGGATCCTCATCCCTCCTGGTCCTAACAAATCTTTTGACACTTCCCCTCCTTTTTGTTTCCCAGAATTTGAGGGTCCCAGGGAACAATATGGCAAGACACTGAGATCACTGGAGATGAAGCATAACATTGTAGCATTTTCCCTCCTGGATGATTAGTGTACATATTTACTATCATATCTGGAGGAAAACAGTTCAATATTTTATTGCTATTTTTTGGGAACTTATGGCTGAATTACAAAAGCAGTGTGATGTTGAGAGGCAGGTGGTGGGTGTTCTAAGGCCAAAACAAGGGTGAGTTTTGTTGTTTACTTTGATGACATGACTAATTAAAGAATCAGATAAGCCCACATTATCAGTTAGTATTCACTAGTAGTACTCCCAATGAAGTGAATACAAACTGAAGTTATAAATTGCAATTTCAGAAAAGAGGATTGATATGAGCTATTGCATTTATTTATTTCCCCTACCGAAGATAGAATAACTCATTCAGGTATGAATGCCCTTATTCACAGTTTACCATTGCCTTTTTTTCTGGGCAAGTGAGAACACCTCCAAAGAAATCAGTAAGCTGTGACATGCCAACATCTTATTCTCCAAGAATGTATGTGGAACCTAAGAGGTATCTTTATCGTAATTAAAAATGATGGAAGTTGGAATACTCCTTTGCCACCATCCCATTTAATCTGAATTTTTTTCCAAACTAAGATAACTTTAGAAAATTAATCAAATGGTCAAAATCAGTGGTGGGTTGTAAATAATTTTGCCCCTGGTTCGCGCGTGCCCTTGCGCAGAAGCATCCCGGGTGGGTGGGCGGAGCCTCCCGCTGCTGGCGCTACCGGTTCTAAGAACCGGTCCGAACTGGGAGCAACCCACCGCTGGTCAAAATATATTGGTTCTCTGCAGATTTGTACCAAATCAGCAAATACTTTTAATAAGCAAAAATATTCCACACTGCTCCCATTCTCTACCCATTTTTTCCCCTTCAGAATGATTCCCTAGAACTCTATTGTTTCCTACCAATCTTGGAATGACATCAACTCTGACACTCAGACCTAATATTGTATTGTTATAATACCTTATATGCAAATATTTTGGATTCCATGGGTTCAGATCCTGGCATGGAGATACTGAAAGGAAGAAAGCTGATTCCACACACACACACACACACCCAGCATATGAATGTTAAAGGCTCTGTAGCTATTGGGCAAAAGGATAGTAATCAACTGTCTGGTGATTATACAGCATTTTAAGAGAAAGTTTTGTATTCCAGGCATATTTTTCTAGCTGTATATCCTTATCAATATTCAAGGAATTAAAACTGAAAGTTCTTGAGGATGTTCTTGAGAGTTAAGAAGAGTTAAGAACACAGGCACTTAAATACATGAAAAAAGTTGCTCAGCTATAGTTTTTCAAACCATACGAAGAAAACCTTCATTCCTTTAATGTTTAAATTTTTAGTTGCTATTAAAAATATAAGAAATGAACCAGCAAGTAGAATTGGCAATCCAACATATACCTGATTTAAACAGACAGATTCTACTTTTCCCGTTTCAATAATGAAGAGGAAGTTGAAATGGAATGGAATGAGAAAGGGAAAAAAATAACCATCTCTGTTTCTACTTGTTTGACATACAATGCCCTGTAGCGGTTTTCTGAGGAGAGGAGTTGAAACAGTATGTCCAGGATGTGAAGGGTCTGTAAATATTTTCTCAACCCTCCTGACCTGTGCAATATACAGGTTATCACTGGAAAGCAGGGCTGGCTGCAGTTGTTTTTTCTGGAGTCCTAACTATCAGTTGAAGTCTGTACCTGTCCTGTTTGTTGCTATTCCAAACTAGACATAGATAGAAGTGCAAATGACAGAATCAATAAATTCCTCTGTAGATCAACAGCTCCTGGAGCAGTCTGAACTTTCTGAGTTGACACAGGAAGAACATTCTTTGCTGTGCCTTTTTAATAATAATTATTAAATTGACATTTCTGACTACATACAAATAGCAGAGGGAATCGGACAACTTGCCACAGCCAACTCATTGTGGCAAATTCACTGCGGCCAACTCGCCACGGGCAACTCGCCACGGCCAACTCACCGCGAGACAACTCATTGTGGGACAATTTAACAATTCTATTTAATTATTTTTAAAAAATAAAAGTTATTTTAATTTTTGCCATTCACATTTTGTTCTATTTCTCCTTTTGCATCCTTTCTTTAATGATTCTATTCCACCATTTCTTTGATATTAGTGTAACTCTTGTCCTGCAGTGAGTTTGCCGTGGCAAGTTGACCGTGGCGAATTGTCATAAATCTGTGGCAGAATGTGGCAATCGAGGGTATTCCCAGGATCCCTCCAATATTGTCTTTTGAAGAAGTGATGAGTAGTCACCCATCACATATGGATAAGTACAGAAGCTTTATAATACTTACAGTAAATATATCATTCTCTTGTTCCCAGCCAGATGGCTCAGTTTGTCCCAACTGTAGCTGTCGAGAACTTCTCAACCGCATTTCCGTTCAGGTAGCGTGTGCTTCAAAACTGAGATGTGACTAAATGTGAATAATCACAGCTAAGTCATTTTAAAACTATTTTCAACCGTTACATTACAGTAGGACACAGTGGTATTTCTTCCTGAATGATAGATCTGTGTGAATCAAGACACATTATTCAGTCTTGAACTGATCTGCAGTCTATTCTTATATGTACTTTTGGAAAACCCTCAGAGTATTCAGTAGTACATGTTCCATGTCCACCACTAACATCTGTTTCTCATTATGATGATACCAGACTGATGGAATAAGCACATCACTGTGAAAACTCTGCTGTATCATACTTACATCACAATGCTTGTACTGATATGTCAGGGCTAAAATTCATGTCACAACCTCATATAAACATATATATGTTTATATATATGTTGTGTGTGTGTGTGTGTGTGTATTATATATACAGTATATATATATATATATATATATATATATATATATATATATATATATATATATATATATATATATATATATATATATATATATATATATATATACACACACACACACACACACACACACACACACACACACAAACTTACAAAGAACTGATAAAGAAATAAAGGTATAGATCTATTTCAGGCTATTTAGCTTTCATCAGCTAGCCATACCCTTATAGGATTCCAACTGGGGCTGACTTGCCTTGTTAGGCAATGCTTTTACCCTCTAAGCCAAAAGGAAAAACATAAGGAAGCAGTATGCTTCCTCCCATAATTGGGTATACCAGGTGACTCTGCAGAAAAACACTTTACATTTTATACACACACACACACACACACACACACACACACACACACACACACACACACACGAGATGGTGATGGTGATCAAGTCATTTTCAACTTCTAGCCATCACATAAATAAATTTTCTTCATGATGGTCAATCCCCAACTTGTTCTTTCAAATTTCTCAATGGGAAAGAAGGAGAGGAAGGAAGGAAGGAAGGAAGGAAGGAAGGAAGGAAGGAAGGAAGGAAGGAAGGAAGGAAGGAAGGAAGGAAGGAAGATGCAGTGCTGTCTATATGTCCTTAAAAATAAATCCCCCTTATTTGTAAGTTATTTATTTGTAAGTTGTTTGAGATAGTAAATTAGTGTTAACTCATAAGCTTAAGAATTGACAATGCACATTTCATGAGTAACTAAGGACAATTCAGGACAGTTATACTGTAGCTCTGGGCAGGAAAAACAAGTTTTTTATTCCAGATAATATTGATATTTTTGACACATTTTGTCCAGGTAATGATGATTTAATAGCTGACCAGCTGCTGTAATGCTGTAACACTGTAATGATGATGCAATGGTAGCAATGAGTCAGGAGGGTTATTTTACTGCTACCGCTTTAAGAGGCTGTAATATAAAAGAGGCCCTGTGAGGGTGTATCTCTCTCTCCATCAGGGGTGGGTTCTAACTTAACTCACTGCCGGTTCGCTTCCTCCCACGCCACGTAGTGCCGAAAAATTAAAAAAATCCCCCCAAAAGCCAAAAACAAGATGACAACCGCATGCACAGTGCCGGAAATTCGGCTTCTGCGCATGCTCAGAAGAAAAATAAAATAAAAATAATTTTAAAAGATGGTGGCACCCACGGACCGGCACCGACCGAACCAGTTCTGTGACGTCATCATGATGTCACTAGCGGGTCGCTACCGGTTCGGGCAAACCGGTCCGAACCAGGAGGAACCCACTCTGCTCTCCGTGTGTGCTTCCGTGCTGTAGTTGATGATTGATTGCCTGACTTTGCCTAGTATGTGTATGTATATATTCCTTGTAGAGAAACCACTATTTTAAAGACAAACCTCTGTTTACTGTATTTTACTCCATACCCAAAACATGTTATAGAGTTATTGTCAATAAAATTAGGTGGATCTATCAAATTAGCATTTCTTCCAAAGATTTGGAAAAGAAAACAGAAGATCAGATAGCTATTAGCAATTGGAGTTTGAAATACTGGGCAAAGGGATACCAGTGGGGTGCCAGATATTTCACCTCATATGAAAGGTTGAAAGTAGCCTCCTGTTTTTCTCACATCTGTTTTTTCTTAGATTTCTCTCATTGCAAAAAAATGAAAAAAAATTATGTAGATGAATCTTTTGTTTAGCAACTGGCTACGGAACTCCCTAATATGTATACCTGCAAAGATCGACACACACACAGATAATGATGTCCTTGGCACTTGGCCCAGAGACAAGCTTATGGTCAGAACAAAGTGGGGGTTAAGATATAAAAGGCAATGAAAGACATTTGTACCTTTGGAGGCTTCAATTGCAGCCCAGTGTGAATGTGCTATATTCCATTGTACTGGCTAGATTCTCTGGCAGAACAGGCATGTGCTTGGTAATATTCCTATTATGCTTCTCTCTGTACTGTAAATCTCATAACAAATAAACTTCAGTTGCATCTGAATCTTAAAAGAATCTCTTGGCTTTACTGGCCATATGTGCCAAGACAATGAAATAGAAATGTGTCAGAGTGCACACAGAGTATAGATTATATCTTTATTAATGAGCTATTTTTATAAACAACACAGAAATAAAATCATCTTTATTTGCTATGCAACATTAGCTTTCTCATATTAATTTTCTGCCATTGCACTCACCTATGTGTTTAGGTTGCAATCCTGTGCATCTTTACAAGCACAGTCTAACTTAGTAAGCATGTATAGGCTGTTTCATGCTCTGATGTACCTTAAACTATCTGCTATCATGTATAGCTCAGAAATCAAGAAATCTATCACGTTTCCACTCTACTTTCTATCTAATTGCAATTACTAAATCTTGATGGAATGTTTTGTGTTATCTTAACCTTCAAGACAAACCATATGAACTCTAACAAATGCACTACCCCTTATTCAACAGCATTAGTTGAGGGTCCCCCCCCTTAAGCTAGTACAATGAGGCAAAATAACTTTGACCTCAATTGCTTTTTTTAATCTCAGGCTAGGGCAGACATGCTAGGAATTTTCATTGTAATGGAGCGTTCTAGTCACTTACATCAGTATTGATAGAAAAGGATTTGAAAACGGAATTACTTAGTGTAAATGAAAATGTTCTGTGAGGTTAGAAAAATTAAATGCATCGTCCTAATTTTATCCTTAGAACATCCTGCAATAAATAGTGTATGCAGCATTTTCAACTTGATCACATTTTTCTTCTTAGAAAGCCATGTTTCTTAAAAAGCATATTGTGGTAATGCTACAGATTTTCTTTTGCAACATTATTCAAGTGTACTTAAAAGTTTGCTTAGACTTGTTTTACTTGGGAAAGTAGATGCGCAGCACTGTCCTTAAAAAAATGTCTAAGGTCTTCTAGCCAATCTGATATTTGCTGGCAGAATCAGAGCTAAATCCAAACTCATCCCAGTGAGGAGGGTATACTTGGATTTCCCATTGTATTCAGTAGTTGGAATCAGCCAATCTCCAGCTAGCTTGATTTCCTGCTAGCTCTGAGCACATTGGCATTTATAGACATTTATAAGCTAAGGAGAAAATCCTGCTGATGTTATTTAGTATGGTAACGAAACACTCAGAAACTAAATAGAAACAAGCTTGGAGACCAAACCACTGCCAAAATCTAAAATGCGAGCTACAAGTATTTTCTATTATTTCAAATTCAACATTTGCCTGCCTTGACTCTCACTATTCCTGCTGATAGATTTCAGCTTTGTGCTGATGGACCTCTCTGTCAGTGGATTTTGGAGTCAGCTGGCAGATTTTAGAGTTTACCTATTGGTCAGCAGAAATGACTTTGGTCTTATATGAACCCCACTGGTTAATGCATTTTTAATTGAAATTGGGCCATAAGACAGACATACGAACAGGCTATAAAGGTGGCTGAGTTGCCAAAGTACACTCAGCTTGTTGGAGTGGAAGATCCTATTATGTCTTTGATAATACATACTACTACCAAAAAAAGTCAAGGAATCCTAGAATTTCTGTACAAAGTAACTAAAATAATGGATAAGATGATCCTACTGATTGGGCACTCACAGAACTCTGCTGCACTCTGAACAGCTACACTTATCTTAGTTATAACAAGTTATCATCTTACGTTCCTGTGAGTATGCTATACTATAAATTACCTATCACTTGGTCAAGTCAAAGTGTTTTTGAATTAGTAAAAAAAAGGTAGGCTGTATTTATACATTATGTTTAGCTATATTTACTTTGCGTTGGTTTGGTGATAAATCGCATTTGGCTTGGTCCTTCAATTTACTAAACCATCTGTCATGATTTATAAACCATATATGTTAGGTTTCACAAAAGGTGCTAAACCAAAAGCAAACAAACCATATTGCAGGAAGCCAATCTGGGTTAGTTTACCATTTGCTTCCAAATTTGAATGCAAATGAAATACATCAAGAGAACAGGAATGGGTCCTCTTTTACTACAGGCAGATTTCTGCTTAAGATATTTTTTCACAGTCAGCCCTAGTCTGGTAAAAATGGAAAGAACCCTATAAAGGAAGGATAAAATAACGTCTTGAAGATACCCTTCATCTCTTTGGATGGAGACTGTATAGTGAGTAGGAATGCAACTATAGCCATGTTGACTGGGGAACTCTAGGGATAGATAGCGGTAATAATACGTACCCACAGTCGTGGTGATTACTGCACTGGTTAAGTGTATGCTGTAGTGGTGGGTTCCTACCGGTGCGGTCCACTCTATAGCACCGGTAGCGGCCCGCTAGTGATGTCACAGTACCGGTGCGGTCGGTTGCCAGTGCCTGGACGCCGCCATTATAAAAAAAATTTAAATTTTTTTTAAAAAAATTTCTTCTGTGCATGCCCAGAAGCCGAGTTTCCAGCACTGCGCATGCGCTGCCTTCCTACCCCACAGTGAGTCCAAGCAGGGGAGGATGGCTGAGGGAGCGTGTGAGAGGCTGAAAGAACGGGCGGCAGGAGCTATCTCCATTCCCCTCCCTTCAGCAGTCCGAGAAGCCACAAACGCACGGTGATGATCCGAGGCATTTTTGCACGTTCGAGGCTTCTCGAGCTGCTGAGGGGAGGGGGAAACGGGCGGCAGGAGCCTAGGATTATCGAATGGGGAGAAGCATTCAGGCTGGACGGAGCCTCCTAGAAGAACCGCTGCCGGGGGGCTGCGTTGCGGGTGGGCAATGCCCCCCCACTTCTCCGGCTGCTGCGAAGCTCTTGAGGCCCATGCCCACCCAGTCACATGGCTGGCAAGCCACACCCACAAAATAAGCCACGTCCACAGAGTGGTAGTAAAAAAATTAGGAGCCCGCCCCTGGTATGCTGAATAGCATGACAAGTAAAGGGATGCAGAGCTGACTAGTCATATTCAAAAGATGGCCATTCTCATCAAATTGTAAATCCAGAAGAAGATTTAGAAGGTCAAACCCAAGATATTAGAGACCCAAAAAGAAAGCCACCTGCAGTTGTTATTATTACTACAGTTAGGTCCCACAGAGAGGGCCTCCTCCGGGTCCCATCAGCCAAACAATGTCGGTTGGCGGGGCCGCGGGGGAGGGCCTTCTCTGTGGGAGCCCCGTCCCTCCCACAGGGAGAACCAACTCCCACAGGGAGAACCAACTCCCACCAGAGATCCGGACTATCCCCACTCTACTGGCCTTCCGTAAAGCCGTGAAAACATGGCTCTTCCAACAGGCTGGGTGAATAAGGAGATCAGATTCCCCCATGAATGGTGTTTTTAATAATGTTTTAATATTGTTTCATTTTTAAATTGCTATAATTGTTTTTTACTGTACGTTTCTTATCCATGCTGTACGCCGCCCTGAGTCCTACGGGATTGGGCGGCCTATAAGAGCGTAGAAATAAATAAATAAATAAATATTACTTAATAATTTTCTGCCCTGGTAGGAGTCTACAGCCATCTGGATTAATGGAAGATGGAGAATTGCAGTGCAACATATGATACCCAATCACTTGTCTCTATTTCCTCTTTGACAATTTTCTTGACAATAGGCTCTCTCCCTCCCCTGTTTTGATAGAATTGTCAAAGAGACTTTTTCCAATCAGCTTTTTAAAAGATGAAACCAAGATGCACATAACACTCTTAATCAGTTTAATGCATACAAAAAGGATAAACAGCAAGTAATCATAGTATTATCTTTCCATTAGTGGTGTTCTTTTTTCTTGGAAATGCAACTAACTAGTTACATCACATTTCTGAGAAAAGCTCTGCTTTGAGAACTATCATCAGTCTTTAATAATATAAAAATAAATCCTTAAATACCATAAAAATAATTTGCAAAACTAGGCAAGAATGCATTTGCTTCTTTTTTCTTTTTTTAGCATGGTTTTAGCATGTGTTGCACTGCTAGAAAAATATTGTTTAAAAATGTCTTTCTTTAAAATTAAGACCTCATCCATTTCTGGATATTTAAATGTCTTTATCAGATTTTCTTTTATGTTGTCATTTTATCTTCTCCTGACTCCATTATCTTTGATCATTCAAAACTTGTTTTATTATGTTCAATAGACAACATGATCAAGTTTTAGTAAATCTATGCAGGACTCCATAATAAAATGTATGTCTTTGTATCTAGTTTATAGAAATCTAACTTATATCAACAATATAATATAAATGAGCATAGAAAATAGGTGGATATATTATTTTACAAAAATGTATCATACCATTTTTATTTTCCATTATGAAACTCAAGGCAGCACAGATTTCCACTCATTCCCCCAAGCAGGTCATTTAACCTCTGCAAGGTAGGTACATCTGTACCATATGAAAATCATACTGTCTGAGGCATCATAACATTTTACTAAAAGAACTACAGCTCTATTGGCCCTGCAAACATCAGTCCAGCACCTGTGGGAACAGCCAGATCTTCATAGCCTTTTCAAAGGCCAAGAGGATGGGCCTTCCAGATCTTAGGGAAATCCTGTTCCACAGGCAGACATCATGATAGTGAAGGAATATTTCCTTTGTCTCATCAGTAACACTGGTAGAGAAAATCTGGAATGCACCTGAAATCAGATCTGGTGTGATGGGCAGAAACCCTTGGGTAGAGACAGTTCCACAAGTAATATGGTCCTGAGCCATTCAGGGCTTTAAAAGTGATAAGTGGAGTCTTGAACTGCACCTGTAAGCATACTCATTCCACAATCATATAGCTGATACGTAATAGGGTATGCCCAAAGCAGCACATCCCGTAGCATTTCGCATTGGATGAAGCTTCTGAGTGAACCTTAAGAGCAAGCTCATGTAGACCTCTTTGCAGTAGTCTAGTCAGGCAGTGACTAAGTTGATGGTCTTTCTTTAGTCCTGGGGGGAGAGAGATTGACCCCCTCAGAGCAGGTTCACAATTTGGGTGTCCTCCTAGATCCACAGCTAACTTTAGAACAACATCTTGACGGCTGTGGCTAGAGGGACCTTTGCACAGGTTCGCCTGGTGCACCAATTGCGACCCTATCTCAATCAGGAGGCTTTATTCACGGTCGCTCATGCCCTTATCACCTTGCGTCTTGATTATTGCAATGCGCTCTACATGGGGCTACCCTTGAAGAGTGTTTGGAGACTTCAGCTAGTCCAGAATGCAGTGGCGCGAGCTGTGGTGGGTGCATCTTGATTCACCCACGTTACACCCATACTGTGCGAGCTGCACTGGCTACCTATTGGTCTCCGGACACAATTCAAGGTGTTGGTTATGACCTTTAAAGCCCTACATGGCTCAGGACCAGACTATCTCTGAGACCGTCTGCTACCTCACACGTCCCAGAGACTAGTAAGATCCCACAGAGTTGGGCTTCTCCGGGTCCCATCAGCCAAACAATGTCGGCTGGCAGGACCACGGGGAAGGGCCTTCTCTGTGGCTGCCCCTACTCTCTGGAACCAACTGCTGCCTGAGGTCCGTACCACCCCCACCTTGCTGGCCTTCCAAAAAGCCGTTAAGACCTGGGTCTTCCTGCAGGCCTGGAACTAATAACCCATAAAGAAGATGTGTGATTGTAAGGTTTTTATAAGTGTGATATATTTTAAATGTGTTTTTAGATGTTTTAGATGCTTTTATTGTGTTTTTGTTGGTTTCTGGTTGTGAGCCGCCCAGAGTCCATGCTAAACCAAATAAATAAATAAATAAATAAATAAATAAGTTATTGTGTCCAGGAATAGACACAGTTGGCACACAAGATAGATTTGTGCGAAAGCTCCCCTAGCAATGGATTCCACCTGCTCTTTGATCAGAAACAGCAAGTCTAGAAGCCTCAAATTTTGCAACAATTTTATCCAAGAAGTGCTGCATCACCAAGAATTGAAGATAGAACATTTCCACGTCCTTCCAGGAACCCAAAACCAAAAAGCCAATCTGTCTTGTCAGTGTGAATTGAGTCACAAGTGTGAGATGAGTCCCCATCTAGACCCTCACATCTTGAAGGCACTGAGTAAGCATCTCAGCAGCATCACTTGTCTAGCCTTGGGTGGAGATATATAACTGTATCATCAGCAGAGTGATGATATTTCAGCCTGTGTGATGAATGACACCAGCAATTTCTTCTTTGTAACCAACAAAAAAAATGCAATGTTGTGTTACAAGGATTATGCTGTGCCTGAATTTAGGCATCTCTCAACAGACTGCTAAGTTCCTTTTACAGTCTACTAACTTCTGTGGATTTACTATGTAATGTACCTTCAATGTACCTTCAACTGTATTAACAATGGTTTTGTCTTCCCTTAGTAATCAAAGTATTGACTTCTCACTCTATTTTTTTTAACTTAACTCAGAATCAAAGATAAAACTTTCTTTTACAAAATGACCAGTAATTTTTTTCAGAAATATAATCAGCTGCTTTGAAATTCAGGATTACTTTTTTTTATATCTAACAATGTTTTTAAGCTTGAGGAAATTTCTTGACATTATTTACAGTCACTGAGCCAAGCATGATTAATTTTCTCTGCCATAATTTTAAGTTATAGTTCACTTTAAAAAACAAAAACAAAAGCAGGTGATGTTTTTCCTCTCTTTTTATAGATTTAACTGACTGCTTTAATGGACAGTCTTTCCTTGTAATTCCCAACACAACAATTTGAAATGCCCGTAAACATAAATACAATCCTCAAGTTTTTTTTAATGTGCACAATAACAACCAGCCAGAGCCTGAGTAGTCATTAGTTAGTGCAGGGCAACATCTGTAAGGCTAAATGTTATTAGCTGCTATAAATATATTTACCATATTTCCTTCAGCTATTGAGAGAAAGTAACTGGGACTTAAACTGGAGAAATGGAACCAACAAACAAATTGTAGTATGGACTCCATTAAGAATTTAGCCATTTTTAGAATTCTGCATTACGTCCTTAGTCATAACATAGTTTTCATTACTCCCACTACTAACAACTAATAAACTTTCTATAACCAGCAGTAGCAGTGATTTTATTATGGTCTTAGACCAGTACAAACAAGACAATAAGAGCAATAAGAGCAGCAAAAACAATTAAAATAATGAATCCTATTTGCCCACCAGTTAGAGTTAAAAAGCACTAAAAGTGTCAAGGCTCCTATGTCCAACCACAAGCTAAGAGCTAAGTCATTGAAAACATCCTTTCTGTGTCTACTGAAAAGGCTTAGTGAGTTTCTGCCTCCCCTTAAAGAGTCTTTCCATCCCCCCCCCCCAATTAAAAGTGTTGTGCTTCTTTAAAGCTTGAAGTTCCACAAGGCCTGTGTAGGACATGACCAGGCTGAGCCCAAGGGAGGGGTCAAATGCATCATCAGTTTGGAGTCCTGCCCCTAAGAATCTAAGTCCAGCTCTCCTTAAATCCCATCAACTCTGATCTATCGCCAGTTTGTCTTGTTCATTAGCAGTTCAATTCTTGTTTAGAGCTAGCATGGAATAAAATTGTACTCATTTTGGAACTAAGCCCGACTCCCTATTTCTTGCAACTGACAGCCTGCTTATTTTTCAGGGATAAATACTTCTGTAGCAGATATGATAGACTTGGATGGTACTGTTTTGACTATATAGAGCAGTGATGGTGAACCTTTTTTTCTTCGGGTGCCGAAAGCGCACGCGCCTGCGCTATTGCACATGCTCGAGTGCCCATACCCATAACTCAATGCTGCCCCGCCACCCATGCATGTGCGCACGATCCCCCCGCTCCCCCATTTCCCGACTTTGGGTGGGGCCGGTAGGTCCGTTTTTGCCTTCCCCAGGCTCCAGAGGCTTCCCTAGAGCCTGTGGAGGGCGAAAAAGCCCTCTCCCCCCGGAGGCCCTCCAGAGACCGAAAATGCCCTCCCAGAGCCTCCATGTGAGCCGAAAATCAGCTGGCCGGTGCGCACATGCATGCTGGAGCTGAGCTAGGGCAACGGCTCACGTGCCGGCAGATATGGCTCTGCGTGCCACAGGTGGCACGCGTGCCATAGGTTCGCCATCACTGATATAGAGCTTCATAAGAGCAAATTATTTTATATTAATATTGTCTCCAAATAGAGACACTATCTAAAGGTTATAGAGTCACCCAATGGAAGGATTGGAAGGTGGCTAAGAAGATATCTAACAAAATCCCCTATCAAGTGGAGAAATCCATTATTGCACTGCAGCATCCATAAAAGATGGCTCTCCAACTTCTATTTCTTCTTTTTCCATGTGTAGATCAAGCTGCCAGAATGAAGCCATTTTCTTGGCTTTGTTGTCGGCTAAAAATAAGTCATTATCGGTACATGTTTCTGGTAGTAGCCAACATACCAGCAGATGTGAGGGGGCGGCTATGTGTCTTACCACATTCACACAGCATGCTGTTATCAACTAAGATTCTCCATTCCAACTCTCAACCTATTCAGAGTCCTTCAAGTAGTTAAGGGAGGTTGGATCCTTCAGCCAGATCCTCCTTTAATATCTCATACAATATCAACCCTGGGAACTTCTATTTAAATACCTCTATAAACAGAGAGTCCACTACAGACACAAACATCCAGACAGTTATTTCCATTGTTGAACAGCTTATACTGTTAGGAAATTTTTCTTCCTGAAATTTATTTCCTCTTAATTTAAGCCATTTATTTTTATCTTCTGGAATGACTCTGAATGTTAACCTCAGTTTCTATATAACAAGTTTTTTTATATGTAAAGATAGTTATGATGTGTCCTTATAGTCTTCTCTTCTCTAAATTTGATATGCCTAAGGACTTTTATTATTTCTCATACTTGAGGTTTTTCTATCCATGCTCTTATAATCTTGATTGTTTTCTTCTGAGTATGAACTGGTTCAAGGATCTCCAAACTTGGCAATTTTAAGACTTGTGGACTTCAGGGTCAGAACTCCCCAGCTAGGTATGGGCTGACCAGTACAGAAAGGACAGGAACAATGTCTTCTTTCAGTCTTAAAACTATATTACTGTTGATGCAACCTAAAATGCTATTTATTTATTAGTTTGTTTAGTATCTACAGTGCACTGTTGTCTTATGTTCAATATAATTCCTCAAGATATTCAGATCTTTTCACAAGTACTGCTGCATATTAGGGTTCTTTTTATCCTATACTCATATCTTTTTTACTTTGTATTATTGGCTTCTATCTCCTATTCCAAAGTGCAAAGATCCTCATGAATCTTGATATTGCTTCTAAATTATTTGCATATTTCATTATTGTATTTATCCTTTTCTTTTGATTAGGTCACTGTATTTTTTTTCTTGTGTTAAATTATCTAAACGCCCAGAAAAGGAATATTTAGAAAATTATGTGTCAGCTTATTTTATTTTGTAGTAGTCAAAAGTCCATACACATAGACAGAGCCATCACTTTATTCTCTTTCAGGTTAAGAGCATTATGGAAAGCATACAAAAGTTTGGCATATTATAATTAAACCCCTGAATGCTTCAGCTTTTTTTGTCATGTGTTTACCTCTTAGCCTAGATGCTTAACATTGAGTCACAGTGAAGCAAAACAAAATTGACAGAGTATTGTGTTAAATATTTGATTGAGAATGCCATTCACCTTGATGAAAAGTAAGCAAACAAAATGATTTAACAGTGAAGGAAATACGTTGTAGCATTTCATTTCTGGACCTTATTCTAGGTAGAATTTTCCTGTCTAGACTGTTTCAGATATCCGTTAGTTTTTAGAAATTCGGATTGCTATTTAATTTAATTAATTGAAAAGGATAGCTAGTGTTTAGTTATCCTTTTCAATTATCTTGCTAAAATGGATAGCCTGCGGTGTGTGTGTGTGTGTGTGTGTGTGTGTGTGTGTGTGTGTGTATGCATGTATCATGTATATATATATAAATTATAATTTAGCAAAGCTGGCCTGCGACCATAATAAAAATTGATTAAAATTATAACTTAGCACACACACATATATTTTAAGTCAATCATCTTTCTAATATGAATGTCATTAATTATTAGAGTCGAGGTGGCGCAGTGGTTAAAGTGCAGCACTGCAGTTCAGCAGTTCAGCAGTTCAAATCTCACCAGCTCAAGGTTGACTCAGCCTTCCATCCTTCTGAGGTCGGTAAAATGAGGACCCAGATTGTTGGGGGCAATATGCTGAACTCTAAACCGCTTAGAGAGGGCTTTAAAGCACTATGAAGCGGTATATAAGTCTAAGTGCTATTGCTATTACTATTAGTAATTCTTAATATTATTCCTCCCAACAAGGATGGTTAAAAAAGTCAAGATGCAGCTGTGATGGTACCATTGAGGTTCAGCCTGTTTTTATTTTATGGTTTGTTCAACCATGTACCCATTAGTTGCATCCATTAGTTAGAATGAAAATTTACCAACCGGCTTATCACCCAAGACTGACATCTGTTGATCTGTGTTCAGCTCAGCATCATCAATGCAGTTTCCAGTAGCTTCAACAAGGAAGAACAGATCTCGCTATCTCATCACAGCCAAGACCTTGAAATTTTTGGCTGTAATCTAGATATACCCCTGCAGTAATGGAAGTTTCCTGGAATTTTAATGTGCTTGGAAACATTATCTTGTTACATAATAACACAATATAATATCTTGTTAATAGTATCATAATGAAGAGATACTGTTACACAATAATATAAAAATTTTATGGGCTGTAAGAGGGTTTTGTTTTTTTTCACCAATGGGATAGACAGGAAAGTATAAGTCTATCTTTTTACTTTTGAATATTGTTATTACTGAGTAATAAATATTTATCTTGGCAATTGGAAAGAAAATAATTCATAGCTGATGTAAAATGTACTTACCATATATACAGAAAATGGATCAATTTTTTTTCTCCAGGGTGAACTACAATCTGATTTGACAATGAGCAAATACTGTAGTTATAATTGATCATTGATCATTATATTATTTGTTTTATAGTTAGGTAAATGAAATTTGCTAATCTTTTTCTACTGTTTTTATATGTAAGGGACTTATTTTGATGCAAATAAGCAATGTTAATAATGAGTATGCTCATGCATTATTGCTTTCCAAGATGAGTTTTGCTGATGGCTTCTCATGAGTAAAGCTGCAAATAAATCAAATTTTAACAGGGCTGATATAAAAAGCCATATGTATTCTTATATTTGTTTTCTGTTTCAGCTGCCATTGAACAGTGTCTTAAAAGGTAACAGAAAAGAAATGATTGATCAGATATGACTAAATCAGTTCTGATAGATTTCATTTTGCCAATAATTGAAATGTGTGAAATGCCATAAGAATATTGAAATATTTATCATTGACCCCCTGAATATAGGGTAGATTAATGATTATACAAAGCTGTTTAATTAAGTGAGAGGAATATTCTTTTCCTATAGATTATCCATGGATCTTAATTAAAAATAATACTTATGTGCCTCTATTGGCAGCAACGGCTTTTGCTATTCAACAGAGCTAATTTTTCATTCAGAGTAATTACATCCAATTTTCCTCCTATGCAATTCAGAAAAGCCTGTATTCTCCATCATTACGAAAATATTATATTTTTAACCAACAGTTACATAATAAAATCTTCTCTTTCCTCTCCTCTCACATTTTTTTCTACCTGAAGAAAGGAAAATGAACAAACAACACATTAAAACCATGAAATAGCACTTAATCACTACATTAAGAAGGCTACATGAAATTAAATATTTTCACTCTTTTTAAAATTTACATTTAAATAAGAAAACATGGGGAAAAGAGGTATAAATATATCTTCTTCTTTTATTTAAATATGATTTTAAAAAAACAAGGAAAAATCAACATGAATATATTCTGTCAATTTAGGAACCGAGGTGGAGCAGTGGTTAAAAGCAGCACTGCGACCTTCAGCTGATTGCTAGTTCAGCAGTTCAGCTGTTCAAATCTCACTAGGCTCAAGATTGACTCAGCCTTCCATCCTTCCGAGGCGGGTAAAATGAGGACCCAGATTGTTGGGGGCAATATGCTGAACTCTGTAAACCGCTTAGAGAGGGCTGGAAAGCACTATGAAGCGGTATATAAGTCTAAGTGCTATTGCTATTGCTATAGGCAAATAATTGTTTTCCTGACTCTTTTTCTTTTTCTTTTATGTTCGTTGTTGGAAAACATACATCACATATGGTTTATTTGGGTTCAGTAGTATTTGTACAGTTATCAACAGGAAATTACTAACATTCTATAATGTTTGGATAATTTAGATAATTTAGATAAAGAAAAGCTATCAATATCAGTATTATTAACTATCATTTAAAATATCAGTGTTAATGTCACATGGTATGGAAATATTTCTATTTGTAATTCTATTTGAAAATAGAATTACAATATGAGTATACACTGTGTAAATAAACTGAGATATTGGTATTCCATACTGGCTTCAATCTCCTCATCCTCAGAAACGTGTGTGTGTGTGTGTGTGTGTGTGTGTGTGTGTGTGTGTGTGTGTGTGTGTGTGTGTGTGTGTGTGTGGTTTTTTTTAATGTTTACGTTGACATAATCACAGCACTCAGGACTTCTTACAACATAATCAGCTTTCCCTTCAGGTGACAAATGGGGAAGCATAGAAATCGGTATCCACTCAGTGTTGCCTCCATTCTTTACTGCACTATGTTTCCATGATGCTAAAAAAAAAGAGAGAGCCAAACTCACTCTGAAGAATGGGTTTTTTTTTTGTTTCAGCAGTTTAATTAAGCCCAGTAATATGGAGACAGGGCATTTCAATGCAGAGAGAGCAGGAAAAGGCATTTTGCAGGAGATTTAGATTTATTATTAGAGTTGGAAGGGACCTTGTAGGTCATCCAGTCCAACCCCCTGCTCAAGCAGGAGTTCCTACACCATTTGAGACAGATGGCAGTCCAGTCTCTCCTTGAAGGTCGCAAGTGTTGGGGCTCTCACAACCTCCACTGGCAAGCTGTTCCACTGGTTGATCGCTCTCACCGTCAGAAAGTTTCTCCTCACTTCCAGGTTGAATCTCTCCTTGGTCAGCTTCCATCCATTATTCCTTGTTTGGCTTTCTGGTGCCATAGAGAACAGCCTGCCCCCCTCCTCTCTGTGGCATCCCCTCAAGTATTGGAACACTGCTATCATGTCACCCCTGGTCCTTCTCTTCGCCAGACTGGCCAAGCTCAGTTCCTGCAACTGCTCTTTGTATGTTTTATTTTCCAGACCCTTTATCATCCTGGTTGCTCTCTTCTGCACTTTCTCTAGGGTTTCAATGTCTTTTTTGTAGTGCGGTGACCAAAACTGGATGCAGTACTCTAGGTGTGGTCTGACTAAGGCTTTATAGAGTGGTACTAGTACCTCTCTGGTCCTTGATTGTATCCCTCTATTTATGCAGCTCAGGACTGCGTTGGCCTTTTTGGCTGCTGCTGCACACTGCTGGCTCATATTTAGTTGGCTGTCTACCAAGACTCCAAGATCCCTCTCGCAATCGCTGCTATTGAGTGTGGTTTCACTCAGTTTGTATGTGTATTTTTGATTCTTCTTACCTAGGTGTAGAATTTTACTTTTCTCCGTGTTAAATTTCATTTTATTGGTTTGGGCAGTGTTCGAGTCTGTCAAGGTCTCTCTGGATTTTGAGTCTGTCCTCTGGGGTGTTTGCTACTCCTGCCAGCTTGGTATCATCTGCAAATTTGGTTAGTTCTCCTGCTATTCCCTCATCTAGGTCATTTATGAAGATATTAAAGAGTACTGGGCCTAGGACAGAACCTTGTGGTATGCCACTGCTTACTTCTCTCCATGTGGACTTAGAGCCATTGAGGACTACTTGTTGGGTACGGTTGGTCAGCCAGTTGTTAATCCATCTGGTTGTGTAGCTGTCTATCCTGCTTTTTTCTAGCTTATGAAGAAGTAGGTTGTGGTCTACTTTGTCAAATGCTTTGCTGAAGTCCAGGTATATTATGTTGAAGATGAAAACTCCTCTGAGACAGCTTGTATTTTTCCATTGATTTCAGTAATTTTTCCATTAATGTCTTTAATTTTTTTATTAACTACTGAAGCAATTTCTTTCTGCATATCTTTCATGGCTTGCTGCCACTTTTCAAACGTAAAAGTCTGTGTTGGGGGGGCAAAATCTTGCAGATTAACAATATGAGTAGGGAGACTTTCAACTCTTCCTATTCCTTTAAAAGGAACAGTCTTTGCCAGTTTTAAAGATCTTCCAGTAGGGATCCTGCTTTCCACAACTCAGTGTTAATGGCTACCAAAATGTGTTTTACTAATGTTGGAGTTTAACTGGTTAATGGCTGAGCTGAAGAAATGCTTCCAGTGGTTATCTGAGAGACTATCTCTTGCTGGTCACATCTACCCTACCCGTCAGAGCAAGGAGGCAGGGAATGTTGTGGGTCCCATCCCCGAGGGAGATACACCTTGTGGGACCCAGAAGAAGGGCCTTCTCCGTTGTGGCTCCCTCTCTCTGGAACATCATTCCCCCAGAGTTTAGAATGGCCCCCACTCTAATACTCTTCTGGAAGGCGCTGAAGACCTGGTTCTGCCAGTGAGCCTGGGGAACCCTGAGCGGATGGAGCCCATTAAATGGATTGTGTGGTCTGCTGTCGCCGGGCCGGGGGGTGGGAGGTGGGGTTGATTTTGTTATATTGTACTATATTAATTCATTTGATTTTTTGTTAGTTTTTATTGTTTTAAATGTGGTTTTATATTCTGTAAGCAGCCTTGAGTTGCCATGGGCAAATAGGCGGCAATATAAAACAATTAAATACACACTCACATACATATGTACATACATACATACATACATACATACATACATACATACATACATACATACATACAATGCTACAGCAACAAGGAAGTATGGCTGAGATCCTAAATGGAATAGATGCTATTTGTGCTGGACCCCTCAGATTCCTTTTCTGTTTCTTTCCTTATTATTACTGCACTGGAGGAAGGGGCTGGAAACATATGTGAACTAACCAGACTCTGAAACTGTTTTATCCTGTCATACCTTAATTTTTACACAAGTCTGAACATTCACCTAGGAGCCCTGGTGGCAAAGTGGATAGAATGCAATATTGCAGGCAAATACTGCCCACAGCCTGGAGTTCGAGCCTGGCTGGGTTCATGGTTGACCCAGCCTTCCATCCTTCTGAGATCAGTAAAATGAAGACCCAGATTGTTGGGGGCAATATGCTGACATTTGTAAACTGCTCAGAGAGTGCTGTAAAGGACTGTGGAGCAGTATATAAGCCTAAGTGCTATTACTATTGCTATTTAACTTATCTACTGAAAACCACAACTTGCAAACTTGCTATGAGCTACCTGGAATTAAGACGAGAAAAGATTTAAACCTTTTAAATAAATAAATAAATAAAATACATAAATAATAACTGACATTCAGTGTGATTTTCAAGAGTCATGCTAAATCATTAACAATATTGCGATTTCTAAAATCAGATCAAGTTTTCGATTCTGTTTCACTTCATACATTTAACGAGTAACATGGATTCCTGTTGCATAGTGAAAGAGATAACATCATTACTGAATTCAGCAAGGGTAATAATCTCTCTTAATATACTTCCTGAAACTGTATGTATAAATGAGATAGGAAAAGCTGGCTCAAATATGCATGTTTCAAGGGCTGATTGCTCCAAGTGCTAAATAGAAGAAATGTTCAACAAGACTAGTCTAATGTAAGGCTGAAGTGCCAAGAACATCTGATGACTGCCACAGAGGACAAAAATAATAGCAATTAACAGAAATAGTGTATACACTCGACTATGAAAGAATCTGCTTGAATTAAATCAGCCTTCCTCAATCGGAATCGTTCCAAGTCTGCTAAGGCTACAGCTCCCTGCATCTTAATATTTGGGACTTCTATTCACTGAAATACATACGAGGATTTTTGGACAATTACTTACTGTGCTACCAGAATGTTTATTTATTTATTTAAATGGATTTCTATGCCGCCCAACTCCCGGGGGACTCTGGGTAGCTCACAACATATCAGAATCCATTCCACAGTATACAAAGATACAATGTCCTAGTTTTATTACCAAATGATGCCAATATCACTCAGTATGCAGCCCTGTATTTCTGTATCCTCCCCTATATATTCCCCTGATGATCAAAATAAGGATACAAGTAACCTTTGATTTATAACCAGTCACTTAGTGGCCATTAAAAGTTATTATGGACCCTAAAAATGGGACTTGAGAACTGATTTCAAAGTTATGGTATCTGTTTCTCTTGCAGTCACATGACTGCATTTTGGGCAGTGGGAAGCTGGCCTGCATTTATGGCAGTGTACTGTGGTCACTTGACCATGATTTATGACCTTCCCCACCCAGAAACTAGCGTTTACTTCTAGTATCTGTATATGCTTAGATGTAATGGTGAGGTAATTATGACTGAGTAGCAGTAAACTCATTGACTGATAAGCCCAAAGAGTTAAAACAACCATCGTAGGTGCACAGATATCACAATATTTCCATTTCTTTAAAATATATAGAATACAACAATTCATTTAGCTACACAGCAATCTGTAAATCAATCCATGTACCTTTATGCTATTTTAAAAGTCTTAGAACAGTATTTATGAAAGGGGGCCATGAGACAATGGATGGAAGATGGCCAGAGGGTTTTTCTTGTGAATCTTTCCAAGGAGACTGACAAGCTTAATGCAAAAATAAGCTGTAAAGCTGCCAAGAGAATGCTTTGGGACCAGATATAACAATTTTTCCATCTGGGTTTTAAAAAGATAAATACTCCAAAACTCATATGGATAAGGCAGTTTATTCATGTGAATCCAAGGGAATCGAAACAATAAATAGGTTTTATTGCACTCTCTTTTATAAGAAGTTATGTGAAAAATATTTTACCTTTCTACTGCTGAAGTATCTGACTAGATAGATGAGTTTTATATCACTCTGTTCCTTTTGGGTGTGAATTATTACATAATTCTCAAGGTAACTAATTTGAGTTGTTATTATGAAAAAATGACAGCAGATGATTCCGCCATGGTGCCTAGCATAGGATGAATTTCTGTTGGAATAAAGCTGTATATACTGTAAAATGATCTGAATGCCAAACTCCAGAACCTTTATGAAGCTGTGTGCTCTTTTTTGTTGTTTGCTTTAACATACCCCTTTGCCTGGAGGACATGAAATTTCTATGGAAAGCTCTGACAGTTGACATGATACTTATTCTGCGGAGGGAATTATGATAGAGGAGGAAGACAGGATGCAGTAAGCAGGCCCTGGAAAGAATGGAAAGGGGTTTGCAAGGCAACAGGAAGGGAAGGACAGTGGGCAAAAAAGTAATGATAGTAGCAAGACAAGGTGATCCTGTGGAAGTCTCCCAGAGTTAAGGTTTACTCTTGTTCTTTTAATTTTAAAGAACAAAAATAGTTAAGAAAAGGATGCTAACAACAAATGGGGAAAGCAACAAGTAGAACCTCTTACAACAACAACAAAAATCATATTAACATTTCAGTGTGTCATGGTATTTCCAAATTCATAGAATCATACAGTTTAAAGAGGTCACAAGTCTAACCTGCTGGATTCATTATACCATCCCTGATAGATGACAATCCAGCCTCTGTTTGAAAACCTGCAATGAAGGGGAAGAAACCATTTCACATGGCAACCTGGTCCACTGACTGACACCTCTTACTGACAAGAAGTTCTTTTTAGTGTGCAATTAACCTTTGCGTCCTTGAAGTTCTGTCCTAATAGTTCTAGTCTAATCCTGTGGAACAAATGAAGATAAGTCTGAATTGTCGACAATACCTTGAAGTATTTGAAGAAAACTATCATATTTCTTCTCAACTTTCTCTTCTATAAGCTGAAGAAAATTAAAGTCTTTTTAAGTTTTCTATTTAGGGCTTAGTTTCCTGGCCTCTCACCATCTTGATAACCCTTCTCAGAACTTGCTCCAGTTTATCAGTTTTAAAGTGTGGTATGCAGAACTGAATGCAATACTCCAGGTGAGACATGAGCATAGCTCAGTAGAGCAGAATAATTACTTCCTGCAATCTGGACTCTACACTCCCCTTGATGCTCCTTAAGATGTCACTGACCTTCTTTGCAGCTGCATTACATTACTGGGGCATGTTTATTAATATCCCAAGTTCTTGTCATAGGTGCTACTCTTGAGCCAAATTTTCCCCATTCTGTACATGTTTCTTTTGTTGTTCTTACTTAGATGCCTTACTTGACTTGACTTGACTTGACTTGACTTACTTTACCCCCTGTAAAATTTCTTTCTGTCTATTTCTGTCCACTGTTCTAGCCTAAAGACTTTTGGGTTTTTTCCTTTCTCCTCCCATGAATTAGTCATCCTTCCTAGCTTTGTTGACATCCTTGTGATAGATAATGATATGAATTGGTTATTTGAAAACACATTCACATGCCCATATTCTTCCCTTTTCATAATTATCACTTGTAGGACTATATTCAGTCTCCAACAGGAATTTGCTGCTGTGCCTACTGAGAATTTGCTACTGATTTTAATGAAGAAGGGAGGTCTGAATGACTTGAGACTCTTGCAGATGACTATAGCCATTTCCTTCCCATGGTCTTCCACTGCCTAACAACAGCAGGCTATTTATTGAATAGAAATGCAAGAATCAGATTTCTATTTTTTTTTACTTCTCTGATATTCTTAGTTGGGATTATAGGTTTGAATTGAGGAGCACACCTCCAAATTGTTGAATTTTGAAGACAAACAAAAACAGAGAAAGAGAGAAATGGGGAAAACCCTCATAGTGCAATGAACACATACATTGTCATGGGAAAATGGATACATAAATTCATTTTTGAGATTGTTCAGGAAAAGCTTTCCTACACTACTATTAAATGTAAATTCTTCCAGAGATCTAAATGAATCTAGGTTACTATTAGCTGAACTGGACAGATGGACCTTGTCATATCCTGTAGCTGAAGCTGAAAAGCCAAAGCAATTCTCCACTGAAGCAGCAAAAATTCAGCATTGACACAATTTGTGATTTAAAGAAAAACAGTATTACTCTTGACACTTACAGGATGAAATTTTGAATGGTAAATTAATTTTAACCACATCATCTCATTGTGACCAGCCTGTCCCTCCTGCGCTGGCATAAGGGGCATTCTGAAGACCCCATCACCCAAGGAATTTTGACTTGTGGGGTCAGAAGAGGATCCTCTTTTACTGTGGCTCTCACACTCTGGAACATCATGCTCCCCAAGGTGAGTTCTGCATTTACCTTTTTGGCTTCTCAAAAGGCCTTGAAAATGTAGCTTTGCCAATGAGAGTGTGGCAATTGGAGGCAGCTAATGGATTAGGTAACACCCCACTCCTCCCTGTGTGCACTTTGCTCCCTCCGTCTCCTTCCTGGTCAGTTTTATTTTAACTGAATTTTTAATTTAGAATCCGTATTTATTGTTTTAATGTTTTATTGTGCATTTTAATTGAAGGTTTGTAAGCTGCCAAGAGTCACTGGTGAAATGGGCAGCATAAAAGTTTGGTAAATAAATAAATGAATATATGTTGGTCAAAGATCATAATGAAGGTTTACTTATGTGCCTATCTTTTAATGGACAGGTAAACAGTAACCATAAGAACATTTTCTTAAATAAATAAGTTTCCTCAATATTCCAGAGTATTATCTAATCAAGAATGATCTCTTATATTATTACTTCAGAGCTCAATTTCAGAAACATTTTTTAAACCCAGAGAAAGGCTGCTGCAATGGCTGATAAGCAGAGCGCAAAAACACTTCAGGAAGATTCCACTAGAGCATATGAACATGTTGGATGGGGAATTCTGGGAGTTGAAGTTCACACATCTTTAAGTTGTTGAAGCTGAGAAACACTGCACCAGAGTCATGGGAAGAGAAATAGGATAGGAAGCCACTGACCATTGGAGAGATAATTGTCCACTGTAAGATAGGGTATCTTTGTCATCTTCTAATTAAATAACTGTAGAAATACCATCCACAACAATTTTTTCTGAAATTATTTTCTTCTTTGGAAGAATTTCTACAGCAATTCCCCCCCCCCTTAATATAAGGTGACCAGATTTTTTTTTTAAGTGGGATGGGGGGGCGGGCCCGCCTGGGCGCCGCCATTTGAGTTTTGCCCTCTGCGCATGCCTTTCCTCGCCTCCCGCCTCCCCTTCAGGAGCCGGCAGTGGCTTGGGCTGGCAAGCGACGAACGGGAGGCGGGAGGCGGGGAAAGGAGGCAGCCGGCAGCTTACCTGCGAGGCGGCACTCCCGCAGCAGCCCATGGCGGGCTCGGGGCTAGGTCTCTGTCGCGAGCTCCAGGCATCCAAGCGCCGCGGTCTCCCGGATGCCCGCCCGGCCCCAGGGCAACGGCGGCAGTGAGGCGATGGGGGGAAGGAAGGGGAGGGGGACGAGGAAGGACTGTTTGCGCCGCTGGAGGGGCCGCTCTTGAGCTCAAAGCGCCGCTCCGAGTCCGCAGCGGCGCCTCAACCCCCTTTTTCTGAGACGACGGCAGCGGCGACGGCTCCTCGTCCCTCACCCCTCCACCCGCATCCCAACAGCAGCGGCGCCTCCGAGGGCGGGGCTAGGGATGGGGTGGGGGAAGGAGAGGAAGAGCAGCCCCCCTTCCCCCTCCCCCCAGCAGGCAGCCGGCACCTCCGTCAGGGAAACCTTTCCTGATGCTGTCCCCTGCTTTCAAAGAGCCCGACTTGCTTCCGGTTTTTATTTCGGTGGTAGTACCTCTCTTTTGTGCTTCCCCTTCTAAGGTGACCAGACGTCCCGCTGTTTCGGCATTCTTTCCCAAAAAGCGTGACTTTTTGGAAAGAATGCGGGACGCGGGACACACCCTTGAAAAGTGTGTCTGTCCCGCCAAAAGCGGGACGTCTGGTCACCTTACCTTAATACTAAAGAAAAATTATTAGTAAAATTATCTGAGATGTCTTCCTTTTGCCTGCCACTACTAATAACATTTCGATTTAACTTTATCAAATCCTCTTTTAAAACATTTAAGCTAGCAGCAAATGCAACATTTTGTGGCAGAGAATTTCATAATTTCATTTTGCTCATGCCCTGAATAAACTGCTGATGAGGTATTTTCAGTTTTCAAGATGCAGAAAACAGTTCAGTTTAAGTCCCAAACAACCATTTATGTACTTCAGGATCATATTCAGGACTAGACTGAAAAGAGCCAACCTGAAATTGTATTTCATCTTCACCTCTTTACTAAGCTTAACTTCATAGGAAACCCCCGATGCTGGTTTTAGATGTCAATTCCCAAAGACAACTCTCGCTGGTCCTATTTCCTTGGCAATGCTAAAGAAGGTTTCTTACTGTAGTTTCACACTGTCTGTTCTGTGCTTATTTAAATATAAAGCTGAGAAAAGATAAAGCTCAGAATCATTCCCAGGGGAAAAAAAGGCCAGTGCTTCATGTTGAAATCCTTATGAAGCTCTCTTGCAGGGGTGGGTTCTGACTTACCTCGCTGCACATGCGCAGAAGCAAAAAACAAGATGACGGCTCCTATGGCGCCACTGAGACAGCCAGTTCAGGGGCGTGGCAGGCCTGGGTCGCTGCCGGTTCCAGCGACCCAGGCCGCCAAGTTACTACCGGTTCCATAGAATGGGTCCGAACTGGGAGGAACCCACCTCTGCTCTCTTGCCCATGTCTTCCTATCTGTTTGAAGAAGAGCACTGAATTTCTAGATGATTATGATAATTTCCAACATATTCCTGTTTCTGCACTGTTACATTAGATCTATCACAAAGATCATGCATCACTGATCATTTATTCATATAAATATGCATTTTTAGTCTGATGACTTTTTTTAAATTTTCACTAGGTGGGGTTATTTACATAGCTCCATATCAATGAGGAATTTATCCTAATGGACATTTAAATGCAACAAAATTTGGGATTGGAATTTCCCAGAATGACTCAACATGACAAGTTGCTGCTCATTTAATCATTAACACAACAACAAAAGAAATTGAGATGGGGGAATTACAAATGCTGCTTTGTTTTGCTAGCTTCCTTACGTAAATGTTATTAGGGAAATCTTTCACATACTGAGAAGTTTTTGAAGATTATTGGTTAATGTAGGCATGTTCTGGTCTTTCTTCTGTCTTCCATAAAAACTTTCTTTTTGTGTCTTTCATGATTTCTTACTTTTGCTGTTTTATAGGTTTTCTATTAGAAACAGAACACTTAGGGCATTTGTAAGTAAAATAATAGTAGGAAGGAGTGTTGTATATATTTTCCCCTTGCATTACTAATAAGGTAATCAAGTTAGGATAAAAATAAAATAAAAAGAGGGGGAAATGTGATGAAGGTCATCAATTGACTTTGATTCCCAGTTAAGTTGATGGATATAATGGAATTCTTTACGTGACATTTTAAAAGCTGCTTTCTGTTACCTTCTTCGGAAGATTATTTTTCCTTGACTGATCTACAACTCTTGTATTTCCTCAAAGCCTCTTATTGAATTATTAGCCAGGCCCAACTCTACTTAGCTTTTTAATCTAGCTTTTTAAACACGGTTTTAAAGTGTTTTTAATCACTGTCAAATAATTTACTAAGACTATATTACTATTATTATTCTCTCCCTTACTAGTATCTATCACTTCCCACTTATTACTATAACCATGTTGCTTGTATCTTTCAATTTATATTGTTTTTATTTGTTTCCTAGTACGATTTGATAGCTTATTAGTAACCCTGACTATCGCTAAGTGTTATATCTTTTTATTCTTGATGAATGTATTTTATTCTCTTATGTACACTGAGAGCATATACACCTAAGACAAATTCCTTGTGTGTCCAATCACACTTGGCCAATAAAGAATTCTATTCTATTCTATTCTATTCTATTCTATTCTATTCTATTCTATTCTATTCTATTCTATTCTATTCTATTCTATTCTATTCTATTCTATTCTAGACAAGATTGCCCAGATATTATTACCTACTGTTTGAATTTTGCATTCAGCACTTCAGAAGATCATATTTGTGATGAGGCATTCTTTCCATGGAATTCTCCCAGGAAGGTGTTCTCATTAGAAGTATCACAATATAAGATATTCCTACATTAATCCAGTAATTACCATGTTCTCTTCAAGAACAGAGAGATGAATGGGGGAAAGCATGTAAGTTGATCATGTACAATGTGCTAAACATATTATTGCATTAATAAATCCAAGATTAATTATTAATGATTATTTCTATTTGAGAAAAGTTTCTTAAACTCAAGTAAGCAAAATGTTATCAACATGCATTATGTATTAATCTAATGAAAGTTATTATCTCCTTCACATTGCGAGAAATAAATAGGAATGGCAACTGCAGAATATTATTCATTATTTTAGCACAGTCAATCAGAAAACTAAGTTGGGGAAGAAGAGTGATCAGCAGTGAAACAGAGTCAGGCCTAACTTGTGATGACCCGGGGTGTGGCACAAGGCAACACAGCCAGATAATAAGTATGAGTCCCTTTATTAGCTCCAACTTTTCCCCCAATATCCCTTTTACTCTCCGGTCTGGAGAAAAACTCTCCCACAAACCTGTAACAGCCTTTGGCTGAAAATACTCTAGTCCAATTGTTATAAGCAGAAAACTTCCAACTATAAATCTAACAAGGCAAGATAAGGTAATTAATCTGGAAGGGCAAGCTAGATAAGGAGTTTCAGAAGTGAAGTAGCACAGCAGTAAATCAAACCAGTTGGGAGGATGCCAGGAACTCAGATAAAGCAGTTAACACAAGATGAACTCAGCGTTTGTTCCCAACAACCGCCCCTCCCATTTGCCTCTTCTTTAAACTCCATCCCCAGGTGTGCCTTGTGAGGGGAATTTGGGCCCTTTCCTCCCTCATAAGCCACCCAACCCATGTTGCTCTCTGCACCGTTCTTCCCTGCATGCCCTAGGATGAGGAGGGGGTGGGCCTTGGTCTTCATCTGAACCCCTCTCCCTTGTTCTACCTCTCCCCTGCTCTGCCCAGCCTGGCTTTTCCCTTCCCCAGTTTCCACTACAGCCAACGGAACCACTGTCCTGCTCTCTGTCAGCTGTTTGTCTTCCCCCTTGGATTCAGACTCTGACAGGGGCATGACATAACCCAAAGACCACAGAGTGAAATCCAGTTTACAGTTTTTTATTGGGTTACATTTAATAGTTAGAATCTTACTAGTCTAAAGCTATAATCTTCTAATCTTACAGATAAACCCTGGGAAATTTCAGGATATGGTTACTCAGTCCCCATGTCCAATTAAGGACTGTGCAGTCTCCTATTTTGGGCTTCTCTCTGTAATAGGCTGCTTCCTCCCTGAGAAGTCAGATTGCCAAGAATTCTTCCCCCCACCCCCACCCATACACAGACACCTTCTCCAGGTGCACATTCCATCACAAGCAGCAAAAAATAATATGAACAATTGGAGACAAGACAAATAGGCAAATATTCATATACTGTATATGCCTGTAAATTCTAAGAGTTCATACAGTTACTTGTGGCCACTTTGGAAGATGATGACTATATTAACATTTTTATTTCTCCTGCTGAATTAGACCTAGTGTCAGTGTGGTTTGAGGTTTATTAAGTATTTTTGTACAATGTTATTAGCCACCGAGGGTTATATATGTATTTTAGATGGCTGTTTCTATAGATAATCTACATAAATAATTATTTATTTTATTTTATTTATTTTATTTATTTGTCAAACATGTACAGGATAGTAGTTGTTTGTATAAACATAACATACTGTATTTTTCGGAGTATAAGACGCACTGAAGTATAAGATGCACCTTAGTTTTGGGGGAGGAAAACAAGGGAAAAAGGCCTCTGCCTCCAAGCAATTTGCCAAACAGCAAACAGCAAACAGCACAGATGATATACACTGTTTGCTGTGTATTTCTGTGCATGTGTGCCTGACCCATAGAAATAGCAAAGAATTGGAAAAATGTACATTATGCCAGAAAGTTTTCTTAAATGTAGTCACACTAACTGCTCCCAATTATTTAAATAGATCTACTGCAAGGTAACTAAACTCTAATACTAAACAGGACACTGTTACATTTCAGACTATACTTGTACAGAGCTGTTAAAATTAATTAAAATTTCTGGAAGTATACATTATTCTCAATTATTTAAAAGAAGATATAATAGCACTGGGCCTCTTCAGAGCAAGCATTTATTTTAAAAAGCTTCTTTATTTTGTTAAATTGTCTAGATTTACAGGGATCTCCAACCTTGGCAACTTTAAGACTTGTGGACTTCAACTCCCAGAATTCCACAGCCAGCAAAGCTAACAAAGCTGGCTGTGGAATTCTGGGAGTTGAAGTCCACAAGTCTTAAAGTTGCCAAGGTTGGAGACCCCTGGCTCTAGAACAATAATAAAGCAGTCTTTAAAAAATAAGTCTAATAATTTTAACATTCTACAGACATTTATAGTTATTCACTTACCCCCTTCCATCCAGTTCAGCAAAAAATAAAAATCTGCCTGTCTCTCCCAGCTATTTGCCTCTTTGCAGTTAGTTTCACTTTCATTTTCCCACGTGGCAAACCTAATCAGCTGTAGTTCGGGAACCTGCTACTGACTTGCTTGGCTTTACAGGCTCTTCCCTCTTTGCTGCAAACAGGTAAATTGCTGGAATACAGAGGCCAAAGGGTGGGGATGGGTGGGTGGGTGGGGCTGCATTCGGTGTATAAGATGCACCCAAGTTTTCACCCTCTTTTTGGGGGTAAAAGGTGCATATTATACTCTGAAAAATACAGTAAGTAAAAAGTACTGATAATAGAGGACAATAGGACAGTAGGACAGGGACGGTAGGCACAGTGGTGTGCTTATGCATGCCCCTTACAGACCTCTTAGGAATGGAGTGAGGTCTACTAACCAGATCCAAGTTTGGTTGGTGAAAACCCACTAACTAAAGCTGGAGGTTAAAAGAAAAAGAAGAAAAAGAAGAAAAAGAAGAAAAAGAAAAAGAAGAAGAAAAAGAAAAAAAGAAAACCAAAAAACATTCTACATGTTTTTGATAAGGAAACTGCATGAGTATCTGCACCCAGCCACTAAGAGTTGATGTTAACTTAAATGTGCCTTTACTCTTTATTTCAGGATAATAGCAATAAAATTGCATATCTACTAGTCTCTTGAAATCAATTTTCCAAAACAATTACTTTCAGGCAGAGATCTACTTTTCTGTCAGAACTCCCTTTTTTTCTCTTTTCTTTTGATAGATACAGAGCAATTTGCAGCATAAATCTAAGGAATACTTAGATTTCTTTTGCTTTATGAGAATCTGTTTTCTTTCTTCTTTTAGCAAAATTATAAAGCCACAATAAAGAGCAAATACTAAAGAGAAATTGTGAAATCAAACCATTTCAACTCTTTCACTCCTTTTAGCAAACTGCAGAACACAAAGCATGTATTTTTGTGTATGTGCTCAATAATATGAAGAAACCCAGCAATATGAGAAAAAACTCATAGCTAATTAGATTAGAAGTCCACATAGGTTATTATGGCTCAGGAACTGTGATAGCACAGTGTTTAGAATGCAGTATTGTAGGCTGACTGCCAGGTGTTCGATTCCTTTGATCTTGATCGGCTCAAGGTTGACTCAGCCTTCCATCCTTCTGAGGTCAGTAAAATGAGGACCCAGATTATTGGGGACAATATGCTGACTCTGCAAACTGTTTAGAGAGGGCTGTAAAGCACTGTGAAGTGGTATACAAATATAAGTGCTATTGCTATTGCTACTTGATTCTCTAGGATTGCAAATAGGACTCCCTGACAAACTACCTAGAACTGTGGGGGCTAGACTTTTATTTTCTATCTGTGCAGTGAATTATATTGCTTCTCAGTGGACTTTTTGGAGTCTCTCTTTCAGGAGGATAAATTCTGTTTCCATACATCAAATTGCACTTTGCACATAAGGTCCTCCTCATCTCTGAGTCAGTCAGTCTATCTCTATCTCCACTCCTCAGAGATATAGGAGTGTGTTCAGTAGTGGGTTCCTACCGGTGCGCTCTTGGCTGTTCTTCGCCGCCGAGCCGAAGACGCTGGCGGCGTTTGCGGCGCGGGGCTTCCCCCGCCTGCTTTCCCGGGACACCAGGATGCCGCCATTTGCGTTCTTCTGCCCTCTGCTTGCGCAGAGGGCAGAAGAACGCAAATGGCGGCATCCCGGCATCCCAGGAAAGCGGGCGGGGGAAGCCCCGCGCCGCGAACGCCGCCAGCTTCTTCGGCTCGGCGGCGAAGAACAGCCAAGAGTGCACCGGTAGGAACCCACTACTGGGTGTGTTCATAAAACTGACCTTCAAACTTCTGTCTTACACTCAGTTTTATTTTTTTGTTGTGAAAACTACCTTACAACATTCTACCCCTTTCTATAAATTTTGGGATAACCCATGTGAATTACTAGTTACCTGAGTTTCAAAGGAACTTGATTTCAGATCTCCAATATAAACTTCTTCCTTCCTCTTCCTGGAAAGATAAACCCATCTTATCACAAAAATTGTATTGTGTTATTTTAAGTACATGACTTTGGATTGGTGGTTGCAAGATGAAGGATAATGAGATGGAAAAGTCTGTCACCTGTAAAAAGTGTCCTGACTCCATGCAAGCAGATATAAAGCGATTAAATGATTAAAATGAGCTTGCTGAAGATTCTTGGCAATATGTTGGTTGCCAGAAACAAGATCCCTACCCACAAAACTAGACATTTTAAAAATGAAACTGTACTCTGCTTTTATACCTAGTAAATAGAGACTTTTCTATTCTATTTCTCAGTTCAGTTGTGTGGCTGCCTAAAGGTATAAGATTAATAGAGGGTTAGGAATTGACACAGTAGTGTGGCCAGCAGTACTGATGCCTTTGATTCAGTCTCCTGAGAACAGAAGATCAGGATTTGCTCTGTCTAGTATTAGGTTGCTCCTTGTATAGCAATTTAATCAACTCTTTCTGCTTGGCACCTCTTTGCAATCACATCTGATTTTGCAGTTATACTTTATTACTTTTTGCTATTCTGTAACTGTATTGTCTATTCCCCCCTCTTCCACTTTTTTTTAAGGTGAAGGCATTTTGCTACACTACAGGTGTAGTTTGCCAAGTCCTGCTGTGCTGCCTTATTGTGTTGGGATGGAGGAGGGAAAGAAGATGACAAGCTGGCTTTGGAAAAGCCCAACAAACAAAAGACATTATTGCAGATGCATGATGGATAATTGAAAAAGCAAAGACTATCAAAAAGTCAATATGAATTTCATTGTTTATTTTTTTAAAAGGGGGGTATTTGATTGTATTGATCATATTACACTGTGGAATGTATTCAGGGATGGGTTCTAACTTACCTCGCCGCCGGTTTGCTTCCTCTCATGCTGCGTGGCTGCGCAGCGCGCAGGTGCGGGTGGATATAGCTTTCGATATTTTGACCACTTGTTGCCTGTTTGATGGGAACGCAGTTATCAATTTATGCAGGGGTCAGAAATGCCATAAGATTGCAGTTTTAGAAGTAGTTTGTCGTGCACCACTGAATCAAATCCTTTACAGAAGTCTATGTAAATTGAGTCTATTGTTTTGCCTTGATCGAGTTCTGTTGTCCATGTTTCCCCCCCCAGTGTTTAATCATTTCCTGATGAAAGAATATTACGAATCCCAATATAGATTCAATTATTTTATGAATGGAAACAAAAGTAGCATTCTATCACTATTGGTGCTGCCTTTGCTTTCTTTTGCCACAGTCATTCTATTTCCATCATCATCATCATCACTATTATTATCAGTCCAATTAACTCAACTGCAAGGCAAAGTTCTCTTCATTGAAGGTCAAGGACCATAATATTGGTCCACCATGAATTGGTAGTTAGGTGATTTTCATCTTCACAGTCTATGACTAAGAGCAAATCATCAGATCAAAACCATCCAGATGACTCATCCTCGGATGGACTAGAAACAGGTTCTCTGTACTTGCAACACATTACCTATTATACCACATTGTCTAAATGGATATATAACTTACTCAAAAACTGTACTTAAAGATTATTCATCAATAATTCCTCTTTAGAATGGAACGAAGTATTGACTAGATTCTCTGTCTATTTGAAAAGAATTCGGTTCTGGGCTTTGTCATTCAGTTGAGAAGGTGAATGGAATACTTATCAAATCTGCAAATGACACAAAATTGGGTAAAAAAAGGCTAAGAGCCCCATGGAAACAATGTTCAAAATGAGCTTGATAATATACAGTCTTGAAAGGTCTTAAAATAATATAACAAAGTTATACATACTGGAGACACTGTTGGAAAAGTACTTATGGTAATCAAAAACCAGATTCATTTTTTTCAGACATATCAGTCTAGAAATGGAGTTATTTGCCAGGGTGATGTTACCTGAGAAAAAGATAATGGAATAACAGTTGATTGCAAACTAAATATGATGCAGCAGTGTGCTGTGGCTGCAGATCAGTGGTGGATTCCTACCAGTGCAGTCCACTCTATAGCACCGGGAGTGGCCCGCTGGTGATGTCACAGTACCGGTGCGGTTGGTTGCTGGCGCCTGGGTGCCGCCATTTTTTAAAAAATTAATTTTTTAAAAAAATTATTCTGCGCATGCCCAGAAGCTGAGTTTCTGGCACTGCTCATGCGCTGCCTTCCTACCCACAGTGAGTCCAAGCAGGGGAGGATGGCTGAGGGAGCGCATGAGACGCTGAAAGAACGGGCAGCAGGAGCTATCTCCATTCCCCTCCCTTCAGCAGTCTGAGAAGCCATGAACGCACGGTGATGATCCTAGGCATTTTCGCATGTTTGAGGCTTCTTGAGCTGCTGAGGGGAGGGGGAATGGGCGGCAGGACCTATCTCAGTTCCTCTCCCTTCAGCAGTCCGAGAAGCCACGCCCACCTGGTCACATGGCTGGCAAGCCACACCCACAAAATAAGCCACGCCCACAGAGTGGTAGTAAAAAAATTAGGGACCGCCCCTGCCAGATGCATTTTTAAGTTGTATCAACAGAAGTATAGTTTGCAAATTACAATAAGCAACAATTCCATTCCTTTCTTTGTTAGTCTTATTTCACTTTGAGAATTATGTACAGTATAGAGTAGAATAGTTCAAAGGAGAGCAAAAGGATTAAAAGATGAAGAGAGACTGAATAAACTGGAAATCTTTAGCCTGGTGTACTGGTCTGTGAGAGTAACTTGAGAAACAGAAAGAAGAGCTGAAAGGAAGACTATGGTTAGATAAAACACTTTTGAGTATGAGTCAGAAATGTAATTTGAGAAAGCATTTGAGTCTTGAAAACCCTAGTTCTCTTGAAGATGAAGGGAGAGGGGATGCACATTCCGACTTGCAAGATTCTGTTACTACAACTTTGTAATAAAAGTAGCATTAGCATTCCTGATTTCCTAGTCTGATCTACTTTGCAATGGTGATGTCTTGAGAAGACAAGATTAAATAACAGAGTCTTCAAGTAGCTGCAAGAATGCTACACAGATGAGCGTCAAGACTGTAACTCTATAATTCCATAGGAAAGGATGCAGAATTATGGATTTAAATTACAAGAATGCAGATTCTGATTTTGAATCTGTATTGAAAGTTATTGAAAATTCCCTGACATCTTCTGCCAGCGGTAAACGATTCCCATCTGAAATGTAATCAAGTAGAGATTGGACAACCCTCTGTCATGGATGTTTTCATTTGGATCTTGCGTGCAGGGGATGGACATTCTGATTTAAAAGACCCCCTCCATGTCTATGATTCCACAATGCCCTGAAAATGAGGAGGCAAGTTTTCAGTCTCAAAGTCCAGTCATCAGTGTTGTCAAGCTTAATCTCATCATGAAACATGAATAAAATGAAGCAGCTTGATCATGATCTACACAACTTTGGGTTCCTTCTCTCCAGCTTTCTTGTAGACATGGCCATAATAATTGAGTTGGAAGGGACCTTGAACAGGAGACTATGCCATTCCAGACAAGTAATTGTCCAGTCTATTCTTAAAAGCCTCCAGCGATGGAGCATTCAGAACTTCTGAAGGAAAGACCATTTCTTTTACTTGTCCACCAAAGCAATCCAATAAATTGAGATTATTTATGTTCATTTATTTAATAAGTCTATTTCTGACACATTAAAAGTTTTAAAACATTAAAAATGTTTTAAAACTTAAGGTAGCCCCAAACCGCATGTTATGTTCCATTGTATGAAACTATGACTTTTCTGAACAATGATTTGTTAATTAAGGTGCAGAGGCAATGTTCACATGTAACACTGAGCCATCAACCTCCTAGAACTGTGATGGCGAACCTATGGCACGGGTGCCACAGGTGGCACGCGGAGCCATATCTGCTGGCACGCGAGCTATTGCCCTAGCTCAGGTCCAGCGTGCATGTGGGCGCCCGCCAGCTGATTTTTGGCTCACACGGAGGCTCTGGGAGGGCGTTTTTGGCCTCCAGAGGGCCTCCAGGGTGGCAGGGGAGGGCGTTTTTGCCCTCCCCAAGCTCCAAGAAAGCCTCTGGAGCCCGGGGAGGGCAAAAAATGGGCCTACCGGGTCCACCGGAAGTCAGGAAATGGGGGAGCAGGGGCACGTGGGGGAGCATTGAATTTGGGTGTGGGCACGCACACACATGCGATAGCGCGCGTGTGCACTATTTCGGAAAAAAAGGTTCACCATCACTGTCCTAGAATAACAAAATATAACAGCTGATTTACAGCATAAGACAAAATCAAACCAACCACAGCATGTTTAGTATGGTTGTGATCTGGAACTTGGTGTCGTCTGGAGATTTTGAACACATTTCTCATCAACCTCTCCTAGTATGGTCAATGGCAAAGGATCCTGGGATTTGTATTTGTATTTGTTTATTTTTCAAGCATATATGATTATAAGCAAAGTATAAACAGTAAAACATGATTATATTTGTAATAATACAAGCATGAATAAGAGTAAAAGAGGTAAGAATATATGTGTACATTAGGACAGGAACGGTAGGTACGATTGTGCACTTATGCACGCCCCTTACCGACCTCTTAGGAATGGGGTGAGGTCGATGGTAGATAATCTGAGATTGAAGTTTTTGGGATTAGGGGAAGAAACTACTGAGTCAGGTAAAGTGTTCCAAGCATTGACAACTCTGGTGTTGAAGTCGACTTTTTTGCAATCAAGTCTGGAGCGGTTTATATTAAGTTTGTATCTATTGTGAGCTCGTGTATTATTGTGGTTGAAGCTGAAGTAGTTGTTAACAGGTAGGACACTGAGGCAGATAATTTTGTGAGCTACACTTAGGTCAGATCGAAGGCGGCGGAGTTCTAAATTTTGAAGTCCCAAAATTTCAAGTCTGGTTTCATAAGGAATTCTGTTGTGAACAGAGGAATATAATACTCTTCTTGTGAAGTATCGCTGGACATTCTCAATTGTGTTAATGTCTGATATGTAGTGTGGGTTCCAGACTGATGAGTTGTATTCAAGAATCGGTCTAGCAAATGTTTTGTATGCTCTGGTTAAGAGTACAATGTTGTAGTTGTAGTTGTAGTTGAGTTGTAGTTGAACTCAGCCATTATGTGCTTTCAGTTTCCTCAGTGTAAGAAGGGAGGAGAGATAGTGGAATGATATCCAACCAAAGAAGTTGTCTAGGCCAATTCTTATGATGAAAAAAAAGATTTCCTGTTATGTTGGAATTGGTCTATCGTCTTTTACCGTTACTTTGTTGTTATTGCTGTAAGATTAGCAAACTTGTTGGTTCCACATATTATTCCACATGGTTAGAGGCAGGTACTGCAGGCAACATTAGCTGACACTGATCTGCAGGTCAGCGGTTCAAATCTCACTGGCTCAAGGTTGACTCAGCCTTCCATCCTTCCGAGGTAGGTAAAATGAGGATCCAGATTGTTGGGGGCAATGTAAATATACATTGCTTACTGGTGTAAACTGCTTAGAGAGTGCTTGCACTGTGCTTGCACTGTGAGTCGGTATATAAATGTCACTAATAAATAATAATAAATAATATTGACAATACATTTTCTTACATAAGAGAATTCATAACCTTATATAATTTACTGTTTAATTTCTTGAGTTATTTTGCACTCAGTTTAAAATAATAATAATAATAGGAATGCATTTATGTCAGCAGAATTAATAATTCTGCTATATATTTTGCTATATTTTGTTCACACAATTTGTATTCAGTGTGGGGACTTACAGTATTGATTAATGATGCTGGCAGCAAAACCATTAGATGGTGCTTGGAGCAGTGTGGGCCATAAGTCTTGTTGATAAAAAGAAAGTTTGCAACAGAAAATACCATAATCACTTCATAAGACACTGGTTTAAAAGCAAAATGTGTTCCAAACAATTTTCAACACATAAACACAGTGGCTGAGTTTTCACAGGGCAGCAGGGAGCAATGAAAACTTATACATCAATTAGCGAGAAACCTATAACACTGTAGCTATTTATTTCTCATTCACACACTGTTTTAGTCATATCAAGGATGTAACTTGATTTCTTTCTTTCAGGTATAGCCACAATTTAAAATATATGAGAGATTTGTCATTAATCCATCATTGGCTGGGGGCCTCTATGAGAGATAAATCAAGCTACCCTCTAATACCTTGTGTTCTGTCCCATGACCGACATCCAAATAATTACGCACACACACACTCAAACATGGTCTGTTTTAGTCAGCAAGCATCTCATAATAACTTATTAAACTCATACAGAACAAGACAGGCAGAATTCACTCGGTTCCAAATAACCCCCCATATTAAGTCCTTATCTTGACAGCTGGCCGAAGTCCAAGAGTTAATTGCATATTTCACTGTCTTTGGCACAAGTCCCAAAAGTAGCAGATGCCAAACATAAGACATGTTCTGGATTTACCAAAGTGGATTTTAGTGACGGCTCAAAATCAGAAGCCACGTTTGCCAGGAACAAGTACTGGAAACTGGAATGCAAACTGGCCATACTGGAGGACTGGATTCAGAAACCACGATGCCAGGAACAAGATCTGAGCTGGACTGCAAACTGGAACTGCGTAAGCCAATAGTCAGGAGTCATGATACAAACTGAAAACTGGAGTCATGATGCAATAGTCAAGAGTCATGAAAACAAACTGGAACTGAAGTCAGGATGCAAGAGTCAAGAGTCAGGATACAACTGGAAACTGGAGTCATGATGCAAGATTCAGGATACAATTGGAAACTGGAGTCAAGATGCAAGGTTCAAGATACAAACTATGATTCAGGATCCAAACTGGAACTTGACTGTGATCAGACAGGTCTCTTTTTCAAGCGTTGTTCTCTGCAACTTTCCAGCTGCAGAAACTCTCCTTAAATAGACCTAAGGGTGTGGTGGCCAATTAGCCCCAAGCAGACCTCCTCTGGAGTAGACCTTTCTGCATTTCGGCAGCTCAGCGTTGCTCTGGCATTCTGGAAAGGAGGGGCTTCTCCTTTCCTATCACTGCCACGAGGCACTGAGGCTCCAAAAGCTCTGTGTGCACAGGCTGCTAGGCAGGCCACAACACCTTGACTTTTTTTGCTGGTCAATAGCTTCTTGCTTCAGGATAGCACATAGATCTGACTAACATTGCAGATTCAGTGATGACAGTGACCTCCTTTTACTAAATCCTTATTTCTGTATCATATATAAACAAAAATTTAAGGACTTCTAGAATTCTAACACCACATTAAAGCTATGCCAGTAGGCAACCAAGCCCTGGGGAAGTCGTCTGCCAGAACAGGTTAAGATATCAGCAGCATATAGATATGCTTCATGCAATGATGGCAAATGACCTTTCCCTGTACTATGTTACATACCCCATGCTTGAGATGCTTCAGAGCAGTGGTGGGTTCCTACCGGTGCTGTGCAGGATGCCGCACCAGTAGGAGCCCGGCAATGACGTCATTTTTAGGCGCTTTTTTCCGGCTTCTCCTGAGCTGTCGGGAAAAAGCCCTCCCACCCGCCCTTGTTTCAATACCGATCTTTATTCTTCCTCCGAAGCACAGCTGAGAAGCTCCTCAGCTGTGTTTCGGCTTGTAATATTGCCCTAAGCATGCACGGAAGTGAAATCGCCCAATCGAGTTCACTTCTGCGCATGCTCGCGATGCGCACCGGTAGCAAAAATAACCAGAACCCTTCATTGCTTCAGAGGCTATTAAAGTCTTAGCAAGTCAGAATGGCTGTGAGTATAGAAGTCAAGATGGACCTGTGGCCATAGGTGCCTTTCCTCAGCTGCAGCTTTTATACCATAAAAAAGCTGGATGTTTGGTTTATATGGCTTTGTCATCTCATGTTTGAACTATTTCCATTTATTTTGGCCTTTAAAACAATGCTGGAATGCACTGTCTATGTTATGCCAATTCTTTGGGAATTGCAGCGGTTACCATTTCTGAATGCAGTTCAATATGTTGGTTATTATTACATGTAAAACCCTCTGCGGCTTTAGGATCTGAGTGTTTGTGAGGCCACTTTCTTCATATAGAATTGTCTGTTCAGTGAGATGCAGTAGAGAAAGCATGCTACAACCCAATGAAGTGCTGTTATAGGATTGGGAATTTTGAGAGTAAGTTTCTTTATAGCGTATCCTCTGCTCTGGATAGCTAACCCTCAGTCATAAAGGCAGGGCATCTCTACAATCATCCAGGAGATTCAATCTCTGGGAATGATTGAGATAACTGATGATGTTGTGCCCATTGATTGAGGAGTATGAATTGTAATATTGTTGTGTTTTGTATAAGGTGACCAGACGTCCCGCTTCTGGCGGGACAGTCCCGCTTTTCAAGCATGTGTCCCGCGTCCCGCGTCGCTTTTAAAAAGTCCCGCATTTTGGAAAGAATGCCCGACAAGCTAGGGCATTCCTTCCAAAAATCGGCCTCCGATCGTTTCCAAGGCGAAAAACAGTCCTTCGGAGCCGGCGCTGATTGGTCAGAGCAGAGGCAGTCATAGAGTACAGTCTACTGTATGACTGCCTCTGCTCTGACCAATCAGTGCCGGCTTCGAAGGACTGTTTTTCACCTCGGAAATGATCGGAGGTTAGGCGGGGAGCGTTTAAAACTGCTCGCCGCCACCGCCATTAGCTGAGCTTTTGCGCAGAGGAGCGAAGGGAGTCCCTGGTTGGAGCCGGTGAGGCCCGAAGCCCTCATGAGGGGAAGGTAGGTGTGGGGCTTCACTTCCCTTCCTTCCCAGGTCTGGCCTTCCCCTCGCGACGGCTTTGGGCCTCGCCGGCTCCAACCAGGGACTCCCTTTGCTCCTCTGTGCAAAAACTCAGCTAACTCAGTTTTAAACGCTCCCCGCCTAACCTCTGATCTTTTCTGAGGTGAAAAACTGTGTGTGCCCGCAAGGCTGGAAGGGCCGCCCGGCCGGTCTCTCCGCCTGCTCTGTGCGGGGCTCCGATAGTGCCCCTGCCCTGCCCTGCCCTCCTTTGGTTAGGGCCCCTTTCCGCACCGTCACATCCAGCCCCCCTGCAGGGATTGGAGGCGTCCCTGCCCCCCCCCCACCCCGATTTTCCGTTTCCATTGAGGGGTCGCTGAGTGGGGAAGGAGGCCTGTTTGGGGGCGGGAAGGCAGAAGGGCCCACCAATGAATCCTTGGGAGTGCCGGGAGGATGGCTGCCCCTGAAAGCCGCAAACCTCCCTGCCCCCGTCTACTCCTGGCAAGGAGGCTGCTTGCTGCTGCTGCTGCTGCTGCTGCTGCTTTGGTCGCCCCCCCCTCCCGAAAGGCCACGGATGCGGCCCAGTCGCCCTCACGTTGCCTGGGAGACAAGATGCTCCTGGAAGCCCGGATGGTCCCTTTAAAACAGAGGTCTTCAAACTTGGCAACTTTAAGACTTGTGGACTTCAACTCCCAGAATTCTCCAGCCAGCATAGCATAGCTGGCTGGAGAATTCTGAGAGTTGGAGTCCACAAGTCTTAAAGTTGCCAAGTTTGGGAACCCCTGCTTTAAAAGGACGATCCTTTAAATGTTGGTGTCCTTCCTCCGAGAGAGAGAGAGAAGTGGGGAGAAGCAGGTCAAGAGCCTGAGCACCACCGCCACTCGCCTTGTTGTCACTGCAGTCTTTCCTGGAAATGTTCATGTTCATGATCCTGCTTGTCCCCATTAGTGGAAAGCTGCCACTGTGCTTTTTATAAGATCCCTTGGTGGAAACCATCCGGAGCTCTGAGCTGGTGCAGAAAGGGGAGGGGGTCAGCTGTGAAGAAGCAACTGCCTTCCTTCTCTGAAATTCACCTCTAGAGTTGATGTCCACAGGTCTTAAAAGTTGCCAAGGTTGGACACCCCTGACTCTAGTTATCAAAAGTCTTGTCAGGCTCAAAACCAAGAATGTCACAGGGTGATTCTTTCCTTGTGTCCAATCACACTGACTTTGCCAATAAAGAATTCTATTCTATTCTATTCTATTCTATTCTATTCTATTCTATTCTATTCTATTCTATTCTATTCTATTCTATTCTATTCTATTTATTTATTTATTTATTTATTTATTTATTTATTTATTTATTTATTTATTTAATAAATACATAAATTTTCTTGAATTTTAAATTTTAAACGACAGCAATCTACTAAAAAAAATTCACTCAAATGAGAAATATGCCAAAGAATAAAATAATACTATACATATTTTTGATGTATTATATTTGTAAATTGTACTTATGTTGAAATTAAATATATATATATTACAATACTATTTTTGCGTTCTATGAAAATCTTTGTTGCTCCAAATAGACCAAATTTTTAATCAGGAAACACCCCCCCCCCGGTCAATGGTGTCCCTCTTTACCAATGTTAAAATCTGGTCACCTTAGTTTTGTATCCTTTTTATTCTTACTTTATTTTGGCTTATCTACTATAACGGAGGGAATATAAACCCATTAGAAGGTTTTTTTAAAGATTTAAGCAAAATAGAAACTGTAGTAAATAAAATATATGATTTATTAGTACCGGGGATCTTATTTTTCTGTTTTAGAAATTTGCTATTTTACTTTTTAGCTTCTTTAATTAACTGGACTTAACTAAGTATTTTAGCTACCTGGTAGACCTTGTTGAAGCAAAAATATCGGATATAAATATTATAATACATGAATTTAAAATTATATTTCAGCAAACTGTAATTAATGCATAATATTTCAGATAGCAAATAGCAGTTTATATGTACATTCAGTTTGGTCATGACAGAAAATAGGTTTTCCCCCCAATTTATCAAATATGCTAATATTTCAGAAATAAAAAAGTATTTATTTTTTTCATATTACTTAAAACTATTTGTATTTATATTTGGTAAATAATTAAGCAACTATCAATAAATGAAAACTCAGTAGCATACATTTGGGATTGGTTTGTTCTTTAGAAAGAAAAATACTCAAAGTATTTGTTAGGGCTATTTTAATTTTCCCTGTTTTCTCTTACCCCATACTGGATGGATGAAGATAAAGACAGAAATACATAGGAAGTTTTCTTTGTTTGACATTTTCTGTTACCCTACCCCCAACCCTCCACCCCGGACATGAATGCGCAGTTGTCAAAAACATTTCGAATTGAGTGTTGCTGGGCATTTTGGCCAATTTGAGTTCTTTGTTACCAGAAAAAAGCTGCTTTGTTCTTTAATTATTGCTTATTTTGTTGCTATGTTGCAGGAAAGAGTAATGTGCCAAAAATTGTTTGTTTAAAAAACAATTATATTGGATTAATTCTATACTTAGAATTCCCTCTGGTATTTGACTTGAGAGTTACACTGAGTTTAATAAATAGCAGATCCAATGTATTCTGTTGCCCAAGGCAATTCCAGGTATTGTGGTTGACTTAAGTTTACTTAAAGAGATATTGTAACTGCACCTGATGACAGTGAGGTAGTTTAGGGGGCCTTAGGGCATGTCTTAATATACATAGGGCTTACCCTCATCACAACAGGTCTTAAACTATGCTGCCTAAGATACGTTTCCCTTCTGTATTTATTTATTTCTATTTTTATGTATTTGAAACATCTTTATACTACCTGTCATGCTCTATCCTCAAGAATATATAAAATATTAAAATGTGCATACAATTTTTTAAAAGACTGGTAAAATAACAAAGAGGAACATAGATTAAAAACAAATATGCCCAGAGCCATGAATAAAGCAGTACAAACATGAAATGCCACTATCAATGGAACAACTATGTTAAAAGCCTGAGCCTCATTAGAACTAAACTTGGTACATGTTTCATCTCAAGAGAAAATGTTTTCTGAAGAGTGGGTGCTGTAGCCGAAAGGGGTTCTTGGGGTTTGATGTTAAAAAGAGGAAGCCACAGTAGACAGCACAACCAATAAGGACTCTAACAATGATCAGGAATACCTATATGCAGCTCTCTCACTTTGTTCTTGGAAGATCTAGTTCTGTTCTTATGCACGTGCAATTTTCTTTCATAGCTTTCTTGCACAAATGAAATTGGAATCTCCATGAAGAAAGGTTCAAAGCTTCTATGAAAGCTTCAGAGAATAAGTAATCTGTCTCTGTCTTATCACACTTTAAGTATCTTAACCTTACTTTCAGAGGTAGGTTCATACCGGTTCTAACCGGTTCTGTAGAACCGTTAGTAAACTGGTGGTGACGTCACGGAGCTGGTTCTGTTGGTGCCGGTCCGTGGCCGCCGCCCTCTTTAATTTTGCTTCTGCGCAAAAATAATAATCTATTTTTTGATTATTTTCCAGGAAGTGCGCATGCACTTCCGTCGCGATGCGAACCGGTGGGGAAGGTAAGTAGAACCCACCCCTGCTTACTTCATAAATTTTAAACATAAAGCTGCAATTGAATGCAAACTGGGAGGAATGCATATGATGTCCTACAGCATATTTTTTCATATGGGGTTCCTTATGTCTTAATATCTTGGAGCCTAAATAGGTTGGGCATATATTTTGCTTGACTGACTGGTTCAGGCCAAGTCTAGGTCAATAATGAAGAATCGAAAAAGGGAAGTTGTGCAATACAGGAACCATCCAGGGTGGAAATACATGCACCTGAAAGCTTTTAACTAAAGAACACTTACAAACTATGTGTCCCAGAGCAAATCTGAAACTCAAAAATGGTAACCACCCATGTGGCAGAGAAATCCAATTTTGGATTTAATCAAAAAACAAATTAGTGAAAGCATATCAATGAGAAATGGCAAGGAAAGAGAAAGTAGTATTGATTAATAAAATATTATTCACTGGAAAACAGCATTCAGAAATTTTGAGGGAAGTGCAGTGATAAGTCCTGGAGCCATGATGAAACTGCATACACAAGCTTATTTTAAGGGCAGGTGCAAATCCAATATATATAGTCTGAAATGCTTTTTTTTAACAAAAAGGGGAGTGAGTTTTAAAGAATCAGCAAAAGACAGGTCTGCATATCTTAGCATATGAGGGAGGAGATGAATTTTAAGGGGAAGAAAAACCCTGTTGTAATTTATAAATAAGAAAAAATAGAGATAAGAACAAGGTTCTGAAAAACCAATCTGTAGATGGTGTAGAAGGATGGAAAATTAAGCTCTTGAGTGTGTGGTAGTGGACAAAACCACCAAAAGTTCCAAGAAGTATGATGAAAAGGGAGAGGAAATCAGCAAGATGTCCTATTAGTATTTTTATATGTATCAACTCTAAAGTGACCAGATTTTTTTTAAAGCGGGATGGGGGGGGCGGGCCCGCCTGGGCGCCCCCATTTGTTTTGCCCTCTGCGCATGCGCAGAACGCTGCACATGCGCAGAGGGCAAAACACAGCAAATGTCGGCGTCCAGGTGGGGGGGGAGGCGGGAGGCCTTTCCTCGCCTCCCCTTCGGGAGCCGGCAGCCCTTCGGGAGCCCGCCTCCCCTTCGGGAGGCCTTTCCTCGCCTCCCACCTCCCCTTCGGGAGCTGCCCTGGGGCCGGGCTGGCAAGCGACAAAAGGGAGGTGGGAGACGGGGAAAGGAGGCAGCCGGCAGCTTACCTGTCACGAGCTCCAGGCATCCAAGCGCCGCAGTCTCCCGGTCGCCCGGCCGGCCCCAGGGCAACGGTGGCAGCGAGGCGATGGGGGGGAGGAAGGGGAGGAGGACAAGGAAGGGCTGTTTGCGCTGCCGGAGGGGCCGCTCGTGAGCTCAAACCGACGACGGCAGCGGCGACGGCTCCTCGTCCCTCACCCCTCCCAACAGCAGCATCCCAACAGCAGCGGCGCCTCCGAGGGCAGGGCTAGGGATGGGGCGGGGGAAGGAGAGGAGGAGCAGCCCCCCTTCCCCCTCTCCCCAGCAGGCAGCCGCCTCGCTGAAATTCCGCCCGACTTGCTTCTGGTACCTCTCTTGTGCTTCCCCTTCTAAGGTGACCAGACGTCCTGCTGTTTCGGCATTCTTTTCAAAAAAGCGGGACTTTTTGGAAAGAATGCGGGACGCGGGACACACGCTTGAAAAGCGTGTCTGTCCCACCAAAAGTTGGACGTCTGATCACCTTAATCAACTCAGCAAATTTCTTGGCCTCCTGAACACACAGTCCTTCTGGAGATGGGATTCAGGCCAGTTTTGCTTCCTTAGCTGATCTGAATCCAACTGTTAAAAGGCAAAGCCAACTGGCTTTTCTAGCGTGAGTTGGGGTTAATAGAATCATCATGCTGGTGATACCATCTTTCACTGCCCAAAGATCCAGTGACATCCTTGTGGCAACTAACTACAAATGCAGTTAAGTAGAAGACCCTAATAGGCCTTTATTTATTTATTTTATTTATTTATTTTATTTGTCAAGTACATGTTGGTAATATACATAGATAAAACATTGTTTGTAAACATAAGATGGGTACTGATAAGCGGGAACATTAGGACAGGGATGGTAGGCACGCTGGTGCACTTATGCACGCCCCTTACTGACCTCTTAGGAATCGGGTGAGGTCGACAGTGGACAGTCTAAGGGTAAAGTTTTGGGGGTTTGGTGACGAAACCACAGAGTCAAGTAGTGAGTTCCAGGCATTTACCACTCTGTTGCTAAAGTCATATTTTCTACAGTCAAGTTTGGAGCGGTTCACTTTGAGTTTCTATCTGTTATGTGCTCGTGTATTGTTGTGGTTGAAGCTGAAGTAGTCGTTGACAGGAAGGACGTTGTAGCAGATAATTTGCCTTTGCCTTCTTCAGAGTTCTGCTGGCTGGGCTTAAGTCAAGACTGTTAAGGAGAACTGGTCTCAACTGGCTCACAGATGTTCTTGGAATAAGTAGTCTTGCTAAGAGGGTAAGTTTCACAGCTACTTTTACAACACAGTGGATGCAGTTTTGCCTGAGTGCCTCTGGTTAGAAATGGAGAAAGAATCTCAAAATGATTCCCCCCCCAGAGGGCTACTCAAGTACCTGAAGGTTTCTTAGATCCAATTGTAATAAAGTTGTATTTCGGACTTTTCTGTTACATTCAGAGTGATCAACACTGATTAGATCTCTAACACAACCAACCCGTATGCTTTCCCCATATCCCTTGGGAATTCAGACCGAACAAAAATAATCACACCAACCTGGTCACTTGATCACAGTCCTCACAGTAGGATGAGATATGTGATATTTCTATATTCAAGTAGAGTTAATAATTCTATATTTGTATCCACTCATAAATATTGAGATATGTAGATCGTATGCAGTTGTGCGAATTTATTTATTTATTTATTTATTTATTTATTTATTTATTTATTTATTTATTATTTATTTATTTAGTCATTCATTCATTCATTCATTATTTATTTATTTATTTATTTATTTATTTATTTATTTATTTATTTATTTATTTATTTATTTATTTATTTATTTATTTATTTATTTATTTATTTATTTATTTATTTATTTATTTATTTATTTATTTGTGAGATTTATATACGGTTTACACCATTAAGCAATTACATTGCCCCCAACAATCTGGGTCCTCATTTTACCTACCTCGGAAGGATGGAAGGCTGAGTCAACCCTGAGCCGGTGAGATTTGAACAGCTGAACTGCTGATCACAGTCAGCTAAAGTGTCCTGCAGTACTGCACGCTAACTGCTGCGCCACCTCAGCTCATCTTTTGTTTTTGTTGGTGACCTGTAGGTGACAACCCTAGTTTGCACTCACATTTCTACATACAAGGAAGGAAGTCACATTCAACCCATTTCTGAATAAAAATGTTTAGTTTTGATTATCTTTTTACAGAAAATAGGTTGCGACCATAAATTGACAAATACAAAAGCCCAGTGCCAAGGATTATGCGTTGTTTTGCTGCTCTGCAAATATGTAAATACAAGGCTTCTTATTGACGCAAAGGTCAGTGGCAGCATTCTCCATCTCATCTCTTGATATCCATTTGTCTTTTGACTTTAGAACAGAACAGAAATAACTAGATAATGACTTCAAATTAAACAGAGTTTCATATCCTCACTGTGGATCCTTACAGATGCTGTCAACAGCAGGTTTTCTCAAATGCTGTGTGTCATTGCTACTGGCACCACAAAGGTAGTCTCTCTCCCTCTCTCGTTTTGCATTGTGAGCATGATAAATTATGCAATTCCAATTTTAACTGGACATGTCAAAACAGTATTCCCTATTTGTAGGCATGGTTCTCCCCCCCCACCAGCCCTATAATGAGTACAAATGCTGTCACAGCAAAGTTACAGTTCATGGCTCATAACTGCTAATAGTCGTAAATGTAAATATGAAAAAAAATCTGGATGCACCAAAAAATCTCGGCACATTTTTTTTGGTAGGCAATTATTTGGGGTATGCATGACTTGAATACATGAAAACTATATAGCCATATGCACACTTACTCATTAAACAGAAAAAAACTTGGCGAAATAACTACTGGTAGGTGAATTCATTGAACTCAAAGGAGAACTGTACTTTTAATTCATTTTTGCTAGACACATATGAAAAAGTTTGAAATTAACATGTTCTATAACATTTTTTCTTAGATTGAATGAAGTAAAATATAGGCTTCCGGGTGTGGCATTCCAAATTCCTTCTTCCCTAATCAATATGGGGTCATGATCAGAGACAATGGGACTTTTTGTCCAACAGCATCTCAAAGACCACAGTAATTCGTTCTCCATGAGCTATGACAGCTCTGAAGGAACAAATATTTCCTGCTTCCAATCCATACAAAAATAGGAAAGATTCACACACACACACATACATATACCCGCACACACATATCAAATGTATTCCGTTCACGTGGTATGCTGTTTATAAAAACTGCAATATTAGTGTAAAGCGTTACCTACTTGGCCATCAATATTTCATTATTTCTCAATATGAATTCCAAGCATGCAGAAAGGAGGGGTTTCAAAAAGTCAGAGGTTATCCAAACTTTACAAAGAAGTCCTGTCACTGCTGCCACCACTGCCCTGTTCTTTGCGCCAGCTGTGCACGCGCACCCCATTGCCTGCCCATGCCGCTCACGGCCAGACATGGCCAGGAGAATGGCCTGCTGCGTCAGAGGCATCACAACGGAGCTACTCAGAGGGCAGCCGAAAACTACCGGTGGCTGCAGGCTCACTAGCCAAGCCAAGCCGGGAACTCCCACCAAGGCGCAGATGAAGGTGAGCAAGGTAGAGGGCAAGCGGGTGGCATGTGGGCAGAGGCTTTGGGGCAAGGCCGGAGCCAGGGAATGACGCATTCCCCGACCTGGCCAAGGCGAATGGCGAGTGGCCGGAGGTTCCGGGGCAAGCGGGTGAAGGCTCTGGGGTCTCAGGGAATGGCACATCCCTGGGCCCCGACCTGAGGCAAAGGGCGAGTGGGCGGCATGCTTACCTTTGGTGAGCAGAGCAGGTGAGGCGCAGAGGTGAGGCAAGGTGATTAGCTGGGCCACGTGGTGAAGGCAACATATATAGGGAGACAGGCGTGGTGGGGGGGGGCAAGCAGGTGGGTGGGGTGAACAGCGGGTGGGCAGGGGCAAGCAGTGAGCGTGGTGGGGGGGCAACCAGAGGTGGTATTTGCCAGTTCAGCGAACCAGTCCAAATTTTCACTACTGGTTCGCACGAACTGGTCTGATCTGGCTGAATACCACCTCTGAAGTATCCAGCAGAAACATATCACTATGTGATAATAATTAAAATAATGTCTGAAAAAAATGTGTCTGTTCAACAAAGTGATTCATTAAAGTTATTGTGATTTTTAAAGCAGACATATCTTTTTTAAAACTTACATGGAAACCCGGAAAAGAGTAGAAGAGAAACCCTTTGCAAATTATTACAGAATTCCTTAATGCTTCATTTTCTCAAGCTTTTTAAATGGTTCAATTCCCATAGGAGTTATCAAGTGACCACCTGTCATCTGAGAGTAAAGCAAAGTATTTCACCATCTGCTGTGATAAAATTCTCTGTTTCAGTTTGCTCTTGGTGAGCTCCAGAGCATTGAGGGGAATTTCAGTTCAACTTTGTAATAATAAGAAATTAATACATTCACACAGCAGATGGAGGATAAAATGAAATGACATAAATTTTAAACTTCAGACTTTCTTTCATATTAGGTTAGAGTGTGTGTTTTGGTAGAGACAAAGTCATCAAACCTGGGCAGTGAAAAATGTTGATAATTTCAATGTCATTTAACTTCATTCAAATTTGTTGGGTTTTCAACAGACATGGCAAGATATACACAAATATATAGGTAAAGATAAAGGTTCCCCTCACACATATGTGCTAGTCATTCCCGACTCTAGGGGGTGGGTGCTCATCTCTGTTTCAAAGCCGAAGAGCCAGCGCTGTCCGATGACGTCTCCGTGGTCATGTGGCCGGCATGACTAAACACCAAAGGTGCACGGAACACTGTTACCTTTCCACCAAAGGTGGTCCCTATTTTTCTACTTGCATTTTTTACATGCTTTCGAACTGCTAGGTTGGCAGAAGCTGGGACAAGTAATGGGAGCTCACCCCATTACGCGGCACTAGAGATTCGAACCGCTGACCTTTCGATCAACAAGTTCAGCGTCTTAGCCACTGAGCCACCATGTCCCTCCGACACAAATATATAAATCCTAATAAACTTTATTGAAAGATGTAAAGCCATCACATGCTGAAGTGGAGATTCAGAGATTAACTGTGAAATCCATTACTATTTCCAAGGATACCTTAGTTTAGTGTGATGGACAAGCTATAAATTATGAATGAATTTTTTATCCCTACCAGAGAGATGAATAAATTATCTAGAGATGAACTCAAACACAGAGTCAGAACATTTTCAATTAGTGTGTTATTTATTCTTGCACAATTTCTCAAGTTAGAGCCAGTTCATATGTGAAATATTTGTAAGAAACAGACATCCATTTAGATGTGATTCTCTATTGGAAATTGGGTGATGCTTCCTTTTCATTTGACGTGCTGATGTGGCTTAGGAATGTTGGCAATTAAGGCCAAGCCATTTAAACATCCATACTAGCAAAAAGAAATGGGGATGGAAGACAAAATGATGGGAAGAAGAGAAAATGATGAGACAATATTGTTCTCATCAGGCTCTAGAGAGGATCTATAAAGGTCAACCCACTAGCGGAAATCATTTGTGGACATAAAAAATTGACCAAGGATTCTTGTACAAACTTTTCTAAGAGAAATCAGACATAAAGCAAAATATGTACCGTATTGTAGCAGTGTTTATATTTCCAGGAAACATAATGATTTCAAAACATTAACTCAGATGAACAGCCACTATTCAAACTGATACAGGATAAGATACACAGTGTATCTTATTTTAAGTTTTTCTATTAATTCTATTAATTTTATTTTTAGTTCAATTACTAATTTAGATTAGCTAGAAGTGGTTTGAATAGATGGTTTGCAGGCTGCATTTTATGCATCATGTAGACTGCCCAGAGTTTTGTCATCAACGGCAGGATAAAAACTATGTAATAAACAACCAATATATAAATCTTTGGAATAAAGATCTATTTTTTTTTCTGCTTGAATTCACTAAAGGATCCTGCTCCAGACTAAGGTTATGTTCACCATGGTGAGATATATATTTCTTTGCCCACAATAGTCATATTGATATCAATGACAAAATGCTTTGGAGATTGAAGTAGCTCAGGGATGAACTAAGTCTGAAATACCAGGAACCAATTACCAGTATCAACAGGGTGAGGCCCACTTGAGGTCAGTGACAAAGTGTCCTGGGTGAAACCATATTCCTATAAAAATAATTTGCCAACCCAAAACTGACCATAGTTTCAGTGTACCTTAGAAGTCAAGGCTTGTCAGAATTATTCAAATCAGCATCTGTAGATTCAAGGCAAGCAGCTGATTTTTTTTAAAGCATTTTACTCATGTTCAAAATATTTACTTCTTGTATTTGCAAATGCCAATCAGAAATCCAACCAACAATTCCATGTTGTCATTTGTTGCTAACGCCTGGGGAACCCATTTCATCTGCAGAAAAGCAGAAGCAGTAAACAAATGTGTAACCGATCCCTTTTCAATATATGGCATTTCTCTCTTTTTCTTATTTGCTGTTTTTAAATTACAGCATCATCATTCTCGTCTACGCATCCAGCTTTCAGAGCAGAGAGAAACAGACTAGAGAAATGTCTACCTGTCAGGGGTAGACATTAAAGCCATATAAAATCCTACACAATGGGGGATTATGTAATACTATGTCTGTGTCTCTCTGCTCTAGAGTTTAAGGAAAGGCAGCCTTTAGTTTAGTTTAGTTTAGTTTAGTTTAGTTTAGTTTAGTTTATTGTCATTACACATGGTACAACAAAATTAAATGCCGTCTTCAGTGTACATTGTAACTATAAAAATAAAAACACAAACATACATCCTTTACATTCTGTATAATTGAAATTGAAAACCCGATTTTGCACTATACTGTAGAATTCATTATGGTTATTGCCCTGGGATAGAAGCTGTTTTTCAGCCTTTGTCCTTGTTTTTATTATCCTGTACCGTCTGCCAGATGGTAGTAGTTCAAAAAAAGAGTGGCCAGGATGAGATGGATCTTTAAGAATGTTTTGAACTTTCTTAAGGCAGCGGGAGCTATAAAGCTCTTCCAAAGAGGGGAGAGGGCAACCAATGATCCTCTGGGCAATGGTGTTGACCCTCTGGAGTGGTGTCCTATCAGCCACTGTGCAATTGGCAAACCATACACAGATGCACTAAGTTAAAATACTCTCTATGGTGCAGCGGTAGAAGACCACCAGCAGTTTTGTATAGGTGTGTGTGTGTGTGTGTGTGTGTGTGTGTGTGTGTGTGTGTGTGTATCTTCAAAACAGTGTGGACTCCTAGCAATTGTTTGGACAAATCCTTTTCTTGGCCACATTTTTCAGAATTGGTTTTCCACTGCCTCTGTCCTAGAGCTGAGAGAGCATGAGTGTTCCAAGGTCACCCAGTTGCTTTGTACCTAAGGTGGGACTAAACAGAGGTGGAATTCAGCCGGTTTTGTCCGGTTCAGGTGAACCGTTAGTGGCCATTTTGACAAGTTCGGAGAACCAGCAAATACCATCTCTGGTTGGCCCCGCCCTCCCACCCCCGCTGTTCCCTGTGCTATGTTCCGTTTTTTTAAGCTCAGCTGATTTACACGTCAGAGCGGATTTATTTATTTTATTTTATTTTATTTATTTATTTGTCAAGTACGTATTGGTAATATACATAGATATAACATTGTTTATATAAATTTTTTAAAAATTGCCTCAGCTGAGCTAAACAACAGCTCAGCTCACCAGCACTGACACCGATGGCTGTCTTTGAGTCCTGCCACATTTTCGAGTCGCGCGTGGGAGCCAAGCACATGCACAGAAGGTTTTGTGTGTCTGCTCATATTTTTGGTGCTGCTGGGCGAATCGATAGGTAAATTATGTGAATCCCACCCCTGGACTAGAACTCATGTTCTCCCAGTTTCCACTACATCATATTGGATTTCTAGTATACCATGAAATAGTTTTTATATAAACCATCAAGTACCAGGACCTGCTTCGTTTCTAAAGTTAATACAGTATCAAATAATCTAAAGTGTAAAAATATGTCAGTTCAATTCCCAGTAAAGAGTCTGAACCCCATAAAGGAGAAACCTGGTTACCCAGATAAGAGGAATCCCAATAAAGACAAAAGCAGTTGATGCCTCCTTATAGAAAACATGACTTCTTATCAAACTCTTTGGTTTATAGTTTTGCTTACTCCTCTCTGTAATGCCAGAAAAAGACTTTTTTTTAAAAAAAAAATTGAACTAGTCAATTCTCTATAAAGAACTTGTTGAAACCAATCTGAAGCACTGTAACATGATAGGTTATTTTCCTACTGCTGCTTATCTTGTTTGCAAAAACTCCATCATCAACATGTGTTAATTAATGTAAAGAAATGGAACTGTGGCCAAGCATTTCATATTTTAATTGATCTAATTTGCACATTAACCCTGAAATAATAATCCATTGTATACTCACTTCTCTTGGGCTTTTGCCTCATTTTTATTTCTATTTTTTGTGTTACTCATTTACTGGTTTAATATTACTACCATCCTTTCCTTTGTTAATAGCTGTTAATGGATTATATAAATATGGTAATTAAAAGTTGCTATTCTGAAGCAGTGGCAGTTTGACACTGGAATGCAGATTTTTTTCTGTGTTGCAATATATTTGCAGTTAGAATTCCTGCTTTTGTTTTTTATAGAACCCTGCATAAAATAGAATATAATCTTATGTCTATATACTATTAAAGCTTGCTTCTGTTTTTTGTAAGCTTTAATTGACCAAAATGGTGGATCATAACTCAAGAATTTTTGGACCAACCTATCTCAAGTGGACTTACAGAATGCATCCAATTCTGGGAGCCATCATTCTCATCGGATTGAGATTTGGAAAACCTGTGGTCCTGTGATCCTCATTCCCAATGTTTTCTGATAATTTCCTAGAAATCCATATGGAAGCTGGCAAGAAGTCTATATTCACTCATGATTACTGAAGCTCCTTGCAAGTCCAAGGCAAGTGGGCAAATAAATGATTGAAGTTGAGTAAAGAAAGATCTAAAGAAGTGTAGCAAATTTCAGAGAGGGTACATGGGGTGCAGCATGAGAAGCATAATACTGGTTAGGGAGAATGCACAAGGGTCTGAAGGATGCCAGTGAGGTGTAGCAAGGGTCAGTGATGGTGTCTGAGGTTGCAGGTTGTGGAAGGTAGATAGAGACACAGCCTAGGTTGTGGAGGATATACAAGTGGGGGCTGCACAGATGGGAGACTTATTGGTGATCTTCGCTGCCAGCTTCCTCATTGACTTTATCCTTGCAAATTTTTCAAAAAGCCAGTGGAGAAACTGGCAGGAAATTGGAAATCACTCTAATGCCTACCTATTTTTGCACCCATGTTGTTCTGTTGGCCTGTTTAAGTAAGTAAATATCTATGAAACCATGATGCAACTAAAATGATGACCCACAGGTCACAGGTTTTCTAGTTCAATTTTAAACATTCTCATAATGGATATTTATTTACCTGTTAACCTAGATCCCACCAGTTCTCTGTGCAAATCCTCTGTGAATAATAAAGGTTAAGTGGGCAAAATTTTATTTGACTCTTTAATTAAGAAGTTAAAAGAGAGGGACAAAGAGACAGACAGACAGACAGAGACAAAAAATATACATCTGCAATACAGTAAAATTATTAGCTCATTTGCTACTGAATATAGGAACTGTTTTATTGGCACTTGTATTTTGATTATCAGAGAATATATCTATATCTATATCTATATCTATATCTATATCTATATCTATATCTATATCTATATCTATATCTATGTATATGATTACAGACAAAGTATAAACATGATTGTGAATATATAAGAAGTACAAGCATGGTTTGAAAACAAGAAATTTTACGAATACATAGGTACATTAGGACAGGGATGGCAGGCACGATGGTGCACTTATGCATGCCCCTTACAAACCTCTTAGGAATGGGGTGAGGTCAACGGTAGACAGTCTAAGGTTAAAGTTTCGGGGGTTTGGGGAAGAAACTACAGAGTCAGGTAATGTATTCCAGGCATTGACCACATAATAATAATAATAATAATAATAATAATAATAATAATAATAATAATAATAATAATAATAATAATAATAATAATAATAATAATAATAATAATAATAATAATAATAATAATAATAATAATAATAATAATAATAATAATAATAATAATTCCAACAATTATGGCACAAACCAGCAGTGGTAATTCCAGTGGTGATTGGAACACTGGGTGCTATCCCAAAAGCACTGGAATTACATTTAAAACAGCTCAAAATTGACAAAATCACCATCAGTCAAATGCAGAAAGCCGCACTGCTCGGTTCTGCACATATACTTCGAAAATACATTACGACTTCCTAGGCCCCTGGGTGGGGCTCGACTAGTAATCAATGCCAAATCCGGCGAAACAACTGGCCGCTGTGATACAATTGTATAATAATAATAATAATAATAATAATAATAACAACAACAACAACAACAACAACAACAACAACAACAACAAAGTTGGAAGGGACCTAGTCCAACCCCCTGCTTAGGCAGGAAACCCTACACCTCTTCAGACAAATGGTTATCCAACATCTTCTTAAAAACTTCCAGTGTTGGAGCATTCACAACTTCTGGAGGCAAGCTGTTCCACTGATTCATTGTTCTAACTGTCAGAAAATTTCTCCTTAGTTCTAAATTACTTCTCTCCTTGCTTAGTTTCCACCCATTGCTTCTTGTTCTACCCTCAGGTGCTTTGGAGAATAGTTTGACTCCATCTTCTTTTTGGCAACCCCTGAGATATTGGAACACTGCTATCATGTCTCCCCTGGTCCTTCTTTTCATTAAACTAGACATACCCAGTTCCTGCAACTGTTCTTCATATGTTTTAGCCTCCAGTCCCCTAATCATCTTTGTTGCTCTTCTCTGCACTCTTTCCAGAGTCTCAATGTCCCTTTTACATCGTGGCGACCAAAACTGAATGCAGTATTCCAAGTGTGGCCTTACCAAGGCATTATAAAGTGGTATTAACACTTCGTGTGATCTTGATTCTATCCCTTTGTTAATGCAGCCTAGAATTGTGTTGGCTTTTTTGGCAGCTGCTGCACACTGCTGGCTCATATTTAAATGGTTGCCCACTAGGACTCCAAGATCCCTCTCACAGTTACTACTGTTGAGCAAGGTACCATATATTGCTATAGTAACAGTTACTACTGTTACTGTTACTACTGAACAAGGTAACACATACTGTTACTGAAGTCAATTTTTTTGCAATCAAGTTTGGAGCGGTTTACATTAAGTTTGTATCTATTGTGAGCTCGGGTATTGTTGCGGTTGAAGCTGAAGTAGTCATTGACAGGTAGGACATTGTAGCAGATGAGTTTGTGTGCTACACTTAGGTCAGATCGAAGGCGGCGTAGTTCTAAATTATCTAGGCCCAAAATTTCAAGTCTGGTGGCATAAGGTATTCTATTGCGAACAGAGGAGGGTAGTACTCGTCTGGTGAAATATCTCTGGACATTTTCAATTGTATTGATCTCTCTCTCTCTCTCTCTCTCTCTCTCTCTCTCTCTCTCTCTCTCTCTCTCTCTCTCTCTCTCTCTCTCTCTCTCTCTCTCTCTCTCTCTCATATATATATATATATATATATATATATATATATATATATATATATATATATATATATATGTATGTATGTATGTATGTATGTATGTATGTATGTATGTATGTATGTATGTATGTATATATATATATATATGTATATATATATGTATATATATATATATATATATATATGTATGTATGTATGTATGTATGTATGTATGTATGTATGTATGTATGTATATATATGTATATGTATATGTATATACATAGGGCTGAAAGGCAAAAGGAAGCTGTGATGTTTCCTTCCATACACCAGGATGACTCGACAGAATAAACATATATAACCCTTTCCTGGTGAAGAGCTGATTGGGAATAGAACCTTGTGGCCTAGAGGTTAATCTTCTGACTTTCAAGCAGACTGCCCAGGTTCAATTCCCACTACGGGTATGGCTATCTGACGAGAGCAAAATAGCTCGAAATAGATCTATAATAGTCTCCCTTTATTTTCATTTATCAACAAAAAATGTTACACACACACACACACACACACACATATATACACACACACACACACTGTATTTTTCGGACTATAAGACGCACCTTTTTCCTCCCTAAAAGTGGCTGAAAATTTGGGTGCGTCTTATACTCTGAATGTAACTTTTTCAAAGCTTTTTTTCCAGCCCTAACTAGGTGCTAACGATCTTCCCAGCTCTTACCTTGCAGGCTTTTTCATTGTTACTCTCTCCGAAGAATGTTTTTCCAGCCCTAAGTCTTTGCCGGGTTTTTTTTCATTGCTCTACTTGCTCCGAATAAGTTTTTTCTAGCCCTAACCAGGTGCTAACGATCTTCCCAGCTCTTACTGGCTTGCAGGTTCTTTCATTGTTATTCTCTCAGAAGAAGGTTTTTTAAAATCCTAACCAGGAGATAAAATAATGTGCTGAAGCTGCTCCGAATAAGTTTTTTTCTAGCCCTAACCAGGTGCTAACAATCTTTCCAGCTCTTACTGGCTTGCAGGTTCTTTCATTGTTATTCTCTCAGAAGAAGGTTTTTTAAAGTCCTAACCAGGGGATAAAATAATGTGCTGAAGCTGACCAGACTAAGGATGCTAGCCAGATGAATACCTGGTAGACAGATTGTTTTCCCCTATTTTCCTCCCCAAAAACTAAAGTGTGTCTTATACTCCGGTGCGTCTTATAATCCGAAAAATACGGTACACACACACACACACACACACACACACACACACACACACACACACACACACACATTTTATTGGCTTAAAATACATATATATTTTACTGGCTTAATCTAAACTTAATCCATTAATTATCTTAAATGTTTATAGTTCTAAATGCTTCCATTTTGTTAGCTTTTTAAAAGCCCATTGATCAAAGCAAAGAGTTTCCAAGCAGTTTTCTATTCAAACTTGGCTGAAAAGTACAGTACTGTTCACTGACAACTGCAGAAGAAACTTCTGAAACTGCACCAAAACTTGTGGAGGAAAACATATTGCCAAAAGGCTGCAATTTCACTCCCAAGAGACATTCAATCTGCTATCATATGGAATAAATTTACACACAGAGTGATTCAACACTCTTTCAATTGTAATACAATAGATCCGTGTTTCTCAACCTTGGCAACTTTAAGCTGCATGAATTTCAGCTCTCAGAAATCTGAGAATTATAGTCATCTTAAAGATGCCAAGGTTGAGAGATACTGCATTTATTATTTATTATTTGTTTGTTTGTTTGTTTGTTTATCAAACATGTACAAGATAGCAGGTGTAGGTATAAAACATAAACAAAGAAAGTAAGTACAGATAAATGGGGACAGTAAGACAGGGACGGTAGGCATGCTGGTGCGTTATTGCTCGCCCCCTTTACGGACCTCTTAGGAATGGGGTGAGGTCCATGGTTTACAAGGCCACAAAAGAATATCAGATGAATAATTCATATCTTCATTGGATGATCCATAATCCAAAATTAAGCATTTTGTCCCCCAACCTACTCCTTTGCTTACTTTTGATATAAATTCTAGCACCACGATCTTTCAGCCTGTCTTAGGCTGACTGATTCCAATTAGCTATATATATAATGGAACCTTTGGGATAAATGCATTTAGTACAAATACAAATCACAAACCATTACAAAGTATGAACCCTCTTGAATGTTGCAGAAATGGAGTAATCTCTGGTCTAATCAAGATGCAGTGATCTTCTATCAGGAGAAAGATGAGGCAGACACCCTGAATGCTGATGCTTTCATTGAGTGCCATCTACTGGGGCTCAAGTGAAAATAAGAACATCCCTTGCTTGCAAAACTCAGCACAGAATCAGAAGGTGTTACTAAAGAAGAACAAGAAATGTAGGCAATGCATTGATTGATGAATTGATTGTGTGCATCGAGTTGTTGTCAACTCTTGACAACAATATAGATAGTTCCTCCATGATGACCTCTAGCCTGGTCTTTCTTCATGGTGTACCCATTGCCACATTAACTGAATTAGGCAATGCATATTCATAAAAATGGCTTAACTACAGAGTCATTGGTCCTCTTTGAGTTTGGTTATGAGATCACATATATTTCAATACCCGATTAGGTAACATCATCAATGTTAGAGAGTGTGGGATTTGCTCCCTGTAGCTTATTCTGCTGGTGTTAGTGGAGTGTGGTTTTCTCCTTGGTAACTCCTTAATTAGGGTTTGTTTATTTATTTATTTAGCATATGGCATATCATACATATGCTGTATGATGTTAATATATATGTGTATGTACCATATAGATATATGTATTAATATTTTATCTAGATTAGTAAAACACACAATATAAATACAGTATATATCAATAAAATATAAATGTTTAAAGATCTTAAAGATTGTAAAAGATATTTAAAAAATCAGACACTGACTAGTATATGCTATTCACAATGTGATCTACAGTTTGGCATGGAACCCCACAGTCACACTGAGAGGAGGCTATTATGCCCCATTTATAGATGGAGTTCTTGCAGATGCCATATGAGGTGCGGATCCTATTCAGGATTTTCCATTGCTGATGTCATAATTCAAAGCATGGCACATTTTTCACAGGATCATTTATATGTCTTCCTATGACTGGGCATTCAGTAACCCATTTGGCTTGATTAGAGTATTATTCATCTATGGAAATAGATGAATTAAACTATTTCCTTGACTTGTCTCTTAAAAATAATTCTGTATCTGTTATGTTGTCCATAAATAGGATGTCTGTACATATGGTATAAACATATTTAGAGAATATGATACATGTATGATATATGTATTCCGGAGTTTGCAGAATGTCTGTTTCTTTCTTTACAAATATACCTGGAACTTGTATTTTTAGAATAGTTTGTAAGATATATATATATACATATACATATACATATACATATACATATACATATACATATACATATACATATACATATACATATACATATACATATACATATACATATACATATATATATATATATATATATATATATATATATATATATGTATGTGTATATATATATATATATATATATGTATGTATGTATGTATGTATGTATGTGTGTATATATATATATATATATATATATATATATATATATATAGAGAGAGAGAGAGAGAGAGAGAGAGAGAGAGAGAGAGAGAGAGAGAGAGAGAGAGAGAGAGAGAGAGATACAGATACAGATACAGATACAGATACAGATACAGATACAGATACAGATACAGATACAGATACAGATACAGATACAGATACAGATACAGATAGAAACATATATACATATGCATATGCATATGCATATGCATATACATACACACACATATATACATACACACACACACATATATATACACACACATACACATATATACATACTATATATATATATATATATATATATATATATATATATATATATATATATATATATATATATATATATACATACACACATACACATACATACTGTATATATACATACATATATACATACTGTGTATATATATATATGTGTGTGTGTGTGTGTGTGTGTGTGTGTGTGTGTGTGTGTGTGTGTGTGTGTGTATGTGTGTGTGTAGGATTTTTTGCTGATAAAAGAAAATAAACTGTATATATACTGTATATATACTGTATATATATATATATATATATATATATATATATATATATATATATATATATATATATATATATATATATATATATATATATATATATATATATATATACATATACATACTGTATATATATATATACATACTGTATATATACTGTATATATATATATATATATATATATATATATATATATATATATATATATATATATATATATACACATACTGTATATATACATATATACATATATACATATATACATATATACATATATACCGTGTTTCCCCGAAAATAAGACAGGGGCTTATATTTTTTTGACCCCCAAAAAATGCCCCTGGCCTTATTTTGGGGGGATGGCTTATTATTTTTGGGGTGCAGGCAGCCCGCGACGCACCACTTACTGAAGTTCAGCAGCTCCGTGGTCTCTCGGCTAATCTGTTTAGGGGGAAAAAAATCTTGCATAGTGCAGAAACTCTTCTCGCGAGAATTAACAAGTTCTCGAAGCGAGAAGAGTTTCTGCACTATGCAAGATTTTTTCCCCCTAGCCGAGGGAAACCCCAGAGCTGTCAAACTCCAGTAAGTGGTGCGTTTCGCGGTTCTGCGGAGTTTGGAGCTTTGGGGCGAAGGATGGGGCGGGGCGGCCAGGCGAGCGAGCGACCGAGGTGGCGGCAGAAGGGGCAGCAGAAGAGCGAGATCCCAGCGGTCAGCAGGAGCCCCGAGTAGAAAGCGCCGGCCGCTGTGCCCAGGCGGAACGGCTCCCCCTTGAGTTCGGAGCCCAGCGAAAAGCACTTGAGACCCACCGGGGCAGCGCTCAGCGCGCAGGCGAGCAGGAGGTAGCTGGAGAGCGCGGCGCAGGCTCCCCGGACACTCCACTTCATCCTCCGCGTCTCCTCCGCCGCCTGCGCCTCCTCCTCCCTGCCTCGCCTCCTCCGCCTCCCTCTGCCTCCGCCTCCTCCGCCTCCTCCTCCCTTCTGTCCTCATCCTCCCGTGTCCTCCTCGGTGTCGGCGGCCCTTGCCGGGGAGGCGGCCGCCGCGTGTTGCGGGAACATAATGCTGGGGACGGCGGTGGCGAGAAGGGAGAGTTCCGAATGCGCAGCCACCGGTGCCGCCGTTGCTCTGGCTGCTACCGGCACAGCGGCCGCCGCTGTCACCGCTGCTTCCTCTCTGCAGGCAGCCGGCAAACACGGCTCACGCACCAGCCTTTTCCTCCCCGCCCTGCTTCCTCCTGCTCTCTCTTATTGAAGCGGCTGCTGCGGCTGCTGCTCTCTTGCTTGCCGCCGCCGCTACTGCTGGGAGCCGATGAATTATTGATGGCAGCAAGCCCCTCTTTTGCCTCGAACTTGCTGCCATCAATAATTCATCGGCTCCCAGCAGTAGCGGCGGCGGCAAGCAAGAGAGCAGCAGCCGCAGCAGCCGCTTCAATAAGAGAGAGCAGGAGGAAGCAGGGCGGGGAGGAAAAAACTGGTGCGTGAGCCGTGTTTGCCGGCTGCCTGCAGAGAGGAAACAGCGGTGACAGCGGCGGCCGCTGTGCCGGTAGCAGCCAGAGCAACGGTGGCACTGGTGGCGGCGCATTCGGAACTCTCCCTTCTCGCCACCGCCGTCCCCAGCATTATGTTCCCGCAACACGTGGCGGCCGCCTCCCCGGCAAGGGCCGCCGACACCGAGGAGGACACGGGAGGATGAGGACAGAAGGGAGGAGGAGGAGGAGGTGGAGGAGGCGGAGGCGGAGGGAGGCGGAGGAGGCGAGGCAGGGAGGAGGAGGCGCAGGCGGCGGAGGAGACGCGGAGGATGAAGTGGAGTGTCCGGGGAGCCTGCGCCGCGCTCTCCAGCTACCTCCTGCTCGCCTGCGCGCTGAGCGCCGCCCCGGTGGGTCTCAAGTGCTTTTCGCTGGGCTCCGAACTCAAGGGGGAGCCGTTCCGCCTGGGCACAGCGGCCGGCGCTTTCTACTCGGGGCTCCTGCTGACCGCTGGGATCTCGCTCTTCTGCTGCCCCTTCTGCCGCCACCTCGGTCGCTCGCTCGCCTCGCCGCCCCGCCCCATCCTTCGCCCCAAAGCTCCAAACTCCGCAGAACCGCGAAACGCACCACTTACTGGAGTTTGACAGCTCTGGGGTTTCCCTCCACGGCAGCCCATTCTGAAAGAGAACGCCTCGCGAGGCTTTCAAAGTTCTCCAACTCGTGAGGCATTCTCTTTCAGAATGGGCTGCCGTGGAGAGAAGATCGAAGAACGCGATCGAGGTAGGAGGGTGTCCCTTCAAAATGCTTCAAAGTCCATCGAAGCATTTTAAAGGGATCCGTTTTGCCTGCCATGAAGGGAACCAATGCTTGCCTCCTTTTCTTCGGGGAACATTGGTTCCCTTCATGGCAGGCAAAACGGATCCCTTTAAAATGCTTTGAAGGACTTTGACCACCGGGCGGGGGATGGGGCGGGGCGCGACGTGAGTGAGGAAGGCGGTGACAGGGAAGCAGCGAACTTCCAGACGCTGGTAAAGTGAGCGCCTCGCAGCCCGGCCCTCCCCTGCATTCCCCCCCAAATTGATTATCTTACCAGCGTCTGGAAGTTCGCCGCTTCTCTTTTCAGCAGGTCTTTGCAGGGAAACTCCTTCAATGTAAAGGAGAAGTTCTCGCGAGTGCGAAAAGTTGTTAATTGGTTGCACTCGCGAGAACTTCTCCTTTACATTGAAGGAGTTTCCCTGCAAAGACCTGCTGAAAAGAGAAGCGGCGAACTTCCAGACGCTGGTAAGATAATCAATTTGGGGGGGAATGCAGGGGAGGGCCGGGCTGCGAGGCGCTCACTTTACCAGCGTCTGGAAGTTCGCGGCTTCTCTTTTCAGCAGGTCTTTGCAGGGAAACTTCTTGAGAGAGATCTCTCTCTCTCTTTCCGGGCCAAAAGAGTGCCGCCGCAAAAAGAGCGGCTCCCGGCATGTCCCCCCCTTTCCCCCGGAAGTAGTGGGGGGGCTTATTTTCAGGGGGGGCTTATTTAAAGGCATGTCCCGAAAAAGCCCTGTGGGGCTTAGTTTCGGGACAGGTCTTATTTTCGGGGAAACACGGTACATATATACATATATATACATATATATACATATATATACATATATATACATATACATACATACATACATACATACATACATACATACATACATACATACATACATACATACATACATATATATATATATATATATATATATATATATATATATATATATATATGTAGGATTTTTTTGCTGATAAATGAAAATATATATATCTGTCGAGTCACCTGGTATACCCAAATACACCCATATTTGGGTATACCAGGTGACTCAACAGAAAAACATTTAATCCCTCCCCTGGCTCAGCTGATAAGGGAGGAGAACTATGTGGCTTAGAGGTTAAAAGCACTGCCTAACAAGGCAAGCAGCCCAAGTTTGAATCCTAGAAGGGTATGGCTAGCTGATGAGAGCTAAATAGCTTGAAATAGATCTATACTAGTTTCCCTTTATTTCTTTATCAGCAAAAATGTAAGTTTGAAATATATATTCAGACACTGATTACACACACACACACACACACACACACACAGAGAGAGAGAGAGAGAGAGAGAGAGAGAGAGAGAGAGAGAGAGAGAGAGAGAGAGAGAGAGAGAGAGAGAGAGAGAGAGAGAGAGAGAGAGAGATGTTTGCATATGTGAACATTTTAAGTAATTTCCTTTAGCAATAGTTGATGAGAAAAACATGTACCGTTTGGGAACTAAAATATGAACCTGGAGCACACATCTGCTATATCCTTGGAAGTAATTATTTCCAGTGATGTTATTAAGGATAGACTTTGTCTGACACAGCATTTGATCAATAAATGTGATACAATCTCAAGCAACACTGTTCCATCTAAAAATACAGCCATATAGATGTTTTTCTCTCACATTTACAGAAGAAATAAAAAATACAATTGCTGTACAAAACCATAAAATAAATAAAAATAAGATTTTCAGGATCTTCCTACCCAAGTGACTGGTCTGAGACTATTATTTGGAATACGTCCTTTTGGAGCTCTTTGTTAAGATTTCCAAATGTTAGAACCTACTTTTATATCTTTTTCCACTGTTAGAAATGAATGAGAGGAGTAAAAATTATTTATTAAGCAACCACAAGCACTTGAATTAGCACTAAACTATGTAAGCATAAAAAGCTCTACTTTTTAAATTAATTATTCTTTTCCCTTAATTTGAAGATTGCTTGATCTCACAGTTCTTTGGAAAAGAGGAATAAAGCCCATCTGAAATCATTGGGTAGGCATCTATTCAAGCAATCATGAATCCTCAGTAGTTTATTTTTTAAGCCACATTGACTTTCTCTTTAACCACAGTTTTCTTTACAAAGCCAAGGACTTTTTCATTTGAAGAAAAATGAAATGCTTCTCAAATTCAGCAAAAAAATACTCACCAGGTCCTGTTATCAAAGCCATTTATTCCATTTAAGCTTGCCGGAGAATCTAGTATTATGCCAAATAGATATTGTAAAGTGACATTTTAAAATGCATGGAACAAACAATATTGAAAATCTCAGTGTAGAATACAGAATTAAAATGTCATTTTGAGTTAACATGCCTCCCACCTGTGACTACTGATAAATCAGATTCAAGCAAGAAGATGAATCTCTCTTTATGAAGTCAAGCACCAAGAGATTATCTTAATTTTAGGGATTTAAAGACAATTTTGATTCACATGCTACTCTAGCACAATATGCTAGAAAAGACTAAAAGGGAGTTAGGGTGGCTTATGTATAATAAATGCATATGTGTATATGACTTTTATGATTAAAAATAAGTCAACTTCTGACTGCATATTTATGTTTGACTCAATGTGAGGAGAAAACAAACATTTGGGATGGAAGCAAAAAGTATACAATCAAGGAACCAATGTATAAAGTTTAAAAATCGTTCCTACAATGTCCAGCTAGAGAGAAGGAAAAAGATAAATAGCACTGGGGCTCTTTGATTGCCAACAAAAAAATGCCTGATATTATGTCAGATCAACAACCAGTATTACTGAGTACTGTCAACACTGGCTGGCAGAGATTTTCCAGAGTTTTAGCAAAGAAGCACAATTGTGGTAAAAGGGAAACAAGGAAGTCCAAAAGTATTCTAACAACCTGCTGCACAATTTATTTTAGAAAGTGGAAAAAAGCATGTTGGCCAGGACTTTATCGGTTATAAGTGACAAGCAGAGGGTCTGAATAATCTATTTCCAGCCAGCTGTCTGACAATATTCCAGGGATTGGAGGATACATCCATTGGTGCCATGAGCCAAACAGATGGTTCCTAGCTATCGATGGATGGAGGAATAACCAAATCCTAGTTTTCTTGAGTTGATCTGGACTGTTTATTTATTTAGCATATGGCTAAATAAATTGAGCTGGCCTGAGTTGGTCCTTCACCTGCTCCTCTTTTCACCAGAGAACCTCCAGTCAGATCTGCAGTTCCCATAATTTCCTACATCCCTAGTTCCCCAACATTTTTAGTTAAGAAATAAATACATGAAAACAGTCATGTAATGCTTCATTAACTTTCCTTCACTGATCCTCCCTGCAACACACACAAAGAAACTTCATTTCTACTTCTAAATAGAAGAAACCTCCAAAATATATTAACTATATGCTCCTGCCTGCTTTGCATTATATTCTCCCCCCCCCCCTGCCTTTCCCCACTCACTGGAGCCTTCCATCTGTGTCCAAAGTGTAGCTCCCAATTATTCAATATTGCCCAATATTGAAGTGGTGCAGTGGTTAAATGCAGCCATTGCAGGCTGACTGCTAGTTCAACAGTTCAGCTGTTCAAATCTCACTAGGCTCAAGGTTGACTCAGCCTTCCATCCTTCCGAGGTCGGTAAAATGAGGACCCAGATTGTTGGGGGCAATATGCTGAACTCTGTAAACCGCTTAGAGAGGGCTGTAAAGCACTATAAGCGGTATATAAGAAAAGTGCTATTGCTATTGCTATTGCTATCTGTTTAAGAGAAAAGAATGGTCAGCCACCATCTGCCACATGAAGCAGGTGACTCAATTTCTTTAATGATGATCTATACCAGAGGTGGGTTCTTCCCGGTTCTGACTGGTTCACCCAAACTGGTAGCAACCCACTGGTGATGTCATGATGATGTCACAGAACGGGAGGCCGCCATATTTTTTTGGAATTTTTGGGGGATTTTGGGGGGGAATTTTTTTTAAAAAAATTGAATTTTTTTCCTTCTGCGCATGCGCAGAAGCCGAGTTTCCGGCACTGTGCATCTTGTTTTTGGCTTTTTAAAAAAATTTCTGATTTTTTGCTACTGTGCATGCATGCACACGAAGCGCAGCCACGCAGCGCAGGAGGAAGCGAACTAGCAGGGAGGTAAGTTAGAGCCCACCCCTGATCTATACATAGATGGAAAATATATATTAATATATACATGTTAGTGACTTAGTAGGCTAAAACATATGAAGAACGCTTGCAAGAATTGGTATATCTAGTTTAGTGAAAAGAAGAGCTAAGTGTGATATGGGATAACATTGGAATTAGCAGTGTTCCAATATTTGAGGGGCTGAGACAAAGAAGAGGGAGTCAATCTATTGTCCTGAAGGCAGAACAACAAGCAATGGATGGAAACTAAGCAACCTAGAACTTTCCTGAAAGTTAGAACAATTAATCAGTGGAGCAACTTGCCTCTAGAAGTTGTGAGTGCCCAACACTGGATATTTTTTAAGACGAGATTGAACCATTTGTTTGAAATGGTATAGGGTCTCCTGCTTGAACAGTGGGTTAGGCTAGAACACTTCCAAGATCCCTTCAACTCTGTTATTCTGTTATACTTCCAGGGAAAATGTGGCAATCTGAAGACAGTTCTGCTAATAGCAGAGCCAATTATTGTGGAGGATGAAGAGCTAGTCCTCTCTGGACAACATAAGGACTTGAGATTGCTCACAAGTGTTCCATACAATTGCTCCTATAAGAAGACTACAAGACAATTGGGTTTAGATCTATGTCAAGGGAATAGCTATCTTTTTGCTCAAACTACAATCAATACCTTTCAAAAAGATACTGGTTTTTCAAAAGGACACTGACTGCATACTTTGTATACTTTCTTTCTTTACTAGTTTTGGAAATTGTCTCTTAACTGCTTTTCAGCTATTAGAACCTTTTGGGCAACAAGGTTTATATTACCGGTTAAGCAAAATATGTTTTAAATATAAGTTTAAAGACTTAAAAAAACTTTTGGATAAACAACAACGCTGATTCTGGAAATTTACAAATGGACTAATAAGATTTTGAAATCAATTATCCTTTCTATGGAAAAATGCTTTTGTTTTGAATTATCTTTTTTAAAAAAACATTATAAAATGAGACATTGAAGGTTGGACACTAGAGGAACCCGGAGAACTGAATATTAAATTAAAAGAGAAGACACTCAAATTTTGTTAGAAAGGTTAAAGAAAAGAATTAAAATAAATAAAGTTCTAGGACATCATTTTAAGGATTAAAGATTGTTAAGAATAAAAGGCATATAAATGTGAACAATAAATAAATAAATAATGTTGGTTTATTTGATCATGACTTTTGCTGACATCAGAACTGAAATGACAAAGCTTTAAAGATTTGTTTATAGAAAAAGATGAGATATGGGGAAAATATCATTTGCTGTATTTTAACAGAAGGTAATAAGTTGCTAAAATCATTTATGCTTAGAATGAAGTGATAAGTTATTCCTTTTTATGTTTCTTTTAATTATCTATATGCTTATTTCTTATTTCTTTTTTATCTCTCTTCCTATTTTTTCTTTTCTGCATTTTATTTTTTAATTTATATTATTTTTTATCTTTCTTGCAGTTTAACATTTTTATTGATATTAAAAATTGAAAAATAAAATGTTATTTTTTATCTTTCAATTGACATTTTTAATACAATTATTATTAAAAAGATATATACTTGTTACTATGAAACAGACTGGGATGGTAGCAGTAGTGGTAATGATGGTAACTGATACCTAATGATATTTTACCATTTTTTACATGATTAAACCTACAGAGTGGTTTAATCAAATTGACATCCCTAAATATGCTACAGTTAATTGCCTCCATAATTGAAAACCAGGGAGTGATAGAGCAAGAGAGAGACAGAGGCAGGGACAGAGAGGTAGTGGGATATGACATGTGATTAAGTTACATAAATATTTGTAATGGATATTTTATGTAATTATTACTTACTTTGATCTTTTGATCAATCAGCAAAGGAATGATTATAAAGTAGAAGGCAGGTATGTATAATGGCCATAAGAAATACTGCAGATCCACATTTGGCCAACAGTAACTTTATTAGGGCCAATTCAAAAGCTTTCTTCAAGCATTTGCTGGGAGATGCAAAGAAAAACAGATCTCACTTAGTCCTCTCTAGTCTTCAGCCAGAAAGTGTAAACAAATGTACACTTCTTCATGCATATAGTTCTTCGTGTATTGCAAGACTCTAATAAAACTAAGTTTCTAATTGTTCAAATAATATAGTTACAATTTCCCTTCAGATATCCCAGCTAAAAACATCAGCCAGGGCCACTGTGTATTCCCATTTAGTTTAAAGCCAACTCGAATTCAAACAAACACTTGAGAAGGCTAACATGGTAATAATACACAGGCATTTTAAGAGCTCTTCAGGTAAAGTGGAAAAATCCAGCAGCATCTGGTTGAGGATCATATCATACAGTTTTCATTTCCATTTCTATTTTCAAGTTTTAAGATAGTCTATAGACATGCAACTGGGTTGCAACTGATGCTGAAACGGGTTGCCTTTCCATATAGAGTGTTTTTGCAAATTTGCTACAATGAAAAGGGAGGAGGAGGAGGAGGAGGAGGAGGAGGAGGAGGAGGAGGAGGAGGAGAATGGTTAACCCCACATTTTTCAAATAAGTCAAACTTTATTTTAGAAGCTATTCTGTCTGCAAGAGAAATACTCTGGTTCCATGATAGGTAAAAGAATAATGAGAAAGAAACTGAGATGTTTATAATTGAAACTGAATTAATTACAATGACCCAAGTTCAAACAACACAGTATGATAATATGTAAAATGTTGTTTCATTGATTTAAGAAGAATTTCTCTATGGCAGATATCCATAATTCTCTATATCCATATCCATATCCATAATTTATTCAAAGTTGTTAACAATTTAATCTTTTTAAAGAAACATAAAACACAAGACAATAATAGTTTGCAATCTCCATTCATTTGTACTAGAGAGATATAAATATTTGCATAATATACAAATGAAATATCTTACATGGGGAGAAATCTACCTACCTTCAAAAGCATTAATAGAAATTAGTCTTAACCAGTTTCAAACTTCCTTAAATTTTGATTAACTAGATCATGACTCTTGGGAGTATTACAGTAATTAATTGCTTGATTTTGCATGGTGAAATATAAATGTTGATCTTAGCTTTAAAATCTTGAAATACAAGGAGCAACTGCATTAGATCTAATGGGAAATAATACATTCTCCTTTTAGAAGGGTGGACAACCTGCAGCAAGAAGCTACTTATTTCAGCAGTGATTTAGTGCTGTCTCTAAGGCTTCCTCCCAGGTGCTGTCAGTTTTCAGCAGCAAAGGCAGACACATTACATCTATATATAGTAGTGAAGATGTTCACTATTGCAAAATTGCCTCTTAAAAAAAAACATTCTGCTTCTAAACCGTGGCTTAAAACACAAACTGAAAATTTAAAAAACAGCGTACAGCTCATGTTTTATTCTTTTGCTACCGTTACCCACAATTTTTAGTGTATTCACTATCAATGAATTTCAGTCTCCCAAATTAGTTCTCCAACAGAAATCCAAATTCCTGAGTCTCTCTACATATTTCCCTTTAAAATCCCCCCATAACACATATATTGCATATAAACAAAAATATTGTCCCTTCAAGTTGACTCCTGGCAACTGCCTGGAAAAATCCCTGTAGTTTTATCAGAAAAGTTTTGGAAGAAAAAGGCTGTCATTTCCTTATTCCTAAGGCTGAGAGCAAAGAACTGACTCAGTTAACTTTATGCCTAAAATGGGAGTAGAACTCACAATGTCTTGGTTTATTATCCATTGTACATATGGCTCTCATATTGCATATACATAATGGGGGGAAATGATTTCTTTTCCTGCTTTCTTCATACGTTGAGACGTTTTGTATAAGATGTGTTACCCTGAGCCTCAGGGTCCTAGTTCTCCCCCCCCCCATTCCCTTTGACCCAGAGAATGAGATTGAAGGTATCCGCTTCCCCTTTTTAAATAACCCAATTCTCTGAAACATCTGCACTGCAATTCATTCAAGAGTGCCTTCCGCAGCCTGGCATCCTTTAGTTTTGTATGGATTTCAACATTCAGAATCCCCAGCCAACATGCTACAAATATCTAGACTGACAGATTGGTTTGCAAATGACAGATTGGAAACCACCATGATACTGTGTTCTTCTTAAGAATAGCTTAAGCAAGACATTGTTTCTTGAACTTGATTTCAAGGATCCCAATACATGGTACATACCAGTGGTGGGTTCCTACCAGTGTGGTCCACTCTATCGCACCGGTAGCGGTGGGCTGGTGATGTCATCAAGAGGCTACCGACCCGGTGCGGTCAGTTGCTGGTGCCTAGGAGCCGCCATCTTTTTTTGTGAATTTTTTGGCAATTTTTTGCTTCTGCGCATGCGCGGAAGCAAAATCACGCCGAAATCTTGCAAAGGGACGCGTGTGAATGTGAGATTTCAGTGAGATTTCACTTCCATGCATGCACGGAAACAAAAAATCACCGAAATCTCATGTGCGCACGTGTTCCCTCATGAGATTTTGGTGCAATTTTGCTTACGCACATGCGGAACGTGGTGATGCATGCGCAGTGCACCGGTAGCAAGGTAAGTGAGCAACCTGCCCCTGGTACATACCATTTGGTGTGATGACTACTGTTTCTTTAAATCTTTGCAGTTAAATTAATTGGCAAACAGTTATTCCAAATAGTGAGGTCTGGAATTTGACTAAGAGCTTGGAGCAACACATGGCTACCTTCCTTAGAATCTTATTGTAATTATGACTCAAAGCTGTTCTATGTGCTCTGGGCAAAGACGAAAGAGAAAAGTGGATTGATATTTGTTACCTTGGCAAATAAGCAAACCATACTGCACAGCAAAGACAAAAAGCTTTTAAAGACAGATAATTGGACCACATGGAATGGTAATTTCAAATAAAACAAAATAGCCAATTATGGCACAAAAAGAATTATTTGGCAGAAATATTATGGAATTTTGGCTTGGAAGAGTCATGGAATTTTTAAAATAGATAGTGTTAAGGGAAATGGGAATAGATCAAGGACAATAATCCTGAAATAACAATTGATTTTAAATTGCTCCTCCATTTATTCCAGGGGAGGGTGATTTCTGCCAGCTCCCCTTCCCATATGAAATCATTGCACTCTAACCCAGAATATTCAAAATGTCTTTTTTCCACCAGAAAACAGCAGAAGGCATGGGAGTTATAGAATTTTCATATAAATATTCTTTGAATTTAAACCTGTTCCATTCATGGAAGGACAGTTGAACTGAAGCCCCCAGGAAGATAAATCAGGTACTGATTATTGACCATATAAACTCCCCAGCCTATTAATAGATCAATAGTTGTCAGATAACACTTATAGGATGTACAGTAGGAGCATTTTGAAAGCCACTGAGACATTTTTCCAGAGTACTTCCAGTCTTTAATTAACTACACACATACATTGTCTTTTGCTGGAATAGTACTTCTTGTTTTTAAATTATAAATTGATTTAACACACACACCCCTCAAGTGCTGCTGTGATGCCTCCGTGTGATGGAAGGCAGTTCCTGTGAGGGACAAGTAGAAAACATTAGGAACATATGTCAAATATGTTAAGTATCTTAAGCGCACCACTGTGCCTACAGTCCCTGTCCTACTGTCCTATTGCCCTCTATTATCGGTACTTTTTATTTATGTTTATACAAACAACTACTATCAAGTACATGTTTGACAAATAAAATAAAAATAAATAAATAAATAAATAAATGTTCCCAATGTTCCAGCATCTTCATTTATAAAATCAATAATTTGTGTTATGTTGAGGACACTGTACTGGTAGGTGAAAATGCAAATAATTTTCAAGCTTAAATTATAAAGTTAAAAAGAACAGTGGAAAATGGAATTATGATTAATAAAAAGACAGTATTAATTATAACACGTATAATAGTCTTCTTAGAATTTGCAATGAAGACATTGAAATGGTGGGCATTTGCTCTTTTTTAGATTCAACTGTCAACAATAAAGGAAGTAGCAGTCAAGAAATGTTACACAGATTGACATTTGGTAAAAAAAGAAATGAAGGGGAAAAAATTCAGATGCTGAGATGTGTTTATACCTACAGAGATCATAATCATGTAAGAAATGGTTTTCCTTCTGACCCAGCACTATGCTTGTCAGATAAATCTGGCAACTCCAAATCTCAACCAACAAATGCTCTGTCCTACACATTGGCAAAAAAATCGAAACACCAAATACAAGCTGAATAGACAAGACCTTGCAGATGACCCTCACTCTGTCAAAGACCTTGGAATACTCATATCAAATGACCTAAGTGCCAAAGCCCCACTGAAACAAAATCGCCAAAAAGGCTTCAAGGGTTGTTAACCTAATCTTACGTAGCTTCTTCTCCGGAAATATCACACTACTAACCAGAGCATACAAAACATTTGCCAGACCAATCCTTGAATACAGCTCATCTGTCTGGAACCCACACCGCATAACTGACATAAATACATTAGAAAGTGTCCAGAGATATTTTACGAGAAGAGTCCTCCACTCCTCTACTTGCAACAGAATACCTTACGCAACCAGACTTGAAATCCTGGGCTTAGAAAGCTTAGAATTATGTCTCCTTAGGCACGACCTAAGCATAGCTCATAAAATTATCTGTTACAACATCCTTCCTGTCAATGACTACTTCAGCTTCAACCACAACAATACATGAGCACACAACAGATACAAACTCAAAGTGAACCGCTCCAAACTTGACTGTAGAAAATACGACTTTAGCAACAGAGTGGTTAATGCCTGGAACTCACTATCTGACTCTGTGGTTTCGTCATCAAACCCCCAAAACTTTACCCTCAGACTGTCCACTGTTGACCTCATCCAATTCCTAAGAGGTCAGTAAGGGGCGTGCCTACCGTCCCTGTCCTAATGTTCCCTCTTATCAGTATCCATCTTATGTATACAATCAATGTTATATCTATGTATATTACCAATACGTACTTGACAAAATAAATAAATAAAATAAATAAATAAATACACTGGGACAAAATCTACCATGGATGTTAAAGAATCTTGTGGCAACTTGCTAAGTAACAAAAGTATCATTTCACAATTGACAACTTTGATTAATTAGATTATGATCTAGGAAAGCGAAAATGCTTTCTGGTATACTGAAGATGCTTTTAGGTACATCTTTCAGGTACACTGAAAGATGCTTTCAGGTACACTGAAAGATGCTTTCAGGCACACTGAAAGATTTTCTGATATTAATCCTCCAACAGACCAGCTAGCTAGCTTTCATGAAATGTAAGATATATAAAATTCGTTATACTTAGGACTATCAATTAAAATGAAGAAACAATAACTATGTTAAACAACAATGTTAAAGTAGTTAACAACACTTCTTATTCTTCTCCATATTGGTAGGTTTTTTGCTTTCATTCAGTAATGCCTGATTGTTGGAGAGTGTCTGGACAAGTCCCTCCAGTTTTTCAGAAGTGGTTTGCCATTGCCTCCTTCCTAGGGCTAAGAGAAAGTGACTGGCCCAAGGTCAGCCAGCTGGCTTTATGCCTACAACAGGACTAGAACTCATAGTCTCCCAGATTCTAACCTGATTCCTTAACCACTATCCAAAATGGCAGAGATGATAGATGGATGGACGGATGGATGGACAGATAGAATCAATTGAACCATTTATCTGCTCTCACATCTGAATTCAAAAACTAGTAATGCCATCTGGTATTATGTGGCATTAAAAATGCACTATGAGATGACTATTTCATTTTACTTTAACTAGGTTGTGGCATAAGAATTACCCTGCATCTTTGTGTTTTATTTTATCTGTTCTAAATCATTTTACATAAGAATATGGGTAGTTTAACAAATAAAAACAAATGCTACATCTGGACAATCTCCAAAGAGACTGTACAGATGAGTAGAAATCAGAATAATGCTTTTCCAATTTTTCATTTTAAAAACTATCGAACTATGCACAGTTATGTCACATAGCATTTTTGCAAATTAGATTTGGAAATGTAAGCCACACAGCTAACCTAATATATTTCTGCTCTTACATGAAATTTTCCTTACACTCGCTTTGCTTAAAATCAAACTGACCCTGTCTTTAATGTAGCTTTTCTACATATTCACTGGTTTTATGGTCATTTCTACTCGGAAACAATGGGTGGCAGCTGCCTCTATTTATAAATGCTATCTGGGCTGCAGAAAGTGCAATGACTGACAACGTTTTGAATTTCCTTTTGTGTTTCTCTTTTCAATTGTGTTTGGATCATGAATAGTAGGGTTCAAGCATTCCAAACTTCTTATTTATTCTTTCTTTTCATTGAATTAAATAATTTAATGTATTATTTCCTGGCATCTCAGGATGCTGTTGAATTTTAACAATGAAGAACAGATCAGGATCCCGTAGTGTCTTCTGAAGACATGAAAATGATGGGTATAGCTGCAGCTTTGCTCTTCAGAAGACCTAAACTCATCCAAAGGAAAGGGTAGGGTTGGAAGGCAACTATCAGTGCCTGATTTGGGGAAAGCAGAGTAAAGAAGTACGTGTGTAAAAAAGAAATATGACTTTGATGGTAACATGTAATATGCAAGAATTCTTACCTAATCAAAGGGGCTGAAACTTTTTTAAGCTCTGGGAGACATTTGGAAGTAACTCAGATAGATATTTCCCTAATTCAGTGGAGGAGAAGGAGGAGAAGACAAACACAGTCAGACTTCCAAGAGATTGTTATTGTAACCAATTTTCATAGAAATAGTTCTAGTGTTCTGTGACGTTATTTCCTACTCTTGTCAATCTAGTGGGAATGACAATAGGGCTGAGCAATGGGGAAACTTGCCATCCAAAGAGGTACATATAAGAAATACCTTGTAAGACATGGATAAATGGCACATTACACATGTTATAAGATGAAAAGATTCTAACATTATATTTAATATAGTAAATATACTGAAAAATATTAATAGATTGCCTTTTTATGTGCACTGTTTGTTAAAATCTGCAAAGGAACAATGATTAGGCCCTATTACTGTTTCCTGGTCTAATCAAGTTACTATTTACTACTTTGCCGAAACTACTATAATTTTGCCTAGATTTAGAAAACTATATTTTATACAGTAGGCCAGGAAGTGATGTCCCTAGTTGTGGGTATAAAAGCAGCAAGAGATTCTGGCTTTTAAAGTTTCCAATCCAAGCAATGGTTCAGTGCAGTGGTCTCCAAACCATTTTAATTGCATATATTTACCAGTATTTTCTTTTAGCATGTACCTTCAATATATGTAGGTTTATAAAGTTATATTCATGTACAATTGTACCTTATGTCTATTATGTACCTTACAAAATACACTCCAGAAATAGACATTAAAAAGTATAAGATGAAAATGAACTACCGTATTTTTCGGAGTATAAGACACACCTTTTTCCCCAAAAAAAGAGGGTGAAAACTTGGGTGCGTCTTATACACCGAATGTAACCCCACCCAGCCACCCCCACCCTTTGGCCTCTGCCTCCCAGCAATTTATCTCTTTGCAGCAAACAGCGCAAAGCCTGATTAGCACAAGCAACTGATTATCTGCCTCCCAACTCTCAGTGAGAGGCTGCAGCCACGTGCTAAAATGAAAGTGAAACTTTGGTAGCTGCAAGGAGACAAATTGCTGGGAGGTAGACTGCTGGCAATGTTGGACTGCTGAAACTGCAAGGAGGTAAGTCAATAACTATAAATGTCTATAGAATTTTCAAATTATTATACTTATTTTTTAAAGACTGCTTTATTATTGTTCTAGACAACTTAACAAAATGAAGAAGCTTTTTAAAATAAATGCTTGATCTGAAGAGGCCCAGTGCTATTGTATCTTCTTTTAAATAGCAGAGAATAACTATACTTCCAGAAAGCCACATCAAATTTAAAGATCTGTAAAAGTATAATCTGAAATGTAACAGTATCCTGTTTAATATTAAGATAAGGCAGCTGAGTTAAACCCTGACTTAGTCATATTTGGAGTAGATCTATTAAAATAATTGGGAGGACTTAGTGTGACTACATTTAAGAAAACTTTCTGGCATTAATATACTGCCATAATGTACATTTCTCCAATTCTTTGCTATTTCTATGGGTCAGACACACATGCACAGAAATACACAACAAACAGTATATATCATCTGTACTGTTTGCTGTTTGCTGTTTGGCAAATTGCTTGGAGGTAGAGGCCCTTTTTCCTTGTTTTCCTCCCCCAAAACTAAGGTGCATCTTATACTCCGAAAAATACGGTAAAAAAATCTAATATTTTCTTCCTGCACCCCAAAGGATCTTCTTGCTCACATCCTAAAAATCACTATTTAAAGGATTGTCTGAATACAACTGTTACACACTTTTCAACTTTAGGTACTTGACAGTGGTTGCAAGCATAGAACACCTAAAACCTAAAAACATGCAATATCTAAAATAATTAAAATGAACTTAAAATTCATTAACTTATTAGATTCTTCAAGAACAGCCCAAGGAGAATGATTTGTCAAATTGGAGAGTCCTGAAGTATATGTGAATGGCCTCCTAGCTCCTTTACTTTCATGTATGATTAAATTTTAAAAATGCTAATTTCAAATCTACAGGTTGAACAGTTCATCTTAAAAAGTCAGCTAAATGATTCATTAATAATGTTTTGTCATGACTAAAACAAAACTCTCGTTTCTATATTTTTGTGCTATGTACTGTATATCTGAAATGGTTTCTGAATTCTTACATAAGAAGCTATTGAGGGAATTTGCTTCATTAACCAATACTTATTTCAAACTTATTTCAGAACTGAAGAATTTTCTTGATATTTCCTTGAAATATCTTCAAGGAAAAACAAATAAATCCAACCATGGATATTATTTTTTCCTGGTTTCAGAGAGACTTCTTCCCATGTAGGTAGGTAGTTCTGAGACTGCAACCATAAACTTTTTTCATGCCCACAACAGGGCTGAATAAGTAAAATTGCTTTCTATGGTTTATTGGAAATTTCTGGGGCTTCCCCTCAAATCCTAGAAATGCTACCTATTGAACCAGTTTGAAAAAGGTAACTAGAATAACAAAGAAATGCCATTCTTGTTAGAAAAGAATGAGGAGCCGAGCTGGCGCAGCGGTTAGAGGCAGTACTGCAAGTCACTTTAGCTGACTGTGATCCGCAGGTCAGCGGTTCAAATCTCACCAGCTCAAGGTTGACTCAGCCTTCCATCCTTCCGAGGTAGGTAAAATGAGGACCCAGATTGTTGGGGGCAATATAAATATACATTGCTTACTGGTGTAAACCGCTTAGAGAGTGCTTGCACTGTGAGGCGGTATATAAATCTCACAAACAAACAAACAAACAAACAAACAAACAAACAAACAAACAAACAAACAAACAAATAAATAAAAGCAAGTAACAAGATTTTTTTCTGCATTACAGCAGGGATAGGAAAACTAAGGGCAACATTTAGCACTCAAATTATTCCTTTATGGCCCATTAGACTCTTCTGAGCACCACTGGCTTGAAACAAGGTTTAGATGTAAAGGGAAACAAAAGGAAATCAGGTACGTAAATCACAGAACAAGAGAAAATGTATTCTTATAGACAGAACTGAGTCTGCAAATAAATAGCAATAGCATTTAGACTTATATATTGCTCCATAGTGCTTTACAGCACTCTCTGAGTGATTTACAATATCAGCATATTGCCCCAAACAATCTGAGTTTCATTATATCGAAGGATGGAAGGCCGAGTCAATCTTGAGCCAGTCAGGATCGAACTCCTGCCTGTGGTCAGAGTTAGCCTGCAAGTGCAATACTGCATTCTAACCACTGCAAATCAGAATTAAGGACTATTTGAAGGGGTATGAGAGACGTAAACCTTTAGGGCCGTGATGGCGAACCTATGGCACGCGTGCCAGAAGTGGCATGCAGAGCCATCTCTCCAGGCACACCAGCTGTCGCCCATTGTTCTTCTGGGTTCCAGCACGCTGGCTAGCTGGTCTTCACCCATGTGGGAACACTGGAAACCAGAAGAGCAGCTCCTTGGCACACATGCGCGTGCTGGGAAGCTGAGCTTCCAGTTTCCGGTATGCACATGAGCACCAGTCAGCTGGTCTTCACGTGCGCATACACATCAGTAACCAGAAGACCAGGTGACCAGCATGCATGCACACACTGGAAACTGGAAGCTCAGCTTCCTTGCATGCACATGCGCACCAGGGATCTGCTCTTCTGGTTTCTGGCGCTCCCATGTGCCTGAAGACCAGCTGGCTGGTGCGCATGTACTCACTGGAAACTGAAAGCTCAGCTTTCCGGCATGCGCATGCACGCCGGGGAACTGCTCCTCCAGTTTCCGGTGCTCCCATGCATTCGTGCTGGGGAGCTGCTCTTCCGGTTTCTGGTGCTCCCCTGAGCGCACTCCTGTTTCGGCACTTGGTGCCGAAAAGGTTTGCCAACACTGCGTTAGGGTCATTGACCAGAAATAAATACAATTTCAATAACAGTAATCTTGAAGAGCTGAAAGGAAGAAGCAAAAACTTGGAGTCTGGAATAGTTATTTAAGGGGTGACATTGTGGGAGCAGAAGACAGACCTAAGAGCAAAAGCAAATGTAGTGGCTCCATTTGATGTAGATCAGTGTTTTTTTCCCCCAAAGTTGCCAACTTTAAAATGTGTGGGGAATGCTAGCTGGGGAATTCTGGGACTTCCAAGTCCACTTACCTTAAAGTTGCTATGTTTGAAAAATACAGACAGACTTGATCCAGAGACCATTCCTGAAATTAAAAGGGAACCTGAAGAGCTCTATAGGGTTTAAACAGAGATGGAAGATTTCTCCAAATCAAGCCACTTAAAAAGATAAAAGTGAGCAGAGATGTTTCTATGGGACGATGCAAATATATACCAGCAGCTAAAATATTTGCAAGAAATCACACTTACCCAGAAAACCTAGTATAATTTCTTGAACTCAGGGAAAGTCACTGTGGAAAAAACACCCCAAGGTTACTGAAAGATTTACATGTGTATCTCATAAATCAGTTAATTGTTGTCTCACAACACAACTCTCAGACAATCTTCATCATAATCATTATTGTTATTGTTCTGGCCATAGGATTCACAAACACAAATGTGCTCGCACTATGATGCCATTTGTGCCAGTCTGACCCTCTTCCTCAACAGATGCCATTGGTGCCATTATTTAACATCCTGGGTCACTCTTACAAAGCATTAATGGTTGGTTAATAACCGTTAACCAAGATCTAGCTTGTGAGCTAATGTTGACATCTGAAGATAGCATAATATATATAAGCTCACCTGCAATGGAAGAAACGCTTATCTTAATAGCTTGATGTTATCTCAGCTTGCACACAGCATGAACGCCATGCTACGAAGGATTCAGGAGGAGACCTTTGGGAGCATTCGAAGCAATTTGCCAGATCAGTGCACAATAGCTCCTCCGAAACAATTATCTTTCATTTTGAACAGTTTGTTTTTGGCCACTGGGGAAGGTGAAAACAAGAAAGTAATAAAATGAATGAAACATGTTCCATAATTAAGAAGGGCATAATCTAACAAGACAGCTGTTGTACATTTGCAAACAGCTGCTTGGATTTGGCAGTCCCCTTCTTACCTTGAAAATCATCAGCAAATAGTGGTCAGATAAAAGCTGCAAATAATAAGACACCACCCTCTCCCCACAAGAAAATGTAATTGGTAACTGATGATTGCTGTGGGTTATGTTCTTTCAGAACATGCCCTATACCAAAGGTTGCATCCATCCACTTTTTCCTCCTTGAGTAATTAAGGGTTAATTGGGATGTAGACTAACATCCTCATGGTGCATCCTGGGCAACATGACTTTGTCATAGCTAAATATCAGTGGTGGGATTCAGTTGGTTCGCACCACTTCGGGCGAACCAGTTGTTAAATTACACACATACACACCCATTATCAAAGTAGACCCTGGGTGCTGCACTGCAATGGAGAAATGGGAAACGAAGCAGCCGGTGCAAGGGAAGGAGGAAGCTGCTTTCCCTCTTTCTTCTCCTCCTCCTCCCCTTGTGCTGGCCACTCCGTTTCCCGTTTCTCCATTGCAGCGCAGCACCCAGGATCCACTTTGATAGTGGAAGGGGGGATTTAACAACCGGTTTGCCCAGGGTCAGGTTGGCCGTCGTGGGAGGCCCGTCCCACATGTGCAGCAGAGCTGGAGGATGGGGATAGGCCACACCTACCATGACAGCCAACCTGACCCTTGAGGAACCTGTTGTTAAATTATTTGAATCCCACCATTGTAAATAGTCTATACATTTTGGCTGCTGGACCTCACAAGCAGCCAAAGCAAGAAGCAGCAGCATGCATACTGAAAATAAAAACAACAGTTTGTATCTTCCATCAATGCATTCCAGTCTTCACCCCACCAAGTTTTGGTAATGGCAATTACATAATACTTGCCTTCGTATACTAGTTCTTCAAGTTCATCTTGTTTGTTCCCCAAACTTTGAGAATTTGTGCAGAAGCATTTGAGTCCTGTATATCTGACCCTGGGTTTACTTCCTATAACTCCTACTTTACTTCTGAGTTTTATTTCATTCTCATCACTCCCTACCTCATTGTTTGATTGGTTGTCTTGGGGTTTATGCTTGGGATTAGGTTCTGAAAAGCCTAAGGACCCTCGCCCCTCAATTTTAGCTTAAAGCCTTTCTGATAAATTGAGCCAGTTATTTTCTGAATACATTCTTCCTGTATTGCTAGTCCATGTATAATGTGCCATTCAATAAATAAATGAATGCCGTGCTTATCCTAACAATTTAAGTAGTGAAGTTTTTAGTTCATCGAGAAAGTTTCATTTGGGGTGTCACCAGTGGTGGGATTCATCCGGTTCGTACTGAACTGGTAGCTAACTTTTTCTGCAGATCAGTGAACTGCTGATCCTAACACTAGCTGGCCCCACCCCCTCCCCTCCCAGACACTCCTTGCCTGGCCTGAGACGATAAGGCCAACAGCGGGGAAAGGAGACCAACTCCAGGCCCACCACACTCTTTCTGGGGAGCAAAACCTTGGATGATCTGATCCAACCTGAAGGTCTCGAGGGATTCTAGAGTTTCCACACACCTCCACTGACCGAGCGCCCTCCCCTTCATATCCCAACGGGCCCAGCGCCCAGCAATAGCACTCCTGGCTGGTGGGTGGGTGGATGTCCTGAGGCTGTACACATACACCTCATCAGCTGGTCTGGAAGTGGTATGTCCCCCTCATCATGGGCTAGATGCGGGACTCAAGGCAGAGGGGAGGGCAAGCAGGTGGCAGCTGCCTAAAGGCACCGCAGAAGCCGAGAGTTGGGCCAGAAAAGTGACCGAGCCTCACTGTCACCCCCCAAAGTGGCCCATGCCCTTCGGCTGTGCGTGGCATGCCCAGAACAGGTGTCACTCCCCCACCATTGGCCTTACTTTCCAGTCCACGGGTCTCACACCACTCTGCTCACCACAGCTGCCTGCAAAGGTAGGGCTGACAGTGACCTGCACCCGGAGCGTCACCTCGGCCTAGGAAGGAGTAAAAAGGCCCCAATCTTTATACTAGAGAAGGGTAAGGGAAGATTTTTCGGCACAGGAGCATCGCTCAGGCACCCCCCTCACCAGCCATCTCTGCCCGTTCATGGCAGAGCAACTTGTCCCTTCGCTGGGTGTTAGCCAAGGGGAAGCAGCCTGAGGAGGGTGCAGCAGGCAAGACTTGTGCAAAAACTCATGGACCAGGGAGGCGAGTTGGAGACAGAAGAGCGGTGACCCGGGAAGGTCTCTCTCTTACCGATTCCCAGTTTATTGGGGAAATGGAAGGGGCAAGAATCAGAGTGGAGAAGGGAGCAGAGCGGCTGGTCTCCTCTTCCGCAGTTGGAAGCAGCCAAAGCATGCTTATTCTCCTCCGCATCCACATTCTGCCTGCATTGCAACACCTGGGGGAGCCACGCCTGAGAATGCTTGGCAGCGCCCCAGAGCAGTTTTCATTTCTTTGCATGAAAGTGGGGGAAGAGCGCAAGGGATGGAGACCTGCTAATGCGCAATCCCCAAAGCAGCTGGATTGCGGGACAGTGCAGCCCTCTAAGTCAAAATGGCTGGTTTCCCCCAAAAAATTGAGCTTAGCCTAACGCGCGAATAGAGACACGAAGCTGTACTAGCTGCATATCAGCCTGGCTGCAGTTAGGAACCCAGCCAGGGCTAGCTGTCTGTCCCCAATGGGGCGCTCTCCAGCGGCGCCCAACTACACCACCCCTCTCTCTCTCCCAGCAAGTCGGTTAATTAGTGTACAATACATAAGTCTGGTTTAAGGAGGTCTCAGGATTAAAGGCACTTAGTTGGGACGGTTCCAATTTTCCAACCGGAGCATCCCCTTTTTTGATAGATCTCCTAAGATTTTGAAATCTCCTAAGAAAGGGAGATTTCCAAGGAGTAGAGAAGTCCCTCTCATCATTTTTACAGTGACATCGAGTTGGCCATGCCCACCCAGTCACATGCCCACCCAGCCACCCCTACCCAGTCGGTCATTAGAGCAGAACCGGTTGTTAAATTATTTAAATCCCACCTTTTTTTTCTGGGCAGAATAGTTAATTTGGTGCCTTAACTTTGTGACAGAATGGAATTTAGCAGATACAGGTTTTTTTTATTGGTCCATCTCTGTACACCTGAAAGAAAGGAAGCTATACCCTCCAGAGATTAAGTTCTAAGTAGTAAATAACGGTGAACAGTATGTTTCTGTCTCAAAAAGTTTTCTATATTTCAAAAATATTTCTAAATCTCAGAATTACCTAGCAGTCCATTATTAGAAGCTCTTAAAACTCTGTTAGAATAAAGAAAAAAGGAAATGGGTTTTGTGCTATCTCATCTGAGATTTTACATAAAAGCAAAAGGAACTCTATTCCTTCATTTTATTACTTAATTTGTCTAATAACCAAACAGGTTGTTGCATAGAAGGTAGATACTACTTCCAGAAGAACATAAGACTGCATGTAAAAAGAGTAAATGAGTTCCTACAGATTTTACACTGCTAATCATTGCCAATTATAGGGGGTGGGGGTCATCTCCGTTTCAAGACCATTGAGCCAGTGCCATCCAAAGACATTTCCATGGTCTTGTGGCCAGCAGGATGACACAAAGCGCTGTCACTTTCCCACCAAAATGGTACCTATTTATCTACTCACATTTGCATGCTTTGAAACTGCTTGGTTGGCAGGAGCTGAGGTGAGGACAGGAGCTCACCCTATCACCTGACGTTTGGGTTTTGAACCTGGGCTGTCAGCTTTCCAGCTGACAAGCCCAGCTTTCTTAAGCACTGAGCCACAGTGCCCTTAAAAGACTGCAAATAGCAGAGCAGAAAAGGAGAAAAATCTCCCAAGAGGTTTGTATTATTTGGTTGTATTATTATGCAGTCAACATACAGCAACAGTTTTTGAGATGTATCCAAAGTGCAGCAGGTTAAATTACCTTGCAAATGAATGCTGAATGTCATGACAAGCTGATTATAACCCATTAAATTATCATGAATGTGTAATTTCTGGGTGTTATTTGATGCACGTTTTAGTGCTTTTATATGGGATTATCTACAGCCTTCCCCAATCTGGTGTAATGCAGAAAATTTCAGCTACCAATAATTTCCTGCCAACAAGGCCAACTCCCATTCTTCCTAGGTGACAAAATCTAACATATTATCAATGTACTTGTGGTTGGAGAAAACCACTTTCAAATCAAATTGTTTGTATAGATACTGCTCAACTTACAACCATTCATTTAGCAATTATTTGAAGTTACAGTGGCACTGAAAAAAGTGACTTATGAGAGACCTCGCACTTATGTGGCTCACAGCAAATCCAGAGTCACATGATCAAAATTTGGGTACTTGGCAAGCAGCATGCACCGTATTTTTCGGAGTATAAGACGCACCTTTTTCCTCCCTAAAAGAGGCTGAAAATTTGGGTGCATCTTATACTCCGAATGTAGCTTTTTCGAAGCTTTTTTTTCCAGCCCTAACGAGGTGCTAACGATCTTCCCGGCTTTATATTCTGTCGGAAGAAGTTTTTTTCACAGCCCTGAGTCTTGAAAGAGACTTTATCGAAACGTCGCCAAGACACTTCCAATTTCATGCGGGAGAAAACCCGAATACCCAAAGACCTACACACATATATATAGGTCTTTGGGTATTTGGGTTTTCTCCCACGTGAAATTGGAAGTGTCTTGGCGACGTTTCGATGAAGTCTCATTCATCATCTTCAGGCTGGTGTCTTCTGCTTCCTGCTTCTAGGAGCAATGTGAGGTTGCTGCTGTTTCTTCCTTTTAACTGCCAGTGGAGGTTTGAACTGATAGGATGGGAGCTTGGCTGTGTTCTGATTGGTTGGAGGTGTGTTCTGATTGGTTGGGGGCTTGGCTGTGCTCTGATTGGCTGGGGGGTTAGTTGTGCTCTGATTGGCTGGGGGTGTTCTCAGGTTGTTCTGACTTGCAGGGGCATTTGAGCTGGTGAGCTGCATTGCTGCTGTTTGGCTTCTGGTTCATGGTCGTGCCACATCTTCATGGAGGGTGTCAGTTTGCTTCATGTATGGATTGGAGGGGTTTAAAGTGGCTAATGATGCAACTGTAGTATGGCTTCTGGTTTGTGGTCGTGCCTCATTGGTGTGGGTTTGGGTTTGCTTATTGCGTGGATGTGTGCTGGTGACATCCTGTGTGGTTTTCGTGAGTGTGGGTCTGGTGTCATTCTTTGTGTTAGGGACTCGTTTGTCAATAAGGGTGGGTTTCCAAATGGCTGGTAGGCGGGAGGTGTCATCTCGTTTATTCATGCTGTGTGGGCGTTTTTCTATCTCGATGGCTTCTCTGATTATTCTGTTGTTAAAGTGTTCAGTTTTGGCGATAGTTCTGGTCTTTTTAAAGTCGATTTCATGTCCTGTGGCTTTAAGATGTTGGAACAGGGAAGAAGTTGGTTCCTCTTTTTTGATTGTGTTCTTGTGTTCTTCAATGCGTGCACTTATTCTTCTGTTGGTTTGTCCAATGTATGTGGTGGGGCAGGCGGTGCATGGAATTTCATATACTCCTTGATTTTCTAACTCAATTTTGTCTTTGGGGTTTCTTAGGATGGTGGATATTTTTCGGTTTGTGCAGAATGCTGTCTTGATGTTGTGTTTGTGGAGGATCTTGCTGATTCTGTCTGTGGTGCCTTTTATGTATGGGAGGAGGGCTTTTCCGTTTTCTTGTTCTCTGTCTTGGATTTTAGTGGGGGTTTCTTTTTGTATTAAGTTGGTGATTTTATTTCTTTGGAATCCATTGGATGCTAGTACATTAGTGAGAGTATTTAGTTCGGTTTTTAGGTGTTGTTCGTCAGCTAGGCGTTTTGTTCTGGAGATGAGTGTCTTGGCTACGGAGTTGATCTGTGCTGGGTGGTGGTGTGAGAGTGCGTGCAGATAGCGGTTAGTGTGGGTTTTCTTCTGGTAGATGGTGTGTCCTAGGGAGCCATTGGATTTCTTGTAGACTAAAATATAACCCCCCCAAGCACATCCTAGATCTTACCAACCACTGCCTATCCAACACATACTTCATCTATAATGGACAAAAATACAAACAAATGGAAGGAGCACCCATGGGATCACCCCTCTCACCTGTCATTGCAAACCTCTACATGGAACACTTCGAAACCCAAGCTCTAGAAAAATCTGATCACAAACCCAAACTCTGGCTCAGATATGTAGACGACACCTTTATAATCTGGCCACACGGGAAAGAAAAACTGGACAACTTCCTCATACACCTCAACAGCCTACACCCCAAAATACAGTTCACCATGGAAACAGAAGCTAACAACCAACTTCCCTTCCTGGATGTCTTAGTCTACAAGAAATCCAATGGCTCCCTAGAACACACCATCTACCAGAAGAAAACCAGAAGACACTTCCAATATATATGATGGTTGTAGCATCCTGGGGTCATGGGGTCACCATTACAATCCTCCTAGCAGATTTTCAACAAGTAAAATCGATGGGGAAATCAGACTCCCTTAACAATTATGTGACTTACTTAACAACTGCAATGACTCGCTTAGTAGCCATGGCAAAAAAGATCATAATACGGCTTAAGGACATGACTTAACAACCATTTTTGTTGGGAAAATGGATAGTCCTAATTCTGGTCCTACATCAAGGACCACCTGTACACAGTTACTTTGAAAAGAAAAAAAAGTCATAATTTAAGGTTGCTGTTCTACTGTCATATTCTGCCTACCAAAAGAATATAGTTCATGTGCCTTTATACTAGAAATTGACTTCATATTCCCTTTCCTTAAATGGGAACTCTGGAGCTAATAGGAAGTAAATGTGCCAGCTGTCCATGATATTATGAACTCCAATTATTTTGTATTAGTTGATAAGGCATGTTATTCTTTTTTGTTGAATTTAGTTTCCCCTTTCAACCCTGCCTCCCAATAGGATATGTGCTATCAATAAGTATTCAAGTATTAGAAAAGTAAAATAAATGTTGTGTACGGTGAAATAATTTTCTGAAGGCAATAAGAGCAGTGCAGAGAACATACTGTATTTCCATGTTGACATTTCATGGCAAAGAGAGGGATGAAAGAACAGTGTGATTTTAAGAGAGAACAGGAAGAAGGGAATGGGTGCCCCACGTACATAAGCTTTTACAGGTTTGTGTAACAATCACAATCACTTGTGATAACAATCACAAGTTATTTATGCTTTGTATGTATTGTCTTATTCTTTTACTGTCACCTATGAAACACTTACTGTGATGTTTTACAAAACAAGCAGAAAGCTTTTGTATTGTATTTGGGTTCCACTCTCTTGTGTATATTGATCTGTGCAAATGGAGATCTTAGCCTGCAGCTTCCAATAATGCTTCTTTTTTTTCCCACTCAGAGTGCAATGAGTTAGATATTGCTAAGATCCTGGGCGCTCTCTGGCCAAGAGCCAGCACCTCCTATTCCTCTTCAGGGCTACTGACAAAGATACTTCACTGCCTAAGGCAGAGCTACAAATGATGCTTTCTCCCAGGTCAAAATATATAACACCAACTATTTTATTTTGACTAAGGAGGCAGGAAATACTCCAAGTACCTTTGTTTATGTCAAAGTGCAAATTGCTCAACCTAGTCATTCAAACTATTGTAACAGTTTATTTATAGGAAGAAAAGCGAATTGCAAAAGAACTATTACTTTTCCTGTAATATTTTGGTAGACCTAGATCAGATTACTTTTCCACAGCTTTTCCTTCTATTTAGACAATCCTGGCAAATATCAAAGAAATAATGACAGGTTTTGGAGGGAATCTGTTTTTCATTTAAAAAAAAAATCAATTGTTTGATCACTGCTGTTGATGAAAACTGCAGAGAATTCTGAATAATGAATTAAACTAAACAAGAAAAAACAAACTAGTGTGTTTGTTTTTTTATTAAAACTTTTATATATTGTGCTAAAAGGGGTAGTAGAAATTGCAACTTCCAAGTACATATGCAGCAGAGTTTTACCATTTTATAAAAGATAAAATCAATAGTTTGGCACATTACTGATCTAGTTTCAGTATTTGGCTTTTCTTACTCAAAGATGAATTCACACTTTAAATTTAAAGCAAAAATAACTGAATTAGTTTGAACTAGAAGAGCTGAAGTGGTGCAGTGGTTAAATGCAGCCATTGCAGGCTGACTGCTAGTTCAGCAGTTCAGTTTTTCAAATTTCACAGGCTCAAGGTTGACTCAGCCTTCCATCCTTCCAAGGTGGGTAAAATGAGGACCCAGATTGTTGGGGGCAATATGCTGAACTCTGTAAACCGCTTAGAGAGGGCTGTAAAGCACTATGAAGCGGTATATAAGTCTAAGTGCTATTGCTATTGCTATTGCTATAAGATATAAACCATATCCATATTTTAATTGCTACATAAATGACTTGATACACAACTATACAATGTCAGTCAGAGTAAAGCACTGTCTTTCTTTGTAGTTCCTTTCTGCCAGTAAGTTTTTAGGATCAGAAGAGAATACTTGAGTATTGTGAATATGTATCTCAGCTGAAAAGAGATAATGTAAAAAATATAGTATAAAAAGAAAATCTATTGCATTTAATTTTGGTAAGAGTTCCATGAATTCATTTCCTCATCTTTTTTCTAGCCAGCATTAGATGAAAAAATACATCTGGATTCTCTATTTATTGGAATATTGTGTTTTTTTCTCTCCAAAAGGATATCAAGGCAAATATATCTTTAAAATTGGCCTCAAAGAAATTAAAGGGAACAAAATACAACTGTATTTCAAATAATCCAGCAACATATTGATTCAGGTATAAAATATATGTATTATTTTGGTACTGAAACTGCCCAAAGCTAGATAGGAATTAGGCCACTCTTGAACTTCAGAATGTTAATGGACCACTCACTTTTTTTGTAGAACAGAATTTCTTGACTAGCAATATGCCACCCATTAATTCATCTTATATAAAACCAATAATAGTTTACTGTAGATAAAACAGATGTTATTAGACAATAAAATCATGTGTAAGGAATGGAGCATTAAAAATATTGGATGAAGGGAAGAAATGGGATTTGCACACTGATTACAGACTGAAGCAGAGAAGATGCCAGGACTCCATTGTGGAGATGACACTTCACAGAGTCCCACAGGTGTGTGTGTGTCTGTGTCTGTGTGTCTGTGTGTGTGACTGAGTTCCTCCTGTGGCCTTGAGTCATCCATGATTTGAGCTATGAATATTTTCATGTAGCATGCCAGGAGTGCCAGTAGAATGTCAGGAGTGCTGTGTCAAAATAACACCTACGGTACTTATGACAGCTCAAAGACATCATTTTCCTTGAGTAGAAAACTTCTTAAAGTTTTTACTATTACTATGTATTTTGAGCTTCTAGATTCAAAAAGGAAGATTTTGTTTGCCATATTATGAACATGATTATGCCATTGAATGCTGCATTGTCTGGTTTCCCAGTTATAGCTCCACCTGGATAAAGTTCAAAAGTTCCATTTGCTTTGTTTTTCAATGTTGCTCCAGAACGAAGGATGCACAATTTTTTGCTCTATTGCCTGCACATGAAAATGTTCAGGTCATACATAATGTCCTCGGTATGCAGAACAATTTCTGCCTATATGGGAGAAAAATAGTCAAATGGCTTGGTATAAAAGTCTGTTCAATTTAATCTGTCATGCATAACAGTACAAAAAAAAGTATCCAATGGGTAACCTCTATCTCCTACCTATAAATATCTAATAGAGCATCAAAAGCCATGGTGATGCTGAGACCGTCCCTCCCATACAGTATGTCATCGAAGGGGGGGAGGGAGAGATGATGTTTTGGGGGATATGTCCAGGGGTGGGTTCCTCCCAGTTTGGACCGAATCGCCTGAACTGTTAGTGATCTGCTGATGATGTCACATTACTGGATGGCCAGTGCCGGTCCGTGCGCGTTGCCATCTTTTTTTCATTCAGCAGCTCGAAAAAGGGCCTTCCCGTCCGCCCCCGGATTAATACTGACCTTTATTTCTTCGCCCGAAGCACAACTGATCAGCTCCTCAGCTGTGTTTCGGGCTGATTCCAGCTCCTGAGCATGCGGAGAAGCCTAATTGCACAAGTGGACGCGCGTGCGGCAATGTTCCCTGTAAAATTAGAAAACGGCGCACAACAGTTAAAAACTGCCACATAGTATTCTCTTTTGATGTGCGTGGCTTCGCAGGCGTGCAGCCTCTGCCATTACAAAATGCTGCGTGGAAGTTAGAAACTTCCACGCGGCGTTCTCTCATTATGTGCGCAGCCACACGGCTGCGCACCTTAGAGGGAATAGTGGCGTGTGCCCGATCGTTCCACTGGCACACATGCGCAAAGTGTCGCGATGCAAACCGGTGGGGAAGGTAAGTGGAACCCACCTTTAGATATGCCCCAATATTATCAGACAATTTACCTCCCGAGATCTAAATATCAACCTCCCTAAAATCTTTGAAAAATAGTTAAAACAGAGTTGTTCTGCAGAAATTTATCTGACAAGGAGTAAAAGATAGTTGAGAGACAATTGGTTAATTGGCAGTGGTTAAGTATCAGGTTAGAAACTGGAAGTTCTAATCCCACACTAGTACAAAGCCAGCTGGGTGATCATGGGTCAGTCATTGTCTCTCAGCCCTAGGAAGAAGGCAATGGCAAACTACTTCTGAAAAACCTTGCCAAAAAAAGCCTACAGGAACTAATGCAGCAGTTGGTAGGAGTCAACCAGAGGTGGGTTCCTGCTAGTACGCTCTTACCTGTTGGTCGCCGCAGAGCCGAAGAAGCCAGTGGCGTTCGCGGTGCGGGGCTTCCCCCGCCCACTTTCCCCCACCTGCCTGGACGCCGCCATTTGTGTTCTTTTGCCCTCTGCGCATGCACAAAGCATTCTGCTTGCGCAGAGGGCAAAAGAATGCAAATGGCGGCATTCAGGCGGGCGGGGGAAAGCGGGCGGGGGAAGCCCCACACCGCGAACGCCACCGGCTTCTTCGGCTCTGCAGCGACCAACAGGTAAGAACGTACTGGCAGGAACCCACCTCTAGGGTCAACACTGACTCAAAGGCACAGGAAAAATAAAAAAAATGAAATTACTGGTTGAATTCTGGGTCCTGGGTAAGTGTAAGTTTTATATTATTATAAATTTTTTTGAAAACTGCAGGGAATCCCTGCAAATAAATGAATCTCATTGATCTCATTAGGCAATGATGGATAGACAAATATCCCCTCCCACTGCCATCTTTTTCATTTGCATCATTGATTGCTAGATCCTGGTGGAGGAAATCATTGTGGTGAAATCATCAGCACTTCCTTGGCTACTTCTTTTGAAGTCAAATGAAACTGGAGAGTAACTCAGGGCTACTGTAGAGTAACTGCAGGCCAGAAGAAAAAAACATTGCAATACAGAACCTACTACAGGTTATTCCTCTTCTTCGCTCATCCTGATCTTTTTATATTACCGTATGTGCCGGCGTATAAGACGACTTTTTGCCCCTTGAAAATCTTCTCAAAAGTCGGGGGTCGTCTTATACGCCGGGTACTGAAAATTCCGAGCCGGGGGGAGCTGAAAAACGGCCGTGGCCACATCCCCGCCGTTCTCCAGCCAAGCGGTGGGTGGGTTGCTCCCCTCCCCTCCCCTCGGAGGAAGAAGGAGCCTCTGTCACTGTCTCTCGCGGGGCTGCAGCCACCCGACTGAGTCCCCAACCGCGGCGCTGGCAAGGTTAAAGTGCATGGGAGGGAAGGAGAGCGCGCGCTACCGCCGCCGCTGCTGCTTTCGCTGCTCCGATATTTCTTCGGTGGGCGCACGCGGGAGGAACCGCTGAGCAGAGGCACCCGGCGAGCGGGGTGAGAGGCACGGGGATGCCAGAAGTGGTGGTATCGGGGCAGGTTCCTGCCCGCGTCTCCCGCCCGCCTCTTGCCTTAAGCTGCCGGGTGCCTCTGCTCAGCGGTTCCTCCCGCGCGCGCCCACCGAAGAAATATCGGAGCAGCGAAAGCAGCAGCGGCAGCGGTAGCGCGCGCTCTCCTTCCCTCCCATGCACTTTAACCCTGCCAGCGCCGCGGTCGGGGACTCAGTCGGGTAGCTGGAGCCCCGCGAGAGACAGTGACAGAGGCTCCTTCTTCCTCCGAGGGGAGGGGAGGGGAGCAACCCACCCACCTACCTCGCTTGGTGCGGTTCCCCGCACTTGGCGTCCTGGAAGAGAAAGAAAGAAGGAAGGAAAGAAAGAAAGAAAGAGAGAGAGAGAGAGAGAGAGAGAGAGAGAGAGAGAGAGAGAAAGAAGGAAGGAAGGAAGGAAGAAAGAAAGAAAGAAAGAAAGAAAGAAAGAAAGAAAGAAAGAAAGAAAGAAAGAAAGAAAGAAAGAAAGAAAGAAAGAAAGAATCATTACCAATGCTATGATGGAAACCACCAACTCAAAGACAAATATCACTTTGGAGCAAGGAAGCTGCTACAGCAGCAACAAATTAAACAGCACAAACACAGGGATTCTCTCAATATCCCATTGTCCCTATTGGACAATATTGGAGGGTTGCCAGAAAGTTTCTTCATTTGTTCTACAGAGAGCAAAGTAGTTTTCACAGTACAAGGCATATGTTGCCTAATTGTCTATCACAAAGCTTGCAATTGTGAAGAAATTAAAAAATCCAAGGTAGAAGAAAAGGGTTCCTGTTATTGGTTCTTTGTCATAAAATGCATAGAAAAGGCATCAGATGGATTTTTACTTGTAGGAAAGTATGCAATAAAGTGTGAAAAGGAAGGAAGGAAGGAAGGAAGGAAGGAAGGAAGGAAGGAAGGAAGGAAGGAAGGAAGAAGAAGGAAGAAAGAAGAAAAAGAAAGAAAGAAAGAAAGAAAGATGGTAGGAAGTAAGGAAGGAAGACAGACAGACAGAAAGAAAGAAAGAAAGAAAGAAAGAAAGAAAGAAAGAAAGAAAGAAAGAAAGAAAGAAAGAAAGAAAGAAAGAAAGAAAGAAAGATGTTAGGAAGGAAGAAAGACAGAAAGAAAAAGAAAGATAGTAGGAAGGGTAGTCTTATACGGCGAGTATATCCCAAACTCTATATTTGAACTGGAAAAGTTGGGGGTCGTCTTATACGCCCAGTCGTCTTATACGCCGGAACATACGGTAGCCTTCGCTACATTTCTCTTTGCCCCATTTTATTTCCCAATATTTATTTCTAAAGGGAAAAAAATATCCATTGAAAAAAGTAGGTCATTCAACATATTTAGAGGGTCTTGCCAGGGGTGGGTTCCTCCCGGTTCGGACCAGATTGCCTGAACTGTTAGCAACCTGCTGGTGATGTGATGATGGCGTCACAAATCTGATTCGGTCCATGCCGGTTCGTGGGTGCCGCCATCTTTTGGGGGGAATTTTTGGTTTATTTTTCCATGTTTGGATGGCTTCTCCTCTTCCGCAGCTTGAAAAAGAGCCCTCCCACCTGCCCCCGGGTTAATACTCACCTTTATTTCTTTGCCCGAAGCACAGCTGATCAGCTCCTCGGCTGTGTTTCAGCCTGAATCCTGCTATTGAGCATGTGTGGAAGTGAAATTGCATGGGGGGAACGCACGATGCGAACCGGTGGCGAAGGTAAGTGGAACCCACCCCTGGGTCTTGCTCTTGGCCTTCCTCTCACTCTAAGGCCATGATGGCAAACCTATGGCATGTGTGCCACAGGTGGCATGCCGAGCCCTCTCTGCAGGCACTCCAGTCATCGCCCAGCCCAGCTCCACTGCGCATGCACATGCTTCCCGATGGCCAGCTGGTCTTCGGGTCTCTGCTTAACATGCGAGGGGGCAGGGCATTTCCCCATGTTGCACTGGGGAAAGAAATTGGGGAGATTGGAGAACGCAGAGGAGGGAGGAATCCAGGAGGAAACTAGCATGCGCTGGGGAAAGAAATTGGGGAGATCGGAGAAGGCAGGGGAGGGAGGAATCCAGGAGGAAACTAGCATGCGCTGGGGACAGAAATTGGGGAGATCAGAGAAGGCAGGGGAGGGAGGAATCCAGAAGGAAACTAGCATGTGCTAGGGAAAGGAATTGGGGAGATCGGAAAAGGCATGGGAGGGAGGAAGCCAGGAGGAAACTAGTGTGTGCTGGGGAGAGAAATTGGGGAGATCGGGGATTCCCCCTGTTTTGGTGCTAGCAGGCCTCCCTGAAGCCTCCTGGGATGAAAAACAGGGCCTGGAGGGGTGCAGCACCCCCTGCCTGTTTTTGGTCCCAGGAGGCTTCAGGGAGGCTTCAGGGGCGGGTTCCTAATTTTTTACTACCACTCTGTGGGCGTGCCTTATTTTGTGGGTGTGGCATGCCAGCCATGTGACTGGGTGGGCGTGGCTTCTCGGACTGTTTAAGGGAGGGGAACTGAGATAGGTCCTGCCGCCCATTCCCCCTGCACTCAGCAGCTCAAGAAGCCTCGAACGTGCAAAAATGCCTAGGATCATCACTGCACGTTCGTGGCTTCTCGGATTGCTGAAGGGAGGGGAATGGAGATAGCTCCTGCCGCCCATTCTTTCAGCATCTCACACGCTCCCTCAGCCATCCTACCCTGCTTGGACTCACTGTGGGGTAGGAAGGCAGCCCATGCGCAGTGCCGGAAGCTCGGCTTCTGGGCATGCACAGAAGAAATATTTTTTTAAAAAATTAAGATTTTTTTTTTAAAGAAATGGCGATGCCCATGCACCAGCAACTGACCGCACCGGTACTGTGATGTCACCAGCGGGCCGCTACCGGTGCTATAGAGTGGACCGCACCTGTAGGAACCCACCACTGGGAGGCTTGCTAGCACCAAAATGGGCTGTGGGGGAGTGGGCCGCCTGTGCATGCTCAAGGGGCGGAGGAGAATAAGTGTCACCCATGCATTTGTGGGGGAGCTATGGGGCAGCATTGCATTAGGGGGACGGCACTCATGCACACGCTGTTGTGCGCATGCACGCTTTTTTGGCACCCGAGGAAAAAAAGGTTAGCCATCACTGCCCTGGGGTTCAATGGGGCGTCTTTTCTCATTTTTTGTTTAGGATTCATTAAGCAAATCCAGAATCCAGCACAGCCAGAAATATGAATCTCTGTGGTCTATCTCAGAAATTGTTTTCTCTTTTTTCCATTTTCCTTCAAGCGTGTAAGCTTTTCTCTTTGTTTCTTATTACCAAATGAAGCTGTATACCACAAACTGCCAAAGAGCTTCTGAACCCCCCCAATATATGTTTATATGTATACATTACATCTTGAAGTCTCTTAACTTCTTTGCTAAAGGAAGAAACTGAAGGAAGTTAGCATCCACCTCTCCTAGAAAAATAAAATATCCTAGGAAATATTAAAAAGGCAGAATATTATATGGAATATCCCTGGAAACATGCTTTTAGACAGAAAAAGACTCACTCTTAGTAGCCCCCACCTTTGTCAATGTGCCATCAGGGAATGGCCCAGTCACTCATCCCCCCCCCACCTTTGTTAATATCCTGGACCAATCTATTCTACATACCAAACATCTACCTCCTTCAGACAGAGCCATATTAGGAATTGCCCAAAGCCCTTTCATTATACCACCAACCAGCAAGGGTCAGCAAACCTGAACTCAAAAACACAGCCTACAGAGTTGCCCCTGCATGGCCCCTGGGAGTCTGACCGCCAATCAGAGTGCATTTCTTATACAGGAACAGGAAACTCTGAGATGGGGCCCAACAGAGGTTATAAAAACTCAGGGACTCTCAGCAACTTTTTTTTCTCTTCATCCAACATCTGGAAGCATGTGATCCACCTTTTCTGTTCAGGAACTCATGCCATGTGCTCCTGTCCACCATATTAAACCTTCTTTCCAAGCAACTTCCATGAATCCAGTGTCTTTTTCTCACTTGGAACTGAACCCAGAAAGATATTCCTTACAACAAAACAGTTTACAATTCTAAGCTTCTAAAATTTTCTACCAGGCAAAAGTTCTCATATTTTTCAACCTTATTCTTGCCTTGCCAAGAAGCCTTGCAGTGTACTTAATCTCCATATTTTTGTTTGTCTGTTTTCCCCATTGTTAGATAAAGTGTATTAAAGTGACTCGCCTCTTGAAATCCCACTTGTTCCCCACGATTCTTTGAACTCATTATCTGTTTGCACAGCACTTTGGCAACAGTAGTGCCAGTTCTTCAGATTTGCCAGTTTTGGTTCTACATGAAAGGAGTCTGAAGCGGGGGGGGAGGGAGCTGGAACAACATCTTGATCATGATATCTGAGATTCCTTTTGGCTTGTGGAGGCTGACAAAGTGAATGATCTCTAGGGTGACCTGTGCCAGTTATGGGCTGGATTGATTCCACCCCCCACCCACCCACTCCGCTGACTGCAGAGGGAGGCATGGGAAATGAATTCAAGAGATTATCCATGCCTCAGTTTGTAATCCAACATTCTAGGGTGGAAAACCACGAGAGGTTTTTGCTGGATCTGCCTATTTTTGACAATTGCTGGCCAGTTTCAATATTCTCTTTTGGGAAATGGTAATGAGTCAAAAGTAGACTGTCCTTAAACAATACCTTTAACATTATGAAACAACTTCTGCCTTTTCCATGTCCTTAGGAAGGTGAATAAAAATGCAAAATGCAGTCTAACATCTGGCCGACAGTATGACTATCATAATTATAAAATCTCATAAAGGAAAGATGTGACAAAAATTCATCAGCGAAGAGAGAATGTTTGCCACTATTATGGCATGTAACCATACTTTACTCAGGAATTTTTGTCACATCTTTTCCTTATTAGTAACCTGCATTAGTAAAAACAAACAGTAGTAAAAACAAATTGCCAGAATGTTGGTACTCAAAGGTAATTATAATGGCTGCTTCTAAATCACCAGTCTTTGCCATACAAGGTAATATTAATCAAGGAAGCATAATTTGATTTATTTTATTAAAAATGGGAGAAATGGTCACCATTCATGTCTGATCTTGCGCTTGTAAGGTTGCGAAAAAGATAATCATATATGTTCATCTAGGTTTTTTGTTTAATAAGACAAAAATGCTTCATCTGTTCCTACTCCCTTTGGGAGTTGGGTGGCATATAAATTTGAACAATAAATAAATACTCTGAAATTTAAATGCTCCTAAAAATTGAAATACCTATTAATAATTATTTCCTTGAACTAAATATTGCAGTTTTTGTGATGTAGTGGATAGAATAGCCTAAAGTGGAGATGTTTAGGTTTGGATTGTTTCTTTGACCCAAAGTTAATTAGATATATGAATTTCAATTTCCCAAATTCTCACTGTTGATCAACTGGGATTTGAAATCCAGCTTGTCATTTCACTGAGACTTTCCTACAGTACATTTGTGCAAATAAAGTCACACTGTAGGAACAGTACATGTATACATACACACACACATGTGCATACACTTCCTTTACCTCCTAAACAAATGAAATACATTTTCAAATTAAAAATATAATTAAATCCTCTTATATCTATAAGTCTGCAGCCTAGCAAAGCGTGCAGGAATAGCAATCAAAAACTGTGAAAAGAAGGCTTAGCTATTACATTACACTGGGTGAAGAAAGAGTCAGATCTGCTTATGGCAGGTGACAGCTGCAGTAGTGACCTTTTGGAAATCATTTCAGGGGTCCAAATAAGCAGCACATACTTGCTAATTTAGATTAGCAAGCAGCCAATTATTTTTGCTTTTAAGAGTGACATTCAGTGTCAAGATTGATGAAATATTACTTATTAGTTGAGACAGCCACTTTCACATTATACTTTCTAGCCCAGTGTTTCTCAACCTTGGCAACTTTTAAGATTAAAAGATTAATCTTAAAGTTGCTAAGGTTGAGAAACATTGATGATCTAATCTATACATAGCACACATAGGCTGCTTGCTCTTCCCAGTCCCAAATCCTTTTGATTCTATGTGAATCTTTGTTAACTACTCCACATTAGAAGCAACCCAAAATAGTGCTGTGAATGAAAAACTAGTAGAGGACTAGTTGTAGGCCACTGCTGTCATTCTTGTGCTAATTTTCCACTCTGAGAGTTGTTTCCCTCCCACTTTTGTTTTTAATCATACAGATTAAAATAAAACAAAGCATTATCTGAGATAAACTGAAGTTGTAGATACTTCATTCTTCCACATTCAATCTGTACTTTCATTGGCACTCCTGCCTTCAGGGCTGTATTCATTGGTTGTCCCTACAGTGGGATAGATGCCATCTGTCAGCATTTCCTCTTCCTGAATTCATGGAATACAAATAGTTCAGCATCAATAAATGAATTGAGACATATTTGATTGGCAGAGTTCTATGGGAGAAGAGGTCCATTTCCAAGAACACTCTGCAATCACAATGCTTCAGCAAAAGACTGTTCAGGATGAACACAGAAAGAATTAAATGTACCATTAAGTTAGGGTTAGGGTTGAAATTGTTGAACAGGAAGTTATCAATAAATTTAATTTGGTATAAGACTGAATCACGTTCACATTTCTTTTTGCCCATCACAATATGAGCCTCTCTTATGTAGGACTCCTATCGTGTTTGGGGTTCTCTTCCAGCAATTCTAGCAAGTTTATAATATCCCAAATTCCTGGTATTTCAGATGTTCTTTGCACATTTGAATTACAAACAGAAATATAATAGAACTTTTATATACCTTTCATGTTTTCTAGTCTTCTGCCTCTTAGTAGAACTGGGGAAGACATTCCATTCAACATTATGGTATAATCAGTAGTGGGTTCTAAAATCCATTGCTACATGTACACACACGTATGTGTACATGACACTTTTGCGCATGTGCAAAAGCTTCTGCACATGCGCAGAAGTGTCCTGGGTGGGTGGGCGGAGCCTCCCGCCGCTGTCACTACTGGTTTGCAGAACCGGGCTGAACTGGGAGCAACCCACCGCTGGTTATAATACTAGAACAGATTGTGGGTACCCAATGATTCTTTCTTAAAAGACTTGCTATAATAGATATTAGAGCTCAACCTCATATATTTTTTATCAGAAATAAGTTACACAGTAGTTAATGAACTTACTCCCATATAAGTAGGAAAAGTATTCAAGCCTTTCACAGCCTGAATGACATTGTGACATTTGTCTTTTTAATTTTCATATACTACAAGCCTTATAGAATAACCTTTTCATTTCTTGGAGAAGTCTGAGATATCTAACAATCTGATAGTAGAAGGGTATCTTTCATAGTATCTCAAGGGCTGATAAAATTTTCCCATTTTCAAGGCATGGCCTATCGCTAAAACTAGCCAATTTAGAGCCTTCCTATGTGAATGTTTGTATTGGTACCTGTAGAGCAGAGCTTCCCAAATTCTTTAGCTCATCAACCATAAAATTCCAGATTTTTATCAACCCCTTCCCCCAAATTATATGAAAATAATATAATAAATACTATTTTAACTAGCAGTAATGCTAATAATAATAATAATAATAATAATAATACAACTTTTAAAATATGCCTGACTGACATGTTTATTATTTTTATTTTTTATGTATGCCATTCAAACTCACTTTGAGATATATGGCCACATAAATTTGGTAAATAAATAAAATAATAATAAGATTGATTTCCTCCTTTAATAGTCCCATTGACCATGGAGGTTAATACTGATCACTTTGGGGAAACCTGCTGCAGAGTGCGTGGAGATAACTTTGTATGAGACATTTAGAGAAGTTCTGTCCTGTAAAAGGAGAAAAAGTAACCTCAAAATAACCTCACCTTGATTCTGTTTTGAATGAGAAGGGCAAAGGGAAATTCTAACAAGTTTTCAAGATTATATTAATAGACTCTATAATCATGTAACATTCCTGTGATCATTGTAGGGTTTGTATCCTGATCTGTCTTATTGTAAAGTCATGAGAGTACCCACCCGTTTTGGAACTACTAGATTTGAAAGCTAGGAGAAACTTTTCTATCTTTTCCTTCCAGTACCAGAACATTTTCTGAAATGAAGGGAGAAATCTGAAAAAGTCAGTGGTCTCTGAACCACTTCTTCCAGAAACCATGTGGATTATCAAGGATTATAGCCTCGATTAATGTTCTGCATGACCATTTTGAGATTGAATAATAAAATAGTTATTCTCAAATAATCATGCCTTATGTCTGAAGACACAAGAGTTTTATGTTTAAGATTCCATTCTCCACCTGATAATCAACAGAAAATAACCTGGACTAGAAATTGGATTAATGGATAACTAATGTGCAGAACCTAATGGTTAAGTTCTCCATTATTTCAAAAATGAGGAAGTAACAGCAATGTTCTACTAACCCATTATCTTAAGACTTTGTTCGTAAACTTGTACTAATTGCTGAGCATTGCACTTCAAAATGAATGTTATATGTTTTGGAAAGGATGGTGAAGATTTCTGGAGGCAAAACATCTGAAAAGAGAACATTGACCTCTATTCCCTGCTCTAAAATTTAGAAAATAATTTATACTAAATTTTCAACTATATTAAAGGATACTTAAAATGATGATGGAGAACTGAAAACGATATTTTGTTGTAATATCTAGACTAGTGATAGTGAACCTTTTCATCACCAAGTGCCCAAACTGGAACACATGTGTGTGCACCCGTGCATGCGCATGCGCCAGAGCCCCAGAAACTCGAAGACCAGCTGGTCGGTGCACATGCGCATGCCAGAAACCGGAAGAGCAGGTGTCAACGGCGCACGTGCCCACAGAGAGGGCTCTGCATGCCACCTGTGGCACGCATGCCATAAGTTTGCCATCACGGACCTAGACACTATTTTATCAATAAAGCAGAATATTTGTAGCTCAGGGTTGACATGAGGGGTCCATGGTGTTCTCTGAGCTTGGTTGTTTTATTGCAGACATTTCATTACCCAAACTAGGTAACATCATCAGTGCTAATGAGTAATGAAACATCTACAAGAAAGTAACCAAACTCAGAGAGACCAAGCACCCTCACTATTGTATAATACTGCAGACAAGTTTTTGTATGTTATGAATAACAGAATAAGCAGAAATATGATGAAACAGGAAGCGGAAATGTGGCTGAGCAGTAAGTCAATAGCACCATCAACACTGGATAAAGCCTCTTATTCCACCCTGAGTCATGCAGAACCAATAATTCAGTTATTTTATGCTCACCAAGGAACAGAAAAAGGTCCCTGACAGCAGCAAAAACTGAAAAATATTCTAACAGCAGTAACAACACAAGTAATAAGGAAGAGTAAGTTATTTGCAAAGCAAAATATTTCAAAAGAGATGCCACCACAAATTTTGGCCTATTCCAGCACAATTTAAAGAATATTAAGCTGATGTAGTATAACAACCTGACCTGAAGCACTGGGACAATCAGGTTCAAGTCCCTACTCACCACCAGAGCTCCTTGGGTGACTTGGGGTCATATTTTTCCTCAGCCAATATGTGTCATGGCTGTTTCTGTGGTAATAAAATGAGGAGGATCTCTGGTTTCCCTTAAATTCTCAGGGAAAATATAGGATTAAAAGGCACTAAATACATAATAGTGAAAAATATTGTCTGTACATAGACTACAGTGATACTTAGAGATGGAAGCACAATAGCTAAATAACTTTGTTCTAATTCAAACACCAATCAACCAACCTGTGGCCTAGTGAAGGAGAAACAAATTTAAATGCTTAACGGGACAAATATTTCAATGATTTAAGTGGAGGGGAACAATAACAGAATCAGATTAATATATTGTGGGGAAAACTTCCATGGACTGCTAAACAGAACCCACAAGGAAGGAAGCCAACTTCTGACCCACAAAATTTGCCTTTGAGAATGAAACAGTGTTAGAATCAAACACCATTTCCAAGAACATTCAGTCCCAGTATTGTGGTCAGGGCACACTGCATAGCCAAGCTGTTGTCTTCTTCAGAGCAGAATTAGGTAGCGGAAATAGGAAAACATAGTTATAAGGCTCATATTTCAATTCCAAAAAGGGTTACTCACAGAAAAACATATAAAAAGTAACTAATATATTGATCCAGAATCAAAATTGAGCCCAGAGTCACTAGATAGTGAGATGAGCAGCAATTAAATTAAAATACAAATAAATAAATAAATAAATAATAATAAATAAATAAATAAATAAATAAATAAATAAATAAATAAATAAATAAATACATACATACATACATACATACATACATAAATAAATAAATAAATAAATAAATAAATAAATAAATAAATAAATAAATAAATAAATAAATAAATAAATAAATAAATAAATAAATAAATAAATAAATAAATAAATAAATAAGCTTGGGGGCTAGGGGGAAGGCCATTTTTCTTGTGGATGGACTAAAACAGTGATGGTGAACCTTTCTCTCCTTGCATGCCAAAAATGGGAGTGCGCACGAGCGCTAGCGCACATGCATGCCAGCACACAGCCCCCCCATGCATGCCAAACTGTGCATGCACGCATCCCCGCTCATGCCCCCCCCATTGGACCGTTTTTCACCCACAGGCTTCCCTGAAGCCTCCGGAGTGCGAAAAATGGCCCAATGGGCAAACCGGAAGTTTAGAAAAATTGAAGCCTCCTGAAACCTAGGGAGGGCGAAAACAGCCTTCCCCAAAACCGAAATTCAGCTGGCCAGCATGTGCCTGTGCGCTGGAGCTGACATAGGGCAATGCCTCACGTGCCCTCAGATATGGCTCAGAAAAATGTCGGAAAAAAGGGATATATTATGGTTGTATATTATGCTTGTGTACTACTTTTATATATGAAATTTGTTTAAATGTAAAATTTAAGATTTTTAAAAAATTTTTATTTTAAGAGTTGAAAAATTATAGAGTGGATACAATTAGTAAGAATGTTGATGATTAATATGAGAAATTAAAAGAATAATTGGGCATTTAGTTTTTTGATAGAACAAAGGATAAAAAACAGAAGCGATGAATAAAGAGACTAAAGAATTAAAGGAAACAATATGGCTTAAAATTAAGAAGCAGGAGACAGTAACTATCTTGGATAGTTAAGCAAATAGCGGTCAATTTGGAAGGAAATTTGAAATTAACTGGTGAATATCCCAGATGATAAAACTAGAAATTAGATTTTTTTTTCTTTTGGAGGTAAGATGGAAATAGCAGCATGTACCTAGAAGAGAGCACTACATAAAAAGAATAATAATATAATTATATTGGTTAAATTTTTATTTTTATTATATTTTTATTTTTTTAAGAGATATGATTAGTTTAAAATTGAGATTAGCATCAGTCTGTCAAATATAAAATGAGTTAGTATAAAAGCACTCAAGGAAAGGTAAAGAAAGTGAAAGAGGAAGTAGAAGGGGAGGAAGAGAAGGTGTAGAGAGGGTAGAGGAGGGAAGGAGTTAGAAAGTAGGAGGAGAAGTTGGAGATAGAGAGAGGGGAGTGTAATGGAATAAAGTAGAACAGACTGATGACTGATGAGGCAAGTGTTGAATAAGATATTGACTTTTGAATGATTGATTATATTGAACAAATATGTATTTTTATTGTAATATCTTAAGGTACATGTGTATTGAATTGTATATGAAGTAATGGAGAAAATAAAAAAATTTGTACAAAAAAAAGATATGGCTCAGATATTGTTTGAGAGTAACTGGACATTGTAATTAAAAAAATCTCACAACAAAATCAACAATTGAAATGTATGGATATGGCAGCTAAAATAAGTAAGATAAAACATTATGTCCTGAAATGATGTAAATCTGAATCCAGCCAGCTTTTAAGAGGGGCAATTGCAGCAGAGATGCTCAACTCTAGTGCAAATAACTCAGAAAGCCAATCAGTGCTTGATAACTTCCTGATGGTCTTAATGAGGCCATTTGATCAAAACAAGATCTGTAAACAGTCTAGATTGCTGCTGTTGTTGACATAGTTCTTTGATGATGATGACAGAGATAATTTAGACTTCCTTCCACTTCCCGTTGACTCAAAGACAAAACTCCTAAGACTATTTGCTTACAGAAGCACCGTGAGAAAAACAACCCAGAATTTTAATTCAAAAAGTTCACCAAGAATTCTCCATCTTAAAATGACATGATGGTCTTTAAAGTCAGAAAAAATATATCAGTACAGAGCTAAAAAAAGATAGTCTTCCCAAAGGCACAGAGTATTGTGGAACAATGTCAGTAATAAAGATAGCTCCCCCCCCAATGCCTTTTACATTTTCAGTTTCTTATAGAGGTCAATGAGATTTATTCTCTGGCATCTTCTTAAGATTGCAGTCTTGATTCCCAATATAGCCATGATTTTCTTATCTCTATTGTCTTAATCAGTCAGTCAGTCAGTCATCTTGGACCAAATAAAGAGTGACTACTGCATTCAGGTAATTATTAGCAAGCAGAAGCTTTGGGACATGTGATAAAAGTGGATGAGAATCTAGAAAAATGATTATATTTGGAATGATTGAAAGAAGCAGAAGAAAGGAAAGATCAAAAGCAAGCCAGATGGATGGACTACTGGAACCAAGCCCCATCAAACATAACAAGATTTTCTTTGGAATAAATATTTTAAAAAGTAGCTTTCAGTGTTGGAAAAATGAAATATTTTGTAAATTCTACCTATGCTCTAGCTATAGTTAATAATAAAAAACATTTATCTTTCTCTATGCAGCAATATTGTACTGTACATTACTACAAATGTTGGACTTGGAAAAACATGTTCCAGTCTCCATTTAGCCATGAAGATTTCTTTGAAGCCATTTGTCCCATAATTAGGTAAGTTTGGAAAGACCATAATTTGCTGTAATTCCAAACTGTCTTCCTTCCCTTTCTCTTCTCATAATCTTCCTTAGGTTGGTGCTCAGTGACTGAATTACTCAGACATGGAAAAAGTTCTACTTTTTTTCCTACCATTTCTCATGCAATTATATGAAAAGGAATTTGGAATTTATTTCAAAGAAGAACAGGTTTCCTGGATACAGTATGATATTTTTGTGATTTCATTCAAAAGGAGGAAGGGTGTGTGTATGTGTTGTTTGAATATTCTTACTATAAACTTTTTCATACTGGGAAGTAAGAGAAGCAAAAGATGCATCAAGGTAATAGAATCATGTATAACAGTATAGAACTAACAGACTTATCAATAAAGGAGAATATTTGTAGCTCAAGGTTGACATGAGGGGTCCTGGGTGTTCTATGAACTTGGCTGTTTTCTTGCAGATGTTTCATTACCCAAACATTACTCAAAGTAATCCAACAGAAACAAGCACGTTCAGAGAGGACCCCTCATAACAGAACTACTCTCAGCTATCTGCAGTGCAGAAGAGAGAAATTAGAAATTGTCAAGTATGTTAGGAAGGTGGTTAAAAAACAACAGGAAGAAAACTTCTAAACACTGCAAGAACTGTTTTCTGAAAAGATCCTCTCTACATTGTAGAACTTTAATTTTCCATTTCATTTCTCCACCAGATTTTTACAGCACATTTTGATTCTCATCTTAGGATGCTAACATTATGTTTAACAGAAAAATAACTGATTTCCAGAGCATTAAATTAATCTAAAGCTAAGCAGGCTTTAATAAATAAAGTCAGGATGTAATATAACAATTAATTTTGGGTTCAGTAAATGCCAATTAAACACTGATTACATAAAATCAAGCCTCCCTAAAATACAATTGAATTGTATGAAATAAAAAAACAAAAAGATTATACTAGACAAGGTAAAGAACTGAGTGGTATTCACAATATTTTCTCCAAAACTCGGAAGAAAAATGTAGTGGTTGAAGTGACATCAGACAAGGGTGTGACAAATCAGGAATTTAGAAGCAACTTTTCTGATTAATAACTTTTATTAAAAAGCATACCGGGTTCTCAGTAAATGGTTATCTTTGAATTTCTTCAGATTGGAAGATGGGGAAACAAACATAAACCGATTTTCTTGTACCCCCATGATATGAATCAATCAGAGATCAGTTTGCCAGGTACAAATATAATTCAGTTGCTAGGTAGGTTCAGACCTGGTTAGAATTTGGATGGGAGACTGTCAGAGCTGTAAGTTAAAGTAGGAAATAAAAACAAACAAACAGACATTATTATTATTATTTATTGAGTAATGTTATGATAATCTATATATGCATTTGTTTGTCCTGAGTCAAGTGCAACTCAAGGGAATTTTAGGAATTTCCACAATTAGGAAAAATGTGTCCTTCTACATGAGATCATTCCAATAAGACTTACCCTACTTACTGTGTGTGCAGCATGTATTTTGCCACTGATTCAGGAGCCCCATATATGTTTGGTTTACAGTTCTTCCAACTGTACACCTTGATATACTTCTACAAGGCTATTTTGTTCTGCTTTTATTGGATGACATCTTTCTTCTGAGAAGGCTTCAGCTGCCCCTTTAGCAAAAAAAAAAAAAACCTGCACAATCTCAGCAACTTTTAATATTGGAGAAAATTGTTTATATTGCTCTAAGAAACTGTTTGCTTTTGAGAAAAGGAAACGAGAAGATAACTGGATAGACTAAAAAATAATGGAAATTCACATAGTCATGGTTAACTTTAAGACTCATTGATTTCAGTAAATCTCTTCTAAAAGTACTGTAACAATCCAAATGGAATTGATCTGTAAATGTTACATGTATGCATGGTTCCTTGAGATAAATAAGAAAACCCCAGGAAAGATAGAACAATCCAAAACAATATTAATATAATTATGCCAAGACACCTAATTTTACAGAGCTTCAGCTGATCTAAACTAATTCAGCCTCACAGAAAGTGTCTAGGGCTCACCTTGTTGTTATTACATTAAACCTTACCTGCTGCTTTTTCTTTTTGCCAATTACAGGAACCAAGGATAAGAAAATCTTTAAACCAAAGCAAATCCATTTCCAATTCCTTCTGAAGTTAATAATTTCCTGCAACAGTAAGGCAGTAAGTAAGCTTTCTTCCAACAACTGTTATTAAACATTGCTCAAAATCTTTAGTAGCTCTTGAGTTAAGCAGACAGCTTATTTATCTGCAGTTAATATTGTTGCTTAAAAATACAAAGAATAGGATCCCTACAGAGCACAGTCAATGTTTGATTTTATTTGATTCAAATTCATTAACACAGTTTGACTTTAAAGCACAAACTTCTCTATTGGCAAAGAAGCAAGAGAGCTGCAAAAATATGAGAATAAGGATTTCATAGAGACTTCTTTGTAGTTTCACACAGCAATACAAAAATTGGCTATTGCCTTCTCTCAGGTCATTGTTCAGTTTCCTACTGTAACTATAACCAGGGATTTCCTAGTGGAAATCACCCAAACTCCAATCCAAACAGTCTCTCTTTAGCTCTTCAAATTATTTAAGTTCTGCCATGTTTTGTAGGGTCACTCAATTGACCATAATTTTAAAATCTGCATCCAGTTAACTTACAGTATTAGCTTTATAAAATCAGTTCGTATTGGCCAGATGCCATCACCTGCTGTAGGTTTCTTACAAACATCAGAAATAGTTTGGAGCTATTTCCAATAATTATTTTTTCAGGATTGTGGGAATTAAAATAATTTGCTTATGCCTTCTTCCTAGCAAGCTTTGTAAAGATCCCTAACTCTTCAGATAATGCTCAATATTAGCTACTGTATTATATATATATATATATGGGTAATAGTTTCCTTTATTGTTATATAACTAATAAATTCATATTCCACAATATGAATTTGAAACAGGTTTGATGTGGAGTTAATAAGATTAATTGCAAAAGAGACTTTTTCTCATTCAACAATTTGTTTATTACAATATATTATATTGTACATTTGTGTGTTCAATTTTTTTTTAAAAAAGCAGTAGTTAAAAAATAAAGAGACAGTAATATAAATAAGTTATCTCCATGGTGAAATCCTGAAAATACAAATTAATTACTTGCTCTTGTACACATGTGTGTGTGTGTGTGTGTGTGTGTGTGTGTGTGTGTGTGTGTGTGTATATTCAGAAGCTGATTTTTTTCCCTGTGATATAAAGGTTGATCTTTCATCATAAATGAACTCTATGCAAATCTGACTATGAATAAATAAGGGCTACTTGAATTTTTCAATTGCTTTGCTTTTATGATGATGTTACAAGAAAAAAAAGATGTATCAAAAAGATCAAGTAGTCAAGTATATCATAGTATTACAGAAAAGGCACATGATTTTCAATGGATTGAATTGTGTTTTTAGGGTTGGTAATTTGTTCAACTATTCCAGGGGGAAAATAGTGCTTTTTGTCAATTGCAGCAAATAAAAATTGTAGTATCTCAAGAATTACATTATTTATTATGGTACATGATTTTATTCTTGTAAATCCAGTTCATCAGATGCAACTCTTGGTTATTGGAAAGGAATAGAAAATGAAATAGTAATCTTTCAGGATTTTCCTCATGATACCATCAAAACCTGATTTACCACTATGGGAGCTAATGTAAAAATGTGCTAAGCACACTTCTGTTCCCTTACTTACCTTGGCAACAAAACAAAATAGGGCTTCTCTCTGCACAAGAAACACAAACAGGAGAGGGAGAAGAGAAATAGGGTTGGAAATATCTCAATCTCACTTGGAGTTAGATACCCATGGCTGTGACAAGAGAAGGGAGAGAGAAGAGGCTGAGTCTCCTCCTCCTCGTTTTTCCTACCACCCAGAAGGGTTGAAGGAAGGGTTGAAGGAAGGGATGTTGAAGCATGGACAGACAGCTGCAGAGGAAGGAGGTACAAGAAGGTTAAGCTGGTAAGTATTTAAGAGGCCTTGCAGGCACCATGAATGTAAAAAAAGACCAGGTCTTCAACTGTGTCATTACACCCACTGCCTTGACTTTCTGGTCTCCCTCTTGTGACTGTTCTCCCTCTGTTCTGTTCTGAGACTTCTGTTATCAGTCTTCACCACAAGGTTATTCCTGTGATACCAGAGGAGAGGATTCTCCTGTCTTTTCTTGCTGTGAGTGGCAGACGTAGTTTGAGGTGGTGGTGCTGAAAAAAGTGTGGGAAGCAGCTTTCTGTTGCCAGTTTTCGCAGTACCAGAAATACTCTGTTCCTCTGTTCAACATCAATCCCCTGGAATTAAAGAGAAAGAGGGGAAGCTAATCTTTCAGGTGCCAAAACTTGCTAGCCCTCTTTTTATTTTTATTTATTTGTTTGTTTTTGTCAAGTACGTATTGATGATATACATAGATATAACATTGTTTATATACATAAGATGGGTACTAATAAAAGGGAACATTAGGACAGGCACGGTAGGCATGCCCCTTACTGACCTCTTAGGAATCGGGTGAGGTCAACAGTGGACAGTCTATGGGTAAAGCTTTGGGGGTTTGGTGAAGAGTCAGGTAGTGAGTTCCAGACATTAACCACTCTGTTGCTAAAGTCGTATTTTCCACAGTCAACTTTGGAGTGGTTCACTTTGTGTTTATATCAGCGGTGAAATGCTCCCAGTTTGGGCGGGCTGGTCGGTCGTCATACAGCCAATAGCGATCGTAATGTGAGGCTTCCCCCACCTGCCTGGATGCCGCCATTTGGGCTATTTTACCCTCTGCGCATGCGCAAAGCGGTAATTTAATTTAATTTAATTTAATTTAATTTAATTTAAATTTTATTATTTTATTTTATTTTATTTTATTTTATTTTATTTTATTTTATTATTATTTTATTTTATTTTATTTTATTTTATTTTAATTAATTTTATTTTATTATTTTATTTTATTTTATTTTATTTTTTATTTTTTTTTATTTTATTTATTTATCTATCTATCTATCTATCTATCTATCTATCTATCTATCTATCTATTTATTTATTAGTTTGTCAAACATGTACAAGATAGCAGGTATAAATATGAACATGGACATGAACGAAGGAAATGAATACAAATAAATTGGGACAGTAGGACAGGGACGGTAGGCACTCTAGTGCGCTTATGCACACCTCCTTTACGGACCTCTTAGGAATGGGATAAGGTCCATGGTAGACAGTTTAAGGTTGAAACTGTTAAGGCAGTGGTTCCCAACCTGGTGGTTGCGACCCCTTTGAGGGTCGAATGACCATTTCCCAGGGGTCGCCTCGGCATCCTCAGCCCCCCCTGCCACAAGCCTGGCCATATCGTGCCCTACAATCCCCGCCCCCGCCCTCACCGCGACCCACCTTGCCGCCGCCATTTGGGTTCTTTTACGCTCTGCGCATGCGCAAAGCATTCTGCACATGCGCAGAGGGTTAAATAACCCAAATGGTGCCGTCCAGGCGAAGTCTCCGATCCGGGCGAGGTCTCCGCTTGCTTCGCATGTTGCCTTTGGGAGCTTTTCGAGCCTCGTCACGAAAGGCATGCGCAACTTCGGCAGGGCCAGGAGAAGCAGCTGTTTTTTATTTGGAACCCTCACGAGCTCTAATGCAACAGTACGGAGGGGGAGTTTGCAAGTGGTGGCAAAGGGGATCTTCCAAGGACGTTTCCTTTCCGGGGGAGCCCCCCTCCTCTTTGCTCGGCCCCCGGGAGCAGAAGCCGGGATTGAAGCCAGCTTGGGGGAGGACGAGAGAGGGGAGGCCAGCCAAGGAGGCGGCGGGTGGGACCCTGCAAGCAGCAGCAGCAACAGCAGCAGCAACAGCAGCAGCCGAAGGGCAGCCGGGGCAGAGCCGGGCTTCCAGCTGCCGCCTGTTGCCATGTTCCTCGCTTTGCTCCGCCGGCTTTGCACACTCAGCAGCGGCCAAGTGGGGCACAGCCGCCCGGAGAGAATGTGCCAAGGAATGCTCGGCTCCAGCACGAACCATGGAGGAGCCACCAGGGCTGCAGGTGCCGCGCACACGGGGCAACCCCTTGCTCGCCTCGGCACCCACCCGCGGTTGGCCGCTGCTACAGTTGTTGCTGCTGCTGCTGCTCGCGGGGTCCCACCTGCCGCCTGACGCCTGCGCCACCTCTTTGGCTGCCCTCCCCTCTCTTGTTCCTCCCCCAAGCTGGCTTCAATCCCGGCTTTTGCAAAGTGAGGAACATGGTGACAGGTGGCAGCTGGAAGCCCGACTCTGCCCCGGCTGCCCTTCGGCCGCTGCTGCCACTGTTGTTGCTGCTGCTGCTCGTGGGGTCCCACCAGCCAGCCGCCGCCTCTGCCTCCTCTTTGGCTGGCCTCCCCTCTCTCGTTCTTCCCCCAAGCTGGCTTCAATCCCGGCTTCTGATCCTGGGGGCTGAGCGAAGAGGGGGGGGGCTTCCCCGGAACGGAAACGTCCGTGGAAGATCCCCTTTGCCGCCACTTGTGAACTCTCTCTTCGTACTGTTGCATTTACACTCGCGCGGGTTCCAAATAAAAAACAGCCGTCTGTCCTGGGCCCACCGAAGTCGCACACGCCTTTTGTGATGGGGCTCTAAAAGCTCCCAGAGGCAACATACGAAGCAAGCGGAGACTTCGCCCGGATGTCATTATTTGGGTTATTTTACTCTCTGCCCATGCGCAGAAGCTTTGCGCATGCGCAGAGGGTAAAATAACCCAAATGGCGGCAGTGGGATGGGTCGCGGTGGGGGCGCGGGGGCGGGGTGTGGGTCGCGGCATTAGAAAGGTTGGGAACCACTGTGTTAGGGTTTGAGGATGTAACAACGGAGTTGGGTAGGGCATTCCAGGCATTGACCACTCTGCTGCTGAAATTTTGTTTGAAGCGGTTTACCTTGAGTTTGTATCAATTGTTTGCCCATGTATTATTGAGGTTGAAGTTGAAGAAGTCGTTGACAGGTAAGATGTTGTAGCAAATTTTGTGTACTATGCTTATATCAGACCACATGCAGCGCAGTTCTCTCAACTTGCTTCCTCTCTCCTGAAGTTGAGGAACATTTGGGGAATTTTCACCAGAAGACTTCAGGAAATCTAATTTTGTTATTAGAAATGTTTGTCATCCTAGCCCGAGAACTCTATCGGTAGTAAAGATTTTATTTTCATGGTACCAAGGTGCAATGGTGAAATGAAGAGTTTAAAGCCAACTGCCTCTTTTGTCCTACAGAAGAGATCAGATACTTTTATCCTACAGAATGAGAGATCTAACATCCAAGAAAAATGATGATTTAATATGATGCCTATTTTCTCTTTTGTATATTTCTACAAAAGCTGATAGTAAAGGTTCATTTATTGATTTACTCCTCTAAAGAAGCATTCCTAGATTGCCATGTTTATATTCTTTCTGGTGCTGTTTTCTCTCATGAGTCCTGATCTCATATGTGGGTATTTAGGAAAAATACATGAGTGAATCTCTTTTAGCTATCAGGATCTGGAAACCTTTAATCTCCAGAATGTGCCCAGAGATTTAAAAAATAATAATACTGCTTTCAAAAAATATAAACTGTAGCAAAGAAGATTTCAAAGCATTTTAAAGTGTCATTCTTATAAATACACTGTTAGATAGGAGGTTACCTGGCTGACAGGAACAGAGGCAAGACGAAATTCTGAACAGGAATGCTTTATTACTAACTTCAGCACCACAGGCAACACGAGTGAACAGAGTAGCAATTCGACGTTTGACAGCTCCTTTTATAGTCGAGCTGTCAAACTGGCAACCGATCAGGATACCCCAATTTCCCGCTAGCTGGCTGCTCGCGTCTTAGCCAATCAGGCTTCGACCTGTGGCCGGCTTGGGAATTTCGGCAGTGGCATAAGTCCGAGGAACAGTCTTTCTGATTGTTAGGCAGTCTGCGAGGGGGTCTGCGTTGATTGGTGAGGTCTGGGGGCACTTTCATGGGTGGCAAAACAGCCTGGCAGACCTTGGACAGGTGACCCTTCTTGCCACAATGCCAGCAGGTGACGGAGCGGAACCTACATTCAGCCCTGTTGTGGTTCCCTCCACATCCCAGGCAGGATGGCTGGTGTGACTTTGCTATATGAGCTCTTTTGTTTCTTGCCTTGAGGCGGCAGACGTCCTCCTCCTCCCCCTCAGAAAAGTCCTTGAGGTCAGAGTCCTCATGATGGACAGGGAGGCTTCTGCTGGGCTGCAAGCTGGAAGGAGCGTATCTCTGCAATTCAGAGGCTGATTGCTCAGAGAGCTCAGAAGTCCAGGGTTCATCTAACTCAGTCTGTAGGGATGCCCCAATTTCCCGCTAGCCGGCTTCGACCTGCCGCCAGTTTGGGTATTTTGCGGTGGCGTAAGTCTGAGGACTTAACATACACAATGTAATATTACCTTGAATTCATTTTCAGAAAGTCCTACCGGGGCCCAAATTCAAACTATATTTAAGTACAAATCTTGATTTCTGTGCTTTAAAAAATGTTGTAAGGCTTCCCAGCTGGAAACTTAATAAAGACAGGAAAGGAAAGGAAAGTGTAGGATATTTTACTCCCGTGATGGTGAACCTATGGCAAACAGTCTCTTCTTTGTTATATTCTTATGTCTTTTGGTAAACTTGTGGCTATATATGTGTGTGTCTGTTTGAATGCTAGATGACGTGGATTTTGCACTACTCAAGCTTAAATTCTTGGTTTGTCATCAGTAATAATCATTTCAAAATTACAGTATTTTTCCACTTATTTTTTTAAAATAACTTTGTAAGAATAAATGCCATGTTGCCCAAAATAACCACAACTGTGAAATATAAGCAAGGCTAAAATAAATAGGCACTGACAAATGCTGTTACAAACACACATAACTATTTACAAGACTGTGATGGTAGTGTGGACCTTCCTCACTTGCCCCCTACGTGTGGAACAAATGTGTCCTGGTAACTTTCCATGTTCCCATCCTTCTTCTCATCCTCCTTTTCATCCCCAGCTCTTCATTCTCCAATTTTAAACTAGCATTTTCCCTATTCTGCTATAATTTTTTTGCAATACATATGATCTAATGTGCTTTGGTTACACATTACAATGATACAGTCAGGAGCTATTCCTTGTTATTGTCTAACTAGTCATGGATCCTGTGATCCACAGATGGTTGATCTACCAGGGAAGAACGCTGGGCTCTAGAAGATCTGCCACTTTTGTATACATTATAGGTTATCTCCTGCCTTTTATTTCTTCAACAAAGCACTTGATTTTATTGTGTTGGGTGAATGTTGTGCCATTTTGTTTACTCTATTTTGGTTTTGGCAGCACTAGGTACCACAATTGTTATTATATGCAGGACAATCACAAGTGTAAGTTCTCCGTCGTGATCTTTTGGCTCCTGCCAATCATAGAGTCAGGCGAGGGTGCACTATCAGCACTGTCATTCATCTGCCCCACTGGTTGAGGGTGAAGTTCATTTTACCTCCTCCTTCACCCGTTATACTTTCTCCAGGTTTCTTATCTGTCTGCTCATCATTTCTGAGAAGTGACCCATGTTCAGAAATAATAGATTGATTAGTTCTCATAACAGCAACAAAGTACTTTATACTGAGTTATCCTGGATCCCATTCAACTCCATCCTCCACAAGAAGTCCTTTGTATTCAGCCCCAGTAAGTTAGTTTCCTACAGTTGCTAAGATACTAGGGAACAGTGGCCCATCCACAGTACATCTCACCTGTCATTAAAAAAAGGCTACCTCGTTATTTAAACATTAAGTTCCATACACATTATAAGAAAGAATATGTGAATACGTGAAGCATGTATTATTAATGGTTTAAAACCATTTGTGTACAAGAAAGGAAAATCTGATGTGTTTTCTAAGTCTCACACCTGAATACCTGACTAGTTTTACACATGACATGATGGGATATGAAATGAGAAAGAACCTTCCCCTTTTAAATTCTCTACCTCTGAGGATATAGAGTTATTTGTTTAAAAGAAAACATGTGGCTCATAATGATGTAATAGAATGAGGTCAAAATATATTTTTTTCTATAGCAGTAGAAACCTAGCACACCAGCGAGATGGCCACTTTTTCTCCTCTGACATTGCTGTCTCGGTAGAATATTTGTTCCATCTCTTCCTCCTGTCTGTATTTCAATTAGCACCTATAAAGCATTATCACTGTAGCAAGTATCGGGTGCTAGAAACTTAACCTATAAGAAGCATTAATATGGATACAATCCAGATTATAATATAATATATTTTTAATGAAACCTTCAAGAAAGAAAGTAGATGCTAACAAAAATTAATAGAGTAAGAAAGAAAAACTAAAAAGAAAGAAACAGAAGGAAAAGAAAAAAGTTAAAGAAAATATAAAGAAGTGTTTCTGACATTAATCATAGTACTTATAAATTCAAAGATGGTATATTTTGACATATCTATTTAAAGTGATATCATATTACTCCTCTTTCTATAATCTATCCTGTCCACTCATCAAAAACATAAATCATTAACACATGTTTTTCATTTTTTTATGCAAAGTGTCCATAGGACTCTTCAGTCATCAATAAATATATATGATCAAAGAGGTTAATCTATCCATTTCAGAAAAAGTTGATCAACTTCACCCAGTGGTGGGTTGCTACTGGTTCGGACCAGTTCGTGCAAGCCAGTGGAGGAAATTTGGCCCCGTTTGCCGAACCGCTAGTAATGGCTGTCTTGCCATGCCCTGAAACCAGTTCCTCAGTCACCCGCTGCTTGAAAGTGGCTGGCAACGAACCCTCTGCACATGCGCAAAGGCTTCTGTGAATGCGCAGAGGGTCAGTACCCGGATGTAACGTGTGCACTTCCGAACCGGTAAGGAAGGTAAGATAAACCCACCCCTGAACTTCACCAACCATTCTTCCATAGTGGGTAGTGTTGAATCTTTCCATTTCCGTGCATCCAGTAATCTCATCTGTGGTCATATATAGATAGTCCTTGTCTTACAACCATAATTAGATCCAGAATTTCTATTGCTAAGCAAGGCAGTTAAGTGAATCACAGTCATGTTTAGGACCTTTTTGCCATTTGATTGTTAAGTTAATCACTGCTGTTATTAAGTGAATCATGCGGTTGTTAATTGAATCTGGCTACCCCCATTGACTTTGCTTACCAGAAGCCAGCTGGGAAGGTGCAGGTGGTGAACACATGACCCCCAGGGGTTGATTCCTCCTGGTTTGGACTGGATCTCTCGAACCGATAGCGGCCCGCTTATGACGTCACTGTCGGTGCCGTTCCGTGCGCGCCACCATCTTTTTTTCCGATTCTTTGCAAATTTTTTCCCTTCTGTGGCTTGAAAAAAGGCCCTCCCACCCACCTGTGGTGAATGCTGTCCTTTATTTCTTCACCCGAAGCACAGCTGATGAGCTCCTCAGCTATGTTTCGGGCCATTTCCTGCTTCTGAGCATGCGCAGAAGGCAAATTGATGCAAATCGGTGGTGAAGGTAAGTGGAACCCACCCCTGATGACCCCAGGATGTTGATGCCATTGTAAATACATCCCAGTTGCAAAGTGCCTGAATTTTGATCACTTGATTGTAGGGATGCTGCAACAGTCGTAAATACAAGTCAATGTATATAAGTCAATGGTTATAAGTCAATGCCGTTGTAACTTTGGACAGTCATTAAACAAACAGTTGTAAGTTGAGGACTATCTGTATTGACATAATCTTCCACGTTTTTTCCTAATAGTTTATCCATTAATCTTAACACCCTTGTGTCCAGACAGCAATATAAATGATAAGCAACAGCCCAATCAAGATTGCTACCATAGTGGGAAGACAAACTATTGAAAGCATTCTCACATCTTATGCTATGGCTCCAATATGGGTCTTTTATTCAAAATTAAGGGAAAAAAGAAGCTCTAAGCATTAGCCACATCTGTAAAATACTGTACATTTCCACTTATTTGTCTCCTATTTGGATACTAACAGAGTTGACTGGAAGATGCCAGGCTGAGAAAGCTTTTCTTAGTATTAAGGTCTTAAATTTCATGAGGTAAACAGTTTTACATAGATATAACATTGTTTATATACATAAGATGGGTACTGATAAGAGGGAGCATTAGGACAGGGACGGTAGGCACTCTTAATTGACTTAATTGGAGGACCTCAGAAGTCAAAGGTTAATATCCTCTCTATTCTGTATCAATCTTCTGATTCATTAAATATCCCATCTAATATTGCATGCAATTCTCTGTAGATGCTTTATCTGAATAGTTTGGATGCTATGCGAGCCACAGGGATAAATGAAAGTACACAACATACAATTTTCTTTACTTTCTTCTCCCCAGATATTTTACCATGCCACAACTAACCAAATCTTCATGCAAAATACATCTGTTGCCTGTAGAATCTTAATACCTTCTGCCTTTTTAATATACAGTGCCACAGGCTTCATTATTTGACTATTCATTGTGTTGCTCCATTTTCTTAAAGATGTTTTGGTATTGATGCTTGGCTGTGAAAAGTGCAAGGAGCTAAATGAGCAGCTGATTTTCAAGTCTCTTGACCTTGCTCATTTGTACTTCTTTTGTCTATAGTTATCCACTTTCCCCTATTTTACCTCTTGAAATTATCCTTTACATATTATTTTTATTTAACACATCAAAGGTCTTGTTTTACCTTCAAAAGATATTTGGCTGCCACATAGTCAGTCTCCTGGAAAATCTCATTCACCTGCCAACAGCAATTTGAAAAGAAGGGTTGTCTGAGTCAACCCTGAATTGATTCCAACTAGAGATTTGAAATTCAAAAAGGGCATGATCCAGCTCAAATCTGCTATTAGACTACAAACAGATTCAATTTTAGCCACTTCAAAATTCAATCTGAACCTAAGCCAACAACTTGTCAAGCAGAGAACTTAATTGTGCTGAACCAATGCAGAAATTGCTCTACGCCAATTAAAGACTTTCAAAAACATTTTTTTTAAAAAAAATACACTCTTTCTTTTCAGTTTCTTTTACCGGAGTGCCAGGTTTTGTATGACCCTATTTAGTAACAATTACTAAACTCTGCTATATTACTATTCAACTATTATACTATATAGTGTTACTAGCTGTGTTTTCTTCTTACAGATCCTGTGGTGCCCTCCTTTTTTCCTTCTCCTTCTCTGTTAATGGCCAGCATGTAAATAATTTGCATCTTTCTGCATTGTGCTTTGATTTGCTGTGCCTCTGTGCTTCTGTTTCCTCTGGACCATGCATTCCCTTTGAAGAAAAACACCTTATTTTATTTGGCTGCTTTTCTACATTTGCTGGTGGCTACAGAGCTTCCAAAATGTGCCTCTCCTCCACTCTTCTCCCATCTGTTCTCACACTGGATTTAAGGTTTCTGCTTTATTGGCAAATCTGCTGTGATGTCTATGGAGATTATCAGTCATCCAGGTCAGGATTGCCCCAAAGGTGCTTTTTCAAAAGGCAACTGGACTTTGTTTTTCCTAATCACATCATCTCCTGTGATGATGCTGGAGAAAAAGTTCATATGGAAGGGGAAGAAGGCAGCACAGTTGTCTTCTATTTTTCTAAGACATCTGTTCTTCCACATTATGACCCTAAAAATTCCTCTGGACTAATTCAAGTGGAAGGGTCCACCTAGCTACCTCTGATCATTGAGTTTTCTGGGTTGCCAAGAAAGTTAGCACAGCTGGTTGCCAAATCTGGCTCCTCCCTTGACCCTCAAAGGAGTTTGTTTGTTTGTTTGTTTGTTTGTTTGTTTGTTTGTTTGTTTGTTTAGTCAAGCATATATATGATTACAGAAAAAGTATAAACATGATTGTGAATACATAAAATGTATATACATGGTTATGAATACATGAGATGGTTATGAATACATGGGGACATTAGGACAGGGACGGTAGGCATGTTGGTGTGCTTATGTACGCCCCTTACAGACCTCTTAGGAATGGGGTGAAGTCAACGGTAGACAGTCTAAGGTTAAAGTTCTGGGGGTTTGGGGAAGAAACCACAGTCACATAATGCATTCCAGGCATTGACCACTCTGTTGCTGAAGTCATATTTTCTGCAATCAAGTTGGAGCAGTTTACGTTAAGTTTGTATCTATTGTGTGCCCGTGTATTGTAGCGGTTGAAGCTGAAGTAGTCATTGACAGGTAGGACACTGTAGCAGATAATTTTATGTGCTACACTTAGATCAGATCGAAGGCGGCGTAGTTCTAAATTATCTAAGCCCAAAATTTCAAGTCTGGTGGCATAAGGTATTCTGTTGCAAACAGAGGAGTGAAGGACTCTTCTCATGAAATATCTCTGGACATTCTCAATTGTACGAGGGTGAGTCAAAAAGTAATTCCATTTTCTTTAGGATAGGTATAATTACCAACACAGGAACATGTAGCATACATCAAAATGAAGCTGGTCCTCTGTGGATCACATCCCTACTTCTCAACATAGTCACCGTTTCTCTCAATAGCAATGTTCCACCTTCGAATGAGAGCATGTATCCCTGCCTTATAAAATTTTGTTGACTGTTCTTTGAGCCACTTCACTGCAGTTTTCACTTCCTTGTCACTGGAATAATGTTTGCCTCTCAAACCCTCTTTCATGGGGCCGAAGAGATGATCGTCTGAAGGCGCTAAATCTGGTGAGTTTATATATATATTCCTGCATGGTGTCTTTTGGCAGAGACTGTCAAACACTGGTGCTTCATTGAAAAATACATTTTTATTGTGGGCATTTCTACATGTGTGAAATATGTGCAGCTTCTGAGTTGGCTTCATATTCCTGTAACTCCAGAATATCATTTAGCAATTGGTTTTTGGCTCAGTTCTAGTGATTTTGAAAATCAAAAGCTGCAAAGTTGCAAAGCTGAGATTCCACAGTTCTGTTAAGATAAGACTGACTGTTTCTCCATTTGCAGAAGTTTTGTCTTTCTCTTGCTTCCCAGTTCCCAGGCTTCAACAGTGCTAGCTGGTAAAAATAGCTTGAAAGTTGTGTAGGTCCTCCGTCATAGAAAATATTGTGATTTTTTTAAGCACATCAATATAACATGAAATAAAGATATGGAGTAAGGCATGAGAGGGAAGTAATAAATTTTGTTTTCCTTTTCAATATCATAGCTAGTTTTCCAACTTTTTATGTAGGATGGGAAATTGAATGGTGCAGTGACTTACAGGTGAAGACACTCACCTCACACTCAGGAGGTTGAGAGTTCAATCCTAGGCAGCAATAGATGTTCCTCTATTAGGGGAAAAGAGAAAATATATGTTGCGAACTCCATGTAGGCATCTGGAAGGGCAACTGGCCAGTAAATGCTCAGCTCCATTCAGTCACCCCACTCCACCCCAATAAAAGGGATTACGGGGTCGTAAAAAAAAGTAGGAGAGTCAAAGCAATGGCAGTGTGTAAATATCCCTAAGTTCATGAAGCAAAATCTTTCTTCAATGTGACCTTTGTGTAAAGTGACCAGATTAATTTTTTGTTAAGCGGGACGGGGGGGCGCCTGGGCACCGCCATTTGTTTTGCCCTCTGCGCATGCGCAGAACGCTGCGCATGCGCAGAGGGCAAAACAGCAAATGTCGGCGTCCAGGTGGGGGGGAGGCGGGAGGGCGCTTGGATGCCTGGAGCTCGCGAAAGGTAAGCTGCCGGCTGCCTCCTTTCCCCGTCTCCCGCCTCCCGTTCGTTGCTTGCCAACCCGGCCGAAGGGGAGGCGGGAGGCAAGGAAAGGCCTCCCGAAGGGCTGCCGGCTCCCGAAGGGGAGGCGGGAGGCGAGGAAAGGCCTCCCGCCTCCCCTTTGGGAGCCGGCAGCCCTTCGGGAGCCCGCCTCCCCTTCGGGAGGCCTTTCCTCGCCTCCCGCCTCCCCTTCGGCCGGGCTGGCAAACAACGAACGGGAGGTGGGAGACGGGGAAAGGAGGCAGCCAGCAGCTTACCTGCTCCAGGCATCCAAGCGCCGCGGTCTCCCGGTCGCCCGCTCGGCCCCAGGGCAACGGCGGCAGCGAGGCGACGGGGGGAGAAAGGGGAGGGGGACGAGGAAGGGCTGTTTGCGCCGCCGGAGGGGCCGCTCGTGAGCTCAAAGCGGAGATGGCTCCTCGTCCCTCACCCCTCCCAACAGCAGCGGCGCCTCTGAGGGCGGGGCTAGGGATGGGGCGGGGGAAGGAGAGGAGGAGCAGCCTCCCTTCCCCCTCCCCCCAGCAGGCAGCCGCCTCGCTGGAATTCCGCCCGACTTGCTTCAGCTACCTCTCTTTTGCTTCCCCTCTAAGGTGACCAGACGTCCCGCTGTTTCCGCATTCTTTTCAAAAAAAGCGGGACTTTTTTTCTGGTCACCTTACCTTTGTGGGAAGCGTAAACTTACTTCTGAGAATATAGTTCTCATTGCCCTTCAACTCTCAGGATTCCGTTGAGAAACACTGGTACAGATCTTGCTGCTAATAGGCCCTTGGGCTTTGAGCTTAACTCCAATTTTTGCAGAACAAAATGAAAATTGTCACAGCATCTGAATGAGAGAAAAGAGAACAAGTACATCTAAAGCACTTATTATCAAAACAAAAACACAGCATTGGTGTCAATCCTCCATTTCCCATAAGGCTTATCTCTAGCTCAATGGATATTTCCAGAATAAATAATTTAAAGGATCCTGGTAAATATGTTAAATATGTATGATTGAATAATAATACAAGTTCTATGGTCACTTTGAGGTCCTGTGAAGCAAGGGAATATGATTTGTTGCTGAAAACAGGAAGAACTCCAAGTCTTTTCTAAATTAAAAACTTGAAATCACCTGAAATCAACCTATTGCAGTTCCCTTTGGAATATAATCTCTGAAAAAGGAAGGTGTTTAATTGGGACTTTGAACAATGTTACAGCACAGCACAGCACATACAATTAACTTGTCTGGATTTCTGAGACATGAATGATTTAAAAAATCCTAAAGGCATACATACTGTGAATTTTAAGTAACAACTAGCATCTCCAGATCCCCCAGACAATAAACAGATTTCTCTCTCTCCTCAGGATTGAAGTTGTGGATGGATAATTTGTCATTTGAGGAGCCTTTTCTTTATATTGTGCTATCATTTAATAATTTAGTCCCAATCGAATGTTTTATTTAAGATCCACTTGAGCACAGAGACATTTCTTGAACTCTTAAATATAAAAAAGAAAGAAATTTTGCAGATAGCTGAACCCACTGACAAGACACCATGAATTTGGGGACAGAAAAGCTTGACATGAGAATATTATGCTGACAAAATCTAATTATGCTGACAAAAGCTAAGAAACAACCAATTAGTGTTCAAGTATGTTAAGATAGCTCCTTCCTTCCTTCCTTCCTTTCCTTCCTTCCTTCCTTCCTTCCCTCCCTCCCTCCCTCCCTCCCTCCCTCCCTCCCTCCCTTCCTTCCTCTTTCCTTTCCTTATCACTCCCTCCCTCCCTTCCTTCCTCTTTCCTTTCCTTATCACTCCCTCCCTCCCTTCCCTCCTCTTTCCTTTCCTTATCACTCCCTCCCTCCCTTCCTTCCCTCCTCTTTCCTTTCCTTATCCCTCCCTCCCTCCCTCCCTCCCTCCCTCCCTTCCTTTCCAGATAGATCAGAAGAATTTTTTGGGCAGCAGTACTGCTAATTAATTTTACATCCTGGCTAGAAAATATTTTGTATGGGTAAGACATGGGGGAGGTGGGTGTTCTGATAGCATTTTTCTAACTAACACATCTTATTCAAAGACATAGCTTTTGCTAGATGCAGCTTATCTCATCAGATCCTGGTATCAGCGGGAGGAGGAGAAAGGAAACGGAATAATCAGATGTCTTCAAAAAGCATTGTCAGATAAAGACATCTTCCCCTTCTCCTCTCTCCACCCCACCTCCAATTTAAATCCTACATCAATCTAGAATACTGTGCATGTGATGAAGTCTTTGTACTTGTGCCTGTGACTGATAACTAATATAACTTCATACAGATTTTTTAAAGCCATAGTATATGATGTCAGGACTTGAGGTAGTCAAGACAGGAAACCAAAATCATGAATATTAATACTACCATTATTGTAAGGTTATTATAGTAATAGAATCTTGCAAGTCTGAAAGTCCTTTCCCTCCTTCCATGCTTTTATGGTCCAGAGAACTAAAGAACTGAGATGTGTAATTCACCCCATCCCTCCCTTGGACTATGATTTTGTTTATCAGACTGTTGTTTAGGCTGCAGCCTTTCCTCCTGTCTCCTGAGGTTATTCTCATAGTCCATTATATGTAGCCAGTTTAGTCTAGTGGTTTAAGGCACCAGGCTAGAAACCAGGAGACCAGGAGTTCTAATCCTGCCTTAGGTACAAAGCCAGTCTGGTGACCTTTGGCCAGTCATTCTTTCTAAGAATCTAGGAAGAAAGCTATGGCAAACCATTTCTCCCCACTGAAAAAAAAAAAAACACTGGAGGAATCTATCCAAGCAGTTGCAGGAGTCAACACTGACTCAAATGTGCCCACACAAACAAGTATGTAGGCCAGTGATGGCGAACCTATGGCACAGGTGGCACGCGGAGCCATATCTGCCAGCACGCGAGCCGTTGCTCTAGCTCAGCTCCAGTGCACATGTGCGTGCCCACCAGCTGATTTTTGGCTTGCGCGGAGGCTCTGGGAGGGCAATTTCGGCCTCCAGAGGACCTCCAGGGTGACGGGGGGGAGCGTTTTTGCCCTCCCCAAGCTCCAAGAAAGCCTCTGGAGCCTGGGGAGGGCGAAAAATGGGCCCACCGGGCACACTGGAAGTTGGGAAATGGGGGAGTGAGGGGGGTCACGCACACATGTGCAGGAGGGTGGGGCAAGTGAGGAGCTTTGAATTATGGGTGTGGGCACGCACACGCGTGCAATAGAGTGCACACGCACTATTTCGGCACCCGAGGAAAAAAAGGTTCGCCATCACTGATGTAGGCTATATCAAATATAAAGGCCTGTGATGGTGAACCTATGGCACGCATGCCAGAAGTGCATGCAGAGCCATCTCTCCGGGCACGCCAGCCATCACCAGTTGCTCTTACAGGTTCTGGCGCTCACATGCGCGCTGGCCAGCTGGTCTTCGCACAAGGGGGAGCACCGGAAACCAGAAAAGCAGCTGAGCTTCCGGTTTCCGGCATGCACATGTGCACCGGTAAGCTGGTCTTCGCGCGCACATGCACACCAGAAACCAAAAGACCAGCTGACCGCTGCACATGCGCATGCCGGAAACCAGAAGCTCAGCTTTCTGGCGTGCACATGCACGCTGGGGAACTGTTCTTCCGGTTTCTGGCACTCCCGCTCATGCGCGCCAGGGAGCTACTCTTCTGATTTTTGAGGCTTTTCTGGGCGCGCACAAGCGTGCTCCCGTTTAAGCACTCAGTGCCAAAAAGGTTTGCCAACACTGATATAGGCTATTTTGTTTTCCGATATTGGCTGAATTGCAGCAATTAAAAAGCAGTTTAAAAAAAAGAAAAGCACCATACTTTAAGCTTCAGTTTCCCTTGATGAGTTCAGCCTTCTTCTATTACAACTCTCTGGTAGAAAGCTTTTGACAGGAAACTTTTGCTTCTGTTTTGGTAAGATTTGTTATCATGGAGAACCCTGGAAAAACTGAGGTGAGATTTAATATGTAAAGATTCAGCAAAAGCACAGTAGTTTGGTTGGGCTGACTTCTTCACCTCTTCAATAACTTATTTCTAAGGGAGCTGCATTTCTAAGGGAGCAATACTAAATCAAAACATTTATAGAAGACAAGGGCAAAATTAATACTAAATATTAATTGTAAATTTAATTCACCCATGTAATTAGCTGTAATGTTTTAACTATTATGTTTTAAATATCTGGGCTGCAAAATTTTGGATAACTGAGGTAACAGCAAAAAGATAAAGATAATTTTAACATATTGCTGCCATCTAGTGATCCTCTTTCATATGCACACACAGTTACACATGGAATTCACAGTCTATCACATCTCAATTTGTTGCCATGTATAAATAAGATAACATGTGAGAATTATATCAAGATATACATACATCCTGGGTAGGGTGCAATTGCCCATGAGAAACAAATCAATTTCAAACTGTAGCTTCTGATTATGATTTATTTCTAGAGATCATACTAAACATGAATGCTTGGTCTCAGTTTGGAAATGAAAATAAATCATTTACCTAAAAATGGAAGTGAATTTTTTAATAACCTTCTTGAACTGATCCAGAGTGGAGGAAAAAGGTGAAAAGTAACTGTTACGTACTGACGTATGGAGTACAAATTTGCATAGCTGCCGCTGATTGGCTAATCCAGCGGCGGGAGAAATAAACTGCTGTCAGTGGCCAGCAGGTTTCAGGGAAGCCCTTAAAAGCTGCTTCCCTGCGATCTGCCAGCAGTCCATATTAGTTCTAGCTAATAGATAATAAAGGTGCAGAACTCTTCCTGTGACTCGCCTCTTCATTTGCGCGTGAATCTAACAGTAACCCAATCTTCATTGATATGATGAAGTCAAATGTGAAACAAACCATTAATGTTTGCTAATTCTGAATGATATTCACATCTGATTTAAATAGATTTATCCAAGAAGAATGTAGGTGTTCAACCCTACAATATGAAAAAGAAGATGAAGACACTGCGTTCAAATTGTAGCTTCTTGGAAACATTACTAAGGAATATCTAGTTACTTTAGGTTTACATCTCCTAGGTCAGATGAACTGAATCAAGAATCTTGAAATAATTTGCTGATATTATAATCTATTGAGAAAGCCTGAAAAACAGGTAAAATGTTACAATACTGGAAGAGTACAAACAACCAGAAAAGGTTAAATAGGAGGATTAATTTGAGTATTTATAGTCTGACAACAATACATAAGAAATATATGTATTCAAATAGCTGAACCACTACGCATAATCTTTGAAAAATCCTACAGGACTAGTTCCCTACTAAACCTATGGTCATTAGTCACGGTCATCTCCATCTTCAAAAAGGGAGTTCCCAGTCTAGTAGAAAACTACAGACCAATCTCTCTATGCTGCGTCACATGCAAAGTCATGGAATCAATCATAAACCAATTCATTACCCTCCACCTAGAAACTAACAACCTACTTTCAAACAAACAATTAGGTTTCAGGAAAAAATTATCCTGCAGTCTACTACTACACTGCAAAAACATATGGACCTCAAAACTTGACCAGGGCAAAACAATAGACGCAGTTTACATAGACTTCTGTAAAGCCTTCGACTCAGTGGTTCACGATAAACTACTTCTGAAACTGAAATCCTACAGCATCACTGGACTCCTACATGACTGGATAACTGCGTTCCTGTCAAACAGACAACAAGTGGTCAAAATAGGGAGCGCACTATCAAATCCCGTTCCTGTTAACAGCGGTGTACCCCAAGGCAGCGTACTAGGACCTACACTCTTTATACTCTATATAAATGACCTTTGCGATCACATTACAAGCGACTGCGTTCTCTTTGCCGATGATGTAAAACTCTTCAACACCACCGACAACACTGCTACCCTCCAAAAAGACCTTGACTTTGTGTCAGAATGGTCAAACATCTGGCAACTCCAAATCTCAACCAACAAATACTCTGTCCTACACATTGGCAAAAAAAAACCAGAACACTAAATACAAGTTGAATAGACAAGATCTTGCAGACAATCCTCACTCTGTCAAAGACCTTGGAATACTCATATCAAATGACCTAAGTGCCAAAGCCCACTGCAACAACATCGCCAAAAAGGCTTCAAGAGTTGTTAACCTAATCTTACGTAGCTTCTTCTCCGGTAATATCACACTACTAACCAGAGCATACAAAACATTTGCCAGACCAATCCTCGAATACAGCTCATCTGTCTGGAACCCACACCGCATATTGGACATAAATACATTAGAAAGTGTCCAGAGATACTTTACGAGAAGAGTCCTCCACTCCTCTACTAGAAACAGAATACCTTACAAAACCAGACTCAAAATCCTGGGCTTAGAAAGCTTAGAACTACGTCGCCTTCGGCACGACCTAAGCATAGCTCATAAAATTATCTGCTACAACGTCCTTCCTGTCAACGACTACTTCAGCTACAACCACAACAATACACGAGCACACAACAGATACAAACTCAAAGTGAACCGCTCCAAACTTGACTGTAGAAAATATGACTTTAGCAACAGAGTGGTAAATGCCTGGAACTCACTACCTGACTCTGTGGTTTTGTCACCAAAACTTTACCCTTAGACTGTCCACTGTTGACCTCACCCAATCCCTAAGAGGTCAGTAAGGGGCGTGCATAAGTGCACTAGTGTGCCTACAGTCCCTGTCCTAATGTTCCCTCTTATCTTATGTATATAAGATAATGTATATAAGATTATCTTATGTATATATGTTCCCATCTTATGTATATAAACAATGTTAGATCTATGTATATTACTAACATGTACTTGACAAAATAAATAAATAAGTAAGTAAGTAAGTAAGTAAGTAAGTAAGTAAGTAAGTAAGTAAGTAAATAAATAAATAAATAAATAAATCTGTAAGCATTTTGGAAACAATTGCAGTAATTATTAGCAACAATTGCCAGAAGAGCATTTTCCAATTTTGTGATCTGACAGTGGATTACCAAATAGCCATAAATGCATCTTGATTTCAATTAATTCTGCAGGCATTCTGAATAGCAGACCAGTGGGTGGATTAGATGGCAGGAGAATGAAATTGTTACATATTTGCCCGGAAATCATACTTAGCAAGTGCTCATCAAGTGCTCCTCATTAAATTAGAATAAAGTATTGAATAACGTGTATGGTCCCAAAGGAAACCTCATACTCCTTAGTCTTTTTTTTAAAAGACTGAAATGAGAAGGTGGAGGGAGTACTAATTGTATTATAAATGGAACAAAATTGAGTGCATTTCTAATTGCTATAATACAAAATATTTTACGTGCTAATATTAGAGAAATAGGCTATAAATAATAGATAAAATATAGATAATAGATAAAATAATAAATAATAAAATTAAAGTTAACCAAAAATGTTTAAAGTACAAAACAAATAGAATGTAAAACTATATATTACAAACACACACACACACACACACACACACACACACACACACACACACACACAAACACACACACCTCACACACACCTCACAAAAAGTTACTCTGGGTAATGAACAACAATTAATTAAAACATTATATATATATATATATATATATATATATATATATATATATATATATATATATATATATATATATATATATATATATATATATATATATATATATGCATTATTAAATATATGCATTATTAAAACATAAAACAGTCATTATTAAAAATATAAAATGATGAAGCAATAAAAGCAATGATGTTCAATTGTGAAATATTTTCCACCACTAGAGTGAGCTAATCTTCCACTTGTATAATATAAGACTAACATTTAGGGATATTTCAATCAACTTTCATAATTCTGGCCTTTATCTGCAACTCTCTATTATTAATAAATCAAATGAGAACAGTTTAGTTAGCCATCTTCTTTGTTCATCATTTCTTCATTTTGTTTACCTTTTCTGTCTGATTCTATGGAGATTCTCAGTCATCTAGGTCATGGTTGTCCGAAGGGTGCTTTTCAAGAGGCAACTGGCCGGATCTAGTCCCCTGATCTAGATGTAGGGCCTATTGCTTAGCATCTTAATTCCATGGAATAGAAACCATTGTCAAATTCTCTTTTCACAAAGAACAATTATGATGACAATTTTTAAAAAGACCCCCCCCCCAAAAAACCCAATCTAAAACTAGTTACCCTACTGCTGAACACAGTTTAAAACTAGATACTGTATTGCTGAAAGACACAAAAAAAATTTCGTCCGTGTTTGTCAGGGAGGTGTTTTTGCTAATTTCACTGAATGAATGAACACTAGATCCAATCAAAGTGAAAAATATTATACCTTGAAAAGTTGGAGAAGGAGAGAAAGGACTTTCCCTGTCATCAATGATATCAGGACTCCAAGCAATAGGTGATCGAAACACTAAATTAGCTACAAATCATGCAGGCATCCAAATCACAAAAGAATATTAGAAATCACAAATTAGAAAGAATAAAGTGCCTTCTCTTGGACATGAAATCTAACAATGTGTCTGGAGAATATGTAAAAATAATAAGGCACTAATGATGGGAAATATGTTTCCCAAAAAAAACATTTTCAAGCATTAATGCAAGTACTCATAAAGTCTGAGTTTGAATGCATAGACATGTGTCCGTGTTGTATATAGTCTTTTCAAATAATTACAAGTACTACTTGTTTAGCAAGTGCCTCATTTAATGACCAGTTAATTGTATCGGTTGCATAAAATACAAGCACCGATTAGCGATTAAAATGAAATTAAATGAAATTAAAAAATGAAATTAAAATGAATATGTGGAAAGTCAAAAAGAAACATCATGTTATACAATATTGCATTCTGCTGCACATAAACTAATGCACTGCCAACTGTGTTACTGTACAAATAAACTAAAACGGGATGTGTTTTATTACAATTGCATTAAAATGATCTTGCACTAGAATGGAAACTGCCATGAAAGCATGAATAGCATTATGTCTCCCAAATACAAGGGAGACCAAATACAATACCACCAAGAGTATTGTACAGAGATTAAAGTAATGATCTGAAGCATATTGCCACAAACTGCTTAGTTCTCAACCTCTCAGATTTTGAAGTAAATTCCATTGACATTTCCAGATTTGCACTTAGTTATGTATAATCACAGTAAATGATTTTGAAATTAAATAACATTGGAGACTTATCTTTTTCTAGGTTGGCAATATTCTAGCATTGCAGTCATTTGTATATTTCCTCTTCCTAACTTGAGACTGAGTGTACTTAAAAGCTAAAAAGCAAAAGCAGGTGAACTGAAAACACATTCAGGTCTCTTCCTATTGAATATTGTAGCATAAATGACATAATAAGGTTTCTTTTGTCTCTACATTTTAATTATCTTGGCTAATAAACTACATTTCCCACCAGAACTGATTGCTGCAGTGGTATAGAAGATAATTCATAAATAATTCATATTTGCTGCAAGCTTTTCATTTTTTCCCCACTTAGGAAAGGAACTGTGTGGGGCGGAAGAGTTTTTAAAATATTCAGTGATATGAAAAATGTAAAACCTTTTTAAAAATACTAAAAACTAGGCTCCTTCTCTATTTCCATTGCATTGCCATTTCTTTTTTTATGTCAACCTCTGAATGTATTACTCACTGTAATTAACCTAACAATGCAGAAAAATGTTAATTAGGAACAATTCTGGAGACTTTCTAGCCATTATTGTGGTATACCTTGGTTTTCTCAAAAGCAGGTGGTATAATGAAATGTCTTACATTTATTTCATTAGCAGTTCTTCCACTAAAATAAATAGGCTTCTAAGTCCTTTTTGTATACTTTGCATACATTTTCCCTTTTCAAGATATTAATAGAATTTATTAAGAATATATAAGAATATATATATATATGAAGGCTAATCAACTATAATATGATTTTCATTTTTTCTTGCTTTCTATTAATTTTGAGACTTTTGTTTCATAAATCACCAACATCTCTTCTAGTCATCATCCCTCTCATGATCAAAATTTGGATGCTTGGCAACTGGTTCATATTTATGACGGAGGCAGTGTCCTGGGGTAAATGTGGGATCACCTTTTGTGACCTTCTGACAAGCAAAATCAATGGGGAAGGCAGATTCACTTAACAACTGTGTTACTAACTTAACTGCAGTGATTCACTTAACAAATCTAGAGGAAAAAATGTTGTAAAATGGGGGGAAAGTCACTTAACAACTGTCTCACTTAGCAACACAAATTTTGTGCTTAATTGGTTGGGGATTACTTGCAATTACTTGTATTCCACTATTCTCCTTGCCTGAAATATAGTCTGCCCCCAATTTTTTTCAAAAAAAACCCCCAAGCATTTAAAGGCTTTTGAATATCTGCATTTCTAACTGAGCGGTTTTTCTCTTAAGAAAAAAAATACAATTCCTATTTCCAGATACTATGAAATATTTTTTTTCTTAAATATGAAATGGCGAAAAAGAACAGACTCTTCAACCACTTTTATCTTGATGTTCTGATACAGAGGAAGGAGGGAGACAACAGATTAGGATGTGTTCCTGGACTATACTAGTAAATGTTTTGAACCCAATGCCAGACCTTGGGTTCCCAGATCAGCCTCAGCTATGGGCAGAAGTTTCAATCAAACTTGAAACTGACACAAAATAATTTCTTTTCTCAGAAGAAAGCAAATACATGTGTGTGTGTGAGGGGGATGGCTATGCTTATATTGCAGTAGTGGGTTCTAAAACCCTTTACTAGATTGGACAACCATTTGTCTGAAATGGTATAGATTTTCTGCTGGAGCAGGGGATTGGACTAGAAGACTTTCAATGTCCCTTTCAACTCTATTATTCGGAGGGGGGGAGGAATCAGTTCAATGATCTGTCTGCAGGTTTTATTACAAGGTGTCTTAGTGATAGCAAAAGAACATACTATAGGTCAATTTCACCTTAACATTACCATAAATCATCTGATTTTCAAGCTTAAATTGGGTGCCTAGCAAGCAGATGAGGCAAAGCAAAAGTTCTTCACTTTCCTGGACTCTTCTGCTCTTTACAATGTGCTGAGAATATATCTGCATGTATTTCCTATTGTTCTCAAGATGGTTCTGCTCTGTTTTGCTAGATCAAGGCTGTCAACTCCAGAATTCCTCAGCTGCTGGCCCAGGAATTCTGGGAGTTGAAGTCCACAAGTCTTAAAGTTGCCAACTGTGGAGGCCCTTGAATTAGATTACTTAATTTTCCAGACTGAAGCTATGGAACCTGTTTGGTTTTTGAATAAAGCAATCAAGTTCTTAACTTACTGCCTGATTCTAGTTGTTTTTTCACATATTCTGCTAGCTACTTTAATTTCAACCACAATAACACTAGGGCTATCAATAGATACAAACTAAATGTAATCCGCTCTAATCTTGATTACAGAAAATGCGACTTCTGCAATAGAGCAGTAAATGTCTGGAACACTTTACCTGATCCTGTTGTTAGTTTCTCTAACCCCCATATCTTTTACCTTAAACTGTCTACCGTGGACCTTACACGTTTCTTAAGAGGTCCCTAAGGGGGTATGCATAAGCGCACCAACGTGCCTACTGTCCCTGTCCTACTGTACCCATTTGTATGTACTTGTTTGATGTGTTTATGGCTATGTTTTGCTTCTTTATATCCATTTTTGTGCCATTTTTTTCATGTGTCCTGTTTCCTTGCACTTGTTGACAAACAAACAAAAAAAACAAAAAAACATAGGCAGGCTGTCAAAGATTCCAGGCTGGAGAATTTCTACAGTCAGTATTGCAGAGTAGCCTAAAGTCTATGTAATTTAGCAAAATTATTCCAATCAGTATAGATTTTTGAGTGTTCTTCTGAGAGCTTCAAAGACCAAATATCAGATTTCTGTAGTTCTAATCCATTTGGCAGAATTATAGATTGATACTAATGAGGTCAACAGGGATTAATGGGGGAGGAGAAACAGATCCTCAAATTATAGCTCCTGTTTCCTCCCTTGAGATTCCTTTTGAATAAATAGAGAGAGCATCATATTCCAAATACCATGTGTCTTTTTATTGAAAGTACAGCATGAAGATCACTAGGGGGTTCCTGTGAATAAGTTTTTGCTTTTCAGAAGCATTTTCCTCTGGATAACACTGAACATACAATTAGAGAATTTCTGAAGACGCAAGAGAGAGAGAGAGAGAGAGAGAGAGAGAGAGAGAGAGAGAGAGAGAGAGAGAGAGAGAGAGAGAGAGAGAGAGAGAGAGAGAGAGAGAGAGAGAGCCTCTTGCAGTGGAAAGTGGCCACCCAGAACCACATTAAGAACAGCAGAGGCTATGAGAAAGGCTGTTCTTGGCATTTTCAGACCAGAAACTGGCGTGGCATTGTTAGCCTCTAAAAGTGAACCAGTGCAGCCTTCTCTGACAAAATTGTTTTAAAAACAACTGGCTTAGGGCTACCACTGAAGTTGGATACACCCTATAATACTGAGTGGTTTTATTTACCAAAATGAGGTTATATGATGAAAAAGAGAGAGAGTTAAAAATATAACACACAGCCTTAGAGATAGCCCGTGTGGTGCAGTTGCTGAAGGCCTCAGAGGACCAGGATTCAGAAATGTTAGGTTCAACCCAACTATAAAACACACTAAGAGGTCGGTCTAATCCTTTTTTTAAATCTACCCTCCAGTCTTTCTCCAATTGGGTTGTTGTGGGGATAAAAATGGCTAGGAGGAATATTGTGCTACCTTAAAGAAAAGAGGCTGCAAATTAAGTAAATAAGATGGAACAAATACATTCATGAATGAGAGTAAAGGAAGATGAAATTTCCTTACAGTATACACTATGAGGAATGACTTCAAGTGGAAGCACACACTTACTTTTATCACTTTGGTGATTTTCACATGAGTTGGACTATAAAGCCCATCAGTCTATGCATGATCAACAGTAATCAGGTTGAGCTATTATAGGTCGAATCCAAGGCATCTAAAGGGTGCCAAGCTAAGAACAGCTGGTACAAAGAGTCAAACAAATTCAGTGGGTCCCTATCCTGGAAGTATCCATGATCTTCAACACAGCATTCTTTGACTGCCAATACATCTCTTTCCAGTGTTTGTTTGTTTGTTTATGTCAGAGGCATCAGAATTAAAATAAGGCATACTATATGACATAAAATTTAAAATATAAAATACAAGATTAAAATATGTACAAATTAAACAGATCTTGTCCAGAAACTAGCAACATTAATTGCATTCTGTCACACTGCCATGAGGTCCGAAAGTGTACACTGATCGGAACACAAAGGGCAGGTATACATATGTGTTGTTGTCTGCATATCACCACATCGCAAATAGCAGTGCTGATTTTTTAAAATGAAAGAGTGAGCGATACCATCCAGTAAGAAGTCATTTGTTCTATTCTTGATCCATACATTGCAAATGGATGTGGCTATAACAAATAAGCAATATCTGCAGTTATGTCCTGATAATAATATAAAAAAGAGGCTCTAGGGCTAATTTGAGTCATGTTGGCCAATCTCTACAACTCTTCCAGAACTGATTTTATAATTATATATTATCTGTTATTGAACAAATTTTCTTCCATTATAATCCCAAAGGTGCTTTTTCAACAGGCAACTGGACTTTCTAGTTTTTCTTTGAAGACATTTTGCTTCTCACTCAAGAAGCCTCTTCAGCTCTGACTGGATGGTGGGGATTGGAAGGATTTATACTCCTTGCAGATAGCTGGTCATTTGCATTCTTTTAGCGGGTCATTAAGATCACCAAGAGGTTTATCTACCTGAGTGGTGTAAATGAGCATGGAGCCTTTTTGGAACTGTTAATAAGACTATGTAGTAGTCTGGAGATAGATTATATCATATCCTTCCCCGTCTGTTGAGAGAGAGCTGTTCAATTTTGACATAGATGGCCTCTTTGACTCCTCTTTCAAACCAGCGATCCTTTCTGTCCAAAATGTGGACTTTGCTGTCTTCAAAAAGAGTGACCTTTATCTTTTAAATGCAGATGCTCTGCTGAATCTAGTCCTCATGGGTTTGTTCTCCTATGTTGTGTCATGCGTTGTGTTGTGCCATTAATGGGGATAAAGCATTAATCTCTGCTTCAGAATGGAGCTGGGGTGTTCCAAAGTAGACATGGTGACATCTTGTGAAACAGTGCTCACTGAGAGCACATTGGGGAAATCCTGAAGACTTTCTGTATGCAACTCCATCATAGGCTGCATTAACAGAGGGATAGAATCAAGATCAAGTGAAGTTTTAATATGAATTTCTAATGTCTTGGTAAGACCACACTTGGAATATTGCATCCAGTTTTGGTCACCACGATATAAAAAAAATGTTGAGACTCTATAAATAGTGCAGAGAAGAGCAACAAAGATGATTAGGGGGCTGGAGGATAGAACATGCAAAGAACAATTGCAAGAAGGACTAAAGATGACATAACAGTGTTCCAATATGTGAGGGGCTGCCACAATGAAGAGGGGCCCCCTGAGGGGGAAAAACTTTTTCTTCAAAGAAGGCAAGATAAGAAGCAATAGATGCAAACTATCCAAGGAGAGAAGCAATCTAGAACCAAGGAAAAAAATCTCTGATAGTGAGAACAATTAATCATTGGAACAGAAGTTGTGGGTGCTCCATCACTGGAGGCTTTTAAGAAGAGACTAGACAGCCATTTGTCTGAAATAGTATAGGGTCTCCTGCTTGAGCAGGGAGTTGGACTAGAAGACCTCCAAGGTCCCTTAAAAATCTGATGATATTTTATAGTCTACCTTTGAATTTTTAAATAGAGTAAATAGTTTCATATTTGCTCATTGAGAATGTAATGAGATACTTTTTAACATTTTTGCCATATGCTAAATGAACAAACAAACAAACAAACAAACAAACAAACAAATAGTAGATACATATCCCAAAGGTGCTTTATCAAGAGGCAACTGGACTTTCTGGTTTTTCTTCGAAGATGTTTCGCTGAAGAAGCTTCTTGGATGAGAAGCAAAATATCTTCAGAGAAAAACCAGAAAGTCCAGTTGCCTCTTGAAAAAGCATCTTTGGAACAACCATGACCTGGATGACTGAGAATCAGGAGCCGAGGTGGCGCAGTGGTTAAAAGCAGCACTGCAACCTACATCAGTGACTGCTAGTTCAGCTGTTCAAATCTCACCAGGCTCAAGGTTGACTCAGCCTTCCATCCTTCTGAGGTGGGTAAAATGAGGACCCAGACTGTTGGGGGCAATATGCTGAACTCTGTAAACTGCTTAGAGAGGGCTGTAAAGCACTATGAAGCGGTATATAAGTCTAAGTGCTATTGCTATTGCTATCTCCATAGATTTCCATTGTAATGCTATTTATCCTCTCAATGAGCAGCAAAGTTTCAAAAAGTACCACACCAAAGAAAGTTTGTTGAGTTGGACAGCTATAGAAATAGAATAAATCAAATAAAAATCAAATAAAATGAAATAAAAGTCAAATGGATGAGATAAAATACTAGCATAAAAATCTAAAATAACAGAAAAAATGTGATTTACATTTTTATAATGGTGTATTAATTACATGTGCTAGTGTAAATCTGCAATATTACAAGAGAGAGAGGTAGATCACTTAAAAAAAGATAGCATGTATTAAACCTAAAGTGATGAGTAAAATAGAAATGGTGGGGAAACTGTAGCTTAAAATTCAGTTTTAATGCAGCCCTGAATTTAATTTTATTATGAAATCCACAGAAAGGGAGAAGCCACAGAAAGCTGCACCGTGCTAAATAGTATCCACATTTGCTTTGGTTCCACCCACTTGTGATTCTAGTTACACCTACAATTGTTACTTATCCCTGCCCACAATTATCGTGTAGCTGCAAGCTGTTAACCTAGAATGCTTCCCAAAGATAAACACCCCTTTCCAAAATGTTATTTAGTTTCTATAGGTTATTATAAACCCAAGTAGCAGGTATCCTTATCATAATATATATGTTCACTTTTTCTATGAACATATTATTTATTCCTGTGAAAGTATCAGTGCAGTTAGTATGCCTGATATTGTTACTTTAAACCTCCCTCACTGCATTAAAGTCAAAGACAGTGTTTTAATTAAACACTGGCACTTTTTAACATCTGGCTTCTCTTGAAAACCCCCCAGATTATGGCCTGTTAAATCTATGTGGGCCAATTCTAAAGTGAGGGAGAGAAAGAGAAGGGGGAGAAGAAGGGAAGAGGGGAGGGAAGGAGGAATGGGAGGAGTGAATAGGATAAAGGAGGCAAATGAAAAATAAGGTTAGGAATTAGGGGAACAATCTAGCGATGAAAGCCTCCTGATGTGGGAAATGTACAAGGAAGAGAAGAGTCTGAGCACTGTGCAGAAATGCAAATTTTATTCAAAGTGTGAATGGCCAGTGTGGTGTCAGGAGGATTTTTCTTTCAGTATGGATAGCTCTTCAACAACTTGCCAGCATTTCCTTGCCTTAAAAGGGATATGAACAGCACTCCAGCGAGGATGTCTGTCTCTCAGGATATCCCCCCTCCCCTTTCAATCCAGTCTACGTGGCTGTGCCTCAGAGACACAAACATACCAAAACCTCTTTAGCCCAGAAGAAACATTCACAAAAGGTTGCTAGTTCTGTAAAACAAAATGCACTGCACAAATGTTCTTGTAACTTCATCTCATACCGTTGTAATATTTGCTTCATCCTTTATTTTGTTTGAATGTATTCTTAAGAACCTTCTTAAGAGCTGGTGATGCAGCTTGGAGCTTTGGAGAGTGTCTACCAGTCAGGGCAGACAGCACTGAAGCTTGAGGGGCTCCAGATTTTCCTACACAATAGTTGATAGGCTTAGATGACTTCATCAGCTAAAGTCATGCAGCTAACTTCCCCCTGACATTGGCCTCTTAACTTTCTTCCTTCTCTTCTTGCCCTCCCAGATTCTTTGTCTGTTTGGTCTATTATTTGCTCTTGCTCTCTTTCCCAGTCTCTTGCTTTTTTGCCCTTTGCATTTCTCTAATTTATTTAACAGATGACATTTTTCTTTCAGGAGCGCACATACATAAACTCACTTTCTCTCTTTCATTGCTTCTGTAAAAGACTCTGCCATTGATTCTTCTATGTGAAATCAGAAGTATAGCAAGGGTGAAATGCTACCAGTTCGACCCGGATCAGGCATACCGGTAGCGGCGGCCGCCGGTGGTTCGGAGAACCGGTAGCAGCGGCAGCGCGAGGCTCCGCCCACCCACCCGGACATCGCCATTTTCTTGTTTTAACACTCTGCTCATGCAGGGTGAAAAAGCATGTGCAACAGTGGTGCACGTGCTTCCAAACCGGTAGGGAAAGTAAGTAGATTTCACCGCTGAAGTATAGTTATAGCTATGCACCAATGCAGGCACACATATAGAGAATAATATTTGGTATGTGAAATCTGTCTAGTAGAGCATCAAGTATCATTAAATAGAGCCTGATAGGAATAATAGAATGAAAGAATCCTAAACTGGAGATTTGTTTTAAGTATAATCCAACTCACAGCCCTTAAGCCACAATGTGGGGAAGCCTCATTGCAATTTGTTGATGGTGGGAAAGCTGAGAATTAAGCTGAACTGAATTTTTATTAGCTGTCAAAAATGTCCCAGCGCTTTCAGCATATACTATTTCTCCTATTTTGATAGGGATTTTACTGAAGGATTTTTCTGAAATTAAACTTCAAGTTGCCTTTGCTTCACCTGTTAGTTTTCCTATCAAAACATTTGGCCTTTGTAAATCTTGCCTCCATAGAACATAAGTTCTTAGGAGTAGAAGTGTTAGATAGGGTGAATGGAAGAAGCAGACAGAAGTGGCTTCAAAACAACAGCTCTCTATTTGGCAACTATTTACAATCCAGCAAAGGCTCTGTCTGACAGCCAGCCCTTTTATAGGGAGCTGCCAGACAGTCTAGCCAATCAGCAGTCAGTATTTTCCCTCCAGAATGGAGGACCTGACTGAAGCCTATGTGCTTCAGTCTGAGAATGTAACAACCCTCCCCTCTTAGTTGGGCTATCCCAACATGTGGGCTATCCCAACATGTGGGCTATCCCAACATGTGATGTAGTCACACAGATAGGCAGGGTGTTTAGTTGGCCTTCCAGACCTGCGCAGCTCAGTCAGAGCTGGGTGAGCGGTCAGGTTGGACGAGTTTCTGTTGCTCCTGGCCTTGACCAATGGAAGCTTCTGGATTTTGGCCCGGGGCATGGCTGGAGCTTCGAGGACCGGTTTGCTCAGAGCTCGCCCCCCGGCATGAGCATCACTAGGTAAGTCTTCTGGACTTGGTTGGCTTGTGTTCTCTCTGTTAGGAGCGAGTGATTGCTCCTGTTGGTTAGGCGTTGGCTCAGAAGTTAGTTCTGGTAGCCTAAGAGTGGAGCGGCTGAGTCGGCCTCGGAGTTGGTCAACATGCCGCCTCCAGCTTCTACTGTCCTCAAGCTCTACTCGGTAAGAGCGAGGGCCGGTGATCTCTGTGACCATGGCAGGAACCCAGAGAGGTCCCCCAGCATAGTTGTGGATGTATACTTGATCCCCTATGCTAAAGTGTCAGAGCTGACTATGGGAGTCTACTGGGGCCTCGGCAGAGTAGTTAAGGTGTAGCCGATCTAGGTGGGATCGCAGTCGGCGACCCATTAGAAGTTCGGAAGGACTTCTACCAGTGGTGGCGCTAGGAGTGATATGCTGCACTAATAAAAATTTATCGATTCAGGTTTGCCAATCACCTGGGCCCATGCGTGAAAGGGCTTCTTTTGCTGATCTCACCATTCTCTCCACTTGACCATTGCTGGAGAGATGGAATGGTGAGCAAAGGGCGTGTCTGATCCCCTGTTCTGCTAAATAGGTTTCAAATTGTAAGGCCGTGAATTGGGGCCCATTGTCTAAAACCAGGACATCAGGCAGGACGTGCGTGGAGAAAAGTCTCTGTAGCACCTTGATGACCGCCTCTGCCATGGTGGTGGTCATGAGGGCTATCTCTAACCACTTCGAGTATGCATCCACGACTATGAGGAATGTTTGCCCGTGAGTAGGGCCAGCGAAGTCAATGTGCACCCTTGACCAGGGTGCCTTCGGCTGTTCCCATTTGTGTGCGGGCGCCTCTGGCGGAGCTGGTCTGGATTCCTGACACGGAGAGCAGGTGGCCACCCATTCAGTAATGTCCCGGTCCATGTTAGGCCTCCAGACATAGCTTCTAGCCAAGGCTTTCATCCGGACAATCCCCGGATGGCCTACATGCAATGCTTCCAATACTGCAACACACAGTTTCTGTGGAACAACCACTCAGTCCCCCCAGAGAAGGCAACCCCACAATACTGACAATTCATTTTGTTTGGTCATAAACATTTTAAATTTAGCCCCAACAGACCCCTTTGGCCACCCTCTCAACACCCAGTGCAAAACTTGGGCAATCATTTTTTCCTTGGTAGAGTGGCGTGCAACCTCAAGTGAGGTTATCGGGCCAGAGTCCAAGCAGTCAATGAAAAGCACAGGTGTCTCAGGTGTGGGGTCTCACAGTAGCTCCGGCAAGGGACAGTGGCTGAGGGTGTCAGCATGCCCCAAAGTCTTTCCAGGCCGGTGGATTAGCCAGTAGCTATAGGCGGTCAGGAAAATGTCCCACCTAGTCATCCTGGGTGATAGCGAGGCAGGCATGGGACGGTCGCCTGCGATGAGTTCCAAAAGCAGCTTGTGGTCAGTGATTAAGTCAAATTGCCGCCCATACAAATAGTTGTGAAAGCGCTTGACTCTGGCCACCGCAGCCAGGGCTGCTCTGTCCAGCTGACTAATTGCTCTCCGCAGTGGACAGAGTCCTAGAATAGAAGGCGATGGGTGCCTCGGTGCCATTGGGTAGGCGATGGCTGAGGACAGCTCCAACGCCAAAGAGTGAAGCATCACAGGTCAACACAAGTGGCAAGGTCTGATTATACTGGATCAGGAGGCTGTCCGCAGAAAGTAGGCATTTGACAGCTGCAAAAGTGGCTGCCTCAGTCCTTCCCAGGTACATTTCACCTTTTTTCCCAGCAGCTTGTGGAGCGGCTCAGCCACCATAACCTTCTGTTTGAGGAAAATGCTATAGAAGTTAAGGAGCCCGAGGAACGCTTGTAGTTCAGTCTGGTTCCGAGGGATAGGAGCATCCTGAATTGCCTTAATTTTTGAATTTGTGGGGTGGATCCCAGAGCTGTCAATCATGTACCCTAGGAACTCTACCCTGTCCACTCCAATTTGGCATTTTCCCTTTTTAAGCCCTTGTTGCGAATTCGGGTCAGCACTGTCCTCAGTCTTTGAAATAATTATTTGTTGTCTTTGGCCGAAATTAGAATATTATCGAAATATGGCATGACCCCTGGAATTCCTTCTAACAGACATTCCATAAGACTTTGGAACAGTCCGGGGGCTACGCTAACTCCTAACTGGAGCCGCGTACATTTAAACGCACCCCTGTGCGTCACAACAGTCTGGGCCTCCGCAGTGGCACTAGTTACAGGCAGCTGCTGGTAGGCCTGCACAAAATCGAGTTTTGCAAAAATCTTTCCTGGGGCCAGGGAGTGCAACAGATGCTGGACCACTGGAACTGGATAGGTGCTCTGCTGAAGTGCCTTATTAAGCGTGCACTTATAGTCAGCGCAGAGGCGAATTGACCCATATGCTTGACCGGGATCACTATAGGGGTTTCCCAGCATGCATGGTCGATGGGCTCTAGGATCCCTTGGCCAATTAGCTTGTCCAATTCCTTATCTATTTCTGGTCAGAGGGCAAGAGGAAGCCTCTGGGTTTAAGCCGAATTGGTGCTACGTTTGGGTCCAAATTGAATGAAATTGGGGTTCCCTTATACCTACCCAGACTGCCGCTAAAAATGTCCTCGAACTCCCTCAGAAGGTCTTCCGTGGTGCTGTCGGTGACGGTGTTGATTCTGGCTTTTTGGGCTGCTTGATTGCTGTAGTGCCTCACTCAACCTAGTGGACGCCTCGGCTGCCCTGGCCTTGTCCAGTGCAATCTGGAGAGTGAGGGTGGTCTTTGAAAGTAACCTCTGTTGGAGGTTAATGTCCCAAATTCCGCAGATCACAGGTCGCTCATTTAGATCGCAGAACTCACAATGGGCAGCAGCCTTGCGCAGCACAGCAACATATTCCTTAATGGACTCCCCCTCCTTCTGGTTCCGCAGATTGAAGGTGTGCCGCCACATGAATTTGGAAGGTTTCAGGCATAATGAGTCTTGAGCATTGTCTGTAGGCGGACCAGGTGACCATCTGGACCAGCATTGTTTGGGAAGGGCCTGGGCCATTTCGAACATGTCTGTGCCACAGTAGCTCAGGAAGAGCGCTCGTTTGTGGTTGTCTGATAGCCCAAGGAGGTCGTTTGCCTCCATGAAGCATTCGAAGCAAGTCATGTAGGTGTCCCAGTGCTCCCATGCTGGGTTGAAGGGACTCGGTGGGGCATGCATCGTCATGTCGGCTGAGTTGGCGCTTTAGAAAGGCCGTTTGTCAAAGATTTACTGCCCCGGGCTGGATTGCGAGGTTGTCAGCTCTTTTCTGGCCTATCTGCCTTCCAATCCCACCTTCGTCGACAGTGTTAGATAGGGTGAATGGAAGAGGCAGACAGAAGTGGCTTCAAAACAACAGCTCTTTATTTGGCAACTATTTACAATCCAGCAAAGGCTCTGTCTGACAGCCAGCCCTTTTATAGGGAGCTGCCAGACAGTCTAGCCAATCAGCAGTTAGTATTTTCCCTCCAGAATGGAGAACCTGACTGAAGCCTATGTTCTTCTTCAGTCTGAGAATGTAACAAGAAGCATTGTTCCATTAAGAATCAGTTGCTACTAAAATTGATTCTATACATAAATTTATTTATTTATTAGTTGTTCTTATAGGCCGCCCAACTCCCGCAGGACTCAGGGCAGCGTACAACATAGAGGAAAAAACAATCAATAAGAACAATAATAACAGTTAAAAAGCTTACAAAAATTAAAAACAGACCAACATTCATACATGGGGAATTGATCTTTATTTCACCCCGCCTGCAGGAAGAGCCATATTTTCATGGCTTTACGGAAGGCCAGCAGGGTGGGGATAATCCGGATCTCTGGGGGAAGTTGGTTCCAGAGAGACGGAGCTCCCACAGAGAAGGCTCTCCCCCGTGGCCCCACCAACCAGCATTGCTTGGTTGATGGGACCTGGAGGAGACCAACTCTGTGGGACCTAACCGGTCATAGGGAGGTAGGATGTGGTCCCAGAGGTAACCTGGCTCTGAGCCATGTAGGGCTTTAAAGGTCAAAACCAACACCTTAAATTGCGTCCGAGACTAATGGGCAGCCAATGCAGCTGGCGAAGAATAGGTTTTACATGGGTGTATCTAGGATGAGGATTTTTCACGAGGACTTCGGGAGTAAAGGAATTGATATGGTTAATCTCATTTCACCCTTCTCCTTGTTTACAGATGATCACACATGTCTAGAACATATGTGCATTCTGATTTGTGAGAGCAGCAGAATATTAGCTGAGTAAACATTTGGGATGCATCTTCCTATTTGAGATTTAAAACTAGTTGCTAAAATATCAGTCGTGATACCAGTTTTCCCAATATTTGAAGGGCTGTGACATAAAAGAGGGAGAGAGCCTATTCTCCAAAGCCTCTGAGGGCAGGACAAGTAGTAAAAGGTAGAAAATTATCAAAGAAAGTTCCAACCTAGAATTAAGGAGTGACAGTGAGAACATTTAATCAATGAAACAGCTTGCCTGCAAAAGTTGTGGTGCTCCATTACTGGAGATTTTCAAGAAAAGATTAAACAGCCATTTTCTAGAATGGTATAGAGTCTCCTGCTTAAGCAGGGGGTTCAAGTAGAAGACCTCCAAGGTCCTTTCCAACTCTGATATTCCATGTTCTAATTGCTGTCTCAACTTCTCCTTCTTTGAAAATCCATCTTTCCACACCAAAAGAGGCCATAATGTGTTTTACAGGAATTGCTATGCACCCACATTTCCTGAACGTTATACTACCTAGAGATGAAACATACAGTACTTTTTTTTTTGTAAGCAAGTTTCTCCTATGACTCAGAGGGAGTCTATGTGGCACATATTTCTCTTCCTCTCCCCGCCCTCTTCATATCTACTGAAGCTTGCCAGAGAAATCCTTTTCCAGTCTCTCTCTTTCTACATTTCTTCCCCTCCCCCTTGTGGTTAAGAAATTGTAAATGAAATACAGAAACATTTTAATATAAGCAGCAGCAGCAAAACAATTACATCTATATTTTAGCAACTAATAAAAGGTGGCTTATAGTAGAAAAATAGTGATAATTCATACAGTGTTACTAGATAAAGGTTTGATGAGATCTAGAAAGATTTTTCTTCTGCACCAATGTCCAAAGGAGGTATTGGAAACCACAGACCTGCAAATCGTATGGTTTTTTTTTTAACAAATTCCAAATTGTCTCCAGTTCCATCTGCCAGAGATGGATAAAGTCCTCGTGCATAGAATAATGGGTGCTTTTTGGCTCTGGTTTTGTAAATGGAGGGCCATATCTTTTAGCAGGACCTGAGATATAATCAAAGCTCTATGCTTGGAATGAAGGTCATCATGACCAGGGGAACAAATCATGCAAAACTGCCTAATTCAGATCAGTCCAGTCCAGAGGCTGACAATCTGTGGCTCAGAAGAAATATGTGGATATACTGTACACATCTATTTCTAGCCCTAAAACTTGCAGGGACTTAAAGCACCTATCACCTCTTTTAAAAAATCCAGTCCCTTCCAAAACTATCCAATTTTTCCAAAAGGAAACTTAAAATGGAAGGCTTGGTACATTTTGCTGCTTAACTCCCCCCCTCCCCCCAAGCTAAACATGGATTGGAATATTCCGTTTCCTCTGTTCTGGTGCATTATAATGTCCAAAAAAGTGTAGCCAGCCTTAATTACCAGTAAGCTGTAACAGCCGTACCTCAAGGATTCAGAGTAAGAAGGATCTTTCCCTTCCCAATTCGTTGTTTTAGCTGGAGACACCATTAATTGAACTTGGATCTTTGACTAGAAAGAATTTGCTCCATCTATTGAACTGCTATCTTGTCATTTAGTCTTCCTGTGCATAAGCTCTTCTGGATTCGTCATGGAAAGACTGCATAAAAGGAAGAAGCCATCCCATTTTTAATATACTTGGTTTCGTTGAGGATATATTCTGGGCAGCAAGGATTTCTAGACAAACTGGGGAAAAATGTGAAGTCTAAATGTGAAAACATATGTGACTCCCCACCCCCACCCCAAATGATATAAAGAAGAAGAGAAATGATAGGCTGGTAATCCAAACACACACTCGGCATATGGCTTAGTAAAGACTACAATTTAAACATACAGTAACTTTATGGTTGTGGTAATTACTATTCATAGTATTGTAGACCTGGTAACAGTGGCCTGGCTTCAAATTGGAACTCTAACTATATCATTTTGAAGAGCTTTATTTAGAATTCAGAATTTGCAAGAGAGTTGTTCATTATAAATGTCTGCATTTCAGTCAGCCACATCACTTCCTCCACCAAATGTGATGCCATTTTCAAATTTTATTTAGCTTTACATATATCTGTTGATTATCCAGATTAGACAGTGTATTAATAAACATGCATTATATATGAATAAACTGAAATATAAGCATACATTAAAATACTTGAATTTAAACTTGCACTTGGAGTAGCGCAGAAGAAAAGGAAATACCCTGAAAAGAAATGGTTACAGTTTTAAGTTGTATTTTAATTTTGTCCCAATTTTGCTTACCTTTCTTTTTCCATTTTTCCTCATAGTAAAACCCTGTGCAGTATATTGGGTTGACAGATAGTAGTCAGTGGATAAATGGGTTCTTCCCAGTCCTAATCTATCATTTCTTTAAAGCTTTATTCAAATGTGCTTTCAGGGATTTTCTACTGATCCTTCACTAATAAGCTAATAAATGAGAAAAATAAATCGTGGTCACTGTGTGACCTCCTCACTTTTCCAAAACATTTTAGAAGACATTTTAGAAATGTACATTTACAGTGGTGGTAAACTTTTTGAAATACAAGGCATAAAGCATGTCACAGATATTTTCATTAAAACCAGGTGAGTTACTTCCAACAGCTGCTTCTATCTTTTTCTAGTACCTTCCTACCAGCATATCTTATTTTTCTTCCTTTTTCTTTGGCAATTCAACATTCTTCCAAGCAAGCACTGGGTTGACAGCTATAGTACATATAAGTTTTATGACAAGGCCTATGGTGACCCAGCGCCTCCTCACACACAAGATTTTGGTATATCAAGGTAATGTTCAATGATTGTGCCTTCTTTTGCATATTAAATTATCATATATCAAATTCTTATGTATCATTAAATACACATTAATATAATCATTAAATACTCATTAATACCCAGCTCAAGAACTAAACAGATCTATGCCCAATGGGCTTGCTGATCTATTTGAGTAACTGCTCATAAATTTGCCTTAAATATTCTGTACATTTGCATATAATTTGCCTTGGAGACTAAACATATAGAGGTTTAGTTTACAGTAAGAATGCAGAAGTATAATAAAAGGTTCTTACATTATAATTAACAATAATAATAATTGAGACAAATGGAAGGTTAAGTACCACACAGCACTGCATATCGGGCATTAATACAATTGAGAGAGTCCAGAAATATTTCACAAGAAGAGTCCTCCACTCCTCTGCTCGCAACAGAATACCTTATTCCACCAGACTTGAAATTTTGGGCTTAGAAAACTTAGAGCTACGTCACCTTCAAACTGATCTAAATGTAGTTCATAAAATCATCTGCCACAATGTCCTACCTGTCAATGAATACTTCAGCTTCAACCACAACAACACACGAGCACACAATAGATTCAAACTCAATGTAAACCGCTCGAAACTCGACTGCAGAAAATACGACTTCAGCAACATAATGATCAATGCCTGGAATGCACTACCTGACTCTGTGGTTTCTTCCCCAAACCCCAAAAACTTTTTACCTATACCTACTTTGCTTTTGTTTATGTTTATATCATACCTGTTATCTTGTACATATATTGACAAATAAATAAATAAATAAATAAATAAATAAATAAATAAATAAATAAATAAATAAATAAATAAATAAATAAATAAATAAATAAATAAATAAATATTCTCTTTCCTGTGGATATACAGAATATGAAACGGCAAATAAGTAATTCCCTTTGAGTGCACAAAATGAGAAAATCAGCAGTATATTTACCATGAATCGCAGAAATCCATTTCTATACAATGTAATATTTATGCCTACTGCAGGGCAGTAGCCCAAAAGTAAATGCAATTTAAAATTGAATTAACAGTTTCCAAATCACATAAATAAATATTTCATTTAGTCTACATAACCTCAATAGGAATTTTGTGTCCAGGTTTTGTTGTTCTTTAAAAGTTATGTAGATTAGGTAGAATGTGTGCCAAAGCTTAGTAATAGCATTGTAAGAGAAAGAAAGAAAGAAAGAAAGAAAGAAAGAAAGAAAGAAAGAAAGAAAGAAAGAAAGAAAGAAAGAAAGAAAGAAAGAAAGAAAGAAAGAAAGAAAGAAAAAGAGGGGGGAGGAAGGAAGGAAGGAAGAGAAAGAAAGAAAGAAAGAAAGAAAAAGAAAGAAAGAAAGAAAGAAAGAAAGAAAGAAAGAAAGAAAGAAAGAAAGAAAGAAAGAAAGAAAGAGAGAGGGGGGGAAGGGAGAGTCAGAGAAAGAGAGAAAGAAAGAAAGAAAGAAAGAAAGAAAGAAAGAAAGAAAGAAAGAAAGAAAGAAAGAAAGAAAGAAAGAAAGAAAGAAAGAAAGAAAGAAAGAAAGTGAAAAAGGAAAAAGTTCAACTTTCATGGAACTATATTGAGCATCACTACTTTGTCAACTTACTTTTTGTGGTTCTGAACAAATGAAACAGGGCTGTATATTGCACTGCCTAATAACATGTTTCAGAATAATGGCTGGTTTTATAGAAAGTATGCTTTTCCTTCAAACCATAATTAAAGGAATTGTATGAACTTGGAAATGGAATCTTAGTTACAAATGGTAGGGTGGAAATTGGAAGAGGAAGTTAAAGAACCAAAACTCGCAGATTGTATTCTGAAGACTACACCTTTGTGTTGTAACCTAAGGAATGAGCATTCCTTAGATCTAAAAATGCATAGACCTATCAAAGAAGTTGTTGTTAGTTGCGAAGTCATGTCCGACCCATTGCGACCCCATGGACAACGTTCCTCCAGGTCTTCCTGTCCTCTACCATCTCCCAGAGTCCATTTAAGCTCACGCCAACTACTTCAGTGACTCCATCCAGCCACCTCATTTTCTGTCGTCCCCTTCTTCTTTTTCCCTCAATCATTCCCAGCATTAGGCTCTTCTCCAGTGAGTCCTTCCTTCTCATTTGGTGGCCAAAGTATTTGAGTTTCATCTTCAGGATCTGGCCTTCTAAAGAGCAGTCAGAGTTGATCTCCTCTAGGACTGACCGGTTTGATAGCTTTGCAGTCCAAGGGACTCGCAGGAGTCTTCTTCAGCACCATAGTTCAAAGGCTCAATTCTTTGGTGCTGAGCCTTTCTTATGGTCCAACTTTCACAGCCATACATTGCAACCTGAAAACCATAGCTTTGACTATACACACTTTTGTTGGCAGGGTGATGTCTCTGCCTTTTAGTATGCTCTAGTTTTGCCATAGCTTTCCTTTCCAGGAGCAAGCATCTTTTAATTTCTTGGCTATAGTCCCCATCTGTGGTAATCTTGGAGCCCAGGGAAATAAAATCTGTCACTATCTCCATTTCTTCCTCGGCTATTTGCCAGGAATTGAGAGGGCTGAATGATCTTAGTTTTCTTAATGTTAAGTTTCAAGCCATCTTTTGCACTCTCCTTCTTCACTCGCATCAAGAGGCTCTTTAGTTCCTCTTCACTTTCTGCCATTAGAGTGGTATCATCTGCATATCTGAGGTTGTTGATATTTCTCCCGGCAATCTTAATTCCAACTTGTGATTCATCTAGCCCCACCTTTCTCATGATGTGCTCTGCATATAAGTTAAATAGGCAGGGTGACAGTGTACAGCCTTGCCAAACTCCTTTCCCAATTTTGAACCAATCAGTGGTTCCGTGTCCAGTTCTCACTGTTGCTTCTTGACTCGCATATAGGTTTCTCAAGAGAGAAATAAGATGGTCTGGTACTCCCATCTCTTTAAGAACTTGCCACAATTTGTTGTGATCCACACAATCAAAGGCTTTAGTATAGTCAATGAAGCAGAAGTAGATGTTTTTCTGGAACTCCTTAGCTTTCTCCATGATCCAGCATATGTTAGCAATTTGATCTTTAGTTCCTCTGCCTCTTCTAAATCCTGCCTGTTCTTCTGGTAGTTCTCAATCCACATACTGCTGGAGCCTAGCTTGTAGGATTTTGAGCATAACTTTACTAGCATATGAAACGAGTGCAATGGTGTGGTAGTTTGAACATTCTTTGGCATTGCCCTTCTTTGGAATTGGAATGTAAACTGACCTTTTCCAATCCTGTGGCCACTGTTGAGTTTTCAAAATTTGCTGGCAAATTGAGTGTAGCACTTTTACTGCATCATATTTTAAGATTTTGAATAGCTCAGCTGGAATACAGTCACCTCCACTAGCTTTGTTGTTGCTCAGATTTCCTAAGGCCCATTTGACTTCACATTCCAGGATGTCTGGCTCGAAGTCAGTGACCACCCCATCGTGGTTATCAGGGACATTAAGCTCGTTTTTGTATAGTTCTTGTGTAATTTTGCCATCTCTTCTTAATCTCTTCTGCCTCTATTAGGTTCCTGCAATTTTGGTCCTTTATCATGCCCATCTTTGCATGAAACGTTCTCTTCATATCTCCAATTTTTTTCAAGAGATCTCTGGTCCTCCCTATTCTATTGTTTTCTTCTATTTCTTTGCACTGTTCATTTAAGAAGGCATTCTTATTTCTTCTAGCTATTCTCTGGAATTCTGCATTCAATTGGGTGTATCTTTCTCTTTCTTCCTTGCCTTTCACTTCCCTTCTTTCCTCAGCTATTTGTAAAGCTTCCTCAGACAACCATTTTGCTTTCTTGCATTTCCTTTTCTTTGGGATGGTTTCAGTTGCTACCTCTTGTACAATGTTGTGAACCTCCGTCCATAGTTCTTCAGGCACTCTGTCTATCAGATCTAATTTCTTAAATCTATTTGTCACCTCTACTGTATATTCATCAGGGATATGATTTAGTTCATACCTGAGTGGCCTAGTGTTTTTCCCTACTTTCTTCAATTTAAGCCTAAATGTTGCAACAAGAAACTCATGATCTGAGCCACAGTCAGTTCCTGGTCTTGTTTTTACTGACTGTATAGAGCTTCTCCATCTTTGGCTGCAGAGCACATAGTCAATCTGATTTCTGTGTTGACCGTCTGGTGATGGCCATGTGTAGAGTCATCTCTTGGGTTGTTGGAAAAGAGTGTTTGCTATGACCATTGTAGTCTCTCGACAAAATTCTACCAGCCTGTGCCCTACTTCATTTTGTATTCCAAGGCCAAACTTGCCTGTTATTCCGGTTATCTTTTGGCTTCCTACTTTAGCATTCCAATCCCCCATGATGATAAGGACATTATTTTTTGGTGTTAATTCTAGAAGGTGCAGTAGGGCTTCATAGAACCGGTCAACTTTATCCTCTTCAGCACCAGTGGTTAGGGCATAGACTTGGAATACTGTGATGTTGAATGGTTTGCCTTGGATTCGAACTGAGATCATTCTGTCATTTTGGGGATTGTATCCCATTATTGCTTTTTTTATTTTATTTTATTTTTATTTATTTTATTTGTTTGTCAAACATGTACAAGATAGTAGGTATTGGTATAAACATAAACATTAGCAAAGTAGGTACAGGTAAATTAGGCAATAGGACAGTAGGACAGGGATGGTAGGCATAATGGTGCGCTTATGCACGCCCCTTACAGACCTCTTAGGAATGGGGTGAGGTTGACTGTAGACAGTCTAAGATTTTGGGGTTTGAGGAAGAAACCACAGAGTCAAGTAGTGCATTCCAGGCATTGATCGCTCTGTTGCTGAAGTCGTATTTTCTGCAATCGAGTTTCGAGCAGTTTACATTAAGTTTGAATCTATTGTGTGCTCGTGTATTGTTGCGGTTGAAGCTGAAGTAATCATTGACAGGTAGGACATTCTGGTATATGATTTTATGAACTACATTTAGGTCAGATCGAAGGCGACGAAGTTCTTAACTATCTAACCCCAAAATTCAAGTCTGGTGGAATAAGGTATTCTGTTCTTATAAGGAGTGGAGGACTCTTCTTGTGAAATATTTTTGGACTCTCTCAATTGTATTGATGTCCGATATGCAGTGCGGGTTCCAGACAGGTGAGCTGAATTCAAGAATTGGTCTAGCAAATGTTTTGTATGCTCTGGTTAGCAGTGTAATATTGCCAGAGAAGAAGCTATGCAAGATTAGATTAATAACTCTTAGTGCCTTTTTGGCAATGTTGTTACAGTAGTCTCTAGCACTTAGGTCATTAGATATGAGTACTCCGAGGTCCTTGACAGAGTGAGGGTCATCTACAAGCTTGTATTTTATGTTCTGATTCTTTTTGCCAATGTGTAAGACAGAGCATTTATTGGTTGAGATTTGAAGTTGCCAGTTGTCTGACCATTCTGATACATGGTCAAGGTCTTTTTGAAGGGTAGCAGTATTGTCTGTGGTGTTAAATAGTTTAACATCATCAGCAAAGAGAACGCAGTTGCTTGTAATATGATCACAAAGGTCGTTTATGTAAAGTATGAATAGTGTTGGTCCTAGAACGCTGCCTTGAGGGACACCACTGTTGACAGGTGCAGGATTTGATAGGGCACTCCCTATTTTAACCACTTGTTGTCTGTTTGACAGGAGCGCAGTTATCTAATCATGAAGGGGACCAGAGATGTCATAAGATTTTAGTTTCAGAAGTAGTTTGTCGTGTACCACTGAATCAAAGGCTTTACAGAAGTCTATGTAAATTGCGTCTATTGTTTTACCCTGATCGAGTTGTGTAGTCCATATGTTTTTGCAGTGTAGGAGTTGCAGGTTACAGGATAATTTTTTCTGAAACCAAATTGTTTGTTAGAGAGTAGGTTGTTAGTTTCTAGGTGGAGGGTAATGGATTGGTTTATGATTGATTCCATGACTTTGCAGGTGACGCAACATAAAAAGATTGGTCTGTAATTTTCAATGTTACTTGTATCTCCTTTTTTGAAGATAGGAATGACTGTAACTAGTGACCATAAGTTGGGTAAGAAGCTAGTCCTGAAGGATTTTTCAAAAATTATGCTTAGAGGCTCAGCTATGGTTGAGCTTTTTTAAGAAGTATGCACATAGACCATCAGGTCCAATAGATAGGGATGGTTTTAGGTTGCGTAAAGTCTTTCCAACATTATCTTCTGTAAAATCGATTTGTGTTAGATTGTTGTAGTTATTTGTGGTACGACTAGTAAATATTCGGCATGAGCCATTACTGTTTACAAAGACTGAGCCAAAGAATGTGTTAAAGAGGTTGGCTTTAATGGCTTCATCATTATATTCTTTACCATTTGATCCATTTTCCTACTCTTTTATTGACTATGAAGGCTACTCCATTTCTTCTGAGGGATTCTTGCCCGCAGTAGTATACCTGATGGTCATCTGAATTAAACTCACCATTCCTGTCCATTTTAGTTTGCTTATTCCTAAGATGTCGATGTTCAGTCTTGTCATCTCTTGTTTGACCACATACAGCTTGCCTTGATTCATGGATCTTACATTCCAGGTTCCTATGGAGTATAGATCTTTACAGCATTGGACTTTCCTTTCACCACCAGATACATCCACAGCTGAGCGTCCTTTCGGCTTTGGCCCAGTCACTTCATTCTTTCCAGCACTACTAGTACTAGCCCTCTGCTCTTCCCCAGTAGCATATTGGACACCTTCCGACCTGAAGGGCTCATCTTCCACCATCATATCTTTTTGCCTTTTGGTACTGTCCATGGGGTTTTCATGGCAAAGATACTGGAGTGGATTGCCATTTCCTTCTCCAGTGGATCACGTTTTGTTAGAGGTCTCTGCTATGACCTGTCCGTCTTAGCTGGCCCTGCACAGCATAGCTCATAGCTTCATTGAGCTGTTTTTCTCCCCAACACAATTAACAACGCCAACTTTATGAATGTAACTAGTTGATTATAGTACTTGGCCAACTGCAGCTACTGCCTTAAATTTACAACATCCTAATCAATTTTGAGAACCAGTTTGGCGTAGACGTTAAGGCATCAGGCTTAAAACTGGGAGACCTTTAGTTCTAATCTCACTTCAGACAAAAAGCCAACAGGATGACCTTGGGCTAATCACTTTCTCTCAACCCTGGAAAGGAGGCAATGACAAAACCTTGCCAAGAAAACTGCAGCGACTTATCCAGAGAATTGGACACAATTGAATTGGGGGGAGGATCAGTTTCACACTGAAGATTTTTGGTTGCCTTCTAAGTGGCTTGTTTTGAGCATGGTAGGCAAGCAGCTGCACTAGTGCATTTATATATATATATATATATATATATATATATATATATATATATATATATATATATATATATATATATATATATGTGTGTGTGTGTGTGTGTGTGTGTGTGTGTGTGTGTGTGTGTGTGTGTGTGTGTGTGTGTGTGTGTGTGTGTGTGTGTGTGTGTGTGTGTGTGTGTGTGTGTATATATATGTATATATATATGTGTGTGTGTGTGTGTGTGTGTTGTCTTGAAATCCTTTCCTTTTAAATAAATGTAACAAGAAACATTTAAACTTTTCTTACAAATTATACAGTGTCAAGGTGAGCTTTCTAAAGGGAAGAGGAATAGGGGCAAAGACTGTAAGATTTTTGTTTTACCAGGCTTTCTCATACATCTAGTGTCAGCTCACCGGCGGACACATCTACTGTCAGCTCACCAGCGGCCATTACCTGCTGTATGGAAGCCACAGCACACATGAGGGCTTGCAACTGCAATCAGTGATTGACTGAATGCCTACTGATGACGTCAGAGAGCCCTGCGATGCTCGGGATTAGCTGAGAAGGATGACACAGCCAGCTAGCAACTGGGGGATGGCTGATTACAAGCCCAACAAGTGGATTAGCTATCAACTAACCACTAGGATGTGGCGCGGGTAGCATAAAGGTGGTGGGAGCACAGAGTTGGCAGCTCTGACAAAGATTATACTTTGCTATTGTTAGTGTTCATCAGTTCATGCTGGAGGAGAAGTAAAGATTATTACAAGCCAGGATTGCATGTGGACTCTTTCTTACTCTACCGGAATCTGACAGATTGTCAGAGCTGCCTTTTTTTCCAGGAAGAGGAGGGGCACTGCCACCTTGACCTGGCTGGATAGATGGGGCCCCACGATCTGGTGGGGTGGCGGGTGCAGGAATATACGGATAGGTCTTGGCCCCATCCCACCTCCTCATGAGAAGTCCTCTGAGGACTTAATGATGACAACAACCAAATCAGCATATCCAGAGGTGTATGCCGATTTAAAGGAGTGAAAGGGAGTGTGACATCTTGCCTCCCCATTGGAAGATGAACTGTGGCGTTGAGATCCTCCCTGGAGCCACACTTCCAAAACCAAAACCAAAACCAAAATTTATTCGATGACTCCACATGAATTGGCTGAGATGAGGGCCTACATCAACAAGAACTTAAAATGGGGCTTTATCCAACCAGCCAGGTCAAGGGTGGCAGTGCCCATCCTCTTCTGGGAGAAAAAGGATAGTGGGTTGCGTCTGTGTGTAGATTTTCAGGGTGTCAATGCTGCCTGTGTGGAACATTTGTATCCCTTACCTCCGATGACTGATATGCTAGCCCGGTTAGCGGAAGGCCGGGTATTTACTAAATTGGACCTCCGGGAAGCATATTACTGGGTGAGGGTAAAGGCAGGTGATGAGTGGAAAACAGCCTTTAATTTGGGAGCTATCAGTTTTGCATGATGCCCTTTGGTTTACAGGGAGTGCCGGCCGTGTTCATGCAGTTTATTAACAAAGTATTGCATGAACACCTGTACAATGGGGTACTCGTATATTTGGTTGATATATTGATATATCCTCACACAATGGAAGAACACATTGCCCTAGTATGCCAGGTACTCAAAAAATTATTAGCAGCGCACCTGTATGTGAAATTGTCCAAGTGCGCATTCCATCAGGAATGCTTGCACTACTTGTGGTTTCGGATATCACATAAAAGGGTGGAGATGGATCTGATGAAAGTAAAAGCAGTGTTGGACTGTCAGGTGCCAAGAACACAAAAACAGCTCCAAAGCTTTTTAGGGTTTGCTAATTTTTATAGGCAGTTTATCCTGTCTTTTGCTACTGTGGCGATATCGCTTATTGACCTATTAAAGACTAAAAACCTGAACAAGAAGCCACGGCCAACCTGTCTGATTCAGTGGATGGAGAAGTGCCAACAGTCATTTGAACATCTAAAGTCTCTATTCGCCAAAGAACCCATATCGAAACATCCAGACCTATCCCAACCATTTATACTACAGGTCACCAGTCCAGGTCACCAATTATGTGGTGGTGGCCACCGTATTGCTACAAAAGAATGAAGGGGGGTGTTGCAGCTGTGTGCTTTTACCTCATGGAAGTTATCGGACATCAAACGGAACTGGACCGTGTGGGAAAAATAGGCTTTCACGGTTAAGTGAGCTCTCATGATCTGGAGACACCTGTTAGAAAGGGGGAGTCTGCATTTTGAGGTCTGGTCTGACCACAAAAACTTGGTAGCCCTCCAAACCCCAAGGTGACTGTTGCCAAAACAGGTTCATTGAGCAATCCATTTTAAACTATTTAACTTAACACTGAAATATATACTGGGGGGGAGAACTTTTTGACAGATTCCTTATCAAGGAAACCTCAATACGATAGCAAGAAGCTGTGGTACAGGCTCTAATGCCAACACAACCCCAAACATTAGCCGCTCAAGACTTCTTGCAAGCGTCCCAAATAGCAAACCAATCCACCATACCAAGAGACATACAAGCAACCCTCCTGGCAGACAGGTGGTATCAGGAAAACCAATCCCTATTAACTCACAGGGACGGGTTTGCTTGGAAACTTTCCAAGTTATATGTACCTAGCGCTGTTCGTTTAGCTGTGTTACAATGGTGCCATGATGCACGGTCATCAGGCCATTTTGGCTTCCTCAAGACCTTACATTTGACAAACAGACTGTTCTGGTGGCCATACATGAAAAAAGATATGGAGGAATACATGCAGAGTTGTGTGGTGTGTACCACCATGAAAAGTAGATCTGGGAAACCACCCGGGTTATTACAGTCTGTCGCCTCCCCAGTGCGACCGTGGGACCAAATTGATATGGACTTTATTGTGGACCTGCCAAACAGCCACGGTAACACTGTCATCTGGACGGTCGTAGATCTGTTTTCAAAGCAGGCCCATTTTGTGGCCTGTTCTAGTCACCCATTGGCTAGGAAGATGGCAAAATTGTTTATCATGCACATATACCTCCTTCACGGTATTCCTCAGAGGGTGATATCAGATCGGGAGGGTACAGTTTACCACCAAATTCTGGTGGGAATTCTTACTTAGAGTAGGTTTCTCACAGGGTCTCAGTATGGTGTTTCAACAAGCTACCAATGGGGCTGTTGAGAGAGCAAATGCTATGATCGAAAGGTATTTACGTTGCTATATTGACCATCAACAAACAAAATGGGCTGAGCTACTGCCTTACGCTGAAATAGCATACAATAACGCCATTGATTCTAGTACCTGGTGTACTCCCTTTCAGGTAGCCACTGGTCGGCTATACCAGAATGCCCCCAGCTAGTTCCAACAGATGGGGATTACAAGGCTGGATAACACAAACACAGAGAGTCTGGACAGAGGTGAAAGAGGCATTAAAACGCGCTGCAGCGGAATATAAATATTATGCAGATAAGAAAAGGACATTACAAATCTCTTTCCAGGTGGAACAGCTTGTGTATTTGTCTACAAAATATTTGAAATTGAAAGTACCCTGTAAAAAAACTGGGTTCAAAGTTCATAGGACCATTTCCTATTGTGCGAATTGTAAATCCAGTAACAGTGCAAGTAAAACTACCCCAGTTGTTAGGAAAAGTCCACCTGGTATTCACTGTAGTTTGCTTCGTCCTGTTCATACAGCTGGGATTCGAGGACCCTGTCCAACCACCCCCACCAATCATCATAGATGGTGAACAACATTATGAAGTGCAGAGACTGCTAGATTCATGGTAGCTTCGAGGTTGATTGCAGTACTTAGTACTATGGAAGCGATATCTCCTTGCAGAGGCCATATGGGTTAAGAAAGAGGACATTCAACCTCCCAAACTAATAGCCAAGTTCCATCGACAGCACCCAACCAACCGGGAGGGTAGGAAGTGCATCGGCTTGGAATTCATTCTGATTTCTCTCTTCCAGGTGCTGTCTCTGTGGTAGGGGGCCGCATGTCAGCTCCAGTGAGCCTGCTGGCCCGAGCTGTCATTCGGGCTGGGGAATGGGGCACGGAACCTGGGATGATGCCGGTGGCCATTACCTGCTGTCTGGAAGCCGTGGCACACATGAGGGCTTGCAACTGCGATTGGTAATTGACTGAACGCCTACTGATGACATCAGAGAGCCCTGCAATGCTTGGGACTAACAGAGAAGGATGACGCAGCCAGCTAGCGGGATGACTGATTACAAGCCCAGTGAGCGGATTGGCTATCAACTAACCACTAGGGTGTGGCACAGGTCACATAAAGGTGGTGGGGAGCACGGAGTAGGCAGCTCTGACAAAGATTACACTTTGCTATTGTTAGTGTTCATCAGTTCATGCCAGAGGAGCAGTAAAGATTATTACAAGCCAGGGTTGTGTGTGGACTTTTTCTTACTCTACCAGAACCTGATATCTAGTTCTGGAAATTTTCCCCCACTGTTTGGGATCACCCAGCTGTTTGGGATTGTGTACTTTTGATTGTGTAAAGCAAAGAAAAGCTGAAGTAAAAACACTGATGTGATTCCTCACTTAGCAACCATTTCATTTAATGACTGAGTTGACGCACCCAGTTACAGTTGCTAAACAGAGACTACATATGTTGGGTATTTTTAAACAGGGATAAGGCATGATTGGATAGATATTCAGTTAGTCAGGATGGTTCTAAATATATTATATAAATAAAATGTATTATGTTTCTCTAAATCAATTGTAAGGAAATGTGAACAGGAGAGTACATGTTTGTTTGTTTTTTTGTATATGTGCTTTGATAGCTAGAGTAGATTGGACTTCAAGGAGATTAAGCAAGGCTAACTGGGATTGAGTCTCAAAAATTAGCAGTTTATAACAAAGTCCCCATATAGGTTTTTACCTTAACTCTTTATTTTAAAATATTTTTGGAAAAAGAAAAGAATATTCACTACTTCTAGATTATTTAATTAATGTTACATGCTATCATATTATATTATACAGTAAATAGAATGTTCAACGGAAGCACTGCTATTTTTCTTTGGCAATGAGAAAAATAGTTTAGCTGTCATCTAAATGGCATATAGGGCAATCTATACATTATTTTTCAGAACTGTTCATTGTGTTTTAGATAAGCATGCTGAGGGTCACATACGGGCTTTGTAATGCCTGCGATTGAATTTGCATTGGCTATCTAACATGGGTTTTCTTGTATTTTAACTTATCTTATTTCTATCTTTTGTCTTTCTCTCTCTTTTAAATGTATGGTTAATAATAAGCCAGAAACCTAATCTAGCAAGAAGAATGTAAAAGTCTATATAATTCAGTATTGGCTGAGACGGGACTAAAATAAGGTCTTGGTAGACCTCAGATATTTTGGGGCACTAAGATTAGTTAAGTTAAAAAGTTATATGGAAATTTGTTATAGGATGCACTTTTCTAAGATAAATTTATAGAAAAATAATTGCGTGTCATAAATACATGTAATATTTTGCTTTGATAGAGGGAGGCAAAGGATAAAAGCAGGTAATTAGAACTGCCTCAAAAGGCTACAAATGTATATTTAATAACCTAGAATCTTTCATAATATGTTAGACTACAATTCCCATAATGCCCAGCCTGCCATCCCTCAGGAAAAACAGCAAGATGGAAAAAGCATCTATAATTTAAGCAATTATTTTCTTATTTGCATATTCTTGCGGCATATATCCTTCTCTCTCTCTTTTTAGCAACATTTGATTGGCTGATACATTTCTTTTTTAGAAGGAGAAATTCCATCTTGTTTTAATCATTGTCCATACCAGTTTTCCTTGCTGATTGCCAATTGCATTCCTTTTTAAATGTTGTTTTGGCTTGGGTTCTAGGCAAATTTTGGAACTGAAAATTCTTTAAAAAGTGGTACTTTATGCCTTCTTCTTTCTTTCCCCTAACAAAAAACAGGCATAGCCTTAGTTATATAAATATGTGATGAGCTGGAGAAATATAATGGCTGCCATTTCCTTTTATATTTTTCCTTTATTGTATTTATTTAATGAAAAAGAACAGAGAAAAATATATAAAAGAATAACAAAAAGAAGAAAGGAGAAAAACAGTACAATAACAGAAGCTTGAAATGTATATGCAAAGACAGGTGTATGTGTAAGAAATTTCATACAACAGTATCAATAAAGATGTATATCTATAAGCAACTTGTTTTAAGTTGCAAGTAAATAAAAGGTCTTCCATCCACTATGTAATTGGAGCCATACCTTTACCTTTCAAATATTGCAGAACCAATTTCCTGGTGATAACGAGATGGCAATTGTGTCTTGGAAGGATTTGACAGGTGGCAATCATGGTTAATGAGGGCTTTTGCTCAACTTTGTGCTATGCGCCAGTTATGCCCCTCCCTGGATAGGGAGACCCTTGTCTTGATCACTGAAACCCTGGTCATCTCCCACTTTGATTATTGCAATGTACTTTACATGAGATAACCCTAGAATATTATCCAGAATATTATCCAGAACTGTACAGAATCTGATGAGCAAATCTGGGGACCCCAAAGTTGGTACATGTAACACTTCTGATGTATGAGCTGCATTAAGTGCCAGTTTATTTCTAGGTCCAATTCAAGATGTTGGTTATGATCTTTAAAGCATGGGCTCAGATTATCTGCCTATTAATAGGCCCATTCCACCCAGTTAGGCAGAGAAGGTATGGTAAGGACTAGTGGTGGGTTTCAAACATTTTTATTACTGGTTCTGTGGGCGTGGCCTGGTGGGCATGGTATGGCTTGGTGGTGTGGCTTGGTGGGCGTGGCAGGGGAAGGATACTGTAAAATATCCATTCCCTCCCCATTCCAGGGGAAGGTTACTGCAAAATCCCCATTTCCTCCCGATCAGCTGGGACTCAGGAGGCAGAGAATAGATGGCGGAGTGGCCAGTCAGAGGTGGTATTTACCGGTTCTCCAAACTACTCAAAATTTCCACTACCGGTTCTCCGGCCTCAGTGGTGGGTTCCTACCGGTGCGGTCCACTCTGTCGTTCCGATAGCAGCCCGCCAATTGCACAATTTGCGTGCGATGGCTCCGGTGCCGTCTTCACCGGTCCATCGTGCGGGGCCATCTTTTTTTCTGAATTTTTGGGCTTTTTGCTTCCTGCGCATGCGCAGAAGCAAAATCTCACAAGGGGACGCATTCGCGCAAGAGAGATTTTGGCGATTTTTTGCTTTCACACATGTGCAAAAGAAAAAAATTGCCAAAATCGTGCACGCACACGCGTCCCTCATGAGATTTCGGTGATTTTTTGCTTCCTGCACATGCGCTGAAGCAAAATCGCGTGAGGGAATGCACGCATGTAGTGAGCGTGCGCACACATGAAATGTGATGATGCGCGCACAGTGCATTGGTATAAAGGTAAGAGGAACCCACCCCTGTCCAAACTACTCAAAATTTCTGCTACCAGTTCTCCACAACTGGTCAGAACCTGTTGAAACCCACCTCTGGTAAGGACCCCATTAGTTCAAGAATTTCAGCTGGCAGGGTACAAGAATAAATCCTTCTTTGTTGTCATCTCCATCCTTTGGAATATTCTTCTACAGTGGTGGGTTGCTGCCAGTTCGGACCGTTCACACGAACCGGTGGCAGAAATTTGCCCCACTCGCTGAACCAGCAGCGATGGCCGGCTGGCTATGCCCCCGAACCAGTTCTCCAATCACTGCTCCTTGAAAGTGGCTGGCAAAAAACCCTCTGTGCATGCGCAAAGGCTTCTGCGCATGCGCAGAGGGTCATTTCCCCAATGTGACGTAACATTAATGCACTTCCGACGCGATGCGAACCGATAGGGAAGGTAATAGCAATAGCAATAGCACTTTACTTATATACCACTTCATAGTGCTTTACAGCCCTCTCTAAGCGGTTTACAGAGTTCAGCATATTGTCCCCAACAATCTGGGTCCTCATTTTACCGACCTCGGAAGGATGGAAGGCTGAGTCAACCTTGAGCCTAGTGAGATTTGAACAGCTGAACTGCTAGACTAGCAGTCAGCCTGCAGTGGCTGCATTTAACCACTGCACCACTTCAGCTCTTAAATAGTAAATGGAACCCACCACTGTTCTTCTACCAGAGGTGAGTTGCACCCCCCACTCTTATGGCCTGAAAGAGCTCAAAGATTCAAATTGTTTGTGCTGAGTTGCATCAGCTCGCAAAAGAGTACATAATCTTACAGTTGATTAATACCTTCAAAACCCACCCTCCCCTGCCTTTTCAATTTTAATTATTCTATAGCAATAGCACTTAGACTTATATTCCCCTTCACAGTACTTTACAGCCATCTCTAAGTGATTTACAGAGTCAGCATATTGCCCCCAACAATCTGGGTCCTCATTTTACCAACCTCGGAAGGATGGAAGACTCAACCTGCTCAGAATCAAACTCCTGGAGTGAACAGTGAGTTAGCCTGCAGTATTGCATTCTAACCACTATGCCACCACAGCTTAATTATTTTATCCTTATTTTAACTGCTCATTTTACTGAGATAGAATATTTTCATATGGTTTTTATGTTTCTAGATTTTTAACCATACAGCATCCAGTGTCACTCTGAAAGTGAGATGAGCAGTCTCTAAATTTGATAAATAAATAAAATAAAATAAGCCATAAATTATCATTTTCATTTTCCAACTGTCAATTTCTAGGTAGCTTGTTGCATCCAAAAATATTAAAATTTATCTCAAAGTCAAATTAATATGTGGTTATTTATTCTCAGACCATAATAATAATAGAATATTGCTTATACAGAATTCTTATAAATAGCCCAGATATGTAACATATATTAGTACATAGAAAATATATGCTATTTGTTACTAACTGTGTAAAGATTTACTCTAAGTGACAAAGCCTCTTCCTCACAGCTGAACTGCAGCTGAACCTGTTCTTTTGGTACAGATCAATATACAAACAAATATATCAGAATATACTTTGCTGTCTCACTGCCAGTCTCCATTCTGCCACACTAACAGTACCATACAATGATATCACCAGTCAGGGACAAAACATGGGTCAAATGCTCTTCTTTATATGGATAAAATGGTTGGGAAGGAAGTAAATTTTGACAGATGACTAGGCTGTCAGGTTTAGCCATCAAGAAAAAAAATACTATGTTTTCGCACAAACATTTTATATGGCTCCTTTGAGAGGAACACAATCTTCTGCACTGAAGTAGAATGGCTCTGGAAGACAATGCAAAAGTTTTTGCACCAACTTAAAATGCAGAGTAAGTTATGGGTGTAAGCTTATCCTACCCCCTAGGATAACTGTAATGCCATGCAAATAGTTGGTAAAGTGTGTTGGATTCCATGCATACTAAAATGGTTTGTAGAGTTCTAAAAGGGGGAAGCATAACAGAGATGTGATAAAGACATCATCAATTCAAGAGGACAAAGGGCATAATAAATAAATAATTCTTGGGACATGTATATTGTGCTGTAATTAGTTGGAGAGGAGAAAAGGTCCCAAGATACTGGGGTGATGTTTTCTACCATTCATTTAATATTTCACCTAGATTTTTTCTTTTTGTTCATGGCCTTATTTATTATATTTTTATTTCAATTTTCTTCTAGGAAAGCTATCATATAAATATAAGCAACATACATAGCACACTCCCTTCCAATTTTATTTCCATAGCAATGGTTCTATGAAGTTGAGATATACTGATTCAACAGGACAGGAATCAAAATTAGAAACAGTCTGGCAGCACTATTTAAAACTAACAAACTTTATTATAAGACATAAACTCTCGTGCAAGCTACAAAGAAAGATATATAGAAACATGTATATAATAAACCTTAAAATTTGGAATGGAATAGAATGGAATGGGATGGGATGGGATGGGATGGGATGGAATACAATGCAATGCAATGCAATGCAATGCAATACAATACAATACAATACAATACAATACAATACAATACAATACAATACAATACAATACAATACAATACAATACAATACAATACAATACAATACAATACAATACAATACAATACAATACAATACAATACAATACAACATAACACAACACAACACAACACAACAGAACGCAACGCAATACAATACAATACTTTATTGGCCAAGTGTGCTTGGACACACAATAAATTTGTCTCTGGTGCAGAAGCTCTCAGTGTATATACAAACAACAAAGTAATATAATCAAACCAATAGGAGAAGGCAGTAGAAAAGATAAGAAGGATAACAGAACACAGCCAAACTACATGGGTAAATGTACCTAGACATAAGACAGTACTATGGGAATTAGGTGTTCAGCAGAGTGATGGCACAACGGAAAAATGTCTTTATGTCTAATTATTTTTGCATGCAATTCCATATAGGGGAGGAATTGAAACAGTTTATGCCCAGGATGTGACAGATCTGTAGATATTTTCTGAGCCCTCTCTCTGACTTGTGCAGTGTACAGATCCTCAATGGAAGGCAAGCTGATTACAATTGTTTTTTTCTGCAGTCCTAACTATCTATTGAAGTTGTATCTTACCTGTTTTGTTACTGTACCAAACTAGACAGTTATAGAAGTACAAATTACATATTCAATAATTCTTCTGTAGAACTGTATCAACAACACCTGGAGCAGTCTGAACTTTCTGAGTTGATGCAGGAAGAACATTCTTTGTTGTGCCTTTTTAATGGTGGTTCTAATGTTGGGTGTCCATTTCAAATCCTGGGAAATCTTGAAACCTGAAGATCTGTACTGTTGATACTGTGTTGTCTAATATTGAAAGAAATGGTAGAATAGAAGGGCTCCTTATAAAAATCCACTTTCATCTCTACAGTGTTAAATGTGTTGAGCTCCAGATTGTCCCAGCTGCACCACAGGGCCTGTTGTTCAACCTACTATTTGTATGCAGACACATCACCATCTCATATGAGACCAGAAAAGGGGAGTATATAACCTCATGCACAGGAACAGAAATAGATCTTCTCATCTTTTTAAAGATAAACAGGGTTTTCTTTAAGCTACTTAAGTAGACCGCTACTAAAGGAAAGTTGGTGTGCATTCCTAAGTTCAAGAAGTTACAGCAAAAGTTTGTTAGAATAACTAATATATTATTTTCTTTACTCTATAGAGGGCTCTCTCCTTCCATTTTTAAACAAATTTGGGCAGTTAAGCCCAGTATAAAGAAGCTGATCAAATCCAGATGAAAGGACATATGACGACAAGGCAATCCAGCAGGGCAACTGGAAGATTCCATAGTCAGCTCAAAGAGAGGGGGGGAAGGGAGGGAGGGAGGGAGGGAGGGAGGGAGGGAGGGAGAGAGAGAGAGAGAGAGAGAGAGAGAGAGAGAGAGAGAGAGAGAGAGAGAGAGAGAGAGAGAGAGAGAGAGAGAGAGAGAGAGAGAGAGAGAATCAAGTCCACACAATATTGTTAAAGTCAAAAGCCTTACTAAAGTCTATAAGCCTATAGCTATTCATGTAAATTGCTAAGAACCTTTTTAATTAAATGCAAATCATTTACCTTCCGTTCTTTGAACCTACATTTTCTAGATACAGACTCATGCAGGTGTAGCTTTAAATGCAATAATTGCTGCTTTAATTTAATGCAATCAATTCTTCCATTTCCTTGTGGTAGCCTAGGAAACAGATTCTTATTCCATCAACTCCACCTTTTCCATGATGGGGACTTTTCCCTCTGCTTTATGAGGGAAAAAAATGGGCTTCTCATTTCAGAATGTATACAAGGAATGCTAAGGATGCATTTCTTATGAACCCTCAAATATTGCTGAGTATTAATATCAGAAAATGTGGAAGGCAGTATATGATTGCTGCGCAATGAATTCAGAACTATTATGCTATTGTGTTCAGGTCCCAGCAATCAAACATCTCTTAGTAAGCTGAAGGCTTTTCCTAATTAAATGGATGTACATGAATATGTACAAATATATTTCCCCTGGATATGCTAATAAAATATCTGTACATGTACATCAGTGGTGGGTTCCTACTGGTTCGGTCCACTCTATAGCACCGGTAGCGGCCTGCTGGTGATGTCACAGTACCTGTGCGGTGGGTTGCCGGTGCCCGGGCGCAGCCATTAAAAAAAATTTTTTTTTAAACTTTTTAAAAAAATTTCTTCTGCAATGCCCAGAAGCCGAGCTTCTGGCACTGCGCATGCGCTGCCTTCCTACCCCACAGTGAGTCCAAGCAGGGGAGGATGGCTGAGGGAGCGCATGAGACGCTGAAAGAATGGGTGGCAGGACCTATCTCAGTTCCCTTCCCTTCAGCAGTCCGAGGAGCCACGAACGCGCGATGATGATCCTATGCATTTTCGCACGTTCGAGGCTTCTCGAGCTGCTGAGGGGGAATGGGCGGCAGGAGCCTAGGATCATCGAATGGGGAGAAGCATTCAGGCCGGACGGAGCCTCCTAGAAGAACCACTGCCGCAGTCTTGCTGTTCCCGCTGCAGGGGGCTGCCTTGCGGGTGGGCAATACACCCCCCCCGCTTCTCCGGCCACTGCCAAGCTCCCGAGGCTCACGCCCACCCGGTCACATGGCTGGCAAGCCACGCCCACAGAGTGGTAGTAAAAAAATTAGGAACCCGCCCCTGATGTACATACATTACAAGTAAAGATTAGATATGTGTAGTATACTCGTTAAGGTATTGGATGAAGACCAGAAATGGGGATACTCGGGCTCAAGTCCATCCTCAGCCAGGGCAGATGGTTTAGTGGCTTTGGCCAGTTGCTGTTTATCAGCCCAACTTTCTTCACAGGTTATTATTGGAGGAAGAAATCAAAGAGGAAGACTAGGCATGTTGCCTTGATTTTCAGGAGGAAAAATGTAATACAATAACAAAATTAACCTTCCAAGATCTCATCTGTTTCTTTGAAGCAACCATGCCAAGCTTTAACATGTCAAGAGTTCAAAAGACACTAATAGGTTTTGAGAAAAAGCCATCTCATATGCTTTCTGCAGCCCTATTTTATATATGTGGGTTTGATAGAAGCTGAATCAAAGCACCTCTTTGAAGCTTCTAAGAGAAATGATGCTCCACTTCCCTTCTGCCCTAAAGCTTCGTTTTGCCCCAGAAGTCATGGCTTCTGTTGTTTGCAAGATAAATTGACTGATTGAGGCAGACTAGTCGAGCTTCAATTCTTCAAGACAACATGAAGTATCTCTGCAAAACAAAGCAATTAATTCAGGTAGAACGTCAACGATCTAGTCTTTATATGTCTGTCTATCTGATATATCACATTTAGGAAAAACTCCATTGTGTGCAACAATATAAAATGGGAATGTTACTCGTACACTCTTCAAACACTGCAGTTTTCTGATCACTCACTCCAACACATATGAAGGGTAGTGCATTAGGAAAAGAAATGCTTAGGACTACAAATTTTAAAAAAATAATTAAAAGTCACCTTAAGCAGAAAAAAGGGGAACATGGTTATAACATCCCCTTTAGAAAAATCTATTACTTTCAGCTGAGAATTGTATTTGTGAGACTCTGAGAAATATATAAAGTTTTTCACCCCTGATTAAAATGAAAGCAGTGCAAGCAGTGCAACTTAATTGGAGCCAATCTCAAGGTGAGCAGGGCCAAGTCTGTATCCGTTGATGAAAAAGCATTCTATGCAGGGGTGGGTTCCTACCGGTGTGGACCAGTACTGCACACCGGTAGCGGCCCGCTGGTGACGTAATTTTTATTGGAATTTTCGGCGATTTTTTCGGGTTTGGATGGCTTCTCCTCGTCCTCTGCTTTGGAAAAAAGCCCTTCTGCCTGCCCTCGGGTTAATACCGACCTTTATTTCTTCATCCGAAGCACAACTGAGTACCTCCTCAGCTGTGTTTCGGCTTGAAACGTCCTTCTGAGCATACGCGGAAGTAAAATCGCTCAATGGGGCACGCTCATGCGCGTGCTTGCAGAGCGCGCATGCACGCGCACGAAATATTGTGATGCGCACTGGTAGCAAAGGTAACTGGAACCATCCCCTGATTTTATGCTTCCAACTTTTATTATTTTAACAGTTTGCCCTACTTTTCTATTTTGAAATGGCCTTATAAAACCTTCGTTTAAGTTTCATCCATTTTTTTTCAGTCTGAATGGTAAAAATGTATCTTTCTTTTTTCTCTCTCTTTCTAAAACAAGATTGTTAAAAACTTTAGGAAAGGTTGCTTCTGGCTTCTACAAAAGATTGGTTCTTGCGTTAAAGTTCCTAATATACAGCCTTATTTCCATTGCTCTGACACGTCACAAAGCAAAAGCAGTCAGTCAAATCTGGCAACTGTGAACATGAGATTCCTTTTATGTTAGTGTGAGCAACGCCTCCAAGCTTTTGACTCCCCCATCCATCTCGAGCTACATATGTTTTCCAGATGAAAACAGTGACACCAGAGCAATGAGAAGCAGCTTAACTTTTAAATGCTACACTGTATGCTGTGTTTCATTTACAGTAAAGAAAAAGCTAAGGCTTTTCCTCCTTTTACCTACTTCTATTTTTTTTTAAAGTATTTAGTCCTTTTGGACATCTTTTTTTCATGCTTTTTTTGAGAATGATTGGGTAGACAGGTTTAGTTAGTAAACAGTTAGATCCTGCCCTAAAACACTTTTATGGTGAAATAGCAGCCATCAAATCTTACTTCCAAATAGGTCTGCTTAGACATGAAAATTCTGCATGTGTTAAATAACACTTGCATTAATTTCCTTTACTGTGGAATCCTAACATTAATTCAATTCAGGTTTGAATTGAATTAACCATAAAAGGATAAATAAAAATTCAGCTGCAGAAGTAAGACTTAGTCTGTTTCTCTAACATTTGACCCCTCAGATTCCATATTGCATTTGCAAATCAAAATCTCAAGCTTCTTGTCAAATTCAGAAGCAGGGGGGAGGGGAAATAGTTATAGAACCAGCCTTTTCTCAACAAGGCTGGTTCTATAACTATAGGGAATTAGGGGGAAACTTGGCAAACCTCTACCTATGTGTAAAATACCTTTTAGAGCATAGACTGATTTGATAGGATAAAACCCGCTAAACAAAAATTCTGTTGGTTTTTTTAACTAAATACTTCCTAAGATTATAGTTTCTGTGTGTTACATCAAAAAGGAAACATAAAAATTCTTTGGGGTGGGGTAAAGCAGATTTGGGCTAGGGGATAGCCTGGGAGGAAGAGGAGGAGGAGGAGGAGGAAGAAGAAGAAGAAGAGGAGGAGGAGGAGGAGGAGGAAGAGGAGGAGGAGGAGGAGGAGGAGGAGGAGGAATGCCCCACTGTTGTTAGGGCATCAGAAATTATGTTTATGCGTTCATTTCAATTAGATAGCTGCTTGTTTCTTATTAGGGAGACCCAAAGCTGGATAGATGGCAATTAATGGAGGGTTACATGGTTGACCAATTGATGTAGTGAATAGGAGCTCCTTGCATTGTGTTTTATTTCCAATCCTACAATTTGTAATTCTGTTAACTCTGTAAATAGGGCAAAGCTAAACAAAAGAAAATATTGAGTTGTCATGCTTTATACTACCGTTCCAGTCTGTTGCCACGTCTGTAGAGAATTAGTTCAGCAAAAGGAAAGGCGGAGGTGGTAGGAATACCTTCTGCTCAACAAGCCTCTAAAGGAAGAGCCAGGACTTCTGAATTCCAAATGCCACATCAGCAAAACTTGGAATCTTTGCAATGTGGAGATTTTGAAAGAATGCAGGATGACAGGCTGAATTGTTGCAGCATAAAGATTCATTTATATTTCTTCACCATTTTGGTCTGGAAGATACAACAACACAGTCTTCAACATACTTACTGTATAAAAAGAGTAAAAATATATATTTTTAGAGGAAGCTATCAAGAATGAAAAGGAGATGACTCAGAAATAAAATTTATAAGGGCCATATTACTAATTATCCTTGAGAGGTACAGTCAGCTTCCAAAGAATAATATTCTTTGAAATTATTGGCATCAGTTTTCCATTTTGAAACACTAAAAGTGCCTAATGTTGATTATATAAAACACATATATTTTATCTATCATATATTTTCTATTTTAAAGATGAGTATCAACTAATTTTGTTTCTGCCTATAGTTGTGAATTCATACAAACAGTTTACTATTAAAAAATAAGACAAGGGGAAACTACTTCTTTACTATTGCCAAGACATTGAGTTCACTGGAGGAATTTTTTCTTAAAATTCTAGATCTACTAAATTAAACTGAACACTTTGCTGAAGTTTCCTTCTAAACTTATCGATAAAGGATGCCTTGGCACTAAGTGCCAAAGTCCACTGCAACAACATCACCAAAAAGGCTTCAAGAACTGTTAACCTAATCTTACGTAGCTTCTTCTCCAGTAATATCACACTACTAACCAGAGCATACAAAATATTCGCCAGACCAATTCTTGAATACAGCTCATCTGTCTGGAACCCACACCGCGTATCGGACATAAATACATTAGAAAGTGTCCAGAGATACTTTACAAGAACAGTCCTCCACTCCTCTACTCGCAACAGAATACCTTATGCAACCAGACTTGAAATCCTGGGCTTAGAAAGCTTAGAACTATGTCGCCTTCGGCACAACCTAAGCATAGCTCATAAAATTATCGGCTACAACGTCCTTCCTGTCAATGACTACTTCAGCTTCAACCACAACACTACACGAGCACACAATGGATACAAACTCAAACTGAACCGCTCCAAACTTGACTCTGCTTGCGCAGAGGGCAGAAGAACGCAAATGGCGGCATCCCGGCGTCCCGGGAAAGCGGGCGGAGGAAGCCCCGCGCCGCGAACGCCGCCAGCTTCTTCGGCTCGGCGGCGAAGAACAGCCAAGAGCGCACCGGTAGGAACCCACTACTGATCAATACCCATCTTATGTATATAAACAATGTTATAGCTATGTATATTACCAACACGTACTTGACAAAAAATAAATGAATAAAATAAAAAATAAAAATTTGTATCAGTCATATTCATATAATTTTCAAACCATAGTTTAGAATGCTAGAGATGATCAACACAAACTTTTATGTTTTGACATAAAATAAGATAAGTGGTTACTATTATTAGTTATCAGAAAACTATTGTTTGCTAATACAACGCAGGTATTCTAATGCTTGTGTTATGAAAGTAATTGGGACTGAATTGCTTGTTGCTATCATAGCAGTGCTAAAATACAATGTGACTACATTGCTTAGTAATGGCAATTCCAGAAGTCCCAGTTGCCATTGTGAAGCAAGGACCATGTACATCTTTAAGAGAGAACTTCAAATGACCACAGTGTCCGAGTTCCTGCCAGCATCCCCATTTGCTTGTGGAATGTCAGAAATTTAGTCACATGACTGCAAGGATTCTGAGGATCTGTCATAAGTTCCTCTCATTCAGTGCCATAATACAGAATGATTGATTGATTGCTGAAAAAGTTGTTGTTATCTGAGAACTACCTGTGCACTATTATTCAAAGACCTCACCTGATGGAAAGTAGTTTTCATTGTAGTTAGTAGTTTTAAGCAACCCATAATGATATACCACTGTTTTGTTAGTTTAGTTAGTGGAATCAAAAAATTCTAATTTCCTTTTCTTACACAAGCCAAAATGTGTGAGCCTAAAACATTCTGCACTTATTGCAAATTCTTTAGGATTGTTTGATATACTGTATATATATATATATATATATATATATATATATATATATATATATATATATATATATGTATGTATGTATGTATGTATGTATGTATGTATGTATGTATGTATGTATGTATGTATGTATGTATGTATGTGTATATATATCTAAAATACATCTAAATGGTATTTCTATTGGGTCAGAATACATGGCTTTTTTGCTCTTCATTCTTACATTCTCAGTAGAACCAATTTTTAGATTAATTAAATACCCAGCAACTTGCCTAATTTCAGTGAAAGAATTAATTTCAGAGCATAATTTTAAATGCAAATATATGTTTAAAACTAGACTATTTTGATTGATATTTCCTATAACTATTAATTTGCTAATTTTTCTATTGATGTACAATAACATTAAAAATGCAACTAGAATGAGTGTTTCCTGTATACAGTATATAAACTGACAACTGCTTCTTCTGAAATCAAGTTATGCAGATGAAATAAATATACTTTCTTCACAGCTAACTTACCTTAATCATTTGAAATGAATAGCCATGGATTCTGGATTTGAATTGGTGGAGAATTTGTCCATAAATATCCACCTAAGAAATTAAGAAACAACAATTTTCCAAATATGATCACAAGATATTGATCTTTATCATGCTGGAAGTAGCGAAATAGAGAGGAACTTTCAAAATGTCAGAGAACTTTCATCTAGGGAACTTTCTTAACACCTATGCAAGATTTCACCTCTCTTTCATACTCATAAAGGAAGACTTAACCAAGGAAAAGTAGACTGGATAACTTCAGACTTGGGTCCAATTATTTTTAGACTCCAACAATTCTTGAACAATTTCAGCTAGGATGGTGGCAGTAATTGTCTTTAGAATAAGACAAGAAACCTGTGGTTTTCCAATCATTACTGGATTACTATTTCTAACCTCGTGTATCACTTGCCCTACTTCCTATGTTTGAGTTTTAGTTCAGAACGTATGAAGGACTGTATTGAATTTTTATTTTACCGGAAGTGGAAGCAGTATGCTCCGTCCCACATTTGGGTAGACCAGGTTGCCCTGATAAAAAACAGTGAAGGTTAATGAAGAACTGTAGTTTAAATGAAAGGTGCAAATTCTCCTAGTAGAAAGTATTTAGCTGTCCTATTTTCTTTTATCTTTTAATCTGCATAATTTTTTTGCCTCTCAACCTCTTAATTACCTTTCAATCCACATAACCACTTAATCTATATAACTTTGTTGCCTTCCTACTTGTCCATTTTTTTTCTTCCTGCTCTTTGTCTGACCACTTATTTTTGCTGGAATCCTATCACCCTGGTGGTCCTCTTCACTTCTTCCATTCCCTTCATTTCTCTGATGTGTATGTAGAAACATATTTCATCAATGCAATATTATACTGTGAAGATGCCCTTATCATAATGAATTATTGATATTATAGAAGAGTTGGAGTTATAGGAGTTTCCCTGATCTAGTTAACCTCCAGATATGTTAAACCACAACTCCAAGAATTCTCAGTTGCAAGTTATCAGTTATGGCCAGTTTTATTCCTAGATGGGAAAGGCCAGGTCTAAATGCTACATCTTAGGAAATGTCATTTTGTTACATAAATATTTGACTTTTTAATAAACATCCCAAGGACCCTTGGCAGGAGCCTTGGTTGTAAACGAGTACCTACTTTGAAAAGCATGCAGTGTAAACATCTTATTCAGTCTGGAAATATTTTTTTTGGAAGGCCAGAAACAGTGTGGTATTTATTTATCTTCAGGTATTTAAATACTATCAGACCTCAAATGAAACATGTATAAAATTGTGTGCGGCCAGGAGCCTACAGTTTTAATTAATGTTCTATACATATTATTAAGAAATGTTCTATACATATTATTAAGAAATGACTAAAATATACTGTGACAGTATAATAGCAATCAATGCTATTAAGAAAATAGGCCATGTGGTATTTAATGGAATTTAGGAATTTAAGAAAGTATGCTGCTTTCCTTTGTGTAATCATTCTCAATATATAGACTCGGCCATTGTCTGATTTTTTAAAACTTTTGTTCACAAAGTTATTTCATTCAGTTTCAGTCTGCACTGCCTGGCCGAATTTGAACTAAGAAACTCCATTTCTAAAGGTAGGAACAAATATAGACTGTATTAGAATCTGTGAAATCCTTGAAGCAGGAATCTCAAAGTGATTAATTGTCAGAGAACACTGTACAAGGTAGCTGTTTTGTACTGGCTAGGCCTATGAAGCCTATACTGACTCTTCAGGCTGGAGCAGAAAAACATCAAGGTCAGCCCTACAATTAGACAAAATGAGGCAATTGCTTTAGACAGCTTGATGGGAGGTAAGAGTAGCAGTCTTTTAGCTATCTTTCTAATCTCATTTCCCTCTTTGAATGGGATGATTGATGATGATGATGATGATGATGATGATGATGATGATGATGATGATGATGAAGAAGAAGAAGAAGAACAAGAAGAACAAGAAGAACAAGAAGACTACAATGGTGTGTGTGTGTGTGTGTGTGTGTGTGTGTGTGTGTGTGTGAGAGAGAGAGAGAGAGAGAGAGAGAGAGAGAGAGAGAGAGAGAGAGAGAGAGAGAGAGAGAGAGAGAGAGAGAGAGAGAGAGAGAGAGAGAGAGAGAGAATGAATGCCACAATGTCCTATTCTAGACCTCTTAGTAAATTAATCTCTCAGGTGTGGTGAAGGATAATATCTCATATACATTTGAAGTTGCTTTTTGTATATGATATTGGTAATGTATTTGTCTCAAAATGTCTTGGATCAATCCTTGAAAACATTCTGTCTAGGCTTAATAGCAATAGCAGTGCTTTACAGCTCTCTCTAAGTTGTTTACTGAGTTAGCACATTGCCCCCAACAATCACAAATTGATTAATTTTCAGAGAACATTGTACAGGGTAGCTGGATCCTCATTTTACTGACCTTGGAAGGATGGGAAGGCTGAGTCAACCTTGATCTGGTGAAACTCGAACTGCCGACATGTGTTGGCATGTGTACCTAAAAGAATCCTCATACAAAAGCTTGTAGGGAAGGAAAGAAAATGATGGGAAATTGAAACCAGGATGCAAAAGACATGTTAACCACCTTCTTTTAAGTTGTCTAATTCAACAGGATGTCAAGGTTCCAAGGAATACATCTCCAACAATGAGAACTCCGAGGCAGGCATATTCCTCAAGGAACATTTTATTGGGACCTATCAAATTGGCACAGACTTGGTGGAAAACCTGCTGTAGATTCCCGCCGGTTTTACACCCAATTAAAAGTAAAACTTTGTCCCCAGTCACATGGTCTAATCAGCATATAGTCCAGTTGCTAGGTGACTTCAGTCTCCACTTTTTGAACACCTGCATGAACGTCCTTGATTCCCAGGGGAAAGAATTTTACAACAAGGGGGTGTGTGTGGAGTTATCTCCATACACCCTCCCTGCCCCTTAGCTCCAGGCTGTGTCAGCCCTGAAGCAATGCAAAGAGAAACCTCCTTAGAGGAAAGCTACAGAAAAGAATATGAACACATTTAGGCCAGTTTCAGGGTTCACAGAAGGAATGGTTAGCAGGTGAAGGGAGTAAGGTAGAGGTGGGATTCAGCAGGTTCTGACCAGTTCTGGAGAACCAGTAGCGGAAAATTTGAGTAGTTGGAGAACCGGTAAATACCACCTCTGACTGGCCACACCCTCATCTATTCTCTGCCTCCCGAGCAGTGGTGGGATTAAAAAAAATTACTACCTGTTCTGTGGGCGTGGCTTGGTGGGCATGGCATGGCGTGGCATGGTGTGGCGTGGCTTGATGGGCGTGGTATGGCTTGTCATTAACTATTTTTGAGGTAGGACTTTCAAGTAATTATGCTGGCTAAGTGCAATATGTTGTTCCAAAACTACATCACAATGAGTCATGTAGTAAAGAGAAGATGCTTGGTATTTGCCTCAAGTAAGGCAAATCAAGTTAAGAGATCATTTTGAAAAACTGAGTAAGGGATAGTGAAATTGTTAACCTGGATTCTAAAGTCAGATCTGAAAATGTACTAAAGAATGGACAAAGCATCAAAAACACAGATATGCCCATTTTCTGCTTCTCCCAAGGAAGATAGGTAGAGAAGATTTAATATCTTTTTTAAAAAAAAACTGCATCAAAGGTGCTGAAATGAAAGAATAGTTCAAACGTACATGTTTTAAATTAAAACTGGGTTGAAATAAACATTGGTACCAGATAAGGCCCACAACTGAAAAGAAACACAAACTTTTAGAATCTTCCTGGTTCAGCCACAAGGACACCATACCTATGTTCTGGACTCATTGGATGTTTACTATCAAATGCTAATTGAGAAATAGTGGCTACCACAGCGCCTGATGACACCCTTGCTTAAATCCTTCCTGGAAAAATGAAGTAGCTGACACCAGTTACACCTTTCTTATTTATACATAAATTTTATTTATTTGTTTGTTTGTTTGTTTGTTTGTTTGTTTATTAGTTTGTCGAACATGTACAAGATAGCAGGTATAAATATGAACATGGACATGAATGAAGGAAATGAATACAAATAAATGGGGACAGTAGGACAGGGACAGTAGGCAGGCTGGTGCGCTTATGCACGACCCCTTTACGGACCTCTTAGGAATGGGGTGAGGTCCACAGTAGACAGTTTGAGATTGAAGCTGTGAGAGTTTGAGGATGTAACAACAGCGTCGGGTAGAGCATTCCAGGCATTGACCACTCTGTTGCTGAAGTCATATTTTCTACAATCGAGTTTATTATTTATTTATTTATTTTGTTATTCTTATATGCCGCCCAACTCCCGAAGGACTCAGGGCGGCGTACAACAAAGAGAAATACAAGAATAATCAAAATTTCAAAAAATTTAAAAACAGTACAAAATTTAAAAACAATATAAAAGCAACAACATCCATTCAGCAACATACATACTTGGGGGGTAAGCTCGAATGGATTAAGCTGTCCCCCCCACCTGCAGGAAGAGCCATGTCTTAACAGCCTTTCGGAAGGCCAGCAGAGTGGGGATGGTTCGGGTCTCTGGGGGGAGCTGGTTCCAGAGCACGGGGCCAGCCACAGAGAAGACCCTCCCCCTGGGGCCCGCCAGCCGGCATTGCTTGGCCGACGGGACCCGGAGGAGGCCAACTCTGTGGGCCCTAACCGGTCGGAGGGAAGTATGAGGCAGAATGCGGTCCCGGAGATATCCTGGTCCTAAGCCATGAAGGGCTTTAAAGATGGTGATCAACACCTTGAATTGGACCCGGAGACCGATGGGCAACCAATGCAGCTGGCGGAGTATCGGTGTCACGTGGGTGTACCTTGGCACACCCACCACAACATGCGCAGCTGCATTTTGCACCAACTGAAGTCTCCGGATACTCTTCAAGGGTAACTCCATGTAGAGCGCATTGCAGTAGTCCAAACGCGAGGTGACAAGGGCATGAGTGACCGTGAGCAAAGCCTCCTTCTCCAAATATGGCCACAGCTGGTGCACCAGGCGGACCTGTGCAAAGGCCCCCCTAGCCACAGCAGAAAGATGATGGTCTAATTTTAGCTGTGGATCTAGGAGGACCCCCAAGTTGCGGACCTGGTCTGAGGGAGTCAATTTCACACCCTCGAAGACCAAGGAGGGACAGTTATCATGGTCCTTAGGAGGCATTATCCACAGCCACTCGGTCTTGTCGGGATTAAGTCTGAGTCTGTTCCTCCCCATCCAGATCTTAACGTCGTCCAGGCATCGGCACATTACATCAACTGCCTCCCTGAAGTCAGACGGGGTGGTGATGTACAGCTGGGTGTTGTCAGCGTACTGATGGAAACACACCCCATGTCTGCGAATGATCTCACCCAATGGTTTCATGTAGATGTTAAACAGGATGGGCGAGAGAACCGACCCCTGGGGCACCCCACATGATAGGGGCCTGGGGGACGATCTCTGCCCTCCTGCCCACACCGACTGCATCCGATCGGCGAGATAAGAGGAGAACCACCGCAAAACGGTGCCTCCCACTCCCAACTCGCCGAGCCGATGCAGAAGGAAACCATGGTCGATGGTATCGAAAGCCGCTGAGAGGTCAAGTAGCACCAGGATGGAGGAGTTTCCCCCATCCCGGGCCCGCCAGATATCATCCATCAGAGCGACCAAGGCAGTTTCTGTACTGTAGCCGCGCCTGAAACCTGACTGATAAGGATCTAGATGATCTGTTTCATCCAGGAGCTGCAGAAGCTGAGTCACCACCACCTTCTCCACAACTTTCCCTAAAAAAGGTAAGTTGGAGACTGGACGGTAGTTTTTCAGATCGGCTGGATCCAGGGAAGGCTTCTTCAGGAGGGGTCGCACCACTGCAGCTTTTAATGACTGCGGTACGGATCCCTCCTGCAAAGAAGTGGTGATCACCGCCTGGATCCAGCCGCGTGCCACCTCCCTGCTGGCCGAGACCAGCCAGGAGGGGCACGGGTCCAATAAACAGGTGGAGGTACCCATTGCTCCCATAGCCCTGTCCACATCCTCGGGAGAAACAGGCCCAAACTCTTCCCATAATGGTGGACTAAGACTCGCCCCTGTCAACTCTATGGACTCTGCCCTGCCGGAGTCCAACTTTGACCGAATCTGAGCGACTTTATCTGACAGAAACTCAGCGAATTTCTCAGCTCTGCCTTGTAAGTGTTCCTCGCTCCCCCCTTTTGCAAGGAGGGAGCGAGTCACCCTAAACAAGGCGGCTGGACGAGAATCTGCGGACGCAATAAGAGCTGAAAGATAAGATCGTCTTGCCGCCCTTATCGCCACTAAATAAGATCTGATGTAAATTCTTAATAGTGTTCGGTCAGACTCGGTCTTTTTGGCCCTCCAGCGGCGCTCCAGACGTCTCTTCTGGCGTTTCATCTCCTGGAGCTCCTCGGTAAACCAGGGAGCTTTCCGGGATCCACTGCCACGGAGAGGTCGCTTAGGCGCAATTCGGTCTAAGGCCCCTGATGCTGCGGTGTTCCAAGCAGCCACCAGGGAATCAGCCGAATTGTGTACCAGGGTTTCAGGTATTTCCCCAAGTTCCCTCTGGAATCCTTCCGGCTCCATTAGGCGCTTGGGGCGGAACCATCTAGTCGGTCCCGCCTCCCTGCGGGGGAGGAATGGGGCTGCGAAATCCAACCTCAGTAGGAAATGATCTGACCATGACAGTGGGGTGATGACTATGTCCCTTTTCTTCAGATCATCTCTCCACTGCCCCGAGAGAAACACTAGGTCGAGCGTGTGACCACCCTCATGAGTCGGACCCTGGATTACTTGGGTCAGGTCCATGGTTGTCATGGAATCCATCAACTCCTGAGCTACCCCAAAGGTTTCGCCAGCAGATGGCAAGTTGAAGTCCCCCAGCACCATAAGCCTAGGGAACTCAACTGCCAAGCCGGCTACTGCCTCGAGCAGCTCAGGCAGGGCCTTAGTTTGGAGCAGTTTACCTTAAGTTTGTATCGATTGTTTGCCTGTGTATTATTGGCACAGCTAAATGGCACAGCTTGCTTTTTATATGTTGATTGTCTCTTGCATCTTCCCCATCTTTTTAAATAACAGTAAATATTGGCCAACTTTGAACGTTCTTAAAATTCAAGAAACCCTCTTCTTGATATTTTAATGGCATTTTGTTGTTGTTGTTTCCCATGTTTTTTCCCATGTTTCTGTTCCTTTCTTGTGTACACTATTTTCTTATAGCTGAGAAATAGTAGTTAAGTGATTTCCACAGAGGAAAGTTGAAACACACTTCTCAGCTGTGAGGGAGAAAGGAAGAAAGACTGTGTGATGTGATCATTCTTTCCATACGGTTTTGTTTATAAGCTACAGCTTTTCTTTCAGACTGCAACATTCATCTGGCAGCTATTTCTGAGTTAATGAAAAAAAATGGCCCTGTTCAAATTCCAGCTGGATCATGTGACAAGTACTTATATGGCTCAGCAGCCATATTTGAGGAGAAAGGGGCTGAACTGAAAGAAGAATGTTGTTTACATGTATTAACACTCTGCAGTCCCATCGAAATATACATGAATATGTACAAAACATCTCTTTTCTAATTGTTATAGCAGCCACATTGTTTTCTAAACTCACATGACTATTTCACAAGTTATTTTAGAATATTTCTTCATATCTATCAGCTGTTCCAGAGACAATTGAGAAGGGCTTCATAAAGTAGTTTTGAGACTAGGAAAAAATGCAACTACTTTAATGATTTTAAAATTGGTTATTTAGTGCATGGCTTATCATACATGGACTAGCAATATATATAAACATTTCATCTAGATTAATACACACAATAAAATATAAATGTTAAAAAGATCTTTGTTCAAATACCAATGTCTTGGTCTTCTAACCATTGAAGCACAGCATCGTTTATATTTTTAAAAATCAAATACTGGACCAGTATATTACAGCTGGTCACCATGTGATCTACAGTTTGATGTGGGACCCCAAGAGGAGGATATTATGCCTCATTTATACAGGGAATCCTAGCAGATGCTGTGTGAGGTGTAAATCCTATTCAGGATTGTACATTGCTAACTTGGTAGTTCAAAGCCAGGCACCATTTTGTGGGATCATTTTTACATCTTCCTATGGCTGGACATTCAACAATCCATTTGGCTTTCCATTGGGACTGATGTTAAATTTGTTGGGTAGATGTTGTACCAGTGGGGGCTGTTAAGTCCTTGGACTTATGATGACTCCAAAAGCCATGCTGGCTGCAGGTCTCCGCTGATTGGCTGAGACGCAAGCAGCTGGCAAGCGGGAAAATAAAGCCCTGCAATTGGTCCGCCCGTCTGACAGCTCCTATATAAAGGAGCTGTCAGCCAGCACATGTTGTTGTTGCCATTCTGAGTTGCCTTACGTTCCTGTTAGCAATAAAGGCTGTTTCCTTGGCACAACCTGCCTCGCCTCAGTTATTGCCCACTCCGGTTCTATCAGAGTTTGTTGCATAAAAATCAATTCCAGAAGTTCACACAGATGACTGATTCAGCTAGATTCATTAACTTCTTTATAAACAGTAATATATATATACAATACCACAAGTAGATTATTTCTTCAATGTAGCAACAGTTACAAACAGTTTCATTTCCAGCAGCAGACAAGCTTTCAGTTCAGAGTTCAGAGTGGAGAGAAAGCAGAGTGGACAGAGTGCAGAGTGAGCTGAGCCATGCCCAGCCTTAAGCTTAAATTTTCAGTTTCGACTCAGATGTGGTTAGCTCCCATTGGCTAACTTAGTTGATATGCCTATTCATTGGCTAACCTTGTTAATATGACTCTCCCAGTCATGAATATTCTAACAGGTTCTCCATACAGAACACTGGCGACGAGGATGGGATGGACTGAAGCCACGGCTAGCAAAGGTCACTGACAGAGCTGAAGCACGCTGAGCTGAGCACTGCCGCCAGTCACTTGTCATGCGACAAGAAGTTACACAAAGAAAAATTCCCTCAGACTTTATCCTTATAAAGATGGCTACCCTGCCCATATTCACACCTTTCAAGGCTGCCGCGGAGACCTGGGATAACTACCTCGCACGGTTCGAGTGTGTCCTGCAGGTGAACGATTTCACCGAGCTGACCAGCACTCGCAAGAGGGGCTATTTCCTCAGTTCCTGCAGCAGAGAAATGTTTGCTATGGCCTGAGCCCTGACTGCACCTCAACCAGTCTACACTGTGCTGTGGGAGACCCTCCTGGAGAAGCTGAGGAACCACTATTCCCCAGCTCCACACATCGCCAGATGGCATGCATTTAGGCAGAGGCTACAGAAAGAAGGAGAGCCCATTAATGAATAGATAGCTGCTCTTCAGACAGCCACTATAAACTGCGATTTCAGCAATCTAGATGATCTTCTGCTAGACCAACTAGTTTGCGGGGTCAGAGACATGCGACTTCAACATTGTTTGTTGGCCGGCACTGAGCTGAATCTGCAATCTGTGCTGGATGAAGCCTGGGCGTTCGAAATGTCAGACAAGTCCTCTGCAAAGATCCAGCAGTTCCAGCCCTCGGCCAATATGTCCGGCAGAAGCCAAACTGTCCATTACGAAGAGGCGGATGAAAATGACAACCCCTCAGACAAGGAGGAGGACATGAGTTGCCTCTGGACTACATGAAAGAAATGGACTCCAGCCAGTAAATCAGCTCAGACCTCTTGCCTCGGTTGTGGCGGGAACCACAATAGAGCTGATTGCAGGTTCAAAACCACCATCTGCCACCGCTGTGGCAAGAAGAGTCACCTGTCACAAATATGCAGAACTGCACTGCCTGCTTCCAATGCTCTGGCCGAGCCAACCCATGGCAAGAAAACATACAGGAAGCCACCAAGCCACAGAGACAACTGTTTCTCCATTAACCGAGACAACCATCCTCACTCTATGGCCGTCAGTCATACCTCGGTGGCTTCAACGACCAGCAAACCTCACGGTAAACCTGGAGGGGATGCCCTGTAAGATGGAGGTGGACACCAGATCTTCGAAGTCCCTCATCTCCTGGGCTGCCCTTCAATAGCTGCTGCCCAATTTCAACAAAAATCTCATCAAATCTTGCCCAGTCTCTCTCAGAGACTATCAAGGAAAGTCCATCCCGATTGTGGGCTGCAGCACATTCAACATCTCTCATGGATCCTTCTCTGGTCGTCTACCTCTGATCATCATTAACGGCCAACTGCCCTGTCTCCTGGGCTTGGATGGTTTGCTGACCTCGGCCTCACCATGTCTGGCATCCACGCAATGACCACTGACACGCTAGATAACCTGGCCACCGAGTTCTCAGATGTCTTTGGCAATGGCCTTGGTAAATATAAAGGGAGCCCCATTTCATTTAATTTGGAACCCCAGGTAGTGCCAATTTGGTTAAAACCTAGAAGGGTGCCATTAGCACTTCATCCCAGGGTAGACCGGAAGCTGGATAAGCTGATTGCCAAGGGGGTATTGGAAGCAGTTGACCACTCTAAGTGGGAAACCCCCATTGTTATTCTCCTGAAACAGGACAGCTCTATTAGGATATGTGCAGATTATAAGGGAACCCTTAATAAAGCCCTGCAAACCAACCTCTACCTGGTGCCAGTGGTTCAGCACCTCCTGCACTCCTTGGGCCAGGGCTCCATGTTTGCAAATATGGACACAAGCTGGCACAAGCTTATCAGCAGCTCCCGGTGGATGAAGCCACAGCCATAGCTCAGACTATTGTCACCCACCAGGGAGCGTTTAAGTGCAAGCACCTTCAGTTTGGTGTCAGCATTGCTTCAGGCATTTTTCAGTGCCTGATGAAAAGGCTACTCCAAGGGCTGCAGGGGGTGGTGCCCTATTTTGATGATGTCCTGATATCTGCCACCAGTCAGTCAGACCTCATCAGCAAATTAAGGGTGGTGCTAGTTCAGTTCCGTAATGCTGGGCTGAAACTGTGGAGGGACAAGTGCAAAATAGGGGTTCCCCGGGTGGAGTTTTTAGGGTTTCTTGTCGATGCTGCAGATCTCCATCTCATTCCATTTAAAGTGGAGGCCATAAAAAATCTCCCACCCCCTTGTCTAGGGTGGAGCTTCAAACTTTCTTACGGCTACTTAATTTTTATGCAATTTTTTTGCTGCAAAAGGCAACCTTGGCACCAGCTTTTGGATGCCAAGTCCAGCTGGCATTGGGGTCCTAGGAAAGCTAAAGCCTTTCAGGCCATTAAGGACATCCTGACTTCCGATGCTGTCCTGGTGCAGTACGATGGGAACCTGCCCCTGTCATTGGCTTGCGATCCCTCACCGTACGGGGTGGGAGCTGTCCTAAGCCACTTGCTGCCCAATGGACAGAGGCCCATATTGCCTATTATTCGAGGACCCTGTCGGCTGCTGAATGCAATTACAGCCAACTTGACAGGGAGGCCCTGGCTTGTGTAGCTGGGGTAAACAGGTTCCATGATTCCCCTGTTTCCCCCAAAATAAGACATCCCCTGATAATAAGCCAAATCGGGCATTTGAGTACATGGCAATAAGGCCAAGTGCTTATTTCAGGGTTCAAAAAAAATATAAAACAAGGTCTTATTTTCGGGGAAACACAGTATGTAGATGGCAGGTTTTTCCATCTGATTAGGTATCACAATTGGGATTGCTAGTGGGAGACAGCCAGAGCCCCCAGATCTTGTCCCTGCAGATTTCGCAGTGCTGAAAAATCTGATTTTTTTAAAAAAAAGCCAAAAACAAGATGGCGACCACATGCACAGTGCCAGAAACCTGGCTTCTGTCATGCTCAGAAGAAAACATTCAACAAAAATAAAAATAAAATATATATAAAAAATTAAATTTTTTTTTAAAGATGGCGGCACCAATGGACCAGCACCAACCAAACTGGTTCTGTGATGTCATTGTGATGTCACCAGCGGGTCGCTACCAGTTTGGGCGAACCAGTCCAAACCGGGAGGAATCGACCTCTGACCCCATAGCACTTTGCAGCACTCTCTGAGTGATTTACAATGTAAGCATTATTTACATATTGCCCCCAAAAATCTGGGTGCTCATTTTACCAACCTCAGAAGAATCAACCTTGAACCCTATCAGGATCAAATTCTAGACCAGTGATGGCGAACCTTTTTTGGCTTGGGTGCCAAAAGGGTGTGTGCACGATAGTGTGCGCGTGCGTGCCCACACCCATAATGCAATGCCCTTCCCCCATGCATGCGCACAATCCCTGCACTGCCCCCGTGCATGCGCAAAGGCCTCACTGAACCCTCTGGACTTCCAGTAGGCCCATTGGGCCGTTTTTCGCCATCCCCAGGGTTCAGGAGGCTTTCCTGAAGCCTGGGGAGAGCGAAAACGGCTGAAAGAAGGCCGAAAATCAGCTCACCAGCGCGCACATGCGCACTGGAGCTGACATAGGGCAACACCTCGCATGCCCTCAGATATGGCTCCACGTGCCACCTGTGGCACCCGTGCCATAGGTTCGCCATCACTGCTCTAGACTGTGGACAGAGTTTGCCTGCAATACTGCACTTTAATCACCATGCCGCCAGTAGTTAAATATCCCAAATAATATCCCAATTATATCCATAATCCTTGGGACTAAAAAAGGAAAAGTGTATTCTTTTTAAATACTCAGAACAGCTATAGTATGATGGCAATGTAGCCTTGACATTATCAATTCTAAAAGAAATCCAGTTCAGACACAATATGAAGAACAGTATGCTGAAATATTACTGCATATTAAACATGTCAAGTGTGGGCTAGAGTTTCCCAGATTAATATCCTTCAGATATGGCAGGATTATAACTCCAAGAATTTGCAGCCAGTAGTGACCATTTGCAAGATACCGGGCCAAAAGGCATGACCAGAACAAGACAGGGATAAGTTAAATGCAGCCAGAATTCATATACAAATAGCTTTGTTTAATGTCATTTAAGGACAATTTTAATAATAAAAAATTTAAAAAGTTAAGTAGGTATCTAATGCTTGGCAGTATGAGACAGTAAGCTTACTTCTTGATAAGTTGACTAGTGCATTTACCACTAAGATAAAGCTTCCTTCCCAATCTTCAACCTATGTGGCTATAGCCTAGTACAGGGGTCCCCAAACTTGGCAACTTTAAGACTTGTGGACTTCAACTCCCAGAATTCTCCAGCCAGCTGGCTATAGAATTCTGGGAGTTGAAGTCCACAAGTCTTAAAGTTGCCAAGTTTGAAGACCTCTGGGCTAATATTTCGTTTAGCTTCCAGGCAGCCTGACAAATGAGAGTAGACCTCTACAGAGACTTATCATCATGAACATTTAGAGTTACATGTACACTGTCATTTTCTAACTCTGAAAATGTGTCAGCCAGCTTAGCTATATTATTTTCTCAGTTGTTTCTTTCATTTGCCTTCAGTATTGATGTAATGTGGTGATAATAGTCCATCTGTTGTATGATCCATGGGTGGCTGGTGAAGAAAGAAAAGGAGGAGGAGGAGGAGGAGGAGGAGGAGGAGGAGGAGGAGGAGGAGGAGGAGGAGGAGGAGGAGGAGGAGGAGGAGAAGAAGAAGAAGAAGAAGAAGAAGAAGAAGAAGAAGAAGAAGAAGAAGAAGAAGAAGAAGAAGAAGAAGAAGAAGAAGAAAGGAAAAGGAGAAAAGAAGAAAAGAAGAAAAGAAGAAAAGGAAGAGAAAAGGAAGAAAAAGAAAGAGAAAAAGAAAAAGAAAAAGAAAAAGGAAAAGAAAAAGAAAAAGAAAAAGAAAAAGAAAAAGAAAAAGAAAAAGAAAAAGAAAAAGAAAAAGAAAAAGAAAAAGAAAAAGAAAAAGAAAAAGAAACAATACATGTACAGAAGAATATTTCTATGAATTTATGAGAGTGGATATAACAAATGTGTATCACTCTCTGCATGAAGATGAAGCAATGAGTAATTATATTTCTAGTAATTGGCTCTGCCTTAAGTAATATTTTAATTCTGGTTCCCACCCACCCTCCAAGCCACTGGTTTGCACCAGGGGTGGGTTCCACTTACCTTCCGCACCGGTTTGCATCGTGATGTTTTGCGCACACCCACCCATGCAATTAGGCTTCCACGCATGCTCAGGAGATGGAATCAGCCCGAAACACAGCTGAGGAGCTGATCAACTGTACTTTGGATGAAGAAATAAAGGTCAGTATTAACCCGGGGGCAGGTGTTAATTCGAGCTGCTGAACAAAAAAAAATATGGCGCGCACAGACCAGCACCGGCCGATCCAGTAACGTGACATCACCAGCGGATCGCTAATGGTTCGGGCGATCCGGTCTGAACCTGGAGGAGCCCACCCCTGGTTTGCTCCCAACTCTCCCCTGCAGTATTATCGTATATCTTACTTTTGTTTAGGAATACAATATTAAACTTTACAAAGTTAAAGAGATTTACAACTCTTGAAACTTTCCTACCACCAGGGAGGGGTACAACTGTGAGCATGGTCTATCACCTCAAAGACAGCACCAGGTTCAGTGTTATATATTGAGGGTGGCACTGCAAAAGTGGCCTGTGCCAGAGCTGTTTAGAAGTGACTTGGAAACTATAGGGACATAATGTTCTTCAGCTCCCCCAAAGTGGAGGAAAAAGAAGAAAAGAACCGATAATATTTGACAATGCTCTCTTGGGGGAGGTGGGAGTTTCTTACAATTGTCAAAAGAATGGTAGTGGATTTGTTTGTTTGTTTGTTTGTTTGTTTGTTCATTTGTTTTGTTTTATTTATATTGCCACCTATTCGCCCATGGTGACTCAAGGTGGGTTACAGAATATAAAACCATATTTAAAACAATAAAAACTAACAAAAAGAATCAAATAAAATAATATAGTACAATATAACAAAATCACCTCCCACCCCCTGCCCCTGCAACAGCAGATCACACAAGCCATTTAATGGGCTCCATCCGCTCTGGGACCCCCAGGCCTGCTGGCAGAACCAGGTCTTCAGCACCTTCCCGAAGAGAATTAGAGTTGGGGCCATTCTAATCTCGGGGGAATGATGTTCCAGACAGAGGGAGCTACCACGGAGAAGGTCCTTCTTCTGGGTCCCACCAGGGGTATCTCCTCAGGGATGGGACCCGCAGCATTCCCTGCCTCCCCGCTCTGATGGGTCGAGTAGATGTGACCTGCAAGAAACAGTCCCTCAGATAACATTTGTTGTGCATTTACACTACTGTGTTTATCTATACAAACCAATGAACCTCATATGCAATGTTTGTTTAATGCTGTAACATGTAGGCATAACTTTTCTTTAATTAAAATAATGTAGATACCCTGTTTCCCCCAAAATAATACATCCCCTGATAATAAGCCCAATCGGGCTTTTGAGTGCATGGCAATAAGGCCAAGCGCTTATTTCAGGGTTCAAAAAAATATAAGACAGGGTCTTATTTTCGGGGAAACGCAGTAATACATGAAGTACTATAGTTGCTGGAGACTTAGTTTCATATCCCTGCCTGTTATGTGTTTGTGCAAGGATAAATGATTTGCATTCTCAGACCTACATACATGCCCTCGATATATTTTCCAGCCCCCTCAACCCCCTCCATTCAAGTGGGTTTCCCTTGACAGGGATGCCCTATGGCAGTGATGGTGAACCTTTTTTTCCTCGCGTGCCAAAAGCGTGCGCGCGAGTGTTATCGCATGCACACACGTGCCCACACCCATAATTCAATGCCCCCCACGTGCCCTGCCCCCCTGTGTATGCACATGCAACCCCCCGGTGCTGCCACGTTCCCTGCGCATGACCCTCCACTGCCCCATTTCCTGACTTCTGGTGTACCCAGTAGGCCCGTTTTTTGCCCTCCCCGGGTTCCAGAGGCTTTCTTGGAGCCTCGGGAGGGCAAAAATTCCCTCCCCCGCCCCTCCGGAGGCTGAAAATGCCCTCCCAGAGCCTCTGTGTGAGCTGAAAATCAGCTGACTGGCGCGCACATGCACGCTGGAGCTCAGCTAGGGCAACTGCTCGCGTGCCGGCAGATATGGCTCCATGTGCCACCTGTGGCACACGTGCCATAGGTTCGCCATCACGGCCCTATGGGCTCATCAAAAAACTCAATATGTCAATGACCACGTGATGAAGCTCCGCCTTGTTTGATGTTTAAAAAGGAACTGCACAGTAGCAGTAGCAGCAAAATTTAATTTCTTTAACTCACTATGGATGCCCCTGTTTCCTAATATACTGGCAAAAAGGGGAAAACAAAAACTATAACATAGATCTAAACAGCCTTCACATCATTTTAGGACAAAATATTACATCTCCCCACAGCAAAATCCAAAATAATGCCATCCTGTTTCGATGATGTGGCTCCATTCATTTGTATTATTACTCATTCCTGGGCCTGTTTCCTCCCTCCTCCCAAAGCTGGTTCCCATAAACTAACTCCAATGAAAAAATGGGATTAACCGCATGTAGTAACTATGACAATGAGATCTTATTAATATGTGCAGAAATATATATGTATATGTATAGGGTCCAAGAGAGAGAGAGAGAGAGAAAGGGGAGGGAGAGAAAAAGAGAAAGGGTGTGTACAGTAAGAGCTGTAATTTAAAAGCTAAAGAATGCAGACATAAAGTATTAAATATATCCCTTACAAAGGCAGATGATTCCATTTGCTTTAAGAAGCCCTGATCTCCATGTGTCTAATGAAATCTTCCCAAAGTATTTGTTCAGATTCCCTCACCCCACCCCTCATGTATTCTCCAAAGTTTCTTGATGTAGAAAGCTGGAAAAGAAAACACAGCCTCTTGCTATGAACTGTTCATTGGCTCTTGCTTTGCTCTGCTCACTAAGTATCTTGCTTAGGTTGGCTTGGGACTCTGTTTTTCCTGGAAACGTCACTTTGGTTTTGGTCAGCTTTCCAAAACCGCAGTGCACTGAAAATAAATTCCTGCTCCACGCTGTCAGTTCGTTAAAGACTTCCCATTCTAGAGATCTTCAATCCTTCAGGCTGTTGGAGCTCCACCTGTATTTCTGCTGGATTAAATTTGTTTGTTAGATTTAAAGGTAGCTCTTGGTGGGATCCTTTTCAGCATAAACATTTGCAATCACTTTGCAATGCTCTAACACACGTGGTAGGTATTTGGCAACAGGAGGAGGAGACAGTAAATAATTGAATGGCAAAATGTAGTTGTAAATTTAACAAAGAGAGACAACATGAAAGACAAAAAAAGTATTTTACAAAACTTGGGCACTTCTAAGTAAAGGTTCTATGTCAGGAAAGATGTTGCTCTACTCATGACCATAGTTTAGACATGTTAGACACATACTGTATCTATTTCACTAAAGCACAGTCACTTAACATCTGTTTCTGTTTTAAGCTATAATTCCCTCTGGCATCTATTCAAATCTCAGCAGTCTTCCAGCAATGCATTTTCAGATATTCTAAAGAATCAGATCAGGGATGGGTTCCACTTACCTTCGCCACCCGTTCGCATTACAACATTTTGCGCGCACTCCGCTCACGCGCACGCACGTGTCCCCTTGTGCAATTTGGCTTCCACGCATGCTCAGAAGCAGGATTGAGCCCGAAACACAGCTGAGGAGCTCATCAGCTGTGCTTCGGGCGAAGAAATAAAGGTCAGCATTCAACCGCGGGCGGGCAGGAGGGCCCTTTTTCAAGCCGCAAAAGGGGAAAAATTCGCAAAAAATAAAAAAAAGATGGTGGCGCGCACAGAACGGCACCGACAGTGACGTCACCAGCGGATCGCTACCGGTTCGGGTGATCCGGTCCGAACCAGGAGGAACCCACCCCTGAATCAGATCTCTTTAATGCCTTGAGCTATTCCAAGCTTAGATCCAAACTCATGATGCTTGTTATAATAGCTCTAAACTCCAACCAAAGCATCCAATATTCCATTATTTTGCCCAAACTTCAAACCAAAAGGTTTGTTCTGTTTCATGTGGTTTTGAATGTTCTACTACAGAAATTTGAAATAAGTATTTACTCCTTTTTTAAATTCCAAATCACAAAATTGTGGTGTGATTATACTCCTTATTGAGTGTTATTTGTTTAAATATATTTATTTTGTTTTATCATAAAAAGTAAAATACAAACAGAAAAACAAATGAACAAACAAAACAAAACATACGTCCAGCACTAACAACAAAAATTGTGTACAAAAAAAGAAAAAAAGGTGTTATTAACCATCCAAGCAAGTAAAAATTGCCTAGCAGATTATTTTTAAAAAAGATTAAATATTTGTAAAATGGCCATAGAAAATAATAAATAGAACAGTTATGCAGAAATAACAGTTTTATAATCTGTTTTAATTGAAAATATTTCATTTTAAAATGATATTATCATCTTGGCCATTTTTGTGTAGGTTGAATGGGTTGGTAGATAACTTCAGTATGGACTGCTCTCCTTCTCCTCTTATCAATTGTCCTATGTAGAATGAAAAACGAAGAGGCATATTTTTGAGCTTCCATTATTCCCAATTATAGAAAAGGAAATGTTCTTACCAAAATTGTTTTGCTCTAAACTCATGCATGGCGCTACTTTACACTTGTCTTGAATATATTTTAAATGCAATTGCATGTATGCGTCAAAGTGTGATGACATGAGTATCCTTCTAACGATGTGTGTGTCCATACCTACGCATATTCAAATTTCAAGTCAGTTGCATCCATAATTATGTTATCAATTAGGAATGTTCTCATAATAGCAGATTCCAATAATGATAGGAAACAAGGAGAAGAAACAGAAAGTGCAAGTTATTTCTAATTTGTATTCTTTACATCAGCGGTCACCAACTGGTGGCCCGTGGACCACTGGTGGTCCCCGAGAAAATGTTGGTGGTCTTCAGAAAAATTATTTGCATTTTTTATATTGCACTAAATCAGGGGCCCTCAAACTACGGCCCCTGGGCCAGATATGTGAAATGAATGCAGGTGTTGCTGCAGAAAGTCTTCCCCTTTGGGGTCTTTTTGTGCGGGTTGGAGGGGGGCAGAAATTCCAACTTGGGGTCTGCTTCAGCCTCCTGGTGTGAAGCTTTGGGCGAAGGCTGGAGGGAAGCACTGCTGGTGGCAGAGCCGGAGGGCCTCGTTCCAGTGGGACTGCATTATGGCCTGGAACTGGCTGACCATCTCAGCCCGCAGAGCCTCCAGGCGCCGGTACCTGGCCTTGCACTCTCACAGGTCTTCCCTCTGCTTGGAAAGCCTATGCTCGTAGACCTCAGTGAGGTACTTCTGCTGAGCCTCCTTTTCGGTCAGATCCAATTTGAACTGAGCCAGCTGTTTTGCCAACTCTTTCTCGTGGTGGCTGCTTAGCTCCAACAACTGCTTCCTGTTGGGGCTCTAAGATGCCCAGTGGGCAGGCGAGAAGTGGCTGGGAGGGGAGGGATGAGTAGAGGCAGAGAGATGCCCTTCGACATGAGTGACATCAAGTTGGCCATGCCCACCCAGTTACATGACCACCTAGCCACGCCCACCCAGCCAGTCATTAGGCAGATCATATTAGTGGTCCGCGGGATTTAAAATTATGAATTTAGTGGTCCCTGAGGTCCAAAAGGTTGGGGACCCCTGCTTTACATTATTTACATCATTCAGACCATAATTTTAGGCTCTTTTTTTGAAGTAAAATGCTCAAATTTTCTTTCATATTACAGAAAATGCATGATTACATCCATATTATTCCAAAAAGTAATTCAAATTATGTGCAAAAATGTCGCGATGTGAACCGGTGGGGAAGGTAAGTTGGACCAACAAATTTCTGTCTATTGTTGTCAGATTAATTGGAAATTTTAGAAGATACCATTCTCAATACCCTTTAGGGCAGAGGTGTCAAAATCAATTTCATTGAGGACCGCATCAGGGTTGTGTTTGACCTCGGGGGGCCGGAGTGAGTGTGGCTGGGGTGGGTGTGGCCAGCTCGATGTCACTCGTGTCAGAGGCACCTGTGGTAGTCCAAGTGCTCTGTCAGTGAAAACGGGCTCCAGAGCTCTGTTTTCAGCTGGGATGGCCTCCTACAACCCTCTGCCAGTGAAAATGGAGCTCAGGATGGCTGCACGCACCCCTCGCAAGCTCCGTTTTCGGCTGCAATGGCCTCCGGCAACACTCTGCCAGCCAAAATGGAGCTCCATTTTGGCGGGCAGAGGCACCATGGGCCAATCCTTCACTGTTTCCAGGGTGGCCCCACGGGCTGGATTTAAGCCAGATCCGTCCCCCGGGCCTTGAGTTTGACACCCTTGCTTTAGGGTCTCCACTGGGGGCAACTGAACAAAAGCCAACTTGAATGAAATCAGAAAATAATGACAAGATGTCCTACTATTTTTAAAGATATTTGAATTGCAGTTCTGGCACAAATGTGCAAGGTATTTAGGTATTTTTCCTACATTGACTTCTCTATTTGAATTATTTGCAGTGTAAGATAAAACCTCAGCTGTAACACAGTTCTTTGAATTTATAATGGCTGCATTTAGCAACCAATTGAACAAGGAAGAGAATGAAGAGGAAGCTGTTTGGCAGCAGCTGATCTTCAGCATCCATGAAGGTCTAAAAAATCCTTTAAGTTTATTTTCATAAAAGAGGGACAATATCAGTACAATAGAATTGAAACATCACAGAGGTCCCCCATCTGAAGGATAGAATGATAAACTCCTGTGTGATTTATGCCACGTGTATCTGAAACTAATCTGCAAGTCTGCGCCCTTCTTTATAAAGTTATGACAATGGTGGAAATATTTTATTCTTGGTCTTGAGAAAGAGATAGAACCAATGATCTTTTGAATTCATAAATATAGATCCCAGGCTCAGGATAATACTTGATAGCTAAGAAGGAAAATGGAACAAACGGTGTGGTTTTTCTTTCTTTTCTTTTTCTTTCTTTTTCTTTTTCTTTCTTTCTTTCTTTTTTTTTGTGGGGAGATTTTGTGACAGCAGCAATGGTGCCACATAGCTAACTGCCTGGGAAGAAGCCAAGCCAAATTCTACAAGCACCTCCCAGAGCAGACGTGGCTAAGTTGAATGATTCCAGAGTGAGAACATATGCTTAGAGATGAAAAGAAACCATCAGTGACTTTGCCACACACTCTTTCACTCTGGCACACTCTGCTGTACATATTAGTCTCAGCAAAATATCTATTTTTGTCTCAATAGAAGAGAATATCTGTAGCTCAGGGCTGAACAGTGGAGTCATTGGTGCTCTATGAGCTTGGTTGTTTCTTTGCAAATGTTTCATTATCAGAGTAGGCAACAATTTTAGTACTAGAAGGGAGTGGAGTTTGCTCTCTGTTTATAAACTTGTCTCATCCAGTCAGTGTTGGTGTGCATGTGTGTTTGGGGGGGGGGTTTCCCTCCCTGATAGTTCCTTGATTAGGCTTATTGTTTATAATTTGATTGTTGGCTGAATTGGTAGGACCATCAACAGCAAAAGCTACATACAAATAGAGAGCAAACCCCACTCTCATCCAACACTGAACATCTATTTCTGTCTATCAAAAATAGAGATGTTGATAGGCCAAAACGTAAGATCTTCCTCGATTAATCCTTAGCTGGACATAAAGCTTGATGAAATAAGCTAAAATTTATCCTCTGGAATAAAATCATAATATTAAATAAAAAATGTAATAAATTGTTTTAGGAGTTAACATCATGTTGGAACCAGCCAACCAATCCCAGGAAAAGACAGGAACATTTCAAAGAATTGCAGATAGGTGCCATTTTTAACTTTGATGTGTTCCAAGTGACTTTTTAAGAGTAAATCTGACTAGCTGAGTTGTTCACTTTCATTTTCAGCCTGAGTGTCAGGTGCAAACAGTCAACCTCACAGGTGAAAAGTTTAAACTAGCTACTTTATTGTTCTCTTACCTATTTCATATGAATCTTTCCAGACTGGCAATTTGCCCCTGGAAAAAACTAGATAAGGTTCAATTAGAATAGAGCAAACCTTATCCTGTTGTGTTTATGTAACGATTCAAGACTAATCCCCCACTTGATCCTTCCTCTCAACTGGGAAAGTCTCTCTCCAACACTGAAGTACTTGTCATTTTTCACCTACTGTAATTCCATTTGCAGCTAAATGTTTGTAGCTTTAGAAATGCCAGATTTAACATTTTTATTTTTTAATGATGTTTTCCATTAGCACTTCTATTCCCCAATTCCTCCAATTTTTGCAAGTCCAGTGAACTCAAAGAGAACACTATGACCTAATTTGGTTTTAACCTCTTTCCTACTTTCCCTCCAACTGAGCAACAAGACAGTGTACCAAAAAGGTTAGCCATCACTGGTCTATAGGGTTTAGGATGCTGCTGAACTAGGAACCAACATTACTGTGCTTATTTCTATTGCTATTTCTCTGAGTATGTGTAATTATTGTAATGTTTTTATATTATTACCATCTACACACACATGCACACATACTTTACACCTGAGATTTTTCAAAAGTTAATTAGATTGTAATATTGTATAGTTAGGTAGTCCTCAACTTACAACCATTCATTGAGTAACTGTTTGAAGTTCAAACAGCACTGGAAAATTGACTTACGACCAGTCCCTGCATTTACGACCATTCCCATAGTCATATAATCAAAACTCGGGTATTTGTATTTATGGCAGTATGTCATGTGATCACGATTTGCCACCTTCCCAGCTGGTTTCTGGGCAAAGTAAATGAAAGAAATCAGGTTCGCTTAGCAAAATGCAGTGATATATTTAACAACCTTGGCAAAAAAAGGTTATAAAATCAGGTGTGACTCAATTAATAGCCACTTTGCTTAACAATGGAAATTCTAGCCTCAATTGTGGTCATAAATTGAGGACTGGACTACCTACATATATTCTAACTATATTGCTATTTAGAGTACATACAATATTACCAAATAATTAGGTTTTGAAAAGTTGTCAAATGAGACTAGAATCTCTATTCATTGCGAAATATGTCAAAACAGGTACGGGCCTTTCTTTCCTTTTTTTTAATGTTACATTATATTAGAAACAAAAACAATTATAGTCAACCAAATATTTTTCCTCTTCTGGATTGTTTCTTCTTTTTTTAATGCAGCTTTCTAAATATATAAAAGTCAGTATGGAAAATCAGTTTGATTAGAAATTTCCTCAAGATAACATTATTGATACTGTACATTGGTTTTCGTTGAATTCTAGTGTGTAACCAGAGAAATGTCATTTTCCCAATGTGAATGACAGAATTCATGCAGATTTTTTGGGGGGTAGGGATGTCACTTAACTTTTTCATTTTTAGTCTTGCACAAGTTTTTTATCATTTGATTGTCTTCATAATATATACTATAGGCCATGAACTTGGCAGAGGGGTAACAACAAATTAAATAAAACATCATTCAAGTATTAAAAAGAAATTAAATATCCCAGATTTACACAAATAAAAAACAGGAAAAGAAGATAATTTGTTAAGTAAGAGCCTCTAGAAAAGGTGTGCTGGCTGGGGAATTCTGGGAGCTGAAACCCACAAATCTTAAAGTTGCTGAGATTGAGAAACACTGGGCTAGTTTAACAGAATGCTGTCTGAATTAAACATTTCCCTGAATTAAGTTCATAAAACAAACATAGACAATTGGGATTTCCAGAACCAAAGTCCTATCTTTAATGACCACCTGCTAGATCTCAAATATTAAAAATTGTAGAATAACCAAAGTGAATGGATATAGCAATAGCAACAGCACTTATATACTGCTTCACAGTGCTTTACAATCCTCTCTAAGCGGTTTACAGAGTCAACATATTTCTCCCAACAGTCCTTATTTTACCAATCTTGAAAAGATGGAAGTTAACCTTCAGCCAGTGAGAATTGAACTGCTGACCTGCAGGCGGCCGGCAATCAGCGGAAGTAACCTGCAGTACTGCATTCCAACCACTGCACCACCATGGCTCTTATCTGATGCTCAAGTGATAAAAGTGGCAACGTCACATGACCATATCATTTATCAATGGCAGTCTCATAATACCATTGTGGTACTATGAGATTGTACACAGATGAGTGGGTTGTTAAGTAAAAAATGGAGGAAATTTCACGTAAAAGATGCAGACCCAGATTGATCCTGGGTCCTGGGAGGTGTGGCACAGCCACACATGATTTGGGGACTAGGCTGAAGGAGGCTAGGGAAAAAGTCTCTGGGCCTCCTGGGTCTTCTTAATGTGCACAGCTCTGAGGCTGCAAGAAGCCCCCGAGTCACAATACAGCATAAAGCCAACCCAAATCAGATCCATGAAACCACTGTAAGTGATCTGGGGAAGAAAGCCTTGTATGATCAGCAGCAGCCACAGAGTGGAAAAAATGTTGAAGGTCAAGGATCAGAGGCCCTGGAGTGGAGGCCCCCCCAAAAGAGTATAGATAGGTATGTGGGGGAAACTGAAGTAACCTTGCAGTCATAAGTGTGGGCGGGCTGCTGATTATTCAAATTTTGATCATGTGATTGTAGAGCCCTGCAATGGCCATAACTTTGAGGACCAGTCTTAAGTCCCTTTGTTCAGCACCATTGAAACATTGAATGGTCACTGAACTAATGCTCCTAAACTGAGGAGTACCAGTAGCCATCTAACTTGCAGAGGAAAATCTATGTTATTTCCAAGGTTCATTATTGAGATTAAAATTATTATAAAGAACATTAGAGACCTGGGACTAATTTCAGGCAAAAAAAATCAAACTTTTTATAACTTGTGAAGTTAGGCTCCCATAAACCTATATGCTCATTTTGGATCATGCTCATCTCCACAATAGCCTGCCTCAAATGGTATCCTCCAGATCAGTGGTGGGTTGCTCCTGGTTCAGCCCAGTTCTGCGAACCAGTAGCGGCGGTGGCGGGAGGCTCTGCCCACTCACCCAGGATGTGCAGAAGCATCCCAGGTGGGTGGGCGGAGCATCCCAGGCGGGTGGGTGGAGCATCCCAGGCAGGTGGGCGGAGCATCCCACCGCCACCGCTACTGGTTTGCAGAACCAGGCCAAACCGGGAGCAACCCACTGCTGCCACTACTACTCCAGATGTGTTGAGTAGAGGTTCCATCATTCACAGTAGATACAGAAGCACAATGAGAAATAATTGGCAGGGCAAAATCAATGGTACATCAGGTTATATAAAATTTCATTGCATGGTCATTAAACTGTCATGAACCAAACATGTGATAGGCATTATTCTTTAGAAATTGATGTTTTGTTTTTGTACCTGTTTTGAGTTATCTATTCAACCAAAATTAGAGCTACATTAGATTTACATAAGGATGTGAACTTGTACAGTAAATGCTGTGCATCTTGTACTCTTATTATTTGCATATTTATCTGGTAGCAAATCCAGTGATTTGAAACATTTAGGACCTAGCCTGCACAATTTGAATAGTATATTTCAGCTTACATTAGTGGAAGCAATCTGGTTTTTATTGCCAGCAACTGAGAAGGAGCAGGGAAATATGAGAGTCAGGAAGTGCAACCAATAAAAGTTCATCTGGGACAGCACAGGCTTAAAAAAATATCTGGAATATGACAAATTCCATGACTTCGGAGTTGGAGCTCTGAAACCAGCTACAGAAAGTGTTTCTTCCCCCATCCAGCACAAAGGGGGGAAAATGGAGTCTCTGGCAAGCTGAAACATTCACTCCATGCTGCAGTTCTTCACTTATTTCCCCTTCAGGCTGCTCTTGCTTAGGAAATATAAATCTATGCACTTTTAAACAAGTCTAGTTATGTCTGAAATCTTACTCTCTCTATATAAACCTAGAAAGTATCGAGTTCAATTCCTATAGGGAACCCTGTAGCTAAAGTAGTTTCTTTAAAAAAAAATAGATTTACTTCCTCACTCTTACACCTTGCCCACAGTACAATATATTTAATAGCAATAGCACTTAGACTTATATACCGCTTCATAGTGCTTTACAGCCCTCTCTAAGCGGTTTACAGAGTTCAGCCTATTGCCCCCAACAATCTGGGTCCTCATTTTACCGACCTCGGAAGGATTGAAGGCTGAGTCAACCTTGAGCCGGTGAGATTTGAACAGCTGAACTGCTGAACTAGCAGTAGCCTGCAGTGCTGCATTTAACCACTGCACCAACTCGGCTCTTAATGTGTAAATGTGGATGCACAACTCAATTATAATGTGAAACAGTGCTTCTCAACCGTGGTAACTTTAAGATGCCATTTTTGGCATGGGTCAGGGTTTCTGAGGAACTGCCTCACCCCGATGGGACTAGCCCACCCTAGTCATTCCAGCAGAAAAGAACTACTTCGGATCCCATTGGTCAAAATATTTCAACTGGTGGGATCCAGGAAAAGGGCCTTTTCTGCTGTGGTCCCTGCCTTCTGGAATATTGTCCTGTTGCACATGAGGTCTGCCCCACATTCCTGCCTTCCATAAGAGTCTAAAAACTTGGCTCTGCCACTTGGCTGTGCCCAACAGGAGCCTACTACGTTGAGGGTAGTTGACTGGGTAGAGAAGATCTCGTCCCTAGGCCACCCATCATCTTGGTTTTTAATTAGATAGAATGGGACTATAATGTCTGGAATTCAAAACCATTGTAAGCAGCAACAGGAATTCTGTAGTTGCAGTCCAGAATTCTAAGCTATAGTATCAATTTGCAACATCCTATAATCATGTCAAGTATCTGAAGCATCGTATGATCAGACCTGGAAGGCGAGCATTTAGAAATCAAATACATCTCACTTCATGCTTCTTTTAACTTCTCATGATACACTCCCTGACAGTCTACGGAGATTCTCAATCACCCAGGTCATGGTTGTCCCAAAGGTGCTTTTTCAAGAGGCAACTGAACTTCCTGGTTTTTCTTTGAAGATATTTCGCTTCTCATCCAGCACCTTTGGGACACTCTCTGACAATTGTAAATTATATTCATTTGCTCTGTAAAGTCCTAACTTTTTACAGGTGTTAATAACAAGCTACAGGTAGTCCTTGACTTACAACAGTTCATTTAGGCTGAAAAAAATGGCTTGATTGTTTTCACAATTCTGACCCTTTGCAGCATCCCTATCAGGGGTGGGTTCCTCCCAGTTCGGACCGGATCGCCCGAACCGGTAGCGATCTGCTGGTGACATCACTGTCGGTGCCGGTCCATGCGCGCCGCCATCTTTTTTTATTTTGGGCAAATTTTTCCCCTTCCGCGGCTTGAAAAGGGCCCTCCCACCTGCCCGCAGGTGAATTCTGAGCTTTATTTCTTCGCACGAAGCACAGCTGATGAGCTCCTCAGCTGTGTTTCAGGCTAATTACTGCATCTGAGCATGCGCGAAAGCCAAATCGTGCGAAGGGACGCGCATGCGTGAATTGTCGCAATGCGAACCAGTGGCAAAGGTACGTGGAACTCACCTCTGATCCCTATGGCCATGTGATCAAAATTCACAGGCTTGGCAACTGGAATATTTATGACAGTGGCAGTGTCCTAGGTTCACAGGATCACCTTCTGTGACCTTCTGCCAATGGGGAAGCCAAATTCCTTTAACAACCATGTTACTAACTTAACTGCAGTGATTCACTTAACAACTGTGGCAAGAAAGATAATAACATGGGGCAAAACTCACTTAACAACTGTTTTGCTTGGCAACAGAAATTTTAGACTCAATTATGATCATAAGTCAAGGACTACCTGTAACCATAATAACTACAGGTCTCATCCTGGTGTCTAAGTGAATGAAATATGAGGAGAAATATAATAACATGAATGATTGTCATTCATATTTGCCATATGAGTGAATTCATCATCCTTTCAATTTCCCTTGCTCATGAGAAGAGGTGGGGGGAAACCATTATTCTCATGACCTGTTCTGAGTTTCCCTAGTTCAAATGATGAGGCCCAGAATACTGATTATATCTGAGTCTGTTTTTTAAATAAATCCACCCAAGGGGCAAAGCTCCTTTCCCCACATAGAACTATCTGTTGCTTAGAAATAGTCATCTGAACTTCAGATTAATTTTTAATCAACCTAAGCTAAGTTATATTAGGAACAGCAGAGGGTTCTGGTTATTTTTGCTACCGGTGCGCATCGCGAGCATGCGCAGAAGTGAACTCGCGTTCCATCGGGTGATTTCATTTCCGCGCATGCTTAGGATGACATTACAAGCCGAAACACAGCTGAGGAGCTTCTCAGCTGTGCTTCGGAGGAAGAATAAAGGTCGGTATTAAAACAAGGGCGGGTGGGAGGGCTTTTTTCCGACAGCTCAGGACGCGGAGAAGCCGGAAAAAAGCGCCTAAAAATGACATCATCGCCGGACTCCTACCGGTGCGGCGTCCCGCACAGCATCGGTAGGAACCCACCACTGATTAGGAACCACTGCAATGGCTGATAACATATAAGTGGAAAAATTAATAATTGTTTACATATTGGAGAAAAACAGAAATCATCATTGTCCTAGTGTTTTCCCACAGGAGCAGGGTCCACATTTCAGATCAAAGAACATCTTCTCACCTGATCAAATGCAGCAACCAACTGAATGATTTTCATGTCTGCATTAATGGTATCCTGCCATCTTTCAACTTCCACACAGGTGTTTGTCTTCCATGATACAAGCAAGAGTGTGGCTGTGGTGTGCCTGTAGAACATGGCCACATCACTGTAGAGGTTTCTCTTGCATTTTCTCTGTTAATAATGCAACATCCATCTGTCCTTACACTACATCATTGCTGATACGGTCAAGAAGGGAAATAGTGAAGACATTATTCCCAAGTGCAATGACATTAATTAGTTAATTGAAAAGTCATATTATATCTGCAAGGTGATTTTTTTTCAAGGGATCACAGTTTCAAGTTTTTGGAAATATATTCCTTCTAAACAGCAGTGCAAAAATTAGCAGATTACTGAGTTTACATAACAGAGCATCATATGACTGACTGTCTAGGAAGCAAATTAAATGCAATTTAATCTCAGAAGCCCCTGAGGATTCCTTCCTACAAACTAATAAATTATTGCATTCTGGAACTGTCTTAATAATATTTTTTCTCTGATAGATATACTACGCACAGAATGGCTGCCAGCAAGAAGGCAATGTATGAGAATTCTCCTATCATTCAAACAGCCCACAATTCCCTCTATGCTCTTTAGAATGAAGCCCTTTCTGAGCATCTTTTCAATATTTCCAATGCAGATCTTTTGCTCAGACAAAGTGTGCCCACTTCTGAAACAGAGTCAACAAAAGGGAACCGTTGCTTTAAATCCAGGCTGCAACAACCCTCATACTGATAAGCCTGAGGTTGCTGCAGCTGAATTGGGAAAGCTGGGAAAGCAGAGGACTTATGTACAAACTGTGTTACCCACAGCTGCAGAAACTGCTGAAGATATGCCAGAAGAAATGCTACCGTAATTGATATATTCAGTGCATTGCCCGAACCCTGAGAAAGTTAATATTGTTCAAAGATTGGATGATCTAAAAGAGGCTCTGACAACAACCCAATCTACAGCAAAGCTTCTATTTAATTTGGCTCCACCAATCACTCAGCTCTATCACAATATATTTACCCAACAATCTGCCTTTATCTCAATAGAGGCAAAAAAAAGGTAGTGTCACGCAGGCTGAAGTGGGGAAACCGCACTGACTGATCCAGACTCTGAGAAACAGCTGAAAGACAAAGTGTTCCATCATACAGTGCCCCCTAAGTGGACAAACACTAAGGATATAATCACTTGGGTCAGAAGTTCTCTCAACATCATCTCACAAGATGAATCCTCAACTACGTCCCTCCAAAAATGGACATAAATCTACATGGGTTTTGGACGTGGATTTTGCTGAGATAATTGCTAAAGGTGAAGACACTCTGATCCAGCCACCAGCTGGAGATCAGAGACAGAGACAGAAGCCCCACACAGGTGCAAAGGCTACCCTTAATGTTGATGATGATGTCCCCTTAGACTTGCAAAATATGCCAAACTCTGGGTTGAATGCATCAATCAACAAGCAGTACCTAGCTCTTGGTGTCAACAGTACCCAGCATAATTATCTTCCAACAACTTTAAAAGATACGACGGCCAGGGCAGCTCAGAAACGGAGCCTATCCTGCAAATCAACAACCAGATCTGCGATCGCCAGAGTGCCTTCTTCGAGATGGGGGCGTATTTGCCGACGAGGAACAGTCTGTACTTAAATCTGGTGTTGGGGAACATTAATGTCACTCTGCTAAGTGAGCGAACCAGGTTTGCCTACAAAGACGAATATGAAAAATTTAAACTCTATTTAATCATCATCCTGTTGCTCGGAGCTTGTCGGTTTGTTCTCCATTATCGGGTCACCGATGAAGTGTTGAAGTTCCTCTTGGTTTGGTATTACTGCACGCTGACGATGGGAGAGGGCATCCTCATCAGCAATGGATTGGGGATTGAAGGCTGTCTGAGTGGGTGTCTCATCATTACATTTCTACATTCTTATCTGGCGTGATACTAAAGTGGCCAGAGGGTCTCATGTACCAAATGCTCTGGAACCAGTTTTTATCTTTCTCCATTTTTCAGAGCGGTGTCCATCAAAGTGGCTGCATTTATCGAACTTCATGCACTGGGAAAAAGAAATCACTTGGATCTCACACTAGAAGTGTTTCAGTCCTGGATGTGGCGAGGACTAACATTTCTCCTCCCTTTTCTATTCTTTTGGCAACTCTACAACACAATCACCCTTTTTTAACTGTCCAGGTACGAGAAATGTAAAGAATGGCAAGTTTCGGCCCTGGCTCTAACATTTCTGATTATTTTCCTTGGAAACTTCCTCACCACGCTGAAAGTGGTCCATACAAAATTGCAGAAGAACAAAACCAAGAAGTTGTGAAAGAGGATTTATTTATTTATTATTTATTAGTGAGACTTATATACTGCCTCATAGTGCAAGCACTCTCTAAGCGGTTTACACCATTAAGCAATGTATATTTATATTGCCCCCAACAACCTGGGTCCTCATTTTACCTACCTCGGAAGGATGGAAGGCTGAGTCAACCTTGAGCCGGTGAGATTTGAACAGCTGAACTGCTGATCACAGTCAGCTAAAGTAGCCTGCAGTACTGGACTCTAACTGCTGCGCCACCTCGACTCATTGCCGAGGTGACGCAGGTTGACTGAACTGGCGGACAGAACAAGTCAATGTGGGAGGGAATTCTGGTTCATGGTGGCCTTCTCTGCATATCGTCTAACTAGTTCTCCAGTTTCTTGACCGACCTGCCGTTAAGTAAAGCCCTGGAGGAAATTCCACTCACGTTCTGTTGTGTCCTCCAAAACTGACTGATTGGTCTATGCTGCTGTCTTCCCACCAATGGGAATTTTTTAAAAAATTAAATAAATTTAAAAAATAATAATATTTTTCTTATTGCTCCGTGAATACAGCTTCATAATGGAATTAAAGACAATGGGGATTTTTATAAACAATTTAAATATTTCTTATTATTTTCAATGTTTAAACACACCCAGAAAATAAGTTTTATAGAGAGAGTATATGTGCACAAACAATGACATGACATACTATTACTAAATACCTGTAAATATGATATAACAGAATAACAGAGTTGGAAGGGACCTTGGAGGTCCTCTAATCCAACCCCTACTTAAGCAGGAAACCTTGTACCATTTCATACAACTGGTTGTCCAATCTCTTCTTTAAAACCTCATCTTGCAGCACCCACAATTTCACCCACAGTGGAGGCAAGTGCTTCCACTGATTAATTTTTCTAACTGTCAGAAAATTTATCCTAAATTCTAGGCTAGTTCTCTCCTTGGATACTTTTCATCCATTGCTTCTTGTTTTGCCTGCTTTGGAGAATAGATTGACTCCCTCTTCTTTCTGGCAACCTCTTAAGCATTAGAACACTGTCATCATGTCACCCCTAGTGATTTTTTTCATTGAACTAAACATACCCCTAGTCCTTCTTTTCATTAAAGTAGACATACTCAATTCCCACAACTGTTCTTCATAAATTTTAGCCTCCAGTCCCCTAAACATCTCTGTTGCTCTCTTCTGTACTCTCTAGAATCTTAACATCTTTTTTATATTGTGATGACCAAAACTGGATGCAATATTCCAAGTGTAGTCTTACCAAAGCATTATAAAGTAACATTAACACTTCACGTGATTTTGATTCTAGCCTTCTGTTAATGCAGCCTAGGACTGTATTGGCTTTTTTGGCAGCTGCAGCACACTGCTGTCTCATATTTAAATGGCTGTCCACTGAGGCTCCAAGATCCCTTTCTCAATTACTATTGAGCCATGTACCACCTGGACATAAATTGTTTCAACTCCTACCCTCAAAACAACGCTATAGAGCACTGCACACCAAGACAGCTAGACACAAGAACAGTTTTTTCCTGAACGCCATCACTCTGCTTAACAAATAATTCCCTCACCACTGTCAAACTATTCACTAAGGCTGCATTACTATTACTATTAGTCTTCTCATTGTTCCTATCACCCATCTCCTCCCACTTATAACTTGTTACTTGTATCCTTACTATTTATATCAATATTGTTTCCTAATTGCTTATTTGTACCCCATGACAATCATTAAGTGTTGTACCTCATGATTCTTGACAAATGTATCTTTTCTTTTATGTACACTGAGAGCATATGCACCAAAGACAAATTCCTTGTGTGTCAAATCACACTTGGCCAATAAAGAATTCTATTCTATTCTATTCTATTCTATTCTATTCTATTCTATTCTATTCTATTCTATTCTATTCTATTCTATTCTATACTTATGAATTTTGGTTTTTCTTGCCTAAATGTAGAACTTTACTTTTCTCACCATTGAATTTCATTTTGTTAGATAGGGTCCAGTTTATAGTATTACTAAATACCTTCACCTGTCTATAATGACAAGAACACCTCTGCATATGCTCAAGGCACTCTATTCTTTATGGATACTTAACTCAGATTATAATTTGTTGCTGTTCACTAAGCAGGGTTTTATCTGCTTTCTCTTGTTTGCTTTCCTCCTTCCCAATAAAAAGTGAAGGAATTTCAGTCTGCAGCTCCTCTCTTCCTTCCATCTCCTACTTCAGAGTAGGGGGTGGGGAGTGGAGATGAAGGGGGAAAGTGGCATAAGAAGATCTTATGAAAGGTTTTAAAAAAGAAGGTTAGTCAAGAGAGGGAGACATTGTTCTGGAAGTAGATCAGCCAACTCAAGCTTCCATTTTGACACATGCCAATGCAGCTGACTTTCCAAGAAAGGGTAAATAGGAAGACACGCCCCATCAAGGGGAAGCAGGCTTGGCAAGGAGGAGAGACCACGTCAGCCCCCGCAAAAGGCAGCAGGCAGGGGGGGAGGGCAATGGGAAAATTGGGATATGAGAGATTGTGATGACAGCAAGACAACCTTAGGAAGCTGTGTAGAACTGAGACAATTGATTTACATTTAAGGTTTAAAATGCTTTCTTGGAGGCAAGATCCCTTGGAATCAAATGAGTTTAGAAGTGAATGGAAAGTTAGTTGAAGCCCCTTCTCTCTCTGGAAAAAGAGAAACCAGGCACAAATCTTGTAAAAGCAAAAGTATATATAGCAGGACATAGCACAGCTATGAAATGAAACCAGACTAAGAAAACAAAAATCTTCCTTTACCTTAATTATAAGCGGATTATTTCTTGATCTCACATTTCTCTACTTGTGAAATTGTAATACTATCAGCCAACTTGAGTAGATTGTTTGTGGAGTTAAAGGAGATCACAACTCCATTTCAAAGTCTTATATACTGTCTAATGAGAAGATTAGAATTTGATTGTGGGGACGAGAAACCAATTAAAATACTCAGAAGAGAGAGGTGGAGGCACAGGGGCTCCGCTAAAATAACTACAAAACCATAGAGAGCAGAGAACGTGAAGAAATGAAGTATTATGTATACACGTGCATAGGTGTGTGTGGATATTTGCATACCTACATATAAATCCCTAGACTAAGTTATTTGAAAACTGGTGTCCTCAACTTGGGCTATGGATGCCACGGGTTATTTGTTGTTAAATGTAAAAAAGAAAAAAATCTGTTTAAAAGAAGAAAGCATGATGATGATGATGATGATGATGATGATGATGATGATGATGATGATGATATATTGATTATGTGAGTCATGAACAAACACCCTGATATGAAAACACTGCAAGAGGTAAGATAAGGTTACCTAGACAAAATAATGGGATACAAAATATTGCAGGAACAACAGCAAGCACCACTTCACAGCTAGAAAGTATAGCCATGTGGGCATCCAGAAAGTGCCAAATATCCAACTCTCCCTTGCCCGCCTTCCTTTGAGCCAAAATTCCAAACTGGCTTGTCTCAACGTAGCTCCCATCTAATGAACAGGGAGGACTGGATTGGCGAGGGATCCCAGAGAAAGACTTGGATTGGTGAGAGGAATCTACGCACAAGAGGCGGACGGGGGAAAGTAAGGAGGGAAGAAAAGGGAAACAAGGAGGAATAAGCAGTTTTTGCAGTGTCGAAACCATCGAGCTTCTGCCTGGATGCCTCAGTTGATGGTAGAACCTGGACAGCTCCCCTTTTGAACGAGGCGGAGGGCTCCACAGCCTGCCCCGCAACCTTCAATTTCCCAAAAGAGACAAGTGCGAGGAGAGAAAAGAGGAAGAAGAGAGAGAGAGAGAGAGAGAGAGAGAGAGAGAGAGAGAGAGAGAGAGAGAGAGAGAGAGAGAGAGAGAGAGAGAGAATCCAGACAGCCACATTCTCTTTTGTAAAGCTTCAAAATGTCCACGTCCTCAAAAAGAATGGAATCAATTTAACGTTCCCACCTCCTGCCCGGCCCCTTTCCTCCAAGCAGCCCACCTCCCCTTCCCCCTTCTGCCTCCCCCGCCCATCATTAAGGCGTGCGCGCTCTCCTCGCGCCTCCTCCCCTCTCCATCTCCAGATCCCAAAGTAAGGGATAGGTTAGAAGGGGGGGCAGATCACGTGACGACCACGGCTCGTCGCAGCCCACCCTCACCCACTAGCCAGTTTTGCTAATCTCCCATTGGCTGAGGCGCGTTCCACGGCTTTGCCGGAGCACAGAAACTCCTGCCATATAAATAGGGCCACCGAGGGCATTATTATTTTAGCATCCCGGGCAGCAGGTTTCTGCTAAGTTTGGAGTTACGCGCCCCACGACTGTATGCCTGCGTCCCTTAGGTAAAAGCTCACCATCGACACCCAGGGACTCAGAAACACAAGGAGTCTGCATGTCTAGCAATTAGACATGCTCAGCTTTGTGGATACACGGATTTTGTTGCTGCTTGCAGTAACTTCATGCCTAGCAACCAGTCAATGTAAGTGCCTTTGGGTCTTATTTGCAATAGGGTGGGGAGCGGGGAAATTGAAGAAAAGAAGACTGACTTGGGGTTGGACTACTGAAAAAACTATTTCGAATAGTTCTGGCCATACCCCACCGTTTTTTTTTCCCCCAACACTATTTGCCCTGGTAAAGCGCCATTCGGACAGGCTGCTCTAGTGTAAGTAGTTGGGATATCTTATGTCTATGGAAATTCTCACTCATCCAGGTCATGGTTGTCCCAAAGGTGCTTTTTTTTTAAAGAGGCAATTGGACTTTCTGGTTTTTCTTTGAAGACAAGAAGCTTCTTCAGCTGATAAGAAGCGAAACGTGTTCAAACAAAAACTAGAAAGTCCAGTTGTTTCTTGAAAAAGCACCTTTGGGATATCTTAATTATCCCTTTGCAATTATTAAAATTGACAAAACGCCTTCTTGCTTCGGACGGACGCAACGAACAATTTAAATTGATTTAAAACGTATTGAATTTTTCCTCCTGCTTTTCTTGGCTTAGAATCAAGAGATCCTGGCCAAAAGCCAAGAAGACTCCCCTCTCTCCTCGCTCCTCCTCTGGTTCAGGAAAGAGAGTTGGAACATAAAACGTAACCCAAATCTGAAGTAGGAATAAAAAGAAACGACTTGCATTTAGATTAACTTGGACAAACAAGAACTCCTAGAGTATCTCTAGAGAAATGTTAACATTATTGTTCATCTTCGTTATGCCATGTAAGGAATTTAGAAAACAAGAGGTGACCAAATGTTTAAGAACAGTTCGCCTTCTAGGGCGTTGTACATAATCTTTACTGAAGTTACTGAAGATGTTCTAAGAGCTCCCTCTAGGGGAAAAAAGGGGGCAGGGCAGGTAAGAGTGTAAGTATCCCTGAGCTTGTAAAGAATTTAATTAAGAAAATTTTGTTGAATGTAATGTTCCTAAACAAGGAAAGGACTGCCAGCAGTCCTTTCAGGGTATTTTTTTTTCTTGAAAAGAAAGAAAATTCTTTTAATAAAGGGCCACCAAGTAAAAGTGTTTCCTGATGTTTTTATCAGGAACCCAATTTATATGGTACACGGATATTCCAGTTATTACATTTTATGAATCTCAGAGATTGATTTTACTATACATTTTTAAATGGTTTTATAAATAATATTCTAGCAAATAATATTAATAAGCAGTATCTGGTTTTTAGTAAATTATGAAAAGGCAATAAAATTTGATACTAGCAATTATTCCCAGATTAATTTCAGAAAGTCAATATCTACTTCTTTATCTTGGTTCAGTAAAATTAACATTAATTCTTTGAGTTCTCCAACTAAACTAGCATGGATTTAAATTTGGTGTTGCCATGTCCAAACAAAATTTTAACGAAGTATAACTTCTATCTTCTATGGGCCTCATTTCTAGTACTGTAGACAAACATCAGAATTACTGCATAATTCAAAACTTGTCAGAGCAGTCAGTTTAAGTATGCATGCACAAATGTTATGTTCCTGATGCTCACTAACACATCCATTCTCCGATTTTTATTTTTAAAAAATTACTTTTCATTTTGAATAATGCAGATCCTAGCTCTGCCCATAACTGGACTTAGTTGACTAAGGATTATCTGAGAACTCCTGGACTATAAGCGAGACTATAAAATTAGAAAACAAAATAACTTGGAGAATAAATGGCAAACTACTTCCATACTATTGCCAAGAGATTTATATGGAAGCAGACCCAAGCAGCTTTAGTTTGTTTTGGAATAGCAGACTGCCATGTTTTCAAGAAGATAATTAGATCTGGTGAAATCAACTGGCAGTAAGAGATTCTGCAAACTCTACAATGTTGAATAATTATTCAACATTGCAAAGTTTGCAGAATCTCTTACTGCCAGTTACTTACTGCCAATAATTATTCAACACTGAATTCAGCAGTAGTTTTTTGTTTTTTAAAATGGCAACATTATCAGTTTGCTTCAGTTTTATGGTATTAGGTCAATAGGATGTCCTCTAGTGGCAAGGAGAAAACATGACTTTTTCCAACCAATTAGTATTTCTTTCTACCATTTAGTTCTCCTTCGCTTCAGGTTTCACTTCCAAGCATCAGCTTTTCAAAAACAATATGTAATTTTATTCAGACACCAGACCTAAACCATAATTACAATTTATCCTTTCACCAAAGTAATTATATATATATACTTGAGATAATAAGAATTTGCTAAATTAGTTACTTCCGCTATGGAGCAATAATCTGATTCAAATCAGTCATCAACTTTAAGCACAATACTGTAGTAATGTTCCAGCATCACTATTAAATTTTATAATAATAACAATTACATGCTTGAGGAGGGAGGCGAATGATAGGTTTTTCTTTCGAGAAGTTATCCAAAGTATAGAATTAGGCTGTCAACCTAAATACACTTAGAATGTAATTTTACGGGCATTTTCCTGGAATTACATACTACTGAACTCAGTGGGCTTATTTCAGTGAATGACCTGCTAAGAAAGGCCCACTGCAATTCAGCTTATTTCTGAGTAAGTAAGATGCCTGAGCATTTTTTGAAACTAGCTACCTAGTATTGATTCTCTTTGAGTAATTAAGCAGTAGCCTCACACGATAGGTTCATGATGCATCAATACATATGTGTTGATATAGGTTTGGTACATAGCATTGCAAGATCCCAAGGGATCTCTTGTCAGAAAAACGTCTCGTTTTTTTTCAGTAATCCCGGTTTAGCTATATCACCCAGCATCCAGAGACAAATGTGTGGGAAAATGAATTGTTAACAATGTAGTATATCAAAATATAGTTTCTTGTAGCTCCAAGTTTTCTGCTAAGCTGAGATTTAGCTATTTAATTATAAAACAAAAGCCCATACAAAGGAGCAAAACCAGAATGTAGACATTTCAAACCCATTAGATCACAATGAAATTTAAACAGTATAGTATCTACTTAGAAGTTTTGTACAAACTTAAATGGACTTTGTTATTGAAAGAACTGGCATCTCCTTGATGCCACATCACAATCTACATCTGGAAAGGTAATTTGGACAAAAGTCAAAACCAATTGGCTTTGGGAATCCTGGCCTTCATATGCCTGGAAAATGTGGTGTGAAGTTGTTTCCCATTTTTAAAAAGAGTATTTAAAAAGAAAATAATATGTAAATGTTTGCTAAATTTCAGTTCCCAAAAGTTACTATTCTGAAATCATCTTCAATTTGTTTTCATATCTGAAAGAGTATGAAATAATAATGTGAGCAGAAAAGGACTTTTCCGTGTTTAACAAAATTAGTTCAATGTTATGCAAATAAAGATAAATATCTTGAATTATTTCACATAAATATTACCTAATGAATTTTCTCTATAATGTGATTCTAGCACCAGAAAAAAAGTTCATGCAATCAAATTCTGAATGACCAAAAAAAATATTGGTTTTCTGATAGGTTTTCCATAGGTTTCCATAAATGCATCTTTCCTTTCTACCTCAAGCTCTCTGGAGATTTTTTTGATTTTTTTTTAGTAATAGGGTTTATATATATCCAGGTTTTATAGTATAAGAAAACTCAGGACCCATCCACGAGTTTCTATGGAATTTCAAACATAGTTTTTGGTGTTATAATACATTTTATTAAACATGTCAATTGAATCAAAATCCTTTATCAGCAATAAACTGCAAAAATCAATTCTAAATAAGCTTTTTCTAAAAAAAGAAAGATATTTGTATTTCCTACAATCAAGCATGTAACAGTGTAAAATGCAGCACTTCAAATGCAAAACAATTTGCAAATTAATATTAATTATCTGTTTCTTGTTGTTTTTTTCCAGATGTAAATGAGGTCAGTATAATTTTATTAAAATACAATAGAACATAACATAGAAACACCAGACAATCTCTTTTTGGAGGGGGAGCATGGCCATTTACTAACTATTGTTTTCAAAACGTGCACGAGTAAGCTAATTACAAGGTTTCATGGGTATTGCCCCAAATATACCCACCCCTAATTTCCTAGTGGGCTGTCCTTATCATAAAAAAAAGTACTTTCATAGGTGAATGCAAGAGTCACATTGCATGCATAGCAGTTTCTGATATTCCTTGCTGGACTTTGGTCTAGGATTGTAAAGCATGAATGAATTCAGGTATGCTTTTTAATAATACCTAACTTTTATGACACTAACTTAATTTTTCTATCTTTTCAAATTTGAAATTGGTTAGGCTGGCTTCTTTGTATATAATAATGATTAATTCTAGCATCTAGAATGGAACATTAATAATTTAATACTTTCCTTAAATTTATTTTTATTTATTTCTAGGCAACGGAAGTACGGAGGGTAAGCCATTTTAGAAACTTCTTATATAAGAATTATAGATTAGATTAAAGGGCAACTGATACAGAAAAGTAGAATTGGTATAAATAAGCCTTTTTAAAGTACAAAATAAGACTGAAAGCAGTTTAAAATCAATCCAAACACAGAATCAGAATTTGGAAGAAAATATGTTTAATTTTGAATTGGTATATTTAAATGGGTATACTTAAAAATGGTTTGCTTTCAAAACTTGTGGGTGCCCCATCACCGGAACCTTTCAAGAAGAGACCAGACAGCCATTTGTCTGAAATGGTATAAAGTCTCCTGCTTGTGCAGGGGATTGGATTAGATGACCTTCAAGGTTGCTTCCAACTCTGTTATTCTGTTAGGCTACTATTGAGATTCATATTTCGTCTCATGTGGTAACTCTCAAACAATTGTTGATAAAAACATTCTTCATTGAAAATATGCTCCAGCATGAAGAGTGGGATTTCTGATGTATTAGTGTCCAACAATAAGTGGAGCATGGCTGGAATTACAAGCATATAATTTATCATTATATGCTTTATATACCAATTTAATTATATACCAATTTATATTCAATTATATACCAATTTAATTTAATGATTTAAAAATATTTCTAAGGAATATATTCAATTGCTTTAAAGATTAAATATGCAATAAATGAATTAGACCATATGTCTAATGATTGGCACTTCCTAGTAAAAAAGTAGAGTTTTACTCATATGTATTATACATCTTTTTTACAAAAATTTATAAGTAAGCTATTAGTTTGTTAACCTGATTCTTGAATTAAGTCTTTTCTTGATAGATTGAGAACTATCTTTAGTAATACTAAGAGAGTAGCTTTTTAATCTATTACATGTTTAATATCAGATAGTTATTATTAATACTGTATTATTCTGTAAATAATTATTTGAAGGTTCATTTCTAATTAAGATTCTTTATTTATGTTTTTTCAGGGTCCAAGAGGAGATAGAGGGCCACGAGGAGAAAGGGTAAACATTGTGTTCTTTTGACTGTATAACAGCTGAATCATTTTGATTCAAATATGAAAAAATATAATCATCTTCCCTATGGAAATCCCTAGAATGACAGTATTAATATTGCATCTGATTCAGTTTTCCAAAACTGAGTCTTAATTATGTATGTATGTATGTACACACATACACACATGTGCTTTAAATATCTTGGCAGTTTGAAATCACAGAATTGGATCAATGCTATATGCTATAGTCCCCTTCTCTGAGGATTTTTAATGGCACTAAAATAAGGGTCTACCTAAGCACCTGTTTTGGCCACCTGTCTTTTAGCTAACACCTGTAGCTAAGCCCTTCCCATTAACTCTTGTTACACGGATGTATTTGTATGACTGTATACTTCCTCATACAAGTCACTTAAATACAGTTTTTCTGTGTAGATTGGAATGAATTTATTTGGGAAAGCAGATATAATTTAGGGAAGCACATAGAGATCTGAGGGGAATATTCAATTTTATGTCAAAATTGGGACAGCAGATGTCTTAATTTTATAGTTTGAAAAGTCAGTGACACAACTTTATTATTCATAAATCCTATATCAATTCTAGGGTTTTTCAAATAGTTTTTACAAAAACTGCACATGCAGATTATTTTTACCTATGGGAAAAGTTTCTGTTGTTATAATTTAATTAATTAATAAAGGTTCATGGGATGAACAAAAATATAAAAGAATTAGATACATTTCCATACAAAAAATATTAAAACTATTGCTACAGAATTCACATGTTACGGTGACAAAGCCTCGCTTTTCTTCAGCATACATTCATAAAGTTCCTTAGTTCAAAATGCTTTATATACAGAAGATGGACATGACCCATTAGTGGCATCCCCATTATGACAGAAAAAAGTCATATATAAAACTTTTGACAGCAGCTTCTGCCAGTCACAGTCAATATTAGTATGCTAATATTATCAACTGTTGTTCACAACTAATTCAATTTAAAGCAGTTGCCTTTTTTCCTTGAGATTCTGTGGTTTTAATGTAGCTGCAGTATCATTAACATAGATACCATAGTAATTTGGGAGACACTGTAAAACTACAGTCTAATTTTGCTTCCCCAAACTAGATTGTAGCTCATCTCTGTGAGGTATTTCTTAGGCCAGTCCCCCTACACATGATATCTTCTGATGTTTTTGACTCCCATGGCCACCAGCAAGTTAAATAGGAGTTTTATTCCTATTTGGCTAATGATTGATGTTCAGAACACAGCCTCATATTGTAAAACAACAAATTAAGAGAGTAGCTCTTTGTCACACATTAAATCACACATATTTTAATCTATAACACACTCTCTCTCTCTCTCTCTCTCTCTCTCTCTCTCTCTCTCTCTCTCTCTCTCTCTCTCTCTCTCTCTCTCTCTCTCTGTGTGTGTGTGTGTGTGTGTGTGTGTGTGTGTGTGTTGTGCATGGCTTTCCACTATAGTATGATACTGGTATATATCCAATATATAGGTGCATTATTTGCTACATGCAATGTTAAACATGACTATGATACAACATAAGAAAATAATATGTCTAGGCATTCTAGATCAATCACCCTCAATTCAGTACCTTTCATAATGTATTAAGAGTGCAACTCCCATAATTCCTAATTAGCACAGAATTCTAGCTATTAGTCTAGAATCACTTATGGTATGTTCTTCCTTCATAATTTTAGTTAGCTAACATTGAAATAGTCACTAATGTTTGGCATTTAGAGTGTGTAAGCTAATAATATTTGTATTCATGCTATACTATCTAACAAACAATTGCCCAGAAGAAATTTTACAATAACTCTTCTCCCTCCAAGTTTAAGAATAGGTGTTACCAAACTTTTTCAAGCTGGAACATGTACTTAGCTAAATGGATCACATCAGAATAGATTTAGTAATGATAATGTGCTATGGAAATGTCTTAGCTTAACATTCCATTCCAGATATTTTTTTTCCCCTGATGAATTTCTTTCTTTAAATACTAACTGTAAAAGTAGACATATTTCCCAAGTCTTCCAGACATCATGATTCTGTCTCAGCTGGAAGTTATCTCAGTGTTAAAACTAACAGTCTGATGAAGTCTTTCAAATCAGCCCCACCCTATGCAGTGCAGATACTGCAAAGCTGCAGCATAAATTACTAAGGATCTGAAAACACCGTAGTATTATTTTGTAAGTCACTTTTAGTCTATCAGACAATACCATGATATTTGTTAAGTTCTACTTTAGGTCATGGTTAGTTTAAGAGAATTTTTGTATACATTCAGCCTCTCCTTTTGGAATAAAAGTCGGGCATTGTTCATAGATATGCAGAAGTCTATTAAGTTCTATAAATGTGATATTATTAAGCTCCAAATCAATATACACATTTATTAGTAAATAATGCTGTAATTATTAGTTAGGCAAATTTTCAATGTGTTAACATATAATCTCCATTTATTGTGGCAAACAGACACAGCTTAACATCATGAAAGTGAATTCAATATTTGATTAAATGTTTTCATAGGTTTTTGTTAAACTAACAAGTCTCAGTAATATTAATCAGCTAATAGAATACACATATTTATTTTATTAGCTATGAGCTTTATCGGTGGAAAATACAATTTATACAAGTAATCCTCAACTTACAACAGTTCACTTAGTGACCGTTCAAGGTTTCCAAGGCACTGAAAAAAGTGACATAACTATTTTTCACACTTACAACCATTGTAGCCTCCCATGGTCACGTGATCAAAATTCAGATGGTTGGCAACTGACTCATGATGGTGGCAGTGCCCTGGGGCCATGTGATCCCCTTTTGTGACCTTCTGACAAGCAAAGTCAATGGGGAAGCCAGATTCACCGTGTTACTAACTTAATAACTGCAGTGATTCTCTTAACAACTGTGGCAGGAATGGTCGTAAAATGGGGCAAAATTAACTTAACAACTATCTCACTTAGCAATAGAAATTTTGGAATTACTTGTGGTCATAAGTCAAAGACCACATGTACTATCATTCCTGCTGTTGTAGATGAAATATCTATGATTTTGTGGGAGCAGGCCAATTTGCTCAAATATCTAAGAGGTAAATTATCTTCCTCTTAAGTGACACTTAGGAATGAATGCACATAAATTGCAGGGTCAAAAGAATATATAGAGCTGGCTCATTTTCTTACATCATGATAGTTAAAGATTATTAGAATGTTTATCATGAGATGTTCACGTGCTATCTTCATAATTATTCCAGTTCCTAAAGTAATAGCCACCAAATGAGCTCAAATTACATATTTCAAATTCCTAGAGCATTTTCCTTTTGTCCCGTTACCTGAGAATTGTGGGAAGTGTAAAACAAACGTAGCTGAAAAAGATTGATGTCAAAACTTTCCCAAGATAGTGGGAATGTTTCCTTTTCTTATGCTCTGCCATAAGCAATCCTAGGTTTGAGACACCCATCTAAGCTTTAAGTTATATCAAATACCCACATAAAATTATCCATGTACTAAAGCCTCTAGGGATTCAGTCGAACAGTTACACTCATTTACTTGGGAGGCAATACCATTGATCATAGTATGACTTACTGCTAAAAAGTCATGCCTAATCTTCCAGTTTCCTTGAAGTATAATGTAACATGAAGTTTGGATATTTGTAACTTACAAAAGTTACAAAGCTAAGGGACAGACTTTTTGTGCTGAGCAATATAGAATGAAGTCTATGAAGTCTCCCCTAGTTGTTGTTGTTTTTCAGTTTTGCTTTGTTACTGAATACTGTAATATATTTTTCCCCTAGGGTCCAGCAGGTCCACCAGGCAGAGATGGTGAAGATGGTCCACCAGGTCTTCAAGGGCCCCCTGGACCTCCTGGCATTGGTGTAGTAAGGCTTCCAACTTTTTATTTTACTGACAATGCATCTAATGCCTAAGGATAAATATTTATATAATACCAAAGAAGTGACAAAAGACTTCTTTTGTGACTTCTTTTAAAAGCAGGAAGTATACATTTAAATGCATCTTTTCACATGTAGATGTGATTCAGGTAACTTAGAAACATTTAAAGAACAACCAATATACTGTTCTTCAATCTAGAACTAAGGAGAAATTTCCTGACAGTTAGAACAATTAATCAGTGAAACAACTTGCCTTCAGAAGCTATAAATGCTCCAACACTGGAAGTTTTTAAGAAGATGTTGGACAACCATTTGTCTGAAATGATATAAAGTTTCCTACCTAAGCAGTAGGTTGGATTAGAAGACCTCCAAGGTCCCTTCCAACTCTGTTATTCTATTCTATTTTCAGTCCAGTCTTCCTCCACTCTACCCATTTAAGAGCCGTTTGATAAGCTGAGGTTTCAAAATCCCAGAAAGTAATATTGAATATTTATGATGATGCTCACAGTAATCAGAAATGTAATACCATTTAGTAGGATGAAGTTGTCATCCCTTTCCCCATGTAATATACATTAAAATAAGTATAAAGGACTTGAAGTACAATTAATGCCTGTTTAGCATTTCCAAAATAGCTCTTCTTAGTCATGTTGATATCTGTTCTTACATATTTACAGAACTTTGCTGCTCAATATGACATATCCAAATCAGCTGATATGGGCCCTGGACCTATGGTAAGCAAATGTTTCATTTCACACATATCCAAATTGTATCAGTGGGCACTTCCAACAAAGCAAAATGAAATCTGCAACAAGGCTTCCCAGTATTGCATTTCCACTATGTGGTGCAACCCAACATAAATTATATTAGTGAACTATGGAGCCCATTTTGGCTTTTCAAATAACATTAGAACCCAAACTGTGCTTGGCTGTGTATAGCAGTCAAAACTGTCCTCTACAAAAGATAATAAGTATTACAGAGCAAAAGTTTGTATAATTGTGGTATTCAACAGCTGAATTTACAGAAAACTAGAAATTTACAGAAATCTATCTAGAAATACTGTGAAACCATACATATAATGCTTCTGCTCATTGTGAGTAAATGAACTTTCTTTGCATCCCTTCATTAAGAGATTCCCACCTTTATAAGTGTTCCAAATATTGAAGTGGTTTTGATACCAATTTCTAATACTGCATTTCTCTTCTTACATGTTACAAACACATGACATTATGAGAAAACAGCATTCCTTAATAATGTCAGAAAAATATTTGCTTGAGAGATACAGGATCTAGACAAAAGATCCCCAAAGCATTACCAGGCATGAATAACTTCAAAATTCAATGGAATTGGATAGTTTGTTTCCAGTTTGCAAAGAATATCCATCTAGAATCAGCCTAAGTGAATTTTCAATGTACATATTTCACTTCTTCCAGATTAGGAAAGGGTATTATACCAAAGCACCCCCAAAGCAGGAAGCCAACGTTGCTTCAAAATATGCAATTCAGAAAAAGTCAATAACTTGGCTTAGAATCATGTCCTATACTTAATGCTATCTGAACTTATTTGACCAGAAAGACATATGTAGTGTTTGGCTTGTGATAAGTAAGCCTTTGAGCAATGATCTTATGGTTACCAATTGTTTCCAACTTTCCTCATACTTGGTAGTTTATTTACAGATATTTTCTGTTTTCTTTCATACGTATGTTTTTAAAAATGTCCCAATGAATTGGATCATCAAATTAAAGAAATGTCCTAATGAATTGGAACATAAAATTAACCTTCTAAATTAGCCAGCCAAGTTATCTTACCAAAATATGATATGGCATACATTCAGTGGTGATGTCATTTATTGCATAGTCATATTCTATAGTTTGTAGTAATACTATAAGGTGGAACTGGAAACACAGACACAGTTTGTAGATGTATATTTCCCCAATTAAGTGGCTTTCATATGCATCAGGACTCTCAAAATCCCCACATAAAGCCTCAACTCATTTAGAAGGCAGAAGACAGGGAAATCTGCATTAGTTTATAAACTTCACCCATCCCCTTTGCCTACATATTTTGGGACGAGATTGTCAGATGAAATCTGTTGCCTATAGCATTAAAATATTCTTCCGATGGAAGAGAATCTTGGTGTTCTCTGAACTTGGTTGTTTTCATGCAAATGTTTCATTACAAAACTAGGTAACCAGTGCCTAACCAAGCTCAGAGAACACCACGAACACCACAATTCTTGTCATTTATTGGAAAGGACTGAGCTATATATTCCACTGGATGGCCTTTTATATAGTAAAATGTATCAATAGATATGACCTCTGGTCTTGCATCTCATTGAAGATAAAGATAATATATTTAACTCTTTAAAAGTTTGTATTAGCTATTCCAGTATATTTAGAGCCAGATTTATCTAGCAATTAAGCACCAAGCTATAGGCCAGGAAATAATGATTTTTAACTCTTGCCTTATGCCTGTAAGCCAGCTAGGGGACTTTGGGGCAGCCACTTTCTCTCAGACCCACTCCTCACAGTGTTGTTATGGGGAAAATAGAATGAGGAATATATATTCACCGCCTTGAGTTATTTATTTAAAAAATAATAAAGGCAAAATAAAAAAACCTCAAATAAATAAATATTGTCACAAGTAACGTAATATAATATCAGCTCCATCTATAGAACAAGAGACATAATAGGAAGCATGGCCCTCTGGGGAAAAAGAGAGGAAATATTAATATCAGTTTACTTAGGCTTCCCTTTTACAAACATGTAAAGTTTAACATAAATACCCTTAGGAAATTTCACAAAAAGAAAAAAATAATTATTCATGCTTTCCTCCTTTCAGTTACCTGTGGCCACTAAAATTAGCATCTCTAGGGAACTGGAAACACTGGAAATTGTCCTAGCAAGGACTATGTGAGAAACATCCTTATGTTATCTCACCTCAGAGTGAGGTCTCTGAGCAGCTTCTCTTTCCTGGCATCTCACTCCACATTGTTTGGAGAGCCCACTCCAATGTCACAGAGACATTTGGGAAAATCAAGGAAGAAGGAGAAAGGAAGGAAGCTGCACCGAGAACATTACTCTTTTAATTAATGTTCAGATCAGTGGTGAAATCCAATTTTTTTACTACTGGTTCTGTGGGCGTGGCTTGGTGGGCATGGCAGGGGAAGGATACTGCAAAATCTCTATTCCAACCCCACTCCAGGGGAAGGATACTGCAAAATCCCCATTCCCTCTCCACATCTGGAGGAAGGATATTGCGAAATCTCCATTCCCACCCCACTCTGGGGCCAGCCAGAGGTGGTATTTGCCGGTTCTCCAAACTACTCAAAATTTCCGCTACTGGTTCTCCAGAGCCTGTCAGAACCTGCTGGATTTCACCCCTGGTTCAGATCCAGGCCACATTGTAGTTGTTAGGAAATATAACCAAGGTTCCTGGATCAGAGAAACTATATTCAGGAAGCCTTTTTCATACATATGATAAATGAAAGTGGCTACTTTCTTAAACTAAAAGGGCAGAATGAGAAAGGTGTGGGCTGCACCCATTATTATATAAGCCAAACAGGTTTTATTCATGCAGTAGAAACTTATTTTCCAATTCTCAACTTTAGAGAAGAGTCAAAAATTTCATGGGGCTTTGGAGAAAAGAAGGAATTTTGATCTATCAGCAGCATCTGTTACTCAAGTTGAAGAGTCCTCTCCTATTATGGTCTATTCTCAATATTGTCAAACCCCAATGATGAGAATCACAAGATGCTCCAAGCAGTAGGACTTTCTATTTACAGGCTGATTAGGAGACCATTCTGTCTTTTTGTTCATACAGCTAAAAATCTTAAGAGGATGCAGATCAGCCAGAAAAGGAAAAGGAAAAGGGGAGAGGAATTTTATTGATTTTTTTAAAAACAAATTTTAAAAAGACTTTGGGCCAGTTACAAAAATGATATTTAAGCCAGACATCCAGCCAACTATTAAAGTCTTCTAGGTAGAGATGAAATGTTCTGAATAAAAGGCAATATTTTTTGTCAGTTTACTGAATTATATGTGTGAAATTACAAGACATCTCCTGGGGTTGCTGTTACATTTCATTTTTATATGCTTTGTCTCATGTTTGACAAGGTCATACCATGCTTGACAAGAACCATTAGAAAACAGAACACTAGTGCTGTTGATTTGCATTTCTAGCATAGTGAGATCCACTTGGATCCACGCATATCTAATCCAGCTCAAAGTGTACAATTTGTGAACTCAAAAACTGTGTCTCCCATTAAAAATATCCATTCTTCAAAAGCAGTAAGGTTAGCTGTCACAGCAGCAACAACAACAACAGAGGATCATGCAAAAATACCATGACAGCAAAAAGGATTTATTTTCTTTTAGACAAAGCCAAACTAAAATGCAAATGTTAATTCTCTTCTAATCAAAAATAGTGTAGTGCTTAAATTCAAATTAGATAGACCAATGTAGAGAAAATAAACATATTTTCATCAATACTGTATTAACAGTCTATTACACAGAAAGAATAAGCCAATATTTGCTTTTTTTTTAAATTGGCTCAATGATTACAGTAAACAAAGTCTTCAGTTATGTTGGATCTCAAATCCAATAATCTTCAGATATCACCTTCATTGTTATTTTTAATACCAATAATACTATTTCTTTATACTTCAGCTTTAGACAAATTATTACTGTATATTTCATGAGAGATTATACAGTGTCTTATTTTATATGAATTTGACCTTTTAAAATACCCTTTTTCAGGGATTAATGGGACCTAGAGGCCCACCTGGAACCAATGGACCCCCTGTAAGTATATTCTGATCACTTCTATTGATAGGAAAGGAGTTTCATAAGCTAGAGCTGTCAAAAGCATGAGTTGCCAATATGAATGACTCTGTTACCTGTAGTGTGATCACAGTGTTCCACATTGGCAAGTTCCATATTATAATCCTCAATTGATGATCAAATATAACATGACTGAATTTTTCTAAATTTTCTGCCATGGTAGAAAAACATCCTTCCTTGTTTGATTATTCTATTTTGCCTACTTCCCCATTTAAGCTTAAATATTCCTAGGAAGGATAAAGTATGTAATGGCTGGCTTAATACTATTTACTCAGCCATAGTGTAATTTATCACGGTATAAATTTAGCCACAGGGGTTTGTAAACTAGTGCTTATGCTTAACAGCAGTATGAATCACACTGTGATTAAAACAAATCATGGCTTAATACAAAGTGAGTCCTAGTCACAGCCTCCTGACTATGAATTCTTCATAGAATGGACTATGGCATTTCAATTAAATTATATGAATAATTTGGAATGTGCCTTCTGTTCGAACAGATTAGTAGCATTCTCCTTTATTATCAGTGTTTCTGGGTCACCTATTTCTTCCTCTGGGAAGGTGGTGAGGAGGAGAGCAATCTCAACCACTCAAGAATTGCTCGAACCTTCAGAGGGGCAGCATATAAATTTAATAAATAATAACAATAATCTGATTCCAATAAATCGGCGTGGTCACAGCTTGACCATTAGAGGTTTTCTAAAAATCATCATGGGGTCACTGAACCCTGTGTTTACTGGTTGAATCTGTTCAACTGTTCAACTATTCTCCATGTACCTTTATTATAGAGGGATGTGTACTTTGCTTTTTCTCACAAATATTGAATAGCATGCCTTCTTTCTATTCTAGGGTTCTCCTGGCTTCCAAGGACTTCCAGGTGAACCAGGTGAACCTGGTCAAGCAGTAAGTAACATAGTGTTCTATTATAAGAGTGATTCTAATTATTAAATAACTCTTTCATTTCATCCACAACGTACCCCTTTTGACAGTCTGCATAAGTCTACTGTTCATTGTTTTGCAGGAATTTATGAATTTATTTTTTCCCCAAATCTAAATTATGTAAGATATCCTGTGAGAAATGAGATCTTGCTAGAAAGGAAGCTAGAATAATTGCATTGTATTGTCTTGTATTAATTGAAGAATGGTTTTAAATGAAGAATATGGAAAATTGGACTTTGTAATGAGGAGCTATGCTCTCACGAAATCTAGAAACCATCTTAGGGAGAAAGGATTCAGAATTATGATTTTGATTTAGTTAAGTCACCATTCAAACGCAGGAAAAAAAGGAGTGACATCTCTTAATTCCCCTTATCTTGTTTCAAAATTATTTTTTTTTATCACTAGGGACCTCAAGGTTCTCGTGGTCCAATGGGTCCTCCTGGAAAATCTGGTGAAGATGTAAGTATTCATGAACACAAGCGATGATTTTCACTAGCTGTATTTTATAATGTGGTTGATTATAGTATTATGGAAAATATGCAGAATAATCTCATGACACAAAAAAAATCAATGGAAATTTTGCATGTATATTTAGGAAGTAATTTTGAAGAAATAAAATTTATGCCTCTTAAAACCTAGAAACAAACAACAAAACTTGTTTGGACCAATTCATGGAAGTCATGGGGATCAATGGCACTGAAAGCCATCTGTTGGGAGACTAGCAACTATCTTGAGCATTTGGTTGGCTATTGTGGGAACAAACTAAGGAATAGATGGACCACCTTCTGCTTATATTCTTAAATGTAGGTTTAATTAATTTGCACATTAAAAAATCAATTTTGTCTCCTCCTTAGGGTCATCCTGGAAAATCTGGAAGATCTGGAGAGAGAGGTGTTTCTGGAGCTCAGGTGAATATTGTATTTGGGAGTGAAATAATTTTTATTTATAACTAAATTCATCATTGCATACAATGACAGAAATTCTAGAACAGTTTTCTCCAAAGGCAGCTTTCTTTGATGCATTTGAATTATGCTCAAGTCTAACTTTCAGAATTCCCATTCAGAATGGCTTAATGTCTGCACTGATTGGGGGGTGGCGGCAGGGGTGGTTTCTAACTTACCTTGCCTCTGGTTCGCTTCCTCCCGCACCGTGTGGCATGTGCAGTGACAAAAATTTGCAAAAAATCCCCCCCCCCAAAAAAAGCCAAAAAACAAGATAGCGGCGCATGCGCAGTGTCAAAAATTCGGCTTCTGCGCATGCGCAGAAGAAAAAAAATCAGAAAAAAAATTCCCCCAAAAAAATTCCAAAAAAAAAGATAGTGGCGTCCATGGATCGGCACTGACAGAACCGGCTTCTTTACATCACCAGTGGTTTGCTACTGGTTCTATAGAACCGGTGTGAACCAGGAGGAACCCACCTCTGGGCGGGGAGGTTTAAGGGAGCCAAAGTCCATCCAGAAGGAATGTCTCAATATTCTAAGTCTGTAATCATAATTAACAGCTAAAAGCCTCTTTATGAAGAAGAGAGGCAACAGCTCAATAGGAGAACACATTCTTTGAATCTACTAAGTTTTGCTTTCTTTTCTGATGTTCCACATTAAAGTTTCAATCTCCAGGTAAAGGAATAAAATCCCACCTTCTTCAGACAGTATTGGATGAAATAAAAAAAATAGTTCCACTTGGATCTGGGCAGTTTTGCACACATGATACTCACACTTGAATGGACCAGTGACTATTTCAATAAAACAGATAAATGGTTTGCTACGTTGGCAGGAGATGAAACTTGGCCCACTCACTGTCCATCTGCCACTTCCTCTGTGTGCCCAGAATTACAGTTCTTACTGCAGTGATGCTGATCAATATTCATACATTGGATCTAGCAATATTGCCTGTAAAGCAACTCGGTATAGTTGGAGACCTCACAAATATTTATGGAAAAGAAGACACCCCTTTCCAAATTACGTGCATAGTTATTTTAATTTTTAAAAAGCTCAAAAAACACAGGTAACAGTAACAGAGTTGGAAGGGACCTTGGAGGTCATCTAGTCCAACCCCCTGCTCACGCAGGAGACCTGTACTAGGGATTCGAACCGCCGAACTGCCAACCTTTCTGATCGACAAGCTCAATGTCTTAGCCACTGAGCCACCCAGTCAGGGTGGTTTCTTGACTAAACCTAGTCAAGTTTCTGGCTTCTTGAACTTACAGCCACCATGTTTCTATGCAACCTCTCAGAAGTAAGCAGAATAACACTGTTTGACCTTTTCTCACGCAATTTATAGAAACAGAAAATAGAGAGGCCGGATCAGCATTCTGACCCACACGCTTATATTTGCATTGTTAACCCCATAAAAGCACAGACATTTTTCAACCTTATTTGATAAGATACTCGATTTGTAAACTTGTCCCAGGATACTGAAGGTCTTATGCTACATGTTCAGATAGACCAGTTTCCTAACTGGTCTCTTTATATCTGTTTTACATGTTGTGTAAACAAGTTATTTACACAAATTAACTATTCTCCTGTATTATTTTCAAGGGTGCTCGAGGCTTTCCTGGAACTCCTGGCCTGCCTGGATTCAAAGGAATAAGGGTGAGTGTTTTATAGAGATATATTAAAATGGTGACACCTTAGAAGATAATATGTACAATTGTGCTTCAGAGATGCAAGTAACTCCCAAAATTTTAGAGCACATTTATAGAAGATGTTGTCCTCATGAACTGCTGTAAGAAACTAGAATTGGAGAATCATCAAATATACAGAAAGTAATATATTTACTGTAACTATGAAGTGCGGCCTTTGTTATTAATAAGAGAATTAGCATTTATCCTATTCCCTGCACCTGTCGGAAGCAATAGCATTCATACAGATCAGAACTATCCATAGCCATTGGTTATGTACCACTCTTAGCTAAACTAGCAGGAGAAGGTTTTAAGCACTAGTTTCCTAATAATGTCAGCAAAGAGTTCAGTGAGGCATCAGCAATTCATTCTGATCAGCTATCTTGGAAAGGGAGAAATACAGGAAATGATAGTGCTCATGCATCCATTCATGCATCCAGGAGGGAATAAAGAAACGGACAAACAGAGGAACTATGAAATTAAGTTGAAGGGAGCTGTCTTATCATTTAAAATATTGGTCCAGATTTTTTATTTATATTACATAAAAGTAAATGTTTCTCCATAACAGGGACACAATGGTTTGGATGGCCGCAAAGGAGAACCTGGTGCTGCCGGTAACAAGGTAATATAATTACTATAAATAGTTTATGAGAATATGTACTGGAGACCTGTAAAATAAAGGTACAAAGCACAAAGAGACACAGAAAAAGTTAGAGATTTTAGCCCAAATCCTGTTTAAAAAAAATAAAGGCCATAAAAAATTCTACAGTTCCAGAAAGCACATATATAAATAATTATAGTGAGAATGAGCAACAAATATACACGTCATTGCAATCATGTATTTACTTTCTTTAGAATAAATCGAAATGAATTCTTGAATAGATCAATGCAGAATGAGAATTAGATTGTAAGAAACAAAAAGCAACAACACGGCTGTTCTTTGGAAGTTGTTATAAACGGGTTACCACTTGATCTTGAGATTAAGAGGCAAAAATCTTGCAAGGAGAGAATCAGAGAATAAAATACTTTGGATCTCCTTTATGGCAAGTAATCATATTCATTAATTTATTCAGTTCTTTCTCCATCTTGTTTAGGAAACAGAGTGAGGGTGCAAATATAACTTGGAATGTATTGATCCCAGGATTAACTATTGGCCCGGGGTATCAGACTTAATTATACAACATATCATATTTCTCTAGACATTACTTTTAGAGTATATCCTGGTTTTTCCCTAAATTATGTCACAGCCTTTGTAAATCTATTAAAGAGACTTTTTTTCAAGTTAAAACAAATATAGTTTTCACTGAAAGTTTAAAAAGTGCAGCAGATCAAAATCAAGCCCCTCTAATATTTGGATTATGTTATATTATTCTTGGGAACATGTAGTTATGGCTATGTGTAGATCCATCTTATGTCATATATTTTGTTTCTCTGTTGAAATGAATAGGAGAATCCTAGTTGTAGGGAAGCTCTAGCAAGCTCTTGTGCTTGTAAAATATACCTTATCAATTCAATATCCATCAGATAAAAAGACTGGATAACATCACTGTATATTAACTAAACTGTGTCGAGAGCTAATCTATTCAATCAGCTGTGATATTTAACTTTCAGCCAGTAAAATGTTCAGATCAAATATCCAATTTACATGAATGTTACGAATTGGAACGTAGTTCACTCCCATTGCTAGGAAACTCTAGGTTGACTGATTTTTCTGGACAACAGCCAGTATTTATTGTGTCCATTTTATAGGATTTGAAAATGTATAATTAAGTATCATAATGAAAAGCTTCGTTTGATATTAATATTGTTAAGTGAATCAGATGATTAAGAGTGAATTTGACATTATTACCCACCTACGGTATTGAGTCATTCCCAAATAAATAAGATAGTGATTGATGATGATGATTCCATTTTGCATTACATTTTAGAAGCATCAGTCTAACTTTTCTAGCACTTTTTCAAATATATCCATAGTAATTTAATACAAATGTGTTCACAAGTTGTATTTGCTCTTTACAGGGTGAATCTGGTGCCCCTGGTGAAAATGGTACTCCAGGACAAGCTGTAAGTGTTTTCTCTTTCATAGCTTTCATAGGATCAAATTTATCAAATATTCTAAAGCGTCATTTATTAATCTCAATTGTATTGCCCCCAGTAATGATACCCAAGAAAATTAAACAAACTTCATGATACATTTCTTATGCATACACTATGCCTTATTAAATAATTTGCATGTACTTTGCTTCCAGGGTGCTCGTGGTCTTCCTGGTGAAAGAGGAAGAGTTGGTGCTCCCGGTTCTGTTGTAAGTTATTTTCTTTCTGTGCAACAGGGTGTTTATTTTCTTTGTGTGTGTAATTATTTTATTTTATACCAGGAATTTAAAATTTATATATTTTTTTCTTTAGGGTGCTCGTGGTAGTGATGGAAGTGTTGGCCCTGTCGGTCCTGCTGTAAGTCGAATTATCTTCTATGCAACATGTTCTTACTTTGAACGATGCAATCAGTGAACTGTCAGTGGGCCTAGCTTTGTAATCCGTTTCATCTCTTTCTCACCCCCCTTTTTTAAAATTTATTTATTTAGTGCATAGCGGAGTTTTCAAAACAATTTTCAGTTATTTCCAAATGCGTATCAAGAATTTTCATTTTTATAATATTTATTGCGGTATAAAACAATGAAAGTCATATTTAAAAAGCGATAAAATGGCATTTTGAATTAACACAGTTTAAGACAGGTATTACTTCTTGGCATTTTGGAAATGAAACATTATCAAGTCCTGATCTTAGGGAATAGACTATTCAGCTAAAATTGCATGTTTTCTTCCTGGATAAGTTGAGAAACAACCATACCTTTATATTTATAAAGAATATCTTAATTTTTAAACAGGTACATTACATTTTTATAGAAACTCCTAACATACTACTAGCTTTGCATGACTTTCCCAACATGGATTTTAGTTTAGTATATTTATTCTGTCATCTATAACCAGACAACCCATCTAAGTTGTTATATGGTCCCCAGAAACAAACCTCAGATAAAAACAGGTTCTGTTGGGCCTTCACAATATATTGTAGTGAATCTTGAGGGAGAATGTGGTTTCCTGGTATTCCATGATATTGCAATCCATGATATTTTAGTAGGTATAAAGCTCTAGTTTTTTTAAGACACAAATTTTTCCAAAAGCCTCAAGGGACTGACAATTTCAGCACTGCTGTACCTGCTTCAAAAATATTTTGAAATGATTTCAGAACACATTTCTTCTCTTACAATTTTTCCCACTCACATTTTTTCTTTCCTATGTTCATGCTAATGAATTATTATTTCAGTAAAAATATTTATGCCATTCCATTTAATGGAGTGCATAAAGTATATTTTAGCTACTCCATTTAATGTACCAGACTTAATTTCTGTTTTCTGTACTTTAGATAGGTTCTTGTAGATGTTTAACCATTTGCTTTTGTCTTTTATCTTGCAGGGCCCTATTGGTGGGGCTGGTCCTTCTGGATTCCCTGGTGCTCCTGGAGCCAAGGTATGAACAAGCTTCAGAATGAGAAAATATCTAGAAAAGCCTTCTACTCTTATTAGATCCTCAGATACGAAGTGGTACATCAAGAACAAACAATTTTCAAACAAAAGGCATCTAACAGCCATATAGTTTTGAATAGAGAATAGCTACTAACTTATAACAATTGTCAACTGTTAGTCTCACATTTTTGAAGAACAGAGTTTTATTAGTGTAACTCCATTTTTAAAGGATCTTTAAAAGTTTCTTTGGAGATTACATGATTGACTACTTGGTCGCTTCTGTATGTAAAACAACCTTGTTAGTGATCGTAATAACATGGTAGCCATTTCAAACATTTAGGTTAATCAGTTTTCCAAATCTGGTAACTGATTTGTTAGAGCTACTACTCTAGTAATGTACATTCAAAATTAAAATTGCAGGTAAGGTGGAATGAAATGAGGTAATTGTTTTTCATAGTTCCATCTTTTCTCCCCATTTCATAAAATGAGAGCTGCATAAAATTCTGTTTGCTTTTCTACCAATCATCATTACACTGTTGTAAAATTATTTACTTGTGTATACAGGCCTTTTTTGAAATGCAATAGTTCCTATGACACAAATATAAATGTAAGGATATAAATATGTTTTTAATATTTATTGGTTTTTAATTTCTCAAACAATACTACGCTTGAGACATGGATGTCATATGCATGTCATTTTTTTCCTAAACTAAATATTAAAATGACTGTAGTAATTAATTTTTCATGTCATTGTGAAAATGTGATATTGCCACTGATACACTCTACGATAGATTTAAAGCACTTAAATTTTACCTACTCCCTTAACAATTTTACTAAATTTCAAGAATTTCGTAAAAAGAAAACCCCATGTGTATAAAAGAAAATGTGTATATAGTCACATTAAAAGATCTGGAAAATAAATACCTTTTAAGCTGTCATCTAAACTATAACAAGAATGCCTCAATTCTAGCAAATGTTTTTAGAATAGGAAAGCTCCATCGGGGAAAAGAAACGTTACTGATGTTCGACAAATTCATGATGAAGTCTGCAAACGGTGCCCTACTGAAAACTCTAAGCATGGGACAGACTATGTAGGAATAGATTTACGCAGCAATGGGCATTTGCATCAAATTGAGCAGCTTGAATTGGATTTTAAGGTCAAGAGTAGAACTGTGCAGATAATTTAAACTTGAGTTATCACTAATTTGCACTAAAACAAACCACATCTTTCTAACACTGCTATCCTGTCTTTGAAAACTGATTAGTTCCTGATCTCTTTCCGATAGGGTGAAGTCGGTTCTGCTGGAAATGTTGGCCCAAGTGGACCTGCTGGTCCCCGTGGTGATATTGGACTCCCTGGTACTGCTGGACCCGTTGGACCTGCTGTAAGTTACACAGAATCTCTGCCATTAATATTATAAATGTGGCTGGGGAATTCTGGGAAGTCCACACGCCTTAAAGTTGCTGAGGTTGAGAAACACTATTTTAGAGCAACTATTTCCAACTTGATACTCTGCTTCAAGAATATTACTACAGAATTCCCAGCCAGTATGAATTCTGGGAGTAGATTTAGTTGAATAAATTGCACCCAACAAATATGAAATTACGACCCTTTACTTCTGTAAAACCAATTAATTACATATATTTTTCTCTCTTTTTTAGGGTAACCCTGGTTCCAATGGCCTTTCTGGTGCTAAAGGCGCTACTGTACGTATGCTTGCGTTGAAATCAATGTATTTCCTTATGGGGAAGATCGCTCTTGGGGTTGCAGAGACAATCCTAGCATTGTAATGTGGTTTCCTTTTTTTCTTTCTTTTTGGACAGGGTCTTCCTGGTGTAGCTGGTGCTCCCGGCCTGCCTGGTCCTCGCGGTATACCTGGTCCAACTGGTGCGGCCGGCGCAGCTGGTGCAAGAGGACTTGCTGTAAGTTGCCTTAAATTCACTTAAATCCTTTTGTATTTGCTGCTTTTTCAAAGCCTGAAGTGCCCAGTTTTAATACTGAATGTTTTAATTGGCTATTAGACTTGCATCTACTCTCTAAGCCTGCACTAATCTTCTGGATAAATGGTGCACAATTGACAGATTTTCAGTATTCTTAATATTCTGCATCTAGATTTAAAATGGCCGCATCTCTTTAAAAAGTTTTAAAATATATAATTTATTAAATTTAGAATTCATGATGTTCTGCACTATTCTTTCCAACTCTTTTATGAAGGAGGCCTTGTGGTTGTTTCTCCATGTTTGATTAGCTACTATAATCAAGTTCACAATTGACCACTTGATTATGCACAATTGTGGTATATAGTGAAAACAAGTTCACAACTGACCACTTGATTATGTACAATTATGGTATATAGTGAAAACAGTCTCCTCTATTAGGTTATTGTGGCTTAATCCTGTCCTAAATGCATAATGTATAAGCATCCTATTTTCCACCAAGATTTCTCCACCATTTAACATTTGTATGCCGCCCTGGGAGTTGGGCGGCATACAAATCCATTTAATTAAATTAATTAAATTAAAATTTTAAATCCATACTGTAAGCTCCCCGCCTGTTCTAAATTGTGAGAATTTAAAGGGATCCCACAGTCATGTTGTTCACTCCTGGCTCAACTCATATTCAGCGCATCCTAGCTAAATTATCTGTCATGCTATATACGTAAACAACATTTCTTATTTTTTCCCAACTCATCTCTTTCTTCTGATCTCTGAATGAGTACATTTTCTAAGGCAGGACTGAAATTACCATAAATCAAAGTATAATTAAATATAATTTTGCTAAAATGATTAGGTAAGAGCAGAGAATATTTGTTTAAAGATGCCTACTTTGGCCCACTCCCTTAAAATTCAAGCAGTAATCCAAAACTAGAATCAACTTGATTGGTATGGGCGAGCATCTTAGTGCGTTATTTTTAAACTTAGCTTTTTCCGTTAAAGTTCTTCTTGAAAAATATGTACTTAGAAGAGAAGAAACTAAAATACTCTTCTCTGATATCTTGTCCTGTTTGGTTCTAGGGTGAACCTGGTCCCTCTGGATCCAAGGGAGAGACTGGTAACAAGGGTGAGCCTGTGAGTATTATAACACTATGAAATATCTTTAATTTTCAGAATGGCTTTTCATCCAAGTAAACTGGGTTAACAAGCTGGTGACTTTTCTGCTCTCTTTACCACCCACAGGGTGTTGCTGGCCCAGCTGGTCCTGCTGGTCCTTCTGGTGAGGAAGGCAAAAAAGGTTCCAACGGTGAATCTGGTGCTTCTGGTCTACCAGGATCTGCAGGTTTAAGAGTAAGTCTCTTGCATACCGTAAAAATAATGCTCTAAAAACATTTGGAAAATCAATAGGAAACATTCTACAGTGCACATCCTTCATGAAAATCATATTTAGTCTCCTAGCAGTTACAAATCTAAATAGGTCATTGGAAAAACCTCCCAGAATTATGAGGCGGTTAAGGTGTAAGACATTCCTAGAAAGATCTGAGTTCAGTTCCCCATCCGATAATGGAGGTCAGTGGGTGACCTCTATTTCATCTTACTCAGGGGTGGATTCTGGATCGTTTTGCTGCTGGTTCACTCAGGGTCACGCTGGGCACACATGCGCACTTTGCACGTGCGCGGTCACCTGCAGCAATCAAAAAATAACTTCTGTGCATGCGCAGAAGCAAAATCCAAGATGGCGGCGCCCACAGACCAGCACCGACAGAACCGGCTCCGTGACATCATCACTGGTTTATTAACGGTTCTAAAGAACCGGTTAGAACTGGTAGGAACCCACGTCTGATCTTACTGTGATTGTAATAATGAAATGAGGAAAGGCCTCCACTTTGCACTGCCGGTTCCAACCTAAGAGCACCCACCAGACGAAAGCTTTTTCCTTTATATATAAAATGTGTTTTTTACATGTTCATGTAATTGCTGGATTTGGTCCAACAAGACACAGTTTAGGACCATCTTTCTAATTGAAAGATCCCAGATACTAAGTGAAAAACACAGACAATAAAATAAGAGAATTGGGGATAATATGCTGCGTGTTAAACTCTTGTGAATGCCATAGTATATTTATTTTTACTTTTTAAAAGTCCTGTGCATAATCTCCAAGCCTTCACAACCTTAGAAATGAATTATGATATGATCTGTTTGTTTCCCAACATATAATTTTTAGTGTCCTGAACTGATTCTGAGAAAAGAAACAATTTCTATGCACAAATAATGAATGAAAAGAAATAATAGATATACATTCATGCCTAATGCAGCCTACTTATGATGCTGAAATCATATCTTTCATACCACAGAAAAGTTCTGGTTCTTTAAATTTTGGTGCGCTATAATCCATAAAGATACTGAAAGCTGAGTCTTAAAAAGACTCACTTTTCCATTTCAGTCCCACATGCTGAGTTCAAATTAAATGATAAAGTGCAGGAAAATGAACATTTTGGATCTTTCATAATGTCTCCCTTTCCACTGAAAAAGAGATATCCTTCATACATTCCAATGTAAATGCTAATGCCTTATGTGTTTACCGAAGTCTTTTTCCAGTTCTGATCAAAAGTTGTGGTTTCTTTCATAGGGTGTTCCTGGATCTCGTGGTCTCCCAGGTTCTGATGGCAGAGCTGGTGGTTTAGTAAGTTTTCAAATTTTTTTTAACAATCAGTTTTATAATTTAGACAAATAAACTCCCCTCTACCCTATTCCATAAAGTCAACCAGTGGATTTCTGGCATTATGTCCTAATGCAGCGGTTCTCAACCTGGGGGTCGCGACCCCTTTGGGGGTCGGACGACCCTTTCACAGGGGTTGGGAGACTTCGGCCGGATGCCGCCATTTGGGTTCTTTTACCCTCTGCACATGCACAGAATGCTTTGCGCATGCGCAGAGGGTAAAAGAACCCAAATGGCGGCGGCGGGGCACGGGTTGCGGCGGGCACGGCGGCGGGGTGGGGCGCGGTGGGGGCGCTGGGGCGGGGCGCAGGGCGCGACATTAGGAAGGTTGAGAACCACTGTCCTAATGCAAGCCTCTTCTTTTGTAGGGCCAAGCTGGCAATCGTGGTGCTACCGGTCCTGCCGGTGCTAAAGGTCCCAGCGGTGACTCAGGTCGCCATGGTGAACCTGGTCTCATGGGTGCAAGAGTAAGTAAAGATGGATGATCTTGTGAAATCAATCAATAGTTTTAGATAGCAGCTGCGTTCTAAATTTACGTGGGCTTTTTTGCTTTCCCAATGGCCAGTTTTAAAAACATAAGATTTTTAAGAAAACATTTATCAAATCTAGTAAAGGGATATTCTGTAGATTCATGACCTTATCTGCCTCCCATACCTGCACTGTAAAGCAGTTTGTTCCTCTTCATGTTTTAGACATATGAAGCTGAAGTTGCAAGCTCCTCTATATTATGTTGTCCTCCTATGCTCTTTGCTCAGCAGAACCCAGGGTGGTTGTGTCACTTTTAAATATATTTACAAAATTTTGGCAAATAAATCTAATTGAATTCAGAAGGGCATCTCTAGATAACAGTTTTTGATAGAGAACATTGCATTATATTACAATTTATGCCCATATTTAAATATGCATGTAGAGTGAAATTAAGTTTCCCATTCCAATTTTAAGTAACTCAAAAGGCTAAATTAAGTAACTCATTAAGGCTAAATACTGTATCTCTGTATATTTAGGGTCTCCCGGGACAGTCTGGAAGCCCAGGTCCAGTTGGAAAAGAAGGTCTTCCTGTAAGTATTCCTTCCATTTTGTTCTGCAAAGATTGAGCAGTAGAGACATAGATATTTTAAATGCATTTTCTGGATAGCATTTATATTTTATATTAATGTTTTCATACTAAGCTTTAATATTTTAATCCTATTTTTCTGTGATTTTTTAACAAAATATGGAATGTTCAAGAATTAATAACTAAGCCATGAACTGGAATTGCATTTTTATGTATATTGTATCTAAGCAATAGCTGTGTAGCCAAAACTACTAATTTAATATGTATTACATTTTTTCTAGTTATGTAGATCCATTTCCATATAATCATGAAGGGAGGGGGATTATTTGATATATATATATATATATTTGGAGGGATATCAAACTACTGAACAGTGCTATAAAGACAGCCATGTAGGAAAATAATAAATTCTGAAATGTCTTTGTGGCCAATTTAAAGTGTCTTGCTCTCAATGGCCATACAATATTCAAGCAGTGATACTATATACTACAATGCAAGATCTGAACTTTTCTTTCTGCAGGGTCCAGCTGGACCTGATGGTCGCCCTGGCCCAGCTGGTCCATCTGGTCCACGAGGTGAATCTGGAAATGTCGGATTCCCAGGACCAAAAGGTCCCAATGTAAGTACTATACAATAGAATATTATGATGTTGACAAATAACACAACAGCAATTTACATTGCTGTTCATAGCACCTATTTTATGGCACTCCACTGAATGGCACCTCAGCTGTGCGTACCAGAAGTATACTACTCTAGTGCTAACACATTTGTCTTACTTAAACACCATTTTGCTGATCCAAGAATGCTTTCGATTTAGCTGGCAGTCCCATTTTTTCCCCTTGTCATTTTAATTCTTTACCTAGGAAAGGGCTGAGCCTCACTATCAGGAATTTATTTTCAGCTTAATGCTTATTTTAATTGTAAACCGCTTATCGTTTTAACTGATGGTGGGTTTCAAAAATATTTTCTTTCTTTTTTTCACTTTGGTGTGTGTGTGTGTGTGTGTGTGTGTGTGTGTGTGTGTGTGAGAGAGAGAGAGAGAGAGAGAGAGAGAGAGAGAGAGAGAGAGAGAGAGAGAGAGAGAGAGAGAGAGAGAGAGAGAGAGAGAGAGAGAGAGATGCTTTAATTTTTTACCAGTGCTTGGATAAGGAATGGTGTGGGTGTAACATTTATTTGTATTCATTTCTTCCGTGGTTATAGCAAATATGTCACCTAAATCTTGCTCGGGTGTGAATAAACATAATGCCATTGAACTTGGAGAAAATGGCAAATACGTTTGGTTAAATGCATCCACAGCACTGAATCTAATGATAACATATCAAGTCAAATCCACAGTGGAATAAATTGTTTAGGAGAGCTATGGAACTGTTATCTTCGGATGTATTTGAGGCAACTTCTCCCTTGGATAAATATAAAAGCTGGTTACAGGAGTGATGATTTGTCATTTCTCTTTCAATTCTACATTTATGTGATTTTGTGCATATACATTTTCACTTTATGTATTTTTAACTGGGAGGAGGTTCCTCAGGCCATATGCCTGTAAGTGTAGCTCAGGATGTTTTATTTGAGCGAGTGTGGGGAACTCATCCCTTTGGCAATTGTTTGCTTGCCAGTGAAAGTATGCAGGCTTCAACCTGTATTGCTGCTTAACTCTTTTATCAGAATTTACTCATTCCTTCTTAATCTGAGAAAGGATGAGCCAATAGATAGCAACCTTAAGCAGGAGAAGCAGCAGATTCAAGATGTTCATCATGAGACATCTTCTGCTAGAGCAGGCATCTCAATGCCCAACTATGCCAACTGTAGACACTGTACAGAAATGTAGAAATCTGGAGCCAAGTATTGTGGCGGGGTTGCTGTTGTTAGTTTTAATGCAGTAACTTATTTAAATGTGTTTCATTTTACCAGGGTGAACCTGGCAAACCTGGTGACAGAGGCAGTGTGGGTCTGACTGGTCCACAGGTAAGTGAGACTAATTTATACCCTACTTTATACCTTAACTTTAGTAAGGGAAACATGATTTGCCAATAGTTTAGAATCTGCAATAATTGAATAATTTATAGAACAGAAAAAAACCTGCTGTATTTATAAGTTCTCTGGCAGTAGTCATAAGCTAACATTTTGAATGATAGTTACATGAAATAGAAACAGATACTGTACTCTGTAAGACATCATTCAGGTATCTGGATTATTTTAGTTTATACCTTATACTATATACTTTAGTTTATTGTAAGAAATTAAAAATTTCCCCTACTTTATCTTCTGGATCCAGGACAATATTTTTAGGAGAGCAATCTACACTAACAGAATGTATTTTAAGCCACACTTATCTTTTATAGCAGTGCCCCCCAACCTTTTGGGCACGAGGGGCTACTGGTAGTTCCATCAGAAAGGTTTTTCTGTGGACCGGAAGGGGCGTGGTTTCATGTGCTGCCTTGCATCCCGTGGACAGGGCTTCGCTTGTTTGCGTGGCAGATTTTCTGGCATATCCCGTCCCGATGCTGGTCCACAGAGCAGGAGTTGGAGACCCCTGTTTTATAGTACAATACCGAAAGTTTCTATATCATATCTACTAGTGAGAGTTCAATATTCATTAAAAGCAAAGTTTATGTCAAGTTGAAATCAGCTCTTGGTAATTTCACCCAAAATCATGGAAATAATTAAGTAAGCAAACAAACAAACAAACAAACAAACAAACAAACAAACACAGTGTATATGTTAGAATATGATTGTCCACACTATGAACAGCTGAAGCTTTGTGATTGTAGGGTGCTCCTGGTCCTGATGGAAACAATGGAGCTCAAGGTCCACCTGGTCTCACTGTAAGTACAAAATTAATCCTAGATAACTCATTTGGTTTCTTTGCCAATGATTTATTTCTCGTCATTTCATTTTTAATTATTTGTTTTAGGGCAATTCAGGTCCAAAAGGTGAAACTGGTCCAGCTGGTGCTCCTGGCTTCCAAGTAAGTAAAGTTATCTTTTATCCAATATTGCCTTTTCTTGATCTGTAATGCTAGAATTGAATAAAGGCTGTTCAAATGCTATTAAATATCTCAACAAACCTTGATGACTGAAATATAGTCAAGTATTTTATTCTACCAAGTAAATTCAAATGCTTTACTGAACCTACGTTGCTAGATAGATCATATCTTGCAAAGTGCATAAAAATAGGCATGCATAGAATTCAAATAACTAAGTTTCAGTGGCTCAAAGATTATCAGGTTACAAGAATTGAAGACACTGTTCTTGATTGATAATAGATACATACGTTTGCTGTGTATAACTCTGTAGTGCCTCCAATTCATTTCAGAAGATGTGTTTTGCAATGAACAGGAATGTGAACTCAGCCCTGGTTGGCAGTTCATTAAAGAAATTAGATTTGCTTGGACAGTCGCAGAGAGTCGCTATGTTGACATCACTAGGCATTTTGAAGCATCTCTTTCAAATCAGATTTGAAGTATTATATTGCTATGTTCACCATATGAAGGCTGATTGGATGGGGCCAAGATATGGAAGGACTTGGGAAGAGAAATCAGTTGCAGAGAAACTGAGATTCACATATAGTGATTACTTTCATGTAGAAAGCTGGTTTTACAAGGGACTTTTGGATTTCCTATTCAAAACTCAAGAATGAATAAGATTGAATAGAGCAGTGGCCCCATTTTGGGCACCACAGACCAGTTCCGTGGAGAGGGGCTTTTCTGCGGATCAGAGGGGTGTAGTTTAGTGTGCTGCGTCTACCCCACAGATAGGACTTCGCTTGTTTGCGTGGCCCGGTTTCTGGCATGTGTAGTGCTCCCAGTCCATAGACCGGGAGTTCGGGAACCTGGAATAGAGTACACTAATAGGGACAGAGGAAGATAGTTATTTTATAGCATGACCTGCTGTTTCCCTTATCTACAGCACATAAACAAATTATAGGAGATTGTTTATCCTTCATCTGTTCATTTATTTTCCTATAGGGCCTTCCTGGTCCCTCTGGTGCAGTTGGTGAAGCTGGCAAACCAGGTGAAAGGGTAAGTAGTGAAGTAATTCAGATTATCCCTCATGGTTTAATTAAAAAAAATTCTACTTCGATTTAACACAGTTTTTTAATGCATTTGATAAACTGCAGGTTGTATTCAATAGTTTGGTATTTCCAAGTCTGGATCCTTCCAAGGCTCTTCCATCATCCCCAGATCCTGGAGCCATTAGGAAATTATACAAAAAATTGAGATTGAGGGTGTGATTATGTCCCTTGGGAAGACATACTTCATAAAGTGTCTTGAAGTTTTCTAGTTCTCTGCTATGCCACACAAATGTCATATTCTGCCACACAAATTCTGCCACACAAATGTCATATTCTGCATAAAGTCAAGCAGCATTTGAAAAAAAAACCACGAATATTGTTCTCTTCCTGCAGTGCTAAACAGCATTTTAGTGGCCAAGGGCTGGATTTAAATTATTCACAAGTTATTCTGAACTGTACAATGCATTTTACTGAATTACAGCAAAACTTGCATCCTTTTAGTGATGTGACTTCTTTCTTTTGTTCAGAATATCTATGGCCTTCTATCTTTCTGGATGAAAATATCTTTAGATCTCTGAATGTCATATGAATTCTGAAGCAGTGATTTTAAAAAATCCTTTTCAATAATGTGTTAACAAATCTTTATTTTGTACCTAGGGTGCTCATGGTGACTTCGGTCTCCCTGGTCCTGCTGGCTCAAGAGTAAGTATATACTTTTCTACATTTTAGGTTTTTTTCCCCTGCTATATTTGAAATACAGTAGAATATAGTATTAGGTAGTGTTATACTATAGTTTGAAAGTGTGTGAGAGTATATAAGTTCCTTATCTTGCAGAAATCAATATTTTCAGTTGAGTTCCTATATAGAAAAGTAGTTCTATCATATAGTTAGATTTTTTTTGAACTTGATTGTAATCATTTTCTAAAGATTATTACAGAGAAATATAAATATTGAGATAATATTTCTATTGTATTATTTAGTGTGATTTATAAATTTAGTGTGTAATGTACATTTATTGGAACCCAGAACAAATTAACACTGTAAATAAATAAGCCTCAACATTTTCCAGATTTGGTTGTACTTTCATTAAATACTTTTTATGGACAACTTAGACCCCACTAATTATACGTGTGTGTGTGTGTGCGCGCGCGCGCCCACGCACATACACACATACACTCACACACACACACACACACACACACACACACACACACAGAGAGAGAGAGAGAGAGAGAGAGAGAGAGAAGGGGAGGGGATTCAGAGATAGCCTGTACAAACATTAAGCTTTAGATTTGCATAATGATAGATCACATTGGAAAAATTAAGGTGTGAACTGACTAGGAGATAAATTTAGATACCCTTTGATCTATCTTTAAACAAAACTGGTAGTGAATCCCATTGGTCTAATGCAGTGTTTCTCAACCTTGGCAGTTTGAAGATGTGTGGACTTCAATTCCCAGAATTCCACAGCCAGCAACGCGTTGCTGGCTGTGGAATTCTGGGAGTTGAAGTCCACACATCTTCAAACTGCCAAGGTTGAGAAACACTGGTCTAATGGAATTTTATCTCTAGATCAAAGTCTTTCAGGAATTCTGAAAAAGTAATTTGAAGAATTTCTGGAAATTGTTATATATATAATCTAAATAAATAAATATTCAAGGCTTATTAAAGTGCCCCCTGCCAATCTCTAGATTAAGCTCAATAGGACACAGTAAAATAAAACCATCTTAAGTAACTGGGATATCTGTATGAACCAACTAGTATAACATGTACAGCTTTCCACACCTTTTCAGTTTCTGCATTAATGAGATTGAGGCTCCCAGATTGCCATTTACTTTATACTAATCTGCTTCCTTCAGGGTGAACGTGGTGCACCAGGTGAAAGTGGTGCTGCTGGTCCTTCAGGCCCTCTGGGAAGCCGTGGCCCATCAGGTCCACCAGGTGCTGATGGTAATAAGGTAAGGCAGAAGGAAGGGTTGCTATTTTTCTTAAATCCAGGAGAGGGCAGTGTGAAGGTTCTGTGTGGGAAGAATCCAGTGGGATGCAGAGAGCAACAACATCTACATTATTTCTAAAGCACCCAATCTTCATTGTGAAAATGACAGATTTTAGCATGTCTTCTGTAAAATTTTGCAATGTGCAGAATATGCAACTGGGAAACATCAAACAGATGGTGAAACAATATAGCTCAGGTCTTTTTAGCTTTTGGGCTTTATTACTTTCAGTTAACAACGTATCTTTAAAATGCTATATGTGTAACACTGAAAGTTCCTTCTATGTTAAAAAGTTTGGGCACATGCTTTCAAACGTTCACATTTCATTTTTGTTTAAATAACTTCTTGTTATGTAACAGTGATAAACTGTTCTTTGATAAAAAGCGACTTGGAAGTGTTCTGCATCAGATGATCTATACAAAAAGGTGTCATCTTAAATGACAACTTCTTCTAGGGGTGTTGAGGAGGAAGAAAAGGGAAACAAAACATGTCACTAGCTTTGCAGGAAGAGGACATTTTCACTGACAGACTTCTACTACATTTCATTCTAAATATTGCTGCTTTGCTGAATTTGAGCAGGGAAAGCAAAACCCACCTGCCCCTACCATAAAAAGAAATAATATTGCATTTTTCTCATCTATTCTGGATTAAACCCATATGAAATGTAAAACAATCCCAAATGAATCCAATTTATCTATCAGAGATACACTGATATACATTTAGCATAAATACATAGTTAAGATGTATTCATCCAATTCTAATTGCTTGAAGAATGCAGGATAAAAATGCATGATGATGATGATGATGATGACCAATAAATTCATTGCAGGTTATGGACCATAATCTATTATGCTGGTCCAGTACAAGTTTGTAAAACAGGGGTTTGTTTTGTTTTTAATTTTCCAGTCTAGGATGACACATATATTGGACTAGAGTCTTTAGCTGGCTTCTGATTCTTAGTCTAGCATCTTAACCCTTACCTCACACTGGCTCTCTCTTTAAATGCCTTAATACTGATTTTCTTGGAAAAGTAACTAACGAGAATAGCAGGAGAAACCTTGCCTGGTTTTCTTTTGAGTCCTTAAACCTTTTCCTTTCTTGTTTCGCTAGGGTGAACCTGGATCTGTCGGTGCACTTGGTTCTGCAGGCCCATCTGGTCCTAGTGGAGTCCATGGTGAGAGAGGTGCTGCTGGTGGCCCAGGTGGCAAAGGTGAAAAGGTAAAAGAAAGCTATCCCACAATTAAAAATACATAATTTACCATCAGTTTTCCACAGGGAAAGGGCTATAGCTCAATATTAGTGCACATAGCTTGCCATCAGAACATACCCAACATGACCAGAAATAGCAATAGTATTTAGACTTATATACCACTTCACAGTGCTTTTACAGCCCTCTCTAAGCAGTATAGAGTCAGCATATTGCCCCAAACAATCTGGGTCCTCATTTTACCGACCTTGGAAGGATGGAAGGCTGAGTCAACTTTGAGCCGATGAGGATCAAACTGCCGGCAGTTGGCAGCCAACAGAATTAGCCTGCAGTACTGCATTCTATCCACTGTGCCAAAAATGAATCCATTCTAAAAGTCTAGTTTGCTGTTAAGTGGGGGGGAGGTCGGGGACTTGATCAAGAAGCATCAACAATCTTGCTCTTAAGCACTTTGTGATACCAGGAGAACGGGAAGGGGGTGGGGAAACTGAATTGGGTGTGTCTGCAGAATCTTGGATCCCTGATCAAGGACATTTTTGCTCAATTTCTGAAGTAGCCTTCAACTTCTACAATGCTGTACCAGCATGAGCAATGTGCTTAGAATATACCTGGTTTGTTTGTTTTTTATAGTTCTGAGGGTTGGCACACATGTGACATACAGTCAATAAGTTATATTAAGAAAGGTGAATTGATTAATTAAATTAAGGAAGGTTTCAGACAAATGTTGAGAAAAGGCTGAGAAGAAAAATACCTTCCAGGACCTAGGAAGAGGATTGAGAGGAGGCAAATGCGGTAGAGGAAGTATTGTACCAATCTTCAAATATCTGGAAGGATCTCACACAGAAGAAAGTCAGTTAGTCGAGATATAAAATAATGGATTGAAGTTAAGGGAAAGCAGGTGCCGAATGACCACTGCAAAACAATACCTAACAATAATAGCAGTTCAGCAATTTAGTGCAGGGGTCTCCAACCTTGGCAACTTTAAGACTTCAATTCCCAGAGTTCCTCAGCCAGCGAAGCTGAACTCCACAAGTCTTAAAGTTGCCAAGGTTGCAGACCTCTGCTTTAGTGCATGTATTCAAATTAAGGCTAGATAACCATTTATCAGAAATGTTTTAATTTAACTTTTATATTAAACAGGGGATAGAGTATCTGGCTTAAAGCAGTGTTTCTGAACTTTAGCAACTTTTAAGATGTGTGTGGACTTAAAGTCCCAGCAACTTGGCTGGGGCATTTTGAAAGTAGAAATCCACGCATATTAAAGTTGCTGAGGTTGAGAAACATTGATTTAAACTATCATTTCCAACTCTACCTTTCCACATACTTGTCAGAGAATGCAGCATCGGGTAGGGTTAAAATCTTAAAATCTTAATAATTGAGAATCTCAAAATAATGAACATTTTTTTTATAAAAACGTGGCCATTTTGTTTTTTGAGAATATTTGAAATATCGAAGTGTCTTTAGACGGTTCACAGTTATTTTGAAACTACATTTCTGTCACCCAAATGAAAGGGATTGTTTCATCATAAATCAATGAATTGGCTGAAATTCCAAGACAAAATTTAAAAAGCAGAAGTCATCATAATTGGAAGACAAAATATGCAATGACAATTTCAATCACTATCTACATTCATCGTTGTGATTATGTAGGATTTGGGGTGAAACTGTTCCTCAGCATTTCTTTGGAAATCATAATCGTATAAAGCAGGGGTCTCCAAACTCAGTCACTTTAAGACTTGTGGACTTCAACCCCCAGAATTCCCCAGCCAGCTTTGCTTTGCTGGCTGGGGAATTCTGGGAGTTGAAGTCCACAAGTCTTAAAGTTCACCGAGTTTGGAGACCCCTGGTATAAAGCATCCCACATTACCTAGGCATAATCACAATTTGTGCTTTATTTCAGGGTCCATCTGGATTCAGAGGAGATACTGGAGCATCAGGAAGAGATGGTTCACGTGTAAGCATGCATCTTTAATTTATTTCCAAGGAACTGTGCAATTCTTCTAGCAATTACAACATGAAATCCAGCATTTTAAAATGTAGATTGCATGAAATTGGCTTTATCCTTAAGTGATCTTAGCCTAAGTCAGTGGCAAAATGCAAAAAGCATAAAAAAACTGTTTAGAATTTAGATCAGATTGCACTTTAATACAGAATGATTGTATTTTATTTATGGAAACTGTGAAGTTAAACTTATTTCAAATTACCTGGAAAGTTAGGAACATTTGGGGAGGGGGGTGTTAGTAGAATTGAAAAAAATCAAATTCTTTTTTTAAAAAAACTGTCTAGTATTTTATATTAAACTACACTTTAAGTCCTTATTGAGGGCTTAATGCTATCAGTTTAGTGACCGTTCAAATTTACAAGACTAAAAAAGTGATTTATGACCAGTCCTCGCACTTATGACCATTATAGCATCCCCATAGTCACTGGATCAAAATTCAGGTGCTTGGCAACCAGCATGTTGTATATATAATTATTGCAACTTCCTGGAATCATGTAATTTTCATTTGTAATCTTCCCAGCTGACAAGCTAAATCAGCCTGATTTGTTTATAAACTACGTGATTAACTTAGCAACTGCAGCAATTCACATAACAACTGTGGCAAAAAGGATGGGGCATGACTCACGTAACAACCACCTTGCTTAGCATTGGAAATCTGGTCTGAATTATGGTCATAATTCAAGGACTGCTTGTATACTAAACTCAACAAAAATACACCAAGATCAAATTATTATATTTGGTTTTCAGGGAGCCCCTGGTGCTGTTGGTGCCCCAGGACCTGCTGGTGCTAGTGGCGAAAGAGTAAGTCTTTTTTATTTATTTATTATTAAATTTATATGCCACCCATCTAGTCCAGATATTTTTTGAATATTTCCTAGGCATATTCCCAGAAAATATGCAGAATATAGATGTGGAACATTGACCCTTATATAGCTAAACAAGTCATCCTTCGTTACCGTTCAGAAATAGTAGGTTTCTGCTCACTGTTTAACCTATTAAAACAGTGAACTGGAAATAAAGTAGTTGCACATTCATGCCATGATCAAATAAGGGGGGAAACTTAATCATGGCTAAGCCTCACTGAAATTTCCTTTATTTAATAGATTTTAATATTTAATTTCAGGTCAGTCTACAAAATAAAAAGAAAAGATAAATAGAAATTCCATAGGTGAAAATTTTGCCTAATTTCTTGGAAGGTATATTTCTTACTAATAAAGGAGAATATTTGTAGCTCAGGGTTGAAGCAAGTGCTCTTTGAGCTTGGTTGCTTTCTTGCAGTCATTTCATTACGCAAACTGATAACATCAGTGCTGGCACCAGGAACCCTTCATATATTTCTAAGTTTGCAGTGTACTGAAACAATCCTTTCTTCAAAACAGAACTTCCTACCTTCAACAGCTTTAAAGGTCTCTGGACATCAACTCTCAGAATGCACCCAGCCAGCATTCTTTTAGCATTCTTTAGGATTCTGAGAGTTGAAGTCCCTCCATCTTAAAGTGGTCAAGGTTGACAAACATTATTCTACAGCAGGGATCCTCAAACTTGGCAACTTTAAGACTTATGGACTTCAACTCCCAGAATTCTCCAGCCAGCAAGTCTACAAGTCTTAAAGTTTAAAAACCTCTGTTCTACAGCCTAGCAACAGCTGATCTTCTGTTTCTATTAGGGTGAAGGTGGTTCTGCTGGACCCGCTGGACCTGCTGGAGCTCGTGGATCCCCTGTAAGTAGTAAAATGATTTTTTTTTAAATGACGTTAACATTTTTTGGAACCTTTGAAGTAGAAGAGCAAGCTAAAGAAAGGTGTCCTTAACTTCCTTTATTTTTCTCCTTACTATAGGGTGAGCGTGGGGAAGCCGGGCCTGCTGGGCCTCCTGGACATTCTGGTCCTCCTGTAAGTATAAAGAAATACCATTTGCTTTCTCCAGTTTTCTACCTTCAATTGTTTAATTAAATATCTCAACTTTGAATTTTAAATTTTTTGTTTCTGTCAGGGTGCAGCTGGTCAGACAGGTGTTAAAGGAGAAAGAGGACAGAGAGGTCCTAAAGGTGATGTAGGTCCCCAAGGTCCCATTGGTGCTGTCGGTAGTGCTGGTCCTGCTGTAAGTAAATTAAATCTTACATTACATTCTTTACTTTTTGGCTATCTGACGTAATCTTGATATTTCATATTCACATTCTTAAATCCACTGCTAAGTTGCCAAATAGCACACTTGTTAAGTAACCTCAGATCCTCAAATCTAGATTAACTTATTTGTGGGATATCAGGAATTTCTCCCAAAGAATATATATATATTAGTGACTAAAAATGAAGATTTCCTCTGTCTCGCTGTCTCTATCTCTTATGTCTTTGTCTCTGTCTCTCTTTCTCTCTCTCCCTTCCCCCTCCCCCTCCCTCTGTCTCTCTCTCCCTCCCTCTCGCTAACTCTCTTTCTGTCTTTTTCTGTGTCTTTGTCTCTGTTTCCCTATCTCTGTCTCCCTTCCCCCTCTCCCTCCCTCCCTCCGTCTCTTTCTGTCTTTCTTTCTCTGTCTCCCTGTCTCTCTCACTTTCTCTCTCTCCCTCTCCCTTCCTCCTTCTCCCTCCGTCTGTCTCTCTGTTTCTCTGTCTCTCTGTCTCACTGTCTCTCTGTGTGTGTGTCTTTGTCTCTGTCTCCCTTCCCCCCTCCCCCTCCCTCCCTCTGTCTCTTTGTCTGTCTGTCTCACTCACTCACACACACTCTCTCTCCCCCTCTCCCTTCCCCCCCCTCTGTCTCTGTCTCTCTCTCTGTTACTGTTTGTTTGTTATAGGATAGCTAAGTAGGCAGCAAAGATCCATATAACTCCTAGATGGTAACAAAAAAATCTGAAACATTTTGTTTCCTACTTGTAATAGTCCTAAGAGAAATCATTGTTCCTATTGTCCTTCTCAACTAAATTGTTGTATGTTCTTTAGCCTGAAGGTCATTGTGAAATAGGAGCAAATAAGTCAGTCACATAGCTACCATTGATGCTAAAGGAAAACAGGATCATCTGGAATACTTCATGAGTCTTATATTAGATGTGCTTTCTTCCTACATACAGGGCCCTGTTGGTCAGGCCGGTCCTTCTGGATCCCGTGGTGATAATGGTCCATCTGTAAGTCTGGAAGCATATCTTATGTATACATTTCATTCATGTAGCTATTGATTATTATGAAACCTAATTTTTCTCTTGCTTTTTTAAAATAGGGTCCCAACGGTTTTCCTGGGAATGCTGGCAGACCTGGACCTCCTGGCCCTGCTGTAAGTAATTCCTGCAAAAAATCCCTTTGTAATTCATACAAAGTAAGGTTTTGCTTGCTCTGTCCAGACCAATGTTTCTCAGCCTTAATATCTTTGTATGAACTTAAATTCACAGAATTCCCAGCCAACACTGTCCGTATATTACTTTATTTCACTGAGGTTCCTTAGAAGTTTTATCAAGCCGTTATAATATGAGAAGTTTGTCCATTATTTCCGATCCATTACTACCAGTTATTGCACCTAAATATTGAGATATGAAATTGGGGCCATTTCATATCTCAATAGGCAGATCAGAGCCATACTGAAATTAAAATCTCAGTATTGCTTATGAGAAGACCACAAAAGCAGAATGCAAAAAGATCTAAATCTGGAGGATTTCTTTGCCATTTTACTTTTATGCTGATTTTAACACTCTATAGTTTCAGTCTCAAAATCACAGGAAACTGCTATCAGTAACCCATCACAATCGGTAGAACTATTAAGGGTCAAAAAGAAAGGGAAGGATGTGAATTGCTTATAAGCCTAGGGCTGTAATTACCTGTGCCTGATGTGAAGTATATTTTGTCCTATTTTTTCAAAACCAGAAATACCTGAAGTTGGACAAATCACAGCCCTAATAATTGCAGTCTAATAACCGTAATGAACAGTGTTCATATAGCCTGCATGCATTACTGTCCAGGCTCAAATGCTAAGCCCTTTGAATTTATTTATTTATTTATTTATTTATTTATTTATTTATTTATTTATTTATTTATTTATCATATGGCATGCCCTTTTAAATGTAGCTATGATGTAGTGTTATAACACAAGGCAGATTTCCTTAAGTGATCATGAACACCTGGCATTATGTAGATTTGCTTGACAATCCTACATATAATACTTTTTTGTCTTATTTCACATTTCCCATTAAGTCCAGCAGGAGTAGTCCATAATGAGGAACACTTGGAGTTGTAGTTTAGACAGATAGATAGGAAGGATATATCTATGAAATATAACAGGCCACATAACAATCAATCTAGATAACTAAAATTCTATCCCAGCAAAAGCTATTTTACAGTGATGTCAAGCTTCCTTTACATACTTGTTTGATTCTGTGCAGCTTCTTAAAGCAATATTACATGAAATCCCATTAGTGTCTTTGTTCACTCTTTATTTGGATTAGTAATTTACTATCTCTTGACGAAGCTGAGATGTCGCTATGCAATTACATTATGATTTTATTCCTAGGGTATCACTGGTCCATCTGGCCCCCCTGGTCCTGCTGGCAAAGAGGGAATTCGAGGACCACGTGGTGACACTGGCCCAATGGGTCGTAGTGGTGAAACTGGCATTGGTGGACCCCCTGGTGGCAGTGGAGAGAAAGGCCCACCAGGAGAAGCTGGTGCTGCTGTAAGTTGTCCAGAGCACTTTTCAATACTTGTTTGATTTATATCGTTCTGCTTTGATCTTTTTTTCTCTTTCCTGATAATTCGTTCTTTAGCTATCTTCTTGTGTTTCATGAGAACATACAACCGTTCATTCTAAACAAATAGACATGTTTGTTGCATAGTAGAACTTTTCCCCCCTATAGCAAATATAACAAACACCTCAGAGTCGTCCGACCTGGCATCCCATGTAATGAATTTGGCCACTAGGAGGCACCATTCTGACCAATTTCATCCTATTGGGACTTACCAGATTTGGGGAACCAGAAGTTAATTCCGTAGTGTTGAAACACTGTCCTGGGAATTGAACTCACAGACTGTCCCAGTTTAGATAGCTACATTTCTTTTTTATCTATTTTAATTTTATATTTTTTAAAACCTTGCCTTTATTATTTTTTAAAATAACTCAAATATTTAAAAACAAGTGAGCGAACATACCAAATTCTTCTTTCTCCTATTTTTGCGGCCACAACAACTCTGTGAGGTTAGTTGGGCTTGGAGTGAGTGACAGGCTCAAAGTTACCGAACCAGCTTTCATGCCTAAGACAGGACTTTTCCTTCCCCTTTCTTATACAGTACAGCAATATTTATTTATTTGTAAGCTGCTTTTATTATTTTTACAAATAACTCAAGGCAGCAAACATCCAATACATTTTCTCCCCCTATGTTTTCCACAACAACAATCTTATGATTGTTGAGCTGAGCTGGGCTGAGAGAAAATGACTGGCCCAAAGTCATTCAGCTGGCTTTATAGCCAGAACATTAGCCTTAGGAAACATTCAGATTATCACTCAGCTGCTGAAAGAAGGCATATGTAAAAGATATCAGACATACAGTCTGGCTTTTCTGTTAAGCTCTCTGAGCCAAGAAAATAGATATTATGTTATTAGTAAAATAATGCAAGGGGTTATATAGCTTTGATTTCTGCTGTTTTACCTGCATAAATATTTCCCTTTGTATATAATATTTTATTTATTTATATTTCACATTTCTAGACTCCCTCAAGGGAGACATCCACTAAGCCATGATATTTTGTAATTCTATTGTTTATTTGAATATGTTCTTACAATGGAGCATGGATTAAAAAAACCTAGCTGATCATTTATCATTAGGAATGCTGCTAGTGTTTTCCATGCTTCTTCAAACAACCCGTTTCCAGAGTTCCAAATTATCACCTTTGTTTTAATAATAGTAGCAATTCCTTTTCTACTTATTTACCACTGTAAATAAGGTCAATAATCTCAAAAGTGTGAATATAAGGATGCCGTAAGATTTTTTCCTTAATCCATAGTGGTTGCCAGTTCCATTGGCCACAGGTGGGCTTCACTACTCAGCAAGCAATGCTTCTTGCAATGCCACCTTATTCCACTGGAATTGCAGAAAATAATTGATTCAGAGAATGCAGACCATATAATTTCATAATATTTCTCCCAGTGAAGTTGTTTAGCCAAGGGTGCTTGCAAAATACATTTAAAAGGAAATAAGGATGTTTAAAATAGCTGGTTCTCTCTCTGTGCATAATTTTCCTTCTAATATATGATAGCCATGACCTAGATTGACATAAGATCCATAGGACAAAATAAGGGCTGCTGATTTGTGCCTTATCCTTCTGAAGGTGGTCTATCATCCAAATAGTTTTACTTTTCATAAAACTGGGCATAATATTGTATTTGCCTTGTAAAAGAAGAATGATTATGAATGTATGTATGTATGTATGTATGTATGTATGTATGTATGTATGTATGTATAAAAGAAGAACGATTATTAATATATGTATGTATGTATAAAAAAAGAACGATTATGAATGTATGTATTAATAAATCAATCCATTCTATTTCTTCATGCACATACACACATAAGTTCACATAGAAAATGGTTTTTAAGGCAATACAGAAAGTTTGTTTGTTTTTTGATGATGGCTGGATGCTAAAACGGACTCTAGTATTAAGATCAAAGAGAAAGAAAACAATTTTTTGCCCAAACAAAACTGTGCTAATCTGTTATACGTTCTGAAAATGTTTTTTCTTTCCTGTTCCCCTTTTCTTCAGGGTGCTCCTGGCTCCTCAGGTCCTCAAGGTATTCTTGGAGCACCTGGTATCCTTGGTCTTCCTGGCTCTAGAGGAGAACGTGGTCTTCCAGGCATGTCTGGAGCACTTGTGAGTACCATCTTTACAAATTTGCAAATAGGAGACATAACAGAATAACTAGAGTTGGAAAGGGACCTTAGAGGTCTTCTAATCCAACCCTCTGCATATTTGATTCAATTAAACTGCAAACTGCAACTTGCAAATTGCAACTGCAAAAATTAACTGCTTGTCATATTGACATCTGATGTTGCAACCCTAGCAAGTAGACTGAAGCACAAATTGGTTTATGGACAGCATTAGTGGCAAAGACAGACCTAGGCAAGAGAGGAGTTGTTATAGATTTATGCAAATTAGCATATATGAGTGATTGGGAAGAGCAGCAAGGTATTTGGGTGCAAATGAAAGCAGTGTATTTGATTGGATACAGCACATCATTAATCTAATGAATCAATGATGCAATTAAATAGTTGGATGAGGAGCATAACTATAATGGAGCAGAATTATAAAAACAGTGGTGGAGATGAAAGAACAAATGTTATTTGATAAATATGGCTTCTTTCTAAACAGTTTCTGTTATGGAGGATTTCAAATTGTCCCTGGTTATATATTTGTCTTCTGGTATCTTTTCCCCAAGTAGAAACATGTGAGCACGTGTTTTGGGATATTAGATTTCAGTGCAAGAATGGTAGTAGCTTCACAATCTTGTTGATTGTGAAGGGGAAATAAGGTTTGGGAAATGCTCAGCAAATTAAAAGGTTCTGTCTTGTCTGAAGACCATTATGCCTTGATGTTGATGGTGCAAGTTTTTGTTTATGCTGCTATAGTTAGGAGCAATAAGGAACTACTCTTGTAGTTTTTGTACTTTGTGTTACCTTTTGTACTATTGTAATATATTGAATACAGTGAAATATCTCACGAGGATTAGTGCCGTTAACTAATATTTAATACCAATTAATCCAACAGATATAAAATGTACATAACATTTTGAAAGATCATGTATAATAACTAAAAATAAAATATATTCCAATTATAATTGCTTTCCTAGGGTGAACATGGACCTGCTGGCATTTCTGGTCCCCCAGGTGCCCGTGGCCCATCCGGTCCCATTGGTTCTTCTGGTGTAAATGGTGCCCCTGGTGAAGCTGGACGTGATGTAAGAAATTCTTTTTAGTCATAACTTTGAGAAAAAATTAAAGTAAAATATCTAAATATGCAGCAGCGTTTGATGTAGTAGCCAGTAATGGTATGATACAGTTCCTTCTCCCATATTGTCAGTTTTTAAAAGATTTATTTTCAGTTCAGTTCAGTTCAGATTTATTTATTTATTTAGTCAGTCAGTCAGTCAGTCAGTCAGTCAAACGTGTATAGGATAGTAGCTGTTTGTATAAACATAAGTAAAAAAGTACTGATAAAAGAGGACAATAGGACAGTAGGACAGAGACAGTAGGCACGTTGGTGCACTTATGCACGCCCCTTACAGACCTCTTAGGAATGGGAAGAGGTCGACTGTAGACAGTCTAAGGTTAAACTTTTGGGGGTTTGGGGAAGAAACCACAGAGTCAGGTAGTGCATTCTAGGCATTGATCACTCTGTTGCTGAAGTCGTATTTTCTGCAGTCGAGTTTGGAGCGGTTTATATTAAGTTTGAATCTATTCATATAACTATCTATTATGAATCTATCTATTATGAAACTATCTATTATGGATATATATGGTATGAATATTCATATAATCAATTCATATAACTGATATAATCATATCAGTTATATGAATTGGGATAAACAAATGAGGTTGAAATTGTAAAGCATTTTTAGTTTTTGTATTAAAAAATGATTGACAGACATGGAATTGCTTTAACAAAACAATGTATTTTAAATCAAAGCAGCAGAAAACTCCAGATACATACCAGTACTTTTCAAATCAAACCATTAAGATTCGAAAGTTCTAATTACTTTAACTATGATTCTTCTTAAAACTTCTGCAACCCTTAAAAGAAGTGACTATTAAGAAAACACATGAAGGATTGCAGCACATACTTTCTGTTATATAAAGTTTTTCTAATCTGGTACCCTTCATATTGGTTGAAACAAAATCCATAATCCCTTAGTACAGGTAGTCCTCGATTTACAACAATTCATTTTAGTGACCATTCGAAGTTAAAACCACACTGGAAAAAGTGACTTATGACCATTTCTAACACTTATGACCGTTGTGGCATCTCCATGGTCACGTGATTAAAATTCATACACTTGGCAATTGACTCATATTTATGATAGTTGCAGTGTCCTTGAGATCATGTAATCTTTGTGACCTTCTGACAAGCAAAGTCAATGAAGAAACCAGATTCACTTAACATACATAGTACTAACTTAACAGCTGTAGTGATTCACTTAACAAATGTGGCAAGAACGGTCATAAAATGGGATAAAATTCACAATTAATGTCTCACTTAGCAACAGAAATTTGGGGCTCAATTGTGGACGTAAATCAAGAAGTACCTGTATGATGGCTGAGGATTATGCAAGTTTCTTTTTCTAAAATATCACACTGCTCAATCATAGTTACTAAAAAAAACAAGTTACAAGATTCAGAAGATTCTTGTACTATTTCAATACTTTATGACCAACATTCAAGTTAGGAATTTGGAACAAAAAGGGGAAATTGTTTTACTGGAAGCAGAGACTACCAGTCCATTTAAAATTTCAGCTTATGCTATAGTTTAAGTATAGTAGGAAGTATACCTGGTAATATAATTTTAAAAATACTGTGTCACTAAGAAGACATTTTTCTTCCTAGGGAAATCCAGGTAACGATGGTCCTCCTGGCCGTGATGGGGCCCCTGGTTACAAGGTAATTGTGGCTTTCTTCTGTAAGCAAAAAGTGCTTCTTGCAAGCCAACTCTAGCTTGTATATCTAAATCAAACCATTTTCTTGTTTGTTCTTGTTAGGGTGAACGTGGTGCTCCTGGCAACACTGGTCCTGCTGGTGCTCTTGGTGCTCCTGGTCCTCATGGCTCTGTTGGTCCTGTTGGCAAATCTGGAAATCGTGGTGAACGTGTAAGTAACTTTAAACCATTGTGAAAACATCAAAATGCTTCTAATTGTGTCTGATATATCAAGACCTTGTGCTAAACTCTTAAAGAAGCTGGCACACCTTTTAAAATTTTGTCAAGCCAGAAAGCCTAGGAACAAGAGCCACTTGGATTCCCCCAAAGTATGTTTTATTGGTAGTAAGATAATGTAACAAAATCTCAAACACCTGTTGAAGCCATTCTCTTGCTCACCTTAATACCTAGAGTAAATAAGGAACAATTCAGTGGTGGGTTGCTCCCAGTTCGATCTGGTTCTCCGAACTGGTAGCGGTGGCGGGAGGCTCCGCCCACCCACCCAGGATGCTTCTGCGCATCCATCTTCTATCCTATAGTCATATCTCCTCATCATACTTCCAGTGAAAGACATGTGTATCTGTTGTCTTACTTAACTGAAATATACAAAATTATTACGTTCACATTTAAGATAGTTATATATTATTTGCTATGGCCCATGAGCAACATCTCCACTGTGTTATCATTTCAGGGTCCTGCTGGAGTTACTGGCCCCAGTGGTCCTGCTGGTTCAAGAGGTCCTGCTGTGAGTATAGTTTTAATTATTGGATAGTTGTTGGTCTTTTAAAAAAAAACTATGCATGTCAAGTATTTTTAAGAAGATACTCTTTTTTGGACTAGAAATGAAGGCATACATTTTGGAAATAATTCACAGGGATGCCTAACTGATTAAGAAATGAATGAGTAAATAGGAAATGTGGATATCCAGGCAAAGATGGTCTAAGCCATTTCACTGTCCAGATCAAAAGACAACATAGGAAATTGGATGCCAGAAGTCATATGGCTGGCAGTTATATGCATATTTGCAATATGATTGTGTCCTCAGGTAGTTTAGGTTTTTATGCATCATGTCTTCCCAACAAAAAAGAGATGTGACATTAAGAAAAATAGCTGGTAGGCTGCCACTGCTCCTTTTTAAATTATCTTGCTGTGGCTACCTCACTTGGATTAAGGTGTAGAGAAAATCCAGGAGAGGAAAGAATAGTGGTTACTCCCTATAGGTGAAAAGAGTTAGTATTATAAAGGCGCAAGAGTATCCTTGGAGACTTAACATAATACTCCTTTATCATACTGCTGATTCATACAGCCTGATGACACTTTGGAAGATGCTAAGATAAAGAGAGAAGCAAAGATCAAGCTTAATCTTTTTTAATGCAAGATCAATTACAGATAACCAGGGATGCAACTCAAAATAGAACAGGATCTATGCAAAATAAATGTATAGAAAAATAATCCCCAAACCAAGAACTTGATTTCTTTCTGTTGGTGTAAAACATCTTTCACCAAGCTCCTGTTTCCAGGGTAGGTTGGGTCCCAATTTCTATCCTCCATTTGGTAATGGGAAATGTAGTTCAGTACATGTAGATCAAAGCAAATTGAGGAAGAGTAATGAAATTATTAATAGTAGTTTGAGCCAAGATATAAATAAAATAAGAAAAGAGGGGAATCAAAACTGGTGCAAACTAATGTTTGTGGAAATTTCCAAATTGAAATAATCTACATGAATTTTAGTTCTTGGTTAATGGGATTGTTCTTGGACAAAGGTGGTGTATCTGAAACTTCTTCCAAGCTTTCTAGAGTAGAAAACTTCCATTTGTAACTTTTCTCTATTTATCACTCTATTTATTAGGGCGCACAAGGTGCACGTGGTGAGAAAGGTGTTGGTGGTGACAAGGGCCCCAGAGGCATGCCAGGTTTCAAAGGACATAATGGACTTCAGGGACTGCCTGGTATCGCTGTAAGTACAATTATCCGAACTATGGCCTAAACAGAAACAAATCCACTCTTTAGAACAGGTGTAGGTGCTCTGGTGAGGAAGAAACAGGCTTTCTCCTTCTCAGCTGATAAAATTCCACTTTCCCGTCCTGGATCCTTCAGCCAAATGGTCGCCATTTTTAATTTCCACTGAAATGCTTAGTAGTTTTGTTGTTTCTTGGTTTTTGCTTTGTGTGAGGGCTTTAGTTCGCTTGTTTTTTTCTTCTTCCTAATCCAACACAAATTTTCCTATTCAAGCTCGCCATTTCAGTATGATACTGAAACACTGGTTTGTGTTCACATATTTACAATAACATACAAGAATATTGTATAACAGGATATACAGGAATGTCAAGGTGACTCATGGCTCAGTATAGTGACTTAAAATTAAGCTATTATGCTCCAGATCATTGGATCCATATAGGTCAACAAGTTTATCCAAGATTCCTTGATTTCCTAGGATCTTAGAGATGTTTTAACATATTAACAGAGTTGGAAGGGACCTTGCAGGTCATCTAGTACAACCCCCCCTGCCCAAGCAGGAGACCCTATATCTGCCTCTACCTAGAACTCACAACCTCCTGATTGTGAGGCAAGAGCTCCACCTCTAGGCCACAGCAGCTGTTTATAGGGTCATAGGTGCTGTCAATTCAGTCACGCCCACTGAGAAGCCAACCGCCCTATTAGAAATCCTGCTCCCGCCATCTTTTCCTGATGAGGAAGGGAGAAGCTGTATATGTTCAGTGGTATTCATATCTCAGTGTCGAATTTCCCAGTCAAAAGAATTCTTGGTCAAAATGATTCCTCCATTGTAATTTCCCCCCAATTTTGAATCCATCAGTTATGAAAGGGACAAAACTCTGCAAGAAGATACCAGGAAATTATAATTTGGCATCTTGTCTCATATTAACAGGGTCATCATGGAGAACAAGGTTCCGCTGGTCTTACTGGTCCCGCTGGCCCAAGGGTAAGTTTATATGAATGTTCTTTGTGTGGAATATTGAGATGTCCTTTTAGATCACAGGTATGTTACCTCACATTTTTATTGTTTACTTGCCTCAGAAGCATACTGAGTGCTGGGTTTGTTTTTTGTTCCTGTTTTAGGGTCCTTCCGGTCCTTCCGGCCCTGCTGGAAAAGATGGTCGCAATGGTATGCCTGGAGCTGTTGGTCCTGCTGGTTTGCGAGGATCTCATGGTAGCCAAGGACCATCTGTAAGTCTAAGTCTGAAGGATTGTTAAGTGTAACAAAAACAGTTTTTAAAAAAATGAACAGCAGAATACCCTGCATGGTTATTCCAAAGTTAAACTTCATTTCATTCATTAAACTTGACTCCCAGATAAACGTATCTAAATTTGCAATCTCATTCCTCTACATATGTCACTGGGACAATATTCTTTTGGCCATGCTAGGTTCCTGAATATATATATATATATATATATATATATATATATATATATATATATATATATATATATATATATATATATATATATATATATATATATATATGACTTAGCTACTTCAGCTCCCAGAAGTTTAAGAGAATTTTAAGAACTGTGGCACCAACACATCTGGAGGATACTAAGAAGGGGAAGATTGCTTTATGCCATAGGCATAAAGATTGATTTCTAAATATGCTTAATTGAAGCATGAGAACAATGCTAGTGTGATATATGTCACTAGTTAGATAGCTGCCATTCCAAGTATTTAAATCCGCATTTTAAATTAAGTCACATAATGCAGCCTTCACTAAAGACCTTCTTCCTGTTTCTGCAAGTTGCCAAATAAAGAATTTACTCTTTGATTAGTAAACATTTCATTAAGAATATATAGGTTCATTGTAAATTCATAGCATTATTCTCCAGTTTAAATAATACTAACCATTTCTGAACTCAGGCATGAATAGATGTATTGTTATAATTATTACTCATTCAATTTATATATCTTTCTATCCAAAGCTTATAGTCCTGATTATATTTAAGCCATTCAAATAGTCTTGAGATAGAACCTTATGCATGACCACGGTAAACTGAGTTTCAACAAGCTGATTTTATTTCTTCCAAATGTATGTTTTAGGGTCCACCAGGACCACCTGGTCTTCCTGGCCCACCTGGTCCCAATGGTGGTGGTTATGAAATTGGCTATGATATGGAATACTATCGTGCAGATCAGCCATCTCTTAGACCCAAGGATTATGAAGTTGATGCCACTCTGAAAAGCCTGAACAATCAGATCGAGACCCTCCTGACCCCAGAAGGCTCTAAGAAGAATCCAGCTCGCACTTGCCGTGACTTAAAACTTAGCCACCCTGATTGGAACAATGGTATGTTAGCATCAAATAGTCAACATAAAATAACTGATTGCATTCTTAATTTTTACAGTTATCACACAAATAACTTGCATACTCACAAAAGACATGATAGTCTTAGTTATCAAACTATTTGAATCATGATGTAACCATTTTTTTTGTAAGCGCCAAATTTCCAAATGATGCATATGTTATTCAGACATTATCATAGCTTAGTATAAATACCACTGGAATCAATAATGCAACTGGACATTCATTCAAAGCAATAAACCTCTACGTATATTTTCAGTAGAAAATTAACCTAGTGTGCCATTTAACCTAGTGTGGTACATCCCTGGTATGAATAACACATATGTATGACAATTTTCCACTTCATTACAAGAACAAAACAACCATAAACTCACTCACTGGATGTTTATAAAAAGCAGACATTTGGACAATTGAGTTTTTCCATCTGTATATTCAAATGTCTCTCATGAAAGTGGTGCTTTCCAATGTCAACGTGTCTGGCATCCAGGGATTTCATTGGTAAACACATTTATTTAGTTCACCCAGAATAAGGTTTTTTTAATGCATTGTTTTTATATTTGTTATTTTTAAAGTAATGACTTTCTACTAACATTTATAAAGCAGTTCTTTCTCCATAATCTAGATTATGTAGTTAGCCTGGATCTCCATAATGCAGTAGAACCTTCTGACCACGACCAAATCATGTTCCGACCAAAAAATTGACTTTTTTTTCCGCTGCCGATTTCCCCTTACACGCCATTTTTTTTGTAAGCGCCAAATTTCCAAAATTAGGTTCGGGTCACGAACAAATCGGTTTGCGACCAAAGTTATGGAACGAATTATGGTCGTGACCAGAGGTTCTACTATATCTCAAGTGGCACCTTATAAAACTTTCAGATTATTATAATTGAAAAAAAAGATCAACATACTGTATTGTATGTTAAAATTGTACAACATATTATATTCAAGAAAATGCTAATCAGCAGATCTATATTCTCAGGTTTCCTCCTTATTTTTAGACATTGGTATTAATCAAATGTAAAGTTATAATCAGAGACAAATAACTAAGTTAATATTACCTTACGCCAGGATTTCAGGAACTTTTTGCTTTATTTGTATCCATGAGATTCCAACAGTTCAAGCATATATGGATCTCTGATAGGTGTCTAAATCATTTTCTGTTTTTGTGATAGGTTTCTACTGGATTGATCCTAATCAAGGCTGCACAATGGATGCTATTAATGCATATTGCGATTTCTCCACTGGTGAGACTTGTATCTCTGCTAAACCTGGAAACTTCCCAGCCAAGAACTGGTACAATGGCAAGAAACCTGATGAGAAGAGACTTGTTTGGTTTGGAGAAACCATCAATGGTGGTACCCAGGTAGGGTTTGTTCTGTATAGCTTCTAATATACGAGGGTGAGTCAAAAAGTAATGCCATTTTCTTTAGGACAGGTATAATTACCAACACAGGAACATGTAGCATACATCAAAATGAAGCTGGTCCTCTGTGGATCACATCCCTACTTCTCAACATAGTCACCGTTTCTCTCAATAGCAATGTTCCACCTTCGAATGAGAGCATGTATCCCTGTCTCGTAAAATTTTGTTGACTGTTCTTTGAGCCATTTCTTCACTGCAGTTTTCACTTCCTCATCACTGGAATAATGTTTGCCTCTCAAACCCTCTTTCATGGGGCTATAATCTAAAGTATTGTCCTCAAACTCATTTTGTAATCGCCTGTGAATGTTCACAGGGGTTTCCCCCTCAGCAACAAGGAATTCAATCACTGCTCTTTGTTTTTGACGCAAATCTAAGGGGGCAGCCATTTTGAATTTTCCTTGAGAGTCTACAAACCTGAAAAGTAAGAAACAAAATATTTCTGAACGTAAATGATATAATTATTTATAACTGGGAGAAATTTCAGGTATTTTTATCAAAAACTTCACCTGAAATAAAGAAAATGGCATTATGTTTTGACTCACCCTCGTACATGGAATCATATATGGGAGGAAATATTTTAACCTATACTTTATATTCTTTATGTTAAGTTAATCTACATGTAATATGTAATTCATCTACTCTTGTTTGTTGTCTTGCAGCTCCATTTCCCCCTGTTAAAAAACCTATAGTTTACAAACAGCATGTTTCTGTTGATATTGCTTTCTCATGAAAGTTACTGCCATACTGGCTACATAAGCAACAAAACTTTCATAATCAAACACACACACATATACGCACACAAAATAAATTACTAAAATAAATTATATTTACCTTAAGCAGACCTATGCCTTCCCTGTGCCAGACTTTATGCCAAAAGCATGCTGTTGGGGAATTTTGAGTCATAATCTAACAAGTGTAAAGTGCCAGATTAGGGAAAACTCATCTGTCTCTCAAATCTTGTTTAAAACTCTCTAAACTAGTTAGTTACCAGAACTGTGTGTCCCGATTGAATCCGTTAAACTCAGTTACATGTTTTGTGATGAGGTATATTGCTTTTACATCAATAAAAAAATAGCTTCAGGAAAGATCACTAAGTTCTGGAAGGAGATAGTTTCTCTTCATGTGTCATTTGTATTATTCATAAATGCATGGATTATCTCTTTGGGGCGATTAGTAAAGTTATAACAAACAACCTATTTCTGGATAGGATAAAAGTTGAGTTCATTGGAATTCGGTTTCTATCTAGGAAGCAGTTAATTACTTCCTACACTAACCATCAGTTGTGATCATTTTTGGTTTTATAATTAAAATTATTTCTTCCCCCTTCCCCCAATTATTTTAACATTCACATGACCATGCATGCCATTTAAGCATAGAGTATGTGATAAGTTTATTTCCCTGATTTCATTTTTTTTCAGTTTGAATATAATGAGGAAGGTGTGACTACCAAGGACATGGCTACCCAACTTGCTTTCCTGAGGCTACTGGCTAACCATGCTTCCCAGAACATTACATACCACTGCAAGAACAGCATTGCTTATATGGATGAGGAAACAGGCAACCTTAAGAAGGCTGTGGTGCTACAGGGATCCAACGAAGTTGAATTCCGAGCTGAAGGCAATGGCCGGTTTACTTTCACTGTTATTGAAGATGGCTGCTCTGTAAGTTACTTCCTGCTTGTAAATGTCTTTGATTATAATTTTATTGAGGGTCTTGATAGAAAAGTAGGCCTTAAATTCAGCTTTTAATTACTGAAGACCACTTTGGTTCTGCCCCTCCCTTTGAGAACGCAGCTCCAGAACACCAAGAATAGCTGGTGTGGCCTTCAAACCACTGGAAATGGAAAGGTCATCAGAGGAATGACAAAAACCCAGGAATGGGACTATGAGGGGAACAGTGAGAAGGGACATGATTGGGCTAGAGGTTGAGGTCTTCAGAAGAATGAGTGTATGGAAACACAATTCAGTGCAAGGGATTATGTCATAGAAGCTTTTACTGATTTCTAATAACAGCGGATCAATGGGTGCCTTAATAATGTTTTTAATGATTCACTATCATTATCTTGCAGAGAAAGACCAACGAATGGGGCAAAACAGTGATTGAATACAGAACAAACAAGCCTTCTCGTTTGCCCTTCCTTGACATTGCACCTTTGGACATTGGTGGCGCTGACCAAGAATTCCGTTTGGACGTTGGCCCCGTCTGTTTCAAATGAATGAACTAAAACTAACTTAAAAACAAAACAAAAAAAATTCTCTCTTTGCCATTTCTTTTTTATACTGAAAGCTGACTCCTTCCATTCTTCTGTTCATCTACTTGCTTAAACTTTTGGCGAAAAAGAAGGAAAAGGATTTTTTTGGGAACGTTGTGCAATGCAATTTAATACAGCCCCAAAAGGAATCAGAAGTTTTTCAAGATTTTGTCACCATGTTGTGGAAAATGTCAGCCTTTGTGTAAAAAAAAAAACAACCAACCAAAAATATATAAAAAAACAAATAAAAAAATTCCTGAAAGTTTGCACCATTTGTGGCCTTTGAATATCTTCCACAGAGGAAGTTTAAAACCACAACTTCCAAAGGTTTGAACTACCTCATACACTTTTAAGCCAAGTGTGATCCACATCCTTATACCTATGTTCTGAGGTGCTTTTGGACCCATTCATAGTAGAAAGGTGCTGATTCAATATTACAGAGTATATTACAATACTTGAAATTTAATGGTGCTAGTCATTTGGGGAAATAAAACAAAACAAAACAACCAATTCCTGCCTTTCTGTATTAAGTTGTATTGTTTATTTACAATCTGTCTGAGAATAACTTCAGAATGCCCCATCAGATTAAGCATGTGGATCATATCTTCCCACACCCCATCTTCATCTTCTTCTTCAACATCAAATGTCCATGCTTTTAAATCTCATTTTCTTCCTCCACAATGGGCCAAAAAGGAATCATCATTTCTCAACAACAAAAACTGTACCTATTTTGTATATGTGAGATGTTTAAATAAATTGTGAAAAAATTGAAATAAAGCATGTCCAGTGTTCCAAAAGAAACCACTGATGAGTAAAGTTCCTTGCTTTAGTATATCTATTGATATTCTGCACTTAATATTTACTTTCTAACTCTTTTTGTTGCCTATTAAAACTTTAAAAGGTAGTAAGATTTGCCTTTGCTCCTAGTGTATATGACTGTATTTCCCACTATATTTTGGGTTTTCTTATAAGCAAAAACTACAGGAAAATAAATTTCCTGTTTAAATCCATCCAAATATAGATGAATGAAACAAAATAATTTTTTACTTTAACAAAGGATTTGTTATCAGAGATCCACAACATTGGAATGCATTTTAGAACACATGTATAAAATTTATTTATTTATTTATTAAACTAATTTATATGGCCACCCAACTGACACTCAGGTTACTCTGGGTGGCTTACCATATTAAAATCCGATGTAAAAATCGTAAAGTTCCTTGCATTAAATGTTTCCTGCCCATGGAAAGTTTAACATAATATTACATTTGTAATATTATATTCTTAATATGTTAACTTCCTAGGTAAAAGGAACTGTTAAAAGCACCCATAACACTGAAGTGGCACAGTCTAAGACATTTATACCTTTTCATTTTTCGGAATGCATTAATTCTCAGGTCTCACAGAATTGTTTCAAAATAAAAGTGGATTTGTTCTCAGGTGCATTATTTCATTATTAGGTTTAACTAGAGCACTATTTTGCAAATGAATCAATCTGGGAACATTATAACACAATCACACCTTTACTAATCCTGACAAAGCTAAGCAAGGACAGCCTGGATAGGAGACCAAGAGGATATTCCGAAACTAGACTATATACTAGACTGAAAAATAAAAGCAAAATATTTGATGGGGTAATGGACATCCATTTCCATAGTCCCAGAAGAAAACAGTGTCCTTACAGTCCCCAGGAGTTAACTCAAATGTTGGAATGCAGAATCTGCATACTATCTTTGCAAATGAATCAATCTGGAAACATTATAACACAATCACACCTTTACTTATCCTGACAAAGCTAAGCAAGGACGGACTGAATAGGAGACCAAGAGGATATTCCGAAACTAGACTATATACTAGACAGAAAAATAAAAGCAAAATCTTTGATAGATAGTGGACATCCATTTCCATAGACCCAGAAGAAAACAGTGTCCTTATAGTCCCCAGGAGTTAAACTCAATTTTTGGAATGCAGGATCCGCATACTGATATTAAAGAAGTTTTATGTTTTATTCAAAAGTTCATGCACATCAGCAAGCTGTCAATTTTATTTAATTCCATAGAGATTAGCAATAGCACTTAGACTTATATATCACTCCATTGTTCTTTACAGCACTCTGGGTGGTTTATAACGTCAGCATATTGCCTCCAACAATCTGGTCCTCATTTTACCAACCTCAGAAGGATAGAAGGTTGAGTCAACCTTGAGCCAGTCAGGGTCGAATTCCTGGCAGTGGGCAGAGTTAGCTTGCAGAGTTAGCTTGCAATGCTGCATTCTAACCACTGGGTCACAATGGTTCTTAACCCTACATTTTCATATACCTACAAATAAATGAAACTGAAGCAAAACGGTCTGGCATGTGTAGAAAGTCAGCATCCACACACCCTCCTAGAGAATGAAATATTTTGGGGAATATTAAAAAGGCAGGATAGAAAGGAGAAATGGGGGGGGGAATCTTAAGGGAGGCATATCCCAGCCCCAATCTCCCTGCCCCAAGCAGAAACTGAAGAGGCCAGCTTTTACAAATGCAGATTTGGTAATCACTTCAGAAAGACTGGGTCAGACAGAAACTTCAAATAAACAGCAAGCCAAAAGTTGACAAGATTAGCTCAAACACCTAGAATTTGCATTTCCCCTTTTGCCAATAGAGCCAGCTATGACCCCATAGGGATCCAGAAGATATAAAACCCACCCATTCTCAACTCCATTTTGTCAGCTGTCCCAGAACTGCATGCTGTGTGTGTTGGTTCTGTTCACCAATAAACAGAATCTTTCTTTCCCATCAGCCTCCATTTTATTCCCAGCTTGGAACTGGAGCTGGATTTGTCTTCTAACACATGCAGCATACTATCAGCTCGTGAGCAGATTCAATTAAAATAAATACACTTTTTTAAAAAATCATCTTGATTTGTGTGCCTAGAAGAGATGTCATGTTATTAAGAATATTATCACAATGGCTTGTCTACATCTTACATTGTAGAAAATGCACAATCTCTATGGAAAGCACAACATACAATCAATGGATGGAGAACAAATCTGTCCTGTCTTCCGCTTGGAAAAATATCAGAGAAATAATACATTTAGGGGGAAAAAGAGCAGTTTACTTTTTCATCAAGACTTTAGGTCCTTTAACTATTATACCTATAATACAATGTTAAAGATACCAACATCTGAAAAGAAACAAATACATTATTTTGATAATTAGATGTTATCTTTAAGTAAGATAATTGTGAACAGATAGGATATCTATTTCCATTTCTATTTTCAGTTTTCAGAACAAAACATTATTTATTGAGTCAAACACTTAATCCAGAAACAAAGGGAGAATGAAATAGAATTACCCCATAAATATCAGGTTAAGAAATTTCCCAAACTGCAGACATACAAAAAGAGAGGACAAAGGGAGAAAAAAGAAATGGAATCTCTAAAAGACTACACAGGAAGGCATTGAGGATAATATTGACTGGGGGGGGGGGGGGGGAGAAGAGGAAAGATGAATGAAATGGATTTGCTTGGAATTCTATAAATATTCTCCACAAAAATGAACTCTCTGTTCTCGATCCTCAACAGTGCAATTTTAGAAATCATTGAGGGCCTGGCGGCAACACACAAACTGCATTTAATTGCAATCCCACAGAGTTCTTCCTAAAGGCATGCCATGGAACAACATGATTTTTATTTTAAAAGAAAAAAAGCAATAAAAAATATCTATTGAGCCTCCAATAAGCTAAGTGCTTCTATTTTATCCTTCAAAAATATTCTTAGAAGTTGCAAAAAAAGAGAGAGAAAAACTATAAGGTCACCTACCTCCAGGGACATTAACCCATCAATACTATGATTCTAATAACATTTTTTTTAAATATTGGGAAATTGGTAACTGGAGAGACTATGTCTGTCTGTCTGTCTGTCTGTCTGTCTGTCTGTGTGTCTGTCTGTCTGTAGCATCTGGTTCAAAACCTAGGCTCAAGACCCAATTAGTACAGCTAATCCCCGGGTTACGAGCGTTAATTTAGCACCCATCCGAAGTTACGACATAAACCACCCCCCTAGGGCAGTGATGGCTAACCTTTTCCAGACCGAGTGCCCAAAGCGCAAGTGTGCATGGGCCCAAGCACACCCAAACCCTCAAAATGCAATGTGCATGCATCCCCGCACATGCGCCCCCATGCATACGCATGCACCCCCACATAGGCCCTGCACATGTGTGCATGCACCCCGCACGCACCCCATCCCCATGCATGCCCCCCTGCATGCGGCCCATCCCCCTGTGCATGCGCAGCAGAGACATAACAACAAGCTGGCTGGCAGGAGGCGCGCACGCATGCATGCAGAACTGAACTGGGGAAACGGCTCGCGTGCCCACAGAGAGGGCGCTGCGTGCATGTGCCATAGGTTCACCATCATGGTCCTAGGGTTTACGAGCAAGTCCCAAAATTACAAATGTTGCAACACCACAACAGTAGTTCGTCCTTACTGCAGGTCTGCAACATTCCCCCTATTCCCTCTGCCCCCGCTCCCCACAACTGCTTCCCCCTCCCTTCCCGCCCCGCACCAGAATCATTTATTTTACAAGATCTGTCTCCCCTCTGCAGAAGTTTCTTTGCTTTTGAGGGAGAGCAAAGTTGACAAAAGCTCCTGGGTGCCATAATATCGCAAGAGTTCAGGTAGCCATCCTCTTTTGCAGAGACTGAATGCCTAAACTCTTGCAAGATCACGGATCCCAAAAATTTATATTCTCAGCAAAAAGTGTTTGTGGTGCTTGTTGCCTGCTCCTGCCCCCCCAACTCCTTTCCACCATCACCGGGAAACTTTTTGCAGAGACCTGATGGAGGCTGGAAGCTTCACGGAAGGATTCGCTTCGTTTTGAAATGCCCCATAGACACCTATGAGGCCTTCAAAAATGGAGGAATTCATTCTGTTTTCAAAGGCCTCATAGGTGCCTGTGGAGCATTTCAGATTGAAGGGATTTGCTCCATTTTGAAATGCTCCATAGGCACCTATGACACCTTTGAAAACGGAGAGATTTGCTTCGTTTTGAAATGCTCCATAGATGCCTATGAGGCCTTTGGAAAGGGAGCAAATTCCTCCCTTTTCAAAGGCCTCATAGTCATCTAGGGGGCATTTCAAAATGAAGCCAATCCCTCCGTTTTGAAACACTCCATAGACGCCTATGAGGCCTTTGAAAATGGAGCAAATCCTTCCCTTTTCAAAGCCCTCATAGGAGTCTATGGGGGATTTCAAAATGAAGCAAATCCCTCCATTTTCAAAGGCCTCATTTGCACGCAGATGAAGTGTCAGGTCTCCGTCTGGGCGAAAAGTGTCCCGGTGGTGGTACAAAGGAGTTCGGGGAGGTGGGGAGGAGTAGGAGACAGGTGTCACAAACACTTTTCACTCCCAGGAGCTTCCATCGACTTTTTTTTTTTATTCAAAAAGTTTTATTAGTACAAAGTACAAGCATTTTTATCAATTTTCTCCCCCCCATCCCCCGTACCCACAACCCACTCCCTTCCCTCCCCCCCCCCCGGACTTCCCAGAAAAAGTACAGGGCATAGTATTCAATAACATAAATTTAAATTAGATTAAAGTAACTTCTTAGATCCCTCATTTTTTCGGCATCTTTAACTCCAGATTAAAACTATTCAAAATGTTAAAAATTAAAGAGAAAGTAAACAAGTAAAGAACAAAAATAAGCAAAATAAAAAAGAAACGAAGATGAACCTCATACACTAAACTTAGTCATAATCTCAAACATTATTGATAGCATAATTTTACAATATACCAAAGTATTAACTTCCCAATATTTAATATATATATATATTAATAATGATTAGCTGACCCCTTATATTTCAACACCCTTAAACTTAGTTAAAATCCACCCACTTATTAATAACATAATATTATATGTATAACATTTCCTCTAAACCTCAAACCGTAAAATACACCTTAATAACAATATTCCTATACCTTAAGGTATCACCTCAGAATATATATTATCTACTATACTAAAAATAGTAACCAAAATATATAATAATAATAATAAAAAGAATAAAAACCAATTCTTTATACCTCTAAATTTTTAACCTTAATCCCTATATCCTCAAAATAATGATACCAAAATATTACACTATATCCAATTTATAACTTCAAAATATTTGATATGAAAATACCATCAATAAACAATATTAATATTTCAGATCCCCAAATTAATGATAACGAAATAATACACTATATCAAATTTATAACTCCAAAATATATAATATATATCTAAAAAACAATCTAGAGATAAAATATAATACCATTAATAGACAATATTAATACAACATATGAAAAGAAAAAAAGAAAAAAATGATTACAATCTTGTTCATCTTTCCAACCATCCTGTAAGTTTCAACACCAACTGTCCTTTGGCCATTTCCAATCTGTCGCTTCAGCTGTCATCTGATCCCATTCCTCCGTCTCCTTATCCACGTCATAAACATCTGTTTGACTCTGCCACTCTTTTGGAATCGGAATTATTTCCTCTTGATCACGTATATCCGGATTTCCCTTCTCCTCCTCCCTTATTTCCATGCCTTTTTCCACTGGAATTTTAGAAATATCAGCCTTTAAAACATTGATGTAGAATTCTGTAGCTTTCTTTATTGTATTTAGTCCATATCTTTTTCCTAAGAATTTTACGGTTACTCCTGTTGGTACATTCCATTTATATTGTAAATTTTGTATTTTTAATTCCTGAACCAGAAAAGAATATTCTCTTCTATCTTTAAGCATCTTGGCAGGGATTTCTTTCCATATCTTTATTTCTTGACCATTTACCAGAAGATTTTTATTATAAGTCGCCTGTATGATTCTGTTTCGCAAAGCTCTGGTAGTGAAGTATATTACAATATCCCTTGGCAAGTGGTTTTGTTTTGCATACCAAGAATTAATTCTGTATATTTTATCGATTTTTGTAGCCAATTCATCTTTAGACAATCCAGACACCTGCTCCAGTGCCTCTGTCATTCTTTCTTTCAGATTTTCAATTTTTTTTTCTTTCAAGCCCCTGACTCTTATAGCAAATTTCATCTCTTGAAATTGAGACATCATTGCTTCTTTTTCCAATTTTAATATATCATTTTGAACCTTGGTTATGTATTCCTCTGAAATTGTTAAATTTTTCTTATTTTTTTCCAAATCCTTCTCCAAAATTTCCATATTTACTGCTAATCCTTTGCAAACTTTCACCACATCCGCTCTCAATTGTAAATTCATCTTCTCCATAGCAGCCTGCATCTTTTTTTCTATTTCCGCAAGTTTTGAGTTAAATTCCAAAATTAATTCATTTTTCAATGCTTTCAATGTATTAAAAATAGTCTCAGGTGTTAAAGACTTTGATGATGTTAAATCAGACATAGATTGCTTCTTTACAATATGATCAAAAGAGTACTCAATTCCTTTTTTCACTACAGTCTTTTCAAATTTAGAAGCCATTTCAATGTTTTCAAAAAGAAAAGAGGAAAGAGAAATCCAGATCTTTACTTTAAAAAATAATTCCTTTCCAAATCCAAAACTATTTAAATTTTATCTTTCATAAAACTATAGATTAATTCAGAAAAAAAGAAAAAAGGAAAAAAAATTCATTCTTAAGATCAAAAGTTTCCACAGGAAAGAGCTGATAGCAAAGTAAAAATAACTTTTTCTTCTACCCAACGTTTCAAATCACCATCTTGTTGCCACTCCTTATTAAGTTACTTTGTTTCTTCATGAAAACCCAAGAATGGAGTTAAAGAATAAGCTACCGTATGTTCTGGCGTATAAGATGACTTTTTACCCCTTGAAAATCATCTCGAAAGTCGGGGGTCGTCTTATACGCCGGGTACTGAAACTTCGGAGCCGGGGGGGAGCTGAAAAACGGCCGCGGCTGCATCCCTGCCATTCTCCAGCCAAGCGGCCGAAGGAGCCCCGGAGCCCCGACGCTGCCCTGCATCTTGGTCTCCTGCCGCCACCGCCAGCTGCAGCCTTCCCAGCAGGTGGGCGCACGCGGGAGGGATCACGGAGCAGAGGCGCCCGGCGGCTTAAGGCAAGAGGCAGGCGGGAGACGGGCAGGAGTCTGCTGCCGCCGATGCCACTTCTGGCATCCCTGTGTCTCTCGCACCGCTCGCCGGGCGCCTCTGCTCCGCGATCCCTCTCGCGCGCGCCCACCTGCTGGGAAGGCTGCAGCTGGCGGTGGCGGCAGGAGACCAAGATGCAGGGCAGCGTCGGAGCTCCGGGGCTCCTTCGGCCGCTTGGCTGGAGAATGGCAGGGATGCAGCCGCGGCCGTTTTTCAGCTCCCCTCGGCTCCGAAGTTTCAGTACGATAGCAGTAGCGGCAGCGCGCGCTGTCTCCTTCCCTCCCATGCGCGTTCACCCTGCCGGCGCCGCGGTCGGGGACTCAGTCAGGTGGTTGGAGTCCCGCGGGAGACGGCGACAGAGGCTTCTTCTTCCTCCAAGGGGAGGGGAGGGGAGCAACCCACCCACCTACCTTGCTTCCACTTGGCATCTTGGAAGAGGGCTGGGCGAGGGAGAAAGGAGCCATGGTGGGGATTGATAAACTGCTCCTAGCTTCTAGGGAAGCAATATTGTTCAATATGTTTAAGGGCATAACTTTCCTTCAGAAATTAATGATTCTCTGACATTGAATTGCCTGATGGAATTATTGTATTTTATCATATTTTATATTTTATGATAGCTCTTTTTTTATTTTGCCTATTTCCCAGAGAGTTATTTTGAGAGGGCTTATAAATCAAACAATTTGAGTGGGTGTATAAATCAAACAATTAACTAAATAAAATATGCTTTTTATAATTTGGTACAAGTTTCATGCCTGGGTTATCTCCTGCTTTGGGTATGAGAATGATTTCTTCCAGATAAGTTCTTTTTGTCTTGGTTACCTTCTTATGGAAAATATGGGTTAAGCTTGGAATTGCTTTGGATCTGTTTTCCATCTGCTACAGTTTTCTTGTTGGATGGAATACATCCCTGATTTGTACCCTGTAAATTGACCCTCAGTTTAGCATTCCACCAAAAATATTTCAAGCTAAGTTAGATCCTTAGTGTCACATTCATAAGGTCAAGTCAGGAAAGAAAGAAAGAAAGAAAGAAAGAAAGAAAGAAAGAAAGAAAGAAAGAAAGAAAGAAAGAAAGAAAGAAAGAAAGAAAGAAAGAAAGAAAGAAAGAAAGAAAGAAAGAAAGATGTTAGGAAGGAAGAAAGACAGAAAGAAAAAGAAAGATGGTAGAAGGGGTAGTCTTATACAGCGAGTATATCCCAAACTCTATATTTTAACTGGAAAAGTTGGGGGTCGTCTTATACGCCCAGTCGTCTTATACGCCGGAATATACGGTAATACCTCCAGGACTCCTGTCTTTCTCTGGCTGCTCTCTGTATTTTCAAAATAGTTATATCTCTTTAAATCAGCAGCGGTGGCCGCGGCATCTTGCTCCGCTTCCTAGCAGAGGCTTCCAGCTTCCCGGAGCTGCAGACAGGCTACGTGGGGAGCCCTCACCCTATGCGCCCTAAGTTGACTTTTAGGGCACTAGGGGGGCTCTACCCCACCTGTCACGCTCTCATCTCTCCCCTTCGCCCGGGGAGAGATTTTCAAGCCGCCAGACAGCTGATCTGGCGGCTTTTATGGAAAGTTGAAAGGACGCCCTGCGAAGAGCGCCAGCGACGCCGACGAGACCGGAACCGGAAGTCGAGCTTCCATCGACTCTTCTCTCCCACAAAGCAAAAGAAACTGCGGCAGATGAGACAGATCTTTGCAAGGTAAGTCAGTGCACTACAGCAGGGAGTGGGAAGTGTGAGGTATCTTAGTGGGTTGGGAAGGCCTTTGGAGCCTGTTCCATCACTAGCAACCCCATGGCCTTCGTCACCCTGAGATACCTCATGTGCACTTAACAAACTCACATTCACTCATGCATTAAATTAGCGATTAAATTACCGAATGTGTGGGCAAAAGCAGGGAGTGATCTCATTCAAAGTACAAGATTCACTCCCACGAATCCTCGAGGTACGAATGAAATGAGCATTACATTCGTAACTTGAGGACTACATTTACTTGGATAATAGAGATTGTCAGAAAATTCCAGGGCTATAAACTAGAGGGGGGAGGGAGAATAATATAGAAAAAAGGAATGGAAATCCACTTTCATCTTACACAGCACTTAGGACAAGAGGTTTGCTCAGCCTGAAGAGAACTTTATCTTTTTATCTTGTAAGTGTGCTTGTAGATATTCCCCTTGCAGTTCAAATAAGTAAAGTGCATGACTATAGCATGGTATGTGTTTAATTCTTCTGCATAGTTCCAAGACATGTGATTAAATTCTTTGTTAGGGAAATGGCATGGATCAAACAAACTATTAAAGGGGGAGGGGAGGGAGAAACTAAACTTTTTTAGACCTAATGCATAGATCCAGAGTGCCACCTGCTGTCTCAGAAAGAAATTGCAGAACTACAGAAATTCGGGGATCAGACAAAATCTCCAGAACCATAAAGTCTACAAACTTGAAATTTGGCACATATGTTCCTCTTGGCTTCTAGGTGCTCACTAAAAAAGGATGTTTCAAAACGACCATCAGATCATTAATATTTCTTATATTATTATTGACACACTCTGATGCTAATTTCCCCTCCCAATCTGAAAATAACTCTGGAGAGAACAGGATAGCATAGGAACCGCTTCTGTGGGACAAGCCTGAGGGAGAGAAGGGGCTAGAAAGCCTGAGGGAGAGAAGGGGATAGGATAGGGGAGGCTTCTGTGGGGCAAGGCTGAGGGAGAGAAGGGGATAGGATACGAGACATTTCTGTGGGGCAAGGCTGAGGGAGAGAAGGGAATAGGATAGGGGAGGCTTTTGTGGGGCAAGCCAGAGGGAGAGAAGGAGATAGGATAGGGAAATATTCTGTGGGGCAAGGCTGAGGGAGAGAAGGGGATAGGATAGGGAAGGATTTTGTGGGGCAAGCCTGAGGGAGAGAAGGGATAGGATAGGCTTCTATGGGGCAAGGCTGAGGGAGAGAAGGGGACAGGAGAGGCCGATCCATAACTACTCATTAATTTTCAAGCTGTAAGTAATAGCACTTTTCTTATATACCGCTTCATAGTGCTTTTCAGCCCTCTCTAAGCGGTTTACAGAGTTCAGCATATTGCCCCCAACAATCTGGGTCCTCATTTTACCGACCTCGGAAGGATGGAAGGCTGAGTCAACCTTGAGCCTAGTGAGATTTGAACAGCTGAACTGTTGAACTAGCAGTCAGCCTGCAATGGCTGCATTTAACCACTGCACCACTTCAGCCCTAGTATCGATTTATCAAGCCAAAACACATAGCTTCATAAGCGGAGCATGGGTATTCAGCTAGTACATAGATATTAAAGAGCTTGGAGACACATTTTAGACTTAATTGGTTAAAAATATTCTAAAGAATTATTATAACTTATCGCCAAAACCCACATTTGCAGAGAAAATAGCTATTGCCCAGTTTCAACTTGGAGAATTGTAGATGGAAATGCCATTCAAAATGGTCATCAAGATAATTGCTGCATTTAAACAATTGCTTTTGTTTTATTCTAATTTAAAAAAAGAAAAACAACCATTCTTTTAATACAGGTAATCCACTTCCACTTATAACTACAATTGGAACCAGAATTTCTGTTACAACAAGGCAGTTGTTAGGTGAACCAATTATACAATCTTTTTTCCCACAGTTGATAAGTGAATCACTGCCGTTGTTAAGTGAATCACACTGTCATTAAGCAATTCAACTTCCCCATTGACTTTGTTTGTTAGAAGCCAGCTGGGAAGATCATAAATGGAGATCTCAGGACTTTGCAGTCACCAAAAATATATGCTGGTTTCCAAGCACGTGAATATTGATTACTGTACATGACCATACGGATGCTGCACTGGTTTTAAGTGCAAGGACTGGTTGTAAGTCAATTTTTTCAATGCCATTTTAACATCACACATTAAATGAATGGTTATAAGTCAAAGACTATATTTAATGAAGAAAGAAGAAATAACCTTGTTGGTGGCAATACAGCCAGGTTGCTTGGCCAGGTTACAGCTGATACAGGGAGAGTACCATATGCATTTCCAGTATGAGATGCAGTTTAGAACTAACACAAATGCTGATAGCTTCACCTCCTCCAGTTAGTCTTTCAATATATTTACCCCTTTCTCCTTCTCCATGATCTTTCTCTCAACAAATCAGCAGTGTTCTTTTTCCTTTCTTGTTTTCCATAAAGCCCTTAATAGGCATCCCCATGTGGCACATTCTGTAAGATCAAGATATCAAGGAGAATTAGCTTGTTCTGCAATGCTGAAACATTTAACTAAAAATTTTTTGTGGACTTTTTCCTATTGTCAGCTGTAATTTCTTAAATATTCTGCATCAACACAACTTAGCGGCTTCACTAGATATTGCTTCTTGAGTGGAACAGATTTTAGCAACTAAATGGATTGGAAGTAGCATAGTTCCTTCTTTGCAAAAGTTACAGTAATATTCTGTTATTTCCAGAATAAGCGCAGGGGAGAGGTGGGGTCAGCTAATTAGTCCAGTCAACAGAACATACAAGGAATATGTACTGCTTGTGACTGGAAATTGGAATGCCAAAGTTGGAAAGATTAAACAGAAAAATGTAGTTGTATTACTACATATGTAGGAAAGTGAAATGAAGCAGGAAGTCAGCTATCAATTTCTTCATAGCTAACATTGTCTTCAAACAGCCAGACATGGAAGAGGGGATGCCAGAGGTTCAAATTGGTTGTAGAAAAACCTATGAACACAATATGTTATTGCTGAACACAAAGATATGAGTTGGATAATTGAGAAAGCCAATGAACACCAAAAAGAAATCACTATATTCTTCATTGATTATAGAAAGGTTGTGCTGACCATGTCAAGTTGTTGACAGTGCTCAGAAAAATCGGAGTCCTAGAACTTCTGATTCTCATGATAAATTTATATATAAGTTTGGAAGTCACTATATACACAAAATAGTGAAACAGGCTGACTCCAAGTTGGTAAAAGAGTGCCACAAGGATGTACATGCTCACCTTATTTATTCAGCCTATATGCTGAATATATATTAAGAGAAGCTGGACTGAAAGATCCAGTAGTTTTGGATCTTGAGAGTATGGTTTTAAAACTGGTTGAAGAAACATCAATAACCTGCACTATGATAATGACACTAGCCTAATAACTAAAAATGCAAAGAGCCTGCAAGTTGTAGTAATAAAAATCAAGTAACATAGTGGAAAAAAGGAACTAAAGTTAAATATAAGCTGTTTTGAATAACACTTTGTTTTAGCTAGGTTGTTTAAAAAAAGTTTAAAGTTTCCTTAAAAATATTGTTATTTTATTATTATTTGTTAATAATATTACATAAGATTTTCTGGTGGTAACCTGAATCAGCAAATAAAGTATTGATTGATTTGTATGCTCCATGTTTTATACTAAAGATAGATTTCAGTTATAAAATAATGTCTAAAAATAAATACAATTAACATAAAATAAGAAAGGATTGGAGTTCTGCTTGGGATTCTTGATTTTCACAATGGGATATATTGTGATCTAATGCTAAATGCAATTCATAAAAGCCTTTGATATAGGATCCAGACCAGTGGTGGGTTGCTCCCGGTTCGGCCAAGTTTCTATAATTTTTCAAGTAACTTTAGGAGAAAAACATTAAATTGATGAATGCAGGCTAATTTTATTAATTATAGTAAATTCTGTTTGGTTGTATTGTCTTTCTGGATATGTCATCAATCTATTCCTCTTTCCTTATTCCATCCTTATATTATGTAAAATATTCAGAGTCTTCTGAATTGGGTATTCTTTAAACCAATGTCAACAAACACATGATATACACCATCCACCATCCAACCCCCCATCACCCAAAACCAATCCCTCATCACCCAAAACCAATCCCTCATCACCCAAAACTAGGTATGCACGCCCCTTACTTCCTCAATATCACCCACTGCTGATCTTAAATGCAAACTAATTAATGCAAGAAGCATCGTAAACAAAATACCCAAACTCCTCCTCTTACTAAAAATTGCTAAATTTGACATTATATTTGTCTGCGAAACATGGCTGAACGCATCCCTCCCTGACTCCATTATTACAGTAAGAGACTATCAAGTTTACCGGTTCGATCGTGAAACCTGTAGAGGAGGTGGAGTTGCCATCTTCTACAAAAAATCACTAAACCTTAAAAATATCCAAGTTAGACATGAACTAGATCTTCCAGAAACCATCATCTGCGACTGTCCTTAAATACCACACTTTGCTTCCTAATATGCTACAGAGCCCCTGATTACGACATCACACATGCGAACAAGCTAACCCAGCTGCTGTGGCCTAGAGGTGGAGCTCTTGCCTCACAATCAGGAGGTTGTGAGTTCGATCCTAGGTAGAGGCAGATGTAGGGTCTCCTGCTTGGGCAGGGGGTTGGACTAGATGACCTGCAAGGTCCCTTCCAACTCTGTTAATCTGTTAATCTGTAAATCTCACTACTAACGTGGGCAGCCTCCTACCCACACCCTTTTATTTTTCTTGGCGACCTCAACCTACCTCATATTAACTGGACCCTAAATGAATGTCCAACAGAACCCATACACTCAACCCTTTACAATGCTATTACTAATCTAGGGCTTGAACAGCTAGTAACAAACAATACTAGACTCAGCAATTGTCTTGATCTCATCTTCTGCAACAGTTTACACTCAATTTATGGACTACAAATAATAGAGCCCTTTTCCAGCAGAGACCATAGCATGATTGACTTTTCTCTCAATATACGTCCTTACAAAAACGACCACAATAAAAGTATAACCACTTACAACTTTAAAAAAGCTAATTATGATATCATAGATGCTGACCTCTCATCTCTTGATTGGCAAACATTATTCTCTGACTGTAATACTGCCAAAGACTACTACAATATCTTTTTGCTTGAAATGCAAAGAATCATTAAATTATATGTACCACTAATTATCACCAAAACCAAGAAAAACAAATTACCCATAAAAATAAGGAAGCTCCAATCCAAAAAAAGATCTCTTTGGCAGAAGAACAAAACTGGCTACGTTGCTAACTTTAAAAGCCGCTACAAAAATCTATGCCACCAATTAAAGACCGAATGTACCAATTATCACATCAATCAAGAAGAAAACCTTCTGCGCACAAAATCCACATGCGCCTTCTACAACTTTGTAAACAACAAACTCAAAGACTCGAGATCCATCCCACCTCTCAAAGGACCAAATGGTAAAGAATATAATGATGAAGGTGTTAAAGCCAACCTGTCTAACACATTCTTCGGCTCTGTCTTTGTAAACAGCAATGGCTCATGCCCAATATTTCCTAGTTGCACGTTAAACAATAGCAACAATCTAACACAAATCGATTTTACAGAAGATAATGTTAGAAAAGCATTACTCAACCTAAAACCATCTCTATCCATTGGACCTAACGGTCTATGTGCATATTTCTTTAAAAAGCCCTCCACAACCATTGCTGAACCTCTAAGCATAATTTTTGAAAAATTCTTCAGGACTAGCCTCTTACCCAACTTATGGTCACTAGCCACAGTCATCCCTATCTTCAAAAAAGAAGATCCAAGTAACATTGAAAATTACAGACCAATATCTTTATGTTGCGTCAACTGCAAAGTCATGGAATCAATCATAAATCAATCCATCACCCTTCACCTAGAAACTAACAACCTACTCTCTAACAAACAATTTGGTTTCAGAAAAAAATATCCTGTAACCTGCAACTCCTACACTGCAAAAACATCGATCAAAGCCTTTGATTCAGTAGTACACGACAAACTACTTTGGAAACTAAAATCTTATGGCATCTCTGGTCCCCTTCATGATTGGATAACTGTATTCTTGTCAAACAGGCAACAAATGGTTAAAATAGGGAATGCCCTAACAAATCCTGCACCTGTCAACAGTGGTGTCCCTCAAGGCAGCATTCTAGGACCAATACTATTCATTCTTTAAATAAACGACCTTTGTGATCATATTATAAGCAACTGCGTTCTCTTTGCTGACGATGTTAAACTATTCAAAACCAAGGACAATACTTCTACCCTTCAAAAAGACCTTGAACATGTATCACAATGGTCTGATAACTGGCAACTTCAAATCTCAACCAACAAATGCTCTGTCTTACACATTGGCAAAAAGAATCCGAACACAAAATACAAACTTGGAGGACACGACCTTGTAGACAACCCTCACTCTGTTAAGGACCTTGGAGTACTCATATCTAATGACCTAAGTGCCAGAGCCCATTGTAACAATATTGCCAAAAAGGCACTAAGAGTTGTTAACCTAATCTTGCGTAGTGTCTTCTCTGGCAATATTACACTGCTAACCAGAGCATACAAAACATTTGCCAGACCAATCCTCAAATACAGCTCACCTGTCTGGAACCCGCACTGCATATCAGACATTAATACAAGAGAGTCCAGAAATATTTCACAAGAAGAGTCCTCTACTCCTCTTCTTGCAACAGAATACCTTATTCCACCAGACTTGAAATTTTGGGCTTAGAAAACTTAGAGCTACGTCACCTTCGATCTGATCTAAATGTAGTTCATAAAATCATCTGCCACAATGTCCTACCTGTCAATGAATACTTCAGCTTCAACTGCAACAACACATGAGCACACAGTAGATTCAAACTCAATGTAAACCGCTCAAAAGTCGACTGCAGAAAATACAACTTCAGCAACAGAATGATCAATGCCTGGAATGCACTACCTGACTCTGTGGTTTCTTCCCCAAACCCCCAAAACTTTAACTTTAGACTGTCTACAGTCGACCTCACCCCATTCCTAAGGGTTGGGCATAAGCGCACCATCCTGCCTACCGTCCCTGTCCTACTGTCATAATTTACCTATACCTTCTGTGCTTTTGTTTATGTTTATACCATACCTGTTATCTTGTACATGTTTTGAATGAATAAATAAATAAATAAATAAATAAATAAATAAATAAATAAATAAATAAATAAATAAATAAATAAAACTGAAATTTTATTCAGGATTTTAAGTTCCCTACCCAACAAAAGGCCCAATTACTGCAAAGCAGCTTGCCTGGAACTGACGCAGGTGTCAGTGAGATGAACCGCTCAGCACTGGCGCAATCTTTATTACTCGGTGCTTTAATTCCTCCCTGTCCTTTCGTAACTTTGAAAGCAGTTTAAGTGTGTAGTAATAACTTTGGGAGATAAGAAGAGCCGCAACCTAGGCTATGGTCTGAAAAATGAAATTTGAACCCGACGGAGGACCTTTCCTAGTTTTCGTGGGAGTAAAAGATGGGAGGGGTACTTTCACATTTGCAAGATACTTTTGAACTAACCTTACATAAAGATAGGGCGAGTTCTCATGGGTGTACTTTTTGCCTGGATACCAGGTAGGGCTAAAAAGTAGCTGCTCCTTCTGTGTCAAGCTAGCGCCGTGTTTCTCCCGCGAAGTGCTGCCCTTGCAGTTTAAGCAGGTGGGGTTGGGGGGGGGGGAATAAGTCGCTACTACAGTATTTTCATTCACCATGAGACACAATGCCACAATGCCATAAAAGGAGGGCAAAGACGACTAAAGGGGGGAAAGGTGATTAATCCTCAAGTATCTCTCTACCCTCGCAGCTGTCCCGCGGAGCCCAGCGTTGGATCGCACGGGGTCGGCAGCGGCGGATCCTCCTCCGTAGCGGGAGAGGAGCACAGAGGATCAAAGGCGGAATGGAAGTCAGCGTTTCTCAATCTTTGTCAACTTGAAAGTGTATGAACTTCAACTCCCAATATTCCCCAACCAGCGTCCCATGGCTGGCTCGGGAATTCTGGGAGTTGAAGTCCGCCTATCTTCAAATTGTTAAGCTTTGAGGAACGCTGCCCGAGGCCGTCGCCCCAGGAGACGGCAGACCCGGTGCACGTGTTCCCTGGCAGCCGAATTGAAAAGGCGACCAGTAGGAGGAGAAAACAGGGGAGGGGTCTGTGCCGCCGAGAGAGGCGGTGGAACGCTGAGCAGGATCGACCCAAACGGGCGTTAGTGACGCCCTCTGAGCTGCGGCAGGGCCGTTCATCTCGCCTTTCCGCCGACGGTGGCGGCGACAGCAGCAGCAGCAGCATCTGCCTTCCCCTTCCCTCCTGGGAGCCCAGCGCTGCCCGTGTGCACCCGCCCGCCCGCTTCTTCGCGCACTGTTGTCATGGAGGAGCCAAGATGGCGGCCCTGGCCTACAGCTTGGGCAAGCGGGAAATCAACCACTACTTCAGCGTGAGGAGCGCCAAAGCCCTGGCGCTGGCCGCTGTTCTCCTGCTCACCGCCTGCTACGCCGTCTCCCGTCGGTATCAAGGTGAGTAAAGAGCAGGGAGCCCGGAACGACCATGTCCGCAGACGGGGACTGGCTAAGGAGAGGGATATCGCCGCGAAAGGTACGCGCGCAGTCCGCGGACTGCTCTTCGTCTCCGTCGGGAGGCTTCCACGGATCCGAAGGGGTGGTCAGTTAGGAGCGGGGCCTTTGAGCTTCTGAGCCGGCTTGGTCGCTTTGTTTTTTTCCTCCGAAAGAACATAGAACACTGGCCAGGTAACTGAGGAGGCGGCTAGCATCTGCCCCGGAGAGCATCCTGCTCCCTCTAGCCTCTTTTCCGTACGTTGGGACGGAGTCGCGATAATATTTCTATGCTTGGTTCCTTTCCCTAACAGACAAGTGCCTTTTCACCTGTTCAGAAAATCAGCCCCTGTTAAGCCAAGCACTTACTCATTTGTTACCCATGCAGGAGGTGTGTATTCAGAGTTGTTATCTAAAGAAATTCCTTGCCCTGAGGGGTAGGTCTAATTAGCGCTGCTCATTATAAACAATGATAGGAAATGGGAGTGACGGTATTAATGATGCATTTTGACAGCCTTGCAGGAAGTGGCTTGACAAGCAAAGTAGATACTGGAAGATAAGCGTGCAATAATATATTTGAAGAATAGGGTTTGAATCCCCTTCATCAAGCTTTGTTTTATAGCTCCAGTACAATTGGTAAATACAACTATTTAGGCTTGCCATTCCAAACAACTGGCAACTATGATGACAAAATAAGGGCCAGAAAAATAGCAGGACCAGTGTAATGACAAGGGAGGCAGCATCTGATTCAGCATGCTTTGATTTGCTACCTTGTAGAGAGAGATAGTAGCAAAATGGTAACAGTTTCCAGTGAATGTGTAACGTGTGTGTAGGTTATTTGCATTTAAAATAAACACTTTGCCCATTGCAGGTAGTCCTCAACTTATGGCCACAACTGAGCCCCAGATTTATGTTGCTAAGTGAGAAATTTTTAAGTGAGTTTTGCCCCAGTTTATGACCTACCTTGCCACAATTGTTGAGTGAATCACTGCAGTTATTAAGTTAGTAACACAGTTGTTAAGTAAATCTGGCTTCCCCATTGACTCTGATTGTTAGAAGGTGGGTAAAGGTGATCACGTGACCCTGGAACACTGCAACCATAAATATGAGTTAATTGCCAAGCATCTGAATTTTGATCACATGATCATGGGATCATGTGTGAAAATTGGTCATAAGTCACTTTTTTCAGTGCTGTTGTAACTTTGAATGATCACTTAAGTGAATTGTTGTAAGTCAAGGACTACCTGTATACCTTTCTCTGGTTAATATATAAAAGAACCATATAGCCAAAAACTATTTGAAGAATAGTCTTTAAATCACCAAGAATAGGAATGTAAAGGAGCAAAAGTGTCTTTGTTTCTCTGTGCATTCTCTGTGCATTAGGAATTTTATGCATAGTGACAAATGGCTGCAGGGTTTGTTACATTGTGAAGATAAGCAACTATTGAAGTAAAGCTCTGTATGAAACACCTGTACTTATGTGAGTTTAAAAATTCTAGAAAAAGTTAATGTGCTTTCCTGTTCAGCATCAAGTGACTCGACCAAAAGGTAATCCTTTCTTAGCAACCATTCAAAATTATGATGCTGCTGAATAAAATGGCTTATAACCTCTCCCCCTGCTTACAATAATCGCAGCATTCTTGTGGACACATGACTGGGATTCAGGCACTGGCAACCTTCGTGCATTTAGAAGGTTGCAGCGTTAAATGGCCATGTGATCACAATTTGCAACCTTCCCAGTCAGTTTCTGTCAAGCAGAGTAAATGACAAAGGCAGCAGGAGATTGCAAGCTGAGGTTATTTGATATCTCAATCATCACTGCTACTGCCATCATTAAGTGGGGTGATTACAGGATATATTTTGCTTAGCAATTGCTTTGCTTATTCATGGAATTGCCAGTCCCAAGCAAAGTTGGTAAGTGAGGACTACTTTTACATTCTCCAAGAGGTACTTTGATTAAATTTCACTTGGATTGCCACAGAATCGTCAGTATTAGTCTTGATAAAATTTTAGCAGATTTCCATGACTAACGTTCTAGAATTGGATGTTTTTGATTCAATCAACTTTTTTTCATTTCAGAAAAATCAGGGAGCAAAAGGCATAATTGCTGTTGGGTGCTTTTAACTGGTTATACTGACACATTGCATTTGACAGTATTTTAACGCACAATAAACTAAATGTCTAGTTATAGCAACAATTGATTATAACACATCATGGATATGGTAATTAACCTTTATAGTAGCATAGATACCTTATATCTTGATAATGTTGAATATTATCAACATAAGATATAATTCAGCTTTCTTATTTCGCATTCTGTATTTGATAATAGTTGTATTGCATATTAAACTTTCTGTTATTCATTTTTGAATAGTAGCATTTTGAATTTGTGACCATACATCTTTTTTTAATGTAAAAAATCCATTGCTGGCAAAAGAATAAGAGAATCAACTTACATTTCCTGCACACATAATGGAGCAGAACCAGCATCTGAATTTGAATCCTGCATATGTATCTGTGCTATGAACATTGTCTCATCCAAGTCTTGTAGAAATAAAGAATAATTGACCAGGATTGTTATCTGAAATAAGCAATTCATAGGTTGTAGGAGGCTCCTGAACTCCTTTGCCTACCCAAATTTCCTCTAACTTAATCAACAAATATTGGTTAGTAAAGTTACAAAAAAATTGCAGTTTTGAATCATTTTCAGATTGATACATGTGAAAACTGTAGTTTAACGCCTAATGTCTGTAGCATTCTTTAAAAATCGAATAAGGGATTATATGAATAACAAATCATTTATATTTTATTTGTTTGTTTGTTTGTTTATTTATTTATTTATTTATTTATTTGTCAAACATGTACAGGCTAGTAGTTGTTTGTATAAACATAACGTAAGTAAAAAGTACCGATAATAGAGGACAATAGGACAATTCACTCTGCCTCAGTGCCTCACCCATTATAACTTTTATTGCTCCTAGAATCATTAAATATATTTCTATTCACCAAAAACTTGCTTATTCTTCTATAATAAATAAATACTTTAGAATGGCTTTTGCTCTGTTTCCCTTTTGGGTCTCTGCTTTGAAATATTATATCTGGATAGTCTAGCCTTAGTTATCCACTTTTTGCATCATTGGATAGATAAAAAATGATATCACTCCCAAAGTTCTATGTTAGAACACATTAAGTAGTTCAATCGTAGATCCTAAATAACATTAAAATTACCAACTATTATTCCAGGATTTTAATTCAGTTAGAAGGAACTAATTAATTGCTATACAATGGACCTTAATTATGTCCCATTATTATCTAATTAAAAATACTGGGATTGGTTGCATATATATTAATAGAACTGAGAAGGCAAAAAGAGAAATAAGCTCACTCTCCTCCCCTATTCTGTTCCTGTTTTTTTCTCTTGTTTTTTACTCATAGTGATATAGTTACATACCTGTACAGTATTTCCAATTGTTAACCAGTATCTGTTTTTAGGATTTGGTTTTTTCAGTTGTAACAATAAGTAAACTGTAAAAGATTAACGTTAAGAGCAAGAATATGATAGAGCAGGAACTAAATTACTGAAGTATGAAATTCAGTGAATCATAGTGTTCTGAAAAAGGTATGAAAAGGCATGCTAGTAATTACCATTGCATTCTGTAAATTTGGTGTGCTGGACTATAGCATTCTGTGTCAAATAGTAAATTTTCCATCTGAGAAACTTTACATCTACATACTGAAAAATTAGAACTCCGTACTTCGTGGACTCTGAGTATATTTTAAGGTTTTCCAAGTTAGTGGATTGCAATCAGCCTTTGATTTGTGTAAAATAGTGTAAAATTGGGCTTTGATTTTTGTGCTTATAGAATGGCATGCTTCAGGTGGCTTTACTATAATAAAGAGTGGTAACTTAATATTTACTTTCTCTGTATTACTGAAAAGTAGGAATGTGCTGAGTTTCTTATCTGAAGCTAAAAGGAAGAGATGACGTGAATCATGCATGACCATGCCTGATCTGAAGCAACTTTTTGGCTTTAGATCTATACATGTATATTACAAAAATTATGTGAAAGCAAAAAGCATGATGATGAATGACAAAGCTTATTATAAATCCACCTACTTGACAATGATGGTGTTTGGAAAACTGAATTGAAAGGAATAAATATTCATATTCCTGAATTGAGAGGAATAAATATTGATAGAAAGGGAGGGAAAATAGTTATGTTGTATGTCTGAAACTAAGAGAAAGGCTAGAAATAAGGGAATGTTGGAAGAACTATTTCTAAGATTTGAATGATAATAGTGATATGTTAAAAAGGGAATTCAAATATCAGTTTTAGCATCCAAGAAAAAAATGAAAATGAAATCATAAATGCTTGGTGAATGTTGGCAATTAGACTGCATATGTTAATGGTATAATTGGAAAAGGTTTGGGCAACTTATTTAATATATTCAGGGCTTGTCCTTCTGTCTGTCATTTGTTAAGAATGCCATTGTTTTTTTATACACAGAAAAGCTAATAACAGTGAGTCAAAAATGAAAGGGCATTAGGTACTTGGCAGAAGTTGCTTGGTAAGGTGCTTGGCAAAAATTGATTGAAAGAAGATAAATGCAAAATTTGAAAAGTGCAAGGAGGTTTTATGCAGCAGTAAAGATCATATTTTCATTCTTCATCAGCTGAAAGCAGTTACATTCTGTTGCCATCATGTTAATACATCCCCAACCCAAACCCATGTAACAGGTGTTTGAGCCTTTATTTCATCAAGATTCACAATTGGATGGTTAATGAATACATAATGAGTTTGAAAACTTACAGCTGCTGCTACAGATCCATATTATTGACTGGTACTTCCTTTCTGGATGTGGAAACTTAGTCACAGATTTCTTCTTCTGATGAAGTAATCTGATTTCAAAGTTCCACATCTGATTTCTTATTTTTAGCTTGTAATTTTAAAATACTTTCTAAATGTTTTAGATTAAAATATAGTCTATTTATTTGTTTCCCTTTAATCCATTTTTTAAGTTAAAAATATTCCAACGTTACTTATAAAACAAAGACAACTTATTTTGACCCTTATGCTCACAGTCTGAAAAACACCACATGGAACAAGGTTTGAGGAGAAAGGAAGAAAAAAAAAATCAAAGCCAGATATTTTGAAAAAAGCAGTTTAGAGATAATTTGGGTCCAAAATTTATATAACAAAATCATTTCAGTATATCTAGTTAGAGAAGCCTGTGTAAGAAATCTTGCAGGGAAGTTCTCAGCCATTAAGAAATTGAAAGTTTTCAATGAAATAAATCTATGAGATAAGCAGGATAACGCTGATGCATGTTGCTCTTCTTCCCTTCAGCAGCTTCCAGTGTGGCTCACCAATCTGCCTGTCTCCCAATTTCCCAGCACCCTCTCTTTCCTTACCTTCTGCCACATCAAAGTGCCAAGTTTCTGTCTGGAACAAAATGACCCTGTGTTGTTCTATATCCAGGACAGAACAGCCATGTTTTGTTCTGTACATGGAATGGACCAAAACTCCCCAAACATGTAATTTCAGTTTGGGCACAGACTATTTGAAACCAGTTGTTTTGCACATAGAACAATTGATGAATAGAGAACTTTGCATATCCCTAGGGAAGCAATTACAAGCAAGATAATTCAGTTAAGGATATTTTTATACTACATCTAATTGCTTTTCTCTCTGTTTTGGCAATGTACCAAATTCAAAAACAAAACAAACCTCTGGGGTTGTAGTATTAGATTCCATTTTCATCAAGGGGGTTTTCCATAACCCCTTATTCTTAAAGTGATAGCAATCTTAATAATTGCCAGTTTGTTACATTTACTTATTTAAAAGAATTGTATGGCCACATATCTTAGAATGCAACTCTAATGGATACAGCTAAGAAACTAAGAGTATTTAGGTAGCTCTACTTGTAATTTCTTCCTGGCACTGTTACTTTTTCTTCATTATCAAAGTAGAAAATGCATTTGTATTTCTAAATGCAAAATAAATAAAGAAACTGCATCTAACTATATAGTTAGGAGAGAGAAAAGTGCGCCGATATTTTTCAACTTACAACTATTGGGACTGGAATTTCTGTCATAAGTCATTGCAGTTATAAACCGAGCGGGGCCCAATTTTATGGCAATTTGGGTAGCAATTAAGTGAATCCTCGTGGTCACAAGCAAATGACATGATTATAAGTGAATCCAGCTTCCCCAATTGGCATTATTTTCTGGAAAGCAGCAAAAATCATAAATTCTGATAATGTGATTGCAGGATGCTGTAATTGGTCATAAAGGCAAGTTGGTTGTCAAGTGCCCAAATTGTGGTCCCATGACCACAGGGTTTGTGTGACATAAGTATAAGTACAGGTTATATGTCACTTTTTTCAAACACCTTAATAATTTTGAATGGTTGTTAAACAATCATAAGTTGAGAACTACTGTAAATTTACATATATCTGTTACGTATGAATATTATGTTGCCAGTTATTTTGGGAATACACCCAAGGCGCCTATTACTATTGGTATTAACTTGCTTTCTTTGCCACAGTCATTCTATTTCTATTTACAATCTTTTTTTTTTGAGTGTAACTTCTCCAGTTCTTTTTTATTCTGCTGTCTCCAACTACTACCATGTCTATTATAGAGACTTCTTTTTTGTCTTTATTAATCAACAGTTGTTAGGCCTAATGTGATAGATGCCTACTTGTTTGAATCGCAAAGACCAGAGCACTTTAGCTTCTTCATTTTCTATTTTTCTATTTTATGGTCCCATCATTTTTAGCTTACAGACTATTCTTGTTACTTTATCATGCCATTGTTTGTAGTCAGCCTATGCAATTATATAGCAGCAGCCAACCAGGTGATACACTATTTCTTCAACTTCTTTACAGAGTTTATTATTATTATTGGTTCATCATGCAATCAGTTAAATATTTAGAGTGAATTAGGTATTTTTATCTGTCTTATCAATTTCTTATTATACCTCTATTTCCTTTTTTTTCTCTTTAGGTAATGATACTTGTGAATATCTTCTCTCTACTGGAAGATTCCTTGGGGACAAAACATGGCAACCTTATAGCTGTATGATGCATAGATATAAACAGAGGTAAAATATTTTTGTAAATGTATTTACAGCAAGACACAAACTAAATTTAATTTACATTTAATTAAAAACCAAACATATTTACATAGAATATCTGCTATGATTAGTTTGCTAGTCATGGGTTTAATATTTTACATCTTCTGTTAAATTAAAAATACCTATTAGATAACATTTTGATGTTGGATATTACTATTGGTTTTTTAGAGGTTGTGTGAGATTCTTGTCTGCTCAGGTTTTTTTATCTTGACTTTGTATGGCTATTGTTGCTATTGATGTTATGACTGTTAACAAAACTTCTTGGACACCGGAATGGCAATTATGAATATAGTTTGGATTTTATAAGCCTCTCTGGAATAAATAGGATTTGCCCACCAGTATATTCTTCTATTAAATGTTTGCAAACTCCATTTTTGTTCTCATACTTGAAACCAATTAATATTGATGTTTGTTTTTACAGTGAAGCAAAATCATGCCTCAAAAACAAATATATTGCATTTATAGGCGATTCTAGGATTCGTCAGCTATTCTACTCATTTGTAAAACTCATAAACCCTCAAATTAAGGAGGAAGGAAACAAGGTAGAACTTTCAATATTTTTGTCCTCATTGTTTTTATAGCTATGGAACCATAAATATTTACAGAACCATTATCACTGTTCTATTCATTTACTACTATACAGGATGTCCCTAATTCAGTAGCATATGTTCATGTCACAAGAACCTTAATAAAAAAATTAATGAAACTTGCATGTATTTTAAAAATCAGAAAAAGAGAAACGGGAAAGTTATATATGAGCCCTGGTAGTGCAGTAATTAGAGTGCAGTACTGCAGGCTACTTCTGCTGCCTGCTGGCTGCCTGCAAAATGGCAGTTCAAATCTCACCAGGCTCAAGGTTGACTCAGCCTTCCATCCTACCAAGGTAGGTAAAATGAGGACCCAAATTGTTGGGGGCAATATGCTGACTCTGTAAACCACTTTGAGAGGGCTGTGAAGTGGTATATAAGCCTAAGTTCTATTGCTGTTGCTATAGAAACAGTCCTACAAGATAGTTCTAACTCTTGTCCATCTTTTGTACCATATTTTATAAAAATAAGCATTATATTAGAAGTAGGAATTTACTGTACACAATCCCTGAATATTTTTTTCTGTGGTTTGCACCCATGTATGTATTATGCAACTCTCTAGTTCATTGACATTAACTGGAGGAGATACCGTACTTTTCGGAGTATAAGACACAATCCCCCCCCCAAAAAAAGAGGGTGGAAATGTTGGTGCGTCTTATACACCGAATACAGCCATTTTTGGCCTCCCGAAACCCCGTCCCTTGCGTCCCATTTTCACCAAAAACAGGCCCATTTTTTGCAAAAACAGGGCACGCAGAGGCTTTGGGAGGCCTGCAGAATGCTCCTGGGGGCTGGAGAGGGCAAAAATGCAACGCATGGGGGGTTTGGGAGACGAAAAATGGGACCATTTTTCGCAAAAACGGGGTGCGCAGAGGCTTTGGGAGGACTGTAGAGTGCTCCAGGGGGCTGGAGAGGGCAAAAACATGACGTGTGGGGGGGGGGTTGGGAGGTGAAAAACGGGGCTGTTTTGTGAAAACTGCATTTTTTCCCTCCTCGGCCCCCAGGAACATTCTGCAGGCCTCTCAAAGCGTCTGCGCGCCCCGTTTTTGCGAAAAATGGGCCTATTGTCACAAAAACGATGCGCAGAGGTTTTGGGAGGCCTGCAGAGTGCTCCTGGGGACCGGGGAGGGCAAAAACTTATTTTTCTTGTTTACCTCTCTGAAAACTTGGTGCTCTTTTTGTTCGAAAAATACGGTAGTTCTCAGTATATCTCCTGCTTTGCTCCAGGATCAGATGAGTAATTAAAAATATAGTTGTGTTGGGCAGCTATTTCTGTGCAGTCTTTGACACTGTAATCCTCATCTTGATATTGTTTCCCTGTTAATACTGTGTTTTCCGGAAAATAAGACCTGGTCTTATTTTATTTTCAGATCCAAAATAAGCACTAGAGCTTATTTTCAGGAAATGTCTTATTTTTTTACGTACAGAAGGCAGCAAGTTCGGGGGCTGATGGCAGTGGGATCACTGCTGCTGCTGGGTCAACACTCTCTGTCCCACCATCTGCTTGCCTGCAGCCGCAACGGGGCAAGCTCTTGGCGCGCCCTGGCCTCCACCGCCCTGCCTGCTGCCCTGCTGTTGCTGGGACACTGGAGCTCGCGTATTGCTCAGGCCGCTGCTATGACGAGGCAGAAGGTCGTGCAGTGCGTCAGGATTGCCTCCCTCCCCCATGCCTCTGACTGGCTGCTGGACCTGCTGCACCTGCCGCTGCAGGCCTCGCCAGGGCTCTTTGCCCTCCTGGCCACGCTGCTCTCAGCCCCCCTGCTGGGCTGCCAGAGCCCCTTTCCCCTTGCCTTCAGGCTCTGCCCCTCTCCTGCCCTCCATGGCTTTGGCGGGCAGGAGCTCCGTGGCAGCTCTGCAGGCCGGGGCTAGGTGGACAGGAAAGATGGGGTTTTGGGTTGCAAAGGAGGAAGGGGCATTCTCCCCCTCTCCTCTGTCCATCTATCCCGTTGTAGGGCCACCACAGAGCTCCTGCCCACCAAAGCCAGCAAGTGCAGGGAAGGAGCAGAGCCTGAAAGCGGTGGTGGGCAAGGCAGCGTGACTCCACCGGGGACCGCTGGCGAAGTGGCCCTGACAAGCCGGTGGCAGGGGTGGTGCTTCGGAGGTTGTAGATCTTGGCCACTTTGCCCTGCGAGGCCAGCAGCAGCAGGCCCAGCAGCCGGGCAGAAGCATGAGGGGAGGAGCAGGCTATCCCAGTAAACCGCATGATATTCTGCCTCGTCATATGATAGCAGCAGCCTGAGCAACACCCAAGCCCCAGGCCTGAAAGAGCACAAACTGTGGTTGCTGCTTGCTCTTGAGCAACAAGGTGAGCTGCGGAAGAGAGGGGGCATTGGCTGCGAGGTTGCTTTGTGCTGGAAACACCTCCAGGCACCCGGAGAGACAGAATCAGAGGCAGCTCCCGGCCCTCACAGCCTCAGTCAATCCATGGGGTCCCAATTAAGGGGCCGAGTTGGGTCCATGCGAAGCTCGGGTTGGCAATTTAACCACATTGCCAATCTGGCTGCTACACCGATTCGCGCCACATGCCCCCTCCCATTCACAGACCTGGCCGCAGGAGTCACGCTGGCAGGGCGAGAAGGGACCAAGCCTCCATGAGGTGACCGGCAAAGAGAAGCAGCTGCTGTGCTAAGTGCAGCCTCAGGGATCACTGCCAGTATTTGTGAGGGGACACGTGGTTGGGAGGGTGGTTGTTGGCTGTTTATTGCCCGGAGGAGGGGCGGGGGAATAAGTGTTTTCCTCTAGCTTCATCGTCTGGGGGGGGGGGTTACAGTTTCGACACAGGCCTTCAATTTGTGTGGGCTTCTGAATCGATATACCCAGAAGCGAGGTAGAACATCCTCCCTTTAGTTACTTTTTTTGGGGGGGTAGTGTTTTATTTTCAGCCCTTTGATCTTTACTTTAAAAAAAAGCTTTAGGAATAGCTTTTGAAACTACAGTGAGGGAATAATGTTTTTAAGAAATCCTCCAAATGCTATTTCTATTGGCTTAGAAACCCATTGATAGAAAAAGCAACTTATTTTCTGATATAAATAGTGGTTTCAGAGGGGAATGGTTTTAATCAAGATTGTGAAGTGAGAAAAAAGGGTTTAAAAAAACCCTTGCTTGCACCATAGCTTTATCACTGATTTATATATTTATATGTAATATATTTGTATATTCCTTTTACCATATTCTGATTAAAGATTAATAAATGATAATACACATAAAAAACCAACTTAATGTTGCATATGGAGCCTGTAAGCCTTCAGATGTTGCTGAGTAACAATCTGTAGAATACTTCAACATTGATATACTGACTGTGCTGCTACAGTGCAATTAGGTGCACTGGTGTTTGTAAACAGCATATAAATGTTTGTAAATCAACAAGTTTATGGAAAATGTTACAATGTGCATGTTTTATTTTGACAGCATGAAAACATTCCTTTTGAAGACAAATCATCTTCACTTAAAGTGGTAAGTATTGCTGGTTTTCTAACTCTAGTGTGGAAGCATGTAGATACGATTGGGGTGGATGAATGTGTAGATTGGGTTGATTGGTTTAGGTAGAATGAGTGAGTTGGGGTTTACGGCTTGCCCCCCTTCTGCTGAGTGTGGAAACAGAAGCAGAGGGGTGTGTGAGCCCGACCCCGACTCAGTTTGAATGGTATGCATGGAGGGAAGGGAGGGAAGAGGACCAGCAGGGAGGGGGTGGGGATCGCTGGGCTGGGGGAGAGTCGGAGCATTACAGTCATAATGGGGAGAGGTAGGTATGGCGGGAGCCGAGGGGTAGGCCGCTCTCGGGGAACTAGAACTCGCTATGTCCAAGCGATTTCCTGTTCCGGCCCCTCTGAATTGGTTCCATCTAGCTCAACCCGAGTACCTGGTGATCGGGGAATTCAGGGCCCTAGGCTCAAGCTGCTGCTGTTGAATGCCAAGTCGATTACCAACAAAGCACCCCTCATGCGGGATTTAATCCTGGACGAGGGGGTGGACATGGCATACGTAACAGAGACCTGGCTGGGCCAGGAGGGGGGTGTTCCCCTCTCTGAAATGTGCCCGGACGGGTTCTTAGTTCTGCATCAGCTGCGACCCCAGGGAAGGGGTGGAGGAGTGGCTATTATAGCTCGCCGGAATCTTTGTCCTCGTAGGAGACCTGCCCCGGAGATTGTTGGATGTGAGACGCTCCTTCTGAAGTTGGACTTAGGGGTTCAGGTTGGCCTTTTGCTAATGTACCTCCCTCCTAGCTGTGTTGCAAAGGCCCTGCCTGTGCTGCTCGAGGCGATAGCGGGGCTGGCGATTGAGTTCCCCAGGCTTATGGTTCTGGGGGACTTCAACCTGCATTCGCCTGGCAAAACCTCGGATGCAGTCTAGGAGTTCATAGCTTCCATGACAACCATGGACCTGACCCAATTAGTCCAGGGTCTGACTCATGAGGGAGGTCACATGCTTGAACTAGTGTTCCTCTTGGGGCAGTGGAGAGATGATCTGAGGCTGAGGGGTTTAGTTATTTCACCCTTGTCGTGGTCATATCATTTCCTTCTGAGGTTAGATTTCATGGCACCACTCCTCCATCACAAGGAGGTGGTTCCGCCCCAGGCACCTAATGGAAACAGAAGGATTCCAGAGGGAACTTGGGGAGATACCTGAATCCTTGGTACACAATTCATCTGAGTCTCTGGTAGCTGCCTGGAATATGGCAGATCAAGCGCGTTAGATCGGATTGCGCCTTTGCGACCTCTTCGTGGTAGCAGATCCAGGAGGGTTCCTTGGTTTATTGAGGAGCTCCAGGAGATGAAATGCCACAAGAGACGTCTAGAGCGATGGTGGAGAGCCAGTAAAGCTGAATCTGACCAAACACTACTAAGAATTTTTATTAAGACTTATTTAGTGGCAATGCGGGAGGCAAAATGTTCGCATTTTTCCGCTCTTATTGCATCTGCCGATTCACGCCCAGCCGCCCTGTTTAGAGTGACTCGCTCCCTCCTTGCTAAGGGGGGAGTTGAGGAACCCTTACAGGGCAGAGCTGAGGAATTTGCGCAGTTTCTGGCGGATAAAGTCACTCAGATTCGGACAGACCTGGACTCCGATTGGACAAGGCAAGCCGAGATGACAGGACTTCCCATATAGTCCTGTTATATGGGAAGAATTTGAGCCTATCACTCCTGATAATGTTGACAACGCCATAGGAGCGATGAGTTCCTCCACTTGTTTGTTGGACCCATGCCCCTCCTGGCTGGTTTTGGCCAGCAGGGAGGTGTCACGTGGCTGGCTCCAGGTGGTTGTGATCGCTTCTTTGAGAGAGGGATCCATCCCACAGCCCTTAAAAGCTGTGGTGGTGAGGCCCCTCCTCAAGAAGCCTTCCCTGGACCCGGCGGATTTAAAGAACTTCCGTCCAGTCTCCAACCTACCCTTTGTGGGTAAGGTTGTAGAGAAAGTGGTGGCGCTCCAACTCTTATGGTTATTGGATGACACTGATTACCTAGATCCCTTTCAATTGGGTTTCAGGCGCGGCTATAGCACATAATCTGCTTTGGTCACCCTGATGGATGATCTCTGGCGAGCCCGGGATGGAGGTCATTCCTCCATCCTGGTGCTACTTGACCTCTCAGCGGCTTTCGATACCATTGACCACCTTCTGCGCCGACTCGGCGAGTTAGGAGTGGGAGGCACTGTTTTACGGTGGTTCTCCTCCTACCTCTCCAATAGGACACAGTCGGTGTTGATAGGGTCAGAGGTCGGCCCCTAGGCCCCTGATTTGTGGGGTGCCTCAGAGCTCGGTCCTCTCGCCCATCCTGTTTAAAATCTACATGAAACCGCTGGGTGAGATCATCCGACGACACGCAGTGAGGTATCAGCAATATGCTGACGATACCCAGTTGTGCATCTCCACCCCGTCTCAGTTCAGGGAAGCAGTTGAAGTAACGTGCCGTTGCATGGACGATGTTAGGGTCTGGATGGGAATGAATAGGCTCAAGCTCAATCCTGACAAGACCGAGTAGCTGTGGATATTGCCCTAGGGATTATGTCGACTGCCCCTCCTTGGTTCTTGGGGGAGAGAAATTAACTCCCTCGGAACGGGTTCGCAATTTGGGTGTTCTCCTAGATCCACAGCTAAAATTTGAGCAACATCTGTTAGCTGTGGCTAGGGGGACATTTGCACAGGTTTGCCTGGTGCACCAATTGCGACCCTACTTGGAGAGGGAGGCCTTACTCACAGTCACTCATGCCCTCATCACCTCACGGCTGGACTACTGTAATGCGCTCTACATGGGGCTACCCTCAAAGAGTATCCGGAGACTGCAATTGGTGCAAAATGCAGCTGCGCAAGCCGTTGTGGGTGTTCCTAGATACACCCACGTAACACCCATTCTCCGCCAGCTGCATTGGTTGCCCATTAGTCTCCAGACGCAATTTAAGGTGTTGGTTTTAACCTTTAAAGCCCTACATGGCTCAGGGCCAGGTTACTTTCAGGACCGCATCCTACCGCATACCTCCCTAAGACCGGTTAAGTCCCACAGAGTTGGTCTCATCCAGGTCCCATCAACCAAGCAATGCTGGTTGGTGGGACCACGGGGGAGAGCCTTCACTGTGGGAGCTCCGTCTCTCTGGAATCAGCTTCCACTAGAGATCTGGACCATCCCCACCCTGCTGGCCTTCCGCAAAGTCGTGAATTCATGGCTCTTCCTGCAGGCGGGGTGAACAAGATCTTAATTCCCCATAAATGTCTGGTTTTTAATTTTTGTAATTTTTAAAATTGTTTTTATTGTATTTTTTATTGTATATTGTTCTTTTTCTGTTGTACGCCGCCCTGAGTCCTATGGGATTGGGCGGCCTATAAGAACATAAATTAAATTAAATTAATAAAGAGGGAGAGGTGGTCTATTGCTGGAAGTAGTAGTTGAAAATTATATATACATGTTTCCAGCAATGGAAGGAGTATTCAGCCAACTTTTCAACAAGCAACTTTTATCTTCCATTCTCTTTGGTAGCAACACAATTGTGGAAGGAAATGCTTTGAAAGTTTGGGGCAACTGAGTGCCATAGAAAAATAGGCAATAATCATTAGAATAAAAATGATCATATTTTTTATAGTTTAAATCAATTATAGATGTCACAGACATAGTAACTACTAGGAATTGTTCCAATTTTTTGGATTGGTTAATGTAGCTCAGACATTTTATATTTGAAAGAAAATATTTATATTTTAAACCAATCTATCTATTGATTGGTCCTTCCTCAGAATGCAAATGCAACACGTAAGAGGTTTCAAGATTTTTACACAAGAATGTCCTTTTCTCTTCAGGATTTCCTGTGGTATCCAGAAGTCAATGGTTCTATGAAGCAATGTATCAAGGCTTGGATTGAAGTGAGTTGTATAGATGATGATGATGATGATGATGATGATGATGATGATGATGATGATGATGATGATGATTACTACTACTACTACTACTACTACTACTACTACTACTACTATTACTATAATTTAAGAAAATGAATGGTTTCTGGAATTCGTAGTCTTCAAAGTAATTTTAGTAAATATGATTCTGATCATAAGTGTGTTTTATAAATGCTCTTTCTAATTAAGAAATCAGTCAATGATAATGATTTGTGTTGGGATTAACTTGTCTTTTATTATGTCTTAGGGTTCTTCATCCAAACCTCATATACTTGTAGTAGGAGCTGCTACGGTAAGCTATTTGGATACTAGTCATTGCAATAACCAAATAAAATTATGACAGTCTCTGATTTCAGCTGTTTCATATTCCATATTCCATAAACTCTGATATTGTTTTTTCTTTTTTTTACTCTATTATTTCAAGTTACCCAGAGAATTAGGTTATTGGCTGACCTATCATTTTCAATATAGTATACTACTCTTTCTTACATTGCATAAGTTGCCAACCTAAGCTTACACACATTTCTTTTTCTTGCTGCTACTGTTCCTATAACTAATAGAATGTAGTTAATTCTTGACTGACAGCTGGCATCAGAATTTTTTTTTTACTAATGCTATGCTCTTATAAACTGCTAATACATGTATGCAAACTCATTTCAGGTAGTTCTCAGTTGATGGCTATACAGATAGTCCTCGACTTATGCTCACAGTTGGAACTGGAAATCTTGTCATAAGTCATTGTGGTCGTAAGTTGAGACACCCACACTACCAGTCCCATTTTTCCAACATTTTTTTCCAACAGTCATTAAGCAAATCACATGGTCATTAAACATATGAGTGCTTTTTGTTGGAAACTGGCAAAAAACTTTGGAATTCACATGACCATGGGACACTGCAACTGATCATAAAAGCAAGCTTGTTGCCAATCATCCAAAGTATAGTCAGATAACTATGAGGGAGCCATGCAACCATGTAGCACAATATTTTATATGAGTAAAAGTGCCTTACAGGCCATAAAGCATCCATTACCAGGCTATCGTAATTCTGAAAGGTTGTAAAAGATCAATTGTAAGTCAAGCATCTACCTGGAACTGGAACTGGCAACTCCATTGTTAAGCAATGCGGTCATAAAGTGAAAAATCATTTGACTGCAATGACTAATGATGGCAGTTCTGGTTGCAATCATTAAGCAAATCAGTTATTAAATGCAATGGTATGTGACCATAATGTACAACTTCCGGCTCTCTTCACCATTTGCCGGTAGCGAAGATCTCAAATGGTGTTCATATTACCATAAGACACTGCAATGGCTACAACTTCAAGAATCAATCATAAATATCCTTGTTCAGTGCACACACCACCCCTCCCCCATGCTCCCCTGCCCTCCTGTGCATGCACACATGCTCCCCCATACCCTGCCTCCCTGCAGCCTCCTGGGATCAAAAAAGGGCCGTGGGCGGGCGCCACACCGCCTCACCCCCCGTTTTGGGCCTAGCAGGCCTCCCTGCAGGCTCCTGGGACCAAAAAAAGGCCGGGGGAGGGGGCTGCGTCTCACCACGCCCCATTTTGGCTTTAGCAGGACTCCCTGTAGCCTCCTGGGACCAAAAACGGGCCGTGGGGGGATGCCACACACCCCGCCCCCATTTTGGGCTTAGCAGGCCTCCCTGAAGCCTCCTGGGACCAAAAACGGGCCATGTATTGGCTTCAACTATTCTTTTGATTTATTTGTTATTAAATATATCAATCTGTTGCTTATAAGATTTCTGAAATAGCAACAGTTTTAATTCATTTTCCTTTAATATCATTTTCAGTGGTCTATAAAAATTCATAATGGCAGCAATGAAGCACTTACACAATACAGGATCAACATCACTTCAATTGCACCCCTTCTGGAAAAGTTGGCAAGGAGTAGTGATGTCTATTGGGTCTTGCAAGGTAAAATTTATATTGTATTGCACATTGGTGTATTGTTATTGTGACTTGGGACAAGCTAAATAATTAGTTGAAATTATCCGAAATGCTTGTAATTTTTGTTTAGCATCAGAATGCCAAAAAATTTTCTAGGAACAGCTGCTAAAGTTTGCCCCATATTGTGGATCATGACTGCTATATTATTAAATTTCTGTGAAATCACATTTTGTACTGGAAATAACTCTTAACATAATATCTGAGCAAATACTGAACAAATATTATTAACTTCCTTTGGAACAGATGATTTGCTCTAAATTGCATTAGAGATTAGAACATTTCCCAAAATGCAAATTTAAACAATAGCCTACAATTTTCCTGATCACCTATGAGGAAATATATACTGTATATATATGTCAGCTAAAAAATAGGGTTTATTGTTAGACCTCTTTGCTATGTGGAATCCCAGAATAACTATCAGAGTAAAGGTCTACAGTTAAAGAAAGTTAAGAAAGATTTCCCAAAAGTGGACTGTTCAATGGCAGAAATTAATTATATGTAGAAATGAGACTGCATTTAGTTGGGGAAAAAATCAGGCAGAGGTTATTTATACATCCACCTTTCGAGTATGGTTTATTTTGGGTAGCTGGATTAAGCAACAAGCTTTATGTATTTTATAAACCCTTTTGTGGCATTATATTATCCTAATTGGGGAAGGCATTGTCAGAGTTATTCTCAAATTTATTCCTATATACTGGGAACAAAGATAATTTGAAGCACGGATAATAGTCTTTTTTTCAGCAACTTTCTAATTATAGGGATGGAATTCAGTAATAATTTTTTTGCTTTGTGTGAATAAATATTTTAATATTAATTTATCTCAACTATTTCATTTGGCACCAGACACAATAATTATTTGAATTGTTATTAAATGGCAGTTTGTTTCAATGAAATTTGGTGGCAATCAAATTTGCCATTGTTTGCTAAAAGGGTGTAGGCTAGTGATTTTCTACTCCCTTGGAACTAAATATTTATTTGTTGCTTTGGTTTATAAAGTAGTAACTCAGATTTTTTTTTCAATTCAGATCCAGTTTATGAAGATATGTTGAGTGAAAGCAGGAAAATGATCACTAATGAGAAAATAGATGCTTACAATGAAGCAGTGGTCAGTATTCTGAACAGCAGCTCAAAAAATTCAAAAGCTAAAGTAAAAGTTTTTAGTGCATCTAGACTAATAGCAGAAGAAACTATAATTCAGTCATCAGACGGCTTACATCTTCCTGAATCAAGCAGAGAAATAGTGAGTAATATCTCTGAAACACAGCCATTAGAAGTGATAATGACAAAAAAATAGTTCTAGACCTTAAAACAATGACTAATTGAATGAACTTGATTACTATTTTAATAGGTATTGAAAAACTGTCTCAAAACCATTTTCAATTATATACAGTGGAAATCTTTTGCAAAGGCAACTTTAATTAATTTAATTAATACTCTATAAATTTCATAAGATATAATATAGAAATTTGAATTAAATTCCTTAACATACTTAATGTAATGATTTTTCTTTCCCTGCATAAATCATTCCCAGTTAATTCAGATCATTTGATTGAATGCTTATATTCTCTCGTATGCAACAATTAAACTGACCTGAAAAAACTGATTCAAATTTAGTTTATTCATTTATTTAGTACTATAAAAGTTGCAGGGTGTTAACTTTAAAAGCACACCTGTAACATAAGAAAGGAATTACTCTGTATTTTATTGTGGTTCTGTGGATTGTTAAAATCCAGAAAATTCCTATATTGTCTAGGAATTCTCACCCTTTTATCTTGGTTAGCCCTGTACTTCAGTTTTTAAAAGCATTGAGATATGCCAACTGTTCCATAATGTAATGTAATCAAAGAGATTTTATCATGGATTTCCGATATCCAATTTCCTGATAAGATGAAGAGTTAAGTATTTTGTTACAACATATTGTATTGTTATTACCGTATTTTTGGAGTATAAGATGCACCGGAGTATAAGACGCACCTAGATTTTAGAGGAGGAAAACAAAGAAAAAAGTATTCTGAACCAAATGGTGAAGTAATATATTATTTAATAAAATACCAGTGTCGCAGAATACTTTTTACAACCATGTATACCTTTTACAACCATGTATACTTTTTACAAACTTCAAACTTGACAGCTTTAAGACTAGTGGACTTCAACTCCCAGAATTCCTCCTCCAGTCATGCTAGCTCAGGAATGGGAGTTGAAGTCCACAAGTCTTAAACTTACCAAGTTTGAAGTCCTTTGCACCCCTAACCTCTAACCCAGGGGTCTTCAAACTTGACAGCTTTAAGACTAGTGGACTTCAACTCCCAGAATTCCTCCTCCAGTCATGCTAGATGGGGTAATTAGAAGGCAAAAACTCTCCAGTTTTTGCAAAAAATTGCTCATTTTTCGCTCATTTTTTTGCAAAACCAAGGCAGAGGGTTTGGGAAGCCTGCAGAGCACTCCTAGGCGGTGGGGGAAAGGCAAAAACGTCCCAATTTTTGCAAAAAGTGACCCATTTTTTGCTGGTTGTTTTGCAAAACCAGGGCATGCAGAGGGTTTGGGAAGCCTGCAAAGCACTCTTAGGGGGTGAGGGAAGGCAAAAAGGGCCCAATTTTTGCAAATAATGGCCCATTTTTCGCAATAATTGGATGTGGGGCGGGGCTTCGGGAGGCCCCAAAATGGCTGTATTCGGTGTGTAAGACGCACTGACATTTCCACCCTCCTTTTGGGGGGCAAAAAGGTGTGTCTTATATTTTGAAAAATACGGTATTTGCACTACTAAAAAATTAACTTTTTCAAAATTAATTGTATGTAAATAAGGTATTGTATTTGGTTTAATAAAATGCAATTTAACAAAGATAAACAAAATTATGTTTCCAATTTTTGTTTTTCAATAGAGCGCAATGATTCTAATGAACAACCACTGCAACAAGATTGTAAAACCTATTGATGGCTCATGCTGCCAACCTCAGCCTCCTGTGACTTTGATACAAAAGCTAGCTTTTTGCTTTTTGGCTTCATCTATAATTGGATATTTGATTCTTGTTCTCATTCGTCGTAACAATAACCAGAAGAACAAACTGTGCACTGATATGGAGAGCGGAGAAGAGAAAAAACCTGCCACTAATTCTCCAACAGTTTCTACTCTAGAGACACTTTTCCAGTCCTTGTGCAAACTTGGCTTAATTATGGGCTACTTCTATCTGTGTGATAGAGCAAACTTATTTATGAAAGAAAACAAGTTTTATACTCATTCATCTTTTTTTATACCAATAATTTTTATCTTGGTGTTAGGAGTATTTTACACAGAAAATACTAAAGAGGTATCTTTTTCTTTTGTGCTAAAATTAAGAACTTAGCTTAAACAAAAGAAACAGTAATGGCAAACAGTAGTGACCTTTGTATTGTTTCATTATTACTGCTTTTAGATATCATAATCGTCAATAAAACAGGAAATAAAAATTGAGAGTTTAGTCCTGTATGTTTTCTTGGAAGCCATTGGACTCATTGGATTCAGGGACTTGAATCAGCATAATAAACTAAAGTGATTGTGTTGTAAAACCACTAAAAATAAAATTGCACTTTTTGAACAATTGTATAAATATAGTTTATTATTTAATACTATTTTTATTCTTTTTACCCAAAATTATTGACAGTGTTGTTTCAGTGGACAGCATTAGTCAGCCTTAAGCAAGGTATTTCCTAAAATGCCTGTGGCCATTCTTCCCCTAAAAGTACTTCTTCATACATTATTGCATCAGAAATCACTTTCTGCTGTGTTTAAAAAGCTAACTGGCAAGAAGTATATGATGTTTGTTAGCTGAAAGCAAAAAGGTTTGATGGCCTTGCAGCTTATTCATAGTGTTCTGTGCAGTCCTTTGTCTTGCAGTCCTTGTCAAATACTTCAGCATGCATTCTTATGGTTAATTGCTGTTTGAATTATTAGCATGATAATTTCAGATGCATTTACTGTATGGTAGTAGTATGGTTTCCTTCTTTAAAGTAACTACTTTTTCCTTTATTTTGCACAGACTAAAGTGTTAAATAGGGAGCAAACTGATGAATGGAAAGGATGGATGCAGCTTGTCATTTTGATCTACCATATCTCTGGAGCAAGCACAGTAAGTAGTTTTTAAAAATATAATTATTTTTCAGGAAAATAGACTTTTGGACTACAATATTAAATTTCAAATAATCTTTTAAAACATTTGTTTCATTGGGATGGTTAAATATTGTTTTGAAAGATGTACCTTTGTCTCAGTTTTCTTATTTTCTTGTAGTATGAAGGGATGTAATGTGCATAAAAATATCAATTACTGAAAATGACTGGATAATTTGAAAATATTTTGTGTATTTAATGCTACCCTTATTATGCTCCCTTCATCTTATCTTTATGATTCTCAAATTGGAGTACAGTACATCCACTTGTGGAAGAGGGATTTGATTTTCTATTGGGGAGATTTGAAAACATTCCTGAAATAGGTGATATGTCCAGTCTACATATCTAAACTGTTTTATTATTTTATTTATTTATTATAAATGCTTCTATGTTGACTTTCACTCCCACATGCATACATGTAAAAAGATCTGTCTCTTTCATCATGAAATCAATGAATACAGAGGTTTACTGAGGCAAAATTAAAATCAAATGGATTTCATATATAATTATTTTTAAATTGGGATTTAATCAGTGAGAATTACTTGATTTTTTTAATGCTCCTATATTTTTGTTCATAGTTCTTGCCAGTGTACATGCACATCCGTGTTTTGGTTGCTGCATATCTATTCCAAACAGGCTATGGACATTTCTCATACTTTTGGATTAAAGGAGATTTTGGCATTTATAGAGTGTGTCAGGTAAGAAACTTATATATAACATTCAAGATTGACTACAATAAAATTCAATTATTTCCTATTACTATTAGGTAAAGTTCTATATTTGGTACATTCTTGTAACATCCATTGAAGCTGTGCAAAGAATAATGTTTTTGTCTCTGAACCAATTGTCCCTCTGTTGTAGCAAGGTTTCAGGCATAGATTCAAATTCATCATTAGTGCTAACTTGGCTTGTGTGAATGGTGGACTTATTCTTACCAAAGTTCAAGCTTACAGCTTTACTCCATCTCAGAATGCCTAGACTTTTGTATTCATTGGAGGAAACTTTACACCTGTGCCTTTTAGAAAAGAACTTTCCTTCAATTCCATATTGAGACAAAAATTTATGAAAATAGAAAGACTTTGTTCTCAACCTAATAAAATTTTAAGCAACTATTTTATAAAACTGGTAACTGCAGACTGTCTCTTTTTCAGAAAGAGAACTGCCTCCTTCCCAAGCACTATAAAGCTTAGTTTTTTCTAAGCTTTATAATGCTTGGGAAGGAGGCAGTTCTCTTTCTGAAAAAGAGACAGTCTGCAGTCTCTAGTTACAGGTACATTACAGATGTGCTCTAGACTCTAGTTTCTAATGTAAAGTTCAGATAAACATATTGGTTCAAGGTTTTAAGTTGCCTGTTAGAATTCTTGAATCATTATTTTCAACCAAATAAAATTGTTATGAAATGTCTGTCATTAAATAATAAAAACAACAATAACACAAGCAACACCACATATGCATCTGAACCAAAAAAAGATGGGGAAAAAAAACACAAAAGAAAGATTGTGGATCTTGTGTCTTACTTGCTACTGGAAACAAGAAGATGGCAAAATTGGCAGAACCACACAGTGATATCAAAGAAGGGAGTCTTCTGGACCCATTCATTGTTTGGGAACTGGCTCCAAAACTACTGGGGACCATGAGCCATTTTAACATTGTGCTGGAAGTGGGGGGAGGGGATTTCAACTTTTCCCCCCTCCCAAGTGAAGGCTTGCCAACTAGAGGAAAACTGCAACATGACAAGTTTGTAGAGAAAGCTGGCAGTGGACTAGATAACTTAGGCAAGATGTGGACCATTGTGATATGTGGATTTGCTTTCCCTCCCAACAAGAAGAGCCATGGAGAAGCTCCTTCCACATCCATGGCCACAGGAAAAAAATATTGGACCAAAAGTGTTACTCATCTTGTAATGGCTTTCCCACTATATCCCATCATACTTTCAATCCCTTAAGACAGGCGTCCTCAAACTAGGCCCACGGGCCGAATACGGCCCGCCAAAGCCATTAATCCAGCCCACGCGGGACCACGAGGCTGCCCCGCCCCCACCATTCGGCCAAGTGCAGGACTTACCTTCACGAGCTGGAAGTGGAAGATAAGGCAGAGAGCTACTGGAGGCGGGGGAAGGCCAAAAACGGGATGTGTGGATGCCCCTGGAGGCCAAAAACATGCCTATTTTTGCCTAGCAGAATGCTTCTGGGGGGCAGGAAGGCCAAAAACAGGATGCGCAGATGCCCTGGGGTATCTCTGTGCATCCTGTTTTTGGCTGGCAAATTGCCACTGGTGGCTGGGGAGGTGCCCCCCCACCATTGCCACTGCTGCTTGGATACCTGTCCTTCTCCAGCTTGCTGCTCGGCAGTTGGAAGAGGAGAGGGAGGGAGGAAGGGCTGGCCAGCCAGCGGATCACCGCCGCTGAGCCCCTGCCTTGGGGCTTCCACGCCGGATCTGCTCCAAGCGATGCCTGCCCAGTCTGATCCTGCCTGCCAGGCGCGCGGAACCCTTGCCAGAGCCTGTTGCACATGTTCAGCATGTGTGGAGAAAGCTCCAGGACGGCCAGCGAGATTCTGAAAGAGGATTGAGACTGCCACGATGCAAATAGAATAGAATGGAATAGAAATAGGAGAGAATGCAATGGGAATAGGATGGAATGGAATGGAATGGAATAGCAATAGGATGGAGTGGGAATGGGAATAAGATGGAATGGAATGGGAAAGGAATGGAATGGAATAAAATTCAGCGAGGTGTCCCAGGGCACTGCCAGGATTGAAGGGGATCCTGCAGAAGATGCCCCAGGAGCCAGTCTCATCTCTTTACCCATCAAGCATTCCATGGCCTGGTTTCTCTTCCCCACCCCCATTTGCTCTTCAACTTTAGTTGTACTTAAAATCTTAATTTCTCCAGAGGGGCTAAAATAGTGGAAAGGAGAGAGAGAAAGAGGGAGGGAGGGAAAGAGACAGACAGACAGACTTGTTGATTGTAACCTCCTTGGGGCTGAGAAGAATTGCTGCAAAACTGAGTTTCCTGAAGTGGACCACTAGACTCCTAAACAACTTAAAAATGATCTAGAAAAAAGAAGTCAACCAAAAGAGCAACATGCAAACAAAAGCAAATAAAACACCCTCAGGAGCAAAACAAATTAAAGTTTAATTTGTGTGTATTGTTTAATGGACTGCTATATTGGCCACGCCCATCCAGTCACATGACCACCTAGCCACGCCAAGCCGGTCCGGCCCCCCAACAGTCTGGGGGACCGTGAATTGGCCCCCTGTTTAAAAAGTTTGAGGCCCCCTGTCTTAAGAGCTATTTACAACCAAAATGCAAGTCGTAACTACTTTTATTTAAAAGCAAACCATATTAGATTACAGAAAATTTCACAGTAAGATCTTTATTTTAGCATCCAGTTTATCTCTAAATTCATTGGGCAGAGATTTTTTTTTATCTTGCTAATTCCTTGTGAGTGCTATGTGTATGTTCTTGACTGCAAAATGGTTAAGTTGGAGAACTTGGAAATTGCTCTGTGGGCATAAGTCAAAGTACTAAGCTACAAATTTCAGCTTTATTTATTAATTAAAATAGAAGTGAAATTTTCAGATGATATACCTTTAATAGCAAGGTCTTGTTTCTGTTTTTCTTTACCATGCACAATGTATCAGGCCCTGTAATTGTAGATAACAAAACTGATATGATCAATGTGTTTCTAAATCTCTAAATCTCTAATCATTAGTTGGTTTTACTAATTAATATAATGTGTTCCCCTCACAAGGTAGAACATACTTTTTTTGTGTCATAGAGTGATTTTCAATAGCAGAGCACAGAGAGCTTGTTATCTGTGAGTTATCGTATTTTGCTCTACAGTCCTTCCCCAAAATAAGTGAGCTGGTATATTAATTTTCATTCCATTATTTTACTATTCAAGTGTTATCAGTTAGTTAATAAGTTTTAATGTTAAGGTCCCTGCATAGCAATAGGAATTGTGGGAAATACTTTCAGCACTGGCAGTATAATTAATCTTAAATTTCTGTGTTGAACTGGAATTCTGCAAATCTGCTTTAGACGGGCTCTATCACAGTAAAAGGGAGATATTTCAGGAGTGAAATGCTACCGGTTCGGGCGTACCGGTAGTGGCAGCCACCGGTGGTTCGGAGAACCGGTAGCGGCGGCAGCACAAGGCTCCGCCCACCCGCCCGTACATCACCATTTACTCGTTTTTCACCCTCTGCGCATGCACAAAGCCTTCTGCGCATGCGCAGAGGGTAAAAAAGTGCGCGCTTCCAAACTGATAGGGAAGATAAGTAGATTTCACCGTTGAGATATTTTGCCTAGATCTGAAAATCTATAGTTTGAATCTATATTCCAAAATGAATGCAGACTCCTGTTAGCTAAACAAGAAAATGTTCTATTAGGGAATTTTAGAGGTTTTTTAACTGAATTTTAACTCAACTTCTTTAGAGCCTGAGTTGCAAAATTGTTACTCATCTAAATTTTAATAGAAGTAATCTAAACTACAAATGTGCTTAAAATAGTCTGACACCTCTGGTGACATTACAATCAGATTAAGATTATATTAAAATGTACAAATAAACTTATTTAATATTTCATTGCCATATACTTAGGTATTTTTCTCAATATTAACAGGTTTTGTTTCGACTGAACTTCCTGGTTGTGGTGCTATGCATTGTAATGGATCGATCTTACCAATTCTATTACTTCGTTCCTCTAGTCACTTTCTGGTTTTTAATCATATATATTACATTAGCTCTGTGGCCTCAAATTATCTTGAAGAAAGCCAATGGTAAATATTTTATTTTACACCAAATGAATAGTTAACATAGCTAACAATTACCATCTAATACTCAACCATTTTTCTACCAGCATTTGAATATCTTAAAAATTCTCTATTCATTAACCCATCTTTACTAAATAGGAATTTACTAAAAATTATATATGTGGCTATTTTTGTGCACAAAACAATTGTTTTCAGGTGGTCTTGGCCCAAACCAAAAAATGTATATGGAGTAAAACGAACCTCTTGCCTTAGAAAAAATTCCCTTAGAAAGAAGTAGTTCAAGGTGTAGAAAATTCCAGTTAAAAGGTTTCATTGGAGATGGTGTGATCAGATGTTGATGGTTGTAATGATTGCTGAAGGGAGCGTCTGGAGGGAAAGTGCTGGGAAGATTGGAGATGGGAGGGGGTGGGGCTCTGACATACAGATGAAGCACTATAGAAAGGAGGCAGCATGCACATAGTGCTCTCTTGCAGCTCAGTATATACTGTATTTTTCGGAGTATAAGACGCACCGGACTATAAGACGCACCTTAGTTTTGGGGGAAGAAAACAAGGAAAAAAGGTCTCTGCCTCCCAGCAATTTGCCAAACAACAAACAGTACATATGATATATACTGTTTGCTGTGTATTTCTGTGCATGTGTGCCTGACCCATAGAAATAGCAAAGAATTGGAGAAATGTACATAATGCCAGAAAGTTTTCTTAAATGTAATCACACTGTCTCCTCCCAATTATTTAAATAGATCTACTCCAAACATGACTAAGTGAGGATTTAACTCAGCTATCTTATCTTAATACTAAACAGGACACTGTTACATTTCAGATTATACTTTTACAGATCTTTAAATTTGATGTGGCTTTTTGGAAGTATACATTCTCTGCTATTTAAAAGAAGATAAAAAAGCACTGGACCTCTTCAGAGCAAGCATTTATTTTAAAAAGCTTCTTCATTTTGTTGTCTAGAACAATAATAAAGTAGTCTTTAAAAAATAAGTCTAATAATTTGAACACTCAGAATTGGAAGGGACCTTGCAAGGTCATCTAGTCATCTAGTCCCTGCCCAAGCAGGAGACTGCCTCTACTAGGATAGAACTCACAACCTCCTGATTGTGAGGCAAGTGCTCCACCTCTAGGCCACAGGAGCTGTTACCTCCTTTCAGTTTCAGCAGTCCAACATTGCCAGCAGTCTATCTCCCAGCAATTTGTCTCCTTACAGCCACCGTAGTTAGTTTCATTTTACCACCTGGCTGCAGGCTCTCAGCTGTAGGTCGGGAGGCTGATAATCAGTTTCTTGTGTTAATCAGGCTCTGCTGCTGTTTGCTGCAAAGAGGTAAATTGTTGGGAGGTAGAGGCCAAAGGGTGGGGGTGGCTGGGTGGGGCTACATTCGGTGTATAAGATGCACCCAAGTTTTCACCCTCTTTTTGGGGGTAAAAAGGTGCTTCTTATACTCCGAAAAATACGGTAGTTGTCCAAATCTTACCAAAAAGAGAGTTATTCAATGTACTGACCTACTCACAGGATTTACATAATGTGTTTATTGTATTAAAAATAATATGGACTTTTTCTCTAAAAATTAATAATAATTTCTCTTCATTGTTACTTTTCTACAGGTAGTTTCTTCTGGCATTCTGGCTTGCTGTTAAAATTAGGATTCCTGTTTGTCTGCATTTATTTTTTAGCAAACTCTGAGGTTTGTATTGAATTTTAAGTGTGGTAGAATACAAATTCAATCTAGAATTAACACTTAAAAGAAAGCATTCACAATGTTGGAACAGGCAAGGTAACAATAGTGTGTCTGAAAAGAACAGGGTATTTTTGCTGAAAACGATTAACATGCTTTTCGCTCTGTGGTAATGCATTAACCATTTTATGACAAATTGAAATGCCTGACAATCCAAAAACAGTGCATCTGTTTTCATAATGCACATTAGTCTATGCTCTTTAATTATGGAGAGAGGGTGTTAGATATTCAGTTTTAAGAGCTTTTATGTTTTTATTTTTCTGCATTTACTATTAGTAAACATGGTGGGAGAATATTAGGAACAAAAATGTTCTAAAGCGAAGTCAAGGGAAAGAATATTTGGATGTTTTATTAAGGATATGTGTGTGTACACACACATACAAGCAAACAAAACAAAGCACATTCTGAAACAACTACAAGAATTGCCAAACCACCACAAACAAAAGCATACCGTGAAGCTTATGGACTTGTGAACTGTACTGAATTTTTCAGTATTTATCTGGATAAATATGACCCAGAATGATCTATTCTTTATATGTCCTAAATAAACAAGTATAATTTTTCACCCATTTCTTTAATTGGGTTCTCTTTATCTAGTTTTAGGACTTATCTGGAAAATATATCATATTTTCCAGACGAGCAAAAATATTTTTAGAAAGGTTCACAAATTGTAAATAGATAATTGTGTATAGATAATTTAACTTAATTCCCCAAAAAATCAAAGTTTTTGTAATAAAAATTTACACAGCTGAAGAATAAGTTGTATATATTTTTCATGTTTGAAACACATGCTTATATTTATTTATTTATTTTGTGACATTCATATACCGCCTCACAGTGCAAGCACTCTCTAAGCGGTTTACACCAGTAAGCAATGTATATTTATATTGCCCCCAACAATCTGGGTCCTCATTTTACCTACCTCGGAAGGATGGAAGGCTGAGTCAACCTTGAGCCGGTGAGATTTGAACCGCTGACCTGCAAATCAGTGTCAGCTAAAGTGGCCTGCAGTACCTGCCTCTAACCGCTGCGCCACCTCGGCTCTTATGTTGCGTGGTTACATAATACAATAATTTACTTAGGCATGCAGACATTGCTATTTACCAAATGCTGCACTATTTGCAGATATATACAATAGGAGTTTTACATACATATATGGATGTCCAAGGAGACATTACAAGTAGTCCTCTTACAACAGTTCATTTAGTGACTGTTCAAAGTTATAACGGCACTGAAAAAATGACTTATGACCTTTTTTCACACTTACGACTGTTGTAACATCCCTATGGTTATATGATCAAAATTCAAATACTTCGAAACTGGCTCATATTTATGACAGTTCCAGTGGCCCAGGATAATATGATCACCCTTTACGCACCTTCTGACGAGCAAGGTCAATGGGGAAGCCAAATTCACTCAATAACTGTGTTACTCACCTGACAACTGCAGTGATTCACTTAACGACTGTAGCAAGAAACAAAAATCACTTAACAAATGTCTCACCTAGCAACAGAAATTTTGGGCTCAATTGATGTCATAAGTCGAGGACTACCTGTACATATAAATCTATACACAGATGGATGTCTATGGAGAGCAGGGAATATACAATAAATGATGAAACTTGTATGATGACATCACTGCAAGTGTATCCTTTTGATGACATGGTTTGCAGATGTTGCTGGCTATATACTATATTTCCATATTTTTTTAGTATTCCATTTCATAATTAGCCTTTTAATTAATCATCCTGAAGATTTTTTGCACAGTAAATATGCTGTTGAGTAGGCAAAGGTCTGGAGCCTATTAAGGAAATGGGGAATTCAGCCTTATACGCATGCATACTGTATGATTAATCTTAAAATACTATTTCCTTTTCAAAGAACCAATTATTATACTAATAGTTTTAGCTATGTAATTATATTAAGACTTGGGAAGTGAATATTTGGCCATTATATTGAAATATGAAATTATTTCATTTTGCAAGGTGTTAAGGAATTAAACAGTGGTTTTTTTCTCCTAACATAAGATCTTAATGAGGTATAATGATTCATGAATGTAATCTCCTTTTGCTAAAAAAATGTTAACATACGCCAGATGGAGTCTGATGTGAAATAACAGATCATTTTTCCTATCATTAAATACTAAGATTAACTATATTTTCAGGATCTTTGCCTTTCATATATGTAGTGAATATAAAATGTCTACATACCCCTGTTAAAATACCAGGTCTATGAGATGTAAAAAAATAAAAAAAGTGAAGCATAGTGGTGGCAGTGCTTTTATTCAGCTGGAACTGACTTTAGTCAAAGGTGAACGGAATTATACCCAGTTCCAAATATCAATCAATTTTGCACAAAAGCTTCAGGCCTCTGCTAAAATGCTGAAGATGAAGAGAGATTTCAGATTAAAGTTTTGGAGTGATCCAGGCAGAACCCAGACCTGAATCCAACCGAAAGTGTATGGGGTAACTTGAAGAGAACTGTGCCCAAGAGATGCCCTCTCAGTCTGACAGATTCGGAGCACTTTTGCAAGAAAGTGTAGGCAGATTCCCAAGGCAAAATGTGCCATGGTGATAGCTCCTACCCCAAAAGACTGAATGTTGTCATAAAATCAAAAGTTTCAACAAAGTATTAGTTTAAGAGTGTGCACACTTATGCAACCAGGTTATTGTATGTTTCTCCCTAGTGGGTGGAGCTAGCCTCCAAGAATGGGAAGACACAATCCATCAGCCAATCAGGACTGAGTCTGACTTTATAAAAACTCCTGTTTTGGCATGTCCCATTCTTGGGGACCACCCACTAGGGAGAAAGGGCGTTGTTATCTTACCTGAATGCCCCTTCTCGTAGGGTGGAGCTAGCCTCCAAGTCCCTCCCTTTTATTGGACTGTTTGATTGTTTATGGACTGGGGAGCGACACTTGGAGTCTGACCTTATCCTTCGTCTCAAGAGGGAGAGCATTACAGGAGGACAGTTTTTATAAAGTCAGATTCAGTCCTGATTGGCTGATGGATCGTGTCTTCCCATTCTTAGAGGCTAGCTCCACCCTACGAGAAGGGGCGTTCAGGTAAGATAACAACGCCCTTTTTATTATCTTTCCCCCTAAAAAGACTTAAATCTAATTTTTTAATTGTACAGCTTATATGTTATATTAAAGGTGGGGAGAAATCTGAAATGATTTATCTTGGTCTTATTTTTTTACATCTTGAAAATCTTAATGGGTGTGTGGACTTTTTATATCAACTGCATGATGAAGTATGGAATCTTGTATTTTCATCTAAATATATTTCTACTCACGGAATTTGAGTATTTGTGTCAGATGACCTAGTACTGTAACATAGCTGTTGTGTACATATATGTTTGTTTCTTACAGGATCTATTTGAAAAGGTTTTTTCTATATGGCCATTGTCCACATTTTTTGAACTAAATGGGAGCGTCTATGAATGGTGGTTTAGATGGAAATTAGATCGATATGTATGTATTTTTTGATTTTTTCATATATATTTTTATGTGATCTTACCATTGCTATGGTCTCATTATGTTTGAATTATAATTTCAGTTTCAAAGCAAAATAAAATTTTAAAAAGGGAACAGAAATTTAATGTTCCAACTATAATGTTCAATTAATGTTTGCTAAATGCTGAATAAAGCAATATTCTTTTCTCTTACAGGTTGTTTTCCATGGAATGTTGTTTGCTTTCATTTATCTAACTTTTCAGAAACGACAGGTCCTCTCAGAAGGAAAGGGAGACCCACTCTTTCCCACCAAAGTTTCAAATATTTTCTTATTTATTTCAGTAGTGTTTTTTCTGGTAAGGTTCTAAACTGCGATGGCTATCTACTGTTTTTATTAAATTAGGCTTAAGTGACATGTGATCAAGAATGTCTGCTAATAAACACTTATATAGACTTGCCTGGGACAATTAGTGTTTTAAATTTGAATGATTACAAGGATATTTATCTTATGGGTGAATGCAATATCTGATTTCATAAATAGTTGAAAAAATAATTGCTTTATTTGGATCATAACTTTATTTTATATTTGTAGACATATTCCATCTGGGCAAGTAGTTGTAAGAATAAAACTGAATGCAATGAAATGCATCCTTCTGTTTCAGTTGTGCAGGTAATTATATTCTTTGCCCTATCTATGATTAAATTGACACACATAGCTAATAAAGCATAAAGTATTATATTTTATAAAGCAAATTTTAACTCGTATTCTCAAAGAAGAGAGAAGAGCCAAATTAATTACCACAATAATTAAGCATTTTGTTGATTAGTGGAGCAGGGATCCCTAACCCTCGGGCTGCGGACCATACTCATCTGCAATCCATTGGGAACCAGGCCATGCAAATGGTTGGCAAGCACACAAAACTTTATTTGTGCATGCACGGGAGCTAGGTGGCGTGCTTGAAACCCGCCCCTCCCCCACCGCCACTGCTGCTTTGGAGCCAGAAAGGTTGGGGACCGCTGCAGTGGAGTATATAGCTGTTATACATATTTATAACAGACATTCCTGGTTAATTTTACTTTCATTAGACATAAATTATGGATTCTACTTAAATACTACTAATCAGAGATGTACAAAATGGGACATTTTAGCAGTGGAATATTCAATGTTTTCTCATGAGATTTTATATTTACTCCCAAGATGATGTCAGTATGGGCATTTTTGACATTCTTTATGTTGCTCTGCAAAATAATCATCTGGAATACCATCTGTGATGAATGTACTTCGGGAAAACACAAATCATATCCATAATGCTAGTATTGGTGTATTCCAGGGGCTAAATGAAATATTTTGGGAGTAAATCGAAAATGTGCATATCCCTGCTTTCAGTCTCCTCACAACTGAACAGAAAAATATTTTGGATTTAAGACTTTTTTTTTCTTTCAAATTAAGCCTGGTAGACATTGGAATAGAATTCTTTGGGATATCTAGTAAATCTTTTTTGTATCATATGAAAGCCTCAAGAAGCTACTGCATGCACTCTACTCTAGCATGATAATCATGCATATACATATAGGCACTTGCAGTCCTTTAATACTTAGCAATATATGTGACCCTTGGAGCAGAAATTGTTCACCGTGTGTTGAACTCACCATGGCCTGAACTTAGCTCAGCAATTTGTTGTAACTCAAGTTATGACTAATAGAGCCTCATTTCTGAGGAAAGTATTTGTAAAGATATTCAGATGTAGGTTGTCATTTTTGTGTATGATAAAATTTATCAGTTTTCTTATTCCTTGATAATTTTCATGTTGTTAACATGAAAATTAGGTTACACAACCATCAGTTGGTTATGTAACCTAAATGCATAGCATAAACTGACTATATTTTTTTACATGGTACTTTGTTTTTGTCTTTCAGATTTTAGCTTTCATCTTAATTAGGAATATACCTGGCTATGCTCGTTCAGTATACAGTTCATTTTTTGCATGGTTTGGCAGAATTTCTCTTGAGGCAAGTCGCATCACATAGTTGAAGTTTTAAAACTGAAACATCTAAATTGGGTGTAATAAGAATTCATTAATAAAGCATCAGATAGCAAGCATGTGACCCCCCCCCCCAAAAAAAATCTGGATTGTGTTCTATATTGACTTTAAAATACTCCTCTTGGATTGTAATTTTTAATGTGATGCAAAATGAAGTAAAGTTAAATAGAATTAAATGAAAATTCATGTTTTACTTGGCTATTACCATATCTTTACCTGGCGTCTCATCCCATTGTTTTGACCCCTGATATTTTTTCTAAAGATGAAGTATAACCATCAGGCCTTGTAACCCACATGGACAATTGTGCAAAGATGGACATGTCATGTAGCAGTTTAACATGAGTTTAACATGAGTTACACTAGGATACTCATGTTAAAAATCTTCTCTTAGGCATCCCAAGCCTCCCCAATGACTTGGCTGATGTTTCATTCTGTCATTGCAACAAATGTCACCACATGGCTTATGTGGTGAAAATCACAGAAGAGAATGTTATTGGGTTGCATTGACACAACTAATATATAACAAAAGCAATACCACTTAGACTTATTTACCACTTCACAGTGCTTTACAGCCCTCTCTAAGCGGTTTAGAGTCTGCATATTGCTCCCAACAGTCTGAATCCTCATTTTACCAACCTCTGAAGGATGGAAGGCTGAATCAACCTTCAGCCGGTCAGGATCGAACTGCTGGCAATCAGCAGTTAGCCTGTAATACTGCACTCGAAGTACTGTGCCACCACGCAGTGGTGAAGTTAATTATGATTCCCCCCCCATTTGTACAAAATAATTTAGATTTGATATTCACTGTGAATTTTTCAAAAAAGCAATTTATATTCCAGCTTGAATAAAAGTCACTAACCCTTACTAGAGGGAGTTTCCTTTTTCATCAGTTGGTGGCATAGAGCTGATGCTTTGCTGCTGTAGACATAATCTGTTTCATTAAGCTTACAGTATGTAGTAACAGTCCATGTGTTCAAATGTCTTACAGTATCGCATAGTTCTAATTCTTGTTATATTGTCTTTCCAGCTCTTCATCTGTCAGTATCACATCTGGCTGTCAGCAGATACAAAGGGAATCTTGGTCCTTATTCCAGGAACCCCCATGCTCAATATTATTGTCAGTACTTTTATATTTGTATGTGTGGCTCATGAAATTTCCCAGATCACAAACGATCTTGCACAGATTGTTGTTCCAAAAGATAATGTAATGCTGCTGAAAAGGTTAATATGGGCATGTGTATTTTTCTCCGGATTTCTCTTTTTATCATCTTTTCAAAAACAATGAAGCTGTTAACTTCCATAAAATCCTTCAGTCATTGCTTCCGCTTCAATTTATACCTCCTGAATCAAATGAAAATCAGCTGGAATTACATACTCCCTCAACTTTGTTTCTGTTCCTGGAGAGCACAAGAAAAAGAAACATAGGAAGTACAATAACATGTATATGTTACCTAAGGATAACATCCATTCAGGAAAATAGGAATGCATTATATACAACTGTATTGGGAGAAAAAAATAAATTTTTCTGCTGGAGGATTATTCCGTTTACAAACCTTTCTAAAATTAATGTACCAATCGAGCAAAATGAGCTCAGCTAAAGGCATTTAAAACTTTTTCTGGAAGCATTTCTTAAAATGATTAATTATTATTTACATCCACTGTATGGAAAAAAAACTGCTTATGCTGCAACAAATTACATAACCCACCTCTTGATGGCATTTTGAATACCTGGAATCACATAGAGAAATCATTGAAGACCATAAGGCTTCAACAGAGTACTGCATAGAATCTGGGAACAAAATGTCTAGTGATTTATTTTAAATTTCTGGGTATATGTATTATTTCTGGGGAACTTCTCAAGAACTGAGACACTGAAATATAATCTTAATGTTTACAAACTGCATTTCAGTTCAGTAAATCTTCAGCAATTTCTCTGCGTTTAATGATTGACATTCACTGTTTGAGCAGTCTTATTTTTCTTCCACTATTTATTTTTAATCAGTATTTTCAAGTCTCTTTAGTTTCAAACGTTAATTGGAAATTTAATATTTCCTGTGATTTTCCTCTGAATTCTCTTTTCTGGTATACTGCTGAGTTACATTTTACTTCAGTTTTTCTTTTTTTCATGAAAATAATTTCATTGGAAACAGAGCACTTTTTATCTGACACATTTCTTCAAAGAAGTTGGGCATTTAGCTGTGATTGTTCTGTGATTTCTGTAAGAATTACTTTTTGGCTTGGGAAAGTTTTTTTAATTCAGAATTTGCATGGACTGCATGAGAAGTAAGGACAAAAAAATTACCTCCTCAAGCATAGGAATTTCAAAGCTATTTTACCTATCACTGTTTTAAAAGGGCTATGAAGCTGTTGCAATTTCTTTTTGAAATTAATATTGCACAACCTCATGCAAAATAGATAGTTCAGGAATAGTATTATAAGGTTTTAAAATATAAAATGCTTCATTATATTTTACATATGCCTTCAAATTCCATTAGTATTTAGCTATATTCTTATAGTAGTATTTCTGTTCCTATTCCTAAGCATGCTGTGCAGATGTTAAATACCGTATATAGTAATTGAATTTGAAGGAAATAGTGTGACTTAATCTGAAAAAATTAAATGGAATATGCTAATTCTGATAATTTAATTCTGGCAATTTGGAGTGTATTCCTGGGCAATTTGTAGTCAAAGTAAGATTATAAGTATTATCCAGTATACTAACGTTTGTGTGGAATATGTAGATTCTAAGATGCATATTCACATTAAAATTTCACTCAGAATTTTTAAAACCTATCCCTCATTGGCTTTCTATCAGTATCAGCTTCAGCACTAAGTTTAAGAACTGGAGGTTTGTGGTGAAATTGTATGTGTAATCTAATTTTTTTTTTTTTGCATTGAAAACTAAAGAGCATTTTGAAGTGCTTGGGGAAAGTTGTTTGGCAAAGAAATGTCTGTCTTTAAAAAAAGGGAACACCTTAGGACAGCGGTTCCCAACCTTCCTAATGCCGCGACCCGCCCCCGTGTCCCCACTGCGACCCACCCCACCGCCACTTTGGGTTCTTTTACCCTCTGCGCATGCGCAAAGCATTCTGCGCATGCACAGAAGGTAAAAGAACCCAAATGGCAGCGTCCAGGTGAAGTCTCCAGATCTGGGTGAGGTCTCCGCTCGCTTTGCGTGTTGCCTCCGGGAGCTTTTCGAGCCCCGTCGCGAAAACTTCGGCGGGCCTGGGACAGGCGGCTGCCCGGAGAGAGACATCCCCTTCGCAGAGTCTCTCCCGTCTACCTGTAGCATTCGAGGCAACACACGAAATGAGCAGAGACCTCGCCCGGATCTGGAGACTTCGCCCGGACGCCGCCATTTGGGTTCTTTTACCCTCTGCGCATGCGCAGAACGCTTTGCGCATGCGCAGATGGTAAAAGAACCCAAATGGTGGCAGCGGGGTGGGTCACAGTGGGGGCACGGGGGCAGGAAGTGGGTTGTGGGGCGCAATATGGCCAGGCTTGTGGCAGTGGGGGGAGGGAGCTGAGGATGCTGGGGCGACCCCTGAGAGAGGTTGGGAACCGCTGCCTTAGGAGGTATGTTTATGGTATGTTCATTGGGGACTTAGCTTTGATATCAGTTGCAACATGTCCCTAGTATGTCTGCATGTTGCATCCAGTTTTAGCACTTGAAGAATGAATAGACGGTATTGTTTTCTATGCAAATGTGCAATTATAAGGCTTTTTATTTATTAGTGTGTTTTGATGTATGGAATTAGGAACTTGTAATTCCCATTGTAATAGATACTAAACAATGGGAAAGGAGAAGAGGAAATCCCACTAAATAGTAATAGGAATAATAATAGGTTTCAAACTGTTAAATGTTTGTTACATTAGCTGTGTAAGTCCTGTGTTTATCTGACCATTTATTTCAAAAGGTGTGAAAAGCTCTGTTTTACCATTAATTATTTGCATTTTTTTTCTTCAGTTTTGTTTAACATGGATGTAATGGCTGGCAAGTCAGGAGTTGAATGTACAAATGAGATCCAGTGAGAATTTTTGTTAGGATGGGAGTGTTTTGTTATGTTATAATCTGAGTACTATAGATATTTTATTTATCTGTTGTACAGATTTGGTTAAAGATTATTTTTAAGTTTGAAATATTGCACTTGTTTGCTATATATTTTTTAAAGAATATATTTCAAAGTTATGTGAAAAATATGAAGTAATTTAAGATTTAAATAAATGTGGTGTAAGTGCTTATTTTTGTACTAAAGGAGTATCAGTTATGTAAAGGAGTGTTTTGTGTATGTGTCTTTTTAAAAAAAAACTTTCTGGAGTTTTTAAAAAATCCCTGGCTAATCCTCTGATATAAAATACATGAAAATACTACTATTATAATATAATTAATATAATTAACATAATATAAAAATATTACTCGTACAATTCTTATACAAAATATTGCAAATATATTGTTAAAAATAGATCCTTTCATAAAAGGCTCCAGTAAAAAATAGGACCTCACTAATAGTTGTTTTGCTGTATATAATTTAATTACTGTGTATCAGATTTATGGAAAAGGAAAATGACCTTGAATTACAACCCCTTCATAGAAAAACTAGGGGGGGGGGAATAAGGAGCTGCATTTTGATACAATGTTTCAATTAGGTTATGTTATGTTACACAAAAAAGTGAAATGGGTTTGAATATTATGATGGAACAAAGTTTGAAATATCTTGAATGTTTCATGTCTAGAAAACAGCAACTTCTTTGTTTGCTCCTCACAGCTATAGGAATAAGAATGGTAATTGTGCAAAGTATTATACAAACACAAATTGCACAAAACTTTGTTGCTTAAATTTGGTTGAAAAATTAAATGGCTGTTAAAAAGTTTTATGTAAATATTAAACTACATTCCCACAGCAACCTGGAAAAATAGCTCTACTTTCATATAAAGGATCTTTTCACATTCTTCAACAAATCCTCAGGTGACTTGCCCAGCACATAGGACAGAGTGAATAGTTGTTTTATCATCACAAATTTTATGAAGTCTCCATTGGTCAGTTTTGTGTGGTTGTTAACAATAAAATAATCCTTAGTAAAATTTGTCACAGGATAAGATGGCTAAAATGGCTGCCCAGACGCTATATTGAGGTCAATTGCCTGCTTAAAGAAACAGGAATCTTCAAGCTTCCAATGGGGGACCGTCACACCGGAGATGATTGATAGATTAACAACAGATCCCACCTCCCCTCTTCTCATTCTACTCCCCTCCCCCATCTTTTAGTATAGTTAATAATTTGTACTTTTATAGTGCTTTATTTTTTATTATATTCATTTTTTTTAACGTAAGATGCCCGGAATCATGTCGTAGTGAGATTTGCTGCATTTAATAAATTAAATAAATAAATAAATAAATTAAATAATAGTGTATAGCTCAGTTGTGGATCTTCATTTCTTGATCCATTTTTCTTAAATCAGCAGTAGTATATTTTCCTTCATTTTATTATTTGCATCTCCCTTCTATTTGCCAATTTTCAACACTTTTTGATCACTGCATTCTCAAGGGATGCAAGTCAGTTCTCCCTCACCTGTAATTTTTGGAATAATAATTGATCTATTCCAGTATTCTTTACTCAGCAGATCAAATTTGTTTAGCAATTAGATGCCTATTGCTTCAGTTACTATTTGGAAACTGCAAAAATTGAATATGAAAGGATATCTCTAAAAATTGATGAAGAAACTACATGAGAGTAAGGCAAGTTCCTAGAATGCATTATGCAAAAAGATTTATTTCTAAGATATCATGAGGTTTAAAGATGGGGCCTCATTGTTTTGTGTGGATGAGTGGTGCTCAGGGGCAGCACCATCAGTATCTTATTGGACAAAATCAACTCATTCAATATTCAGAATCCCCATTCAATTTATTTAGAATATGTAACAGAAGAATATGTAATATATTTTCATTTCGGGAGAGGTCATTAGAAATTAGAAATATTTAGCAAATTGCAATTTAAAAAAACATTAAGCTAGATGTAGCTGGAATAATGAAAAATAATGCTAAAGAAATCAATTTTTATTTAAAAATAAAAATAATAGCACAGAGGAAATCAAGATTAGTGCTAAGAATAGAATATATTCTTAATTAACATCTAGTATTGGTAGCTTTCTGATTTAACAATTTCCATATACAAAGCATGGCAGAAAAAGAATTACACTTAGTTCAAAATTTCCTGCAAAATGACTTCATTAAATTAAAATGCAATATGCTTTAACTTCACTTTTTAGTTTTTTAACAAAACTAACAAACCCTTAACATGAATATTGGACATTTTTACATAGTACAGGAGAAGAATACTTTAACAATATCTAGTTGAAATAATGAATAGTTGAGTGCCTTATAAATGTTTTAATTAACTAATATAAAAATTAGTATTTTACAAATTTGTTGAAAATATCGAAGTATAAAACATGTATACATGTAACAATATGGAACTGATATTATTTGACGTCAGAATATTCTCTAGGCATGCATTAGAAACATTCATGTGTCAATTGAGCAAATAAGGAAATGAAATCTTGAATAGGTGTTTGATTTAATTACAAATTAATTGCTTCTGTAAATTTTCTTTCCTCAGGGATACCATTTACCTGGAAATAACAATTCATAAGTGTATTAGATTTCAGAAGTTAAAATAGTTTGAAATTATAGGATAATCGTGATGAATATGGACCAGATTTAATAAATAACTGATATACTGAACTTGTTCTGCATAAAGTTAAAATAATGAATATTTGGAATGCATACAAAAAAGACAAAATAAACAAGGATGGAATTTGTAGCTCTTCAGGTGTTCCTGAACTATGACTCCCAGTACCTTATTACTGGCCATGCTGCCTGCAATTGCTGGAAACAAGATTAGCAACACAAGGAGAGCTTAGATTCTTCTTCTATCACTGTTTTTCACCAGGTAGAGAAAAAAAGTGATACTAATATAATACTTGCCTCCAATCTTTGAAATGTTGTCATGCGAAATTCTCCTTTAGTCCCCGAAAGCAGTAATAAAAACAAATAAATTGAATACAGATCTCCCACAAATGAATTTGTGTCATAATTTTCCAGAGGGATGGCCTTGAAAGTTTTTTGCAGCAAAAACTAGAATGTGGCACCTTGATAAACACTTTACAGTAGCATAGATTTTTGAGTTTAACATCAATTTATCAGTTATATGAAGTATTCAACAATGACGGTTACCAAGCACATCAGCTGCATGAAATGGATTATACTGTATAAAAGCTTAGCATAAATTACTTTTTAAAATGCTGCTCTCAATTTCTTCTTCCTAAGTGAATCTTCTATCTAGTTTTTGCCATTTATGAAGCACGTGCAAAATGTTTCACATAAACCTTTACTTGAGGAGCATAGCTGGATTCAGGTGGCTTTCCCAGACCGAAATTGGGATGTTTTCCTTCATGCGTAGGATGAAATGGAGCTGTTTTATTCCAAGGGAAGAGCCAATAGAAATCCCATAACAGTAGTTCACAAGATACGGGGAGGAAGAAAAGGGAAGGCATTCAGAAGATCAAGAAAATGAGCTAGCTGATGGAATATATGCCATATTCAGCTGCACAGAATGTCCCAACATTCAGGGCAGCTGAAAGGAGGATGCTAGTGGGATGAGAGTTGGTGAGACATTGGCAGCAGCTCAGGCAAGAAAGGACAGGAGTTAGTGTGTGGAATATGACAACTGGGACACACAGAGACAAAAGACGTGATTTGCACAAATATTAGACCCATCTGGATTTTGTTTTGTCCAAATCCTTGAAAAATCAAGTGTTCCAGGTTTTGCCTTTGCCATGTCATACCTGACCTAAAATGGTTCAGATAAACCTCCAGGTTCAAAATAAAAACATTTTCCTTGTGGTCTGCATAGCCCAAAGCTTAATTTATTTGCCTGTTTACCTGCCTTCAATTTTTAGACAGAAATTAGAAACAATCAACAATTCTATTTATGTTAACATAACTGCATTTGAATGCATTTTGATAATTAACAGTAATGCAAATCTCCCCATCTCTTCTCATTCTGCTCTGTGAATGATGGTCCAAGAACTATATAATCCAATACTGGATTAAAGGGGGGGAAAGATCACAATAAGTCTGTACAGTAATAGGAATCTACAAAATTTCCTGCATAATGTATTCATGCAATGTGTAGCCCATTTTGGATTCTCTGTTGGTGAACTGAAACATACTTCTGTTGGAGACAGAATCCAGGGCAGGACTGGTTGAATCTGGATGCAGTCCAAAATGTTATAGTCTACCACAACTTTTGAGTGATCTCTTCTGTTGTAGCTATATAGTTAGATGTTATACTATATTTATTTTGGGTGTTAAACTTATATTTTGAATGTTTCAGTTTGGACCAACAGAGAGGAAGAAATAGTTTTGTCTCTATTTGTCTTGGTTTAAGTTGGGTGGTGAGATGATCTGGCTGGTGCTTTGGAGAAAAATAGTTGGCATTACAGAGTGCATGGTACAGCAAGGGCGTCTTTCTGGATTTAACCATCCTTAAACAGATGATAACTAAAAGGTGAACTACAAAAGAAGAAATTGCTACAAGGGATCTTGACTAAACTAGACAGGGTTTTTTCTTCAAAGGGGTGTTCTGGCCAGGTGCAGACCAGACAGTCCAGGCTGAAGGAAAAAACGGATTGTTTTTTCTATCATACTTTGCTTTGACTGCCCAGAACGTATGCTACTGCTGTTTCTTGTAGATTCTTGCATGAAAATTGGACTCCCAAGTTGGTGAATTAATGTCCTATCATTTTCAAATGATAAGCTAATGTAATGTTGAAACTATATTAAAGGTGTGTTCATGCATATGTACTACTGTTCACAGACAAGATATGAAAATACAAAAAGTACCAGTACTGATTGCTTTGGTTAACCTGCTACTTAGGTGATTCAATGTACTGTATGTGCATTCTTAGTTCCTCTTGGGGTTGAGATGCTAGAGTCTTTGTATTTGTAAGTGCTTTCACCTTCAAAGATATTTTGGAACCTCCACAATCAACAAAATGATATTCACAGCTAAAGTCAACAAGATATCATCAATGTATTGAGTTTTTGCTATTACTGTTGTTATTGCTGCTGTGAACTCAATAACCTACATGGCTCCTAGAACTGGGTATTCTACAGATCAGTAGAGAACACGAGACTTGTTCTGAATCCCATTATTTTCTAGAAACAGAGCATCCAAAACCATATTTGTGTTTCGTTTAACCAAACTAGGAAGAAACAACTCTTTCCAAATTTTGTTTAATCTGAACTACAGTTAGTCTGAAATGGGGTTGTCAGAACTTCTGGAACACAGTATTCTGTATGACTCCATACAATTTCCATTTTGTGTACATTTCATTCCTTTATAACCTGGCTCATTTATTTTTATTTTAAAAACATAAAAATCACCTTCTGTTTGCTGCTGAGGAATCGGAGTCTGATGAGGCAGGTTCCTATAAATAATAATTTTAAAAACTTTTAATATGCTATTATGTTTGTAAACAATGCCATTGTTCTGCCTTGTTATGTAATTTAGAATCCATAAAAATAAGAATGCAAAAAAACTCCATTTTCACTGTAAGGTTGTTACAGTAGCAGTTTTCCTCTATATGCATATATACATGGCAAAAAATAAATGATATGTGTAAAAGGACATTAAAGACATATTTTAGAAAATAACCTAACACGATCATAATTCTCCAAACAGAAAATGTTATATTGTACAATTGTTTGCTAATTGGGATTTATAAAAATGACATTGTGAGTCATTTTGGCTATCATACCTGCTTTTAAAAATAAAGTTCTTTCAAAAGTGGGAAAATCTTATGCTCTTGTGATCATTCTGCTGTCCTTTGCATTTCTTTTGGTCTATTATTTGCATATCATTTTTCTCTTTATCAACATGTTATCAATATTTGCCAGCTGTCAAGATGCATATTCCAAGTAACCCTATATTTTATGAAATACAGTACTATCTAATCCCTTAAATGTAAATTTTCCCCAAATTTTTTAGTTTTTATTTTGCCAGAATAGCTCTTTATTGGTTTTCTACAAACAGAAATTGTAAAATACTATCACCCAGCTCCCATTAAAACTAGGAGTAATTGCCCTCTAGCTATTCAAGATAAGGTTCGTTCTACTTGTAGGCAATAAGTAACTTTAATTTAAAAAAATACCTAAAGCTACAGTATCTGTTGAAGAAGACTTCTGAAAATCCCATTGGCAGTCAAGAAAAAACACAAATGGGTCAACAAACAATTCACTCTAATTTTTCATTCAAGGCACAAATGACCAGGCTCAATTTATCCTACTTCAGATACATTATGTCAAGACCTAGCACTCTGCAGAAGGATCTAATGCTGCAAAGGTGGAAGAAAAGAGAAGAATAAAATGACCAGATGCAAGGTGGATGGTCTTAGTTACAATAACATTGAATGCATGCTTGGAAATCTTGAATGACAGTGTTAGGGACAGTTCATCATAGAGAAAATTTATCTGATTCTTAGGAATCTACACCGACTTAATGACACATAGGCGGCCTATAAGAACCATTAATAAAATAAATAAATAATCTAGGCTTATTAACTTATAATTTTAATAACTTTTTGTTTCTGGACTTATTTCATTAACATTGCTAAAAAAAATCACTAGATGGAATTTAGTATCACAAAATGGTACATATTTATATTTAATATTACCTCTATTGCCTCTCAATAAACCTAACCTTTAGTTCTATAAATGCCAAAAATGACCTGCTAGAGCTGGTTCTATGAAGCACACAATGGACAATTTTGGATATATCATTCAAGGTCTTGAAATATCTGAAATCTTTGGAGCAACTTATGCTTAATATGCTACATATAAAATTGTAACGAGCATAATTAAAGCTCTCTTCCCAGAATATCTTTCCACTAAATCATATTTCATTTTCCATCTTGTGCTCATTTTGATCATTGTTCCCTATTACAGACATGTATGGTTGTTGTGCAGCAGTGGTGGTGCTACCTCAAATCAAGTTAAAGAATAAATCACACTTGTTTTAAGACATTAACTAGTCAGACATCATATACCATAGATATGCTATCTGATAGTATATCTTACTGATGGCAGCTATGATTTATCTGAATATGATATGAAAATCTAAGATACTATAGGGCAATATTAGGAAAACTGGAAGAGAGCGTATATGTTAAATATGTTAATAGGAAGTGAAGCCTTGGACAAAAGGTTTCCCTCAGGTCCGCATTCCAGATGGAAAACAATAATGGTTTAAAATCATTGGTCCACACTTAACAGCGGGAAAATAGAACAACCTTTAAAAGAGGGAGCTGTCAGTCAGTTGTACCGATCTACCTAATAAAGAGCTGTAGTCACTATACCGACGTCCTGCCTCTTCAATTAAACTCCAACTTAACAGTATATATGTTCTTTAATCCTTTTGTCATCCGTGGAAGTATCTCTGAGAGAGATATTCAGTTCTTCTTCAGCTATAAACGATGTCTTAAAGTAGGAACTCATAAGCCTCTTTCCCGTTAGATCATAGATGGCCCAACACCTGAAGTCATCTGTTCTATGGTCCTAAAAAGTAACATACTAATTCAGCCCATTACACAGAGAGAGACTGCTTGTTGCTCTTTGGAGAGCCATTCTCCATTTGCTTCAGCAGAGGCAGAGCAATAACTATCCCAGAAATGATAACAATGGAATGGCCTCTGGCCCTGTACGGAGAAAAATACCAACGCTTTCTTAAAAGGGATGAAATTAGACAACCAAATGTTGTTTGAGGTCCTATTAACTGAGTAACAATGTTAATTGTAACAATTTTCTTTAAAAACTCTGTAAGTTAGTGTTTTAGAAACAAACAACAACAAATAGATTACAAGAATGTGTTCTACATGCAAAGCCGAAGTTGTTCTACAAGTGCCTTTCCCATCTTCTGCACATTCTAGAAGAGCTGGAAATAAAATTCAGAATCCCCAGACAACATTCTGAGAATGTAGTTTCAACACCTGTAGGACCACAAATAGGCTGAAGACTTTGTCTTATAAAGTAATATTGTAATAATAGTTTTGTAGTGAAAAAGGTTAACAGATGTCTATCAAAATTCAATTAAAATACCTCACTTCGAGCAATCTGTATTGATACTTACTGTTGTGTTTGCATCAGCGGCATGCTAGTATTGTCATAATTGTCTGGGTGAACAGGTGGTACAATCTCACCAGTGACTGGGTGAAAAACAGGAAGTGTTGAGAGTGGCCATGCTATTTCTCTGTTTTTTGCCATCTCCCGGAGTTCTTTTGTGGATTTCTGAATTGCACTATGATGGACCAGCTGAATACTAGGTAAAAAGGAAAAATTTTTTTAAATAGACCTTATCATAAGGTTTTTTGGGGCCCTTTTCCGGCCCATTTTTCCAGTCGTTTTTGGCCTGAAAGTGACCCAGAAAACAGCCTGAAAACGGCCAGGAAAACAGATCAAAAAATGAGCGGGGGCGGGGCCAGCCTGTGGTGGGATTTGCCGGTTCGCCAAACTGTGCGGAATCTTAACTACTGGTTTGCCCGAACTGGTGTGAACTGGCAGTAGCCCAACTCTGCACCAGTTCCGTCTGGGTTCCCCATGGACTTATGGGAAACTGCCAGGGAACAATGAAAATGAGGCTCCCATGACTGCAGCTGACAGTGGAGTGTGGTAGCCCTGAATAGCAGCAGTGCAGCATCACTGATTCAGCAACAAAAGTCCTGAATTTTATTCCTTTGGGAGTAATAGGTCCTTGCATTCTGTAAGTTAGTCCATTTGAAGTAACCTTGTAGGCAAAGTTTTGCCTGATGATGCAGTGTTTTAGGAAGGGTTACAAACTATCAAATAGACACTATCGTTTTAATAGTATACAGATATATACATACACTCATTGAGAGAGAAATAGTCCTCATTTAGCAATCATCCTTCAGTCATTAAGTGAAACAACTACTAAGTGAAACTGTGCTTATGCTCTTACTTCAGGTTTCCTTGGTTTTATAGACCTGTGAAGGTTGCAAATGCAAGGATTTGTTGTAGAGTTACTTTTTCATCACTGTCATAACTGTGAACAGTTGCTAAATAGGATAGTCACTAAATAAAAACTACCTTATACCAAAATAATATTCAGTAATTTTTGATATGCCTCAAACAAGATAGATGATAGATAGATAGATAGATAGATAGATAGATAGATAGATAGATAGATAGATAGATAGATAGATAGATCGATAGATAGATAGATAGATATCAGGAGAGAGAGACAGAGACAAAAGAAAGAAAGAAAGAAAGAAAGAAAGAAAGAAAGAAAGAAAGAAAGAAAGAAAGAAAGAAAGAAAGAAAGAAAGAAAGAAAGAAAGAAAGAAAGAAAGAAAGAAAGAAAGAAAGAAAGAAAGGAAAGAAAGAAAGGAAGGAAGGAAGGAAGGAAGGAAGGAGAGAGAAAGAAAGAATGAGAAGGAAGGAAGGAAGGAAGGAAGGAAGGAAGGAAGGAGGGAGGGTGGGAGGGAGGATGGAAGGAAGGAGGGAGGGAGGGAGGGAGGGAGGGAGGGAGAGAGAGAGAAAGAGAAAGAAGAAAGAAGAAAGAAAAAGGAAAGAAAGAAAGAAAGAAAGAAAGAAAGAAAGAAAGAAAGAAAGAAAGAAAGAAAGAAAGAAAGAAAGAAAGAGAAACAAAGATGGCTATATAAAATCTGCAAAAGTTCATCCAGCCCATTAAATCTATTCCCAGTTCCTCACTAGGAATTAAAAGATGATCTGAAGTTTACTGCATTTGAGATACATTTTCCCCACATAACACTTGCAGAGAGCGGATCATGAGATAACAATATACATTGCAGGGGGATTATCTCTTTGGATCATTATGGTTAATATCTCCCTCTTCCAAAACCAGTTGAAATTTGTTTCAGGGAAGAAATTTCCACTGATACCAAAGGCAGTCTTTCTTAGCGTCAAACACTGGGAAATTAATGGAATGAAGAGCTGCCATAAACATACACAGCTGTTATTTAGAACAGTGAACCTATTAAAATTCAGTCCCACAATTTACATTGCTTCTAGTTTGACTTTACTTTTAATTCTCTGAAAAACTTTTATAGATTCAATATAATCTACATCTGTTTAGCCTATTTGTGCTATAGAACTACCATTATAGCCCTTCATACATTTCTGAATTAAAATTTCCATCATCCACAGCTAGCATTGCTAACACTAGGGAGTGCTGGGAGATGTGTTTAGTAACACTGAGAGGGTAACAAATCTTCTTATTGTTTTAGATGGATGAGCAATCCATATTCTTTCAGATGTTGTTGTAATACAACTCCCAGCTTGAACTATCTTGCTTGAGTTCCAGGAATTCATAATTTGGCAACATTATGAGGATCAGAATTTCCTCCTTCTGCTATTAAGCATCATAAATCTATTCCACTGAAGGAACTCTGTATAATCAAGCTCATATATTACTGCTTTCAGTTTTATAATTATTCTGTTCCTTATTCAGAAAAGGAACATTCTGAACTTAAGGTACTCCTTTCACAAATCAGAATTTTAATCTTTTAATTATACTGTGAATATTTATCAAAAGGAGGTACTTTACAGATAGAATAGAATTATAGTCTCAGAATTCTGTTAGCAAGAGGACGCTCAGTAGGAATTTTGGAATTATATTTCAGTAGATCTGCAAGGCACCAGATTGTTGAAGAACCACCTTTAGATATGGATTTAGTCCTTTCAAAATCCAGAAATACAAATTTTGGTTTTAATCTATTTTATTATTAATGTTAGCCCTTTTTATTTTGCCCTATTCAACTCCTTAAAAGTGTATTTTTTTCCAAAGCAGCTAACTTGGCAATGAAGGACAAGATAATGAGGATGAAAATGGTATACATGTATATGAAGCATGAGAAGCTCCTAGGAAATGCTTAAATTAAAAGATGGGAGAAAATAACAGGAAAGAAGAAGACACTTACTCTGGTGTTTGCATGTTTCTCTTTTCCCTAAAAATAAAACAAAAGTTATGAATTAAATAATAGCATTGATATTTGGAACATTAAATCTAAGTGCTGATGGAAACAGGGAATGATATGGAAATGCTGGCTTTTATTACAATAGGATCGTGATCCACAAAAGCCATAAGAGAGCCAGAAATTGGCAGGGCCCCCAAAGGGCTGCCCCAACAGCCACCAGCCGAGTTGTCCTCAAACAGAAGGTTCTTTTCGGCTGTGGGACCAGAAGTAGCTGCCCTTCACAGAACACTTTAGCTAGGTCTTCATCTGTGAGCTTCTGCCTTCATACAAGAAGCTTGAATCATAACCTGAGCTTCATGTCCTTCAGGAGCATTTACCACAACTTTATGAGAAGGCATGGGTGAAGGCAAAGAAAGAAATGAAAAAGAGGAATAACACAGATATAAACACATGAATATGCAGGACAGATGATGGACTCAAAGGTCCCTAGAACATGTGCATGTAAAATGGAAAAGGACTATGTTTGTTTCCTTATGACTGTAACAAAAAATGGAATTGATGATGTAGCTTGCTGCTTTTTAGTAATGTTTTCTTTAGTTTTTATTGTCCTAAAATTCAGTTCACAATCTCAAGAAAGTTTATTTTAGTTATTAGAAAGACATTTTTCCTACTTTTAATTCCAAATGAGACAAGTTAACTTTTTTTTTAAGAAGGATTCCTTGTTTTGCAGATTCTTAACAAATTAAGATTGCTAGCTTGAAAGATAATGGTAGAAATTTCATTTTAGCGCATGTTTTAGAAAATATGAAGCACTGTTTTTATGAACTGAATTAAATTGAACCTAACAATCTTTTTGCGCATGTAGAACTTTACAAAAATGCAGTGTCACGTATTAATGCTTCAAAGTACTCACACTCCTTCCCGCCGGCAGCACATAATATAAGCAAGTATAAGAAAAAGCACCAGGGCAACCGCAGAAGGAACTGCCAAAGTAATGAGGAAGTCTGAATAATAATCTCTGCTTTTCAGGTTCTCAGAAGGTGGCTTATATTCGCCACCATCTGGTAATATGCCTTCGCCGCGGATCACTTCTTGATAAGTAGAAATTTGCTGTGTTTTATCAACCTGATACCAAAAGTACAAAAAGCATTTTAGACTTCTTTAGAAAAACATGCAGGCAATAGCTTAACAAATATATACATTTACTTATTACAAAATCTTAATTTCTTAACTTTAATAATGTTGCGGCCACAATAAGATACTTTAATCTACCCAATTACTTTAATATACAGCATAAGGTCTATTCAAAATATTACAGGAAATCAGTTTTCTTGTAAATACTTTTCATGAGGCTCAAATACCAGAGATTTGTATAAAAAAATGAAATACTCTATAGAACTCACAGTTTGACCCAACAGCATAAAAAATAATTTCACTGGAGACAAAACTGAAAAATGTTTGGAAGTGCTTGCATGAAACATCTACACACAAGGTATCAGGACAGATTTTCTTCTGTTCCCTTTTCCTTGTGGCTCAGATAGTAGAAGTGAACAAGATTTGGTTTCAATGTATTTAGATTTATTCTATTTCTTAGAATTATATCCTGTTGGTTTTTTTTTTTGTTGTTGTTGTTCGGGAGAACTAGGCAACATAGAGCTTATTCCAGAGGTGGGTTCCTCCTGGTTCGGACCAGTTCGCCAGAACCGGTAGCAAACCGCTGGTGACATCACGGAGCCGGTTCTGTCGGTGCCAGTCCATGGACACCACCATCTTTTTAAAAGATTTGGGGGTGTGGGAATTTTTTGCTTATTTTTTTTCTTCTGCGCATGCGCAGAAACCGAGTCCCAGCATTGCGCATGCACTGTCATTTTGTTTTAGACTTTTTTTAAAAATTGACTTTTTGGCACTGCGCATGCATGTGCGTGCAAAGCGCCCGCGCAGCATGGCTACGCAGCGCACAATGGACGCACAGCCACGCAGCGCAGGAGGAAGCGAACCCGCAGCGAAGTAAGTTAGAACCCACCCCTGGCCCACTCCTCTTATTTTTGTCCATGTCATCCCTATGAATTAAGAGAGGCTGACAAAGAATGACTGGCCCTGAGATGGACTTGCATCTAGTGTCTCTAATGCCAACCCATCACCTTCATCTCTGCGCCATCCTGATTACTTTAGATTTCTGGACTGTATAGTCTGATTCACTCTTACATTTAAGTTATAGTGTAGTTTATTTTTATCTTAATGTACAAATAAGAATATAATGACTTGTTGAATACATTATGATTTATAAATAATCTTAACATTATGTGTGATAACTCCCTATGCATGAGCCAGGAATTATAATTTAAAAGCATGCTAGTCAATTGTTAGTCTACTGCAACAACAAACCTGTCCCAGACTTACAATACAATGGCTTTTGCTAAACTTTGCCTACACTGCATGAAACAATTGCCCTTGATTGAGGGATAGAATCAAGACCCAATGGAGCATTAGTACCACTTTATAATGCCTTGGTAAGACCATACTTGATATTGCATCAATTTTGGTCATCACAATATAAGAAGATGCTGAAACTCTAGAAAGAGGGCAAACAGCAACAAAGATGATTAGGGGACTGGATGATAATACACAAGAAGAACTGTTGCAGGAATTGGGTATGTCTAGTTTAATGAAAAGAAGGACTAGGGGTGATATGATAGCAGTGTTCAAATATCTCAGAGGCAGCCACAAAGAAGAAGATAATCTATTCTCCAAAGTGCCTAAAGGCAAGATAAGAAACAATTTTACAGAAACTGACCAAGGAGAGATCCATCCTAGAAATATGGAGTAATTGACAGTTAGAACAATTATTCAGTGGAGCTTGCCTTCTATCACTGCAGCTTTTTAAAAACAATTTGGACAACCACTTGTCTGAAATGGTATACAGTCACCTGCTAGACAAGTGGGTTAAATTAGAAAACCTCCAGGATCCCTTCCAACTTTTATTCTGTTATTCTGATTTGGCTCCTCTACCTACAGATGGATGCAAAGGCAGAATTGCTAGGCTTCCTTTCCCAACATCCCTTGAAAACATCCAACATCTCTAACATCCTTTGAAGATCCTATCATTTCACCAAATCTGTTACCCTTGAGGATCCAAATACACTTCCTAGAAAGCTGAACTTAGCCTTGCAAAATAAGGAGAGTGTTAAAAAAGCTCTTGTAGACTCTCAGCAGAGTTTTATTGAGGTCCCAGGTAGCTGATGAAACAGAATGCTCCAGTAGCAATAGCAATAGCACTTAGACTTATATACCGCTTCATATTGCTTTCCAGCCCTCTCCAAGCGGTTTACAGAGTCAGCATATTGCCCCCAACAATCTGGGTCCTCATTTTACTGACCTCGGAAGGATGAAAGGCTGAGTCAACCTTGACTCAGTAACGCTGAAAAAAGCACAAATCTTCTCTAGAAATATGTACAGTAGCACGTTTGCCTGCTCAAATTGAATGTTTATCTCCTGGCTTTTACATCGTGGAATATTGTAAGCTGAAAAGCTAGAAATAAGGATCCATCATTCCTGGCATGCATTTCCAATTATGTTATAGTTATTCCCCCCCACCCCAGGAAACATGACACATGGGTGAATTGTTATTCAGAGGTTCAGGACAACTATATTGGGGGCAGAGCTGGAGTCTCTCAAGGGTGGCTTTGCAGGGGTTTAGATTTTATAATTTCTACATACTCAAATAATTGGTTTACAGCCATTAAAACTGCATGCAATGGCAGCACTGCTTCAATTTAAAAGCTGTTAATTCTTTTTGATCAATGTGTATATTTCCAATCACAGGTAAAATATGAATAGGATACACAGGTAGTCCTCAACCTAATAATCATTCATTAGCGACCATTCAAAGTTATAATGGTGGTGAAAAAAAGTGACTTATGACCGGTCCTCAGACTTATGACTGTTGCAGCATCCCCATGGACTATGATCAAAATTGGGCACTTGACAACCAGCATGTATTTACAAGAGTTGCAGGGTCACAAGGTCATGGGATCACCATTTGTAACCTTCCCAGTTTCTGACAAGCAAGTCAATGGGGGGAAGCCGGATTCGCTTAATGACCACCTGATTCACTGAAAAACTGCAGTGATTTGTTTAACGATCATGGCAAAAAAGATTATAAAATTGTGCACAACTTATTTAACAACTATCTTGTTTAGCAAAAAAAAAAAAAACTGGTCCCATTTGTGGTCATAAGTCAAAGACTATCTATAATAAAGCCTTAGATTAGACCAGGTTCAAACTTTTATCCAAAAATTTTGAACATAGCTGATTTTGGCTGATCTCCGAAACCTTATCAGTACTGAATCTGGTTCAGTACTTGCAAAAAAGACAACCAGGAAACCTGTAAGGCTTTAAACAAATTAGGAAGAGAAAAAACTACAGAAAGCAATGGCAATCCTATTCCATATTGCTGCTAAGGAAACCGGATGCCAATGAAGTCATTGGAATCAGTCTCAATTTATGGATATCGATGTATTTAACTTTTAAAATCTGTTATACCAACACTGTATCTTGTATCTTCTTTGACCAATAGAAAAATACATCACAAATCCTGCTAAAAACAAATCCTGCTACTAACTGTAATTTTCTCATTCTAAAAAAGCAAAGGCTTTAAATAATAACACTTACGGTATTTGCAAATAAGTGTAAGGACATAAATAGCTGTTTTATGCCAACTCACACCATTAGCCTAATTACCGTATTATCTATTCCATTCATTCCTATTTATATTTTGATGACAACTGTCAGAATCCCTGATAGAATAAGCTTTAAAAGGTTGGGTGATCCTGACCAACAATATTGTACCTGTACTGGAGATGCTAGGAATCTTGATTTAAAAGAAGAAAATTATTCACTCTACATTCATGTGTCTATTTACAATTATTTTTCTCTGATTGCTTTCACGTACTGTGCATCAAAGCCATTTATTATCCAAATTTAAAATCTGTTTTACTTCTATTAGGGAGTAATAGAACTGGTTAAAAGCAAAGATGCAAATAATGAAACAGTATGCTAAATGATAGCCAGTTTGGTGTAGTGAATAAGGCAGGGGTGTCAAACTCAAGACCCGCGTGCTTAGATCTGGCCTGCTGGGCCACCCTGGAAACAGCAAAGGACCGGCCCATGGTGCCTCTGCCAGAGAAAACGGAGTTCGGGAGGGCCACGGGCGGCCCTCCCGGGCTCCGTAATCGCTGGCAGAGAGTTGCAGGAAACCATCACAGCCTAAAACGGAACTCGGAAGCCCATTTTCACTGGCCGAACGCTCAACACCCGACACAAGTGACGCTGAGTTAGCTATACCCACCCTGGGCCCCTGAGGTCAAACACAACCCTGATGCAGGCCTCAATGAAATTGAGTTTGACACCCCTGGGTTAAGGCATCAGCTAGAAACCAGGATTGTGAATTCTAGTCCTGCCTTGGATACTAGGCAAGCTGGATGACCTTGAACCAGTCACTTTCTCTCAGCCTAGAAAGGAGGCAATGAAAATTACTTATGAATAAAGTAATGAAGTAAATAAAAATATTCCCAAGCAGGGACTTGTTCAGGAAGTCTCCAAGAATCAGACATGACTGAAAAGAACATAAAAATGCAGAATAACAAGAACAATAAATCACCGGTTTAGTTTTCTTCAATAAGTTAAGATTTTCATCAGTCACGAAATGGCATCCTGGGGACAAGCACTACAAATTTTCCAAGCAGGAACATGGCAGAGCATTAAGACTGCAAAGGTGCCTTTTCAGGAGGCAACTGGACTTTCTTATCTTTTTCTTTTGAAGATGCTTCGCTTCTCATCCAAGAAGCTTCTTCAGCTTTGACAAGATAGTGCAAAATGAAATGATTTATATTCCTTGCAGAAAGCTCATTTGCATCCTTTTAGAGGGTCCTTGAAGCACTTGGAGGTCTAAAGGTGTCCTCAGAGTCACTTGAGTAGTGCTCCTGGTTTCTGTAGTCTGCAATTTTTCCTCTGGAAATCCATTCCTACTCCACCATTCAAAGGGTGTTCATCCCAAATTGTATAGCTAAAAGTCTGTAGAGATGGGGCGTTGATCCTACCTGATACGCTCCTTCTCGTAGAGATGGGAGAGAGAAGCCAGGAATAGGTGTTGCTCTATTCCTGTGCCTGGAGACTGAGCACTTTATCAGTTGCCTTTTGTGGCATTTTATTGTCCTTTACGGCCGTTTTGGAGCCTCTGCCACTCGCAGCGGTTGACTTATGGCTCCTCCCTGCTGCTGCCTTGGCAGATGCCCTTTTTCTTGAGGGACCCTGTCTGTAGCTCGGGGAGGCTATAGGGCAAGCCCTATTGTCCCCTTCCTGAGGCTGTGTGCTGGTGGAAGGCGCCGGAGCCGTCATTTTCCACCGCATTGAGGCAGACCTGGCCCGCAATGGGTTGCTGCAGCTTTCAACTGCTGTAGACGCATGCCTGCTGCTACCAGTATGCCCAGTCGAAGCTGGGCAGTGACTGAGTCCCTTCTGCCCACCTAGCGGGAAGCCTGGGGCCTCGGCTCAGTGATTAAGAGCCATGTGGAGCATTGCCACTGCCACGCAGCTGGCAGGGACCTCAGAACTTGTGGCTAACCAGCGGACTGGTTAGCCAACCTGATTGCCAAAGCAATTTTTAAAAGATATTTCCCCTTTGCTCACAGTTAGCTGAAGTCTGAAGCCGTTCGTATTTCACATCTCGTCTGGCTGAAGACTGAGGCGAACTGGGGAGGTCACAAGGAAGGAAGGCGTGTCCAAAAAAGATCACGTGCTCAGTCTCCAGGCAGAGGAATAGAGCAACACCCATTCCTGGGTTCTCTCTCCCCAGCTCCATGGAGAATCTCAGTCACCCAGGTCATGGTTCTCCCAGAGACAACCATGACCTGGATGACTGAGAACCTATACAGACATTAAGACTGCAAGTGACAGAAATTATCCCATTAAATTAATCACAGAATAGTTTAAACATTGAGCAACTATGTTTTCTAAAACACCTCCATTCAATAACTCACCAAAGAAATTTTACACCAATCTATGTGAAACTGAGTACGAAACTTTTTATCACAAGTTATTATAGGTTCCATTTCTTGACTGCATCTCAGCTGATTTTGTGGGTTTTCTACTTCCCGTAAGCAGGAGGAGAATGTAACATCTGCACCAACCATAACATAGACACTGCAAAAAAGAAAAGAAAAAGTGGAAACAGTTTTAGGGTAGTCGTTGACAATTTTTTAAATTAATCATTTGTTTCGTTTCCTTTCTGTGAATGAAAACAGGTTCCAATTTTAGCATTTTGACCACTGTTGAGTAATTCAAGTTATTTATACAAGATTAATAATAGTAGCATAAGAATGTAGTTTTATCGAATCCAAGCACATAAAATATGTAAACTAAATAATAATATACTTCGCAAAATACTCTTTGGCAGAAAATATAGATTTCCTAAGGATAGCTAAATCAAAACATTGTTTAAAATATATATATTTTAAAGGTATTAAAAAAGAGATTAGACCACCATTTGTCTGAAATGGTATAGGTTTCCTGCCTGAGAAGAGGGTTGGACTAGAAGACCTACAATGTCCCTTCCAACTCTGTTATTTTGTTATTAATTTTTCTGCTAAAGACTCAGTATTTTAGGAATAAAATGTAAGCTATGCTTGCAAAAATAAAAACATTAACCCATTTAAGTTTGAGGTTTGTTATTACTGTACCATGTTGTTTCTATTTCTCAGCCGGTTTTCAACAGCTTCAAATTATAGAGTAGCTTTCAAGTACATGCACCAGAAAGTATCAAGGTAGGATAGAAATGCCAAGAATACATAAAAACACTGTAAGTGAAATCCAACTGCATTTGCCTGTTTATTATTGATTTCTTTGGAAATCAGGTGTGAAAGCAGATAATTTGCCCTTTTCTTTGCAGACATGATCTTAAAGATGAGAGGATATTAAGGAAACAAGGGAATTATATTGCATCATGCTAGATTTCACCTATTAAATAAAAGCCATTAGGAGATCAGTTCTAGGTTTGTTTTTTGCTTTTTTAATAACTTTTTATTGAGTTTTTTACATTTAAAATCACAATACCACTTTTATAGTTTTCTATTATCGGTATCTATCCTGATTTAAATTTTCCATTCACGGCCTATTTTTTATACATTTTGTAATTTCTTATGTTTATACAAACAAACATCTAATATCTGCTTTTTGTTGTATAGTTCTTCACCTTATTGTAGATAAAACAATAATGCATCTGTATTCCTTAATATATATATTTCTAATATAATACGTATCTTAACCTATGAATATATATACACACACACACACCCTTTAACATCCTTTATCATATTCATAAATATCTCTAAATATATATACATTTACACTTTAATATTACTTCTATATACTCTTTATGTATTAATTTTACTTCTATTTTCGAGCCAATCATACCATTTATTCCATATCTTGTAATACTCTGTTTCCTCTCTATCTTTTAGTTCCATTGTTTGTCCATTTCTGTACAATCAAGCACCTTTTTTTTATTACCATAGCATTTGAGGGAATATTTTCTAATTTCCAGCTTTGGGCAAAAGTAATCCTGGCTGCAGTCATTATATGGAGCATAACGTATTGATTTTTTTTACATATATTTTCTTTTATGATACCCAGTAAAAACAGCTCTGGTTTCATCTCAATTTCTTGTCCTATAACAGTGATGGTGAACCTTTTTTGGTTTGCGTGCCAAAAGGGTGCGTGCATGCGCGCTAGCGCGCGCACGTGCCCACACCCATGCCCTCCCCCCACGCATGTGCACAACCCCCCGCACTGCCCCCATGCATGCGCACAGGCCTCACTGAAGCCTGGAGATGGCAAAAAACGGCCAAACAGGCCAACCGGAAGTTCAGAAACAAACTTCGGGTTTGCCCATTGGGGCGTTTTTCGCACTCCGGAGGCTTCAGGGAAGCCTCCTGAAGCCTCCAGAGTGCAAAAAATGCCCCCAACGGGAAAACCGGAAGTCCATTTTTCTGAACTTCCGGTTTGCCAGTTGGGCTGTTTTTCGCACTTCGGAGGGCGAAAACAGCCTTCTCCAAGGCCAAAAATCAGCTGGCCAGCTCGCACATGCACGCTGGAGCTTACATAAGGCAACACTTCGCGTGCCCTCCAATATGGCACCGCGTGCCACCTGTCACCATCATGGTCCTATAATTTCCTCCAACCATTTTTTAATTTTCATCCCATACTTTCTCGCTTTTGGGCACGTCCACCACATGTGATAGAAGGTCCCTTGATCATGGTTGCATTTCCAACACTTTGCCGATATATTGGGGAACATTTTGGCCAACCTTGCCAATGGTAGATGCCAATGATAAAACATTTTATAAATATTTTCCTTATAAGCTGTGGACAATGTTAATTTATAGTTTTTCTCCCATATTTTCTCTCAGTGTTCTAATTCAATATTGTATCCAAACTTTTTGGCCCAAATTATCATTGTTTCTTTCACTGTTTCCTATTCCATTTTATATTTTAACAGGCAATTATAAGTTTTTGTTATTATTTTTTCTTCTGTCCCTAATAGTATTTTGTCCAATTCTTGTTTTTGAAATCCATATTTTTCTAAATCTTTTTTATATCTTGTCTGGATTTGTAAATATGGCCACCAATCTATTTCTATTCCTTGAGATTTTAATTCTTGTTTAGTTTTAAGTTTCTCTTGCTCATCCAATAATTCTTTATAGGTCACCACCTTATTTAGATCTAATATGTTAGGGTAAATTATTGCTTCCATGGTAGATAACCACCTTGGGATTTTTATATAATGATTTCTCTTAATTTTCTCCCACACATCTAGCAAGGTACCTCTAACCTGGTGTCTTTGAAAATATGTATGAGATTTGTTCTTCCCCTCCCAGATAAAAGCGTGCCATCCAATTTGTAGATTATGACCTTCTATTGTTAGTATCCTTTTATTTTTAAGTATTATCCACTCCTTAAGCCATGCTATGGCTTATGATATAGTTCCCAATCTGGGAGCCCAAACCCTCCCTTGCTTCTGGTATCCTGTAGGAGTTTCAGTTTTATTCGGGCTTTCTTCCCTAACCAAATAAAATTTTAAATTATTTTGTTTAGCTCTACAAAAAAAGTTTTATTGGCACTGTTTGGAATAGAAATAGAATTTTAGGTAAGATGTTCATTTTTATTGTCACGATTCTTCCAATTAGTGATATTTGTAATTTTGCCCAATTTTCCAAATCTTTTTGTATTTTTTGTAATAGTTTAGTATAGTTATCTTCCTTTAAAGAGGAGCATTTTGCTGTCAGCCAAATTCCAAGATACTTCACTTTTTTGACTATTTGGATTCCCAATTTCTCTTCTAATTTTTCATTTTGGTTGTGTGTTAGATTTTTAATTATAATCGTTGTTTTTCTTTATTTATTTTTAATCCCGCTACCTTGCCAAAATCCTCTATCTCCTGAATTATTATGGTTCCTGTTTCTAGGGGTTCTTCTATGATGAATGCCATATCGTCTGCAAATGCCTGTGTTTTGTATTCTTCTTTTTAATTTTTAAACCTTTTATTTCCTGTTAAAAAACATTTAACGAAATTATACACCCTGACAAAATAGGTTCCTCCCCAAAAGACAACTAAGAAACAATACAAGAACTATTATGAATGTGCTAGAGTACTAGGAGGCACACCCTGAGAAACAGTTAAGTGTTAATATTTGTAGATGCATAAAAAGGTTTTAACAACCTAAATTGGCAGTTTCTGGTTACACAATTAGCTACTGTGAACTTTAGAGAAAACTTTATAAAGATGATTAATGCAATATATTCAAATCAAACTGCCAAAATAATAGTAAACGGAGCGCTAACAGAGAAAGTCAATAAAACTAAAGGGGTTAGACAAGGATGCCCACTATCTCATCTTCTATTTTATCTTTAGAAGTACTGTTGACACAGATTAGACAAAAACAGTTCTAGCTTTTGAAGTGCTCAAAAGTGCTCCGGCAGATAAGCAGGGTCATTGGGAAACTGGAAAAATACCTAGATTTTTCTATAATCTTCCTAGTATATTTTGTTCTCTTTTATTAGTTCCTCCCTACTTAAAATAAGGGTGCAATTTTATTTAGATAAAAGATAGAGCTAACATTACTCCATTCTTGGGCCTAGTGGAATACTAATTTTCTCCTATATCTGCTCTTTCTAGTCTAGATCTATTCTAGATAGTCTAGATCTATTCTAGACTCCTACTATGCTATCTCCCACCTTCCTGTTAGAATTTTTAACACGGAGGGGAAAAAACGGAGTTTAGAATCTGCCTAGGTAGATAACATAAACATGTTTTTGTTGTTTTGTCCTATTGTAATTTCATATATGAAGCTCAAGATAGATCTCATAGGGATTTCCTTACATCTCTGTGAGACAGGTTGGGCTTCAAGGGAGTAGTTCAAAGCTAACCAGCATACTTCCAAGGCGGCAAATGGCCTAAATCTTTCTTTTTCTAATCTTAGTCTAGCATCATAATCACAATAGTTTGTGCTACTGAATGACCGTCTCCCCCTTCTCAATTAGTTGTAGGGATTTTTGGCTGTCAAGAATCTGTACTATATATTTCAGCCAGCATGGCTCATGGTGAGAGATGCCAAGAGTTGGGGTTTAACAACAACAAAAGAGATCTTGGAGTCCTAGTGGACAATCACTTAATACAAGCCAAAAAAGCCAATGCAGTCCTAGGCTGCATTGACAGAGGGATAAGATCACATGAAGTGTTTATGCCACTCTATAATGTCTTGGTAAGACCACATTTGGAATATTGCATCCAGTTTTGGACACCACGATGTAAAAAAAAATGTTGAGACTCTCGAAAGAGTACAGAGAAGAGCAACATAAATGATAGGTGACTGGAGATTAAAATATATATGGAAAGGTTGCTGGAATTGGATATATCTAGCTTAATGAAAAGAAGGACTGGGGTGTCATGACAACAGTATTCCAATATCTAAGGGATTGTCACAAAGAACAGAGAGTCAACCGATTCTCCAAAACACCTGAAGGGAGGACAGGAAACAATGGATGGAAACTAATTAAGGAGAAACCAACCTAGAACTAAGGAAAAAAATCTTGACAGTTAGAACAATTAATCATTGGAACAACTTGCCTCCAGAAGTTGTGGATGCTTCAACAGTAGAAGTTTTTAAGAAGAGATTGGACAACCATTTGTCTGAAATGGTATGTGGTTTCCTGCCTGAGTAGGGGATTGGACTAGAACAGAGGTCCACAATCCCCAGGCTGCGGTCCACAACCAGGTTGCAAGCTGGTATACATGGGTGCGCAAGCAGCTCAACTCACATGGGTGGCAGGTCAGCGCACACATGCTTGCACGCTTCGCTCATTTTGCAGTTGTGCTGCACGTGAATGCACATGCATGCCGGCCCGCTATTTGCACGAGTCAAGCTATACACTCATGTGTGCACCGGCCTGCCTTCATGCTGTCCTGTTTGCCTCTCCCCACACCAGCTGAGCCGCCAAGCCGCAAAGGTTGAGGATCACTGAACTAGAAGACTTCCAAGGTCCCTTCCAACTCTGTTATTCTATTATTCGGTTAACTTCTAGAGGGGTCAAGCTCTGTTTTCATTCAAAATTATTTTTTAAAAATATGAACAAAAGATATGACCAATTGGCCCAACAACTAGAGATTTATACACACCCTATAATCTAGATATGCAAGAAAAAAAACATTGTAGATATATGTTATACAAATTTATCAAGGGAACATATTTACAATGTGAGTGAAACTGCAAAAGAGCCTTGTATAACAACCTAGCTAGGTTGTTGTACAACAACCAACCTAGGAATTTTTTATCAAAGTCCCATAAAAACCTTGCTTTAAAAGCAAATCCTTAACTGCAGCATTTAAGCATAGGAGAGAAAGATTTTGAGAAATATGTTTTTACTATGCCTTGTGTCCCCTAGGCATTTTGACTGCCCCTACCTATCATACTAACACCTGTAGTACACACAAATTCCTATCAGTAGGACCCAAATGAAACAGTGATATTGATTACAAAACCCAAGGACAGCAAGGCAGATATCCTCCACTCCAGTATTTACTTTCAAATAATTAACAAGAAAAGCTGAATTATTTGTGGAAGTGGCAATTAAATGAGGATTAAGTAAAATTAAATTGAATTGAAAAATCTTCTTTTTAAGCAAACACAAGTAATTTTGGAATTACTCTACAAAAACAGAAAGAAGACAAAAAAAATTAATGCATAGATGATTAAGTAAAAGAACCTGTAAAAGGATCAAAAGGTATTCAGCTCTTTTTATAAGAGAACACAATTAGGGAAGGAAATTTTCCAAAAAGAATTTAAGCAACAAAATGTGACTGTAGAGATATTTATCTGTTTCTCTCTTCACACTTCATGTTCCTGCTGACTATCCACACAGGGCTGCAAGTGGGAAACTGACTGGAAAGGTGATTACGACTTAAGGATAAAGATTAACATTCATTATAAATGGGAGATTCTCATAATCTATAACAGTGTTTCTCAATGTCAGCCACTTTAAGATGAGTAGACTTCAACTCCCAGAATTCCATCAGCCACGGTTCAAGTCCACAGATCTTACAGTGGCTAAGTTGAGAAACACCGATTTACACAATGAATAATAAATTGAATAATGGACAGTTTAAGAACAAGGCAGGACTACTGATCTCGGAAGTTATTCCTCTTCCCACCCTTCCCCATCAAGAAGTTGCAAAAATAAATTATATTAGGTATTGTTTTACTTTTTTCACTCTCAGTAAGCAGATAGGGCTTTTTGAACACAATGAGCTCCCATATTATAGATTGGAGGCAGAACTCTGCATAGGAATTCAAACTGGGGAGAATTAGTAATATTTGTCTTGAAGTAGAGGGTTAAAAACCACTTGAAGTCCTCATTCTACTTTGGAATCAGGCATCATGTCAGCCGAGTTGGTGCAGTGGTTAAATGCAGCACTGCAGGCTACTGCTAGTTCAGCAGTTCAGCTGTTCAAATCTCACTAGGCTCAAGGTTGACTCAGCCTTCCATCCTTCCGAGGTGGGTAAAATGAGGACCCAGATTGTTGGGGGCAATATGCTGAACTCTGTAAACCGCTTAGAGAGGGCTGTAAAGCACTATGAAGCGGTATATAAGTCTAAGTGCTATTGCTATTGCTATAAGGCAAAACATCATCCAATCAAAACTAAAATCATCAGGTCTTTCCTTCCTGCATCCTTAAGTTTGAAAGAAAAATTCCTGCTAGCAGAGAGGGATGGATTAAACGCACAAAACAAGAATTAATTATTCCTTAGTCCAGATGCCATCATTGCTTTTTACTGAGTTTTTTTTAAAAAAAATAGATACTAAACTACTCAATAAATAATTGCTACTGCAGAAATATAACCTCTTACCCTTCTTTCATGTCATTAATAGGAAGGGGCACTCTGCCTCCCCTATCAAGAGCTGATGTGATGTTTATGGCATTCAGGCGCTCAGGCTGCCATACGTTTTTCACGGCTCCAAGGAAGTCTCCGAGAACCTCACTGGCCAACATTTCCTCTACATTCATGTTTTTAATGAAGAATTCTGCTTGATATGGCAAAAGAAGATCTAATTGCAAAAAAAAAAAGTAATTGTGTCTTAGACCCTTTTCAAATTTACTAAAAAAGACGGACTAGTAAATCATAAATACAGCCCAAAATTTGTGTTGTTAAGCAACACAGTTAAGTGAGTTTTGCCCCATTTTACGATCTTTCTTGTCACAGTTGTTAAGTGAATCACTGCAGGCAAAGACAACCCATTGTCTTTGCCTGTCAGAAAGTTGCAAAATAGGACCCTGAGACGCTGCAATAATCATAAATATGAATCAGTTGCCAAGCATCCAAATTTTGATCATGACCATGGGGATGCTGCAATGGTCGTAAATGTGAAAAATGGTCATAAGTCACTTTTTCAGGTGCCATTGTAACTTCAAATGATCACTAAACAAACTGTTTTAATTTAAGGATATATGTATAGTTGTACTATGTTTTTTTATCTGTATGAATAAATGTAAACATGCCTAAGAAAGGCCCAGTCTTTTAAGTGTGATTATAAGACCCAGAATGCAACATTCCATGGATTGATTATTTGTGCTGGCACCTCTCGTGCACTGTTTTTGAACCAATACTGAAAGGTCACTACATCATTCTCATTTAACAATAGGCCATGACTTGTATAATTTGGATGTAACCAATCAGAGCATATTCAACTTTGGAAGGAGCCAACCCACCACATGGGGTTGTGGTTGTGGGGAAAATAAGAGGATGAAAGAGTATTAGGCATGTTCACCACCTTGAGTTATTTATAAAAATAATGAATGAGGGATATAAATACATAAAAATACTGTGCAAATACAAACTGATACCATCAATGTTAATATTTCAGAGATATGATTACATGATTTGACAAGACACAGTATCAAATACCCTTTTCCCATTACTGTTGCCTTTAATTATTTAGTAAAACTTAACCGATTTATATTATTTACCAACTGAATCATCCAAAATGCTGAGATAATTCTTGAGGACATACCTTCTGCTGACATTATATTAATAATTAAATTATTTCTTGCTGTCTCAAAGGTACGTCTGTTATAAGCAGTGATCTAATAATGGGGAAAAAAGTAAAATGGTAACTAATTATTACATTTCTTAAAAAGGATAATATGGTAAACAATAATAATGGTTATCTTAAATTTGTCGCAAGTAAGGTTTTTGTTTAATCTTTTACTGATAAACAGGAAATCACAGAACAAGCTATGTCAGGGGTAATCTACTCTCCTTTCAATTATAATGTAACTAAAGAAATTTTGAGACATATGGGGCATTCCAGTACTGATGGATGTTTCTGTCAACATGCATTTTTTAAAAATAAACATTCTGCAAAGTAAATACCTCAATGATAGTTGGCTTGCCCATGTTTTCTACAGTTGGAGATCCGTAGAGCACACCATCACTATATGGTGTTCTTTGGATGTAACGCAACCAGCCAGGTCTATCAGGGTAACCCATTAGGTTTGTATTAAATGTTATGGGATCATTGTTTATCTCACCTGGATAAACAGAGACAGTCATGTTAAGATACGGTTTAATCATCTATACACCATATTTTTATGCTCGTTCCAATGGTAAATTCATACCATTTAGATCCTTAATAATTTAGATCCTATTTTCATTATGGTAATAAACCCCAAAACCCAAAAAAATATAGCTATAGTTCTTTACAGTTTTGGCCAACAGTAATGAACTATTTGAAAATGAAATGAAAAATGGAATATTCAGCAACCACCATGAACTACCAATACTGCATAAATGTCAGTATCAGTACCAAATTGGACCTAACCCTAATTAAGTGGGCATTACAGCTTAAATGACGTTGTTTCATTAACTGTTAAGGCTTTGCTGTATCCCTCTATAGCAGTCTTCAAACTTGGCAACTTTAAGACTTGTGGACTTCAACTCCCAGAATTCTGGGAGTTGAAGTCCACAAGTCTTAAAGTTGCCAAGTTTGAGGACCCCTGCTCTATAGGAACAAGTATTAAATATGTTAAGAATGTTTGTTAATTTTACTATAATAGTCTGATTTGATTTCATGGAAATAATAATAATAACATGTATTACAATAGATATTTTCATTAAAATGTAAATTGGAAAAGAGGTGATAGCCAAGAAAAATTGCAGGCTTTTTTAATGCTACGTACATTCACGATCCTTGCAAGTTAGTCTAAAGGCCAAAAGATTCATGACACTAAATTTGTCAGTTGTAAATCTAATCAGAAAGAGAGAGCAAGAGAGATTATATTTTCACATCAAATTAATAGTGCCATTTTTACTGAGACTCTAGGACATTAAATATTTTCACACCTCCCTTTCTCTCTCTCTCTTATGCACACATAGCCAATAGCTTTTGAGCTAACACTTTTATAGAGAAAGTAATGATTATGTGATCTTCATAAAGACAAGTTAAAGTGGAAGCTAGGTAACAGTTTTATATGCCTTTAGAATTGTAAACATTTCTTACCAAGCTTTGGAAACTCTCCCTTAAAATATTCTCTGTCCAAAACATGAACAAAGAGAACTCCAGCAGAAGGATAAACATTTCGATCAGAATGCACCCTAGAGAGAATTGTGTACACTGGAAAGCAGGAGAATAGAAGAGGACACAACATGAGAAAAATAGATCCATGGAAAATAGTGATCACATATGCTTATTAAGACAAACTGAAAAATATGACATGGAATACAAACCCCAAAATATTTGTTGCCTTTTTTAGATATCTTCATAGCTCTTCTTCAGGTATGTGGCCTCTGATACTGAATAATTTAGAATTTCGATCTTAATTATATAAAACCCAAGAAGCAAATATTTACAAGTCACTTTGTATGTAGCAAAACATGTCATTCAAAGCAGCTACGTTTTTTGACTAGTTTGATAAAAAGAAAAGCATTTTCATGGTACTGTATTTCTCAATTCCTGCAGTTACTATGAAATAACTCTTACTGCAATCAATTTTATTTCCAAATATGCTTGTTACAGCAGTCTTAGTATGTTAAAAGTAAATAACACAGAGAAGCAAAACAAAAGGGGGAACTGTTTGAAAGAACTTTCAGAAAGCCTGTAATTTATGGCTAAATGCATTGTTTCCTTACTCCTAACAACTCTCTTGTTAAAAATATTTTATTAACAATCTTTCAGGAAGTATATATAACTGATAATAAATGCAACTTGCATTCCTTGATGAGTTCCAGCTTATCAAGAGCATCTCTCAACTTGAGAGGAAATGGCCGGGGGCACAATTCTGATTGCTATTCCGTAAAGGGGCATACATCCCACTGTTTTTAAGCCTGCATTATACTCAGTATGAATAATAAGTGTTAAGCGCACTAAATCTATGGTTACACTTTATTAAAACACTGTAAAATTACATATATGAATATACATGTATGCAAACTTTAAAAGCAGGTTTTATATTGCTTTTATTTCTTCTCTTTTCAGTTTTATTTTTCTTGGGTTTTTTAATAATCTAAATAATAATCTAGATAGATAAATAGATAGATAGATAGATAGATAGATAGATAGATAGATAGATAGATAGATAGATAGATAGATAGATAGATAGATAGATAGATAGATAGATAGATAGATAGATAGATAGATAATCCATATCTGCCTATCTCAGGTTCTTGGGAAGCACTCGGTAGGTAGAGAAAAATGCCAAAGCCAGTCTGAATATCTGGCTGTGTGAAGAACACAATAATAATCTATATAAAATAAAAAATAAATTCAGTTTTATTTTAAAAAATCTGTGAGGAAGTCCTTGACAATAAAAAGTCTAGTGGAAACACATTATTTAACTTTCTCTCTCGTTGAACTGTCTTAGTGTTTACTTGTAAATGTATTATATGTGTTTAATCTATAACTTTGTATTCATAGGAGAACAAAGTAGAATCAATCTAAAACCAGTCATGTATGAGGTAGTAAAGATTCCAGTGAAGTATCTCTCAGTAATTCAACATAAATAATGTGGAAATATTAAATTAAATTCTGATTTTTACCCACATCATGACTATAGTATCAATTGCATCAGCATTTCAAACTTCTTTTGTCATTTGTTCACTTCTATTATATTAAGACTGAATTTAAATTTTAGAACTGCTACTTCATAAAAGAGGACAAAATTTTAGTTGGCTTCTAAAAGTTCAACAATGAAAGCTACTGACAAGTGGTAGTAAAAAACAAGTACAATAAGGTTATTACATTCAACAAACCTGGAAGATAATATATACTTTCTATTCATTGTGTCTTAAGATATATGTAAATGAACTGTCCCTGTTACCCTTTCAGTGAATCGAGGATACACAGAAAATGTAATGTCTAAAATACATAATTCATTAGATGCAATATTTATGACTTTTCTGAGATGTGCAATAAGTTATTTAATCTTTCATACACATTACAAAACTATTTTCAATTTTGACTCCACTGAGAATGAAGAATAATTCTAATTACCTAGGTCATCCTGACAACTTATCATAGGATACCCAGCCATCTTTGGTAAAGTCAAACCTGTTTTAAATGCAAAACTTTTCAATTAACCAGCCAATTACAAGCATTCCTCAACTTACAACCATAATTGAGCGCAGAATTTTGGTCATAAATTATGCCAGTCGTTAAGCAAGTTAATCCCAGGACTATGCCCAATTTTACATTGGTCTTAAAGTAAAGGCAGTGGTCGTTAAGTGAATGCTATGGTCATTAAGGGATACTGTGGTCATTAAGCAAACCCACTGTCTGCAACAGGCTTTTTTTGCCAGAACCGAAAGTAAATTCGGATTTTGATTTTAAAAAACCCATAAATGGTAGCCACAATGCAGATTTGTTGCAAACAGCCATAAAAACAGGCCAGTTCCTATGCACCCAAATTGCAATCATGTGACTGTGGAAGGGGCGGGATCACAATTTGTGGGCTATCACAAATTTAAATTGATTGTAAGTCAAGGGGACCTGTAATGCCCTGTGTGAGCTGTCAAGCATATGAATATTTAGGTATATAATCCATACCTATTGGAAACAACCTTGATGTTTTGATATGTTGCTTGAGGTAGGAGCAAATCTGACAGTTTGTTCACTCTATCCCAAGCCAGAGACTTTAGGTACAAGTCATAACAGAAATCTGAATTGATAACTTGTAGAAGCTTTTACAAATAGGCCATTTGTACAGAATGAAATTACCTAACAGTAAGCCTAAGGCAGTGATGGCAAACCTATGGCACTCATGCCACAGGTGGCACGCAGAGCCATATCTGAGGGCACGAGGCGTTGCCCTATGTCAGCTCCAGCAGGCATGTGCGCGCTGGCCAGCTGATTTTAAGCCTTCTTTTCGGCCATTTTCACTTTCAGGAGGCTTCCGTGAACCCTGGGGACAGCGAAAAATGGTCCAACAGGCCAATCAGAAGTCTGTTTCCAAACTTCCCGTTGGCCCGTTTGGCCATTTTTCGCTGTCCCCAGGCTTCAGGAGTCCGGAGGCTTCAGTGAGGGCTGTACGTATGCGTGGGGGGGCAGCACGGGGATTGTGCACATGTCGTGGGAGAGGGCATTGCATTATAGGTATGGGCACACACTAGCGCGCACACACCCTTTTGGCATCCAAGCCAAAAAAGTTCCCCATCACTGGCCTAAGGAGTGAACACTGCAGGTTGGCTATCCCACACTACACAAAATCTACATCTTCCATGTGAGCCTTAGGTATGCAAAAAATACTTTAATTAGTGATTTCTTCTAACCCAAGTATATGCTCTGGAATATCATCAGTTGGCTGGTGGGAACAATAGTCTCCTGTGTTAGGCGACATCTAGAGAAGCTGAAACATAGGAGGGTTCTATGCAAGGGTGAAATTCAGCAGGTTCACTTCTGACAGGTTCTGGAGAACCGGTAGCGGAAATTTTGAGTAGTTCAGAGAACCTGCAAAACCACCTCTGGCTGGCCCGAGAGTGGGATGTGAATTGAGATTTTGCAATATCCTTCCCCCAGGAGTGGGGAGGGAATGGGGATTTTGTAGTCTCCTTCTCCTGGAGTGGGGAGGGAATGGGGATTTTGCAGTATTCTTCCCCTGCCACGCCCACCAAGCCACGCCCACAGAACCGGTAGGGGAAATTTTTGAATTTCACCCCTGGTTCTATGTAATTCTGCAAGCACGTAAGATCATGCTTCAGGATCAACTAATTGCATCCCACTGTGCAATATCAATTCTTGCTTTATTCCACAGAATTCTTTTTACAACCCTGTAATCCCTGACTTCGAGGTGGGGTCAGGGCGACTAAATAGACCTGAGCATTTACTGGCCAGATGCTCTCCCTGATACCTACATGGAGTTCACAGCAGGTATTTTCTCTTTGCGCCCTGATAGAGAAATATCTGTCCCTGCCTAGGACTGAACTCTCAACCTTCCGAGTGGGAAGCAAGCGTCTTCACCTCTAGGCTACCACGTCACTTTTATTCCAGAGACTATGGAATAAAGTAATTAAAGAGACATTTTAACTCTTGCTTCAGTTGGGTCACTGCACACATGCCGATAAATCTAACCATTTTTCTATTCATCTGAAAAACAGACAGAGAAATTGTTCTCCACATCTGATATAAATGCAAAATATCCCAGTTTTTGGGGCATTTAATTAAATTTAGTACATTATCAGATTTTCTAATGCAGATGTTCCTCTACAGCAGTGATGGCAAACCTTTTTTGGGTTGGATGCCAAAAGGGTGCGTGCACATGCCCACACCCATAATGCAATGCCCTCCCCCTTGCATACGCACAACCCCCCACGCTGCCCCTCCATGCATGCGCACAAGCCTCACTGAAGCTTCCAGACTTCCAGTAGGCCTGTTGGGCCGTTTTTTGCTGTTCCCAGAGTTTAGGAAAGTCTCCTGAAGCCTGGGGAGAGCAAAAAACGGCCAAACGGGCCAACCGGAAGTTCAGAAACTAACTTCCGGTTGGGCCGTTGGGCCATTTTTTGCCATCCCCAGGCTTCAGGATGCTTTCCTGAAGCCTGGGGAGAGCGAAAACAGCCGAAAAGGCCGAAAATTAGCTGGCCAGCACACGCATGCACACTGGAGCTGACATAGGGCAACGCCTCGTGTGGCCTCAGATATGGCTCTGCGTGCCATCTGTGGCACGCGTGCCATAGGTTCGCCATCACTGCTCTGCAGTGTTTTCACATTAGATATGTTTCTAATCAAAGCAGGCATTTCATTAGCATATCTAGTCCACTAGTTCAAACAGTTTCACTATTAAAATAATGTGGTCACCATCTTGTGTGGTACTCTGAGCACATTAGGAAGAAATGAAGAGTAGTCCAACTATATTTGCTGTTCATTAATCTTTGTCAGTGTAGAATGATTATGCAATGCTTCAGATATTATTCTTAAAAAGTGCAATAGAACAAGTAGGGGTTTCCACACCCCCAAATTAATCTGCCAAATTAATCCCAAACTAGCTATTGGCAGTTCTTATTTAATCAAAGGAGTCCTATCTCAAGTGTTAAAAATGTTCTTTCATCTCTGGTTATGGCTGCAAATACATGGAAAAAAATATATATATTTTTCTTTTCCCTGTTTCCAGCTTTGTCATGAAGCTCTTGCTGCATTCCAGTTTTCTCAGATGGTCTGTTTTCCCATTGCAGTTTAGGAAATGTTGCCTTATCATAGGAAGTTGACTTATTTTATTTTATAAGTCACACTAGTACTGTATTTAATTCATTAATTGAACCAATATGTAATTATTCTACAGAAACATTTCTTTCCCAAACCATACTTTAAGATTCTAGAATTATCTAATCTAGCTATTCTCACAAGTGGTGCACTAATTGTTTAGTTCCCCTCCAGTCTTATTCTTCTATTTTTAAAATTTTTTATGTAAGATAGCTAACTATCACAAAAAAATTAAAATCAAAGCCTAAAATGGTAGGAACAATTTTTTCCTAACTGGTCCTGACATTTAAAATATTCCCTAAAATGAACTGAGTCAAGATCTATAAATGGGAATATAACATAAATAAGCAGCATTATAAACAAATTATCTCACTCACCAGTTTACTAATGTGGTTAAGGAAATGCCAGTATACGGAGGAATGCGTAATATTTTTACACGGAGCCATTATTTGAATGAGGAAAACCACAAAAAGTTTAACTGAAAAATTTAGTAGCAAACAAAAAAATTAGAATGAGGAAAACAACATTTAGATTAGATGTTTATATATTTGTTGCTTATCTGCACACATTGTCAGTAAAACACAACAGAAGTGATTTATCACACAATTATTGCAGAAAGTTAAAAAAAAATCCCATTTAAATGCCTAAACTCACCATTTTTCTCAGCAGCCTTAATGCTACTGCTAATATATTTGATGATGTACTTTGTCTTCCCTTTAATCATTCCATGTACGCCAGCAGGAGGGTGTAAGAAAAAAGCTTTCCAAAGTAAAACAAATGCAAGATAAATAAATTAATACTGGGTCAACTGTTTCTCAGTGGTCAAAGGCCATAAGTCAGAAAGCATTTCATGTGGCAGATTCTTATGTTTGCTTGTTAAAAGAGAAACAAGAGAGATTTCTTAATTCATATATAATGCTAAACAAGCCATGGATGGAATTGCTTCGATTGATTAAGATGCTACCACTTAAAGGAGGAGGCAAATGGAAGTTATTGGAAATGTATACTGGTATATTGCTAACTTTATTATAGTTAAGCAAGAATTCCTCACATATAGCATAGTCTAATATTCAGGCAAAATGTTTCAGTTCTGTACATGGTAAGGAATAAGAGGGAAATTCATAGGTGAGTGATCCTTGGTGCTCTCTGAGCTTGCTTGTTTTCTTGTAGATGTTTCATTACCCAAACTAGCAGTGATGATGTTACCTAGTCTGAGTAATGAAACATCTGCAAGAAAACAAACAAACCCAGAGAGCATCAAGCCTCATATCAATCCTGAGCTACAAATAGTCTCCTTTATTAATAAATTCACAGGTGCTGTTATTTTTTTTAAATGAATATTACTAAATCTGTTTTAAGATATTAATGGCTATTGAATATTTTTGTTTCCAAAGAAATGTAAAGATAACAGCTTAACAGCTTAACACCCTAAGAACAGATCACTTAAAGATGTCATAAACTTAAATTCTTCTCCAATCTGTCTCAAAAATAGAGTTTGAGCTATTACTGTTAATCTAACATTAATACAGTTCCTCAAAATTCACACATATTTCTTAAACACTGGTTTCCCCCATAACATTTTGTCTTGAGATCTTGTTTTCTTGAAACATTGACTTTAAAACATGTTTTTGATGTTTTGAATAAATTACATAATGTCTGCAGAATTCAAAGTAAAGTCATAAAACCATTTTAAAAACAAACATTGGGCAGCTCACCTGTAGTTGGTTCTACAAGTAGCTCTGGATACAGTAGCCATGACTGAAATTTTCTACAGGCCAGGTAGATAGGAAAAGATACCTCCAGAAGGACAAGCTCCTGGATGCAGTTCCTGTAAATTTCCCTTCAGCTTCCATGAAAACCATGTTGATAGAATAGGAGATTAGAAATACCTATCATAGTAGAGATTTGAAAAAGGAGAGGAAGACAGAAGGCATAGCAGCCTGTGTATCTTCAGAAAAGTGTCTGTATATCACACATATGGATGAATAACAAGCTTATCTCAGGGAGATGAACAGATGATGCCCAAATTATCCCTGGATCTTTTAACCATCTTTTAAAATAATTTAATTCTGGCTTAAACACAGGGGACACTGAATGAATGTGAAACATTGGGACCATATTGTTGCTCAGCATAATTTGCTAAAACACACACAGAACAGAGAACTAAGCATCTTTTTTTTAAATTTTTATAAAAAGTTTTTATTAAATACAGGTAAAACACACACATATACAAAACAAACAGACAAGTAGGGGTACAATTTCCCCATATTAACGATAAGCTTACATCGATTAATATCGACAATTATAATATCCCTATTATATATATATTTACATTTTATAAATTACTTGTTCTTTCTTTCTTTCTTATTTTTTCTATTACATTGTTGTGTACAATAATCTTACACTCTTCTATACTAGTTTATGTTAAATATTTCATATTAGGTCATTCAAATATTGACAATTCTAATTCATATTTTACCTATTCTTTCTCTCTTCCAGCCATTCATACTGTATAATTTATTCCATACTAAGTAAAATTCAGTTTCTTCTTTTTCTTTTATTTTCTTCGTTAATTTGTCCATTTTGGCACAATCCAATATTTTTCTAATTATGTCCTCATCTTTTGGTATTTCCTCATTTTTCCAGAATTGCGCATATGTTATTCTTGCCGCCATAATGATGTGTATAATCAGATACTGTAATTCCTTTTTATATTTTTATCAATTATGCCCAATAAAAATAACTTGGGTTTCCTATCTATATCTTCTTTTATTATCTCTTTCAACCATAATCTAATTTTATTCCAGTACTTTTTTGCCTTTAAAGAAGTCCACCATAGATGATAATAAGTTCTACTTTCCTTCTTGCATTTCCAGCATATTGGTGATGAGTTTGGGAACATCCTGGCAATTCTTACAAGTGGTAGATGCCACCTGTAAAACATTTTATACTTGTACGCCACCAACGTTGTTAATTTCCAATTAATTGTCCAAATTTTTTCCCATTTCTCCAAATCAAGAGTGTGTCCAAAGTTTTTCACCCATCTAATCGTGTCCTTAACCACCTCCTCTTCCATTTTGTATCTTATTAGAAACTTATAGATTTTGCCAATTAATTTTTCATCGGTACCAAATAATATCTTATCAAGGTTGTTATGTTTTTTCTGGAATTCATAAATTTTAATATCTTTATGATATTTGGCTTGGACTTGTGTGTAAGTCCACCAGTCTAACTTTATCCCATGTTCAGTCAAATCTTCTCTAGTCATCAAATTTCCTTGTTCATCTAATAAGTCTTTATATCGTATAATTTTATCAAATGTGAAATTTGGAACTTGGGTGTTTTATGGCTTCAATTGTAGAAATTCAATTTGGAATCTTTGTGTAGTGTTGTTTTTTAATGTTCAGCCAAATTTGCAATAATGCGTTCCTAAGCAGATGTCTCTTAAAATATGCATGAGATTTGTATTTCTCATCTCATATGAATGCATGCCATCCTAGTTGAAAATCATGTCCCTCTATTGTCAATATTCTCTTATTTTTTAGCTCCATCCATTCCTTGATCCATACTAACACTCATGCTTGATAATACAGTATAATTGCCAATTTAGAAGCTCAAATCCACCTCTTTCTTTGATATCCTGTAATAAATTTCATCTTATCCTGGGTTTTTTTCCTTGCCAAATATACTTTAAGGTCGTTTTTCTTAAATCTTCAAAGAAAACTTTCCCTGGATTTATCGGGATTACTTGAAATAAAAATAACAACCTTGGTAAGATATCCATTTTAATTGAGGATATTCTTCCAATCAGTGATAATTGAAGGTTTTTCCAATTTGTTAGGTCTTTTTTAATTTGTACTAATATTCTATTATAATTATCTTCTTTTATTGATGAGCACTTTGCCGTTAGCCAAATTCCTAAATATTTCACTTTTTAAATCACCTGCATATCTGTTAATTCTTCCAGTTGTTTATCCTGATTTTTAGTGAGATTTTTTGTTATCATTTTTGTTTTATTTTTATTAATTTTAAGTCCAGCCACTTCTCCAAATTCTTCGATCTTTTTTATTAATTTAGGTCCTGATTCAAGTGGTTCTTCTATTAAAAATGCTAAATCATTGGCAAAGGCTTGAATTTTATATTCTTCTTTTATAATAGTTAATCCTTTAATTTCCTGTTCTTTAATTTTTATCAATAAAGTTTCCAATGTTAATATAAATAGAAGAGGAGATAGTGGACATCCCTGTCTTACACCTTTTTCAATACCAAATTTTTCAGTACATTCCCCATTCACAATAACTCTAGCCTTTTGTTTTGAGTAAATTGTTTCTTTCATAAAAATAAGAGGAAATATACAAGAGTTTTTCTGCCTCAAATTTTCCTATATATAAGTGTCTCACTCTATAGAGTAGAATAAAAACTCCCTTTTATGACCCTGTAGTCCTTGTTCAGGATAGAGCTGGGGCAACTGGATGAAGTTGAACATTTACTGGCTGAATACTTACTGAAATTCTTGTAACTTTTAGTTTCCTCCTATAAAAGTACTGACTAGAGATATAGTTTCTATTCATTGGTATTACTACTTCTAGTCCATACTGCAAAGAAAGCAAAAAAATTCTGTACCATCCACCCCACCTGTTTAGAGACTATCAATTGTCTGTTATTGTTTTACATATTATTTTACATATTATATTTTACATATAATAAAAGAATAATTCCTTGCTAGTTGGGTCTTGGAATCTTAATAGCTATTGGCAAAATAGCCATTGGCAAAAGACACTAGTAACAATCTGTGGGTGGAGCATTCATTTGTATGCATACAGTATGTTTATTAAAATTAACCACAGTTCTAGAAGATTTTGATTATGACTAAGGACAAGTACATTATTCAGCTGTGTGATAAGCAAAGGAACATAAAAACGTTCTTATGTCAAATCATTCCTTTAAATTCAGTTGTATATTAAAACAGACTTTCAGAATTATCACTCAAGCCAGTAGTTTATTAATATATTTGACCTTTACACCTTTTTATAACTAATTGGTAAAATAAGTTCACTTACCACCATCTAGAATCAAGACATAATTTTAACAAGTTAGTCTAGGATCCTATATATATATTTATCACAATGACTGAGGAAATACAAGCATCATACAAAGTATAGAAACACTAAGGAAACACAAGCATTATACAAATTATAGCAGGGAACAATCTACGAACCTCACACAGTTCTCATTCATCACATAACAGCATGGGAGCAATATCCATATCAATCCTATAAAAGAAGACCAGATCTCCATGCAGTGATAGACACATTGCACACACAAGTACATATTTTGATATACTCAGACAACACGCAAGAGTGACCATAATTCAGATGGCAAAACCCCAGCAAATGAAAATATCCAAAAATTCCCGCAATCTCTGTTAGAGAATACAAGAAAGGAGCAAGAAATAATAAGTCAAAGAAATTAAAGATACAGTATATGGTATAAAAGAAAATACAGCTAAATTTATCCTTACTTTCAGTGTCTTTTGCATTACTTCATATATTTGTTCTTTAAATTTCCTGCTTCTTTTCCAATATCTCATCAATTCATTCAACTACAATTGATCAATCTTTCCCTTCTCTTTCACCCATTCATCTTCCCTTCATATATTTATTTTGCAATTCTATTTTTATGTATAATGTCCTAGGACCTAGGTCCAAACATCCTGTTTCATTTTTTTTATACTGAACCCTCCTTTATATATTCAATCCACATTACTTCAGGACTCATTCATTCCTGAGACTATTATTTCTTCTTCTTCTTCTTCTTCTTCTTCTTCTTCTTCTTCTTCTTCTTCTTCTTCTTCTTCTTCTTCTTCTTCTTCTTCTTCTTCTTCTTCTTCTTCTACTCCTCCTCCTCCTCCTCCTCCTCCTCCTCCTCTTCTTCTTCTTCTTCTTTGCATTTCTCAATTCCCACTTAATTCAATTTACTTTTATGTTTCTCTTAACATTGCTTAACTTTCGCTTACATATAAGATAGTGGACAAAAGTCCCTTTAGCTTTTTTCAGCAAGTACCATTCCTTGCAACTTACAATATACTCCCTACCATTTTTCTACCAGGTTTTATACGCATTAAAATTTATTTATTCATTTTCCCATACTAAGCACTTTACCAAACAAAACACACTATTTCATCTACGTGCTAGTTTTTCACTATTTAGATACATACCTTGCAACTGTTAACTCCATTTTCCCTGAAAAGTGCAACTACCTAGGCATTTGAGAGACTAATTTTCATATTTTACTTTTCATTGTATCATACAATTTATTTTACATTCACTGCAAACCAGAATAAATTGCAAAGTTTATGGGTAGCAATATGGCATCATCTGCAGGCAAAAATATACATTCAAGACCAGCATATGTATGTACCCAAAGCCTTATATATTTACCTATAAATACATTCAACGACCAAAAGGGTACCACATATTTATCTTACCCCCTTCTTAGTGCTAAAAAGTATTCAACCCTTGGTTTTGTGAGTCCTCTGGAGCCTTAGAAAATTGCATGAGAATGCTCATGCAATTTTTGGACATCCCAGAAGCTGTGCAGGAGCAAGATTTCCTCACACAAATTCCAGAAGGCCTGGAGATGTAGCGTGTCACTCCAAATGGCATGGTATTTGTCATCACTGAATAACCATGGATTCTTTCTATAGTCAAGTATGGAAGCAGTCTTTACATATGTGTTAAAATTGCATCCATGCCATAAGCAACCACATGCCAATTTTAACTATTTGCCAGTTTGTTTGTTTATGATTCAAATGTATTGCCTGCCTAACTCCAAACTCTGGAGCCATGCAAAACTTTAAAAAAACCAAAACTATAAAAATAGCAAGCAACGTTAAAACAACAGGCAATCCAGACTAAAATACTCAGCTAACAAATCACATACAAACACAAACAAACATACACACAAACATTGGCCATTAAACAATGACACATATCAACCCCATGTCTGAGAAAAAAGCTAGATTTTCAAGTTATCCTATATGCTGTGTTTTTAATTTATACTTTATTAATATCTTTATTTATATTTATTTATAGATCACCACACACTGGATAAAACTAAGGGGGGAAATCCACTCCTTTGAAGGTGGTTTATATCAAAATCTTGAACAACATTGAACAAGAGGACATAACTTAAAATAATATCCATATCTCTTCTGCACCAATAGCTTAAGGAAAAATGAACTGATATACCTTTCTGATAGATTCTATATATTTCTTCCTCAAACACTACTAAGCTCCAGGACAGGATAGTTCCTGAAGTTAATGCACTGTACCAAATCATCTAAAGTGCAATTGTCCATACATTCAATTCTCAAGTACATTTGAACTCCAGAGAAAGAACTGACTGAAAAATCCCCATCTATGATAAAAGTAGTTGTATACTGCCCCCTGGTGACTGATATAAGTAATGTGTTGCATTATGGTTATTTTCCAACGTTCTGTTATAGATACTTTTCCGTTTATTTTTCTTCTATGTTGACTTCTTTGATAATATTCCACTACATTCTCATACAAATCACTCATCTATATTGTGATTACAGAAGTTATACAAAAATATGTATTTTTGTATAAGAATTAATAAAGTATACATTTTGTGCCCCTGACTATATGGATGTAGGGATGTGTATGCATGCAATATGTGTGTGTAAAACAAGCGGAAAAAACCCATTTAGACATCATATGGGGAAAGGAATATGAGTTTGGGGTGTGAGAGAGGAGAGAAAGAAGAGGGAGGTTTCTAAAAGGGAGTGTATTTTGTGAAATTCTTTTGGGTGTTTATGCAATAAATTTTATGATTCACCAATCCTAAAATAAGCAGCTATTCTGTGACTGTAATAATGTTCACAAAACTTTATAAAAATTGAATGAGTCCCCAAAAATACTGGAAACATTACCAGAATTACAGATACCTAATTTAGGATATCCCTTCTATTTGAACTTATTGGCTAATATATGCCCACCCTGCTTATGAAAGTGTTTTAGTACAATCAACCCTGATTTCAATGCCAGAAATCAGTTTTAGCTCATGAACAAGATCACAAGTATTTCCAATCTCCTACAATCATATAAAAGGATGTTATAAGGATTCAGTGTTCTGCTGAATGAGCATGATTGTCTAAAAATTGTTTTGCAATTCTTTGTGCATACTATTCAAACGCAAAGGCCTAGGGATAGAAATATTTAAAGTCAAACATCCATTTGCATGCAACCAAATCAGTGACAGAATCTAACAAAAGTATGAAATATGTTAAGCAAACATCATTGCTGAACAAGATACAGGAAAAAAGCTAGTTTATATCACTATACTACGTTTAAACTACTATAATTTACTGTATTTTATTTTATTTATCAAGGATCACATATTAATATTAAAATAACTGTATATACTTCAGTAAGAAAATATGCAATTTGCTTTCCAAATTCTAACTTCTACTTTTAATAAAACGATTCATATACATACCTCCTTTAACTCTTTTTTGATTGTTAAGGCTCTCATTCATAGACTTCAATAACTCAGTCTTTTTATCTTTATTGTGATTGTAATTACAGAATAAGGAATAATTGTTGAAGTATTTGGTTAATTTTAAGAGTTTGTGGATTTTAGTGCAAATTCTAAGTCTAAGTTTAGTGCAAATTCTAAATTCTAAGTCTTTAGTGCAAATTCTAAGTATTGTACCAAAGGTTCAAAGCTATTTCTCCTCAGTTTTGCAGGAAGTGATCTTCCTATTTTATGTATATTCATTACAAGATTAAAAAACTGAAAGCTTGTTGAAAAATAGATGTAATACATATAGTTCTAATCAAACAATCTTGTAAATCTAGCAACGGAATATTTAATGGCTTGCACATAGCCTACATAAAAAGTTGTGTGAACTTAGAACTTCTTTCAGACCATCAGAGCATGGGGAAACTAAAGTGCTGGTGTAATATTATGTAGGAAAGACTTGTGAGATGGTGCAGAAGAGGACAGTCAGATGAGGACAGAATAGCTACAGCTGGATAGTGGGCAGAGCAAGTGGCGTAAAAGGGACTCTCGATAGTTTCTCAGGCTGTAAAGCAGGCAGAGGGACAATTGTACTTTCATACTTGCAAGATTCTATTAATGTAGCTTTACAATAATATGGAATTAGCTTATCTGATTGTGTTTCCTATCTGGTCTATCTGGTAAGGCAAACCACCAATGAGTTGGCCAGCTCTTTGCAATTCCTCTCTGGACAAAGAAAGGATTTGAGATTGCCCACTAGCGCTCCAGACACTTGCTTCTTGCAAGAAGATCAGAACATACTGGTTTCTAATACATTTAGCGCTAAGAGGGACAAGAATGTAGCCATCTTGCTCAAACCATGGTCAGTATCTTTAAAAGTTCATATACTTTCTTTTCTATCATTTTTGGAAATTGTTTGTTAACCGCTTTTTAGCTATTAAGAATCTTTGGATTGACAAATCTAAAAATATCAGATGAGTTTCCTTCTCAGTAAAAGAAATTTTAAACAAAACTTCAAGGCCTTTTTTTAATAAATAGCAAAAGGAGAGTTAGAACTTTGTTTTGGCAAAGTTACAAATGGATTAGGGTTCCAGATGGATGTGAAATAAGATGTTGGAATTAAATGTAACAATCATCTCCACAGGAAAATGCTTTTGTTTTGAATTATTTTAGAAAAAACTTAATAGAATGGGACTTTGAGTTGGATGCTAGATGAAAATAGAAGGAACCAAAGATTGCAGTTAAAGGAAAATAAAACTTAGATACAACTTACAGATATAGCATGAAGCAAAATATTTTAACATTGGTCATATTGTCCCCCGGGAGTTGGGTCCCCCGGGAGTTGGGCGGCATACAAATCTATTAAATTAAATTAAATTAAATTATTGAAGAATATTTTTGAACAATGGACTCAGAAGTTAATCTTAAAAGTGTCTGTCACTATAGACTGACTGTATTTAAAATGTTACAGAAGAACACATTTTGTCTTACAAGACTGACTGATCTGAAAATGAATTTTAAAATGACAGGCTTCAAGAATGATATGGATAATGATGCTATACCGGATATACAAAGAAATCACCCATTGTTTTAATAATTAAAACAGATACACAAGTAACAATCCAGGAGAAAAATTTGGATCCTTTTCCTATATTAAAATTTACAAAAGTGACTTGTTAAATCTTTGAATTTTTTAATGAAAAGGGATAAAGAAAAAATGAAAAATCAAATTCTACAACATTATTTGAGGGAACTAAAAATCAAGATTGTTAAAAGTAAAAAGAAAGGAATATGAAATTAGTTTATTTGATCAAGATTAAAATAGGTATGTTGTTATCTCTACTGTCTTTTAATGAACTTTTGCTGACATCAAGTCTGAAATGAGGAGTTTTAAATAATTATTTACAGATAAAAGAAAGGATATGCTAAGAAGAGACCATTTGTCATGTTTTAAGAGGAGTTAAGTTACTAAAATTGTTTACACTTGTTTAAGGGGAAAAGTAAATTCTTTATACATTTCTTTTTCTTTACTATGCTTTTTTCTTTTTTTCCATTTCTTTCTTCTTTTGTTTCTGAACCCCTCTATTTTTTATTTTATTCTTTTATTTTAGCTTGTAAAAATTACAATTTACTATTGTAATTACTATTGTAATTTCACTTTTTAATAACTTTTCACTATAAAAAAATAAGATATGTGGTCCACTGAGGAATGCCATCATTCAAAGATATAGTACATGCCTTATATATCAATTACTCATGGTAGAAAAAACATCCCTACAGAGCTGTAGTTTAGCCAGAACTGAATAACATGGACCACTGATTCCTATTACCTGAAGAAATAGGCAATAAATCTCAAAGGTGCATATTCCACTTTATATATATTTTTCTTTTACTTTAATAGTTAATACAGGTAATCCTCGACTTATGACCACAATTTAGCCTAAAAATTTATAAAGTGAGAATTTGTTAAGTGATTTTTGCCCCATTTTACATTTCTTGCCATAGTTGTTAAGTGAATCACTTTAGTTGTTAAGTTAGCATCACGGTTGTTAAGTGAATCTGGTTTCCCCATTGACTTTGCTTCTCAGAAGGTTGCAAAGTGATCACGTGACCCTGGGACACCACAACGATCCTAAATATGAACCAGTTGCCAAGCATCTGAATTTTGATCACATGATCATGGGGATGCTGCAAAGGTTGTAACTGTGAAAAAACAGTTGTAAGTCACTTTTTTCAATGCCACTGTAACTTTGAACGGTCACTAAATGAACTGTTGTAAAGTCGAGGACTACCTGTACTATGTATCCTTAGCTCTATCATAACATTAAAGGCAGGTACTTAATCATAAATACAGTAGTCATCACATATTATTAGAATGTGAACAATTAACCATTTGGGGGAGAAGCAAAAAAACCCCAAAAAACCCCCAAATATTTGAGTTGTTGTCATTCTGAATTTACCCCGTGCAAGATTTTTGTGTGTGTGCAGGTCTTGTTCTACGTCTTCGCTTCCTGAGACATGTATTTACATATGTTTTCCTTTTTTGGTTAGCAGGATACTTTCATCTCCATTTGCTGGTATTGCTCAGCTTTTATCCACATAACCAAGAATGGAAAAATGTGCCTGTTATTTCAAGCTCAGGAATGACAGAAAGCTTTGCTAATGGCTTGTCTGATCTGCAAAAGAGGAAAGTAGCCTCTATCCATTCAGCTTTTGCAAAACACATTTGGAATTCAGAGTTTAGAACTATATGGAGGAGATTATAACACCTCTGCATACATGTTATGATTTTTTAAAAGCACGTTTCCCTCTATTTTCTTTGAAATGCAAGATTTAAAAAATCATTGGAGCTTCTGCATATATTTTAAATACACCATGTGTTATCATCCAAAACCAGTTGATCCTTAAATATATTCCTCTATAAGGTAATCTGCTCGTGTTTGTGGGTGGTTTTTTTTCATGATTGTAAAAAAAAACACCAGTAATACATCTTTAAAAATATTTTTCTGCAACATGCCCTGATGTTATGAAAGGGGGAAGGGAATGGCATCTGGCCAGAGAAGGCAATGCCTTTTGCAGGCAACTATCCCAACTGCTCCCTCCTTTCTTGCCCGCAAAAAAAAAATTTTTTTTTGAACCCTCCTGGGGCAGCTGCTTTAGGAAGGGCGGGCAGGGAAAAACAGGGAGCCGCTGCAGCAGGAGCAGCGACAGAAGGCTGGCATCAGGGCAGAGACGAGGAGGGAGGGAACCCCCGCTTGAAAAGGGTCGGGCATGGGGAGCAACGGTGTGGCAGGCCGTGACCGAAGGAGGATGTGCCATCTAAGCGGGAAGGGCTGGGCCCGAGCGGGGGCTCGGCAGAGACCAACCTGTCAGCAAGAGGGTGGTAAGAGCCGCTCCGCTCGGTTTGCTCTGGGACTGGAACCAGGATCCTTCTCCGCGGTGCGGCATTGCTCCTTGCTGCTGGAGCTGGTGCGGTCCTCTCGCTGCTGCTGCTCCCTCCTCCCTCCGCCTTCTTCGGCTTCCCGCCTGACATAACCATCCCCAGCAGCAGCAGCAGCGGCATCGCTAACTCCTCCTATAGAAACGATCGCGAAAGCAGGAACCAGCTAGGCCTGCAAAAGGGGGTCGGTCTATGCGTAGCCAAGCCCGCCTTCTCTCGCCCAGGGGACCTGCTTTATGTCTGGGAGGCTTGGTACTGGCTTGCTTTCCCTCCAGACTTCTGGAGCTGGGACTGCTAAAGCGCGCGCCCCGGGCTGAACAGGAGAGACAGAGACAAATGCATTTTGGCACTCCAAGCTGGCCTAAGGCCAAGCGAAGGGCCTCCATACACAAACACCCTTATGTGCTGGGGCAAACATGACCTTCTGAGGGATTTTTTCCCCCTCTGCAGAAGCACGCACTGGTGTGTTATTGGTACCCTGCCCCATCCCACTAGCTGTGGGAGGAACCAAAAATATGAAATCACTATATCCGAGAGTTACTGGAGATGGAGTAACAAATGCCAGGGGCATTTATGCAAAAATCTATAATGCCCCAAAGCCGGGTGGGTTGTTTGGTAAGAGAAGAAAATGTCACTCCCACAAATCTCAAAACTATATTTTCTATCTAATGATGAAAAATCCAAAAGTCTGAAATTTCTCAGGAAGATTGGAGATTATAATACTATAAATGCTCATGAAACTTGGGGCAATTTTAATTAGTAGTTTCTTCTGTATTATATTGGTCTGACATTTTTTGTTTTTACTTCCATATGCTTGCTTATACTGTAATTTGGAGGCGTGCTTCCCCACCCATAAAGCTCACATTAACTCTACAAGACTAACACTTGATAGACCTGTGCTCCATGAATTTATCCAATTCCCCCTTTAAAACCACCCGTTAGTGGCCTTCACGCATCTTTATATAATGACTTTCACAAATTAATTGAGAGCTATGGGAGAAAATATCTTGTTTTGTTAGTAGTATGCTAGTATTCCTAGTTTTCTAAACCTATTTTTATTAAACTTAGGAATTGTCAGATTTCAAGATCATAGTGGAAAGACAATTGGTGTGATAGCCCTACAGCAGAATCACCACTTAACAATTAATAGAATCTTCTAGTTATCCAATTATTTTTGTTATAGCAAAATAGGCTTTTTTTATACTGCATCACAAATTCTGAGATATCGTGTAGACAATAAGTCAATAGTAGACATCCTGCTATCAATTTATTGCTTAGATTTCTTCTTTCCCTCCGTTAACAGTTGAAAGAGAAAGTGCCCAGCTAGAGCTAAATAAAAGTAAATGCACAATAATCTAGTTTTACAAGCATTTAGTAATTGTGTATGTTTATAATTAGATTTGGGGGAAAAATAGAAATATTAGTTACAGAAATAAAGTTTATGTCAGATGTTAAAAGAAAGTGAAAGATGGATTCTAGGAAAGACATGTGTTCCTTCATGTAAGGATGCCTCAACTATCGGTAGTAAGTACATGGCAAAGAATATAATATAGCTTCAAGAGGTGCTGAATATATATTTTTTCTGTCTGAAAAAAAGGAACTATTTATATCAAACTGCTAATCTACTCTACTATATTAGTTCAATTAGTTCAATTAAAATAATTATATGTGTAAATTATTTTGTGCTACATAACTGCAATAGTGATAAGAAAATTCATCCCATAGTATTATCTTGTTTTTAATGCAGATATACTGTAATCACATGCATATTATAAAATTTGCAGCGTAATTCTATAATATACAGGTAGTCTTCAACTTACAACCTGTTATTATGGGGTGTGAGGTTTGTCTCAACGAACCGTGAACCTGTTCACATGCAAACGCACTGAGACTGAAATAAAACTGACAGAGGAGTCTTGTAAAAATATACTTTACTAAAAACATTAGAAAGGACTTAGGTCTTTAAAATACATAAATAGCAAGCAGTTCATCTTCACTAACTGAAGCCAGACTGTCTTCCCTAAATTCCTCTCCTGCAATACTGAAGCCAGTCCTCTTAACCCTTTCCAAAGGGAAAGACAAAAGCTAGTACAACATTAAGTAGCTTCAGGATTGATACATCATTGAGGTGATGGAAAGCTGCAGTGTAGGCTTCTCAGCAGCATGAGAAAGTCCTGAATTAATCACCTGTGGAGTTGATCCAATCAGCATCGTGGCTTGAAGCTCCCAGCAGGGGAATTCCTCAACTCTCCCTCCTGATCGTGGCAGCAGCAGCAGCAGCAGCAGCACACAGCTCAGAAACAGCAGATGTCAGCTTGCAGGCACAAGCCAGCTTGCATGTTCTGCTCAGCTCAGGCAAGCTTTTCTCTCTGGGTTTCTGACTCTGAGCTTCAACTCTCAGCTCAGACATAGTGACTTTGTTCAGCTCATTCTCTCTCTGGGTCACTTGGCTCTGCTTTGGATCAGCTCTGTTCGTTGTGGGTGTGTGGGAGCATCGTCTTCTTCCTTGTTTCTCTTCAGCTGTCTCTTCTGTCGTTGTCATCATTGTTGTTTCTCAGCTGTCTTCAGAATGGCAGGCAGCACGCTCCTACTTTTATAGTGAGTCAAAGGGCAATTAACTAAGGCAGAGAAGGCTTGTAGCTAATTGCAAGACAGAGATTGGCCTGTTTAAACTTTTAGTTTGTAGCTAATCTAACAGCCACAGCAACTCTGGCAATATTATTGACACAACCATTCATTTAGTGACCATTAAAAGTTTCAACAACACTGAAAAAACTGACTTTTCACACCACTGTTGCAGCATCCCCATGGTCACATGATCAGAATTCGGACACTTGGCAACTGGCATATATTTATGATGGTTGCAGTGTCCCAGGATCATGTGATCATCTTTTGTGACCTTCTGACAAGCAAAGATCAATGGAGAAGACAGGTTCATTTAATATCCATGTTACTCAGTTAACAACTGCAGTGAATCACTTGAAAACTGGCAAGAAAGGTCATAAAATTCACAGCAATTGTCTTGCTTAGCAACACAAATCTGCTCAATTGTGGTCGTACGTTGAGGACTATCTGCATACTGTTTCTGAGTCTTTCCCTGGAAACTGACATTCCTAGAGTTGTGACTACAGTATAGTCAATTGTTAACTAACTTGCCATGGTAACTTGGCTATGTACTCTTCTGCCAAACAATGAAAACATTTATATTCTGTAACAGATCAGTTATTCAGAGAAATGGGGGGAGTTCTGTAATTTTGTCCTTGAAGATATGAATGGCTAATTAACAAAATTATTAATATGTTGAACATATATGTATCAAATCATGTTACTGATCCCTGTTCTTATGCAGCTATGTGATCCTGTGTTTTCCAGAAGATTTAACAGAACTCTTTCTGAAAAAGTTACTGTTCTCAATAAACAAAACAGCTTTGATAGCATTTTAAAGACTTGACTTTTTTTTGTTCAGCAATAACAGCTGACTTTCAAATCCCCCTCAGACTTTGAAATAATGAATCATAAAGTTGTGCCTTTGAGTTCTTTATAAGTAGTTTTATTTCAATTTGCATAACAGTGATAAGTTAATTTATGAAATAAAATTCATGTAATTATTGCTTTTAGTCATCATATTTATTAGCATTATTTTATCAAGGAAATTTTCCAAAACAAACCCTTAACCTCTGAACCAGACCTTTTCAGAGTTCTTGGATTGGTACAGAATTTATATTTAGATTTAGCAATAAATCTAAATATAGATTTATGGCAATAGATCTAAAAATTTAGCATTATCCAGCATTATAACTTTAGTCAAAAACATGCTTTAATTCTGCTTTTCATTGCAATGAATACATATAAATACACAATCCTTGCATAAAAAACAAAACAGAATTGTGAGAACAAGAATCATTAGTAGCTTCAACTGGTATACCAGTTCTAAAATTTATCACATGTTCAAAAAGACAAAGTAGCACCTATCTAAAAATTGAAGCAAGGAAATGTCTCTTTGAAGCATTATTCAAAATAGCTTACAAGCAATTTCAAATGATTGAACACATTTAAGCCAACCATAATGCATTTTTGTGATGATATATGATACAGATCTTATAACTTGATCTGACACACGTATTTATGAACCATTTCTGAATAGTTTCATAAACAAATCCATGCCATTAAGTGCAGGGGTGGGTTCGGACCGGTTCGCCTGAACTGGTAGCGGCCCGCTGGTGACATCACGATGACATCACCGGCCCGGTTCGGTCAGTGCTGGTCCGTGGGAGCCACCATCTTTTTTAAAAAAAATTGAATTTTTTTTTTAAAAAAAAATTCTGCGCAGAAACCGAGTTTCCGGCATTGTGCATGCAGTCGCCATCTTGTTTTTGGCGTTTTTATTTTTTTAAAAAAAAATTGGTTTTTTGCACTGCGCATGCACATGCGCGGCCACGAGGCACGGCCACCAGCACGGGAGGAAGCGAAGCGGCAGCGAGTTAAGTTGGAACCCACCCCTGATTAACTACAATGGAAAGAAAATCTTGGTAGAAATTTGGTTGTAAAACAAGGAGACAGACAGTTGCTAAATGAATTATGCGCCATTTCATGACCTTTCTTGCCACAGTTGGTAAGTGAATCATTGTAGTTGTTAAGTTAGTAACATGAATTTGGCTTCTCCATTGATTTTGCTTGTCAGAAGGTTGCATAAGGTGATCACATAACCTGGGACATTGTAACTCATACAGGGAGTCCTCGACTTACAACATTTCATTTAGTGACCATTCAAAGTTACAACGGCACTGAAAAAAGTGACTTATAACCATTTTTCACACTTATGACCATTGCAACATCCCTATGGTCACATGATTTAAATTTGTATGCTTGACCGCTGACTCACATTTATGACAACTGCATGGTCACAGATCCCCTTTTGCGACCTTCTGACAAGCAAACTGAATGGAGAAACCAGATTTATTTAACAACCGTGTTACTAATTTAAGAACTGCAGGGATTCACTTAACAAATGTGGCAAGAAAGGTCGTAAAATGGGGCAAAACTCACTTAACAAATTTCTCACTGTACAACCATAAAAGAAGATAACTAATTAATTAAATTAATACAACAAATAAAGACAGACTTGGAAAAAATGAAGAAATCTACAGTTGTAGGAAGTATAGCCACAACAAAAATGAATATTCTACCGAAATTGCTATTCTTGTTCCAAGCAATTCTGATAAAACTAGGAAAAAAGTTTTTTGAGGATTTAAACAAATTGATTTTAAAGTTTGTCTGGCAAGGCAAAAAACCAAGAATCAAACTGAAAATGTTACAAGACATCAAAAATAGGGAGGGGGGTGGAATATCAGATTGGGAGCTACAGTATACTACCAGGCCTCATCTCTCACATGGGTGAAAGAGTGGATAAAATTGAAGAACAAAAGAATTTTAACACTAGAAGGACACGACTTACAATTGGAGTAGCATGCATTTACGTGGTATGGGAAAAGTAAAATACACAGATAATTCCAAAGGTACTACATCAAGAATGCTCTGTTTTCAGTATGGAAAAAAATCAAACAGAAACATTACATGAAAATATCGGTCTGGCTATCCATGATGGAAGTGTTAATACATCCAAATGCTCTTGAACTGGAAAAAATCGTAAGGTATAAAGATATCCTAAATGAACAAGGGGACTTAAAATCAAGACAGGAACTAAAAAAATCAAGGAATCGATTTGGACTGGTGGCCATATATCCAAATACAAATGAGATACAAGAAAGATGTAGAAATATATGGATTCTATAAAGAACCCCTAGAATTAGATCAGATATTTCTGGGGACAGATAATAAATTAATAAAGAAAATATATAGCTACTTATTGAATTTTAAAATGGAAGAAGAGTATGTAAAAGAAACTATGATAGTATGGGCTAAAAATTTTGGCTATACTATAGACTTAGACAATTGGCAACAACTATGGGAAATAAATTACAAACTAACGATGTCAACAACATATAAAGAAAACCTTTACAAAATGTTCTACAGATGGCATTTGCCACCAGCAAGAATGTTCCAATCGCCAGAGTACTGGAAATGTAAACAGATACCGGGTTCCTATTACCATATGTGGTAGACCTGTCCAATAGCAAAAAAATATTGGTTAAAGATAAAAAGGTGGTTAGAAGAAATGACAACACAACAAATAGATCTAAAACAGAATTGTTGTTACTTGATATATTACCAGGAAAATACAATAAAAGAATTACATATTTACTTTTACATGTGATAATGGCAGCAAGAATTATGTACGCACAAAATTGGAAAAATGAAAATATACCCATAGATGAAAATGTAATAAAAAAAATATTAGACTGTGCCGAAATGGACAGGTTAACGATGAAAATTAAGGATAAAGGAAGAAACAATACTATTTAACTTGGGACCTATTTTATAAATGGTTAGAAAACAGAAGCAGGAGTTAGTACTTTATAATTAAGGATGATTAATAAAATAAATGCAATAATCAGTGGTGGGATTCAAATTTTTTACTACCGGTTCTGTGGGCGTGGCTTGGTGGGCATGCTGTGGCTTGGTGGGTGTGGCAAAATCTCCATTCCCTACCCACTCCAGGGGAAGGATACTGCAAAATCTCCATTCCCACCCCACTCCAGGGGAAGGATACTGCAAAATCTCCATTCCCACCCCACTCCAGGGGAAGGATACTACAAACAAAAACATTCTTCTGCACATGCGCAGAAGCCAAATTAGCCAGAATACCACATTTCCTACTATGTTATGGATCCCCCGATTACGACATCACACATGCAAACAAGTTAACCTCACTACTAACATGGGCAGCCTCCTACCCACACACTTTTATCTTACTTGGTGATCTCAACCTACCTCATATTAACTGGACACTAAATGAATGTACAACTGAACCCATACATTCAACCCTATACAATGCTATTACCAATCTAGGGCTTGATCAACTAGTAACAAACAACACTAGACTTAACAATTGCCTCAATCTCATCTTCTGCAACAGTTTACACTCAATTTATGAACTACAAATAAAGAACCCTTTTCCAACATTGACCACAGCATGATTGACTTTTGCGTCAATATACATCCTTATAAAAATCAACATAATGATGGGATAACCAATTATAACTTTAAAAAAGCCAACTATGATAACATAGATGCTGACCTCTCATCTCTTGATTGGCAAATACTATTCTCTGGCTGTAATACTATCGAAGACCACTATAATATCTTTTTGCTCAAAATCAAAAGAGTCATTAAACTATACTTACCACTAATAACCACCAAAACCAAGAAAAACAAATTACCCATAAAAATAAGGAAGCTCCAATCCAAAAAAGATCTCTTTGGCGAAAAAACAAAACTGGCTACGTTGCTAACTTTAAAAGCCGCTACAAAAATCTATGCCACCAAATAAAGACTGAATGCACTAATTATCACATTAATCAAGAAGAAAACCTGCTATGCACGAAATCCACCCCGCCTTCTATAAATTTGTAAACAACCAACTCAAAGACTCAAGATCCATCCCACCCCTTAAAGGACCTAATGGTAAAGACTATAACGATGAAGCCATTAAAGCCAACCTCTTTAACACATTCTTCGGTTCAGTCTTTGTAAACAGCAATGGCTCATGACCAATATTTCCTAGTCGTACCACAAATAATTACAATGATCTAACACAAATTGATTTTACAGAAGATAACATTGAAAAGGCATTATGGAACCTAAAACCATCTCTATCTATTGCACCTGATGGACTATGTGCATACTTCTTTAAAAAAACTCTCCACAACCATTGCTGAACCTCTAAGCATAATTTTTGAAAAATCTTTCAGGACCAGCTCCTTACCCAACTTATGGTTACTAGTCACAGTCATCCCTATCTTCAAAAAAGGAGATCCCAGCAACGTCGAAAATTACAGACCAATCTCATTATGTTGCATCACCTGCAAAATCATGGAATCAATCATAAACCAATCCATTACCCTCCACTTAGAAACTATCAATCTACTCTCTAACAAACAATTTGGTTTCAGGAAAAAAGTACCCTGTAATCTGCAACTCCTACATTGCAAAAACATATGGACTACACAACTCGATCAGGGTAAAGCAATAGATGCAATTTACATAGACTTTTGTAAAGCCTTTGATTCAGTGGTACATGACAAACTACTTCTGCAAATAAAATCTTATGGCATCTCCGGACCCCTACATGATTGGATAACTGTGTTCCTGTCAAACAGACAAGAAGTGGTTAAAATAGAGAGTTCTCTATCAAATCCTGCACCTGTCAATAGTGGTGTCCCTCAAGGCAGCGTTCTAGGACCAACACTCTTTATACTTTACATAAATGACCTCTGTGATCATATTATAAGCAACTGCGTTCTCTTCTCCGACAATGTCAAACTATTTAACACCACAGACAATGCTACTTCCCTTCAAAAAGACCTTGACTATGTATCAGAATGGTCAAACAAGTGGCAACTTCAAATCTCAACCAACAAATGCTCTGTCTTACACATTGGCAAAAAGAATCAGAACACAAAATACAAGCTTGGAGGACACAACCTTGTAGACGACCCTAATTCTGTCAAGGATCTTGGAATATTCATATCTAATGATCTAAGTGCCAAAGCCCATTGTAACAACATTGCCAAAAAGACACGAAGAGTAGTCAATCTAATCCTGTGTAGCTTCTTCTCTGGAAATATTACACTGCTAACTAGAGCATTCAAAACATTCGCTAGACCAATTATCGAATACAGCTCACCTGTCTGGAACCCGCACTGCATATCGGACATTAATACAATTGAGAGTGTTCAAAAATATTTCATGAGAAGAGTCCTCCACTCCTCTGCTCGCAACAGAATACCTTATTCCACCAGACTTGAAATCTTGGGCTTAGACAACTTAGAACTACGTCACCTTCGAACTGATCTAAATGTAGTTCATAAAATTATCTGCCACAATGTCTTACCTGCTAATGACTACTTCAGCTTCAACCACAACAATACACGAGCACACAATAGATACAAACTTAATGTAAACTGCTCCAACTCGACTGCAGAAAATATAACTTCAGCAACAAAGTGATCAATGCCTGGAATTCACTACCTGACTCTGTGGTTTCTTCCCCAAACCCCAAAAACTTGAACCTTAGACTTTCTACTGTCGACCCCACCCCATTCCTAAGAGGTCTCTAAGGGGCGTGCGTAAGCGCACCAGCGTGCCTACTGTCCCTGTCCTACTGTCCTATTGTCCTCATTTATCTGTATTTACTTTGTTTATGTCTATGTTTATACCTATACCTGCTATCTTGTACATGTTTGACATCAAACAAATAAAAATAAAAAATAAAATGTTGGAAGAAGCTTTTTTTGTTATTTTTTACTTTTGTGACAAGCCTTTGTAAATTGTGAGCCTTAGCTTTCCTCACTTCATCTTTGCAGGCAGTCTATAAGTACTGAGACCTTGCTGGAGCATATAATTGGCAATTGAATAGGACGTGTGCAGTGTCTTCTATTTCTGATGCTCCACAATGCTTTGAGCACATGAAAACCAAAGAGAGAGACTTTCAGTGTCAAGCTATAAATGACAAATCAAGCATGTCAACTACAAAAGAAAATAACAACGAAAAGAAAATGAGATATGTTTTTAAGAAGATGTGAGAAATCAAACAAAAAAATTCAGCAAAAATAAGAAGATTCAACCAGCTTGCAGTAACTAATAGAAGCAAGGAAGACAAAAATCTGTGTGGAGCCCTGTACAAATACAGTAGGATTGTAAAATGACAGATATTTTTATAGAGAGCGGTTATATTAGGTGGGATTTACTGAATGTACTGCACTAGAAAAAGAAGTAAACTGGAACAGACTAGAAGGAAAGTACCATGATTGTCTATAGAAATGAAAGGAAATGAAAGTTTGTGTGATGCTGTTGCAGTGTGAGAGTCATCATTCTGGCATCATGGAGCACCAAATGCAAATGAGATAATAATTAAAATATGTACCTAAAATATGTATCTACATTAAAGATGTAGAGGAAAATGCAAGGGAAAGGGCTAACAATTATTTGTCAAAAATATGAAAGAGTACCATATGTGGACTAAAGATTAGGAGAGAGAGAGGGAGGGAGAGGGAGAGAGAGAGAGGGGGAGAGAGAGAGAGAGAGAGAGAGAGAGAGAGAGAGAGAGAGAGAGAGAGAGAGAGAGAGAGAGAGAGAGAGAGAGAGAGAGAGAGAGATGCATTAAAACTTCAGCATTGCACAAATTCCTCAGGCAAACAAAGTTTTGTTTATCAACTGATGAAGAAGAATGGAGCCATACAGTACATGAGAAATAACAGATGAACAGTCAGATTTTTTAAAAAAATGCTTAAGGACATGAGATCAGATAACTAACACCAGATGATTAATAGTGCAACAGAATATAAGGAGTTTTATCTTTCTTTTATTGACTACAGCAAAATCTTTGATTGTGTAAATCACTCCATAATGTGGAATATATTTAAGGCTAATGCACATATCAGCACATCTGATTTTTCTTTGGTGAAACCTTTAAGTCAAGGGTGTCAAACTCGCAGTGTCACATTGGTGTCATGTGACATATCACGGCTTTTTCCCCCCTTCGCTAAAACGGGGATGGGGTGGCCAGCGAGTTTGACACCCCTGCTTTAAGCAAACAAGCTAATGTATGAACTGAGTGGTTCAGATTAGAGAAACAAATTAGACAATAAGCTACAGGTAGTCCTCATCCTACGACCATAATTGAGCCCAAAATTTATGTTGCAAAGTGAGACATTTGTTAAGTGAGTTTTGCCCCATTTTATGACCTTTCTTGCCACAGTTGTTAAGTGAAACCCTGCAGTTATTAAGTTAGTAACATGATTGTTAAGTGAATCTGGCTTCCCCATTGACTTTGCTTGTCAGAAGGTTTGCAAAAGGGGATCACATGATCCCGGGACATTGCAACTGTCATAAATATGAGTCAGTTGCCAAGCATCTGAATTTTGATCACCTGATCATGGGGATGCTGCAACGGTCATAAGAGTGAAAAATGGTCATGTCACTTTTTTCGTTGCTGTTGTAACTTTGAATGGCCATTAAATGAACTCTTATAAATTGAGGACCACCTGTATATTGTCCAGGTATCTGATTACCTTATAATAATCCAATTTCTTTTCTATTTTCGCCTCCTATAATTTCCCTGGGACAATTTGTCATCAATACAAGCTTTATGAAAGCCTAATTCTTTTGCTTATCCCAGGGGTCGGCAACCTTAAACACTCAAAGAACCACTTGGACCCATTTCCCACAGAAAAAACACACACCTGAAATCACAAAATCTGGGTGGGCATGGCCAACTCGATGTCACTCACTCCCACCCAGCACAAAACTACTCTCTATGTCTCTCTCCCCCTCTCCCTATCTTCCCCTCTCTCCCCCCTTTCTTCCCCTCCCTCCCCGTGTCTCTCTCTCTGTCTCTCTCTCTCCCTTTTTCCCCTTCTCTCCCCCTTCTTTCTGTATCTGTGTCTCTGTCCCTCTCCCTATCTTCCCCTCTCCCCCCATGTGTCTCTCTCTGTATCTCTCTCTCCCTCTCTTCCCCTCTCTCACCCCCTTTCTATGTATCACTCTGGGTGTGTCTCTATGTCTCTCTCTCTCCCCCCCCCCCTCTCTCTCTCTGTGTGTGTGTGTGTGTCCTTCGGGCGACCATCCTCCTCCTTCCCCCTCCTCTTGTGACCCCCTGGCTAGCTGTGACCAATCTGGGAGAGTGGGCATGCGCAGGGAGATTCTCCTCAAGTGAGCGCCAAAGTTCAGGAAAGGCGAGTGCGGGGTGGGCAGCGGCTCGCTTAAGGAGGGTCTCCCCATGCGTGTGCAGGCTCCCAGCTCAGCCACAGCCAGCCAGAGGGTCACCAGAGGAGGATGGGGGAGGAGAGTATAGGAGCGAAGCGGCCCTGTACCTGCCTTTGTGCTACATTTGCGCGTAAGGCAGCCTTCGCTTCCTGCCACTTCAGGCTTGAGTCCAAAAAAGAAATAAGAGGAGGAGTCCAAATAAGAAATAAGAGGCGGGGCCAACCCATTAAGGGGCAGGAAGCCACGGCAGAGGGCCCAAAAAGCCACATGCGGCTCCAGAGCTGTGGGTTGCCAACCCCTGGCTTATCCCATTCCTTCCTCAGCAATTACTTCCAGATATTGATTTTCCTCATATGAACCCATAGAATTTTTTAAAGAAAAATCTCTCTTTATCATTAATTGAAACCTAACTTTTCTGCACAGGATAAACAGTGTTGCGGATAAACATCTATGTGTTAGATGGAGAACACATTTGGCTCTTGAGCAAGATGTTTCTTTCCCTTGATTTATGGCCTTTGGGGATGAGGGATATAAAGTCCAAGATAGTTTAGACTTGGTAGGCTTAAAATTTGGGAATTAGTGAAGGTACCTGAAAAAGGAAATATAGAAACGAGTGTCAAATTCTCATGGTTAGCAATTTACTGTAATATTTTACTTCATAATGTTTCTTTTCTATATGCACCTTAACACCACCTGCTGTTAAGTATGTCTATAATTGATAATGAGACACCACAGACTTTGTTAAACAGTAGGTAGTGAGAACATATAAATGTATTGAAAAATTGCTCTCTCAGCCTTCTGCCAACTTCAGTCTCATCAAAACTGTTGACATTTTGTTTCTACAAATGACACTAGGTACAGTTTCCATGGAAACTGAAGATTGGGCACAAGCATTCTCAAAACAGGCAGATATGAGTACCGTATTTTTCGGAGTATAAGACGCACCAGAGTATAAGACGCACCTTAGTTTTTGGGTAGGAAAAATCTACCTACCAGGTATTCATCTGGCTAGCATCCTTAATCTGGTCAGCTTCAGCACATTATTTTAGCCCTGGTTAGGGCTGAAAAAAATCTTCGGAGGGAATAGCAATGAAAACAAGCCTGCAAAGACTTAGGGCTGGAAAAAAACCTTTTCGGAGGGAGTGGAAATGAAAAAGCCTGCAAGCTGGGGGAAGATCGTTAGCACCTTGTTAGGGCTGAAAAAATGTTCTTCAGAGGGACTGGCAATGAAAACAAGCCTGCAAAGACTTAGGGCTGGGAAAAAACCTCTTCGGAGGGAGTAGAAATGAAAAAGCCTGCAAGCTGGAAAGATTGTTAGCACCTCATTAGGGCTGACAGAAAAAGCTTAGAAAAAGCTACATTCGGAGTATAAGACGCACCCAAATTTTCAGCCACTTTTGGGGGAGGGGAAGGTGCGTCTTATACTCCGAAAAATATAGTATGATTATTTTTTATTTTATTTTAATTTAATTTAATTAAATTAAAAGTTCGTATAGGTCGCCCAGTCCCGTAGGACTCAGGGCGGCATACAGCAAAGATAAGAACAAGTACAAATATATGAGAAACAATTTAAAAACATTACATAATTTTAAAAAACAACCATTCATCCATGGGGAAATCCGATCTTCTTCACCCTGCCTGCCAGAAGAGCCATGTCTTTACGGCTTTGCGGAAAGCCAGTAGAGTGGGGATAGTCCGGATCTCTATTGGGAGTTGGTTCCAGAGAGATGGGGCTCCCACAGAGAAGGCTCTCCCCCGTGGACCTGCCAGCCGGCATTGTTTGGCTGATGGGACCTGGAGGAGACCAACTCTGTGGGACCTAACCGGTCGTAGGGAGGTATGTGGTAGGATGCGGTCCCGAAGGTAACCTGGCCCTGAGCCATGTAGGGCTTTAAAGGTCAAAACCAACACCTTAAATTGCATCCGGAGACTAATAGGCAACCAATGCAGCTGGCGGAGAATAGGTGTTACGTGGGTGAATCTCGGAACACCCACCACAGCATGCACAGCTGCATTTTGCATCAGTTGCAGTCTCCAGATACTCTTTGAGGGTAGCCCCATGTAGAGTGTGTTACAGTAGTCCAGCCGTGAGGTGACAAGGGATTTTAGCAATAGCACTTTACTTATATACCGCTTCATAGTGCTTTACAGCCCTCTCTAAGCGGTTTACAGAGTTCAGCATATTGCCCCCAACAATCTGGGTCCTCATTTTACCGACCTCGGAAGGATGGAAGGCTGAGTCAACCTTGAGCCTAGTGAGATTTGAACAGCTGAACTACTGAACTAGCAGTCAGCCTGCAGTTGCAGCATTTAACCACTGCACCACTTCAGCTCTTTGATTTTACTGATCAAACATTGAATGTCACCTTATTAGAAAGCCTTAGAATATAGCAAGTTTTTAAAAAAGAAGATTCCTCCCCCCACTTCCACATCCAAGACATTTATTTGTGAAATGGTATAATACAGCAGATTTAACACATCAACAGTTTATATGTACATTAGATACCCTTCATTGAGGAAGCTATTACATCCTATTACACCGTCCTACCAAAAGGGACAGTTGGGCAAAAGATCCACCAAAGTGCATCGGGGGATGACCCACAATGACCCAGGGTACCTTCTCCTGACATCCCAATGGGCTGCACTTGAACTCCAATAGATATTCAGGCAATTAATAGTCTCCTCCATGCTATGGCCCAGGTAGTCATAAATCAATGTATGAGGGGAGGTGTATTGCCCTTTTTAACTCTTTGCTTTCTTCTCAGCCAAGATGGAAAGGGTTTTCTTCAAAGGTTTGGAATGCTAAGGGTTCCCTGTTATTGGAGGTTCCCCCTCTGGCTCCATCTGTCATGGGGAAGGTTCTTCCCCCCTCACCTGGAGACTCTATGCCAGGGGTGTCAAACTCAAGGTCTGAGGGCCAGATGCGGCCCTTGGGGTGCCTAGTTCTGTCCCACAGGGCCACCCTGGAAACAGTGAAGGACCAGCCCATGGTGCCTCTGCCAGCGAAAATGGATGTCAGGAGGGATGCCTGAGGCCCTCCTGAGCTCTGTTTTCGGCTGCGACGGCCTACTGCAACTCTCTGCCAGCGAAAACGGAGCTCAAGAGGACCGCATGCAGCCCTCCGGAGCTCCGTTTTCACTGGCACAGCACTCGGATGATGTCGAGCTGGCCACACTCACCCTGGCCACCATCCAACCACCCACCCCAAGGTCAAACACAACCCTGATGTGGTCCTCAATGAAATTGAGTTTGACACCCCTGCTCTATGTATTTCCTATTCTTGGGCACAAGGCACAAATTCAGCAGCCTAAGAGTCCCTAGACAAATATTCATGTCAGATGAGGATGGTGTGACCTCAATTGACTCAGATGGCCATCAACAGTACATACAGCATCCTTCTGGGTGAATTCAGTACACTGGCAACCTATTCAGCTTCTCACAGACAAGGTAAGGCTGGGAACCACACCAGTCAGCAAATGTATGCTTTCTGGGAATGCCTAAATTCCTCAACAGCATTCAGTTGCCAGGTTGCAAGTCCTGAACGTTTATTTTCAGATCGTAATTTTTCTTATTTTTTTGGCCTCGGCCCCCTGAAGCAGCTTGAGCCTTCTCATACGAAGTCTTCAGATTCCTCCTCAGTTGGTCCACATAGCCCTGGTGGGATAAAAGTGATGTCTGGTCAGAGGGTCTGGTCTAAGGAGAATGCTAAATCCACCAGCAATCAGGCTTCCTTCCCAAACATCAACTGGTATGGGGAGTGTCCAGTAGTATAATTTTCCGTACTATTGTAAGGAAGCACAACTGCAGAAATGTATTGAGAACGATGTTGCTTCTTTTCCACGGTCAATGTCTTAACACAGAGGTCTTCAAACTTGGCAACTGTAAGACTTGTGGACTTCAACTCCCAGAATTCTCCAGCTAGCTATGCTGGCTGGAGAATTCTGAGAGTTAAAGTCCACAAGTCTTAATGTTGCCAAGTTTGGGGACCCCTGTCTTAATATATCAAAAAGAGTGTGGTTAAACCTCTCAGGCTGAGGGTCCCCTTGTGGATAATAGGGAGTGGTTCGTGATTTCTGAACACTCAGAAGATCAAGCAATTGTTTGATACGCTTTGCTCTTGAAATATCCATTTTGATCAGATTGTATTCACTGGGGGAACCCATAATGGACAAAAAAACTTCTTCATCAGGACCATGGCTACAGTAGCAGATTGCTGATCCTTAGTTGTAAAAGCCTGGTCATAGTGGGTGAAATGATTGATTACTACCAGAATATATCCATGCCCACTTATATTCCGGTTCTAAACACAGAATGTCAATACGCACTAGTTCCATAGGCCTTTGATTATGTGGGTGTCTCATTGGAGCAGCCCTGGAGGGTGGGGTACCTTTCATTGGATAAAATGCAGACAGGATTGACAATAACCCTCAATTTCATCCCTCATGCAAGGCTAGTAAACCGATCTCTTACCAGCTTAAAAGTTCTCTCTGCTCCCAAATGTGCATGGTTATCATGTAGAGTGACCAATAGATTCTCCCTATGTTTTTCGAGGAGAAACAATTTCACTTTACTACCTGCCTGCCCTGTTCTGTGCCTCTCTTGCTGCTGCTTGTTTACTGGCCTGCTCACTAGCTCTGCTGCACCTGTCTCACCACTCTCGCCTAGTTACTCACTTGCATGGCTCCACTGCACCTCTTGCTGCTGCTCATCCGCTGGCCTGTTCATCTGGCTCTACTGCGCCTCTCTTGCTAGCACTTATCTACTGGTCTACTCACCTGGCTCCGCTGAGCCTCGCTCGCCACCACTTGCCTGGCTGCTTGTTTGCACATCTCCACTGCGCCTCTCTCATTGCCGCTTGTCTGCTGGCCATTTCAAAATAGTGCCGACATATCTCATACAAAGTATTCCAGGCAATATGCTGCCTGATGTGAAGGACAAGGTGATTCTTTCTCTTCCATTTAGTAAACAACTTTTAAGTAGATGGCTAGTGGCATTGGTTCAATACCAACTATAGGACATAATTCCACATCATACTTGAGGTCTTGGTCAAGAGGTCACTATAGTCTACATTCTAATAGAAAGCATATTAGGGAGAAATGGCAGATAATTTTCCCTGGATCCACCAGCATCTATCATGAAGGCAGTTCTCTCAACTATAATTAACCAGTGGAACAACTTGCCTCCAGAATTTGTGAATTCTCCAACACTGGAAGTTTTTTAGAAGAAGTTGGACAACCATTTGTCTGAAATGGTATAGGGTTTCTTGCCTGAGCAGGGGGTTGACTAGAAGACCTCCAAGGTCCCTTCCAACTCTGTTACTGTACTCTATTCTACTGTGAGATAGGGTCAGGACTATCCTTGCCTTCTCAAAATATGTGCACAATCCAGTTCCTCAGTTATTTATGAACTCCATCCTGGTTTCAGGATGGAAATATGTACTTCATTGCTGCTTTTTGCCATGATATTTAAATTAGTTTATCTTTCTTCATAAAGTTAAGATTTCAGCAAAGTTGCACAACTAACACAACTAACAAACTTGAACCATAAATGAGCCACGGTGGCACTGTGGTTAGAGTGCATTCCTGCAGGCTACTTCTGCTGCCTGCCGGTTGCCTGCAATTTGGCAGTTCAAATCTCACCAGGCTCAAGGCTGACTCCAGGGGTGAAATCCTCTGAATTCCGCTACTGGTTCACTTTGTGCATGCTTTGTGCGTGCACATGCGCACCACAAGCACTACCATGCAGCCCTGAAAAAGGAACATTTTGAAGCCATCAGAGTCTGCAAAGGTAAGTAGAACAGCGGAGGGGTGGTCAGCTGTGCTGCATGATTTAGATTAGCTAGAAAGCAGGAAATCCTGCTTTCTAGCTAATCTAGATCATGCAGCACAGCTGATCATTGGATATACCGGTTCGCCCAAATCAGTAGCATTTTTTACTACCGGTTTGGGCAAACCAGTCTGAACCGGTAGCATTTCACCTCTGTTTGACTCAGCCTTCCATCCTTCTGAGGTGGGTAAAATGAGGGCCCAGACTGTTGGGGGCAACATGCTGACTCTGTAAACCGCTTTGAGAGGGCTGTAAAGCACTGTAAAGTGGTATAAATCTAAGTGCTATTGCTAATAGCAAATAAAACAATGAACACACCTTTAAGTTATGCAGCCAAACTCTCCTCTGTGCTAGTTTTATGAACTGCCTAGTTTATCTTTGATAGCAGATACAGTATAAGGTGACGATTTCAGAAAGGTGTTACAATAGAACCTCTGGTCACGAACACTTCTGACCATGACCAAAAAATTCACAATTTTTTTCTCCCAGCCAATTTCCCTTTCTGCACCATTTTTTTGTAAGCGCAAAATTTCCAAAATTAGGTTCGGGTCACGACCAAATCGTATTGCGACCAAAGTTATAGAATGAATTGTGGTTGTGACCTGAGGTTCTACTGTACTATGAGAACAAACTCTCACACATACAATTGTTCTATCAGATATTATCTATCTATCATCTGCTTACCTACCTACCTACTATCTTCTATTTTTATTTATATTGTTATTAAATGTATTATAGCTTCCCACTCCAAAAGATGCTGGATGACTATTTAAATTTATTTTAATATTATATATATATATATATAATATATTGTTATTTTAAAGAAAAATGTTGAAAATCAATAAAATTTAATTATATATATATATATATATATATATATATATATATATATATATATATATATATATATATATATATATATATATATATATATATATATATATATATATATATATATATATATATGATATAAAATGGAGGAGAAAGGGGGGGATACTGTTTTATCTCAGAAACACTTAGTTATCAACAATATAAAAGAAAGTTGGTTAATTTGAGTAGAACATTCTCCTTCTGCTTCTGTTTCAGTTGTGACATAATGTCTTCTCCCCAGTTGGTTTTGCATAATGGCAAAGTTCACAGCTGCTTTAACACGCAAATACATGACATCAAATTTTCTTTGTCCCTCTCATGAATAATTAGAATTATCCAGCCAAAATGGGCTGAATCCAGTCTAATAGCAATCCATGGAAGGGGAAATTTTTATGTTAGATGATCCATCTTGTTCAAAGTCTTGCTGGCTCATTGAAGCCAGGTTAATGGATGATCATCTTTCTTCTTTTCTCTTCTGCCTCTTGTTATTCTTGATCATTTTCTCCCCCATTGAAAGATGCGTGGAGATGTGGTTCATTACACACAACACATTGGATGTCTACTAAATATTTCCCTCCTTTGATCCTTTTAAATGTAAATGACAAGGTTTGAGGCTGTATGAGATTCAATTCTGGGTTATTAACCATTTTTTAATTGTAGTTAAAGCCATTATGGACTCTAGTTTATGCCTTTCATTAAGGGAATACATGAACCTTCTTGTGATTGAAGTAATTGGTTTAATTCCCATTATTTAAAAAAAAAAGGAATTGGCCAGGAATAATGAATTAAAATACTGTTACATTCCCCATAACTTATAAAAAGATTTCATAATAGTTACAAGAGTTGCTCTGTGGGGGAAATTGTGATTTTTAAATTTGACAAACAAACAAAATAAAATACACTTTTCCTTCTCTTTCTTCCCTAGTCAAAAGCAGATTAACTCCAGCCCTGAGGAAGAATTGGGAGAGATTAAATGGTTGTTCCATCCCGGAAAAGTATAAAGTATTAAAAAAAAAGACTCAGAAAAGTCTTCCTTTGACCTTCTCTTTAAAAGAGGCAGTGGGGCTTGTGGACAGGCTCCCCAAGTTTTATAAATATATTTACAAAATGAACTGGTATTCTGTATCATCCATGCTAACATATAGTAATGCAAAAAATGCAAGTAACATTGAACATGGAGTTTGATTCATAGTGACTAAATAGACTTGTCTACTTACCGTAGTTACAATGTTGTAGAAAAGTGTTACTATGTCCCTCTTTTGGGATGTAGCCCTAGTGCAGTGATGGCGAACCTATGGCACGGGTGCCACAGGTGGTACGAGGAGCCATATCTGCCGGCACGCGAGCTGTAGCCCTAACTCCGTTCCAGTGCGCATGTGCACGCCAGCCAGCTGAATTTTGGCTTTCACGAAGGCTCTGGGAGGGCATTTTCGGCCTCCGGAGGGCCTCCGGTGGGCGGGGGAGCCATTTTCGCCCTCCCCATGCTACAAGAAAACCTCTGGAGCCTGGGGAAGGTGAAAAATGGGCCTACCAGGCCTACCCGAAGTCGGGAAACGGGGGAGCGGGGGGATTGTGCACGCATGCACAGGGGCGGGGCAGCATGGGGGGATCACACGCGTATGCGCAAGGGGGCAGGGGGGCATTGTATTATGGGTGTGGGCACTCGCATATACGCAATAGCGTGCACGCGCGTGCTTTTGGCACCCGAGGAAAAAAAGGTTCGCCATCACTGCCCTAGTGTTTTGATGATCTCCCATTCAAATATTTTGTAGACCCGACACTTCTTAGGTTCTAAACCAAGCTTGGTTGCTGTTGTTGTTACCTATAAAAGCATAGAGACTACCAAAATATTTTAAAGAATCTGGAAGTTTAAAAGCATTGTTTTAGCCTGATACTTATTATTATTATTTCATGATATGTGAGGATTATAGGAACTACCAGAGTATAATGAAAAATAATGGGAAAGATTGATTTCATGAATAATTTAGCTGTTTCTTGAAAAGAGAGAATTGCATCTATCAGTCTTTTTAATCTTGCTTCATTCAATCTGAGTTGGTGTATAGTCCCCTTAGAGAAATAAGGCAGAGACAACAATTGCAAAAATGTTCTTTTATTCTGGAAAACAGAATGCATGAAGAAGAAACTCAGACAAATCCACAGAAATAAGTTAAGCAAAGTGCATTTATTCTATCTGTAAAGGTAGTGCCCAGGTTATGACCACAATTAAACCAAAATTTATGTTGTTAAGTGAGATAGTAGTTAAGTGAGTCTTGCCCCATTTTACGATCTTTCTTGCCATCGTTGTTAAGTGAATCATTGCAGTTGTAACAGTAGTGGGTTCCTACCGGTGCGGTCCACTCTATAGCACCGGTAGCGGCCCGCTGGTGACGTCACAGTACCGGTGCACTCGGTTGCTTCCGGCACTGTGCATGTGCTGCCTTCCTACCCCACAGTGAGTCCAAGCAGGGGAGGATGGCTGAGGGAGCGCGTGAGACGCTGAAAGAATGGGCGGCAGGAGCTATCTCTATTCCCCTCCCTTCAGCAGTCCGAGAAGCCACTAACGTGCGGTGATGATCCTAGGCATTTTTGCACGTTCGAGGCTTCTCGAGCTGCTGAGGGGAGGGGGAATGGGCGGCAGGACCTATCTCAGTTCCCCTCCCTTCAGCAGTCTGAGAAACCACGCCCACCCGGTCACATGGCTGGCAAGCCACACCCACAAAATAAGCCATGCCCACAGAGTGGTAGTAAAAAAATTAGGAACCCGCCCCTGAGTTGTAAGTAACATGGCTGTTAAGTGATGGTTTTCCCAGTGACTTTGCTTGTCAGGTCACAAAAGGTGATCACATGACTTGGGACACTGCAACCATCATAAATGGTTGCAAGACCATGATCACATGTAATCAAAGCCTAGCCAACCTCAAGGCTCAACTTTTAAGTCTAATCTCGAAAAGTTAAGCAGGGGTGGCTCTGGTTAAAACTTGGATGGGTGATTACTATGTAATTCCAGGGCATTGGGTATACTGGAAGACTGAAAAAAAATATGTTGAAAAAAAGTAATTAGCAAACCAATTCCATGTAGGTGTCAAGAAAATTGCAAGGATATATCCATGACATGCCTAGTAGGCAAACTCAATTTATCTTCTAAGAATGCCAGTTGTTACCCTAGTCCAGGGGTCTGCAACCTGCGGCTTTGGAACTGCATGTGGCTCTTTGGGCCCTCTGCTGTGGCTCCCTGTTGGGTGATCCCATCACTGATTGCCCCTGCCCCTCGCCCTCCCCTCCCAGGCGCTCCTTGCCTAGGCTGAGAAGGTAAGGGCAACGGTGGGGGATGGAGAAGCGATTGGGGCTGATTCTCTGGCGCCTCATTCTTGCTGGAGCTTTTTCCAGCCCCTGTTGGTGCTGGACATACCTCGGTCGCTTGGGGAGATGCGCAACCTGTTCTCCACCCTGAGACACTGGCCCGACCCAGCCGCGACTGATGCCGGCCTCGCTATCATGAGGGCTGGTGTGGTGGGAAGGGGATCCGGGAGGAGGGGACAACAGAAAGGGGAACGGGCCCGCAGCACCTGCGGCTTTAAAACGTGCACAGGGAACTTTTGCCGCCCTGAAGATGCTTTTCAATTAAAGATGTGTGTGTGCGTGTGTGTGTGTGTGTCTGTATCTCTCTGTGTCTCTTCTCTTTCAGAAACCCGGCTAGAGCGACCCTCCTCCTCTTACCCCTCCTTCTCCTCTCGCGATCCCCTGGCCGGCTGTGGTGGGATTAGGAGGGTGTGCACAAATGGGGAGACCCTCCTCAAGCAAGTGCCCACCCACCCTGGTGGGTGCACCAGAAAAGGGTGCACCTTTTCTGCGCTTATGCCGAGCCTGGCTGCTCACTTGAGGAGGGTCTTCCTGTTAATACGCACCCTCCCAGCCTCACCACAGCTGGCAAGGGGGTCGCAAAAAGAGAAGGAGTGGGAGGAGGAGGGTCACTGGAGCCTTAGTGCAGGAGCAAAGTTGCCCTGTAAATGCCTTTGTGCAACATTTGTGCTCAAGGCAGCCTTTGCCTCCTGCCGCTTGGGGCTGCTCGACTGAAGAGCTGCTGCGGGGGAGAAGAGGACATGGCAAGGCGATGGCCGGAGCCTTAGTGCAGGAGTGAAGCGGCCTTATATTTGCCTTTGGGCCACATTTGGCTCAAGGCAGCCCTCGCCTCCTGCCACTTTGGGCTCGGAGCTGTAAGCCACATCCTGTTGCTAGGGGCGAGTGGGACAGGGTTGCATTGTGGCTCCATGTCGTAATGGGCTCCAGGAGGAGGAGGAGACACCATCCTCCCCCAATGTGAAGCACGCTAAAGTTCACTATGCTGTGCAAGGCACAGCGAGAGTGCCTCATGGCCTGCTCGATGCCTCATATCAGAATCAGAGGGTGGGGAGAGGGGAGACATACAGAGAGAAAGAGACAGACAGACAGACAGACAGACAGACAGACAGACAGACAGACAGACAGACAGAGAGAGAGAGGGGGGGAGATGGGGAGAGAGAGAGATACACACAGAGAGAGATACAGAGGGGGGAGAGTGGGGAGATACACAGAGAGATACACAGAGAGGGGGGAGAGGGGGGAGAGAAAGGGGTCAAAGGGTTTTGTGGCTCCCAGTGTTTTTTAACAACCAGTTGTCTGCCCTAATGACCGGCAGGGTAGGCGTGGCTAGGGGGTCATGTGACTGGGTGGGAGTGAGTGAGTGACATTGAGTTGGCTACACCACCCAGGTTTTGTGGCTCCCGATGTTTTCTTTTCTGTGGGAAACTGGTCCAAATGGCTCTTTGAGTGTTTAAGGTTGCAGACCCCTGACCTAGTCAATGGAAGCTTTATTACTAACTTCAGAATTGAACTAGGTTTGTACAATATATGTAGTGTTTGATTTACAACAGTTCATTTAGTGACCGTTTGAAGTTATAATGGCACTGAAAAAGGTGACTCATGACCATTTTTCACACTTATGACCATTGCAGCAATTTCATAGTCATGTGATTTACATTAGTATGCTTGATAACTGATTCACATTTATGACAGTTGCAGTGTCCAAGATCATGTGATCCCCTTTTGCAACCTATTGACAAGCAAAGTTCAATAGGAAAACCAGATTCACTTAACAACCATGTTACTAATTTATCAACTGCAGTGATTCACTTAACAAATGTCTTAAAATGGGGCAAAATTCACTTAACGAATTTCTCACTTAGCATCATAATTTTTGGGCTCAATTGTGGTCATAAGTTGAGAACTACCTGTATCTCCAAGACAGTCCTATAATTGCCCAGAATGAGGCAGATACCTCAGGTGGCTAGTGAGGAATTATATAGTTAATATAATTGTTTTCAAACATATATTTGACTCATCCTCTTTTTATCATGTTAAAAATTATACTAACAATTTTTGGAGATTGTATTGGATGCCTGAGACTCAAGAACATTTGGTGATGTACTTCTGTATATGCCCTCAGGTGGCTGGAAGACAATGTTATCTTGCCATCACGAAAATGAGATTCAATTGTCAGTTTAGTCAACTGTGAAATTGGGAAGGGTGGCAGAATATCATTTGGTCCATTGTCTGGTGCAGCAAAATCTAATGAGTATGTCCTGAGGTATTTGCACACAAAGAACAAGGTCATGCAATTGTGGTAAAATGGTGGCATTTCATTGGTCAAATGGGATGGTTTAAAGTACTTCAAAGTTTGAGGTATTACAAGTTTTTCTGTAGATATTCTAACATTGCTGTGTATAAAGTGTTAATAAATGCAGATCGCATTTGTTTCATGATCTCTTTACAACATAGAAGCAATGACTTGTGACTTTGGATGCTAATAACAATCCTTGCAAATTCTTAGGGGCACTCTGTTAATCCTTCAGCACTAATGTTAAAAACTTTAGTGTTAAACCTTACTAACCTTGTCTGAAATTTAAAGCCTGTAAGATTTTGAATCATCTTATGCAGCTGTGGAGAATTGTGATTTTTTTCCCCTTAGGAAAGCAGGAAAGAAACTTACTTACTTCCTAAACTCTGCAGGAGAATATAAAAAAGAGTAATGGAAAAAGGAAGGAAGGAAGGAAGGAAGGAAGGAAGGAAGGAAGGAAGGAAGGAAGGAAGGAAGGAAGGAAGTCCTCACTTCATTTGTCTTCTATGCCACATTACTTTTCTTTGAAAAAACCACCCACTTGGTCACTTCCCCTGGGCCCTCTACACCTATTTTTCAATCTAAAATTAATCTTGGCAGCTATGCAATAAACTACAAATTTTAGGCCTTCTTCCAAAGTTGACAAAGAGTTACTCCTTGAGAAATTAATGTTTGAGGGTACATTAACTTTCCCTTTCATTTCGGCAGGCTGGGAGATAAACAAAACAAATGATCCTCAACCCTTTGTACACTCAGAACATGTTCAGGCAGCTTTATTTTGAGGAATCAGTTTGCTGTTTCCATAAATCTAATCCTTACAGTACAACAGGTGTCAGCAACACATCGACTCCAGTAATCCCTGCAAAACAACTGCCATACCACCTACATTACATTATAATTAAAACATACTAAGTAATTTACAAGCAACGATTAATTTTAAAAATTAAGAAATTACCCCTTACTAGATCCCTAAATATTTAGTTTGGTATAGTGGTTAAGGCATCAGGCTAGAAACTGGAAGACCATGAGTTCTAGTCCCACCTTAGTCAGAAAGCCAGGTGGGTGACCTTGGGCCAGACACTTTATCTCAGCCCTGAGATAAAGTGTCTGGCCCAAGGTCACCCATCTGGCTTTCTGACTAAGGATATTGCAAAATCTCCATTCCCACCCCACTCTGGGGCAAGCCAGAAATGGTATTTGCCGGTTCTCCAAACTACTCAAAATTTTCGCTACCGGTTCCCCAGAACCTGTCAGAAAGTGCTGGATTTCACCCCTGCAGCTAGGTGATCTTGGGCTGGTCACTTTCTCTCAATCCTAGGAAGGAGCAATGACAAACTAGTTCTAAAAAACCTTGGTAAGAAAACTTCAGGACTGGTCCAGGCAGTCTCTGAGAAGCAGACATGACTGAATCGAAGAACAAAAACAGTTGGATGCAAGCTTTGTGTCCATTATGTTAGAAGAATCAACATTAATTTCCATTGTGAGCATTCAGGAAAGGTAGGAAGATGTCATTCCTAAAGTCCTGACCTATTTTACAACAAAAGAAGTTACTTGCTAAAAATACTAATTAGGGTATAAAATGAAATAGAAAATTGGTCATGAACTAAGGAGGTAGTTTAGGAGGCAGTTTAGGCAGTTTAGGCAACTAAGGAGGCAATTTAGCAGCCGCCCAGAGTCCCATTGGGAGTTGGGCGGCATACAAATCTATTAAATAATCTATTAAATAAATAAATAATAATAATAATAATGATTCTTATTCTACATTGAAACTATAGAATTTTCATTCCTCTTAAAATAATATCAGCCAGCTTGGGGTCCTGCAAATGTTAAACTGAATATATTGCCAGGAACTTCTGAGAGTAAAAATCTTTACACAAGTATAGAAATCGAAATTTTCCCCAAGTTTGGAAAAGCTCATCGACTTTAAATTTTTAGACTGTTTTGTTCAGTTCTTTTAGCAATAGTTATTATGCTATATCAAATCCTATTGCTTGACTCTGCTTTACCATTTCTAAAATGAACCCACCTGATGTCAGATTTCTTGAAAAGTCTTACGCCGTCTCCATACTAAGCATGGTATTTGAATTCGCCTTCATGAATGAAATGGGTTAAAGTTGTCCTTAGTTGTATAGATATTAAAAGTCACATCTTTCCTTTTATTCTATAGTGTTCAAAAGGCAAACTCTAGGCCAGAGGTGGGTTCCTCCCGGTTTGGACTGGTTCGCCCGAAGAGGCAGCAAACCTCTGGTGATGTCACGATGATGTCACGGAACCAGTTCGGTCGGTGCCGGTCCATGGGCACCGCCATCTTTTTTTAAAAGGGGATTTTTTTCTTCTGCCCATGCACAGAAGCCAAATTTCCAGCACTGTGCATGCGTCGCCATCTTGTGGGATTTAAAAAAAAAATCAGATTTTTTGGCACTGTGCATATGTGCGCGCGCAAAGCACACATGTGCTGAGGCACGGCCACGTGGCATGGGAGGAAGCGAACTGGCAGCGAGGTAAGTTAGAACCCAACCCTGCTCTAGGCATATGTGTTAAGAGCGCCTCCCATTACCTTGGAATAGAGCCCAATGCCATCAGGAACTGGAAACAAGTAGAGAAACAGGGTAAGGATTGGCATCAGGGACAGTAAATGTCATGCTGGTTAGGATGGATAACCATCCTATCCAAAGATGGGATTCATTTACCTTCTCTACCAGTTCGCAAATGTGAGTGTGCGTGCCCTCTTCGCTCACACGTGCCTCATCTGTGCATGCGCACAGACTTCTGTGCATGCGCAGTGCTCGCGCATTATGTTGGGGTGGGTGGGTGGAGCCTCTAGCAGTTGCCGCTACCGGGTCGCGCAATCCAGAGAGAACCGGCTGAATACCACCACTGATCCTATCATTGGGACACTGTGAGGTAGATACGTGCTTGAAGTTACAAGTTATACAGCTGCACATTATTCCTTCAACATTATGCCAGAAAAAAGAGAGGAAGACAGATCCAGATGTGGGTAGTCCTCAACCTACGACCAAAATTGAGCCCAAAATTTATGTTGTTAAGTGAAACATTTGTTAAGTGAGTTTTGCCCCATTTTATTACTTTTCTTGCCACATTTGTTAAGTGAATCACTGCAGTTGTTAAATTAGTAGTGCAGTTGTTAAGTGAATCTGTCAGAAGATCGCAAAAGGGAATCACATAACCCTTGGACACTGCAACCGCCATAAATGTGAATCAGTTGTCAAGCACCCGAATGTAAATCATGTGATCATGGGAATGCTACAATGGTCATAAGTGTGAAAAATGGTCATAACTAAATCACTTTTTTCAATGCCTTCGTAACTTTGAATGGTCACTAAACAAACTGTTGTAAGTTGACTACCTGTACTGTATTTAGCTTTGTATAAGAGATCTGAGAGAGAATGAGCTTTTTTATAAAATAATCAACAACAAAGCAAATGGAACTCCATAGAGCAGAGGTCTCCAACCTTGGCAACTTTATGAGGTGTGGACTTCAATTCCCAGAATTCCTCAGCCAGCACAGCTGGCTGAGGAATTCTGGGATTTGAAGTCCACACCTCAAAGTTGCCAAGGTTGGAGACCTCTGCCATAGAGCATGATAGAAAATGAAAATGTAAGATTCAGCAAACTGCAAAAGATAACAAAATCCCTCCTGAGTATGTCTTTATTGGCTGTGAAAACTTACAGAAGAAAAGCTTTTCTAATGGGAATTTTTTTTGGAAACCAAGCTTTCTAAAATGATTTGCAAGAAGATAAACAAAGCAAAATATTTAAATAAGAACTGATAGGCCTCTACTTACAACAGTTCATTTAATGACTGCTACAATGGCACTGAAAAAAGACCATTTTTCATACTTATGACCATTGCAGCATCCCCACGGTCACATGATCAAAATTCAGACGCCTGACAACTGACTCATATTTATGACAGTTGCACTGTTCAAGGGTCATGTGATCACAACTGTGTTACTAACTTAACAATTGCAGTGATTCACTTAATAACTGTGGCAAGAAAAATCGTAAAATGGGGCAAAACTCACTTAACAAATATCTCATTTAGCAATATAAATTTTGGGCTCAATTGTGATCGCAAGTTGAGGACTACTTGTACAATAAAGCACAAAAAACAACTCTAAATTAAATTAGATTGTCTGAAATAAATCTTGGCAAAAATATCCACAAGAATAACACTTCTGTTATGATAATGTGGCATACAAAAAAAAAACCTCTTCCTTAATTGAGAATTCCACAAAGAAATATTCAGATCTATAACCCCTTTCAAAACAGGTTGTACTAGCACAATTACTATAGCAATTACTATTACTATAGTAATACATGAATTTGCCAGTTTCAGGATAGATGCAGGTAAATGCAGATGAGAAATCTGCAGATAAACGCCACAAAATTCTGTAAAAGCATTTGACAAAAACAAAACCTTTGAACAGTCATCTATGAAATTGTGTGTGGAGAAGCTAAGTTGGCATAGTATCATGAATGTTTAATGCTTGGCACACTCTAAATAGAAAGCTAGCTAAGTTTCAGCTAACAGGAATGCAAGGTTGGTCACCAGGGCAAAGTGTGTCAGACTGTAGTCTGCATCTATTTGTTGAGATTTAGCCTCTAATGGAATTTACTTCAGCCTCTATATCAGGGAAATATAACTTTCAGTGAACAGGGATTTTTTAAAATGAGATGTTAGGAAGGTAAAATAAAAGGAAGATGCAAAATAAAAGGCAAATGCAATTTTTGGCAAGATTAATAATACAACAGAATCGTAGAATTGTAGAGTTGGTACCACAAGCGTTATTTACTCAAGGACAGAACCAACCCAGAAACAAGGAGAAATTTCCTGACAGTTAGAACAATTGATCAATGGTACGTCTTGCCTTCAGAAGTTATGTGTGCTCCAACATTGGAGGTTTTTAAGAAAAGATTGGACAATCATTTGTCTGAAATGGTAGACGGGTTGCTGCTTGAGCAGAGGGTTGGACTAGAAGACCTCCAAGGTCCCTTTCAACTCTGTTATACTGTTATTCTACCCCTTTGCAATATGCAGGAAAACCAATTAAATAACCCATAAGAGATGGCTGTTCAGCCTCTTTTTAAAAACTTCCACAGTTGAGAAACACATAACTTCTGCAAGCAGCTATTCCATTCCTTTACAAATCTTACCAACGTGAAGTTTATATTTCAGCAAAACTTAGATAACTGCAATTTACATCCACTATTTTTTTATCTTAATTTCTGTTATGGTGAAAAATTGTACTTAGCCATTTTCCCCAGACTACAGCACCCTTTTAGGAATCTGAAAGACAAATCAGCATTCTCTGGAGTCAGTTAGTTAACTCTGACCTTCCAAAAACAGAAGGAAGAACACAAGATCAATGGCACTGATAAAGTTATCAGTAATCAAGAGGAAGGTTCCTTTATGTACAATTTGGGCTATGTGCAAAAGTCCCTTGAAGATAGTGTTATAGGGAAGCTGTTAATATAAGTTTCCACTGTAGCTTTTAAATTGCTGTATTCCGTGCTACCGTTTTAGCTTACAGTACACATTTAAGATTCTGGTTATGCATGGAATCACTATTGCATCACTCTACAGCAGGGATGTCAAACTCGCAACATGTCATCACATGACGTATCACAACTTTTTTCCCTTTGCTAAACTGGGGGTGGGCATGGCCAGCGCATGATGCATCCGGCCCATGGGCTGTGAGTTTGATGCCCCTGCTTTACAGTAATGGCAGTCATTTCTCTCTGCTCAACCCACCTCATAGGGCTGTTATGGGAAAAATAGAAGAAAAGAGTACTATGTATGTTTGTTGCCTTGAGTTACTTATAAAGTGATAAAGATGGCTTTAAAAAAATCTAAAAAATCTAATAAATTAATAATTTGTGTCAGTTGTTATTTTGTGATGCAACTGTTACTATAACATATAGGTGTGAGAATACGCAACTGTGGCTTCCCAGCAACCATACCTGTATTAAAAGCATGTTTTCAATATTAGCCTTGGCTTTCATGTATTTTGCTGCATAAAACACCAGTTTTTCACAGTAGGGAAATTTAGCAGTGAAGGTGACTGTTGCTCATAGCTATTGGTATAATTATAATGTTGCATAGCAGCATGGAACGGGGATAAAAGCATAGCATACTCTACATTATTATAAAACATTCTTCCCAGTTATAAATTATTGTATCCTGACTTTCCTTTCATCATTCTCAGTTGCTGTAAGGCGTCTTTCTTTTTGAGCAGAGAAATCATAGCTGAATGTCAAAGCACAGAGAATTCCAGTATTCAGTCTCTTGTATTTTTGACTACATCTGAACTAGACTGGAAAAAATCATGAAATATCGTGACCTGGCCATTGAAACTACATGATTATGGATAAAAGATGTAATAGTGATAGGAGCCTTGGGTGCAATCCCAAAACAAGTGGAGCACCATTTGAACACCATTGGCATTGACAAATTCACCATCAGTCAATTGCAGAAGGCAGCTTTACTTAGAACAGTTTCCATCATGTGATGATATCTGTAACACTGTCAAACATCCAGATTTGTCTATCCAAGGTCCTTAGTAAGAACTTGATAAAAACAACAGAAAAAAGGCAGAATATAAGGGAAAAAAGCTGGATGACAGATTAAATAGATGGAAAACCAAAGCTTTGCATGGACAACACTTGAAAAACATTGAAGGAAAATGTGATGACAACCTTACATGGGCATGGCTTAAGATGGGAACCATCAAGAAAGAAACGGAAGGTTTAATACTCGCTGCTCAAGAACAAGCACTACAAACTAACGCCATGAAAGCGAAGATACAAAAATCCACTGACAATCCATACTGCTGACTTTGCAACGACAAGGTTGAAACTGTTTCACACTTAATATGTGAGTGCAGCAAAATCGCACAAACTGATTACAAAGCTAGACATGATTGAGTTGCTAAATTAGTCCACTGGTCATTATGTAAAAAATATGACATACCTATATCCGAAAAGTCATGGGAGCACAAAGTGGAAAAGGTTACTGAAAATGAGACGGTGAAGATCTTGTGGGACTTTTGAACACAGACTGATCGTCATTTGGAACACAACACGGCAGATATCACAGTTGTCGAGGGCCGAAGAGTACATTTGTTGATATCGCTGTACCAGGAGATGCCAGAGTCGAAGAAAAAGAACTGGGAAAAATTACGAAATATTGCGACCTGGCCATTGAAACTACATGTCTATGGATGAAACATATAACAGTGATACCCATTGTCATCGGGGCACTTGGTACCATGTCCAAGAATTTCACAAAACACATCAAGAAATTGCAGGTTCCTGCAATAACACCAGAGGAACTGCAAAAAACTGAGCTACTCGGAACATCATATATTTTAAGAAGATACTTGGTTGATACCTAGGACGCTGGCAGCAACCCGCATCAACCATTAGCACCAGTCAGTGGTATTTGTGACACTTTTTTAAATGTTCAGTTGACTGGGTTTCATGTTTAATGAATAAAAGAGATACACAGTGAGAGAGACATGTCTTCACCGCCTTCCTAAAGCCTGGGAGGGATGGGAGCTAATCTGCAATCACAGTGGGTAGGAGGGAAGGGATAATGTTCCACAGAATGGCCTCTATGGGTTCTTTCTGAATCCTGCCTGATGACACGTCTTCATAAATGGGACCCGTAACATGCCAGTTCTGATACAATGGGTAGATGTAAGTGGGGAAAGGGAGACCCTCAAACAACATGGCTTTATAGGTTTATAGGCTTTACCAGCCCTGTGAATTGAACCTGGAAGCATATTGGCAACTGATGCAGCTTGTGGAGCAGAGTAACAAATGCTGATGCAGTTGCTTACCTAATTGCCAGCTCTGTTTTCAGATGCTCTTCTAGGGCAGCCTCATGTAGATTCTGGAAAGTCTTGTCAGTTTTTCTCTGCTTCATCTTTCACCAAGCAGAATAAAGTCAAGAATAATTTGGATTTTTTTTTCACGCTTTGGCTTTCTTCCCTTAATTATTTTTATTTGTTTTATGTATTTATCTAATTTACTTATAGCTGTCCATCTTACCAAAAGGGACACTGGGAGGTAAACACAAAGATAAAAATAAAAAAGTAATAAGAAGTGCTATGTTAAAAAAGAACTTGTCAAGTCAACATGGACCCACCAATTTTACTGTTTCTTGGCTTTTCAATCTTACAATAATTTGATAAACAGCGATAAACCTCAATCTTCCTTTTATGTTTATGTAATCTGAAAATCTTTCTGTTATTAAAGTTTTGTAATTAAAAGAAACTATTGTAAAGAAATGTTGCACGAGCCTCACTCATTCTTTAACAGTAGCTCACCAAATATTTGTTTGATTGTTCACTTTTGAAAAGTGTTGATTATGCAGACTTTTATTGCTTGGGGGCAATAAATCCTGTGAGGGAAAACATTTTCTCATGCTGCTTCTAGCCCACTTTTTCTTAAGTAAATTAAAGTCAATATCTGAAATAATGTTAAATTATTTTTAATTAAGCTTTTGGGGTGTATGGGGTGCTCAGGGAGGGGTAGCAGCTCTGGTGTAGGGGCATGTCGTGCCCTTTTACGGCAGCTCATTCTAGGGCAGCTTTTAGGGCAGCTTGTTCACCTTTGGTGCCCACCTGTGGCTCAGCTCTCACCTGTGGCTCCTAGCAGCTGTAGCATGGCAGCGGCCACACCCCGGGCAACAGCTTCGACAGGCTGGCCAAACCAGGTTGAGAGTGGTTGGGTCATTGACCTTGGGTGTGATAGGGACTTGTCTTTCCCGAGCATGTGAAGTCAGATTCCGGCGGACTGAGCAGATGAAATCTACTGTCATGTGTGCTTCCATTCAAAGTCCAGGAAATAAAAACCCTAACTCCATGTTTATAGAGATGAGTAATTTTACTAGACAAGAAGGTATAGCAAGAAACGAAAGCAAGTTCTGAAGCAAAAAGCGCGCAAAATGCATATACAAAGCACCCCAAAACCCTCCCTCATAACCCCCATGGGCAACCCAGCCAATCCTCATGTGCCGAGGTGTCATGTGGGCGCACAGCCCACCCACATCTGGTCCCACGAAGCCATTGACCTTGAGCAGGCAATAAACATGTCTCTGAAGCCTGGTAGAACTGATGAGAACTTTCCTCCCCAGAGCACTATCAGAGACAAACAGGGACATCTCCAGCAACTTCCCAACCCCCCCCCCAAATACCTATCCTCCCAACCCCCCTCCCATTTCTTATGACAGCCGAAGCAAGCAGAACTTTTGGATGCTGACATTTATTAGAATAGGACAATGGTCACGAAGGCAGTCTCTGCAAGTGATGTGGTACGCTAAGAGCACTGCAAGACACGAAAGACGCCCTGGTCAACCACTGCGCCCATCCCATCCCCAACTGTCTCGACTCTTGTCCTGCTATTGCAGCAAGATGGAATCTGGGAAGAGAGAGAGAGGCTGACTATACGCACCTCTCCCTCACTTTAATGCAATTCACGCACAAGTCTTGACATTCCCCCCCCCCCCATTCTCATAGATGTCAAGGTCCTCTTCGAACACGATGGACGAACATCAATTAAGCTTTTACTTTTAGAATTCTGAATATGTAATGAGCTCATAAAATATATTAAAAATTAACAGGCAAAGTAGGGATGGCTTTCACAGATGATCTGTTTCTGTGGAGAAAAAGGGAAGCTACAATATAAGATGGTTTATTTTATGTAGTGAGATCCTCACAACACAATTATCTTAGCTTAACAATTCTTTGTCTAAATTAGTTCAAACCACAAACTAACTATAAGGCTGTTCACACAATTTATTAGGCTAAATGTGTGGTTTGCTAATTTGCGGTATTTTGTGAATATAATTATGTGAGTAAAACAAAGTTTATGCCCTCACAAAAATAATTTTTAAAATATGAGGAATAGATAATTTACTCCTTTTTAAACCAAGATGAATTCCTAAGTTGGTTTAAAAGTTTGCAAAGAAATAAGTACCATTATGTAGAATTGTGCTTGCAGTATTCCTAGTACAAGAATGATCAAACTCATGGTTTGAATTTAGATGGCCAGGTTAAATCCATGTTTGGAAGTAAGTTTGCTCTCATTCAGCTGTGGCAAACCTGTTTCATTTCACCACAAGGCGGCCTAAGGAATAGCCACACTTTTAACCAGATTCCTGTCCCTAACCTTATCATAGTATTATGCTTAGGGTTTAATTGGGGGGAGGGGAATCTACTAGCTAGAAAGTTACAATGTATGTTGAAATATAATTACAATTCAGGTGTTACATTTTCATTACATTTTTAATTTACTGAGGATGTTGCAATAGATGATCAGGATAACCACAAGTCATATAGAGAATTTTAAAAATTATAATAATTTCCGGCATTCAGAAACACCGAGTATTAATATCAGGGAATTATATGCCTACATTGCATATGTAATATTCTGGAAATATTGTATACAATATGCACATTCAGAAACACTATGCGCCAATAACAGGGGCTTATATGTATTGCATATGTATATTGGATGTATTATATGCAATATTAGCGTTCAAAAATACTACGTGCCCATAGCGATGGAAATACATCTCAATAGCTCGGGATTGCAACCAGGGGGAGCCTCCATCTTACGTTTGCAGATGGGTTTTCCTTAGGTGGCGGATGACAAGCCGCTGCGAGAGAGCCAGCGAGAAACTGGAGAAGTCCAGCACAGGGGCACTTCCAGGACAGGTGCCCTTCCACAGTCTCTTGCTGTTTTCAATTTATTTCTCAGCACCTCCCATCAAAGCAACCGCTTTGCAATTAGCCTTGATTGCAAGGGCGCGCAGATCTCCGCAGCAGCGTTCAGAATGAATGCACGTGCGTGGGACTGATTGAGGGGGCGGGGTGAATCGTAGCCAGAAGCTACTAAGAGGCCACGCTTGTAGTGTCCGAGTTACTCAGCAGTAGCCGTTCGTTCCCGCTCGCTTCGGTAAGGCCCATTGGTATCGCTGGGCTCTTGTAGTGGCGGTGGTGGTAGCAACAGCAGCGTGCTTTCTGTGCCTTCCCTTCTCTCGCGTGAAGCAAACCATTGCAACGCGTTAGAAGGTTAAACACCTGTCAGGCATTCTTGGCCCCGACTCCTCCTCGGAGGTTTGTCAGGGCGCCTTCGCCTAACGGCCCATTTCTCTCGGCTGACCGAGCGACGGGAACCAGGGTTACAGTCCAGTGCGGGAACTATCAGCAGTCTGCCCCTTCTGGTGTTGCGGAGTCGAGTCGGTGTAGCAACCGGGTAGGTATAACTCTAATGTTGGGCGGCGGGGGGGGGGGCGGTGTTGGCGACGGTAATTAAACGGGACGGCGGCTTACACCCCTAGAATAGAATAGAAGGCAAGAGCGGTTGATTTGCAACGCCCACACTCCGGGTAGGGCGGCGTGCAAGGAGCTGCCACGCTATGGTAATTTTTTTACGCCCAAAGTGAGCGTAGGGGTAGAGGTCCCTGCTGCGCGAATCGCTTTTGTTTCGGCACTCCGCCCCCCCCCCCATTCTTCCACCCCCAGCCCAAAAGCAGACGGGCTGCGCGGCGGCTCTACTGTCGCGCCAGCTTGTTCTTTCCCCTTGCACGGTCCCCTGCATTGCTTATCCAGAGGTGCTGCTTGCTCCATCTCCTGTTGCAAGGTGCCTGCTCCTTTCGGCGTTTTCCGCCACGGGAGTTCAGCCTCACTTTCATCACGCGGAAGGGGTGGGCAGAGCGCGAGGAGCGAAGAAGAGAAAATGTGCTTTTTTTTTTTCATTACCACATGGTTTCCAGCGAGCTCCTAATTCCTCCACCCCCCCACCCCCCGCCAGACTTCCTCCTTAGCGGGTTTCTTGCGCAAGCGGCGCCGAAACGGCACGGTGATTTTTCGCTGCCTTCAGACCGAGCGGTTTTCTCCGCCTCCTCTCATTATTTGCAGAGAGCCCTTCGTTCACACTGTGGGCTTCTCGCTCCTTCCTTCTCTCTACCTGCCGTCCCTCCTTTTAATAACGTCCCTTCACGAACGGGAATGGAAGAAGGCCGTGCGGGAGCAGGGAAGATGCCGCGTTCCCAGAAGAGGGTTTAGGGACACGAGCAGCCACATCCAAACCTTGGAGCAAAGGACCGAGTCGTCAATTCTGGATGCAATATGGGCGCGAGTTTTATCCCAGCTCCGGCAGTTCCGAAAGGTTTCCCCACTTCTGAGGGAGCGCCAGGCAAGCGAGTGTCCATGTGCACCTTCTCTAAGGGGGGGTCGCAGATGTTGACGAAGTTGTAACCGCGGAGAAGGCGGAAACGGCACTAATGAGAGATTTTGCTCTTTTTATTATTGGTCATGTGCTGCTGCTCACTTAAGCTGGAAGCAAACAACCATTTCCTCCTTTTGCCCATCCACCATGGCAAAGGCTGCCAACTGGCTCCCTGTTACCAGGCATGGTTATCAATGTTTGTGAAATGCAGTTGACCACCTAATAATATTGAGACCCAAGTTGGGAAATTTAGATTGTCTGCTTCTCATTCTTAAAATTATTCATGCCATTTCTGTGAACCTTTAAACGGTTCTTTGTCATGCTGACAAGATTACCAGGGAAACAGGCAAGTCTTTTCCTACCAAATTATTTTTCTTTGCTGATTCTGGGTTTGATTGTATTGGATTCCCGCTCTCATACCCAGATTTATCGAAGCCGGTGTTTAATTTGTGCATTTGCTGGTGCATTAATTGGCATTCTAAAAACTGGTATTACTGCCTTAGTGTTGGTATTTCAAAGGATCCTGTCACTGACGGGTACATTTCACCATTTCTGTAAGAGAAAAATGAAGATATCTGATTATGTGTCACCACTTGGTGAAACTCTAGTACAGGAATATTGCAGCAAAATACATTGTATATGGTGTTCTCTGAGCTTGGTTATAATTTTTTTGCAGACATTTCATTATCAAACTAGGTAACATTAGTGCTAGGAGGGAGTGGGGCTTGCTCTTATTTTTGTATAATGGTGGCTTGCCCTGTCAATGTGAGTGGGAGTGTTGTTGGTTTATTATTTAGGCTGTTATTTACTAGTAGCTTGTTTGTCTGAATTGGTTTCTTGATTTAATCAGAATAGAGCTGGAAGGGACCACAGAGGTCTTCTAGTCCAACCCCCTGCTCAAGCTATACTATTTCAGACAAGTAACTGTCCAATCTTTTCTTAAAAACCTCTAGTGATGAAGCACTCACAACTTCTGAAGGCAGTTGTGGGTACTTCATCACTGGAGGTTTTTAAGAAAAAATTTACTTATTTAGGATCAATAAGTAAAGTAAGTATTAAAATAAGTAAATAAACAAGTATTCATTGATTGTTGTCTAGTGTTGATTGTTGGTCTAATGTTAATCTTGGTGTTAATCTTTGCTCATATGGGTGTTGATTGCTACTGAGCAGGTGTTTTGGTCTCTTTGCTTCCTTTTGGTCTTTTTATTGTTTCTTGGATGTTTAGATGTTTATATCCATGTGCCTCTTGATGGCCAGGTTATCTAAGTTCGGGCCTCCAGGAATTCTCTGGCGTTTTTGAACTTGGCTTGATCTAGGATGCCCATTGTTTCGTAATAGAAACTATGGTTGAGTCTGTCCATGTGTTTTGAAATTAACGAGCTTTTATCATTTCTTCTGACTGCGCTCTGCTAATCTTCTGCCTGTTTGTCTTTCTTAATGGTGGTTAACAATCCTTACATTGTACAGTTGTATGTTTTTTTTCCTGGGCTTCCTGAGTCTTTTGGTTTACTTAAGATGTTTTGGAGGGCTTTAGTTTGTTTGTGTGCTGTGGTGATGCCATGTGGTTCTAATAGTCTATTGATAGTTTCTGAAATATTTTTGATGAATGGCAAAATGTTATCCTTTTAACAGCTTCTGTTGATTGAGCTATGGTAGCTTAAGCAGAAAGGCACGTTTTGATAAAATTGTATGGATATCCATTTTGTTGGAAGATGTGCACACACACACACACACACACACACACACACACACACACACACACACTGTTTCCCTTTCCCCCAATGTTCAGAGTTTCTGCAATAGGTTTGTCTTGTCCAAGTAGTGTCTTTACACAACTTCTCTTGTAGAAGGTTGTTATTTTGGTACTGGAGCATTTGGTTTGCATTGGCAGTCATGGGATTACTTTTTGTGATTTCTGACAAGCAAAATCAAAGGGGAAGCTAAATTCATTTTGCAGTAATTGACTTAGCAACTCTGGCAAGAGCAGCCATAAAATGGAGCAAAATTCACTTAACAACTCTCTCACTTAGCAACATAAATTTTGGCCTCAATTGTCATAAATAGATTACTTGTACGTGAGATGGTTGTTAGGTGAGTTTTGCCCCATTTTATGACCTTAATGGTCACGATTGTTAAATGAATCACAGCAGTTAAGTTAGTAAGTTAAGTGAATCTGGCTTCCCCATTGACTTTGATTGTCAGAAGGTCGCAAAAGGGGATCACATGACCTTGGGACACAGCAACGGTCATACGTATAAACAGTCATAACTCACTTCACAAGATCGAATCTGGGTCGGTCACTGGGACCAGAGATTTACTCTTCTGAGCTTTCAGACTCATCCTGGAGCCCCTCTTCAGGGAGTTTATTTCTACTGGAATATGTGCTTTGGGCAATTCTGTGGGTCATGTTTATGTGGTGTCTTCCTATTGGCTGATTGAAGTGTTGATGGCTGGTGATCGGCTGATGTTTCCTTGTGCTGCCAGGCCCTCCACTCCTAAATACTTATAAATTGGTGGTAAATCAGTTCTCCTGTCAACTGACAAGGGGCCCATTTCCCAGGCTTCAATCATTTCCCTGGCTATTTTTATACCTGCACAGCCAACGATCTTAGTAGCTGCAAAATTAAATGTCATTCATTGCCATGTAGGCTTCCAAAGAAGCCACCTGACCTCATCTGACCACTCGCTTGTGCTCTTGCAATCTGGTGGTTAGCTTCCTCCCCGTTTGTCCTACATAGTCCCAGGAGCAATCCAATCAGGGGATCTGGTATATTACATTGGAAGCATTTCTCACCTCCCAGAGATCTTTACAATGCATGATTCATCTTCGTATGGGAGGTGTGCAGTGCCCACTTCAGATGTCAGAAGCGGTGTTCTACTGCTTCTGAAATGTATTTATGTATGGCAGACTCTGCCATACAGTTGGTCTTTTTCCTTCTTTTTTCTTTTCTTTGCATTTTGCGCAGATACCTTGTAATAAATGCTTGTGGGTGCCCATTCTGCTTGAATTGTTCATATAGGTACCTTCTCTCCAGTTGTTTAGCTTGCTGCGTACTACAGTGGGTTCTGAGCTGTGTCAGAACACTATATGGCAGGGTGAAAAAAATAGGGAAATGATTGAAGGCCCCTTGGGAATCAGACCCCTTGTCAGTTAACAGGAGTGCTGATTTACCACCAACTTATAAGTACTTAGGAGTTGAGGTCCTGGCAGCACAAGGAAACATCAGCCAATCGTCAGCCATCAACACATCAATCGGCCAATAGGAAGGCACCACATAAACACGACTCACAGAATTGCCCAAAGCACATATTCCAGTAGAGAGAGGCTCCCTGAAGATGGGCTCCAGCATGAGTCTGAACACTTGGAAGAGTAATTCTCTGGTCCCTGGTCCCAGTGACGGACCCAAATTCTATCTTGTATCATTATCCTTGGATATGTATATTTGCCTTCATTCATAAATCACCTTTTTCAATGTTGTAACATCAAATTGGACATGTATATTTGCCTTCATTCATAAATCACCCTTTTCAATGTTGTAACATCAAATTGTCACAAAACAAACTGTTGTAAGTTGGAGACTACCTGTACCCGAGCCATACATTAGTTCTATGTATGCGAATGCTGTAGATTTCAGGTGGTCCATTATAAGTCTCGGCTATGAATTCTGAAAGTGATTATCCTATGGAACTTCCTTTGATTTGTTGATATATTTTTCCATTAAACTGAAAGTATGTGGTCAGGCAAAAGTTGATAAGGTCCATGATTCTGGGTAATGCAATCTTGGTGTATTTAGTTAAGTAGGATGTATTGTGTTCTAGTGTTATCATGGATTATTTTTTTTTTGCTGGTTCTGGAAATACGGATATGAAAAATGCTATGACATGAAATAAGACCATGATTTCATCTTTGTCTATGGTCAGGTCTTTTGATCATTTGGAGGCACTGTAATAGGGAGTTGATGTAGTATTTATTTCCCTTTGTGAGGCATCCAAGCTTATTTGTTAGTTCGTCAGTGTTGTAGGTTGTGGTTACTGGCAGTGATACAATTGGCCAAAGAGGCATGCCTTTGGGGCATCTGTAAAAGCATGGGAAGATATGTCCACTGTTTTTCATCCACTATTCTTCTTTACCTTTCTTGGTGAGGTCACCGAGAGTTATCTCGATTTGGTTGTCTAGTTTCTGTGTTGAATTGGTGTTTTTAACTAGGGTGTGAGTTTCTTTGCCTTCCAATAATCCTTTAGCTTTTTATATGCTTTGGGATTTGTCCATAATAATTATGGTTTGGCCTTTGTCTGCTGTTAGGATGATAATAGATTGGTCCTTCTTTAGGTTTTTGAAGGTTGCTTGTCCTCTGCTTTGAGTTGGTTTTTTCCTCATCTTCTTTTGATCTGTGGTGTGATAGTTTTATGCTTTTATGAGTCTCTATTGGAAGTTCTGTGGTTCTAAATGCTTCTTCTAGAACTGGAAATATTTCTAGATGATTAGTATCATCTGTGCTGGACTTGAGGCCTTTCTGTAGAAAACTGTGTTCTGCAGTAGATAGTGGCAAACTGGACATGTTGACCACCCATTCAGGTTCCATTGCCTCTTTGATTCTGGGATTTAGTTTCAGTAGTTCAGTAGTTTGGTTCAGTAGTTTGGTTTGGTTTGGTTCAGTGGTTTTCCTTTTTCTGGCATGTCTCTGGGAAGTGTTCTCAATGTGCTCTGATATGATGGTATGTTGTAATTGGTCCCTGAGATTTTCCATGGTATGCTGATATTTATTCAGTCTGAGGTGCGCATCTGTGATCATGAGCTGTATCATTTTTCACGCAGTTTCATGGGCTATTTTCCATCCTGCTGTGCATTTTATTGGAAGTTTATGTCTGAAACTGGTGGATAGGGTATGCAGAAAACATAGTAGTTCTGTAGTGGAAGTGTGCTTACATGCAAATTTCTCCCATTTGCATGCTGTCTGAAGTGTTTAATGCCCATATGTAGTAGTGATAGAAGAAAATATTTGTAGTTTAACTATGTATGTATATATTATATATAATACTTATATAATACAAAATAACAAGATGCTGTATAAAATAGGGAAACAATATCTGTGATAGAATTTGTGACACCAATACAAATGAACTCGTAACACCAACACACATGAACTTGTAATTGTTGGATTTTTCTCAGAGACTTATTCCATGGTGTTATACAGTATGATATGGTAATGGACCTATTCACAGGATATCAAATGACTAACAGGGAAAAAAGAGTGTTTTAAACTTAATTTTCCATAGAATATCTGTTCCTTAATCTCAAGTATGAGAAATAGTAATTATTCATTTATCTTAATTCGAATGTTCGATCTCTTTCAATGGAGTTCAAAAGACACTGAGCCCTGACTTAAATATTATATATTCAGGGCTTATTTTAAAACAAGATTATCACTGTCATTAAAGCTTTAAAAGTCTCTGTATTTTCTTTGAATTTTACCTTTCCTCCAAGAACCTAAGTATCAGTGGGATATTCAGAATGAATATCTGCCAAGCTGAAGTTGGTTTAGTTCATAAGATGGAATTACAATCAGGTGCATCATATGTATAACTGTTTCATTTTATTGCCAAGATTGTTACAAAACAAATATATAAATCACATAAATGGAAGCTACAAATCCAAGTAAAGTCAAAATCCAAATTTTGTATTGCAGGTTACACCAACTATTTCTTTGGAACATCATCTGATTTTTCATCTGGTTTTTTCCACTGTTACTACAATCCATTTCTGGAAGATTATCTGCTGCCTATGAGTATGACTTGGATAGAACCTCTCTTTTTTTAAGTGCATCCTCAATTCTAACAAGACTTACTTAGGTAGCTGTTATATATGTTGGTGTAACCTTCTGAAATTAGGTACCTTTTATATGTGTTAGTGTAACTTTCTGAAATTCATAAACATGACGTCAGAGTGTTCAGGAGAAAAACCAACCATCCGAAGTGCCTCTCCTCACAGGAATACTTATAGAGCTCAGTTCCAAGCCCTGAGAAAGAATTTTGATGAAGAACAGGAAACAGTAGCATCCACTTCTCAGCAAACCAGGGGAAGGAATTATGGCTCTAATGTCAACAGGATTAAAAAGTTATTTATGCAAATGGGTGCAGAGCCTAGTGAGAATGCTGAGGGAACGACAAAGGTCAGAGGTAGAAGTAGTTTAACATTATCTGAAGGAAGAAACAAACCTATAGAGATTGTGGAGAAAGCGGATGGATCAGTTGTACAGTTAGAAGCTTCTGTTTCAGAAAGGATTAGTAGATTTGATGCTATGCATGATGAGTCTTCCAAATTTACTGAAACCAGGAAGGGGATTAAAAGAAATGAAACACAGTCTTCCCAAAACTCTTCCCCAAAGAAGGAGAAAACAGCCTCTGCTGATGAAGATGAATGGTATTTCTTTAAGTCCATCAAAGGAACTGCCCAAGAAGATTCAATGGACAGTTCTAGTTCAAAAGCAGAGTCTGTTTTGCCAACTGTGAGTCAACTTGCAGTGTTTGAAAACATTGATTCACAAAAAGATGTACTTGTTTCAGAAAAAGAAAGCAGTGAAGAGTTTACTGTAACTGGCCATTACCCTCTAAACCTATCTGCAGTCAACGAAGATTTATCTCCCACAGTTGGAAATCTTGATAGCTTTAGTCCATTAAAAGATACCAGTGCTTGGTCCTTATCAAAACAAGATACTAGTTCAGTATCTCTTGAGAATTCTCCACAAATCCCTACTTTAGTTGATGAAAAGTCAGAAAGCACTTTCCTTGTTTTAAAAACAAGTGAAACACAAATTCAAAGTGCCTGCTACTCCTCTTCTGGCCCTTCTGAAGCACTTGAACAAGCAATAGTAGTAGATAGACATGACAAACAGGATTTGGGTGAGACTCAGAATGAGGCAGAAACAGAAACTAAAGCATCCTCTTTGGAAAAAAAGATATTAGATGGAGCTGAACAGATAGAAATACCAAGAAACCTTGTTAGTATTGATGACAGCACTTTCCACGTAGCTTCATTTTTGGTTGAAGATAGAAGTGAAAGGGAAGTGCAAAAAGGACAAGATGATTTCCAGAGCTCTCCTGAATCTAGGCACACCAGTTGCAATGTCCACAAGATAGAATCAATATATAGTTCTGATTGGGAGAAGGCTGGAACTGAAGATGATGACCAAGAAGATAGTGATAACAGCTGTTACGATAATGACAAAGAATATTTTGAAGTTCGTGGATTATCAGAAGAAGAGGAAATCCCACCAACCAGAAAAATCAAGTTTAGTACAGCTCCAATTAAGGTAGGTTTCACTAGCATATCTCTTTTATATGCATGCACATTTTTTATTCCAAGTTGGTTGTTTTGCATGGTTGTTGTTTTGCTAGTGAATGTTGATAATGGGAGATTTTGTCCATTTCCATTGAGTGCTGGATATTTTGACTAAAAGGTGATCATTTAAATTAAACAAATTCTGTGCTTTGATTCCCTTAGTTAAATGTTACTTTAGGGAACATTTAAGCCAATGTCACAAAATGTTTACCTATTCTGCAATTTATTCAGGTTAAGTTTATATCTATTAAACTAATTTCTCTATGTAATTTTTGTTATTAGCCTTCTAATGGGGAATGAGGAGGCAGAATTGCTAGGATAAAATATAAATATGTATAAGGAGAACTAAAATTCAAAAGTGTAGAGAACTCAATCTAATCTATCGCAGGCATAGTAATCACTTTATCTATTAAGAAATAATTGAAACACATTTGACAACATGGTAAAAAGCTTAAATGAGTGCTGATGGAAAAAATAAGCAGATATAATCAAAACAAACCCTCTCAAACAATTGGAGCTTTATTCAGTAGTGCACATTTGGGTATTATGGAAGCTGGTTTTTCATCTGGTTGGGTATGTTAAATTGTATGTATCCAGCACAAGTGGAAAATTCAGTAAAGGTGGTCCCCGACTTACAAAGGTTTGTTTATTGACTGTTTGAAGTTACAATGGTACTAAAAAGAAGTGACTTATGACCAGTTTGCACATTAAGAACCGTTGCAGCATCCTCATGGTCACATGATCAAAATTCGAGTGCTTGAAAATTGGCATGTACTTATGACATTTGCATTGTCCTGATGTCATGTGATCACCCTTTATAACTTTCCCAGGTGGCTTCCAACAAACAAACTCAATGAAAGAAGCCGTATTCACTTGGATGCACGATTCACTTAATAACTACAGTGGTTCACTTATCTATGGCAAAAAGGTCATAAAATGGGCCAGAATTCTATTTAGCAACAGAAATTTTGCATTCAAAACTGTTGTATGTTGAGGACTACCTGTAGCTGTTTTTTTTAAGGCACTAAAACCATTTAGGGAGCAGCCAGAGTATTCAGAGATGCAAAAAAAGTGTCAGTCAACAAATGTATGTTAAATGTTATCTTAATTATAATTATAAGTTTAATACTAAATTTTTCATCTGTGAAATGGTATGCTATGTGCTGGTTCTATAAATTCTTTATTTTAAAAAGTTGTTTTTAATGTTTGTTTTTAATCTCTCTTAACCTCATGCTCAAGATATAGCATTCCCTGCTTCTTTCCTATTAATATAACAATTACCCTATGAGGTTCATTGATCTCATTGCTGAGAGAATTTGAATTTGGGATTCCATTCTCTTTGACCTTGTTATTTTTAGTGAAGATTGAAGTGAGATGGTGCATCAAACTTTAAAGTTTTTATTCTAGACTTTAAACATGCATGCAGTCACTGCTGAAAATTCTGTGCTGCTAAACAACTTTCATTTAAAAGAAAATTGATGTAAATATTTTTAGTCTTAATTCCCTATATTTAACAACTGTATTTTTATATTGTAAAAATAGCTTGCAATGCAGCCTAATTATGATGATGTTTAAAAAGATAAATATACAAGGGAGAGAAAAGGTTTTATGTGGAGGAAAATACTGAAGAATAACAATATTTCTTTTTTTGCTTAGAATTGTTACTTACAGCATACTTTGTTATTTCCCTTTATAGCTTGGATTCAGCTTTGCCAGTTTACTTCTGAAATTATCAAGATGACTATTATATGTTTATTTTTAATTTTAAAATATTGTAAATTTTGGCAGTCCCACAAAACTGTTTTTGTCTTATTAAAAAAAATAACCCATTTATTATTATACCTTAGGTATATTATTATACCTTACCTAGTATTGTATACCTTACTATTTAGAGCAAGAATTTTCAAATTTGTCAATTTTAAAATACACATGGACTTCAACTCCATATAATCTGCCTAGCCAGCATGCTATACTACTAGAATCTTTGTTTTCGGTGTGTTTAATATTTTAGAAATCTTAAGTTTAGAACCATTAATCAGGTGTCTGGATGCAAACTGATTTTATGATTGCTGAAATGTTGACATCAGAATTTATTATGCTTATACCACTTCTCCATAAATGTATAATAAATGATTTGCAATTTTTCTAGGAACCACCTCAATCTACACACTGCACAAAAAACTCTGCATGTGTTTACTGTGCACATGCCCTTCATTTTTGGGTTTGTTTATCTGGAGACAAATAATCCTTAAAGCACATTCCTTATTGAATGAAGTTTCTGAAAATATGTTGCTTGGATTGCTACTGCTAAGACTAGAACTAGATACAAGTACAGGTGATAATTTACAACCACTTGTTTATTTACCATTCCAATTTACAAATGAGTTATGACAGGTCCTCAATGTTCTGGCTGTTGCAGCCTCCACAGACATACTTGCAATCCCGGCACTTAGCAACTGGCCTTGGTTTCTGACAAATTGCAGTATCCTGCAGTCACTTGGTCATTATTTGAGATTTCTGCTGCCTTTCCACAAGCAGAGTCATTACAAAGTCAGTGGAGAAGTCGACAGAAAGTTGCAGTCGTGTAGTCCTTGCTTAATGACCCACAGTTATTTGCTTAGTGACAGTAACTGGGGACTGGCAAAAGTGCTATTGCTAAGCAGCATGGTTGCATGATGTTGTGTTTTACAACTGTATCACTTAGTGATGGAAATTCCAATCCCAATTACAGTCATTAAGCAAGCATCACCTGTAAAGTTTGAAAAGGCTTTATGAGTAAGTAATAAACATCTAATGCTTCAAAGATGTTGAGTATTCATGAACTGTTTGGTTATTAAAACTTCAGTGAAAGATTAAAAACTGGGTAACCATTTGCAGTATCTCTCAGTTGAAGGATTGTAGCTAAAAGAGTATTACATTCCTCTGTTCACAACAGAATTCCTTATGAAACCAGACTAGAAATTTTGGGACTTCAAAATTTAGAACTCCGCCGCCTTCGATCTGACCTAAGTGTAGCTCACAAAATTATCCACCTCAATGTCCTACCCGTTAACGACTATTTCAGCTTCAACCGCAATAATACACGAGCTCACAATAGATACAAACTTAATGTAAACCGCTCCAGACTTGATTGCAAAAAATTCGACTTCAACAACAGAGTTGTCAACGCCTGGAACACTTTACCTGACTCAGTAGTTTCTTCCCCAAACCCCAAAACCTTCAACCTCTTATTATCTACCATTGACCTCACCCCATTCCTAAGAGGTCAGTAAGGGGCGTGCATAAGCGCACAATCGTGCCTACCGTTCCTGTCCTAATGTACCCATATATTCATACCTCTTCTACTCTTATTCATGCTTGTAATATTATATATATATTCAATCATGTTTTACTGTTTGTACTTTGCTTATATTCATTTATGCTTGACAAAATAAACAAATACAAAAAAAATACAAAAAATCAGGGACTAGTGTGGGAAATGTAAAACCAGTCTGATTTTTTTAGTCAGTCTGAACTCTAGGAGATTCACCTGTGAGGAAGGATAGATGCATTAACCAAGAGAAAGTCCATCATTACATTAAAAGAGGAAGAAAAAATAATAAGTTATTTAGAATATGAGTGTACAGTACATTTATTGAATAGCCCGAAGGCCTTTTCAAAAAAAGAAAAACAGAACAAACAGGTACAGAAACAACTGTACAAAAATATATATGGTACATGACATCAAAATTCAATGATATTAAAATTCAATAACTAAATTTCTAAAACTAGATAACCCAAATAAAATAGCTCGTCTCTAACTCAGCTCATCTTTCTTACAATCAATGAAATTCTTTTCAATGTAGCTGGCTCGTATTGCTGTCATCCTATTAAGATAGTGAGTGATAGCTCTTACCAGGGGAGGAGAGTCTGCTGAATATGAGTGAAGACAGCTAAACAGCCTCCAGAGACTGAATGTACTTAAAATGGTGAAATGATTTGAAAATGAGATGATAAACTTTTTTTCAGCATTCTCTTAAGGGTTTGTGTGGGGACAATAATATGTCATAGTGGAATTGAATGCTATAAATGTTAGTATTCACTTAAAATAATTAAAAGGAAATTATAAATGGCGTGAGAATGCTGAAAAGCAATAAGACTGCAAATGTAAGTGGAGCGAAGTTAAATATCATTTGGAGGGACTATAGGATTTGTTTTTAATGGGTGTTCAAAGGCTGCATCTGTGCTCAACAATTGGATCATGCTGTTATTTCCCACATATAAAGGGAAAATAGCAAAAATACCTGCAAAATCTACAGGGCAATTAGTTTAAGTATGCCTGGGAATATCTTTGGCAGAATTCTGATTGAAGGGGCATGAGAAGCGAAAATAAATCGTTTAGTGCAGCTTCATGCCATGAAGGAAGATAATCCATTCTTTCCCTGTTCAACAGTTCACTGTAAATATAGAAATGAATGAGAAAAAGCTGAAAATATTTGAGAAAGTGAATAGATTGTTTCTTATCAACTTTGTTCATTAATACTGAAAAATGATTTGATGATGTGAAAAAATACATATATTTCCCTATGTCACTTGCTCTATTTTTTTAAAAAAAGTCTAATACATTAGTTTGACTCCCTCTCCTGCATTAATATCATTTTTAAAAAATTATGTATTAGCTTCTTAAATATTAGGAAACAAAAATATTTAATTATAGCAAGAAGAGCCAATATAATTATCTTAAAGTGTTTAATGGCATTTAATATTTACTTGAAATTATTAATAGGTTACAGGTATTTGACTTGCACTCAGTTAAAAAGATTAAGATAGACAAGGGATATAAAAGATGAAAAAAGATGTTCTTTGGCGGTGGGAAGTTTGCAATGCAAAGTGGTAAAAATAGCTCTGTTGTGACTGCGCTTGTAACCGGACTAAATCATTTCCTATTCAATTGCCTGTTATTAAGTACTTCATTTGAGAGCTGACTTTACCATACGAATTCTCTAAATATACTTAGCTGCAGGGTTCTTCATCATACTTAATTACTGCATTTGATGCATACAGATTCATGTTTTACCTTCCACCAACAACATTGTATACATACAATAATAAAAATGCCAGTTACTCAGTTGGATTTCAATTCTTGTCTATGTATATAACATAAAACAATAAGCCAGTATCCCAGAGAATACTAGCATATTGTTTATATTCCCTTGGTGCATGGTGTCCAATTCCTCACAGTTTTCTCTGTGAGCAGATGCATTAATTAGGAATTTACCAAGAACAAAAAGCTTAACACTGTGATCAGATTAAGTTTTTTTTAATTAGTCACACCCTTAAAAGTCAGATTATGCAGCTGGTATTTGCACTTTTGGTGAGAGCCTTCTGGTTGTTGTGGGTTTCCCCCCCCCCCCCATGCTAATTATAGTGAATATAAAGAGGCTAGGAGAGAAATAACTAATAAACTAAAATGGTTTCAGAATCCAGGTTTCACTTCCAACTAAGTTCACACTTCATAGAAGAAAACATATACCCATCAAATTATTCTCTCCAGTTTCTCTTTGTCACCCTAGAATTAGACACCTGCATTCGGTTGTGCTAAGCCTTAAAGCAGAGGTCTTCAAACTTGGCAACTTTAAGACTTGTGGACTTCAACTCCCAGAATTCTCCAGCCAGCATAGGTGGCTGGAGAATTCTGGGAGTTGAAGTCCACAAGTCTTAAAGTTGCCAAGTTTGGGGACCCCTGCCTTAAAGTGACTAATGTACTGTTAGTTATTAATGATGTGATTCTGGCTTAGCATGTTTATTCCAGTTAATTATGATTTATTCGATGAATATAGTTAAGCAAATAACTTGGCTTACTATCAACCATTGATAGACATCCTTGTATATTTATTATTACTTTCAATTTCAGGTACCAGCACTTCCATTATCTTCCTCTTTTCTCATCCCATCAAGAGGACTGATAAAGGAAAAAGCTGGCTGTTTCTAGTAAGCCATCTGCAACTATTGGTAGTCATGCTAAACTATTGACTAGTAATAACCCTAATGAAAGCTGTTATTTAAAATATTCACATTATTGTTTTGAAACACAGAAAAGACAGTTATTTCCCCCCCTTTTTTGCTATGATCTCAGAAGTTGCAAAACGCTCTCTTAGGGAGGGGATCTTCCAAATCCTGCTGATTAACAATTCAAGAATCTCCTTCCATGGATTGTCCTGACCAGCAGTTGTTGGGAGTTGAACTTGCTGTCATGTGGAGGCAATCTCTTCTGCAATATAATTAAAATTGCAATTCTGTGTATCCATGCTAACAAATCTTGTTGAAAACAGTGGGGCTTGCTTCTGAGTGAAAGGGCATATACCTCTATATGTTTTCAACATGAAGTTTCAATATGAGGTTCTATCTATCCTAATTAAACAGCATGGGTCTATGAAAATTCAATTTGTTTTAGTTGGACTACTCTCTTGATTTAAATCCTGAAAACAAGTCATCTAATTGAGCAAATGCTTCAAATTGATTTGGGTGTCTCTTAATGAGTTTATTTTTACATGCGTGTAGCCACTTTTTCCTGAATGACCTATTTAAGCTGATTCCCATTATCTCATTATTCTGATTGAATTCACATTTTCATCAGATCTTGAGTGACTGGCACCTCTCCTGTATTTCAGTGCAGAGATTCTTAGATTTAGCTTTCAGTGTAAATTGTGCTCTTGCTTTGATTGGGCTATACTAGCTTCTGAAATATTCAGTACTTCTACTGATTTGTGAGGCAGAAGGCTGAGACATACTTGAAAATACTATTTATTATTGGAGACACAATCTGCATAAATATGCATGAGCTCAAGAATGCATGAATTTCCGAGATACATCATTGTAGATATTTAAATTTTGTGTTGGAACTTTTTCTCACATTCTTTTTGGTGGATACTTAAAAGAATGATTTGTTTCTAAAGTTCCTTCAAATTACTAGATATAACGGTACTTTAATTGTTAAAATATTTAAGGGCATTAGACATTCTGGTTCCAATGATTGTTTCTTATCATTAATCAGTCAAACAAATGTCAGTCATTTCAATTATACCTGCAAAGCTATATAGATAGTCCTTGATTACAGTGGTGGGTTGCTCCCGGTTCGGCCCAGTTCAGCGAACCGGTAGTGGCGGTGACAGGAGGCTCCGCCCACCCTCCCAGGATGCTTCTGCGCATGCACAGAAGCGTTGCATGTGCGCACGAACCAGTAACAACAGGATTTAGAACCCACTACTGCTTAATTAACAGCTATAACTTTGATCATTTTGTTTCTCTGTTTAGATAAGATATATCTCTGAATGATGACCCAGGGATTAGGCACAGGTTATCTAGTCATATATAGAAACTGAGTTCCATGACTTTTTTCAACTATTTATCCATCAGTCTAAGATGAAAATTTCTGGTTTCGATTATGTGTTAATCTTTAAAATTCTTTGAATTAGGGCATTTGAACCCCAAATCACCTAGCTTTTCTGCATATCCACCAGGCATAATAAAATAACTCTTCATATTATCCATATTTCCAACATAAATTTGAGTATCTTTTATACATTTTAGATGAATTTTCTGGAGCCATATAGCAACAATACATCACTTAATAATTTTAATGTATAGCATGTACATTTCCCACTGTTCCATTAATATCTCCAAAGTTCTTAACTCATTTTATCTTAGTTATTTAATTACTCTTGTTCAGTTTCAAATTTTAATAAATTTTATATCTTTTAGCAATTACATGTTCATCATTTGTACAGATACTCGATTTGCAACAGTTCATTTAGTGGCCGTTCAAAGTTACAATGCCACTGAAAAAAGTGACTTAGAACCGTTTTTCACACTCAGGACCATTGCAGCATCGCCATAGTCACGTGATAAAAATTTAGCTCTTGGCAACTGACTCATATTTATGACGGTTGCAGTGGCCTTAGATCATTTGTGACCTCCTGACAAGCAGAATCCGTGGCGAAGCCAGATTCACTTAACAACTGTGTTACTAACTTAATAACTGCAGTGATTAGCAACTGTGGCAAGTCATAAAAAGGGGCACAATTCACTTAACTGTCTTGCTTAGCAACATAAATTTTGGGGTCAGTTGCAGTTGTAAGTCGAGGACTACCTGTATATAATATAACTTCAAATTCTGTCTTCTGCTGCTCAGTTCCAAATGTCAGCAGACAAATGTCATATTATTTACAGTAAATATTTATTTTAACACTGCATAAGAAAACCATTAAATACTAAATCCTCTACAGCCAAATCCCTCTGCGGTATGCCAAAAGGAATTTTTTTACCCTATGAGTTTCCATAGCAAATAACCTGTACTGTAACATGAATGCAAGACTACTACTAATCATAAAAGCTCATTAGGTAACCTAATTTTACCTTACTGCCAATAGGAGTGTAACCTTAACTTCACCTTATGCCAATGGAAATGTTGTTAAAGCAAATTCAATTTAACACCTGGGGGGGAGGGGAGGGTTGAATAATTTTATTAATCAATTTATTTTAATACTTAAAAACTCCTCTCCCTCCACATTTTGCAATAAATCATGTTTCTTTTAAATTCTTGTAATTTTTCTAAAGTGATTGCATTATTTATTCTCTATCTCACTAAAACTGACATGACATAAATTACATTATTTTAAGAATGATGTCATAAATGTTACAAATTGCTTTAAAATTACTTTAGAATGTACTGCAATAAATTTCAAAAAATTAGGCATTATACTAACATGCATTGTTCTATTTAGAAATCTGTGTATGTGGGTGTGTAGATGCTAACTAATAGTGCACAAGCATTCTTGAATGTAGATTTTTCTTACTTTAAGAATATAAGCTAAGCTAAGAAATTGAATCCCTTGCTTCATATTTCCTAGAGAATTGCAATTAAATAGTTTAACCAAGACAGGGAAGTCTCCTATTACTTGATAACAATATTCAGTGTAGGGAAATTCTTTCTAATAGTATTCCTGTCAGGATATAAGAATGGCTTTTGAGAACTTCCTTCTTTTTTTGAGATAAATAGTTTTCATTCATTTTGTTTACAGTTACAGTATTGGCAAAAAAGTAACTGCAACTAATGCCCAGATTTGCAATATTCACAATACCTCTCTCAGTCACTTTTTCACCATTTAGTCAGCATGCATTGTTGTGTGTAAAATCATAAGTCCAGTTGTGGTCACAAGATATTCCAATTAGTGGTCACTTAACTATTGAGTTGCGTTCAGTAAAACAGGACTCCCTGTACTTTACTGAGATGGGCTACAATAACATAGTTTTTTCAAGTACTATCCTCCCTCCTCATCCCAGTGAATCAGGCAAGTGTGTTCTTGAGTTGCTTCCAAATATGTGATTTCCCAGAACTGAAAGAATACTTCAGCCCTCTTTGCCTAATTAGTGGTTATCATACATTTAGTCCTCTTTCTCATCGCTGTACTATTTTCCCTGTTATTTTCAGTCCCGTCCCTCCAATTTGCACAGAAAACCTCAGGTAGAAGCCATAGGACAAACTCTGATTCATGGCTTTCTTCCTCTGCCTAAGCAAGTCTTATAACACAGCTATATGTTTCTCCCCTCTTCCTTTCTGCTGCTCTGTGTATCCTGTTCTGCCAGTCTTGTAGCCCAGTAATAGACAGAACCAGAAAATCTTATCCCTCCCCAAGTTGTGCCCAGTCTGGTCTGTGAAATGTCCTATGCTGGGAAATGCATCTTCATCCTGGGTTGTACAACATAGATTGGCAGATTACATAGTTGGGTTTTCCTGGGAGTAGCAGATGAAACTGTTAAACAGGTTGCAGGACTCCGTCTGCTGCATTTTTCATCATTGCTCTGACTCTAGATAGCCTTACAATATATCAGGTACTCCAAATATGTCCTTTATGTTCTGGAGTCCAGAATAGCCTCCATTTCATACTCTTCTTACTCATCCACCATCATAAAAGGAAGATGTGTTAATCTGTAGGTTGCAGTCAGATGGATTGGAACAATAGCCCAGCTTTTAGCCTCAATCAATCTTTATTATTGACTCTTGTCTGGGTGAATAAATTATTGTGCCATGGTATCGTCTATGAAATTAGTAGATCCTGAGTCTACAACAGCAGAGGGTTTTGCTTTCCTACTTGAGTAAAAGAGTAACAGGAACAATAATGTGTGCCTGCCTACTGTTGGTTACAGGTAATCCGTAACTATTCATTCAGAGACTATTCAAAATTACAACTGTGCTGAGCAAAGGGACTTACAACACATGCCTCAAGTCATGGCTATTGCAGCGTCCCTGCAATTGTGAGCATTTGGCAACCCATTCACACTAATGGGGAATTTCCTCCACGTCCCTGCATAGAAGGGAACTCCAGTGCTGGGCTGAAGAAGGAAAAAAAAAAGCTTTAGATCTTCATGATCTGAGTTTCTTTTTTCCAGTCGTCTACTGGACTTTGTAGAGCACCACGGCAATGGTGGTATGGGTGAGTGAACTCTGTCACTGGGTTGGAGGAAAAAAACTTTGGATCACAAAAATCTGAGTTTGTTTTCTCCAGTGCTGGAGTTTGAAAAATACATGGAAGGAGAGAAATTCTGGTGCTGGGCTGGAGGAAAAAAAGCTCAGTTCACAAAGTGAACTCAGGCTGTAAAAAATTTTCCCTTTTATTTTTCCTATCTCATCTCTTTCATCTGCTGTCTATTTATCACACAATATTAAAACATTTTTTCTAAATTTTCTGAAGTGCCTTGTCTCACCAATATAGTTTAGAGCCTGTTAGCAAATTCTTCTCTAAATTGGTCAGTCAGGGCAAAATATTTCCCACATCTCTGGCTAATAATCCTTTTGTATATTTTTCTTAAGGTCACATCCGTTACTCCCTGTATTGGGCTTCTGCTGTTACACTTGGAGTCTTAGTGTTACACTTGGAGTCTTAGGATCTTGGACTCCTAGTGGACAACCATTTAAATATGAGCCAGCAGTGCGCAGCAGCTGCCGAAAAAGCCAACACAGTTCTAGGCTGCATTAATAGAGGGATAGAATCAAGATCACGTGAAGTGATAATACCACTTTATAATGCCTTGGTAAGGCCACACTTGGAATACTGCATTCAGTTTTGGTCGCCACAATGTAAAAAGCATGTTGAGACTCTAGAAAGAGTGCAGAGAAGAGCAACAAAGATTATTAGGGGACTGGAGGCTAAAACATATGAAGAACGGTTGCAGGAACTGGGTATGTCTAGTTTAATGAAAAGAAGGACTAGGGGAGACATGATAGCAGTGTTCCAATATCTCAGGGGTTGCCACAAAGAAGAGGGAGTCAAACTATTCTCCAAAGCACCTGAGGGTAGAACAAGAAGCAATGGGTGGAAACTAAACAAGGAGAGAAGCAACTTAGAACTAAGGAGAAATTTCCTGACAGTTAGAACAATTAATCAGTGGAACAGCTTGCCTCCAGAAGTTGTGAATGCTCCAACACTGGAAGTTTTTAAGAAGATGTTGGATAACCATTTGTCTGAAGTGATGTAGGGTTTCCTGCCTAAGCAGGGGGTTAGACTAGAAGACCTCCAAGGTCCCTTCCAACTCTTGTTGTTGTTGTTGTTGTTGTTGTTGTTGTTACTTTTCCCATTTCCTCCCATATCTTTTCATTTCTTCCTTCATACCTGCCTTCGTACCAAATTGAAAATATCTATTTGTCAAACAATTATTCACTTCCAAGAATATTTTAAACAACTAATACAACAATTTTATTAGGGAATTGTGCATCTGCTTTGCACCTTTCATCTTGAAATAGAAGAAATAGGTGAGATGTCCTTGTGCTCTCTGAGCTTAGTTGCTTTCTTGCAGACATTTCATTACCCAAACTAAGTAACATCAACAGCACTGATGAAGATACCTAGTTGGGTAATGAAACATCTGCAAAAAAACTGCCAACCTCAAAGAGCACCAAGGTCCCATTTCAACCACATGCTACAAATATTCTCCATTATTGCGAAGAAATGGGTATTAAGTAAGGGGTTCTACATTGGATGATCAGATCACCAATCACAGCACATATTGGCTGGATTTTAAAAAGGCTTGGTGTAAAACAGCATCTAAAGGGCTTTATATCTGCCTTCATACCATATTGAAAATATCTATTCCAGTCAAACTATTATTCACTTCCAAGAATATTTTAAGCAGCTAATACAACAATTTTATTAGGGAATTGTGCCTAATTCCTAAGTCTTGGCCTATTATTTATTTTCCATTATTTCCTGCTTTTCTGGTACTTCTGCAGTGCTTTCATTATTTATTCTTCTTAGTAAATATAAAATAAGGATGGGTAACTTACCTTCTTCCAAATATTGTTGAAATACAATCCAAAACAATTGTAGCTAGTGAAGTTAACGTGTAAGGATCTTGGGAGACTGATCAGCTTTCTATTGCTATTCTAAATGATTCCATAATATTTAATTAGAAAACAGAAGTTCTATTTGGGAGGTTTTGTTTTGAAAGAGAAGCTCAAGAATGGAAGCCACAAATGAAAGTGGATTCTTGCGAAATGACACCAACAACCTAGATGTGAACTTTTAGCTTTCTCTTCCTAGATTCTTTGATTTAGATGTCATATCACATCACATCGGATGAGTAATCCCAAAGATACTCAATGTTCTGACTCAGAACATTAGTCAGAAATCATATGTAAGTCTATATATAGAAACATAAGCCGTCACTTCTCTACATTAATGCAACTGAATATATATATATATATATATATATATATATATATATATATATATATATATATATATATATATATATATATATATATATATATATAAAAAACAGAATATATTGGAAAAACAAATTAGATGCAATTTATAAATTAGAAATAAACCAAAGATTGACCCAAAAAAATCAATACATATCTTAGATGTTGCTTCCATAATCTCTGAACCCCTTTTCAAAAAAAAAATTTTTTTTAAAGTTCAGCTTGAATACTGCAAACTTGAAGCAGAGAATATGGGACAATTTGAACCAAGATAGTCAAACCTTGTAGAAAATAGAGTATCTGGCATTCAGATAGAGTGTGAAGATATAAACCAACATCATCTTCTGATTAGTTGCTATGCTAATCTTTTGGTACGTAACATAGGACCTATATGACTTGTGGTAAGGCTTTGATGGTGAGAGTCTAACCATCCTTGTTTTGTTAAACCTCAGCAGCTTTTTGATATGCTGTTGATCATAGGATTTTTTTAAAAAAATTCCTACAAAGATCAAAGATTGGAAACTTCACTTAAATGATGGTTCCAATCTTCCTGGGTTGGAGTTTCCAGTCAATTGTCAGGCTCTCGAGTGTCACATTCAGGGCTTCATCTTAACCTCTTATTGTGTTTAATACCTACATGAAAACATCGGGAGACTCAACCCAAGCAAAACAGAGTAGCTGATCATTCATTACCACCTCTGATATTCAGTGGAGTAGTGCTCCCCTGTGAAGAGCAGGCTTACCACAAGAGTTGTCTTGTACTCAGAGCTTCAGCAGGAACAGTTGGTAAAGAGTGTGGCCGAGAGTCTTTGCCAGCTTAGGTTGATGTAGCAGTTGTGGCCTTACATAGAACAAGAAGCCCTGGAGATGTTCTTAAGGTCATGTTCTCTATGGAGTATTATAATTCATTTTTCAGGAGGCTGCCCTTGAAAACCACCCAGAAAAGTTAAACTGATGCAAAGGGCAGTGGTCTGTTTGTTTATTAGATGATCTCATTATTGCCATATAACATAATTGCTCTGGGAGCAGCACTGGGTTGTTGATGTAATTCCTATTACAATTCAGACCACTGGTATCACTTACAAATCTGTGTACGACTACCTATCCCATCTAGATTCTGCCTGCCCAATCTAAGGGTACAGAGAATGCCTGATGAATGTCTGCACCTATTGAGAACTGTGATGGCGCAGTGGTTAGAATGCAGTATTGCATTCTAATTCTGCTGACTGCCAGCCGCTCGATTCTCACCGGCTCAAGGTTGACTTAGCCTTCCAAGGTCGGTAAAATGAAAACCCAGATTGTTAGGGGCAATATGCTGATGCTGTAACAGAGCATTGTAAAGCACTGTGAAGCGGTATATAAGTCTAAGTGCTATTGCTATTTAGAAGTGTAACAAGAGAGGGTCCAAAGTAGGTTTTCTTTATGGGAACTTCTCTCTTGTAGAACAGCTTGCCTCTTGACTGTTTGGTTAATGTATAGTCATTAATGTAACACCATTAACTTTGGTGTTAATAGGTTCTTAAGTCAATTCAGCACAGGTTTTTTAGTTATCATATCCAAGTTTGACAAGGACTATATGCAGCTAAACAAGTCAGAAAAAATCCTTAGAATTGAGGTAACTTATCCAAGTGTACTTATTGCTTCTTCTTTTTTTGACTAAATTGATGTTTGTAAAATTAGGCATAACTCTATTAGGGTCATTGACAAATAAAAAACAAAACACTGAAAATTTTGTTCCTGGGTGAGGTTAGTCATAGAATGGAAAAAATTAATTTACAGCAAATTAGTTTGTAATTCTAATCTCAAACCATATGTATTTCTCTGGCTAATTGGCTTGTTCCAGAAGCCACAGAATTTGGTAATTGCTTCCTATGATAAAGCAAGAAGGGAGTTTATGAAGTGCGGAGATGCAAAAGATGATATCACTTAGTTACACAAGAGAGAAATGAATTGTTTTTATTGTTGTCTGATTCTTCCCTCACCAGTGCTGGAATTCCGATAAAAAGAGATCCTGTTTACACATGCTGTATTTCTATGACCTTTTTATATCTATTTTATTTGCTCGGTGTTGAAGGTTATGTGCCTGTTAATTATAGGTGCTTCTGACAGGAGTAAAGAAGAAGAAAGTAAACAGAGATTATGGCTAGAGGAAAAGTTGTAATTAGAGTAGAAAACCAGCACCTGCCAATTATGGGCCTCAATTTATATTGATAAAACTGTCTCAAGGTCTAGCTCATTTCTCTTTTACTACTTCTTTGTCCTAATGGGCTAAGAGCCAGTCATGCCTTAGTAAGAGGCGTATCCATTGTTATTGCAATGGACATGCCTAAATATCTCTTATCTTGCTCTTCTGGCTTTCCATCTGTCTTCCACTTTATTTCTCCCCCTTCTTTCCACCCATCCCAGGGAGATGATAGGATATTCAGCCTTTCACCTTCTCCTTTGAAGGATGAGAAAGTCCCAGAGATCTCCTTTACCTTTCATCACTGTTTCAACTGGAATCATCCACTTTTTCATCCCCTTTGAAAAGCAAATGGGGTGGGTCTATAATAGAGGCATTCCTGTTCTCAGGGAAGAGATTTATAGCTTCTGTTTGAAGGACAGGAACCAATTGTAATTAGAAGAGGTTTTGTACATTTACCTTTGTTTTGCCAAGTGTCAGAGCAGTGATCAGGTGGCCAAGCAATTTTGGAACCACAATAAATACAGTAAATCAAGAAAATGTAAATTTTATTATTAGCTCAAACAAAGAATTAAAAGCAAAACATAAACATATCAAGCAAGATGATACTTAAATCTTAAATTAAGGAGCTCCTAGAAGCTGCTAGAAACTCCTTAGTACCCCAAGAGTATAGCCCAGTTTCCACAGTACCCAGTGCTAAGTTCTGTGCAGATGCTCCCACTAAATAACTCCCAAGGTTTTTTTTTATTATCAAAACCCGGCACCATGACTTTATGACCCTGCTATGGTCAATGCAAGACCCAACGTTGACTATGACTTGGTGATGGGAATCGAAAGTGAGACATTCAGAGCAGGAAAAGCTTTGAAACTACATTGAGATTTCTTCCCTTCTCCTTTATTCAGTAATTAAGAGTAAAACACAACCAGGTTAGGTCAGGATGAGCTCTAGACTTCTAGACTTTTCTAAGTATAAAGGAAAAAAAATCAAAATTATGTGATTAAACTGCTCGAAAAACAAATGGTTTTCCATATTGCCACTACAAGCAGTTGTAACATTTTGTGGACTACAGAGCCCTGCTCACAGGCTTCTAGTCACTTACCACTTGAATTACTGTAATATGCTGTATATAAGACTGTCCATAAGAACATCCAGAAGCTATATTGATGCAGAATGCAGCAGCCTGAGCAATTATAGGTGTAATCCAATATATTCAGCTGGCCCTGCTGCTTCAGAGCTGCATTGATTACTGGTTGGCTTCCAGATGTAATTCGAAGGGCTGGTGGTTGCTTTTAACATGGAAAGCAACATGGATATAGATCCTACATGGCTCTAGATCTGGTTATGTGAGAAACCATCTCTTCCTGTATCCATCTGCCAACATACCGGTATACACACACACACACAGACACACACACACACACACACACACACACACACACACACACACACACACACACACACGATTACTATATTTACACCATATATTCCCCCTTAAAACCATGCTCTAAGGTGGCCTTATAATGTGACATGTATAGGGAAGCCAATCTTCATTCTATTTCAGTGTTATATAAACTGCATTCACTTGAAGTGTTTTATAGACCCCTTTCCTCTTAAGGCTGTCAAAATAACTTCTTTTAAATTTTATTTCTTCATGTGTAAATAGCATCAGAATGAAACATTCCATTTATTTATTTTGCAGAACTACTGAAATAAAATAAATATGTATAGTTCTGAGGCAAGAAAGTTCAAAGAACAGTAACTAATTTGTCCAGAAAATAAGAAGCTTTGTAACAGCCAGTATTTTTGAAAAGGAGCTTGTTTCTGTACACTCAACAGATCAGATTACCATGTGACAATTACATTAGGCTTTTGTAGAAAGAAAACACTTGTTTAGAAGTTTGCAAATATTTTAATGAGCATCCAGAAAGTATCATTTTTCTTTATTGGGGATACTGAATTGAAATTGCTAGGTTTTGGAACATTGCTTATGCAAGATTCATACATTATTATTTTTAGAGCTGTGCACACTGTACATATAGTCCTCAACTTACAACCATTCATTTAGTGAACAGTTCAAAGGTACATCGGCATTGAAAATAGAGACACTTGGCAACTGGCATGTATTTATGACAGTTGCACTCTCCTGGTGTCGTGATCATCACTTGCAATCTTTCCAGACGAAAGCAAAGTCAATGGGGCAACCCAAATTAACCTAATGACCAATGATTCACTTAAAAATTTCAGTGATTTGCTTAAAAATGGCAAAAAAATGTCATAAAATGAGGCACAATTCATAAAAGTGCTTCACTTAGCAACATAAATTTTGGGCTCAATTGTGGTCGTAAGTTGAGGACTACCTGTGCTTCAAAAATGTTTAATAAGATGTGATTTAGATCAGAGGTCTCCAACCTTGGCAACTTTATGAGGTGTGGACTTCAAATCCCAGAATTCCTCAGCCAGCCATGCTGGCTGCTTAATGGCACATAGAACAAGTTGGTAAACATTTATAGTAAAATTAAAATTGTAGCAAGATTGTGGATGTTAATACAGTGTTTGAAGTAATGGCAAATCTGGGTTTTTGAAACTGTTCCAAATACTGTTTCATTATCTGCTCTCTCCTACATAGCCTTATAGCCATATATCCAAGTTCAATAACTTAAGCATCTGGGCAATTTAACTTCTAGTATAGCAAAACTAATTGCCTGAATCCAAAAAAGATCAAAGTTCTAATGCAGTTGCAAGGACACAGATAGCAGTACTACTGAATATATCATTCTATGAAGTCTGGTCTTTTATTCTTTCAATCAACACCTGACCTCAGCCCTGATAACCAGCTGTGAACGAAAGGAAATAGTTTATTTCATGAAAGAAAAACATTCTCGGCTGTTGTTTAAAATGTCAGAATTGTTGGAGACTGCCTTATGTCTTGGGATTTATCAGGCTTTCTAGGACAAACTGCATATGCAGGATGGCGGGAAATGAAGTCTTCATACATTATTCCTCCGTTTCTCAGTTGTCGTATTAAATGAGTCTCCTTGTTTAACTTCAGTTGTGTTGCTGTCATGGAGTGTATTTAATAATTTAATTTTTAAGAACTTTTATTAGTGTATGCTAAATATAAATGCTACACTAATCACTAAGGAAATACAATTGTCAGTTTAGTTTTCTGATTTCTGAGTTTTTCAGTACTTGCTTGGTATGTAACAGCAAAGATTAGTATGCTGTTTATTTTTAATCTATGTCTTAGAAATAAATTCTGATTTTCAGTTAATCTTTTGTTTAGGCCCTATGTAGGACTGAACTGAAATAGTTGTTCTTATATTACTATGTCTTTTTACAGGTAGCCTTTGCTTAATGACAATAATTGAAATGGACAACCCCGTCGCTTAGCAATATAATAAACCATAATGTCACAGATTGCTGACTTCCTAGGTTGCTGTCATTAAGTTATTCCTGCACGTTCGTTAGGGGTGATGTTGGGTGTTCACCCTTTGCAACCTCCTGCTGGCTTTTCCATTGATTTTGCGTGTTGGAAGTTGGCAGTGAAATTGCAAATAGCAATCACGTGACCTTAGGACACCAGAAGCATCATAATTGCAAGTCAGTTAAGTGGATTGCAATCATCTGTCCACAGAAATACTGCAGCCACTACAAGTCCTCATTCAGTGCCATTCTAAGTTAGAATGGTTACTGAGGCAGGGGGAATTACCGTATTTTTCGGAGTATAAGACGCATATTCCCCGCCCCCTAAAAGAGGCTGAAAATTTAGGTGCGTCCGAAATTTCGAAGCTTTTTTCCCCAGCCCTAACGAGGTACTAATGATCTTCCTGGCTTGCAGGCTTGTTTTCATTGCTACTCCCTCTGAAAAAGGTTTTTTCAGCCCTAACAAGGTGCTAACGATCTTCCCGGCTTGCAGGATTTTTTCATTCCTACTCCGAAGAAGTTTTTTTCCAGCCCTAAATCTTTGCAGGCTTGTTTTCATTGCCCGGATGCATCACGCGCTGGCCACCCCACCCCCATTTTAGCAAAGGGGGGAAAAGTCATGATAGATCACATGATGACAATGTGACACCACAAGTTTGACACCCCTGTTCTAAAGCCAACCTAAAACACATTTACATAACTTCCAGTTGATAGGGATCTTTTAGTGAAAAGTTCAACAATTTGAACTTTTTAAAAGAAAATCAAATGGTTCTCTTAATGATTTTGGAATTGAAACTTTTTAAAACAGCTGTCTCCTGCTCAGCATTACTCTTCCGTTCACTATAGGAACAATAAGAATGTATTTTTTCTACTTTCTACCTTACTCAGAGATTGGGTTCAGCTCCCATAATGTCTAGCTAGCAGCACTCAAATTTCTTTAACTGGTTGAGCACATTTTCACTGAGGGCCACTAAGAATTAATTATTTCTCCCAAATCCATTTCAAAAGAAGCCTTTAAAAAAAAAACAAATGTGGATGCCCATGGAAAGAAAGAGAAACAAATATTATGCATAGAATAGCCCAAAGCACATAGGCAGTTGCCTCTTGAAAAAGCACCTTTGGGACATTCTGGTGAGAGAGAGAAGTTCCTTGAGGACAGACTCCAGCATGAGACCAAAAGCTTGGAAATCTAAACCTTTGGTCCAGGGGCGGGATGCTCACTTACCGATACCGGTGCGCTGCGTGCGCATCTCCACATTTTGTGTGCGCACGCACTCGCTATGCGCGCGCCCCCTCGTGTAATTTTGTTTCTGCGCAGAAGCAAAATCTTGCCAAAATCTCACGAGGGGATGCGCGCGCGCACGTGATTTCAGCAATTTTTTTGCTTCCGCGCATGTGCAGAAGCAAAAAATCACCAAAATCTCACGCGCACGCATGTCCCCTTGCGAGATTTTGCTTCCACGCATGCGCAGGAAGCAAAATTAGCCCAAAAATCCCCCCCCCAAGATGGCACCGCACGACAGACTGGGGAAGACTGCACCGGAGAGGTCATTTATTTATTTATTTATTTATTTAGACGCTCTTATAGGCCGCCCAATCCCGTGGGACTCAGGGCGGCGTACAGCATGAGTAAGAAGCGTACATTTAAAAACAATAATCATAGTTTAAATTAAAATATACTTAAAAAGAAAACATTATAAACACAACATTTAGGGGGAATCTGATTATCCTATTCACCCCATCTGTCGGAAGAGCCATGTTTTTAAGGCTTTACGGAAGGCCAGCAGGGTGGGGATGGTCCGGATCTCTGGTGGAAGTTGGTTCCAGAGGGACGGGGCTCCCACAGAGAAGGCCCTCCCCCGTGGCCCCGCCAGTCGGCATTGTTTGGCCGACGGGACCCGGAGGAGGCCCTCTCTGTGGGACCTAACCGGTCTTAGGGAGGTATGTGGTAGGATGCGGTCCCGCCTTGAGCCATGTAGGGCTTTAAAGGTAACGACCAACACCTTAAATTGCAACCGGAGACTAATTGGTAGCCAATGCAGCTGGCGAAGGAGAGGTGTTACGTGGGTGTATCTTGGTACACCCACTACAGCTCGCGCAGCTGCATTCTGTACCAACTGGAGTCTCCGGATGCTCTTCGAGGGTAGCCCCATGTAGAGCGCGTTACAGTAGTCTAGCCGTGAGGTGACAAGGGCATGAGTGACTGTGAGCAAGGCCTCCTTCTCCAAGTAAGGTCGCAATTGGTGCACAAGACGGATCTGTGCGAAGGTCCCCCTAGCCACAGCTGAAAGATGTTGATCCAATTTTAGCTGTGGGTCTAGGAGGACACCCAAATTGCGAACCTGTTCTGAGGGAGTCAATTTTTCTCCCCCAAGAACCAAGGAGGGACAGTCGACATAGTCCTTGGGAGGCAATATCCAGAGCCACTCAGTCTTGTCTGGGTTGAGCCTGAGTCTGTTCACTCCCATCCAGACCCTCACATCGTCCAGGCAGCAGCACATTACATCAACTGCTTCACTGAATTGACACGGGGTGGAGATGTACAACTGGGTATCATCAGCATACTGCTGATACCTCACCCCATGTCGTCGGATGATCTCACCCAGCGGTTTCATGTAAATGTTAAACAGGATGGGCGAGAGGACCGAGCCCTGTGGCACCCCGCAAACCAGGGGCCTAGGGGCCGACCTCTGTCCTCCTGTCAACACCGACTGCGTCCTGTCAGAGAGGTAGGAGGAGAACCACCGTAAAACAGTGCCTCCCACTCCCATCTCCCCAAGACGACGCAGAAGGATACCATGGTCAATGGTATCGAAAGCCGCTGAGAGGTCAAGTAACACCAGGATGGAGGAATAACCCCCATCCCGGGCTCGCCAGAGATCATCCATCAGCGCAACCAAAGCAGTCTCCGTACTGTAGCCGCGCCTGAAACCCGATTGAAAGGGATCCAGATAATCAGTATCCTCCAATAGCCGCAGGAGTTGGAGCGACACCACCTTCTCAACAACTTTACCCAAAAAGGGTAAGTTGGAGACTGGACGGAAGTTTTTTAAATCCGCTGGGTCCAGGGAAGGCTTCTTGAGGAGGGGCCTCATCACCGCAGCTTTTAAAGGCTGTGGGATGGATCCCTCTCTCAAAGAAGCGATCACAACTGCCTGGAGCCAGCCGCGTGACACCTCCCTGCTGGCAGAGACCAGCCAGGAGGGGCACGGGTCCAATAAACAGGTGGAGGCGCTCATCGCTCCTATGGCCTTGTCCACATCCTCAGGAGTGACAGGCTCAAACTTGTCCCATATAACAGGACTAAGACTCGCCCCTGTCATCTCGGCTTGCCCTGTCCAAATGGAGTCCAGGTCTGTCCGAATCTGAACGACTTTATCCGCCAGAAACTGAGAAAATTCCTCAGCTCTGCCCTGCAAGGGATCTTCAACTCCCCCCTTGACAAGGAGGGAGCGAGTCACCCTAAACAGGGCGGCTGGGCGGGAGTCGGCGGACGCAATAAGAGCGGAAAAATGCGAGCATTTTGCCGCCCTTATCGCCACTAAGTAAGACTTAATGCAAGTTCTTAAAAGTGTCCGGTCAGACTCAGCTTTATTGGCTCTCCATCGTCGCTCTAGGCGTCTCTTTAGGCGTTTCATCTCCCGGAGCTCCTCAGTAAACCAAGGAGCCCTCCGGGATCCGCTGCCACGGAGAGGCCGCAAAGGCGCGATCCGATCTAAAGCCCCCGTTGCCGCCTGATTCCAGGCAGCCACTAGAGCCTCAGATGAATTGTGTACCAGGGAGTCAGGTATTTCCCCAAGTTCCCTCTGAAATCCTTCAGATTCCATTAGGCGCCTGGGGCGGAACCACTTAATCGGCCCCGCCTCCTTGCGGTGGAGGAGTGGTGCCATGAAATCCAGCCTCAGAAGGAAATGATCTGACCACGATAAGGGTACTGTGACTAAACCCCTCAGCCTCAGATCATCTCTCCACTGCCCCGAAAGAAACACAAGGTCAAGCGTGTGACCTCCCTCATGAGTCGGACCCTGAACTACTTGGGTCAGGTCCATGGTTGTCATGGAAGCCATGAACTCCTGGACTGCCTCCGAGGTTTCACCGGGCGATGGCAAATTAAAGTCCCCCAGCACCATCAACCTGGGGAACTCAATCGCCAGCCCTGCTACCGCCTCGAGCAGAACAGGCAGGGCCTTTGCAACGTAGCTAGGAGGCAGGTACGCTAGCAAAAGGCCCACCTGGACCCCTAAGTCCAACTTCAGAAGGAGCAGGGCTCCTTCGAGGATTAAGGTTCTGGCGAGCTATAATCGCCACTCCTCCACCCCTTCCCTGCGGTCGCGGCTGATGCTGAACTGAGAACCCGTCCGGGCACATCTCGGAGAGGGGAACCCCCCCCTCCTGGCCTAGCCAGGTCTCAGTAATACATGCCAGGTCCGCCCCCTCTTCCAGGATTAAATCCCGTACAAGGGGGGCCTTGTTGATAATTGACCTGGCATTCAACAGCAGCAGCTTGAGCCCAGGGCCCTGACATCCCTGGTTACCAGGACCTCGGGTTGAGCAAGATGGAACCAAACCAGAGGGGCCAGAACAAGAAATCGCTTGGAGACAGCGAGTTCTCATTCCCCGAGAGCGGCCTACCCCTCTGCTCCCGCCATACCTACCTCTCCCTGTTATGACCGTAATCCTCCCGTCCCCCATCCCATCAGAGATCCACTCCCCTCCCCTGCTGGTCCCCCCTTCTCCCGACAGACCATGCATACCATTCAAACTACACCTGGGAATGAACCTAAGTCCCCCTCCACTTCTGTTTCCACACTCAGCAGAGGGGGACAAAGACCAAACCCCCGGCTTACTCATTCCACTATAATCCATAAAACTCTATCACACAATCATACCCATTCATAGCCCACACCATAACCACAGTCACAATGCTTCTGGGGTAAAAATTGCAAGGTTAATTATCACAAATGTTAAAATCAATAAAATTAATAAGGAGCATGTAAAGATAATCTCATTAAAAATTAAGTCAATCCAAGAGTTCCAGTGTCCAGTCATGGGAAGCCAATAGTCCAGGGGCTGATGGTGTGTCTCCCTATCCAGATGGTATCTATAAATCACGAGCTCTCTCCCTCCAGAGTCCGATGTCAATCTGTCATAGGGGGAGGTCCCCCATAGATAAGGGGGGCCTGAGGAGGGGGAGCTGGCCACTGTAGCAGTCCAGATGGTGGGCCCGGTCGTCAGTGCGGCCCCAATAATAAACACAAGTGATTCAGTGGTGCAAATAACACCATCTGCTGGCAGCTACCGGAAAAACAGAGTGGACCGCACCGGTAGGAACCCACCACTGCTTTGGTCCTGGTGACTGACTCATATTGGTTGCTCAACATTAATCTGGGACACATACATTTACCTTCATTTGGGAGAGAAACAAATGATGAAATATGCATGGCTTCATTATACAAATACTGTACAGAGATTGGGATCCAAGTAGGTAAACATGATACGTGTAACGATGACATGGCTCATCAGTTTTACATCACTGTGGTTTGCTGCATAACCCACTGAAGAGAAACATGAAAAAAGAGTGAAGGTAGCACTGAATGATTAATTCCTGAACACTTGGAAAACAAAATGCAACAATTTGGGCAGAGGGAAGTTTTACATACTTTAATCTTTCAGATGTTAGTTGAACAGAGACTAGGTGACTATGTGTCAAACATGTTCTAGTGCGATGTTTTTTAAACTTGGCAATTTTTAAAGGGTGTGGACTTCAATTTCCAAAATTGTAGGAGTAAAGAACTCCCAGAAGTCCTCACATCTTAAGCTTGGCAAGTTTTAAAAACACTATTCTAGTGGATCCTGTATTGAGCAAAAGGTTCAACTAGATGACCTCTAATAGACCTTACCACTATATAGTATGTATGGGAAAATAATGCTTTGCTTTTCTGTGTTAAAAACAGAAATTTCTAAACTCTCTTAAAATAAGAAGGTTACTGTCTATGTTACATATCTAATTATCTTATTCCCTTTCCAATATCTATCAGCCTGTATCACATTTTTAAAGGAAATTTATTTTACTTTTAATTGAAGTCTATGCTTTTAAAGAAATAATCAAGCATGCAAATTAAGAATTAAGATATTTTACTGCAATCCATAAACTGTAGGGTTTATTAACTCTTATAAAGTCTGATATGGTATAATAATACTTTTGGCTCAAGAAGACTTTGCTCTTTTTGTGCGAAAGAAGCAATAAGATAAAATGTTTGATTTAGTTGACATTTCAAACAATACTTATGGCTTACAATTCGTCAATTGCTACGGCTTATAAAGAGTAAATCACTGGTTTATAATTGATGAAACATCAAACATTCTTAATGTGCTCCTCTAGGTGGTGTTTCATATTCTTGCCTTTGGTTTTTTTTTTATGCTTGTTTTGCAAGTCTTTTGAAAATATTGTGGAAGGAATCCCTTGTGATGTTTGAATAAAACACTGTTTTCATAAATTAGGGGCATGAAATCATAGCTAATGTAATGACTATTTCTGTAGGTCATAATTATAAGTGTAGGCCTTCTTTTTTCCTTTGTTCTTCATTTTTACATTTTGCCTTTAATGAATTACACTTTCTAAGAAGGTGTTTTCTTAATTACCTTAGTCTAACAAGCTCTGTATATGCATTTGCTGTTTTATCTCCAGAAACATGCATATGCTCTTGAGTCACCCACCCATTTTTTTAAAACTTTAGGAATTATACAGAGAATGTTGACTCATTGGGGAAGAAATGTGGGTGAATGAACCACAATATGCTAGTATGGTGGAGATACATGGTGCCACAGTGAAAAAAAACTAGTCTAAATCTTATACAGAAATATTTTTGTACAGTCCTAATCTTCTGTTAATAAGTTAAGTGCATGCATTGGTGCAAAATGCAGCTGCGCAAGCTGTGGTGGGTGTACCCAGATGCACCCACGTAACACCGATCCTCCGCCAGCTGCATTGGCTGCCCATTAGTCTCCGGATCCAATTTAAGGTGTTGGTCATTACCTTTAAAGCCCTACATGGCTCAGGGCCAGGTTACCTTCGGGACCGCATCCTGCTGCATACCTCCCTATGACCGGTCAGGGCCCACAGAGTTGGTCTCCTCCAGGTCCCATCGACCAAGCAATGCCGGTTGGCGGGGCCGAGGGGGAGAGCCTTCTCTGTGGGAGCCCCCTCCCTTTGGAACCAACTCCCTCCGGAGATCAGGACTATCCCCACCCTGCTGGCCTTCTGTAAAGCAATAAAAACTTGGCTCTTCCGGCAGGCGGGGTATGAGTGAAAGTTCTTTTTAAAATATTGATAGCATTTTAACATGTTTTTTTTTTTAAAAATCGCTTTTATTGATTATATGTTTCTATACCTGTTGTTAGCGCCCAGAGTCCCCCGGGAGTTGGGCGGCATAGAAATTTTAATAAATAAATAAAATAAATAAATGCTTCTTATAAGTCAAATAGCACATAAGACTAATTAGACAGCAATCTGCAAATTCTGGCCATCATATTCCAAACCTGTTTGTCTTGTAATTATGGGAACTCTAATTTGATGTGTCTGAAAGAAAATAAAGTTGAGGAAATAGTTCAAAGACCTCTGCACTAGGTTGTGTACAAGTAGTCCTTGACATACAACCACAGTTTAGCCCAAAATTTCCATCGCCAAGCAAGATAGTTGTTCAGTGAGTTGTGCCTCATTTTTCAATCTTTGTTTTTTTTGCCACAGTTGTTAAATGAATCATGCTGTAATTAAGTGAATCTGGCTTCCAGCATTGACTGCTTGTCAGAAGCTGGCTGGGAAGGTTACAAATAGTGATCACATGACCCTGAGATCATGTGATTTGTAACAACACTAATAAATATATGTCAGTTACCAAGTGCCCAAATATTAATCATAAGGATGCTGTACTGGTCATGTGTGAAAATCAGTCATAAGTCACTTTTTCAGGGTTGTTGTAACTTCAAACAGTTATTAAACAAATGATTGTAAGTTGAAGACTACCTGTATGCCCTTTGAGAATTGTTGTTTTTAGTTCATTCTCAATTATGCGCGCGCAAAACGTCTCGATGCGAACCGGTGGCGAAGGTAAGTGGACCCCACCCCTGGTCTATTTGATATGGTATGTGATTTAAAATACACTTAAACCTTGCACTTTGTTTAGACAGCTTACCTTCTCATGCACTTCTGTGACCTTCTATTTGCTGTCTAATCTTTTTTTCCTGCATTTTATATTGTATTTACAGCTGATGGAGCTAAACCAGCTAGGCACCTATCCTAGATAAACTCCTACTTTTGGGCTTGTATCACTTCCTTTTTTGCCCTGCTTGTTGCCTTTGGAACCATTATGAAGCTAGACTGTGCTTAAAATAGAAAGCTTTCTGATTTTTGAAGCACTGATTTCTATTGAAATTTACAAATAAAAAAATAAAGTTTTGCATCTTGTTACTCATTGTTCTAACAGGAAAAAGAGCAAGATTATGAAACTGTAATTAGGAAGAATTAAGTCTATTAGAATAACCACCTTCTGCAGGTGCAATTGAACTAAATCTACTTGTAAAAATGAGCAATTACTGGTCTGGCATTTGCAGATTTCTTACAGATAGAGCCATTTCTTGAAGAAACCTACTGTGCCATTTTGACTATACTACAAAAATATTTTCTTTAATCACATTTATTTATTTATTGGCCTTTATGTTTGTAAATTTGCGTGTGTATGTAAAAATAGCATAACATCAAAATTCATGAAAGTTGATAGAAGTTCACAATCTTTTGTTTTAATTGAATTTGAGAGTTTGCTGGAAAAATACAGTCCTTGCTGGATGTTGCCCTTTATGTAGGTAGAGAAAGAAATGCTCTTGTTTCAAGTCAGTATAAATGTTTATTAGCTTAAAGAGAATTGGTCTAATCATTCTGCTGAAGATCAGTTCAGGCCTACATATTGTCACACTTAAGTCTTTGCTTAAATTGATTTTTAAATTGTTATTTGCAACTACCACATCAACAGCAAACATTAAATTACATGTAATATAAGGTAAAAGGTTGTTATATTCATAGTTATAATATAGATAGAATTGGAGAATAATTCAGTGCCTTCCACTCATCCCCTAGGCAGGGTGGGGTGAGTCACATTCTCACCTAACCTTACTAACTTATTTATGCATTTGGATGGGTAGACTTGCTGTAATATAAATTGCAGCTCAGTACATAAATATAGTTTAAGTCACATTTCATCTCTAGGTGGTCACCAGAGTCTAAAACAACTCATGCTCATCAAAACAAAATGCTCATCATTAGCATCATTGAATTTTCATCCGTAACTTTCTCTACAGTCATAAAATGTTTTTGTTTCATTGAAAAATCAAGCTAGAGTTCTGGACAGTAGATATGAGAGAGGTTGTCTATTGTCAAGGCATGGAAAAGGTTAGTAAACAGACAGAATTTGCCCTATGTGATTCGGGGGAGGTGGAGAAGAGGGAAGAGACAAACTGGATGATTGCTAACTTGGCTAGTGTGGCCTTTACTGGCTTCCTGTTCACAATCTTCTGGAACTAAAGCAAGAAACATTTAGTAGAAAAGACACCATTCTCCCTAGAGCGGGGGAGAGAGAAGCCAGGAATGGGACATACCAAAGCCTGGCCGTCCCAATGGGTGGGAACAGTCTGGGCCTAATTCCTCTCATCAGCATGGACCCTCTGGAGGACGTGTTGCCAAAGGCCACTTTGGCCGAAGCATAAATGTCCAACTTACAATGCCTGATGAAAGGTGATGGGGAAGACCAGGTAGCTGCCCTACACACCTCCTCTATCGAAGCCTGCATTGACCAAACTGCCATCATGGCTGCACTCCTTGTGGAGTGTGCCGTGATATCCCAGGGCACCGGGATGTCCCAAGACTCATATGCCCTAGCTATGCAGGCCCTAATCCACCTTCCCACTGTTGAAGGGGTCACCTTGCAGCCCAATGTGGAGGGCTGAAATGAAACAAACAGGGATTCAGTCTTTCTGAAGGAAGAAGTCCTATTGCTGTATATTCGAAGAGCCCTCCTCACAGCCAAGGAATGCCAGTTCCGCTCCAGGGCGTGCTTTGGTCTTACCTGAATACCGATTCTCGTAGAAGGGAGAGAGAGAAGCCCTGCCACAGTCTGGTCAGCAGTAGGGTAGGGTCTTATATTTTGCAGGTTGCATGTATGATCATTGCTACGCCTTCGCCAACCTGGAGGTCACCAGGCAGAGGAGGCGTGACCAAAAAGATCACATGCTCAGTCTCCAGCCGGAAGAACAGAGAGACTACCCACTCCTGGCTTCTCTCTCCCCGTTCGAATCGGCGTTCAGGTAAGACCAACACCCATTGCCCACAGGTCTTGGGAGTAGTTATTCCTTATAGGAAATACTATTTTGTACTTCCTATGTATGATCATTACAGCTGAGAGCTCAGAAAGCTCCTGAGAGCTGGCAAGAGATCAAAGAAAACGAATAGAGTTTTCCACTTTCCCTTCTAGGTAAAAGACTTTTCATGCCAAAGATTGGTCCTGATTGGATTGAAATGGATTTCTAAGCATCCAAAATGTAAACATGTATGGAGTAAACAGTAACAACTTGCTTTTATCCTTAGAAAAAGGATATATTGATTCTGATGATCTTAATTTTTGTATATAGTTCTATAAGACTGCACTATAAATCTGGTATCTTTAGGAATAAATCCACAAAAACTGTTTGTGTGCAATCATTGTTTTGTCATTCCAAATAAATGAAAAATCAAACCCAAAGTCAATTCAAGCTAAAATCCCCTGCATTTAAAGCAAGGTTGTCCTAATCGTTCTCGTTTTCAGGATCATGTTGATGCTCTTTTGGAGATAACCATAAAAACAGCATACTCATCTGTTTCCTTGACAACAAGACTTGCCAAAGGCAGGATTTTCTCCCTCATATCTTCTTAACCTTTACAAACTAGCTGATGCTTTCCAATATTTACTTTAAATGACTAAGATGTGTGTCAAGTTAACAAGTATACAATTGATTCAAAAATTAAAGTAATAGTTTACATGATAATATTTCAGTGTGTTGATCTATTATTGAAAAGTATAATTAATATTTAAAGCATTTTTTCAGATATGGAATACATATCTGAGTCCCAGTTAGCATGTAGATGAAACAAACATAAACTTTTTTCAGCAAGCTGATCAATTTTGCAAAAGGAAAAGATAATTTTTTTCTTGGATGCATGCAATAATTAGCATTTTAATCAGTTACGTTGATTTCATTAAGAATGTTAAAACCGCCCAGAATCCCTGCAGAGTTGGGTGGCATAGAAATGCAAATAATAAATAAATAAATAAATAATTTAAAAAACACCAGCTTTTCCTTTTATTGCTTCCATTAAACAAAATACAAGAATTTTATTTCTTGCAAGACAAGTATGGTCTTGCTATGATTAAATGAAGAAATCTTTATTGTGGTCAAAAATCAGTACACATATAAAATGAAGATTATTTTCTTCATTCTGTTATGCAACTAAAACACTTAATTTATACTCAAACAACTGTCAAATTAATTCAAATAAAAGAGAAAATTGTAATTATTTTAATAGTTATGCTGTTAAAAGAAATATATTTTCTATTTAAGTGCTATTACAATTGTTGGATGCTTAATCTAAGTACACTTTCTATTTCTTAGGAAAACCTCTTGAGTTCCAGAATTCCAGCATTGTGGTGTCTGATTCCCAAATTGGCCTACTTTGAAGGGGTAGCAATAACGAAGCTCTGACTGGCTTCTTGGAACTTCCATGCCTTTCTACCTCAAATCCACTTATTTTATACTTTGTCATTTCCAGAATTTGAACTCCTTATTGATGAAAGATAAGATTTGCTTCATTAATGAAACATCTTAACCTATAAATAGATTAAGATGATTCAGTTTTACTGATCATTATTTTCATTAGAGGGGGTTTAACAAAAGAATCATTTGGTCTACTATGGTGTTTTCAATAGTAGAAACTCTGAATCTTTGATGAGTTCCAAACACTTCATGGAAATAGTCATTTTCTCCTAGTTTAATGGGAGGCCGTAGGTGTAGGCCTTTGAATTTAACTGACATTGATTACAATATCTTTTTAGGTTTTCAAGACCTACTCTGATGAAGAATACGACCGGAAAAATGAAACTGTTGATCCAATATCATCATCAGCTGAGTATGAATTAGAAAAACGTGTGGAAAAGTTGGATCTTTTCCCAGTAGACATTGAAAAAGGTATATATTCTGGAATTGCCATAGGGTAGGAGTTGAATAGTTTTATATATGAAGTGCTGCTCAGACATGTCCTTAAATTTTTTTGGCATTTGGATTCAAAAATTAGCTGTATGTTGCTCCTTGAATCTATAATAAGTAATCTATAATATAATTTATAGACATAATTTCATGAGTTTTCCATTTTTGCAAGAGAGTTAATTCATATGAATTTTAATCCTGTACACACAGCACTTAAAACTCATTGGCTTCAGTGTAATTTTTAAGAAGCTTAACTGAATACAGTATTATGAAAACCTTGAGATACAAGTTGAGAAATTTTTTTTAATGTATATACTGTTAACAAAATTAAATATGTTAAAATAAAGAGATGGGTATTTGGTTAGTATGCATCCCAAAAATTATAAATTATTAAATGATGATAAGATAACCACTGAGACACTAGTGAACCTTTGCTTTAAGCCCCATGTTTGAATTCCCATTTCCAGGAAGGAAATCAGAAGAACTAAGGCACTTTCTACTTTCTGGGAGATAAACAATTAAAAAATGACTGTACTTTAGAATTAGGAACTTCTCCCTGAATGTATCTGCTTGTTCCACTATGTTGTATGGAGTGAGTGTACTACAGGACACTTTCCATAAATGGTTTCATCTAGTAAAACTTAGAAAGCATGTCTTCTCCAGAGTTGCCCCTGCCCTGTAAAAAAGCTGCCCCTTTGAGATCCAGGAAAGGTTCTCATTCTTTTGACCTTCTGGAAAGCCTTGGTGTGTAAGTCTTCCCCAAAGTATTGGGCCAAAATGAGGTTGTAACTGTCAGGGCAAGGAATCAAAAACGGCACAAGGAATTACTCCAGAACAGTTTCTTCATTGTTGCTCTCCTATAGAGGGGAATCTTGCCAGACTAAAGCATAAATTTGCATAGATATATCCTATGAAAAGTTGGGGGTGTTCGCTCTGGCTCTTTTCCTTCATACCAAAGATTCCATGCTGAGCTGTCTCTTTGCTTCTTGGAAAGTCCTCCTCCTTACTTTGTATTTCATTTTATCACAGTAAGTTCAGATGCAGGCAGATCTTGTTTTCCATTACTAGGGATTATTTTGGTGTTGATTCGATGGTTATATTTTATTCTTTATTGTGTCATTGTGCGCTGCCCAGTAAGAGGGGTGGCCATGTAAGTCTACTTCTTTGCCTACATGAATGGATTGACCAACACCCAAAGTTCAAAGTTGGTGTAGAAAGGGGCAGTTAAAAATTTTAAAATAAGGCAGGGAAAGTGTCAGCTCAACACTGTTCCAGCTCAAAATCTTCTGTGAAGTTCCATCTCCAACAAACATGAGCGTTTTATCATCAGCAAAGGGGCAGATGGCTCCACCGCAGTTTCAACCCCACATTTTATTTTATTTATTTATTTATTTTGCTGGATTTCTATGCCGCCCAATCCCTAGGGACTCAGGGCAGCTCACAACATATTCGATCCATTACAAAATAAAAGCTATCATTAAAAGTGTTTCAATAAATTAAAAAAAATGGAGTTATTGATTACCTGACAGACCAGATGAGAGATATACTATCTGGAGCTTCTAGAGGAAATTTAATATAAATTTAATAAATATCAGTTACCTTGCCACCAGAACAATGTCTGCCATCTTAGTAACAGTCATTTGCCACTGGGCTCCATTTTTACATTCCTTTTCCTTCTTCACTTCTTTTATAACACATACATGCCAACCTTTTATTTTTATTTTTCTCTATTTTTAAGGGAATAATTTTACTTAGTTATCCTATCGCAGATCTGTAAAAAATACTCTCAATCCTAATGTGGTCTTATTACTAAATATATGTATGTGTAAGACTATTAGGCAATATTGCCAGTGGGTTTTAAGATAAGTCTGTAATGCTGGAGAAAGTGGAAGGAAACATAACAGAGAACAACCAGTACCAAGATGGGTAGATTCAATTACAGCAGCAGTGGGTCTGCCATTGGAAGAGCTGAAGGACCAAATTGGGACAGCTCGTTTTAGAGACAATCTTACCAGCATAAGTGTTGAAACTAACTTGACGACACATATTTCATTCATTCATTCATTCATTCATTCATTCATTCATTCATTCATTCCCAGAGAGATCAATGATGATATAGTGAGGAAGACTCTCTAATGCTTGCAAACGATTACTGGGTTTTTAGAGATTGCAGAAGAAGAGTCTTAAGGATATAGTTGCTCTTGTGTAACTGAAAAATACCTGTACCAACTTCTATGAAATGAATGTATACTTTGCAATGAGCTAACTTTCCTGAAACAATTCTCACAATGTACAGATATAAATCTGGGTAATTGGCTGCTGGGTTCTGTATTAGAATACTGGATTTTATTGTAAATGGTTTATAGGGTTAAAGTAAAAAAGTGAGCAGTGAAGTAAGTTTGAAAAATTCATAGGTGGAAGAGCATCCATAGAATCACTATTGTATATGTATAAGTATAACCTAGCATTGATGATGTTACCTAGCTTTGTAACAAAACGTCTGCAAGAAAACCACCAAGCTCAGAGAGCACCAGGGACTCCACAATTCAACCCTGAGCTACAAATATTTATGTTCAATTTATTTTTCAGATGAAAAAGGATTTGGTATCGCTATTATTGGAATGGGAATTGGAATAGATACAGGTTTTGAGAAGCTAGGTATATTTGTAAAAACTATTACAGAAGATGGGCCTGCAGAAAAAGATGGCAGGTAAATATGAATTATCACTATTTCAAGTATCACTGAAAATTAAAGTGTATTGTGGTATACACATCTAAAAATTACAAACTTAATGAAGCCTATAAATAATCAGTAAAAGTGTGTGCTTTTCATTGAAAGTGAGTATTTATAAATTCTGTGGTTTATAATTGATTTAATCAAATGAGCTAACATCACATTTGGTTTTATTTTGACCCTTCGTGCTGAAAATTACAATCATATTGAAGTGTAAACATCTAAAAATTAAACACACATGTTTAAGTGTCTTAACTTTCATCACAGCATTTTAAAAAAACATACCATTAGACAAGCTAACATTAGTGAGAAGGTACATCTATTTTAATTTCACAGAAAATCTACCTTTCAGTATACAGTAAACTGAAATCAGTGATGAGAACCATTGAGGGAAATACTTATTTCTCTATCAAGCATTTAGTTCTTTTTATCCTAAAGTTACCCTAGATCTGGAGGCAAACTAAAACTATGATTAGTTATTTCTAATTGAATCCATGCAATAAAATTTGGAGATCAATAATGAATCATATAAATGGAAAAATTCAACATAAAATGAAGAATGAACATTGATGGAACACAAGTTAATTATAAAAAGTAGAAGGGAAACTTATTATCAAACACAAAATAGTGTACTGACACTATGTTCAGAGTATCAAAGGTTTGGATATAAACAAATCACAAAGAATTAATTAAAAAGTCTAAAAATGTAGAAAGAGGGATAACGTGCCAAGACTTAGAATGTAATTTGGATTCAGGCAGTCCATATCAGTTGCCAACAAATTTTTCCATTAAGGAAGAAGTAACACAAAGCTCTTGTATTACACACAAGAATTTATACAAAGATTCAGTTTGGAAATTCAACTTGAAGCCAAGTTGATCAAATATTTGAAATGATTTGCTTTCCAAAACACATCAGTGATTTGGATAAAGTTTGGGGAAAATAGAATCAACATATCAATTATTAATATTAATTTAATTCATTCATGAATTGAATTGAAGAATACACCCATTTTGCTTATAGACAAACACAAAGCTAGCTGCAGAGAGAAAGAGACTATGATCATCATACAGAGATTTCTGATGCATCTGTTCATTATTAGAATAGCACAGGTGATCATTTTAACACAAATTGAAGGTAGAGACAGGAAAATCATTTTGTATCCTAGTTGGGATCTTTATTATATGATTTTAATTCTATATCTGGAATGATTTATAACTTTCATGCAGGGTTCCAGGGACGATACGAGTAAATCGAAACTATGATGAGTAACAGGTATCTTTGGGTCCGTCTGGTGAGGACCATGAGATATGGAAGGCTGTGACTTTGAATATAAGAGTAGTAAATGTTAAAGAATAGATACAGCAAGTGAAATGAAAGAAAAACAAGACATATTGTTTATGAAGCTAAGAGAATTATTTCTGGATCTTGAAGGATAAGAAAATTGTTAGGCTAGTTTTTTTCCAACTAAGCAAGTAAATGGTAAATGATGATACCTCATCAGTGTCTTACTAATCTAAGAGATCAACGGATAATATATTTAGCAACCATTAGGTGAATAAAAATTCAGGTGCTGATTCTCCAACTTCTCAGAAGAATTTGACAACCCCAGTAGACTGGAATCATGGGAGCAAGAAACCCAGAATATAACAGCTTTGAAATGCTTTTATATATCTTTTATATATCTGGTATGTTTCCCAATGAAATATTATATTTAGTAAATGGAGTTACAAGGAATAAAAGTAGTGCCCAGTCTACCAGCTCTGCAACACTCCTATGGGTAGACTTTGGAAAGGGTAAGTAGATTGCAGTTTTTCTTCCAACTATGAATTGCTACTGTACGTGCAAATAGCATGAAGTGCCATTAGGGGCTTTGGAGGAGTCCTCATATTCCCAGACTCCATTTTCTGTTCTGAAAATAGCCTATACCAAATAGAAAAGTATAGTTCAGTGAAGTTATTTATTTATTTATTGTTCAAATTTATATGCCGCCCAACTCCCAAGGGACTCTGGGCGGCTTACAACAGCAAAAAATTGAACAATCAGTAAAAAAGAGATAAAAAGTTAAAATGCATATAAAAGATTCTAACAGTCATACAAGGGGTGACCAATGTTCTAGCTGGTCCCTAACCCCAAGCCTCCGGAAGAGCCAGGTTTTAAACAGCCTTGCGGAAGGCCAATAGGGTGGGGATGGTTCGGACCTCCGGCGGTAGTTGGTTCCACAGAGTCAGAGCCACCACAGAGAAAGCTCTCCCCCGTGGTCCTGCCAGTCGACATTGTTTGGCTGACGGGACCCGAAGGAGGCCAACTCTGTGGGATCTAAGCGATCGTAGAGAGGTATGCGGTAGCAGGCTCCTGGTCCTGAGCCATATAGGGCTTTAAAGATGATAACCAACATCTTGAATTTTGCCCGGAGACTAATAGATAGCCAATGCAGCTGGCGGAAGATAGGTGTCACGTGGGTGTATCTTGGTGCACCCACCACAGCTCGTGCGGCTGCATTTTGTACCAACTGGAGTCTCCGAACACTCTTCAAGGGTAGCCCCATGTAGATCGCATTACAATAGTCAAGCTGTGAGGTGATGAGGGCATGAGTGACCGTAAGCAAAGCCTCCTGCCCCAAGAAGGGTCGCAATTGGTGCACCAAGCGAACCTGTGCAAAGGTTCCCCTAGCCACAGCTGCAAGATGTTGATAAAATTTTAGCTGTGGATCTAGGAGAACACCCAAATTGCGAACCCGTTCTGAGGGAATTAATTTCTCTCCCCAAGAACCAAGGAGGGACAGTCAACGTAGTCCTTAGGAGGCAATATCCACAGCCACTCGGTCTTGTCAGGGTTGAGCTTGAGCCTGTTAACTCCCATCCAGACCCTCACATCATCCAGGCAACAGCACATCACATCCACTGCTTCCCTGAACTGAGACAGGGTGGAGATGTTATAAGCTCTCCATTTCTATTAATGGCTCAAAATGCTATCTATGCATGTAGTTGTATATGCATCTTTAAAGGGAAAGGGGATCTTCACTGGATTGACACAGTGAAATGGATTGTGTTGTGGGTGAATATTTTATATGGAACAGTACTATACCTATTAGGATGACTGCCTTTTGGGAGTTGCTTCCAGTGTGGAATGAGTGAGAACTGCTGCAGCCTTTGAAAATTAGTTGGAAGGTGATTTCTGCTTGCCTTTTATCTCCCTGGATCAAAGGGTGATCTAGAGATCCACATCGGTTCTGGACAGCAGTTCCTTCTAGCTAAACTGCAGAAATGGAAAAGATTCTGCAGCCAGATTGCGAGTTGAGCTGCGACGAGCTTGGACTCTAAGTTCTTACTCTCCCCATCTTTTAATCACTTAAAGAAATAATCAATTACAACTGAAGAGAGATTTCCTTTTGTAGCAAAGACTCCTTGATACAAAAGGTTTCAGTGGATAAGGAGATATTATTTTTACTCTAGTTTTATTTTTATTTTTTGAAGAAAATGCTTTGGTACAGTTAGTTAGTAAGCTAAATAGAAAAGCCAGGCACCAGAATTTCTGTTAATTATCTTTATAACAACTGTAGCAATACTATTATATGCTCAAAAGTGGTAAGGCTCAACACTGCTGATTAATGAAGATGGAGATGGCTAAATTAACCTCTTTGTTTAGGGAAACACTACCTAAATTTATGATTGAATGAAAACTCCTTATAGACTTTTTCTATGAAATAGAAAAAAATCACCTATGATTTGTGGTTTGATGATAAAGAAAAAATGGATAATATAGAAAAGGATTTTTGGAATCATCAAATAAGAAATAATTTTGTAAATGTACTTCTATTTGATGCAAAGGAAATAAGAACTATTTTTTTTTCTTTCACCATTTTTTCTTTTCTTTTTTACTGCTATATTTATTAGTTTGTTAGTTTTTAGGTGCTTTGTAAAACTTGAATTAATGAAAGTATAGAAAAAAATTCTTCCCTCTAAAAATTGTAGTTCAAACCGCAGAGTAATGACTTAACTCAAAAAATAACTTTTTAGTGTTGAAGACCTGATTTTATAATTTTTACATAGAATATTTAAACTATTCAACTGAAAAACCTCTGATTCTCTAAATATATTTCCCTCTTCTGATGAGAGAAAAAATAGCTTCTTCTATATAGATATTTATGAAAATCCTGTTATATGAAGGAGGCTGTGTCAATCCTGCCTACTTATTTCAAAAAAATGAGTCATAAATGAGAGGGAGTCAGTGGCAAGTAAAAAAAGCAGGATTGAAAAGTCTCTGAAATTTAATTCTTAAATAAAGACACAAAAGCAGGCAACCTTTTCAACCAATTAGCATATTTGGCATTTTTGGAGCATATTGTGGATGTTATCACACAATGGCTACAATGAAGAAGTTGCCTGTTCGTAGAATAGTTATTATGGAGGCGGGGGGGGGAGATACTGTTTCTCATTAGCTCTCTAGAACTGTGATGGCGAAGCATGCAGAGCCATCTCTGTGGGCACGCGCACCATTGCCAACTGCTCTTCTGGTTTCCAGCACGCACATGTATGCCGGCCAGCTGGTCTTCGCGGGCACTGGAGCACCGGAAAACGGCCTGAAAATGGCCAAAACCAGGCCATTTTTCAGGCCGATTCCAGGCCATTTTTCGGGTCATTTTCAGGCCGTTTTCCGGGCCATTTTCAGGCCATTTTCAGGCTGTTTTTGGCCCAAAAACGGCCTGGAAAACAGCCTGAAAATGGCCTGAAAAACGGCCAAAAACATGCATGCACTCACATGCACACGCGTTCTGGTTTGGGCACTCAATCCCAAAAAGGTTCACCATCACTGCTCTAGAAGATACATCCCAATGCTCCACCTATTGTTATGTTCTGAATAGACAAATAATTCTCAGGTCAAGAGGACCAAAAGAAGTTATTCAGGATATAAATAATCCTGGCCCCAGCAGGTCTATAGAGGTAACATTAGACCCCAACACTTGTGACTCTGACAGTGGTAATTCAGACTTTGAACCAGAGTCTTTAGCTATCCAGACAAAAGAAATAATGTCTCTGCAGATTTAAGAGATAGTGAAAGGTTACAAAGAAAAGGACCTGGTTCAAGCAGTTATACTTGGGAATAGCCTAATGCTGCAAATCAGAATTAAAACCCTTCAGTTTTCAAGAACAGGCTAAGAGCTCTAGGTTTAATCTTTGCGCCATCCCAAGTTTGAACAAAACTCTTCAACCATTTGATTTTACCATTGATTTTTTCTGAAGTTTTTCTGGGGACATCAATCTCTGAGTCTAACAATTAACAGCATGAATGTACATAACATGGGAGAAAAGTGGGAATCTAGAGGTTCAGTCAAACTGCTCCAAGCTAGCTCCAGTTTAGGCACTACCAAAATCATACATATTTTATTTTGTCTGGTATTTAGTTTCAGATAAAACAAAATCTAGATTTTATTTATTTATTTATTTTGTTATTCTTATATGCCGCCCAACTCCCGAAGGACTCAGGGCGGCGTAGATTGGTAGATACAGCAATGGTAGTGCACATTATTTCATCTTCCCTCTCTACAGCTTCTAGAAGGTGGCTTGCTTTTTCCTATAGAAAATTCATATGATGTCACAATCACAAAAAAATTATTGGTGGCTCATAAACCAAAAAAGATATATGTCACTGAAGTGTCAGCCTCCTTTCTTTTCCCACTCCACTGTTATTAATGTCCCCAACACAGCATATCCCACTAATTTTCCAGAGACTTTATAAGAAAAAACAAAATAGCAATGAAGGTGTTCAGATATCTCCACCTGCCATACCATTTGGATTTTTTGTGTGTAAGTTGAGTTACATTTAGCAGAAAACTTTTACTGGGTATGACCAAAATGTCATTTGTTTCAAGAGCCAAATTTTATGAGATATTGGCTGCATTACTAATTTGATTCTACTTAAATGCAAACATAAAAAAATCAGAAAGCAATTGAATGATGAAAAAGAGTTGAGCCTCAGTACTGGGCAATAGTATGCTTCTCTCTCTCCTCTTGTGCTGTCTTTTATTCCAGTGAGTATACATTTTTCTATAATAATGTGTTTGTTTGTTTATTGTTATTGGTTCAAAATTTACACAGCTGTATTTATAAACTTACCACTGTACCCAATGTTGAATTGTTTATCTTGGTTTAAGCGAAGAATTAATTCCAAAACATTTGATTTAAGTTTCAAAAGAGGCTTCAGCAGTGGATTATAGGGCCAACTTACTTTATCTTTCATTAAGCAGATTATAAAACATCATGCATTTCTTTACATGTCTGTTATTTTTATTTTTTCTTAAAGGATCCGGTTAAATGATCAAATTATAGAAGTAGATGGTGTCAACATGGTTGGTGTCTCACAAGATTTTGCTTCAACAGTTCTCAGACGTACCAAAGGAAGAGTCAGGTAACATTTTCTAGGAAACCCTGGGAAAGAAATGTTAAATTTAATGCAATTATGCTACTCTGTAATAAAACAAATAGCATAATCCAAATAAATGGAGTGAAAACAATTAACATTTTCAAAAAGCCCTTTGCCTCAATATATCTATACTTAATATGTATATTAAATATTATTCTATTGATTGCTACCTCACATTGTCAAATGCTACAGATGGCACTTCCTTAATAACCACTCATTAAGCACTGTTTAAACTTACGACAGCAAGATGGCCTGTCTTTCTGCCCATCACCGCATCCTTGCATTAACATGATCACAATCCAGATATTCGGCAATTGGCTTGAAATTATGATTTACACTCTCTCGTATGATGAAGATGGATAATGTGTGTTGTCTTTCCAATTTAGTAATCTCTGTGAATTTTTAATTCTCCTGCAGAGTTCATTTCTAAGCATTTGACTTTCCTTAGTTAGAAGAGTAAGGATTTCTGTTACTTTTTTAAAAAATTCCTTTAAAAATTAGACATACATGTAGTCCTCAACTTATAACCACAATTGAGCCCAAAATTTCCATTGCTAAGCAAGACAGTTGTTAAGTTGCTCCATTTTACGATCTTTCTTGTCACAGTTGTTAAGCGAATCACTGCATTTATTAAATTAGTAACATGGTTGTAAAGTGAATCTGGTTTCCCCATTGACTTTGCTTGTCAGAAGATTGCAGAAGGTCATCATCAATGTTTACATCATAACATCACAGGTTTGTGTGACCTGTTTATTATTACTGGTAAACCTTAACTTGTGATCAGTCGCTTAGTGACCATTTGAAGTTATAACAGATACCCAAAGCTACTTATGAACCAGTTTTGAAGTTTCAATGTTGCTGCCTCCCTCCCCTGCAATAATGTGACACATTTGGGGGGCTCTGCAACCAGCCTAGATTTATGGCCATTTGCGGCAGGCACCCATGACTACAGTTTATGATGGTTTTGCTGGAAACCGGTGTTCACTTCTGCTTTTTGGCAAAAGCACACACCGCATAGTGAAGAATGGCTTTACTTTATGACCTCTGTATTTGTTTAATGATTGCCACAAAAAGATAATAAAATTGGTCCTGTTAACATGGTGACCTGCTATATGACAATAATAACTTACGGTCATAATTCCCAGACTCAATAATGGTCGTAACTCGAGGATTACCTGTGCTCTGTAAAAATAGTTTTATAATTTTGATAAGCATACAAACAACCTCAGTATTATAAAGGTAAGTGAAATCCATGTGCTCTTTTTATCCTGTTTTGGGATGTATGTATGTGTGCAGCTTCTTGCATGGTCCCTTAGCCCTATGCTATTTTGAATGTTGTTATTCAAAGTGTTGTTTCGAGTGTTTCTCCTTTATTGCATAGAACAGTCAACTACAACTATCCGGTATCAAGATCTTTGGCCTCTTAATACAGTCACTATTATTTTCAATAACATCCATAGTCCTAAACCATTAAAGAAAAAAATACATAAATTCAAGTGCTCACTAGAGGTACCTAAATTTGTATATAGGAGTGACGCCTCTGCTGCTTAAGAGAATCTAATTTGTAAATTTGTTCTGAAAATGATTTGCTATCATTTAAACAAATTCAGAATAACTCAGATGCAAACAACAATGCATTATAAAAAAATCTCCTTTAAATGAAAGGTTTGGGCTTTGATGATGCCGTATTTGATAAAGTGATTAGTCCACAAATGTTTAAAGCAAATTAGTTGTAAGATGTTCCACTGCTGTTTTCTATATTTGGATATTTAGTAACCAAGAGAAGAGGGGGGGGAATTACCCTTGTTCATTTATGTTCTCCTCAGGTTTATAATAGGCAGAGAAAAAGCAGGACAAGTAAGTGAAGTGGGTAAATTGATTAAACAGACCATAGAGTATGACCAGCGCAAGAGAGGCCATCATTATGCACAGTGTGAAGATGATGAGGATGATGATGAAGAGGTATCCTGTTCATTCCTTCATTTATTTATATTTCATTCTTTCTACTTTAACATTTTGGTAGTTGCAGCTGGAAATAATACCTTCTTCCAAAGTTGACTATTTTACTATTTTCTGATTCGTTTTTGAAGTAAAAAACTGAGAATCCAGATTTGATTATTTTTTAAAGCTTCTAGCTTTCACTCTTGTAAAAAGAAGAGGTAGGAATCCCCAATCTTCAAGCATATAAATGAATAATTCACACTTAGGTAATAAAGTTATTGTGAAATAATATTTAAAAACTGCCTTACTTCTCATCTAGAACTGTTCTAGAAGGCTCCACCTTCCTTACAGATTTTCTGACTTTATTTGCTGTTAAAATTGTTTAGATTTACTTGTCTGGAGAATTTTTTTTTTGCAGTAAAACAAATTTACTCTTTTGTTTAATGAAAGTATGTTAAAAATTGTTTAAACAAATTGTTTAAAAAAAACGAATTGGCTTCCAAGACAGAGGAATATGCCACCGATGAAGGTGAAGATGATTTTGAGGCAGCTTATCCAAGAGACCCAAAAAATATTCACTTCTTTGAATCTCCTGAAAATGATGACATCCTTTCTCCAGAAGAATTAGAGACATTGACTGAGAAATTTAAACAGGTAATCTAGAGAATTAGAAATGGATAGAAATGATAAAACAAAAGCTTATATTCCGGATTGAGAAAATATTGAAAAACTGATATTTTCACTGATACAGGCTCCCTCAGTACGAACTGTAATATTGCCCATTTGTATTCACTGTTAATGGATACATGGCGTGAGAACAATTAGAGAATTAGAATCTCTAATTCTAATCTAATTTTTAATTCTCTAATTCTAATCTTTCTTATAGCAGCCACCAGATTGTCTGTAAGACTATACCCAAGAAACGAGGTCAGCAGTTCTCATCCACGATTCATTACAAACTGGTATTCAGAACCATAGTAGCACAAACTCATCTTCATTTCCTTCTTTAATATCAGGAAAAATCTGCAAAGGGGCATAGAAGCTTCCCTTTGCCTTAGAAGACTGAAGCAATGGATTTAAAACAAGTGTTGTGATGATAGCAATAAAAGGAATTGGCTAGAGTCTGAAGTGGTGTAGGGTTTCCTTGCCTAAGCAGGGGGTTGGACTAGAAGACCTCCAAGGTCCCTTCCAACTCTGTTATTCTATATCCCTCTTTATCTCCAGAATCTTGAGCAACATGTATAGCATTTGTTTCGCAATTTTTTCCCCAACATAATAATTGAGAAGTAGATTGAGTCAAGATTACAGGATTAAACTACATAATTTAGCATAACTACAGGACTAAATTAACTAGTGAATTTATATGGCTGAGAGTAGGCTTCAATGTAGACCAGGAGTCTCCAAACTTGGTAACGTTAAGATTCGACGTACAGTAGATCATGCCTAGATTAATCTAGCCCCTTGCCCTTTCTGACACACTGATATTCCACGTATCTCTTCATCTTACAGTAGAACACTGCCTTCAGTATCAGAGGAAATGTTACCAGTGTTTATACACTGGTATAACAATATTGGTGTTCACAGAGGTTCATTCCCAAGCAATTATTGGATTGCTTCTATTACTTTGTAGGCACTACATTTAGTTAGGAGTAGACATGGTTAATTTTACGAAATAAATTTCTGTTGCTCAGATAGTTTTTTTTAACGCTTGGTTTATTGTGTGTCATATCATGTTCTACTCAATTATCTAAATACAACTAATTGGTGTTCATTGTTTATATTGATAATACAAGAACCTTTTTTAATAGCAGAGGAAACATTGAGTAAACCATCTGTATGTGGACAGATTGTGGTTTGCAAAGCCATTTGAAAATCTATCTATTTTGAAACCTAAATATAGTTCAGTGGCTTATAGTACCATTTTAGAAGGGCAGAATTGATCATAAGCTTTGAGAATAAAAGTGATTTATGGCTTTATAATTTTTTAAAAAATCCAGCTCAGGAATTCATATGATCAGATTCCTCCCCTTTTCCACCCCCAAACCAGAGGCGGGTTCCTAATTTTTTTACTACCACTCTGTGGGCGTGGCTTATTTTGTGGGTGTGGCTTGCCAGCCATGTGACCGGGTGGGCGTGGGCCTCTGGAGCTTGGCAGCGGCCAGAGAAGCAGGGGGGCATTGCCCACCCGCAACGCAGCCCCCCGCAGCAGGAGCAGCAAGACCGCGGCAGCGGTTCTTCTAGGAGGCTCCATCCGGCCTGAATGCTTCTCCCCATTCGATGATCCTAGGCTCCTGCCGCCTGTTCCCCCTTCCCTCAGCAGCCCGAGAAGCCTCAAACGTGCAAAAATGCCTAGGATCATCACCGCGCATTTGTGGCTTCTCAGACTGCTGAAGGGAGGGGAATGGAGATAACTCCTGCCGCCCATTCTTTCAGCGTCTCACGCGCTCCCTCAGCCATCCTCCCCTGCTTGGACTCACTGTGGGGTAGAAAGGCAGTGCATGCGCAGTGCCGGAAGCTCGGCTTCTGGGCATGCGCAGAAGAAATGTTTTAAAAAAAAATTTTAAATTTTTTTTTTAATGGTGGCGCCTAGGCACCAGCAACTGACCGCACCTGTACTGTGACGTCACCAGCGGGCCGCTACCGGTGCTATAGAGTGGACCGCACTGGTAGGAACCCACCACTGCCCCAAACCCATTAAAATGGGCACAAACTAAGCAGTAATTCCTCAGTGAAAAATACAGGAATTAAGTGTTTATTGTAACTATGGAATGGAAGACATTTACAACCAGTTTTAGTGCTGTCATAACTGGACTATAAAATTCCAGATGTGGAATATGCTCTGGTTGCCAACTACTGATCAAGTCAATTTTGCAGTTGACTTCTGCTTCTAAGCCATACATTTTATTCCTATCCTTCACACCTGATTTTTCTCACAGTTTATCAAATGTTTCGTTGAAGAGAACTGTAGGTTTTTCCTTATTATTTTTTACATTTTTTGCTGTGAATATCTGTTCATAAAGGAACCCTGACACCTAAGGAGTCTATTTAGAGTCTTTTATGGTGGCCTTTCATTAGCAGGTAAATACTTTCTCGGATGATTTCCCACCTGAGTTTGATCTGTTGTTCACCACTGTTTAATTTATTTGACCACTGTTTGTTTGTATCACAATTTTTTACTTTCCATTTATCATAACAATTTTGATTTTAGAGTTTAGATAATTTGTCTTCCCAGAAAGTTCCAAATCTGGAATTTCTGTTTCAGAGATTCTCAGAAATAAAGGTACAAGAAAGATAGCTTAAAAATTTCTTCAATTATTTTTAACAGTTCGAGGGTTGCAAGTATTTCCTTTTGGTTATAGTATACATGTATATTTCTACTGTTTCCTCTCCAGTACTGATGCATTTCATAGATTTTTCCAGGTTTTGCTGCTGCTTTAGGATATGTCTGCTTTAAACAATTGCCCTAATATTTTTAGAGTATTTAAATGCACTAGAAAATTTAAATCTAGTCTGGTTAAGAAACTGAATATGACTATTCATATTACATCTTTAAGGAGAAATGACTTCAATATGCAGTTTGAATATCCTAATCTTATATTTAGACAGGCTAGCTAGCAACACTTTTTCTTTAATTAGCTTGCATAGACTGAGTTATTTTTCAGATTAGATATTTTAATTTATATGCTTCTGCACTGCAGCGTTTCCACTGCAAGTGCAACAAACCTGAGATAGACAGACAGACCTCACAAGACATATGCATGCACAAATATATGTATATAAGAATAATGGCATTTGTAGCTCACTTCTTTGCTTTGTGGTTTTGCATTTTTAGTTGCAAGTCCAGTATACAGTTACAGGAACGCAGGTTAAGCAGCTAAAACGAAAGGTAAGGATGGTTACCACCATCAAATGACAATATTCCTATTTTCAGCTGGATTAAAAGGGAAGCAAAGAAAAGTTCTTTTTAGAAAGGAATAATAAGAAAAGGTAATAAACTTAGTTTGATTTAGGAGAACTTGTGTTACAGAAATGGTTTACAAGTAGGCCAAATTAAGCCCAAAATTTATGTTGCTGAGACATGTATTAAGTAAGTTTTGCTCTTTTTTACTATCTTTTTTTGCCATAGCTGTAAAACGAATCACTGCAGTTGTTAAGTTAGTAACATGGTTGTTAAGTCAATCTGGCTTCCCCATTGACTTTACTTGTCAGAAGGTGATTCCCTGATCCTTGGGACACCCAACCATCAAAAATATGAGTCAGTTGCCAAGCTTCTGAATTGACCATGGGGATGCTGTAATTGTTGTAAGTGCCATAACCCACTTTTTTCAGTACCTTTGTAACTTCAAATGGTCACTAACCGAACTGTTGTAATTCGAGGACTATCTGTATTCAAACCTCTGAGAAATGCAGATAACTCATTCAATAATACAATATTACTGCATCTGCATACTACATTTTTATTTCTTTCCCAATCATAAGATCATTAACAGTCTTGAAAGGAAATTATAAAGCAGAGGTCTTCAAACTTGGCAACTTTAAGACTTGTAGACTTCAACTCCCAGAATTCTCCAGCCGAGAATTCTGGGAGCTGAAGTCCACAAGTCTTAAATTGCCAAGTTTGAGGACTTTGTTATAAAGCAGTTGTTCACACATGCGCACACGCACACACACACACACGATTTAGAAAGCACATTTTCCTTATATTAAAAAAACAAAAAGTATGTTACTTCTAAACTGCTTTAGGAGACTTTAATTTTCCCTGCTTTGATCAAATATTATATTTTAGAATCAAACCCATGTCAATTTATCTATCTTCCTGAACATCCAGATGTCTTTATGTTATTATCTTTGAATTTATATTTAAATTTAGAATGAAACCACAATGTTTATGGCATTTGAATTGTGCCCAGTAATTTTTGGATCTCTAATTTTAAATGTATTCACACATCTCTTATAATTCTGTAATTTCTTTAGAAGCAAATGCTAGACATGAAATTACTGTTAAAAATAAAGAATGGTTCCTTAGAGTGAAAGAACATAGAATTGAAACAACATCATACATAACATACAAAATGCTTTGAACCTAGTATTAATGTACTCAAATGTAGGTAGTCCTTGACTTACGACCAAAATTGAGTGCCAAATTTCTGTTAAGTGAGTTTTGCTCCATTTTATAACATTTCTTGCCACAGTTGTTAAGCGAATCATAGCAGTTGATAAGTTAGTAACCCAGTTGTTAAGTGAATCTTGCTTCCCCATGGACTTTGCTTGTCAAAGGACTGCAAAAGGTGATCGCGTGGCCTTGGGACACTGCAATGATCATAAATATGAACCAGTTGCCAAGGATCTGAATTTTGATCACATTTTCATGGGGATGCTGCAAAGGTTGTAACTCTGAAAAATAGTCATAAGTCACATTTTTCTTTACCGTTGTAACTTTAAACGTTCACTAAATGAACTGTTGTAAGTAGAGGACTATCTGTACCTCAAATTTAATTTCATTAATCACTGTTAACAATAGCTTTCATAAAGGTTTCTTTAAGCACTTACATGCTATTTTTTTTAAGTACAGGCATCTTCGTAATGCATGAGTAAATATACATAAAGTAGTACTGTTAACATGGTTTCAGCAAACTTCATCAAGGGTTTAGTTCTAAAAGTTTTTGAACTATTAACTTTTAAAAATTCTCAGTTGCATTGGTCAGTGGGAATCTGAGAGTTTTAATATCAACCTGAAGGCCAATACATTGGTGAAGATTGTTTGTTTGTTTGTTTGTTTGTTTGTTTGTTAGTTAGTTAGTTAGTTAGTTAGTTAGTTAGTTAGTTAGTTAGTTAGTTAGTTAGTTAGTTAGTTAGTTTAGTACACCTGTTTCATTCCAAATATTTTGGAATTGTTATTTTCAACCAAAGTGTGCAGAAGTAGAAAACACAAGGGGAAAGCTGTTCTGAATTATTGTTATTCTAAATAATAGTAGCCATATTCCCAACCTTTCCAGTCAATTAAGCTGAATGTATAAACCTGTAACTTAATTTTCTCCAGCTGCAGATTGCTGAAAATGAAAAACTAAGATGGCAGGTAGAAAGGAACATACTTCAGCAGAGCGTTAAAGAAAACAAGGAAAGGATGCTGAAAATTGAGGCTTATTGGGTTGAAGCACAAACTCTGTGCCATAATTTAAATCAACATTTGAAGGATTCACAAGAACAGTATCAGGCTTTGGAGAAGAAATACAACAAAGCTAAGAAACTGATTAAGGAGTTTCAACAAAAGTAAGCAACATCCTTGGGCTTAGTCAAGAACCAATTCCCAGACTGTTTGAGGACAAGCAGAGAACAATATAACTGTTAAGCTTGATTAAGGGGATAACTAATTCAGATCTTGGCTCAGCCATTAATTGTATGGTTGACTTTGGGCAGCCTCAGCCTAATTTGCAGGGGGGTTACGAATGTAATATGAAGTTATACCATATATATGGCACCTTAAGCTTCTAAAAGCAAGGCTGAATATAAACTGTTCTGATAATTTCAGCTGATAATATGTGTAGGATTGCAGCTAAGAAGTTTTAAAATGAAAAACAGATTGGGATATAAGCGTCCAAATATGATTAATCAAATAGTGCCTGCATGCTTAAGCCTTCTAAAATATATATACCCATTTAAGCTAAAATTACAAATTTATTTAATATACCAAACAGGTTGACATTTAGCTTTTGAAATATTTAAATCTATTCTAAATGAGTAACACTATCTGAAAATGTAATGCCTCTGTATCACAGCTTTCCTGTCTATGGAGCAAACTGTATGACATGCTTTTAATAACATTGATTTTCCTTCATTGTTTTCTGATAGTGCTAATTAACCATTTTTCATTAATGATAATCTGAAATGCTATTTCAGTGCACTCAGTAAACAAACAAATACCTTTCCACCTTTTATTGTTCCATAGTTGTTATAAGATTAGTATTAAACCTCTTTATAAACAGAAATCCTATGAGAAACTACATATTAAAGTACAGTATCTCAGCAAATTGATTCAGTATTTATCACAATTCAAAGATTGCTTTAACCAGCAAATATGTTTTTCCCTAAAGAGAACTTGAGTATATCCAGTACCATGATGATGACAAGAAAAAAATTGAAGATCTGGAAAAAGATCACTTTCTTGAAGTTCAACATTTGCAAACTCGGGTAAAAAACTTTGTAACTTTTATTTATTTTGAAAGCATTATTAATTCTTTTGTTATAATTTTGATACAAAGAAGGGCAGATTATAAACCTTTTAAATTAATGAACCACACTGTAGTACTATAAGGCAGTGTTTCCCAACCTTGGCAACTTGAAGATGTCTGGACTTCAACTCCCAGAATTCCCCAGCCAGCTAATGCTGGCTGGGGAATTCTGGGAGTTGAAGTCCAGACATCTTCAAGTTGCCAAGGTTGGGAAACACTGCTATAAGGCATGGAGATTATCCCTGCATGAAGCAATCCTCATGATATGAAGTATTGATAGATGTTTTGTTTATTTGCCTCAAGAAAACAAAATGTCTCAAATCTTTTCCTAACAGTTGATTATATTTCTTTCAGATTAGAGAACTTGAAACAGAAGTGTTCAGGCTGCTGAGGCAAAATGAAGGCCAGATCAATAACAATAACAACATCTTGGAACAACAGGCCTCTGTCGGAGAATCCTCAAATGGAAATACAGCAGAAAAGCTTGATGGAAATAAAATATCTGGCCTGGATACCTTACTTCAAGGTTTGTCTGATTGTGAATCAGATGATGGTTTGCTTACTACTGTGTGATACAATTTTGGAATGATTATTATTTTCAGAATGTAATAAATTATGTGCTGAACATATCAAATAATGTTATATAAAAATACCTGTAAGGTGTATAACTGCATTTTTTGTTCAATTTATATCTGACTTTTTTTATCTATTATGTTAATGAACAAATTAACAAAGAGTTTACACACTCTTGTATGTTTTGCATTACTCTTATTCCAAGGTGGAAAATGCAGTGACTTCTGTATCTGTAAAAATAAACCAAAGACTTGTGCAACAATAGAGAGACCTGTGTGTTTATGTGTTCAGAGCAGGGGTGGACATCTCTATTGGGCATTATACTTTGATAATGAATTTCTCTTCCCATTATGTTGAAAATTCTGGGTTGTAAACTGCCCAGAGTTTGGTTCAAGATAGGCAACTATATAAATGTTTTAAATAAATATATTAAAACATTTCTCATATAATGGTCAGCTGCAGAAGAGCAGAAGGAGCATATTGGTAGCATCGTTTATGTAGTCCAGTGTAGAAACAGATGGAAAAGAAGTACAGCTACATATAGAAACACTATATATACATTGTTGAGAAGCAATTCTTTGTTAATTTATAGGTACAAACCCATGTATAAGTGTATTTGATTTAAAAATTGGCAGAGAGACTCTGGAAGGGAAGAAAATAAGACAGCTGATTTTCAGCATAGTAGTGGCAGATTCAGAATTAAATCTATAAACATTTATCTAGTCTCATACACACATGAACTTTAGGTTGTATAAATGCTGTCCCATTTATAATGTTAATACTCGTATAATTCTTTGTCAGGTTGCTAGTACATTTTAGTGAAGCACCTTTGTCATTTACATAAATCAAATTTTTCTAGAGTAAACTAGCTTCTTGGTAATGTGTTTCAGATAGAAAATAGGTTTTCTGACTGTCATTGTCTATGGTAGCTTTTTAAAATCTCCTTTTAGAAGATATTTGTAATATTTTAAAGATAGGATATAATAGGCTATTGGCTAATAGGTTTCCTGTGCATGTTTGCAGAAGGAGCTATAAAGGGGGTTGATTCTGATGACGTATTTGGTAAGTTTTTTTCTAGAGTGCATGATCTAATGTTCAGTGTAGAAGTGTGTACATTGTGACAGCAGATGTAATAAGTCTCCTGTCTGCTAGAACTTTCCTTGCTTTCCACTAGTGTTATAAATGTGTAGTGGGTGTTTAATTATGGGATCATGTCCTTATCCCATAATACTCATAAATAGTGTGGCAAAAGAAATAATGTGAAAACATACGTAGTTGTAGATCCATTCCATTTGGCTGTTGCACATTTATATATGTACTTCATAGCCTGTACAACCTTGTGAACCCATGTTTTGTTATATCCACTCACATGCTGGTTAAATATATGTGTACAGACATGACTTCTGACTTCTTGCTCTTTCCTGATCAGAAAGTTGGTTTCCATTTCGGGAATCAGTATTGTAGAAAGTTGACACTGTTAAGCTAACTAGTGTTTTGAAATCAAACATCCTGATCTTTATGTGATGAAATATTGCGAAGAGTCATTATCAAATGTGTAGGATCAGACTCTTGATACATTAACCATATTGCCAGTATACAGAATGATGAAGTTTAGCCACAACTACACATCACCAAAAGTATGAAATGCTTTTTAGGAAAGAACTGCACACAATCAAGAGCCTTTTTCCAACCTTGCCTAACTTTCTGGGGCTTCCTGAGTCATACCATGAGATAACTAAGGTAAAAGGCAGTTATTGCAAGAACAACTTCTTTAAATGTATAAAAATTCAAAGTATTCAATTCCTCTTTAGGCCAGAAGAAACATGTTTGATAAAGTTTTCTATTATAATTGCCAGTTTTTATCTACTTTCCATGTAGATAAAAATATTGTCCTCTAATCTGTTTAAGGTTAGAAACAAAAGAAGATGTTCATTAAAAGAAGTTTGATTTTTACTTCAAAGAAAAAGGATTATCTAATGCTAAATAGCATGTCTATATCTTGGAAAGTATAGGATGTAGAGTTTCTATTGATCATTTGTTACATAGAGGATTCTTTTAAATTTGATTCTATAATCACACTCATAGGTTGGTTTTGGCAGACAAGTAAATAAGTAATTAAGTAAGGTACAGAAGAAGGGTTCAGTCAAATCCTTTTAGCTGCATTGATACCATTTTTTAATGCTTCTACATACCTGCCCTGTTCAGTAAGTCAGAGTAAGTTTAGATTTAATTTCATCTTCCATTAAACTTGTCAGTTTATAATATAGGATTTCAGCTAGCAAATATGTTCATATTTCATTGGTTAAATGATGTTCATAGGAGTCTTTGCTTTGCTTTTCAATATTATGAGCAAACAAAGTGAAAATGCTTCTTGGCAAGACATTTCTTCAAAAATATAATAGTGATAGGGCACTGGGAAAGTGTCTTATTGTACGTAGCTAAAAATAAAGATACAATTGATTCAAGCTTGAGTCTTGATAACTTTATCCGAATAGTTTTCTTTGCAGCCTTATACAAGTGGTTTTCATTGCCTTTTTATCAATAGGCCTTGACTTTCCAAGTGGTTCCCCATCCAAGTACTAAGTAGGACATACCTACGTAGCTTCTGAGGGCAATTAAGCTTATATAAGCACTGCTACCTGCATATGCCTTACCTTAAGTATAAAATGTTAGACTGAATTACAGTATAGCAATATACCCATACCACTAAAGCCTAAAGTTGGAAAACAATTATGTTCCTATTATTGCTTTGATTCATAAATGTAATTTTTAAAAAATCTTTTCTATTGGAAAATAAAGAATGACCAGCATAAATTATTATTAAAGGCATGTTGTAAAACAAGATTAAAATTCATCTTGTTGATGTCAAGTTTTTTCTAAGTGCTACTATATTTTCCAGTATAGCATTATAACAGATATTTTTGTTATGATTTTTGGTAATTCTTTCACACTTTTACAGCACCAATTGGGCAAGACTATTGTACTCATATTCTGGATATATAAATAATTTGGTTCACTTATTAAAATGAATCTTAAAAAAATATGTCTTCATAATAACATCTACATGAAAATTCTATAAAGTTTTTCATGCCAGTTTAGATGTGAGTTCAGTTATTAATCATAAATAAAACAGTTATGGTTATGCTGATTGAGTGTATTTTGGAGCAAGGCTGCTTTGTGCTTGTTTGGTTGATACCTATGAAAAACACTGAGTAAATAAGTTAATAAGACAAAACCCAGCACTAGTTAACCTCACCGAGTTTCTGCTCTGCTAGGTCTGGCCTCAACCTTTGACCCAATAAAGTGGTTTCCTTAGGTAGTAATACAATTAGTAGCCGCTAATCTCTATTACTATCTCCCAAATCATTTCTTGCTTTTGCGTGCTAATAGTCTTTTTGCACTCTAAACTGGTTGCTCTCAAGTATGCTTGGAGGATCTAATCCTCCATCCCATATTTAAAAAGATTCAGTCCATGGCTTTTCTAGATGGAATGAAAGAAGGAAACATTTTGTCAGATACCAAATGTTTCATCCAGCCCTGGTTGAAGTAAGGTGTATTTTGTGACAAATCTTAAGAAGAAGGTTTAAGGAGAAGAAAAGTACTTCTATTTGACTTACACAGTAGTTGCATCAGTGTCGGGTGCAAGCAACCAAAACAGCTCCAACGTTTAGGTCAAGAAGTGTGTTTTTTAGATTCACCAGTTCTCAAGAATTTTGCCAGACTGTTTGCCTTTCCCTGAGAAACACTTGTTATAGTCCTAAGTGTTTGGTCTCATTCACTCCCTCCCCACTTTGGAGTCCAAGTTGGAATATTTTTTAACTGCTCCTACTGGGGCCTCTTTGCTTTCAGTCATTGATTCCACCACAAACAGAAGTGAAAAAAATTAGGTTTTGATTTCATATATTTACATAAGTACATTGAAATGCATATAAATGCATGTATACATTGAAAAATTATCCAGACCTGAGAAGCATAGAGTTTATAAAATGACTTGACTACCACCAACAACAACAACAAAAAGGAATCAAAATAATATAAAACTTGTTGGGAAGCATTCCAGGGTCTCAAAGAATCAAAAGCAAAATGTGGAATGTGGGCACAAATTACATAATACATATTTTGAAATAATTCACAATTCTTCTGTCCACAGTTCCCTCCATAGATATGGCATATTTGTTGAGCATTTCAAAATGAACATGTAGAAAAAAGAATGTGTTGGTTTCTTACAGTGCTTTTTTTGGTACTGCTAGACCCAACCTCCCAATTCTGCTCTACAAATCTGTAGGACTCTTTGAAACATTAATTCTAGAATAGGGAGAGGAATCCATAGAGTATGAGAGACAAGTTGATGCCATCTTCAAAATCTGAATCTTACAGTTCTCCCATGCTACTTCTCTAACATCCATGGAGCTAAGCTATATCTTCCCTTACTTTTTTTGCCTGCCTGCCTGCCTATCCATCTATCTGTGTATCTATTTATGCATCTATGTCTGTCTATCTCTCTGTCTGTCTATATCTATCTATCTATCTATCTATCTATCTATCTATCTATCTATCTATCTATCTATCTATCTATCTATCTATCTATCTATCTCATAAAATAAAATAAAATAAAATAAAATAATAAAATAATAAAATAAAATAAATATTACCAGGTTGCAACCAATTAAAACAAGTTAAAACATTAAATAATAAAATAATAAATACTATCATTAAAAATTACTTAAAATTAACAAAGATTGCAAGAAAAGGAGCAAGATGCACAAAGTAGAGCATATAGGTGGTTATATTACTTATTGCTGTGAGGAAAATAATTCCGTGTAAGCTGCATACTTAAAAATCCATATTTATTTTTTATAGAACTCCCTGTTTTAATTCTTCAGCTAAATACAGTTTTAGAATATCAGCACTGGTAAGGAAGGGAAAAGAAAGTGAAGGGTTGATGGGAGAAAGAAAGAACACAATACTGAAGGAAAACATGAGAGGATGCTTTTCATTACTTTTTTTTGCTGACTCTTTAAAAAGTTTATTTTTATAACTTCTATTCTGTATTTATTCATGTGTTAAATGGAAAACAACCCCAGAACTGAATGGGGTTACCCAACACAATAATCAACCTCCAAACCAAACTAGCTCTATAGCAAGATATGACTATTTTATAGCCCAAATTCTCACTTTTGCTTTGCTGATTTTTCTAGTCATTAAAATAACTAGTCGTGGTTATTCTTACATGTTCATTGATATCTACATTTACTAATTAATTCTGTCAATAAGGCTTGGAAGTTTGCGAGAAAGTGAAAATGACCTAAAATGAACCCAAGATACTTTTTATAGAAGTTAACTCCTGGATCCCTTGAATAAATGAAGAAAAATACTGTACCGACTGTTGCTGTAGTCACCCTTTCTACAAAACAGGCTAATGAAAAGTTTTCTTGCAAAATAGTCTTTGATTTTGAGTTTTCTGACACCTACTGCTCAAGGACACAGTACTTCCTAATATCCAAAATATCCACTAGTCAACACCCATTTAGTTTCGGGAGAAGTATGGATATTAGTGACACACTCAAACTATATTAACTATATTTTCTGTGTTTTTTACTGCTCCCTAGTAGAAACCAAAATAAAAGTATCCTATCATATAATGAGCAACTATAGAAATGATATGAGTCATTTGAGAAAGAAGGTGGAATCTGGGCATTTTCAGAAAACATTTAATCCCAATTTGAATTGGCCTGATACCTCTCTTTGGAAGAAAAGCTCTCATTTGGTACTTCCAGTACAAATTGGAGTTACAATCCAACCAACTTATTAGTTGCAACCTTTCTTTAATTTTATTAATTTTATCCCACCATTATTATTTTTTAAAATAATTCAAGGCAACAAACATATCCAACACAACTTCTTCCTATTTTCCTCACAACAATAGCCCTGTATTGTAGGGTAGGGTAGGGCTGAGACAGAGTGTGACTGGCCTAAAATCAGCCAGCTGGCTTTCATGGATAACATAGGACATGAATTCAGTCTCCCACTTTCTAACCTTGTGCTTTAACCACTATACCAAACTAAATAGATAAAAATTAATTTAATAAATTATAAGAATAACAGGGGGAGATGCCCTAGCACAGGGATCTCCAAACTTGGCAACTTTAAGACTTGTGGACTTCAACTCCCAGAATTCTCCAGCCAGCTGGAGAATTCTGGGAGTTGAAGTCCACAAGTCTTAAAGTTGCCAAGTTTGAAGAACTCTGCCCTAGCATCTAGAGTGGTTTACATTTCTTAGAATGTAAATAATTATTCTTTGTCTTCCACTATGGAATATACTAAGCTAAACAACATTTTCCTGGAAAAATACCTATCTTAAGTACATTTCTATCACCAAGGACTTAGTGTATGTTAATTTTTAAATAAAACCTTATTCTTCAGCTTTTAACAAACCATCAGGATGTCTCAACATTTTCTAACACAGTTTTTATTTCCGTGCAACAAATGATCAATTCACTTTGATGACCGTGTGCAAAGACAAATTACTTCCTCTATATTTGATCACTAAAATATTGTTCATTCTGTACATCCTATCGTGTAGGGGTATTCCTGAGTATTGAGACAGTTGAGTGTTGTTGTTTTTTCCCCAAAAGATTTCAATGAAGCAGTCCCTGAAACAGAAAGATTGGATTCTAAAGCTCTGAAAACTCGTTTGCAGCTTTCAGTGAAAAGCAAAAGGTCACGGCGAACCCGAACAAGACTTTGTGACAGCATCAGCTCCACAGATGGAGAAGACAGTCTTGAAAAAAAGGTGAGTACATTACTATGATAAACATCACTTATTATTTTGATTGACCTCTGCTGTCAGGCAATACAGGTAGTCCTCGTCTTACAACAGTTCATTTAGTGACTGTTTGAAGTCACAACAGCACTTTAAAAAGTGACTTATGACCATTTTTTTATACTTACAACTTGTTGCAGCATCCCCATGGACATATGATCAGAATTCAGATGCTTGGCAACTGATTCATATTTAGGATGGTTGCAGTGTCCCAGGTCAATCTTCTGCGACCTTCTGACAAGCAAAATCAATGGAGAAGCCAGAGTCACTTAATAACTCTGTTACTAACTTAACAACTGCAGCGATTCACTTAACAATTGTGTCAAGAAAGGTTGCAAAATGGAGCAAAATTTGCTTAACAACTGTCTCGCTTAGCAACATAAATGTTGGGTTCAATTGTGGACTTGAGGATTAACTGCACTGACTGAGATGTGAAGAAACTTTACATAGAAAAGTATTCCAGTATTTTCTGTTTAAAGATAAAACATACGTTTCCTTGCAGTCATGCCAAGTTGTCTGATTGAGATTTATGTACATTGTGATATGCTTTTTTCCTCCCATCTTTGTAATGCTATTAATTTTTATTAAATACTGCAAACAGGTACCGTATGTTCCGGCGTATAAGGCGACTGGGCGTATAAGACGACCCCCAATTTTTCCAATTAAAATATAGAGTTTGGGATATACTCACTGTATAAGACTACCCCTCCTACCATCTTTCTTTTTCTTTCTGTCTTTCTTCCTTCCTAACATCTCTTTCTTTCTGTCTTTCTTTCTTTCTTTTTCTTTCTTTTTTCTGTCTGTTTTTCTTCCTTCCTAACTTCTTTCTTTCTGTCTGTCTGTCTTCTTTCTTCTTCTTTCTTTCCTTCCTTCCTTCTTTCTTTCTTCCATCTTCCTTCCTTCCTAACATCTTTCTTTTTCTTTCTTTCTTTCTTTCTTTCTTTCTTTCTTTCTTTCTTTCTTTCTTTCTTTCTTTCTTTCTTTCTTTCTGTCTTCCTTCCTTCCTTCCTTCCTTCCTTCCTTCCTTCCTTCCTTCCTTCCTTCCTTCCTTCCTTCCTTCCTTCCTTCCTTCCTTCCTTCCTTCCTTCTGTCTTTCTCCCTGCAGGAGGAAGAAGGAACCTCTGTTGCCGTCTCCTGCGGGGCTGCAGCCACCCGATTGAGTCCCCAACCACGGCGGCATCCCTGCTGTTCTCCAGCCAAGCGGCCGAAGGAGCCCTGGAGCCCCGCCGCCGCCCTGCATTTCGGTCTTTTTGGGCTTGTCCGGCAGCCTGCTGGGAAGGCTGCGACGCATGGAAGGGAAGGAGCTGCTATTGCCGTTCCAGCGTGTTTCCCCGGTCACTGGCTGCACCGCGGAGCCCGCGTCCTTGTCAACATTGCAGACGCTGCACACGCGGAAGGCACCACGGAGCAGAGGCGCCTGGCGAGCGAGGCGAGTGGCGGCATTGGGGGCAGGCTCCTGCCCGCGTCTCCCGCCCGCCTCTCATTCTTTTAAATGCTAAGGCAAGAGGCGGGCAGGCGGGCGGGAGACGCGGGCAGGAGCCTGCCCCCAATACCGCCACTTGCCTCACTCGGCAGGCGCCTCTGCTCCGTGGTGCCTTCCGCGTGTGCAGCGTCTGCAATGTTGACAAGGACGCGGGCTCCCCGGTGCAGCCAGTGACCGGGGAAACACGCCGGAATGGCAATAGCAGCTCCTTCCCTCCCATGCGTCGCAGCCTTCCCAGCAGGCTGCCGGGCAAGCCCGAAAAGAGTAGACCGAAATGCAGGGTGGCGTCGGGGCTCCAGGGCTCCTTCGGCCGCTTGACCGGAAAACAGCAGGGATGCGGCGGCGGCCGTTTTTGAGCCCCCCCCCCCCGCTCGGAAGTTTTAGTACCCGGCGTATAAGACGACCCCCGACTTTTGAGGAGTTTTTTAAGGGGTAAAAAGTCATCTTATATGCCGGCACATACGGTAATTTAATAAGTAATTTTAAGGTGTACCAGTGCAAAAAAAGAAATGCAAATGCTTCAAAATAAAAAGTTAAAATAGAAGCAGACATGGGCTGGAAAATATGCTTTAAGAAATAATGGTTTAAATATTCAAAATAACTTGATTAGTTCCCAAAAGCCTGAATCTGCTTCATAATCTCTTATACCAACCCCCTCCCTACAGTTATGGTGGTTCCATATTCATTCATTCATTCATTCATTCATTCATTCATTCATTCATTCATTCATTCATTCATTCATTCATTCGTGAGACTTATATACCACCTCATAGTGCAAGCACTCTCTAAGCGGTTTACACCATTAAGCAATGTATATTTATATTGCCCCCGACAATCTGGGTCCTCATTTTACCTACCTCGGAAGGATGGAAGGCTGAGTAAACCTTGAGCTGGTGAGATTTCAACAGCTGAACTGATGATCACAGTCAGCTAAAGTGGCCTGCAATACTGCACTCTAACTGCCGCGCCACCTCGGCTCATGTAATGTAATGTACATTACAATGCAATATACATTACATTACAGAATCTTCTCTGCCCATCTCCATTAGCATCAGATTCTGGTACTTGTTCTCTCTCCCCTGTGGTAGCCGTGCTCATTTGCATTTCGCAATGTAACTGAAAACTAGGATGAAGATCAGCAATATATGACTTTATATTGTCATATGAGTTATAGAGGATGAGAGCGTTCCTTCTGCTCTCCTTTTCTTCAACATCCCACCAAAGTTATGAAATCTTCCAACAAGCAGAAATATCTACCATGATGAAGATCGAACTAAATAACTGGTGTGGTGGCCTAGTGGTGAAGATGCTCACCTTCCATTTGGAAGATTGAGAGTTCAATCCTAGGTAGCAGCAGATGTTTCTAAGGGTGCAAAGAAAAAATATTCTTCACATTCTGCAGGTAACAGGATGGGCTTCTGGCCAGTAAGCACTCAACTCCGCCCAGTCACCCTGATTCTACCCTGATTTAAGGGATTACAGTATCAGAAAAAGGGAGTTATGAAACTAAATGTGTATGTGACTGCAATTTATTTTCCCACCTTATGCCACTTTCCATGATCCACTAGCACTTGAATCAAAAGTCAGAGTAGAACTGTATGTACTTTCAAAATCAGCCTGGATTTGGTTAATTTATTATTTTGAGATTCTGAATTTTAAAGTAAATATTTTTAAAGTAATCTGTCCCAAATTGAAAGAAAGATGGATGATACGATCAGTCTAGTTCAGGGGATTTTGTACAATAACCATGTAGTCTATTCTATTCTAGTAAATCTACCACCAGCCCTTCTGGCATCAAATGTTCATGTATTTGTGATAGGAAATATTTTTGCAATCCTTTGAAGTCTGAGTCTACCTGAGTCCACAAAAGCTTATGGCACAAAAATGATCTTAAATTTTAAAATTCTTCACGGCTGTCTCTAAATTACTTTTAGACCTAATCATTTTCAAGTTCCAGAAATATAACTTTTGTTTTAAATCAAGATTACAAGATTTAACCTAGGCAGAGTTCTCAAGGTTTGTTCTTATATATAGAATACCCTCAGAAATGTTTGATCGGTTATTAGTATTTTCTGACCTTGCTTCTCTTCTCAAAGACATATGATTGCAGGATAGTTAATTTCATCAACGCATTCAGATATTAACTAGTGTGTTTGTTACTTTGTCTATTGTGACCAGATCCTATCTTCTTTTGGGTTGTGTGGGTTTTATATTAACATTTGTGAATTGCTCAGGCAGTTGGAGTTATGTGATGTTTACATTGAAGTTAATTAGTTGATTAAAATCTTAACGAAAAGACTGAAACAATTGGCTTTAGTGTTTAATGTTGAGAAAAGGGATTGGAAGGGATATAATGTTTGTTATTGTGTGTCTCTCTTACACATAATGTACGCACACACATAGGGCATTGCAGTTTCATTGAGCCAAGCACTGCTATCTCTCTTCATACCTTTGTGTGATTTTTATCACTTTACACCTTTGTGTGTTTTATAAAGAATTCTTCCAATTGCAGTACTAATGAATACAGAATTGAATTTTAAGGGAAAATGAGATAAATGTCTTAGATCAGCAGCCCTCAACCTTTGGGGCACCATGGACTAGTTCCGTGGAGAGCTGTGGACCATGCCAGTTTCACATGCTGCCTGCATCCTGCAGATGGATCTTTGCTTGTTTGCACGGCCCAGTTTCTAGCATGCCACAGACCATTGCCTGTCGGGGGACCCTGGTCTTAGATAAAGGACACCTGCCTTAGATAAAGGTTGAGAATAAAAACATACTTTTCGCAAATGTTCAGTACCCTGTTTCCCCCAAAATAAGACATCCCCTGAGAATAAGCCCAATTGGGCTTTTGAGTGCATGGCAATAAGGCCAAGCGTTTATTTCAGGGTTCAAAATATATATAAGAAAGGGTCTTATTTTTGGGGAAACACGGTATTTCCTTGGGCTGCTGCAGAGAAAAATAAATCAGAACATGCATTCCATTTATATAATAAATTAAGCTCTTTTTCATTTAGCATTTAAGGTATCAGTTTTTAAAACTTGGGAGGCTGAAAAATAAAGTGAAGTTCCCAATCAAAAAAGTTGCACAATTTTGACTAAGGTACTTAAGAATGAGGCACTATTACTATTTCAATAGAGTTGAATTTTCTGGATCAAAAATTTGGCCCTTGGTTCTGAGTATTTTACTATGTTTCAAAATGATGTGTTCCCTTTTAAGAATATGAAAAAAATTGATTTCTGTTAAATTGTTCTTGCTGCAATCATCTATTTACAAAAAAGAGAACCATTTCAGGATCTCTAAGTAATGATCTTGCACAGATCAATCTAGTCTTTTTTATAGTCCCAATTTCTTTGTGCTCTTGAACAATGCACTTCTTTCTATGTCTATACACGTAGCCATCTATCTTCTAAGCTAACTTTTCTCAATTCTTTGCCTCTGTGTCTGTTGAACTGCAACTCTCAAATCCCCTTCCAACAGAGACAATGGAACTGTAATTCAATGCAGTCTGAATGCACTATTAGATTAGAGAAGGTTGCTCTGAGGGCATGTGAGCAACCAAGGTACGATCAAAATTTATGTTAAAGTATGTTCACTCATCAGGACTAGATGATGAGTAAATAATAACTTTTGTTCAATTAACAAGAAAAGAATGTACAATAGAATGGTAGCGGTTTTCCTAATTAACTATATATAACTATGCTGCTTTTTTAATTTAAGAAATTGCATTGGGAGCCCTTTTACGAGTTTCTTTTTCCAGTCCTCACTTAGAGATTGACTGCAAACTGATTTTAAAGCTACATATGTATGCAGAACAATAGAAGATTAAATCTTTAGCCAGGCTTTATTCACAAGCAATTTTTTAAAAACCCAATTTACTGTGTTCCCATGCCCACAGCAGAAAGCACAATTCAGTCTTGAATCAAAGTGATCCTTTTTCTTGGAAACAGAATCTGCTTTCTCAGCATAGTGGAAACTAAAAACCCAATTGTTAGCCCTGCTGGAAGTATATTACTGACTTTTATTCAAATAAAATGAATATGTAGTTTAAAGTAGCAAAATTGTGTAACAAAGTTTTATCTTGACATAGTTCATAGGATATTATAACAAACCAAGAACCTACAGTCCTTTCTTTCTATTTTTCCACATTTGTACACACAAACTGAGAGACTGATAGTCTGCATTCAAAATAACATGCAATCCAAATCAATTAAGGCAAATATAAAAAGCAAGCCACCTAAACCAGCTCCATAACACAGCATTAAAAACAGCAGCAAAACAATAAAACAATAAAAGCAATTTCCCTTCAGAAATTTGTGTAATCAATTGAAATAAACAAGCTAAAAATAAGCAAAGGCAAGACCTGCTTCATTTCTTTTAGAAGTAATCTGTGGCTTATTTAGTTATTAAATTTATTATGCCATTGACACTTTTTAATGGTTTAAAGTAAATTTATTTATTTATTTATTTATTTATTTATTTATTTATTTATTTATTTATTTATTTATTTTATTTGTCAAAACGTATACAAGATAACAGGTATGGTATAAACATAAACAAAAGCACAGTAGGTATAGGTAAATTTGGACAATAGAACAGTAGGACATGGACGGTAGGCACGATGGTGCGCTTATGCACGCCCTTTACACGACCTCTGGGGTGAGGTCGACTATAGACAGACTGAGGTTAAAGTTTTTGGGGTTTGGTGAAGAAACCACAGAGTCAGGTAGTGGATTCCAGGCATTGATTACTCTGTTGCTGAAGTCGTATTTTCCGCAGTCGAGTTTCGAGTGGTTTACATTGAGTTTGAATCTATTGTGTGCTTGTGTGTTGCGGTTGAAGCTGAAGTATTCATTGACAGGAAGGACATTGTGGCAGATGATTTTATTAACTACATTTAGATCAGATCGAAGGCGACGTAGCTCTAAGTTATCTAAGCCCAAAATTTCAAGTCTGGTGGAATAAGATATTCTGCTGCGAGCAGTGGAGTGGAGGACTCTTCTTGTGAAATATTTCTGGACTCTCTCGATTGTATTAATGTCTGATATGCAGTGCGGGTTCCAGACAGATGAGCTGTATTCAAGGATTGGTCTGGCAAATGTTTTGTATGCTCTGGTTAGCAGTGTAATATTGTCAGAGAAGAAGCTACGCAAGATTAGGTTAACAACTCTTAGTACCTTTTTGGCAATATTGTTACAATGGGCTCTGGCACTTACATCATTAGATATGAGTACTCCAAAGTCCTTAACAGAGTGAGCGTTGTCTACAAGGTCGTGTCCTCCAAGTTTATATTTTGTGTTCGGATTCTTTTTGCCAATGTGTAAGACAGAGCATTTGTTGGTTGAGATTTGAAGTTGCCAGTTATCAGACCATTGTGATACATGGGCAAGGTCTTTTTGAAGGGTAGAAGTATTGTCGGTGGTGTTGAATAGTTTAACATTGTCAGCAAAGAGAACGTAGTTGCTTATAATATGATCACAAAGGTTGTTTATGTAAAGAATGAATAGTGTTGGTCCTAGAACGCTGCCTTGAGGGACACTACTGTTGACAGGTGCAGAATTTGATAGGGCACTCCCTATTTTAACCATTTGTTGCCTGTTTGATAAGAACGCAGTTATCCAGTCATGAAGGGGACCAGAGATGCCATAAGATTTTATTTTCCGAAGTAGTTTGTCGTGTACTACTGAATCAAAGGCTTTACAAAAGTCTATGTAAATTGCGTATATTGATTTACCTTGATCGAGTTGTGAAGTCCATATGTTTTTGCAGTGTAGGAGTTGAATTTAATTTAAATTTAAATTTAAAGAATGTAATGGTTATATGCTTGAACCTGTCAACCATATAGCGAGTAGGAAAAGATCAAGAGTAGAATGTGTATGAAGATAGCCCATCAGCTAAGTTGGTTACAAACCATATGTGTTTAACATTATAATTTTAAATGAGTATTTACCCAGTTGGCATAAACTCTACAATGCTCCCTGATTAAACAGCATTTTGTCCACTACATTTTGCAATCAATTTCCAATCAAACTTTATACAGTACCAGCGCAACAGAGGAAAAAATTAAATAGTGTAATTCAGTATTAAATATTAAATTAAAATTAAGATGACCTCAAATCATGGTAACAATATGGAGGTGTTTTTTTTTCTAATCTCAGTCTAACCCTAGTGTTGCCTGGAGTACTAACCAGTGCCAAGCCCAGGCAACAATAGCCAAGCACGCTTAACTGCTGCACAATATTTAAGGTGGCACGCATAACTGAGATCAAATCTGTTTTCAACAGCTGCAAATTCCAGTTTATGGATCCACTGGATCTGGTTTAAAAAAAATTTGGGGCCTTAATAGCCCTGAACTACATTGAAATATTTAATTTATACAGGACTGCGAAAATAGCAGAAACAGAGAACCTGAGCATAGTTTCATAAGTAGTATAGAATGTCCATTGCCATATAATGTGTGTATTTCAATGGAAGCGAATATCTGTAGCCCAGATATTTGTAGCCCAGGGTTAAACTCTGGTATTCTTGGTACTCTCTGATCTTGGTAGCTTGCTTGAAGACATTTCAGTATCCAACTAGGTAACATCATCAATGTTTGTGAATGTGGGACCTTCCCTTGTTTTTATAACTTATATAACTTGCCTACCAATTTTGTCAGAAGTGCCGTTTGCTGTTTTTTGGTTCATTGTTTAGAGCAGCGATCCCCAACCTTTTGGGCACCAGGGACCGGTTCCATGGAGAAAGATTTTTCCACGCACCGGAGGTTTTGTGTGATGCCTGCATACCATGGATGGAGCTTCACTTGTTTGAAGTGAAGTGGAGCTGAAGTGGTGCAATGGTTAAATGCAGCCATTGCAGGCTGACTGCTAGTTCAACAGTTCAGCTGTTCAAATCTCACTAGGCTCAAGGTTGACTCAGCCTTCCATCCTTCCGAGGTCGGTAAAATGAGGACCCAGATTGTTGGGGGCAATATGCTGAACTCTGTAAACTGCTTAGAGAGTCCTGTAAAGCACTATGAAGCGGTATATAAGAAAAGTGCTATTGCTATTGCATGGCCCAGTTGCTGGCATGCTGCGGAATGTGGCCAGTCAATGGACTGGGATTTGGGGACCCCTGGTTTAGAGTATTGCTTTCTGATTGTTTTTGGGAGCTGATTTCTGATTGTTGGCTACTGGAAGGAAGGTGTTCTAATCTTTTTGTTCTAGGTTTTTTTAATGGTGTTTAAAATGTGGCTTATCTGTATGTTTTTATTGAGGACTGATCTTTCTAAATGCTAAGCTTCTGGGAATTCCCTAACATTTTTTTGGTTCTAGCTTGGCCTAAGGCAGGGGTAGGCAAAGTTGGCTCTTCTATGACTCACGGACTTCAACTCCCAGACTTTCTGAGCCAATCATGCTAGCTCAGGAATTCTGGGAGTTGAAGTCCATGAGTCATAGAAGAGCCAACTTTGCCTACCCCTGGCCTAAGGTGCCAATTAAGACTTGCTGTTGGAAAAAAATTTGGAAGAGGGAATATTATTTGAAAGAATGGAAACTAGCTCACACCAAGAAGAATCAGATGTAGCTTACAAAAGCAGTATTTTTCATTCACCAAATTGGCAGACGAGAGACAGACTTTCCTTTGCATGGAAGCCAAATGAAATGATGGAAAAGGAATGGGGAGGCCAGTTCTCCTTCCTCCAGTTATTTGATCACAACGGCTTCTTGGTAGATACTGTACATCTTGGTCAGCAGAGGCTCTCAGACAAGTTGTTAAAAATGCAACCTTGAGCTTGTATTTCTTTGTACTTCCCTTTGGAGTGGGAGGAAGCATCATTACACTGTAATAAACATAAATCATAAGTGTAAAGAGGCTTGGTTTGGAGGAGGTCCTTAAATTCCAGCCTCCATTAGTTAAAAAAAAGACCATTTTATTTTTGTAACTTCCCGCTTTTATGGACCAAAACCTTGTAATTAGGTTGTCATGGTGCATTTGAGCCATCAACAATTTTTTTAAAGATCAATGGGCAAATAGTAAAATGTTAAATTTTGATGTTATTTGAATTACCGTATTTTTCGGAGTATAAGACACACCTCCCCCCCCCCTAAAAGAGGGTGGAAATGTCAGTGCGTCTTATACACCAAATACAGCCATTTTTGGCCTCCTGAAGCCCCACCCCCGCATCCCATTTTTGCAAAAAATGGGTCCATTTTTCACAAAAATAGGGTGCGCAGTGGGTTTGGGAGGCCTGCAGAGTGCTCCTGGGGGCTGGGGGAAGGCAAAAATGTCCCTGTTTTTGCGAAAAATGAGCCATTTTTGCAAAAAACAGGGTGCACAGAGGGTTTGGGAGGCTTGCAGAGTGCTCCTGGGGGCCGGGGAGGACAAAAACTTTTTTTTCTTACTTACCTCTTTGAAATCTTGGTGCGTCTTATACACCGGTGCATCTTATAGTCTGAAAAATATGGTAAGAAAAAAAGTACTGTTTAAATGTGTGTTTATTATGTTTCTCATTTATTATTGCATTCATTATCTGAGAATCTCATAACTCATATGATATTGGGAGCAAAATGTTTACAGAGGTAATTGTCCTGCTTTGATATTTATACATCTCTAGTGGCAATCAAATACATTGGGGGTGGGGGCTAGCATTACTTCAACCTTTGCTAAAACAGAATCCTATTATAGTTCTTTAATTTACATTAATGAATTTCAATCTGAAAAGATTTTCAGTACATTTCAAGGGCCAATATCAAGGGCACTGTAGTAATGCTTTGCCTTGGGTTTGCCTTGGCTGCAATTGGGAATACATAAACTAGTCATTTGATGATACAACTTGTACTTTTCCAAGATAGTCAAAAGAAATATCATAATTGTATCAAGGAGTCAGAACTAGAACGATGTTATTCTATGTTTCATAGTTTGTGTCCCAGGCAATAATATAAAAGAAACTCATTTGAACAAAGCAGTACTTAAATGTGAAAGGGAAAGGATAAATCCTAGTTGTGAAATAGAAGAAAATATTTGTCTAATTTTCTCATTTTGTAAATGTACGATCAGATCTTGATTTCAGTGTTAAAGCTGCTTCTTGGATACATCAGTAAATTGTATACTATTGGCTTCAGCAATTAGGAATTTGTAACTCCTAAAGTGAAATCAGAAAAACTACAGGAATTGGGTATATCTAATTTAACAAAAGGAACATGGTAGCAGTGTTCCAATATCTAAAGGGCTGCCCCCAAGAAGACAGGATCAACTTATTCTTAAATGCCCCTAAAGGCAGAACAAATAAGCAATAGATGGAAATTAATCAAGGAGGGAACCAAATTAAAACTAAGGAGGAATTTCCTGACTGTGAGAACAGTTAATCAATAGGATTGATAACTTGCCTCCAATTTGGAGGTATTCCATTTTGGAGGCTTTTAAAAAAGAATTTGGATAACCATTTATCTGAAATGACACAGAGTTCTTGCTACAGCAGGGGATTGGACTAGAAGACGTTCCAACTCTGTTATTCTGTTCTGTTGTGTTCAGTATTAACGTCTGCTCAGGACAGCTTAAAGGGAATTTGTGCAAAATTTGTGTTGCAGAATTTTCAAAAAAATTAGAATTCTGCAGCAAAGATTGAACTACAGCATTTGGATTTTATTTATTAGTTAAATGCTGTATTATCTTATTCTTTCTGTTTGCTCTTGTTTTTCACGTTGTCCTTTTGTGAATTTCTTGACAAAAGTAATGGCTGAAATCTTTGAACTAGCATCAGTGTATATTGGGAAAAGGGGACCGAAATTTTTTTAAAACATTAAATTTAGCAGGTGCTGCATAATTTCAGATTCTTGAATTTTATTTCTTCAGGTGCATAAAATAGCAATATAGAGAGACATTTTCTTTCCTTTGAGTTGCCATGAAAAAAGAGAAATGAAAATGAAATAATTTCAGATCAGGACAAAAAAAAACACCATAGGAAATAACATAACTCTCTTAAAGAACATTTTACTAAGTAAATCTTCTTGCACATTTTACATTCATTCAAATAAACTAGAGCAGTGGTGTCAAACTTAATTTCATTGAAGGCCACATCAGGATTGTATTTGACCTCGGTGGGGCTGGGGGGCGTGGTCAGGGTAGGCATGGCCAGCTCGAAGTCACTCGTGTTGGGGGCACCTGTGGTGGCCCGAGCACTCTGCCAGTGAAAACAGCTCAGGAGAGTTGCAGGAGACTGTAGCTGAAAATGGAGCTTGGGAGGGCCGCGCATGGCCCTCCCTGTCATGCAGTGATTATTGCCTGTTATATGTATATGCAGGGAGCTGCATCCCTATTCATTATGATGGTTTATTCCTGAGCACGTGATTGATATGTTCGTAGTACGCATGTGTACATTCCTTTCTTTGATCAGTCTTTCCGTTCCTAGCTTCCGTGGAAGCAAGACGTGCTTTTATATCAGAGATGTAATTAATGAGGATTTATTTGTTTTGTACCGAAATAAATATTTTTACTTAGAACTTTAAACTGCGGTTTCATTTCTAATGTCAGAATTCCAGGTAAAGATCTATTTTCGCCTCTAATGAGTGTTATTCTCATCCTGACACTCCCAAGCTCTGTTTTTGCTGGCAGACACACCATGGGCTGGTCCTTTGCTGTTTCCAGGGCAACCCTGCCATCCAGATCTAAGCACCTTGCAGGCTGCATTCGGCCCACGGGCCTTGAGTTCGACACCCCTGAACTAGAGTAATTTGCTTGAGCAATGATATTTAGATTTAACCCATACTGTTTTCCCTTACCAAATTCTTTTTAGAACTGCTGTGGCCCAGAAAGATACAAAAGGAATATAGACTCAATAAACAATAGAGTTTTCCCCTATTCCAATGGTTCTTCTATCAGACATATATCGAACCGTATTTGTGAATATTTTATTTTATCTTTTAATTTTCTCTTTCAGTTAGATAAATATATTTGTATATTATTGATGCTTCCATTGCTCATTTTTAACAGTATGTGCGCTTGTTTTCAGGGAACAGATTTAACCCATACTGTTTTCCCTTACCAAATTCTTTTTAGAACTGCTGTGGCCCAGAAAGATACAAAAGGAATATAGACTCAACAAACAATAGAGTTTTCCCCTATTCCAATGGTTCTTCTATCAGACATATATCGAACCGTATTTGTGAATATTTTAGTTTATCTTTTAATTTTCTCTTTCAGTTAGATAAATATATTTGTATATTATTGATGCTTCCATTGCTCATTTTTAACAGTATGTGCGCTTGTTTTCAGGGAATATTAAATATTTCACAAGAAACTTGATTTGGGGATCTATTTGTCTGTTGTGTTTAAAATCTGATATATGACCTAGTTGAATTTTTTAATTTAATCAGATTAATGTTGCCAAATGCACATGCCACTCTAGAAGAAATTGCTTCTTTCTCTTCATCTATAAAATGTAATTCTTGCTTCACTGCATTGATAGGAACAAAATATATTTTGTGTTCCAGTTTTATGTTTATGGTGATGATTGCTGTTTACTTGATCAATACAAGTGTAACAAAGAGATAATGGAATCCATATTAGCATTTTTAATAACATACAACAGAGCTCTGTCTAGAAACAGGATTCTATTAGCAGGAAAAAAAATGGAAATTTACCAAGCTAAGAAAGACAGGTATATAAGAACTTTATCAGAGCTTAAAGAGTAGGGATTTTGAATTGATAGTGATCTCAGTATCAAATTACATTCATCATTATCTCCATTAATTTATGTCAGACTTAAATTTACAGTATATGCTCCCTGACTCCCAACTGTCAGGGATTCTTTAACATGTCTTAAAACAGGTTAATATCTGATCCAGAATGATAAAATCCCCCCTCCCACCCCAAAAATCAGATTTTATGCTGATCCTATAATTTTGTTGCTGCAGACCAGCGTTGGATTGCTCCCGGTTCGGCCCGGTTCTGCGAACTGGTAGCGGCAGTGGTGGGAGGCTCCGCCCACCCACCTGGGATGCTCCGCCAACCTGCCCGGGATGCTTCTGCACATGCGCAGAAGCATTGCGCACACACACAAGCACGTACACGAACCGGTAGCGATGGGATTTAGAACCCACTACTGCTGCAGACCATTATTTGAAACCCATTTTATTCACAATTTCATTTGATTTACTTTCCATTGAGTTGTTGGGAAGAGAAGGGAAAGAGAAACTTCACAGAGATGGGAGGGTCAAACTGGAGAAGGGTTTGAGAACATGGATATGCCCCTACTTATCCTAAAAGTAGGGATAACTGAAGTCCTGTGCAGAGTTTTTGAGAATGCTAAGACCACAAAATGGAGAATACTACCGGTTTTGGATTCCTTAGGAAGCAGCTAAAGATAAATTATGACAATTTTATTGCTATGGAATTGTGAAAGCGGTTCTCAATAGTTTTGCTGTGGGAAAATATAAACTCATTTTGTTCTCTGCTAATCCACACAGCTCACTAAGCACAGGATTGGATTTGTGTTTTATAAACTCATTTCCAAAGGGAAACATTTCTGTTATCAACTCAATGCATCATTATTATGGGATGGAAATTGTCTTTTCCCTTGGCTTCCCAACTTTTACACATGCAGAGATCAGTGGTGGGATTCCATTTTTTTTCCTACCGGTTCTGTGGGCATGGTGTGGCTTGCTGGGCATGGCAGGGGAAGGTTACTGCAAAATTCCCATTTCCTCCCGATATTCTCTAGGCAGAGAATAGATGGGGGCAGGGCCAGTCAGAGGTGGTATTTACCGGTTCTCCAAACTACTCAAAATTTCTGCTACCAGTTTTCCAGAACTGGTCAGAACCTGCTGAATCCCACCTCTGGCAGGGATGTGGAAGGGAGTGAAGAATTTACTAAGGTTCTAAGGATTCGGTGGAATTGGGCCCATTTTTAGTAAGTAATATGCAGTTTCTAGTGAACTCACTTGCCCTTCAGATTGAATTTATTTCATAGTTGTGAGATTGCACAAATAAAAATCAGAGCCTACAATAAAAGCGACTATTTTAATGGTATTTGTTTCCCTTCTTACAGCATCAGATGAACATGTTTGAACCACTCTGTGAAAGAAACTTAATAGCCCTGTATCTTTTCATCCTTTTGAGATCAGCTAAAAAAGATGACAACATACAAAGAAAAGAGAATACATTTTTTATATTTTAAAAGTAAAAAAAGGCTAAATTTCAGATCCTTCTGAAGCTTGAGTCCAGATCCAATGAACCCCTTACTCCTCCCATTTTTAATGTGTAAATTTCCATCAAATGAACTTGGTAATTTTCCAATGTTCTTTGAAACACTGTTTTTTTATTGGCTGTCTTTATTTTACCTATTTACCTTCCCAAAAGCAGGGAACTGTTCTAACCATATTGGTCATTAAAACTATAATACAGATCATCTTTCTTGCTTTCAATAATCAGGTGTAGAACATCTGCTGAAAAGACTTTGAAGTTTTTATAGGTCACAACATGGTAATGTAAACCATAGCTAATTAATTTGCAATATCACTTTAGACAAGTTGTCTTGATGGCAAATATTAAAGTGGGGAAAGACCAAAAGGCCACGGCTGTTACTAAGTTGATATGAATTTTAAACCTTTTCCACCAGGTCTCCAGGTTTTTTAAATATATATTTATTAAATAATAAATAATAAAATATATTTATTAAAAGAAGATCTACTAAAAATTTAAAAAGCTACAGAATAAGAAATAAAAAGAAAAAGAAAAAAGAAAAAGCAATTAACAAAAAGCAAGCAAAAGAAAGATAGTTACAGTAATTTCCAATCTTTGCAACTGTTGCAAACATAATAACCATTTTATCTTCCCATATTACACATTATAGTTCCCTTCTGCCTATAAACAAGTCCCTTTAATCAATAAATCTGGAAATCAGCAGTTCATTTTTATCCATTTTCAGCAAAAGTTCTATAAAGAGTTTCCAGTCTTTGTAAATAGTTTTAAAGATGCATAAACCCATGTTGAAATTTATTGGGGGCTTTCAGTTCAGCATATCTACCACAATAAATATGGAGGAACACACAAGGTTTGATCTTCATTGTTAATATATAACATTGCATTAAGTTTTTAAAAATATTTAAACTAAGGTCACTATTAATATTTCCAATCTAGATGAACAAATCGTCACAATGAATGAAATCTTAGCAGGTTCTAATTTAATCTTGCAGGCCAATCTTTATTGTTGGACTCGATTGTCCATGTTTTGTTCTTATTCCAATACAGAATATCACTTTCAATGATGACTTCAGCCCAAGCAGCACCAGTTCAGCTGATTTGAGTGGCTTAGGGACAGGACCAAAACCCCCAGGATTTTCACATTCCACAGCTGTATCTTCTGATGAGGTATCTTCTCCACATATACTTAAAGAGCAGGAAATGAGTTCTGTGCTCCTTGTGAACTACTTAGTGTGTGTGTATTAAATTTAGTTGTATTAAAGTTTGTTGCAGAAAAATCATTTTCCAGAAGCACACACAGATGACTGATTCAGCTGGATTCAATAACTTCTTTATAAACATAATAATATATATATTTACAATACCACAAGTAGAATTCTTCTTCAATCAGTTACAGGTAAACACAAGCAGGAGAGTTAGTTTCATTTCAGCAGAGTTCAGAGTGGAGAGTGCAGAGTGGACTGAGCCACACCCAGCCTTAAACTTAAGTTCCAGTTTCGATTCTCTGCACAGACTCAGAAGTGGTTAGCTCCTATTGGCTGATTCAGTTGCTATGCCTATTCATTGGCTAACCTTGTTAACATGGCTATCCCAGTCATGAGTATTCTAACAAGTTGTTTATATCTGCTGTTTATAATCATTAGCTTAATGGATATGTTAAGCTACTGATCATGAAATAAAATCTAAAACATGTGCAGGAAAGAAAACAGTTGTAATTACCGGTACCTAATGAGTTTTAAATCAAGGAACAAGGAAAACGCATAGATAGAAAACAATGCATAATCTTTAAAAGTGTAACCTAGTACATAAATTCAAAAGGGACATAATATAAAATTGAAAATGCATGTTTACACACACAGGTTTTTTACAGTGTTTAATATCCCTTCCGCTCAAAAATTACAAAAATTCATTTGAATCTTGAAAACTGTTTAAAGAAGAGCCATTTACATTACTAAATTGCAATATAAATATAAAATGATATATTGCATTTTATATGTGCAAAAATGAGAAAGAAAATTCTATAAATTTCTATAAAATTTTATTTTAAAATAGATTGTTAATGGTCTCTTCAGTTATGAAATTCATTGCAGCATCAGCTCTTGGACTTTCAGATCTAGAGGACAGAAACTTAGGACACTAGATGGCAGCAAAATGTTAAATGTCATGGCAGCAAATGTGTCTCTTTGTTGACATTAATGATCATCTGAACTCTGCAGCCTAGATCTGGAAGCTTTTATATGTAGGCACTTTTAAATTCCCTGAATATGTTTCTCTCTGTAATGTTTTATTTCCCATTGTTTTTAATGCTGAATCTCTCAGAGCTTGGATATGATTGATGATGAGGTGAGAGAATAGTAAGCTATTTATTTGTTAACATTTTATTGCATGGTGTATTGAATTCATTCAAATATACAGTATCTTACGATAAAAGGTAGTAAGTAAAAGGTGATATATTAGCTATAGGTATTAGGATATGGTTTTCAATATGGTAATATTGCATGAAATTTGGTCAGATGGAACCAGGGGCAGGTTGCTTATTTACCAATACCGGTGCGCTGGGCACACATCTCCACGTTTTGTGCGTGCGCGCGCTCGCTATGCACGCACGCCCCATGGCGAGATTTTGGTGAGATTTTGCTTCTGCACATGCGTGGAAGCAAAATCTCACCGAAATTTTGTGAGGGGATGCGTGCGTGCACGCGATTTCGGCGAGATTTTGCTTCCGCGCATGCGCAGAAGCAAAAAAGCCAAAAATTTCTTAAAAACAGATGGCGACGCGCGCGACTGTCCGGCAAAGATGGCACCGGAGCAGTCGCGCGCAAATTGCATAATCGGCGGGTCCCTACCAGAACTGTGCACTGGACCGCACCAGTAGGAACCCAGTCCTGGATGGAACCTTTGTCATTCCAGATGCAGTCTACAAAATCAGCAGGTGATAGTTCTGATAGATGAAAATAATATGAGAAATAGGCTTTAGTTCAAATATTAAAAAGTATTTTTCCAAATGTTTGCTCCCTCCAAATAATATTAAGCTATTGAATGTTAGGTTAGACCAACCATCCAACTAGTTGTTTTGCTATAAGCAAAACATTTTTATAAATGATATATCTTTTCAATTTTGATATGATTTCACAATCAGTTGGGAATGTTATTGAAATTATATTGAAGATATGCTACTATCACCATGATCTGATGCTTCAGCTCTTCTGAACTTTATATTGCAAAACATTTTTGTTATAGATTCTTGATGATGGACAATCTCCCAAGCACAGCCAGTTTCCAAATCATACTGTTTCAGAATGGAGTGTGCAGCAGGTCTCCAATTGGTTAAAAAGCCTGAATTTAGAACATTATATTTCTGAATTCACAGCCCATAATATAAATGGAGAATGTCTCCTTCAGCTGGATGGCAGTAAACTTAAGGTAATTGCTTCTTGGTGTTGGAAAAATAATTTAGAATTTTATTACGTGAATGTGTAATGGGAAATGCAATTAAAATCTTGATATATAGAGATGTAAGATATAGCAATAAGTTATAGCAATACCAATTTCTGAAAATTTAAATTATACAACTGAAGGGTTAACCATTGAAATTATGATCATTAAAAATCATACCTAGATGCACAATGCTAGCTATTAAAATTAATAAACAATTTAATATTCATTGTTTAATTTGTTATTTTTCAAAATTCTTTTTATTTTGAAAATTAATTACAGTATCATGAATTTATTCCTGACCCATGTTGCTGTAGGAGGTGATCAGGCTGAGTCCAAAGGAGGGGTCATGTGACACACATAAGTCACGAGTCCCTGCATACCCACAAGAGTTCTAAGTCCAGCCCACTTTGAACTCCTTTCGATCCTTAAATCCTGTGAATTTCCCTTGATTGTTAGTAGCTCAGATTCTTGTAGGGACCTTAAGCTTGCAATACTTGTCTGAACTGCCTGAATCTCCTGATTTCCCGTGCTTGACAGTTGCATATTTGAGTGCATCTGTTGGTAGCATTAAGTGAATATTAGTCCTAACAGGTGGTCCTAGATTTACAACTGGTTGCTTAAAGACTATTCAAAGGTACAATGGGCCCAAAAATGGTACTTACAACCTGGATTTAAAGTTCTAACAGCCAGGGGCCCTTTCCCCCATGGCTGTGTGTTCAAATTTTAAGTGCTGAGCAACTTGTTCATGTTTATGGCTGTTTGCAGTATCCCATGGTCATATAGTCACAATTTATGGCTTTTTTTATTGGAAACCAGTGTTTACTTCTGCTTTCTGACATAAAATGGCCATTGCAGGCAACGGGTTCACTTGATGGCCGTAGCGATTCACTTAACAACTTCTGCAAAACTGTCGTAAAATTGGGTTGGTCACATGCTAACCTGTATAATAATTGGCATGACTTATTACCGTAACTCCAGGCTCAGTTGCAGTCATAAGTCTAGGACTATCTATAGTTCTTTTCCTTGGGTGGTTTTGATTTTAGAAAACACAGTTATATATTTATCCATTTTAAAATACTTTTATGCTATCTCTTACAGCAAAAGCCTTACCAAAGTAATTTATTAATACAGAAGGATTTTTCCCCTTGTAAATATATATACCACACACATATGCATGCACATATAGATGTACCTGTATCTATTACAGATGCACCTACACATATTTTTGCCATCTTACCACATGGCCTTGTGCTATCCCATAAATTGCTATTTAATGCTATGATCAGATATTAACGGGTCTAGGACAGTTCGCCTCCTCCACTCTGCCACACCTGTTTTGTCCCCAGCCTCCCGCCCCCAAACAATCCGGCTCTGCCTTTTCTCCTTGGCCTCTTAGCCTAACGGGCCAAAAAGCCAGTTCACCCCGGGCTTTTGGGCGCACGGGACACTTTGCCCCCAGCCAATCAGAGGAGCAAGAATCCCACCCCCTTGGAAGCAGCCTTTTTAGGAGAAGGAACGGGGGACAAGTCTTCCCTCTCTTGCTTAAAAGAGACACGTTTTTCAGATGGTCCCAATGAAAGAAAGGGGAAGGAGGAAGAGTGCTTCTAGCTGGACTCAATGAGATTCCCTCTCTTGCTTAAAAGAGACATGTTTTTCAGAGGGTCCCAATGAAGGAAAGGGGAGGGAGGAAGAGTGCTTCCAGCTGGACTCAATGAGATTCCCTCTCTTGCTTAAAAGAGACACGTTTTTCAGAGGGTCCCAATGAAGGAAAGGGGAGGGAGGAAGAGTGCTTCTAGCTGGACTCCCTCTCTTCCTTAAAACAGACACGTTTTTCAGAGGGTCCCAATGAAGGAAAGGGGAGGGAGGAAGAGTGCTTCTAGCTGGACTCCCTCTCTTGCTTAAAAGAGACACATTTTTCAGAGGGTCCCAATGAAGGAAAGGGGAGGGAGGAAGAGTGCTTCTAGCTGGACTCCCTCTCTTGCTTAAAAGAGACACGTTTTTCAGAGGGTCCCAATGAAGGAAAGGGGAGGGAGGAAGAGTGCTTCCAGCTGGACTCCCTCTCTTGCTTAAAAGAGACATGTTTTTCAGAGGGTCCCAATGAAGGAAAGGGGAGGGAGGAAGAGTGCTTCCAGCTGGACTCAATGAGATTCCCTCTCTTGCTTAAAAGAGACACGTTTTTCAGAGGGTCCCAATGAAGGAAAGGGGAGGGAGGAAGAGTGCTTCTAGCTGGACTCCCTCTCTTGCTTAAAAGAGACATGTTTTTCAGAGGGTCCCAATGAAGGAAAGGGGAGGGAGGAAGAGTGCTTCCAGCTGGACTCCCTCTCTTGCTTAAAAGAGACATGTTTTTCAGAGGGTCCCAATGAAGGAAAGGGGAGGGAGGAAGAGTGCTTCCAGCTGGACTCAATGAGATTCCCTCTCTTGCTTAAAAGAGACACGTTTTTCAGAGGGTCCCAATGAAGGAAAGGGGAGGGAGGAAGAGTGCTTCTAGCTGGACTCCCTCTCTTGCTTAAAAGAGACATGTTTTTCAGAGGGTCCCAATGAAGGAAAGGGGAGGGAGGAACAGTGTTCCTCTCTCTGTTCGTTTAGAAGCAATAATAGAAAGCTTAGATATTAATATTCAATCATGTTAATAGATTAACACAAGATGGTAATTATTCCATTGCATTGGGTCAGACAAGGCTACTGTTTTTGAACTGTGGTGATTTAGATAAATTAAGAAGAGTTGTTTATGAACAACTGTTATCAGGAGTAATTCTCTCTCTCTCTCTCTCTCTCTCTCTCTCTCTCTCTCTCTCTCTCTCTCTCTCTCTCTCTCTCTCTCTCTCTCTCTCTCTCTCTCTCTCTCTCTCTCTCTCTCTCTCTCTCTCACCCTCCCTCCCTCTCTGATCCTCGCACTTCCTAGCTCTCTCTCTCTCCCATTCCCTCTGTCTCTCATTCTCTCTCTCATAGGAAGGAAGGAAGGGAGGGAGGGAGGGAGGGAGGGGGGGCAGCAAAAAAGAGATATTGAATCAAATCTGGTGCAAAAAAAACTAAAGCTCCTGGTAAGCTGATTTAGGTATAGTGAGAATCACAGCTGGCATCGGGGTTTGCAAGGGATGATTGCCTGACTCAAGGGAATTCAAGACAGGAACCAGGAACCTGGACCAAAGGGATCGAAAATGTGGGGAGAAAAACGGAAGCCCCTCCCATACACACACAATGAAGGGGAAAATATAGAAACCACTGTTTCTGACTAGTTCCCCCCAAAACACTCTTCCTCCCTCCCCTTTCCTTCATTGGGACCCTCTGAAAAACGTGTCTCTTTTAAGCAAGAGAGGGAATTTCATTGAGTCCAGCTGGAAGCACTCTTCCTCCCTCCCCTTTCCTTCATTGGGACCCTCTGAAAAACGTGTCTCTTTTAAGCAAGAGAGGGAGTCCAGCTAGAAGCACTCTTCCTCCCTCCCCTTTCCTTCATTGGGACCCTCTGAAAAACATGTCTCTTTTAAGCAAGAGAGGGAATCTCATTGAGTCCAGCTGGAAGCACTCTTCCTCCCTCCCCTTTCCTTCATTGGGACCCTCTGAAAAACGTGTCTCTTTTAAGCAAGAGAGGGAAGACTTGTCCCCCGTTCCTTCTCCTAAAAAGGCTGCTTCCAAGGGGGTGGGATTCTTGCTCCTCTGATTGGCTGGGGGCAAAGTGTCCCATGCGCCCAAAAGCCCGGGGTGAACTGGCTTTTTGGCCCGTTAGGCTAAGGGGCCAAGGAGAAAAGGCAGAGCCGGATTGTTTGGGGGCGGAAGGCTGGGGACAAAACAGGTGTGGCAGAGTGGAGGAGGCGAACTGTCCCATTCCGGATATTAACTTATCAGGTTACATCTTATTAGATCAAGCATTGCACAGTGCATTTTTATTGATCTGCAAAAACACTCTCATATACTGTAATGTCTGTTCCTTATATTAAGGCTCTTAATTCTTTTGGAACTAGATGTGATCATTGATAGTTGCTGCCAACATTTTGACATCTGGCACTCTGTCTCACCATACCAGACAGCCAAGAACCAAACAGGTTCCATGGGAAATCAAGTCTTTTAAATCAGCTTTAGTAGCATTTGTACATTAGGTGTTGCCAGCCAAGCTAAGCAGCATTAATCTAGTTGAGGAATAATGATTGAGATGTTCCTTTATATAGACACATGTATATTAGAAAAGGAAACCGGTTACAATTAAAGAATTTAAAGAGGACTTCCGGTTTGGTGTTCGGCGCCGATGGCGTTCTTCTTTCAGAACGCCTTTCCGACTCCCTGCCGGGCCGCCAGAACAGCTGTCTGGCGGCTCGGAATATCTCTGCCCCGGACATAGGGGAGAGAGGAGAGCGTGGCAGGTGGGGTAGAGCCCCCCTAGCGCCCTAGGAGTCATCCAGGGGCGCGAAGGGAAGGCTCCCCAGGTAGCCTGCCCCTAGCTCCGGGAGCCAGGAAATCTCCGCTTTTGCGGAGCTAGACACCGAAGCCGCCGCTGCCTCTAGAAGAGGATTTTTAAAACTTTTTTTCTGTGCAGTTAAAGAGGCAGACAGAGAGAACTAGGGGCTTTGCTGGGCAAGTATGGATTTTTTTTTCTCTTTTTAAAACCCTCGGCTAACTTCTATTTGAAGAAACAAAGTTACATTTAATATGCAACAATATGGCGTTTGAAGGAGGAGAAGTGAAAGTGATTTCCGTTTTGCTTGTGGTTTTTTTTTTCTCTTATGGAAACTCTTTGTTCTGAAAATTGAAAACTGGCTGTCCTTCTTATATTCTCTGATAACTGACAAAAATAAGGATTATTTGCCTTTGAAAGTGGAAAGTATTTTTTTAGAGATCTGGCTTTTTAAGGCGTTTTAAAGAAGTTGGGAAGAAAAGTGAAGGTGATTTTTGCCTTGTTTGTTTGTGGCTCTTTCTCTTATGGAAAACTATAACTTTGAAGACTGATTTTTTTTTTCTCTGTCTCCTGATTGTGGAAATTAAAAAACTCTCTATCTTGTACACTGGAAAGAATTTTATTTAGAGTTATGGCTTTTTTCTATACTTCTCTGGAAATATAAAAATGGTTTCAAGTTTGGAAAGATTGATTTTTTTTTTCTGGTTTTTCTCCTGTGGAAATTTTGAAAATTGATTTTTATTCTCTGCTCCGTGACTTTGGATTATAACAGTAATTGATAATTTTACTAATATAAATAAATTACAAAAGACTATTTGTCCTGGAAATTGGCAGAATTTTTTTAGATTTGACTCTCCTTTGCACCTTTTTGGAAGTATAATAAAGAAGAAGTGAAAGTTATTTGTGTTCTGTTTGTGGCCTTTGGACTTTGGGAAATTTTTGAATTTGAAAACACGTCTTTATTTTTGACTCTCAATTTTGGATTATAACAACTGATAGTGATTTGGTGTTTTTAGATCAATTTTTTTGGAATTATAATAATGGCTTCAAAATATGGAATGATTGCCTTGAATAAAAGGTCTATTTACCCCTCTGCTTATACTTCTAAAATGCAACTTGCTACTGAATCAACACCTCCACAAGTTTTGACATCGGAAAATTTATTAAATACTTTAAAGATTATGAAACAAGACTTAATTTTGGAATTTAATCAAAAAATTACTGAAATAGAAAATAAAATGCAGGAAGCTTTGAAGAATATGGAAAAGCAGCTACGGATGGACATGTTAGAGGTTTGCAAAGGTTTAGCAACAAATGTTGATTTTTTGGAGGACTGTATTGAAACAAATAAACAAGCGTTGGCAACCTCGGTGGAATATATAAACAAATTTAAAAAGGATATTGCAAATTTTGAAACAGAGGTGTTGATGTCACAGTTTAGAAGAACGCAATTTGCTATTAGAGTAAGGGGGTTGAAAGAAGGTTTATATGATGATCTGAAGGGAAGAATGACTGAGGCCTTGGTACAGGTTTCTGGAATCTCTAAAGATGAGCTGGCTACACAAATTGAAAAGATATACAGGGTCAATTCGTGGCATGCAAAACAAAAACATTTACCAAGGGACGTTGTTATATATTTTACTACAAGAGTCTTACGGAACAGAATTATCCAGGCGACATTTAAGAATAATCTTCAGGTGAATGGTCAGGAACTTAAGATTTGGAAAGAAATTCCCTTTAAAATGCTTAAAGCTAGAAAAGAATTTACTTTTTTGATTGATGAACTTAAAAGATTGAATTTACAATACAAATGGGAAGCACCAACAGGAGTTACGGTGAAATTTTTGGAGAAAAGATACCGGCTGAATATGATAAACAAAGCTACCGAATTTTATGTTAATATTTTAAAGGCTGATATATCTAAAATTCCAGAAGAAAAACGTATGAATGTAGAAGAAGATAAGGAGGAAAAGTCATCTTTATTGGATCAAAATGAAATAACCTTAAAGAGTCCAAGTGATTCGCAGAGCCAGAAAGATGTGAAAAAGGAGATGGAGTACTGGGATCAGATGGAAGAGGAGCTGATAAATTCAAAATCATCAAGATACAAAAGGAGGCAACCAATAAGATATAAAGAGAAGTAGTGTTGATATGTATTAGATGGATGGAGATAATATAATTGTATTTTCTTCTTCTCCTTTTTTCTTTTTTTTTTGTTGTTTCTTCCTTTTTTCTTTCTTTTTTTAAAAAGGAAAGAAATTTTTTTTTCTTTTTTTCCTTTTTTTTAATAATTTTTAAGAATTGGAGTTCTTAATTTCTAATTAAAACTATTGAGTTTTAAATTATTACAATTAGATTTTAAAAATTGTTTTAAAGGAAGGATTTTTTTTTCCATTTGTCTTAGGTTTTTGTTCTTCTCTCTCTCTTCTTTAGATTTTTACTATTATTATTATTATTTTTATTATTACTATTGTTATTATTTTTATTGTTATTATTATTATTATTATTATTATTATTATTATTATTATTATTATTATTATTATTATTATTATTATTATTATTATTATTATTATTATTATTATTAATATTAATATTACCTTTAAGGATATCTTTTTATTATGAATTAACAAGTTGTTGAACAATAATATTATGTGGTTATGATGAAATTTAAAGGCTTTAATATTTAATATGTAGACATGTAATAATTTTTTATCTGAGCTAATAAGTTGTTGTATAATAATGTTATTATGAGAAACTTAAAGGTATTATTACTTAATATTTTTTATTATGAATTAAAGTCGTATAATAATATTATGTTATGATGAAATTTAAAAGTTTTATTATTTAATATGTAGACATGTAATACTTTTTTAGTTTTATTTGAGTTAATAAGTTGCTTTAGAATAATATGTTGTTATGATGAAATTTAAAGGTATTATTATTTAATATCTTGATATTAGCTATGTAAAATTCTCTCGGTTTTAGTTAATTATGAGATTATTATTGTTATTAATGTTTTTTTTAAAGATTTAGTATTATTAAAAATTTTTATAGATCTAGAGGTGATTGAAAGGAGGAGGGAGAAATTGTTTTCCTTCCTTTGTATAACCTAGATTATATAATTAATATATTTTTAATTTTTATTTTTTATTTTTTAGAATTATATGGGAAATAATATAAAATATAGAAATTTAATGACGCTAGAAATGTGTAATTTGGAGTTGAGGGGTTTTTCTTTTTTCTTTTTTCTTCTGTAATTACTGATATTATGCCCTGTGTTCTCTCTGGGAAGTCCGGGGGGGGGAGGGGGGGGAGGGAAGGGGGTGGGGGTGGGGAGAAAAATTAAAAAATGTTTGTACTTTGTACTAATAAAACTTTTTCAATAAAAAAAAAATTAAAGAATTTAAAGAGCCAACACTCACAGCATATTTATGTATATCTCACCTTTATTGTTTTTATAAATAAATCAACACTCCTAATACTCCTTCCTCTTTCTGTTTTCCCCACAACAGCAACCTTGTGTAGTGGGTTGGGCTAAGAGTGACTGGCCCACAGTCACCCAGTTGACTTTCATGCCTAAGGCAGGACTACAACTCACCATCTCCTGGTTTGTAGCCTGACGCCTTAACTACTAGACCAGTCTGGCTCTCATAATAGATCCTTTGATCTGGAGAAACTCAAATGTGAATCAAAATTGAATTAAGTGTTTCTTCTTAATGCCCAGGTGTAAGCATATTTTCACTATTACAGTATTAGTAATAGTAGTTTTGCTGGATGGGTCGCTTTGATAGATCAAGAATATTATTATTTACTGTTCTATTAAAGACCATGCCGCTGCTTAGGGTGATCTGTGCACATCCCAATTATGTTTTAAAGGACCTGTAATTTTGCCAAACATTAAAATGTTTATCTTTTTTTTTAAAAAAATATTAGTTCCTTGGTATGACATCTTCCCAGGAGAGAGCTGTGATTAAAAAGAAAATTAAAGAAATGAAAGCAAATCTAGAGAAAGCCCGCAAAGCTCAAGAGAAGATGGAAAAGCAAAAGGAGAAACTTAGGAAGAAGGAAAATGATCAGTTTCAAAGAAAGTGCAGAAAGCTGGAAAAGCAATCACCGGAACCAATTCAAGGGGCTAATGAGCAGTGAGACACCAGAATTAACTGTGCTTTCTAAGAACATAAAGACGGTTTCGGAAAAGCAACAGTGAACACTGTTTTCTTCATAAAAAAGAAAGCTTTGCACCTGTATCTGAAGCTTTTTAAGGGAAACAAATCACGACAGGCTATCGTTTCCTGTAGACATGTGGATACTTGGGATGTACTAGGAATTCAGATCACGGTTGCTTTATTTTTTAAAGGATGGGATGTTACTTCCTTCACTTCTCGACGGTGCCCTGGCATACTTGTCCTCGTTTGCATTGGGCCTCCTTGTTTGTCAGTCAAAAACAGAATTATGTAACTTTTATACTATAAATTAAAGTGCCCTGGAAACAGGCCAGGGTTAAAAGAAAATATTCAGTGAACCTGCAAAGGTGAATAACAGCTAAACTGTGTATCAGTGACTACACATGAATAACAACGCACATCAAACATTTCAATCTTTTTCTCTGCAAGTGGGCTGCATGTCACATCCGTACTGAGAGAGTATTCTGCTTCATCCCAGCACAGTGCGGGGTCAGGATCTGAAATGATACTGAAATAGCAGGTGCTGCTGAGTTCAGTCACCCTCTTGCATTTCAATGGGGAAGGCAGTCCTTTTGTTATCAGCACCCCACATTTCTCGCCTCCCACGAACTGGAGCTAAAGAACAATGAAAGCAAGGCCTTAATGTGCTGTGTGACACTAGAGAGTAACATTTATTCTCTGAATTTATATGTATAGTTGGATTTCTAAATCTAAGGCGGTTTGTAATAAAGTACAATTTTTCAATTTTTTCCTTGAGGAAGGTATTTAATTACACTTTCCAGTAGCATGCTACCCTTTTCTTTTCTTCTTTTTCCTAAAAAAATTAACATTTATTTGATCGGCAAGATGATCTACCTTTTGACTTTCCTTTAACCAGAAGTCAAAGTTGATTATATTCCTTGGCAGAGCTGAGGTTTCACCTGCTGAAATTTACTTTCAAAGTCACTTTCAAATATATATATTTCTTTTTTCTAAAGGAAAGAAGGCATTTTTTGCCATTTAAAAAGCAATGTGTTTTTTAAGCTGCCAAATAATAAAATATTGCCAACTGTCCTGTAATAAAATACTGGACAAAAAAAGCTATAGCTATAAAAATGTAGTTTGGATGTTTTCCCCTTAAGAAGAATAACCAGGTAGAATTGAAAGCTCAGGCTTAAATAGGTGGGTCAAAGAACATTGTAATCTTTGACTTAAGAAGAATTATAATTCTTAAGTATTGAGGGGATGATCCGGGTGAAAGTAAGTTCTTTAAAATTGTATTGATTTCATTGGAGAGATTTAACCATGCACTTAATTTATCCCTCCTTTAAAATCAATAGGATGTTTGTTTCAGTTGTGGCCATTAATATTTTGCCAGATGATGAACTATAGTCTCAGTTTCCCTTTTAATTGATTAAACTAATATAGATAAGATCTGGTTCTAACTTAGTTTAGCATAGGCTTTTCTTTTCTTTTTGTTTGGTTTTGGTGATACTACATTACATAGAACTATGAACTGAAACTGAATCTGTTTTGGAAACTGATAGCTGGCTTTAAAGAATGACCACTTTAAAAGAAGTTAGTTATGATCATTTAGTTAGCATCCAGATTTTATTTAAGGCCTACCTGGACTTAATTCTGGAATTTTTACAAGATAATTTCTTAACTACAGGAGCTCACCTTTCCATTTCAGTCTCAGTAGCTTTGTTATGCTTGTTCTACTTGCAGTGCTCTGTATGCCATATGCATTTTATAATTGCTCTCCAATCCTATTCAGTAATTCTATGTTTGTATTGCAATATTCAAGTTGAAATATGCAGCTATAATAACAAAACCTTGCCAGTATATCTGATGACTTGAAGGTTCTAACACTTCTTTTTGAACCAGAAAGGACCATGAGTACAAAAGAAAAAGAAAAAGCATCAAATGGAAGACACTTGTCTTCTAGGAGACAGGTTGAACAAAAAACTCTGAGAATGGTCAAATTCAACTGTTTGGTTTACTGTAGAGTTAAATGCTGTGTTTGAGCAAAAGAAATATATCTGAAAAGCAACTTTCTTTTACCTCCGAAGTTAGTAATTGAATTAAATGCATTTCTTCTGTTTTTGTTAGGTTTATTGGTAATTTAAGATGGATGTACATATCTGTAACATCTAAGGACATATTTCTCTCCTTTGTATAATTTATGTTCTTTATTTTGTATTTCTAAGATTCCTGAGGACTATATATTGCTTTGTAGAATGATTTTACATTCCTTCTGTGTAAAGCGTGTGATGTTGCAGATAACTAATTTGACGTATGTTCTGCAAATTATCCCCTTATTTTCTTTTGTGTTTTGTGATAATTTTAGACCTGAGAATTGAATTTTAAGTTTTTTAAAGTAAAAGTAATTATTTATACATAAGAAATATATAAAATTAACATTCCCGTTGAGTAAATAAAAGATACAGAACGGATCAAACCAAACCTTGCGTGTCCACCGGTAAGATCTAAATTACATCTTATTTGCTGCTTTTCTTTTTTCCTCTTCATTTCCCTCCTTCCAGGTGCTTGTGACAATGCTTCTAATTCCTGCCTGTTAATCTTTTTTTAAAAAAATAGGAATTGCTATAATAAAGGTGAGCCTGGCTGCTCATGTCTGCCTAACAACAACACTATTCTTTCACAAGTATACGTTGTGGAAGACCTGCACTTCTTTAACTAATGCTTGTTGGACAATCATTAAAGGTACATTAGGTAGCCATTAAATTATCCTAGATGATGGCAGAATTTAGTGAATAGAAACTTGAACAGGAGAAGGACTCCTACTGCAAACTGTAAGCATTCAATGATCACTAGATTGCAGGAAAAAGTTAGAGTGATAATACCGGTATATCTTTGCTAACATCTATTGATTATCTGGATTGTTGAAGTAGCTTTTAACTGGAAGCAGGATCAGTTAACTCAGAAACTGAAAATCTTGAAGGATTCCAAAACAGATTAAATATTTATTTGGTTAGCTGAAGAACCGTCTTTTCCTGATCACATCTACTGACCCACCAGAGTCGGCAGGCATGGTATGTTGCATGTCCTAAGGAGGTACATCTGGCAGGACCCAGAAGAAGAGCCATCTCCATGGTGGCTCTCTCCCTTTGGAACATCATTCTTGCAGAGATTAGATTGGCCTTCACTTTGATACTCTTTCACAAGGCCCTGAAGACCCTGGCTTTGCCAATGGGCTGGGGGAACCCAGAGTAGGATGGAGCCCATCAAGTGGGTTGACTGGTTGACTGGTGTTACCAGGGAATGGGGGTGGAACTTATTGGTTTTTATTGTTTGTATATTGGGTGTTTATTTTTGTAAGCTGCCCAGAGTCATTGACCACAAATGGGCAGCTATGCAAATTTTCTTAAATAAATAAAATAAGTGTACCCACAACCAGGCTGTAGCCAAACTACTACAAAAATAGTAACTGGAGATTACGTGAAAGAAGTAAAATTGAAAGACGATTAGCAATCCCTGACTTAAAGATTGAGGTCTTTCTCCATTCCTCTCTTATACAGGGAACTGGGAACATTTTTGTATTTTGGTTGTTGAATAAACCTTTACAAGACTCCCAATATCTGTAAAGTAAAACTTTTAATGATACAGATCTGACTCAAGACACCTACTGAGAAAATCACTAGCACTTAGAGTTACCATATTTTTCTGACTATAAAATCCACTGGAGTCTAAGACACACCAAGATTTCGAAGAGGTAAACAAGAAAAAAACATTTTTGCCCTCCCTGGTCCCCAAGAGCACTCTGCAGGCCTCCCAAACCCTCTGCATGCCCTGTTTTTGTTAAACATTGGGCCCGTTTTTCACAAAAATGGGATGCGTAGAGAGTTTGAGAGGCCTGCAGAGTGCTCCTGGGTGCTTGGGAGGGCAAAAACGCAATGCGGGGGGGGGGGGGCAAAAAAAGGGCCTGTTTTCGCAAAAATGGGCCTGTTTTTTGAAAAAAGGGGGCATGCATAGGGTTTGGAACGCCTGCAGAGTGTTCCTGGGGGCTGGGGAAGGAAAAATGCCCCCTGTTTTGCAAAAAATGGACCCATTTTTACCTTTCAAACCTCCCACATCACATTTTTGCCCTCCCCAGCCCCCAGGAGCACTCTACAGGCCTCCCAAAGCCCCTGCACGCCCCATTTTTGTGAAAAATTGGCCTGTTTTTCACCTTCCAAACCCCACATACATCGCGTTTTTGCCCTCCCCAGGCCCCAGGAGCACTCTGCAGGCCTCCCAAACCCTCTGCACACCCCGTTTTTGGCAAAAGGGGATGCGTGGGAAGGGGTTTCTGGAGGCCAAAAATGGCTGTATTCTGTGTATAAGACGCACCAACATTTCCACCCTCTTTTAGGGGGGAAAAGTGCGTCTTATACTCCAAAAAATATGGTAGTGCTTTACAGCCCTTTCTAAGCAGTTTACAGAGTCAGCATATTGCTCCTAACAATCTGGGCCCTCATTTTACCTGACCTTGGAAGGATGGAAGGCTGAGTCAATCTTGAGCCGGTCAGAATTGAATTGCCGAACTGCTGGCAGCAGGCAGTCAGCAGAAATAGTCTGCAGTACTGCATTCTTCACACTGTGCCACCATGGCTCTTGAATTGTGCGAGAGAACCCATGTAAGAACTCACCAAAGCCTATAGGTTGTCCAGCTAAAATATCTGGAAGAATAATTACTTGCCAAATAATCCTGTGTACTGATACTATTCAGTGTGTCTTGCCTTTTTGAAGTATGAGCTTTGTTGCTTTGATTCTTGTATCTTTCCTGAACTAAGGCAGAAGTGGTTAAAAAAATGAAAGATTTACCTCTGCTGCTGATCTTTCATTAGCCTCACGTGTTAATTAAAACAGTCGTGAAATTTAAAAAAATTCCCAAAAGCCTCATTGAATTACTATTTAACTTTTTGTCTAAAGACATTGGTTGACATTTTGCACTTATTCAACTTAAAGTGTAGAGGAGAAATCTTTAGCAAGGATATGTCATTTACAAAGACACAGGGTGACCTCTGTCTTACTGCTTAGCATCTGCACTTTGGCTGACTCACTGGATTTTCTCCTTGGCATAACAATAATTTGTCAGAGAGCTTGCTTTACTTTCAACCCAGTGAGACAGTAACAAATAACAGCAGTTTCCAGAGTGTTGTCAAGCAAGCATCTGAGTGAAGAATGGTTTGCATAGCTAGCAGTTACGGTTTTGAATCTTTTCTGTCAATGGCCCATTCAGGAAACTTCTTTCATTATAATGTTCTTAAGCAATGGAAGATACTTGTTCGTTTATATAGCTTTACGTAAGAGTCTACTTGGGGGCATACATTTAATTATATATACAGCCCATCAAGCCCCCAAAATGAATTTAGTCATGCCCTGTCTTGGGAATTCGTAAGTGAAACTGCATGTTATAAATTTAATAATGTGGGATCTGAGATTTTAAGAAAATTCTGCCTTGAAATTACATTTGTTAATGTTTCTTCTGGGTATCTTTAGCATCAACCATATTTATGTTGCTAAATCATACTCAGTTAATCACTCTTCTTGATTTTATTGTATTTGTGTGATACTGGAACAATATCTATTTGGACATCTGTGACACGGCCCTGAAAATGCGCTGTCCAATAGTCTCTTTATTCCTATACTGGAAGAGACTTTTGTGGGTGTAAATTATGCAGTGCATATAACTTATTAATCACTGAAATTTATTTTTTTAATTGTTAATTACTGCTTCTTTCATATGAACTTTTAGAAAAGACCATTATGCAATAACTAATTATTTCAATAAACTTGCTATCCTTATCATTTACATGATTCTGTGAGGGTAACAGTAGAAGGTGCAAGTCAGCTGGAAGACAATCATAATATACATCTTTCCCATGGTAATCCCCTTAGGCAACACTTTAGAAAGATGTCAAAATATGTATTCATAACTTGTTCATATTCTCCTGATGGCTTCACAATGCTGTGACAATCAAGACATAAAAGAGTTAAGAAAACTTACAGAATCTAGTGAAATTATGCTGATTCCTGGTGGAAGTGCTGCTGTGTTACCAATAATTTCAGAACCCTGAGATAACTTACAGTGATTACTTTTGGATGGATGTTTGCTATTTAGGGCTAGGATTAACTTGAGACTATTGAAGCTGATTCCATAAAGGACAAAAATAAAATGAAAAAGAAGGAAACTAAATCAGTACACTGAGAAATTTTCAAAAATTCTCTGTTTCACATTTTAGTTCCTGTTTTTGTAAAGCCATATTCCAGAACAAACTATATTCCTAAATTAAAGCAGCTTAAATTGAAATCCTCTCTATGCCTGGGACCTGCGGCTTTAAACTTTGGTTTGTTGGTCAAAAAGGAATGAATGGCAGAGCTATTTTGGAGGTTTTAATGTATCAATTGCATGTAATCCTGATATTTAATTTTGTACATCTGGGTATCAGATCTTTTGCATGAAAGATGCTGAAGCGCTATGTTTGTACTTTCTCAATTTTTCCTTAAATAACTTCCCAGAAAAATATTATCTCTACATTTGGAGGCATAAAACAAAAAAGCCAGTTTCCGTTTGTATTATAGATTTTTAAAGTTTGTGATTGATTTGTCAGTGTATATAACTTTATTGCCAACAACTATTGTTAGACAATGAATGCAATAAAAGAACTTTAAAACTCATCAGCTGAATTGGTCATTTTGAAGTGTATAGTTATCGTCTTACCTAAGTTATGGGAAAAATCCAAATCAGACTGAAATGAAGGTAATTCTATCCATTGTGGAAAAGTGGAACTTCAATCTTGAACTAAAAGTATGCTGCTCCTCCAGGAATTCTTGGCTTTTTCTACAGAAAATGTCTACAATCTTTTAGGACTTGTGGGTAAAAAACATGCCCCATTCCCATGCAATTTTTGGAGGTTCCAGTTTGCCTCCACACCTCCAAGAATTGGACAACAGGGTGTGCTTTCATGAGTAATTGTTGGACCTTATTGAATGCTGGCATGTCACCCAAAATGTGGCATAATACTTTTGACATGTATGTCATAAGTTTGCCATCACTGAATTAGTTCCAGTTTTCCTATGGAGTGGGGCTGATAGGGTTCTATCAGGCTAATTACATAATCATCAACCAGCTACTGTGTCAACTTACCTTGGTTTTTGCTTTTATACTTAGTAGGCACCAATCATTTGTGGTTGGAAGTATTGTTGCCTGTCTGATAGGAGGGGTGGGTAGGAGTAGAACAAAAATATTCAAGATTGAAATTACAAGCAACTCAGTTGTAACTGTTTTTTTTAAAGGCAATGGACAGTAAAACAGCAATAAAGGTATTATAGGATGGGCGGCCAATAAATTTTATAAAACAAATAGATAAATAGAATTCATTTTTCCATCAGACCTTTTCTCTTACAAAAGGGTTCAATTGTTATCCACGCATCATAGAATCAGCAGAAAGCTAAAATGTCTTGAAATGAGATGCCCTGACCACCAATTCTTGCCCTGTTTTCTATTGTCTCTGTTCCAAGCATCCAGCAGATCTCACACGCTTTGAAGTTGCTCTTGAACAATGCCAGGCAAGAGACAAAATATCTACAAAGTGATACAGCTAAGGAAAATTTAAACTATCATACTCATATGTTGGGAAGAAGAGGAAGACAATGATAAGAGAAAAACTCGTAGTAGGCCATGTTTGTGCTGTTATTAAGGGCAAGTAGATATATGCCCTTAACAACCCACAAGTAATATTAAAAGATCATGGTGATGTCGCTTACAAATGAAAATTGTTCTGTTGTCCTTAGAAAAGCATTTTGCACTTGTACACTTAACTTTTGTGTATAAAAAGAAGTCTATAAAAAGAGATCGTGACAGTTCAAATTCAACCTAATACATTACTGCAGAAAAACCTCTGCTTATCTTTGTCCAGTAGAGAGCACCATTCTCCACCAGAATTAGAAATTGGAAGAGAACTAGGTGAGCAAATTGTTCTGTTAAATTCACCACTATATTACACACACTGCATGAAAGAGGGAAAGTCAAAATACGAATTTCGATTCATGTGAATCAATACATCTGAAGAATGGTTGCAGGAATTGAGTATGTTTAGTTTAATGAAATGAATGATTAAGGGTGACCTGGTAGCAGTGTTCCAATATTTGAGGGGCTGCCACAACGAAGAAGGGGACAACCTATTCTCCAAATGAAAACTGAACATGGAAAGAAACAACCTGAAATTAAGGAGAAACTTCCCAATGGTAAGAACAATTAACCAGTGTTACAGTTTGCCTTCAGAACTTGTGGGTGTTCCATCACTGGAGGTTTTGGACAGCCACTTGTCTAAAATGGTATAGGGCAGTGATGGCGAACCTTTTTTCCCTCGAGTGCCGAAAGCGCACACATGCCCACACCCATAATTCCATGCCCCCAAGCTCCCCGCCCCCTGTGCATGTGCGTGACCCCCCCATGCTTCCCTGGCCCCGTGCATGTGTACACAACCCCCACCCTGTGCTCCCCCATGCATGCATGCACAACCCCCGTTTTAGGCCTAGCAGGCCTCCTTGAAGCCTCTGGAGGGTGAAAATGTCCTCCCGCCCCAGAGGCCCTCTCCTGGGTTCATTGGCCCATTTCCCGACTTCTGGTGGGCCCTGTATGCCCGTTTTTCACCCTCCCCAGGTTCCAGAGCTTTCCTGGAGCCTCCAGAGGGCGAAAACGCCCTCCCAGAGCCTCTGCGCAAGCCCTATACTTACCTGGTATCCAAAATGGGCCGCATGAGACTCCTGGGAGGGGAGGGGCGGCTGGGAGGGGCCAGCCAAAAATCAGCTAGCTGGCGCACGCAGGCGTGCTGGAGCTGAGCTAGGGCAATAGCTTGCATTCCCGCAGATATGGCTCCATGTGCCACCTGTGGTTTGCCATCATGGGTATAGGGTTTCCTGCTTGAGCAAGGGGCTGGACTAAAAGACCACCAAGGTTCCTTCCAACTCTATTGAGCCAAGGTGGCGCAGTGGTTAAAGTGCAGCACTGCAGTTCAGCAATTCAGCTGTTCAAATCTCCCCGGCTCAAGGTTGACTCAGCCTTCTATCCTTCTGAGGTCAGTAAAATGAGGACCCAGATTGTTGGGGGCAATATGCTGAACTCTGTAAACCGCTTAGAGAGGGCTGTAAAGCACTATGAAGCGGTATATAAGTCTAAGTGCTATTGCTATTGCTATTATTCTGTTATATCAAAGTGGTGGTTCTGACCCACAAATCCCAAGCCCCTTTTCTGCATGCACTGGGCAATGTGATGCATAATAAAAGGGCAGAGCTTCAATAGCAGGTCACAATTGCCTTCTTGACACATCTTTGCAGCTGCCCCTGCTGAGTAGAAACTCTGACTGGGCAATTTTCCACATGACCTGAGGAATATGCATGACTGGATTTATAAAAATCCATCAATTGCAGAAAAAAAATACAGCAAGTAAAAAGCTAGCAAAAAAAGTTATATGGGAATTGGTGATCTAAAGCTTTAATGAGTTTGTTCTCATAATGGATTGTATACATAATGAACTGAAATGTAAACCACCTAGTCACACAAGACTGAATGAATTAGTCAGTAAATGTGTGCTTCTTGGCAGAACAGGTATTGAAAATGAGAAACAAAGAAGCATTTTAAGATCCACAAAAGCTAAGAGAAAGGTAGTGAGAAATAAGCATGGAAAAAACAACAAACCTGTCTGTCAATAGAAATATGTGTCTGCCCACATTATATAGGAGACAGCTATGGGTATGCCAGGACTATAAAGGCAAGTGGAATGCAGTAGGAATGGGGAGTGTGTGTGTTCCAACATAAGACTGAGTAGACTGAATGCAAAATCAGTATGAAAAAAGTACATTAATTAGAGTCACAAAGAATGAATGAGAATGATTGCAAAACTAATATACAAAGGAAAAGTGAATGGGTCAAAACTAGGATAGGGGAGGAACACTATGCTTAGATATGGCCAATGAGTTCCTAAAAAAAAAAAAGATTCTAAATCTAAAGAAAGAGCAAAATGCTGTATTAAATGACGTATGGACCAAGAGTAACTAAAAAATAATAATTCTGCAAATGGTGGCTCATTTCTTAACTACTCTTTTCACTGGAAACTTTAGCTTTGCAGCTAGCTTTTAAAACATCAAGATTTTGCTTCAGCCTTTAGTCCTAAAAAAAGGTCTGGGATTCAGAGGTGAATGTGCCTGAATTGAAATGGTTGATTTTCCTAGTTGAGTTCCTTCAGCTACACAGAATTAAAGCATATATCATGGGATTGGATTTAATCCTGAAGTAATTCAGATATTTGAGAAAGTAGGTGAAAATGAACTTTCATTTACATCAGCGTTAAGAGCTGTATCAGAGGTGGGTTCCTCCCGGTTCGGACTGATGGAACCGGTAGTAATTTGGCGTTGCTGGAACCAGCAGTGACCCAGACCCATAGGTGGCGCCATCTTGTTTTTTGCTTCTGCGCATGCACAGAAGCTGGTTTTTTAGCACTTTGCACGCGCACGTCACATCAAGGAGAGAACCGGCAGCGAAGAAAACCAGAACCCACCCCTGAGCTGTATATATGCCTGGAAGATATAAATCATCATTCTTGGCTATTAACAAAGGATGACAAGCCAACCCTTTAATTGTTTTAAAATAATTTTGAACTTAGCATTTTGTTTCTTCCCACAATACAATTAAATTTGACAGTACAAAAATGTAAGATAGGATTAGAATCCTTGGTCCACCTAGACGTAACACAAATTTGAAACTCAAATGCATGTTAGTAATAACTGATTGCTTTTTAATTTAATTGGAAATAGTAGAGGGTTTGCAACATGTGAAAGTATAGCTAACCAACTTCCTTTAGCTTATAAAATTATGAATTAATGTGTAGCTGGGGCCAGAGTATGAATGTACTTCCAGATTGGTTACCAAAATGCTTTGAAAGTGTAATCCCTATTGGTATTTTCAGCATTTTTGTGATTTGTCTTACATAACTTTTCAGGACACTGAAAGTGCAAGAATTCTGTGCCACAACAGGGAATTGATCCGCTGCCTGGTTAATGAAAGTACACCTTCCTTCCTACCCAGAGTAATTTATTTGTTACTGTGCCCAGTCTGTCCCCGAAAAGCATAAAAGCAGCTCCAACTTTATTCCAGCTTTATTCAGCAAAAACCCTGTGAGATAAATTGGATTGAGAAAGTAACAATCTTAAATTACCTACATAATACGTATGTAGTGAAACAATTTTTTAAAAAATGTAACTCCTAGCTGACTAGGCTAGTACTATATCAGAAAGAATTACAGAATTAAAAGAATGATACTGAAACATCAGTAGAAAATAATTGTCTGAAAACAAAATTGGGAGATTATATAGTAGGAAGATATTTTCACTGTCCCTCTGTCTTCTGCCCACTCTTTTTGGTTGTTGAGAGATTATCTTGACCTCATCAACATTCAATGCTAAGAATAATTAAATAGAGCTTCAGATGTCTTAACACATTGACAATGGAAAAGTGCAAGATTTTGAGTGGAATAATTAAATGATGTTGGATTGGTACACTAAACTCGGGGGGGGGCAGTATTTTATTGTTTCTGGGAATCAGCTACTACTGGCAGCTAATTTGAAATTGAACTTTCAGAAATAGTTGTATTTCAGAAACTTCACAGAGGTAGGATCAAATGTGAAAGCTTTTGTGTACTTGTTATAAAATCTCTTCCTACATTTCAGTAGAAAAAGAAAACATGAAGAGATAAAGGTAGCAGATATTATCAGCACAAAATATTCACGCTAAAACTTGGCAGCACTTTAGAAGAATGGAGATAGTTTAGCCACAAAAAGGCTTAAATATATGAGACTGGTTATAAAACTGTGTAGCCAGTGCAGACTCATCCAGAAGCCTTCTTTTAATATCTGTGGCTGCAGACAAGAGAATGGCTAAGCATTTTTTAAAATACATTAGTTGACCAGCAACATAATTAAATAATGTATATAAGAGACAAAGACCATCATAGCAATGTCTATCAGGGCCATGAGAAGGGCATACTTTCAGGTAATTTCTGAACTAGATTATGATTGGTCCTTGGCTCTTTACCAGGCAATTATACTTTTAATAGAGAAGAATATTCAAATTAGCCAAGAAAGAGAAAGGATAATTCATGAAACCATTCTAGATTAATAGCAATCACCACTATTTGAAGAAACCGAAATATGGTGCAAACAAACTACCATCATTCTGTTTCTGGTTGGAAATGGTTTGAATCTGCCTTTAATGATAAATACCGTCAGTGGAGAAATATAATCCATTTGGTTCCCAGTTCCAGCAAGCAAGACAGAGATACTGTAATCTTGAATATAATAAAATCGTATTTGCTACAGATTTTTTACACATTTGGAAACAGTGAGAAATAAATAAAGACAAGTGGATTTTTTTTTATTATTTTTATTAAATGCTTATGTTGCCCATCTCACCAGTACAGTGATTCTGGGTGGCTTACAAATAGTAAAAAGATAAATATAAAAACAATTACAATTTTTAAAAGTTATATAAAAAAACTAGAACCCAGGAGATGGATGGCACAGGAGTAAGATCTTCTTAGCTCATTAACCATCTCCAGTACCCTCCCTGGGGATTCAAGGCAAAACCAGGTTTTAATACCTCTGGAAGGCCAAAAGGCAGGGGCAAATTGGGGCAAGATGGCTCCTCAGATATGACAGGAATATATGCTGGATCTCTTATATTTTGGATAACTGCTAGATAGATGCGGTTATACTTATAACTTTTAGATAAATGGACTGGCTGACATGGATTTAATACCTGAGTTCATCAGGTTTTTCTCCATCAAACCTGAATTATAAGTAATAATTCAGGACAGAATGATCAGTAACAGCAGGTATATTTTGAGGTTATATTATTCTATAGATTTGTTTGGGTACTACAATATTTTTACTAATTTTTATTGTAATGCAGGTAAAAATTTACTATGACAGACCCACATGTGTCAGAAAGCTTGGCTCAGATTCCAGTGAAAATGAGTATTTCAACTGAGACAAGCTCAAGGGCGTGCCAATTACACGTGGCAAAAAAGGGCTTTTTGAAACACAGTGCCAATGATGAGGTGCCTTTCATACATGACAGCAACTGAGCTTGCTTGAATGATTGACCCATTATCCACATACACTTGAGTGATTTTAGGTTTGTCAGAAAGGATATCTTTGACAAGAAGGACCTGGAAGAAATCAAACAGAAATCAATTAGCCAGACTCTTGCGTAAAACTTTGGCTAATAAGAATCCTGCTAGTATTTTCCATTCTGCTATGTGTCCTGTTTAAAAAAAAATTAAGGAATACCAGAAGACTAAATAAAATAGATGCTCTAGAATGAATTACAGAAATAAGAATATAGTTTCAAAACATCTCAGTTATGATCTCTTACTTCATTGTTTCTCATCCATGTTTCATGATGTAGAGGTAATCCTCAACGTATGACCTAAACTGAGCCTGTAATTTTGGTTGTAAGTCATGATGGTCACAAAACAGGTCACTATATGACTGCTATTGATTTTATCTTTTTTTTTGCATTGCTTGTTAAACAAAAGTGGCCATCATTAAGCAAACCCATTGTTCGCTATGGGACATTTTTTGCTAGAAACTGAAAGTAAATGTTGGTTTCTGGCAAAAATGTTGCAAACACTGCTTTAAGTTCCTGAATTCTGGTAATTCCGGTACATGGAATAGGATACTGGCTAGACTGGTTGAGTGCAACTCTTCTGAAATGTTTCTTGTTCTATTTAAAGAAGCATTTTGTTCTTGTTCAAATAACCTGCAGATTTTTTTGGGTACCATCTAATTTACAGGTAGTCCTCGAATTGTGACAACTGAAACCAAAATTTATGTTGCCAGCAAGACATTTGTTAAGTGAGTTTTACCCTATTTTACAACCTTTCTTGCCACCATTGTTAAGTGAATCACTGCAGTTGTTAAGTTAGTAACATGGTTGTTAAGGGAATCTCATTGGCTTTGCTTGTCAGAAGGTCACAAAAGGGGATCACACATGATCCTGGGACATTGCAACCGTCATAAACATGAGTCAGTTGCTAACTGTCTGAATTTTGATCATGTGACTATGCTGCAATGGTTTTGTGAAAAATGATCCCGATTCACTTTTTTCAGTGGCGTGCCTTTGAAGGGTCAGTAAATGAACTGTTGTATCTCGAGGACTACCCATATTCACTCTGGTTGAAAAATTACAGTATACCTTGTAAAAACAATTCTTACTAACTAACCTCTGAGCCAGGAGGATTCTTTGGATCATAAGAAAGGAGTTTCGCAGCATTGGGATGACATCCTAACCAAAGGTCTCCAGTTTTACGGTCAACTGATATGTTATCAAGGACAGTCTCCAGTTTCAGGACCTACAATGAACAAAAAACCAATTGTATGTCTCAGGTTAGAAAGAAAATACAAGACATTTGCTGCACAATTTTATCCATTCCCCCCCCTTATTCTAATACCATCTTCCCGTAGTTCTAGATAACACCATATGTAGGGTTTCCTGCCTAAGCAGGGGGTTGGACTAGAAGACCTCCAAGGTCTCTTCCAACTCTGTTGTTGTTGTTGTTGTTGTTGTTGTTGTTGTTGTTGTTGTCAGGAAATATTTATTCTTCCTAATTGGCCCTGACTGATAACTCTTCTAGTCACAAAGGGCCAATTCTATTAGTGGTCCTGAGTTACCAGTATTAATATCCCATTGAGATTGGTCATAAACTTACCAAATGCCAATAGTATTAATTCACTAGGATTAACAGAAGATACATAGTCACAGAAGTATATGACATATCATAGAAGAGTGCTTACATTAAAAAAAAATCAAGATCTAACTTTCGTTTCAGATATAAAGAATACCAGTCTTTGATTTGAACCAAAGAAAACCAAACTTACCTTCACAGGAGATAAATTCATATTAGACATTTTTTGAAAGACGTGAATGCTATGATCCAAAATATCAGCAACGTAGATGAACCTTGAAATGACATATTGTTAATTTTACTTATTTTATTTGTAAATTATTTGTCCTTACTTCAATTAAAAAGAATCTGATAAAATTACCAACTATAAAACTATTTGGTATAAAGGGGTTGGGGCAGTGGTGGGTTGCTCCCGGTTTGGACAGGTTTTTAGAACCGATAGTGCCAGTGGCAGGAGGCTCCGCCCACCTGCCTGGGATGCTTCTGTGCATGCGCAGAAGTGTTGCGCGCGTGCGAGCGTGTAAACCGGTAGGAAAATCATTTACAACCCACCACTGGGTTGGGGGCTGGTGGGGTTGAGGAGAAGAACCTTTTCCACTGTGGCCCCTGCCCTGTGGAATAGTCTACTATTTGTAGGGTAGGAAAATTGTATTTCCATATTTTCAGTGCATTCTAATCACAACATCTTTTAATGATTCCTAAAACAAATTTTATTTCATTAATACCACTCTGGTTTCTTTTAAGGAAGTCTTTCCTAACTTGATCATGTTGACTCAAGATTACAGGAGTTGTAATTCAATATATTTAGAAGGCCACAAGTTGCACTAGATTGGGGAAACCATCCAACTATATTTCAAGTTACCCCTCCTCAAAACAGCAATTTTTAAAAAAGAGATTAGTTTTGAGGAACAACATTTATTGCCTGTTAACTAACCTAAACCACAATGGATAGCATCACCCAGTCAACCTTTGCTGATCTTAATAAAGTTAAGCAATATTGATTAGATTTTTTTAAAAAAAAAACCTTCCCAACTCAATTATATTATGTGTTCTCAAACTTAATGATGAAAGCCCAATATCATAGAGAATTAAATTAAAACTTACTTCCCATCTGGTGACATATTGATGCCGTTGGCACTGTAAAATCCTGTTGCTACTTCTTTAACTTTCTTTGGGCTATAGTACACAACATTTGTCCAGCTCAACCCCCAAAACATCTCCACGTAGACCGAGACGGTCTCTGAATGGAAGTAACGGTCATTGGTGGCATAAAAATGCTCAGGGCCCACAGCGAGAATATCGTTGACACTTATGACAAAAATGAAAAACATAAAACATAACATTATACAACTGCATTAGTGGCTTTTTAAAATTTCTTATGAAATTTGCGCAATTGCACCCAAACTATTTTGTGCTCTAAACATAGACCTTAAGAACACAGATCTACTTGATAGGTTCTGTCTGACTTTGTGGTCTGCATAAAAAAATTATTTAAGAGTAAATATTGTTACAAAAGATAAGTATTCATAAAGGGTCCAAATGAATATATTCCCTAAAATCCTAAAGGTGAAATTGAGTGTAATAGTCTATGAAGTAAACATTGTCCTCTGGTATAAATTCTGTCTCTTTGTATGAGGATGGTAGTAGAATGTAACATGAAGGAAATGCTTTCAACATGCCAACAGAAACTTGACAACACTGAGTAAGGCAGGCATGTTGTGAATATTTCCTCAATGGGTGAAATGCTCCCGGTTCGCTCATGCCTGTCGGTCGTCGGAGAGCCGATCGCGAAGGCAGCGCAACCCACCCAGATGCTGCCATTTGAGTTCTTTTATCCTCTGCGCATGCACAGAATGCTTTGCACATGCGCACAGGGTAAAAAAACCCAAATGGCAGTGTCCCGCGGGTGGGCGGAGCCTCACGCTGCCTTCGCGACCGGCTCTCCGACGACCAACAGGCACAAGCGAACCAGCAGCATTTCACCCCTGAATGGCCTCAAATGTTAGCTTCTCACTTCTTACTGGGCAATCAGTTAATATATTCAGTCCTTTCTGCCCTCCCTACTGAGCATCATTTGGAAGTTTTGTAACACAACGTATTCCTAAATAACTGTTTTTTACACTATGTAATTCGCTTTACATTGTAGCAACTAATAAGGAATCAACTTGATTCTTACTTTATCTTACAATATTTATCGACCCTACAAACTTTTTGGTTTTTTTGACTTTTTATGCACCCTGCTGAAATGTACTAGCATTAAAATCATGCTGTATTGAACACCTATTATTTTCACAGCATTTATCTTTTTTATGTTTTGATTTTATTGACATTTGTTTGATTGCTGTGAGCTGTTGTTATGTATGTATCTATTTCACATCATCTCATCATGTCATATTCTTTTCAATCCCCATTTCCAGTTACTCCCTCTCTCCCTTTCCAATCACAAACACAGACTTAAAATATTTTTTTTTCTAATATACCTGGTAAGGAGCTCATTAGTGACACTTCTTAAGTACAGCAAATATTTTTCATCCTGAAAAAATTTAAATATCTCCACCGCTGACTTGCCTTCTGGATGATTAACCACAAAGAGATATATGCTGTCATCTAGAGAAAATGAATATTTGAGCAAAGTTAACACAATTCACAATGATAACATAAACATATAGTTTTCTAAGTACTCAAGTAATAAGCTAAAGTAACTGTCAGTGTTTCACTCACCTAGTGAATCTATTGCTATAATGGATATAGATAATTTCTTCTTTTTTCTTCATGCTACTCTAAATCTCTTTTACCCCTTAGTAGAGGTAGAACTACAGAGCACCAAAATTAAAAAGGCCCCTTAACTTTTTCCTGAAATATGCATAACTTATTAGGAGGCATATCATAATTTCTGCTGGGTTGCTGGTTTTAAGTCATAAGTCTAGGCACATATTTGTCTGGACATGATGTTACAACACTTTGGTGACAATTGTTAAGTAAATCACAGCAGTTATTAAGTAATCCATGGTGGTTAAGCAAATGCTGCAGTTGTAAATCAAAATTTGTGCTTCTGAATATTCCCCCCCCCCCAGAAACTGAAAAAAAGTTGCAAATAATAGTCACATGATCATGGGACATGTTGTAAAGACAAATCAGTTGCCAAGTATCCAAAATGCAGTCATATGACCATGGGGAAGTGGGGTAGAATGAGTTTTTACCATGGCCAGAAGTGCATTATGGGCCGCAAAGCATCTGTTCCAGGTCCATCTTAATTTCAAGCAGTTGTTAAGCTGTCAATCTTAATGTCAAGCAGTTGTTCATAAGCTGAGGACTATCTGTACCAGATACATGCAATGTGGAATATTTTGCCTATACTTTTGGCAAACCCAAGATCATGATCACCACAAGGCTAACTCTAATCAATATAATCCACTCAAGCTGCAAAGCTAACAAGAAGAAAATTAGGGCTATGCAAAAAAGTTCTCTTACTTACTCCTGTCCATATACAAACTGATCCCATGAGGATTAAAAGAATCCAGATCAAATCCACCTTCAATCTTCAGTTCAACTGGACGAGGAGATTCTGATTTTAAATTCATCAGTAATATTTGCCCTCCTTTATGAGGTTCAAAGGTTTTCAAACCGGGATATTTCAGACCCTTGAAATTGAAATGAAAGAAGAATTTTGGTCCAATGACAATCAATATTTTATCAAAATTGCTGAGATTAAGGATTTCCCGTGTGTTTTGATACCTTTTACCTGAAGCCCAGCAAAAATGATTGCAAAGTCCAGAGGTATTTTTGCAATAGTTCAGCTGATATTCCAACCTGCTCTTTCCCTGATAGTCTAGCTACAATAGGACATGTTCTGGTAACCTCATATTTAAGTTACTGTAATGTAATCTAACCTAGCAGAATAATTGTTTCCCCTGGATTGTCTTAATTCAGAACAGCGCACAATTTTCTCCAGTTTTCTGTATGACAACTATTGTTAACAATTGTTCCCTAAATTATTAGCCACAAAATATATTTATATCACATGCAGCAAACTTTGTAAACTGTTAGTATTGGGACAGTTTTGACACCTTCTGGCTAGTGCAAAAAGCAACCAAAGCCACATTTGTACCAAGCATGCTTTCATTATTTATACAAGCTAGGATATCTAGAGACTACTGTACCTTATTTTTCTTTTCTCAATAAACATTAGCCCATTGCTTATGTATTTATCTTGGCTCCACCCACTGCTTAGAATTCACCCCCCCTGTGTCATCCATGTCAAGTGCAGAGATTCAATCCAGGAAACCTCATGAGTATCAGAAAATTGAGTCTGATTTAACCCATTCTGACTACCTTAAAGGTAATCCATAATGGGCACAACTTTTTACATAGGAGGAATAGGGGAAAATCAAGACATCAATGACAGCTTACAGAGCTTATGAAGGTCAACCCATTAGGAAGTACATCAATATCTTCTGCACCATTGTCTGCAAATGAAAAAGAGAGAGAGTGTTTATTAGAGATATTCAAATGAAGCCCTAATTTAGGGGAGAATATAGTTACAGGTAGTCCACAACTGAGCCCAAATTTTATGCTGCTGTAAGACAGTTATTAAGTGAGTTTTGTCCCATTTTACGACCTTTATTGCTACAGTTGTTAAGTGCATCGTTGTAGTTGTAAAGTTACTAACATGGTTGTTAAGTGAATCTGTCTTCCCCATTGACTTTGCTTGTCAGAAGGTCGCAAAAAGTGATCACATGACCCCTGGACACTGCAATCATAAGATATCAAACAATAGCCAAGCATCTGAATTTTGATCACATGATCATGAGGAGGCTGCAATGGTCGTAAGAGTGAAAAACAGTCATAAGTCACTTTTTCCTGTGCTTTGTAACTTTGAATGGTCACTAACTGAACTGTTTAAGTTGAGAACTAGCTGTACTGAAACCAGAGCAGTCCATGAGTGTCATTGTCTGACAATAGGACTAAATGCCACTTCTACCTGGTTTCACACAACTTTTCCTTTACTGTCTCCCTTTACTGTCTCCTAGGAGAGATGGATCATCAAGAGCCGCAGTGGCGCAGTGGTCAAAGTGCAGTACTGCAGGCTACTTCTGCTGATCACCGGCTGCCAGCAGTTTGGCAGACCGAATCTCACCAGGCTCAAGGGTGACTCAACCTTCCATCCTTCCAAGGTTGGAAAATGAGGACCCAGATTGTTGGGGGCAAAATTCTGACTCTTTAAACCACTTAGAGAGGGCTGTAAAGCACTGTGAAGAGGTATATGAGTAAGTGCTATTGCTATTGCTATCATTATGTTGTGCAATAAGCAGCTTTACAGCCAAATCTTTACAATACTTCATTTAAAGATTTCTTAAGAGAAGGACCCTTGGGCTGACATCCATTTGAGAGAGAAAAAACAGATGTCGCTCTACTTCTAGGTATCATTAAAATCTGAGTGGAGGGATAACAGTAGGATGACAATAGGAAAATCTACACAATTCAGCATCCTGCCTTCTGAGCTATTCCGACTCCTGGAGTAATAAATATCCCATCATATCTTTTCTATGCAGGAAGTAGGAGAAAAAAAATGCTAGGCCCTATTCCATTCCACGCTGTATGCACGTGTTTGCTAAAAAAAGGGGGGAGGCAGGGGCGGATTGCTCACTTACCGATACCGGTGCACTGCACACGCATCTCCACGTTTTGTGCGCGCATGCGTGCTTGCTACGCACATGCGCCCCCTTGCACGATTTTGCTTCTACACATGTGTGGAAGCGAAATCTCGTGCGCATGTTCCCTCGCGAGATTTCGGCAAGATTTTGCTTCCGTGCATGCGCAGAAGCAAAAAAGCACAAAAATTCTTTTAAAAAGATGGCGATGCGCGCAACGGACCGGTAAAGACGGCACCAGAGCCATCACGCACAAATTGAGCAATCGGACGGCCCCTACCGGTGTGGCAGAGTTGACCGCACCGGGAGGAACCCACCCCCGGGGGAGGGGAGCAGTTGGCATGAGAGAAAGCTTCCTTTACATATTAATGCCATCAAGGAAGCTCTAATGACGACACCATACAGCCTTTGTGCAAGTGTGGTGGCTTTCCCAGCTGTTGCAAACATGGATGTGGGCACATACGTACACATGTGAGGGCACGTAACTAATGGCTTACTGGAGCTCAAGGACTTGAAGGGGGTGAGCTAAAACATGAATGTATTTTGCTTAAATTATCAGGGAAAAATCAAGCCAGGAATTCTCTTTATTCCTTCAGGGATTGTAAAACAGATCAGAAACCAGGAGATTTTAAACTGTATCTGCTTATAAGACACTGTGAAATTAATAAAAGAGCTCCAAATTTAGGTCCGGCAAGGCAAGAGTTTCAAGAAGGGTAAATCAGCAACCAAGAGCTAAAAGTAATTTACGTGGAAATTTTGTTCTGACAATAACTATGTTCTGTCCCCCTATGAAGGTAGATTTGTGAATTGCCATAGAATACCTTAAACACTGCAAAGTAATTTATCTTTGCCTCAGTAAAATATATATTAACTATACAGACACTGTTATTGTAGTACTTTGGAATTATTAATAAACCCTGAGGAACTATAGTTATAATTTTAATGCAGTTTGTTGTTCTTCACTTCTAACTGTGACTTTAAATATCCTAGCCAAAGCTGGCTGGACCTACTGACCATATTTGTTTTTTTTCTTTTTGGTATCTCTTGTTGTTGCTAAAGCAATTAAGCATTTTAATAACAAATAGTTAAATATACAGGAGTGGAAAACTCTTGCAGAAGAATACATGTCTTCCAATGCAGTCAATTAATGCAGCTGACCTTGTCTAGTCTTTTCAAGAAAATCTCGGCCTGCCCCATTAATTCCTGTGCTGCAAGAAAAACTTCATTCTTTTGAAAAGTGTGTTTTTAATCTGCAGAGATAGAGAAAAAAGCTACCCAAGGTAAGTTCCCTTATCTGCAACCAAAGCCTGCAAAATTTCTGTTGCTATGGAGATCCTGCAGAATAAGGAAAGGCCACAAGGAATTTGTTTAATCTTTGTCTGGGAAGGATTCATATTCCGAAGCCCTGCTTCATCTTTCTGGGGTGTTTTGAATTGTTGTCTGAATGACACAGAAGTCATTTATTCTGTACAGACTCTTGTGATTTATCGCCATTTATGACCTTTCCAAGGGGCTTCTAGTCAGCGAAATCAATGGGAAGCTGGATTCACTTAACTTAAAGTGAATGTGTAATTCACTTAATGACCACAGCAAAAAGTTGCAAAATCAGGTGTGGCTGACTTAATGAGTGCATCAATTAATTACATAAGTTCTAGTCCAAATTATGGTCATAAATCAAGGACTACCTGTACTTTATATAAGACACAGGCTGCTGCTTACCAGATAGCAGTGGCTGGCACAGTCCATGTCATATTTCCAACTCCTGAAGTGCTTGACAAGCACTGATTGAAACGATACTAACTCAGAAAGTGGTTTGCTGAATGTTAGTTTAGTGTTATAGACATTTAGTTGAACAAACCATTGGCCTGATTTATATGTAACTCCTGGCTTAGCATCATCTTCAAATTGAAGATTGATGTCAGAGAACTGGTTTCAAATCTGTAGTCAGCCAGAGAGCTCATAGAGGGATTTTATGCTTTGCCTGACATTTCACAAATGATAGTTATGAGGAAATATTGGCGGGGGATGTTTCCCCTGCATTTTACTCTTTCCTCTGTGCAGAAATCTTTGAATAAAAATATAGTAAACATCTAACTGTATAGAAAGCAGAGCAACTGTATGTTTTCTTTAGCAAATATATGATGCTATTGGTGAATAGCTATTGGGGAATGTTCCCTGCACATATGCACAATTATTCTGCATAAGGAACAACAAACAAACATGCCACAGACTTACCAATTCCTGGAATGAGTTGACAGTTAGGAAGGTGCTTGGGGGGCACTTCTCTGTCGGCAAACAGCTTCTGCCTGCAAGGAGAAGCAGTAAAACATGCTAAATAAAATGGACAAATAAAATTGAACAATCCACCACACAGCAAATGTAAAACTACTTTTATGGAGATTGGCTATAATGACAGAATCTTGCAAGTTTTGTGCTGTACCTCCTCCTCCTTACAGTTCAGTGATTTAGGGAAGCATTTGCTTGAATCACTTCAAGCAGGAGGATAAAACTAGATTTGCCCCATTTTGAATAAGTCTCGGCTCTGCTTTCTCCTACTTATATGGGAAAAAAACAAAGTAATCTTATGCATTCTATTCATTAAATTAAAATCAAACAGATTAAAACATTCAGAATAAAAAAAATCAAACAGAAAGTTCAGTAAAGCTCAATAACATTGTACATGATTAGTATACAAGGAAAAGGATAAAAGCATGAAGGCTCTTAGTATTAGTATTAACATTACAAACTAAAACGATTGGAATTCTCAATAGAAGTGAATAGTTCATTTTGCTCTTGTACTCGGGCTCCCTCCTGTGGCAAAAAGAAAAAAGAATTAAAAGAGTTTGGAAAAAAATCCGACACTTTTAAAAACAATTTTGAAAGTTAATTTCAGCTAAATCAAATAGTTAAACAATATGTATCTCATAGGAAGCAAACTTAATTGTTCTAATGATTCCTTTTATCTCACAGCAACACAACAATTTTGGGTACTTTTATATAGACTAACCTTTGTTAATTTTTTAAAAATGAGATTCTTATTTTCTTCCTATGCATACACACTGTGTATGTTACCAATTAATGCTCTTTGCCTAATAATGTTAATAAGGCAGCCTTTTTCTCTATAATTTGCAACAAAAGGCAGGTTACATTTCCTTTTTGAGTGACTTGGCTTTTGACTGGGACAACTGTGTATTAATCTCTATTGCTCCTTGCTTCCCTTACATATGCAATATTGGTAGTACAGTGGCGTATTAAACAGAGAACTATGTTTGGAGACGGGAGAAAAGGAAATATATTTATTAAACACACCAGGTTCTATATTTTTGCAGGACATTCAGCTGGGGAAGTATCAAGATTGCATTTAGCTTCACAGATATTTGGCTCCTTTCCTTTATATACCTGTCCACCAATCAATAGGGTAGAATGTTTTGTTTATTTGTTTTTCCCAACACAAGCTGCAAGGAAAACTTTTTCATTGTCAGTTTTAAGTTTGGCTTTTGGGAGGGAAGTGCACAAAAAGAACCCCACAATTATATGATGCTGTAATTGCAAGCAATTGACATCTTAACCCTGAGTTCATGTCACTGAATCTGTAATTGAAGAAATGCTCCCCCAGAAATGGCAGCCTTGTGCTTGAAGAGGCTCTCTTGTTCTCAGGGGAAGGAATGTCTGACTTAGCATCTCTCCCAGATTCTGGAATCTTGCTCTAGTTGCAAACTAGCATCATCAGAGAAAGGAATCCAAGTTCTGGAAGATAGCTGAGATTTGCAACAATGGTTAGCAAAGAAACATTGGGAAAAGTTTAAGCATTATGTTCTTTACTGTGTGTGTGTGTGTGTGTGTGTGTGTGTGTGTGTGTGTGTGTGTGTGTGTGTGTGTGTGTGTGTGTGTAAAAGGCACACATGGAGGCAGGAGTCTGGAGAGGTAGGATAGGGCAGTTTTTAGCTAGCAAAGGAGCACTACTGTACTAGGCCAATAGGCTTTCTATGCTCAGCTACTGGTAAGAAAGCTATTAGCTGGGAGCTCTTTGTGAGTTCAACACATCAGCAATTTTAAGATATTTTTACTTCCAGAATTCTCTAGTCAGCATTGGCTAGGGAATTCTGGGAGTTGAAGTCTATTTGTCTTAAAGATGCTAAGGTATTGACAAACATTGATAAACAATCATGTTGTCAATTATGTACTCATAGCATTCTGATATCTGAATATATCTGTCAGCACATCCCAGGTCAATCTCAAAGGCATTTTAAACTAGATTTAAGGGATTAGGAGACAGAAGGACTGACTGTCTAAAAAAGGCCCTTCTGTGTTAAGCTAACTTTTGTAAACTGTATTTACAAAACTTTAAACAGCAAAATAAAATCCTTTAAATACATAGAAGTTGCTGTTCAAACATTGTTAATGTTAAATTACTACAGAGTGTCATGGATAAGAAAAAAATGTACATGAAAGCTACAGCAGTCCTCTGTCTAATTAGCTGCTAAATAGCAAAGTGATCTGTGTTATGAGTACAAACAATTTAAAATTTCACTTTTAATTTTATTCTTCCACCAGCTACAGATGACGTGCTACATTTTACAAACTTCTTCCCCATCACCCCCCCAGAGTAGGCTAAAACAGCTTTTCCTCACTGGCTGTCTTCCCTATTTGTTAGAGAAAATCTCCCATTATCCCCCGGCAAAATAATTAGAACAGAAAAAGCTGCTCTTCAGGCTTAGTTGTACAGTTAAAAACTGGAAGCCACTCCTTGTATGCAAATTAATTCCCCACTCTGGGCAATAGGGCTTATGACAAGCCCAACTCATGTAGAAAGTAAAGATGGGAAATGCCAGCTATTCTACTCTGATAAATGAAATGGCACAAGGAAAACCACATATCAATAAACCACATCTGTAGCGGCCTCCCATGTTCAGGGTTGTGCTTACATGCGAGTGCGTGCCTGCTTCTTTTTCTTCATTTCATAGACAATCTTTCTGGATGGTCTAGCGGAGATCAGTCAGGATGGAAACAAAAATTACATTAGCAATTGCACTTTTCAATAATCAGGAATTTAAATGAATATGCATGCATTAAGCCTTTCTGCCAAGATAGTAAGAATTTTAATAATAATTCCCTTATAAACTTGTAAAAACCTTCATAAACAAAAACGTATTAATTTCAGACTCATTTTTGCAAAGGCACTAAATGTTCCTGCTTATTAAGAACAAAATTCGGAAACAGCCAATATAGTCTGTATCAAAACAGAGAAGTGCAGATAGGGAACTCACCAAGAGATCGGAATGGACTGGTCCTCTCCTCCAAATCCGGGGAAGAAATTGGGGAAAGAATAATTCTCAAAAAAACAAGCAAAACATAAATATAACACTGAATTATGCTATTAAAAGCCACACTCTTGAGCTGGCTGCAGCAGTGGAGATTGAACACTTTGAAACCACCTCTCAGAACTACCCAAGGAAGAAAAATTACAAAATTCACCCAAAATCAAGTCACTGTTGCTAAATAAAAGGCTCTCCCATGCCGCTACTTTTCTCCAACCCAATTCCTCAAAAGCAAACTGAAAACAATTCCTTGATCTTCATTTATGCCAAATAAGTTCCCCACCTGAAATGCTATAGAAACAAAATTGCTGTGGTTAAAAAAAAAAACCCTGCAAACATAAAATGATTTTTGTGCTTAGACACCATCCACAACCTTGCACACAGGGGCAGTGTCTACAATGGGATGCTGCAAAGGTGATGAAAGACTCTCTATAATTGGGGAAACGGACTCCACACACAGTGTTTCAAAGAAAAAAAGCAGCTTTTCTATAGTTTCAAATACACCATAACTGACCCAGAAAAGAATAGGCTAGCTGCTTGTGAGATGTGTTGCTGGAGTGGTATGAAAAATAGTCAATAATTCTCTTATTATACGATATATACAAACATGTGAAATCACAGGTAAAACCAGTTCTTTAACTAGATTAGCTTTCATAGTCACTGAGTTCTTTTCAACCTAAAATGTTGCAATGTTTTGGTATTAATAATGTTGAGAGACATTGATCTAGAATGGTTTCAGCTATAGCAAAGCCCCTGCAATTAGAAGCCTGGATTAAAATGATGGATTGTCCGGAACTAAATCCAAACTCACTGGACAACTTTAAATTCTTTTTTCATTGACAAACTACCCCATAAAGTTGTGAGAATAAATATTAGAACCAAGTGGAGAAAACTGCACCTGCCTTGCCGTCCTGGAAAAGAAACATGAATAACCAAAAAGAAAAAGATTTTTTTAAAAAAGCGCACGTTTGTTCCAAGACACTTAGTAATTTCACAGCAAGCATTACACCGCATTATTGTACAGACTTAACTTCTAAGTAAATAAGCACAGAACGCACAGAAACAAGACACACGCATTGGAACGTGAACTAAATTGAATGTATGGAAGATTACTCTTGCCTCTTGTATTCAAACAGGTTGCAGCGCTAAAGACGAAAGAGAGAGAAAAAGACACCCAATCGTATACCTGCTCAAGTCAAACGGGTGAAAATCGCCGAAATTGGCACGGAGGATTACGCGGGGTCCACCGGCGTAATCCTCCGTAATTTCATACAGAAGCAAACCGGCTAAAATCGATGCTATACTTACCGAAATACTATGAGCCTCTCCACGAACAAGGCGGCAAAGACGATCAAGACCGTCAGCAACAGCATCAGCTTCCCCATGGCGCAGGCTGATTCCGGTACCCACGAGACGAAAGGACCATCCACTGGCGAGCTCCAGGAAGAAATGTGGTCCCGTAGTCCCGTTTGGCGTGATATTGAAGAGCCAAGTCCGGAGCGCCTCCCTCCGCCAAGAGAACGCCTCAAGGGAAACTCCCAAGTTGACCCTTCTACACCAATCACCACCGGAGCTGGAGGGACTAGGGCGGGAGCTAAAAGGTTTCCTAGAATCGTGCTTTCTCCAAGGTAAGGTAAATATGAAGACCTTCTCGAATCATGGCTCTCAGACTCCTGGCGACGTATTGACGCAGTTTTCTTAGAAACAACAGCTTCCCGTTATCTTCTACTGGAAGATTCTCTCCCCCCCACCTCCGATTTTCCAGTCTAGTTTGGTCTCTTTTCACACCAAATAATGACCTCGGAACAAACATGTTTTATCACACTATATTTCCTAGAATATGCTGCAGCCTCGACGGTGCCTCCGGAGACATCTTATCAATTGAGTTCAAGATGATCTCCCTTGGTTCCATATACAGAGACAGCTAGGGTGGCAACTGAAATGTCCCTCATGAAAATCAGTTTACCACAATGATAATTCTGGTATGAAAGGGGTGGGGAGGATGAAAAAAATATCCTTCTCTAATAAGCTGATTTTCTAGGATGCTGGGTATTGCAACTTCTTGGTTTTTTTTTTAAGGGCAGGTGAGCACTTTTCAAAAAGGAGGACTCAGGTGCAGCCATCTTACCCTCCAAATCATAAAAAGGCATCAGAATTGCAATGTTTAAGAACAGTGTTTGTGGAATAACAACTCCCCATCTTGTTATTTTTAATTTAAGCAATCTTAAAAATCAATTTGGAGTAGTGCAGGGATCTTGCTGGGTGCTGGGGGGGGGTGTTATTGGCCCTTTATTGTGGACCACATTTTAGAGGATGCAAAAGAATTCCCTGCAGAGTCTTGGCCTGTAACAGTCTTGCCCCATTTGCACCTAACCACTGCATAAACCAGTCTAAAAAACATCATTTTCCATGTGTCCCTATGATACTACTGTCATCTCATTCACAGACCATAAGCCAGGAAAATTTGAATTGTGCTTAATCGTAATTCTTCTTTACAGGCAGTCTTCCACTTATAACCACAATTAAACCCAAAATTATGTTGCTAAGTGAGGTAGTTGTTAAGTGAATTTTGTTCCATTTGCTCCACAACCTTTCTTGCCACTGTTGTTAAGTGAATCACTGCAGTTGTTAAGTTAGTAACACGGTTGTTAAGTGACTCTGGCTTCCCCATTGACTTTGCTTGTCAGAAGGTCACAAAAGGTGTGTTCACATGACACTGGCACACTGCAACTGTGTGTCAGTTGCCAAACTTCTGAATTTTGATCATGGGACCATAGGGATGCTGCAACAGTTGTAAATATGAAAAATAGTGTGGTCTCTTTTTTCCAGGGCCATTGTAACTTCGAATTGTCACTAAAGGAACTGTTGTAAATCGAGGACTAACTGTATTTTGTGCCACTCACTGCAGTGGCCTACCAATTAAGACATTGGACTTGTTGACTAGAAGGTTGGCAGTTCAAGACCCCAGTACTGCATGACAGGGTGAGCTCCCGTTTTCTTGCCCCAGTTTCTGCCTTCCTAGCAGTTTGGTTGGGAAGATGACAGCTTTCCATGGACCTCAGAGTATAGCCATGCTGGCCACATTTTCAGACACCATGGATTAGGAAATGGAGATGTATAGTGCCTCCTAGAGTTGGACACGATTGGACAAGGGAAACCTTTACACAAGTAGTCCTTGACTTATGATCCCAAGGTTCCCGTTATTAAGTGCGACATTTGTTAAGTGAGTTTTGCTCCATTTTACAACATTTCTTGCCATGGTTGTTAAGTGAATCACTGCAGTTGATAAGTTAGTAATCTGATTGTTAATTGTTAAGGGCAGGCTGCCATTTGATTTACTGTAATTGCTTTCGCTTCGAAATTAGGTTGTTAGGTAGGAATGGGGGGGGCAAGAATACTTTGAAAATACTTTGGGAATAAAATATTTTCCTTAGTGGGGGGAAAAGGGAAGAAAATTACAGCAAAGCAAAAAAAAATGTTCTTCATTATGTACAATTGTTACGGTTTATAAATCTAGCCAATGAACAGTTCCCTAATCCAAAGGGCACATAGTATTTGTTATCTTGTATGCTTTATCTATTTACCTCAGTGCATTATTTTTATGGCAAGGAAAGTTTTGATGAGCAGGTTTTTTTTTATGACTCAGCAAGAACTTGAACCTAGGAGTTTTAGCACTACCGTATTTTTCGGAGTATAAGACGCACCGGAGTATAAGAGGCACCTAGATTTTAGAGGAGGAAAACAAGGAAAAAAGTATTCTGAACCAAATGGTGTAGTAATATATTATTTAATAAAATACCAGTATAGCAGAATACTTTTTACAACCATGTACACTTTTTACAACCATGTACACTTTTTACAAACTTCAAACTTGACAGCTTTAAGACTTGTGGACTTCAACTCCCAGAATTCCTCCTCCAGTCATGCTAGCTCAGGAATGGGAGTTGAAGTCCACAAGTCTTAAACTTGCCAAGTTTGAAGACCCTAGCACCCCTAACCCCTAACCCAGGGGTCTTCAAACTTGACAGCTTTAAGACTAGTGGATTTCAACTCCCAGAATTCCTCCTCTAGTCATGCTAGATGGGGTAATTAGAAGGCAAAAACACCCGTTTTTTGCAAAAAACGGCCCGTTTTTCGCCCGTTTTTTTGCAAAAACGAGACATGCAGAGGGTTTGGGAAGCCTGCAGAGCGCTCCTAGGGGGTGGGGGAAGGCAAAAACGCCCCCATTTTTGCAAAAAATGGCCTGTTTTTTGCAAAAATGGGACGCTTCGGGAGGCCAAAAATGGCTGTATTCGGTGTATAAGACGCACCAACATTTCCACCCTCTTTTTGGGGGGCAAAAAGGTGCGTCTTATATGCCGAAAAATACAGTAAGTCCCATACTGTCCATAAAATGTTGTTTCTTAAGTGAAACTTTTGTGGCCTGGTCAAAAGAATTCAAAACAGTGAATGGTGAGGTTAATTGCAATGTAACTTTCAGCAGGGAAAGTGAATTTGGGTAGTTCTCAATGCATGACCACAATTGAGCCCAACATTAATGTTGCTAAATGAGACATTTGTTAGGTGAGTTTTGCCCCATTTTATGACCTTTCTTGCCACAGTTATTGTCCTTATTTCTGTGCAAGAAAGCTATTGGTTGCCCTTTTCCATCTTGTGCAAAAGATTGGAGCCACAGTCTTGTTTCATGCTATAGTAGACACGGAAAGCATATTCAGATAGATAAAACAAACAAGTGATTTGACAGAGAGAATGAGAGGGATTTAATCTTTATTCTGTTCCCAAAGTCACACACAGACATGTATCCAACTTCTTGTCCTGCACGTTATTTATTTGTTTATTTTATTTATATCTAGCCTTTATTATTTTTATAAGCAACTAAAGCAAACATATCTAACACACTTTCTTCCTCCTATTTTCCCCAGAACAACCCTGTGAGGTGGGTTAGGCTAAGAGAGAGAGTGATTGGCCCAAAGTCATCCAACCAGCTTTCACGTCAATGATGAGAGGAGAACTTAACTGTCTCCTGGTTTCTAGTCTAGAGTCAAACAGGGTTTGATCTCAGGATTAAAATCCCAAAAATTCTTTATTCAAATATTTTTATTTCTGTCTTTGCTTCCTTTTTTGAGATGAAGTTTGAAACACAATGTGTTATAGGTAGTCCTTGACTTAGAATCACTTGTTTAGTGACTGAAGTTACAATGGCACTAACTAAAATGATTTATGACTGTTTTTCACCCTTACAATCACTGCAGCATCCTTTTGGTCATGTGATCAAAATTCACTTGGCAACTGGCATGTATTTATGATGGTTACAGTGTCCCAGGTTCATTTGATCACCTTTTGTGACTTTCTAACAAGTAAAGTCAATGGGGAAGCCAGATTCACTTAACAATCATGTTACTAACTTAACAACTGCTGTGATTCACTTAACAGCTGTCATAAAATGGGACAAAACTAACTTAACAACTGTCTGGCTTAGCAATGAAAAATTTGGGCTCAGTTGGGTCATAAGTACAGAAGAGCACATGCAGAAATTGCAAACCATTCTGAAGAGGAGGTCATGTCTTATTTCATAAAGAATCCATGAAGGGCAGGTAGTGGGTTGGAGTAGAAACAAAACAAAACAAAAATATTTTCATAGCCAATCCAACCACCCAACTGGGTGGATTATATTTGGCCATTCAATCTTTCTCAGTTCCTGACTTCACACATTGCACTAAATCATTTTTTTTCTGAACTTGTGTGTAATTTGCCTTCGAGTCAACATTACTCTTGATGACTATCTAACAAGACCCTGCAGTTTTCTTGGCAAGATTTGAGAAGTGGTTTGCCATTGGCTGGTGCTTCCTAGGGCTTAGAGGTACAGTATACACCATAGTTTACATGCTGTAGGGGTTGGTTTTGCATACTATACTACACTAAGCCAAGACAAACCAAACCACATTGTGTTTCAGCACAGTGCCCAAGTTCAGACAACTAAGCTTTGTCACAAAATTGTTGTGAAAATGAAACAAGGCAGGGAGGGAAGAACTATTGAATAAAGAATCTCTAAAAAGTATAATGAAAATCAAAATTTGGACACCAGCTTGTGTTTTGAGGCTGTCTGTTTTTACTGAGTGATATGGAACCACTCAGTGAATAGTTTCAAATTCAGAATACCCCATTTTGAGTCTAAAAAGCCCTGTTCTGAGCCACAGAGGCTTGAACGTGAAACAGGCCATTCCCAGAAGTCTAGTGGTGTTTTGTTTTGGTTCTTTCTAAAGGGAGTTTAAAAATTGAAGTGGGGATATTTGTGTGAAGGCTATTTCAGTCCTTATTCTATTTGCCACTAGTGAAGGACACACTCAGATAAAGTACTATCAGTAGGAAGGTATGTGCGGTTACCTGTTTATGTTTCAAATAACTTCACAAGGACATAATTTATACAAAGAATTGATAACGAATTATCATGTATTTTTTCAGCCTTGGGCAAAAGCAGCTTTGTCTTTGTTCCCACATCCAAACTTTTCATGAGACGTACATGCCCATCTCAAATCTTTTTTTTAACTCTTCCTGCATTGGAATGGTAAATGATAGGGGGGAAATAATTGCTCCCCTTAGGTGAGACCTAAAGTTAGCTGCTTAATATCTAGATAAAGCATTCCAATCATTTATGATTTTTGATGAAAAGTCACAAAGATAATAATCTCCCTGCCCTGGCTTATATCATGACATGTTTTCAAATGAAATTCCCTTTGCATCAAACCTCTACATGGAGTATAACAAGTAAAGTAGAGACAAAGTAGCAGGGAGAAAATACTTCTGAATTAAACCTTTCAGTTGCATACCCAAAGTATTAATATTATCTGTAGTAACTGTGCCCATGAAGTAGAGGAATAATTGAAATTATTCTTCTAAAATACTATCTAACAAAATGAAATTCAGTGTAGAGAAAAGTAAAGTCTTACACTTAGGCAAGAAAAACCAAAAGTACACATATAGACTGGGTGAAACCAGGCTTAATAGCAGTAACTCTGACAGGGATCTTGGAGTCTTAGTGGACAACCAATTAAATATGAGCCAACGGGGTGTATGGGGTGCTCAGGGAGAGGTAGCACCTCTGGTGTAGGGGCATGTCGTGTCCTTTTACGGCAGCTCATTTTAGGGCAGCTTTTAGGGCAGCTCGTTTACCTTTGGTCCCCACCTAGCAGCTGTAGCATGCGCAGCGGCCACACCCCAGGCAACAGCTTCGACAGGCTGGCCAAACCAGGTTGAGAGTAGCCGTTGGGTCATCGACCTTCGGTGAGATAGGGACTTGTCTATCCCGAGCATGTGAAGACAGATTCCGGCGGATTGAGCGGATGAAATCTACTAGAATAGGACAACGGTCATGAAGGCGGTCTCTGCAAGCGATGTGGTATGCTAAGAGCATGGCAAGACACGAAAGATGCCCTGGTCAACCACTGCACCCAGCCCATCTCCAACTGTCTCGACTCTTGTCCTGCTATTTGGAGTAAGATGGTATCTGGGAAGAGAGAGTGAGGCTGACTATGTGCACCTCTCCCTCACTTTAATCCAATTCATGCGCAAGTCCTGACATCCTCCCCCCCAGATGTCAAGGTCCTCTTCGAACACGATGGACGAACATCATCATGAGCCAACAGTGTGCGGCGGCAGCCAAAAATGCCAATGCAATCCTAAATTACATTAACAGAGGGATTCAATCAAGATCAAGTGAGTTATCTATAAAGCCTTAGTAATACCACATCTAGAATAATGCATTCAGTTTTGGTCACTGCACTATAAAAAGATGTTGAGACTCTAGAAAGAGTGCAGAGAAGAGCAACAAAGATGATTAGGGGACTGGAGGCTAAAACATACGTTACAGGAACTCGGCATGGCTAGTCTAGTGAAGAGAAGGACCAGGGGAGACATGATAGCTGTGTTCCAATATTTGAGGGGATGTCACAGAGAGAAGTGGGTCAACCTGTTTTCTAAAGCACCTAAAGGCCAGACAAGGAATAATGGATGGAAACTAAACAAAGAGAGTTTCAACCCAGAAATAAGGAGAAATTTTCTGACAATGAGAACAATCAACCAATGGAACAGGTTGCCTTCAGAAGTTGTGGGAGCTTCATCACTGGAGGCTTTCAAGAAGAGACTGGACTGCCACCTGTCAGAAATGGTGTAGGGTCTCCTGCTTGGGTAGGGGATTGGACTAGATGACCTACAAGATCCCTTCCAACTCTGTTAATCTGTTAGAATGTGTTTTGAATTTTCCCCATTCTGCAAATGCTCACCAGAAATTATTGTCTCATTCTTTACTAATCATCTTGGTCATTCTGATTTGTTTTATTTGTTTTATTATTTTCAGATCAATCTGATTACACTTGTTTGATTATAGCTAGGTACTGTTTTTTATTTGTACATTATGCCATAGCTTCTTTTCTAATCCTCTTAGGTATTTTATAATTTTTTTCTTTTTATCCTAATTAATTGACATTTTCTTGTTTTGTTTGCTGATCTATAATCACATGAAAACCGATTGATTGATTATCCATAGTTAAGTAACAATGCTTTATCAGGGGCTGCACACATTTTCCTCTCCATCAGCCTGAGTTTGACTAGTGCTACCTGGTCTGGAGACAAAAATACAAGAGACATCAACTGCATTTCTATAGTAGAATCATGAAATCATAGGATTAGAAGATAGCAATAGCAACAGCACTTAGATTTATATACCGCTTCATGGTGTTCTTTAGCAGTTTACAGAGTCAGCATATTTCCCACATCAATCTTGGTCCTCATTTTACTGACCTTGGAAGAATGGAAGGCTGAGTCAACCTTGAGTCCCATCAGGATCAAACTCGGTAGTGGGCAGAGTTTGCCTGCAATACTGCATTCCAGTGGTGAGATTCAATTTTTTTTACTACCGGTTCTGTGGGCATGGCTTGGTGGGGGTGGCATGGCTTGGTGGGGGTGGCATGATAGGCATGGCAGGGGAAGGATACTGTAAAATCTCCATTCCCACCCCACCTCAGGGAAAGGTTACTGCAAAATCCCCATTTCCTCCCAATCAGCTGGGGACTCGGGAGGCAGAGAATAGATGGGGGCGGGGCCAGTCAAAGGTGGCATTTACCGGTTCTCCGAACTACTCAAAATTTCCGCTACCAGTTCTCCAGAACTGGTCAGAACCTGCTGAAACCCACCTCTGCTGCATTCTAACCACTGTGCCACCAAGTTCCTTGTTCTTTAGAGGTCATCTAGTCCAGCTCAAGGCAGGAGCCTTATACCAACCCAGTTAAATGGTGGCTAGTCTATTCTTTAAAACTTCCATTGTAAACACTCACAACCCAAGAGGCAAGCTATTCCATTGATTACCGTATTTTTCGGAGTATAAGACACACCTTTTCACCCCCAAAAAGAGGGTGAAAACTTGGGTGCGTCTTATACACCGAATGTAACCCCCCCACCCTTTGGCCTCTGTTTTCCAGCAATTTACCTGTTTGCAGCAAACAGGGAAGAGCCTGTAAAGCCAAGCAAGTCATTAGCAGCTTCCCAACCTACAGCTGATTTGCCACGTGCTAAAATGAAAGTGAAACTGGCAGCAAAGAGGCAAATAGCTGGGAGAGACACGCAGATTTTTATTTTTTGCTGAACTGGATGGAAGGGGGTAAGTGAATAACTATAAATGTCTGTAGAATGTTCAAATTATTAGACTTATTTTTTAAAGACTGCTTTATTATTGTTCTAGAGCCAGGGGTCTCCAACCTTGGCAATTTTAAGACTTGTGGACTTCAACTCCCATAATTCCACAGCCAGCTTTGTTAGCTTTGCTGGCTGTGGAATTCTGGGAGTTGAAGTCCACAAGTCTTAAAGTTGCCAAGGTTGGAGACCTCTAGACAACTTAACAAAATAAAGAAGCTTTTTAAAATAAATGCTTGTTCTGAAGAGGCCCAGTGCTATTGTATCTTCTTTTAAATAATAGAGAATAATGTATACTTCTAGAAATTTTAATTAATTTTAAGAGCTCTGTACAAGTATAGTCTGAAATGTAACAGTGTCCTATTTAGTATTAGAGTTAAATCCTGACTTACCTTGGAGTAGATCTATTTAAATAATTGGGAGGAGTTACTGTGACTACATTTAAGAAAACTTTCTGGCATAATGTACATTTCTCCAATTCTTTGCTATTTCTATGGGTCAGGCACACATGTACAGAAATACACAGCAAACAGTGTATATCATCTGTACTGTTTCTGTTTGCTGTTTGGCAAATTGCTTGGAGGCAGAGGCCTTTTTTCCTTGTTTTCCTCCCCCAAAAGTAAGGTGCGTCTTATACTCCGGTGCATCTTATACTCCGAAAAATACGGTAATTGTTTTCACTGTCAAATTTTTCCTTAGTCACAGTCGGATCTCCTTTTGACAAGCTTCCACCCATACCATTTTTTCCTGCCATTTGCTGCTCTAGAGACTAAGTCAATCCCCATTTCTTTGTGACAGCCTTCAAGTACGGGTAGTTCTTGACTTACAACAGTTCATTTAGTGACCTATGACTTATGACCATTTTTTACACTAAAGGCCATTTTAGCATCTACATGGTCATGTGATTTACATTTGGATGTTTGACAATTGGTTCATATTTATGATGGTCAGTGTGCCGGGGTTATGTGATCATCTTTTGCAACCTTCTGACAAGCAAAGTCAATGGGAACTTAATAGCCATGTTACTAATTTAACAGCTGCAGTGATTCACTTAATAAATATGGCAAGAAAAGTCATACAATGGGACAAAAGCGACTTAACAAATTTCTCACTTAGCAGCATAAATTCTGGGCTCAACTGTGGTCATATGTCAAGGACTACCTGTACTGGAAAACAGTTACCATATCCTCCTAATCTTCTCTTCAATAGAGACATATCTAACTTTCTGTGTCATATGATTTAGCCCAGTGCTGAAATCTAATTTTTTTGCCACCGGTTATGTGGATGTGGCTTAGTGGGCATGGCTTGGTGGGGGGGAATGTAACTTGGTGGGCATGGCCAACTTTTTTTAATTTTTAAAAGCATTTTTAACTACTGTTCTCCTGAACCGGTAGTTTAAAAATGCTAAAAAAGTTTTAAAAGGTTCCGACAATCAACTTTGCAGCGCGATTGTCGAAACCTCTTTAAAACTTTTTTTGGTTGCATGGAAGGGAAATGAACTGAGCGTGGGACGGAGAGAGCGCGGGGCTGGCCCTGGCGCTGCCAATGGCATCATCCCACCACGGCCTGCCTATGAAGTCTTCAGCTCTGTGTGCAGCGTCGATTGGTTCAGGTAAGGAGCTAGCACACATCCCAAACCTTTAGCAACGAGCTAAAAGGCGCTTGTTTCCACGTCGCTCTGGGATTCAAACTCTCCCCCTAAGTAAATGTGACAGGTGGCAGGAAGTCCTGTGCAAGTTGTGAGAAAGCCAACTTTTGGGTTCCCGGGCCCTGTTTAAAGCCCTTTGGCCTCAGGAGTTCTACAGGAAGTTTAGAATGGGACTGGCTGCTGAGGAGGAAAGGGCGTGGGGCTGAGCTTCCCAATCTTTCTTTAGGCAGCCCTGAGCACACTTAAAAAATGAACCCTCTGCCCGGATGCTTCTGTCCACTTTCCCACATCCCACCTGTTGCTTCTTCTCAATCCGCCTGGACTTTTCCCCGCTCTTTCTCCATCCCATGCTTAATTCATTTCCCTTCCACGCAACCACAGCAGTGGTGCTCCGGGAGGGCAGGCGGACGTCTGCAGCCAGACGGGGAGGGAGGGCAGCGAGAGTGGTGGGTTGTTCCAGGAAGGGCCTGGCGTTTCCCTCAGCTGCAAATGCTGAGATTTGAGGCCTACAAATCATGTTAAAGGATGAGTTATTGATGGTTGCATGGAAGGAAAATGAACTGAGCATGGGACAGAGAGAGCACGGGAAAAAGTCCAGGCGGATTGAGAAGGAGCAATAGAACTTGCACAGGACTTCCTGTCACCTGTCACATTTACTTAGGATGAGGGTTCAAATCCTGGAGCAACGGGGAAACAAGCGCCTTTTAGCTCGTCGCCAACGCCTCAGGGTTGGGGTGTGCGCTAGCTCCTCACCTGAACCCCCCGAGCCTCCATTGGTGCTGCACACGGAGCAGGATGCCATTGGCCATGGCCAGGGTCAGCCCCGCGCTCTCTCCATCTCTCATTCAGTTCATTTCCCTTCCACGCAACCATCAATAGCTCACCCTTTAACATGATTTGTAGACCTCAAATCTCAGTGTTTGCAGATGAGGGAAAAGCCAGGCCCTTCCTGGAACAAACTGCCGCTCTCACCCCCTCCCTCCCCACCTGGCTGCAGACTTCCGCCTGCCCTCCTGGAGCTCCGCCATTCGCTTTCTTCCTTCTTCCGCCATGAAATGAAAGTGAACGGCACTGCCATAGTGGTGCTCCGTGAGGGCAAGTGCTGCATATATGCAGCAGCCCCGGGACATTGGCCTGGCCCCTGCCCTCCCGGAGCACCACCGCAGTTGCACTGTTCGCTTTTGTTTCACGGCTGTGTCTCCACCAAGGGCCGCCCACCCACTCACTGGCTGGGCCGGGCTGGACGCCGACCTCAGAAGGCAAATGGGCATGGGGGACTGCCTGAAAGGCCGCCAAGCATGGCAGGGCTGCGGGGAAGGGAGTAGGCTGCTACCTCCCTTCCCCGCCACCCCAACATGCTTGCCTGCCTTCCACGTGCCTGCCTTTGCAAGCTGGCCACAGGGACACTGGGAAGGCCATGTGGAAGGTCGCCAAACATGGCAGGGCTGCGGGGAAGGGAGTAGGCTGCTACCTCCCTTCCCCGCCACCCCAACATGCTTGCCTGCCTTCTACGTGGCCTTCCACTTGCCTGCCTTCATGAGCTGGCCATGGGGACACCAGGAAGGCCACATGGAAGGCCGCCAAGCATGTCAGGGCTGCAGGGAAGGGAGTAGGCTGCTACCTCCCTTCCCTGCTGCCCCAACATGCTTTCCTGCCTTCCACGTGGCCTTCCGCTTGCCTGCCTTTGCAAGCTGGCCACGGGGACACTGGGAAGGCTGCGTGGAAGGCAGGAAAGCATGTCAGGGCTGCGGGCCACGGGGAATGGAGTAGGGAAGGCATGCTGGGATGGTGGGAAAGGGGGCAGGGGCAGCTAGGTAGGCTGTGACTTCGCAGGCTTACTTGGCAGGCAGATCAGGGGCGCAGCGCTTCAGGCAGGCAAGCTGCAGAGCAGAGACTGGGTGGGGCAGGGCGAGTGAGCTTCTCTACACTTTCCAGGATCTCAACATCTTTTTTATATTGTGATGAGCAAAACTGTGACTAACCAAAGTATTGCTGTCCTTTATTTTACACTCTAACCAATCTGAATGTGTTTTTCAGGTAGTGTTTTAATTCTGCTTGATGACTTTCATCCTTTATGAATTAGAAGGAAATTATTTACCACCTCCTGCTGTTATGTAAGAAAGGTGTTTACCCTGTTGAAACTGCAATCAGTAGAAACTTTTGCAATGTGACACTAATAAAGTTTCAATGTCTTATAAATCTTTATTAAGAGAATGCTTTCTCCTGAGAAAAATAGCAGAATCTAGCTATAATTATCGATTTTATAGGCAGTGAACACTCACTATTTGCTATTCAGGTCTTCTGATTTAATTAATAAGAATTTTTTATATTCCTAAAATCCTAAGACAAATCAATTATCCATGGTTTATAACTTAATTTCAAGATCGTGTCTGCAAGTAAAGTGACAGAATACTGAAATGCAAACAAAATGCTAAGCTAGGTCCTCCTTTCATTTTTAAGGTCAGTAAACCATAACAACATATCTTCTCAAGCGGTTCCAGATACTAGTCAAAGCGAAGCGCTATTTCTGATAAGGAAGTTACAAGGACAACATGTGGTTGAAATCTAAAGACTTCTCAGTATGTTGTCAAGGATGCTTGGTGTTCCTACTTATTTAATTTATTTCAGCCAGAAGGCTGAAATATTCCTGGCCTGCATCTGAGCCAGTTGCAATTGATATTTAATGTAAGGTGACAAGACGTCCCGCTTTTGGTGGGACAGTCCCGCTTTTTAATAATTTGTCCCGCGTCCCGCGGCGTTTCAAAAAAGTCCTGCTTTTTAAATTTGAATTTGCCCTGCACACCCCTCTGCCTCCTGCCTCGCCTGCCTCCTCCTGCCAGGCAGGAAGGGAGGGCAGTGAGAGCGGCAGCGGCGGTCTTGCCTGTTCGTCGCCGCAGAGTCGAAGAAGCTGGTGGCATTTGCGGCACGGGGCTTCCCCCGCCCGCTTTCCCCGGCCGCTGCCATTTGCGTTCTTTTGCCCTCTGCGCAAGCAGAACACTTTGCGCATGCGCAGAGGGCAAAAGAACGCAAATGGCGGCATCCCGGCGGCTGGGGAAAGCGGGCGGGGGAAGCCCCATGCCGCGTCGCCACCAGCTTCTTCGACTCTGCGGTGACGAAAAGGTAAGCCTGTGCCGGTAGGAACCCACCCCTGGCTGCGATGAAGGGGGGGTGTTGGGGGAGTGTTGGGGGGGGTGCACAAAGCTGCAGGATAAGCGAGACGGACCCCTCCCATCTTGTTCCCCTAGAAACCCCCCCATCAATGGTGTCCCGCTTTACAAAAAATAAAATCTGGTCACCTTAATTTAATGCCAACATAGTTGCTTAACCAGTAATCATAATAATGATTGCTTGACTAAGAATGATACTGTCTGCCATTACGCACTGAAACATGCCATTAATGTGTTTATATTTGAGTCATAGCAGGAGATTTTCAGATTTGTCCCAGTTTGGTTATTTAATGAAACGCTTGGTACACTGCCCACAACATGCAACAAAGAGGAGACAGTAGCATCCTTTGCATGATGGGAATTTCTCTGCCCCGTAGAGAGATGTGGCACATTCTCTTCAGAGCTTCTCTCTACCCACCTCCAGAACAAACAAAATGTGGCTTTTTCAGATTTTATTAATTAACAAATTGATAGCTGGTTTTTTAAAAAAACAGAGGACATGTTTTGCTTCGGTCTCAAAAATATTTGGAAGTTAATCTGGAACCATTGTTAGCTCGTGCACAAAAATAATTATATATTTCTGTTACCAGACTATAAGTAAATGCTGACTCGTGCCTGGGACAATGGCAGTTTTGCCTTCTCTATCATTCTTCTTATACCTTATTGCATAATAAACCCATTTTGCTTCATGAAGAGATCCTAAATGTTTGCATGCTGTTTTGTGGCTCTGGGTTGGCCAGAGAAAAGTGAACTGTGAATACTTATTTTGTAGCAGTGCTGATTAGAAAAAGGAAATTACTGTCATTTGATACTATTTCCTTTTCTATGCCTGTGTGAATATCTAAACATTTGAACATGGAAATAGATTCAACTTTTATAACTGAATTTTAGATTTCCAAAATGGAGAATCCAAGAATTATTGCATTTTTTCTTCTTCCATCTAAACAATATTTGTAGGTTAGATTAGTCTTTTTATTTGTGAGATTTATTTATTTGTGAGATTTATATACCGCCTCACAGTGCAAGCACTCTCTAAGCGGTTTACACCAGTAAGCAATGTATATTTATATTGCCCCCAACAATCTGGGTCCTCATTTTACCTACCTCAGAAGGATGGAAAGCTGAGTCAACCTTGAGCCGGTGAGATTTGAACCGCTGACCTGCGGATCACAGTCAGCTAAAGTGGCCTGCAGTACTGCCTCTAACCGCTGCCCCACTTCGGCTCTTTTGTACATACACTACATCCAAGTAATAGTAATAGTAGTAGTAGTAATTTCATTAATGTATCCAATACAACTATACCAAAATCATATAAATATAAACGCAACATCACAATAAAAAAATACCGTATCAGGGTAAGAGTTTTTCTTATGCAATACAGTATAATAATCAATATAAATAATTCCTAGAACTAGCTAATATTTTAATATAAATTTATATGTAAAAGAAAAGGAGATATAATACCCTACTAAAGAAACATGTTAAGGGCTTGTGTCAATACGAATATCCTATCCTCAAAGCTTCTCTAACAGCAACCACTACAGTTCCATAAATGTAAGATTACTATTATCTTAAAAACTATCCTCAAACTTAATTTTCCTGTTAAATCATAGCCCTTAAATAAACTTAATCCTTTCCTTAATTTCATTGATTTTCCAATAAGATTTTTATGTTTAAATTTGCCCAACAAGCACTTTCTATCATTAATTTTCAAGTTTAGCAATAAAAGTAATAACTGATCTAAAATTTGATTTTTCAGTAATATTATCTCAGTTTTCAAAGAACCCTAACCCTAATTTCAGCCTAATGACAAAAAAATAAAGCAAATAATTCCTACCAAAGTATAAAACTACAAAAACATTTGACTTAAGGCCATCTGTCACACTAAACTGAACCACAGATTTCAAAGAAGCCTAATGCTAACCTTACCTTCATCCTATTGCCAATAGAACCTCTTTTAATATGAATCATCCTTCATATCCTTACATTATAAAAGAGAAAAAATAGCTATGACAGCTAGTATAAATGCATGTTGAAATACCTTTGCTAGTTTGTACTATTTGCTTCTGTCAATTAGCTAATGGAGACAAAGTTCTCATGATGATGAAATTCTGGCTAGGAAATACTTTTTAAACATTTAAATTACAGGTACTACTTGACTTATGACCACAACTGAGCCCAAAATTTTAAGTGAAGCATTTGTTAAGTGAGTTTTGCCCCATTTTACGACCTTTCTTGCCACAGTTGTTAAGTGAATCATTGCAGTGGATAAGTTAGTAACATGGTTGTTAAGTGAATCTGGCTTCCCCGTTGACTTTCCTTGTCAGAAGATCGCAAAAGGTGATCCCATGATCTTGGGACACAGCAACGGTCATATGTATGAACCAGTTGCCAAGCATCTGAATTTTGAATCACGTGACCATGGGAATGCTGCAATGGCCATAAGTGTGAAAAATGACCATAAGTCACTTTTTTTCAGTGCTGTTGTAACTTTGAATGGTCACTAAGTGAACTATTGTAAGTTGAGGGCTATCTATACTACCTTTGACGAAACACTCTATGATTTCCCCCCCTCTAAAACTGGAATATGAATTAGGCATTTTCTTCTGAGACCAGCATTGTATCCAACAAATGAGGACATAAAAATTGGAAGGGATCCAGCAGTCAATAAACCCAACAACGTTCTATAGGCTTTATTGCTTATAGCAGATGAAGAGGACAAACTTAGCCCATGCATTTGAATAGTATGCTGCTCCCGGAAAGACTGGGATAGAAACAGTGGAAGCCTATTTTCCTAGCTGGGGATGTCAACTTGTACAATGTTTTGATGGTGCAGCCTCAGCAACCCATCTTTATACACTCAAACACTATAGATGCTCTGGCACTTCTTTGATTAGGTTCCAAAAGCTGATGCTCTTTACTATACAGTTAGTTTTCAACTTATGACCTTTTTTGGTGCCAGAATTTCCATTGCTAAGCAAGGTGGTTGAATTGTCCCTAATTTTATGACTCCACCCCCCACAGTTTTTAAGTGACTCATTGCAGTTAAATGAATCATGAGGTTATTATGCAAATCCCCCATTTACGTTGCTTGTCAGAAGCCAGCTGGGAAGGTCAAAAATGGCAATTACAAATCCTTGGGCCAGGTTACCTGCGGGACCGCATCCTACCACATACCTCCCTAAGACCGGTTAGGTCCCACAGAGAGGGCCTTCTCCGGGTCCCGTCGGCTAAACAATGTCGATTGGCGGGGCCACGGGGGAGGGCCTTCTCTGTGGGAGCCCCGTCCCTCTGGAACCAACTTCCACCAGAGATCCGGACCATCCCCACCCTGCTGGCCTTCCGTAAAGCCTTAAAAACATGGCTCTTCCGGCAGATGGGGTGAATAGGACAACTAGATTCCCCCTGAATGTTGCTCTCACAATGTTTTTTTTAATTATATTTATAATGTATATTATGACTATTGTTTTTAAAATTGTACGCTTCTTATTTATGTTGTACGCCGCCCTGAGTCCCACGGGATTGGGCGGCCTATAAGAGCGTTTAATAAATAAATAAATAAATAAATAAATAAGTACATGCCTGGTTGCCAAGCGTCCAAATTTTGATCAAGTGACCATGAGCAGTGCTGTTGTAACTTCAGTCACTAAATTAATGGTTTTAAGTTGAGGACTATCTTTATTTATATGAGAGGAAGGATAGTGCATCTTTTTTTCCCTCCAAAGAAATTAAAATAGCAAGGCCATATTGGACACTTCTATCTCAACCACTTCCATTAGGTTCAAAATTCCAAATCCATCAAAGGCAGTTAGAAGAAGAGCAATGATTGTATTCAAGCCTGCTCAGAATAAAGCAAGAATTCCACAAATGGGAATATGATTCAAATCTATCCACAAGATTCACAAAACCACATTATAACACTTCAAATAAAATACAAGTTTAATTGGGATTTCAGATACGCTATTGCTAAGCAGAAATCAGCTCAGCTGTTAAATTACGTCATAGATTCATAAAGGTTCAGAGTTGCTTTTGAAGTACTGAAGAATCTTCGTATACCATTCATGTTATATAAATAACAACAACAACAACAACAACAACAACAACAACAACAACAACAATCTACTTCTACTCCAATCCTCTGCTTAGGCAGGAAACCCTACACTACTTCAAGCAAATGGTTGTCCAACATCTTCTTAAAAACTTCCAGTGTTGGAGCATTCACAACTTCTGGAGGCAAGCTGTTCCACCGATTAATTGTTCTAACTGTCAGGAAATTTCTCATTAGTTCTAAGTTGCTTCTCTCCTTGTTTAGTTTCCACTCATTGCTTCTTGTTCTGCCCTCAGGTGCTTTGGAGAATAGTTTGACTCCCTCCTCTTTGTGGCAACCCCTGAGATATTGGAACACGGCTATCATGTCTCCCCTAGTCCTTCTTTTCACTAAACTAGACATACCCAGTTCCTGCAACCGTTCTTCATATGTTTTAGCCTCCAATCCCCTAATCGTCTTTGTTGCTCTTCTCTGCACTCTTTCTAGAGTCTCAACATCCTTTCTACATCGTGGCAACCAAAACTGAATGCAGTATTCCAAGTGTGGCCTTACCAAGACATTATAAAATGGTATTAATACTTCACGTGATCTTGATTCTATATTGATTGATATACTGTATTATAATGTTATAATATATTCTACATTTTTCTATCTCCTTTTCCTTGGGGGGGGGATCTATATATTTTTCACACAAGCTGTCAATTTGTTAATTTTGAAGTATGTGTTTCTTTATGTAGAGTGATATATCAATAAAAGATAGCAAATTTAAAAAGTACATGGTGTACAAATCTTTAATTAGTAATAAAAGGGTATCAATTGACTTCTGAAAGCATAGTAATTGCTTAGCAAGAGCTTAACACTTGTTCTAAAGTTGCCTACATTTGGTTTTACAGGAAAAACTAAGATTTCTAACAATGATTTGTAAAGGCAGATGTCATGGGTAATAATAGACATGAGTTGCTGTCTCAACCTCTGTGTCTAAACATGCATAAATACAGCTATTATATGGAGGAAGATACACTGTATCTACCTGCACTTTTCATAATATAATAATTCAAGCTAATGTAAAAAATGTCCTGTGATGATCATAGACGGTCTCTTTCTCTCCCTCTTCCTCTCCCTCCCTCCCTCTCCTTCTATCCCTCCCTCCCTCCCTCCCTCTCTCTGCCAAAGGGAAAGGAGGCAACAGTTACACCATAATGAAAACGAGTAATTTAGCATTATTATTTTGAAGATTAAATCTCAAATTAAGTTCATTCTGATTTATGTCTACTTCCATCTTCACATACTTTGTCCCACAGGTGAAATCCAGCCAGTTCTCACCGGTTCGCCTGAACCATTAGTAAATTGCTTAGGCAGTTCAGAGAACCGGTTAAAAATAAAGTGCAAGAGAAGGTTCTCTCTCTCTCTCTCTCTCCCTCCCTCCCTCCCTCCCTCCCTCCCTTCAGTTAATAGCTCCACTTAACAGTTGCAGCTGGAATGCAGCCATACACACTGAATCAAGTCAATAAACAACAGAAACTGACAGGATTAGGGCAGGGAAACCCATCGATCACCCATCTAGAGGTGGGATTAACCTCTTCCCTACAGGAAGAAGAACAAGATTACAAACATTTTCATTATAAAGAGTACTAAGTAACACTTCTGTGATCAGCTGATACTCCCAAGACCTTTTATAGCTGCTGCAATGTTGGCTACTTCTTGTTTCTTTCTGGGGGAAAATATACAGGAGGGGACAATGATGCAGCTTGATCATACAGGCTGTGAATTTAATGCATGTGTGGTCCAGCCATCTGTATTGCTTCTGCTGTGAAGCACCCAATTTAGAACATAGAGAACATAGAATAATACAGTTGGAAGGGTTAATGGCTTTTGGCAGCACACCTAGGCTTTCAATTAGCCTGAGCAGCTGCTCTTAGATTCCCTCTCAGTTGCTGCGTTTGTTTTGGGGTAGACTTTTTTTTAAAGGGGAATGGCTGGTTTAAGTTTTCTGCATTGTTTTAGTGGTTTCTGGCACTGTTCCCTCTCTCTTTTTGAAAGCCTCTAGTGATGGCAAGCTATTCCATTGGTTGATTGGTCTCACCCTTAGGAAATTTCTCCTTAGTCCTAGGTTGCTTCTCTCTTTGGTTAGTTTCCATCCATTGTTCCTTGTGCCTTTTGGTGCTTTGGAAAATAGATTGACTCCCTCATTTTTATAGGAGCCCCTCAAATTTCCTGACAGAACAATTAATCAGTGGAACAACTTGCCTTCAGAAGTTGTAACTGCTCCAATACTGGAAGTTTTTAAGAAGATATTGGATAACCATTTGTCTGAAGTAGTGTAGGGTTTCCTGCCAAAGCAGGGGCTAGAAGACCTCCAAGGTCCTTTCCAACTCTGTTATTCTATTCTATTTTAAATATTGGAAGAGTGCTATTTTATTGTGAGTTGGACTAAAGGGAAATTTCCTAAGAGTGAGACCAATCAAGTTGGCCATGCCCACCAAGCCACGCCCATAGAACCGGTAGGGGAAAGTTTTGGATTTCACCACTGCTTTACCCCCAGCCCAACAATGACTAAGATGTTTTTGAGAATTGGCTCTCTGATTTAAACGAATCTTCAAACTTGGACGGATATTAAATGGTTGTCTTTGGGCCAACCACTTGCCAGGAAAATTGCAGGGACTATTCCATGCAGTTTCCAGGAATCAAAAATAACTGAAGTGGGGATAGGGAGTATAGCCATGTTTTATGATTTTGTATTCGTTTTGTCTATGGAGATTCTCAAATCATCCAGATCATGGTTGCCCCAAAAGTGCTATTTCCAAAAGGCAACTGAACTTTGGGTTTTTTTTTCTTTGAAAACTGAAGAAGCTTCTTGGATGAGAAGCGGAATGCTTTCAAAGGAAGAAAAAAACCCAAAGAAAGTCCAGTTGCCTGTTTTGGGTTGTCTTCTGCTTGTTCTCAACCCATGAATGAGACATGCTTAAATTGCCTTAAGCTGTAGCAGCATTACAGTACTATTTACCCTTTATTGAAATATTTTCCAAGGTAACAGTAATGTTGAAAGTATCAAAGGGGCAGAGGGAAAAATAAACTTTAGAGAGAGTAATTTGAGTGACAGACTTTTAAAAAAAAAGATGTGAGAAGGGAAAAGCAACATATGATCCATGCCATTTGCAACTTGAGCTTCGATTGTGCAACAGCTTCATTTGGCATATCTGATTAGTTTCACAAATCTGAGTCTGAACAAAATGAGACTTTTAAAACAGAAAGTACTGCAGACATTCCAAAATTTCATAGCCAAACGCTTGGCGAGAAGGAAGATAATTCAGATGCTTTATCTGCCATTTACATATTGTATATACCAGTGATGGCGAAGCTTTTTATGCTCGGGTGCCAAAAGCGCGTGTGCGCATGCTATTGCGCATGCACAGGTACCCACACCCATAATTCAATGCCCCCACCCCCTGCGCATGCATGCGTGACCCTCCCGTGCTGCCACGCCTGCCGTGTATGCATGCATGATCCCCCCTGCTCCCCCGTTTCCCAACTTTGGGTGGGCCCGGTAGGCCCGTTTTTCACCCTCCCCAGGCTCCAGAGGCTTTCTTGGAGCCTGGGGAGGGCGAAAACGGCCTCCCCCATCCCCCGGAGGCCCTCTGGAGGCTGGAAATGGCCCATTTCCTGACTTCCAGTGGCCCCGGCAGGCCCGTTTTTCGCCCTCCCCAGGTTCCAGAGGCTTCCCTTGCGTGCCGGCAGATATGGCTCTGCGTGCCACCTGTGGCACGTGTGCCATAGGTTTGCCATCACTGGTATATACTGTATAAACTAGCAGGTGCAATAGAACAAAACCACTCAGTTGCTGTGATCTTCCAAATTTGCTAACAAGAGAGAAATGTCCTCCTTTTGCATGAAAGGTGCTTGGAAAGACTCCATCTCACCTGCCTAATAATATAACCAGAATGCCACAGAAATTTACTTAGTTGCTTGCATCGTAGTAAACAGCACACTCAATATTCCAATTCATTTTGGGATAATCAACAACTGATTATTATTTCGTATATCAAAGCAGAGTTTACGTATTTCTATATATCTTTGATGCTGTGTTTTTACTGTTGCTATTATCATTATTATGGTTTGCTGCACAGTCAGCCAAATGTTTAGACTGGATTCGGCTTTTTTTTGTGAACCTCTCGGGTCCTTCACAAGGGTCTGGGATAAGATGTTCTTTCATGGCGTCAAAGGAATTGTTCACAGGAAGATTATGATGATGATTTGTGGCCCGATGTTTATGCCAAGATGTTTAGACTGGGCTTGGCATTTTTATCTGCCTTTCACGTCCCTCCCAAGACATGAAATAGAGAGATGGTCTTTTTTAAAGTTATTGTTGCTTGATATAAGCTGTTACAAATAAAGTCATCATCATCTACAGAAATATAATTCTGTTTTGCTGTTATTGAAGGACTCTAATATTGAGTAGATCTCCACTTACACATCAGTTTTCTTTCACACAATACATTCAAAGCTGCTCTGGATGATTGAAAATAGACATATGAGGAGCACCTTTATTATGGCCATAGTATTTCCAATTACAGAAATATTATGCCTGTTATATTCAATCAGATTACATTTCCATACATAAATGATGTCTATTTACATAGAACTTCTTCACATTTATAATTTTGCATGGGATATATTACCTCAGTTACTTTTACACTCAGGGACAGCCTTATTCTAATGCAGAGTAAATAGATACAGTATGTCATAAGCAAGCATACAGGAGGTACCATTTGCGTCACTTGCAGGAAACGGCCCTCTGCGCATGCGCAGTACTAAAAAAAACAGCTTCTGCGCATGCACAGAAGCAAAAGAGAGAACCGGCTCGGGGGCGTGGCAAGCTTGGGTTGCTGCCGGTTCCAGCGACCCAGGCCGCCAAGTTACTAACAGTTCTATAGAACCAGTCTGAACCAGCAGGAACCCACTTCTGGTGTGGTAGGGGATGAAAGAAGAGAGGCCCTTTTCAATAACTGATCCTTCTTACCAGAAGGCCTTCTCCAATGGAAGATATTATTATCTTTCTGGATTAAATTAAGATTTTTTTTCTGTTCTGTTTTTCTTCCACAGTTAAATTTAGATAGAAGAAGAGAGGGCTATTTTGTTCTGCACTTTAGGGTGACAGAAATCCACCCTAATTTTCAACCACCTTAATGACTAATGGACTAGTGGACAGTGAAGGTAATTGTGGACAGAGAAAATAATATACATAACCAATGAAATCTCTACTTAATGGAGAAAGTGATAATTGAAAGTAACTGTCTACGTCAAAATCAAGCCAAGAAATTAGGTAGAAATTAATATGGTTAGTTGCTGCTTTTGCTGAGAAATTATATCTGCTTTAAGAGCTTTCTTAGTTAATCTTAACAAGTTTATGACACGTAAAGTTTTGGTGGCTACCTAATCCCTTGAGTGTATTTCTTCATACTGGCATCACAGGTCTGCTTCGGTTTCACTTGACAGAATTAAGCATGTTAGAGAGTGGCTGATGTTTGCTTTACATAAATAGAACAGGCAGATCAGCATTGCTTGGTGTTAAAATTATCTTTGGGCTTGCAGGCTAGCATGCTTTGGGAAACTTAAAACACCCGTTCATGCATTTTATAAACACAGTGCTTGACCACCGAAAAGAAGCATGATAGAATCCCCTGAAGAAAACATGGGAGAAACCATTACACGGATTACAACAGCCAAGCTAATGAAAAAAGCTTTTTTGGAGGCTCTACAATCAAATGACTACAGGACTGTGGAAGAGCTTTTGGCTCAAAAACAAATAGATGTGGACACAGTGTTTGAAGTAGAAGATGAGAATTTGCTCCTGGCCTCTTACAAACAAGGTAAAAAGCCATGGCAGTGTTTCAGCTTGTGAAATAGTTGAAAGAAGTTAGCTATTGCGTGTTATGACTTTTTGCCCTTTGTGGCTTTTATTGTATTCAATAACCCTTCAAATGAAATCTGATTAAGCTATACGCTTGAAGCAAAGCTATATGATTAAGCTATATGCTGATTAAGCTTGAACCGTCACTTCTAGGGACGGTATATATATATATATATATATATATATATATATATATATATATATATATATATATATATATATATATATATATATATATATATATATATATATATATATATATATATATATATATATATATATATATATATATATATATATATATATATATATATAGCATAGAAGAAATTGGCTGTACCCAGAAATTTTAGAAAGCCCTTAGGATACAACTTTTATAAAATGCAAACCTTTAAAATTTGAAGCTGAACAAACAAAGGAACTTTTAATAGTGATAACACCAAGACATGAGGGAATTTTAGTCCTCAAGGATTTTTTTTTCTGGTGCCATTCCTGAGGAATATATAGAAAAATCAAAAGTATGATTTGTAAACATTAGTGTATGTCAGTGACCAACAAATGCAAATTTCTTGCTTTGGTTTGCCTGCTGCTTCCACCTTTGGCCAAATAGTTTTGCTCCAGGTCATATTTAAAACAGCTTAGGAAGAAATGCAAGAATCAGTTTGGTGTAGTGGTTAAGGCATCAGGCTAGAAACAGAGAGATTGTGAATTACAGTCCCACTGTGGGCACAAAACAAATGGATGATCTTGAGCCAGTCATTCTCACTCAGCCCTAGGAAGGAAGCAATGGCAAGCCACTTCTGAAATCTTGCCAAAAAAACTACGAGAACTTGTTCAGTCAATCATCTGGAGTCAAAGGTACATGCGCGCGCACACACACACACATCCACACAGACATACAGTACACAAGGAAAATCTGGCAAGAATAAAGGGAAGCAACTTCACTACAATTACACAATGCGGTCTAACATGCTGCATATACCTTCTGTAGCAAATGAAGTAAAAGGGATAGATGTAATTGAAGGTACTCTTACAATATATTATGAAGTATTATTTTCATTCATATGAACACACATATACATGATTCCTAAAATACAGTACTTCTGTAGGATATGAGCTTTGGAAAATACAGGACAGATTACATATGCTCAAGTGATGTAATCATGAGGGAGGTGGGCTTACAATGGAGCAATCACCCACCTTCTGAGATGCTACTCAACTACCTCTCCCGTACAATGCACTGAAGAAATTTTTCAAGACAGATTTTTCTTGAAAGCATTGACGTGATTCAGTTGAATCTGGCCCATTTTTAACTCAATCTTTACCCCCCTGGTTTCTCCTACCATATCAAATATGTATTGTTCTGTTTTCAGAAAAGTATCTTGCTGATGGACAGCCAGACAGAATTCTGACATTATTTTTTCTAGTATTCCATTGGCTTGGAGAGAATTAACCTCTGTTTATGAGGAAAGTTCTTTTATCATAATAATAGTTCTTCTATCATACTATTTGCTTCAGTTGAAGTATTACTCAACAGTTAAAGAGAAAACCATGTGACACAACTCTGCTTACAGTCATCTAAACTTAAAGCATGTGCTGTACAGGCCAGGGGCGGGTTGCTCACTTATTGATACCGGTGCGCTGTGCGCGCATTTCCACGTTTCATGCACGTGCTCGCTCACTACGTGCGTATGCCCCCTCGTGCAATTTTGCTTCTGCGCATGCACAGAAGCAAAATCTCGCCGAAATCTTGTGAGGAGACGCGCGTGCACATGTGATTTTGGCGAGATTTTGCTTCCGCGCATGCGCAGAAGCAAAAAAGCCCAAAAATGCTTTTAAAAAGATGGCAATGCACATGATGGACCGGCGAAGACAGCACTGGAGCGGTCGCGTGCAAATTGCACAATTTTCCGCTCCCTATCGGAGCTACGCACTGGACCGCACCAGTAGGAACCCAGCACTGGTACAGGTAATCCTTGACTTATAACAGTTCATTTAGTGACCATTCCAAAGTTACAAAGGCACTGAAAAAATGACTTATGAACATTTTTCACACTTAGGTCTGTTGCAGCATCCCCAAAGTCATGTGATCTAATTTCTTTTTTTTCAGAAAGTTTTTTATTTTTCTCCACCTTAAAAAATACATACTTAAATACACATATACAATAAGGAACCATATATATATATATGGTATATATATATATATATATGGTATATATATATATATGGTATATATATATATATGGTATATATATATATATGGTATATATATATATATATATATATATATATATATATATATATATATATATATATATATATATATATATATATATATATATATATATATATATATATATATATATATCCCTTCCATAGAAATAGTAACACATCCTAAATCACATTTCACAATCCCAACTGTTCAGCCTGTATCAATTATTTATTTATTTATTTATTTATTTATTTATTTATTTATTTATTTATTTATTTATTTATTTATTTATTTATTTATTTATTTATTTATTTATTTATTTATTTATTTATTTATTTATTCGATCTTATAGGTCGCCCAACTCCCAAAGGACTCTATAAAAACAAAAAATATAATTTTAATAATAAAACAGCAAACTCAGCTACTTTCCTTGCTTTTCCATTCTAATAATCATATTCTTAAATCTTAATTTCTATTTCCAATCTATTCCAATTTAATTTTTGGTATATGTCACATATTTATCTAATGCTGCCTCCTTTTCTCTTTTTGCCTTCCGGGTTATCTAAATCATATTTCTCAATTTCTTTATTCCTTTTATATTAACTTTACATTAAATATTCTATCTGTTATCTATATTTTGTCTATTTTCTTTTTCCACCCATTCATAAAATTTCCCCCAAATTTTATAAAACTCCGAGTCTTCTTTATCTTTAATTTTCATTGTAAGTCTATTCATTTCCGCACAGTCCATTATCTTTTTCCAATTTTAGTATATGTGCTGCACGTGATCTAATTTTAGTATATGAGCATGTGATCTAATTTCTTGAGGAAACAATCTTTTACTAGTCCAGAAGGAAGCTCTCTGCTTTTCCCGTCCCCGTCCCCAATTCTTCACTTACAACTGAGTCATATTTACTACAGTTTTGCAACTAACTCATATTTACTACAATTGCAGTTTCCTGGGATCATGTGATCACTTTTTGTGATCTTCTGACAAGCAAAGTCAATGGGAAAGCCAGATTCACTTAACAGCCATGTAACTAATTTAACAACTGTAGTGATTCACTTAACAACTGTGGCAAGAAAGATAGTAAAATGGGGCAAAACCCATTTAACAAATGTCATTTAGCAACCCTTTTAACAAATGTCATTTAGCAACAAAAAGTTGGGCTCAGTGTGGTTGTGAGTCGAGGACTACCTGTATTTTATAATTCAACATTTAAGATACTGGATCAGAAACCAACCACTGGTCAGTCTAGTTTGTTTGTATTGATTGGAAATGGAAAGCATAGTGTTATCCCAAAGGGTAGTAAACAGAGGTGGTATTCAGCCAGTTCGGACCGGTTCAGGTGAACCAGTAGCGGAAATTTGGACTGGTTCACCGAACCAGCAAATACCACTTCTGGTTGGCCCCGCTCCCGCTCGCCCACTCACTGCTCACCCCTGCCCACCTGCTCACTGCTCACCCTGCCTGCCTTCTCCCTCTCCCCCACCCACCCCTCCCCCTCCCCACCCAGCCACCCTATATATGTTGCCTTCGCCATGTGGCCCAGCTAATCACCTCGCCTCGCCCGCTCTGCTCACCAAAGGTAAGCATGTTGCCCGCTCACCCTTTGCCTCGGGTCAGGGCCCAGGGATGCACCATTTCCCAAGGCCCCGGAGCCTCCACCCACTCACCATTTGCCTTGGCCAGGTTGGGGAACGCGCCATTCCCCAGCTCCAGCCTTGCCCCAGAGCCTCCACCCACTCGCTGTATGCCTTGGCCGGGTCAGGGAATGGTGGGGGTCTCTGGTGAGGCTCAGCCAGCGAGCCTCCAGCCGCCAGTAGTTTTCAACTGCCTTCCAAGCAGCTCCGTTGTGACGCTGTCCCTCCGGCGCAGCCATGTCTCCTGGTCTCTCCTGGCCATGTCTGGCTGCAAGCAGCACCAGCAGGCAATGGGGTGCATGTGTGCGGCCAGCGTGAAGAACGGGGCAGCGGCAGCTGCAACAGGACTTCTTCAGGCCTCTTTCGGCCTGTAGTTTTCGGTAGTTTTCAGCGCAAAAAGCCTGCAGCTGTTGCTGCTGGCTTGGTTCTGGCTGGCAAAGATGCTTCTTGCACCCAAAAAGAGGTGGTGGCTGCAGGCTTCTTGCACCGAAAACTACAGGCCGAAAAAGAGGCCTGAAGTCCAGTCACCGCCATCACCGCCCCGTTCTTCTCGCTGGCCGCACACCCCATTGCCTGCCAGTGCACATGCATGGCCGCACCCCATCACCTGAACCAGCCAGGAGAATGGCGTGCTGCACTGGAGGGACGGTGTTGCAGCGGAGCTGCTCGGAAGGCAGCCGGACTGCGGTGTCCCTTTAAGGTGTGGCTTGGTGGGCGTGGCTTGGTGGGGTCATGTGACTGAGTAGACATGGCCAACTCGATGTCACTCACAGCAAGGTGCCGCTCCACCAAGCCACGCCCACAGAACTGGTAGTAGAAAAATTTGAATCCCACCACTGGAACTAGTAAATGTATAGTTTAGCCCTTCATCATGAAGGTGCAATACTGTGTCTTAGACCACTGCCTCTCTGCCTAATAATCAATTTTGGTTGCTTGGTTTTTCTTCCATATATTTGAATAATTTCACTGTTGTAATATTTTTTATTTTTTTAAAAAGTACCAATATGTATACATACTTTAATATATGTTTTCTCCAAAATTGCTTGCAAAAACCCATATTCTTTGTGGATTATTACAATATTCTGTTTGCAATAATCCCTAATGCACAGAGGTTTTACAAACAATTTCCCCCAAATAATGCATATTTTTGAATATTAATTATGAGTACAGTATAAATACTTCTCATGTAGTGGAAGTTGTGGAACCCATAAGTTATGGTTAGCTGCCCTGCAAAATTTGACAAAATGAACAATTTGAAAGATGGTTGCGTTTTGTTATTGATATTGGTTCAACAATGCAAAATTAGATAAGCTCACATTCCAGTGCAAGTTAAACAAAATCCTATTCGTACTATAAACCCACCTGAAATATTTTCTCAGATTTAAAGGAATGAATTCACTCATTTCTTTATACAGCTTTTATCTATAACTCTGCAGAACTACTGGGCTGCACAATTTTTATACTGTCTTTTCTGAAATGGGGAATAAATATTGCCCCTCTTATAGTATACCACTGTATTTCTGCAGAGAATTATGAAGCCCTTCTATCCCTTCTCTGTTGACTTGTTGGCTCACTTGCATACCATCCTTATCACTGAGCAAGAATACTTGAATATGAAGACATCTTCATGTATGTCTCCAGTTTCAGGAAATGCACGTAAGAGCTCTGGGTGCACAGCGGAATAACATGGAACTTGGTTAAAGGCAACCCTGCATAAACACATAAAGTAAATCCCATTGGGTAGTATAATTATATTCAGTATTGCAACCTACAGAGGCTAATCACTTTTGTACCAATCAGTAATCTGAAGATTTTGGAAAGCTATCATGCAATTGCTTTTGTTTGTTTTCTCCAACTGAAACAGGATATTGGTTGCCTAGTTATAAACTGCAGCATTCCTGGGCAACAGGACTACATTTATCTGTTCTGTATGGACATCTGGAGAGTCTGACAGTCCTGCTGAAGTACAAAGCAACCATCAACTGTAGACCCAATGGGAAAGCAGCAATCCACATAGCATGTGAAGTTGCCAATCTGGATTGCATCAATATACTCTGTAACCATGGAGCAAAAACCAATTGCTATTCATTGAGTGGGCTTGCACCCCTGCATTATTGTACTACGAAGTTATCTATGCCTTGTGCACAACAGTTAATTTGGAAAGGTAAGTTCAGTTGCGTAAAAACAGTCAGAGTTTGAAGCTGCTGGGACAGAACTGCACAAATCATCATGGAGACCCAAGCAAATGTTGCATAGAAATATTGAAAAAGTTCTGGTGTCTTCTTAATTTTTTTTAAAAAATATGACTATGGATTTGGATTTCAAGCAGCATAGTATGCTCCTTACCTCTGTTCCTCAAGAACACAATCCTTCCAAATTAGTTTATCAATGATCAAATTGCACATTATGTTCCTTAAGATGATGTAGTAGAGTTTGTTCCACTAGAAGGCAAAATAAAGTTGCTGCCTCAATTGGTATATAAAGTGGAATTGGGACTGCTGTAATAACTCACCTTCCATCCCGTTGGAGGTAAAACTGTGAGTATGCTATATCATTTGAGATTGGACTGCCATTTGTTTGAAATGCTGTAGGGACTCCTGCTTGAGCGGGGGGGGGGTTGGACTAGATCAGGAGCGGGTTCCTAATTTTTTTACTACCACTCTGTGGGTGTGGCTTATTTTGTGGGTGTGGCTTGCCAGCCATGTGACTGGGTGGGCCTGGGCCTCGGGAGCTTGGCAGCGGCCGGAGAAGCGGTAGGGCATTGCCCACCCGCAACGCAGCCCCCCGCAGCGGGAGCAGCAAGACTGCGGCAGCGGTTCTTCTAGAAGGCTCCATCTGGCCTGAATGCTTCTCCCCATTCTATGATCCTAGGCTCCTGCCGCCTGTTCCCCCTCCCCTCAGCAGCTTGAGAAGCCTTGAACATGCGAAAATGCCTGGGATCATCACCGCGCGTTTGTGGCTTCTTGGACTGCTGAAGGGAGGGGAATGGAGATAGCTCCTGCCGCCCGTTCTTTCAGCATCTCACGCGCTCCCTCAGCCATCCTCCCCTGCTTGGACTCAGTGTGGGGTAGGAAGGTATCGCATGTGCAGTGCTGGAAGCTCGGCTTCTGGGCATGCGCAGAAGAAATGTTTTTAAAAAATTTAAAAAAAATTTTTTTTAATGGCGGCACCCAGGCACCGGCAACCGACTGCACCGGTACTGTGATGTCACCAGCGGGCCGCTACTGGTGCTATAGAGTGGACCGCACCGGTAGGAACCCACCACTGGACTAGATGACCTACAAGGTCCCTTCCAACTCTAGTAATCTGAGATCTGATATTTGTCTTCAGGCAATTTAGGTGAATAAGTGGCCTACTGCCAATAGTCAAACAAGCCTGACTGCTAGACAGTTGCTAATATATATTTTAATGAAAGGAGGGCCCATTTTTTTTCTCTGTCACAAGCAGCTCAATATTATTGTCTACCTTAGATGACTTTAATGCCACTAGCCTTTGTCAAAGTGTGATTTCCATATTGCTTGAACTTTACATTCCATCATTTCTAGCCTGTGAGTCTGCAAGGTTGTTGTGTTGAATTCTGATAATGTTAATATTTAACTTTAGAAGATAGCAGTAATCAGAGATGAATCAAGTGCTCCAAAATATTTTGCTAAAAAAAATCTACATTTTTCCATATTCTCTGTGGGTATGTGAAGTGCAAAGCAAAAATAAAACTAAGAAAACAAAAAAACATAAATAGAATTATATTGAAAGTGGAGAAATTGTCTTCACTTCTTCAGATCACCAGACCTAGTATTCACTTGCCAATTTTCAGTTACTTTGAGGGCTTTTTGAGACTTAAAGATAAAGGTTTCCCCTGTCCAGTAATGTCCAACTCTAGGGGGCATGGTCTTATCTGTTTCCTAGCCATGGAAGCCACTGTTGTCCAAAGATGCTTCTGTGATCATGTGGCCAGCATGACTATATGCCAAAAATGCACTAAATGTTATTACCTTCCCACCAAAATGTTACCTACTTATCTACTTAATATTTGCATGCTTTTGAACTGCTAGGTTGGCAGGAGCTGGGCAAGAATGGAACTCACCATGTCATGCAGTGCTTGGGTCTCGAACTGCCAACCTTCTGGTCATTAAGCCCAGTGTCTTAACTTTACGCCACCATGCTCCCTTCTTGGGACTAAGGCGACTGAAATGTTTTTCCATTTTCCCATCAAGGTTGCTTATAGATCAGTTTTCCAGGCATAAGCTTCTAAAAAAGTAATTCTAAAAAAAAAAGAAAATAAATGAATAAAATGAATTGAAGCTGATTGCAGAGAATAGTAAACTGTTAGGTAAGTAAAAAGAATATAATACAAAATGTACTATCTTCCCAAATCTGTGATAAATAATAGATTAGAAGAAGATAAATACCCGTCATGGTATCATGAGAATGTATGATCTTGAATCCAAGTTTGTTTAGTGGATGGATTAGTAGATCAAAAAGGAATATATTTAAAAGCATTAATGTATATATTAACACAGATTTTCCTGCTGATAGATACTGCTTACTGAGTTGGATAGAGGACAAATTAATGATGTCATTTTTACTTTTCATGAAGTTAATAAAGTTCTTCCCTTGTCCTGCTTTTATCAATAATCAGGGGGGGAAATCCAAGTGATCTGTTTTCCATATGACCAATACTTTGTTGGCCAAATGTATTTATTATTATTATTACATTAGATTGTATCTGTGAAGTATCCTGAAAATATGGAACGTAGATAACCTTTTAGTTAGGCCATCTGATCAAGTAAAAGAAATCTTAGCTGGTTAATCCTGTCATATTAGTTGGATTGATTTATCAACTTATATGTGCAGTTTAGCACTTATATGTTTAGTACACAATTTTGGAATCACCCTACTGTAGGATCTTTCATTTTGTTTAGATGCAGCCCAACTGCTTTCTCTTTCATTCTAAGTTATTCTGCTCAGTAAAGAAACATAGATTTGAAACCTGGATTTCGAGTGGGTATTTTGAATGGGGGGAGGATTATTTTTTCCCCTCTGTGGAATTAATTGCTCAGCCATGCTTTATTTATGGGCATGTGATGGTAAAGTGAACTACAGTTTCAGGTCTTTCAAGCCTGGAGCTGCCCTGGATCATGTTCTAGGTTGGCTTAGAAAAAAAATAAAGCAGTATAACGAGTTCTAATCTCAGGATTGCTATAGGTTTTTTTCACCATAGGTGCTTCTTTTCCCAGGCAAGTACATTAAGTTAAGAAATAACAGAGAATTAGAAAGTTAACAACATATTTTCCCATTTTTAGGAAGGGATGAATTCATAGGAATCTTTCAATCCTTTTTTCTTGCTTTCAGTACCCAAAATCCCTTTTAATTTTGTCACCTGTTTAAACAACCATCATATCAACTTAAAGCTGCAAAATACTGGAAAGCAGCAAAAAGTTTGGATTTTCTGTATCTCTTGTTTTTCTTTTCTTTTCTGTGCCTTCATATCAGTATTCACTCCTGGCAGCTTTTCTTGGTGGGGGTTTTTAGAAGCGGTTTTGCCATTGTTTTCTTCCTAAGACTAACAAAGAGTAACTGGTTTCACTCAAGGTCATCCAGCTGGCTTTGTACCTGTGTCAGAACTACAGCTCATGGCCTCCCGATTTTTACCATTATACCAAACCAGCTATGGTGCTCATTTGGATTTTTTCAGACCCAATCCAATGGTAATCCTAAACGAAGGTGATAACAATGGAGCTTTTGCAAAGCTTATGTGGGAAATAATTCTGCTACACAGACGTGGATTGTCCACTTGATGGGACTGTTAATTCAGTGGAAAAAGCCACTGAAAGAAAGTTCTTGTAGGAAACTCCATGTGACTTATGGTACATTTATTTATTTAAGAAAATTTATATGTCCTTCTACTTACTCTCAGTAATTCTGGGTGGCTTACACACACACACACACACACACACACACACACACACACACACACACACACACACACCAATAGACCAACAATAAAAAGCAATAACCCCTACCCTGTGGCAACAACAATCAATCAAATAAGTCAATTGATGGACTCTAATCCACTCTGGGTTCCCCAGGCCTATTGGCAAAACCACGTCTTAAGGGCCTTGCGAAAAAGTATTAATGTGGGAGCCAACCTAATCTCCGCAGGTATGTTGTTCTAAAGAGAGGGAGACACCATGGAGATGGTCTTTCTTCTGGGTCCTGCCAGATGTACCTCCTTAGATGAAAGGACCCACAACGTTCTTTGCCTCCATACTCTGGTGGGTTGAGTAGATGTGATCAGGAAAACACAATCCTTCAAATAAACTGGTCCCAAGCCATGCAGGGTTTTACAGGTGACAACCAGAACCTTAAATTGAACATGGATGCAAATCAGCAGCCAGTGCAGTTCCTGAGTAGATATTACATCCAAGTCTGCACAAAAACCTATAGGCCACAGCATTTTAAACTGGTTGGAGCGTCCAGATACTTTTCAAGACCAGCCCCATGTAGAGTGCATTGCAGTAGTAAAATCAGAAAATGATTAGGGTGTGAATGGTTGTGAGCAAGTAAGAGATTAACTATTGCACAATCTGCAATTGCACAAAAGCCCTTCTGGCCATGACTGCCACCTGCTCCTTAAGCAGGTATTGTGAGTCCAGGAGAACCCTCACATTGAGGGATTTTTGGTGCTCTCTGAGGTAGATTGTTTTCTCACAGACATTTAATTATCCAAACTAAATAACATCATCAGAGCACTTACCTAGTTTGGGTAATGAAACATCTGTGAGAAAACAGTCAAGCTCAGAGAGCACCAAAGGTCCCTCATTTCAAACTGAGTCACAAATATTCTTCTTTATTGGAATCCCCAGGTTACACTCTGGGTCTGAGTGGGGCGGGGCGGGTTGCTCACTTACCTTGCTACTGGTGCGCTGCGCGCGCATCACCACATTTTGTGTGTTTGTGCATGTGTTTTGTGCACGCACATTTTGTGTGCATGTGTTTTGTGTGCACGCGCACATGCTGCACGCACGTGCCCCCTCGTGCAATTCTGCGCATGCGCGAAAGCAAAATTGTGCCGAAATCTCACGAGGGGACGTGCGCACGCGTGTGATTTTAATGATTTTTTGCTTCTGCACATGCGCGGAAGTGAAATCTTGCTAAAATCTCAAATGCGCACACGTCCCCTCGCAAGATTTTGGCGCAATTTTGCTTCCACGCATGCACAGAAGCAAAAAATTGTCAAAAAATTCGCAAAAAAAGATGGCGGCTCCTAGGCACCGGCAACCGACCACACCGGGTTGGTAGCCTCTTGATGATGTCACCAGCCCGCCGCTACTAGTGCGATAGAGTGGACCGCACCAGTAGGAACCCACCACTGGTCTATCGGGAGCAGTGCCATCCTAGCCAAGATTAGAGATGGCAATTCTCCATGACCAAAGAACCTCAAACCCAGAGATATTCTGTCTTTCCAGGATACAGTTTCAATCTGTTGTTCCTGATCCAGGCCTTAGTAGCCTCCAATCACTGTGAGACAAAGTCAGGGCATTGCTTAACATTATCCATTTCTTTCAGTTTACTTGTTTGTTTGCTATACAAACAAAGCTGCTACTTTTAAAAATATTCAGAAATGTTAGCAAGCTCAAATATTGTTAAAGGATAGTTAGCTAGTAGCTAGAAGACAAAAAACCTATCATGTCAGTGGTTTTGCATTGCATTGTCAATCTATACCAGAGGTGGGTTGGTGTTGGTTCGGACCGGTTCTTTAGAACCGGTAGTGGAAATTTGGTGCTGTTCGCCAAACCGACAGCAATGACCGGCGGTCCACGCTCCCGAATCGGTCTTCTGGTCGCCGCAGATTGCAAAAAAACCCATCTGCGCATGCGCAAAGGCTTCTGCACATGGGCAGAGGGTCATTTCCGGGAAGTGACGCACGTGCACAAAACGTGCACTTCCATCGCAATGCGAACCGGTGGGGAAGGTAAGTAGAACCCACCCCTAATCTATACATTTCTAAATCCAAACCAAGCTTCAATTAAGTTTGAAGGTTCTGAATGTCCATATTCCCTAAGAAAATTTATCTTCCCAAACCCATATACAATTAGATTTTAATGCCATATTCAAAGACATGTCTCTAAAACTCCTTATTAAAAGAAGTGACTTTTTGAATGAAAAACTATTTGATTTTTTTTAAAAAACCCACATAATTTTACTCTTTAAGAGTTTTCAGCATCTCTGAGGTTTTCCTGATGTCTTTATATATTCCTGATGATTTATTTTTGTTGCTGTAGCATATCAACACTGTGCCATCCCATCCCATCCCATTCCCCCCCTTTCCTTTGTGATTTATATTCAAACAGGTGCAGATGTAAATATAAGATCAAACAATCAAGATGAAGAAACACCCCTTCATACAGTTGCTCGTAGTGGCATCCCTGAAATGGTTGCCTTATACGTGGAACAGGGAGCTGTAGTTGATGGTGTAAATGCCCACCGAGAAACACCATTGTCCTGTGCTGTTTACTGGGCCCTTAATGGCAAAGAACAAACCTACAGCACAGATCACCATCTCATCTGCCGGATGCTCCTTGACTACAAGGCTGATGTTAATTCACGGGATGAAGATTTCAGGACCCCCCTCCATAAGGCAGCCTGGAATTGTGATCATGTACTACTAAACATGTTGCTTGAGGCAGGTGCTGAGGCCAACCTGATGGATGATAATGGGTGTGCCCCTCTGCAATATGTCCTGAAAGTGACAGACGTACGCCCTAGTGCTCAGCCTGAAATCTGTTATCAGCTGCTTCTGAATCACGGAGCTGCCAGGGTTTATCCACCACAATTCCATAAGGTGAAAAGGGGAAGATGGTGCATAGTTATTATGTAGAGTAGGGGTGGGGAATGATGGCCATTTTATGACTTTTGGATTACATGCACAGGATGGGATGGAGGTTTATCTTTTAAAATGTGGTCCAATTCAGTTTTAATAACTGATTGCAGAGCAACAGAATCCTAGAGATGTTGTCTTGGTTTGTAATATGATATTGCAAATTTTCATCAGATGTCTGTCATGTGGATCCTGTGAAGTCAGATCAGAGGTCAATAGTAGTTTTTTTAAAAAATCAGAATGCAGGCCAGGCACTGTGGCAGAAAAAAATATCTTAGAATGGCTAACTTTGTCAGAAATGCCTTTTTTCTCTTAAACATGTATCCTGGGAAACAAACACACATGGGCTAGGAATAGGGGACTTTAAGAAACTTTCACCTATTTTATTATAGAATGAGAATTCTATAATATAGCCATAATTTCATTACATTTAAAAACGTACAAAGAAAGACAGCAGTGACACATCTCTCGTTACTTATTCCATTGCTATCTTTTTAAAGTTTTCTACAAACAATTCATATGTGGATTATATATAGATGGATTTTCTATATGCAAGAAATGCATGGCACTTATAAGAGAAAACTGGTCTGACTTGAAGTTTAGAAGTAACTTGAATCTTTCCTAACCCAGTTCAACATCTTAATTGAAGTATAGTCAGAATAGCACAAAGTGAAAGGATCAAAAGAGTCCATCCTTTTCTGACAATTTTCCATAATTTGAATATTACCCATGACTACTCTATATGTATAAGTGTACCCAAATCTACACTTTGCAAACAGAAGTGCGAAGTAAGGTGTACATATGCAGGTGCCAAATCATACCATAGCTGCTTTTGGAACTACTTGCCACAGGTCTTTTCTCCTTAACTGTGAGGAACAGAAGCTGCAATATAAAATTAAAGAGAAGTGGGAAAATTCCTGGTGTGCTAAATTCTCCACCAGGTGTAGAATCTATGACTCTACACAATACAGGTAGTCCTCGACTTACAATGGTTCATTTAGTGACCATTTGAAGTTATAACAGTCCTGAAAAAAGTGATTCATGACCATTTTTCTCACTTTTGACTGTTGCCGCATCCCCATGGCCACATGATCAAAATTCAGATGCTTGGCAACTGACTCATATTTATGACATTTGTAGTGCCTGGGGGTCATGTGATCAATTTGTGCAACCTTCTGACAAGCAAAGTCAATGGAGAAAGCAGATTCATATAACAACCGTGTTACTAACTTAACAATTGCAGTGATTCACTTAACAACTGTAGCAAGAAAGGTCGTAAAATGGGGAAAATTCACTTAACAAATGTTTCGCTTAGCAACAGAATTTTGGGGCTCAATTGTGGTCATAATTTGAGGACAACCTGTACACAGAGACATAACATCAATGACAGGCTTCCTGGAGAAAGCTAGTTTGCTACAGGAACCGGTATCTTTAGTATCTTTAATTTTCCCCAGTAAAAGAACTAAAATGAATATAGCTATTATTTAAGGTTGGAATAATACTATCAGTTGGTATTTTTAAAAGATTAGATTTGGGGCAGGATGGCGGACGAAAGGCTGTGATGATGGCCATGACCATGTAATCAAGACTCACTGCTTATCAATGTAGATTGAAAGCTTCAGTTGCAAGATCATGGTGACCATCTCGGCTTTTTTGACCTAATATTTACAGATGCTCCTAAAGGCCGCAAAATGGCTTTCGGGAGAACAGTGACATCTATTGGGTAGTGATATGTTTCTGCTTATAGGTGTTGCAAGCTTGTTGTTCCTATCCCAGAGCAGTTGAGGTTATTGTGAATACATATGAACATATCAGATGCACAACAAAATGGAGAACAGCTATACCTGATGATCTCTTTGAGGTAAGTAGTTTAAAAATGCACAACTATATTAAGGGCAGTGAAGGAAGGATCTTCAAAATGGCTACTCACATAGGGAGACAAGGATGGTGGAAGAAGATGGACTGAATAAGTTCGCTTTCAAATATCTAAGTTCTCTGGACCCCAGAAAAACAACTGGGTGGTTTTAAATCAACAATATTTTATGTGCCTGTCTAGTTGACAGATTAACTTGGCCAGGATCAAATTATAGGAGAGAGTACTATGTACATTAATGTTTGTTTTTTTTTTTTATTTTACCTTAGCATGATGTGTAAACCTAGCCAGAGCAATTCAGAATTCATGCTTTTAGCTTTGAACCTGAGATAAGTAAACCTCATCATTAAAGAAAATACAATTGTTAGTGTCTTTGTTAAAAGAAATATTTTTCAGAAAGCAAATATTGGCAACTTATAATAAAAGTTCTATACAATTTTTTAATTTTTTAAAAAAAACTCTAGCTTCCCTCTAGGAACTCAAAGCAATATACATAGTACTCTCTCCTATAATTTGATCCTGGCCAAGTTAATCTGTCAACTAGACAGGCACATAAAATATTGTTGATTTAAAACCACCCAGTTGTTTTTCTGGGGTCCAGAGAACTTAGATATGTGAAAGCGAATTTATTCAGCCCATCTTCTTCCCCCATCCTTGTCTCCCTATGTGAGTAGCCATTTTGAAGATCCTTCCTCCTCTCATCCAGTCAATATTAAAAAAAATAAAGGGCCAAACAAAAGTTTAATGAAAACTGCCAGACACTTGAAAAAATAAAAGACTAAACTTTAGCCAAAAGAGAATGGGGGAGAGGGGGTAGTAGTGCTATCAGTATTAAATTCACAGCTGTGTTCAGTTGTATCTAAAGCTATATTTGTTCTTGGGCTCTATTTTGCTGAATTGGGAGGCGTCACATTCAGTGAGAAGAAGATTATATATTTAAATAGAGATATAGAGAGTCTAGAAAGTAAAAATATTTGGCTCCAGCAATATTGCTTACGGTTACTGAAATGTAGCTGCAATAGATAATGACAAAGCCTGGCACATTTTCTTCTTTTGTGCATGGAAGAAAGATATTAACTTCAAACATATTTTGTTTTGTCTTTGCAGACATACAGAAGTTTCTACGAATCCCTTTTTGAAGCATGTGCAAATACACCACGATCACTAAAACATTTAGCCAGGTGTGCTATTCGAAGAATATTGCTCCATAAATGTCACAAAGGAATCCCTTTACTTTTAATTCCATCAATACTAAAAAGGTATTTACTTTTAGAGCCAGAAGGAATAATATATTAAGATGTGTAAGAGACATTTTCAGATAATTTAATTTAAAAGTGTTTGGATTCTATTCCCATGGGAGAAATTAAAATCAAGATTTCTGTGACAGCACCAGCAAGAAGCAGAGCTAATATTTTCTACAAAAAATACTTCTAAGGAAAGAGAGAGAAAAAAGTCCAACATGTGGGAAATGTTCTAAAGAGAATTATTAGTTTTCTCCACCCGATAGCTTCTGATGTTCCATATCACCATGGCCATATTGCATTAGAGTAATAGGACTTGTAGTCCAAAATGCTGAAGCAAGAGTCATGCAAGACTATTGTTACGAATGAAGGTGAATATATGTGTCCCAGGATAATTTTGCAGGATCCAATCTGGGTCGGTCATCAGGACCAGAGGTTTTCTCTTCTGAGCTTTCGGACTCGTGCATGAGCCCATCTTCAGGGAACTTCTATCTAGCTACAGCAAGAGTCTGAAAGCTCGGAAGACAAAACCTCTGGTCCTGCTGACTGTTCCAGATTGGATCCTGAAAGACTATTGTGAATGTTAATCCTTTCATTTTGAGACATGTTCTTCTCCCTTCATAAAATAAGTAAGAAGTGCTGAGAAAGCAAAGTTATTAAATAGTACATATAATCTTTTTTCCTTTTTATTATATTGTTGTGAGGTTTAATATATGTAATACATTTTGATACAATGGTATTTATACAATACTAATTAAAATTATTGACATTTTATTTTTTTAATAACTTAAGATATTGGAAATAAAAATAAAGATTCTATCAATATTAGTTATAAGTTGGGATATCAATATTACAAGCATAAAATTATTTGACTTTTTCATCCAAAATGAAGTGTAATATTAAGAAAGGCTACTGCAGAATGCATTGAACTACTGTATATGTTATACAATAAAGGTTTCATTCTTGAGCTGATTACTTACTCAATAGAAATCAGGACATTATCATCTAAGAGTAGCCCCACAATGAGATACATTGCAAATAAATGTAACAAATCTCACCGGCTCAAGGTTGACTCAGCCTTCCATCCTTCCGAGGTAGGTAAAATGAGGACCCAGATTGTTGGGGGCAATATAAATATACATTGCTTACTGGTGTAAACCGCTTAGAGAATGCTTGCACAGTGAGGCGGTATATAAATCTCACAAATAAATAAATAAATAAATAAATAAATAAATAAATAAATAAATAAATAAATAAATAAATAAATAAATAAATAAATAAATAAATAAATAAATAAATAAATAAATAAATAAATAATTTATTTATTTAGCAAGTATAATAAATAAGAGAGGGATCCCTAACTATATTTGACATTGGGCATATTTGGAATTTGGGTACAGATCAAAATCGCTGCTGTGGTGGATAAATGAAGTTCAACGTTAAGAAAAATAAAGTCATAGACTTAGGCAAGAAAAACCAAAGTGCACATATAGACTGGGTGAAACCAGGCTTACTAGCAGTAACTATGAGCTGGATCTTGGAGTCCTAGTGGACAATTAATTAAATATGAGCCAGCAGTATGCGGCGGCAGCCAAAAAAGCCAATGCAATTCTAAATTGCATTAATAGAGGGATTGGATCAAGATCACGTGAGGTACTAATACCAGTCTATAAAGCCTTAGTAAGACCACATGTAAAATACTGCATCCAGTTTTGGTCAGCATGCTATAAAAAGAGTGCAGAGAAGAGCAACAAAGGGAGCAGGAGACTAAAACATATGAAGAAAAGTTGCAAGAACTGGGCATGGCTAGTCTAGTGAAGAAAAGGACTTGGGTGACATCAGGGGTAGGATTCAGACGGTTTGGACTGGTTCAAGTGAACTAGATGCTAATTTTACATCTGGTTTACTGAAACAGTAGTTGCAAGGACTGACTGGTCCCACCCCACCCCTCCCAGGAGTCTCCATACGGCCCGTTTTGGTAAGGTAACCAGACGTCCCACTTTTGGCGGGACAGTCCCGTTTTTTAATAATTTGTCCCGTGTCCCGGGGCGTGTCAAAAAAAGTCCCGCTTTTTTAATTTGAATTTGCCCTGCACACCCCTCTGCCTCCTGCCTCACCTGCCTCCTCCTGCCAGGTGGGGAGGGAGGGCAGTGAGAGGGGCAGCGGCGGTCTTGCCTGTTAGTCGCCGCAGAGCCGAAGAAGCTGGTGGCATTCGCGGCACAGGGCTTCCCCGCCCGCTTTCCCCGGCCGCCGGGACCCCACCATTTGCATTCTTTTGCCCTCTGCGCAAGCAGAATGCTTTGCGCATGCACAGAGGGCAAAAGAATGCAAATGGTGGCGTCCCGGCAGCCGGGGAAAGCGGGCAGGGGAAACCCCACGCCATGAACACCACCAGCTTCTGCGGCGATGAACAGGCAAGCCCACACCGGTAGGAACTCACCCCTGGCTGCAATGAAGGGGGATGTTTGGCGGGGTGCACAAAGCTGCAGGATAAGACCCTCCCATCTTGCTCCCCTAGAACCCCCCCTGTCAATGGTGTCCCGCTTTACAAATATTAAAATCTGGTCACCTTACGTTTTGGATGCCAGATAAGTTCAGGGCCTGAACAGAGGCTCTGGGAGAGTGAAAAACGGCCCTCCTGGAAGTTCTGGAAACGGGCCTGTTTTTTGGCCTCTGGAGGGCCTCTGGAACCCAGGAGAGGCTGTTTTCACCATCCGGGAGGCTCAAGGAAAACCTCTGAAGCGTGGGGAGGGTGAAAAACTGGCCTCCTAGAAGTCCAGAAATGTGCTCATTTCCGGCCTCCGGAGGGTCTCTGGAGCCCAGGAGAGGCCGTTTTCATCCTCCTGGAGCTCGAAGTAAACCTCTGGAGCCTGGAGAGGGTGAAAACGCCTCCTGCCATGGTGCAGGAGGCCGAGAAGGCTATACCCACCATGGCCATACCCAGCCAACAATCGGGCAGAGAACTGGTTGCTAAAATTTTTGAATCCCACCCCTGGGTGATATGATAGCAGTGTTCTAATATTTCAGTGGATTTCACAAAGATGAGGGGGTCAACCTATTTTCCAAACCTCCCAAAGGCCAGACGAGGAACAATGGATGACCAGACAATGAACAATGGATGGAAACTGATCAACCTAGAAATAAGGAGACATTTTCTGACAATGAGAACAATCAACCAATGGAACAGCTTGATTTCAGAAGTTGTGGGTGCTTCATCACTGGAAACTTTCAAGAAGAGACCAGACAGCCACTTATCAGAAGTGGTGTAGGGCAGTGATGGCAAACCTTTTCAGCACCGAGTGCCCAAATCAGAACGTGTGTGCATGCATGTGCATGTGCACGTACTGGTGTGCCGGAAACCGAAAGACCTAGCTGGTCTTCTGGTTTCCGGCACATGCATGCATGCTGGCAAGCTGGTCTTCACCTGTGCTGGAACACTGGAAACCTAAAGTCCAGCTGGCCGGTGCGCGCATGTCTATTTTTTGCTATTTTTCGGGCCGTTTTCAGCCCATTTTGGGGCCTGAAAATGACCTGAAAACAGTCTGAAAACGCCCCAAAATGCCCTGAAAACAGCCCCAAAATGGCCCAAAACAGCCTGAAAACAGCCCGAAAAATGGCCTGAAAATGGCCTGGGAAAAAGTCTGAAAACACACTGAAAATGACCTGAAAACCGCCTGAAAATGCCCCGAAAAATGGCCTGAAAACAGCCCAGAAAAAGGCCCAGAAACAGCTTGAAAAATGGCCTGTTTTGGGCCATTTTGTGGGCCATTTTCAGGCCGTTTTCTGGTACTCTGGCATCCACGAATACCAGATGGTGCACTCGTTCCAGAAATCAGAAGCGCAGCTGACAATAGCACATGTGCCCATAGACAGGGCTCTGCGTGCCACCTCTGGCACGCATGCTATAGGTTTGCCATCACCAGTGTAGGGTCTCTCACTTGTGCAAGGGGTTGGACTAAATGTCCTACCATGTCCCTTCCAACTCAGTTATTCTGTATTAAATCCATATTAACCCCCAAATACCTTTTTAATCAAAAGGCACACTGGTGAAGTTGTCAAACCATTTTCCATTCCAGCATGTTCTCTAGAAACTCAGTTTTTGCCTTTATTGTGGCCAGAAAATATTGTGCCTTACAAAGTAATTTGCTAGGTTGGCACATCTCACAAAACGTGGTGAGGTTAATTTGATTTTGATTTAAGAGGGTAGGTAAACTACCTATTATGTTTTAGGATTATGTGCAAATCAGAACATTATCATCTATTCCCAGAGCTTTATTTTTGTGAAACTAGCAGCCATTCAAATATGATGCATAAATAAAAATATATTTAAAAAAATAAATAATAATATAAAGAATCTGGATTTATCTTGTGGGTGATTGTAGTCATAATCTGTGATTTGTTGCTGTTGCTAGCAGTCTTAAAACAAAATAAAAGGGGAAAAGGCACATAAAAAAGTTTATTTTCAACTTTTTCTGACTTCTGCCAGACAGATTATCACCCTCCCCAACATGCTGACTGTAGCCCAGCACACCTGGAGAACACTTGCTGCGCATAGTTGCATTATCAACACACTATAATCAAGGGCTGTTGCTGCTCCTGGTGGTGTGTATCTATAATACAAAGGACATTATTTTATTGCTGCACTGAAAACAATAAAATAGACAGTAACTTCAACAAACTCACCATGGCTCTAAGGCTGCTCAGAAGTGAGAAATTAAAAAAAAGACAGTTGTCATAAAAATGAATTTTCTGCAGCACCAGGAAAAGAAGGAGAGAGCTCATGTTTAAAATCTGCATGCATAATTTCCTTCTTTGAGGCTGTCATTGTGTACACGTAGAAGAGGGTGGTGTAGAGAAGAACAATAAGGCTATGTGGCCCTGTCATTACAGCTAAGGCTCCCATGCTGAGTGAAAAAGAAAGAATATTTGTCACTGATCTTCCCAAACCCCTCCTCGTGTTGCAATTGCCCTCCCTCTTCATTCTGTGGGCATCTAGCCTCAGTTACCAGTTTTGTTCTAAGCAGGTGCTAGATTATACCCATTGTGGCATCTGACAGAGAACTCAGCGGGTCACTTTGATTATAGTACGAAGAATTTGCAGTCTCTTCAAAACACAAGAGAACATCAATGTCGGAACAAAACTGCCTTGCACTCTTTTTATTGCTGTTTTTCATTTGGCTGAAAGGTCAGTCAGAAATAAACCTTCCACAACAGCCCTTTGCCACCCCTTTCTGGATGCCCATCGGTATGCATTCCAGATTTCACTGTTTCTTGAGAGAAAAGAGGTTGGACATATAAGAGGTATGTTACAGGACATGAACATTACACCTGCTGCCAACTTGCATTGATAACATCTTTCTGATACAGACAAAATTACACGAGGTTCTGCTGACTTTATTTTTGGTTGCATCCATGCAATTGTTTATTTATTTATTTATTTTGTGAGATTTATATACCATCTCATAGTGCAAGCACTCTCTAAGCTGTTTACACCATTAAGCAATGTATATATTTACATTGCCCCCAACAATTTGGGTCCTCATTTTACCTACCTCAGAAGGATGGAAGGCTGAGTCAACCCTGAGTCGGTGAGACTTGAACAGCTGAACTCAAATGATCATAGTCAGTTAAAGTAGCCTGCAGTACTGCTCTCTAACCGCTGTGCCACCTCGGCTTGCTACAGCCCTCCTGACAACATTTAGCCATTTTTTAAAAAGTGGATAAAAGAGAAGAGAGGAGAATGGTTTGGAACTTATAAGTCACTGCAATTCAAAATCTGGCAGAAATATTTACGGTAATCAAATATAATTGTTTTAATTACACTGAACATCTTTTTCTATGCTTTTTAAGGTGTCTTTATCTACCCTGCATGCTCATTTCCTTTTCATTAGGAATACTACTATAGCTAAGCCCTAAAATATGGCTAATCTCAACTATGATGTATTTAAATGTCACTTTGCCTGTTTAATTATTCAATTTATATCTTGCTTAGGAATCAAAGTAACATATAGAGAACTCACTTTAGTTTTCTTTGATAGCCACTCTGGGAAATATTTTAGATTGAGAAACAGTTTGTCTCCATGGCCGAAAAATCTTGAAGCTAAACTCTTCAAATCTTAGACACCATTAATCAGTTACTCTTTATGAATAACATGCTATATGTGACCCATGTCAATTGTGACTTATTCAATAAACCAAGGTTAAACCATGGGCTTACATAAAGTATGAACATACCTGACATTTGAATGTGGCTATTGTAGCAACATAACCGAATCAGGAAAAGTCAAGGAAGTGTGTTAAAAGTAAAGGAAATTAAAATAAATCTGGTTTATATGATTAAAATTAAAATATATATGTTGTTATTTTTGGTCACTCTTAATGGACTTTTGCTAAGTAAGACTAAATGATGAGGATTTAAAATTTGCTTATAGAAAAGAGGTGAGATATGACAGAAGGGTTTTTGTGTTGATAGGGTAGTAAGTTACTGAAATTGTACTTGTACTTATCTGTACTATTTTTTATATATTTAGTTTTCCCTATTTTCTTTCCTGTTCCCTTTCCTCTGCACGTCTTCCTTTTCTTCCTTTTTATTTTTGTTTGTATTAGTTTTTATCATGTAAACTTTAAAACACATATTTAATACAATTATTTATAAAAAAGAAAATATCAGCATGTTACCATTAAAAATACTGTAGTTTGGAAAAAGTAGAGAAATTAATAATGGCTGTTAACAATGAGCCACAATGTGATTTTATTTTAGGTTAGATTGTTTATAAAAATTGCCATTATGTTTAGTTAACCATGACTGATGCATGACTTAGCAGGTAAGTCAACCAACTGTTTAGTCAGAAAGACATAGTAAGCAAATCAGACCTTATACGTATAAATTCAAAGTTTCTGGTATATTTAAAGGCAGTTTTTTTTCTCTTTGACTGAAAAAAACTTTGACTGAAAAATCAGTCTGCTTCTTTCATAGAGCCCACACGGACTATCATGTGTCTCATACCACTTTGCACCTTCTTCCTCAGATCTTCTCAGGTCCAATAATTAATTAAAGAGGATTTTTTAAAGGAAATTAATTCATCAGTGTTTTTATGTTTATCAGTTTTATGAGCATTAATCTTTGTTACTGTTGTCTTAATGTCATTATAAACAGAGTAAGGGGATAATATTGTTGTAAAGCTGATAGATAAAAATGGCTGAATTCAGTTTTACTGTTCTTCATGTTTTTCACCTCACAGTATGGATTTACAATATTCCTTGTATATTTTCAAACTGTAATTTTGTTTACATTTCAGGTCTCTCTCTCATTTTATGTGCTGTACAGGTTAGCATAAATTTGGTCAAAAGAGGGCAGCAGTAGATCATTTCTAAAGTTTTGTCCTGATTCCATCCTTTTCAGCTTGAAGAGCAAAAACAAGAATTATTTAAAATAATAGCTTTTCCTTAGTATTTTTTGAAATGCTGAAGTGCAGTAGACATACAAAACAGCAGGGGGAAGTAAGGTTACTTGAATGAAATTAAGTCAGAGAAAATGGTCTAATTACATAATGAAAGGAAGGTGAGATAAAAGGGATATACATGTACACCTATATATACATACAAAACTTAGGAACCATTTTAAAATAATGGATTTAATATATACACACTGTCTTGGTCCAAACACATATTTCTTTTCAATAAAGAAGAATCTGCTGACAGATGTAGTGATAAATCTACTTTTGAGATTAAGAAAGTTCTGAGATCCCAAAGGTGCTTTTTCAAGAGGCAACTGGGCTTCCTGGTTTTTCTTTCAAGACGTTGTCCTTCTCATCCAAGAAGCTTCTTAAGCTCTGAAGAAGCTTTTTAGATTTGAAGTGAAACGTCTTCAAAGAAAAACCAGAAAGTCTAGTTGCCTCTTGAAAAAGCACCTTTGGGACAACCATGACCTGGATGACTGAGAATCTCCATAGACATTTAGGTTCTGATATGTTCTGTTTTGGTGCTATTTTTTAAAAAACTTGGTAGAGAAGATCCAGATTATAGTGAACTAATGCTGAATGATGTTGCTCAGCTTTTGCTGCTTTGAGACAGTGATGCTTTCTTCGCCCAAACTGCATCTGAGCTATCTGAAAATATGTTTTCTCTCTCCTTGCCTGCTTTTTCTTTCATTTCCATCTGATTGTCCTCTAAGAATAAACTTAGGTTGGTTTTTAAATCTCTAATCTGATTTTGTCAGATTTAGCAACCGGTAATCTTCATCTTATAACAATCCATTTAGTGACCATTTGAAGTTACAATGGCACTAAAAAAAGACTTTTGACCATTTTTCACAGGTGTGGGAAGCCCCCCCCCCCAGAAGAATGAAATATTTTGAGGAATATTAAAAAAAAGGCAGAATATTATATTTCCCTAAATGAGAAATAGAGAAACATGTTCTTAAAAAACAGAAAGCAGACTCAGTCTCCCTCCCGTCAAGAAACTGAGGAGGCCACCTTTTAGAAATGCAGGTTTGGTAATCCATTCAAGACAGGATTAGAACCCCAAGGAAGCTAGCATCTAGGATTAATTATATTTGGTAAACAAGATTAAAAGTCCAAGGAAGCCAGCACTTTAGAGTCATTACCCCTTTGCGAGACAGACTAATTAAAATCAAATAACAAAATACACAAAATAGGCCTCTATATTACAAAAACTGTATAAAAATCCATGTACTGACCAAACCAATTGGTCAGCTGACCCAGGACTGCTGTTGATTCTGTTCATCATTAAACCATCTTTCCAATCAGCCTCCATGTTTCCAATGTCTTTCTCCCAGCTTGGAACTGAACCAGATGGATATTTCTCCCAACACACGTATGACAGAGGTGGGTTCCTGCCGGTACGCTCTTACCTGTTGGTCGCCGCAGAACCGAAGAAGCTGGTGGCGTTCGTGGCGCGGGGCTTCCCCCGCCCGCTTTTCCCCGCCTGCCTAGACACCGCCATTTGCGTTCTTTTGCCCTCTGTGCATGCGCAAAGCGTTCTGCTTGCGCAGAGGGCAAAAGAACGCAAATGGCAGCTTCTTCGGCTCTGCGGCGACCAACAGACTGGCAGGAACCCACCTCTGATGTATGACCATTCCAGCATCTCCATGGTCACATGATCAAAATTCAGATGCTTGGCAACTGATTCATATTTATGACAGCTGCAGCCTCGCAGGGTCATGTGATCTCCTTTTGTGACCTTCTGACAAGCAACGTCAATGGGGAAGCCAGATTCACATAACAACTGTGGTAATTCATTTAACAACTGTGGCAAGAAAGGTCATAAAATGGGTAAAAGCTCACTTAACAACTACCTTGCTTAGCAATAGAAAATTTGGGTTCAATTATGGTCGTAAATCAAGGACTACCTGTAATTGATTAGTTCTATAAATGAGAACACTACACATGAATCTTTAGGTCAATATAGCTTAAAACAAGTCATTCAGATACATTCAATCCCTTTCTTTGCTGCCTCTCATAAATACATTCCAGTTGCCAAGTATTTAAATTTTGATCATGTAACCATGAGGACACTGCAATGGTTGTAAGTGTGAAAAACAGTCATAAATCACTTTTGTCACTGCTGTTGTAACTTCGAATGGTCACTAAATAAATGGTTGTAAGTCAAGGACTACCTATAATGCATTGTGCTTCAAACTTCATTTCAAAAAAGGAAGTGAAAAAGGAAGTGTGCAGGGCATTGACTACCATGGTACAGGAAGACTAAAAAAGATTCATTTCGAAAGATACTGGTAAAAAAAATCTACCTTGGCTGGGAGGATTCCTCTGGAAAAACAGGGATGCAAGAAGCTAACCACAATGTAATATAGTATGTGTGTTGAGTAGAAAGTGAAGAAACATTTCTAGACCTCGACTTTGTGTCAGAATGGTCAAACATCTGGCAACTCCAAATCTCAACCAACAAATGCTCTGTCCTACACATTGGCAAAAAAAAATCAGAACACCAAATACAAGCTGAACGGACAAGACCTTGCAGACGATCCTCACTCTGTCAAAGACCTTGGAATACTCATATCAAATGACCTAAGTGCCAAAGCCCACTGCAACAACATCGCCAAAAAGGCTTCAAGAACTGTTAACCTAATCTTATATAGCTTCTTCTCCGGTAATATCACACTATTAACCAGAGCATACAAAACATTCGCCAGACCAATCCTTGGATACAGCTCATCTGTCTGGAACCCACACCCCATATCGGACATAAACACATTAGAAAGTGTCCAGAGATACTTTACAAGAAGAGTTCTCCACTCCTCTACTCGCAACAGAATACCTTACGCAACCAGACTTGAAATCCTGGGCTTAGAAAGCTTAGAACTACGTCGCCTTCGGCATGACCTAAGCGTAGCTCATAAAATTATCTGTTACAACATCCTTCCTGTCAACGACTACTTCAGCTTCAATCACAACAATACTTGACTGTAGAAAATACGACTTTAGCAACAGAGTGGTTAATGCCTAGAGCTCACTATCTGACTCTGTGGTTTTGTCACCAAACTCCCAAAACTTTACCCTTAGACTGTCCACTGTTGACCTCACCCGATTCCTAAGAGGTCAGTAAGGGGCGTGCATAAGTGCACCAGCGTGCCTACCGTCCGTGTCCTAATGTTCCCTCTTATCAGTACCCATCTTATGTATATAAACAATGTTATGTCTATATATATATTACCAATACGTACTTGACAAAATAAATAAATAAAATAAAATAAAAATAAACTAGCATGAAAGCAAATCAAGCTAATGTATTTGTCAGAAGGATGAATATTAGCTAATTGATTTAGTGTAGTGTATGAGGGAGGGAGGGAGGGAGGGAGGGAGGGAGAAAGAAGGAGGGAGAGAATCAGTCTGAATCAATCCCATGACCAATCTATCATAATAGTCCACTGTGATTTTGTGGTAGATTTTTTCGACTTCCTGTTCTAGGAGATGCAGAGAATGATTAGCTCAAAGTCACTCAGCAGCTCTTGTGCATAGGAGAGGACTCTTTTTGAATGCACATATAGATGACTTTTGACTTTATTTAATAAAACAGGAAAACTGAAAAAAAGGTGTTATTCTCCTGAATTTTGAAGACAAGTTTACCTGAAAGTCTGACAAGTACTTTTAAAATGAAGCATGGTAAGGAACGGATAGAACAAGTGTTGGTATAGAGGTCAAAGCATCAGGCTAAAAAGAAGACTGTGAATTATTATCCTAGTTAATGATTCCTTTGTGGCTTTAGGCACAAAGCCAGTTGGGGAACTTTGGGCCAGTTGCTCTCTCTCTCGACCTAGGAAGGAGGTAATGGCAAGCTGCTTTGGAAATCGTGCCAAGAAAATTGCAGGGACTCATCCAGGCAGTCGCTAGAATTTGATGCTGGCTTGAAGGTATACATACAATCTAAGATTTTTTTAAAAATAAATAGTCAGTTTGGTGTGATGGTTAAAGCAATTACACCTGGTGGATGTCCTTGGGCCAGTCACTTTTTTTCAGCCCTGCAAAGAAGGCAATGACAACCCACTTCCAAAAACCTTGCCAAGGGAAGGGAAGGGAAGGGAAGGGAAGGGAAGGGAAGGGAAGGGAAGGGAAAGGAATACATATACACATAAATATACATATGTATATAAACACACACACACACACACACGTGCGCACACGCACACACAATACACACACACACACACACACACACACACACACACACACAAAATGACAAGTGCGCTTAGAAGTTTAGATGTGGAGATTGAAGTGCTTCTGTCTTGGATTTTATCCTGAGGCATTTGCATGTGTATATTAGAATGTTGCCCTGAGGTCATGTGAAATCTGGAAAGGAAGATCACCTTCAGATATGTAGATTCTTCACTTTGTGTGGATTTATTATGAGGTGATCAAACTGGAGTATTAAAGATGATTTCTCTTATCAGCCTAATTTGGCTAAAAAGGGAGGTGGGGCAAATCAGAAGCCTTTAATTTCTAACAGTGGTAATTTATTTATTTATTTAATAATTTTTATTGTTTTTATCTTTAAAAGCAAAAACAAACATAGGAGGAAAAAAGTTTCCATTTTACAACAGTTCCGTATCAGTGTATATCCACATTTTACATTTTCTCCCCCTTCTTATTCACACACACACAGAGAGACAGAGACAGAGACACAGACACAGACACAGACACACAAAGACACACAGACACAGACACACAGACTCAGACAGACACATACACACACACACACACACACACACACACACACACACACACGGTTCCCTTATTCCTTCCATATTATTTATACCACTTCTTACATATTATGTTTTGTTACGCTATTATATCAATATATTACTTCACATACATTGTATATTTAATACCATTTGCTAATATTCCTAATTTCAAAGTCATCACTATTGTATATTTTCTTACTTATTATTCCTATCCTCTAGCCATTTATACCATTTGTTCCATATTAGATAATATTCAGTTTCATCTTTTTCTTTTATTTCTTTCGTCAATTTATCCATCTCCACACAGTCCAGGATTTTCCTTATCACCTCTTCATCTTTTGGTATGACATTGTTTTTCCAGTTTTGTGCATAAGTTATCCGAGCTGCAGTTATAATATGAAGAATTAAGTATGATAGTTCTTTATTATAACTTCTTGCGAGTATCCCCAATAAAAATAGTTCCGGTTTCCAGTCTATCTGATGTCCAGTTATCTCTTCAAGCCACTTTTTAATTTTTGTCCAATAATTTTTTGCTGTTGGACAGGACTGGAGTATTAAAGATTATTTCCCTTATCAGCCTAATTTGGCTAAAAAGGGAGGCGGGGCAAATCAGAAGCCTTTAATTTCTAACAGTGGTATTTTAATTAAATGATGGGAACTATTTCTAAACCTGCTGACATATAAGCATACTTTTACCCTGTATTGTCTTGTTTTGGTAATATCTATCTGGTTATCCTGCATTAACTTGCCCAACTATGCTGTGGAGTTTATGACATCTCTTTCATAGAATACACGTATCACACTACAAAAATGTGATGTGGTTTTTATGGCTGAACTTGAATTTCATTGGCTTCTTTTTGCTTTTTGGAGTTATGACGTACTGCTGGCTCACTTCAGTTTGCAATTAATCAACTATTATTACATGATTTTTTTTTTACAAATGCCACTAACAAACAGGCCTCTCTCATTCTAAATATCTGCATTTGGTTTCTGTTTGCCTGTTTGTTACTGGCATTTGTAAAAAAAATGTAATAATAGTTGGCTATCACTAGTTGACTATCACTAATGTAGCAAGATTTCTGGGAATGTTATTTCTGTCTTCCATGATATTAGCTATCCCCTTCACCCAGTTTGTATTATTTAATAAGTATTCTCTTCACTTCTTCATTTTAAGTAATTAGCAAATATGTCAAAGAATACAGGGTCAAGAATGAATTCGTTATGGCACTTCTGATCTGATAAGGAACAATTTATGAAGATACTCTAAGAATGATTTTTTGAGTCAATTACATACCCACCTAATAACCATGCCATTCACACCAGCTTGCTTAATTGCAGAGTGCTTCTTTGCTACCTTTGAACATCATTCATAAGCTATAGCTGGTGCCATGCCAGTGACATGAGCAGTTCTTGGGCTCTGTAAGAATAGCCCGTGTAACACTACTCCACTAGCTACGTTGGATGACAATCTGCTTCTAGGTGCAAAGCAAGGTATTAGTGATAACCTTTAAAGCCCTTCATGGCATAGGTCCAGGCTATTTGAGGAACTATCTCATCCTACTGGGATTGGCACATCTCACCTATGCTGGCAGAAGAGGCATGCTGTGGGTCCCTGTGGTCTGACGGGGCCCACAGCATGCCTCTTCTGCCAGCGTGGGTGGATGCATCAATCCCAGTAGGATAAGATGATCTCTCAAATAGCCTGGATCCATGTCGTGAAGGGCTTTAAAGTGATTACAAATACCTTGAATTGCACCTAGAAGCAGATTGTGGGTGGGATCCAGGAGAAGGGTTTTCTCTGCTGATGCACCTGCCTTCCGGAACATTTAATTCTCTCTCTCTCTCTCTCTCTCTCTCTCTCTCTCTCTCTCTCTCTCTCTCTCTCTCTCTCTCTCTCTCTCTCTCTCTCTCTCTCTCTCTCTCTCTCTCTGTGTGTGTGTGTGTGTGTGTGTGTGTGTGTACAGACACATAAATATGTTGTGGTTGTGGTTGTTGTAAGCCACCCTTGTGGTAAGGTGGGCGGCCTATAAATTTTATGCAAATTTTAGACAAACAAACAAATAAATTCAAAAGATGTCATGATCACAGAATTCCCACAAAGCACAAAAAGAGTCACCCAATGAAACATTGACAAAAGGTTAGCTAAGCTGAATTTGTTCTTGAAAATCCATGCTGGCTTTGGACAATCTCCACAATGTTTCAAGATGCTTACAGAATGATTATTTAGATCTTCCCAGGTATCAATGTCAGACTGATTTTAGTTGCTGTCCTGGAACTTCATTTGATTAGTTTTAAAGTTATATCACTTTTCCTAAGGTCAGTTGACTCCAAACCTCTCTGAGCAGGTTATACTTTAAAAGTGAAAACAATAAAAAATCAAGAAACATATTATTGATGTCTAGGAGAGAACACGAACTAAACAAAGCAATAAAAATCACTGAACAAAATCAGCTCTGTTTGTGCATGTGTGTGCAAGTGCTTCAAGTCAGTTTTTGATTTCTGGCAACCATAGGGCTAAGCGCTTCCCAAACTGGAACTGATCATGAAGAAATGAGGAACATCATTTTAATACAGTGTTCCCTGTGATGAGGCTGAGATTGAAACCAGGTTCAGTTTCATAAGATTTATTGCTCAAGCCCATTCATAAGAATCTGGTCAACTAATAGTCAAGACTATATTGGCGCTAGATAAGAGTTAATACAATTCAAGGGGGGTGGACTTGCAGCATCTGGGGACACGTTAAGACTCTAGGCTTGTCCTCTCTTGATTTCGTCCCCCAGGCTCTGCCTGTTCCTTTTCTAGAGTTAGTGTTTTCTCTTTGCTACCATCTAGTGATCATCTGCATTATTTTCTGGCCAGGATATCTGCATTGAAAAACATTAAATATCCTAGATTGGGTTTATACGTATGTCAGCCAGTCTCTGTTAGGCTGCTGCAGTAACACATTTTATTTTATTTATTTTATTTTGTTATTCTTATATGCCGCCCAACTCCCAAGGGACTCAGGGCGGCGTACAACAGGGAAAAATACAAGAATAATCAAAATACATGTAATTAAAAAGAAACAAATACAAATTTTTTTAAAAAAGCAATATTAAAAACAACAACATCCATTCAACATCATACATACTTGGGGGGTAATCTCAGGTGGATTAAGCTGTCCCCCCCACCTGCAGGAAAAGCCATGTTTTGACGGCTTTTCGGAAGGCCAGCAGAGTGGGGATGGTCCGGGTCTCTGGGGGTAGTTGGTTCCAGAGCACGGGGCCGGCCACAGAGAAGGCTCTCCCCCTAGGGCCCGCCAGCCGGCATTGCTTGGCCGACGGGACCTGGAGGAGGCCAACTCTGTGGGCCCTAACCGGTCGGAGGGAAGTATGAGGCAGAATGCGGTCCCGAAGATATCCTGGTCCTAAGCCATGAAGGGCTTTAAAGATGGTGATCAACACCTTGAATTGGACCCGGAGACCGATGGGCAACCAATGCAGCTGGCGGAGTATTGGTGTCACGTGGGTGTACCTTGGCACACCCACCACAGCACGCGCAGCCGCATTTTGCACCAGCTGAAGTCTCCGGATACTCTTCAAGGGTAGCCCCATGTAGAGCGCATTGCAGTAGTCCAAGCGCGAGGTGACAAGGGCATGAGTGACCGTGAGTAGAGCCTCCTTCTCCAAATATGGCCGCAACTGGTGCACCAGGCGGACCTGTGCAAAGGCCCCCCTAGCCACAGCAGAAAGATGGTGGTCCAATTTTAGCTGTGGATCTAGGAGGACCCCCAAGTTGCGGACCAGGTCTGAGGGAGTCAGTTTCGCACCCTCAAAGACCAAGGAGGGGTAGTTGTCATGATCCTTAGGAGGCAATATCCACAGCCACTCAGTCTTGTCGGGATTGAGTCTGAGTCTGTTCCTCCCCATCCAGATCTTAACGTCGTCCAGGCAACGGCACATTACATCAACTGCCTGCCTGAAGTCAGACGGGGTGGTGATGTACAGCTGGGTGTCATCAGCGTACTGATGGAAACACACCCCATGTCTGCGAATGATCTCACCCAACGGTTTCATGTAGATATTAAACAGGATGGGCGAGAGAACCGACCCCTGAGGCACCCCACATGATAGGGGCCTAGGAGACGATCTCTGCCCTCCTGCCAACACCGACTGCATCCGATCGGCAAGATAAGAGGAGAACCACCGTAAAACGGTGCCTCCCACTCCCAACTCGCCGAGCCGATGCAGAAGGATACCATGGTCGATGGTATCGAAAGCCGCTGAGAGGTCAAGTAGCACCAGGATGGAGGAGTTTCCTCCATCCCGGGCCCGCCAGAGATCATCCATCAGGGCGACCAAGGCAGTTTCTGTACTGTAGCCGCGCCTGAAGCCCGACTGGTAAGGATCTAGATGGTCTGTTTCATCCAGGAGCTGCAGAAGCTGAGTCACCACCACCTTCTCCACAACTTTCCCTAAAAAAGGTAAGTTGGAGACTGGACGATAGTTCTTCAAATCAGCTGGATCCAGGGAAGGCTTCTTCAGGAGGGGTCGCACCACCGCAGCTTTTAACGACTGCGGTACGGATCCCTCCCTCAAAGAAGCGGTGATCACCGCCTGGATCCAGATTAAACATTATTTGTTTCCTTGTGTGCAAATGTGCATGTAACTAACAAATTATAGGGAGGGGGAAATGCTAGAGTGAAGATACAGATCCATTGCTGAATGCTTCTGTAACCATCCGCAGAGTAAAGAAAAAAATAGGTTCATCATTTTATATAAAGCCAAATAAAATTATGTAAAATAATCTCACTCTTCCCAGATTAAGAAATCAACCTGCTGACAGATGCAAATGTATAGAGGCAAATCTGACTTTCATTGAAATGTTCTTTGGTTTTCACTTTCAAAGAGCTCCACCACGTGGCTTAGAGGGTGGGGGGGTGCCGCTCCACGACTTACCCTTTGTCACTTCTGCACATAAACATGTTTTTTTTAAATTGTCTGTGTAACTGGTAGCAGGGTACATGTTGTTCTCTCAGCTAACAGCCAACAGACTTGTGAGAATGGAAGAACAATGCCAAGAAAACATTTAAAAAACAGAAAGGAAGGAAAAGTGCAGATTATCTGTCTCTGACAGGAGTAATATAGTATATGTTTACTTAGCATAAAAACTTCCCCCAAATAAGGAATGGAAAATCTGTAAGCAAAAGAAAAACAAGAAGCAATAGCTACTGACTGAGAACCAATTTAGTTTGCCTGAAGGTTATTTTTAACAGCTTGGTAACCTTTATATTTACATCTTTGTTGTTTGGAACATGACCTCCCCAACTCCTGTTCATCCTAAAGTGTCTGCAGCTGATCCACCCTTTATTTAAACCTGCCAATTCATTTCAAGTTGTCTAGAGCTAAGAAGAACCTATGGGAGGCAGGCTTAACTCTCTGTTTTTGAAAGCTTACAGCCTCAAAACAGTTGGAATAATCTTCCAGCTTTGTTACAAATGGTTTCTGTATTGTCAAGCATTAGGAAACACTTAATCCTTTTCATAAAGCTTGGCTGTGTGCAGCATAAATAGAAGTGGCACAACTGCAATGAAGTCCTCTCCTCCTGTTTCCTTACAAAGGCAGAATTCCTATTGCTACCACACTTCTCTGGGGCAAGCCACTGTGATATATAGAGATTTTAGCAACACAAATTGATTCTGGATTCCAGCATACTCAGAATTTGAGATATTTAGACCTGTGGGATAGGGTTTTCTCTAACTGATATAAAGTATTTCCAAGGACAAGATGGGTTATTCCTTTTCCTCCTGATTTCCTTATTCTTCTCCTCCTCAGGGGATGCCAAAGTTTTCAGTGGTATATCTTGTTTTGTAGTCAGCAAGACTATATAGTTTCATCTGCTTCTCTGTTAAGTCAGTGGCTAGGTTTACATACTGTGATAATTGCAATTTGCTTAACCAAAGAAATCTTTTTAGTTGGGTTTATAAAATATACCATCAAACCCAAAACCACAAAACACATTTGGATGTTTACATGTTTATGAGTAAACCCTTCTCACATTGTTTTTTTAAAATGTTTGTAAAGCACTTCAAGATCAAAACAGTGAACTAATAAGTCAGTTGGATTAATATTTGCTGAACTTTTTAAAAAGGCATATTCTTTCTAATCAGTTTTCTAATCCAAATTAGCATTAACACTCTGAGTTTCAAAAACAAGATAGCTACTAGATCAGGGGTGTCAAACTCAATTTCATTGAGGGCCACATCAGGGCTGTGTTTGACCTCGGGGGGCGCCCCCCCCCCCAGGATGGGCATGGCCATCTGCCAGCAAAAATGGAGCTCGGGGGGGCCATGTTTCAGCCAGAACAGTTTCCTGAAGCCCTCTGCCAGTGAAAACAAGATAAAAAGAATCTGCTTTCACTGGCAAAGGGCTGCAGGAGGCCATCCTGGCCAAAAAACGGAGCTTGGGAGGGCTGCGCATGGCCTTCCAAACTCCGTTTTCGCTGGCAGAGGCACCGCGGGCCAGTCCTTCGCTATTTCCAGGGCAGCCCCATGGGCCAGATCTAAGCACCCTATGGGCTGGATCTGGCCCCCGGGCCTTGAGTTTGACACCCCTGTACTAGATGAAAAGCACAGCAGCACAAAAACACTTTTTGCTTTTATCTACAGGCCTTTCCAGGGATACACACCCAAGATATGATAGTTGTAGTATATAATCTAAATAACATTGTTCTTATTGTATACATTTACTAAGTTTTTCCAGTGAAAAGACTACCATCTCTTTCATTTGATGGCTTGGTATTTATCTTTTCATCACTCCATAATTATAATTTTTATCTTCTATATTGAAAACATCTCTACAAAAGTATTTGAAAGTTTCACTGACATCTTAATTCTTTTTAAGAAGTCACATGAATTACCTTTGTAGAAATTAATTCTGAATTCCTCTGATTTTCTGTCGGTAACAGAAAAGTCTTCATTTTGTCTGCTGGAAAAACTCAGTGAGAAAACTGGTGCCATTTTCTCCTATCTCCTTTTACATATACTTAATGTATACAACCAACTTTGGTATACTTTAGAGTCAGCTGATCTAGATAATGGAAGATATCTTAATAATTGCAATTGGTTTTGTGAACCCTGGTACAAAAGCAGTCATTGCAGTATAGTAATGCACTTATTTTATCTTGAATTTGCCAAGTTTGACAATATCTGCCCCAAATGCAAAAATATATTCTTCCAATAACAACTTCTTTCTGACAAGAAAAAGGTGTAATTTTATTTAAGAATTTTATTAACTTTTAAATTCCAGTTTAAAACATTAGGTTCATCCTTTTATACATGCTGGTATTTACAGATGGAGTGTATGATATATTTTGTAAAATTAATATCAACAGGAACACATTATCTGTGAGCTTTATATCAATTTTTATATCAACTTTCTCCAGTCTCTCCCTTCAAAATCAATACAGCTTAATTTTTATATATCTAAGTAGACATGGCTATGTTACTGGGAAATTATAGTTAAATCCAAATTTGGAGGATACAATTTGGAGGATACCATGATAGGAAGTTGTTCAATTCTAGGTAGCTTCTTTCCTTGGTTATTTTCCATCGTTTCTTGTCCTGCCCTCTGGTGCTTTGGAAAATAAGCTCACCCCCTCTTCTTTGTGGCAGCCCCATAAATATTGGAATAATACTATCATGTCATCCCTAGTCCTTTTTTTCTCTAGACTAGGCAAAATCCTGCAACTGTTCTTCATATGTTTTAGTCTCCAGGCTTAAGAGCTGAAATATCAGAACAACAATCATAGTGTGAGGTACAAAAATGGAATAGACTGTAGAACAAATAAATACATTTCATGAACAGCATAGCAGATAGACACATATACATTTTATGAAAGACAGAGTCCAGCAATATTAAAAAAAACATTTTATTATAAGCATAGTGTATTTCAAGTGACCTGTTCCAGAATGTAAATTGTGACAGAAATGATTCATTCTAAAATAAAAAATAAAAAAAGGTTTCTTACATTCTGCAGGCTTTTGATAAAATGTGTTGCATACAAAACAGCATTCAATTTTATTTTGCTCAAAAATATTTTTGTTAAGTGTACTTAGGCTAATGTTTGTTCCAATCCAAGTTCTTAAAATTATTCAATAACTTAGACAGATTGCAATAATACAAAGACCACACATTTAGTAATTTTGTACAGGCAGTGCATGGATTGACAATGTTTGTTTTAAAGTTTATTTTTAATTTTCAAATTTTTTAAACCACCCATCTTTCTCAGATGGTGTGCAACAAAGTATTAAAATATAAAAACAGTATATAAAAGTTAATAAATTTAAAGAGGCAAGGATGATAAAACAGTGTTAAAATTAATTAAAAGGCTAAGGGAGGGGGGGCTTTCAGGGCACCGGCTATCCCTGTATTCCTCTGGGTCCCCCACAGAGCAATGTTTTAACTCTTTTTCAGAAGGCAAGAATAGTGCTGACCTACCTCACCTTTTGAGGGGGGCAGAATATTTCACAGGGTGGGGAGCAACAGCAGGGAAGGCTCTCTTTCTGGACCCATCAGTCAAAGTTCTTTAATTGATGGACATATCTGCAATATATCTCCCCTGCCTTACAGGGTGGTATAAGAATACTTCCATAGGAACCTGGTCCCAGGCCATGTAGGGCTTTATAGGTCATAACTACCAGTAATACCTTCAATTGTATTGGAAGCAAACTGGAACCTAATATAATATATAGAGCAGTGGTTCCCAACCTTTTTGTGATCGAGTACCACTTGGAGGTCCTGTACAGTCGCCGCGTACCACCTGGTTCCAGAAAAACTAAATTCGATCAGATATCATTTTATTTCCATAATTGTACTGTTCCTTTTTTGGCCCCGCGCATCCAGCAACTGGATTCTCGGGCCGCTGGGACCAGGTGGGTGGCGTGTGGCAACAGTTGCAAATCGTTGCCAGATTATCTTGTGTTGGGCAGTAAACATTTTTGTGAAGTAAAAAATAACTAAAAATCGTTCATGACCCCGAAAGTGTTCGCGTACCACCTGGAAGGCCCTCGCGTACCACTAGTGGTACACGTACCACAGGTTGGGAACCACTGATATAGAGCAAAGGCATTACATGCATCCTTCTTTGGGCATCCAAACTTGCTTATGCATTCTGTACTAGATGAAGCTTCTGGCTATTTTTCAAGGGTAGCCCCATGTACAGTGCTATGCAATTATATAAACAGGAGTTTATCAGGACATGAATGACCAAGCAGAGAGCCTTCCTATCCAGGAAAGGGCGTAACTGTCCCACAACATAAACTTCAGCAAAAATCTTCCTAGCCATGGCTGCCACCTGCTCTTTGACCAGGAGTATGAGTCCTGGAGGACTCCTGGGTTACCATGTCTGTCATTACTTAACCATCCACCCAAAATGATAACCTCCTGGATTATAGAGGGACCTACCCATAGCCACTCTATCTTTCCAAGGTTCAGTTGAAGTCTGTTATTCCCCATCCAGGCCCCCATAGCTTCTAGGCACTGCAGAAGAACATCCATCACATCACCTACTTTTCCCCGGATGGAAATTTATAAGTGAGTATTATTAGCATATTAGTGATATTTCATCGCATGGTGACAGAAGATCACAGTCAGCATTTGATGTTATAAAGGACTGGAGAGAGTACTGAACCCTGTGGCATCCCACAAAACAGAGGCCTTAAATGGATCTCTCACTCCCTATCAACACCAATCCTCAGAGAAAGGTGGTGAGCCAGCACAAAACTGTTCCACCCACCTCCAACTCCCTAAGTTGTCCCCAAAGTACAACTTAGGGTACTTTGGTAATATATGGTTGATAGAATTGAAAGCTACCAAGGAGGATAAGGTTGGATGCACCACATCCATCCTGTTCTTGCCAGATTGCTTGACCCTTTTCAGCTCCCTCATCCCCTCCATAAATCATGGGGGGGGGGTGTTGTTGTGTATAGGCGCAATCCTGTTAAAGGCTCTAGCGGATACCCTATTCCAGGCAGTCTCCAGGTCCTCTGTAAAGATTGTGGAGCAGATCAGCAGCAATATTAGCAAAGCAACTCTTTATGTTATATACTATATTGGTCAAAGTACACAAGTGTATCATAGTAACAAGTATTATTGCAACAGCTAAAATTTTAAATTAACATGTGTACTAATGCTATTATCTTGATACCATTTGTGATACCCACCAGAATATGGTACTCAAGCAGTCCATAAATATCTCATCAGGACTATCTTTAATGCACTCTGACTACCAAATATGCACTTGCCATTAGCATAACAATTAGATTTCTTTTTCATGATTAGGATCTAATAATAGTTAACATAATATTCAGTATTTTCCAAGCTTGCATTATATTTTCAGCAGAAAACTTCAATATTTCATCAATGTTAACTGCTAAGTCTTTGTTGGCATTGTACCAACTGCACATGATAGCCTCATATGGATGGCATTACTTACTCACATGAATTTGGAATCCATGAAAAAGTGGACATTAGCAAATACAGCACTGATAAAACTGCTATAAATAAGAATGTATGCAAAATTGTCACAATAATCCTTTTAAAATGTATTAAGATTAGCTCTTTAGCAATTCTGCCTAAAAAGAAAAGGCAGGATAATCTGTACTGGTACTAGCTGGGCCTGAATAGATTCCCTGTTTTAAGAAGCACCAATTCCTTACAATGAAGTATTTGTACAATCAATTCTTCACAAAATATTCTACCATTGTTACTCTTTGCTGCTGCATGGATAATTATTTTTCTCGTCTCTCAGTTAATGTATTTCCTAAATTCTTAAAAATGTAGATATTATATCCTCCACCAGCCTATTGATCAATACACCCTTATGAAAGACTTCCAGTAAATTATTAATATTTTTTAAAGTTGCACTTTATTTGAAGGACAGGAGGAGGCTGTCAGATTAAATATCAAATACAACCCACATTTTGAAATAATTTCAACTTGACAGTTGCATAAACAATTCCATTCATAAAAGTTGCCTCTTTTTATGGATAGCCTCATATCCTATTCAATTAACGGATGACCTAATTCCATCCATTTCAATTCCTTTGAAAATCCTTCATGGTTTTCCATTTCCTTCAATATAGATATAGCTAGGAGCCATATAGCTACTTTTTCCCCAAAACATAGGAATCTGAAAACATTAGAATTTTGGAGTGTTAATCTAACTTCAAGACCACCAATATGTGCATTATTCTATCCCTTTGATTCTCCTAATAGTTAACATTGCTAAACACAGCATGGATAGCATCCATTCAATATAATTTCTTTCATCTCATTTAAGTCTTTGTATTGAACAGTAGTGACTTCAAGTAATTTACTTCATTAATTCCTTCTGAAACTGTGATTTGATCCCATCTCAATGTGTTGTACAAATGTACTCTTCACACAACATTCTGTGTTGACAAATTTGTTTTTTGCCTAGGAACACACCAGTCATCTGCTTCTACAGAGGTCTGATAATGTTTACATGCAGATTTATTGAAAACAGGAAGTTTCTCTATAGATTCTGTAGAAAGTGCCTGAAAAGTTAAAAATATAGATTGAAATAGATAGTTGTTACTATTTAGAGATAAACTTATTATTTTTGCTACAATTTGCATATATATACAATGGATAGATTTAATCATGCGATATTCTACTAATTTAAAAATTCTTGTTTTCACATTTTGCAAGACTTTGTACATTTTTTCATTTTTGTCTTCCAGGCAGAATAGCTGATATATGTGGTATTAAGTGATATAGCTGCTTTGAAAGTTTTTTATGTTTTATGTTTTTTAAAAAAGGCCAAATTATCTTTAGAAGATAGAATTTTGTTTATAGTAAACACCCAGACTTAATAAACATTTTTCTCTGCTTTTTCAAGTCAAATCTTAAACACAGACCAGCATAATTCTGTATCAAAACAGTTCATAATCCAACCAATAATATGATAAACAATAAATCATTTGCAACTATTTAAACAGAATAAAAAATATATTCTGCCAAGGATCATTGTTGTCTCTCAGCAAGATGGACAGCAAAGAAATTTAATAAATAAATAACATTGCACGAATTATAAATTCTATTTATTATTTTTTTAAAAGGACAATGCATAAATTACTGGTAAACCAAATAAAAAAGCATCTGAACAGACTACCACAATTGAAAGGAGAAATAAAAGTACAGAACATACCTTTAAGTGGATAACAGCTTCGGTTCCATACCCCGAAATAGAGTACAGATTGAGATCTCCATGAAAGTATTTAGCATAAAGACGAGAAATTGGTAATCCATAACCAAATCCAGCCTAAAAAGAAATAAAGTATTTTTCATTAATTGAAATTAATCTCTCTTATTTTAAATTGCATTCAGTTCAGGTAGCTTAGTGGTTAAGGTTCTAAATGAAAATCTTATCTTCCATATATGTAGAACAGAGGCAATTTTAATTTTAAATACTTGCTAAATAAGCATTCTATGGAATAATAAAACCATTTTGAGAAGAAAGTGCAAAAGGAATGTTTCTAGTTTTGCATTTTAAAGGCTATGTTGAAATAGATTTAATTTCTTCTGCACGTATCACATTTGCTTTATCTTTTAAAATGGAATGTTACAGAATATTCTCTCCCCATAGAATATCAAGATTTCATGGAAATGGTTAGGCTAGAACTCATGACTTCAAGATCCTATCTGGAAGGGGCTTATATATGGCAGAGCATTCAATCATGGGAGACCCCTAGTTTCATGAATATGTAACTTATCACAGATTCTCAATGAGAAGGTTCTCTTGAAATTCCTAGTAATCACTGCAAGGAATAATGCAGTCATTTGATACAAAGCCTTTCCAGCTGGAACCATCCCCGTCTCTCACTTGTCCCTATGTCTATAAAATAATGCCAAGAGTGTCAGCGGTCTACTGACTTTATGTATCATAAGTCTTATAGTTTTGTCTCTTACCATAGGAGTATTTTTGTTATCCACCACAGGCTTTGGTGCGGTAGAATATGTATAGCTGAAGAGTCTTTCAATTATCCTCACTGGAACACCACCACCTCTGTCAGAAATCTAGTTAAAGAGAAAAAAATACCCATATAATTAACAAATTGCTTGTAGTTGAAACAATCATATTTTCTAATGCATTTTTTTGTATCAGACTTACTAATTTAAAAAAAAAAACTCTGCCAAAATAGTGCTTGGCTGGAGATTGTTCACCTAGTTCTAATTGGTTGCAATCTATAAACCTTCTATTTATTCCATATTAAGCCTGCTTAAATCAAAAGGCCTTTCCAATAGTAAACAAGGATAGATGGTTCTTCATTTTTCCTTCTGGACAGGGTGACACTTCATCAGACTGAGTGGTGTGCAATTTGGGGGTCTTCCTGGAGTCACAGCTCCTGCTCAAGGAGCAGGTGGCAGGTGGCAGGTCTTTGCAAATATTTGCCTGTGCATCAATTGCATCCTTTCCTGGTCACTCAGGCATTGGTCACTTTGCATCTGGATTACTACAATGCACTCTCCATTGGGCTGCCCTTGAAAGAAACTTCAACTGGTCCAGAATGTAATAGTGTGCACAATAATGGGGGCCTGTAGTTTTGCTCATAACACTTCTGTTGCATGAGTTGCATGAGAGTTTCTTTCAAGCTGCAATTCGAGATGTTGGTCATCACATTTTAATACCCTATATGGCACAGGGCCATATGCAGGACTATCTTTCCCTTAGGACATCTATCCTTCCTACCAACTCAGATAGAATGGGCATGCTGCTAGTGCCTTCACCTAAAGATCTGATGGGAGCTAGGAAGCCCCTGACATATGGAACATGCTGCCTTGTGAAGTTCAGTAGGATGTCACCCTTTTAGCTTTTGTAAGGTTTTATAAATAAGGTTTTGAAGACCTGGATTCTCCCCCAAGCATTGGGAGATAATTAGATGCACATTAGAACTGACTGGTGCCAGGCATTTTTATTTTAATTAGTTGAGTTTTAGAGTTTTAAGTGATTATATATTTTATATATTAGATTTTTGATTGGGAGACACCCAGAGTTAGTTGAAAGATGAGAACCGGCAGTAGAAGAATCTGGAACCCACCCCTGGAATCAATATTCAGGTAAACACATTGTTTTTACACTATGCCCAAATCTGATTGATATAAGGAGTCTGTTGGTCAACTGACTTAGCTATAAACTTAACAATTCTGTTTGTGAAGTGTAGTTTAGAACCCAGGAGGAAATAGGAGGAAATAGGAGAATCTGTAATTCAAATCCCAGTGAGCTGTTCTTTCAAGTAGGGAAAGTTACCTTAATAGTTAAGTCTTCTTTTCCAAGTACAACAGTCACCTCAATTGGATCAAGGGAAGGTTTTTTTTCCTGATGTTCAACTGTTGCTCTCATTGCATTCTATACAGAAATTAAGAAGAATTTAATTTAGTTTGTAAAGGTTTTAAAATATTAAAATTTGCCCTATACCATTATGATAGAAATTTGCTTTTGACAACGAAAATGAACTGCATACATAATTGACTGAGTAAAAGCTCTTTTGTCATATTAACAAGAAAACTAATTAACAAAGATTCAAAGGTAGTGAGTTGCCTCACTACCTTTGGGTGGCAAACAAATTTAATAATAAATAAATCTTCCTGCACTCTCTCCCTTGTCAGGACCCTATTTTAAATGCACAGAAAGAGCCACTTTAAGCTTTAACCATCATTCTTTCAATTTTAATTATTATTGGAATACTAATGTTGGGAAGGGTACAATTCTGTAGTACCTTGGTAGTTGCTAGATATGTAACATCCCGTACTTTTGATATACTTTCCACAGATACTGGAAATAATATTTCAGCTAAATAAGTTACCAATCCTTGTTTTAATGCACGCTTAAAATAAAAATTTTAAAACCAATTACAAACCTTGAAAAGTTCAAACAGCATGTGAAAGAGATGAGAAGGTACATATACCATGTAAATAGGCTCTCCAGGTGCTTTTGCTAAAAAAAAATACAGCACATAATAAATCAACTTTTATTTTATTACATAAATTTTATTCCAAACAATTATTGTGGGTGCAAAGAAAGTTTTCAATAAGATCTACCGTATGTTCTGGCGTATAAGACGACTTTTTACCCCTTGAAAATCTTTTCAAAAGTCGGAGGTCGTCTTATACGCCAGGTACTAAAACTTCTGAGCTGGGGGAGCTCAAAAACGGCCACGGCCGCATCCCCACCGTTCTCCGGCCAAGTGGCCGAAGGAACCCCGACGCCACCCTGCGTCTCGGTCTCCTCGGGCTTGTCCGGCAGCATGCTGGGAAGGCTGTGGCGCATGGGAGAAAAGGAGAGTGTGCGCTACCGCCGCTCCTATTGCCGCTCCGGCGTTTCCTTCGCGCAAGGTGCTGCATGTGCAAAATCTCCCTGGTCAACGGAGACGCTGTGCGTGTGGGAGAGACCGCAGAGCAGAGGCAACCGGCGAGTGGGGTGAGAGGCGCGGGGATGCCAGAAGTGGCGGCATCAGCGGCAGGCTCCTGCCTGCATCTCCTGCCCACCCACCTCTCATTCTTTTAAATGCTAAGGCAAGAGGCGGGCAGGTGGGAGACCTGGGCAGGAGCCTGCCGCCGATGCCGCCACTTCTGGCATCCCCGCGCCTCTCGCCCCGCTTGCCGGGCGCCTCTGCTCCCCGGTCCCTCCTCCCTCGCGTGCAGCATCTCCATCGTTGACCAGGACGCGGGCTCCCCTGTGCAGCCACAGTGACTGGGGAGACTTTGCACATGCAGCGCCTTGTGACTTTGCACATGCAGCGGCAATAGCAGCAGCGGCGGCAGTGCACAGTCTCCTTCCCTCCCATGCGCGTTAACCCTGCTGGCGCCATGGCCGGGGACTCAGTCGTGTGGCTGGAGCCCTGCAGGAGACAGCGACAGAGGCTCCTTCTTCCTCTGAGGGGAGGGGAGCAATCCACCCACCTACCTCACTTGGCGCGGTTCCCCCAGGAGCGACCCCCGGCTGGGACCTGGAAGTGCGATGCTCTTCCAGGCCTCTCTTCCAGGACTTGGCATCTTGGAAGAGGGCTGGGCGAGGGAGAAAGCAGCCACGGTGGGGATTGGTTTGCAGGGAGAAAGAAAGAAAGAAAGAAAGAAAGAAAGAAAGAAAGAAAGAAAGAAAGAAAGAAAGAAAGAAAGAAAGAAAGGAAGGAAGGAAGGAAGGAAGGAAGGAAGGAAGGAAGGAAGGAAGGAAGGAAGGAAGGAAGGAAGGAAGGAAGGAAGGAAGGAAGGAAGGAAGGAAGGAAGGAAGGAGACAGAAAGAAGACAGAAAGAAGACAGAAAGAAAGGAAGATAGGAAGACAGACAGACAGACAGAAAGAAAGATGTTAGGAAGGAAGAAAGACAGAAAGAAAGGAAGATAGAAAGATTTTAGGAAGGAAGAAAGACAGAAAGAAAAAGAAAGATGGTAGGAGGGGTAGTCTTATATAGCGAGTATATCCCAAACTCTATATTTTAACTGGAAAAGTTGGGGGTCGTCTTATACGCCCAGTCGTCTTATACGCTGAAACATACGGTATGCATCCCACTCTACATTCTGAGATTGATCATCTTTGATTTTCTAGCATTTTAAGTCTGACTAGTTTTTCAAATCTTTATACATTCTCAAATTACAACTTTCCCTATAATCTGCCTGCACAGATTTGTGGAACTCCTTGGGCCTACCTTTCATGATAAAATTTTATTGGATTATTGCAAGTGAATATTGAGTGGTAAATTTATTCTTTTTTTTAGTATACCCTGAAACCAACTATTGCACAATTGCATGTCAAAGTCCTTTCGTATTTGGCACAGTGCTGCATAAGTGAATGAATATAGCTGTGCACATGTAAGCATTATCTGTAGGGAAAATGTGATTAGCTAGCAATTCTAGGACATATTTACTGAAGATAAGAAAAACAGCAGTAAGGATTATTGAAAGTGAAAAGCTTTCAGAAATAGACTAGTACAGTCAGAAAAAAAATCTTACCATTTATTTGAGTAAGCTTTAACTCTGGAGAAGCAAAATAGTATTGATCACAAAGCATCTGGGAACTCTGGAAAGCATCTAAAATGTATTTTTAAGAACAAGATTAAACAACTTTTATGCTATAGTATTATTTTCTAAACACCAGACAGTATTATACAATGTTTATTACGTGAACTTATTGTGTACATTTTCCATTATTTACAAGAATTGATTTATTACGGTCAGCAAATCTACTATGGGCCTAAAACACTATTGAAATAGATTTAAGATTGATCTATTAAGATATGTTTCTTTTATTAAATGTTACATTTGTAACTGTTTCTACTTAACTAATCACTCAAAGTGGCTTACAAAAATAAAATACAACATAAAGAACACAATAAGGAGTGCAGTACTATTATTAAATTTAACAACTAAATTATTCTTTAAATACTGGAGTCTACATTAATCTCCTTAGGGGAGCATTCGATATCCTGAATGCCATGGAGAAGAAGCTCTTCTCCCATATACCAGACTGCTGAATTTCTGAGAGCTGCAGCATCTTCAAAACAAAGCCATTCCTAGTGATTTAAGTACTGGGTCAGGTTGTCTGCAGAAGAAGGACCTTTTCAGATTCTCAGGCCTTATGTCGTTTAGGTCTTTAAAGGACCACACTAACAACTTAACATTGCACCTGGCAGGCAGTGAGTAACATCTGTATCAATAAAGGTTATCATACAATCAGTACTTTGTAGTGGTCTGCAATTAATAGACTTTTGACACCCAACTACAGTTTTGAGATACTTTTCAAAAGTACTGTAGTTCACTGCTTTGATCAAGATGGTTTATAATCAAGGCATGGTTAATTGTTACCAAATTTGATGAGCTCAAGGAATATTATAATCAGCACATTAACCACATTTGTGGATATATGCTTATTGACGCCACCATTTGCAAATATAATCTCAAGAATCATTGCTAACCTGCAAACTTGTTCTTTTTGGGGCTCTAGAATTGCATTCAAAACAGGCTTCATCTCAATCTCCAAGTCTAGTGTTTTCATTATACCTAGAGCATCTCTGCTTTTCTGGATTTAATTTAAGCTTGTTTTCCGTTATCTAGTCCATTACTGAAATGGGCAACATTCAAAGGAACTGATTGCTTCCTTGGAATCATACAGCTGAGCATAGCATACCTGCTTATCAATAAGGTAATGATGGCAGCCATCTCCAAAGCTCTGAATAACTACCCTGGTGTTTTCATGTAGACATTATATACATTTAGTCAAAAAACAAATATCACAGAACTGGACTTATTACCATGTAAATATATATAAGACTTTATCATAATGTTCTTATTTCTGAACTAATATCTTGTCTTATCACAAAAATCAACTATCTAAGATTGTAGCCTAAATTTGCAACATCCAGATTTTGACTAAATAATTAGAATAGTATGAATGAAAACAACTGTCTTATAGGACCAACTATCTTACTTTATGTTGTGTTCATTCAATTAACTGAGCATTTTGGCAGCACTGCTGTTTAAACTAATCAACTATTGATAGTTTTTCACTGAGAAGTCTAAATCTTCTCAAATTTGTTGTGCTCCCTAGGAAAAAAATTCACTGCATTCATCTTTAATTCTAAGCCATGATCTAAAGCCATGATTTTTTGAGCAAGCCATCATAACCTGATATATTCAGGGTCCTGAGCTAAGCCAAAAAGCAACAAACCACATTCATAATTTACTGCAATGTATGACTGCTGTTTACATGTCAAGCTACATGACAACTATCAGCAATACATTCTTTTTCATACATACCATACACTAAATCCACAACATCACAGCAAGGATCAATGCATCCAATATGTCGCGGGTTACACACATTATTGATATCAAATATAAATGCTGTTGAAATAAAGATATGAAATTGAAGAAATGTTTTTTCCCAAAACATTTTCAATAGCCTATAAAAATTGATTTTTCAAAAGAATAAAAGTGTAACTTACTGTGATGGTTTATTAACATTCGAATAGATACCCGGTTCATGTAAAATCGATCCAAGAAGTACTGAATATTGTGAGTGATGCATGAGTCCATTTTAGATGAATCTCTGTATTCTAATACCCCTTGTGCCATCATGGGCATTACGCTGTGATGTCTGTTTCGGATATTAGTAATGGCATCTATGAAACTGGGAAAAACACAGAACTTCATATTTACCTATATAAAAATTCTGAAAACCAAAATTGCAGTAAACAAATATTAACAGATTAACAGAGTTGGAAGGGACCGTGTAGGTTATCTAGTCCAACCCCCCCGCCTAAGCAGATCCTACACCATTTCTGACAGATGGCAGTCTAGTCTCTTCTTGAAAGCTTCCAGTGATAAAGCTCCCACAACCTCTGAAGGCAAGCTGTTCCATTGGTTGATTCTTGGATAGCAATAAATAGTTTGTTATACAAAACATAACAGAAGAAAAATGTAAATGCATTAGTTTACTTCCTCATACTGTATATCAAATCAAGACAACTGATTGTTATGAATAGTACTTTGAAACGTCATAATTTATCATTGATATACTTTATTTCAAAGTGTCACCTTTTGCTATATTGGATCTATTAGTTATGCTCCTGCATCATTATCTCATTGTAATATAATTAGTTATCTAAGCTCTGGGTTTCAAGTTAGATGAATCATCCAAGATCAACCAACCATTACTTAAAATAGAATAAACTGCTGAAAAAAGATAACAAAAAGAAACATACTCTGAAAGAACTTTGTGGTCATCCGATTTTTTATCTTGAAATTCCACTAGTTCTAGTAGGCTTTGAATGTACCTGTAAAGAGCACAAGTAATGCAAATATGAGGCTATCCATATAGACCAAAGGGCTAATTTAATGTAGTGGTTAAGGGATTGGACTAGAAACTGGGAGTCCATGAATTTTAATCCCATTTCAGACACAAAACCAGCTGGGTGACCTTAGCTAATCACTCTCTCACACCCTTAGGAAGGAGACAATTGTAAACTACTTCTGAAAAATCATGCCAAGAAAACGTTAGGACTTCTTCAGGCAGTTACAAGGGGTCAAAACTGACCTGAAGAAACACGCACACACACAAAGTCTATAGAAAACCTCTTGGCACATATATGGCTAAGCAGTGTTAACAGTAACTTCAAAAACTATACAAATTAGGAGCAAATAGAAGGACCTTCATTATGTAGAAATGTAGGAAAATAACACCAAAATCAACATTTGGAGTATTTAACATTGTAAGTACTTTAAATACTTTCCCCCAAATCTTTAGCACCTCATACATATTCTGTTTTCATCATCCATTGACAAAGTTTTAATGAATATTTTGTAGCATTTGATATGCAATCTTATTCAAATCATACTTTTAGAATGCCAACAAGTCTGTACAAGATACAGCAGCTGCAACAAAATCTACTTTTATTTATTGTGATAGGACCAGTGCCATAAGCTATCAGAATACTACCAAACATAGAGAGAATATACATAGAGGTCATTATTAGTGTCTTTCTACCTTTCAGCAGAGATTACAAAATGACTGCAGAATACATACTAGCAGGGCTTTAAGGACTTGCTATTACTTATTCATACAGGCCTTTTCATATTCAAGGCTGTGTGGATCTAAGATCAATGTTACACTCCATATTTCCCTGATACTATGTGGGTCTTGCAGAAAGTTTTGCAAGTTGAACAAATCTATTTCTGGTTCACTTAGCCCTCCATAGGAAAAGAATGCAACATTTTCTCTGAAGCAACAGGACAGATAGATTTCCTATAAAGTAACATTCCTGTCACATCCCACGTTTTCAGAATTCCCTACTGAAATCAAGGCTTCATTGTTGGACCTTGTTATTATCTCCTCATCCTCTCCAGTTGATCTGAAAGATAGATTTTTCTCCTGTCTTTCCCTATCCCTGTGAGCAATTTATTTCTTCCTTGGTTTGAAAATCAGTGCTGTAAGAAAAGGCTGAGGATGGGAGGCAGGGATACTATTGGTAATATTACCTTTGCACTGTGCTATTGGCTACCTACTTGATTTAAAAAGTAGTGTAAGGTGACTAAAATGTAATAACTGAAATTTTGCAAAATTTGCTACTTACCAATCCTTTACTAACTGTACTGAAGTTGTACCCAATAATAGACTAGGAAGGAGATCAATTTCTTTTAAAATATTTGCTAGCCGAACTGGAAGCTCATGCCGAAGAAATGAAAATGAGGTTTTCTCACATGCATTTGTTGAACCTACAAAAAAGGGAGATATAAAGTATTTTCAGTGCAATGGACTAAAAGTTTCAATAAACTTCCTATCCATATTAATAGTATGCACAAAGTTTACATGTTTTTTGTTTGCTGCTAGCTGGAATTTTATGCAGTCGCAATGAGATAACTCCAGTTGTAGCAATGATAGTATTACAGATGCATTTGCACGGAACCTGATTGCCATATGGGTTATCCAAGCCCAAATAATCTGTAAATTATAGTATTGTAGCAACATCTTGGGAAAACACAAAATAAAAAATATGTACTTATATGTGCTGCATCTGAATTGTGTTAATAAACTCTTATATTTAAATGGCTGTATATGGGGAATGTACATTTAAAATTTAACAATTACATTCACACATTGCTTTAAAAAGTAATTACACCTAAATGAAAGTCAAGTATCCCTAACCAATGAAGTAGGTATATATATTCTGTTTCGCCTTTCTGTACACACACACACACACACACACACACAATATGTAAATCATTTAGATTGAAGAATTAGGAAAGGAACTAAATCCATTGAGACATTATAAAGATTCCTACAAATATTTGTGTAAAATCCACAATAAAATATCCAATTTCTTTGGCTTCCTTTTAAAAATTTAACTGCGTGAAGAAAGCAAAATAGCTGTTTATCTTAAAATGCATACTTTTAATACATTGATAGTAATACTGTTAGTACTAGCACTATTGGCTACCAGCAACAGTATTGACTACTAGCAACATTATTGGCTACTAGTAATGCTAACCAAAAACAAAAATATCAAATGTGTTTACAGTTACATAAGAATGTAATAATATATTGCAGAGAAAAAAACAATATATTGAAAAATGTGCACATGCTATCTTGTTTAAAACTTCAGTTCATTATCCAAACACCATAAGATTTAGGAAAGATCGCAAATCAAGATATATTCCTACATCATTAAGTAAAAGCAAAACTTTTGTACAACAAAGTTGTAAAAAGAAGTTTCACAATAAAGTTTCTTCAAAAATGATAGAAAAATAATAGCCATGAAAACTTAGCTTGGAGTACAAGGGTACAAGAAAGATGTAGAAACAAAGCAGCACTTAGTGGACTTCAAAGATGAGTATTACAATGTTACTCAAAAGCAGTTTCCATTCTAATCAGTTAACCTTGTTAGTTGCACATTAAATTGCAGTATGTAAGATTGTGGCAGAAATCCCTGTGTTTAGAGCCCATGTCATCAGATATCTGAATTGCATCACATCAGATTAAGGCCACCTGGAAAGACAGATTAATTCATAGAAAGAGATCCCAGAATGAATGCCTTATCTCAAAGGTGACACTAGACTGAGGGTTTTAACTAAAATGAATTTTAAAAGGATGTGATATCCAAAGATTGAGGCAATGCTATCATCCTTACAATCCACAGAGTAGCCCAACATCCCAACTTTTTCAAACTTTTCTCACACCCCTCATTCTCTGCTAGAGGATTCTCCATCTACAGAAATTGGGCAGAAACCCCAACTTCGCACTGCTTAGAGGAGAAAAACAGTCACGGTCCCGTTTCTCAAGCCGTTTCTCAAGCAAGGACCTAAAACCTCAAAGACATCTCCACTTCGAAGCATTTCACATGGGATAGCACTGATAACTGGCCCTACCAAAAGTCCAATAGATGTGTTGGGCGACATGTCCCCAAATTCCCAGCCATGAGACAGGGAGCCCTCCAAGGCTGACCTAGAAATCCACCAGAGAGGTCTCCCTTCCTACACCCCACCCCCCATTCACGCCCCTCACCGAAATCCAGGAATTGCTTGATGGAAAGCGGCGATGGAGAGAAACGCGATAAACGTTCCACCTCTTTGGTTATTTCGACTCCGGCTCTGGCTCCGGCTCCGGCTCCGGCTCCGTTGTTGGCGGTGGAGCCGCCAGCACTACCACTACCAGCGGCCAAAGGAGCCGCGTTTCTCAGGACAATCCGCGCAGCCTTCATCGCAGCTGTGAACAAGACTAAAGGTGGAGCTAACAAGACTCTTCACTTTAAATCCCCGGACTAAATGACCTGCACGTGCAACACCTATTGGCACCTCCCTCTGGGGGCTGGGCTTTCAAATTAAGCCACGCCCCGGAGGGAGGAAAAGGTAACCGTCAGAAATGGAAGAAAGTCGAGGCTAAGCCACGCCCCCTTGCGGTTAACTGTCAGAAAAAGGGCAAAAGCGAAGCTCGAACTGCATCACCCTGGACTCGTGAACCTTACTATTTCTGATGATCCAAGCACCTCAGAAGGAGGGAAGAGGAGGTGTAACTTTAGGAGGTGTGTCTCTGCCGCGTCCAATAAGGCCGTGCTGTCTTCCAGCCCTTTCCCTACGTTTCGGATGTAACGGACGACAAACGGCATCCTTCATAAACAATTGCTGTATTTACCGCCGCTCAGAATAGCCTGACCTCTCTTCCTTCACCCCGCCTTGACAAGTCCCCAACCGATGATCGCGCGGGCGGGGGGAGGGGGGGAGAAAGGAGTGTGGCGTTTTGTCGGCCACACATTGGTTTTTCTAATTTAAGTTCGCTTCTGCGTGGGAACCAATCAGCTGGGTTGTATTATCGGTGGTGGAATCTTGACTTCTGGCCCGACTCGAGTACTGAAACAACTTGGCCCGATTCCTGAAGGGAGGGGGTGGGTTGAGGGTTGTACCGCTTTTTCCAAGAACGGCGAGAACAGCCCTGAGGCGGGGAAGCGGGAGGCAGTCTCACCAACCTGCCTATGGCAGGGAGCCAGGCGGTGGAGGACGCGTTATTGAATAGCAAGAAGTTCATTTCCAAAAAAATATCCTCTTCAAAGGTCTTCTGCAACATTATCTTTCCCCTTGAAATATTCTACACACAGCACTAAGGATAACTAACGTCTGTCAGGGCAAGAATAAATAAATAAATCCCAAGCTCCGTTTGTTTTCCAACCATTCTCTACTTTCCAAATAGCCTCTTCGTTTCCGTAATATTTAGTTTTGAGGTTCCTTTGCCTCCCTCCCCCTCCCCAAACTGATTCTTGAAAAGCTTCAAAACAGTTCATGAGGCAACTCAAAAGTCCCATGAGACTTTTAAAAGGATGTTAGATAGACAATGATTTGCTGCTTCGGGGGTTGTCTTGGGGGAGACAAAAAGACAAAAAACAATAAAAATAATAAATGAATACGGTAGAGTAACAAGATTGTCTAAAACACTATTTTTCAATCTCACGAATTTAAGGTGGGTGGCGTTTGATTCCCAGAATTCCCTGTGCTGCACACTAGCTGTGGATTTCTGGTTATTAAAATCTACCAATCTTAAAAGTTGTTGAAGTTCAGAACCATTGCTTTAAATATTGTGAAACAGCAAGTTTTAGAAATATTCACAATTCTTACTCGGTCTGGATGCTAGCAAATAAAATAGCAAGAAAAAGTTTTGTTTCTTATTTCAGTTGTTGTTCTAGCAGCTGTTGTCAGCTACATTTTGGGAACAGGTATCTTTACTTCTCCTAAATCTTTAGTCTATGTTACTCTCATAGCATCATAGTCATATAGCATTATGACATCATAAAATGTCTGCCTAAAATTTAACTCACACATACTTTAAGAGGTATAAAAGATTTAACAGTAGTCTCATCTCTTAAAAATAAATTAGCATCAGCAATTTTTATTGGCAGAGAAAGTTATTCAATCTTCTTGTTTGGCATGAACTGCAATTAATTATCATCATCATCATCTTGGCATTTTTCCCACAGGTGCAGGGTGGGAAAAATGGCTTTTAGGATCAAGAGGAGCCATTTTGTGTAATCTAATGCAGCATCTGGATCTAATGGGGCATTTTTCATGTCTGCATTTATTCATGAACTGCTGTTAATGCAAATGGATATCAGTTTAGATGGATTGTTTTTTTTAAAGAAATTACTTTCATGGAATGATCAACTAAATGACCTTTCTTATAATGATCAACTAAAATTAATGGCTGGAAAATATAAATCAGCAAGTTCTGGATTTTTTGAACTTATGGTTTGGTCATATCTAGTTTGGCCTGCTTAGAACATTTCAGTGAAAAATTATACTTAATTGCTTTCCAGCCATGTTGCCATCAATAAGCAATTCTTGTAATTGGCCTTTAGGCTTTAGCATAAACAATTAGAAAAGAAAGTTCATAGCCCAACTTTCTGGTACAGATAAGACTAGATAGATACAATGCACAGTTAGAAAACCTATGTCAGTTTATTGATTTAGGACACATTTTATCTGAAAGTGAAGTTTAGTGGGGGAAAGTTCATAGTACTGGGAACAAAAACTTTTCACTTGGTCTGTAAAATTGCCAGAGCTGTAGTGCCTCTACAACTAAAGTTTAGTAGGCAAAAGGTCAACTTTTGCAGAAGAAACAGCATCCTCCTCCTATTTCACAGAAGAGTCAGCTGTTTGGATTTCCTTCTAAATTAATCCTTACAGACAAGATAGAAGAGGGTTGAACAAACTACAGTTCATCTTGAATTGTATTAACAATTATTTTGTAAGCTGATGTCTTTGCAGTTTTATTTGACTCATAAAATAATTTGTTTCTCTTATTGGAAGATCCTGAAGTATTTTTTCCAAAAGAATTTCTCAGTTTATGCACTTGAACATTTTCTGCACATTTTTACTTTAAAAGTAAATTCTGAACTCTAGTTCCTATTTGCAGTATTATGCATATGAACTTAGATATAACCACACCTATATTAAGTGGTACTTAATTATTGACAGGAGCATTTGGATTATAGTTCTATATGTTAAATATGTTTCTTTTTTGCATGATTCAAGGCTTGATCAAATGGGAACTAATTTCACTTAATTATATGGAATTTTTGTAAAGACATATAGTACAGATAATCCTCGATTTACAATAGTTCATTTAGTGACTGAAGTCACAGGGCACTGAAAAAACTGACTTATGACTGTTTTTCACACTTATTATCATTGCAGCATCCCCATAGTCATATGAACAGAATTTGAGTGCTTGCAACTGGTTTATATTTATGACAGTTGCAGGGTCCCAGGGTCATGTGATCACTTTTTGAATCTTCTGACAAAGTCAGTGGGAAAGCCAGATTTACTTAACAACTGTGTTACTAACTTAACAACTGCAGTGATTCACTTAACAATTGTGATAAGAAAAGTTGCAAAATTAGGCAAAATTCATTTAACAAATGTCTTGCTTACCAACAGAAATTTTGGGCTCAATTTCGTAAATCAATGACTATCTGTACATATTGCTCTGTAACAGTTTTAAAGACTCTAACCCATGTTATTTGCAGTTATTTAATGCAGCTATAAATTTAAATGAACTAAATCATATCCCTGATGAATATACAGTAGAGGTGACAGATTTAAGGAATTAGATCTGATAGAATTAGATCTGATAGACCAGTGGTTCCCAACCTTTCTAATGCCGCGACCCACGCCCCGCCCCCGCGCCCCCACCGCGACCCACCTCGCCGCCGCCATTTGGGTTCTTTTACCCTCTGCGCATGCGCAAAGCTTCTGCGCATGCGCAGAGTAAAATAACCCAAATAATGGCGTGCGGGCGAAGTCTCCGCTTGCTTCACATGTTGCCTCTGGGAGCTTTTAGAGCCCCATCACAAAAGGCGTGCGCGACTTCGGCGGGGCCAGGACAGGCGGCTGTTTTTTATTTGGAACCCTCGCGGGTGCAAATGCAACAGTACGGAGGGGGAGTTCACAAGTGGCGGCAAAGGGGATCTTCCACGGACATCTCTGTTCCGGGGAAGCCCCCCCCCCAACTCTTCGCTCGGCCCCCGGGATCAGAAGCCGGGATTGAAGCCAGCTTGGGGGAGGAACGAGAGAGGGGAGGCCAGCCAAAGAGGTGGCAGCTGGAAGCCCGGCTCTGCCCCGGCTGCCCTTCGGCTGCTGCTGCCGCTGTTGCTGCTGCTGCTTGCGGGGTCCCACCCGCCGCCTCCGCCGCCTCTTTGGCTGGCCTCCCCTCTCTAGTTCCTCCCCCAAGCTGGCTTCAATCCCGGCTTCTGCTCCTGGGGGCTGAACGAAGAGGAGGGGGGGCTCCCCCCGGAACAGAAACGTCCTTGGAAGATCCCCTTTGCCGCCACTTGCAAACTCCCCCTCCGTACTGTTGCATTAGAATCCGCGAGGGTTCCAAATAAAAAACAGCTGCCTGTCCTGGCCCTGCCGAAGTCGCGCAGACCTTTCGCGACGGGGCTCGAAAAGCTAGCAAAGGCAACACGCAAAGCAAGCGGAGACCTCGCCCGGATCGGAGACTTCGCCTGGATGCCGCCATTTGGGTTATTTAACCCTCTGCGCATGCACAGAATGCTTTGCGCATGTGCAGAGGGTAAAAGAACCCAAATGGCGGTGGCAAGGTGGGTCGCGGTGAGGGTGCGGGGCGGGGGTTGTAGGGCACAATATGGCCAGGCTTGTGGCAGTGGGGGGGGGCTGAGGATGCTGGGGCGACCCCTGGGAAATGGTCATTCGACCCCCAAAGGGGTCGCGACCCCCAGGTTGGGAACCACTGTGATAGACAGAGTGCCTGAAGAATGCCTCACCCCATTCCTAAGAGGTCTGTAAGGGGTGTGCATAAATGCACCATTGTGCCTACCGTCCCTGTCTTACTGTCTTATTGTCCAAAATTACCTTTACCTACATTGCTTTGTTTGTTTATACCATACCTGCTATCTTGTACATGTTTTGACAAAATAAATAAATAAATAAATAAAAGCAAGCTTTGCAAATAGCTGAGGAAAGAAGGCAAGGGAGAAAGAGAAAGATACACCCAATTGAATGCAGAATTTCAGAGAATAGCTAGAAGAGATAATAATGCCTTCTTAAACAAACAGTGCGAAGAAATAGAAGAAAACAATAGAATAGGGAGGACTAGAGATCTTTTCAAGAAAATTGGAGATATGAAGGGAACGTTTCATGCAAAGATGGGCATGATAAAGGACCAAAATGGCAGGGATCTAACAGAGGCAGATAAGATTAAGAAGAGGTGGAAAAATTACACAGAAGAACTATACAAGAATGAGCTTAATGTCCCTGATAACCACGATGGGTGGTCACTGACCTTGAGCCAGACATCCTAGAATGTGAAGTCAAATGGGCCTTAGGAAATCTGAGCAACAACAAAGCTAGTGGAGATGACAGTATCGCAGCTGAGCTATTCAAAATCTTAAAATACGATGCAGTACAAGTGCTACACTCAATTTGCCAGCAAATTTGGAAAGCTCAACAGTGGCCACAGGATTGGAAAAGGTCAGTTTACATTCCAATTCCAAAGAAAGACAATGCCAACGAATGTTCAAACTATCACACCATTGCACTCATTTCACATGTTAGTAAAGTTATGGTTACAATCCTACAAGCTAGGCTCCAGCAGTATGTGGATCGAGAACTACCAGAAGTACAGGCAGGATTTTGAAGAGGCGGAGGAACTAGAAATCAAATTGCGAACATATTCTGTATCATGGCAAAAGCTAGGGAGTTCCAGAAAACATCTACTTCTGCTTCATTGACTATGCTAAAGCCTTTGATTGTGTGGATCACAACAAATTGTGGCAAGTTCTTAAAGAGATGGGATTACCAGGCCATCTTATTTGTCTCTTGAGAAACCTGTATGCGGGTCAAGAAGCAACAGTGAGAACTGGACATGGAATACTGATTGGTTCAAAATTGGGAAAGGAGTCCGGCAAAGCTGTATACTGTCGCCCTGCCTATTTAACTTATATGCAGAGCACATCATGAGAAAGACTGGGCTAGATGAATCAAAGGTTGGAATTAAGATTGCCGGGAGAAATATCAACAGCCTCAGATATGCAGATGATACCACTCTAATGGCAGAAAGTGAAGAGGAACTAAAGAGCCTCTTGATGCGGGTGAAGAAGGAGAGTGCAAAAGTTGGCTTGAAACTCAACATTAAGAAAACTAAGATCATGGCATCCGGCCCTCTCAATTCATGGGAAATAGATGGGGAAGAAATGGAGGTAGTAACAGATTTTATTTTCCTGGGCTCCAAAATCACCACAGATGGGGACTGCAGCCAAGAAATTAGAAGACACTTGCTCCTGGGGAGGAAAGCTATGGCAAATATAGACAGCATACTAAAAAGCAGAGACATCACCCTGCCAACAAAAGTGCATATAGTCAAGGTGATGGTTTTCCCAGTTGCAATGTATGGCTGTGAAAGTTGGACCAGGAATGAAGGCTGAGCGCCAAAGAATTGAGGCCTTTGAACTATGATGTTGGAGAAGACTCCTGCAAGTCCCTTGGACTGCAAGACAATCAAACTGGTCAGTCCTAGAGGAGATCAACCCTGACTGCTCTTTAGAAGGCCAGATCCTGAAGATGAAACTCAAATACTTTGACCACCAAATGAGAAGGAAGGACTCACTGGAGAAGAGCCTAATGCTGGGAAAGATTGAGGGTAAAAGAAGAATGGGACGACAGAGAATGAGGTGGCTGGATGAAGAAGTAGGCGTGAGCTTAAATGTACTCTGGAGGATGGTAGAGAACAGGAAGGCCTGGAGCAACGTTGTCCATGGGGTCGCAATGTGTTGGACAAGTCTTCACAACTAACAACAACAACAACAACAACAACAACAACAACAACAACAACATAAATTTAGATTCAATAGCTTGTATATGCATTTTTCTTAATGTTCTTGTTAGTTGGCATGTCCATACTGTGTCCTTTTAGTCAATAACTAAAAGATCTGCTTGAATGCATTTTAATCATGATTATAATTCATTCATTCAAGTTCCTTCAGCCAACACATCTCCCATGCAAAGCCCTCACAGATTCATCCTGTGCCTATTCATTCCCCAAATATAGGGAATATTTTGACAAAATATTCATATCTAATTATTGCAGCTAATCTGAAAAGATTTGGAGTATTTCTACAATGGGCTTTGATACGTACAGAGGCATCACAAATTTGGTTTATCCCATTTAGTATTTTACTAAATACTACTATAGTATTTTACTGAAGAGCCAGTATATTTTATTGTAGCTTAGCTTTTCAGCGTCTTGAGCTATTGGAGCCCTTAGGGCTTGGGAGTAAGTTATTATAATGAGAAGAAGGAACAACTTCAAGGAAAAGGAGGAAGAGCTGTAACAAGGCAGTCGTCAGATCAGCGGCGGGTTGCTTCCTTACTGGTGCCGGTGCGCTGCGCGCACATCTCCATGTTTTTGGGGGGCGCTCGCTCGCTATGTGCGCATGCCCCCTCACTCAATTTTGCTTCTGCGCATGCGTGGAAGCAAAATTGCGCCAAAATCTGGTGAGGGGACGCGCGCGAGAGAGAAATTTCGGTGTGATTTTGCTTCCGTGCATGCGCAGAAGCAAAATCTCGCCAAAATATCACACACACGCGCGTCCCCTTGTGTGATTTCGGTGTGATTTTGCTTCCGCGCATGCGCAGAAGCAAAATCACCCAAAAATTCGCAGAAAAAGATGGTGACATGTGCAATGGACTGGCAGAGAGGGCTCCGGAGCGGTCACACGCAAATTGCACAATCAGCCGCTCCCTATTGGAGCTGCGCACTGGACAGCTCCGGCAGGAACCCACCTCTGCATCAGATAAAAGAAATCTGAATCCTGGTCAGAACTGAAACTTGTCTAAGCATCTCAGACAATGCCCTCCTTAGTTATCACAGCAATAAAGGAAGGCACAATGAAAGCACATTGAAATTGCAAGATTCTGATATTATAACCTTATAATACAATAAGTATTAACATGCATGACTTTGGTTTCCTAATCTGTTCTACTTAGAAGGGCTGGCAGTTTTCCATTAGCAGAACCAATCTGTTAGATGTGGTGTTCTCCAAGTGGGGTTTCTTGGTTTTCTTGATTGTACATCAATATCTGCCTCCCAATTTACAAGCTGTTTCAAGCTGGCCTAGTTCATTCACACAGGGTTTTAGAATACCTAAGTAACCAATGTTTTGGGACAATGATGTATACTATATAGCAGTGGTTCCCAACCTTTTTGTGATCGAGTACCACTTGGAGGTCCCGTACAGTCGCCACGTACCACCTGGTTCCAGAGAAACTAAATTCGATCAGATATCACTTTATTTCCATAATTGTACCGTTCCTTTTTTGGCCCCGCGCATCCAGCAACTGGATTCTCGGGCCGCTGGGACCAGGTGGGTGGCGTGTGGCAACAGTTGTGTTAGGCAGTAAACATTTTTGTGAAGTAAAAAATAACTAACTAAAAATCGTTCATGACCCCGAAAGTGTTCGCGTACCACCTGGAAGGCCCTCGCGTACCACTAGTGGTACACGTACCACAGGTTGGGAACCACTGCTGTATAGCATAGAAATTGATATATTCCTGCTATCTAGAAAGAAGGAAGAGCAGTAGTAGTAGCAGTAGCAATAGTAAGACAATTACAGAATATTCCTAGTAATTGTTTATTCCACTCCAACAGAACTGGATCAGATAACTTCAGTCCTTTGCACTTCATATTTTAGTGTATGAGAACTATAATATAGAAGTATTTCAGAATATTATAAAAATTTACATAAAAAGTACAAATTAACCTTCATACAGTAACTTATAAAGTGGTATGATAAAACCTACAAAACATCACACTTCATTGCATATTACCTACCAGTGGGTCTGTGGACTTATCTTGAAGCACTTAAAAAACATCCTTCTTTTCCTATGCTTTTTAATGGCTGTGGGGTTTTTTTTAATGGCAAAAATAAAGAAAATGAAGTTGCTCCTTGTAGTATTAAACTTCTTAAACTGTTATATATTAAGTGGTGCTGTACCTTGAAAGCTGGATACTTTATTCAATATCAGAAAGGAATAGTTACTCTGTAGTTTATCCGAATTGCATTATAGTTACTCTGCCATATTTGTATATTGTCCAGTGATTTAATACTATTTGTTTTTTGTGTTTTGTGTCATTTGTAAATACATTTAATCCTATGAAATTTTCAGTGTCTTTTTAATTATATTGGAATTTTTAATTATATTGGTGTTTAAAAAAATTGTAATTTTTTAAACACCAGAGAATTAAAAAATTCTCTGATTCAAAGATTTCTTAACTCTATGTATGCTTGTGTGTCTCCAATCCTTATCAGTGAAGGTGTTATCAAATGTCACTGTCTCTTTAGCACCTTGTTACTTATTGATCACAAGGAGGCATTAGGTGGAATTAGATCCTAAGGATTTACATTGCTTGCTTTTTGCTTATGAGGTTGGATACTTCCTTTCACCTTTCTTCCCAGGCAGATACAGAGCATGTGTTCTTGGATTTTCTTCTTGGAAGCATGAAGTTAGCTAAGTGCTAGGCTTTGACTATCCTTACAATATATTTTCTGTTACTAAATCTCCTTTTTGGTATAGTTATAAAAACTATATCAAATCATTGCTTAGACCAGATTGCCTTCTACCCAAAATTGCATTAGTCCCATACATTACATTGTTTACTAAGCCTGTGTAAAACTTCAATTCAGAGATTAGATTTGAAGTTGATATGCTCAAGTCTTCAAATTTAATTGGTTTACCAGGCTATTGGAGGAGAAAGTAATCTTCAACCAATATATCATGACTGAAGGCAGTACAAGAAGCAACGGATGGAAATTAATCAAGGACAGAACCAACCTAGGACTAAGGAGAATTTTCCTGTCAGCAAGAACAATTAATCAGTGGAATATCGAGAATTATATTCACTATGTCACCTCTACATTTTTGCATTGAGACCATTATGAAACATGATAGAATATTGGGAATCAATCAAAACATTAAGTAATATGAACATGGCTTCAATTAATTATTGCTTCGGCAAAATTACTTGTAACATTCCACATGTAAATATTTTCAAATCCATTATTTTTTAAAATAATATTCTAATCATTCTGAGCTTTCAGTTTCTGATAAGTCTTCTTTTATTCTCTATGTTACATTTATTAACGGTAGAGCCATTTGTTTTAGTACATTCTGAACCCATTAGATGATCGAGTGTCTTTCAACTAATTTGGGAAGAATCTTATGCCTCAGTAGACGTCACTGGACTGATTATTATGTGCTTAGCAGCTAATATTAGATCACTCTCACTCAACAGCTTGATTGGAAGTTTTAAAAAAAGTGATGCATGCCTTTTGACTGATCTTATCTGTACAAAACACTTTTCCTGAATGTGGAAATCATGTGCCAAATTAATAGGTCATACAATTGAGTTCAAGTGAGATAGTTATTAAATTAATTTTGCCCCATTATATGACCTTCTTACCACAGTTGTTAAGTGAATCACTGCAGTTGTTGACTTAGTAACATGGTTGTTAAGTAAATCTGACTTCCCCATTGACTTTGCTTGTCAGAAGGTCACAAAAGGCTGACTCTGGGACACTGCAGCTGTCATAAATATGAATCAGTTGCCAAGCATCTGAATTTTGATCATGTAACCCATAGGGAGGTTGCAAGAGTCAGAAGTATGAAAAATAGTCATAATTCACTTTTTTCAGTGCCGTTGTAACTTCGAACAGTCACTAAAGTAACTGTTATACATTGAGGGTTACCTAAAATTACAATCCATGCTTATATTTGTGTTGTTTAGGATGCATGGTTTTGTTCAATGATTTACTGTATATGTTTCTTGTATAACAAGAACATCATTAATAATTCCCAATATTCCTTTCCTATGTCCTGCTCTTTTCTTCTTGGTATTTATCTTGCTCCTTTTTCACTGCCCTTAATTTTGACTGTAAGTTGTTTGGAATGTAACATATATGCTTATAATTCTGCAGTCTCTTGGCTTTTGGTAAGGTATGAAATAATCAAAGAAGGGTAATAGGCATACACATAATCAAGTCTGTTATGAAGTTTAAGGAATGAGAACAATTTTAACAAAGGAAATAAATACATTAAATATAGAAGTGTAATTTTTTAAGGCTAATGTATCCTAGAGTACAAATAACTTGAACATACTGCAACTGTTAGATTTCAAAATATTAAGGAAATATTCCTCAGCTACATTTGCTGATTACTTTGATGCTCAGTTTGACCCAAATCTGAAATTTAACACAAGGGTTAATTTTTCTTTATATTGTGTGCTTGGTTCTTGTCCCTATATATATGTGCACTTGAATGCTTCATCTTTACAAACATACATTTAGCTTTTTATCCATACAGCAATATACCGGTACCTACATACTTATGTCCAGTAAAACTTTCCCACAGAAACAAAAGCAATCACCAGTTGCTTTCCTGGCATTGAAAATTGGGATGGCATACCAACAGTGGGGTGCTGCAGTGCCTTTCCAACTGTCTACTGCTAAAGTGTCCCAGTCCAGACATAATTTTCTTAAACCAGGTTGAAATTGAAACACCATCAGCACAGGAGAGAAGCAGCTTAAGGTACACTGCAGAGACGCCGTTAATTAGAGAGCACAGTTCTCTTCTTTTTAAAGTACATCAATTTCCAAACACAATTTTGTCTTATTCTCTCTTCTAGTGTGCTAATGGCAAGTTATTTTTATTATGTTCAAGTTAGAATGAAATACAAGCTAATTAACTTTATGCATGTTTATATATTATTTGTGATCTTGAGCAGTTTGAATACTTGTCACTTCTGAGTCAAACAAATCATCTAACACACATTAGAAGAGATGAATCAACATCCCACAATCCATGTCTTCTATAATAATTCGTTTGAATAATTTTTAATTTCTTCCACCACCTTTACCTCCCCACCTTTTATTTGTAATGTGCTTCAAATTAGAATGCTGTTACTTTCCCACCGAAGTGGTACCTATTTATCTACTTGCATTTGCATGCTTTCAAACTGCTAGGTGGGCAGAAGCTAGAGCAGGAATGGGAGTTCACCCGGAGTTCACCCGGTCACACAGGGTTTGGGTGTCGAACTGCCAAACTTCCAGTTGACCAGTCCAGCACCTCCTACACCTAATTATAGTTACTTATTTATTTATGAAAATTAATTTTACATAAAATTAATTTTTTTATCTCAGTTAAGGGCTACTATGGCAAATGCTAATATAGCAGCAATCAAATTGTGTAAAATTGAAGATCTGGTTGCTTCCTATGAAAGCAAGAACACAACTGTTTTCATTGTAATATCATATGTTTTGTATGGATTGTTTCTCTTCTATAGCATGCCACATGCATAGTACCCTTATGCTAAACTACGAATTTAACCTTTCCAGCCCCCAAATGCTTTTATTGATAAGAAAAATATTTATAAAATGATTAATACGAGTAAACCATGTTACATTTTGAAAATGTGCTACAAATTCTTGGCAACAGCTTTACAGGGTTGAAATTCTGGGACCTTCTTGGAGTTGTGATCAATGACAAATTGTCACAAATTCTATATGCTGACAGTGTCTGAATAAACTGCTGGATATCAAGCTGCAGTGGCATGACATGGTACCAGTTCCTATAATACTACATCAGTACAGCTGTGGAGTGCCAGTGTAATGGTTGCCACAACTTTGTTTTAGTACAACCTTGTCCTCATGTTTCAGAGATATTTTAATAATTGGTTTTAAAGGATTTTTTATGATAGGAAGCATTTTGTACTGAAATGCTGTTATGGCTATGTTGCAGTATCTTTATTTCATTACAGCTGTAGGTATCTATAGGGATTATATGCCTATAAGCTATTGTGTGTACCTGAAGGAGGCCCCATTACTTAAAACAGAATCTGCATAGTGTGTTCTTTCAAGTGGCCTAGTAGTACATATGTATCTCAGTTAATTTCATTCTGTTCTATTTTTGATCTTTCACGATGGTAACAAAAGCAAACACGTGAAAAAGCACTACCTTTTAGGGCAACTCATTTTCAGTCAAGCAAGGTAAGTGTAAACAGATAGGTCTTCCATTAGGAGAAAAGCTAATAAAGCCAAATGGCATCGAATTCTAAATATAAGCTCAAACAGACTAAAATATGATGCCTTGGAGTGCCATGTCAGCAATGTCTTCATACTTCTTCAGAAGCTGATATTAAGAATGTGCCTGAGATATTCACAGGAAAGCAGTATATAATGTTGGGTTATAACAATGCTTCTTGAAAAAGGAAGTTGATGTGATGAGCTTCAGATCTGGAGACAAAATTACTGCATTTGGAATAACTTTTTTTGATTAGAATGACAAATAACAGAGTTGAAAGGGACCTTGGAGGTTTTCTAGTCAAACCCCTTGCTCAAGGTGGAGACCCTGTAACATTCCAGACAAATAGCTGTTCAATCTCTTAAAAACACTCCAGTGATGGAGCATCCACAACTTCTGAAGGCAAGCTCTTCCACTGATTAATTGTTCTGACTGTTAGGAAATTTCTCCTTAATTCTAGGTTGGATCTCTCCTTGATAAGTTTCCCACTATTACTTCTTGTCCTGCCTTCAGGGACTATGACCCCCTTAAATATTGTAAGACTGTTCTAGTCCTTCTCTTTATTAGACTAGACATTTCCCCAAGCTGGGTGTCATCTGCAAAGTTGATGGGTCCCTCTTCTAACATAAATTGTTTATGAAGATGTTGAAGAGTACTGGGACTAAGACAGAATCTTGGGTGCCCCACTTCCCTCCATATAGATGTAGCTTCATTAAGGACTACATGTTGACTGCAGTTGTCAGCCAATTATGAATCCATCTGGCAATAATCTGTCTAACCAATATTTTTCTATCTTACCAAGTAGTATGCTATGGTCTACTTTTTTCAAATCCCTTACTGAAGTCAAAATATATCTAAGAATTTCACTTATCCACTAATTTAGTTACTTTGTCAAAGAATGCCACAAAATATGTTTGGTATCATCTGTTTTTGACAAACTCATGTTGGCTTCTAGTGATGCTTGCTTCTAGGTGAATTAGCGGATTAGGCTAATGTGAAAGTTTAAGCAAACGATTTAGTGCAATTTATGTTGGAAAGTACTTTTCTTCTTTCCCACTCATGAAATGTAAATGTTATCAAATTTTCAGCTTGCTGAAAATCTGATTCGGTAAATAGCTTTTTCAGCTCCCAAAGCATTGCCCTTAGGTAATGACATCATCGTTTGTTTTATGCAATATTCCTTTAAAACATTTTTTAAAAATAAATGTTGCTAGGGATGTAATAATTCTCAAAATATAATGGCTCTATACTGCAGAAGTAATCTAAACTGAAATGGTAATTATAGGGTAAAAAATCCGTGGTGCATAATGAGCCACTACCAGTAGTTAACATTATGGACAATACCACAAAGTCATCTGAAATCATTTAATCTTATATGAAACATTGGCAGAAAATGCTATATAAAGAAAGCTACTTGCTTGACATCATTACTCTGTAGATACCACAAAATATGCACCCTGCATTTTTCTGCCTGAATTTTGTCAGAACAGAATAAGCTACCCACTCCCCAGTTACAATGGGTAGAGTCCAAAGCCAAATAATTTTGGCAATATGAAATTTTAAAAAATAAAATAGCAGCATCTCAGCAACTCTGGCAGGAAAAAATGAAAAAAAGTGAATAACGAACAATTTGCTGCCTATCCAAAATCTAAAAGTGGCTGCTTTCCTCAGTCTAATGTTAGAACTAGGCAGAATAGCTACTGTATATGTTCTAATCTCCTTGCCAGGATATACATGTCAATGTCATGTTCAGGTCCATTAATATTTAAACTCCCTAATCAAGTCTAGAGCAGTATTTTATTTCTCCACGGGTTTATGCTCTGGTCGTTTTCTTGTTTCTAAAACAGGATAAATCAATATAAATCTAAAAGAAAATAGTCTGAGTCATGCCCTTCTCCTATATCTATGTTTTGTCCCCAGAAGGGAAGATTCATTGATACCAGTAGGAGCTTTCATTCTAAGGCGAATAATGTTTGTTTGTTTTGTTTGTTTTGTTTGTTTGTTTGTTTGTTTCATTAGCTACCCAATTCCACTGTGACTCTGGGTGGCGTACAATGTAACTACAAAATAATATATCATAGATAATATAGAAACAATACCAAGCAGTCATTAGAAAAAAAGTAACACTATTATTACCAATAAATAAATCATCTTCATAGGATTATGACTGTTTTATAGTTTTTAACTGTATGTTGCTTAGAGTCACATTTTTGTGAGGTGAGTGAATATATAAATATGATGAATAACTAAAGACCCCCCCCCCAAATTATATACCAGCCCTGAAGACAGAAATGCACTTGGGTGGTCCAAAACCCCACAGGGTTGTGCTTGAACCTGTCCCTCCCCAGATATCCTCAGTCTTTAGTCACAGAGGCAAGACCTTGACAGCTTCATCTGGTTGGTCTGGTATTGAGATGTACAGCTGATGTCAAACTAAGGAATGACATTTGTCAATGCTCTTATATAGACAAAGAACTCTTAAGTCCTGAGTCACATCATATATTAGGGGACTGTGATTTCATCACCAATACTGACTTGTTACAAGGAAAAAGGAGAAGAATCACTGGAACACCATGCCTCCTACTCCTCATGCCTGCAGACAGTCCAGGGTTGATAGTATCAAAATATTTCAAAAGATAAAGGAGTACAATGATGGTTGCATTATCCTCATTCTGGCTCCACCAATGGAGCATTTGTCATCAAATGCAACCAATGCCATCTCACTATTGTGTTCCTATCTGAAGTCTCACCCAAAGAGTTCCAAATAATCCATATAATCCAGAGTCTATTGAAACTGTAATCTTGACAGCCTTTTCAATAGTCTTTCCCCAAAGGAAAGATTGAAGACTGGAAGAGAATTATCTAAAATTGCTGGATCCAGGAGAGTTTTGCTTAAGGAAAGGGTCTGCCTCTATTTCTTTCAAGGCAAGCAGCACCATACTCTCTCTCAATGAAGTAGATGCTACATCAAGCAGCCATAGCAGTAAAGAGAAAGAATAAGTAGCTGAAGATGAGAACCCTGAAGTCAGAATCCTTCATTGTTGGAGGAGTTTAGAACAGTAACAGAGACAATAATGTGCTGATGCCTGGACGATGTCAGGATCTGGATGGGGAGGAACAGACTCAAGCTTAACCCCGACAAGACTGAGTGGCTCTGGATATTGCCCCCTAAGGACTATTCCGACTGTCCCTCTTTGATTCTTGGGGGAGAAAATTTAACCTCCTCAGAACGGGTTCGCAATTTGGGAGTTCTCCTAGATTCACAGCTAAAATTAGACCAACATCTTACAGCTGTGGCTAGGGGAGCTTTTGCACAGGTTCGCCTGGTGCACCAATTGCGACCATACTTAGAGAAGGAGGCTCTACTCACAGTCACCCATGCCCTTGTCACCTCTAGACTGGATTACTGTAATGCTACCCCTGAAGAGTATCCGGAGACTCCAATTGGTGCAAAATGCGACTGCGCATGCTGTGGTGGGTGTTTCACGATACACCCACGTAACACCGATACTCTGCCAGCTGCATTGGCTGCCCATCGGTCTCCGGGTGCAATTCAAGGTGTTGATCATCATCTTTAAAGCCCTACATGGTTTAGGACCAGGTTACCTCTGGGACCGCATCTTCCCACACACTTCCCTTCGACCGGTGAGGTCCCACAGAGTGGGCCTCCTCCAGGTCCCATCAGCCAAACAATGCCGACTGGCGGGGCCTAGGGGGAGGGCCTTTTCTGTAGGGACCCCAGTTCTCTGGAACCAACTCCCCCCGAAGAGCCGTATTATCCCCACCCTGCTGGCCTTCCGAAAAGCCATTAAGACATGGCTCTTCCTGCAGGCGGGGTAATTTTGAGAGACTATTACATCGGATGTCTCCCCCATGTATGTTTGTGTGATATAGATGTTATTAATTGTTTTTAAATTGCTTTTTAATGATTAGGTTGGTTGTTTTATTAAAATGTTGTACGCTGCCCTGAGTCCTCAGGGAGTAGGGCGGTATAGAAGAACCTCCAAATAAATAAATAAATAAATGATACATTACATTGCTCATTGTCTTTTCTAGTTTCCAATCAAACAAATTGTGTCCAGTTTTGTTATATATAGAAATGATTCCCTAGATTATTTCAGTTTGCAGATGCATGAAAATTGTCTGCATGATACACACTACTGAAAAATATGAAATATCCCCTCACATACCGTATATAATGCAGACCCTTTCTTTGTGTGTATTGGAAATACATAGACATATACATAATGAATAGTGATTGCAAATGATACTGGGTCACTTGTACAGACTTGTAACAATAAGGCTTGATTCTCACTATCTTTTTAATACAGTTAATTCAACTGACTGTCATTTAATCATGTCAGATTCATCCATTAATCAATGAGTTTGACTGGATCTAAATCATGAACTAGAATGGAGGTTTTTTTAAAGCTGTTCCAAAACTTTGGCTGGTATGTTACATTTCTTGTTTGGCTAAGAAAAGATAACAAATATCCAGTAATTGCCAATTGCCCCAAGTACAGCATCTATCAATGAATTATATGAGAATTAACTGAAATAATATTGTTATATCACAATGTGCCTTTTAACGTTTGGTTCTGTTTATGGCTGCCAAGATCAAAAAAGTGTAATTTACACTATTTATTTTAAAAGAATAACTTCACAAAATCATTACAGATCCCAGAAATGTGCAGGTTTCAAATTTTGCAAGTATTTGAAAAAATGAGGAAAGGAGTGAGGGAAGGAGGCAATAATAATAATAATAATAATAATAATAATAATAATAATAATAATAATAATAATAATAATAATAATAATAATAATAATAATAATAATAATAATAATAACAACAACAACAACAACAACAGCAGCAGCAACAACAGCAACAGCAACAACAACAACAACAACAACAACAACAACAACAACAACGAGTTGGAAGGGACCTTGGAGGTCTTCTAGTCCAACCCCCTGCTTAGGCAGGAAACCCTACACTACTTCAGACAAATGGTTATCCAACATCTTCTTTAAAACGTCCAGTATTGGAGCATTCACAACTTCTGGAGGCAAGCTGTTCCACTGATTAATTGTTCTAACTGTCAGGAAATTTCTCATTAGTTCTAAGTTGCTTCTCTCCTTGTTTAGTTTCCACTCATTGCTGCTGAGTCTCCAATATTGTCTGTGTAATCACAAATCACTTTATTGTATGTATCAGCAGTATACAAGAATCCTTATGCCACAACCATCAGTTCTAGACCAGCTATAACCCTAACTCCCTATTCAGAAACATTAAATTTCCTTTTCATTTAAATGAACATAAGGAACTGATTTGCACATTATTGCTGATTGATATATATTTATTATGATGCATGCAAATAAGTTGAATAATTGCTCTTTAGAATCAGACAGCTAAATTGTTCCAATTGTTGTTACACTGCCACCTAGTGGACAACACCCTACACAATTATTAACATTAATTTAAACAAGAATTTCCTTTTATTTCATTGAAAGCTACGGTATTGTCACCCAATGATATGCTTTGAACATTTAAAATGCATGATGTAAATATTACTATTCTAGTGTTGCCTCTCTCATACAGACACAGAAACACAGAAGTTTCTTTTCGCCCATGGTTTTGTAGCCATGAATTGAAAAATGTTTTTCTAATTATTAAATTCATTTTTCAGGTATACGTTCAAAGCATTTAAATATACTGTACTTGTCTGAAAATTGGGCAAAGTGGCATATTAAATCAGAGGGAACAATACCCATGATGTGTTGTATGATACTTATTCATGTGGGAAGCCCCCCCTCCCTGAAGAATGAAATATTTTGGGAATATTAAAAGAGGCAGAATATTATATTTCCCAAAGAAGAAATTGAGAAAGTATTCTTAGAGGCAGAAAGCAGCCCCAGTCTTCTTAATATGCCTATTCACAAAACAACTTCACCTCCAGGTGATGGGATTAAGGACAGGACATGACCTTAAGCCATTCAGTGAGAAAAGTGGAAACAATACAGGTCCATTAAGAAAGGCAGGCTAGAGGCAATAGATAACATGATAAAATCAATTACACATGCCTGACAGGATTAGATTCAGGAAGCTAATAATTAAGACCCATCATGAGCCTTTGCAAAACAAATAAAACCAGTCAAATAATAAAAGCACACAAAGCAAACCTCAACATTACAAAATACTGTAAACTGTATAAAAATCCTTGCACTCATTAAGCTAATTTGTCAGCTGTCCCAGAACCTGTGTGCTGTGTGTGTGTTGATTCTGCTCATCAATAATCTGACCTTCTTTCTTAAGCAACCTCCATTTTATTCCCGGCTTGGAACTGGAACTGGAACTGGATTTTTCTTCCAACAATTATGTAAAATATTGATAATTCATCCTGAATTAACTTGCTCAGAGCAGAATATAACTAGTATAACTAAAATGATGAAACAAGATGAATCAATAAAGGATGGTAGAAATAAGTGAAGTACAGCTGGGAGTGATCAGCAGAAAAAGGAGAAGGCACCTGCGGCCTGGACAGTGTAAAAGATGACATGAGATGACCATGGCGGATCTGAAGGAAGCAGTTCTGACCCATACAGTGGCTGAGGGTCAGACATGACTGGCTGATGATAACACTTGATCTCTCATGGAGGCCAAAGAGCCATTTGTTCATGTTTCTTTATCTGGGGTGAAATGAAATCAGGATTCTGGGGAAACTCATTCTATAATTAGGAATGCTACTCTGAAAAGATCCTTTTCCAGATTTGGAAAGTTCCCTATGTATTCTTAGTAGGGCATGGTACCCTCTAGGCAGACTAGCCCTCCTGTGAATCAGAATTTCCCAAAGTGTTTATGTTTTGAATGTTATCAGACCAAGGTTTATTGACCAACTCATTGTTACTAATGTACTTCCTTTAAAAATCAACTAAATCTATAACATAAAATAGAGATATAAGCAAGTCTAACTTTATACTCAGCAGTTGCTGCTCATCCAGGAATTTATTCTCAGCAGATATTTAAATGCATGTCTACCTGTCCCCTAAAGTTGACTTGAGAATGCCTGGCTGACAGCTCTTAAATAAAACAATTTCTCATCACAGTCCATTGTATAAATTTTGTGTTTTTCTGAACCAACCTTGAAGTGGTTCTTTCTATCTCCAAAAAAGTTGCTGTTTCCTATGTGCATGATGGATAATTTTGGTGGTGAGAAGAGGGCATGAAGGGAGTAGGTAGAACATGACCAACTCCTATTGGGTGCTTGCACATAGCAAATATATTCCTCCTCCTCTCCAGTCTTTATTGGTGGATGGTGTGCAGCATGGGAGAAAGCATGAGTCTTTGGCATCATACTTCACTTCCAGACACACACCCCCCCCATGTGGAAGATCATCACTACATCTAGTGGTGAATTACATTAGCAGTTTTTATGCAGTGATGGCAGTGACTAAACCAAAAGAGGTTGCTGTGGCCTAGAGGTGGAGCTCTTGCCTCACAATCAAGAGGTTGTGAGTTCGATCCTAGGTAGAGGCAGATGTAGGGTTCCCCTGCTTGGGCAGGGGTTGGACTAGATGACCTGCAAGGTCCCTTCCAACTCTGTTAATCTGTTAATCTGCTTTCTCCAATCTCAGCCAGACACTTGCATTTTCTGACCCATAACACAGAATGAAATGAGAAGATACTCTTGGTTCCGTCCCTGCCATTCCACCAATTAAGTAGCTGCAGGATGTACAGTCACTGCACCTTAATGTGCCCTGCAGTGAACTACCAGGACAGAATTATTCACCAACCTTATAGAGAAAGCAAAATTGAGATCAGCTTTAATACACCCATCTAAGAGTGCTTAGAAGTTTGAAGTTTGATATGGTGATGCTAAGCAATATTATGCCCTGCACAGTCAAATAGAACATTCCCTGGCTTTCAGCACCTCCCATGCATTGTTAAGTAAGAACCACACTTGGCAGATATTGTTAAACTGCAAAGGGGGAGGGGGCTGATGATGATCATTTGCATTGCACAGACAGCTAATTAGCTATTGTGTCTCTCTAGCCTTCCCCCCCCCCACCCCAGGAGCTTTTAAACAATTTCCCTCCTGTGCCAGCAACTTGACAGGAAGTTAAGAAAGGACACTTAGGAAGTCTAGATTACACTAGAAAGCCTGCAGGCAGCTGACAGACAATTATTCCTAATAAGGTGTTATGAAAACCAATGCACAGCAGGTGCAGTGAGGAGGAAGAGACAATCTCCTGCTGGGTTTGCATGGAGATCAAAAGCTAAGTGAATGGATATGAATGGAAAGAATCCTGGCATTGGCATAAAAAAATTAGAAAGCATTAGAAAATGGACTTTCCTTAACATTGGTGGTAACATTTGGTTAAAGGAGAGGTGCCTGGGGTTAAAGTCAGAAGGCAAGTTGTGTGTCTCACCCTAATTTTAGTTAGAGGAAGTGTGGTAAGCTTCTAATCTATATACCATTGGCAACTATTGCTGTTTTCAGCTGCGCCCTGCTAGATGATTGCAGTATGTGTATAAATTCTATTTATACACATACTGCAATTTTATTTTGCTCTTGCAAAGATTTAAATTGCCACTCTCAATTTATGTATTTACTTATCTGCTCATTTGCAATATTTGTGAACCTCCCAAATCATTCTGACTCAAGACAATGTATATCAAAACAGGTTCTCAGCAGGCTGTCTCAAGCAGAGTTGCATTTCCTTATTTACCCTGGTGTTATGCTACATAGAGTTTTATAGCACAGCACTTAAAATTGGGACCAGAAACCTACATCCATATTGATTAACCTGATACCATCAGACAAAAACAAATCCTGATTTCTATCCCTGACTTATAACAAGCCACAGTGCCTGATTCGTACACTCCATTAAATAATAAAAATCCATAGAAGAAACTTCCAATAAATATTGCTGCTAGCATACAAGATGGCCTTGTTCAAAATTCCACATATTGCCCTTTCAAAAACCTGCTTTAAGGTTGAGGGAGGTGCAATAGATGGCCAGGCCATTCTTGGACAATATCCTAGTTCACTGTTGGCGAACCTTTTCGGCACCGAGTGCCAAAACGGGAGAGAGAGAGCATGCGCATGCGCATTCCAGAAACCAGAAGACCAGCCGCCCAGTGCACATGTGCGCACCGGGAAGATGATCTTCCAATTTCTGGTGTGTGCATGCGCATTGGCCACCTGGTCTTCACACATGCATGCACGCCAGAAACAGGAAGACCAGCTGGCCATGTGCGCGCCAGAAACTGGAAGAGCATGTTTATGGTCATAAAAAGATGTTCCTGTTTTGGTATCCTAATCTGCTTTTCAGCTTCCAGATTGGAGGATAAAATCGGGCCTTGCTCTGCCATTAGTTTTTGGTAGGTTTCTAGTATTTTTTAGTTGCATTTATTAGTTGCATTTGTATGCCGCCCACTTGGCTATAGCAGTACTTGGTTATAGCAGCCATTTTTGGGGATGTCATGGTGCTTATCCTTTGGAACAGGGGTGAAATTCAAAAATTTCCCCTATTGGTTCTGTAGGCATGGCTTGGTGGGCGTGGCAGGGAAAGGATACTGCAAAATCTCCATTCCCTCCCCATTCTTGGGGGAAGAATATTGCAAAATCTCCATTCCCACCCCACTCTGGGGCCAGCCAGAGGTGGTATTTGCTGGTTCTCCGAACTACTCAAAATTTCCGCTACTGGTTCTCCAGAACCTGTCAGAACCTGCTGAATTTTACCCTTGCTTTGGAATATAATTTCCCCAGAAATTAGACTGGCTTTTAAGCCTATGGGTCATTCATAAGGTCTCATTTTGTCATCAAGCATGGTGATCAGGAGGCTAAGCCTGTATATTGGTTATGTTAATTTGTGATGGATGACACTGTTTTTATCCTGGCAGCTGTTTCTATAAGCAGCCTTAAACTTACAAACACAATTGGGCCTGGAATTTTGGTCATTAAATTATACCATCATTAAGTCAATTTTCATCAAGACCAGACCAGATTTTACACCTAATTTTACTGCTGTTGTTAAGCAAATTATCACAATTGTTCAGTGAGGTATGAGGTTTATTTATTTATGTATTTATTAATGAGACTTATATACCGCGTCAAATTGCAAGCACTCTCTAAGCAGTTTACACCATTAAGCAATATTTATTTATATTGCCCCCAACAATCTGGGTCCCCATTTTACCTACCTCGGAAGGATGGAAGGCTGAGTCAACCTTGAGCCGGTGAGATTTGAACAGCTGAACTGCTGATCACAGTCAGCTAAAGTGGCCTGCAGTACTGCACTCTAACTGCTGCGCCACCTCTGCTCAATCATAATAACCTCACCTCTGTTATTATGTGAATCACACAATCCTTAAGCAAATCTGGCTTTCCCAATTGAGTTTGCTTGTCAGAAGCTGGCTGGGAAGATCACAGGTTGCGATTACATGATCACAACATGCTATAACCATTGTTAAATATGAGCCTGTTGCCAAGGTGACTGTGGGAATGGTATGACAGTTGATAGTCTTTCTTGTATAGGCAATCCTTGACTTACAACTATTCATTTTAGTGACAGTTCAAAGTTACAATGGCACTGAAAAAAGTGACTTATAGCTGTTTTCATACTTCCCCATGGTGTGTGATCAAAATTTAGGTGCTTGGCAACCAGCATGTGTTTACAATAATTGTAGGTTCATTGATCACCATTTGTGACCTTCCCAGCTGGCTTCTTACTGGCAAAATCAATGGAGGAAGCCAGATTCACTGAACAATCACACCATTCACTTAACAACTATGGTGACTCACTTAACAACCATGACAAAAAAGGTCTTAAAATCAGTCATGACTTCCTTAACACTTAGCAATGGAAATGTTGGTCCCAATTGTGCCATAAATTGAGGACCACTGTATATGAGTCGTTTGCGGTTGTTTCTCTTTTTATACAGGTAATCCTCCACTTGCAACCACAATTGAGCCCAAAATTTATGTTAAGTGAGAAATGTGTTAAGTGAGATTTGCCCCATTTTACGACTTTCCTTGCCACATTTGTTAAGTGAATCACTGCAGTTGTTAAATTAGCAAGATGGTTGTTAAGTGAATCTTGTTTCCCCATTTACTTTGCTTGTCAGAAGGTCGCAAAAGATGATCACATGAACCTGGGACACTGCACCCGTCATAAATGTGAATCAGTTGTCAAGCATCCGAATGTAAATCATGTGACCATAGGGATGCTGCAATTGTTGTAAGTTTGAAAAATGGTCATGTCACTTTTTTCAATGCCGTTGTAACTTTGAACAATCACTAAACAAACTGTTGTAAGTCAAGGACTACCTGTATACTTTCTTTTAAAGCTGTTAGATGCCCAAGGCCATTAATTTGAGAAGAGCAATCATGTAAATTTGCTCACCTGGAGATAATGTCTTAGATTCCATACCGTACAAAGCAGATACAAAAAGAGGAGAAATTTAAAGAACATATGCCAGAGCCAAAAGAAGATCACACAACATCAAAGGCACACTACAACAGCATCGATTAACAATTGCTGAGGCAGCCAGAAGAACAAGAACTAGAACTTTGTATCCTTTTTGACAGCCAAAGTGGTAAAAGAGGAAGTAAAGAAGAAGAAGAACCATATACCTGTATTTTACAAACTATAAGACGCACTTTTTCCTCCCCAAAAGTGGATGGAAATGTCTGTGCGACTTATAGAGTGAATATTGCAGTGGGGGGGAGGAGGGTTGGTGCGACGCCGATCAGCTGTTCTAGGTGGGGGGATTGCCGTTGCCGCCTTTCGCTGCCTATTGCCGCCACTGTGGCCCATTCACCACCACCCATTTGCCCCCGATCACGGCGATTGGGCCGCTGTGATTGGGCCGCGGCTGTGGCGATTGGGCCATGGCGGCAAACGGACCCCGGTGATCCCCAATGCCTAGAACAGCTGATTGGTGGTATTCCGGGAGGCAAATCCAATAACCAATCAGCTGCTTGGCAGTGAAGATTCCAGCGTTCCCCGGTACCGGCAGCACCTAAGTTCAGTTGACCGATGGTGGGTGCAATGGAGCAGAGCCCTGACAAGCCACGTGCTTGGGCTGTGATAACATGCTGAAGCTGACCAGGCTGTTTGCTGTTTGCTGCAAGGACGCTAGCCAGATGAATATGGATAGATGCTGGGAGGCAGAGGCAGATTTTTTTTTCTTGTTTTCCTCTTCTAAAGCTAATGTGCGTCTTATGGTCCAGTGCGTCTTATAGTCCGAAAAATATGGTAAATTGAAATAAATAAAGTTCATCAAAATTCCTAGACTTTGTCCGCCAAGCTGAAACTTAGGATCTATACATTACAATACCCAAAAAAGCTCCTCTTCCAAATCACGGCATTTGAAACAAGTTAGGAATTTCCTTCTTCTGCTTCAAGATTTAGAGGACTTTTGATAACCACTGATGATTAACCATGGTGAGCATGAGAAGTAGAATTGTGGTTTAACTGTATCCTTTCTCATCTGCCAATGTCTGATATTATAGAGCTTCCCAATAAGTAATGAATAGAAGAGGAAATCCAAGGTAAACCTTTATTTACAACAATTGGGGCTGGAATTTCCATTGCTAAGCAATGCGATTGTAAAGAGTGCAATCTTGGTTGCCATCATTAGCTGAATCCCATGATTGTTAGGCCAGGCAACTTCCTGCTGACTCCCCATAAGCAAAGCCAGTGGGCAAGCTGGCAGGAAATTGCAAGTCCCAGGCTGGCAGCATGTTAGGTGGCTTCTGCCAGGTGGAGAAGGGAGCAAGGAGATGTAGTTCAGAAAGGTATGTATCCGGGAGGGTACAAGGGGATCAGATAAATGTGGCACAAATTGGAGAGGGTGCACGGAACTCTGAGGGTCAGGGAGGAATGGAGGAGCCACATGGGTTGGGCAGGGCGCAGAGATGTGATATGGGTTGGGGAGGTTTCATGGGGGTGCATGAATGGTCAATACAAACACAGAGTGGCTAAGCAACAGAAACTTACCCCTGCCAGTTGAAGCTGATAGGGAAGGTTGCAAATGGTCATGATTGGCAATCTGTCATAAGTGTGAATGTGTTGCCAAGCACCCAGATTCTGATCATGTGACCTCAGGGGTGCTGACAGACAAAACCTGTCATAACTTCCATTCATTCAACATTCTTATATAACTTAAGGACTTTTTTGGAAAACAGAAAAAATGAACTTATGATTTATGCTCTTGTTTATTAGATAGGATAGATTATAAAAAGAAGAGATACTTGTTGTGACCAGGCTGTTTGCTGTTTGCTGCAAGGACGCTAGCCAGATAAATGCTGGGAGGCAAAGGCAGATTTTTTTTTCTTGTTTTCCTTCTCTAAAGCTAATGTGCATCTTATAGTCCGAAAAATGTAAATTGACAATTGTACGTATAACTGCTGTAGATGAAAGCTACTTCTTTACATCTTTTTTCTTTATTTTCTATTTTTCTTTATTCTTTCTTGCACTTTTAGCTTTCCCTTTGATATCTTTCTTTTTATTTATTTTTCTTTCTGTTTATTGGGTGGTATTAGTTTTTATCATGCACACACACACACACACACACACACACACACACCAAAATATGAAGAATGTTATATAGAATTCTTTAAAGTTGTATGACTATCGACTATAAAAAATACTTTTCAGAAACAGAAAATAATTGAAAATTCTCAAAACTACGATGTTACTAATTTATTGCTGCAGAAATATGTGTTCCTTTTTCTTGTTCCTCCAAAGCAATTAACCAGGGTCTCTCATTTTTTGATTTTATGCATCTCCAAAGACATTTCTATTTTGTAAGGTTTGTTATATTGTCAGTGTTTTAAATTGCCATTCATCAAGCAGAACTATTTATTTCATTTTAAAATTTTAAATTATAGCTCTACTATTTAAATCACATTAGAAGCTGTTCTGTTAAGACTTTTTGCTATAACAAGTGACACATAAATATTTAATAAATAAAAATACAGTATAAAGTATGGAGAGGATTGGTTAAGACTGGATTAAGAAGTTAAATAATAATGTTATATGGCTGTCAGAGGCATGAGGGTCTTAATAATTACAGCAATTTATTTAGAATTAGTTTTCCCTGCATGTTCTTATAAAATATATATTTTACATGGAGGCAATAATAACAATTTTCTTCTAAACAGTTTCCTTAAAACCTCAACTGATGTACTATTAAAATCCTTTGAGTAAAAATATAGTCACCAAGTATATACACACTATACAATTATGCATAAATCATACTCAGTGCTCTGTAATTCAGTGCTCTGACAAAAATAAATTAATCTCTCCAGAATTGCGTTATTATGTTTCATCATTTTGTGTAAGATGACTAAGTTGTCACATTCTTTGTGATGCAATTTAATCTTACCAGCAAAGATAACCTATCAATAAGCACAAAGATTTGGTAGCTGTGGCATCAGCAGCATGCTGGCATGTAAATAATTGAGAAAATGCCTTTAGCAATGCATATATAAAAATCATACAATTACCATGCAAGTTGAGAATTAGGTGGGTATTCTGAAAGATACTGATACATATTTCAAATATTGCCTGCTTTGAAAACATTTAAATAATTAAAATGTTTAATTAGTTATATTTGATTTTAAATTACATGAATAATAATGCAGTATTATCATACAATTACCGTGCAAGTTGAGAAGTAAGTGGGTATTCTCAAAGATACTAGTACATATTTCAAATATTGCCTGTTTTGAAAACATTTTAACAATTAAAATGTTTAATTACTTATAGTTGATTTTAAAATTATATGAATAATAATGTGGTATGAAGGTATTGTACAAGATGAAACTTTATTTGAATCTGGAAGGAGATACCTGTCTTCAAAGGAGTTATATTATGGGGCATTTTATTGATGATCAACTATAGTTTTCATATTGATTGGGAATTATGGAAATTGTTCACCAACAATTTTGCAGAGCACAAGGGAGGAATAGAGAGCTCTGATGTGGTTCATAGGATCTGTTGGAGCCACTTTTGCAACTAAAGAGTCACAGCCTTGAGTGGTCCTACCACCACTGGAACCACTTTCGCCTTTACTTTCCACATCATCTCTAATTATTCCTCCAGGACCTGGTACTTTTCCAGTTTCTCATACTTCTTGTTCCTTAGACTGTCACTTGGCACTGCTACCTTTACCACCATCACTGTCTTTTAGTCATTATCTACCATCATAATGTCTGGGTGATTGGCCAGCACCAGCTTATCTGCCTCAATCTGGAAATCCCAGAAATAGGACAGGGCTGTCAAACCCACGGCCCACGGGCCAGATGCGTCACACGCTGGCCACACCCATGCCCGGTTTAGTGAAGGGGAAAAAAGTCACAATCCATCATAAAATGTGATGCCGCCGTGACAATGTGAGTTTGAAACCCCTGCCATAGGATCTTAACCCTCTTACTTTCCACAACTTTCTGTGGGATCTCTCATCTAGACTTAGAAAGGTCTAGCCCAGTGATGGCGAACCTTTTTTCCCTTGGGTGCCGAAAGCGCGTGCGAGCGCGCTATCACGCATGTGTGAGTGCCCACAACCATAATTCAATGCCTAGGGAGGGCTAAAATGGCCTCCCTCGCCCCCGCAGATGCCCTCTGGAGGCCAGAAACGGCCCGTTTCCCGACTTCTGGTGGACCCGGTAGGCCTGTTTTTCGCCCTCCCCATGTTCCAGAGGCTTCCCTGGAGCCTGGGGAGGATGAAAATGCCTCCCTGGAGGCCCTCCAGAAACCTAAAATGCCCTCCCAGAGCCTCCGCGCTAGTCGAAAATCAGCTGGCCGGCACGCAGATGCGCGCTGAAGCTGAGCTAGAGCAACGGCTCGCGTGCCGGCAGATATGGCTCCCCGTGCCACCTGTGGCACGCGTGCCATAGGTTCGCCATCACTGGTCTAGCCTGTATTCTGTACAGATATTGTACAGATATTTCTGTACAAATGACGACTACTTGGCTGTGCAATTCGATGTATGCTGTTCCTGTCTGCATCTTACTCTTGCCACTGTGTGTTGGACTGTCTCTCTCTGCATAGTCTGCACTTTGAGTCCTGCCTAGTGTGGTAGACCTCTTCTTCTATGAATCTGGTGCCTGTTCTTGTGCTGCTGTGATCAGTGCCTCAGTGCTGTCTTTATATATATTCTGATTCTATGCATTTCTCAATTAATTAATGCAGTTAATTAATTTCTCATATATGAGTTGCTTAAGTGCCTATTCACATATATGGACTTTAAAATGATGCATATAATTCAAATTAATTAATCCAGATCATGAAGGAAAAGACTTCAGCTTTCATGGCACTGAATTCCATTCATGGATGAAAAAGAGATTATGCTAAGCTTGATATTTGGAGGTAGACTGAGCTTTATTACAATTTATTTATTGAAGCATAACACCATGTCTGAGTTAAAATGCTTTTTCCCCCCCAGCTAAAAACTGTTAGAACTGATTTCTTCATTTGGAATATCAGGGTGATATTCAGAAGATTCAAAAATACTCATACTAGGATGGTGAAGGAACTTCTAGAGAATCCAGTGAATGACTATTGAGTCTGGGAAGATGGAGAAAAGGATAGCCAACTGTAGCTACAGTCAGTGATATAAAAAGAAAAAAGGCAACAATAGATGGGTTAAACTGATTTTGATGTCATAATCATCAGCCATTCTTGCAATACTGTAATACTAAAGCATTTATCATTTTCACTGACTTAAAGAATATTCAAATATAATGATTGAGGTTTAGGAGGCTTTTGTTGGATAAAATCTGAATCTTGGCTGCAAAATAAAGTTTTCTTCATCACCCTGTCTAGGCATCCTGTTACTCAGTCAAGTCTATGGTTAGAATAGCGGTAAGTACGTACATTCAAAAACATATCCTTCACGTAAAATATAGAATAGTAGATCCCTTTGAATCTATAGTTGGGCATATTGGTGACCTGTTTTTCTCTCTCACACAACTGATAAACATCAGCTCTAATCAGGCACAAAATGATAGGTTGCAACTCATCAATTGGTAAAGGATAATTCTATCTTTAATTAAAGCTTAATATCATAGACACATCCATTTAGCTTTCTTAGCAATAATAAAGAAGTGGACTACCATTATTTCTCTTTTCCCCCATTCCTATCTACCTTATAGCTATAGTGTGGATGGTCTGTGTGTGTCTCCCATTAAAGTATTAACTAATCTTGCTTAATTTTTCAAGATCACCCAAAATGAACCAGCTTACTAGTTATTACTGCTTACATGGATAACAAATTAGGACACTAATTACATTTATTAGGACCCAGAAATAAAATCAACTGCTAAGAATAATAAAATCACCTTGCACAAACTATACGAATACCTTAAAGTCATAAATAGCATAAATCCATATCAATATTCAGTATAATCAAGCAGTTTTTAACAAAACGTTTTTCCTGTAGTATGATGCATGGCCGGAGTTTACTGTAGCAGATTTAAACACTTTAATAACTTCAGTTATTATTGATCTATGCCAATCAAATGGGTGTGTTGCTATTGAATCAGCATCTGTAATGTCTGTAATCATTGCATGTGTTAAATTAGTAACACGGTTGTTAAGTGAATCTGGATTCTCCATTGACTTTGCTTGTCAGAAGGTCCCACATGACTCTGGGATACTGCAACCGTCATAAATACAAACCATTTGCCAACCATCTGAATTTTGATATGACCGTGAGGATACTGCAATGGTCCTAAGTGTGAAAAAATGGCCATAAATCACTTTTTTCAGTGTCGTTGTAACTCTGAACGGTCACTAAATGAACTGTTGTAAGTCAAAGACTACCTGTTTGTAGAACACCACCAATAACAAGGATGAATCAAGGAGATTTGGATAGTAGTTGTTTGTATAAACATAACATAAGCAAAGAAGTACAGATAAATGAGGACAGTAGGACAGTAGGACAGGGACGGTAGGCACAGTGGTGCACGCCCCTTACAGACCTCTTAGGAATGGGGAGAGGTCGACTGTAGACTTGTAGACTGTAGATTTGGGAATAATCCAAGCTGTTTGCCGTTAAATGCCCTTACACGTGCAACTCTTAAAGCCAGAAAGCTCTTTTCTTCCTGCAGATATTACGCTCATAGATCCAAGTCTGGCTCTACTGGCCTATGGATAGCTGCAGACTGCGTTAGTTTAGTCTTCTCTGACCTAGAATCGAAAGGTCTGGGAGGAGCAGCGCCGGCTGAGCCAGAACAGAGGTGGGAGCGAAGCGGCCGCGGCGGGGCGGAGTCTGCCCGGCGTGAGGCAGCACATTTCTGGAAGGGGCGGTCGTCGCAACAGCTACCAGAATCTCTGCTATCGGTGGCAAAGAGAAGCCAACCGAGCATCTTTCCAGCGGTAACAACTGGTACCACCTAGCCCGCAGCCTCCCTCGGCTCGCTCTCTAGAAACTGCCTAAAAGCAGCAAGACAGCCTACGACAAATCCTTGCGCAAGGTAATGCCAGCCCTGCCACCGGGTTTAATTTGGCTCTCTATAGGTGATATCCTGCTCTTACTTCCTATCTCCCCTTCATCGTCCCTCCCTTTTCTCTGCCCTACAAGCCCCGGAGAAAGATGCTGCAGTTGAATCGTTTTTTCGGGATGGACCTGCCTAGATAGCGACTGGGAGGGAAGGTATATGCCGCAGTTAACCGAAATGCGGTTCGTGACTGTAAGTCTGGACTCCAACATGGTTTTGAGGGCTTCATCTGGCAAGGAGATGATGGCTCGTGAATTTTTTTTGAATGCATTTATTACGCGCGCGTTCTCCCCCTTCCCGGTTCCCATCCCAGGAGGAGGAGAATTAGAACTGGTTGCCAAATATGAAATACATTGGCATTAAAAGTCTGTCTCTGAAGTGGGAGTGTCTTCCCGAAGAGAATGATACGGGCATTCCCTAGGCTGGTATCTGAAGCTGGTGCAGGAGCTCCGGATTTGTGGACTTGATGGTTTGGTCAGATCCGATCATGCTAGCCATTCTGCATTCCAGCTTCCCATAGAGGAGACTCATTAATTTACCATCGGTACTTGGGGATAGAAAGAAATAAAATACTACTCTGTAGAGCAGTTCTTCCCAATCTCTGCAGCTTTAAGATGTGCGGACTTCAACTCCCACAATTCCCCAGTCACCAGTTGAAGTATGCACATCTTAAAGTTGCTAAGGTAGAGGAACATCGCTTTTAGAGGATGATTTGGTTTATTCTGGTAGGAAAGAGATTGATCCAAATAGGGAAAAGGCTAATCTATTGAGTAATCAAAAGATATCAATTTTTTAAAAATATTTGTCTTTATTTACATATTTATTTTTGCAAGTGTTTCTGGATTGCCTAGCACTGACAACACCTGATGGTTTAACAGCAAATAAGAAATAAATATGGCCTCCCAGTCACCCAAATATTCCATAGCAACCGGCCTCCAATTGCCTTTCTTTTTTTAAATGGTGTCTTTTCTATCTTATAGAAGACTAAAGAGGAAGGTGCTAGGCATATCTCCAGAGGCAAGGTTTTCCTATGATCTTGACCCATATAAGCTTTGCTTCTTGCAAGGATGGGATCCCAAGTGTTCCCTTTTGTGCATATTAAGGTAAATTGTAATATAAAAGGAACCTTCTGCTTTTGGTTGCCCTGGACCTCAACTACTGTCATAGTTTCATTGAGCATAGTCAAAGGTCCCTTAGTAGGATTATGGGAATTTAAATATCAACCCATTGGTAGAATATCAACTGAGAAAATATTCATTAAGATATAATTTTCTATTAAAGTAACAAAACATTCATAGCTTTTTGCTGTATTTGGTAGAACAAGAAATTCAAATTTACTTAAGTAGCACTTATTTCTAGGTAAGAAATTTAATTTATTATATTAATTGACATTTGCATATATGAGCTAAGGAGACTAAAATATGTTTTTCTATGAAATGTTTCTTAAAATATTGAATAATGCATGTTATCTGAATTAAAGCTTTATAATGGTTTCACTTGTTCATTATGATGCCTTTTTAAATTTAAGGCAAATGATGGTGGGTTTAAATACCCCCATCTAGCTTTGGGAGATTTGAAATGTCATCTAGTGAGATCCCCTGATTCATTCTGTTTTTTTAATATTTTGTGATAAAGGTTAAGGAAAGACTGGTCATCATTCAGCAGATCATTTTCCGTTGCTGTGTAAAATAAGGCTAGAGGTAATGGTTGGAACTGCTCAGCTAGATTTCAGCTAAATATTAGAATAAAGATTAAAAACTGTGTGAAAGTGAAGCTGATGCCCTAGAGATACATTTGCTTTTCATTCTCTGAAAGTATTAAAGCAGGCAACTATCTACTAAAGATGTTGCACTTGCAAGTTGCCTGCATCAAGGCAGACGTTGTTCTGGATGATTTTTAGGATCCCTTCCAATATTAAAAACTCAGTGATTCTGCAAAAAAAAGTAACCAGATACATTTTTAAAATGTTGCCAATTTGGTTCTTCTGTGCAAATATTAGGGTATCAAAGCCTACTAAACAATATCTCAAGCTACCTCACAGTTGGATATGTTCCTCATATACTATGTCTGCACATTTTTTTCTACATTGCATGAATCAGCCTCCTGGATCTAGCACTTTCCAGAAGAGCTGGGATTCTAACGCTCAGAATCTCCAGCCCATGTTCAATAAAAATAAGTTTTAGAAATGCCTACAAAAAAGAGAGTCTTTTCCCTTTAATGTTAACCTTTGCAGGATCTTTCTCTATGCCTTCATTAATAAGACAATTTAAGTGGTGAGGAAGCCTATTTAATTCTTCTGTGTTGGGAAGGCATAAAATAATACATGTAGGCCATCACAGCGAAGATCAGTTAGATTTTGCCAAGTTATCTGTAAATAACAGATGGGGGGGGGATTTTAGAGAAATGTTAAATCAATCATGTATCTCCCAACTTTTATTTTCTACCACTCTATAAAAAAGTCTGTCAATGAAAGGATGCTGAATTTACTAAATATTCCCTTAGGGAAAAAATAAAATTTGAAAGGATTGATATTTTAATACTTTATTATCTAAAAAAATTAGAAACACTAAGAACATTTATATTTATAAAATTATCTATTCTTATAATTTGCTGATATCTCTAAACCTTTCAAATCGTAATTATAAACATTACATTGTCTTTGTAATTTTATAAAAAAATATTTAAAAAGTGTGGTGTCATTTTGCTTGGAGGAAAATGCTTTAGTAATTTCCCTTTCCCTTTCTGTATATGGAGAAAAGTAGATGTCTTTACTAATGAGAGGAAAATATGCAGTGTCTGGATAATTGTGCATAGGAAGTTTGTTTAAGTGCTTTGAATGTGCATTCCAGGCAAGCTTTATGTTGATGACTTTTTGCTTCCGTTTGAAAAACCAGCTAATTTTTGGCATCTTCTTCTGGGTATCTACATGAAAAAGCTAACTATTGGATTGGAAAAGTCCAATAGAAGTACAAAAAAAAGATTGCAATAATCTAGTATTGAGGTTTGATTTTGGTTATTATTATTTATAGTTTAGTTGTTCAAGTGTGAGAGAGTTACGGTACTTAAATAGTCTAAAATTCAGGGGTGGCCAAACTATGGTTCTTTGAGGACCTGTGGACTTCAACTCTCAGAATTCCTGAGCCAGCCATGCATGCTGGCTCAGGAATTCTGGGAGTTGAAGTCCACAGGTCCTCAAAGAACCATAGTTTGGCCACCCCTGGAAATGGTCCCATCCCTACCCCATCAGCCAGAATAGGTCTGATTTTTGTGAAAAGTTAATTTTATGCATAGGGGACAAGTCTGTACTGTGATGTTTTATTGTAGGCATGGTGTGTCTTCTTTTATAAGAGATGAGTGAAAGCTGAGACCTCAAGAGTCCTTATAGACTTCATATTCCTTTTATGTACCCTCCAGAGCAGGGGTGTCAAACTGATGATATGCGGGCCGGATGCATCACGTGCAGGCCACGCCCACAAAAGCTCTGTGAATGGGACAAACATCATGAAATGTCATGTGACAGCAACGTAACGCTGCATATTTGACACCCATGCAATAGAGCTTCCTCCTATGACACTTAACAAAAATTGATGGAGAGTTTCCCCATCTGAGATTAGGAAGGCAACAAGAACTGTGTTATAAACTAAAACAACAACAACCCCAATTCCTTTTATCCCAATCCTAGGGAAAAGGCTAGCTTGAGTGAAACAAGACCCTATTCATTTTGTAATATAGAACTCTGAACTGATAGTTTTTCAGTCCTTAAAAACCAAAGAACTGAGTATAGTATTCTGATTATAATTTCAGCATCTTTATTACAGCAGTATTTTTATGGCCACTTAAAGATCAGAAAATATATCCAACTTCTCTTTAAGATTGGTTGTATTTTATTTTATGTCATTTATATGCCTTCCAAATAAGTTCTACTGCATGGCTAACATTTAAAATTAATAAGAAAACCATAAATTATGAAAGCAGAAAAATTAAAATGTAACATCTAAATTAACAACGAATGAATTAGATCAGAGTTCCCCAACCTTTCTGGCTTTGTGGACAGGTGCAGGCTGGGGGGAGAAGGGTGGTTTTGCATGAGTGGGGGGCAAGTGTGTGTATGCGCGCAGCTCCATTTGTGCAAGTGGTGGCACGGGGCACTCCATGGTCAGGGGTTGGGGACCCCTGAGTTACATCATTTCTAGAGATATGGCTGTGTATTCTTTGGGAGGAAAGAGAAGTATAACAATAAAATGTGTATATAGTAGTAACAAGAGAAAGAGAAGATACATGTGTGACTACTCTTTTTGTTCTCATACTAGTAGATTTGTAGATTTCTTTGTTTGTAGATAATAGAAAAACATGGATAATAGAAAAACATGGAAATAAGTAGAATATTGGTGGTCCTTGACTTACGACCACAACTGAGCCCCAAATTTCTGCTGTTAAGTGAGACATTTGTCATGTGAATTTTGCACATTTTTGTGATCTTTTTTGACACAGTTGTTAAGTGAATCACTGCAGATGTTAAGTTAGTAACAAAGTTGTTAAGTGAATCTGGCTTCCCCATTGACTTTGCTTGTCAGAAGGTTGCAAAAGGTGATCACAGGACCCTGGGACACTGCAACCGTCATAAACACGAACCAGTTGCCAAGCACCTGAATTTTGAACATGTGACCATGGGGGATGCTTTAATAGTGTTAAGTGTGAAAAACAGTCGTAAGTAACTTTTCTCAGTGCTGTTGTAACTTCGAACAGTCACTAAACAAACTGTTGTAAGCTGAAGACTATTTATATAACATTGTCTGGACAGCCAATAAAAACATAGTTTCATAGAGGGGCTCTTGCTTGCCTTTTAGTCCAATCCCCTGCCAAGTGCAGGAATTCTCAGATTATCTGTACAAATAGTTATCTAATTCTTGAAAACTTTCAGTGATGAAGCAAATACTACTTCAGTAGACAGGCTGCTCCATTGCTTAATTACTCTTACACAGAGGTGGGTTCCTGCTGGTTCGGAACGGTTCTATAGAACCGGTAGCGAGAATCCCCCCCCCCCGCTCAGTGAACCAGCAGCGATGGCTGGCTGGACTCGCCTCCGAACCCGCTCTCTCGGCGGTGTCATAGGCGACGCCATTTTGTTTTTTGCTTCTGCGCACGGATAGAAGCTGTTTTTTGCTTCTGCGCTTGCACAGAAGCTGGGTTTTCAGCACTGTGGTTGCACGCGCACCCACACAGTGCGTGAGGAAGTGAATCGGCAGTGAGGTACCGTATTTTTTGGAGTATAAGACACACCGGAGTATAAGATGCACCTAGATTTTAGAGGAGGAAAACAAGGAAAAAAGTATTCTGAACCAAATGGTGTAGTAATATGTTATTTAATAAATTACCAGTGTAGCAGAATACTTTTTACAACCATGTACACTTTTTACAAACTTCAAACTTGATAGCTTTAAGACTTGTGGACTTCAGCTCCCAGAATTCCTCCTCCAGTCATGCTAGCTCAGGAATGGGAGTTGAAGTCCACAAGTCTTAAACTTGCCAGGTTTGAAGACCCTTGCACCCCTAACTCCTAACCCAGGGGTCTTCAAACTTATAACTTTCTGGATGAGACTTGTATAGAAATCATAGAATAAATGTCCAGATGGGAAATGATCAGAGAAGTTGGAAGGGAAGCAGCTCTGTGCCGAAGCCTCTTTATTTCACATGGAAGTCACATTTTCACTCTCACCAACTGCCCAGATTTCCTCCCGTTTCCCACGTCACTGTCCTTCAGCCTGGCTGGGTGGCTGTTCCTGCGGGGGATTTCCACATGTCGCCTTCACCTGCATCTCCCGTTTGAAGGATGTGGAAAGGGCAGGCAGAGGTCAAGCAGCCCGAGCTGGCCAGCAAGTGAGGGAGGCGGGGGCAGGAGGCAGAGATGAAGAGGCAGTGAAGCCGACCTGTGGCCCGGCACGTCTCTTGCTGATTGCAGGGCTCCCTAGCTGCAGAGGCACAAGCAGCGAGTGCCTGAGAGCCGTGACACACCGGCACCTCCGCCACGGGGAACAGCCCAGATGCTCTTTCCCAGGCGGAAGCGAAGTTGCAGTCCATCCGATAATCCAGAGAAAGGGGCAAAGTGGCGCCCCAGCAATGGAAGAGTTGCCACAATAGAGTCGGCCAGAAACCAAGCAAGCAAGGTCTCCACCATCCTGGAACCCTGCCACGCGGGGCAGTTTTCCGGCATGGTGCAATTTCAGGATGGTGGAGAGCTTACTTGGGAGAGCCAGTGACTTGGGGATCTTCAAACTTCGAAGTTGGTCTTCAAACCTGTCAGGCTTTGGGCAGCAGCAGCGGAGGCAGCTCCTCAGGTGCAGGCTTCGGGCAGCGGCGGCCAGCAATGGCGGCAGCGGCTTCTCACGTGGTCCGGCAGCGGCGACGGCCAGCAATGGTGGCAGCAGCTTCTCATGCAGTTCGGCGGCGGCGGCGGCCAGCAACAGCAGCAGCAGCAGCAGCTCCTCACAGGCTTCGCCCAGAAACGGTGACGGCTGCTCTTCCTCAGGCAGAGGAACAGTCTCATGGAATACTGCCAATCAGCTGTCTGTTGCCACCCATTGTCATCGTTGCTGCCATCGCACCAACTCTCTCCCCCCTCCTCCCAATGCAACGTTCGGCGTATAAGATGCACCCAGTTTTTGACCCTCTTTTGGGGGTAAAAAGGTGCGTCTTATACTCTGAAAAATACAGTAAGTCAGAACCCACCCTTGCTTTTACAGTCAGGAAATTCCTTATTTTAGATTTGGCTCTCACTATAAAGCTTCTACCTACTGGTTTTTATCTTACTTTTGGGTGCTTTGGGTCCCGTGAATAAAGCATGACAATTGCACAGTGAAAGCCTAGTGTAACAGTACCCATGGTCACAAGAGGGGAAAATAGATCCCCCATTATTACTGTACCTTTTTTTAAATCTGTTTCACCAACTCCCCAAATTCTAGAAATTAGAAGTTTTCTTTTATAAATTCCTCTTGGACTTGTTAGATAATAGCCTTTGGCAGCATGTGCATTGATTGCTTCAAAGCCCTGTTGATGTATTTGAACAATGCTGCAGAGTGTAAAAGTAAGCATAATTGATGCTTTCCTTGGGCTCTGTGTGCCTCTGATGGAATCTTTGCTCAGCTGTGCTGGACATAAATCAATAATAATGCTGTTACTTGTTAGAAGTCCTGAAACTATTATTTCTTTTTAGCGTCTCCCTGTCCTGAATAGTGTCCCCCCCCTCCAATAATAGTTAAGTAACTTGATTGTGACAGTACAGTAATCCCAACTAAGACTAATTAGATTGTTTTTTAAACTCAGAACATACTGGAGTGGGAATTAAGTTACAGGTTGAGGGGAAAAAAGAAGTTAGTCAGAAACATAATTCTTTGGAGCTAAAGTAATACTGATTGGCTATACAGTCACAATTAAACCATATGTGATTGGAGGAATATGAAGAAAATCTATGTAGTCACTCTGAGTCGATACTGATTCAGTGGCACATAATCAGTCAATTAATTCACCAATCTGTCAAGAGAAAGTAATGTGTATTGAGAGGGATTATATTTCAGAAGCTAGCTTCTATTAGTTGTTCATAATAAGATTGTTGAAGAAAATTGCACTCACATTTATACTCATGCTAATCTAAATTGAAGTTCTGACATTAATATGCAGATTGGAGGTTGGTTATTCCTCAGATTATACCTGCCTGTGAATTTTGCAGTTCTAAATTTAGAAATTGTGCATATGGGTCATTGGAAAGCAACAGCTGATGCTAGAATCATTATCCCCTTTATGATGTTTCAAATTGTTTATTTCCCTCATTTATTATGTGTAAATAATTGAATGAATACTACTTCAATTAATAGTACTATGAATAATAATAATAATAACAACAATAGATAATCCTTTAACCCTTGGGAGTCAATATTGACCAGTTTCAGAACCTGCATTAAATAGAAGGTAAGCAAATTGTATTTGTAAGACAGGGCTGAGCAGTTTTGGGGTCACCAAGGACTGCAATTCAGTCTCCTAAATTCTAGAGAACATTGTTGCAAACCTTTTTGCAAACCACTGGCCAAGCCATGTGTAATCCTCAAGGTAGGAAAGGTTTTACACCCCTGTCATAGCTGTTCAAGAAAATTGTTTTTAGATTTACAAGGGCTAGGCAGTATTTAAATACGGGGTGCTGAAAAAAAATATCAAATTGTCTTTTAAGATCAAATTTTTGGATAATGTATTTACTCGATTGTATATTTGCTTACTGTTGTGCAATATAATTAGGCTATTATCAAGGAATTCTTTCAATCACATCAGAACTCTTTCCCCCTTTCCCCTTTCCCCTTTCCCCACGCTAGATGTCAATCAATATTTGGAGGTTAAAAAAATTATTTTTTTCTTGGTCCCAACACTGATATCTTCTGTTTTTACTCCCTAACCAGTAAATCATTATGTCGGACAAGAGTGACTTAAAAGCAGAGCTTGAACGTAAAAAACAGAGATTGGCTCAAATAAGAGAGGAGAAGAAACGGAAAGAAGAAGAAAGGAAGAAGAAAGAGGTAAATGTATGTGATATCTGTTAAGGTATTGTTCCTACTTTTTACTTACGTCTCTTTTGGATTTATATTTTTTCATAACAGAAAAAATAGAAAAGAAATACAATCTGGTACAATGTCAGTCCTGTCATCTCTTTGATGCTTTCCATCTATCTTACATGTTGTGCTCTCCTTCTTGTAATTCCCTGAACTTTGATAAGCATATTTATTTCTTTTTAGTCCATAACTTGTATCCATACCCAAAATATGTAGGTTTTTGCTTGCTGAGAATTGCCACAAGAGAGTTAGTAATAATAACAACAACAACAACAACAACAGAGTTGGAAGGGACCTTGGAGGTCTTCTAGTCTAACCCCCTGCTTGTGCAGGAAACCCTACACTATTTCAGACAGATGGTTATCCAACATCTTCTTAAAAATGTCTAGAGTTGGAGCATTCACAACTTCTGGAGGCAAGCTGTTCCACTGATTAATTGTTCTAACTGTCAGGAAATTTCTTCTTAGTTCTAAGTTACTTCTCTCGTTTAGTTTCCACCCATTGCTTCTTGTTCTACCCCCAGGTGCCTTGGAGAATAGTTTGACTCCCTCTTCTTTGTGGCAACCCCTGAGATATTGGAACACAGCTATCATGTCTCCCCTGGTCCTTCTTTTCATGAAACTAGACATACCCAGTTTCTGCAACCGTTCTTCATATGTTTTAGCCTCCAGTCCCCTAATCATTTTTGTTGCTCTTCTCTGCACTCTTGTGTAAGGGTTGTAGTAGCAAAGCAGGACTCAAGCTACAGTAGACAAAATGATTATGCAAATATTAAGCAGATGTCTTCCATTGTCAAGATGGGAAATATATGACCAAATTTCTGTTTGCTTGAAAAGGTGAGACAAAAAGATTATCTACAATAGGGCTGCCAAACACCCGGCCCATGGGCCAGATGCGTCATGCGCTGGCCACACCCACGCCCAGTTTAGCGAACGGGGAAAAAGTCCCGATACATCACGTGACGCCACCGTGACGATGTGAGTTTGACACCCCTGATCTACAATATAGGGCCGTGGTGGCGAACCTATGGCACGCGTGCCACAGGTGGCACGCGGAGCCATTTCGGCTGGCACGCCACGGGTCCGGCACATTCTACTTCCGGGTTTCTGGCGCGCATGCGCAGAGCTGCTAGAGCTACCCGAAGCAGAAGGAGGAAGGGCGGTTTCGCAGGCTGGGCGGCTCGCGTAACCGCCTCCTTCTCCTGCCAGCATCGCGTTCCGGCTGGTGCCCGGAGTGCGAGGCTTGGAGCAGGAGAAGGGGGCGGTTACGCGAGCCGCCCAGCCTGCGAAACCGCCCCCTTCTCCTGCTCCAAGCCTCGCACTCCGGGCACCAGCCGGAACGCGATGCTGGCAGGAGAAGGAGAAGGGGGCGGTTACGCGAGCCGCCCAGCCTGCGAAACTGCCCCCTTCTCCTTCTCCTGCCAGCATCGCGTTCCGGCTGGTGCCCGGAGTGCGAGGCTTGGAGCAGGAGAAGGGGGCGGTTACGCGAGCCGCCCAGCCTGCGAAACCGCCCCCTTCTCCTGCTCCAAGCCTCGCACTCCGGGCACCAGCCGGAACGCAATGCTGGCAGGAGAAGGAGAAGGGGGCGGTTACGCGAGCCGCCCAGCCTGCGAAACCGCCCCCTTCTCCTTCTCCTGCCAGCATCGCGTTCCGGCTGGTGCCCGGAGTGCGAGGCTTGGAGCAGGAGAAGGGGGCGGTTTCGCAGGCTGGGCGGCTCGCGTAACCGCCCCCTTCTCCTGCTCCAAGCCTCGCACTCCGGGCACCAGCCGGAACGCGATGCTGGCAGGAGAAGGAGAAGGGGGCGGTTTCGCAGGCTGGGCGGCTCGCGTAACCGCCCCCTTCTCCTTCTCCTGCCAGCATCGCGTTCCGGCTGGTGCCCGGAGTGCGAGGCTTGGAGCAGGAGAAGGGGGCGGTTTCGCAGGCTGGGCGGCTCGCGTAACCGCTCCCTCCTCCTTCTGCTGTCAGCCTCACGTTCCGGCTTGTGCCCGGAGTGCGAGGCTTGGAGCAGGAGGAGGAGGGGGCGGTTACACGTGCGCAGTAGATGTGCGCATGCGCGGTGCGGGCGCGTGCTTGGTGCAGGCGCGTGCATGTAGGTGTGGGTGCGCATGCGCAGGGGGGGGGTGCGCATTGCATTTTGGGTAGTGGCACGCGGGAGCGCTGGTGGGTGTGCGCGCGCCTATTTTTGGCACGCCGAGAGAAAAAGGTTCGCCACCGCTGATATAGGGTATGATGTTGGTCATCTGAAATAAAATGATCTGTATATATTTGGCTTCTATACTGCCTGTCTGAAGACAGTGATCTTAGTTGTAGCTTTCTGTGAACTTTTCCTCTAAGTAAGGTTAAGAGTTTTGATATATCACCATACCTAGTATGAACCCTAACAATGGCCAGTTTTAATTTGGTTGAGAACCTATTGATTGTTCTTTCATTACTTAAACTTTTAATTTGCAGACCTATAATCCAGAAGTGTTTAGCTGCTTCTTTTTGCTTTACAGATCTATAATCCAGATATGTCTACCTTTGTGTGTGTGTGTGTGTGTGTGTGTGTGTGTGTGTGTGTGTGTGTGTGTGTGTGTGTGTGTATATGTGCTTTTTGGGTCCTGATTAAACAGGGAAATAAGCTGGCATTGATTGTAATAGGTATATAAATACAAAAAGCTGTTGATAATTTCAAAATAGTTGTGGATGGAAATGGAATTGTTTATTTGTGAAAACATATAATCTGTCTGTCTGTCTATCTATCCATCATCTATCTATCTATCTATCTATCTATCTATCTATCTATCTATCTATCTATCTATCTATCTATCTATCTATCTATCATTAAAAATTCAATTGCAATCTGTATCTCCCTCTCATTTTATGGCTGGCTAGTTTGGTGGTTAAGGTAGCAAATTTGCATTTATTGTTCTTCAGCAAAATAAATGATAATTACTGTTGCATTGATGGCCTCCTGGCTTTGGGATACTATCTTATTATTTGGTATATCCTGGAGAATGTGCATGGGAATTTTTAATTAAGGAATTTATGCTCCTCCCTTTTTAATTCAATCAAAGCACAAAATAGAGATGACAATTGACAGTGAAATTCATTTTCATACAAAATCAGGGAAGCATTAAATGATGGCATTTCTCTTTTTGTCAACAATAGTTACAGTATAAAATACCTGTTATTCTTTGGATATTATAAGGGAATTAATTATAGATATATTTTACAATTCCGTAAATATTTGAATAAATTATATTTTGGAAAATACAGAATAGCCTTTTCAAGAACCAGATTAAATGTGTTGTTGTCAGATATGCTATGTGGTAGATTTCAAAAATATTTCTCTCAAATACTTTGTACCTGTAATGGTGCTGATCTTGGAACGGTGGACATTTTATTATAGTGTGAATTTTATAAGAATCTTAGGTGGGAAGTTAAATAAGGATGCTTCTGAGTATATAAACATTTTAATGCAGATAAAAATCCTAAGATTACACATCCATGTACATGGTTGTCTCTTTCACACATTTACACATTTACCTGTTGGCAGAGCAAAATAGCCAAGATTGTAATTGGGAAGTGTCCACTATATTGTTACTTTGTCAGTTGAAAGTTGGGGAAAAGGGGCCAAATAAACTTCTGTTTAAAGAAGCTGAAGATAGTCATATACAGACCATGTGTTTTATAGGGATTAAAAAAAATAATTTAAAAATGGTTGTTGCATTTAATGTGCCTTGTTTTTCCATTAAAAACAATATATTGTTGTTGAGGTAGAAATTAGGATGAGCACCTTTTTTTACTTACTCTGCAGTTCTATTGAAAATCCCACCACTGAACCTGCTACTTCTCCTGGAGGAGAAAAACCTACCGTTTTTCTGTGAATCATTCTATTTATTTGAATTCTCTGAATAATTCTTCATTACTATTAATTCAGGCGGATTCTCAGCAGAAGAAGGAACCACCCCAGGAAGATTCTGATCTGGATCGCAAGAGAAGAGAGACTGAAGCATTACTGCAAAGCATTGGTATTTCCCCAGAACCTCCTCTAGGTACTCTTAATAGATCCATTAATATTTTTCAGTTTCTGTAACATTCATGCATTATTTTAATTACTGCATGCTTAGCTTTTATTGTCTTGATGTGTCTGTGATGAAATGTATGTGGATTATACATCATGTAACACATGATTGTATGGCTTGTTGATAGCAATTCTCATCTCTTCCTTGCTGAATGTCAGCTTTGTATGCCAGCATAGTTATCACTCATATGCCACAGCTACACCATTAGTAGCTTGTGTTCCATCCTTCTTGGAGCAGGGTTTAAATTATTTATAATAATTGCCATTTTCAAGATAGATTTACTTATGGCACGCAAGAATAAAAATGTACATACATAAATTATAAAACAAAAGAACTTTATTAGTTGGTTCACTTGGGTTTTTGTTCAGTATATACATTTTCCCTCTTCATTTTTTGCTGTTCTTCAACAAGATGGAAGCAGTGCTGCAGCAGTGTGCCACAAGCTGTGCCATTTTTCTGTGTGCCTACAACATCACAGTGCACAAACAAAAATGAGTAGGGTTGTGTTATGATGCTGCTACATTGGTTCCATCATTTTGCCCCTTGCTCCTCTCACTCCCACAGAAAACACTGAGCACAATCTTAAAAAGTCTTGGATAATATTATTACATAGTTTGACCCTTCCACATACTTTAAAGCAGTATTTCTCAAATGCTGTAACTTTAAATTATATAGATTTCAACTCTCAGAATACCCGATGCGGTCTGACTCTGGGGCATTCTGAAGTCCACACATCTTAAAGTTGCCAAGCTTGGGAAATACTGTTTTAAAGCCATGGCTTTCTTGATTATATTGTTTGCAAACCAGAACTCACCTTCTACTAGCATGACTAATAGAACCAAGAATCAGAATTGGTGGATAAATGACTCATTTTCATTATCTCTTCACACATATCCCTGCCAATCTGTTTTCATTACAAAACAATGCCTTTGGTATTTCTCCCCCCCCCCGCCCCCCAGCTCATTCTGATAACAGTTCATGGTGAGAATATGTGTAAGATTTTGGAAATCAAACTGTGGCCAGGCTGCTTCATTGGTGTCTCTGCCAACCTATGTGAATGGTTTAGCAAAATCAGAAGAAATACAGGTTTTCCTCAACTTATAACCACAATTGGTCTCCGGATGCAATTCAAGGTGTTGGTTATTACCTTTAAAGCCCTATATGGCTCAGGGCCATGTTATCTTCAGGACTGCCTCCTACTGCATAGCTCCCAGTGACCAGTAAGATCCCACAGAGTTGGTCTCCTTCAGATCCCGTCGACTAAGCAATGTCGGCTGGCGGGCACGCGGGGGAGAGCCTTATCTGTGGCTGCCCCGACCCTCTGGAATTTACTACCCCCTGAGATCCGGACTATCCCTACCCTATTGGCCTTCTGCAAAGCAGTGAAGACCTGGCTCTTCCAGCAGGCCTGGGGCCGCTGATCTCACCATTATATTCTTATAAGATCCGGCCAGGAATGAATGATGTATATGTCTTCTTAATTGTTTTTAATAGATGTTTTTTGATGGTTTTGATATTTATGATGTTTTTATTTTTGTTGTGAGCTGCCCAGAATCCTTCGGGAGTTGGGCGGCATACAAGTTTAATAAATAAATAAAATAAATAAAATTGATCCTGGAATTATGATTGTAAGTCATGCTGGTTGTTAAATGAGTTACCACAGGATTATCTGACTTTACGGCCTTTTTTTTTTTGCTGTGATAATTAAGTGAACATGGCAGTCATTGAGCAATGTTTTTTTGTTTTTGTTTTTGCCAAAAATCAGAAGTAAGCATTGGTTTCCAGCAAAAAAAATAATAATCATAAATTTCAGTCATGTGACTGCCAGATGCTGCAAACAGCTGAAATGTGATCAGGTTGCCAAGCATCCAAAATGCAATCGTGTCATGGGGGGCAGCCATTGGAACTTCAAAATGGGGTTTTAAGTACCTTTTTGGGCAAGGGTTGTCATAACTTTAAATGGTTGCTAAGCAATTGGTTGTAAGTCGAGGACTACCTGTATACATTTAAACATGAAGTTGAAATAGCCATTGTCAAAAGTTATATTTTTGACTGTAGTTCAGCAGAGGGCTGCTCCCGGTTCGGCCCGGTTCAAAGAACCAGTAGCGCCGGCCACGGGATGCGCCGCCCACCCGCCTGGGATGCTTTTGCGCATGCGTAGAAGCATTGCGCGCACGCAATGGGCTTTAGAACCCACTACTGCTGTAGTTGTATGAAGATTAGCTCTAATTGGCTTGTTTTTTCTTTATCTTAATCCTTCACTGCCTAATTAAATGTAATTGAGAGTTTTCACTTTTAAAAAAGTTGTAGTTCACCTTTAATTTATATATTTGATATAAAAAAAGTTCCTTCCCTTCCAGCCTAGAGATTTATTAAATTAAATAATGAAAAACAATCCTATAACCAAGATGGTTTATGTTTAATATTGTATACCCGGGAAAACTTGGTCAGTTGCTTCCTTCCAATTAGATTAGTTTTGGAACTCTTAATTGAAGTTCTTAAAAATAGTTGAGTCCATAATTCTATCCAAATACTGATTTATATTCATGTTTGATCATCCACAGCAGGTGGCAGCATCTAACTGACCTTGGCAGATCTTGAAAAAACAAAGCAGTTGTGAATCTGATTGATTCTGAGATGGGAGATCATCAGCAACTTAAAAAGCTTAAGTTAGATTGAGAATCAAAAAATGAAGCCAACATCACACCATCCTGGAAGAAATTTAGTTGTTTATTCTTGCTAAGGAAACTAAAAATGTCAAGTTCAAATCAAAAGAATGTACCTATGTTTAAAAATACTTATCTGAAGGCTTTCTAAAAATATATATATATTATCATTTTAGTTTAACAGTTTTTGCATCCAGGTGGTAGAGAATTAGTAAAGTATACTAGTGAAATTAATTAAGATATTTTCACTGGTACAGCATACCATTATTGTGTGCTACCCAGCTGGACATATATTTTTGACAAATAATCAATCAAAGAGAATCCCTTTTATCTTCTCCAATTCTGTCTTTTTGGACTTCCACTTTATACTGGTCCAGAATTTATTCTCTGTTCTTCTTTGATTCTACATGTAAATTAAAATAGATATTGGTTATTTTTATCTTGGTTCCACCAATATTATAACAAATTTAAAAGTAATTACGGTAATTAGATACAGGGTCAATGCAAGGGAACTTTAATAAATGCTGATTGCAGGCTTTAACCAAACCATTTTAGAATACCCGTTGGGCTGACTTGCAGGTGTGGGAAGGGGATGACTAATTGTCCACACTAACTTTACAAGCCAGAATTTGCTAGGGGATTATAACATCACAAAGATCTAGTAGTCCCTCTGGAATCCCCTTGGTGTTTTTTCCAGAAAAATCTGAGATTTTTGTAGAGGATCAAGAATAATATTTTTATTGTGCTGGCAGAAAAATACCAAATACGTTAAATGTGGCTGAAAAGAAAAAAAAACTCACTAGGAATTCACATCATCTGAAATTATTCATAAACAACCAATCTGAGCAGAAAACTATAGAATATTACACTAATGAATATTAGTGAACTTAAAGACACAATAAGCTATTCTGCTTTGCGAGTATTCAAAATATCTTTTCTTTCTTGAATTATACTTGTTCTTGTTTTCATAGAAAATTAGAGGGCTTTTTTTTTAGTTTGTTGCTCAGTAATGTTTTGAATTGTCCATTATAATTCTGTTTTTAAGTAGCAACAAAATCATTGAAGCCCTAACTTTGGTAAACAAAATTATAAAAATAAATTTCCAACTGCCTGCCCATGCTTAAAAAATCAGTTGTAATTCGAGTCAACCTTGACTTTTAATTTTTTAAATAAAAAATTGGGCACTGATATTAGCACAGTTCATGGGTCAGTTTAAAGTTCCCTAAAATTTAATTAGCAAAAATATTTAGAACTGACTGGTTTCTTTCTTTTCTCCTCCTTTTTTCACCATTTAAAACCCTCCTGCATGCGCAATCATTTTATTATTTGGATCCCGGTTCATAATTTTCTTGACGGTGCTCTACATCAGTGAAATCATTGCATGTTTTAACATGGGATACCTGTTATTTTCATTATTTAGTCCCAACCCCTATGTCTCCCTCTCCGAAATCAGTGAGCACGCCCAGTGATGCTGAAAGTCAAGATTCGGGAGAGTTGGGACCTATAGGAAGGTAAGATAAAATGCTCGCTTTATGTGCTATCTACTTCTCTTGAAGATATTTTTATGGACATGTATTTCTGTCATGGTTCTTGTGTGACTGAACACTCTGTTTTAGAGAGCGTAGGCCGCAAAATGAAATGTCAGAATGATGGCTCGCGGTTGTTATATATCACAATGCAGATCTATACAGGTAGTTCTCGACTTATGACTGTAATGGAGGTTATCCATTATGGTCATAAGTTGTGATGGGTATAAAATGAGTCATCGTGACCAGATTCATTTTTATGGCCTTTTTTGTGATGGTCATTAAATGAACACTACAATTGTTTAAGGAATGTTGTTGTTAAATGAATCCATTAGTCACTATGGGGACATTTTTGCCAAAAAATGGAAGTAAACTCCCATTTTTGGCAACATTGACATAAATTGTCATATGACCTCAGGACCCTGCAAAAAACCATAAATACAGGCCGGTTGCCAAGCACTCAAAATGCAGTTACATGACTCCACGGGGGCGGTTGGAACTTTGGAACTGGGGAGAGGTTTGTTACAATTTCAAATGGTCACTAAGAAACTGAACATAAGACAATGATTATCTGTATGTTGCATTTTTTATGTCATGTCATAGCAAACATTTCATCACTTTCCCTCCTCCCCCTTCTTGCCTCCCCTCCTCCACTTGGGATATCCATGTTGCAGAGATGAAATCCTGTATTAGAAAGATTGTCAGAGGAGATTCCTTTCATTGAAGTTCTGTATTTTGAAAAACTGATATTGACTTGGGGCATGAAGACTGCTGGCTATTTAATTATGATTGTTGAAGAAGCCACAATTGCATGGATTTATACAACATACATAAGCCAAAACCAACCAAACCATATTGCGGCCTAGCATGATGTGTGAACACTTCTTTGTTTTAGAAGAACAATATTCTCATCCATTAAGTTTTAAACAGTTTTAAGAAAAATATGGAAGAAAAGTAGCAGCATTCATTCACTGTTTTCTAACACAGTGGTCCTTTGTATGCATGCATCTTTTAACTGATATAGCAATTAATTACATTGCCTTATAATTATTAATTTTTAAATAAAATTTGTCTTTTTATTCTTTGACATGAGATTTCTAGGGTGCAATTAATTTCCACAAAATAAAACCTTTTAAAACATAACTATAGAATTAATTTTTATGCATAACTTTAACTGATTACCTTCTTTTTCAGATAAATTTTGGGACAGATTTTTGGTCAGGGAAAGATGCATGATAGTGATAATTAATTTTATTTTCAGGTTGCTCTTCTTCCTGAAAAGCCAGCAGGTTAAGGATATAGCTCATGCTGCTGTGAAGGCCACTCAAATCCAGTTCATAGCTATTCTTCTTTTAAAAAGTTAAGAAAGAACAATGCTTTTTTAGGGATGTCCTGTGGTGAATGGCTGTACAATCAGTGTAGAGTCTGCTTTGTAACACAATGGCAGGTAATCAAATTTTCTTTAAAAACCTTGTATTAAAAAATCATTTCTGTTGTTTTGTCTTTAATATAGCAAATACTTGAAAACAATACTTTTGAGCACTTGTTGTGGATTGCATAACTGCAGCCTGACACTGCATGTAGATCTTGTTTATCCTCTTTTTAGGGGATAACATTTTATTGTTATTTCTCTGTGATAGGGATGGGCAACCATACCCCACATGTTGTGTATCGGAAAGTCCTATGAGCCTAACAGAGCATGTCTTGAGCATCTCAAGATTTTTGGCATAGTTTTGTGGGTTATGGTTTATCTTAATGTATAAATTGGTACGGTTGTTGCCATTATCCTCTTACTTTTTAAAATAGATGTTGCAGCTGTGGAATTTTTAAGATGCAAAATGGATGCCTTTTGCACTATTTTGAATTATTCTTGAAACTGGATTGAAATTTCCTTGTGCAGATTATGGTGACATTATGAATTCACTGCCCACATCCCCTTTCTATAAGATATTTCTTTTGGACTGAATCAGAATGTCTTATGCTCTTCCATCAGATCTTTGGAATCATTTTGAGGATTATGGATTTCCGAAAAGTATAAATAATATTGCCATTAACTTCCCATCTCCTGAAATAGAGCATTTTGCCATTGATTCCTATAAGTTGTTTCTTTAGTGTGCTGCTGTTCAAAACAATTTTTTCCACTTCTGCCCTAGAACGCCATTGAGCTATTAGATAAATCAGAAGTGGTAGCAAAAACTAAGATGTCATTATCCTCTCTGTGGTTAGACAAATGAAACCCACCTCAGATAAACTGGCAGGTTTGCAGGCAGGAGCAGGAGACCACTTGGTGTCCATATTCAGTGTCAGAGTGCTAGGCATGTGATGACGGAAAAATGAAAGGAATAGTGATAGAATGATAACTTTTGACAGTATAGGAATATCAAGACTCTTAGCTGAGATTACTTGTAAGGAAAATCTGGTTGTAAATGGACTTGCATTACAGTGCAAAGAGACTTGTAGATTTTCTATCTAACTTTGGATTCCCTAAGCCAGTGATGGCGAACCTATGGCACGCGTGCCACAGGTGGCACGTGGAGCCATATCTGCCGGCACGCGAGCCATTGCCCTAACTCAGCTCTAGCGCGCATGTGCGCACCGGCCAGCTGATTTTTGGCTTTCACGGAGGCTCTGGGAGGGTGTTTTCGGCCTCCGGAGGGCCTCTGGGGGGGCGGGGGGAGCCGTTTTTTCGCCCTCCCCAGGCTCCAAGAAAACCTCTGGAGCCTGGGGAGGGCGAAAAATGGGCCTACTGGGCCCACCCAATGTCGGGAAACGGGAGAGCGGGGGATCGTGCACGCATGCATGGGGGTGGGGCAGCACGGGGGGATCACACGCGCTTGCGCCGGGGGCAGGGGGACATTGAATTATGGGTGTGGGCACTCGCACATGCGCAATAGCATGCACGCGCGTGCCTTTGGCACCCGAGGAAAAAAAGGTTCGCCATCACTGCCCTAAGCTTTTACTCACTGTGGTCTGTTTGAAACTCAAGGTCTCACAATTCGATGTAACACAACCATTAATGATAATATGAGGATGACATCTGGGGTTTGTTTGTTCTTGTATAGGATTGGAAATGTATATCATGAGCTTAGTGTGCTTCCGGTGCATTCTTTTTGGGCAACCTCTATCAATACAGTAATAGAAAATGTATCTTTTGTTTTTATAGCCTTTGATTTAATTAATACATACTTGACATGCATGTTTTATTTCAGTTTTAGAACACTTGTAGAACTTTCTTCACAAAAGAGATAGACACGCAGGCAGGGTTGGTATAACTTCAGTTTGTAAACTTAGGTAATGAAATTCAAAGGTATAAAATATAAAGTAAGCTATTTTCTGTTTCTGAGTAAACAGCAGTCAAATGGCAGTCAAGATTTCCATCTCTCCTATTGTCTAGATATTTTTTATAATCAGTATTCTGTAATTTTGATCATATTCCTAGATTCAGAATAAATAAAAGTACTTGTTAAGACAAGACAACTATAAAAATAAAACTACTTCTAATAATAAAAAAAAACAATTAGACAGTCTCAATTAATCACTAATAGATAATTACTAATTTGATTTGTTTCCAGGAAAAATTCATGTCTGTGGTTCTTCTGAACTACAGGTATTATACATCTGAAAGATTAACATTCCCACCCCCTACTATTTTACAGCGTTAAATTTGTGTTACCCAAAGTTTTCACTTACAGGTAGTCCTTGATTTACAACAATTTGTTTAGTGACTGTTTGAAATTACAACCTCAGTGAAAAAAGTGACTTACGATTGTTGTTCACACAACTGTTGCAGTACCCTCATGGTCACAAGCTCAAAATTCAGACACTTGGCAACTGACTCATATTTATGACGATTACAGTATCCCGGGGGTCATATGATCATATTTTGCAACTTTCTGGCAGCCATGTCAATGGGGAACTACAGCAATTAACAACTGTGGCAAGAAAGGTTATAAAATCAGGCAAAACTCATTTAACAACTGCCTCATTTAGCAACAGAAATCTTGAGCTCAATTGTGGATATAAATCGAGAACTACCTGTAATAGATATTCCCGTATTTATTCCCAAGTAAGAGTACATCAGATATCAGATGAACTACGCAATGTAAACTTTTAGCAGTTGAGAGTTGTCTCAATTTATATTTGGCTAAATAAAATTAGACTCTACTTCTCTGTATCTTTGACCTAGGAAAAGGAATAAGTTTTGGAAGTCTGCTGTTTACGGAAGCCAGAGAACTCAGCTTAATGAGTCATTTTGCATGTGGAGTTTGTGGGATCATTAAGTGTGCTGATATTGTCATTCCTCAAGGAAGGGCGGAATTCCATCCTCTTCTCATTAGCAAGTTTGTTATGCTATAGAGTAGTTCAGAGGGGAAGGGTTTTCCTGTTCCCTAAGGTGATATCTAGGGTGCCTTACCAACCAAAATTTTGGTTCTTGGTATTAATTAATGTAATATTGCAGCTATTGTAATTCATGGCCACCATACTTATTAATCTAGTCATGAAATCCTTAATTAGGCTGCTTTTCTTTTAGAGGTGGAGACATATACTAGCCCCAAGGAAATCAATGGTATAATTTACTCTTTCTATTGTATATCCATAGAGAAATATACATCAAAAATGCTACATGGAATAACAAAAGCCACATGGATGTTTTAGCAAGGTCCTGGAAGCCAGAACCTCAAAGGAATAGACGTTTGCTTAGCAGCTAACAAATATTGTTTGCAAAATCCACTTTTGAAAATTTGTATCATTTTCAAATGTTCTGTTTTATCCCTAATTTGTAACTTTCTACATAAATGGAAGTTTTTTTAAAAAAAAATTAATTTGTATGCATGAGCATGAAAATATATGACAATACAACAAAGTTTCTCCATTTCAATCATTTCTTTCTGATATGCTTTGTTTCCTTAATGGGGATTAATGTTTATGATGCTTGAAATGATGAAGGTATATTTTATGTCTTGTATTTTAGCCCTGAAATTATTTAATTAATTATTTTGCCATTTCATTATGTCTTCTTTACATTGCTTTAAAGTCATCATATCAAGAAATCTTGTTCAGCATTTCTTTAGTTAGTCACTTACAATGACAGTTTAGTGTCAGGACTGGTCTTGTTGAAAACAAATGTGATGACTATTGGAATGATATTGCAATTAATATTTCTCAACTAATTACCATAGATTTAGAAATTTTGTACATATAATTCATTTATTACCTGTACAAGACTAGCCTAATTCTTAATAAAGTTCTATATACATTGGGTGCACTGCAGTGCCAAATAATTTTTTACATCTTTGCTGTCTTTTGGTCTTTTGCTTCTAAAATCCCCAGTGATCTGCAGGTCAGAGGTTTATAGAAGGGAGCTGTTAAACAATATTAACCTTGTCTGGTTGTATTTTGTTTCCTAGTCAAGTTAGATTTTATTCAGGTTGTGAACTGATATAACATTGTATTGGACAAAAATACCAAAAATGCTCTTGAAATAATAAAGGATTAAAGAGCTGTTGATTTCAAAAGATTACCAATCCGAAAACTAGATTCCACATATCTCACCAATATATGGTTGCTTAACTATATCTTACTAAGGAAACCTTAAGTTCATGTAATTTGTTGAATCATTAATAACAGTTTATTATCTCAGTGTCTAAGTTCAACAGCATTCTAAGTCAAAATCATTGAAACATGATGATGCCTGATCATGTCTGAAACCAAAGAATTCCCAAAGAATTGTTAACATGACTCGGGTTTTAACTGGGAAATCTTTCAGGTTAATTAGACTTAGGACTGAACATATAATGATAATAAATATTTGTGCATGGGTACAAAATGCCCTTTCCCATATCTCTGATCAGTTATAATTTACTCCCCTAAAATAAAAAGAAGCAATGTTAAAGATGGAAGAGTTGAGCAAACTCTCATGATGATGATGATGATGGTGATAACAACAGCAGCAGCAGCAACAACAACAACAACAACAACAACAACAACAACAACAGAGTTGGAAGGGACCTTGGAGGTCTTCTAGTCCAACCCCCTGCTTAGGCAGGAAACCCTACACTACTTCAGACAAATGGTTATCCAACATCTTCTTAAAAACGTCCAGTGTTGGAGCATTCACAACTTCTGGAGGCAAGCTGTTCCACTGATTAATTGTTCTAACTGTCAGGAAATTTCTCTTTAGTTCTAAGTTTCCACCCATTGCTTCTTGTTCTATCCTCAGGTGCTTTGGAGAATAGTTTGACTCCCTCTTCTTTGTGGCAACCCCTGAGATATTGGAACACTGCTATCATGTCTCCCCTGGTCCTTCTTTTCATGAAACTAGACATACCCAGTTCCTGCAACCATTCTTCATATGTTTTAGCCTCCAGTCCCCTAATTATTTTTGTTGCTCTTCTCTGTACTCTTTCTAGAGTCTCAACATCTTTTTTACATCGTGGCAACCAAAACTGAATGCAGTATTCCAAGTGTGGCCTTACCAAGGCATTATAAAGTGGTATTAACACTTCACGTGATCTTGATTCTATCCCTCTGTTAATGCAGCCTAGAACTGTGTTGGCTTTTTTGGCAGCTGCTGCACACTGCTGGCTCATATTTAAATTAAAATTAGCTAGTTTCTCATTTCCAAGCTTAAAGAAGTATCTTAGTCATCTGTGAAACAATTATATAACACAGTCATTTCTATTTATAAATGATGTATGTGGGTCATTTCCAACACCACTGACTGTATGAAGTATCACCACAGATGTGATGTATCACTGTATCTCAGTAATATGCATCTATACCACACACAAAATAATGATATGCAAATCTCTAATACGTAGTTTTGTGCAATCTTTGCCTAAAATTCTGGAAACCTGCTGCCCAGTGATTATAAACAAAATGGAGCTATATTAGAAGTTAGAAAGCTATAGTCATCCAAATATTAGTTCCTAGCTTCCTTCACCACAGATTTTACAGACTAGAGAGCTAATTGCAGGAGGATCATAGATTGCCTAATGTTGAGCTAAACATCGTCTAACTAAGTTATAAGGAAATTAAGCTACACATACCCATGTGTTGTCTTATGTGGTCTGTCTTCTTTATGCATGATATCATGCTTCTGTCCAGGTTAGTTGTCTATTTCTGGACCTGATTCAAAGTGTAAGTTATGAATTTTGAACTCCTAAATCAAACATATGCCCTAACATTTGGCCATATAGTGGAATGAAGTCTCACCCAAAACTAGTAAAGTTGCCTACACTTCGCTTAATTATTTATAATGGGGTATTCTGGCGGCCTGTTTGCTTCTGCATGACTGCTCTCACTTCCTGAGATAATTGAAGTCTGGCAATGACAGGAAACAGTACTCTCTCTTGACACAGATGTCCATCATTTGATGCTCTTCCTAGACAGATTTGGCATCCCTCTTTGTTTCTTTCAGTTCATTTCACATTCTGTTTTTGGCAACATTTCCTTGTCACTTCCTATCTGGGTTTTCTTGTCTGAGTCAGTCTTGAAGTTTTGATTCTATTGTTCATTTTGGTTGTAAGTGTTGTGCTGATGTCTTGTGCAACCGACTTTGACTGTTATCAGATGGGAAAATGGAATATTCATGAAGATAGTAATTAACCCCAGGCACTCAGAAATAGGTTAAATGCTGGAAATCAGTACTTTCAAGAGAAAATCTGAGATTTAAGCCCCTGGCAAGCCTTCAAGATGATCCTGTTCATTTAGTAACCTCAGTTGTTTTTTCCTGCTGAGGATTGTGTTCTCAAGCTCTTTCTCTAATGACACTGTAATGGTATCCTCCCTAGTGGAATATTGTTTGTCACTTGGGGAACTTGTCGCATTTAAAGAGGATGGCACAAAGGAGTAATGAGTGCCACAAGCAAGCTATGTGTATTTTTCTCTTTCTCCTAAGTAATCTGGGATGTTCTGGTATAAGTGGCCCCATGAGATTCACAACTCGGCTGTGGTGCAGATTCAGAAACTCTAATGCTGCTGAGGTCATTAACAAAACCCCTGTGTATTCAGTGAAAGTTCATGAAGATTTATAGTCCTGATATGCTGCAGTTCTGTTTCTAATTCTCAGAGCACCCAGGATCCAAGGTTTTTGGAATTTCTTTAATGCAAGTTTTATTGAAATGAATGGCTTTCCCCTGCAGCATCTATTCATTTCATTTAGAACTACTTTTACTGGGTTCATATGTTTTAGTGGTATTATACAGTAATATTAATGGACAGTATATTTCGGATAGTTCCTTTAAAAAAGAAGTCATGTAATAATAAATAATTGGAATCGGGATGATTTTTTTGTTCCAAAATGTCTCTATATTATTATTTTTTTAAAAAAATCTGTTATGTATAAGAATATTTTTTGTGCTTTTTATTGACATCTGTTTTCAAAATTTAAAACAGTTTAAAGAAAATATTCAAATATTTAGGACTACTGTATCAGAAACCTCTGAATGAAGTAGGCAATGTTCTGCCTATTGGGCCACGTTTAAGGTCACCTGAAATTTCTGTGGCCGTATTTTCTTGGAAAGATAAAGGACAAACCTGAAAAAGAGGCAAATCTGAAAAAGATTCATAAAGATTTAAAAAAATGTTTATAACTTTGCCTTGCAAAGGAAAACTCAAGAGCAAAACCCAAGAAAAACTGCATATTCTAATAAAAATATATGAAATCAAACAGTATGTGTAAATGTATTTCCCTATTTTTCATAGGACTGTGAAAGGCTGGGCTTTTAGTGATATCATTCATTTGAGAAAAGTTAAATGATAAAAATAAAGGACATAAGTGAGTTTGTGAAAAATAAATAAATAAATTTTCTAAAGCAAAACACTATTCCTTATAATAAAAGAGGTACAGTCACTGTACTTGAAAACCATCTCAATTACCTAGTAGAGCAGGGATGGACGATCTGAAGAGATTTCCAAGTGTTCTTTCTCCACAATAACTGGACCACTGCATCTCCCGCATTTTTTTCATGACCCCCCCCCCGAAAACAGCAGCTAATAGGTGAATTAAGCTTTAGAAACTTAAAAAAAATTATCAGGGAGAGAACTTTCATCAGCTCCTCAGGTATATCCACGGCTACTATGACCCTGTGATAAATAAAAAGTGTGATCCTAAGTTGCAAAAAGTTTGTTTGTCTTGGGGTAGAGAAATCAGAACTAGCCTGAAACATTTGATTGCTCAAAAGGCATAATATCTGGAGTCATAATATGCTCAGATATTATGCTCAAAAGGCACAATATCTGAAGAGAAGAATAGCAAACTATACTGAAAAATGGATTTGAGTTTTGAAAACAGAAATTAGCAAGACATGTTTCAGTACACAGTTATGGACACCAATACCAAGTCTAATCCTAAAGATGTATATTAACAATGTTCAGTTTCAGATTATATTTGTGCCTCCAAGGGAGATTTTTGAAGAGCAAAACTCTTAACAAAATATAAGCATGGATTTGCTCAGAGTGAAATGTTTTTAAAAGGCTTGAAAAAAATGTAATATGACAAGGAAAATATCATTTAAGCGACTCTTGACTAAAAAATTCCCCAGAAGGATTTGCTACTGTTGAAAAGAATTTTCCTTCACATTTATGAAAGGAGCCAAAGAAGGGTGTCTAACAATCCCTTTGGATCTGGACATGCTGATATATGTAGGGATAATCCACCAGGTAAACCACTGCAAAGTAGAGCTGTCCCAATTATTATTTAGTAACTGTGTGTGGGTGTGTACCTTGAAGTCTTCCAAAGATTACAGTAGTGAGAAAAAAATACCATTCTTTTAAATACATGGAAAATAATTATAGTAATTTTATTAACATTTAACTAAATTTTATCTTTTGTCTTGACCACACAAGGTTTTTGTCCTGGTTGTAAAGCATTGACATCTTATGAGATGTAAAAGATATGCTTTTTTTGCAGCTGTACCTACCCCCATGGAACTGCATCCTCATTGAGACTTTGAAATAGATTGCAAGGATCCGTTCCTTGATAGCTTATTCCTGATTGTCTTGTATTGATTACAATCCCTAGTGTGTAGCTATGTATCACAGTTGTTCTCTATTTCATTATTGTATGGAGTTATAATACTAACATATAAGACTTTTAAACTTACTTTGGTAATTGAAGCAATGTACAATTTGATAAAAAATAACTGATTTTTTTTAGCATGATCACAACCCATCACATAATGGCTGGGTTGTCTTTTAGCTGCAAAATGTTTCCGTTTTCTGCCATAAAGAATCAAGTCCTAATGCCAGTTCAATGTGCTATCTTAATGCAAAGTAAAAGGCTACTGAAACAGTCAGAATTATCAAGACTTCCCCAATTTAAATTACATAATTACCCTTTGAATTTTGATTGCTATAATGCTGGCTGCAGGAATTCTGGGAGTTGAAGTTCCTACAGCTTAAAATTACAGAGGTCGAGAAACACTTATAATGGAAGCTTTCATCAATCTTTGAGGAACATTAGACAAATACTTTATGAAATAGAATTCAAAACGATATATAGCTATTGGATTCCTAGATTTTAAAAGAAAAAAGAAAAAAACGAGTAATTTGCTCTCATCACAATCTTTGCTTCAGATCCTTCTGGAAGTGTAAAAAAAAGTTCTGAATTTACCTCCAGGCTTTTCTTACGAAAGATACAAAACATCCCATTAAGAGCCAAACTCAACATGTCATTTATCACATCCGCATTATTCAAATTGTATTTGTCCCTTCTTCTATAATCATCACAAATTTCCAGACTGGGCTATTCACAGAATTATTGTCCATATTTTGTTCAGAAGTATAAACAAGGCATAGGTAATCCTTGATTTACGACCATAATTGGAACAGGAATTTAATTCACTAAGCGATGTGGTCATAAAATGAGATGTGATATGACCACATCGCTTAGTGACCGCAATCCCAATATTGCTGTTGTTAGGTAAATTTTACTTGTCGTTAGCCAAAGTCTCACCCCTATTCAAGCCATTTCAGGCTTGGTCCCTCAAGCCCAGACCCTCAATCAGATATGGGACTGTCTCCAACTGCCCTACCTGCCTATCTCCCCCTCTTCCCCCACACCACATTCCTGCTTTGCAGGGCATTGAGCAGCCTCAGAATCCTAGGCTGCTTGCCATGCCTTTGGAAGCTGCAGTACCCCCAGATTAGTTGCCCTCACTACTCTGCCCTCACCCTGCTCTCTGATACCCCATATCATCTGATACCCCGTATCATCTTTGCCATCTTCCTGCTCTTGTTGCTAATGAGGCGTGTCTGGCCTGACTGCTGGGCACTGCTAGGGCTGGCTTTGTACTGCAAAAAACCAAAAAAACGGAAAACAAAAGCTGAAAGTAGCTCCTGAGGCACAGTATGCCAAAACACCCATTTGCAAAGAGCTCACAGGCAGGCCTGGGCTGACTTTGAGCTTGTTTGGCTCCCCCCACCTTTTCCTTAGTGCAAAGCCATCCTCTGAAATCCTTGGATTCCTAAACTAGCCTAACCTAGCAACTAGAGCAGGCACATCTTATCAGCAAGTGGGAGCTAGAAAATGGCAAAGTTCAGCTGGGGTGGCAGAGGGCCAAAGGCCATAAATGAGATGGGAGATAGGCAGGTGGAAGAGTTGAAATGCCCCCTGTGGTTGTAAGTGTGGGAAAGCTGCTAAGTGCCTGAATTCCACTTGCCTGCTCCTTCTACTATATCTGTTCAGAGTTCTTAACTCATTGCTGGCAGTGTTGATTATGCCTTAATCAGAATGTGCAAAATGTCCCATACATGCAGCACCAAAGGTTACATTCTGAGTTTTCTTTGACCACCCCACTTTTTGTGTCTGTGGTACAGTAAATCAGCATGCAGCAACTGGTTTCTGCTTGCAGAATGCTCTTTCTAGAATAACCAAACTGCATCGTCACTCCAGTGCATTTGAAGTGCTCACTTAGTTTCAAAGACTTCCCTTTTGACTTGTATGTTGTTGTAAAAACAAAGTGGGGGATCTGACCAGGTCTATTTTGTGTTCGAGTTGTTCATGAATAGTGGTCAGTAATTAAATATCTGAAGTTCATTCTATCATGTTCATTATCTGTGATTAAGCATAGCTTGGCAAATGTCATATATTGGAAGCCTTCAATACTTGCTGGTAAAACTTTTGTTAGTTTGACATACTGAATTACCTGCTCTTGCCTGATAAAGAGCACTGTGATCCTCCATGTGTTTTTCTATGGTAGTTTTGGAGCTGTGTTCTGTGCCTGTACAACATATTATGGCAAGTGATGAAGTGACTTCTTTTCCTTCATCCTTTCAGTTAATTCTGTGTGTTCTTTTCCGCCCACCCATTTCTTTGTCCTGTGCGGCTGATTAAACCTGGCTAGGACCCTGCAGTGGGACACAGACCCTTCAGTGCTCCAGCTTCAGTCTGACTCTGAACTTGGGTATATGTCCACTCTTATTGTTTTGTGTTATAATATGACTTCATTGCATGAACTGATTTCCTAAGTAGGGTGTTTTTCCTGTATTGTTGTGGTTGTTATTATTAATAATTTTATTTAATTCTACTCAACTTTCCACATCGTTTGTTCAGTTCTGAAAATTTGGGAGGGGCCATATTATGCCAAGAAAATTCTAACAAGAATCTCTGAAAGGGTCACTACTGAGCCATCCCAAATTTATTCAGATGTGGAGTTGTGTTGTCTCCTTTCACAGAACTCTGGGGGTTGTAGACTTCTTTTTGTTTCACTGGAGATGGAATGTTGAAGCAGCATGTTTATGGAAACTATAACATGCATGTGGATATAGTCTAACACCATGTATTTCTCTACCGTAATCAGCATGCCGAATACTTTCCCTACTACGCTTCTGTGTTCATTGCTAGCAACATTCTTTTAATATAGTACATCAATGTCTTTCTCTTTTCTTCTTATTTGTGTGATAATTTTGAAAGTTATAGCCAATAAATAATAAAAGCAGTTAGTCTTCTTTAGCTCTTTAATGTAAAATATTAATCTAAGTATTAATCTAATACTTCTGCCCTTAAAAAGTTAAAATGCTGTAGATCTTAGCATTATCCACAAGAAAATCTTTGGATACTATTTCAGCCACATTAGTATTTGTAGGAAAAACAAAATAAAATGTATAGCTGCAATTCAGAACTTTTTTTTGGAATTATTTGTTTTGCCTAGCAAAACAAAAAGCAGAAGGAAGAAGGTTAATGATAGGCAAATGGGACAATTTGGTACAATGCTAGCAGTTTGGATTCTGTAGATATTTTTGTGACTCCCACCCTCCTAGCCATAGACATCTGCTACAAATTGTAGTGACAGAACATATTGTGCAGTTGCGTAAGTCACAGGGTTTGTGTCATGATATTTTAATTCTTATTTCATCACTTGCCTCATCCCCTAGTTGCTTATGCTTATCCCTGCCATTTTATCAGAATATTTATGACATGTTCCATAGCTTTGCCTGCTCTAACATAGATAAATATGCATTATTTCTGGAGTAAGGACGGGATAAATGAAATGTAAATTTAGAAGGAACTCCATTTAATATGCAAGAGTTTATTTCTGAATGTAATGTTAGCCTATAAGAATGATATGACAAGGTACTCTGACTTGAAGAACACTACAGTGATTTTAGCATACTCTTAAAAATATAAGTACTGGTTTATTTGCATTCTACACAAAGAAATCTAGGAGTAATGAAGAATTCACATTGTACATTATAATAAATAATGTGTTTGATCTTTTAGAGCAGTGGTAGTCAACCTATGATAACTCTACATGTTACTCCCAGTGCTCCTCACCAGTAGTCTGGTGTCCTGGTATCCTGGGAATTAGAAACATATCAATGTCACAGGATTCCAATTCCTCTTGTAATACTTTGTGATGGTATTTTATTCAAACTACTAGATAAAAAGGTGCACACAAGAATTGGAGAAACAAAAAGTATGCTTTTCTTTTAAAGGCTGAATTGTTACAGAGGTCAGGATCCTGTGTGTGGAACTCTTTGCTAGGTGCAACATTCCAAAGCAACCTGGAATGCAAATCTGATTTCCCTGGTTTGCATGAATATTTTGCCCTCTAAACTAAGAGAGAAATCAAGGGACTCAAGGGAAATCTCATCCTGGGACAGCTGACACCCATAGGGTTTGGGGAAGCTTGTTTCAATCCTCAATACTGTGTGTGTTTCTTCTAGCCGCCGTTTACACAAGCTTGGAATCTCCAAGATCACCCAGGTGGACTTCTTGCCCCGAGAAGTGGTATCCTATTCCAAAGAGACTCAGACACCATTGGATACTCATCGCTCTGAAGGTAACTTTAACTTCTTATACTTGCAGGAGGGATTTTATTTCAGTATTTTTAAAAAGATATTGCAATAATTGATACTTTGATCATAACCCATGTTCTTTATTAGGAATCACAAATCAACTTTTACTGGCTTGTTTTAGAAGCAGTCTTTCTCACCGTTATTTGATTAATGTTACTTGCTGGCTTGTTTCTGATAGAACCAAGTTTTAATTGATTAACTTTCAAGCTCATCTAGGCAACTTTTCCCTCTTTGGTTTTTTGGGGGGTTTTGGATGATAAACCTCATCATCCCTGACCATCACCTACTTCTCTTTTAAGCCTTTAAATTAGTTGAGCCCCAAGTAACTAAACAGCAGCTAAAATTAGATTCTTCCTCCCTGATCATCTCCTTGCAATGGGAGGGCTGTGACTTAAACAGCAGGACCTTTTTGGTGCAGACAAGTGGTGGGTTCTGTTGTGGCCTGCCTAGCAGCCTGTGCAGTCAGAGCTTTTGAAACCTTCAGTGCCTCGCGGCAGTGATAGGAAAGGAGTAGCCCCTCCTTTCCAGAATGCCAGAGCAACGCTGAGCTGCCGAGAGGCAGAAAGGTCTACTCCAGAGGAGGCCTGCTCGGAGCTAATTGGCCACCACACTCTTAGGTCTATTTAAGGAAAGTTTCTGCAGCTGGAAAGTTGCAGAGAACAACGCTTGAAAAAGAGACCTGTCTGATCACAGTCAAGTTCCAGTTTGGATCCTGAATCATAGTTTGTATCTTGAACCTTGCATCTTGACTCCAGTTTCCAATTGTATCCTGACTCTTGACTCTTGCATCCTGACTTCAGTTCCAGTTTGTATCATGACTCCTGGATCTTGGCTTACGCAGTTCCAGTTTGCAGTCCAGCTCAGATCTTGTTTTCTGGCATTGTGGTTTCTGAATCCAGTCCTCCAGTATGGCCAGTTTGTATTCCAGTTTCCGGTTCTTGTTCCTGGCAAATGTGGCTTCTGATTTGGGACATTGGAAAATCCCATCTTGATCAGAGTTTGTTTTGTGGGATCTGTTTGGTGCTCCTCTGTCATGTTTTGTTATCAGAGACTGAACTTTGCCAACTCTAGGAACTTTGCAATTAACTCTTGGACTTCGGCCAGCTGTCAAGATAAGGACTTAATAAGGGGGGTTGTTTGGAACCAAGTGAATTCTGCCTGTCTTGTTCTGTATAAGTTTAATAAGTTATTATGAGATGCTTGCTGACTAAAACAGACCATGTTTGAGTGTTGTGTGTGCATGATTATTTGGATGTCGGTCGTGGGGACAGAACAGGTTCCTACCGGAGCTGTCCAGTGCGTAGCTCCAGTAGGGAGCAGCCGATTGCACAATTTGTGCACGGCCGCTCCGGTCCTGTCTCTGCTGGTCCGTCGCACGCATCGCCATCTTTGTGTGAGAATTTTTGGGCTTTTTTGCTTCTGCGCATGCGCGGAAGCAAAATCTTGACAAAATCTCAACAAAATCTCACGTGCACATGTGTCCCCCTCATAAGATTTTGGCGAGATTTTGCTTCCGCGCATGCGCGGAAGCAAAATCGTGTGAGGGGGTGCGTGCGCGTGTGCGTGCCCGAAATGTGGAGATGCGTGCGCAGCGCACCAGCATTAGTAAGTGAGCAACCCGCCCCTGGTGCAGACATTTCATCAGTATAGTCAATTAGCTGTTGCAGTGTTGTAGTGTTGTAGTGTTGTAACTTTAGAAGACCTTCTGTTGGAAAAAATCATTTTCTCATTATACTGAGTTGCTTTTCCTTCTGCTCTACATTCCCTTTTGTCTGTGCATATTTTAACATGTTCTGCTTCTGCTGAGTTTTGGAATTTAGGAGGGGGAGGAGTGTTTTGATGTTGATTATTTCTGATGGTTGAACACACTTTGTAAATCTGATTTTATTGCCAAGCTGCTCTTTGGTGAAGAACAAATGAGATATAACGTTTAAAATAAATTCAGTTTCTGGGACATTTGCCTGCGTGCACTGGATTTATTTTCTATTATGTCCATGACCCCTTTGGCATTCCTCCATTTAGATTATGAAAAAGCCGTCATTGTCTCTAGATTTAATGGAAGTTCATTTCAGGAGGTGTCAGGGTTCATCATTGAAAATGCCAACTTGGAGAAAGGTGATCTAAATATTTACTGCCTAAGCTGGTGCCTGAAACAGGTTCCAAAATGTTCAAAAACATTGTTTCTTCCTCAAAAGTGGGTATTGATGAAATGTGCCATTAGATAATTTGAATCTAACATAAACTATTATTTAATGTAATTAAAAATTCTACTATGAAATTTGACAGATGCCTGTCAAAATCAGAAGCCTGGAAGCAACTTTTCCAATACATTTTCTTTAAAGACATTCATTCTATAGACTAACATAGCTCTCCTTGTACAATGTCTGCAAGACTGCTGGTAGATTTTTAAAGGTGAAAATCAAGTTATTTTGCAAGAGAAATATGATTTATGAATGGCAAAGGCTTACTCTTCTAAATGTATTTCAAACATTGAGATTTTCAAAGGGAATTTTATTATATACTTCAGAAATTTACAAAGGGTTCCCTCTAGTGGTTCAATTAAAACTGACATCGGGAAAAATAAAGGTAAAATGGTTTGCAAATTGGTGGCTGTAATACATATGACCATAGAACTGATTTATCTATCTGGAAGGAGCTAAAAAAAATATGGATGAGATTCTAGAATTTTCTTTTTACCATATTGATTCTTCTTATACATGTACTTTTGCTTTGTTCCCAGAACAAATGTAAGTCTTCTTCAATAATAAACGATGGGGAGGAAATTGCAGATTCTGAAAGTGCAATGTTATTAAAACTGGACCATTGTTTCAGGGGATTTCTTTGGTGACATTTAAGTTAATAGAGTGCTTAAATCAACAACACACTAAAGTTGACTTGGGACTACTGCATCCAGTTGGGTCATCGTGATAAAAAAAGGTGTCAAGACTCTGGAAAGAGTGCAGACAAGAATAACATACATGATTAGGGAACTGTAGGCTAACCAGTATAAAGAACATTTGCAGGAACTGGGAATGTATAGTCCTAGGGATAACATGATAGCAATCTTCCAATATTTGAGGGGCTGTCATTTTTCATAATAAAATTATACTGGAGGATGCTTCTTTATAGTGTTTAGTTTTCCATTTAATGAATATATAAACAAATGCAATAGCAGTTCAAGGTTATATGGTGACCCTAGGCCACATTGACTAATGGTGTCACTTCTCAACAATGCAAATATTTTCATTTTTAGAATGATTTAAAAAAAATGGTACTGACACCCCTAAAGTTTGGTGCCCTAAATCAGTATCTGCTTGGTCATCCCTCAAAGCTGGTCCTAAACAGATGGATTAGGAAGCCTAGGAAGTGTCAAGATCCTGCAAGCATGTTAGGAATCACAGGCAGCATCTATAATAGCTCAGTAATAACAATTCTCTTGTGCTCGAGACAAAGAAGAATTCCCTCCAACCTTTGCTAGTTAACAACAAAGGCCTTTTGAAGGACTGCTGTGGGAAATAGAGCCAATTCTGAGGTCTAGGAACATAATTAATCACCCCTTGTCTAGCACATAAGTGGCAAGGGACAGAATTCCTTGGCCAACTGAATTTTGTAAAGAAAGCAACGAAGGGCTACCTCTGTTGTGAAAAAGAATTCTGAAATTTCCATTTGCTTATGGCACTCCAAGGGAATTCTCTGTCTAATAGGATCATTGGTGTAGGGTTGTGTCATGTGAACAGTCTAATGCAGCATTACCCAACCTTTTGGGCACCAGGCACTAGTTTCGTGGAAGACAATAAATGGCCCATAGCCTGAGTGTTGGGGACCCCTGATCTAATGTATGCCCCCCCTAGTCACGTGTCTGTGATGGCAGGTAATATAAATTGAGTGAATGAACAAATAATAATAATTAGATGATGAATTTAGGAGAGTTGGGTTAATCTTCTTGCTTAATGGGTGCCTTTGAACCATTCATTCTTTTAAAGTTTAGTTTAACTCACAGATTTGTAATGGGGAGAAAGTTAGAAAAGGCCCTCTAGATAGTGCCTGAAGTTCTTCTCAGTCCAAAAGAGTAAGTTCAAAGAGCATTCTTCTAGTACTTATTTATACCTGGGTAGGATACTTTGTTTTCAATAGAGAACTGTGATCTGTTTCTTCTTACTCCTTCATGTCTCTTTTATTACTTCCTGAGGGATGATTTATGATTTATTTTCCTCATTGTTTGTTCGTCAATTTAAATATTCATCAAGGTTCCCGGTTCAATCCATTAAAACAAATGGGCAGTTGACATGCCTGATGAAAACTAGCCCCAGATGACGAATGATGGCTTTGATCTCAGAGTCTTCATGTCGGCTGCAAGTAATTGGCTCTGTGCTTTTCTCTCATCCTTCTGTCCTGACATTTGAAAGCAGCCCTGTGTTGTGCACTTGGAGATGACCCCCTGTATATAAATGTAACCCCAGTTAATAAAAAAAAAGGAAAAGAAGGAAAAGAAAAACATTTTCAGCTGAGAAAAGTCCTACATCTCAGCATATCTATCTAGTTAAAGTTCACTAGTCAAAAAATTTCCTTTCATGATCTCAGTGTGTTAATGCAGGTGTTTCTTTACATGCCACAGCTGGTAATAGCTGCAAGTAGATCTATTCAATTTTGTAAATGCAGAACAGTGACTTTCTCAGGCAATCCTCAACTTACATTGCTAATTAGGACTGGAATTTCTGGTGCTAAGTAATGTGGTTGTAAAGCATGAGGTCATGTGACAATTAGTGATGGAAATCCCAGCATTCCCTGTCATCATTGTTAAATGAATTCCACTGTTCTTAGCTGAGAATCGCTCCAAGCCAGCTATTCTGAGCTTGGTCCCTTCTAGCCCTGTGCCTTGGTTTTTTTTATAAGGTAAGGGATTGCAGTCCTTCAGCTACCCCCAAAAGCCTATTCCCTGCATCTCTGTCCTTTTGGCTGCCCTGCACCCTGCCTTGTCAGGCAAGTAGCCCTGAAACTACATAGCTCTGTCTGTACACATTGGTGCTTAGGACAGACAATCTTTTGGGCACCAGGGACCGGTTCCCTGAAGAGAGATTTTTCTGTGCACCAGAAGGTTTCAGGTGCTGCCTGTATCCTGTGGATGGGGCTTTGCTTGTTTGCACGGATCGGTTTCTGGCATGCTAAGGATCGGTGCTGGTCCGTAGACTGGGGGTTGCGAAACCCTAGTTTAGAGGCTTCTTGGAACTCTGCAGCTCTGCAACCCCTGAACCAAGTGCAGTGTGAAGCCGCAGCTTCCCTAGGAAGCCCGAGACTGCCCTAGCAGCAGAGTGCAAAGCCCCAGCCACCCCAGCAGAGTATGAAAACCACAGATGCCGCAGGAAGCCTCGGCTATCCTAAGTAGTATGGTGCAAAGCCACAGATGCCCCAGTCCAGTCCCAGCTGTGTTTGCCTTCACTGCCCTGCACTCCAAGGCCCTGTTGCTCTGCCATCCCAGTTGACCTTCACAGTCTTCTTGTTCCTGCTGCTGCTGAGGTTTGCCCACCCTGGTTGTTCTTCCCTAGGTCTTCTACAGAAACAAGCTCATGAAGGGCCAGGCTGGGCATGCATGGTTGGCAATGAAAGCAAAGATATGGCAAAGATAAGCTTGGGTGGCAGGGGCCATGGAATGCAAGTGACCAAAAGGGCAAAAATGGGAAGAAGATAAGCGGGCGGAGGGAGTTGAAATACCTCTGAGGTCATAAGTGCGGGAGGGCTGCCAAGCACCTGAATTTTGATCACATCATGGGCTCTGCAATGGCCGTAACTCTGATGATCCATCATAAGTCCTTTGGTTCAGCACTGCTGTAACTTTGAATGGTTGCTAAGTGAATGATCATAAGTTGAGGACTACCTATAGAAATCTGCTTGATTTAAGAATAACATTTAATCTGCCATTTTAATGTGCTCTTATAAAGTGATTTATAAATTTCACTGTGATAGGTTTTGTCTGGCTATTCTTATTTCCATTACTAGTATAAGCTGTCCTTGAATCTGACAAAATAATAGAACAGAGTGATAAACAAGTCCAAATTAAATCAGAAGTAAAATACTGATTCTGTCCTAGGTTTTTGGGGAAAGACAGCTTACTGTGGCTGATTATAAACAGGAAAGCTGTCTGGTCAATCTGCTTCCCAAAATGGCTATCTCGAAGCGTACAGAGGTCCAAGTAGAACATATTTTCAATTATTGCAGGAAATCAAGGGTCACAATGGTTAATTCCATTGATAGGGCTCATGTAGGGCCTGCTAAGTTCTGCAACACTCAGAACTCAACACTGTGAACTCAAAAGAATTTACTTCTGAATGAACACATGTAGAATCAGTCTATAAACTGTAGTGGCTTAATACAGTTGTTTTCAGAGGAATTAATACAGTTGTTTTCAGAGGAATACATGTAGAATCAGTCTGTAAACTGTAGTGGCTTAATACAGTTGTTTTCAGAGGTGGGCTTCACATAATTGAACAACTGGTTCGCCCAGAATAAAAAATGTGTGTGCCTTGCACACATGCACGCTGCATCACAAAACATGGCAATTCGCTCGTGCGCGCCATCCACGCATGCGTGTGGCATTAAAAAACACAGCAATATAGGAAAGGTTTGGCCCGAGTGGGTGGGTGGGGGCGTCCACCCGCAGGTCGCCACTACCAGTTCGCCCAAACTGGTTGAATTCCACCTCTGGTTGTTTTATTATATTAGTACATTAACAGAAAAGCTGGATCTAAAATTAAAGGTTTTGCAAATTCACTTTTAACAAGAAAATAAAAAACGTTTAAGAAAAATATCCTTTTGGTAGCCATTTATAAGATTGGTATCATATTAATTTAGTATCATGTGAAAATAGTATGGAAACCCCCCAATATAGTATTATATCCAATATATAAAAATGAATTTATCTAATGCATTTTAATTTGATTATTCCAGTAGTGGTCTATTATGTTATATATGTCATTTAACACAATCATTTTTGACAGATAAAAGTAGACTGAATGATGGATTCTCCTGTCTTATTCTTCTGTGGTTAAAATTTCCTTGTGAAATCACCCACATGTGGCTGACCTTACATGTCTAAACCTATAATCTTATGCACATTTACTTGGCAGGAAGCCATTGTGAACTCAAAAGAATTTACTTCTGAATGAACACATGTAGAATCAGTCTGTAAACTGACTTTTAGAAGTATACCACTTTTAATAATAATCCTTTGATGTGGCTCCAGATAATTGTTAATAATAGTATGCCTCAGTTATTTTTCCTCCTCATTAGATCATATAGTTACATGTACTATTATAATTTCAGAGTTTTATGGCTTAATATTAAATCTTGGATATTTTTATCAGTGTTCCTCTGATGGTTTACTGTTTTCACAAAACGGATCATCATTTTACTACATGATATGACATATAATACATATATACGATCATCGTATAATATGATATATGATATGAGTTTTCCAGTACTTGAAGGGATGTCACAGAGAAGAGGAGATCGACCTATTTTCCAAAGCACTAGAGGGCAGGACAAGAAATGGAAGATCACTAAAGACAGTGTCAGGCAGTGATTTTATATTGCCTGTTACATGTATATGCAGGGGAGATGCATCCCTATCAAATATAATGGTTTATTCCTGAGAACGTGATTAATGTGTTCCTAGTATGCATGTGTACATTCCTTTCTTTGTTCCTCCCTTTTTCTTCAGCTTCTGTAAGGAGCAAGACCTGTTTTATAGCCAAGATGTGATTCATTATTTTGTACCGAAATAAATATTTTCTACTCTAGTATTTTAAACTGAGGTTTCCTTTTTATAATGTCAGAGTTCCAGGGAAAAGATCTGGAACCTCTGATCAGAGTAATTCTTATCTAACAGACAGATCCAACTGAGAGCCAAGGAGAAATTTCCTGGCAGTTAGAACAATTAATCAGTGGAATCAGCTTAACTCCAGAAGCTGTGGCTGCTCCATCACTGGAGGTTTTCAAGAAGATACTGAATAGCCATTTGTACAGAATGGTATAGGGCAGTGGTTCTCAACCTTTCACAGGGGTTGGGAGACTTCACAGGGATGCGGCCATTTCACAGGGATGCATCTCTGCGCATACGCAGAACACTTTGCGCATGCGCAGAGGGTGAAAGAACTAAAATGGCAGCGGGGCAGGGGTTGCGGCGGCGGGCATGGCAGTGGGGTGGGGCAGCAGTGGGGCGCAAGGGCAGGGCGCAGGGCGTGGAATTAGGAAGGTTGAGAACCACTGGTATAGGGTCTCCTGCTTGAACAGGAGGTAGGACTGGAAGACCTTCAAGGTCCCTTTGAATCTTAATGTTCTAAGATCTAAACCGGAAATGTACCTTCTATGATTGTATCTTCCTAGAAAATTTTAAAACAGCTTTCAGAAACCTCCTTTGTTTCCCACCAACACATTAAGGATTGTTCTCAAAGATATAAGCTTTATTTTAATGTTTTTCATTTGATTATGGATATCTACTCATTTTATTTAGCCCTTAAATACTGTAAAATAAGTCCTAATCAGATGATACCTAAAAGGAAAGGTGTAAGGAAATGCATAATGTGAAAGATACACCCTCAATGCCTCTTTGCTTTAAAGTATAGGCTTGAATAATTAAAGTTAAATATATATTCCTGCTTAATAGAAAAAGTTAATATTAATTCTGCATTCTTATTGGTTATGTCAACTGAAAAACTGTGTCTTAGCTATTCCTTTAATCTGTAGGAATCATAGATACGGAGACATAGTTTTTTGAGCAAAGCTGTTCCGAGCTAGGAAAATCTCTCTCTGGGTATGAAGCCTCTGTGTTCAGAGACCACTGGGTATGAAGCTTCTGTGTTCAGAGACCTCCTTGCTCAGACCTGCGTTTATTTTTTATAGTAAATTTCTTGTGCACACAAGTAGAAAAGATTAACAGCTAGCTTAGTAACAATGGATAAATGGTTAATATTAACCTATACAGACAGATCATATCAAGGTTTGATTGCTAACTAAACAGAAGAGTGTTTAATTAACTTTTACCTTAGATAAACAGAACAGAGAGCTGAGTAAATAATCTTTACTTTAAACAGGACGAGAGCTGAGTAAATAATCTTTACATTAAGCAGGATGTTCAGTCAATATTAACCAAGACAGGCATTCCACATCTTTGGCAATGATTGATAACAACCAACATTTCACTTTTTTCTGTTTTATTTCAGGTAATATCCTCATAATCAGATTGATCATCATAGGCACTATTAAATTGCTCATATTGTTGTAGTTGTTTATATAATACATGAGCCTGAGTTTTATGTAAAGTGTAGTTTTGTCACTTAGGGGTACAATAAGAAATAATAGAAGGCAGACATTTCATAAAACAGCAAAAGCAAATATGCATAACAAAAATCACTATTACATGATTCATCAAGGGCTGTAGAAGACCTTCTAGAACGATGATAGACGATATCTTCCTTTGTAGGAAAAACAGCAGTAAGACGACTTAAACAACATTGGGTTTCAGATAAATTAGCAGGAATAATTAAAAGTCCGTTGGTTACATGTAAAAAACCAGCCAGCAGGAAATATAATATGTGCATAATTTAAAAATATGTTTTGATATTGAGAGCCATTCCATGAAGAAATTCCAGTGGATATACAGATAGACTTAGCAGAGGAAGTGGTACAATTCTTAATCCGAGCACATGTAATATTATTTTTACTAGCAACATAAGGTGTAAAGAAAGAGGCAGCATGAACAGGAAGAGTTTTAGTAACAGGACCCCAATTTGTAGAATGTACATATTGAATTTGGTTGTCATTTAAAAACATATTTAGTGATGTTTCTTTAAGAATTGCAAAAAGAGGAGTACAGACAGGAATCAAACAATTACCAAGCAGCATATGTATATCTACAGTTTCATTTAAACAAAAGTTAGACACGTTGGCTTGTTTGACCAGATGTGTCCACAAATTGTATGTAAGACGTTGATGTAAATCATGGGTTACAATGGGAGGCTCCACTGCTAGTGAAGGAAGGAAAATATTGAAAATACAAACAATGAGAAGTGAATTGGCAGTGATAACCGCAAAGATGGCACAGCATAGATTCTCGGGAGTTTCTGGTTTGTTCTGTTCCTGTAAGATCTGCTGAGCTTTTGATGTTGTTTTCTTCACTGCTCCCCATGTCACATTGAGCGCTCGAGGGTCTCATACTGGACGAAAGGGGGCGCTGTGCTTTCTGGAGCATCACCTTCTGTAGTTCTGGTATCGAATTGCTGGAACTCTGATGCCACGCCATCATATGCTGGATGCACACACTTAGCTGGGACCCACACCGGACCTGTAGGAGTAAGTACAGCTGCAAAATCCCGTCCCCAGGTTATTAATGGTACAGGCCTTAACCAGGTTTTATCCAGTAGAGCTCCATAATAAACCAATGGTCTAGGCCAGGAGTATGAAAAGTTGGCTCTTCTATGACTCATGGACTTCAACTCCCAGAATTTCTGAGCCAATCATGATAGCTCAGGATTCTGGGAGTTGAAGTCCACGAGTCATAGAAGAGCCAACTTTGCCTACCCCTAGTCTAGGCAATGGTTCTTGGCGCCTAAAATGATGCTCATAAGCTGTCAAATTGTGAAAAGAAATGTTAATTTTATTAAGAGTAAATAAAACTTTACTTACTTGTAGTTGAATATTTGCAAGGCATGGAGTACGGAATTTCACTCCTTTTAATTGTTTTTCTAAATATTGTTTGAAAGTGCAATTAGATCATTCCACAATCACTTGACCAGTAGAATTATAGGGAATACCATGAGTAAGAACAATGTTCCATGTGGAACAAAAATCAAGCAAAGAAATAGAAGTGTAAGCAGGAACATTATCAGTTTTAAGATGATGTGGTCTACCAAGAGCAGTATTGGCAGAATATATATGTGAGATGACAAGAGAAGATGTTTCACCACGCTGAGAAGTTGCCCAAAGAACACCAGAATAAGTATCAACAGAAATACGAACATATTTCCAAGGAGATAATTGAAGAACATGAGTCACATCAATTTGCCATAAATCATTGGATTGTAAACCTCGAGGATTAACACCAGAATGAGGAATATTAGAAAACCCAGCACAATGGGGACAAGCAACAACAATTTGTTGTGCTTGTGATAGAGAAATAGCACAAGATTGAACCAGACCCTTAGCATTTTGATGAAAGAATTGATGGAGTGAACACAAGGTAGAGGAATGTACAGCATGATCAACATAGGATTACCTTCTGATAGAAATCGTCTATCGGGCCGAAGCGATGTGGGCCCGATGTTTCCTCTTCGCATTGGGTAGACCGAGCTGAACGATGCGAGCCGGCTCCTTACATTTTCCAGGACAGCCCCACGGGCTGGATCCAACCACATTGCGGGCCGGATTTGGCCCACAGCCTTGTGTTTGACACCCCTGCTTTAATCAATCTGTTAAAAAAGGAACTCAGAGGAGACTGACTATATCTTGCAATGATTTTACTTTCTATGTATTACTTAGTAAACATGATACGAGAATTCTTAATCTTCTCTAAATGTCTGCATGTAGTCTTATCCAGGGACATTGCTATTAGTTTTGACAAAATGGATTGGACCTTGGACATCGTTGAATGGTTCTGTTTGCCAAAAGACAAACACAATTTAATAAATTTAATTAAAACTTTGTGTAGTTCCTGGAAAGAAACTCAGCTCTTTTGCCATCTTGAATTAAAGAAAAATTCATTAATGCGCAAGGATATGTTTTATATGAAATATGTTTCAACTTCCTCCCCAGTAGCTTCAGATTGTTTTCCATGATTATTATAGCAATGTATTACATATATTATCAGAAACAGCTATTTTGAGGGCAGATGGATCAGGTTCTGTTTGTTGCCTCCTGGGAAATAAACAATGAAACTTAAAAAGATTTTTTAAAATGTTTGTTAGACATTAGACGTTTATCAGCTGATGATAAATAGCCTGAAAATAATATATTTTATATTATTATGGATCCAGCGGAGGATTCCGGTTATTTTCGCTACCGGTGCGCATCTCAAGCATGCGCAGAAGTAAACTTGCATTCCATCGGGCGATTTCACTTCTGCGCATGCTTAGGACGACATTACAAGACGAAACACAGATGAGGAGCTTCTCAGCTGTGCTTCGGAGGAAGAATAAAGATCCGTACTAAAACAAGGACAGGTGGGATGGCTTTTTCCTGACAGCTCAGGATGCAGAGAAGCCGGAAAAAGTGCCTGAAAATGACATCATCGCCGGGCTCCTACCGGTGCAGCGTCCCGCACAGCACCGGTAGGAACCCACCACTGTATGGATCCCACATAATTGAAAATTTGGCAAGTTTCTAGACAGCCATCTAATGAAGCCATATTGAAAGTAAACCATTATAATTAATAAAACTTAAGTATATGTAAAATCTATATTGGAGTATCTTGCAAGTAAAAGACCTCAGAAACTTTGGTTAATATTACGGTATGTCTGCTTAGATAGAAAAAGCTGAGGAAGAAAAATCAAACCAGAGGAAAAGAAGCACAATAGTACTTTTCATTATTAATGGGTGGCTCCAACTGTCTAATTACCATAATGAAGAGTACACAGCAAAGCTGAAATGTACAATTGAGTCTAATTTATCCTGAGTTTTATTGCCTTTTGAAACATATATGACAAAGAAAGTAAAAGTTAAAAGTGTAGTTTTACTTTATGAAGATGAGAAAAAATAGTTTAGCTTGGACCACAAGTAATCATTGATTTATAATCCTAGTTGAGCCTGGAATTATGGTTATAAGTCATTGTGGATGTAAATTGAGGCATCACATGATGGGACCAAATTTTTAAACATTTTTTGTGGTGCCTGTTAAAGCAATGCCATGGTCATTAAATGAATCAATTTTGCCCAATGGGCTTTTTTTGTTGTTTTTTGTTTTGTTTTTTTGGACTGGAAACCAGAAATAAACACTGAAAATTGGCAAGAAATGTTGCAAATTTGCATATAAAGGTGAGCTGGTTGCCAAGCACCCGAAATGCAGTCACATGACCATAGAGAGGTTTTTTTTTGTCAAAATTCAATTTCAAAAACTCGTCATAAGTAGGTTTGGGTGGTCTGTGGTAACTTTGAATGGTTGCTAAGCAACCAGTTGTAAATCAAAGACTACCTGTACAATGTACAGCAACATTCTTTGTTTGAAACAAGAAGACACTATGGAACTGTATTAACAAGACTAATTGTCTGAATGACAGTAGCTATCGAGGCTTTGTATTTCAGTGGGATTTATAGTCTCCTCCTGTGGTTCTGTCTCCCTATTTTCCCATCAATTTTCAGCTGTGTTCGTGAAGATGAACACTGAATCTGTTGACCAGCTGTTACTATTATGATTGTTTTGATAGTGTATAAATCATTGCAAAATACTCTTCCGTGTCAAATTGTTGCAATAGCTACATGATTGTATTTTTCAAGGATTTATTTCAAGGATTTATAATTCAATAGATTTCTCAATAGATTTCTCTGTACAGGTAAGTCCTTGACTTACAACAGCTCACTTAGTGATGGTTCGAAGTTACAACGGCACTGAAAAGGTGACTTAAGACTGTTTTTCATAGTTACGACCTTTGCTGCATCCCCATGGTCACGTGCTCACATTTCAGACACTTGGCAGTTTGTTCCTACTTATGACCGTTGCTGTGTTCCAAGATCATGTGATCCCCTTTTGCGACCTTTTGACCAGCAAAGCCAACAGGGAAACCAGATTCACTTAACAACCATGTCACTCACTTATCAACTAAAGTGATTCACTTAACAACTGTGGCAAGAAAGGTCGTAAATGGGGGCAAAAATTACTTAACAAATGTTTCACTTAGCAACGGGAAGTTTGGTCGTAAGTCAAGGACTACCTGTCTACTTAGTTTTGTAGTGGACAGATATCTAGATAAAAAGTTAGCTATATAATTTGGGCTATCTCTCATTAACCTTTTAAATTTTGTTCTTAAAATCTTAATTTGTTTAATTGCAAGAGTTATCAGAACTGAGTACATTTTATCAGAATTTTTCCTGTTTCAGAAATCAAAAAGGAAGGTTGACTATACCCTTTAAATAAGCCAGTGATGGTGAACCTATGGCACGCGTGCCACAGGTGGCACGCGGAGCCATATCTGCCGGCACGCGAGCCATTGCCTAGCTCAGCTCCAGTGCGCATGTGCGTGCCGGCCAGCTGATTTTTGGCTTGCACGGAGGCTCTGGGAGGGCGTTTTCGGCTTCTGGAGGGCCTCCGGGGGGACGGGGGAGGGCGTTTTTGCCCTCCCCATGCTCCAGGGAAGCCTCTGGAGCCTAGGGAGGGCAAAAAATGGGCCTACCGGGCCCACCAGAAGTTGGGAAATGGGCCATTTCCGGCCTCCAGAGGGCTTCTGGGGGGGGGGGCGGGGAGGCCGTTTTTGCCCTTCCCAGGCAGTGAATTATGGGTGTTGGCATTCGCGCATGTGCGATAGCACACGCACATGCACTTTCGGCACCCGAGGAAAAAAAGGTTCGCCATCACTGAAATAAGCAATAGGAAATTGAATGGATTTTGAGCAGGAAAATGATGCAGGAGTTCTGCCTTACTGCTATTCAAAATAAATATGCAGTGCAGTGCCCATCCCTTTAAAGGTGAAGAAATCTTTATTGAAAATGCAAAACAGCTCAAGAAATAAGATAATCATAAGTTTCTAGATGCTCATGAGAATGTACATTGTGAATTAATCTGCTGCCTCTGCATACCAAGAATGGGTGTTTAATAATAAGATAACCAACATGTTGCTCTAATTGTTTTATGGGAATGTCAAAATATTTTAGTATTAATATATCAACTTTCTAATACAAATTAGTAAATCAATATGGGTATGACATGCAAAGTAAGACAGCGAACTACATTGAGCCAGACATAAAAATATAGAAAAATATGTGGATAATGAAAGTGATGTACCAGTTATTTTTTACAAAAAGTAACATGACTGAAAAAGCAGTTAGAATGTGGCTATCTTATTCAATTCAACTTAGATGTCTTATTTGGAAATCAGAATAATCTGTGCATTAGATGATGTCATTCACTGAGGCTTAAGAACATAGATGTTTGTTGTTTGTTCTACCAGTTCTTCCCTGAATAAGTTATACATAGCTCCAAGTTGACATAATTCTTTTGTTATTTTTTTTAGTGTTAATGTATTACGGTAGGATACTAATTGCAGCCCTTAATGGATTTTTAAGTATTAAAAATACTTTATTGTAATTGGGTTTTTTAAAGGGTGCCAAATTTCTTGGCATCATAAATAGCTTTCATAAATAAAGCATTGAATTCCAAGGCAGAAAAATGCTTTGGCCCTTTTGAGCACTGTTTGGCAACTGTTTTAAAGCATTGCATCTTTTCCTGAGATTATGAGTTCTGGGGGGGGGGGGGGGGAAATTGCTGAATGAGATGTAGAGAGTCCTGTGTTTAGCAATAGCAATAGCACTTAGACTTATATACCGCTTCATAGTGCTTTACAGCCCTCTCTAAGTGGTTTACAGAGTTCAGCATATGGCCCCCAATAATCTGGGTCCTCATTTTACCGACCTCAGAAGGATGGAAGGCTGAGTCAACCTTGAGCTGGTGAGATTTGAACAGCTGACCTGCTGAACTGCAGTACTACAATTTAACCACTGCGCCACCTCAGCTCTTTGTGTCCACACAAGCTCCAAACCACATTTTTGTCTTGGAATCCAGAGAACCAGACCATCCTTATATTACTGTATTTCTAAATGACATGTGGCTCTGCTTATTGACTCCTCATCTTTAATGGAAGATGTGTCGCCAATCAACAAGCCTTAAAATCTGATACATTTTTAAAGTGTTATGATTTTAAAGCCATTGTTTGAATTAATTATATTAGTTGGGGTTTAATTTAGCTTATTGAATAAATTATGCAGTGCTTCCAGACAAAATAAAAAAGCAACTTAATTTGAATTCTTATTCGTCAAAGCTCTCCTCTTCAAAATTCAGAAATGTCCAATGAGTTTAACCAGCTGGTGGAAGAGGAGGTTTAGCTACAGAAAAAAAATCAATCAGACTTTGCTAAGATCAATATTCGATATCAAGAGAAGAATGTCAACATGTCTTATTCTTTGTTGAGCAGTTTGTGGTACTCAGTTTGAAAATTCCATCTGAGTTTACTGGCTATAATGTTAAATGTTGTTGATCAAAGAATTTCAGATCAAAAAGGCAACCTCCCACCTCCAGTCAGCTTACATGTCTTAGGACTACTAGTGTGTTTGATATTATAACTTTGTCTAGTATAACAAATTAATTCCTTTCTCTGTATTCTTTTTCCTTATTCTTAGATAACTTCACAGTCATACTTTATGTCATCCTATTGGATCTGGGTGTAAAAGTTTTGGTCACACCAAAAAACTTTTTTACTTAACAAATCTGGCAGATGGGTCTCTTTGGCAACAGCTGCTTGCCATGTGATGTAAAACTTCCTGTCACTATAATTGATGTGTTTTTATTCTTCCCACTTCCTGAAGCCTGATCGGAATTAAAATTGCCATTGGAATTTCCTGTCAAAGCAACTCATTTATTCGCTGGGCCAGAGCACTGACAGTACTTTGATTGGACTTTGCCTTCAGCTATTCTTGAGCAAGCAGATTGCTTCAAATTATACTCCTTTGCAAGGTTTGACTTCCATATACACCACATCTGCAAATATATACAGATTGTCCATCATGCAATAACCTTCTTTTCCCCCTACATGTAAAATTTTAATGATTTGAATATTAGAATCTCGCCACCTGCTAAGACCTTGGCTTTTGTATTTATTTGGAAAAAGTCTCTGAGGTTTTAGAGCCAGATTGTCAGTAAAGAAGGTTGGTGTAGTAGTTGTTCACAAGGAAGATCTCAAAATTGTCTTAATTTATTTTTAAGTTATAGTGATGTGCTAAATGTTGGATGTTTTCCTTTGTCATATGCCAACCATGTATTATGCTAGCAGTTTTTGCATACCTTATGAATTATTATTTTTAGTTCTAATACAGACTGAATCCTGAAATACAATGTTTGAAATTTCTAAGCTGTTTCCAATACCTTTCCCAAAATTTATCAAAAATTGTCTTTCCCTGCAAAAATGGCTTCTGGTGTTTTATTTTTAAATGTGAAGGTCAGGGTGATTAAGGATTTTTTTTCAAATTTATATTGGGAATGTTATTAAACTTCTTTTTTTGTTGGAGACATTGAAGGATATGATTGCTGTATTGTTATTTTCTGTGTGATAGCTTTATATCTGTTTAAGGCCTCTTTTTCACACCAACCCATCTGAAAAAAAGCTGATTGATGGTGATGGGGTATTTCCTTTTGAGATCTTTGGGATTTAATTGAAATTTGAGAAGTTGGAAGCCTGGACACTACACAGAGAGAGAGAGCCTCCATGGCTTAGGGTAAATTTCTCACTCCACTCACAGCGGAGCTGCTGCAGCCTGTCCCTTTAAGGTACTTCAATCCCTGGGAGGGAGGGGGCCAGGGGGGGACCATAAAGGAAGCAGCAGCTCCGCTGTGAATGGAGGGAGAAAGGTTCGGCTTTTCTCTACTATAGCATTCACTATGAGCCCTTCTCGTTCTATGAGCCCGTCTCTTGCTCATACAGACATTTTTTCCTACCGGGTTCTGTGGGCATGGCTTGATGGGGGGTCATGTGACTGAGTGGGCATGGCATGAGTGACATCGAGTTGGCCATGCCCTCTCAGTCACAGGAGCCCCCCTACCAAGCCACGTCCACAGAACTGGTAGAGAAAAATTTTCAATTTCACCCCTGGGACAGCCACCTATCTGAAATGGTATAGGACAGTGATGGCAAACCTTTTTTTGCTCGGTGCCAAAAGGGTGCGCGTGTGCGAGATAGCGTGTGCGTGTGTGCCCACCCACACCCATAATGCAGTGCCCTCCCCCCTGTGCATGTGTGTTGCCCCCCGTATGCGCACAATCCCCCACATTCCCCTCCTGTGCATGCACACAGGCCTCATTGAAGCCTCCGCACTTCCAGTAGGCTCGTTGGACTGTTTTTTGCTCTCCCCAGGGTTCAGGAAAGCCACTGTAAGCGTGGGGAGAGTGAAAAATGGCCAAATGAGCCAACAGGATGTTTGGAAACGAACTTCCGGTTGGGCTGTTGGGCCGTTTTTCACCGTCCCCAGGCTTCAGGAGGCTTTCCTGAACCTGGGCACGGCGAAAAATGGTCAAAAAGAAGGCCAGAAATCAGCTGGCCAGCACGCACATGTGTACTGGAGCTGACATAGGGCAATGCCTCGCGTGCTCTCAGATATGGCTCCGTGTGCCACCTGTGGCACACGTGCCATAGGTTTGCCATCACTGGTATAGGATCTCCTGCTTGAGCAGGGAGATGGACTAGAAGACCTCCAAAGTCCCTTTCAGCTCTATTCTGATTGATTAAAGTAGAGAGGAGGCTTCTTTAAACTCAAGCCATTATTTCTATTATTGTTTCTTTCTCAAAGGACACAGTTAGATTTGACTTCTCTTAGTTCTGAATTTATGATCTATGTGCAAGACAGGCATTTGCACAGACTTGAGGAAGTTACTCAAGATGTCTTCCTTGGTATTTAATTGAAATATTGGAAAATCATTGGAGAGATAATTATATAATAAAATACTGGATATTCACATGCATCCATTGATTACCTTATAAATAAATAAGAACAAGAAGTTCCACAATGATCGTTTTATTGAAAAATGTTTTCTATTGGCAAAAATTGATTCAAACAATATTGTTTATCAGGGTGGAAATATTTACATTATATCAATTCATCCATTCCTCTGATTGCTAGGAGTCAACAATGACTTGATACATAATCACAGAATATAAAAGAGTACAATTAAGTGGATATTGCTGTAAATGTAGCAAATTAAAATGTTTAATATGGTTGCATCTTGAGAGAAAAACGAATTATTATGTGATTTGTCATACACTTTATTTCTGCTACTGTTAGATTTGCCTTGTATGTATTTATTATTTTGATTGTAAATTAAAACTCAGCCTTGATTCTAGGTAATGAAGATGAAGAATTAAACCTAAAAAACCCCAAAAAGTTACCCTAACAGTTAATATACTAGGAGGAACAGCCATACTTCTAATGCAGCGGTTCTTAACCTTTTTAGTGGTCCACACCCCCTTGAATCTGAAAATAAGCTCTTGCACCCCCTTAAAAAATATGTGTATATTTTTTATTTAAGAAAAAACATTTATTGCATAAACAAATGCCGTGTTTATTTAAAATATATATTACTATATAACTATATAACTATATAACTATATAACTATATATATATAACTATATATATAACTATATATATAACTATATAACTATATAACTATATAACTATATAACTATATAACTATATAACTATATAACTATATAACTATATAACTATATATATATATATATATATATATATATATATATATATATATATATATATATATATATATATATATATATATATAAATGTAGGATTTTTTGCTGATAAATGAATATATAAAATATATAATATATACAAAATATATATATATATAATATATACAAAATATATATATATATATAAAATATATATATATATATAAAATATATATAATATATATATATATATATATATATATATATATATATATATATATATATATATATATATATATATATATATATATATATATATATATATAATTACTATATAACACGGTCGCCTCGTTCGTTTTTTTTTTTTAACTTTTTGAAATTTCTCTCGCACCTCTGGAAATGCTCTCTCACACCCTCAGGGGTGCACGCACCCCAGGTTAAGAACCACTGCTCTAATGGAAACAGGCACTACAAACTAGTGGCCTTCCAGGGTAGTCCTATGTAAGCGCATTGCAATAATCCACCCACAAGTTGGCAAAGGGATGCTTGACTTTGAGAAGAGACTCCTAGTCCAGGAAAAAGCACAATTGGTACTCTAGATGAATTTGCCCTAAAACCTTCCTGACCATAGTTGCCAGCTGCTCTTTGAAGGGAAACACCACTCATTTCAGGTCTAGAGTTAGATAACTTCTGCTATGAAAGAACCTTGTACCTATTTGCCAGTTGGCCATGTTCAAGACTGCATCCTATCCAGAGTTGAACAACTTTCAGGCCATGAGACAGAATCTCAATAGCATCACTTGTTGGACAAAAGGTTAAGCTATTCAGCTGAGTGTCATCATATACTGATCATGCAGCGGTTAGAGTGGGGTACTGCAGGCCACTTTAGCTGACTGTGATCTGCAGGTCTGTGGTTCAAATCTCACCGGCTCAACGTTGACTCAGCCTTCCATCCTTTCGAGGTAGGTAAAATGAGGACCCAGATTGTTGGGGGCAATATAAATATACATTGCTTACTGGTGTAAACCGTTTAGAGAGTGCTTGCACTGTGAGTCGTTATATAAATGTCAATAATAATAATAATAATAATAATAATAATAATAATAATAATAATAATAATAATAATAATAATAATAATAATAATAATAATAATAATAATGCTTGACTCCATATCAATGATATCATACAGTAGCTTAATGTTGATGTTAAACATTAAGACAATAAATAGTGCAGCAGAGGAAGACTTTTGTTTTTTGTTTTGACATTTTTGAGCTAAACAGAATTAAAGCGGTCCTGTGTAGGAAAATATGGCGATATGAAGCTGAAGCATGCCTTTCCTGGGATGTCCTCATTTCCTTTAAATAGCCAATTTCTATTTATATACTAAATGTCTACATGTTTATATACATTTGAATGCTCCATTTGCTGCACTGGCTTTAGCTTCTTGTTAGCATCACTTCTTGTTAGCATGATGTTCCACAGCAACAAGGCAGCTGGAAAAGTGAAACATGTGTTCAAGATTTAGGTGGTGCCTTTATTTTCTTTCATCAAGGGACCCAACAATAATAGGTATTTGTTATGGCAGTATTAAACAGTAGGTTGTAGGGTCTGACTCACCTATTGTTTACAATGATGAAACTGTGGTTATTTTTTTCTAAAGCCATATCCTTAAAACCAATTAAAAAACTAGACTGATGTTGGTGTAGCCATCTGTCGGGAAATTTGTTATGAAAAAGCAGGCAATCTCCTCTTGTGGGAAAAATGCCCACTTAAATTAGGCACCAAAGTGACTAGAGAGAGATGAACAAAGTATGTTTTATTGGCTTGTGACTTTGTAAACCTTCATTTTGTTTTTAAAAGTCTTGATATTTATTCCTTTTAGATATTGTCCCAAAAGCTGAATTCTTTCTGAGAGCGGATTTTTTCACCGCTCTAGAGTCTTTAATCCCTGCTTTGCATTAGTTCCTCAGAAGTCTGGTTTCAGGTTATATATCTTCAGAGATATTCCTTAAGACTTCCAAAGGCAACGTAACTTACAACACGACTTTTATAGCTATAATGGAACAACTAAAATTATATCAATAAGATCATAGAATGGCCAGATGTATTATTAATAACATTGGCCTTTATCATTCTCCTTTATGTCACCATCCAAAGCTTTCTGCAGCAAGAGCATTTTCAGTAGAGGTCAAAAAAGTCAAGATAGTGACTGTATGATCACAGCCTATCTTTTTAACATGCATATAAAAAAGCAGTGAGTTTTGTGTGGTTATGTGGTGTTTTAAATTGTTTTTTTAAATTGTTTTTTAATGATTTGGTTGGTTGTTTTATTAAAATGTTGTACACCGCCCTGAATCCTCAGGGAGTAGGGCGGCATAGAAGAATCTCCAAATAAAATAAATAAATAAAATGACTGCCTTCTTGATTTTCTCCTGTGAATTTTCCTTGAGCCATTGATTCTCAAATATCAAACTCTGAATTTGGATATAGCTGACATGTTGTTCTATAGCAATAGCAATAGCACTTAGACTTATATACCGCTTCATAGTGCTTTCCAGCCCTCTCTAAGCGGTTTACAGAGTTCAGCATATTGCCCCCAACAATCTGGGTCCTCATTTTACCGACCTCAGAAGGATGGAAGGCTGAGTCAACCTTGAGCCTGTGAGATTTGAACAGCTGAACTGCTGAACTAGCAGTCAGCTGAAGTAGCCTGCAGTGCTGCACTTTAACCACTGCGCCACCTCGGCTCTTCTATGATAGACAAGCAAATGTGAGCTTTTGTATAGGATCTCAATTCTGATGGCCATCTTTGTTTTGGTTTTGTACATTATATTGTTTTTATTTTATTCCACATCTTTTTTAAAAAAATGTTTTTAATAGTGCTACAGCAGCTTTAGAAGCTCTGAAGCAATTTTTGTTCCATAATGAAGAAGTCCATTTCAACCACTAAATATAGGTTTTTTCCAAAGTAAAAATGGATGACTAAAAGAGTTTCATTTTGCTTTAATGTTCAAAATTATTAAAGATAAATTTCCTTTTCCTGGAATTCATTCTTGCTTTGTGTGTTTCTGTTTTTTTAGATAAGAAGATTAGAGTAGTTCATTCAGCTAGGTGAATGACAGTATAGTCACCATGCAGTTATTACCATTCTCTGTCAGTATATTTTTAAAGTTAATGTTTGTGATCTAGAATGAAAAAAAATATGTATAGCTTAATGTTGTTTTCAAATCCTAAGTGGTGAGGAATTTATTTCAATAATAATATAAACTAGCAGTTATAGCTTTCTGTATAAATGAATGCCTCTTCCAGGGCAAAAATAAAGAGGAAAAGAGCAATATGAGAATATCACAAGGTACTTATTATAACTTTTGTAGATTGAGAATGTGGGATTCGTTGCCTGTTGTTGCGAAAGAAGAGGAAAACATGCTAAATACATTTATAGTGATAAACATGACAAGTGTTTTTTCTAGCTGTATATTCTCCATAATCAAAGACACTGAAAGAATCAAGTGACTTATGAGATGGCCTATATCAGTGATGGCGAACCTATGGCACGTGTGCCACAGGTGGCACGCAGAGCCATATCTGAGGGCATACGCAGTGTTGCCCTATGTCAGCTCCAGCGCGCATGTGTGCACTGGCCAGCTGATTTTCGGCCTTCTTTTCAGCTGTTTTCGTTCTCCCCAGGCTTCAGGAAAGCCTCCTGAATGCTGGAGATGGCGAAAAACGGGCCAACGGGCCAACCAGAAGTTTCTGGTTGGTCCGTTGGCCCATTTTTTGCCATATCCAGGGTTTAGGATAGCCTTCTGAAGTCTCGGGATGGTGAAAAACGGCCCAACTGAAACTTTCATGTGGGCCATTGAGCCATTTTTCGCCATCCCCAGGCTTCAGGAGGCTTTCCTGAACCCTGGGGAGAACAAAAAACAGCCCATCGGGTCTACTGGAAGTCTGGAGGCTTCAGTGAAGCCTATGCACATGCGCAGGGGGCAGCACGGGGGGTTGTGCACATCCAAGGGGGCAGCGTGGGAGCAGGGTGGGGGTTGTGCACATGCGCAGGGGGGAGAGCATTGGATTGTGGGTGTGGGTGCATGCGCGCGCATCCTTTTGGCACCCTAGCCAAAAAAAGGTTCGCCATCACTGGCCTATATTCTATTTACTGATAATCATTAAGTGCATGAGAACTATGGGTGCTTAATGATTTATATACTTGGATCAGATGTTTGGACAAAAGCATAAAATTATGGCATTTGTCTAATGATGTCATTACAGGTATGTCACCATTGTGGTTTTCTTCTGTTGCATTCCTCATCTACGCTAGCGATGCTGTATTGGGTGTAGGACAATTGGCTGCAGGCAGGGTATTGGCCGGAAGGCAGTGTCCAATGGGAAGTCAGAGGCCCATCGCTCGGCATGTGGATTTGCTGCTGGAGTGGGTGACTAATTGTCCTGCTCTGCAAATTGGTCAGGGACAAGTGTCCCTTGGCAAATCACACGGGACAAGGGGGCGAAGTACGAGTGATGGTGGATCAGTGGTGGGGGGAAAGTGCTGACAGAGGGCCAGCCAAAGATGAATGTTTGCGGTGAGTCAGCTGTGGAGGGGAGGGGGCGGAGTCCCATTCTGAACTGGATTACCCCATTTCTACATTTGGCTTACATGAAAATAATATTTATGAATGAATATCAATAACGAATCAAATTCATTGTGTGAAGTGGTACTTAAAAATGATGGAAGCAAGGGCAATTTATAAGATAGGGAGTTATTTATTATTATTAAACGTATATGCCACCCATCTTTCCAGAGTTATAGCAGAGAATAATGTTGGTATAACTATATGTACAGTAGCTGTATTTCCTTTAGCTGTGTTTTCTGTAAATGTATAAAATTCCCTCCCACAAGGGAATAAACCGAACCATTTAGGATTCCCCCCTATACGGAGAAGATTATTGTTAGATTGGACTAACTTGTTCATATTCACATTGAGGCTGTCCTCATGTGCACTGGATGGGAAGTGATGTTTCCAGATGGAATGGAGGAGTACTGTTAACTTATGCAACTTTATGATTCTGTTACCCTCCTCTTATCTTTCTCTGTCCTTGATTAAAAAAAGTAATTTGAAATTCCTGTAAGAATAAATTTAAATTTAGTTCAACTATTACTCAGGTGATGATTCATTCAACAATTCAACATTCATTTCCCCATTTTCTTCAATCTTGAAAATAAATAGCATAAATGAACCAAACATAAGCAGAAAAGAAGAGTTGGGCAAATCAGTGAGGTAAATTTGTATATGGTGCTGCTCAGACCACCCAGGAAGTTAGTAAGTACTAATGGGAGGTAGCATCTCTTTTTCTTTCACCTAGGTTTTCCTCAGAGGTGCCTGGGCTCTTTCAACAGTTACTAATGTTTCTGCTCAACTGTTCCATTCTGGTTCACTTTAGCCATAAGATAGGTGCAGCCTACTTGCCAGCCAGTTCATTATTCCTGTCTTGTTGTTGCAGAATTAGGGGGCTTGGTCAGATGTAAGTCAATTGTGAGAATTCATTGGCCAAGTGATGATTCCAAGCTGACATACATTTCTTTCGGCATTAAGAAAGAAACTAGCATGTAATAGTGGTATAATAGGAGATAGTTCCTACTATCCTAAGAACATAATCATGATTTTTTATTCTTTAAGTACAGGTTTCTACCTCATAATATGCACTTGAATAAAGTTGCTTTCAAATAGATTGCCAGTACCAGCAAAATGTACATTTTGCAGAAATACAAGGAGAAGACAATTAATGTTATTCCCATTCCAGTGAAGAATAATAGTGATTTATATTAAAGCTGCACAGTGTTCTTTTGAACCTTATAACCAAAATATAAAGCAGCCAGTAGAGTGTGCTGCTGACTTAAAATAAACATATTCACTTTATACTGCTTCATTTTTCTGTCTTGCAAAATTTAGATTTCTCTGTTTTATTATATCTTAGATGAAAAAAAAAAGCATCATACGGCTCATGGACATAATCTTCATTTTTCATTCAGCCAACATTCTTGACATACCACATATTCATGGTAGAAAGTGGACTTTAGACAAGAGACATCTGCTTTGGTTATTTTTTGTTTTAAATCTATTTCCTTTGAGATTGAACTGTCAATTCAGATTAAAATTGTTGTAGAAAGCTGGTATATCATACCAGATTTCTTGCAGCAAGAGCACAAAAATTCTGAAATACATATGTGAATATATTCATTTTTAACATAGGATAGTCCAGATGTTTTAGAATCTAGAAATAATGATTTTAGCAGAAGCATGCACTTTATTTAATGGCAGCATAAAGGGAGATATTGTGTAGATGGCAGTCTATTAATACACTTACTTAAAATGTGGTAAGAAAGCTTTATTCTTTTGCAGGATCTAACCCTTGAATTCTGCCTCAGAATTCTACCAGGAGAACTCTACTTTTCAAACATATGTGTAAATGTGATTGTTCTAGAAAGTGCCAATGTAGTACTAACGTTTCCTCTGTAAGTAGAAACATACGATACTCATCATCTTCTCTCAGGAGAAATTATAAGCGCTCTCCCAATCAACTTTTAAGTAAGATTTCCTCTGTTTCCTAGGTAGAGGAATATATACCTGCAAAAATACATTGGATTAGGCTTTGGCATTTTCATTCCATTGATTTAAAAAGGTGTGTGTGTGTGTGTGTGTGTGTGTGTGTAGCATTTTTTGCTGATAAATGAAAATAAAATAAAATAAAATATATATCCCGTGTGTGTATGTATGTGTATACCGTATACATGTATACCAGGTTCAAATCCCAGTAAGGGTATGGCTATCTGACGAGAGCAAAATAGCTCGAAATAGATCTATAATAGTCTCCCTGTATTTTCATTTATCAGCAAAAAATGTTGTGTGTGTGTGTGTGTGTGTGTGTGTGTGTGTGTGTGTTCCATTGAGATGCTGAAGAAATACTGAGGTATAAGGGTCAACTGAAAGCTGAAGTATTTTCCTTGTTTAAAAAATTATATTCAAACAAACTCATGCAGGAGCATTTTTAATTTCTTTTATTCAGAATTGGAATTGCAGCTAATTACAGCTGCAACGTTATATGGCTAGAGTCTGTTCAAATCATGATGTACTGTGCAAGAAGGCTTTTTTTAAAAAAACAACAGCTCAGTAGAGGTTATTGATGCTGTTTCTTTCTGTCATTCATTAGGAGCTCAGCAAAAAAAACCACATCTGTTACTAGCAAGGATTTAATGGGCACAACAGTTCAGCTGCAGACTGTTTTTGGCTCACTTGTTTTGGTAGGAATTGATTTCCACTTTTAGCTGGGCTATTTCGATAAGGAAACCAAAATGCAAGAGAGAGAGAGAACAAGATTTGTGGGGCGGGGACATAGAAATCTATTTTTAGGTTTTCCTTCAGCATTTCATGTTCAACATTTCATATTCTCTCCTAGTAAATAGAATCCATTCTCTATTATTTAACAGGCTGCCACCTTAGGGCAAACCTTGTATTTGGTGAAATTCTCAGATTCTTAAGGCATAAATGAGGATTATGTTTAAATGAAAAGTATTTCTAAAATATAAAAGAAATAAAAATATTTCTAAAATAATATAAATTATCAGTTATTTTCTTTCTCTTCTATCATTGCAATTATATTAGAAATATTATTAGAAATAAAAATAATCATATTAGAATAATGATGCAAATGTGTTAACTTTTGCCCTGAAAAAAAGTGACTAATAATTTCTTGGTAAGCATCTATTCCCTCATTTTACTCATTTTGTTTATTTATTCAGGGAAGTAAATAGCAAGTACAGATGCTGCGAAGCTGTTGTGAACTTGTGTATGAATATATGAATTCTGCTAATGGAGTGAAAAAAGAAATACCCCAGCAATGCATAACATATTTGCCAGCAGCTAGTTTAGGGCACACTTTACAAAATGCATGGTTATTCAATTCCAGGAGAATAAAAAGACAACCCATAATCTCCCAGAGAAAGAATGCAACTGGCTTTTCTCTTTGATTGAAATGACTCAGTTCTTGAGAGAGTTGTAAAAAGGGTATTGAAATTAGAAGGGAGAAACTTGGATTCTTGTTTTATATCATAAACTCACTGTATGAAAGGCTGACTGGTGGTCCAGAACAATTAAGATACAATATAATTAATAGCATTTTGAAGAAGTATTAAGATCTAATCGTGTCTTCTTATCTTTCTGTGAATGCAGTTGAAGAGTTCTGTAATTTGCAGAATAGGGAATTGCTTGTCCTGCTTATCCGGCTCTTTCTTTGACCAATTCCCTCTTGCCATTATTTTAAAAATATTGTTTTAAACTATAGAAATTATGTTATGTCTGTTTCTAATTACTGCTTCTTCTGCAATGGCAATAATAAAGCCTGATTTTGAGTGGAAGAGAAATATTGTGAAAAAAGTAATAATTTAAAGTGTTTAAAGAGTTACAGAATCCTCAAGGGACATCCTAAAATTGTCATACATGTGTATAAGGTCTAGTCAGAAGTATCAGTCAGCATGCAAATTTGTAAGCTGCAGTTTTAGAATATGTTTGCTTATTTTTCACCAGTGGGGTATCTTTCTTTCTTCTACTTATAAATAGACCTTCCTTTTCCTTATGTTTAGTTCATTTCCATTTATATAGGTTCCAGTACTGCAAGCTTTAATCTGGTTTTTTTTAAAGCCCAGTTTTAATAGGATGGGCTGAAACGTAAATACAAATTTACTTTGTGTGTCTTTGTGGTTCTGTGGTGTTATTCAAATAGAAAAGACGGGGAAACAAATAATATCAAAAAAGTTTCCCTCTAATTGTGCTGAGTTGTAGCTTTTGTTGAGAAAAAGGGTTTCAGCAGGGGGCAGCATCTAGCCAAACATGGCTGATCTTGAGAAAGTTAAGAAGCATCAGGCCTGGGCAATGCTTGGATGGCGTGCCACTAGGAAGTCCCGAAGCTGTGGGCTTGATTGTCAGGTTATAAAAGAAACATCCTGGAAGAAGCAGTGATGAGAAGGCTTCATGTTTAGATCCTTTTAGATCTTAGGAATAGGGTTAGGGTTAGGGTTAGTAGGACTTTGTTTTTTTTTATTACTGTTATTATTACTTTGATACGTTCAGCACTTAAAAATCTATGTGGAGAGTATGACAATGCATTAGTTTATTTCCAGTTGTCCTTCATGATTAAAACATCAAGGGTTAGATGATTGAAAATGTTGAATGGTTAAAATATATTTAGGGGCATTTCCATTTGCTGGAGGGTAAAAAAAAATTATAAAAGTGGTACCCGAGACCATGCATCAAAACCCCGCTTCTATTTTACAGGTAGCTCATTTGTTGCACACAAAAAACGAGGCTTTGAGGCAGTCACCATCTTGATTCTTTTGGCCCCTCTCCCCAGCAAACATTCATATTTTTAAATTTTAAATTTAATGATTTGGAATGCATTATTACAGTCTGCTTGGATGAAAATGGGAAGTCAAGCCAGCTAGAGACTCTGAGAGATGTATCAATCCAAGGAGATTTTTAAGGGATTATGCCATTACCAGTGAATATTTCTTTTGGTAGAAAATGATATAACTTTATTGCTTATGTTTCAGCGTTATCAACATTAGGGATGACTGTCTGCCTGCCACACACAGAAAAGTTTTTTTTTTCATTTAAAAGACTTTTGAGAAGGTGTCTAAAGGCAGAGGTCTGTTGTGGGTAACTGAAATATCAGGTTTATATTTCAAAACACTGACCGAAATGCCTGCAAAAAATCTCCTGCTGGGCAAAGTACAAAGTATATTTAGAAAATACAGCATTGCGATTGGCTGTCTTCAGCCACTAAAAGAGGCTAAGAGCTGGCAGTCAATTAAAACTGGGCTGGAATTCAATACCCAGAATTATGCTCGGCCTATTTTAACTGATGCATCTGAATCCAGGCATGTGCTATAATATGTTTTTGATGTAAAATTACTTGGAAATGAAGTGCTTAAATCCTTAAATGCCTTGCATTCATTTTCGAATGCATTATGAATAGGACTGTTTCTTAACCTTGGCAACCTTAAGATAGTAAACTTCAATTCCCATAATTTTCCTGCAAGCATGGTAGCTGAATTGAAGTTTACATATCTTAAAGCTGACAAAGTTGAAAAACACTGGTGTATTGGTGCACTCTCAGGAGGGCTACAATGTTCGAGCCCTTTTTATCAATTGGTTGAAAGCATGTCAATATTTCCAATAGCCTCTTTTTCAGGTGTATAAGAATTATAGCCAAAACTATCATTTGAAAGTAAACCCAGTGAATAATAAAAGGAAAGTACAGGTAGTCCTTGAGTTATGGCCACTTTTGTGCCCAAAATTTCTGTTAAGTGAGACTTTTGTTAAATGAACTTTGCTCCATTTTACAACCTTTCTTGCCACAATTGTTAAGTGAATAACTTCAGTTGTTAAATTAGTAACATGGTTGTTAAGTGAATCTGGATTCCCCAATGACTTTGCTTGTCAGAAGTTTGCAAAAAGTGATCACTTGAGCCCAGGAGACTACAACCATCATAAATATGAGTCAATTGCCAAGCTTCTAAATTTTGATCATGTGACCATGGGGGTGCTACAATGGTTGTAAATGTGAAAAACAGTCATAAGTCACTTTTTTCATTGCTGTTGTAACTTTGAACAGCCAGTAAATGAACACTCAACTCATCTTAAAACACAGAGGTAACAGTTATTAAAAGTGACACAAACCTTACATCAAGATTGTGAGATTTCAAATCATTTTGAACTTGAATTTTGTTTTTTACATTTGAGTTTGATGCTGTGTTTCCCTGAAAATAAGACCCAGTCTTATTTTCTTTTGGGCTCCAAAATAAGCATTAGGACTTATTTTCGGTGATGTCTTATTTCTTTTGAGTGCCGCCGTTGTGAGGCTGCATGTGCCCCACACCGGCTCATTTCAGCACCCCCACAGACAGGCCATTCATGCCCCAACACCTGCTTATCCTCACGGATGGGGCAGCTCCAATAGCCCCATCCAGCAAGACTCTGCATGGTCGCAGGCCCACATCTTCTTCTGGCACTGGTGCGGCACCGAAGCAAGAGGCCAAGTGACGTGCCGGTGCCGTGGGCCATGAGGCAAGATGGGGGTGTGAAGCTGCCCCACATGCCCTGCACCAGCTTATTACAGGGCCCCCACAGCCAGGCCATCCATGCCCTCACACCTGCCTTTCTTTGTGGCTGCAGCACCAGCACATTGCTCGGGCTCCTGCTCCATTGCAGCCACGAGCAAGCAAAAGAAGTGGGCCAGCAGCCATGCGGGGTCTTGCTGGATGGGATTGTTGGAGCTGCCCCATCCCTGAGGTGATGGCCTGGCTGCGGGTCCTTGAGGTAAGTCGGTGTGCATGTGGGGCATCTCTACCCCTTGCTTTACCTCACCTCATATTGGTGGTACCGTGAGCAACCAGATGGAATGGGTGGCCAGCTGGTTGCGCAGATGCTTAGGTAGGGCTTATTTTGTGGATAGGGTTTATATTGGGCGCATGTGCAGAAAACATGCTAGGGCTTATTTTGGGGGAAACACAGTAGTTGCCTTGTAGAAGTTTCTTATATGCCATGCTGTTTGCAAATGCTGTGTTACTAATCTCCGGCCATGATTATATGTAACAGATTATTAATTGATCCTTGAATAATGTCTGTTAATTAGTTTCTGTTCTTTCTTGAGGATGAGAAAGTTTAAATAATAATTTTCCTTTCATTTTTCACTTTCTCATTTATTTTTCAGTAATACTGTAAAATTTGATTATGGGGAATTATAAAGAAAAAAATCAGTAAATAAAAAGCTTCTCAACAGAAATGGACACAGAAAAGACAGATTGCTCAAAAGGCCTAGCTGGTTGAGAAATTTTGGGAGCTGAAGGCCACACATCTTCACGGTTGAGAATCATGGATATAGCTGTTGCTATTACTATGTTTAATTACTATCCAGAATTCAATGTGATATGAAGGGGAAAAAGTGATTTTATATTTTATCTTGTTCTGAACGTGGAGATTTCATTTGGGGGATGGTGGTTTATGGGAGTTTATTTTTTCTGGGCATCGTTAGAGTTTAGCAATAGGAAGATCATAGAGTAAATAAAATCAAGGACTCCTAAGGAGTCCTTCTACAAGAGGTTTGTAGAATTAAGAGAACAATTTGGCAATCTGATATACTTTTATTTGTTTATAATTTATTTGTTTAATAAATTTGTTTAGGCACAGTCCATCTCACTAGGTGACATTATGTACTGGCCAACTGTCATTTTTGCATCTGTTTTCCAAAACCAAGTTACTTACTACTCCTATGTTACAACTTAAACCCAAATTCATTTTCCAATTGAACTGATTTAACATTAAATGCTCTAATTGGAAACCCCCAGATAACTTGAATTCAGAATTCAGCACAGCCAAAGGTTGCATTCTCAGAGGAATTCTGGGGTTGTAATGCACAAGCCTTGGGAAAACTTACAGACCATTATCCTAGCGTGGTAAATTTCATAAAGCATGTAGATAGGTCATCCAAGCTTGTTCCATTTCGGTTGGCCCCTTTAAGAAAACATCACTGGTTCATCTTAAGTAGATTATGACTTTCATGGTACTCAAGTGTCTATTCCTGAGAGGGATCCCTACATTTAACAAAGTCTCACCTGCTTACCAATTGTTCAGAGGTTAAGTTGCAAGCAGGTGGCACTTGGCAAAGCTCACTGAAAAAGGTGAAACCTTTATTTATTCGATTTTTGTTTTTAAAAATCATGACACGTGTGAAGTACCTTCCAGCAAGGGGCATTTAATATACATGCTTCAGTGCTTTGAGACAACAGGTTATGCTCATCTTTAAAAAAATTCAGGAAAAATAAAATTCTGCTCCTTTGAAAAGCTTAATCCAGTTGTGGAAATAGAGTATGTGTTAAGGAAATGTTTTTACAAAGGAATGCAAATAATAGGAACTTGGCTGCTATACTTTGTTGGCTGGCAAAAGGAATAATATTTTTCAGTGGCCAAAGGAGCCCACTTGGAGAAATGGGAAGAAATCCAGAAAATTGTCAAAAGGAAAAAAAACCTCAAATACTTTCAAATTCCAGAAATTTTCTGAAAGAGGAAAGGAAGGTTGAAAGAGCTGTTAACATCAAGAATAAAAAGGAACCACCAGAAATTTCTCGTGGTTGATCTGGATTTACCTGATCAATTAATTAACTAATATATACAATTGACAATGACTCTGGGGGATGCATTTTTGCTAAAATAATAATAACATCAATGAGGGAGAAATGAAGGGATGAGCATTTTTTCTGTTAATAGTAATTAGTTCCAAGCCACAGGTTATTGGAGCCAACTTTTGAATGTGGTCTATGCATTAAAAAAAAACTTTTTGAATCAAGATTAACATTAATTATTCATCTCACAGTATTATACCATAATTTGATCTACTGAGGAACACTATGTGGCAGCTTAGATTTGTAAGAATATTTTCCTTATTAATACTTTGTATATCCTTGTGTGGATGATTTGTCATTGTCAGTAGACAGACCCAATGCAAATGCACTCAGTGTGTGTTTGTGGGACTGTGTGTATTTATTGAAGAGGTTTGGAGAGCAACTGAAAACAGAAATGAATGGGATACTGAGCAGGGAAGATGGACCCTGGCTACTGGAAGTATAAATTGAGTATGAATCTAAATCTCACATCTAAATGAATATGTATCAAGAAACCAGAACATAGATTTTTTTTCCTGGTGGTTCTTCTACTCTCTGATATCCTCATTGTGACCATATAACTTAGGTTAGATTAAGAAATTCATAGGCTACCTTAAATCAAGGTTGCACAGATCTAAACTTCAGGGTTTCATATGCCCCCAAATATTGACATTAGATTGTAATTTTTGATTAACAGACAAGGAAGTAGATTTACTATTTTTTAACTTTTAGATGACCCCTGTGCTTAAAAAATGCTCTCAGTTTTTGTAAGCCTTTGCCCCACCTTTTTCTTGTCCATCTGCTTTTGAAGTAAAGTCTCTGGCACATCACCTGAAGGCCAATTGTACCCTTTAATGCAAAAAAAAGTTCATTTTGGGTTTTTGTAGTTTTATTGTTTAATAAACCAGGGTGTAAACAGTAGTACATTAGTGCCCCCTTCTGTGAATGGGGACACCAGTAAACATATCAGAAAGGGGGCTTTCAAAATCTGGGATTATATCTTATTGTATCCAAACTAAGTTTATGAACAGGATTGTAAAGCCAAGGATGCAAAAGAAAAACATTTGGTTGGTCATTGCTTCTTTATTTCTGATAATTTTGAGTCTAATATTGCTGGCTTAATCCTGTTAAGACACCCTTGAGGTATAGCATTATTGAAGTGGTACCATGACTGTGACATACTTTCATTTTAATGCTTCCCTATATAGCTAACCATTCTGGAATGGTCACGTAATACTTCATCCAAGTATTAAGTAGATCCTCAGTTTATGAGATTATAAAAGGTTAGTTAATATAGGAAATTTAAATGATTTCCATCTATCATTAAATCTTTCCATAGCTCCATTGGTTACTTTGTGGTTGACTCCATGATTTTTACTAGGCCTATTCCGGTATCTCTGTTTGTGTTTAACACTCTCCATGTGAGTAAAATCTATATAGTCTGTAAGTTAGGTGTAATAGCAATAGTACTTAGACTTATATACCGCTTCATAGTGCTTTACAGCCCTCTCTAAGCGGTTTACAGAGTTCAGCATATTGCCCCCAACAATCCGGGTTCTCATTTTACCCACCTCAGAAGGATGGAAGGCTGAGTCAACCTTAAGCCTGGTGAGATTCGAACTGCCAAATTGCAGGCAACCGGCAGTCAGCAGAAGTAGCCCGCAGTAATAGCGATGATCCATGACTCCAGTTTAAGGAGCCTTAATATGTTTAGTTCTACACATTGGGAGTTCCTGATAGTCCCAAATTCTTTGGTGCCAGGCTTCTATATAAATCTTTGCATGTACAGTTGAGGACAAACTTTTCTAAAAGGAGATGCTGCTCATTTGCACAAATGTATTTATTGGAACAAGGCTAGTAAGAAATTTGGATATTAGAATTGTATTTCTCAGTTGATGCCCTTCGCTATATTGGAGTACTGTATTTATTATTCCAGCTAGAATTTTCCACCAATTGCTTTTAGAATTTAGTTTCACTTTAAATACTAGTTTTTAGAAACTAGTCCTGGTTATAGTTTCTTTAACTATGGGACTAAGTATAGTCCTAGTTTGTGGAATTTATTTATTTATTTATTTATTTTGTGAGATTTATATACTGCCTCACAGTGCAAGCACTCTCTAAGCGGTTTACACCAGTAAGCAATGTATATTTATATTGCCCCCAACAATCTAGGTCCTCATTTTACCTACAGTACCTCGGAAGGATGGAAGGCTGAGTCAACCTTGAGCCGGTGAGATTTGATCCGCTGACCTGCGGATCACAGTCAGCTAAAGTGGCCTGCAGTACTGCCTCTAACCACTGCGCCACCTCAGCTCTTTATTAAATATTTATATTTATGTTTATCCTTACTGTAAAGGAGGAGGCAAGTTATTTCTTACTTACTTACTTACTTACTTATTTCTTATTTATTTATCCACTTCTTCTGAATGCTTGTAAACTGTAGAATTTATTCCCTATATTCCAGAGTTCCTTATGGATTTTTCTTGTGAAGATTAATTACAACACAATAGTATCTCTTTAGTGTTTGTATTTATCAAAATATTTTTCCATAACATTACTGAGATACTGTATTTTAAAAAAAGATCTAAGGGTATCAATAGCTAATCAGAACCTTCTCCAGAGAAAAGTGGAGCGATGACCTTTAATTATCACTAAGAAAAGATTTAAATACTTAGGAAGAGAATAGCCTTTATTGTTATTCTAAAATTATTTTATCAAGTGATAAAATAGTTATCCCATTTTTAGCATGTATGATGACAGAAGGCTTCAGGGTGCAAAAAAGGGATGTAGAACCTCTGCATCTCTGGTATATCCCTGATTTAAGCAATAAGGGAAAAAAGGGAAGAGAGGAAACATCTGGCATGCAATTGTGATCATGGAACAATTAATAAACCTAGGAATACTGCTGCTTTGTGAAAAAATTACCACTGGGGGAAAAATATACTCAGACAGCAATACTTATTTGCGTAGTGAATAATTTTTTCATGAATTGTTCTACAATATTGTTATGTATCCAGAAGAGAAACCCCAAAGTCCTATCAGCTATATTAATCACAATAAAAAAATTCTTTTTTGAGGGTGTATGCTTCCAATTTATTTCACAGTGAAGAGCAACAGAAAAATAATGAAAGAAGACATGTATGGAACATGGTATGTTGCACGTTCCTGTACGCAGGAGTGAAATCCAGCAGGTTCTGACAGGTTCTGGAGAACCAGTAGTGGAAATTTTGAGAACCGGCAAATACCACCTCTGGCTGGCCCCAGAATGGGGTGGGAATGGAGATTTTGCAATATCCTTCCCCTTGGAGTGGGGAGGGAATGGGGATTTTGCAGTATCCTTCCCCTGCCATGCCCACCAAGCCACGCCCACAGAACCGATAGTAAAAAAAATTGGATTTCACCACTGCTGTACAGGTAGTCTTTAACTCACAACCATTCATTTGTTGAATATTCAAAGTTACAATGGCACTGAAAAAAGTGACTTATGACCGTTTTTCACACTTATGACTGTTACAGTATCCCATGGTTACGTGATCAAAGTTCAGATGCTTGGCAACTGATTCATATATATCACATTTTCAGTGTTCCCGGGCTTATGTGATCACCTTTTGCAACCTTCTAATAAAAAGTCAATGGGGAAGCCAGATTCACTTAACAACTGTGTTACTAACTTAAGTGCAGTAATTCACTTAACAATTGTGGCTACAAAGGTTGTTAAGTTGGGTAAAACTTACTTACCAAATGTCTTGCTTAGCAAGAGAAATTTTGGGCTCAGTAGTAGTCGTAAGTCAAGACTACCTGAATTTCCATAATGACAAACAGTGCAAAAAACTTGTGTAAAGGTCTTGTGTTGGGCCAGATAAATTTAAACCTTTAAACCTTTCTAACTATTGATTCCACCACTCTCCTGAAAGGTTTTAAAAATAATTTCAGCATAGTATTTTGAGAATGGAGAAAGATGTTGTTTTAGGAGAAGAACTAGTTTAAAGAAAATTTCCATTCACAGAAGGTTCTTTGGTTTGTGGCTAAGGTCAAAAACAGACCAGAATAGGAAGGATAGGTTAAGAACATCTGACACAGAAAATGGGGGGCATTTTTATGTTGCTGAAATAGTATAAAGATAATAAATACATTTTTTTATCATTCAGAATATTTGATCCATTTCTTACTCTAATCCAGTGATTAGGATGCTTTCTTAACTGCAGATTATTACTTTGTTTTGTCTCTTTTTAGTTCAGAAAAACAGACCTCTTCTTAGTCACCAAGGCTGTCATAAATATGTCATCATTCAGCAGCATTCTTTTCGTTTTATTTGAATTTGGTTTTTGAAAAACATTTGGTCTTGGTGAACATCCCAGCATGCGGATGTTTCCTCCAAAGCTTAGCCTGCCAATCCATATTCTGCAAATTATACTGGAAATTTCTTTTTAAAAAACAACAACAAAAGAAATTCCAGAACATTTAGTATTTGTCCAAGTTTGAAAGGTGGTTATTTTAACCTTATCCGGGTGTATAAACAAAAGAGAGTAACAGAATAATACAAGCATGATTTAACTCAGCATAGTGGATTTGAATTTTTGTTTTTTAAAAAAGTGGAAGAAACAAATTCACATTTTAAAAATGTCAGAGCCAGATGTATGAGGAACAACACCTAATTGTATACATACATGGACACAGACCCTTTGCAGAAGGAAGGGAATGATGGGCATTTGGCATTTGGCATAAAATATAGAGCAAATCCTGTTCAAATTATAGTTCAAATAATTCTCAGATGGATTGAAAAATTTTATTCAAGAAAGTAAAATGGATATATCCAAGTAACTTTGCTAGAATTAGTTTAATATTTGTAATTTACCACAATGAATAATATACTAGACCATTGGCTTTAGCAGATTAAAAAAAGGGGGTGGAGAAGAAAAGAAAATGTAAGGTGCAATAAAAAATGGAGGTGTAGCAACTAAAATGTCCGTCGGTTTGAGGAAATTTTCATGATCTACAGAAGACTTCTTCAGATTATGTTAAGCAAAAATGAAGTAAAAATATGACTAAAATATGATGTTGATAAACAGTTTTTTTAAAAGGGCTATTTGGTTTCCATAGCTTAAATGTTGGAATAGTTCTTTTTTTTTAAAAAAAAGAAAATTTCCAAAATTTCCTCCTGAAAAACTAAATAAAAAGGGATTAACTTTTGCCTCATCTATTCAACACAATCTGAGTTGGGGAATTGAGGAGACGAGGCAGCCATCAATAAATTCCTCACTCCAGTCTCTATGCTTTTGTTTGTCAGTCTCCTTGGAGCCTACATTCAAGACTCCATCCTTGTTGTTTGGGAATTATTGGCGCTCTAATGCAGCACTTCTGGGGGGCATGAGTTTTAAATAAGGCTGTTATATAATACAATATAGTCTGAGGACTTTGGGGGGGGGAAACGGTTTCTAAATTGTTTCCAGAGGCCAAAATGCTTCCACCTTTGTTCTTTCGTTGTAGTCAGTAACAAATGTGCATCCATTAACATTTGAATATTTCATCTCCTAACTCATTTCATATACTAGAAACCACTGGCATTTTATATCGAAAATCAGTCACTACCTGAATTAATAGCTACTGTCTGTTCTGAGACAATAGTAAGAAACAGAAGAAAATATATCCAAAAAAGCTGAGAATTAATTCAAGAAAAGCTTGGTAATTTCCGTACACCTTCCCCCTTTGCACAGCAATTGAATCTGTTTTTAGTTTAGCTATCAATTTAGCAATAAATTGAATTAAATACCAAAATGTTTGAAAAGCAATCTCTATTTCATTCGAGTTGCATCATTGATCTGTCTTAAATGTTCAGCCTTTTTTATGATTAAAATACCAGTAATCTGTCTTTTTTAAGTGAAAGTAGGTTGCAAGGTATTTACTGTAAAATATTCATTAAATATTTTGTAGGAACTGGAGAAAATGTATCTTATGTAGGTAAACACAGAATGATGTGGGACATTTCTATATTTTTCTGGGGAATAAATAATGGTATATAAAGGGGGGAAAGAGAGAGAGAGAAAGAAAGCAAATTAATAGTGATGCCTTTCCAACCTTCCTTAAATTTCTCTGTTAGTGTTTTATCTTGCTAATGTTGCTCTACTGGATGACTAAATAATGGATTACAGTCCAAACAAATCTGGGTTAACTTAAGAACATTAGCATGATACAGCCATGGGAAAAAAGCAAATTCACCCTCTAATGCATATTTGCCTTAAAAATGGTTTTTGCTTTTCAAGCAGAGAAAAAGTTCTTGCTGAAGATCTTGGTGGCCTTAAGAGTATATTCATGTCTTTCTTAGAAACAATAAGGCTTGCCATGTTTAAATTTCCCACTCTAACCTATAGTCCTGGTACTCTCATCGAATACTAATCAGTGCTGATCCTGCTTAAATTTTTTTTTAAAGAGCAACATGTACAACAGGTAGAGTGTTCCCTGTCATCCTTCCACCCACTTCTCCGCAAAAAAACCCTCAGTTATTTTCTCAGGAATGCATATATTTTATTAGCTTCACTCATTCAACAGAGGGCTGAGAATCTGTTCGATGTATCTGTGTCCAAGGCATATTCAGCTTTGCCTAATAAATGTAAAGAATGTTCACGGTAAGAATTTAACAGTTACTTTTGCAACTTGTGGACATTACTACCTCCAAAATACATACCTAAATTTTGTTGAAAACTGCTGTTCCATAAAACTTTCTGAAATTGTGCTGCCAAGGGCAAAAGATTAAAATTAACTACTAATATGTTTGGTGGTTCCACACATTATGATCTGCCATTTATTGTGGCTTATGAGATAAATCATAATTGACTAGATTCACATTGCACACATTAATAAAACATAGGTTTTGAGTTTTCATGGTGAATTTGTAGTGTAGGATAAAAACAGATACTGATAAAAACAGATACACATAGTAATTTAGTACAGGGTGTTAAATCAGAGTAGGAACTAGTTTGCAGATGTTAAGTATTACATTGTTGGTCAACTATAAATAATTATAATGGTGTTTATTTATTAATATTTTATTAATAAAATTTCTATGCCGCCCAACTCCCATGTATATAGTTTATGTGAGGTATGTGACTTTTTTGTGTAGCACCTGACTGCCTCTTGCACAACATCATAAAGCAGTGATGGCGAACCTTTTTTGGCTCGCGCACGATAGTTTGCGAGTGTATGTCCACGCCCATAATGCAATGCCCTGTGCATTGCATACAACCCCCCTGCACTGCCCCTCCACACATTCGCACAGGCTTCGCTGAAGCCTCCGGATTTCCAGTAGGCCCATTAGGCTGTTTTTCGCTCTCCCCAGGGTTCAGGAAAGCCTCAACGGGCCAATTGGAAGTTCGGAAACGAAAGGAAGTGGAGCTGCCCTACTACTTACCTTCAGATAGTTGCAACCAGGCCTCACACACCTCGGCTCATTTCTTCTGCAGCCGGGAAGGCTTTCCTGAAGGCCTGTGCAGCCGATAACAGAGCTCCGGATCGATCTGGAACTCTGTTATTGGCTGCAGAGGCCTTCAGGAAAGGCCTTTAGGAAAGGCCTCTGCAGATGATAATAGAGCTCCGGATTGATCTGGCTGCAACTGTCCAAAGCCGAAGAAGTTCCTCAAGACCTCTGACAGAGAAAAGGAGGCTGAGGGTGAGCACACAAGTGAACTTCCAGTTGGCCCGTTGGCTCGTTTTTGCCGTGGGGAGAGCGAAAAAGGCCAAAAAGAAGGTCGAAAATCAGCTGGCCAGCTCACGCGCTGGAGCTGACATAGGGCAATGCCTCACCTGCCCTCAGATATGGCTCCGCATGCCACCTGTGGCACGCGTGCCATAGGTTTGACATCACTGTCATGAAGTATGCTTTATTTCTACAAGCTGCTAAGTAAAAAACCAAACAATTACATTATGGGTCATAACTGTGTTTCTCATCAGAAACCACAGAATTATCTCCTCAATGCCTCATTGGGAAATTTTAGAAACGAATGTTTGGCACCCATTGATGGAGATTGCTTTTTTTTTTTTTTGCTTTTTGCTTTTCGAACCATTAAAACTCTTTTAATGGAACTCTGTGTACATGAGCTGTTCACCATTTGGCCTTTTCAGTTTTTATAGGCAAAACTGAAACTGTAAAAAAAACAACCCTAAAAACAGTAGTGTGTAATTCCATGTCTATAACTGAAACAATTTCAATATGTGCCAAGGATTTAGAAACCTTTCTTCTTTTCTCCCCCCCCCCTTTTTCCCCCCTTTTTAAATTTTTTTATTGGCCTTTCTTTATAGCATGATGGCCACCTCTCATTTTGTTTCCTAATGTCTCCAGGATGCAAGGATTGAATTGAAAATCTTTTTGTGTCTATGGCATTCTTTCCCAGTTTTTTTTCTAATGGAGCACAGCTTCATGGCAGACTGCTCCTGTGCTGTACTGCACTTCTATTTTTTTTAATGTGCATGTTCTCTTGCACATTGGATTGCCACCTTCTCTATATTAAAAGATCAGAAAACACTGTGTTCTTCAGCTGTTTTTGCTGCACTTGGAACATTTTCCCATTTTACCTCCTCCCCCACTCTCCCACACAGAGACATGATATTGTGTTCCTGTCCCTTTTTTTTTTTTTTTTTTAAATATCCTTCGGGTTTTATTGTTTACACAGACGAAAATGTCAACTTGTTAAATCTTTCTATTTGCATTTGTTCTTTTCCAAAGAATTCTGGTCTCTCTCTCTCTCTCTCTCTCTCTCTCTCTCTCTCTCTCTCTCTCTCTCTCTCTCCCTCCCTCCCTCCCTCCCTCCCTCTCCATCCCTAAAAAGTATGGAGAGAGGGAAGCTTTTCCCTAGGTTTGCACATATATTTTGAAAAATAGTTCTATTGACAGAATCGGCAAGCTTTCATGACTTTTAGGTTTGGCCAAGCCATTAATGCATTTATTGCTTTTGGCATCAGGCGACTGGAGTGGTTAGTTGCTTGAATTTTCTTTCTGTCTCTCCTTTCTTTTCCCCTCTTTCTAAAAGATGGCTGTATTTTCCACCCCTTTGCCATTCCTTTTTCTTGCTAATAGCACGGAGTGACAGCTTTTGATTAGAGGAGACTTGAAAAGAACCTAGCAAGCAAAGCCATTACATCAAAACTCAGACAGATGCTTGCTCTCAAGAACCTTTTCTGGATGGCAGGTGGTTACCCGCCCTGAGAGATAATTCAGCTTTCTCTTCTTGCTCTTTCACCTTGAAATTGGGGAGGGGGGAGAGGTGGATTGGGGGGAAAGAAATTGGAGTGATAATTTGCTATCATAACATTTATAATTACCATTTCCCCCCTAAAATCAGTTTGGTTATAAAAATAAAAATACTGTTATAGTTTTATAAAGGATATATTTGTAGGAATAATCTGTGGCTTATTACTCACTGATGTATGTAAATCTGTACCTGGATGTTATCACTTTAGACAGTGAATGAGTTGATTTATTGGATGAAATGGTCTCTTCCATAACCCTTCTCTGAAATCTAATAGAAGGCAAGCTCCATTGTTTCTCCATTGTTATGGGCAATTGAAAAATAAATTGAACAAAAACATTGGTTTGTGTTATTCTAGAGCTGTTACATTTTGCCACTTCTTCTCTTAGTTCAAAACGTGCCATTGAAAACAGTCAAATTGGTTTTGAGAAAGCTTTGGCTTACCCACAATTATTCCCAGTTTGCACTCTTCTCATTGGTGTGGTATTTGCCTAGCAGTACATCAAGCAAGCTGGTCGACCCAAACCTAAGTCTGATCAGATTTTTTTGTTTTTAAGAAAACACTGTATTCTGTTAAATGAGCATCTTCATGACAAACAGAGCTGAAATTTATCTAACATCAACATAAGAGACTCAATGTAACTTGAGGTCTTTCAAGAGAATTACATTGATGATAGAAAAGTAAGGATCATAACATTCAAAAGGCCAATCCTGATCTGGATTTGGGAACCTTTGAACAAGGTTATCACTTTGCCACTACTTTTTTGCTTGCCTCTGTTTTTTTACATGTCACTACATCCCAAAAATAACAGAATAACAGAGTTGGAAGGTAACTTGGAGTAAATAAGTAAGTAAATAAATACAATTAAAGGGGACATGACCTGTTTCTGACTGCTCCTGTTAATGCCTTATTCTGTCAACTATGTAATCCTTTTAATGCATGTGGAACTAAAATTGCAAAGGCCTAAATAATTTTCCTCATTAGTTGAATTATTTTACCCACCGACTTTGTCATTTTCAGAAAGTACAGAAAGTTGTGCTGAACTATTTCAAACAGAAAGGGCCATAGTTGGTCTATAGCCATGACCAAGGGACAAAGAACTTTGAGATTGTTGTGGCAATCAAGGAAAATGTAGTCAGGCCAAGAAAAATCAGTTTCTGGGATTCAATAGATACTTTCCATAAGAACTATAGGCAGCTTTCCATATTTAATTAATAGGAAAATAATTATATTGAGGGATCTAATAGAGGAAGCACTGCAAATTCTTGTAGCTAGGGTTTTAGTTAATATGGCTTATTGGGCAGTTCTCAGATGCCAGAAGAAAAATCATAAACAAAACACCGAGAGGCATTTCCTTGCCATTTGGCTACCATACTCCATCATTTTTCACAAAATGGAAAAATAAGACCTGCCATTCTAGCAGTGAAACCAAAGCTGCTTGAAAACATAAAATCAACACTTAGTGGTAAAGTAAAAAAACCAAAAGATGGAAATGCAAAATACTATACCAGCAGATCTGAGAATAGTCATGCCAGAAATAGTGTATGCTGTAATCTTAGAAAGGTTAATAGATAGTAACATGAATCAAAATTAACTTGGAAGAGTTTTAGCAGGATATTATATTTTCAGGTTTCAGTATACTATGTTCAGTTGAGGCAAGGAGAATTAACGCATCAGGCAATTCTTTTACAATCAAATTGTTGAAATTCATAATATACTTGTGTCTGTTTTAATTTTGCACAAAGTCTTTGGATAGTTGCAAATTCATGTGTGTGTGTGTGTGTGTGTGTGTGTGTGTGTTTTGCTAATGTTCTGTTTCCCAATTTATAAGTAACCTCATTCTTAGTTATTATTTGTGTAATTATTTGCGTATTAGTCATACTTTGTCCCAGAGACTTCTCTAGTTAAAGTATACAGAGGTGCCTTCTATAGATAATTATACAATAGCTTATTCAAGACTCCCATGATTCTCATCAATGGATGGGGAGTTTTGGAAACGGGTTTTCTGGGACAGTGTAGGAATGTTAATTGTGACTTCAAGCTGATATCTGTTATACTAATAGTTCACCCGGACACCATATTTAGCTTTGAATCTTGACATTCTCTTTCAGGCAAGTTTGCTGTGAGGATAAAATGGAAGACTTGATACACACTAACCTGATTTCTAAAAGTGTAGTGCCAAAACTGGACATAGTATTAATAGTGGGTGTCTGACCAATCCAAAATGGATCAAACTATTATATTCTGTTATTTGGAAAAGTAGTTTTTTAAAATAAACTATAAAAAACTAACATACTGTATTATGCCTTCTGAATGGGACTTGAACTACTATGGGTATAATTTTTATCAATTGTTGATAAATTTGTCAATTGTTTATCTATAGCAGTGTTTCCCAACCTTGGCAAGTTGAAGATGTCTGGACTTCAACTCCCAGAATTCCCCAGCCAGCATTCGCTGGCTGGGGAATTCTGGGAGTTGAAGTCCAGACATCTTCAACTTGCCAAGGTTGGGAAACACTGATCTATAGGATGCATTCACCATTACATTGTGATCAATATTTCCCAAAGGTGCTTTTTCAAGAGGCAACTGGACTTTCTGGTTTTTCTTTGAAGATGTTTCACATCTCATCCAAGAAGCTTCTTCAGCTCTGGCTGGATGGTAGGGAATGGAAGGATTTATACTCCTTGCAGACAGCTGGTCATTTGAATTCTTTAAGTAGGTCATTAAGGTCACCTGTAGGTTTATCTGTGTCATCAGGATCACTTGAGTGGTGCAAATGGGTGTGGAGCCTTCTTAGAACTGTTAAAAGGACTGTGTTGTAGACTGGAAATAGATGATATCATATCCCTCCCCCTCTGTTGAGAGAGGGCTGCTCAATTTTGAAATAGATGGCCTCTTTAACCCCTATTTCAAACCAGTGGTTCTCTTTGTCCAAAATGTGGACTTTGCTGTCTTCAAACGAATGGCCTGTGTATTTTAAGTGCAGATGGACTGCTGAATCTAGTCCTGATATTTATTTATTTATTTATTTATTTATTTAGTGACATTTATATACCGCCTCACAGTGCAAGCACTCTCTAAGCGGTTTTACACCAGTAAGCAATGTATATTTATATTGCCCCCAACAATCTGGGTCCTCATTTTACCTACCTCAGAAGGATGGAAGGCTGATATGTTTGTTCTTCTATGTTGTGCCATGCGTTAATGAAGTGGTTGTTTTGTTTCCCAAATGTACAGATCTACACATGGCTCACTGCATTGTACTGCATAAACCACGTTGCTCAGTTTATGTCTGGCATTTTATGCTTGGGTTGGACAAGCTTCTGCCTTAGTGTATTCCTAAGGCTTGAAGTGTGCACATATGTTATGTTGGCTGAAGATCCTCCTGAGCTTTTCTGATATGCCTGCAATGTACAGAATGACAGTATTGCTTCGTTTATTGTTTTCATCATTGTCTGTTATGAAGGAACTCCTGTAGGGTCTTTTTTGAGAGTTGATGAAGGCCCACTTGGGATAGCCACATGTTCTGAGGGCTTCCTTGATGTGTTTTCGTTCTTTCCCATCTTTGCTGGTAGGCAGGCCTTCAGCTCAGTGATGTAGGATTTTGATGACACCCATTTTGTGCTCCAGTGGGAATCAAAATGTAAATATTGATCTGTGTGAGTGGGTTCTGTACCCATTTGCACCACTCAGATGACCCCAATGACATATATAAACCTCCAGGTGACCTTAACGACCTGCTAAAAGAATGCAAATGACCAGCTGTCTGCAAGGAGTTTAAATCCTTCCATTCTCCACCATCCAGTCAGAGCTGAAGAAGCTTCTTGGATGAGAAGTGAAATGTCTTCAAAGAAAAACCAGAAAGTTCAGTTGCCTCTTGAAAAAGCACCTTTGGGACAACCATGACCCTGGATGACTGAGGAATCTCCATAGACATTGCGATCAATAGTGTTCCTTGAGCTAACATTGATAGTGGTTTTGGAGCTGAAAGACAACTTTGAATTTACATTCTTTCCCCTACCCCAAATTTGCATTCACTTGTTCATTCATAAGAGCCATGGTGGCGCAGTGATTAAAATGCAGTACTGCAGGCTAATTCACTGCTCACTCCTGGAATTGGATTCTGAACGACTCAAGGTTGACTCAGCCTTCCATCCTTCAGAGGTTGGTAAATGAAGACCCAGATCATTGGGGGCAATATGCTGACTCTGTAAATCTCTTAGAGAAGGCGGTAAAGCACTGAGCAGCAGTACATAAGTCTAAGTTCTATTGCTATCTTGCAGGATATACTTGCAGTTAATTACATTTGTACTAACTCACCATACCATATAGACTACTGTTTAATAAAGCAAGATATATAGCTTGCTTTCCATATACTAACATGCAGTTTTTAAAAGTGGTTATTATTCAAAGGGGAGAGAGGAGTAATTTCTAATTATATAAAATTAAAACATGATACTCCCCATGGCTCTGCTTTCACAAACATATGCAGAAGTACTGTCATGGTGCAAATCTATGGAAGAGTAAATTTTATACTCCAGGGAGCAGCATAGATCATAGCTGTTGAACTGGTGGTGCAAACAGCAGCAGAGCGGACTGTCTGCCCTACATAAATCTTATGCAATAATTAGCTCCATAGTGAACTGGTTCAAAGCAACAGTACTAGTTGCAAGAGAAACTAAAAACACATATCAAATAAAAATATCACTTCCGTAGAGAGCGGATTTACCATAGCAGATAGAATGCATGTCTCCAGAATAGAAACAAAACTGTTTTCTGTATAATGCAGGGGTCGGCAACCTTAAACACTCATAGAGCCATTTGGACCCGTTTCCCACAGAAAAGAAAACACCGGAAGTCACAAAACCCTTTTGACATCTAAAATGAAGATACAGTAACACTGCATATATCATTTTTTACCTTTATGCTATGTATAAAACAACTATAATGATAGTGAGTTGCATTTATGAAATCAATGACCTGCTACAGTTAAAACACATTTTTATTTCTGCATGCAACAAAAATATTTTGAACTCTGAAAAAAAAGATGGGTCGAAAAGCTCAAAAAATCACGTGCCGGCGGGTGTCGCACATTGGTGGTTGTGATGCATATTTTGAGCGATGGAGCCGCAGCAGAGGGATGAAACAGCCACATGTGGCTCCAGAGCCACTGGTTGCTGACCCCTGGTATAATGTATACAACAACACTATAACAATATGTATAATTTTAGAAATTAAGGGTGTAGCTTTATGGCTTCTACAATAGCCATATATTTCTTTGGACTTCTCCCTATGAAATTGGAGATGAGGCTTGAATCCCATTGCTTTCCCCCAACTTATTCTGCTAGCCTCCATTTCTGGCAGGAAATTTCTACTTCAGGTCATGAAATCCTGATTTCAGACAACTTTAAAGGGAAGAGATAGAAAGGGATTAGAATCTGAAGCCTTCCTTCTGGGACTTTTCAAAGGGGCTGGAATAGAATTTAGAACTGCAATTGTCAAGCCTCCCAATTGTTTGCAAAAGAAAGTAACAAAGAAAGAACTAGGAAAGAAAAAAAAGTCCTAAATGAATAAACCCAGGTCAGGAAAATGTCGGAGAGTTGCAAATGTTTATAAATATAAAATTGAATCCTGAAGGCTTGTAGATTAAGATCTAGGAAATCCTGGGTAAGTAAAATTATCTGTTGCCTCTGATTCCATTAAGTAATTTGATACTAGCTCTGAAAAAATATAGTTGCTAAGTAAAACATGTTTGCTGTATAAAATTTATTTTTTGAACTATATGTATTTTAAAGGATTTTTAAAACGTCACCTGATATGGGAATGCTTCTGAAGATTTTGGCATTTGTAGAGAGTTTTGAAATGCAAGTGCATTTCAAGTATGCTAAATCATGTGTGGAAAGTTTATGTATGTATTATGTATGTCTATGTAGAATTAATATGGCATAAGTGCTATTAATAAAATTGTCTCAGTCCTTCATTACTTTGAGTTCTTTTTCCAGTACAATAATTCATTTTTCAAATTACCATCATAGTACTGAATCCATTAACTCTGTATCAAAATACACTGGCATGTAGGATGTTCATAGTTATTCATCTTATGAAAAAAAGAAGAAAGAAAGAAAGAAAGAAAGAAAGAAAGAAAAACTAAGACTATTTTCTGTTCAAAACACAAATAGTATCAAAGCACTATATCTATTGATGTCTTCCTTTTTATAGGTATTAGCAATGGTGGATAATTCTACTTCAACTCAATTACGCAATCAAATAAAGTAGTATGGTACTTCAGCCAGATGATTCACCAAAATAGGCTGTTTGAGTGGAAGAGGATGTTCTGTTTTAATGTTCTTCTAATGGTCCTTCAAGTCACCCTGACACCTGGTGACCACATGGCTAATATCCATGCAGTTTTGCTGGCAATGTTTTGGGAAGTGGTTCTTCCTAGGGCTGAGAGAGAATGACTGGCTCACAGTCATCCAACTGGCTTTATGCCTAAGGGAGGTGTTCTATTTTAGAACCTTTAAATTGGAGCCAGGGACTGTATCCAGGACCTCACAGATGCAATAGACAAACTTACCACTGAGCTACAGCATTACTTCCTTCCTCAAATGTACTCAGTTGGGCTTATGAGGATATAATTGGTAGTGGATATCAACCGGAGTCTCCAAACTTTCATATAATTTAAGGTAAACATAACCAAACAGGAAAAAGAAACATATATGAGTAGAAGAAGTGAAAGCAAGGCAAGCATAATTTGCATAGGTCAAAGAAGGGCAGTAAAACATCTGTTAGTAGTAGTTGACTGTCAATTTTCAGTCCTCATTAAATTCATATTAATGCTGAGCCACTCTTAAACACCAAATGTACCTCTCAGTTGCTGTCATCTCAAGTTGAATGGTGATGGTCACTTTTCAGAACTGTGCAGATCTTGTTTACTTGTCAGTAGCATCTGACCTGGGGTCAGTATTGTATTTAACCCTTTGTTGTAGGTCAAAAGAAGAATTAATCTACCGAGAATTGAATTGTTTGAATAACAGGTGTCCCTTTGTAGAGTAGCTGCCAGACTAAAACTGGAACATGTTTCCCCCCCTTCCTTCCCTTTTATTGGCCGTAAAGAAGCATCTCAGGGACAAAAATTCAAACTTAAGATCACTGAGACTGGCAGTATGCTGCAGGAAGAGAAAATAGCAGGCACTTAATTTAACAATATTTGAAGCTTATGAGTGTTTTGTTTCTGGGTTGGTATATTAAAAAGCCATTGTCTTCTATATACATAAAACTTTTCATATCATACTGCAAAACAATGTCAAATATGGAAGCATTTAATGCATGTCTCATGGTGATGGAACACACCAAGAGCTGCAGAATAAATAAATATATCTGATAATAATTGGGTATGTGTATTCCTTAAGAAAAATTACTATTTTTGAAACTCAGTTACGTAAATTATGTTCTTGTATATACTTCACATTTCAAAATAAAAATAAATAAAAATTATTTAATATTAAAATCTGCCAGAAATATTACATTTCTTGCATTTCGGCTGTAATGGTTTTTCTGAGATAAGAAGAAAGATGGAAGAAATAGTAGGAACACATGGAGAGTATTGAAGAGAAAATAATGTAATCTATGTAAAATTCCATGAATGAGGCAGAGTGATTAGAGAATAATCAGGTCTAGCCACATTCCTATTTGAAGGGGCTGCTGGAGAAATTACAGAAAAACAGATTCCTAGGTTTAGAAGGGGACATTTAGGCTGTTGCTTCCAATTTCTTGCTCAGTGTAGGATCCTGAAAAAAATATTCCAGGCAGATGATTTTCTATTTTCTTTTGGACACATTCTGTAGAAGAGAACCTCCTGTCCTTCTGGGATCCATAGCATTTAATTAGAATCTACCTTCCTGTGGATTCATTATTCATAAATTAATCCATTATTCTGCATTGGGTTCTCTGAAATAAAAGAGAATAGACTTTGATTTCTATATCACATTTATTCAAGTATTTGTAAAGTGCTGTCATATTTATTCTGTTGTTTTTCTTTCCTCAAAGCTAAATATATCCAGTTCCTTTAGTTTTTCTATAGGGCGTAATTTCTAATTTCCAGATCATTTCATTGTCTTTTGGGAATATTAGCAATCCAGATTGTCTGACCCTTTTTAAAATTTGGTGCCCAGATGTGGATATAATCCTTGAAGTAGTTTAACTAGCTTTATTATCTCCTGATTCCCTTTTAGGTTTTTTTTTCAGATTTTTTATTAAATTTATCAGGATATGAAATACAACAAAAAATGAAATAGTGGGAAAATGGGAAGGGAAAAATGTAGGGAAAAGGAGAAAAAAGAAAGAAAAGTATTGACTTCCAACTCTTTTTAACAGTTCAATAAGATACAGTATTAACTTTGCAGCCTCAACTTTTTAGTTTTACGTGTTAATATATGCTAGCCATTTCTATAACAACAAACTTATCTAATCAGCAAAACCCAAAGTCAAAATTTCATTTTTCCCCATCTCAAGCACAAAATCCAGAAGTAGTTTCCAAGTAGAAACAAAGTTAGATATGTTCTTTTTTTTGATTAAGTCAGTCAATTTAGTCATTTCTGCAAGTTCCAATAATTTTTTCCAGCCAATCATCCATTGTAGGAATTAAATATATATTTCCATTTTTGTTCATAAAGCATTTTTTCTGCAATAAACATAGATAATAACAAGGTTCCATTTCCCCCCCAAGTTCTTTGTCCATTAAGCCTAAAAGAAAAGTCTCTGGTTTTATTTTTATATTCACTTTAAGAATCTTCTGTATTAAAATATGAATCTTACCCCATTATTTTTTTTGCTTTGTCATAGGTCCACCAAGGATGATAAAAGTTCTTTACATTTACATTTACATTTCTAACATACATTTGAAGTACCTTTATAGATTTTGACAGTTTATCTGGTGTTAAATATCAACAGTGTTGATTTTTCTTTTAAATTATCATTTAATATAAATTTGAAACTCCTCGCTCACATGGTTTTTCATTGTTCAAGCATTATATTATTATACCCAAAATTCTTTACCCTTTGGATAGTGCAACACTTCACATATTGATTCTCCAAATTCAATTTCAATATGGCTCCCTTTTGTTTTGTAGAGGATGAGGAAGATGATGAATTGGTGGAACTGAAAGCTCAAAATGATGCTGAGATAAAAACTCAAGAAAAGACACAAGATGTGAAGGAAGGTACGTAACTAGATTGTTTGGGATTAAGTACTTGATGTCCATCAGTAGTCTTTGGTCTCAGCTAAGCTGTATTGTGTCACTATATATTTTGTTATGGCTTATTTTTAATGGTTTAAACCCTATTAAATCACCTTCTGTTGCATCCATGAGCTGAGCAACCATATAAATAGTTTGAATAAAATAAATATATATGTTTAAGATTATAACCACACGTCTAAAATCTTTATCTGGTATGTTGCCTTTTTTCTTAGATGATGATCAAAACAAGTTAGCTGATTTATCTGAATTTTGCTAAACCTAGAAATATATTACACTGTTTTGTTTTTTGTAATTTTTTTAATGTTCCAGTCTAGATTTATTAAAATTAATAGATGCCTCATGGTCAGAGGCCCATCTTTCTGACACATGGAATAAGAGACCTCTTCTCATTGCTCTGGCTATGAAATGTACTTTCTTGGGAGTTCTCGCAAGCATTTAGAAACCTGTTAAGACAGATTTCTTTTGACAGGCTTATCGACCTGAGATGCTTTTAATATCTATGCCATTATTCAAGTTAATTTTTATTAAATTTTCATATTTTGTTTTGTCTTAGCTAGCTTGACTTCTTGCCAGGGCAGTGTATAAATCAAATAAGCAAATATATTTCTAGGTGGAAGGGCCAAGAATTGTCCATGACATTTACAGTTAAAAAGGATTGGGTAGATTCCACTAGTGAGGAGAAGTTGATTCTGAAGGGTGGTTATGGGTCAGACTAAACTCAGTGGACAAATAGTCTGAACAGATCAAAAGTAGTTTCCTAGATTTTACCTTTTGCCTTTAGCACTAATAACTAGTGTGGGTGCACCTGAACTCTATTAATCTAAACTTACACTTAAAGAGATTCTGCTCACTTCAATGCAGCTCTTCTTATCAGCAGAGAAGCCAATAATCTCACTGAGAGCAGAAGAACTATACTCAGTTGTTCAACTGTGGTTGAGATTTGGGTCAAGTTTCCTCTCCTTGCCACATGAAAGCAACCATAATTTGTGTATCTCTGGAAGATGACGTAGTGAATTATGAGTGAATACTTTTTAAAAGCCAAGTTAAATAGACTCCTGAAAGATATATATTTGTTTTAGCTTTTCACGGGCTTGCAAGTGACTTCTATGTATACCTCAGCTGTATTTGAAGGATAGCCATAACTAACATCATCTCTTTTTTGTTATAGTTTAGTCTAGTTGAAGTGTTTTTAGTGTTGCCTCTGGCTCCTCTTCTTGTCTTCTTAAGCCAGATCTCAAGCAAATGATAGTTGTAAACCCCCCCCCCCCCGTTCTTTCTTTTCTTTTTGGTAGTAATAGTTTTTGAGAAACTCAGACCGCAGGTTTAAAAAGGAAGTCTGGTAGTTGAATCAGAGACAGCAGTACTTTGTGAGGATGTTAATATTTTAGCAACTGAAAAGAAAATAATAAATTGAAACTGACACTGGAACTGACACAAAGTTGGTTGAGTTTCAGTTAGCTGCCTCACTTCCTTTTGTACCATTTCAATTCCTTTTGTACCGTTTCAATATTTCAAAAAAGCTTATCACCGTAAAATCTAGTCCCACGAGACAGGTGAAACATGTTTTTTCTCATGAAATTTATCTCAGGATAAGTAAATCTGGGCTCATTGCTGACTCTTCTTATGAAAGCCATTGCTTGAGCATGGAACATAAGAATCAGCAATCTTATAAAAGTGCCCATCTACATGCACAGAGTATTTTTCCTTGAGTAATCTTAGCCATCCAGCATTTGAAATGGAAAAGATTAGTTTCATGTCACTGAGAATATTGTGGATTTTAAAGTTTATCCACAAATACATAGGAATAGGATTATCATATAAATAATTATGAGAAAGCACATATATTCATTGTTAACTAAACTTTTCAGTTTTCTTAATGTTTTTAATCACATAATTCCATCATAAAGACCTTCCTTTTCTGACTTTGTAACTTTTGTTTTTGCTTCAAGACAGTGATTACAAGCATGTTAGAGGCAACACATGTATTATGATTAATATTTCCTGCTGTTACTGAGTTCAGTGATATTTATTCTGAATTAAGGGGTTTCCTGAAAATTAGTATCTAATAGGTTAAATGCATGTTTATGTTGGCATAAAATGCCCAGATTTCTTTTTCCATGCAAAGCAAAATACCTTTTTTAAAAAAAACTTTGCAGAATTTCTAATAGATAGTTAGCAGTACTATTCACATTTCTAAAAGCTGAATCAGCTGGATCAGTCCTTCCACTATGAATCTTGGTTTTGAAAGATTCTATAACTCTCCTGTAAAAATTTTCATCCAAATTAAAATTGTTTGCTACTTCAAGACATTAGAACTTGGGGTTGTTGTTTTTTTAAAAAAGTAAACCCATGAAACAAAAATCTGACATTCTAAAAAAAAGGGGGGGACATTCTATGGAATATTATCTGCTACATTTGCTATTTTATCCTTTGCGATTTGAATAGTAACAAGAACAAAAAATATAGAACGTTGCTACGTCCTAAGTCAGATTTCTTTGTTCAGTATTGATTGGTACTAATTGGTACAGCTTTTCAAGTTTCCACAAAAGTTTTCCTGGTCTGAGGTCTTCAAAAAGCATATGATTTCATGCTTAGAATAACATGTATTTAAAAAGGGCTACGTATTAAATGTCTATGGAGATTCTCAGTCATCGAGGTCATGCACAAATTTTAAGTTTTCTTTCTTGTTTACATTTTGTTCATTGTCTAAAACAATTATGCTTTCATGTTTATACATAATAATAGCTAATTTTAATTTCTATATACCTGTTGTTTGCAGTGATTGTGCCATTAAAATAAAACTTGTTTTGCCAAAATGTTAAACAGAATTAATTTTTATCCATTATGTTCTATGCTTCTCTTACAGGTTTTTCATGTTTAAAAACAACAGAAAGAGTGGTAAAGTTAATGTTCAATTATTAAGGCTGAAATTATACTTTTGTAGTCATATCGCACACATTGATTGTGTTCAAATATAGTTTGTTGAAAAAGGTGCAGTGTCTTGAATCACTTAATGCTATGCTATGAAATATGCTTTACAACCACAACTACCAAACTGTGCTCACAGTGAACTCAGAGGAACACCATGGGATATTTTAAATTTTTGTGGGAAAGATGATGATACTTTGACATCTGCCAGACAACGTGCAACCTGAGGCACTGTGTAAAAAATTACTAAGACATTAAGGGTGCCATGAAGTGAGAAAGCTTGGGAAGCTCTGATTTACATCTATACAGTCTTAGAATTGCACATTGTGCTATGTCAAAATCTAAGAAACTTCATTATATAGTATGAAATACGAACCTTATCAATAATACCACTTTTAGGTAAAGGCTATTTCCCTTTTTCCCTCTCTGTTTTACCTATCTAAAGCCTTTCTGATTGGTGCTAATTGGTACGGTGAATATAGGTTCACTGATGTTATAATGCAATGTATGGCCTATTACCTGTTTGCATGCCTAAAATTATCTGGGTTTTTGGGTGTGTTCTGTGAGGTATACGGGATAGAATTCACTTACGTCTTATTTCAAATGTAATAGAAATAATTCAAAAGAGATAGCAGGGCATTGTTTGTTTTAGGATGACCTACCCTGTTTCCCCCAAAATAAGACATCCCCTGATAATAAGCCCAATCGGGCTTTTGAGTGCATGGCAATAAGGCCAAGCGCTTATTTCAGGGTTCAAAAAAAATATAAGACAGGGTCTTATTTTCGGGGAAACACGGTAGATTAACATAACATAGTAAGGAGCCTTTAGATTTAATTTAGGTATTAAGCAAAGAAGAAGGATGGAAATGTTTATGGGCATAATAAGAAAATATTTGGTTTCTTCTTTGGTATTACAGTGGGATCACTGTCTAAAAATATTCCATCTTCATTCAGTTTTACAGTCTATAATTTATTATCATGCCTTGGTAATGATATTTTGGAACATATTTCTGTATTAAATATATTCTTTAACTTCTACCTCTATAATTTTTCTAATACTGGTCCCTGTATTTTAAACTGAATTTCTTCTAATACTTTCAAAAAATTGAGCATGACAAGTTTCCAGTAATCAGAAAGGTCCAATGTTATCAAACTGTTTCCAGTTTTCTTTATGTAACTTTTTTTTATGATAAATGGACCAAAGCATGAATTTTAATCAGTTACAAATATTTTAACCTAGCTAGATGTCAGCACACATCTGACCATCATTTAATTTGAAAAAAACAAGGTTATACCTTGTTAATACTGGGTTAGGAAGTCATCTCTAAATCCCAGACAGGAAAAAAAAATCCCAGAAGAAAGCAAAAATAAACTATTTCCAATTTATTGCCAATAAAACTACACATGTATCCATTTAGCTATCAGGAGTCAAGCTCAACTTCATATTTTAAGAACATTTTAGGATTTGTTTGGTTTAGAAATTGAAATTGAAGATGGCTTCTGTATTGAAAAAGCATTTAAGACTACTTTTTTGTTAAGCCTGTTTCACCGTCTTCCAAGCTTGCCTGGGTAGTAAGCATCAATCAAAAATATTTCCTGAAATCTGAATGTGAAGTTTATTTTTTTGTGTGATCTTAACTATTTTCTTCTTCTTAATAATAAATATGCAAGATATAGGATGTCTTTGGTATAGAAGCCACATTCTAGGATTATGTAGTGCTATATTAATGAATTCATATTTCCCCTTTAGAAGGCAGCAAATCATCCAGTCTTACCAATTTCACTATAGGTTTCATAGGAAGATCTCATTTCTTTTCTGAAGAGTTAGATTCATCTGGAAATATTTAAATGCTTGTATGTTTAATGCTGCCAATATTCTTTTGGAAGCTCCTCCTAGAGAATTGACAGAGGAAGAAAAGCAACAGATTCTACATTCAGAAGAATTCCTCATATTTTTTGACCGGACAATACGTGTGATTGAGCGAGCTCTAGCTGAAGATTCGGACATTTTCTTTGACTACAGTGGCCGGGATGTAGACGAAAAAGATGGGTCAGTCCTTTTTTTAAAAAAATCCAGTCAGTAAATTAAATGGTAATTTGTGACTTACAGAGAGCAACAACTCAGTGTTCAATACATCTGTAGCAGGGGCGGTTTCCTAATTTTTTTACTACCACTCTGTGGGTGTGGCTTATTTTGTGGGTGTGGCTTGCCAGCCATGTGACCGGGTGGGCATGGCTTCTCAGACTGCTGAAGGGAGGGAAACTGAGATAGGTCCTCCTGTCCATTCCCCCTCCCCTCAGCAGCTCGAGAAGCCTCGAACGTGCAAAAATGCCTAGGATCATCACCGCACGTTCGTGGCTTCTTGGACTGCTGAAGGGAGGGGAATGGAGATAGCTCCTGCCGCCCGTTCTTTCAGCGTCTCACACGCTCCCTCAGCCATCCTTCCCTGCTTGGACTCACTATGGGGTAGGAAGGCAGCGCATGCTTCTGGGCATGCACAGAAGAAATTTTGGGTAGGAAGGCAGCGCATGCTTCTGGGCATGCACAGAAGAAATTTTTAAAAAAAATTAAAAAAAAAATTTTTTTTAATGGCGGCGCTTAGGCACTGGCAACCGACCGCACCGGTACTGTGACGTCACCAGCGGGCCGCTACCGGTGCTATAGAGTGGACCGCACCTGTAGGAACCCACCACTGATCTGTAGTGATAAACTTTCTGAGTTCAATAATGTAATAAAATACATTTACTGGATGTAATTCTAGTGGCTTTCAAGGTTCACAATTGTCTTTATCCTGCATAATCTTATTGTAACATATTGAAACATAACATATTGAAATAGAGAAAAAATGAATATACCAGCTTTTATCTAGATCAGTGCTTTTCAAACTTACCAACTTTAAGATGATTGGGGGATTCTAGGAGTTGAAGTCCACAAATATTAAAGTTGCCAAGTTTGAGAAATGCTGATTTAGATCAACTACATCTTCTAGACTAAAAGGCACACAACATTAAAATATCATTTTTGCTCTTTGAATGATTCTACAGGCTATATTCTATAAAGTGTGTTTGTCTGTACACATAGTACACATAGACAAATAAAGTGTGTTTGTCTGTACTATAATTCAGAACAAATTAACAAGCAAACCGGCTAATACAAAACTGGATGCAATGTGTATTCCAAATGTGGTCTTACCAAGGCATTATAAAGTTGTATTAACACATCAGGTGATCTTGATTCTATTCCACTATTAATACATCCCAAGACTACATTGGCTTTTTTGTAGCTTCAGTACACTACTGGCTCATATTTAAGTGATTGTCCACTAGGACTACAAGATCCTTCTCGCAATTACTACTGTTGAGCCAGGTACCATCTATACTATACTTGTGCATATTTCTCAGATCCATTTTTTTCTCAGATCCTTCACATCTGAAGGATCTGAAGGATCTGAGAAAAGAAAAGTTGAGCCATGATTTGTTTTGTGTATAGTTTACATAAGATGTAGAACTTCTGAATCTACATGTAAAGACTCAGCATTTGTTCAAAATATTCCCTAGGAAGAAAATAAGGGCTCAACTTTTCTTTTTTCAGTGTCCTTCAGATGTTTGTCCTTCAGATACCAGTTTCAATTACCATATTTTTCAGAATATAAGACGCACTTCCCCCCCAAAAAGAGGCTGAAAATTTGGGTGCGTCTTATACTCCGAATGTAGCTTTTTCAAAGCTTTTTCCCCCAGCACTAATGAGGTGCCAATGATCTTCCTGGCTTGCAGGCTTATTTCATTGCTACACCCTCCAAAGAAGTTTTTTTTCCAGCCCTAAGTCTTTGCAGGCTTGTTTTCATTGCTACTCTCTGCGAAGAAGTTTTTTTCAGTCCTAAGTCTTTGCAGGCTTGTTTTAATTGCTACTCCCTCTGAATAAGGTTTTTTTAAGCCCTAACCAGGGGATAAAATAATGTGCTGAAGCTGACCAGACTAAGGATGTTAGCCATATGAATATCTGGTAGGCAGATTCCCCCCCCCCCATTTTCCTCCCCAAAAACTAAGGTGTGTCTTATACTCCGGTGCATCTTATATTCCGAAAAATATGGTATAATGCTGACTGAAAGATTTTTGGAGTTGTAGCCAGAATTCAAGTGCACTTTGGGAAAGATTGTGTAAGCTGGTTTGCTTGTTAATTTGTTCCGAATCATAATATATTATTGAATAATTAATAAATAACACTCATGCACAAATATGTGACATCCTCTATAGCAGTTTTCTATATGAAGTTCATGTGTTAGCTAATATAATGTGAAACCCAGCATCACAACTAAGTCAGTTTGAACCTGTGCTATACTCTGGAAACTATATTTTTATGTAGGCCAATGAAGACTGTATGAAACCTTTGAAGTTAAAACTAAATTAAGAAAGTAAACTATATAGATTTTCATCTGTTGTTCAATATTGCTTGTGATTTTCTACCGCCTGAGTAATTTAAGGAATGTAGACAAATGTAGAACCATTATTTTCCACTTGTTTAGATTGTTTAGAAACTTTAGATATAACATATTTATTCTTAGCCTATTTCTTTCCTTTGGTTTAAATTATGGTCAGGACAGACAGAGACATTATCAGGTTAAGAAACAGAAAAAACTGAAATAGCTAAGGGAATGTAGTAGAGAAGAGAAACAATGAAAACTAATAATTTGCAAAACAGTTTATTATTTTAAAATGTCAGTCCTAATTTTAAGTAGTGACATAATCCTTGTTCAAATCCATGTAGTGATGTCCAAGCTGGAGCCAACCTTTCCTTCAGCCGACAGTTTTATGATGAGCATTGGTCTAAACATCGTGTTGTCACTTGTATGGATTGGTCCCTACAGGTAAGATTTGTAACTTGTTTTCTTAATATTTTATGTTTTCACTAGTTTTGTTTTATAGTTTTGAAAATGATTTTATATGTGTATATGTTTATTTTAAATCTTAGATTTGAAGTTGGCTGAAAAATGGACAACTATATAAATGTTTTAAATAAAGAAGACAAATAGACTTTGTGGTCATTTAACTACTTTCTTGTAATCATCATAGGTGTTGGAACACATAACGTATATAACTTAAACTAGATGTTAAACTTTGCAGTTACTGTTCAACACAGTTGGAGTAAGACTGTCTAAAAGATAATAAAATCTAAAAAGAGCCGAGGTGGCGCAGCGGTTAGAGGCAGGTACTGCAGGCCACATTAGCTGACACTGATCTGCAGGTCAGCGGTTCAAATCTCACCGGCTCAAGGTTGACTCAGCCTTCCATCCTTCCAAGGTAGGTAAAATGAGGACCCAGATTGTTGGGGGCAATATAAATATACATTGCTTAGTGGTGTAAACCACTTAGAGAGTGCTTGCACTGTGAGGCGGTATATAAATCTCACAAAATAAATAAATGAATGAATGAATGAATGAATGAATAAATAAATAAATAAATAAATAAATAAATAAATAAATAAATAAATAAATAATAAATAAATAAATAAATAAATAAATAAATAAATAAATAAATAAATAAATAAATAAATAAATAAATAAATAAATAAATAAATAAATAAATAAATAAATAAATAAGCAAGCTACTATGCTAGTAATTCCAAGTATTTTGATTTAACATTTTGAGGAGCAGGCACTAAGATTACAATAATATGTGTCAAGCTGCTATTGAGAAAAACTTGTGATATTGGATGTTCAAAGAATAAGATTTAAAATGCCAGCAAGTCATACAAGTTCATACAGTTATAACCATATTAACACGGTCATTTGTAAGAAAGCATCTAGCCTTGGAAAAAGATGTATAACTTAATTGTTGAATATATGTTCTACATGCAGAATATCTCAGTATCCTTAATGAGAAAAGAAATTAGACAGCAAGCAAGAATCACTGTTCATTTAAGTATTTTGTTACATTGACTACAGAGAAGCATCCCATGACAATTTTTGTCCTATTGAGACATATCAGATATAGATAGTAAATATTATTTTATAAGGTTCAGATCCTATACTGGGAATTAAAATTTGCACTTTATGTGTTTTATAATAAGTTATTCAAAGTTTAAATACAATAGTAAAAGATAATACAAACTAAAAAGAAAAATAGAAAGAAAAAATAAAAAGTGCAAGAAAACAAATAAAAGAAAGGGATAAAAGGAGAAAAAGAAAAAAAATCCCTAAGAAAGTGACTTCCTACCTTCATCACGACAAATATAAATAGTTTCAATATCTCTTCACTTTTAATTTAACAGATATAAAACTCTTCATACCATAGCTCAATTTTTAAATATTGGGAAATCCAATAAGCAACTTCTTTTCCAATCCAGGTGTGGCAATCCAGTAAACCAGTTAACAAATCTAAAATTCATTTTTCCAAATCTCTACTCTTAACTATAAACAAATCCAATACACAATGTATTTTCTAATCCAGATGTCAGCTAGTCCAGAAAGAACCATCCAAAATAACAACATATTCCACGTTAATTCTGATTAAACAAGCAAACTGTATTCCTTTTTTCTACATAAAACTATCTTGGTCTTAATCCATTCAAATGATTAATATTTATTTATTTTTTATTTATTTATTTTGCTGGATTTCTATGCCGCCCAATCCCTAGGGACTCAGGGCGGCTCACAACATATTCGATCCATTACAAAATAAAAGCTATCATTAAAATATAAAAAACCATACAAATGCAATAATTAAAAATACAGAAATTACAAAAGTTAAAAGAGTATCTCATTTACCCCGCCTGCCGGAAGAGCCAGGTTTTTATCGCTTTCCGGAAGGCCAGCAGGGTGGGGATGGTCCTGATCTCTGGAGGGAGTTGGTTCCACAGGGAGGGAGCTCCCACAGAGAAGGCCCTCCCCCTTGGTCCTGCCAGCCGACATTGTTTGGTCGACGGGACCTGGAGGAGGCCGACTCTGTGGGCTCTAACCGGTCGTAGGGAGGTATGCGGCAGGATGCGGTCCCGAAGATAACCTGGCCCTGAGCCATGTAGGGCTTTAAAGGTAACGACCAACACCTTAAATTGGATCCGGAGACTAATGGGCAACCAATGCAGCTGGCGGAGGATAGGTGTTACGTGGGTGCATCTAGGTACACCCACCACAGCTCGCGCAGCTGCATTTTGCACCAATATGCTTTATCTCGAGTGTCTTCAAAACTTTAACAATCCTCTTCTGTAAATCCAGAAGGAAGAAAGAAATTATTCCAATTACTCTCTGGAATTGGCATTTTTATTTCTGTCTTAATTTTAATCTAATGTTTTTTTATATCCAATGACAAATACCTGTTCACTTTGTTCTCCACAATCATGTCATGTTATTGTTCCAAATCTTTCTTCATCTTCTTCTGAGACTATACTGTTCATAAGAACACAAACACAACTGACTGTTGATTCAAGGTCCTGGTGACATTCCTCAAAAATATCAATTGCATTATAAGTTGATTACTTATAAGTTGTTGTTCAAATAGCAGGCCTTTATGGATTGTTGTAATGCTAACATAAAGGAACAAATAATGTCGACTCTCAAGATAACAAATAATGTGACATGTTGACTCTCAAGTAACAAACAGCCATGGTATATTTTGAATCAGTTATTTTGGGCCTAAAAGATGTAAACCTGCATCTAGCTTGAGAGAAATAATGCAGATATTGAAGTTCATTTTTTATTTATAGCATGTAACTTCATCTTTATTGCCAGAGTGGTTTTTGCATCCATGTGTTTTAATTAAATCCATTTTGCAACAGATATGGCTAAGTACGTGGATGGCCGATAGGCCTATGTGGATTTCACAGAAATCGGAAACAAGCCTGAGGAAAAACTTATCTTGGACTATTCAAGGGGGTGGAAATTACATGGAATTCTTATCTGATAGTTTTTTAACAAGCAGCATTTATAGTATTCCCGCAACAGCAAGATAAGCTCAACTTGGAAGGCAACTGCCAAAATATAATTGTTCATTCCCTCAGGCAGGCAAGTATACCAGGTATTTTGTCTCCTCTTTCTTTGTTCTGGGTGGCCTTGTTTCACCTTCTTTTCTTCCAGCTCTTATCTCTCTTAGATGTTCACCTCAGCTACTCTCATTGCCGCCATTTCTGATCCCTAGGTTTCATGCTTCAAACATATAGTTAAATCGGCAGACATACTCAGAATAAACTTTGATGTGTTCCAGTCTTTCCTTTTCTGGTAGTTTGAGAAAAGTATTACAACTTCCAGAATATTATAGTTATGCTGACTGTCCTGTCATAATTAAAAAGTACCAATCTGGGAATAATTATATGGCCTCATACATTGTAGGGCTTACAATGCTTGAATAGCTCAATGAAAGCCACACAATGGAATTTTCTGTTAACCAGGATTATATAATGTAGATAAGCATTCATGTTATTGATCATCAGAAATAAATGTAGAAATATGAAAAATATCTTCATACGTAAAGCCAGTTTTTCTTTTCCGTTGCCCCAAATGGTCACTGTTCTATTTTCAGAACGGCGGATCAATGACTGAGGCGAGACAGGCTTAAGGCTAACAGTTTTATTTGCTATTGTGGCTAACAGGTTGCCAAATACGGCAGCTAACAAACATATTCTGTCAGCTGACGGCAACAGCTGAGGCCCTGTTTGACAGCTCCTTTTATACTGAGCTGTCAAACAGGTGACCAATCGGAAACGAGTATAGTGCCTCCTGTTGTGGTCAGACCTGAGGGAAAACTTGAGGACATAGCAGTCACATCAGAGAGAAACCTGTCTTTTTACTTTTACTTAATTTCCCTGATATAGTTTCATTCCAAACTGCCTGTATTTATTGATACGCTATTACTTGTAGATTTCCAGGCCAATCTGATGAGGCTTTATTGAAATATTTTGTTTTGAGCAATATACAGTGCTTTCCTCCCCAATTCAAGGTGTGAATCCAAAGCCAGTTGATTAATTATAACACTTGACATATAAAATATTGAAATGACTTTTCAAAAAAACATAAGACCAACCAATTGCACAATGAAAAAAATCATTTCTTTTAATGTGCCCAAAATTTCATGCTTGAAGTGGCCATTTTATTCTGCTGCTGAGAGTTATCAAATGAAACTTTGTTGAAGGCTCTCCTATATCTGAGCTAAATCATATTTATTCATAGACCAACCCAGATATAGTTATATAGACTCAGACTTGTACTGCAAGCAGATAATATACAGTACATCACCATTCTATCATCATGGTATAATGTGCTTATAATATATACTACTAAAATGTTCTGTGCATTATAACCAAGTAAAATGTGTAATAGTTAAGATTTTGGTTGCCCATTGGTCTCCGGGTGCAATTCAAGGTGTTGATCATCATCTTTAAAGTCCTACATGGCTTAGGACCAGGTTACCTCCGGGACCGCATTCTACCTCATACTTTCCTTCGACCGGTAAGGTCCCACAGAGTGGGTCTCCTCCAGGTCCCGTCAACCAAACGTCAGCTGGCGGGGCCTAGGGGGAGGGCCTTCTCTGTGGGGGCTCCTGCTCTCTGGAACCAACTCCCCCCAGAGATATGAATTATCCCCACCTTGCTGGCCTTCCGAAAAGCCTTGAAGACATGGCTCTTCCTGCAGGCGGGGTTCTGAGACAACTTCATCTTGGTCTCCCCCATGTATGTAAGATTTTGTATGCTTTTTAAAATGCATTTTAAATTGTTTTAAATTATATTGTTTAGTGGTTCTTCAAATGTTGTACGCCGCCCTGAGTCCCCAGGGAGTAGGGTGGCGTATAAGAATCCTAAACAAATAAATAAATAAATTATTCACATTGTGAAAATAGGAAATAATGAAAAATATATTTAATAACTATATATATAGTTAAAGCAATATGATTCAAATGACTAATAAGGCAGGAGACAAGCAAACATTAAACAAGTAAAGAGAAATGGATCAGTGACTGAATCTTCATATACTAAGTTTGTTTTATTGTGCTTGTGTAAAAGCCATAAAAAGTCTGATGGATAAAAGCTGGCAATTCCTTTGTAAAATTACAAATCATAGTTTATTTATTTATTTATGAAATTTATTTGCTGCACATCCTGTATTCAATGACTTAGGAAGCCTTACAGTGGTTAGTATAACTTACAATAGTTAGTATAATTCCAATAGTCTCTTATTAATATTGTCAAGAAAGCACAGCCTTTAATTTAAGGGCAAAATGTAGATGTTGCAATCCAATGTGGTGATATCCATTAATTTAAATAGTTTTTTTTTAAAGCTAGATAGAGAATCAAGCCAGTGGTGGGTTCCTACCGGTGCAGTCCACTCTACAGTACCGGTAGCGGCCAGCAGATGGCGCTATTTGCACGTGACAGTTCCGGTGCCATCTTCGCCGGTCTGTCACGTGGCGCCTTTTGGGGGAATTTTTGGGCTGATTTTGCTTCCTGCGCATACGCGGAAGCAAAATCTTGCGAGGGGACGCACGTGCGTGCGAGATTTTGGCGATTTTTTTGCTTTCGCGCATGCATGGAAGCAAAAAAGCGCCGAAATCACATGTGTACACGCATCCCCTTGCGAGATTTTGCTTCTGTGCATGCACAGGAAGCAAAATCACGCAAGGGCGCACGCATAGCGAGCACGACAAAACATGGCGATGCACGCGCAGCGCACCGGTATCGTGAAGAAAAAGCAACCCGCCCCTAGATCAAGCTATCATTCTGTGGCTATTATTCTTGATGATAGCATACTCTTAGTATCAGTTACTAGGAAATGAGAATTGGTTCTTTCATGCAAACTTCTCAAGGGCACATATTTGGATGCTGTGTGACATAGAAGTTAAACTTGATGGGTTCCAAATCCTTATATTTTTGTGTGTTTCAGTAATTTCAAATATAAACCACGCTTTTTCTTTATTTTTTTAGTTTTGCACCAGATGGGATAAACATACACATGCAGATATTTAATGGCTGTGTGCACTTCACAAAATGCACCTTCCCTGAAGCATTAAAGTAGCTATATGGCTTGGCTGCATTAAAATATATTTCTTTGAAGGCAGCCAGGCCACATGCTTCCATTTGCACAGACTTCACATTTGTTGTAAGCTCCACTAAAGCAGAGCAGCTGGCCAAAGCCATTCATTGGGAAAGTCCATGAAGTAGCTAGTCAACCCTGTAAGATTAGTCTACTTTTGTGCTTTGAGGAAAGGGCATTTGCTTCCTTCTGAATACTTTGCAAAGCTCTAGTATACACAAGCACTTAAATTTAACCACTCACCAATCATCAGCAGTGCCACATATGTCAAGCAGATGTGAATGTAAAATTCCAACCAGGTGAGTGAATTGGCTGATGAAGGCACTGTAGCACAGGTTGTCTTTTCATCACTAGTCCCCTAATTTCAGATCTGGTCATGTAGGAAAGTTTTCTACTCTATAGATCATTCTGTCTTTCTTTCGACAGACCTTCTGGATGGACCTATCTGCTTATGTGATTTTTACTCAACATACATCATTTTGTCCACTACTGTGTATCCAAATTTAACTGCCTGTTACTTTCTTTACAGTATCCTGAGTTGATGGTTGCTTCGTATAACAACAATGAAGATGCTCCACATGAACCTGATGGGGTGGCCTTGGTCTGGAACATGAAATTCAAAAAATCAACTCCTGAGTATGTTTTTCACTGCCAGGTAAGACAGTTTAAGGTGCTTATTTCATAAAAGATGTGCTGAGGATTACTGTATGTCCCATCTGCCCACAATTCAGAAGAGCTTGAAGTTAAAAATAGAAGATATAGAAAGAAAAAAAGGAACTAGGAAGTATGCTAATATTTTCAGAATGCATTCAGTTTTCTAAAACAACATAGGCTGGTTGGAGACTGTGTGTCATTTTTTGTCTATTTTAAACAATCCCCAAGAGAATTTATTTATAAAAACCTCACACTTATGAAGTAAATGTGGTATACCACTTCCTCCTCCAGCTGGCAACATATGCTTTCCCACCCACGTAAATTCCCTTGTGTTTTCTATTTCAAAGCAGCTTGTGCTCTGCTTCACTTTGCTTGGAATGATATTATAGCTTTACAGTGCATCAGCACAGAGAAGATTTGCAAATATTAGCTTTGCCAATGGCAAGATAGAATTGAGATCACCATTGCATTTCCACCAATTACTACCGGTATCTGATTTTCCAGTCCAGGCACAGGTGTCTCTTAGATCACCATCAATATCCTAGTGTAACAATTGAGGCAAGAAATCAAGAGGTATATCTGGAAAATCAAAGAAGTGTATTCCTAGCTGCTTTTTTTTCAAGATGATCTTGAGCCAAGGAGATCTTTATCGTGGCAATAAAGTTAGACCTTGACTTACACCCATTCATTTAGTGACTGTTGAAAGTCATGATGGTACTGGAAAAAGTGACTTTATGAATCGTTCTTGCATTTACAACTGTCACAGCTTACCCAATGTCATGTGATCAAAAATTGGTGCTTGGTGACCGGCATGTATTTACAATGGTTGCAGCATCCCAGCATCATGTGATCATCATTTACGACATTCCCAGGTAGCCTTCAAAAACCAAAGTCAATGGGGAAAGCCAGATTCATTTAACAACCCCGTGATTCACTTAACTGCAGTGATCCATTTAACATCCATTGCAAATTTGTAAAATTGGGCTTAACTCACTTAAAATTGGGCATGACTCACCTTGCTTAGCAATGGAAATTCTGGTCCCAGTTGTGCTCATAAGTCGAGGACTATCTACACTCATAACATCTAGAACAGCAGTTCCCAACCTGGGGGTTGCGACCCCTTTGGGGGTTGAACGACCATTTCCCAGGGGTCGCCCCGGCATCCTCAGCTCCCCCCCACTGCCACAAGCCTGGCCATATTGCGCCCCACAACCCACGACCCACCGCAACCCACCCCGCCACCGCCATTGGGTTCTTTTACCCTATGCGCAAAGCGTTCTGCGCATGCACAGAGGGTAAAAGAACCCAAATGGTGGCGGCGGGGTGGGTCGCGGTGGGGGGGCGGGGCATGGGTGGCGGTATTAGGAAGGTTGGGAACCACTGATCTAGAAGGTCCCTTACTGACTTAATTTTGTATTAGTTAATTTTGTTGCATAGTAAGGACGTATGTGGTGATTATCCATGTCTTTCAGCAACCTAATTTTAGGAGCTACTGAGATATTAAGAGATCTGCCATGATACTAGGCACAACATCTTCTTTTACTAGCTAAATTATAGTTTTTTATCTCAAAATTCCAATCTATTACCGTATAATTTCACCATCTCCTCACTTTCTGCAACCAGCAGAAAGTCTTTAGTTTGTCCTCAATCTGAAATAATAAACTTATTTTGAACTAAAAATAATACAAGTTAATGTTGTTTTGATTAATGAGGTATCAAATTCATATTTCTCATGATCAAAATATTTAGCGTAGAGATAAGTACTTCATAGTTTTCCCCTACATTTCTATCTCTAGTTTTTTTATGAAAGTATTATATTTCAGAAAGGGGAAGGATCTATTTAAGTACATCTTTCAAATGTCATCATTGTCTTTAAAAATTTGTTCCATAAGGACATTACAAATTTTGTTTCTGTTGATAATTAGATGCTTTATATCCTTTGAATATCTATCATTCAGATCTGAAACTTCAAACTGCCCTCTCTGCTTAGAATAATTTGCAGGGAAATTATTCATTTGGAGAGAATTTAATCCTTGAAGATTTACAGAACATCTCTGACATCTTCATTACAGAATTTATTTGTCTTTGCCAATATAATGATGATATATTAATATATTCAAGGTTTTGTTTGAATAAAAACAGTTTGCTGAGATTAAAACTTTAAAGGGCTCAGTGGAATCATTCAGTGGAATCAAGGAGCTGAAGTGGTGCAGTGGTTAAATGCAGCCATTGCAGGCTGACTGCTAGTTCAACAGTTCAGCTGTTCAAATCTCACTAGGCTCAAGGTTGACTCAGCCTTCCATCCTTCCGAGGTCGGTAAAATGAGGACCCAGATTGTTGGGGGCAATATGCTGAACTCTGTAAACCGCTTAGAGAGGGCTGTAAAGCACTATGAAGCGGTATATAAGAAAAGTGCTATTGCTATATTTGAGATCTTTGATGAGAGTCAGCCTTTTCATTCTGTTTCTGATGGAAAATTATGTGGGGTTTCAAACTTCAACCAACCTGAATGAGACCATGAAGTAGCTAAAAATATACAGTGCTAGGAAATATTGTGTCACCTCTTAAAACACTCTACACTATCTTAAATGCGTTCTCTAGTACATTTATAATGAGAATCACATATGAATTGCTATATTGATATAAAGGCAAGAGTGGGAGGAGAATTAGAAGGAAGGTGGATCTAGCTATGTTTTTTTTGGATGGGTTAATCTTAAAATACATGATCTGGACAGTCTAATTTGATAGGAGAACTATATTCAAAGACTGAGTTCCTTGAGTCAGCTAGAAAACAGAAACAGAAACTTTCAAACATTTCATCTTACCTCAGAACTTGGAAGAGAGGCAAGATGTGTTACAGATTATCATGATGTCATGTTTTGGTTACTTGGTGGAAACCAACTATGTTATTATTTAGTTGCATATTTGTGTATCTGAAAAACTGCAAAGGAAATGTCCCCTAACCTGTATTTCAACTCTTAATGTTCATAGTCTTTCTTATTTACCATGTCCACTTTGCAAAAACCATAGTTATTGGTGATAGCTGTTCCATATGTTTAAATAAATGTAAATACGTTTATTACATCCTATTTGAACAAACATAATTGTCTCATTAAAAAAAAACCTAATATGCATTAAAAACTTGAACCTATTAAGTTGAGTAAAACTGTCAGCAAATATTTATTTATTTATTTATTTAGCGATTCTTATATGCCGCCCTACTCCCTGGGGACTCAGGGTGGCTTGCAACATGTACAAAAACAGCTATAATACAATAGAAAAAACAACAATAAAATAGTAATTAAAAGAATAAAAAACAACACAAGCAATACATACATGGGGGAGACCAAGATATTCGATGGTCTCAATCACCCTGCCTGCAAGAAGAGCCATGTCTTAATGGCTTTCCGGAAGGCCAGCAAGGTGGGAATGGTTCGGATCTCTGGGGGTAGTTGGTTCCAGACAGCCGGAGCTCCCACAGAGAAGGCTCTCCCCCTAGGACTCGCCAACCGACATTGTTTGGTTGAAGGGACCTGGAGGAGACCGACTCTGTGGGACCTAACTGGTCGTAGGGATGTATGAGGTAGGATGCGGTCCCGAAGATAACCTGGTCCTAAGCCATGTAGGGCTTTAAAGATGATAATCAACACCTTGAATTGCACCCGGAGACCATGGGCAACCAATGCAGCTGGCGGAGTATGGGTGTTACATGGGTGTATCTAGAGACACCCACCACAGTTCGCACAGTCACATTTTGCACCAATTGCAGTCTCCGAATACTTTTCAAGGTTAGCCCTATGTAGAGCGCATTACAGTAGTCCAATCGAGAGGTGACAGGGGCATGAGTGACCGTGAGTAAAGCCTCCTTCTCCAAATAAGGTCGCAACTGGTGCACCAGGCGAACCTGTGCAAAGGCACCCCTAGCCACAGCTGTAAGATGTTGGTCTAATTTTAGCTGTGGATCTAGGAGCACCCCCAAATTGCGAACCTGGTCCGAGGAAGATAATTTGTCTCCTCCGAAGACCAAGGAGGGACAGTCGGTATAATCCTTAGGAGGCAGCAACCAAAGCCACTCAGTCTTGTCAGGGTTGAGCTTGAGCCTGTTCCTTCCCATCCAGATCCTAACATCATCCAGGCAATGGCACATCACATCCACTGCCTCCCTGAATTGCGACGGGGTGGAGATGTACAGCTGGGTGTCATCAGCGTACTGTTGAAATCTCCATGAGAGTGCATATCAAAAATAATTTGGACATCAAATTATGATTTCTACAACATACATATAGAGTTCTTCTACTCACCCTTTTTTTAATGCACCCTTTTTTCATTTCAAAACATCATTAATCTTAATATACCAGATTTTTCGGAGTATAAGATGCACCGGAGTATAAGATGCACCTTAATTTTGGGGGAGGAAAACAAGGAAAAAAGGCCTCTGCCTCCAAGCAAATTGCCAAAAAGCAAACAGCACAGATGATATACACTGTTTGCTGTGTATTTCTGTGCATGTGTGCCTGACCCATAGAAATAGCAAAGAATTGGAGAAATGAACATTATGCCAGAACGTTTTCTTAAATGTAGTCACACTAACTCCTCCCAATTATTTAAATAGATCTACTCCAAGGTAAGTCAGGATTTAACTCTAATACTAAACAGGACAGTGTTACATTTCAGACTATACTTGTACAGAACTGTTAAAATTAATTAAAATTTCTGGAAGTATACATTATTCTCTATTATTTAAAAGAAGATACAATAGCACTGGGCCTCTTCAGAGCAAGCATTTATTTTAAAAAGCTTCTTTATTTTGTTAGGTTGTCTAGATTTACAGGGGTCTCCAACCTTGGCAACTGTAAGACTTGTGGACTTCAATTCCCAGAATTCCACAGCCAGCAAAGCTAACAAAGCTGGCTGTGGAATTCTGGGAGTTGAAGTCTAGAAGTCTTAAAATTGCCAAGGTTAGAGACCCCTGGCTCTAGAGCAATAATAAAGCACTCTTTAAAAAATAAGTCTAATAATTTGAACATTCTACAGACATTTATAGTTATTCACTTACTCCCTTGCATGCAGTTCAGCAGAAAATAAAAATCTGCGTGTCTCTCCCAGCTATTTGCCTACATTCGGTGTATAAGACACATCCAAGTTTTCACCCTCTTTTTTGGGGGTAAAAAGATGCGTCTTATACTCCGAAAAATACGGTACTTTTATTTCATATACAGTATTTAGTTTTTTAATGCAATTTTGAATATTTTATTTACTGTTAGATCAATAGTGAATCAAAACACAATCCAAAAGAAGTTATTTTTATCTCGGTTATAAATGCTTTTCTCTTGTTATTTTTATTTTACAATAAAATATTGTTGATAAGCATTAATAAATGATAAAACAAGCAACAGTCAATAATATAAATAAAATCAATGCTAGATAACAGGCAGAAAATTAGGAAAGAAATCAAACCTGGCAGAATAAAATGTAATTATTCAAAAGCTCAGAAACACCAATTTTGAAGCATTGTATGTGCTTTTCTTTTAAAGCTTATAGAAATAGTGCAGTTCGGTTGACTGGGTATTAGTACAAGAACAACTCAAATAGGCGCAGCTGAAATTTATTCTGCATGAGTTTGTTTAATAGCAGAGACAAGAATACCAATCTATAAAAGCCTATTTTAGTATGCTTGTACTAAATAAGTTCACATTAGTACTGGAGGCTGGAAGCTGCAATTTCTAACTGAAAATGGTAGGAATGCAACCCCCTTTATATTAATTTATGCAAATAAAAGTATACTTGTAATATGTGATATCAAAAGTAGTGAGAAAATAAAGGTGAAACCAGAAAATATGAGTGTTTTTTAAAAATTAAGAATCAAGATTCTGTGAGTCAGAATAATAATATCCTTTCTCCTTGTTTCATTTTATTTGCCTTCTAAACATGCTTATGGCCATACTGGTTTTTTTTTCTTCTCTAAGGGCCCAGGGAGTGTAGGTGGGAAACTTAGCAGAAAAACACCACTTTCTTCTTCATTGGTTCTTCAAAATAAGTCTAGATTACATTGTAAAATTTAATATGGTTAAATTTATATTTTATTCAATATGTTTTCATACTGAACATCACCAAGCATTTTCAGTACAATGGTAACTAATACTTTCATTATTACAAACTATTTTCCCACAGTTACCTTGCTCATTCTTTATTTTTTGTTGCCGTGAGTGCCATTTTTTTAAAATTCTGAATGTTAATAACTTTTTTGGTTACTTTAAGCAGGGATGGGCAGTATGAAACTCCAAAGCCCATCTTTTGTTTATTAGTAGTACCTGATACTTTTTGAGATGGGATAATAATGGAAAGCAAAGCACTCTCCTACAAACAACACACAATATATCAACTATAAGATCAGAACTTCCTTATATTCAAGCATGGAAAATAAGTGAGTTTTAGCAAGAGAATTTGCTGCACACCCTGCCTTGTCAGGGCACTTGGTGTTGTTTCACAAAGTCTTGTTCAGCAGTTCCAGGAGCAAAAAGGGGTTTTCACTCATGTTATGCAGCATCTCTAATAGGCAACTGGAAGGATCAAAATAATCTTAGAGCATGCAGACAGAGGACTTGTGCTAAAGTCTGTTCTGGGTACTGGAACTACCACGGATAGCCTCAGATGTACAGCAAAGCAAAATATCTTTATTTTTAAAATGGAAAGCGCCATATAAAATATATTTTACATGGACCTTCACTAAAGGGATATATATCCATTCCAAATCCAAGAGTCCATATTACAATGAATGAATGGCTATGAGGCCTTACATGAACTGGCCGTTTTTAACCTGGGCCTGCTGCCAGCCCATGAAAGATCTCTCTTCTCCCTGTGGGCGGAATAAACAAAACATTCTGGATCAAAAGTTTTGTTTTTCATTTCATGTAATGTTTCTGGGAAAGAAATATACCCACTTCTTCTTTTCCTGGAACTCTTCCTACAAAGTAAAAAGATTAAGACAGGAGAAGAATATAAACTTTCCCCACTGCGAAGGATCTGGGGCAAAGAGATATTGTCATTGTAACCATTCTTGCCTGAGATAGCATACAGCAGATGGAAAACAATTGATGGTTTCCACATGCTTTATTTATCTATTCACAATATACAATATTTGGCCAATATTTGGCCAGGTAACAGGGCTCCATTTCAAAGGAGCCATTTAACAAAAGACCACAATTAGAAAGTTTTTCAGATGTTGCAATAGTTCTCTGGAGAATTGTATAATACAGGAGTATAATGGCAAGAGATGAACAGGTGTTTCTTTACAAATACTAACTATTTGGAACTTGAAAAGTCAGTACAAAATAATAACTAGTGCAGTACTTTATGTTCTTGTTAATTGATTATCTCAGTATTGTCCATCTGCTAAAATCATGGTTACTAGAACATGTATCATTTTCAATTTAATGCATTGCCTCTGTGTGTCCTAAAGGTGCTTTTTTTCAAGAGGCAACTGGATTTTCTTTGTTTTTCCTTGAAGATGTTTTGCTTCTCATCTAAGAAGCTTCTTCAGTTCAGACTGAATGGTGGAGAATGGAGAATTGAAATGTCTTCAAGGAAGAACAAAGAAACTCCAGTTGCCTCTTATAAAAAGCATCTTTGGGACAATGAAGACCTGGATGACTGAGAACCTTCACAGACATTTCTTCTGTATGATCTCTTAATTCCAGAGCGTTATGGCTTCTTAACTCTTATATAGTTTCCATCTATGGATTACTCTTCCTAGAGGAAAAGAGGACCAAACTGAGATAATTGTTTATCATTGTAAGAAAGTCCATTTCCTCCTCATCCTGCAATCAAACGACACATATAGTTTTTTGCTGTAACTTCATATGTTGGTCTTTGGAACTAAATGGAGCACAACCCAATGAAGCTAAAAATCTGGAAATGCCCCTGTGCAGCCATGAATTGTGGTTTTGTAGCCATGCTTGGTATATTACTTGGCACAGCAGTAAAACTTTGGGAGTGGCATCTATTTTGGTTCTTTCTACAGTACCATCATCCAGTGATCCTCGCTTGGTAGGCTCCATGTCACTGCTAAGCTGTCAATTTCTATGTGGGACATGGCCCTTAGGCTTTCTATTTTAATTTCAATAAAAGCTGCCCAAGCTTGGAAAATATTGTGGTTTAGTTCTAGACATCAACCGCTTAACCATACTGTGGAATGTTTCTCCCTCCTGTGCCTGGCCTCAAGTTTTCTGTAGTGGTTTTCATACACTGTCATTAAATTATGCATTTGACCACCCCTCATTGCTTATTCTGGTGTGGTCTTTCCTTTTAAACTGGGTGGATGGAATCACAAATGCCTATCTTAGAATTAAACACACTGAAGTTAACTGAAAATCTGTATTTAGTGGCCAGCATTGGCTAGAGTTCTCTTCTTCTCCATTCCCTACCACTGATTTTCATTTCTTCCTTGCTGATTTTTTCCTAAATAAAAATATGTCACTTTTGTTATATACAGTGATCTACTGGCCTGGTTTGTGAGGATATGAGAAATACAGCTTCTTAACCTCTGTTGCATACTTGTGTCTCTATAAAATGTGTCTTGATATAAAAAGAAGAAGGGGGAAATAGAACTGATTCTTTTGCAGCTTCATTTTAGTTTGCAAAAAATGTTTTCGTTAGTTTAGTATTCTGATGTCCCTCCATTATTTTCTCTCTTCTGAATCAGTTATAAAGCTTCAAAAATAATCAAAATTTCTTCATGGAGCTAAAGAGGAATTTCATATTTGTATATGGTCAGACCAAGCAACATTTTCGTTGCAATATGTAGTAAATACTCTGACTTAGTATAAATTTGTTGTGTTCCTTTCTTGGATACCATACCAACCTTTTTATGAAAAAGGTTACTGATAGAAAAAACTGAAGGATACAAAAAACCAGCATGGAAAAATGAAATAATTCAATGAGCTATCTGGCTCATTCAGCCTAATAAGAGAAACCCTTATCAAGCCTTTCTGCTAACTGCCCAAGTCAAGCACTTCTTATGTTATTGGATATCCTTTTCCAAGATAAGCAACTAGTGCTATAAAATAACATTTGAGGCAAAAGTTTACATTTGTGAAAGTAGACCTGGCATGTTTTAAAATCTTTTGACTATTCCTTAAAACATCCAGTTCACAAGCTATATTTTATGAATATAGCTTATAAGAATATTGATGATGTGCCAAACACAAATTGTGACAAAATCATCGAACATCTTAAAAAGAATTTCTTTGCAAAAAACAACAACAAAAATACCCAGCCCTGTCTTTCACAGATGGCTTATATTGTGGATGTCCTAAAGTGCATCACAACATTTGTTTGGTTTAAGATGTGGGAAGCAAGCTCCAGTGATAGAAATCGAAAATTTGTCATCATCATCTGTTGCATTGTTGATATAGTACAATTTTATCAAACAAGGTGAGATCTATAGTTTATTACTTGTTGATTGAAATACATTTTGGTACAACCCCCTTATTAAATCATTAGGAAAAGCAAGATAAACATTTTAAAGGTGTTAATCTCTGCAGTGAGAATCAATGGGAATTTGAAGTAGTTAACCTTGGCAAGATAATATATGATGTTGTCTTTCATGAAAATTTTGTTTTCAGTTTTAAATTAATGTCTTTCTACAAATGGTTTTTTCTGTTTTATGGTGATTTTTTAATGTTATAATTAAATTTGTTGTTCTTAGTATGTCTATACCACCAGTATAGCTAGTGGTTTGTATAGTGGTTAGGCACCAGGCTAGAAACCCAGAAATTGTGAATTCAGGTCCTGCCTTTGGTACCTTACAAAGCCAGTTGGGGGACTTTGGGGCTTTCATTCTTTCTCAGCCTTAGGAAGCAGGCAGTGACAATCCACTTCTGAAATTCTTGACAAGAAAACTTCAGGCCTCGTCCTGGCAGTCACTAGGACTGAACATTGACTTGAAGGCACAGACAAAAAATAAGTTTGATAAAGAACTTTCTATAACTCTATATAGAAAAAGTAAGAGTTGCACAGATTATAAACTTCAGTATTTTCCAAGAGATAAATTTCCCCGATTTAATCATGATAGTACAACAGTTACAGTGATCCCTCGTTTTTCGCGGGGCTTACGTTCCAAAAAGAACCCGTGATAGGCGAAATCTGTGAAGTAGGAACTTTTATTTTTTTTAACCCCTCCTACCCGGCTTCTGCGTTTTCGGCGCCCCAAAAAAGCCTGAAAAATCCTCCAACCTCTCCCTCTCTTGACGTCTGCTGTGGCTGCTTGGCACTGATCTCCTGAGCGAGCTTGTAGGCCGTTCCCTCGTCGATTTGGCGCGAACGGCCATTTTCCCTCACGGAAAGCTGACAGCGGGGCCCGCCCTACAGCTGATGAGCGGCAGTCCTTCTGCGCACGCGCAGAGCTCATCGGACCACTTTACTCGCCTGCCGCTGCCAGACTGAAGCAGGAGACCACCACGCAGGCGCAGAACTCATCGGAGAGGTTTGCGAGTCCCGGAGCCACGCGCTTTGCCGCTGACTGCCTTTGCCGCCCACGCAAATCCGTGAAGCAGCGAGACCGTGAAAGGTGAACCGCGATATAGCAAGGGATCACTGTATTGCCTTTAACTGCCGTTTGTTGCCACTCCTTTTTTTCTTCCCCACAAACAAAGAAATGAAGACTACATTTCCCTTTCTGATAGTGAAAAAGCACTAGAGCATTTTAAGCTACAGCTTCATAGTTTGGAGAGGCTTTGGATTTCTGGGGCATGTTACCAGATTACAGTTCCCCAAGACTCATACTTAGGCTTATTGAGAACACATATTAACACGGAGAAACATGGGTGGGTAAAAGTTTAAAGAAAAGGATTGGGCCTTGAGAGTATGTGAACCATAGAGCAGTGGATAGATCTATTGAAAGATAGCTATTAGGCAATAAAGACTAGTTGTGAAGGAAAATGAGCATATACAAAATATAAGCAAAACCTAATGCTATTCAATCTACAAGACTCTGTGACTTATTTCCTGTCTACCGTATAACCTGGGTGGGTGGGTGGTCTTAGGTTCCTTTGCTTTTTTAGGAAAATCTTCAAAGTTAGCCACTGCTAACTTTGTAGGGAGACACTGTTCCCTACAAAAAAGAAATTCCCTGCAAAACTACCTGTTCCTAATACAATGTCAATAGCTGCTATTCTGCAGGCATTAGGCTAACTGTTTCATTGACTTATTTTACTAGACGTAGAAGGATCAGAATGCTGTTGAGCATGTTAAGGTATTTTCTTGATACACTTTTTATTCAGCTTATTCTATCACTTAATTCTCTTTTTCAAAACATGAATTTAGTCTAATTTATGGTCAGTGGTTTGGCTTTATGTAAGTTACCCTGGGGAGTTGCACTGTGAACAGTTAATTCTGGCTTCCCCAAAAAAGGTTTCTGTACATTAACTTAATTATAATTTACATACCATAATTCTGTAATGTAAAGCTAAAAGCAAACAGTCACTAGCTGAAGTATTGAAAATTTTCTAGAATTCTCTAGATTTCTACAGACATTTATAACCTTTCAAAAAAATTAACAAAGGGGGAAACATTTAGGTTCACCACCGAGGAACTGAAAATAGGAAGGAAAGGACACTATGCTGTACAATATAAAGACAAAATGTACATTAAATCTACTCATCACAGCAAGGCTATTGAATCGTTATGTTTCATTGCTAAAACACCATCTGTCAGTGAATTTGTGTGATTGACAGTAATAAAATAAAATATGTAATAAAATGTAAATGTAATACAATAAAATATATATAGGCTACAGTCAAAATAACTTGTTCAGTGTTTCAAGATGATGGTCACAATTTAACTGACGTTTACAAGTATAAAAAGACTCCCATTGAGAGTTTCCTATTCAGTCACACTTTCAGTCCAGAGATTTTCAATACTTACAGATAATGCTCTACCCATATAAGATATTAAACTTGTACTGTCAGTATTTATACCTTAGTCCTATACCATTTTCATTTATATGTAGAAGATTTAATAAAATATTTTCAGGATGGCCCTCTGTTTTAAACAGTTTGATGTGTCAAAAATCATGAATTGTCTTTAGCTAAATTCCAAGTAGCACCCTTTGGGATATGGGCTTGCCTAGAATCCTTTGGGATATGGGCTATAACTCTTTTTGTTATTTTTATTATTATGTTTGGTTACCAGATTATAATTTGTATTTCATATTTCTACATTGTGTATGTTTGAATATAATGTGATTATTTTGGTTTATTGTTTGTTTTTCTCTTGTATGCCATTTAGAGTCACATTAGAAGTTTGAGTTGGGCAGCTCTATGATTTCAGTAAACAAACAAAACTTGCAAATTAAATCAGTAGGCCACTTGTGGCCTTGAATATTTTTCTCTAAAGGAATACATATATTGAATATACAAAAATGTATTCCATTAAACATGTCATATGAAAAGTGGGCATCTTCAGTGCAATACATAAGACATTTACCTTGGATTCTTTAAATTGTAAGGCAGTTTTTTTTCATCCAGTAAATGATTTTGAACAGAAGAATTTAATTTTGTTCTTAGGAACTCCAGTTTCTTTTTTATCTAAGAATCCACATATTTTTTACATACCTTTGGGATGTATTCCTGCCCTATCCTTTGCCCATTTCTCCATCAAGCACATATCTCTGCAGGACCTTTTTAAAATATAGAGAAAATAGTAGGGAACATATATAATTGAATCTCCCCATCTCCTACATACACATTTTTCATCAAATTATCTTTAAAAGGATTTTAAATGAAGAAAGTGTGTGAGCAAGATTTTAAGTCAAAACAATATAAGGAGGAAATGGCAAACAAATGTAACATATAAAACATCTAGTGTCTTTTCATTCATAAGAAAAATTCTTCCTATTGGAACAATCAAAATATTTTTATTATCCATTAAATAATATTTATTAAATGTAGATTAAGATCCATCCTGAAATTATTTTGACAGCTGATAATACACATTTGTTTGGTATTTTTTTGGTTATGACTTTTCTTTAATACTGCACCTTCTTATTCTTCATGAATACATAACAAATGGTTATAGATTTTATAATGAACAACAAAGTCAATGCTAGTGCTTATATATTTAAAATATGATTCTGGGTGCTGAAAAGAGAAATATTTGAGTTAAGCCACCAGTAGATAAAAGATTTGTAGTAACCCTTTGTCTTGATAGTTGCTTAAATTCACACAGGAATTTCTATTGTTTTGAACTTAGTTGCAGACACAAGAGCAGATAAGACAGTGACTACAATTTTAATAATAGGGTGTGACATGAAGAATATATTTCATATATGTAAACCAGCCTGCCCATATGGAAGAGCATCTTTTATCATATAAATGGATTATGCAAAGTTCTGATGAAAATTAAACTACATTTACAAGTGGTAATTGTTTCACATTCCACTTACTGTGATCGTACCGTGCATCCAGATGTAGACAAACAAATTAAGAGCCTTTAACCTCCCTCCCCCCACCCAACAAATTCCAATAATACTTTTATAGTATTCTGGGAGATTTGCTTGTTTTCTTCACATAGCAGATATATTTTATAAATAATAAGTGTTCATGACTGGCCCTAAGGTTTAATGCAGTTTCCTAAATAGGTCTATCTAGGTAGTCCTCAATGTACGATCACAATTGAGCCCAAATAAGAATCAGCGGCATATAAGAATCCTAAATAAATTAATAATAAATAAATAAATAAATAAATAAATAAATAAATAAATAAATAAATAAATAAATAAATAAATAAAAATGGTCATAAGTCACTTTTTTCAGGGCTGTTGTAACTTTGAACGGTCACTAAATGAACTGTTATAAATCAAGGACTACCTATACTCCTATAATCATCCCTCTATATTTGCCTAACACAAATAGTAGATGGCTTGAAAGCCTTGACTCTTTTATTACGATGAAAACTGTGTACCTCCCTGAGGTCCAAAGATCACTCATGAATAAAATTATAATTTATCTCTAGACCAGAAAAAATGCAAAATAGGAAATCCCCTTCTAGAACACAATAATGCAAATAAAATTATATTAATTTCCTGGCTAGAAAACAGCCTGTCTGCAAATCAGGAATAACCAACCTCTTTTTCCCCACAATGTACTGAGTCTGGACATATATTGTTGCCTTTTAACTTTATGCAGAATGTGGCTTGAAGAAAACAAGATGATTGAAATGAGTAAATTCACCAGAACACTCCAGATAAGGCTAGAATGGAGGTTTCATGATTATACATGAAAGTTCAAAGAACTGAGGTATTTCAGATGGAAAATAGGGATGATGCTTTTCTCTCTCATTTCCACTACTTTCCTTCTGTCCATTTTTAGAGTCTTTGGATGGTGAATCTATCAGCTAGGAGTCAGCTATGTTATACTGTCAGTGTAGAGAAGGCAAGTGAACACATATAGCAGTGATGGCGAACCTATGGCACGGGTACCACAGGTGGCACGCGGAGCCATATCTGCCGGCACGCGAGCTATTTCCCTAGCTCAGCTCCAGTGCGCATGTGCGTGCCCACCAGCTGATTTTTGGCTCGCATGGAGGCTCTGGAGGGGCGATTTCGGCCTCTGGAGGGCCTCCGGGGTGGTGGGAGGAATGTTTTCGCCCTCCCCAAGCTCCAAGAAAGCCTCTGGAGCCTGGGGAGGGCAAAAAATGGAAGTTGGGAAATCGGGGAGTGGGGGCGCGCACATGCATCCGCAGGGGGGTGGGGCAAGTGGGGGGCTTTGAATTATGGGTATGGGCACGCACGTGCGTGCGATAGCGCGCGCACGCACTATTTCGGCACCCGAGGAAAAAAAGGTTCGCCATCACTGACATATAGGGTCTTTGTTTAAAACTGCGGAACTTCAGGCCATTTTGCACAAGATGCAAAATGCTAAGTTTTGCATCAACCAATAAGTCTTGTAGTTTAGAATAGCAAATATGATAAACAGTCCTGGTTTATCAGAAGTAACTTGGTCCTCTCCTGTTACAGAGTTATATGATTGTTAAATATGACTGAGACATGATGTCCAGCACCGACACTTGATACTGACTTGTTACATTTCACATTGAAAATAGGTCTGTAATAAATAGATTCTGTTTTTAGAAGTTGCAGTCACATACAAATATATCTTGTCCATTCAACTGAAAGTTGTATCTATTGCAATTCTGTCAAACATTGAGACACTGGGTAATGTGCAATAATTAAAAATAACAGTAAAAATTAACAAAAATGATATTAGTCTGGCAATGTTTAATTCACTTATTCTCAGTCACTCCAAGCCTTCAAAACTTTGTAAAAGAGGGATAAGATTGCACCTATTTGCTCTGTAGCACGGATATATTTTTATTGCATAGGTGTGAAATATTTTGCTGCAATTAGAATAAAATATGATCAAATATATTAAGGAGCATGATAACCAAGCAGTAAATAAATCATCTTGTATGTACTAGATTTTCCTTTGCTTCATCCTTCTGCCCTGCTGCTCAATACTTCCTGTTTGACTCTTCCATCTCTTTGATGCTTTCTTTGTGGTTACTTCCAATTAAATCAGCACTAGATAATCCTGGAGGCTGTTACAGTTGCCATGAGAGCACTCCAGATTCTTAATCAGATCCATGTGTCCAATGTGCAGTGCAGTCCTATGCTTGCTTACTCAGAAGTAAGCCTCAATGGGCTTTAACTTCCTAGGAAGAAAATCAATATAGAATTGAAATCTAAGCAAGATGCTACAGCTGAATGTGGTGGTAACCATACAGGAAGAAATCCAAATTCTATTATTAGAGAAGTTATAATGCTAATTCAAAATCACACAGTAGTCTTCACTTTTTCACTTTCTAGAATGCTTCATCAGGAGGAAGGAAGGAAGGAAGGAAGGAAGGAAGGAAGGAAGGAAGGAAGGAAGGAAGGAAGGAAGGAAGGAAGGAAGGAGACCATGCTGATATCCAAACTATGACTTTGTTGTTTAGTTAAAGACAACAATTAAACAAAATAATAAATATAGAAAAACAATATTATTAAAAATATAAAACAGTCACTTTTAGAATACCAACTGCCTGGTACAGAAGAATAAAATAAGCACAACAATGGAGCAATCTTAAAGTATCATTAGACCCCTGGAATCTCTGGCCTGATGACATAGTCAGATCTCGAGGAGCTTTCAGAACATTAACAGAATGTTCCATATGGCAAGTGCCATGGTAGAAAAGGCTTCCTTCCTGGGATCCACCAAAGTCCCTAACAGATGGGACCCAAAACTCTGCCAGATCAAATGAAATGGGCAGATGTAATTGGGGAGAGAAGGTCCCTAAGATAACCCATAACATGAATGGCTTTAAAAATTAAAGCCAACATCTTGAATTTGACCCATAAGTAAACTGGCAACCAATGCAACTCTGCACTAGTTCATGCTTCCAGATACTCTTCAAGGATAGTCACATTAGAGTGTATTACATTGGTCCAATCTGGAGGTCACTGGATATGAGTGATTGAAAATAAAGCCCCCCGATCTAGGAATGATGGAACTGTATCACAACACAACGTTTTCTGCAAAGACTTTTCTGGCCCTGATTGCCACCTATGCAAGCAGGAATTTGAGTCCAAAAGGACTCCGAGAATGCATGTCAGGTTTGTCTAGGGCAGTATAAGCCAGTCCAACACTAAAGATGGCATAGTCCTAGAAATGTCAGATCCCAAAATCCAAAGCCACTCAGCCTTGCCAGGGTTCAATTGAAACTTATTTTCCCCCATTCATATGCTCACGCCTTCCAGGCACCAGGATAAGATATTCATAGCATCACTTAATTCACCAGGGGTATCATCAGCATACTGATACCTCACCCCATGGCAATGGATGAGCAAGCGCCATATAGATGCTGAATAGGAAAGAACACTGAACCCAGTGACAACACTCACCCTAATCCTCTGAGTCAATCCTGATGGATATCATGGTCAATGGTACTGAAACCCAGAAAGAGGTCAAGTAGGATTAGAATCCTGCCCTTTTGAGGTTACACAAAAAGTGTGACCAATGCTGTTTCTGTTCCATACTTGAGCCCCAATCTCAACCAAATCTCTGAAGCTGCTCAGCAACCAAATTCTCAATCACTTTCTTCCCAAAAGTGAGACTAGATATTGGACAAAGTTGTCTAGTATGGCAGGATCAAGTTATGGCTTCTTGGGGGGGGGGGAACTGAACAAAAACTTTTAAGAGGTAAAGAAACCATCTCCTCACTCAAAGAAGAATTAATTACTACTAGAACCCACTCAGACAACACCATTTGGGCTAATTTAATAAGCTAGAAAGAACATGAATCTAAAGAGCAGGTGGATAAGATCACAGTCATAAGACCTCAACCCTAGAAATGAACATTGAACTCAAGTCTGGAGAGCTTTACTGCCAAATCAGAAATGGCCAAAGTAGCTCAAGCAGAGAGATTTCAGTGTAGCAGGGAGATTGGTACAACAACAGTTTCAACTAATCTCTAACACCCAAACTAATAAACTGGGTGCAACATTTGATGATCAGTTATATAGTGCTCCTGAAAGCCATGAGAGATTCCCAGGTGACAATTGTCACACCTTATCCCTGCCCCAAAATCTTTGTTGATGCCATATCTGAAACCTAGCTAGGCATATTTCTGAAAGAGCTTCGCCACCTACTGGATCCAGCCAGGTGTTGATGATACGTGCCAGGTTAATCCTCTCATCAATTATTAGGTCATGAATGAGGGAGGCCTTATTATGGAACAATCTGGCACTTATAAACAGCAACCAGAAGCCAGGGTCATTGAAGATGTGCTGACAGGGTATTGGCATTGAGATCAAGGAGCTGGGATGCAAAACCAGTCCCACATTCCCCAGAATGGCCCGCTCCCTGTCTTTCTCTATATCTCCTTATGCCTGCCACCACAATTATATTATGGCTTGCCTCCATCCCAGCCCCATATAGCAGCCCCATCCCTATATCCAAGCCTCCTAAGATCCAAGACGGAGAACCTCCCTTTGTCCTTTTTAACCAGACCTGGAAGGAGAAACTGGGCACCCTAAGGCATTTTAGCTTCATTAGTTCTTGGTGCCATCAGGATTCCCAGCCACGACCATCCCACTCACTGTAACATATACTCAACAGCACATTCATTCAGTGTCTCTTTGGGTAATGAGATGAGCAGCATATTAATTAATTAATTAATTAATTAGTTAATTAATCAATCAATTAATTAATTAGAACACTAATAATCTTTTGTTCTGTTTGCAATGTAGGAGTTGTTATGGATATGGGCAGTATGTTATCTAGGAGTAGGTTGTAAACATTGGAACTAGGCTCTTTCAGATACTAAGATGATGTCACATTTCACATAGGATTTTGTCAAAAGCTATTGAGATAAGTCATTGCTGATTTTACTATATGTGAAGATACATATGGATTCATTAACAAAATTCTGGGTTTACTTTTCTCTGCTTACTTTCATCTGTTTTTTTTCTCCCTAAATTTAACAACAAATAAAATAAAAATAACCTCTAACCTTTAGAGATTGCATGATGAATCTACAAGCCACGTATGGTGTTTACCATCTCCCATCATTCTTAGTTGGCATCAATAGAAATTGGCAGCAGAATGTCCCACGTGGGCCTTTCCCATACAAGGAAGTTGAAGAAAAATACATGTAGAACTATAATTCTTTTGAAGTTTGGGCGAGGGAATTGAAGACCTACATCCTCAAATGTTGCCCATATCAGGAACAGAGATAAATAGTATCCTGCCAATTATCACCTTAATGATTTTTGCAATTTTGGTATTTGTTTTATGACTACATGTTTAATTATATCTCACAATGGAATAGTCTGTGCTATTTTATTATCACAACTTATTTAAGCTTATTTCCCAAGCTATCAAGACAACAGTGTAATGTTCAATTAATTTCAGATTATGCCTAATTACTTACTGACATGACTTATAAATGATGTATTAATGCAAGAGAACGCTTTGGGCGACTGTAAAAGCAACATTTAAATTAAAAGATAGGAAGGAATTACTGTAATTATAAAATGTGTCCAAGTGATAAAGTGTAGAATTCCAAATGTTAATGAATTAGAAACAAAGCAAGGGATGTAAATCAAAGAAGTTAACATGATGAACATGTGCTTATCTATCATTAGATTTCTTCTTTTAAATTTGCAGTTTAGTTTGATGACCTCTTAAAATTCTACCAGATTTGCATGAATGAGAATTCAGATGACAGGAGTAGTTGCATTTAATTTGTAAACTACAGGTAGTCCTTGACTTATGACTGTAATGTAATCTGCTCATGTTGTGACAGTCACAAAATGGGTCATCATGTGACCAATTTGATTTAATGACCTTTTTTGTGGCAGTTGTTAAAGAATCACTATGGTTATTAGGTGAACACAGTGGTCTTTAAACAAACCCATTGTTTGCTATGGGGAATTTTAGCCAAAACCCAGAAATAAACTCAGGTCTTTGGCAAAATGTTGTAAATCGCGGTCATATTATTGTTATCACAAATGGGCTGATTGCTGAGCACCCCAAATGTGGTCATATGATCAGGGAGGGTTTTGGTGGCCGGAACTTCGGAACTGAATTGTAAATACCTTTTCGGGGGTTTCTGTTGTTACTTTGAACAGTCGCTAAGTACCTTGTTGTAAGTTGAGGAGTATCTGTGTTTGTTTCATAATTTGACAGTCCTTTATGTCCAGTTCAATTTTCAGAAAGATGAGAGCAATATCTCTGTTGGGCTCAAAATGAAGAATATTAAATTTGTTCTTTCTAAAATGAATGATGCTATAGCAGTGATGGCGAACCTATGGCACGGGTGCCACAGGTGGCACGCGGAGCCATATCTGCCGGCACGCGAGCGTTGCCCTAGCTCAGCTCCAGCGCGCATGTGCGTGCCTGCCAGCTGATTTTTGGCTCATGCAGAGGCTCTGGGAGGGCAATTTTGGCCTCTGGAGAGCCTCCGGGGTGGCAGGGGGAGCGTTTTTGCCCTCCCCAAGCTCCAAGAAAGCCTCTGGAGCCTGGGAAGGGCGAAAAATGGGCCTACCAGGCCCACTGGAAGTTGGGAAATGGGACAGTGGGGAGGTCACGCACGCATGCACAGGGGGGTGGGGTGAGTGGGGGGCTTTGAATTATGGGTGTGGGCACGCACGTGCATGCGATAGCGCGCGCACACACTATTTCGGCACCCAAGGAAAAAAAGGTTCGCCATCACTGTGCTATAGCATTTCTGTTAGATCAGCTTTTGTGTTCTCTTAAATGTTTTTATTATTAGATCAACATCTTCTTCCTTCTCCTCACCCTCCTTTCTCTTTTTTGTCAGCTAAAGATTGCATACACAGAGCCCTCTCTTAATTTTATTCCAACAATACTGAAAAGTAGGGCTGAGAATGAGCCAAAATAAATGACTGTATTTCCACAATTAGGGCCTTCAACCTGGGCTTCTCTGAATAGTGATAACATCTTAACAAATATTTCGACTGATTTTACTAACCTGTTAATATATAGTCACAAAAGTTCCACTTTACTGGGCTGTTGACTTTAATAGAGAATATTAAGTGAAGGAAAAAATAATGTATTGACATAGGATGTGGTAAAAAAAAAGAAGCAAAGGAGTTTAAATGAACATTTTGCTTCTGGGCCTCTGTGATTTCCATATCTCAATACTCTGGGAAAAATTAAAAATAAAATCAAATAAAAAGTGTCTGTAAATCCAAAGTAAAAGGCATTTTATTTGAGCCTGTATTTAACAGGAAAATGTTGTGAGTTATTATAGACAATTCGTTATGACTTATCACACTGCATTCCTTGACTTGGAGGATGCCCAAACACAACTAAGTTAACACAGGGATTGAGTTACTTCTTATTTGAAGGGAGGGTGGTCTCACAGGGGAAGAAAGGTGTTCTTTGACAAGCTGAAGAGCTTCTTTTGTAGCTACCTGTGTTGTACTTAACCTTCTTAACATTAGGTGCTTAGTTCAATCAAATGTTTTTTGACAAAAATGAAGAATGAAAATTGTGGTATGCCCTTTTGGAAGAAAAAAATGAGGTTTCTTATTATCATATTTTTTAAAAATAATAATAATCAGTCTGTAGATTTCAGGGCATAAAAGCATGTTTTAAATTATTGCAAAATTGAACATTTTGTTCTTAATTTTTTTTTCCAGATCATGTGGCATTTAATTAAATAAGAGTGAAAGGTCAGAAGGATAACCTCTTTTTAAGTGTATTTAAAAAGTATATTTTGTTTTATATTTAGAGTAATGCCATATTCCTTAGAAATATGTATAATTATCACTTCCTTGCTTACGACAAGTAAAAACAAAGCTGGAATGTAATGTAGTCCTAAAGTTACACTTTTTGGTTCTATAGTTCACTTTATTTCTTACTAAAAATTGATTTGTTTGTTTATTTACTGGACTTATATATGGGTCTGCACTTACAAAATGGTAACTAACTGGCCTTGGGGCTATCTCCAAAAATATAATTATGAATGAGACAGAAATGAAAGATCCATATTCCAAATCTTGTTAAGCTCTTAATATGCTTAAAGTTTATAAATAGTGGTTAGGTAACTAACTTTATGGCAGACTGCAACAATTTGGCAAGGAAGATATATCTGATGGTGTACTCTGACTAGTAGTGGGTTCTAAAACCCATTGCTACCGGTTCGTGCGCGCGCTTGCGTGCCCACATGCTGCTTCTGCGCATGCGCAGAAGCATCCTGGGCAGGTGGGTGGAGCCTCCCGTCGCCGCTACCGGTTCTTAGAACCGGGAGCAACCCACTGCTGAACTCTGACCACTTCTTGACCAAAAAAATTGTTGCTGTATTGGTCAGGCCCTACCATCTGTGGAGTAGTCACCTCAGAATTAGATGCTGGAGTTGTCAAAGAATAGCAACAAAGAAATGAAGAACGCAACACATATCTAACCCAGCCCCCCTGTTTGCCTGTTTCCCTCAGATGTGATGAAGGTAGTCTGCACGAAGTAAGAGTAAATTTGTAATATGAGAGCGAGCTTCCCCACCCCCCAAAGAGTAATATGGTAGTCCAGAGAGTTAATGTATTGGGCTACTCTTTATAATATTGACCTGGCCATTTTCAAAATTACTCTTAAATATTCTAAATTTCAGTCTTCCAATCTTTTTTCTCATTATAAGAAATTCTCCACTCAGATCTCTGCAATTTAATGTAACATATTTGATAAATTTGTTCTTTCCCTTCTTTATAATGCAGGTAGCTCATTTTGGAAAGCTTCATGTGAGCAAATAATTAGAATTCTAATTCTTTAGAAAAGGCAGACATTGGCAAATCTTTGAATGGCAGCATGTCTGCATACCTGCATTATGAATGTTGCTCTGAATTCTCTGAATTTCCTGATGCACCATTCTCTTTCTTTCAGGGACTTAATACTTTTTCAATAAAAATAAATTCAATTTGTGGCTCTATTTCAAGTCAGTTGGTTTGATGGTAGGAGTAGAGCAATACCAGTTTTGGATTTAGAGAGCTGTATGGCTGGCTCTCTTTTCATGTGGTTGCATGAGACATTCTTAGAAACCCCAAACATTTTTGAAGATCCTCTACTGGAGACATTCACAATTCATCCCTCCCTTTTTACCATTAATCCTTCATGTTTTAACAAGCACTAAAGTTAAGGCAGCCTACACTCTTTCCTGTCAAATTGCCCTGCTTTCCCATATTATTTTTCTTGAATAAAGCAATCTGCTCCCTCCAGTCCATATCCTTGTAAATCAAAGGAATAGATGTCAACACTTGCCATATGAAAGTCTAAACTTCCTTTTTTTAATTAAATGGGATTTTGACATTTGGTTTGAAGTGTTTGCTTTTCTTTTATTTCCCACTTTTTGCATATGCACACAAATACACAAAAAAAATTATGCAAAATCTATGAATTGTTTTTATTGGGGGAAATCTCACTTTTCCCTCTGAAACCACAAGTAATTTCCAGCTCCAAAATCCGCAATATCCTTCCCTAACTATTTAAATGTTGGTGCTTTTTACTGAAGCAAATGCTGTATCTCTTTTTGTTGATACTTTTGGTATTTCTCTAATGGATAGTAAACTTTAAAAAAGAAAAAGAAACTTCAATCAATTCTGTTATGTAATGATGCTATTTGGAATTGAATGAAATTGCCTCGTTTGTGATGGTTTTAGAAAGATTGACTTTTCAGTACAATTTATTTCACAGGATATTTACTATACTGAATACTTCGAAACGCACTAACAAATCTAGCTGTAATCCTATCTTTTCACATGACTGACAAGAAGTTTGAGAGAAAGTAATGATCTCATATGAATTTATGGATATATAAATATAAGCTAAAAATCAAAATATATCCTAACCAGCAGAATCTGAGCTAGAATTGTCATTTCTAAAGTTCTGTAGTATTCTAATATTCTAATATGTAATGTTTGTAAAATCCTGTAGTATTCTAATACGTAATGTTTTCTATTTGAATTGGAAATGAGGAGGGGTCTTCAGATTTATTCTAAAGTAACTAATATGGAAGCGAATGTTGCTACCAGTGAAACACTTTTTCTACAGAACATGTCCCACTTTGACATGGTAGGCAGACTTCTAGGGAGATCTATTCAGTGTGGGGTCCTTGGTGCTCTCTGAGCTTGCTTGTTCTTTTGCAGACATTTCATTACCCTAAGTAACATCATCCGTGCTAGTAAGGAGTGCTGTTTGCTGTCAGTTTATATTCAGCTCAACCAAAGAATCCCTAAGACTGCCCCAACCCACTCAGACAGGGAAGGCACCAGAATGTATACTGACAGCAAACAGCATGTCAGGTCTGGAAGTCATCTTTTACCTTTTTGTATTCAGGCCTGCAACATTTTCTACTGTGGGAAAATGGGAGGGGGAACTATATGGAGTAGGTGATATGTAGTAGTCTAAATAACATTCTTTCCAGGAAGTCAAGGTCGCTGTGCCCTGTAGCTATCATGAAGTGACTGGGAGCAGAGATGGGTTCCTACCGGTTCTAACTGGTTCTTTAGAACTGTTAGTAACTTGGTGATGACGTCACGGAGCTGGTTCTGTCGGTGTCTCTGTTGGTGCCGCCATCTTGGATTTTGCTTCTGCACATGCGCAGAAGCTAATTTTTGCTTCTGTGCATGCGCAGAAGCTATTTTTTGATTGCTGCGCGCGTGCGTGCATGGCGCGACCCTGAGCAAAGCAGCAGCAAAAGGATCCACCCCTGACTGAGAGGCATCTTCAGTTTTGAACGGTGCCTGATTGGATTGTGTGATGGACATGTGGGTGCTGGGGCAGGGACTTGAACTTTCTTTTGGGTGTAGAAAACCCGGAAGCTTTCAGATTCGGATTTTCCCAGATATGCCAATATGACATCTCTAATAAAATGGAACTTTGAGGAACTTCAAGTCTCGGAGTCTTATTGCATTGGGGGTGTTACTTGGAACCCTGACATAGCACTCCTTACAAGCACTAATAATGTTACCTAGTTAGGGTAATGAAACGTCTGCAAGAAAACAAGCAAACTCAGGGAGTACCTTATTTCAACCCTGAGCTACAAATAGTCTCCTTTATTAGTCTATTCAGTGTGTTCACTGCAGATATTTACAGTAGATACTGAGATATGGGCAGCAATTAATCTGCAATAAGAGGGCTTTTTGCTGGCTTTCTAAGCTTTATATTATCTTTATTATTCTATCAGCTTTTATTAGTGGTATCTTAATTTCCCTTGTTATAAATTAATATCAGTGGTAAATATAACTTGAATGATAACTTATTTCTTACTTTGATTTGAGAAATTTGTTTCCTTTAGATATGTTTCAATTGTCCACCTTTTCCCCTCCCTTCCACCTGCTGAGAAAATCTAGTCTGACAAATGATTTTTGAAGGTTGTTTGTGGACCTACTTTAGGCCTTATAAGAAAGGAAAGAAAAAAAAATACTTGGAATTGAGGGGAAGAAAAGAAGTAGCTGGACCCATAAGGAAAAAGAAGAGGAGATGCTCTGTTCAGGAATTAGAAAAATATTTGCAGTTCATCAGGCAAACATTCAGGTGTCAGAACCTTCAGTGTCAGAAGAACTTTTGTACTTCCCATCCATTTGTTTGCTTTCAGCCACATCTTCTGCTCTTCTGGGAGAATGTTAGAAACACCCAGTTCCAATTTACAAGTCAATATTTGGAAATGAGAAATCTTGGGAGATGAATATATTCTCTATGTACTCTTCCTATTTCCACAGTTCTCAAATGAAATAGTATTTCATCACACAATAAATAACCCAGGAAACGACATAGCAATATTGTTGAAGAGCTTCAGCAAATGCAAACCCGAGTCTTGTTTATATTAGTGTAATTTTTATTTAGCACTCTTCTTTTTGGTGGGAAAGCCGTCCCTACATACAAGAACACTGATACAAGCTTCCACTTCACATTCAACATGTGTGTGTCAGATGTGGACACTGAGGCTAGCTTCCTATCCAACATAATGCAAATGGCTATCTGTTATGAGTGTGTTCATCTGTGGTTAAAGAGATGAGCCATCACTAATCCAAATCTGGTTTGCATTAATTAACCAAAATAAAAACAGCACAGCACAGTCTCAGCTTGTACAAAATGAGCGTCTTCAGATCTGTTCCTACTAAACTCAGTGATATATAGCAGTGTAAAAAAAGTGGAGAGCAGCAGTCATTCTGGACCAATCGCATGTGGCCTAGTATTTTAGTCCAGTGGGAAGCTTATGAATTACTGTTAAAAAGTATATATGATTCTATTATTTTTCAAAAGTTCATATTGCAATCAGTTCATATTAGCCAATTCCGTGGGCTAGTTGTGCTGGATCAACAAATAATTATCTGATGCCGGTTCCTTTTCAGATCATGGTTTTATTCAGGGTTTTGTATATTCCTTTCCACTTTGAGTGCATCAGATCAGAGCTGAGCAGCTTTGTACACCAGAAAATTGCGTATGTTATATGATCTTGCAAAGGGGTGGGTTTCTCTTACCTTCCCTACTGGTTCGGAAGTGCGCGCGTCGCGTTGGAAGTTACATCCGGGTACTGACCCTCTGCACATGCGCAGAGGGTTTGTTGCCAGCCGCTTTCAAGCAGCAGCGACCAGGGAACCGGTTTGGGGGCGTGGCAAGCCGGCCATCACTACTGCCATTGGCTCGCGTGAACCGGTAGCAACCCATCATTGGTCTTGTAACATTTAACAGAGGTGGGGAAAACCTGGCCTGTGAAGTCACCTTCCCCTGAACACAAATCTCATATGCTTTATATTTCTTGAGAAATTCTTGCTACTTTCTTCAGTATAGTTTATATGTCCATGTGTGTGTTTCTCTCTCTCTCTCTCTCTCTCTCTCTCTCTCTCTCTCTCTCTCTCTCTCTCTCTCTCTCTCTCTCTCTCTCTCTCTCTCTCTCTCTCTCTCTCTCTCATTGTGTGTGTGTGAGAAGGAAAGGGAAATAAAATATATCCTGTACTGCAGATACTACATTTGAAATTATCTGTCTACTGTCACTTCATGCAAGATTTGTCATTAGTGATGAAAAATATGATCTGATTAAAACAGAACCCCCTATCTTCAGTAAAAAGATATATTTCATATCTGGTTTTTGGTTTTGGATTTGCTATAACTTGCAAACATGGGATGGCAGATTACATTGCTGCTGAAGTTTAAAGACTCTCTGCTGAGTATTTCTACAACCTATTGCATGACAAAGAACACCTTTTGAAAATAATGCTAACTATTGCTTTTTTGACACATTATTTGGCATTTGAGTACATAGTAAAGTACTAAATAGTCATTTAATACATGAAACTTCTAACGGTATATGAGAGTATTGTGTACTTTCCAATTGTTTTACTGCATGGGACTGGCCCACACAAAGTAGAACTTCTGTCTAAGGTACTTTTACCATGGATAGCTTTGAGGTTTTACCTATATCAGCTGTCATTTAAGTTCTTGTCAACTCAACAGAGTCACTTCATCACTTGATATTTGCAAAATCCAGTGATGGTTTGACTAAGCCACTGAAGATCTAGCAGCCTGAATAGATTTTTTTTCATAACTTAATTTTACATCTGTAATATTCAGTAGAATTAGTTCTCCCCCCCCCCTCCATAAAATAGTCATTTATGTTCACTAATAATTTGCTATCTATCATCTTTGGACACAAATGTATATGTCTGGTGCAACAAAACAGCTAAATTGTCACAGATATTAACAAAGAAGGAAGACAATCTGGGAAGTAAATAGCCCTTTTGGGTGTGGAAACATGCAGATGTGCCATTAAGTGAGTGATTTAAAAAGGAGGGGGCATAATATTCCACTATTACATTTTTGAAACTTTTCAATGACTGAAGCGTCAAAGAATGTTTGTCTCAGATATTAAATCTCAATCATTTTCATAACTAAAACAAAATAAAGAGACTTAAAATTAAGATTTTTTTTCATATTTTCTACACTTTTTCATTTGTTCCAGTCCTCTGTGATGTCCGTCTGTTTTGCTCGCTTTCATCCAAACTTAGTTATTGGAGGAACCTATTCTGGCCAAATTGTGCTGTGGGATAATCGTAGCCACAGGAGGACACCAGTTCAACGTACACCTCTTTCTGCAGCTGCGCACACGGTAAAAATTATTTAGTGATTTATGGAATTAGCAGGATGTAGCATGTAAAGTTGTTATTTGTTAAAAATAAAAATATTCAATTGTCAAAGAAAGGGGGGATTGTAGGGTTGCAAGTGACTGGGACAGTGATCCTTTCTTTTGTTTTAACAAAGTGCTAAACTGCTTTGCTATACTTTTGGTCCATTCTCCTCTCCCTCTGTAGCCAAAAGCTTATTTTAAAGTGGGGTGGACGATAATGAGTGAGAAAGCTTATGGAATAATAGCCTGGTAATCCTACAATCTTGTTTGGTTCAAATCATGGTAAATCCAACAAATTTGCCAAATTACCTTGTTGTACACATTCCAGAGAAAATCAGGAGGAAACGCATGATAAGTATTCTTAGAATGGCTGCTCACATTTCAGCTATTTTTTTAAAAAAAGACTGAACAGTAAAATATGTTAATATGCTAAAATATAGTACAATCCTCGACATACAACAGTTCCTTTAGTGACTGTTTGAAGTTACGATGGCACTGAAAAAATGACTTATGGCCATTTTTCAGCCTTATGACTTGTAGCATTCCCATGGTCATGTGATTTACATTCGGATGCCTGACAACTGGTTCATATTTATGATGGTTGCAGTGTCCCAGGATCATGTGATCATCTTTTGCAACTTTCTGATGCAAAGTCAATGAGGCAGATAGATTTACTTAAAAACCGTATTACTAATTTAACAACTGTTGTGATTCAGTTAACAAATGTGGCAAGAAAAGTCGTAAAATGGGACAAAACTTAGTTAAAAAATTTCTCACTTAGCAACATAAATTCTTGGCTCATTTGTGGTCATAAGTTGAGGACTACCTGTATACACCTTCTTAATGAAGGTATATAATGAATATACCATTTCAGAATGTAAGAAAATTTAAAACAAAGTTTATACAAAATGTATATTGATTTTAGTGGAACTCCAATTTGTTATATTGTAGATATCTGTTGTCTACATAATATAATTAAACACAAAATACCATATTTGAGAATAATTAATATGAGCCAAACCATAATGCTTAGAGAACATAGAATAACAGTGTTGGAAGAGAGTTGGAAGTCCCTTAGTCCAACCCCATTCTTGAGCAGGAGGGCTTATACAATTCCAGACAAATGATTGGCCAATCTCTTCTTGAAAACTTCCAGTAATAAAGCACCTACAAGTTAAGGAGAAAAGCTGATTGATTGATCTCACTGTCAGGAAATTTCTCCTTAGTTCTAGATTGGATCTCTGTTTAATGATCTTCCAGTTGTTGTTTCTTTTCCTTCTCTCAGGTGCTTTGGAGAATAAGTTGACCTCTCTCTTCTCTTTTAGTTCTGGAAGACAGCTATCTTGTCATCTATAACCTTTCTCTTCTATAGCTAGAGACATTCCTTGTTCCCTTCATCATTATCATATGATTTAGCCTCCAGACACTTTATCATGTTTGTTGCTCTTCTCTGCATTCTTTCTAGAGTCTCAGCATCTTTGGTGTATCATGAAGACCAGAACTGGATAAAATGTCTCAAATACAGCCTCACTGGTGCAGTGTAGATTAATATTATCACTTCTTGTGATCTTGATGCTATCACACTATTAGGAATAGCACTTATATACCATTTCATAGTGCTTTACAGCCTTCTCTAAGCAATTTATAAAGTCAGCATATTTTCCCCAACAGTATGGATCTTCATTTTACTGACCTTGGAAGGATAGAAGGCTGAGTCAACCTTGAGCCAGTCAGGATCGAACTGCTGGTAGTCAGCAGAATTAGCCTGCAATACTGCTTTCAAACCACTGTGCCACCATGGCTCTGGATGCATCCTAGGCCTGCATTGGTTTTTTGGCAGCTGCAGCACATTGCTGGCTCTATTTTAAGTGGTGGTCCACTAAGACATCTAGATTTCTCTCACAGTTGCTACTGTTGAGCCAGGTACTGCTTATTCCAGTGTTTCTCAGTCTTGGGAATTTGAAGATGTGTGGACTTCAGCTCCCACAATTCCCCAATCAGCATGGAGATCGTATACTACAAGACCATCAAAGCATAATAACAACAGTTGTCTAGACATGCGATGCTTTTACCTTGAGAATGAAACCATATGTACAAACTTACTGTAGTACTAAATAAGAATTTCTCTCTGATGCAAACTGGAACATACATAATTAGTTACCACCAGCTACTGGTTTCTAAATTTCCTGCGCATATTCCTGTAAATTGATGCCAAGATTCACAAGAAAAGAACTGTACCACATGTTACTCCCTAATATTCTTTCACCCCCACTAAACATCTGCATTGGGAATAACAGGAAATTTTAATTATTATTATTTAAATAAAACCTCTGGCATGATGATTTCATTTCCAAAATAAATAAAAACAAGATGGCATCTTCTTCATGGACAGGAAAGAACTCAAAGATTCTCTCTGAAAAGTAGAGTTGTAGTTCCCATCTTCTCCCCTTTTTCTCTGCCTCCCACTTGGTATTAGAAACATCCTTTTCAATCCGCAGTGAGATTTATTGCTTATGAAATTGACAGCTGACAGCGCTTATTAAAGCCAGGCTTTGCCTAAGAATGTACTGTGAGGAAAATGGGAATCCATTTTCATGCTACTGAATCTTGCCCCACCTATCTGAACTTTAGCCTTTTCCGTCCTTGCAGTTCCCAATTTTGGAGACTATATTACCAGCTTGCATAAGCACCATAGTGAGGAGGGCAAATGTTCAGTAAACGTCTATATGAAATGACTTAGGTTTGGGTTATTTCATACAGAGCACATGTGAAAGACTGTTTCTGTCAGACAAATGAGTAAGAGGCAAATGGAGAGATATTTAGACATATCAAAAAGTAGTTCAAAACTTAGAGCCTCAGAATCAAGAAGTTTGGTTTGAATGCATGTGTGCACACGTACTAACTGAATTATAGTTCTTATATGGCGTTTATGGTTCCAAAAGCTTATGAAGTTTATTTCTTCAGGGATAGGGGTGGGGAGAAATAAATGTAGGTATATGAAGTTCTTCTCAAATCACTATGAAAATATTACATGCAAATGTGTTCTTAAATGTTAATGTAAACCATCTGGATTTTTGGAAGGTGGGTGGTATATAAATCAATAAATTTTAGTGGTCAGTTTTTGAAAAAAATTCTGGAAGAAGATTTAAAGCAGATGAGGTGTTTCACATCTCCATAAAACTATCTATAGTATTCTCCCTCTGTGGAGTTCCAGTGTATATATTTGCAAAGAAACATTTTAAAGAAAGGGCAGCAAGGATTGATAAATGAAAGCAGGGGTGGGGGAGAGAAAGTTAAGACACATTGAAAGGATGTAATATTTTTGAATGAACATGCAAAGTGAGTGAAATCTATGAATACAAATAGGAAATTATTAATGGATGGGCACAAATATATGATCCAAAGTATGAATGGGTGCCTTTAAGATTGTTGCAGGTGCATATGAAATAGAGGTTAGTGAGAATGGAAGAACCAGATATGAGTTTCAGGAAAAATATATGTTCTCTGAATTTATATGATCCAGGAGAAAAATATTTTGAGATGAATGAATGGAAACTGCATAAAACATGATGGGCCATTTGGAGTATCAAGAATAAATAAGTATGATAACTCTTTGAAATGTCTTTGAATATTAGTAGCTTGGGTTATGTTGTTGGTTTGACGATCCATCCCCGTTCGAAGAGACATCTTCAGTGTGCTTCGGATTGTGCTCGTCTGGGGAAGCACTGGTCTTTAAATACCTTTCTGAGTCCTGGTCTGATTTTGGGTTATGTGATTGGCTGACTGTAGTTGCTGAGTCATAGTCCTTGGTTTTAAATACTGTCTGTGTAATGTAAATTGGTGCTGGTGTTGTTGTTTGTATGTCTTCTGATGATGTCATGGTCTAGTTTTCGGTTGATTTGATCGGCTGCATGTGATGTGGTCCTATTTCTTGTGTTACCTCAGATCACAAGAAATCGGACCACATCATACGCAGCCCATCAAATCAACCCGAAACTAGACCATGACATTATCAGGAGACATCCGAACAACAACACCAGCACCAATTTACATCACACAGATGGTTCTTAAAACCAAGGACTATGACTGAGCAATTATAGCCAGCCAATCACATCACCCGAAATCAGACCAGGACTTAGAAAGTTATTTAAAGGCCAGTGCTCCCCCAGACAAGCACAATCCAAAGCGCACTGAAGATGTCTCGAATGGGGACAAAACATTTGCAACCAAATCACCAAGCCCTGAGCTCAAACCAACAACATAGCAATAGCAATAGCAATAGCACTTAGACTTATATACCGCTTCATAGTGCTTTACAGCCCTCTCTAAGCGGTTTACAGAGTTCAGCATATTGCCCCCAACAATCTGGGTCCTCATTTTACCCACCTCGGAAGGATGGAAGGCTGAGTCAACCTTGAGCCTGGTGAGATTTGAACAGCTGAACTGCTGAACTAGCAATCAGCTGAAGGTCACAGTGCTGCTTTTAACCACTGCGCCACCTCGGCTTCTAGGTTAACATGATAACCCCTTTTAAAGAAAAGGTATGTTTTGAATATGTGTTATAAATGTAAGTTTATTCATGTGTATGGATGGCAGAGGACGGGATATAATAAAGGTTACAAGGGTGATGAGAGATTCTGAAATGTGAACAGACTATTTCTTGGTGGTATTAAGAATGGCTCTTGGGGAAAGATGGATATGGAACAAAAGTAAAGTGAAATAAACAATAGTGAAAGTAGAACAATTACAGAAAGTATGAGTTCTGTAAGAAAAGGTATTAGAAGACACTTGCTGAACAAAATAAATATAAATGGTACTTATGAAAAGAAAGCATGGAAACCACTTAGAAGAGAGTAAAAAGAATTATCTCCCAAGCTCCATAAAAGTGTCGTCAGATTAATGGGAAGTAATGGGAATAACACTTTGTGGAAAGTTGAAATGAAAGAGCCAGGATTTACAAAAATGCACATAAAAGACGGACTGCTGGAAAAATGAGGATGAGAAAAAGATACTTTATGAATAGAAAGATAGTTGCAAAGAATGTAGCAAAGAGTGCAAAGAATGTTTATGATTAAAAAAGACAGGGAACACGCAAATTGGTTTTGATAGAAATAAAAATGTTATGAATGCAATAGAATAGATAACATTAGAGTCAATGACCAGTGAAAATTGTCTTGTATGTGGCTTCTATGTAAAATGATGTTCTCTCCTGCCATCTGAATATTTCTTTATCTGATTCTGTGGTTGAACAGACTTGGCATTTCTTGATCATGAATCTCTGTTCCTCCACTTCAGTAACAGACATTTCAAAGATTAGCATTAGTTAAGGTCTTGATTCCCAGTTTTTCCCATTAGTCCCTAGACACCTAGAAAATGATAAATTGGAACAGTTACTCCAGATTAATTTCAATGAATATTAGAAGAAAAATAAATCCATGACTGAAAAGCTTGTTGATAGTCTTTTGCTGCTGAACTAGTTGAAAATATTTTATACAAGCCAGAGGTCCTTCCTTCCTTCCTTCCTTCCTTCCTTCCTTCCTTCCTTCCTTCCTTCCTTCCTTCCTTCCTTCCTTCCTTCCTTCCTTCCTTCCTTCCTTCCTTCCTTTTTTCCTCCCTGCTTCCCTCCCTCCCTTTTCTCTTGGGTTTTTTTTCCCACATTGAAGCTTGTTGGCTTCTACTTTTTCAAATATCATCCACACGCTAACATATGTGTCCCAAAGGTGCTTTTTTTTCCTTCAAGAGGCAACTGGACTTTCTGGTTTTTCTTTGAAGATGTTTCGCTTCTCATCTAAGAAGCTTCTTCAGCCTCTTGAAAAAAGAAAGAAAAGAAAAAGAAAAGCACCTTTGGGACAACTATGACCTGGATGACTGAGAATATCCAGAGACATGCTAACATATACTTGTAAGTACAGGTAATCCTCGACTTACAACAGTTAATTTAGTGACTGCTTGAAGTTACAACAGCAGTGAAAAAGGTGACTTATGACAATTTTTCACACTTAAGTCTACTGTGGCATCCCCATGATCACATGATCAAAATTCAGATGCTTGGCAACTGACTCATATTTATAACTGTTGCAGTGTCTAGAAATCATGTGGTCACCTTTTGCAACTTTTTGACAAGCAAAGTCAATGGGGAAGCCAGATTCACTTAACAACCATGTTACTAACTTAATATCTGAAGTACCGTATTTTTCGGAGTATAGGATGCACCTTTTCACCCCCTAAAAGAGGCTGAAAATTTGGGTGCGTCTTATACTCTGAATGTAGCTTTTTCGAAGCTTTCCCCCCCACCGCCCTAACGAGGTGCTAACAATCTTCCTGGCTCTTCCCGGCTTGCAGGCTTGTTTTCATTGCTACTCCCTCCGAAAAAGTTTTTTTCAGCCCTAACGAGGTGCTAACGATCTTCCCGCTCTTACCGGTTTGCAGGATTTTTTCATTGCTACTCCCTCCAAAGAAGTTTTTTCCCAGCCCTAAGTCTTTGCAGGCTTGTTTTCATTGCTACTCCCTCCGAAAAAGTTTTTTTCAGCCCTAACGAGGTGCTAACGATCTTCCCGCTCTTACCGGCTTGCAGGATTTTTTCATTGCTACTCCCTCCAAAGAAGTTTTTTTCCAGCCCTAACCAGGGGATAAAATAATGTGCTGAAGCTGACCAGACTAAGGACGCTAGCCAGATGAATACCTGGTAGGTAGATTCCCCCCCTCCTATTTTCCTCCCCAAAAACTAAGGTGCGTCTTATACTCCGGTGCGTCTTATACTTCGAAAAATACGATAATTCACTGAACAACAGTGGCAAGAAAGGTCATAAAATGGGACAAAACTCATTTAATAAATGTCTCACTTAGCAACAGAAATTTTGGGCTCAATTGTGGTTGTAGGTCAAGGACTACCTATATAATCTATGCTTCTATGTAATGCTGTATTTTCACAGACATAATCATTTTATTTAGATATGATAGCATAACAAGAGGGAGCAAAGAGAAAGGAAACGTTTGAATCTCTTACAGGATCATCATATTTTGGCAAAAGGAGAAGACTCAAGTCTTGAATGACCATCTAGTTTCCATTGCACATAACCTCTGAATAGTTAGTAAAAAGTTTTATCAGCACCTTCAGATATTTTTTTGGTATTTTGTGTGTTTTCAGCATCCAGTCTACTGTGTAAATGTCGTTGGGACACAGAACGCTCACAATCTCATTACCGTTTCTACAGATGGCAAAATGTGTTCTTGGAGTTTGGATATGCTTTCAACTCCACAGGTGGGTTTGCTTTTATTTACACAAGAAGAAAGTGATGGCTGATACCTATTAATGGAATGTCATTTGTAAAAACTAAAGCCTCACATCCTATGCAGACTAAAACCCATGGATGTACTTTAAAGAGTGCAGCTTGCTTCCAGCAATTGCCTCCTCTTAGAGCCAAAACCCATTTCCTCTGTCTCAAATCATGTAATTAGAGTAATGCGTTAATACGCAGGTCAGTTTTAAGTGAAAATGAAGTAATCTGTTCTAAAATACAGGTAATCAGGCATGTTGTGGTATATCAAGCTTATTCCATAATGCCGTTTACCCAGTGTAGATTTCATTGTAATGTAGCATATAGTGTAAATTTTTATTTGAATCTAGAAATAGTCATAAACAAAGAAATCACACAAAAAAATTAGACAAATGCTTAAGCATTTCTCTCTCCATTCTCTCCATTCCTGATACCAGAAATGAACCAGCTACATATATTTATTGATCTAATGAAAACAGTGAAATATAAAAGAGACAAAGGTTGATAGGACTGTGTTTGTATCCCATATTGAACTAGGTTCATGTAGAACAGGGATAGGCACTACAATAGCCTTCGACTTACAACAGTTCATTTAGTGACGGTTCTACAACAGCACTGAAAAAAGTGACTTATGACCATTTTTCACACTTACGATCATTGCAGTATCCCCATGATCATGTGATCAAAATTCAGATGCTTGGCAACTGGTTCGTATTTATGATGGTGGGAGTGTCCTAGGATCATGTGAATCCCCTTTGCGACCTTCTGACAAGCAAAGTAAATGGGGAAACCAGATTCATTTAACAACCATGCTACTAATTTAACAACTGCACTGATTCACTTAAGAACTGTGGCAAAAAAGGTTGCAAAATAGAGCAACCTTCACTTAACAAATGTTTCACTTAGCGACAGAAATTTTGGGCACAATTGTGATTATAAGTCGAGGACTACCTGTATTTTTAAAAAACTGAGCTATACTTAAAGGCATTGGTCAGTGAGCAGAGCACCAATTGGTAGGATGGTGAAATGGGTAGATCTCTGTCATACACATGAGAGGGGTGAAAGAGTGTGTGGTGTGTTTTCATGCTGGAGTAGAAACTTTTTGTTCTCTAGAACTAATAAGCTCATTTTAGGCTCCTGCTGCAAGTGTGTGTGTGTGTGTGTGTGTGTGTGTGTGTGTGTGTGTGTGTGTGTGTGTGTGTGTGTGTGTGTTCCATCTGTGTGTATGTGAGTGTGTCTTTTCCATCTGAAAGTCATAGAAAATGTACTCAGTACAATAGTGTACTTAGTACAGTATTGAGATGGAACTTAAGAATTGCAAAATAGGAAAAAATTGAAGAGATAAACAGTGCTAGCTCTAGCAAAAAATAGGAAATAGGAAACTTCTAAATTGTCTATCTTTCCTTAGGTAAGAGAAGGAGTTATAGAGTATACTAAAGTTAATACTTATAGACTGTAGGGATTGGAAGAGACTTGGGGAATCATCTCTCTCAATGCCCACCCATCCATTTGAAGAACATTCCTGACACAATGTAATGGTATTTGAGAATGACCTTGGGAGGCAAGAGGAAGAGCAGCAGTATAGACATTGATCTGATAAATCTGAGACTAAAGAAGACTAACCCTAGGTAGGGAGAGTAAAAGTTCTTTCAGACTTGCGCAATTCTGTTACAGTAAGCTTACAATAAAGGTAGTATGGCATTTCTTGGACATGACTGGTCTGGGCTATCTCACTTACATATAAAAGAGATATTTTTCTGATGCCCAGCCAAAGTGTACAAGGAAGTCTACTTCCTTATAATTGAAACCCACTGTCTCTTATTCTTCTGAAACATCTCTGAACAATTGTGCCACATCTGTACATACAGTACAGCTTTGACTTTTTCCATTTCTGAGTTAGACTTGACCAGCAGTTATAAATTGGGCCCAGTAGTTATTTCAAATTATGGCTGATAACATTTTCAAATTCAGTTAAGTACCTTAGATTTTCTCCTTTGATCACTCTCTGACTTAATTACTGTCCATGCCATTCCTGACTAGTGTTTCTCTAAGTTATTGAAACTAGATCTTATAACTGATCTGCATGTATTTCTCTTTATGTAATGTCTGGAATTCAATTTGACATAGTCACTCCCCAAATTCCAGTACTTTTACCGTTTGGACCACATTTCTTAGATCAGGTCTAGGAGAGCGCCCTCTTCATCCTTCTGGAAAACTACACAGTCAAAAAAAAAAGGATTAGTGTCACCTCTATGCAAGATTTTTATAGGTAGAAGGGAGAAAAATTATGATTTCCCCAGAACCACAGAGATTCCATTCCATTTGCCTCACCACTAAACCTCATCAAAATCTATTGATCAGCAAGAAACAAATAGCATTAGTAGCAAAAACCTATGATCTGCAGAAAATTTCTGGAAGTAAAAAAAAAAGACTTAGTGTGTCCTTTCATTTAAGCTTCCCAGCAATACTTTTTGATATTATTTAGGTCCTCAGGAATCTGCAGGTAGATTCTTCAGGCTGGAGAAGTTTCATTACGTCCCAATCGCACTGTGCTGAAGAACCAACCAATTGAAAAGAAATGTTTCTAACTTATTTTAGGAGAGTATGGAGCTAGTATATAATAAATCCAAGCCAGTGGCAGTTACTGGAATGGCTTTCCCAACTGGAGATGTTAACAACTTTGTAGTTGGAAGTGAAGAGGGCACTGTCTACACGGCTTGTCGCCATGGAAGGTACTTTCTCCCTCCCACCCACCCACTCACCTTTTTTTTTTTGGCTATATGATTGTGCTTATGGCATTTCTGTAGGTTACAATGTGGTAAAATGGCTGAGATCATGCAGGAGATCTTCCAGTGATTAATGCCTTCAGGCAATTTTTAAAATATTTCTGATTTTATCTGGAGCAGTGACTTTCTGTGAGTTCACAAATATTCATGACTTTTCCTGTCTGTCTGTCTGTCTGTCTGTCTGGCTGTCTGGCTGTCTGTCTGTCTGTCTGTCTGTCTGTCTGTCTGTCTGTCTGTCTGTCTGTCTGTCTGTCTGTCTATCTATCTATCTATCGTATGCATGCATGCATCTATCTATCTATCTATCTATCTATCTATCTATCTATCTATCTATCTATCTATCTATCTATCTATCTATCTATCTATCTATCATCTATCTATCTATCTATCTATCTATCTATCTATCTATCTATCTATCTATCTATCTATCTATCTATCTATCTATCTATCTATCTATCTATCTCTCTGCCTATCTAACCTATCACTTATTATTCTTACAAATAATCCATTTCCCGAATATATTCAACATGTCTTCCTCCTCCTATTTTTGTCACAGTGTGATTATTGTCAGTTGTATGTATATGCAGGGAGCTGCAACCCTATCTATTATAATGGTACATTCCTACCACGTGATATAATATTCTTGTACGCATGTGTGCATTCCTAAATCTCCATTCTCCCCTTTTTGACTTGGCTCTCGACTGAGAAAGTCGCATTTTATAGCAGAGATGTAAACAATCAGAATGTATTGTTTTTGTATCAAAATAAATATTTAATTAGACTTTTAAACTTCGGCTTTATTTCTAAATGTTTGAATTCCGGGAGAAAGATCTATTTCACCTCTGTGAGATTAATTCTCACTTCGTCAATTTTTCCCACAACAACCCTGTGTGGTGGGTTGGGCTGAGAGAGAGTAACTGGCTAACAAACACTTAGCCGGATTTCATGCCTAAGGTAAAATTAGAAATCTCAGTTTCCCAGTTTCTGGTCTAGTGCTAAACCACTAAAATGAGCTGGTTCTCAATTATTTGTCTTTAAAATATTACAAAACCATTCATTGTTGCTGCTATATTTGTTCTTATGGAATACTGAAGTTCTTACTTATCATCATAATTGCTGTTTGTGTGGGGAAGAGAAATATACCAGGTGATTAATGACTGCATATATATATCAGTAAAACCCATATGCTGCTTTTTAGAATAAAGTCTCCAAAGATGACTAGCAAATAATAACTTTATAAATGAAATATGTTTATGAACCATTCCTTTTTTAGAACTTTCTTAACCCTTACAATCATTAGCTGTTTTTTTAATCATAAAAAGACTGCTATTTGAGATGTTCTGTATATTTTATTAGACTTATTTATAGAAATTTTAGCAGTGCAATAAGATGGTTGTTCTTTTACACTTGAATGATATATGTGTACAGGTAATAAAGATACAGTCCAAATCATAGTATATTTTATGACTTTTTCAGTCAGTCAAGATGAAAAAGCTATAGGATGCTAATCAAAAATGGAAACCAGAGCTTGTATGCATGTATCTCAGGCTACACTAAAATCATTTAAGACATTGTTAGTGTGTTATGGTCATCTTCTTTGCAAGAACAGGTGACTTTAATCTTGCTGATTTTGAAAATGGAATGCTTATATCATAGCATTTTCAGTGAAGAAAACTATGAAGGTTTTCTAAATGAATTTATTTTTTTCTACAGTAAAGCAGGGATTGGAGAAGTTTTTGAAGGTCACCAGGGCCCAGTGACAGGAATCAACTGCCACATGGCAGTGGGTCCAATTGATTTCTCTCATCTATTTGTTACATCGTCATTTGATTGGACCGTCAAATTGTGGACCACAAAGGTAAGAAGTCATATTCAGAAGGCTTGCTTTAGTCTCTGTCCTCTCCACCAACTGTCAGTACTAAGCAAAAATGGATGGTGTCCATCTTACAGCATTATACCTGATATAATAGATATTTCCCCAAAAAACCTTAGTACTTAACTTCTTCAGAACTATTTTCCAGTAGTTTCCAGAGAGCCATACCCTTCAGCCCGAATGCTACAGGTAGACGGGAGAGACTCTGCGAAGGGGGTGGCTTTCTCCGGGCAGCCGCCTGTCCCGGCCCTGCCAAAGTCGTGCACACCTTTTGCGGCGGGGCTCGAAAAGCTCCCAGAGGCAACACGCGAAACGAGTGGAGACCTCGCCCGGATCTGGAGACTTCGCCCGGAAGCCGCCATTTGGGTTCTTTTACCCTCTGCGCATGTGCAGCACGCTTTGTGCATGCACAGAGGGTAAAAGAACCCAAATGGCGGCGGCGGGATGGGTCACGGTGGGGCGCGGGGGCGGGGCATGGGTCGCGGCATTAGGAAGGTTGGGAACCGTTGCATTACAATATCATTGGATGATTGTGGCATCTATATGCTGTGAGCCGCCCAGAGTACCCTGGGAGTTGGGCGGCATACAAATCCATTTAATTAAATTAATTAAATTAAATTAAATTAAATTAAATTAAATTAAATTAAATTAAATTAAATTAATTAAATTAAATTAAATTAAATTAAATTAAATTAAATTAAATTAAATTAAATTAAATTAAATTAAATTAAATTAAATAATTAAATTAAATTAAATTAAATTAAATTGCCATTTTTCCCAAGCTGCAAATAAAAGCTGAGAGATGGGGAGCTGTATAAGGCCATTCATTGAAATCTGGATTTAAATGCAAGTTTACTCTATTACAAACACAATAAACCTGAATTTAAATAGCCTGGTATTTTTTACAGTATTTATAAAAGTATTTCGCCGCCCTGAGTCCTTCGGGAGTTGGGCGGCATATAAGAATAACAAAATAAATAAATAAATAAATAAATTTGTTAAACACTTAAGCTTGAACAAGTTGATATGAAACTCTACCTATTTCAAAACAGAATGAATTTTCTGAAGAGCTTAGATTTTAATATGACATTTTTCTTTATATTTTAATTTTAGAAAGTTAAAAAAGGCCATAATATCCGCTTGTTTGAGTAAATAAATACATAAAGTTACCGTAATATAAATGTTGCTAAATTCTTTTGGAGGGTCAGATGTTAGATAATCAGACAGGTTGCCTACTCCTGAAATGAAGCACTGATTACTTCGTATTGGATAATGTCAGATGTTGGTTGCTGCACACTACTATGTAGCAATACTAGTGGTTGACACCATCAATATTAATATTATCAACGTTGTATCATGAATATCAGATGATGCTAGTCTGTAAATCATATAGAAGTCAAGTGCTGAATATAATTATCTAGCAAATGTTTCCTGAATCCTTCCTGACAGACCAAAAATGAAGGAAATGCCATCTATGTGATACCAAAATGTAAATTTCAAGCCTTTCCATACAAAGCACATTCTCAATCAACCAACTCTAGTTTTTACCCCCAAAGACATCAAGAGAGACCCATTACATGAACCTTTCTAATTATAGCATATCTCCAAGAACTAAAGCAATCTATCATGGGAACCCTACAAAACATTAATCTTCTAACAGCAGTTCCTAGAAGCCATAATCTTTATGAACGTAGGGAAATGTTACCATATAATTCAGGAAAAGACACCTTGTTCTGAAGTATATAATAACTGTAAAATGCTCATTTTTTTGGACATAAATTATTTAAATTTGCCTGTTTTTGTTCTCTGGGATGCAATTTTTGTTCTCTGGGATGCAGCTATGAAGCCAATGTAATTTTGATCACTGAATCATGAGATCATAGCACACCCATGAAAGCTGAATTAAAATGCCCCCCAAATCAAGATATATCCTGGTATTAGCTAAGACTTCAGTGCATTAGTGCTTTGAACATGTAAACTCTTTTCTAAAGGCCACCTGTTCACTAATAGATTCCAAGGATTATTAGCTAATGTTAAAGAACAGCAATCCCTATGCTGTGTACCCTGTTATCATACAGGAGAATTATACTATTCCACATGAAGAAAAAACAGATTTGCATCTCTTTATTCTGCCATGCATCAAAAGGAATATGTATGCTTTGGGGAACTGAACAAGTTCAAACAGGGTTTCAAAATGCCATTTTTAACTGCTTTATTCACCCATTAATTCTATATCCAATACTATGGAAAATATACTATATAGGCAACATTTTTATCCTGTAATGTATATAAATTTTGTATGCAATACAATATAAATATTGAAACTCTGTTAGGAACATTTTGGGGACTACTGCATGTGCTATATTACACTTAAATGTTATTATTATTATTCCCTGATGTTCGGTTTTCACTTCAGCATAGGTACATATTTCTAAGCAACATTACTGTTCTGATACAATACACTTATGTTGTCTCATCTGTCTTCCCCTACTTCCTAGCAAGAATCTTATAATTGAATTATGCAGAAATCAATAAGAAATATCATTTAGGTTTGGGCTTCGTATTAGATAACAGAGAAACTACATGGAAAAGAAGGTTTACTAGATGGATGAAATGATAATGTGGTAAAAGTGGAACTCGAACACAAGGGGGAAAAAGAATATTGAATGATATTACTGTAAGTCATTGAGGCTTCTACAGATAATTTTCAACAAAATGAATGATCATTTAGTGATCATTCAAAATTAAAATGGCTCTGAAGAAGTAACTGTGACCGGCCCTTGGACTTATAACCATCACAGCATCCCTACAGTCACATGATCAAAATTTGGGTGCTTGATAATTGGCACATATTTATAATGGTTGCAGCTTCCCAGGGTCATGTGATCACTACTTGTGATCTTTCAACAAACTAAGTCAATAAGGTCAGCCACATTTGTTTAATGACCATGTGATTCCTTTAATAACTGCAATGATTCACTTAACAACCATGGGAAAGAAAGTCATAAATTTGGGGAGTACTTACTTAACAACTGCCTTAAAAAATTGAAATTCTGGTCCCAATTGTGGTAGTAGGTTGAAGACTACCATATAATGGATAGTTTTTAAAATTATAAATAAATTGCATCAACTAGTTAGGGATTGAGTAATTAGAATAATAGCAGCTATGGAAAAATAGTCCCACCCAATCCTGAGGAAAAGTCTTCATCTGAAATTATGCTTTGAGAAGAAATTCCCATTGATGCCAATGAGTCTAGGCTTAGGTTCTTCATGCTTCCTGCAGCCTTTCCAAGGTTCAATCCCTGACTTTGCTAAGGACATCTATGTGTTAAATAGAAAGAGACATTTAACAGCATGTTAAATGACATGGCTTACTGAAAAATATATCACGGTCTTACAATATTTTGTCATATAGTTCAAATAATAAGCCATTCCTTCTTAAACACAATTGCCACAATTTTCCTGTTCTTTTTCTCTGTCTCTAAGTGGATGACATAATATACTGACTAATCTTTTGCTTTTCATTGCTTCTGGTCCTTATTGGGGGTATGGGGTTCTGGCAAAATCTAAGAAGAGAGAGATGCTTGGAGTCTTAAATGTGGTTTCTTCCATGTGGTCAGGTACAGTAGGACTGGCAGGAAGCTTTGCCTTTGATTTTTTTTCTTTCTTCTTAAATTAATTTCCTTTAACTCCCACTTGCACCCACTTTGGTATTCCCAAAGCAAACACATATTTGCTTTATACTCATGCATCCTTCCTTCTAATCTGTTTCCCCCTCTTAATTTGTTTCAACAAAATAATTTAAACAGATGCTTGTTTGATTCTTCTGTGATCTAAGTTTCACCTTAGTAGGACACAACATTCCTATACAATGCAAGGCAAACAGTCCTATATGGTTATTCAACCTTTGGCTTGCCTGCAGCTACCCATCCCTTTCCTAGAATGGATTATTGTTGAAATGTCTCAGAACATTTGTGTGTCTGTGGAAATTCTCAGTCATCCAGGTCATAGTTGTCTCAAAGGTGCTTTTTCAAAAGGTAGCTGGACTGTTTTTTCGTTGAGGAAGAAGACGTTTCACTTCTCATCTAAGAACCTTCATCGGTTCTGGCAGGATGGTGGAAGCGATGGAAGCTTTTGTTCTCACAGGATGGGGGTTGCAGGTGGTTGGGTGGGTTGGAACCATCATATTTCTTTGCAGTCATCTGGTTATTAGCACTTTCCCTAAGAGCTCTTGAGGCCACTTGGGGGTTTATCTGTGCCCTCAGGGACACCTGTATTAAAGTGCAAATGGGGGTGGAATCTTTCTTGGAATTGCTGAAAGTATTATGCTGATGCTAAATTTTGTCCTGAGGGTTTGCTCTCCTATGTTGTGCCATGCATTTGTGAAGTGGTTGTTTTGTTTCCCTGTTATGCAAAAATGACATTCTGAGAGTAATCATTCCTTTAGGCTTATTTTGACAAATTAGAATAATTTAATGTAATTCTCATTAGTTTAGTTGATTTCTACTTTCTGCCATTCTACATTCTACAGAACAATATGAATTTTCAGTACACACATGAACACAAACACCTATTGGAGAGCAGTAATATTTGGTTGTAATTTTTCCCTGATTGCTTCCCACCTTGTTACTTTTATCAATAAAAGAGTCCCTATTGATATTAGTTGCCAAATGCAATTCGAAGTGCTGGTTGTCAGCTTTTAAACTCCTACATGGATTGGCACCGAGGTACCCACAAGCAGAGGTGGGTTCCTGCCGGAGCTGCCCGGTGCACAGCTCCGGTAGGGAGCGGCCGATTGCGCAATTTGTGCACGACCGCTCCGGAGGCCTCTCTGCCGGTCCACCGCGCACGTTGCCATTTTTTCATTAATTTTTGGCCGATTTTGCTTTTACACATGCGCAGAAGCAAAATCGCACTAAAATCTTGCGACAGGATGCGCGCGCGAGAGAGATTTTGGCGCAATTTTGCCTCCGCGGAAGCAAAATCGCGCCGAAATCACTCTCTCGTGCATCCCCTTGCGAGATTTCGGTGCAATTTTGCTTTCGCGCATGCGCAGAAGCAAAATCGTGTGAGGGGGTGCGCGTGCCCCCCAAAACTTGGAGATGCACGCGCAGTGCACCGGCACTGGTAAGATGGCAACCCGCCACTGCCCACAAGGCTACCTCTTCTAATTAGGACTGATCTGTTGGGTTCACATATCACAGGAAAAATGTCTGATGATCTTTCAGGCTAGTGAATTATAGAGGATGAGGAAGCTTCCTGTTAGAAATTAGATCATTTTCTACTATTATAGGGACACGATAGCTCAGTAGTTAGGATGCTGAGTGTTAGATATTAAAGATCTAAAGCTCAGCAGTTTGACACCAGAGTGCTGCAAGACGGAGTGACTTCCATCACTTGTCCCAGCTTCTCTCAACAGTTCGAAAGCATGCAAATGCAAGTAAATGAAAGGTGTCACATATAAACATGCGAGAAGGTGTTCCATGATTTGCTGAACACTTTGTGCTGCATCATGATGTGATGCTGGCCACATAATTGCAGAAACATATCTAGACAATTCTAGCTCTTTGGTTTAAGAAATGGTGATGAGCACCACCTCCTAAAGTCTGTCACTCATGACTAGCAAGGTAAAATCTGCAGTAACACCAAAATAAGAAAATTATTATTTTATTCCAGGGGTCATAAGGGTAATCGTTCAATTTGACTCACTAATAGATGTTTGGGTTTTTGCCTTATAAATTTATTAGTTTTAACAGTATTATGAATATCTTATTTCAAATCTTTCATTACTGTACATTTCTGAGAGTCTGCACGATGGTTATAGCAGTAGCAATTAAACTTATATACTGCTTCATAGTGGTTTACAGAGTCAGAATATTGCCCCCAACAATCTGGGTCCTCATTTTACCGACCTCGGAAGGATGGAAGGTTGAGTCAAACTTGAGCCAGTGAGATATATATTTGATAAATAAATTCTAAGCAAACCACATTTATTATTATCCTGATATTCAACAAAGATAACTGTGAAGAAGTTAAGCCCCCTGAGTTAAAAAGTAAATTATATAATATACATCTTTCTAGAAATTTCAGGATTAAAAACTATCTTGAAAGAGATGGAAAATATTATTATATTATGCAGTCCATAATAAGTTATCTTGGGCATTTTGATTTTGTGGTCTGTCATTTATTTACTTACTAAGGGCAACCTTGGGAATCAGAATCTACTGAATATTTTGCTAGGAAATTTTTAAATATAAAATGAAAAAAAATTGTTCTAATAAACATATTACAAGCTCACGGAGAAAATATGCAGAAAAAAATATGAACTTCAAAATATACTTCTCTCTGCACTTTATAATGTACACAATATTTCCAGAACATTTATGGATGTACAAATAGAAGTAGAACATTTATAGATGCAAAAAATGGATGCACAAAAATGTTTTATTTTGAAAAATTGTTTGTCAAAAATATGTACACTAAAATCAATTTAAATTATCTAAGAGCAATATGCACAAAAGATAAAGCTGAATGTTTATCGGACTGTTAGTTTGATTTAAAATCCTCTGAATTGTGTGAAAAGCAAATGCTCCCAAATCTATGAAAGGATGGTATTTACTTTTACAAATCACTTTTCAATTTTTTTTAATGAGTCGGCAATTCAAAAGGGCTTAGATCAGTGATGGCGAACCTTTTTTGGCTCGCGTGCCAAAAGCGTGCATGCGTGCGCACTATCGTGTGCGTGTGTGCCCACACCATGCCCTCGCCTGCACTTGCACACAACCCCCATGCTGTCCCCTGTGCATGCGCACAAACACCCCCACGCTGCCCCCCCCCCCGCACATGCGCACTGGCCTCACTGAAGCCTTCGGACTCCTGAAGCCTGGGGATGGCAAAAAACAGCCAAACGGGCCAACTGGAAGTTCGGAAACAAACTTCTAGTTGGCCCGTTGGCCAATTTTTCACTGTCCCCAGGCTTCAGTAGGCTTTCCTGAAGCCTGGGGAGAGTGAAAACGGTTAAAAAGAAGGCTGAAAATCAGCTGGCGCATACTGGAGCTGACATAGGGCAACGCCTCGCGTGCCCTCAGATATGGCTCCGCGTGCCACCTGTGGCTTAGATGCATAGTATAGAACCCACTTATTAACATGAGGTATCTATATATTTCCATTTACTTCAGTTAAATCTCCTATTTATCATTCACAAGTGGACAGTATGAATTATCTCTAAGGGATCAAAACTGGGTGTTATTTCCACACATTCACAATATTTAGGTCCTAAGTGATTACTAGGCCTACTCGTTTTAAGAGAGAATTAAATTTCCTATTTATCATTCACAAGTGGAAAGTATGAATTATCTCTATGGGATCAGAACTGGGTTTTCTTTCCACACACTCACAATGTTTAGGTCCCAAATGACTAATAGGGCAGTAGATAATAGGTATAGCAATATAGGCTTATTCATTTTAAGACAGAATAAATGTCCTACAATGCCCTAATTGGTTGGTCTTATCTTTGGAACGGCACTCAAGGTTGCCTTTCTGTGGCAATATAAACATTTTTAAATGGACCCTGGGAGAAAAAAACAAACTATTTTTGGGAAAGAAAAGAAGCTCCAACTAAATTCATTATGTCCCACAGCATAGACTCATGCATGTATGCAGAATATGTTAATCATTTCAGTGAACCATGTATCCATCTATTTGGTAAGTAGAAAATTTGGCTTATATGATAACAGTTCTGTCTGTTGTATAAGCTCAGCGTTTTGAGTTTTGCTCAGAACTAAAGCAATGAATGAATTTTCTTCAGAGCTCAATTTTGTTGTCAAAAAGCCAAAGTGATTCAAAGGAATGGGTGGAGCTGCTTGTTCAGGCAGGATTTTTTACTTTTTGCCCTTTACCTCTGGAGCCAGAGGTCTGGCTTCCATCCAGCTGTATGAGGAGAAGATTATGGTCTTTCTCTAGGTAATTTGAAGGAGCAAAACCAAAACGAAGTCAGGTGGTCAAAAGTCAGCACTGAGTTTTTCCACAATGTTTTTCTTGAATTTGCTTATCTATCCCACGGTAATCACTGTATTTTTAAAAAAGAATTCTTGAGCAGTCACATGTGCAAAATAACAGTTTTCTTCATATAGGATAACCTATTTGTACGTTATTGATAGAATAGCGGCTGCAAACATGCAGAAAAATAAATGTTTAAAACAGGGAAAGATACAAATGGCAACTTGAGTAGAAGAAAGTGACTAGCCTGAAAATTCAAAGCAATATGTAAAAGTAAAATGGTTGTACTCAGTTCTGATAAGCTGCAGCTTTTGCATTTGGTGATAATAAATTTGTGGAAATCCTTTAATAGATAAACTGGAAATTGAGCAAAAGGCTTAACCTTCAGCAGTAATTGTAAAACCATTTATTCACAGAGAAGTTCTTCTGAAGTTAATAGGTGATCTTGCAGAGTGGTGAGTATAGAGTTGGATGTCTTCAGCTTCTATGCCTCCAGTGCTGGCATAATTTCTGTCTCCGAGTAACATCATATTTTGTCAGGCTGATCTGACACTTCATCAGTTGTATTCAGTTTTTAAAAGGTACTTGCAGTAGGGGCTGTTTTTCTTTATATATTTATGCATTTTTCTTAGGTATTCTTTCTGAATTTGAATCCACACTGTACTTAGATTTGAAGAATCTGAGTCATGTTCCATCAAAGATGGATAAGACATAATAGAATGGGGTAATCTATCAAGACTACAAAACAGTAATTTAAAGCATCAAAGCTCAAAAGAATGAGAAAGAAATAAGACCAACTGGTTCTATTAACTGTTTAAAATCAGAGTGCTTTTGACCATTACACTGCAATTTTTCTCGAACACATTGATTTCTGCTTCTGTAAGATTGAGTTTCCTAAAGTAGCACTGCTGCTCAGAAGGCCCGGCTCTCTGTATCACAAAAACCGTGGTCTAACTTGTATGGGCTTTATTAATTTAAGTAATTTGAAATGCTGACTGCTTGTCAAACTTTAGGCAGCTTATAATATAAAAACAATTTAAAAAACCACTTGCTGTTTCCTGATTGAAGAAGCTTTAAAAATCTCTTTCCAAAATCTCTATGGGACATAATTATTTTTACTACTTTTCTAAAGGGTTGGAAGATGGCAGTTAGTCTGACCTCAGGAGGTCAGCTATTTTAGTTGTCTTGTCCTTAACACCTTTGATCCCCAATATTCTCTCCTAGCTAGAGTTCCTGAAAATAGCAAGATCCCTAGCTGTACAAGGCTTTATAGGTAATAAATAGAATTAGTGCTGTGATCACTTGAATTGGGTGGGAAGAAGGTGACCAGTGGAGCACCAGGGAAATGGATGGTATTCCTCTAAGCTAGTTAGTGCTGATCAACAGGTACTATATATTTTGCACCATTTTCTGAATCCTCAAAGGCAGCCACGTGTAAAACAAATTATTATTGTCATATCTAAGTCAAACTAGAGTCTTGGACTTTAAGAGAGCTAATTTCAATAAACTTACAGAGACCTTGGGAAGGATTCCATGGACAAGAATCCTCAAGGGGAAAACAACTCAAGAAGCTTGGGAAAGTTTGAAAAGTGAGATTATAAAAGCCCAGTCTAGCACAATACCAATGAAGAAGAAAAATAACAGCTCTCAAAAGAAACCAGCATGGCCGCATAAAGAACTCTCTGACAAATTGAAAGACAAAAAGGACAAGTATAAAAAGTGGAAAGAGGGGCAAAAAACTAAGGCAGAATATCAGCAAATAGCCAGAGCCTGTAAAGATGAAGTGAGAAAAGTTAAGGCTCACAATGAACAAAGACTTGCGACAAAAGTAAAAAATAACAACAACAAAAAAGCTTCTTCCAAAATGTTAAAAACAAGAAAAAAGTCAAGGAAACAATTGGTCCATTGCTGGGAGAAAGTGGCAAGGAGGTGACAAGCAACAGGGAGAAAGCCGAACTACTTAACTCATTTTTTGCATCTGTCTTTAAACAAAGGGAAAAAACAGTCCCACAAAAAACAGATTAGGATCAGAGGTGGGTTCCTCCCAGTTCAGACCAGTTTGCCCAAACTGGTAGCAACCCGCTGGTGACATCATGATGATGTCACAGAACCGGTTCGGTCGGTGCTAGTCCTTGCATGCCGCCTTTTTTGGAGGGAGAATTTTCTTTTTTTGAAAAAAAAATTGGGTGGGGGATTTTTTCCGGGGTTTTTTTCTTCTGTGCATGCGCAGAAGTTGAGTTTCCGGCACTGCGCATGTGTCGCCATCTTGTTTTTGGCTTTTTTGGGGAATTTGTTTTATTTTTTCGGTACTGTGCATGCGTGCGCGTGCTTTGTTCGGGCACGCCCACAAGGCATAGCCATGCGGCACGGGAGGAAGCAAATCAGCAGGTAAGTTAGAACCCACCCCTGATTAGGATCACAAGTTAAAATATGGAAGAAAATGGTAAGTGAACACCTGTCTACCCTAGACGAGTTCAAATCACCAGGACCGGATGGATTACATCCCAAGGTTCTGAAGGAACTGGCAGACGAGATCTCAGAACCACTAAACTATATCTTCCAAAGATCCCAGAGCACCGGGGAACTGCCAGAGGAGTGGAAAAGAGCTGATGTAGTTCCCATCTTCAAAAAAGGAAAAAAAAATAGATCCAGGAAACTACAGACCTATCAGCCTGACCTCAGTACCAGGGAAGATTTTGGAAAAGATAATCAAGCAATGAATCAACGAACACCTAGAAGCAAACAAAGTAATAACCAAAAGCCAACATGGGTTTGTCAAAAACAGATCATGCCAGACTAATCTTATTGCATTCTTTGACAAAGTGACAAAATTAGTGGACCAGAGGAATGCTGTCGATTTAATTTACTTGGACTTCAGTAAGGCATTTGATAAAGTAGACCATAACCTACTACTAGATAAAGTAGAAAAAAAATTTAAAATATTTTTTTTATTTTCCTGAATAAAAATATATAAGATTACATTGTAAATCTCACGTGGAAACAAGTTCTTCTTTTTATTGATTACTTTTTATAAATTCAACTATGATGGGCTGATGTTAGAGGAAACCACAAAACTTAATCTTTATGTTATCTTGGACCCTTTGTCTTGCCTTCCTTATATAATTTCCACATGCAAGTAATACAGGTTTAGCATCATTAGGATGTAAATTGGGACATAAACCACTAAGCAAACTCCTCATAACAATTTTGCAGTAAGGCTTCAAAATTATTGCTTTGAAACCAACACAAAGTCCAAACTTATCAAGGAAAATAGAAACAACATAAAAAATAGCTCATAGTATGTGATAGAAATTTAGAAAGAGTCCTTAAGTGTTGAAGATCTGGAGGATAGATTATCCCAAAGTAGAGTTTTTAGACCTAAATAAAATGACCAAAGGTGAGTAATTTTTCAGGATACCTAATATTCTTGTTCTAGATGAATGTTAACTGTTAGATATTGACAATCAGTTAAGAAGATTTCAATCAGGTCCATCGTTCTGGTGGGAAAATAAGCCAAACTGATTGGAGGAGCTGCCTAACAGCTCCCTGTAAAAGGGCAAGCTGTCAGGCAAGCCGTTGCTAGATTTGTACATAGTTGCTGAATAAAGAGCTGTTGTTACCGAAGCCTGAGTCCAGTCTCTTCCATTCGCCCTATCTAACACTGGCGACGAAGGTGGGATCGGAAGACAACTGAGACAAAAAGAGCTGACAACTAAATCCAGCCAGTCCCAGACAGAGCTAACGAACGCCGGGATCAGTGGCCATTTTGAGTGGCAAATTCGAATCCGCATTGGCCTGTCAATATGACATCTTTCATCCCTTCAGCTCCATACAATCTAGCCAAAGAACACTGGAACTCGTATATCACTCGCTTTGAGTGCTTCATGGAGGCAAACAATCTCCTAGGGCTATCGGCCAACAGGAAGAGGGCTCTCTTTCTCAACCATTGTGTACCTGAGGTGTTCGATACGGTGATGTCACTCTCTGCACCAGCCACCATACAGTCGGTACCATGGCCGGTATTACAGAACACCCTGAAGACGCACTATGTCCCGATGCCATCCAAAGTTGTGATGCAACACAAATTCCATCAGCAATATCAAAAAGATGGGGAGACCGTCAACCAGTACGTCACCGCACTTCAAAAGGCAGCAAAGTACTGTGGGTTCAGAGACCTGGATGAGGTCTTGCTTGACCAACTCATCTGCGGAGTGAGGGACCTTCACCTGCAATGGCGGTTGTTAGCTAAGCTGAACCTCACTCTGCAGGCAGTGTTGGACGAGGCAAGAGTGATGGAATCGTCCAACATATTGGCTGAAACTCTCCAGAAGCACGGCACTCCCTCCACGGGGTGCAGAACTGTCAACGTTCATCAAGGAGACACCAAACGCGAAGACTCGGATGACAGCAAGGAAGAAGTATACTGACTTTGCTCAGAACACAGAAAAGTACCCCCAGACACCGAGGAAAGGCAACACTTTTGTGCCAGCTGTGGGGGAAACTTTCAAGAACAGTCTGCCGCTATAAGGACGCTATATGCCGGAGGTGTGACTGAAAAGGGGACCTGGCAAGGATTTGCCAAGCCAGCCAACCAACATCATTTTGTGCGTGACCGCCGGCGAACCAGTCAGAAACCCAGAGGCCATCCAAACGTGAGCCCTGCAAACCCCGGTGAAGAAACGAACACTTGGAGACTCCAGGAGCATACCAGACGAGGATCGAGCATGCCAACACCCCCCCACAATAAGAAACTGCACGTGACAATCTGTACTGAAGGATCTGCATGCGACATGGAGATAGACACGGGGTCATCAGTAACTATCGTTTCCTGGGCCACCCTGAAGCAGGCAGTTCCAAGCCTTAAACAGAGCCACTTGAAGCACCAACGTCTGAAACTGAGTGACTACCAGGGAAACCGCATCTCTGTCCTGGGGTACGGAACATTCAGAGTGCAATTCAAAAACTTTGACGGGTGACTATCACTAACTGTGGTCAGCGGTGCCCTGCCAAGCCTGCTCATCTTGGATTAGTTCTAGTCCCTTGGCATGGGAGGGACCGGCATCAATGCCATTGTAAATGACAGCGCAGACGACCTGATCAGAGAGTTCCAGGACTTTTTCAGCAGAGACCTGGGCAAGTATGTGGGGATGCCCATATCCTTCAATTTAGACCCCAAAATTGCCCCAATTAGGCTGAAACCCAGGAGGGTCCCCTTTGCTCTCCAGCCTAAAATAGATAAAGAATTGGACAAACTAATTGGCCAGGGGGTTCTGGAACCCATCGACCACACCAAATGGGAAACCCCTATCATAATGCCAATGAAATCTGACGGCTCTGTCCCCATCTGCGCGGACTACAAATGTACCCTTAATAAAGCCCTGCAGCAAAGCCCTTACCCTGTCCCAATTGTGCAGCATTTACTGCACTCCCTGTATTTTTGCCAAACTTGACCTAGTACAGGCATACCAACAATTGCCAGTAGATGACACTACGGCGGAGGCCCAAACAATCGTAACTCATAGAGGCGCATTCAAATGTTGCCAGTTACAATTCGGAGTTAGCGGGGCACCGGGACTTTTTCAGAATGTCATGGACAGATTATTGCAAAAGATCCCCAGGGTGGTGCCCTATTTTGACGACATCCTAATAACTCCAATTAATAAACGGTAGCTCCTAGACTGCCTAAGAGACGTCCTAACCAGGTTTAGGGAAGCGGGCCTCCGAGTAAAAAGGGACAAATGTCAAATCGCCGTGCCTGAGATCGAGTTTCTAGGGTACCGGGTTGATGGGGCCGGAATTCATTCCACAAAAAGCAAAATTAAGGCAATCCAAGATGCCCCCACACCTCACAACCAGACTGAACTGCAAGCCTTCCTGGGTTTACTAGATTTCTATAGCATTTTCCTAAAACAAAAGGCAACGGTTGCAGAACTGCTGCACTGGTTGCTAGGGAAGAAGGTGAAGTGGACCTGGGGCCGGACTGAAACCGCAGCATTTGCCCAGTAAAAAGACTGCTGACAGCAGACAGCCTATTGATCCAATACAATGAAATCCTCCCCTTAGTATTGACTTGTGACGCCTCCCCGTTTGGTGTGGGGGCAGTCCTTAGCCACCGACTACCCAATGGCACTGAGGCCCCGGTCACCTTCTATTCCAGGGCTTTGTCTGGGATAGAGAGGAATTATAGCCCGCTGGACAGGGAAGCACTGGCTGCTGTGGCGAGGGTCAAAAGATTTCATGAGTACCTGTATGGTCGGGATTTCGAACTCATCACCAACCATAAACCGCTGTTGGGACTTTTGGCTGTGGACCGCCCCACCCCTATTTTCTTGTTGCCACGAATGAACCGTTGATCAATTTTTCTGGAGGCATACAGCTATAAACTCACCTACCACCCTGGAAAGACCCTGGGACATGTGGACGCACTTAGCAGATGCCTGCTGCAGGAACTCTTGGAAGATCCAACCCCTGCTAATAGACTCTGGCCCGGTTACCTCAGTCAAGATAGCCAGGCACTCTGCCAAAGACAATACTTTTGAACTGGGTGTGGAGGGGTTGGCCCAAGGGACCGGTTGGGAAAGAATTTAAACCATTTATTGCAAAACAGCATGAAATATCTGCTCAAAGGGGATGTTTGTTGTGGGGTGACAGAGTAATGTCTGAGTAATTAAGGATACCGGTTTTAGAGGCACTGCATATGGGGCACCCGGGGATTGTCAGGATGAAAGCGTTGGCCAGAAGTTATGTCTGGTGGCCAAATATGGACAGGGAGATCACAGAGTGGGTCCCCACCTGTACCCCATGCCAGGAATCCTGACCAGCTCCACCTATAGCACCAGTAAATGAATGGGAAAAAACAAAAGCCCCCTGGTCTAGAGTGCATATTGATTTTGTTGGCCCCATGCAAACTTTTCTAATTATAAGGGGACGCATACTCAAAATGACTCGAGGTCGTCTTCATGGGCACAACAACAGCAGAAGCAGTCATCAAGGTGCTACAGAGACTGTTCTCCATGCACGGCCTGTCCGATGTCTTGGTTTCAGATAATGGGCCCCAATTTACGGCTGTCCAGTTTGAGACCTTCCTAGCAGAGCAGGGAATTAGGCATGCCTTGATTGCACCATTTCATCTGGCCAGCAATGGTGAAGCGGAAAGAATGGTGCAATCTGCAAAAGAAGCCCTTTCCAGAATGAGCCCAGGTGATTGGCAAACCTGCATAGATAAATTTCTCCTAGTCCAACACATCACCCCTAGCGCCACAACGGGAAGAAGCCCTGCCGAACTTCTAATGGGTCGCCGACTAAGCTCTATCTTAGATCAGCTGCACCCTAATTATTCGGCCGACATACCAACCGATTTGACCAGCCAAACCCGGTCCTTCAGCGTAGGGGACTGAATATATACCCACAACTATGCTGAGGGAGCCTTCTGGATTCCTGTAAAATAATTGGAAACACCAGCCCGCGCTCATACCAGGTGGAACTAGATGATGGCAGGAAATGAAGAAGGCACATAGACCAACTCTGGGGTCATTTAGGGCAATCCACCACTAGGCAACCAGAAATATAATCTAAAAACAATGACCTAAAGCCCACAGACACTAAACAAACACACACTCCCTCCACAGCAGACTCAAGCCCGAAGGAACTGGATCACGTACCTGTAGAGCCAAGCATCCAGCGATGGTCTCTGGGCGAAGAAGACCCCGAAGCTGCTATGCCCCAAAACTTCCAGGCGAATCCAGTGGAAGACCTAAGGCTGGCAGTAGACCCAACTGAATGGTCCGCCGCCACCACACCAACTTAACTGCGCAGGTCTGAAAGAGCCCATAAGTGCCCCGCCTACTTACAGGACTATGTTAGCTAAGGGGTTTCTGATTGGGCAAAATCCATACTCAGAGGGGAGGGGCATTAGATATTCACAATCAGTTAAGAAGGTTTCAAGCAGGTCCACTGTTTCGGTGGGAAAATAAGCCAACCTGATTGGAGGAGCTGCCTGACAGCTCCCTATAAAAGGGCAAGCTGTCAGGCAAGCCGTTGCTGGATTTGTACATAGTTGCTGAATAAAGAGCTGTTGTCACCGAAGCCTGAGTCCAGTCTCTTCCGTTCGCCCTATCTAACATTAACAACAAGAAAGTAGTGAGGAATTAGAATAAATACTGTAAGTGTCCAGGCAAGTGAAGTTTAAGACTAAAGTCCGATATAACTAGACAGTAATGGATATTTCTTTTGAGTAAATATGCACAGGATTACACAGCATGTTGGATTAAACTTTGCCAGGTACAAAATAAAAGTGTCAGGTTGCACCAGGAGCTATTGGAAGTAATACACAATGGCTGTTCTAGTTTGAAAACAAAGCCCTCCGTTATTCAGCTTCCTCTTTAGCTTTGTCAGAATATATGAGTTTCTTGCAAGGCAAAGACAAGAAGTTGGTACTTCTTACTATTATCAAAGGTGGATATAATTTCAGATCATGTACTAAGTAAAAAGCTAATACAACCTCATTTGTACAGTGCTATCTTAATTGTGTGATTCATCTTCCATTTGTCAGAATTTTTCCCAAGGACAATAAATATTGCATTTGACAAAGGTGATATAAATGAAAAAAAGTACTTCAAGCAAAAAGTTTTGTTTTTAGGGTAATCAAGAAAGTGCTATACAATATTGCATAGGAACTGATTTTACTAATGGAGCATTTTGAGTTGAAAATGGCAAGCCACACCCTTTCTCTTACAATGGTGGCACGGTCAGCAATTCTTGTTCATCCCTTCAACTACCTTCAATGTGCTTTCTGCTGCCGTTGTATTTTTTCTAATCTGGAAAGGCCAGATGTATGGATAGTCCAGAAGAATGCCAGACATCTGTCCCACTTTTCTGCCCTTTCAACCTGTTGTCTTTTTATTGCAGCAGACGAAGATAAGACAACCTTAACCTTTATATATTCTTTTGCTGTCTTCCCTTCATTCTTCAAGGATGAAGTATTGAGTTTCAAGAAACACAGAAGGATGAGAGTTTTTAAAGAAAGAATGGAACAAATTCAAAAAGCACTTTTTTTCAGCCCTTCTCTTACAGCCACTCATACCTACCAACATTAGAATTAGTGTTTACCTGGCCCCAAATGAAGTGCTTTATTAAGCTTAATAGTGCCTCAACACTATAAATCTCGGAAAACTCTAGTTCTTGAAAGTGTTCACTTTTGTTGAATATTATCAGCATACTCAACAAGTAACAACTCTACCACATACCTCCCAGCGACCGGTAAGATCCCACAGAGTTGCTCTTCTTCAGGTCCCATCAGCTAAACAATGTCGGCTGGTGGGTCTGCGGGGGAGAGCCTTCTCTGTGGCTGCCCCGGCTCTCTGAAGTCAGTTACCTCCGGAGATCCGCACTACCCCCACTTTATTGGCCTTCCGGAAAGCCGTAAAAACCTGGCTCTTCCGACAGGCCTGGGGCCACTGACCTTGTGGGGATGCCTAGCGAAGTCGGGCCATGAATGTACGGATGGCTGAAACTGTTTTAAACTGTAAATGTGCTTTTTAAAGCTGCTTTTAGCTGTCTTTGTATTGATTTGATGTTTGTTCTTCTGTTGTGAGCCACCCAGAGTCCCTAGGGAGTTGGGCGGCATAGAAATGGAAAAAATAAATAAATAAGTATTCTCAGGAGTTTCGCGGGGGATACAGGAGTGTGAAACTGGAGTAATGTACTTAACTGCATACACGATTTAGAAGAAACATAATTGAAATGTCATTGGCTATTCAGGTTTGAACAGGTAGTGCTGTGCAACCATTCAGTTACAATGCACTCCAAAAAGCTACTTATGATTTGGATGCAAAGTTCTAACATCTGGGCCCCACATCATGGTCATGTGATTGTATTTTGGACATGTGGCAATCGGCACTTAATGACAACCACATTAAAGGTTGTAAAATCAGGTGTGATCACTTGGTAACCGCTTTATGACCATCCCCACTTATGACCAAAATTACAAGGTTTTTTATGGCTTTAAATTGAAGACCACTTGTACCAGTTTGAACACTAATTATCAGTTTATCACAAGGTATTCTGGAACTTGCTTGATTTTTGGAGAAGACTAATGATTGTTTGCTAGACATCTCCATCATTTAATGGAACAGTTTTAGAGACCCTTGTTTAAGAAAAATTCCAGTTTAGAGTGATACAAAAAATGTAGCAGCAAGTCAATAAACCTAAGAACTTTTGGGGAACATTTATGTATGCTGTCCGAATGAATGTCCCTAAAGTGCTTTTTCAAGAGGCAACTGGATTTTCTGGTTTTTATTTGAAGAAATTTGTCAAAGGCCACTCTTTTGAAAACAGCAAAGTCCACATTTTGGACAGAGAGAACTGCTGGTTTGAAAGAGGGGTCAAAGAGACCATCTATGTCAAAATTGAACGGGGAGAGGTATACAAATATCCTCTATCTCCAGTCTACAACACAGTCCTTTCAACGGTTCTAAGAAGGCTCCTTACCTATTTGCACTACTCAGGTGACAGTGAGGACACAGATAAATCTCCAGGTGGCCTTAACGACTTGCTAAAAGAATACAAATGACCAGCTGTCTGCAAGAAGTATAAATCCTTCCATTCCCCATCATCCAGTCAGAGCTGAAGAAGCTTTTTGGAAGAGAAGTGAAATGTCTTCAAAGAAAAACCAGAAAGTCCAGTTGCTTCTTGGAAAAGCACCCTGGGGACAACCATGACCCGGATGACTGAGAATTTCCATAGACATTTGTCCAAATGAATGCAAAGTGAAAACAATATGGTACAGTAAAGGAACTTTGCAAGCTGGAAATACAATTCATAAATGTGTCTTAATTATTCTTTCTATGAAATGACTTGTCTCATGAAACAAGCAAATCTGATAGATTTCATTGTAGCTTTTAAGCAGTTAAATGCTAGTTAAAACCTGTGAACATGTCCACATGATTTCCTTTAAGTAGTGAAGTTCTTAACGAATGGCGCCTCCTGGATTAAGAAAGATCATCCACGCAGATACACCAGGGAGGCAGCTGAAACTTTACCCCTAGATGCAAGTTTTTATTTTCATCTTTCTGTGTACATACTATTCTTTGAGGTAGGCCATCAAAATAAGGGGTTTATCAAAAATTGCTAGAAAACCTTATAGGATGAGCATGCTAACTCTGGCATTTATATGACAGCTCTCCTATTGGGGAAAGGCCTAAACCGGGCCTGTTTTGTAACTTGTATCTTCACATGCAGTACTTAAGAAGCTGATCATATTAACCTCATTCTAAAGCCATCAGAATTATGTCAAATCCTGTTACTTCACATGAAAAGTTATTATTCATCTATGATTGTCTGAATAAAAGAAGCAGGATTTAACAGAAGACTTAAGTGAGTGGATAGATTATAGATGTTTATAATGCAATGTGTTATCCTGTAAGATACATAGTCTAAACATTGGGAGAAAACACTGAGCAATATTTTAAAATTCTTCTTCATGGGCTCAGTTTCCATAACATCAGCATTTGACAATTCTAAGAATCACCCGATGAGTTGCTGCCTTTGGGAAGAAAACTGAAAATAAAAAAAGGCAAGCAAAATGAACATTCATTAAAGAAACAAGTCATATTTTCCTTCTACTTTATTTCATGATGGCAAAGTTAAGAATGATAGGTACCATGTAGTCTATTTCCCTCCCCCCCCAATGGTTCTTTTGCTTTACGGTCTTTAATGCTCTTTCTCAGATAGGAAAAATTATGGGAAATGACAAATGAGGGAGGGAAATCTTTCTGAAAGCCATGTATGAGCTAAGGCATTTGCACAGTAAAAGTTTCATGCAGAAGCACTCTTGAGAAAAGGACTATTTCAGAGGTCAGCTTTCAATACAGCCTCTTGGACAAAAGTCTTGGACAATACCTCACATAACTTCCATGACAATGTTGATGGAAACCCTAGTCTAACATTTGTGGAAGGTATCAGATTGAGAAAGGCTAGTCTTGTCACCTTGAGAAGGCAAATTTGAACATCTGGATATTCTTTGATAATGTCTCTGAAATTTTGGCAGAAATAATGAATGCTGTTCACTAAAGGACAATCAAATTAGGAATGCATCCAAACAAGTGAATGAGAGAAATCGTATACAGTCAATATAGAGAGTTGTAAATGTGTACCAGTCCATATCTAGATATCCTAAAATGTCTGGTCTGGCTAGATATTTTATGCAACTCAATTCCTATAAGGTCGTCCACCAAAATGAAGAACATCCTGAAATTTTTTTAGATCATACTGAGAATTTGTGGTCATCCAGATGTGAAACTACAACTTCTTGCATCTGTCACTATTGGCCATAAATAATAGAAATGTAAATTATAGTTTGCTGACATCTGGAAGGCGAAAGGTATTCCATAGCTGCCCTAAAACACTTCTGACACTAAATAACTATTGAAAAACTGGTCATACTTAAAAAAGTTCAGTCCTATGTTTGAATATTTGATTCATGATCAATTCCATCTAATTAAAAATTGTTAAATCCTCATAAGTTTAATATTGAAACTTCCCAAATTTTTCAAGTATATTTGTGTTTGCATATGCATGCATGTTCAGCGATATATACAAATATCCACCCATTCACCTGCATACATGTAAAAATCCTGTTGTTTAGATTTCTCTGGTGGATAATAAGAATATTTAATTTCTTTATCGTTTCTGGAATTTTCATTGTCATTTAAATGTTATTTTACTGTTAACTGGGAATTACGCAAAGCCATTATTCAGAAATGAGAATAAGGAGAAGCAAGTAAGTATAATGAATAATTCATGACACCCAATTATATGTTACAGTTCCCATGTACTTTTAAACTTGTCTTGCCCGCCTGTCTATTGTGAAATGAAATGATGCGTAAACTCGTAAAAGTCAAGCGGCAGCGCCACACTCTTGGCAGCTGCACGCTCTGAACTTCGCCACCTCTTTTCTGAAATGAGAATCTCAAACACGAAGTTTGGGGGTGGGTGAGATTTGTAAACCCATCTAGACTCATTGCTCTTACAAAAGGAAAAACGAGAACAAAAGAAACGCTTGAAATTAAGGCGATGTGTTTCGATTAGACAGTTCTATTAGCGTAGGGCGATGGCATAGAGTAGGAGAGAACAGCATTTAGGGGACCGAGTTCAGGCATTAATTTAGCTGATGAGGGGACGAGGAATAGGAAAAGTTGGTGCCGGGCTTGGGAATTTAGCGCAAGCTGTTTGCGCTATTTGCGACTTTGCGCAAGGAGCACTAGGTGGCAGTCACCATCTTCGCTTGCAGAACGGGAGCCCCTCCGGAGACTTCTGGGTGTACGAGCGAGCGTATGTGAAAGAGGGAACGAGAAAAGATTTTCTGACTAGCCGGCTAGTCGATCCTATAGCATAAACTACGGGTGGCGTTTCCCTACTCCCTCCGCGTTGTAGTAGCAGTAGCAGCAGCACCCTTTCCCTATACAGTATGCAAAGTCTGGGAAATCGTTCCCCTTCCCAATAATTTCTCGTGAGTTTACCGCCCCCACCCCCCCGGTGGCTGCCCCTTGGGAGAGCGCCGCCGCAGGCCCGCCTTCTGCGTCCTCGGACCTTTCATCTCAGAAAAGTTTTATGACACTTGGTTGAATGTGCAAAGTTTTTAATTAGACTCTCCAGACAGCCCGAGGCGGCAGTAGCGCCACGAAGTCTTCCTGCCCTTCCCCTCTGCTTTTTTGCCCCCCCTTTTGCAGCACAACAAGCCGCTCTACTCCTTTGAAGACAATGCCGACTATGTCTACGACGTCATGTGGTCCCCCGTGCACCCCGCGCTCTTCGCCTGCGTCGACGGGATGGGCCGATTGGATCTCTGGAACCTGAATAATGACACCGAGGTGAGGCGGGGAGAGGATCGGGGCTTGGGAGAGGAGGGAGCTGGCGATTTTCTTGCCTATTCTTTCTTTTAAAAAAACTTTTGCAAAGAAAGCGGGGAAGAGAAGTGGGCTGCGTTGCTTTCCTTAGACAAGCCTCTTCGTGGCTTGTTCATTCATTTGAGTGGGGGAAATGGATTTTTCTCTCTCCTTGCCTGCTCCATGGCCCTACCCAAAGCTGCCACAGATTCCCACGGCGTAGGCTTCCTGAGAGAAGCCCAGCCGTGGTCTTCTTCGCAGGAAGCTTCTTCACTGCTCTCTCTATGCAGGGTGTCTAAATTAAACACTTCTTTCACCCTTTATTCTTCTTCCTTTCTCTCTGGCAAATCGAAAAGCCTGAAAATCTACCAGAAGTGTAGGGGAAGACCCCCTGGTTGCCCAGTCGCTTTTGCTGATTTGTGGAAAAACATTGTCACTGATACTCGATTATTATCACCACACGAGGCCCGGTGCGCCACGTGAAGGCAGCTGTCCTCTTCTGCAGAGGGGCTGCCGTCTAATGGGTGACAGTACCTACTCCTCCCACTCGACTGTGCCAGATTCCTTTAGGGAAACTTCCCGTTTGTGGTGGGCTACATTTCCCTTCATTCGCAGCCAGGAAGGTTATACTGGCTGAAAATGATGGGAGGTGTAGACTGGCATCTATAGCCTCACTTTTATCTATTTATAGACGGCAACAACAAGTGATTTGCTTTTTGGGGATAGGTGAATAACTAGTTTTGTAACAATCACCCCTCCCCCTTTAACCATGCTTCTCTATGTTATAAAGGATATTTTTTCCCTTGGGGCCTGCAAGCTTTATATTTATGTGTAAGTAGCAGGCTTAACTATGGTCAAATAGCTCAAAAACCAGTTCTTATTTTTTTTATCCAGAAACACAAGCCGAGGTCTTCAGAGCAAATTGATGAACTCTTATTTAGTTGTTTTATATGCTAACATTTGTGGTGGTGTTAAATGCACAATGCATTCTGACAAATTTCCTTTTAATATTTTTCTACTTTACTGCAGAAGTTTATATAGTATCATGGATTAAAAAGAAACAGTTTGTTGACAAGTTCTTTGCGTACATAACTCAAGTGTCTGATTCAATATATTAAGACATAGCAGCTTGTTTGTTTTTAGCTTAATATTGTGCTATAATAATAACAGCCATTTTGGTTTGCAAACCATGGCTTAACATGTTGGTGATAACCCAGCCAGGTGTAATTATTCAGGAAACCAGCTTTGCTTAACATTGTACATCCTGGTAGAGCATCTTTTACAATTCTCACACTTGGCATTCTTCACTGGGAATGCTGGAAATCTCAGTCTGCATATTTGAATATAGCTCATTTGCGGTGTATACACTGCTGTGTATCGTGGTTAAGCAAAACCATTGTTTTGTGCAGTGGATGAATTCAATCCAAGACTGCATTCTGGGATATGTATACCTGAATGACCATGCATACACATTACACTGTAAAAGAATTTCTGAAAAAAACCCCATGAAGTAGTTCTTTTCATAACAGAAGAATTTGGGCAAAGGCTGCATGGTTTCAGTCCTTTCCTAACTGGGTTAAGACCATGTTCATTAAATTGAGTAGGCCTGAAAGCTTGCTAAACCTGTACAAGGTTGGGTTTAAAGATAATTTGGCCGAGATCAAATCTTGTTAAATTATCTTGAATTTATATTGGCTATCATTTTAAGTATAAGTACTGCCTGATTCTATTTAATTATTTACTCAGTATTTAGCCCACTGAATTCAACGGGGCATCTTCCTGGATATGGATGCAGGTATGTGCAGCCCTGTTTGAATTTTGGCTATTACTACTTCTGTAGTAGTATTTTGTACCGTAGTATTAAGCAGTAATCCTGATTCTGGATAATTTTACTGTGGCTTTCTGTACCCAGCTCTTGTGATTTGCAAATTATAGTTTATCGCATAGCATGTTACATGAATCCAGCCACTTTTGTCCATTCAGTAAACTATGATAAACTATGATTTAGTGCAATGTATGAACTTCCTCTCAGCTTCACAGTAATATGGGGAAAACAAAAATACATGGAAGTGCTAAACCCAGGAGTAGAGTGATAAAATGATGTGAATTACATCATTTTAATGTTAATATACACAAGTAGAGGAAAAATTGCTTCTGAAGAAATGCAGATTTACAGTGATTAATAGGACAAATAAGCTGAGAAAATTTCAATAAAATAGTGTATCTTTGTACAGTAAGTGGATTTAAAGTGTTTTTTCCTCAACTATTTTTTTAAATATGCATAATTTTTAAATTATCTATTTTAAAAACATGAAGCATTTTAATATTAATTTTTTATTCTTCATTTTTTATATATAACTCAAGGCGGTGAACATACCTAATACTGAGTATAATATTTTTTCAGATTACAATTTCTGTGCAAATCCTGGCTAGCGTCCTTGCAATTACACATGCAGCAGAAGGAAGCTCCACTTTCTATTATAAAATGAGTTATATTTTTCCAGTGTTCTTTTTATGGAAAACCAACTAGCAGACACAGGTGGAATACCAGTCGTTAGTTAAGACAAGTTAGACTAGAAAAAACAACTTTTTCTCATATTTTTCTTGAAGAAAAGATTGCATGGGAGAAAATTCTTTGCTTGCAGACTCTTAAGGGTTTTCAGTCTATTCTGAACTTCTCTTTCACAATCTTGCTTTTTAAAGATGTGACCTAAGCTAGGATATTTATTACTTAATAGATGATCAGTTTTATTCTGAAAAGTAAACCAGGAGAAAGCCTCACTTTTGTATAGTTCATTTGTTGTTTGGAGGTGATTTCTCAGGAATCTATGTACATATCTATCAGGCATGTACATAGGCTGATAAAGGCAGATACATTATCATTTTACATTTATTGTGGCAAGGCTTACCACAATAAAACCTTGCTTTATTGCAAAAGTAAAAATAATAAATGAAATATTCTTGGGATATTCTGAATTCATATTTAGCAAACAAGTGCTGCTGCATATTGTAGTTTAAGTCAAATTAATATAATTAATTCTTATATTTCTAGTTACCACTATTATATAGTTCCTATTTATGTTCTGCTGTGAGAGTCTTCTGTTTTTAAACCGAGTTGTGGGTTATAGATGTTCTAAATAAATATTTTGAGAGCTTTCACCCTTTTGTGCAGTACATATTTTCTCCTTTGAAGCACACACACTTTTTTCTTTGCAAGGCTTCTCTTGCAATTAAAATTTCAAAATGTAAGAGCAAAGATTTCCATTCCAGTAGCAGCCAGAAATATAAAAAGAGGAATCAGATAGAGAAAAAATTGTTGCCTATTTAGCATTGACAGAGCTGAAATGGGAGATAATAAAAGGGGAGAATTTGAGAAGATACATTTGGTTCATGAAAATCAATATTTTTGCTGTACTTGTTTTTGCTGTCCGTTATTATTTTGTCTCATGTTCTTTTATTCTGAATTCAAAAGATGTGCAGTTTTTTCTCTTTCCCCATGGTGAAATAAGAGTTGTATTCTTTATTTTTACAGAAATGGTCTCTTGAACCTTTTATTCCCTTTTTTTCAAGAACAATCTTGCCATTCAGAAACAATGCCACAACCAAGGTTTGAACTTGAGTTCTGATAACTATTACCTCATATGAACTAACATCAGTGCATTTTTAAAGTGTTCTTTAGCTAAAATTCTGACAGAATTGTAAGATAACAATAAGGTAATGCAGAATAAAGCAATAAGGCCTATAAAGCAGCTATATAAAAGTAAGTAATAATGATAACACATTTCACTTTTGTAGCTGCAGAAGAATAGCTGTATTAGCAAGAACAGAATAATCCAGAGTATGCATTGGTACGATACATGTGTGAGGCAGGAATTGTTAAGGCAAGACAAATTTTAATAAATTGGATGGTATGTGAAGGGGGCAGATGAGAATGAATTTATGTCAAGTGGAGATATAGCACGGAATTAAGTCAGCCAATATAGCAACAGCAATATGTTAACGATTTTCTTTTTCTTCACTTTTTATTTAGTCTTCCTTTCACATCACTGTAATGTATTTCATAGTAGAAAGAAAATGCACATTTTTACTGATTTGGCTGTAAATCTTGTAAGACAGGTAAGGAAGGACAAATGCTGAAAACTGGATTGTCAAGTAGAGACTAGATCTTTTGAAGTGCTCTTAGCAGGAAGTTTCAGAGGCAGCTTAATTATAAAGTAGCTGAATAGGGAGGATTTTTTCCCCTTCAGTTTTTACTTTGAGGTAAGGGGACAATTTGGAAGAGGGAACACATCTTTACAGATGTTATTGTTAGGAGATTTGACTATCAATATTCTAAAAAAATTTAAGAGCAAATCTTGCTGCTTTTAAAATGAATGGGAAGAAATATGTCCTCTTTTTAATTGACACAGTGAGTCTTCTTTACATAGGATGTTGAAATTGTTCTTTGATCAGGGTAAAAGAGCTTATAAAATTGAACAAGAATATAGCCATAGGATTTACTTTATTCTCATTTGTTTAATTTGGACTGCTAGTGTACGTTGCATGAAGAAATGTCAGGATTTTTTTTTCTCTTTTTCCCCGTTAGGACACCAGCAGGAATAAATTCAACACAAGCATGTTGCCAGTAAAAACTAATCAGAGACCCACAGTAGCAACCAAGGAGAAAATGCTTTAACAACTGAAAGCGATTTTCCTTTTGATCCTTTGCCTGGCAATTTAAAACTGTACAAAACAATGGTTTTATTCCCTGAAAAGTATTGGGCCACAATCCAGGCAGTGTTAAGATCATTGGGCACTACTTTAAGAGATAAAGCAAAGCCAGTCCTAAACTTAGATAACTCCCAATAAAATTAAATAAAGCATTTCCCTGGTTTGAATCAAAACCTTAGCTTTAATAATTCGGCCTTTAGTTTTACATGTCTATAATCACACAAAAATCTGATTTGTTACTAGATAGAAGGATATCTTAGACCAGGGGTCAGCAACCTTAAACACTCAAAGAGCCACAAAGGTCCTAACCAGAAGCCCCCTGTTCAATTCTGGAGCCAACCGGAAGTCCACTTCCCCTGCCATAGTCTCTCCTAGTGTGGCGTCCTTTTTCTTCTGCCGACCGGAAGTCTGGTTCCCCCACCATAGAGTCTCCTTCTAGCGTGGCCTTTTTTCCCCTCTACCTGTCCTAACCAAGAGCTCTTATCAATTGTGGAGCCGACTGGCAACAGGGAGCCACAGTAGAGGGATGAAAGAGCTATATGTGGCTCCAGAGCTGTAGGTTGCTGACCCCTGCCTTAGACTAATAAAATGGTTGCAACACCACAGCTTTAATAGACTAATCTGTTTAATAAACAGGCAAAATTATTGGGAGGTAAGTTGGTTAGCATTATAATTTTGTGGTTAAAAGGCAGACATTGCTTTAGAACTGGTTTTACAATTTTCAAATTTCCAGTTTAAATCATTGGTAATTTTGAAAACTAGTCTTGCACTTCAGTTCCCAGTGATTTAAATTGAACTTGTTTTTCCACAAGTTTGGGATCAAATTATTGATCAGCTTAAGCTAAATATTTTGATGCAACTCAATTACAGACAAGAGTGTTGGCAACATAGAACTTGTAAGATGCCACATTATGTGTTTTTATTGTAGTAAAGATATGCAATATGGACTCTCAGTTGAGTACAGTGAACCTATCGGTCCATAGCACAACTTGAAATGACAGGTCATAAGAGCTTTGTTCCTAAAAGTTGCTTTGAGCACTTCAAGTAAATAATGGCAAAGCTAATTAGGAACAGATTATAGATGTATACATGGCTGGTATAAAATGGGCCTTAAATGTTTGTGGTATTTACAAAAAGGTCTTGGAAAGGTTTCTTGCTGCAATTCTTGGAAGAAGCTGCAATGTTGAACTCTTGGGACAATAACATAGCAATTTTCCAAGTTCATAGTTTAATTAATTTAGTCTCAACATTTATATTCTGCTTTTTTCTTAAATATTCAAAATAGATAATGGTGAAGAAGATACTGTTTTGATGGCAAGTGCAGGCAGAAATACAAAACAATGCAAAGACTAAAAGTTGTCACCAAAACATGAACATACATTATTACTATTATATTAATCTTTTATTGCATCTTGTTTTGTTGAGTTGGTCAACTCAAGACAGCAAAAAATCCTGTGAGGTGGATTTGGTTGAGAGAGGGTGACTAGCCAAATGTCACCCAGCAAGATTTCATGCTTATGCTTAAGGGAGTGTTAGAACTCACAGCCTTCTGGTTTCTAGGCCAATATCTTAACAACTGCACCAAACTGGCCTTCATGTGACTTGAATTAATAATTAATTAAAATTGTTTAAAAATTGGATTTCAGGACTATGTAAGGACAGCTATGAAATGATTCATTCAATTCTTCTGAACTTTCTACTCTTGAGTTCCAATGTTTGTTCTCAAATGAGAAGAATTGTTCTGATTATTGCATGCATTTTACATTTGGATGCTAAATTTTGAAATAAGAAAACCAGAATTCCTGATAGAATATCCACAATATTTGGAGCATTGTTCTGATTTGTTTAGACTTCTATAAACAAGGATTATATGCTTTAAAATGAAATAAACCAGCTTGTTTTAATAATTTCTCGGCAAATAACAATCCCCCCCAAACACTGTAGTTCTATCTATGCTTATTTATTGGTTCAATCACAAATTGAATTGCAGTTTTAGTATGTTTTTTTCATTGTAAGAGCAAATCTATGGGGCTGTAATCATTTGCTTAATGTTTTTGTTACATTGTAATTTGTAGCATTTTTTTATACTTAGGAAGTTAGGTTTTTAATTTTAAAATTTTTGGACAGTCCTTCATTCACAATATAATTCATTAATCTGTAGTAGTGTTTTCTCAACCTTGGCATCTTTAAGATATATGACCCAACTCCCAGAATTCCCCAGCCTGCATGTTAGCAGTGCACAGGCAATTAATACATGTGACATGTAACATAAACACAACAGATAGAAAAGCCTGGGAAAGTTAAAGGGTTTTTAATCAGATGTTTTGGAGAAGACAATGTTGGTCTTAAGGATAATATTCCAACTCTGGTCGGGGACTTCTGAAAAAGTCTTTTTGTAACCTCTTAATTCACTTATCAAAGAAACTCCATCAGATGGTCTTCATATATACTCTAGTTATATTTGTGTGATTTAAAATGCAAATTTATACCAATAAAAATTGCTTCTTAATTATAGAAGTGTTATTTGTCAAATATTTAGCAAGCATTGACACCTGAAAAAATTAAACTACTTTGAGTTATTTTTTTAAGTAAGAAGTGATATTTTCTGTTGAAAATATTAAGAAGCTATTTTTATTTGTATAAATTTGGTTGAAAATATTCCAAAGAATCTCAGAACATCAGCTAAGAAATAAAGTTGATCCTTCATAAATTCTTTTTTTTGGGGGGGTGAGGGTGTAAATCTGGCAATTGAAGCAGGCTGACCTTATTTCTGACAAGCAAGGCAAAGTTTCAGGAAGAAACGCATAGTTTCCATCCTTTAAAAGAGAACATCAAAGTTGAGTGTGTCCACTTTGCAATCCTTTCCTTTATCTTAATGTTCGCTATTACGGTAGGTTAAGGTTTGTAGAGTCCTGCCAATGACTATTGGTTGGTAAAAAATTGAGTAGATCTTGCTCAAAATTATCTTACTAACGAACCTATGAGCTAAAATTTGAATCCATTTCTGTGATATTTACTTACTTGTTTACTTGTTACTGAATAATTTGATTTTATAAAGCAATAGAAATTACGAGTACATGATGATTCTGATGGTATTCCACCTGATACATGTATTTTATCAAAACTGATTTAAATTGAGAAACCTCAATTTAATTCAACTCAGTTGATTCAACTTCAGTCTTCAAATTTCATATTTACATATAGTTGTTATTGTGCAATATATAGAATATGTAGACCAGTTTACTGTACGGCATGGCTGCTGTGCTCTTCATTTGACCAGTTTAGCTTTTGTAGCTCCTCATATGCTTTTCTTGGACAATATGTTCTTCAGTTTTGCAAAACGAGATGTAGGTAAAAGAAATAACGTGAAAGTTATTAATGCCCCATTTTTAGTCCTCTTTTTTGTTTGTTTGTTTATTTCTGACCTCATCCTGTGTCCTCTAAACTAATTGCTTGAGGTCAATAAAATGTTTATACAAAACCTACAAGGATAGGATCTCTCAGTTTTCAATTTATGCTTGGTACCACATGTAAGCTCATTAGTCTTTGCTAGTCATCTTTTGATCTTCTATTAGGCCACACGAAAAAAAAAAGCAGTGTTGGTTTTAGCATATTTCAAGCTTTGATTAAAAAAAACCCCAACTTAAACATTTGTGTCCCTTGGTCTTCATGTATTGTCCATAAGACTTTCTGCCATTTAAAAGTTTTGTTTTCCTCTGCTGTTCTTTCTCTTTTCATATTCTTCATGTAAAAGACGATGAATTCCTTCCTATGTATGTGTTTTATAAATGTCCTTATCCATATTAGAATAATATCTTTGATAGGTTCCCACAGCTAGTGTGACCATTGAAGGAGCTTCTGCCCTCAATCGTGTCCGTTGGAGCCAGGCTGGGAAAGAAGTAGCAGTCGGCGACTCTGAAGGACGAATCTGGATCTATGATGTTGGAGAGGTACTTAATCATCTTTATAAATATTTGGATGTTTTGTAATGGGTTTTCAAAGAATGTTCATGCAGTCAACTCTGCCTGGTCTGGGAAGCTAGGCAGAGCCTACTTAATATTTCATAGAACAAAAATTTATGCAGGAAGCCATAATGATTGAAAGGTAATAATGCCCATGATGATACAAGATCACAAACATAATCCTTTTATACTTGCAACCTAAAATTTTGTTGCTTTCCTTTCCTGACACCCTGCAAGCACTTATGAGATAAGAGGCCACCAAGGAATGGCAAAGGGCTACAATGTGAAGTGAAAAAAGATAAACAACCAGGAAGAAGGCAGTAGCAAATCCTACTGCCAAACAGGTTACATGGAGGTGCTCATGTAATTATCAGGAGTTGAGCTTGAGTTAAACGAGGCTTGACCTTGATCCTAATATTGGAGTTAAATTAGTGTATCATTTCAAAGGCATAATTATCTGATGCAATGTGAAATCAGTCCTTTTGTGAAACCAGGGGAACTTCAGTTTGCAGTATACACGTACTTGAAATGTTCCTGTATGCTACAGTTACTAAGATAAATTTCAAGAGATATATCCAGCACATTTAAAATAGATGATGATATGTTCATAGTTAATTATTAATGCTGTTAACTTGATTACTGTTCATTGCCATTGACTTTCATTTTAGAATGTATGTAACACCTTGATTTCATTCATTCATAATTATGCAATAAAAAGAGTTCTTTAATATTTTTAAATAGGTTCTTACCCCAGCTGAACTTCTATGTTTTATACCAAGGTCACAAGATATCAGTGCACTCAAAAAAGTGCTTCCTTTTAGTTCTATAAAATAAATTACAGCCAGGCTAATCAGCTTCTTGGAAAGACTTGCTGTTTAATTTTAGTCTTTCTTTCTGCAAGCTTCTAGAAATAATTGATTCTACATGTTCTATAAGCATTTTGGACACAGTATCTTCATATCCTATTTTGCAGAAGATAATTTTGGCTTACATTTGGCTTCCCCAGCTAGTCTAGATGTGTCAAATTATTTGGCTTCCACAGCTAATCTAGATATCTCAAGGTATAACTCCAGACCTTCCAGGCCAGAATTAATATTGGTTTTATATATATATATATATATATGTGTGTGTGTGTGTGTGTGTGTGTGTGTGTGTGTGTGTGTGTGTGTGTGTGTGTGTGTGTGTGTGTGTGTGTGTAATCCAAAGTTAAGCAAATATAAATAATTTATTGATTGATTGCATTTATAAGTATAGCATGAATCATTAGAAGGTAGCCATTAACATCTGAACTGCTGACAAAGTAGGTAAAAAGATAAACCGATTAATTTTCTCTACTATCATGGGGAGGTTTTTATTGTTGTTGTTGTTGTTGTTGTTGTTGTTGTAGTAACTATTTCTAAATATGCATAGAAAATTGTGGAAAGAATGCCCTTCATCCTCTTTCAATCAGCAATACATTCAGAACATAACTGATTGGATTAATAATGTAATCAGTAGACACTTTTTGTTCTGTAATAACTGAAATAGGGAGATCCATTCAGTGGCCTCTAGACTGCAGAATGGAGAGAAGTTTTATATTTCCTTGACATGCTGCCTGAAAAATCCCCTCTAAACAATGTTCCATATTGTACATAATAAGATAAAACTTTCACACTTTTACCAACTTATCCCCAACTCACAAAAAGTTAACATTGTGAAAAAAAGTTTCTGAAATATTAAACAGCTATAACACAATATCAGAATTATTAGGTCTGTCTTTTTTTTAATGTAATCACTGAAAGAATTGTTGAATGGAGAAATGATACTGTTTTAAGTATTGTTTGCTCATACTAATACAACTCTAATTATACAATGAGATTGCCCAAAGAGTAATGTGGAAAAATAAAAAATATAGGTGTTCTACCCCAAAGGTTCACCAGAATAGATGCTTTTTAACCACTCCAGCACTTCATTGTATATAATCTATAGGTGTTCATAGTAAGTCACCACAGTTATCCCCAGAATCTATATGGATATTGAAGTGGAACAAAATGCTTTCTCTACATTGTAGGAAAGAGATTTGCAGAAAGGATTTCTTAGTCTACAGCCATATATGAGCCATGGTATTACATAACCCCTTTTGGGCTTCTTTCATTTTATCTTTCTTATTAATAATAAATAAAATGGGCCATAACGCTGTTGCTTAAATGTGCATGCTAGGTAAGGATGAAATAAAATCTGAAATTGGTCCCAAAAAAGCAGTAAGCTGTAGGGTGAACAGTAAGTATAATGGAAATTAGCAAGCTGAATAAACCATGTGGCAGTGCAGTTCTGAATTCTTCCCTACAATAGGCTAAAATTGAAGTCAGTATGGTGTGTGCTTGATGGACTGTGTCTCTTTGTTGCTGAATGCAGCATAAAGTATACCATCTGCATTACCGTTCCTGGAACAGTTAAGGGTGACTTGTGCAGCAATCAGCTTTTATAGACAGAATTTGTTTTTTGTCATTATCTGTGATAGTATACTGAGATCTCCGCCTCCCTCCAGTAGGGAAATATTATAGAATATATACAGATTTAGCTTTAACTTACACAAAGTGATTTTATGGCCCATAGCAAAATTGCTTGAGCATGACTCATATTTTTGGCTTTTGCGTGCTTTCGTGGGAGCCGCTTTGGCTTGCAAATGACTGCAAAACATCTTGGTGTATCGTTATCATAATTGCTAAACTGTCTGAAGTCATTACACTCAAATTTCTGCTACGGCACTGGCAGGACTTTATTTGCTTTATTTATTTATTATCTGGATTTGGGTGTGGGTGTTCTGAAATATATACATACAATTTTTTTCTCATTCTGAATGATCTGACAGACACTTGAAATACCTGAATTGACAGTATAATCTCTTCATGTCTGTTGTCTGGAGTCTAGACGGGTTGGAGATATGGCTCTTTTGACTTCTCATACTTCAAGCTACTAGGGATATTGTGTTCATCTCTTTTGGATCAGCCATTAAAATGGAGTTATCTATGTTTTTATCTGTGTTGTGGGTTTTGATTTCTATATTTTTCTTTTCATTTGAGAAGCAGAGTTAGAGTCCAATGCAAAATACATGAGATGTGGAAGTTAAAATCAGAACTCAGGTGGGTCATGTATTAGCATCCTTTGTATTAGCTGATCTGTAGAATGGGATTTTGCAGCCTAGATGACTTAAGTTCTATCTTCACCACTAGTCCTAAAAGGGTCCTCTACTCTTGTGTCACTGTGTTTTTCTGGGGCTCCTCTGTCTGTTCCGCAGCTGAGTTGATTGACTTCCAGCTCACCACCTGCTTCAATGAAAATAGTGGAAATTTGTTTTGCAGTGCAGATACCGGTAGTTCTCAATTTACAACCATAATTGAGACCAGAATTTGCGCGCTTAAATGATCTGGTCATTAAGTGATTCACGCTTAATGATTTTAGGATCCTTTTTGCAGCAGTCTTTATTTATTTATTAGTGAGACTTATATACCGCCTCATAGTGCAAGCACTCTCTAAGCTGTTTACATCATTAAGCAATGTATATTTATATTTATATTGCCCCCAACAATCTGGGTCCTCATTTTACCTACCTCGGAAGGATGAAAGGCTGAGTCAACCCTGAGCCGGTGAGATTTGAACAGCTGAATTGCTGATCACAGTCAGCTAAAGTAGCCTGCAGTACTGCACTCTAACTGCTGCGTCACCTCGGTTCTTTAAGTGAATCAACACAGTTATTAAGCATAAAGGCAGCCAAGTGCCCACATTTTCATCACATGGTGATGCTGCAAATGTTGTAATTGCAAAGGCTAGTCGTAAGTCACTTTTTTCAGTCATGTCAGAGGTGACAAATGCCTGTTAGTTGAGAATTGCCTGTATTTCCTCTGCAACTGTGCGTATGCGGCAGATCTCCAATGGGAACTCACATCTTGTCTTAGTTCCTTCTACTCCCTTCCCTCCTGAGTCATGGCACTTTACAAAGCTTCTCCATTAATTTTGGACCATTTTTGAAGATGAACATCATTCGTGTTCCCTAAGCAACGGCCAGTTTGATTTTTTCCCACAATAATAAAGAAACAAGGTGGGAATTGAGCTGGGGTGGCGAAGTCCTGGTATTTTTGTGAAATTTTGGACCAACAAGAATGACGGTATCTGAGAATTGTGGAAAGATTACGGTTTGCATTTGAAAGCAAAAGCAGTGGTTATGTAGAAGTGTCATTGTACCCTTTGTACAGCATCCCCTGTGAAAATTCTTCTATACTTTCTGCAGTAGGTGCATAACCCTTACTGCAAGATCTTTATTGTCCTTTTCCAGTAATTTAGCTAAAACACTTCTGTTTTGTTACACACACATATTGCCTTGTGGACATTTTCCAAATGTCCTGTGCATCCATTGGAGCCTCTTCCCAAGTGTGTACTAGCTGGTAGTATTGGAAGAGGTTTTGGGGCATGCATGGTACCTGTGCTGTGAAGCTTTTGCAAATGCCAGGCTGCCAGAAACCAGGGCAGGTAGAATCCTGTAAGGGAGATGCTGACTTTATGCAATTGCTTTTGTCTTTGGAACTTCACTGGAACAGGTGAACTCTGTCAAGTTTCCCCTCTCTTTCCAATGGGATTTGCAAAATTCAAGGTGCTGAAGGTTTTTTTTTACCTTGTTTTTCGTGTGTGTGTGTGTGTGTGTGTGTGTGTGTGTGTGTGTGTGTGTGTGTGTGTGTGTAGGGGATCTTATTGCTGTTTAATCTGCAGCAACTTTAGAGGGGATGTCCCAAAGGTGCTTTTTCAAGAGGCTTGAACTTTCTGATTTTTCTTTGAAGATGTTTCGTTCTCATCCAGGAAGCTTCTTGGATGAGAAGCTAGAAACTTCTTCAAAAAACAAAACAAAACACAGAAAGTCCAGTTGCCTCTTGAAAAAGTACTTTTGGGACAGCCATGACCAGGATGACTGAGAATATCCATAGATATTGAGAGGGGATGGTATTTTTTAAATTTCTTTTTAACATTTCAAGATTAGCAGAAGTAAAGAATATGACACACATTGCTAAGCATTTGGGGAGTAAAAATGGTGGTGAACAGCCTAGCTTAGTATTGTTGAAATTAGTAAATGTAGTTTTAAGGAGATCTTCTAGTTTCCCATAAGTGATCAGGATGATTGCGGCTTGTAGGGTTTATATTCCCCCATTAAATATCGTACAAAAAGAAGGGTTGCCAGCAAGAAGGAAATTTAATCTATTAGTTTCTTTGTCCTGATCTCTAGCAAGAGAATTCTGCTTTCAAGAAGACAGCTCTCTGTTGGAAGATTTGAAAAATCCTAAAAAGATCAATCAGGAGCTTTATGTTGGTCCTGGATAGAAAACTGAATCAGCATGTAGATTACTGGTTTGTAGAGTTCAATCATTCTTTGTTAATATCAATTATGGTTCAGTTTAAATAGCTGGGTTTATTTATTTTATCTTTCAGTATTTAACTTAGCATAAGTAAAATGAAATACATTTGTCGTTTTCAGATTCTATATTTCAGATTTGCCTTTAAAGGCAAATGCCTTTCTCTTGAGGTGTCTGTGTGTGAGTGTATGCATAAAAGAGCATTGCCTAATAATGTGAGTAAATAAGTGGTCTTTATGATGAAGCTTTGTCTTAGAAGCTGGTTGGGCTCTGGTGAGCCCCAGAAATAGCAAGTTCAATTGTACTGTAAAAATTTGGATGGGACATTCTAGTAATACCAAAATTTAATAGAACTAAGAAAGGTATCTCAGTTGTTTTTTGTCTGATGTGCTTAAAAATCTATCCCACTCATCCCCAAATTCCAATTTGTTAGGAAACCTAAGAAAAGGAGCTGAGATGGTGCAGTGGTTAAATGCAGCACTGCAGGCTACTGCTAGTTCAGCAGTTCAGCTGTTCAAATCCCACCGGCTCAAGGTTGACTCAGCCTTCCATCCTTCTGAGGTGGGTAAAATGAGGACCCAGATTGTTGGGGGCAATATGCTGAACTCTGTAAACCGCTTAGAGACGGCTGTAAAGCACTATGAAGCGGTATATAAGTAAAGTGCTATTGCTATTGCTATAAAACTTTATTAGGCAAATGCCTGAATTTAAAGTCCCAAAAATAAATATCTTCCAAAAATGGAATTGGGTGGAAATTCTCTATTGGTAATTAACTCCATAGAATTTTATAATATGGCATTATAAATATTTATAATATTGCATTATACATACATTAATGCTGCACAATACTGCTAAAAGGCATATTTTAGATAATATAATTTCATAACATTGTAGAGCATCATAACGAGTGACTGTAAGAAAAATGCTAATTATCCAGAAGCAAAAGTAAACCATAGTTACTTGGGTTTTTATTGTTTTTTGTTTTTGCAAAAAATAAAGCAGATTGACTAAGAAATAATTACAGCTATTTGTAGTACAGGGAGCTAAATAAAAAATGATCAGCACCAAAGTTGGAGTAAAAACTGTACTGCATTAATGTAGTGGAATAATTATTTTCACAATTCAAGCTAACAGACATGCTCTTACTGATTGGCATCAGCATATGTTTTCTGGAGAAATGTCTTCTGAAACAAGAATTAGTTTGTATAATTAATCATCTTTATGTTCTTCTGCGGTTTAAACTGTTGCTTTCAATAGCAACCTTGGTCATGACAGATCACTTAATTACAGTGTTAAAAACTTTTTTAGTGATTGGTAAAGTTGTAAGAAAGATGGAGGTTTGTTATGATAAGGTACAGATTAGCTTAAAATTACAGAACGTTAAAGTACAAATCAGGTTATTAATGTGCTCCTTAAAAATGTAGAAGCACCGTGCCTGATGTACAATTTTAAGGTATTTGCAGACTTTGCAGATAGCACATAACTCAAATAGCCAGGTTTGATGGCATTTTAAAAAGCAAGTCTTACATGACTGATGGAATTTGTAAAATTGGAAATAAACTTTTGCATTGGTGAAACACGTAGCCACAGATATCTACCGTACTTTAAACAAAACATGGTTTTAATGCAGTATAATACAAAGCATGATAATTGAAAAGGGAAATTAAAACTGATGTTTTCTTTTAATGAGTCAAACCCAGTCTTAAAAGATTCTTCAGATGTTTTGGAATTTATTTATTTATAGTTTGTTTATTTTTATTCTTTCACATCAGTGTTGACATCTTGACCAGTACTTGGACAAATCTCTGCAGTATTTTTGACAAAATTTCAGAAGTGGTTTTGTCATTGCCTTCTTTCTAGAGAAAGTGACTGTTACCCAACTTGCTTTGTGCCCAAGATGGGGATAGAACTCACACTGGTTTCTAGCCTGGTGCCCTAATCACTGCATCAAACTGGCTCTCAATATTGAGCCAATTTTGAAAACAAACTGACATAAGAATAAGAAAACAATGTAGAAGAGGAGGCAGAGCTGAGACAGAATTAAACGAGTTACCAGCCTAGAGTCATTATGTTACCACAAATGGTCTTAAGCCCAACCCCTTTTGAATTCCATTGACCCTTACCTGGTGCCAGATTAGTATCAAATATTACTTGGCTAGTTTGTGTATAAGCTTGAACAAAAAAATCTTCCTAACTGCAACTTATGCATGGTCCTGGTTCTTTGTGCCTGATAATAAGTATTTGTTCTGGCTTTTATACCAGGTCTGTTAGCCTTAGTGTGTTCATAGTATGTAATAACTACTCATCTGTTTCTTGGGCAGCCTAAATTAAATTATTTTAAGCAGAGGAATCAGATGGAAGGGGCAAAAGAATCATGACACTATCCCATTGCAAGCTATATTTTTCTAGTGATATACAAAAGTGGTAGAACCTATGTTGCAATGGCATGATATAGCTTTTGTCACATCACTTCTGATTTTAAGCCTATCAATAATCATCGTAAATAAGTTCATCTTCATAAAATGTTCTTCAGTGGATTAGTTTAGTTATTCAAAAGAATTTTTTACCTCAAACTTTGGATAGCCACTCATATGGACTAGGATAGGTAACAGAGCTATCTTCCATGCATGGCCAAACTTCTATCCCTTAAAACTCTTGTTTCCTCCCCCACCAAAAAATTATAATTAAAATAGGCATTCTCTGTTAAGTATCAACCTCTATCATTGTTTTTTGAGAATGTCTATGGCTGCATTAACAGTCATAAAAATAGTTAAAGTATGGAGAACATGGCTCTTGGAATTCTTTCCAACTCCTTTATTAGCAGGGCTCACTGGAAGCATCTATGTTTTGTTCTATCAGACAGAGTTATGTTGCATCTCTGTGTAGGTTCCTGCTTTCCCCTAGCATTTTGTGTGTATGGGCAGCATAAGGAAACTGGACATGTTCTAATATGAATTCTCTGACCAGGATAGATTACTTACAATGGAACATTCATTGGAAATAATACTACCCAACAGTTTTTTCTTAGATTTTCTTTTAGTGAAAGTTTTTTTTAAAGTTTGATAATAGTCATGGAATATATGTAGAAGGATAAAGATTCAGAAAAGGACTCTGATCTGAAAGTTGCAGACCAAAGAAATATTCCCATGTTGGAGAACTGAGTTGATCCTGTTCATCAAGCCTGCATGTCCTTACAATGCTAGAAGCCTGACTGAATGGAGATGGTGCCAATTTTTCCCCCGATGAAGATTGAGAGATTGAAGAATGGATTTTCACCTAGTTAGAAATTACTTCTGTTTGAATTTTGTTACACTTACTATGAAGACTGTATATGTTATATTTAATTAAACAACAATTGATAAGAGATGATTAAGAAACAAGTGTGGATTTGATCCAGGATGAATCAACTTTTAAGTTTTGGGACGATTTGGGATAGATAAGATGGCAAACTTTTTATTGAGTGGGTTACAGTTTGTATTCATAGGTAACAGTTTGTTAACAGATAGTTTTGAAACCTTAATCTTGTATTTTATTATTATTATTACTTTTTATTATTACATTATTATTGTTGTTGTTACTGTTTCTGTTAACTATTTTGTCACTAATATTGTATATAAAAGACAGCCAATAATTTGTAAATAGATTTACTAGTTTAAATATTTTGGAGAGGCTGTTTCAGCTAATATTGTTGTAATGTATTCAACTAGGGAGATAACGTATTTTTATGTTTGGTTTCTATTCTTTTCTTTTTGATGCATGTTTTAAATTTCTCGACAGTTTTGTGTTTTTCTTGCTTTTTTTGTCCTTTTGGGGAGTTTTGTATTTTAACTTTCTTTTGAATAAACAAAAAGAGGAAAAAATAAAAACAATTGAGCCTGCCACCCAGAGTAAAACAGGCCCAGAAAAAAAAAGCACAGGTAAACTGAATTAACAATTGAAATACATTAGATGGCCATTATTGCTATTTTTGCTACCACTTTGATTAAACCTACTTTTCATAGTTTGTCATAGTTTGTCATAGGTTGGCTGTTGGTACTTTTTGCTTTTTATATTAAATTCCTTTGTTATCATCTTTTCCTATAACATATTTAAGAACATCTATTGGAACGGTTTATGTTAGCTGAGTTGAAGCAAAAGCTTAACGGCAGAATTTCCAGAGAGAGCTAACAAATGAAAATCTAGATAACTATAATCTAAGGCAGGAATGTCAAGCTTGATTTCATTGAGGGCAGCATCAGGATTGTGTTTGAGCTTGGAGGGGGGCTGAGGGGGGCATGGCCAGCTCAATGTCACTCATGTCGGGGTGTCTGTGGTGGCCCGAGTGCTCTGGCAGCGAAAACAGGGGGTCCCAAGCTCCGTTTTCAGCTGTGACGGCCTCCTGCAATCATCTGCCAGGGAAAATGGAACTCGGGAGGCCGCACACTCCATTTTCGCTGGCACAGGCACTGCTGGCCAGTCCTTCGCTGTTTCCAGGGCGGACCTGCAGGCCAGATCTAAGCACCCTGCAGGCCGGATCTGGCCCCCGGGCCTTGAGTTTGACACCCCTTATCTAAAGTAATAATGATTTCAGGTCAGGCATGTAGTTCAGAGCTAGAGCACATGCTTTATTTATGAGACTGCCACTCTAGCCCACGTAGCATAAAGATACAATCCTAGTGTGGTATCCTGCATTGTAGAAAGGATGTTGGCTTGACTTTTAGCAATTTTGATTTCAAAGTATACTTAAAGGGAGAAAGGCTGTTTAATTTCAGCCCTACCAGATTGATTGTGAACCAAGATCATAGAGTCATTTGTTAGTGCACTTTCTCAAGAATTTAGTCAGTATGATGTTTATAGAACAGCAGGATGGAGAAGGCATATCTAAATTTTTCGGTGTAAGGTATGGGAGTTTCAGTAATGCCTTCACAGTCATGAAGTTTGGTCCAGTGTGGACTGTCATGTGATGGTAGTTCTTAACTTATTGGCACCGCTGCCATGTCCATTTGAACAATACAGAAACAGAGTTCACAGCAGATGTTAATTGAGACAAACCTTGCAAATTAAATTTAAAGAAAGGGCAGTCTACTCAATTCCTCTGATACCTGCTATGCTGTGGATGGAGGCAGTCTTCAGTCTGCCTGTGGTATTCCACCCCTTCAGTTATGCACACCAGTGTATACATAGAGCTGATTAAAATCATCTGCATGCAGTTTTCTGGCTTCAACCTCCTTGCCAGTGGTTTCATCCATTGTTAGCACGGAGGCTGGGCTCCCTGAGAGTTAAGCACAGTGGTGTGCTTGTTAGGCTCTGGGTTCCTTTGGTGGCCTTTTTCTTCTAGATTACCTCCCACTTTGTTTCCAGCCATGTGTGTGGCACTGGGAGCTGCCTGGAAAAATACTGACTTTTTCAAGCTCTATATAAAGAAAAATAATGAAGGAGTTTTGATACCACCGCAGGATCAAAGCCAGAATAGGTAGTATATATAATGGTATACATTTGCCTGTACTGAGTTAGCAGCAAAATATCTTCTCGGACCTCAGACTAATCAAACCGCTTCTACAGTCAGAGTAAAAATGTGACATGGAAACTTTTCCTTGCGAGATTGCAGGGCTGTAAGGTTTGAAAAGGATTGGGCCTATTATTGTCAAAAGGAAGTGAAAATTATCTGTGTATAATTTTTTTGTCAACTGTGTCCTTGTCACAGATTTAAAAAGAAAAAATGTCTATGCAGAAATCGAGGTGTAAATCACAGCGTTGTGCTCTGCCCTAGCATTGTACAAAGTCAGTAATGGCAAAAATAAAGCCTCCAGCTTGTCTCACAGCAATTCAAGATGGCTTTTAACTTGAGGTAGGACAGAAGAGCTGTCTCTGATTCTGATTCATGATCCTGTGTGGAGTGTCCCTTCTAATATGTCAGGTAGGAACTGTGCATAAGAGGTTTATTTTTTTAAAAAAGCCCTGATAACTTTTTTGTTGAGAAAAAAAATACTGTGATGAGGGAGGAAAAGGAGCAGGACTATCAAAGGTCCACCTTTCCATCAGTGTGACTCTTATTCTTGGTTGGTATAGTTGCAGTAGTTCCATAGATGATGTGTGGAAGAAGGTCAAGAAATAAATTGACTGCTACTCTAGTAGGATTCTGATTTTCCCAATGTGTATTACAGAATTGGGAACAATCAGGATACACTCTCTCTCTCTCTCTCTCTCTCTCTCTCTCTCTCTCTCTCTCTCTCTCTCTCTCTCTCTCTCTCTCTCTCTCTCTCTCTCTCTCTCTCTCTCTCTCTCCCTCCCTCCCTCCCTCCCTCCCTCCCTCCCTCCCTCTCCTCCCTTTCCCTTTCACTCTCCCTCCCCCCCTCTCTCCCTCTCTCTCTCTCTCTCTCTCTCTCTCTCTCTCTCTCTCTCACACACACACACACACACACACACACACACACACACACACACACACCAATTGTGAGTTGACGGTTTCCAGAGGTGTTAATCCAGCCACATTATCAGGTGACTATTTCCGGCCTTAGAAAGTCAAGCAGCTAGAAATGAGTTAATGCTACTTAATTCAATATTTCTGCTTCCTATGTCCTCTGAAATCTCAGCTGGGAAAGCAGAAGTGAAACATTTGTCAAGTGAGTTTTACGCCATTTTACGACCTCTCTTGCCACAATTGTTAAGTGAATCACTGCACTTGTTAAACTAGTGACACGGTTGTTAAGTGAATCTGGCTTCCCCATCGTCTATACTCATCAGAAGGCCACAAACGCTGATCACATGATCCCGGGACACTGCAACCGTCATAAATATGAACCAGTTGCCAAGCATTTGAATTTTGATCATGTGACCAAGAAGATACTGCAATGGTTGTTCATTAAATGAACTGTTGTAAGTCAAGAACTACCTGTACGTTCTAAAGACTATTTAGCTGCTTTTAAGGCTAAAGAGGAAATCTGTACATAAGACCTCGAGACTAAATGCTTTTCTTAGAGCAACGTGTAAATAGGATAGAAATTATGTTCAGAACAAACAGTTAATAGTTAATGCTCCCTTGAGATTCAATTTTTCTGAAATGATTTTGCTAAATTGAAAGATTACAAGGCTACTGGTAAACCACACTTTAACTTTATTTGGAAGTTTCATCTTAATCATTATAACCTACTTGTCTTGCTGACGCTATTGAAGGAACCAAACTAAAATTAACTCAAATTCTTTTTCACGGCCTTAATTGGCCAGCTTTTCAAAATCTTTTTAACTAGTTGTCTTGGAGCCACACATAATTTAGAACAGAGAATATCAAAATGAGAACGCTAAGATGCGAATTTCTGTAAAATAACATTCCTCTTTCCAAATAAAGGCTTCTTTCATTGAAAATGGAAGATAAAAATGGTGAAATGGATGTGAAACCGATGACATCCAAAAGCATTTCTGCATCTGAAAAAATAAAACTAAAATGACTCTTCTCCCATTTTCAGTTTTGTGAAATGGCCAAAGAAATGGAGGTTGAACACTGAAAACAGTGCCACGATGCCCCCAGTTTAGTTCCTAAGGCAAAGTGCCTTCTATCCTTGAGTTGTAGAAAACTCTGAAAAATACCAAAATAATTTTGCATTTGGAAGAAAAGAAACTGTAAGTTTGTGCAAAAGAGATATCCAGTTATATCTCGATAGGACAGTGCGAGAAATTACTTACTAGTTAGAGGCGTATTTAACACAGGAGAGGAGCATTCTGGGTAAGGTGGCAATGATATATTGGTAGTCCTCAACATACAACAATTCATTTGTTGACCGTTCAAAGTTACAACAGCACTGAAAGAAGAGACTTCACACTTATGACCATTGTAGCATCCCCATGGTCACATGATCAAAATTCAGATGCTTGTCAACTGACTCATATTTATGATGGTTGCAGTGCCCAGAGGTCATGTGATTCACCTTTTGTGACCTTCTGACAAGCAAAGTCAGTGGGGAAACCAGTTTCACCTAACAACCATGTTACTAATTTAATAAATGTGGCAAGAAAAGTTGTAAAATGGGGCAAAACACACTTAAAATGTGTTTCACTTAGCAACAGAAATTCTGTGCTCAATTGTGGTCCTAAGTTAAGAACTACCTGTAGAGTGGCTGCAACAACCCAAAGGGCAGTCAGGGTTTTCTCATTATTTTGTTCAGATTATTAAAATATTTAGCATATTATTAGGATTTTAAAAAATCAACTCTACTTTGGGCGTCATCTTTTGTTGTTTCTTCTGCCCCCAAATGATGAGAAACAAACTATTCATTTTTGACCATCATCACTTAATGGAGATTCTGTGAGCCATGACAGTCTAGCTTCCTGAAGATATGAGGCAACACGTGATAAAAAGCAGGAGTGATTTTCTTGCTCATTTAAAAGAAGGAATTAACTGTCTCATTTCCAATATTGGATTTTTTAGTGTCTTTGGAAGAATATCAGGAGATTAATATTTCCTGAAATAATCAAAAGCTGGGTTCTTTTGACTGACTGCCTTCCTGTATTCCAGAATGTTCTAAGTTTTTTTGTTTTGGTCACCACGATGTAAAAAAGATGTTGAGATTCTAGAACACAGGTGTCAGACTCACCGCGTCACGTTGCTGTCACGTGACATTTCGTGACGTTTTCCCCATTCACGGAGTTGCGGTGGGCATGGCCTGCGTGTGATGCATCTGGCCTAAGGGGCCGCCAGTTTGACACCCCTGCTCTAGAAAGAGTGCAGAGAAGAGCAACAAAGATGATTAGGGGACTGGAGGCTAAAACATATGAAGAACGGTTGCAGGAACTGGGTATGTCTAGTTTAATGAAAAGAAGGACTAGGGGTGACATGATAGCAGTGTACTAATATCTCAGGGGTTGCCACAAACAAGAGGGAGTCAAGCTATTCTCCAAAGCACCTGAGGGTAGAACAAGAAGCAATGGATGGAAACTAATCAAGGAGAGAAGCAAATTAGAACTAAGGAGAAATTTCCTGACAGAACAATTAATCAGTGGAACAACTTGCCTCCAGAAGTTGTGAATTCTCCAACACTGGAAGTTTTTAAGAACGGATTGGACAACCATTTGTCTGAAATGGTATAAGGTTTCCTGCCTGTGCATGGGATTGGACTAGAAGATCTCCAAGGTCCCTTCCAACTATTCCTACTCTACTCTACTCTACTCTACTCTACTCTACTCTACTCTACTCTACTCTACTCTACTCTACTCTACTCTACTCTACTCTATTCATTCTAATTCTATTCTAATTTTTAATGATTGATTCATTATTGACACTTCTGTTTCCTCCAAAGAGCTCTGAGTGGATCAAGTGATAAGTATCAAGTGAGAAAACAATATAATGGTGCATCCATCATCTACTTTCTGAGGCATTGTGCCAGATTTAAATGACCAATTTAAAAAGGATCACTTTCACCTAAGTTGATCAGAAACTCTCTCTCATGCAAAGGGTATCCACTTAAATTTAGTGCTATTCTTCCCCTCACCTCTGTGGGGCACAGTTGACGGTTTTGCAGTGGGAAATTGTATGCAAGAAGCGATACTCTTAGCAAGGTATAAATGAAGTTTTATGACTTTTTCTGGAAACATTTAATTTAAAGAGTACCGGAATTTTTGCCGCTCCTCAAAAGGTATGCCAAATAGAAAGACAGATTGTTCTGTGTTGCATTTTTACGTAAGTCACAAAATGGCTTTTTCTTTAGCAGGGTCTTGAAAGCCTTCAGTATTTTTACTATATATTTGTAGTGGAAGTCACTATTGCCTGGAGGAGAATGGAAATTGTTGCCATAGTTGAATCCATGCCAGAGAGATTTGAACACAAAGCTGTTGTGTACAATAAAGACAGTTTTCTAAGAATATAGAAAAGCAGACTGACTTACAGTCCCATTTTTGTGCACCGTGTCAGGACATAAATTTTTAAAGTATTTCAAAAGAACTAACAAAACAATAACTTAGCCTTGACTAACCAATTCCAATTTATTTTAGAGTATTTTGGTCTGAGCAGGCATTCATAGTTATTTCTAGGGGCAACAGTGCGTGCATTTCTACAAGACCCATTTTCTGTTGCTATTTTGTGCTGAAATAAATACAAAATTAAAGTAAAATCAAGTAAAATTATTAGTTTTAATTTACTCAGCATGTTGCAGCTTCCTGGATTACAGTTTGTGTGAATTCTCATATCTTTCCTATGCTGGGCACACATTCCCAACCATATGCACATAAGAAACTCATGAACAAGGATAGGAAGGCTACAGCCCTTATAAGTCTCTTCCAAAGGCTGGTCTTCTGCCATTGTTCAAATTTACTATTTGCCATTTAGGCTGTAGTGCACAGCTGTTAAGCTTCCAACCATAGATAACCTGATCCTCCATGCATTTTAAAACCATAGTAGTGACCATTGCCAAATCTGACCACTGAAAATTCCATCATTTAACCATTTGTTGTATAAAAAAGTCCTTTTATTGGTTATTATTAATCTTATATCCTATCATGTCCTCCCTGATAAATTTTTGTATCAAGTTTTCTCATTTCCTCATGAAGAAGTATTTGCTGTTTACCCAATAATGTTATCTTCTCTCTTCTGCCTTTCTTTTCCTAATATTGTTCTTACATTACCCAGTCCTTATTCCATAGGGTGTCCCCTCTCTATGACTTTCAACACCCAAATCTCTTTTGCTTCCTTATCCTATTTGTTCCCAACCCCTTTCTCGCTTTATTTATCTTGAGATGATTTGGAAAGGAAGTTATTGACAATTAGCTTTGCATTATATGAAATTAGAATAAATCCTTGTTATTATTTCTAAAAGTTCATATAGAAATGTGCAACTAAGCTTGTGAAAAGTCTGAAATTTGTGTCCTCTGATCTAAACCTTTTAAACACTTAACACCACTAAAATTTAATTATTATAATCTGATACATTCCTTTATTCCATATAAGGGGTGAAAACTTGGGTGCGTCTTATACACTGAATGTAGCCCCACCCACCCACCCACCCTTTGGCCTCTGCCTCCCAGTAATTTACCTCCTTGCAGCAAACAGCGCAGAGCCTGATTAGCACAAGCAATTATCAGCCTTCCGACTCTCAGCTGAGAGGCTGCAGCCACCTGCTAAAATGAAAGTGAATCTAACGCTACAAGGAGGCAAATGGCTGGCAGGAAGAGGCAGAATTTTATTTTCTTGTGCTAATGAGTTGCTGAAACGATGCAAGGAGGTAAGTCAATAACTATAAATGTCTGTAGAATGTTCAAATGATTAGACTTATTTTTTAAAGACTGCTTTATTATTGTTCTAGACAACTTAACAAAATGAAGAAGCTTTTTAAAATAAATGCTCGATCTGAAGAGGCCCAGTGCTATTGTATCTTCTTTTAAATAGCAGAGAATATTCCAGAAAGCCACATCAGTTTTAACAGCTTTTGTACAAGTATTGTCTGAAATGTAACAGTGTCCTGTTTAGTATTAAGATAAGGCAGCTGGGTTAAACCCTGACTTAGTCATGTTTGGAGTAGATCTATTTAAATAATTGGGAGGAGTTAGTGTGACTACATTTAAGAAAACTTTCTGGCATTAATATGCTGCCATAATGCACATTTCTCCAATTCTTTGCTATTTCTATGGGCCAGGCACACATGTAAACAGTATATATCATCTGTGCTGTTTGCTGTTTGGCAAATTGCTGGGAGGCAGAGGCAGAATTTTTTCCCCTTGTTTTCCTCCCCCAAAACTAAGGTGCGTCTTATACACCGGTGCGTCTTATACTCTGAAAAATACGGTATATATGGAATAAAGGACTATATCAGATTATAATATATAATATAATTACTATACACTAAGGCTTAAACTGTGCCTAACAACTTTCAACAGTTCCTTTCTCTTACAAGCACCCATGAAAAAACTATAGACTTAACACTCAACCAAAAAAGAGCATGGTTGATTTAAATTCAGTGTTACTTGCCTCAGCAGCTTTAAGATGTGTGGATATAGGCTCCCAGACTACCCTGAATCAGCCTGAAACCTGCTCTAAGTCTTAGTGTATGAAAATATACACAGAGAAACAAACTTCAATTTTATTTTGCATTCTCAAAAATTGTAACTCTGCATAAGAATAAGATAAGTAGTGGGGATTTCCTTGGCCTTCCCTTTTCAAGCATCATAGGGATCAGCTATTTATGCATGGTTTTAAATAGTGAACCAGTGTTTGAAGGTTATCTTTTTAGTTTGCTTTTGGCTTAGTGTAATATATAAAAATGGGGGGACATAGTTTGTTCAAGGTTTTCTAATTTTTTTTTTTTGGCTTTGTGCCATTTTGAGTTTAAACAAATCTACTTACAATATTTGTTTAGCAACAACAGTTGTAGGAATTCAACAGATACATTTGACTAGTTTGCAAGACTGTTTCTGACTTGCTCAGCCTGATACGGAAATTTTCTGGTATGACAATTCTAGGATTCTTTTTGGACATAGATAAACCAAGTGAACTAAAGCAGGTGTAGACTGCTTTTAACTCCCTCCGACCGGTTAGGGCCCACAGAGTTGGCCTCCTCCAGCTCCCGTCAGCCAAGCAATGCCGGCTGGCGGGTCCTAGGGGGAGAGCCTTCTCTGTGGCCGGCCCCGCGCTCTGGAACCAACTCCCCCCAGAGACCCGAACTATCCCCACCCTGCTGGCCTTCCGAAAAGCCGTTAAGACATGGCTCTTCCTGCAGGCAGGGGGTAGAGCTTAATTCCATCTACACTCTCCCCCGGGTATGTCTGGCGGTTGAATGGTGCTTTTATATTGAAATTTTTAATTTTTATATTTTGATTTTAAATTGAATTTATTGGTTTTCTTGTATTTTTCCTGTGTTGTAAGCCGCCCTGAGTCCCTCGGGAGTGGGGCGGCATATAAGAAACCATAAATAAATAAATAAATAAATAAACTCCTGACACACACAAACCCACAAAGCTCTTGAACTAATTGCTTTAGCTATGCCAACCATTTATTTATGCATGGTAGTTCTTAGTTTCAAATTATTGAATTATCTCCTTTGTCCATCTCTTTGTTTGTTGGTTGAAAACCAGGCAGACTTAATGAAGTCAGCTGTTTTTGGAGAAAGTGGAATGCATTTGTCAAAAACTGCCTTGAAAACGGACTGTCCGATGCAGTTATACCAATATGGCTTGTCCACGTAGGCCCATATTTTGTAAGGTAGAAATTGCAAACATCCAGATTTATTTAGGAAGTCGCATCTTGTCATTACAGGACCTCCAATCCACTCATGGTCACTCATTAAAAAGTAAAGATTTTTGAACTTCCTTAAGTTTATAGAGGAGGAAATTCTTTTGATATCAAAGTTACATTCACATTTAGGTAGGTGATATTATGCCCTTGTAAACAGAAGTCAATCCTTCTGTCAGGGTTCCAAATAGCATTGAAAATCAAATCAGAGTCTGAGGCAAAGTATTCCTCAAAGTTCCAATTTATTAGCAGAGCCATGTTGGCACATCTGGGAGAAACCTGAATCTGAAGTCCCAGGGGTTTCTCCACCCAGTTAAAAGTTCAAGCCCTTGTCCCCACACCCCCAAGTCCATCACGTTGACCAATCTTCATCTGCCAACTTGGCAGTAACTCCCATCTCCTTCAGTGCAGGTGCAGAAGTGTGAAGATAAAGGATGACCTTGACCATCTAGAAGGAATTTGTTACGGCTACATGCAGACATCCCTCATGCAACTACCCCTCCAAAATTCCCACAGCTAAGAATACATTTTATAATAGCATAAAGTGTGGCAGGCCAAAGACCCCAACTAAAATGGCTTCGGCCTGACACCTTCCCTGTGTTAGATACTGAAACTGGTTATCAAAATTTTCTTCTAGGTTTTACATTTCCAAACAATAATTGCCTTTAATGATGATTACAACTGTAAACTGTTGCTTTGAAACTTTTCTTAATTTCTTCAGTCTGAAACTACATTAACCTCTCCATTTCTTTATCCTTACAGCTTGCTGTGCCTCACAGTGATGAATGGACTCGCTTTGCACGCACTTTGGTAGAGATCAGGGCCAACAGAGCTGACAGTGAAGAAGAAGGCACCATGGAAATAGCTGCTTAGAAGACAGCCTAGTCCTTCCCTTCTATCTGTTGATGAAACCTCCATTGAGCATTAGTTCAATACACTGTTGATAGCAGTGTTCCTGCCAGCATTACTCATCAGGATCTTTCTTACTAATCATGCTGTGCTTAGTAGCCTGGAAGTATTGTTTCCTCTCATATTTCTTCTAGAAAAGTTATAAACAAGAAAAGAATGCAAGGGAATTATGTTGCTGCCTAGTTGATTACTTTAGTAATTGCAATAAACAACCCCTAGGTAAACTTGGGTTCATAACCTTTTATTTGGCCCAGCCCGGGTAAATCTATATGAAGTCAGATATGATGGATGCAGATGTGATGTGCTTTGTGACCTAGGACTGGGCCAAAGTTTTTAGATGATGTGTTTCACATGGTGACTTACTTAATGGATGTACTATATAAATATAGCTAATCATTATCTATTCCAGTCTGTGCATGGAACATACTTATTTGAAAGCAGTAAAGCATGAATATAATGAATCAACATTCATCGCCTTCCCATGCATGTTGGAATCATCTTTAATTCCAATAACAATTACAGGAAGTCACTTTGTAATAAAATGGTAGCTATAATAGGTTGAATAAATCAAACTTTAAAAATACCTATGATTTCCTGGCAGTTTAATATTTCATGTTGGTCACTGATACTTGTTACATACCAGTAGTAACCATCTGAATTGGGCTGCAATTGCTGTTACTACTAAGTCAATGTTGAAAGGTGTACTGTAGCCATGTGTTAACTCTTTTTGTATTAAACCTATCTTAACAGTAAATGAGAGTATTTGAATAAAGAGGCTTATATAGTTGTAACATAACTTGCTCTTTTTTGCTTTTCTTAAGTTAAAATAAATCAAATTCATTCTTATGTATTAAGTGCTTCCAATGTTCCCCTAATGTTATCCTTAGGAAACAACCTGCATGGAAATTAAATTCTTTTCCATACCAGAATTTATTTATTTATTTTTGGTAACAAGGCTTGGTGATTAGATATACTTTTTTCAATCCAGTGCCACCATAAATCTCATGAAAATGTATAGGGTTGGCTCAAGATAATTTGCTGCATGAAAACTCTTCCCACTCCAAGTATATTTCACTCACAGAAACCAATTACTTCAAACTAATGTGGTAGAATTCTTTTCATGTAAGTTAAAGCACAGTACTAGCTACCTGGCCTATCTTCCAACATGAAGAAACAAAACTGTCTTTGGTTATTACTTCTAAGCCATCCAGCACATGCCATTTTAACTGAGTAATTGCTTAATAGTTGAGCCATCTCAGAAAAACCAAGCCTTACACTTCCAAGATTGTCTTGGTGTTTGTAATCATGTACAGAGTATTTGAGTGAACTACACTTGCCTCCTGCTTCAGAGTTTGGCCTTAACCTGAACCCACTATGTGTTTCTTTCTAAAACTGATGTTTTGACCTTTCACCATATGTTCTGAATCAAGATCTCATCCCTGATCTACTTGGACTGGTATGCAGGAAATATGTTTTCTGTTCAGACCGTTATCTCACACATGGATTTGGATGGCCTTTCTTCACCACTCATGGATTTTCATGTAGAAGGCATGTCCAGCCAATGGAAAGAATATATGTTTGCTCTAAAATTGCAAACTTCAGCTCAGAACAGAATTTAGCAAGCCTTCTGTTGTTGTAATTAAAAATCTAAAACTAAATTGCAGTACCAGAATCACACTTCAGGTTATAATTTGTGAATATTTGAGCTTGCAGATGGTTTTATTGAAACCTTAAAAAATTAAGCACTGCGAGTCTCCTCTCTATTGGTAGACCCATTTTGTACTGATGGTCTAGAAAAGTAGAAGAGGCTCCCAGATTTTTCAGTAGCAAATAAAAGCTCAATTTCCAATAGTTTTCTTCATTTTGGTTCTCAACAGATGTGGGACATGAAGAATTGTATCTTTATATAATAGAACCCGACAACCTGTTTTAGATATTTTTGTTTCAAGAAAAGAGAAATTGTGCTCTGAAAAATCAGCATGCTGTTAAGTTTCAGAGGTATAATTCTAAGGATGCAGGGGCTGTAGAAAGCAGCCCTTGGGACACATATTTTTCTATCCTGTAGAGTTCAAGTTCTTCATCTGGCCTGCTGACAAAATGTAACAGCACCGTTATGCATGTTTGAAACTGCAAAGAAGTTTCACTTGTGAAGTTCTGCCCATACTTCTCAATTCTTAAAGATTATCTCATCGAATTGTATGGTTCTAATATTCCAAGAACCATAGACTGAAAATAAAAAATGAGACATCTGAACCCAACAAATGTCCCAACATTTTCACTTTGGAATCTATTAGAAGGAAATTTTAAATTATAAGAGTTTGGGTACCTTTGTACTGTATAATCACATAATTTAAAACTTTTAAATATCCACTGAAGAGATGGAACAACCCATACACATAAATAGTTGCTAAGTTAGAATTACAAAAAAAAGTTTTATTTCGGTACACATGTATTCAGGCAAGTGTTGGAGATTGTTCTTGATTATTTTTACTCATCCAGAATATGTGTGTGTGACTTCTGGATTGGAAACCACACTCCAAAAAGTGACAGAATCAGGACTTAACTTTAATTTTCTAGATTTAGAAACAGAAATATTCTAATCTGGTACAATGTAATGTTATATAACTTTTTGCTTCCAACTGTATGCTGTACCAGCTCTGGAATTTCTTTTCCAAATCCCACATACTTCTATATGGAAATGTGATCATGGACACAGAGCTTTAAGCATACCATTCCATGCACAGAGATAATTTTCAAAGTAAATGAATAGGCAAAATATTTGTTCTGGTCATTATTATTAAAAAATCTTTTAATTAAAAAAATTAGAACTTTCACACAAATATTTTCTACTTACAGCGCAGTAATTAAGGCAAACACCATTAATACAATGCTTGAATTCTTTTATTGCATTTATTTAAACAAGCAGCAGTTATTCCTAAGTGCATTACATTAAAAATATTCCAAATATCGGTAGGGGCAAATTCCAGACCTGTTGGGTGCAGCCTCCATTCACATCAATGCAGCAAAGCATGGAAAATGATTGAGAGCATACAACGCTATGTGTTGGTGGCTTTCGCCTGAGTTGCGAAATGTCATTGTGGAGAATAACAGGGCTACGTTATTCCACAAAGTGCATGGATTATGGAAATCTACATTTCTTTCCCAGGTTTATCCAGTCATAATTTTTGTTAACAGGAATGTAAATTGCTTAACATTTGTTGACATGGTTTAAATTACAAAAACACAATGCCCCTAAAAGCTCAGTAACAGTCTTCCCCAACCCTGGCAACTTTAAGACTTCGACTCCTTACTGGCTGGGGATTCTGGGAGTTGAAATTCACTCATCTTAAAGCTGCCAAGGTTGAGAAACACGGCTCTATACTATAATTCAGGAATGCAGTGTATGTAAAATACATTTTCAGAATTAGATAGGGCTCATTCTGATACATTTTGAATCCTATTGTACATAGATTGAATATATAATCAATGCATAATCTGATGTTTAAATAATTCATATAGCATCATGATCTCTGTTGCATATAAGAAAATCCTAGATACATACATACGTATACATGTGTGGATACTGTATACACACACTCACATACACCATATGTAAATATATATGAGTATATCCAACAGAGCCATGCAGTTTGTTTTGAAAGCAAGTATTCGCTTTGGAATACCTGAAGGGATGAATCTATCATGCCTTAAACCAAAGGTATATTTCCAGGGACTGCCTGCACAGGGAAACTGCCTGATCCCAGAAAAACCAACAGCTGTATTAAGTCATTGCAGATGGGCTTCATTCACATATTTGTAAAGTGTATTTTTTCCTTGAAATCTGAAGTGCTGCTCAGCCCTAATACCTATTTATGCAGTCATGATGGCAGAACATCTTCATTTGATGCCAAAGGCCATACTCTACCATCCCAACATTCCCCGTTTGCCCACCAACAAGAAAAATAATTATGAATATGTTTTCAAAATCAGCCCAAGTACATTCACAATTCCAAGTATAAGTAATTGGGGGAGGGGGATACATTCATGGGTCCAAATTAACAACTATTTTAGCAGAAACGTCACAGTGATCTGACATAGGAAGCACAAATGTACATCTAAAGTGGAAAAATGGGGAAGGAAAAGAAATTTTTAGATAAGGCTTCGCTCAGACAGAAAAACTAAAGGATTGACGTATAAAGATTGATCAGACACATGGTTCTTTTGCCAACCATTACTTATAAGTATGTTGTGGCTTATAATGCCGTTCTAGAGGTAGGAGACATTGATGTAAACCGAGGTAAGTAAAGTCCAAACTTATTTTCAATTCCTGCAAATGTGGCAACAGCCAGTTTGTAACCCCCAACATGGTCAGGGTTAGGTGCAGGAAGGGTGATTCTAGATTTAAGCACTGGTTCGGATCCTGCTGGTTTTCTGCAATAAAAAAAATTTTTTTTAATACAACTTTTAACTAAAATACTGTACCTTTGAAAAAAAAAGTTCTATAACCCAAGCCCATTTTTCTCTTTCCTCTTACTAGTGATCCATATCCCCAGATCATAGAGTAATTTTAATATTCACTTTGAACTCTGAAAATACGTTTTTGCTCTTCGAAACCACATTCATTGTCTGGATCTCTCCCACTAGAGCAAATTAGTTAATGCAAGGTACTTACACTCCTCCAAAATCAATGTAAAACCATCGCTGCAGTAGCTCATATGTCAATAGGGTTACTCCAAATTGAGGGGATGAACGAAACACACGAGCTGAAAGTAAAATGAAAAACAATCTCATTAACATTTAGGCTTATAGAAACACTCCCATCCCTTAATAAATCCCTTCAATTGTTACCTGCAGCTCCTTTCCAAAAAGCCCTTGGACCTTCCTCTCGTAAGATCTTTCCAAAGCAATCAATGACACCACTGTAAGTTGTTTGTCCTGCCCGGGCTGCTACCTGTAACCTTGTCTTTATCACATCTGCAGGGGTCACTAAAGATGCAGCTGGCATTCCTGAAGAAAACAAGGGAAGAGAGGAAACCATTTTCAAAGGAGTCACTTGCATTCTCAGTTGGGTGCAATTTCATATGATTCACCTAAGAGTTTTGACAAGCAAAATCCACATTTTAATAGTGCTTTTTTAAAAAGGAAGCTATCTATTAAATTCCCAGTGGAAATAACAAGACAGAAAAAATATACTCTAAATCACCAGCAAGACCAAATCCAAATATGTAAGATCTTGCATCACTTCTAAAGATTCCTAACATGTAAGTAATTTTTAAATGTTAAAGAACTTAATACAATGTTGAAATATATACCACACCTTTGAAATTTGATTATGAGAAGTTGGGTTGTATCGAACACAGAGAATGGCTAAAATAATTTTTTGAGAAATTGAAAAATGACATTCCAGATGTCTGGGAATGATTGTCAGATATGTGTGAACTGTTTTGGATAAGGCAATATTTTGTACTAATCAAAAGATGCACCAATATGTGTTATTATGTCAGAGATTATGTGATATCTTACTACAATGTTTTATATTGTTAATATTATCACAGTAAATTCATTAGTAAACCAATGACTATTGATAAGCATTAAATCTAATCTACATTTTGTTTCTTTTTTATTTCTTAGTTTGTACTTCTAATTTTTTTTAGATTAAAAATTGCTCTGTTACCACTCCCCCCATGCCTAAAATTTGAGGAAAGTCCTCCAAGAAAGATAATTGTAACAGTTATCATGAACCATTTTACCAAATTACCGTATTTTTCGGAGTATAAGATGCACCGGAGTATAAGGCGCACCTTAGTTTTTGGGGAGGAAAATAGGGGAAAACAATCTGCCTACCAGGTATTCATCTGGCTAGCGTCCTTAGTCTGGTCAGCTTCAGCACATTATTTTATCCCCTGGTTAGGACTTAAAAAAACCTTCTTCTGAGAGAATAACAATGAAAGAGCCTGCAAGCCAGTAAGAGCTGGGAAGATCATTAGCACCTGGTTAGGGCTAGAAAAAAACTTATTCGGAGCAAGTAGAGCAATGAAAAAAACCCCTGCAAAGACTTAGGGCTGGAAAAACATTCTTCTGAGAGAGTAACAATGAAAGAGCCTGCAAGCCGGTAAGAGCTGGGAAGATCATTAGCACCTGGTTAGGGCTGGAAAAAACTTTCTTTGGAGCAAGTAGAGCAATGAAAAAAAAACCCTGCAAAGACTTAGGGCTGGAAAAACATTCTTTGGAGAGAGTAACAATGAAAAAGCCTGCAAGGTAAGAGCTGAGAAGATCTGTTAGCACCTAGTTAGGGCTGGAAAAAAAAAGCTACATTCGAAGTATAAGACGCACCCAAATTTTCAGCCACTTTTAGGGAGGAAAAAGGTGCGTCTCATACTCCAAAAAATACGGTATTTAAAAACCACTGATAAAAAGAAAAATAAGCAGTCCTTCCTAAGAAAGTGGGTTGATGAATAAAGAAAGCACTTTGAAATGCACCTGGATCTCAAGTCTGTTCTTGCATGGTTAGAAAAATGGGTTCAGCCAATTCTTGTGGATGGGAAATTTTGCTTGGTTTTCTTTCCATCTGAATATGATAATTAATTTTTGTATCTTTTTGTTTGCCTCAAATATTTGTGAAATGAAGAAAAAAGAAAGAAGTAAATTGGCATTTCTTTGTCCTGCACATTGAACTCATCCAATGTATTGAGGAAATATCACATTTGGCTGTATTTTCAATTAATGAGTCAGAAATACTTAAAGTGTATTTAAACTAGCATGTTTAAATAGTTTTGAAGTTTTAAAATAGGACTCTTCTGATTTCTGTTGTCTAATCATCTGTGCAAAGTTTTGGAAATCAGGCTTTTCTCTACTTTGCTTCCTAATTTAGGTATGCAGCTTATTAGATGTCTGGACAGAAACAGAATGTTGTACACAGGAACATGTTTCCCAATTAAAAAAGTAGTAAAACTCCCAATTCGATTGTGTTTTGTATTCCTACGGCCAAACACATATATTTTAACCTCTAACATCTTCTGCAAAGTCTTGCTGGATGATAAACAATAGAAAGCAATAAAGATTTAAAACATGTGAAAGCAGTGGGTTGATCCCCCAAACCAATTCCTATGTAGCATGTCAATGGAAGGCAAAAAGCACATCACAGCTAATAACTTTAGGATGCCAATCAACATTTTTTGAAAATAAATATAATGGAATTTGCCATATTTAGAACTGAATAGGGAGGGGAATAAAAAATAAAAGATTGTACAGTATTCCGAAAACACTGTCTCTTCTTATTTTATTACTTTTCCATTCTGCAGCACTTCCAAACCAATGTGGTCAGACAAAGATGCATAAATCTCCTTTGCTTTTTTTCCCTCCTTCTTCTCTCTAAAGCTTAATAATTCTGTAACCATTTTCATCCAAACCACGATGGTTTGGCTCCAAAACACAATCTCACTTTTTTCTTTCTAGCAGACTGCTTTGAAAGAGATGTAAAAGTGTGTGTTTATCACTAAAATAAGAACTGCTTGTCCATTCTCCAAAACCAAAAGAGAGCAAGAAGAAGGTATTGTGACTTTTCACATTTAAAATCCGATGTACGCTCTTTTATGTGCAAGAACCATTGCTCTTAAAACTTAAAACGTTTCCACAAGCAATTATTCTGGCTTACACTTATTAGAAGCTGGACTTTAACAATTTGTTAACACTGGAAAATACAGCAAGACATATGTCTGTTCACAGAAATTGTGCCATCACGTAAATGTGGTTGGGTTGAGAGTTAGTTGATGTCCACAAATGTTTCTAAGATATTGCCCTTGTAAAAATCAGCAAGTTCAATTAGCTTTGGCCAAACAGTTTGTTTTCTGCTGAATTACCAACTACATCTATCAGTAGGAATTCCACAATTGCAAACCAGGAGTTTTCAAACCAGATTTAACTGTATTGTTCTTAATTGACTTTAATTCCTTTAAAGCAGACGTTACATAGAAAACTAAAAGCATACTAAACACACACACACACACACACACACACACACACACACACACACACACACACACACAAAACCCAACACTCCCTCCAAATGAACATCTTCTTTCACTATTGCTGGAGAATACAAACAAGTGTTCAGATTGTATCATCTATCTTAGAACTCCTTTCCACCTATCTAATTTTATATTGAATAACAGAGTCAAGGCATTACTCTATAAAGAGTGGTGGTTTGAATAGAAAGTAACCTGAAATGGAAAAATAGAGAATATATATAGGACAAAATCCATATTATAAATACTGGTAACAACTGATAATGAGAGACTGTTTCAGTCGTTGGAGTTCAAAGAGGCAGTTATTGTGTTTGCAATAATTTAACAAAGGACAAAGAAAACTTTAAAAATGCTAAGAAATTACACAAAGGCTTGGGTTTCACATATAGGCTGCATGGCTCAAAATCTTTTTATTTTATGACACAATTAACCCAACTTTACACCCGTTGCATTTTTATTTATTTATTTTATTTAAATAGATTTGTATGCCGCCCAACTCCCAGGGGACTCTGGGCGGCTAACAACATGTCATTTTGACTAAATATATGCATTTTAAAAATAAAGTATTTAAAAACTGACTTGGGAGGTATATGAACCATGTGCCTTTTCTGTATTGTAAAATTAATTGGTGGATATTGAAAAGGACAAATCAAAGATATATATAAATTAGTACATGCTCTTAACCATTAATTATTACATTAATGGTATATCCCAAACAGCTTCTTAAAGGTGACAGACTGGGATCTAGAAACCAGTCTTCAAATCTGATCATGGAGTTCAGTAGGTAACCATTTCATCAACTATCTACACTGATGTTCTCACTGTTGTGAGAATATTTGAAATGTTGTGGAGAGATGGCTCCTTATTGGTGTCTTGCAACTCCAATCCCTGATGATGAATTCACTGCCAGATCTTGGGTAAAAGTAAGCTCTATGATCCTCCTTTTAAGCAACAGCATGAGTCAAGAATTGTAGTGGTATCTTGTATCACTTTAACTGCTAGAGCCAATAGCAGTTAATCTAGGAATCAGTCGAAAAGCCAATTTGGCTGCATGGAATAATTGATGTAACAGATTCTAGAGCAGTGTTTCTCAGCCTTGATAACTTCAAAATGTATGGATTTCAATTGAAGCTGGCTGGGGGAATTCTAGGATTCGTACTCTACATATCTTCAAGTTGCCAAGATTGAGAAATACTGCTCCAGAGTCTGAGTACAAAAACCTGGCAATTAAAAAATAACAGAGACAATCTAGTATTCCAAACGATTCAGTATTTTTTGTTACAGAGCTCAAAGTTGAAATATCCAGGAGTTAATGTCTTCCATTTCAGAAATGTGAAAACAAAAATGCTTCTATTGATGTTTTTTCCATTTAGAAGACAGAATGCAAAAAGTTCAGGAAAACATGTTTTTGAGGGCAGTGGGCGACACGATGCCAAAAAAACAACTGATTTCTGATGATTCTATGATTTCCCTTAGTAGAATCACAGCAGGACAAAGAAGAAGTATTTATTGTTTTCCTTTTCATTCCATGCAAAAAAGGCATGGTTTCTCCATAGCCATTACATTTCTATTATTTATCATAATAACAGGAGTAACAATTTTTCCTTTCTGAACCCATTAGAATGCAGCATATCAAATACACTGTCTAAAGTAGCTCACCCACTGTTACGTATACATGATAACAATCACAATTTTATTTTATTTTATATATAACTTTTTTCTTCCTTCCCATACAACAGAAAGTAGCTAAAATCATTGAGTATCCTTTTCCCTGTCAGTGTACATTCTTGAGATGTATTTGGATCCTATCATGAATTGATATTTAAAAATTTTCTATGTTATTACAGGTGAAACATCTTTTTCAGTCAATTTCCCCTCTCCTACTCATTGCCTGTATTATTTCAACATTTATCTTATTCAAGCATTCAGAACATTATTCTGTATATGCACCAGAAGCCTAGTGGATTCTGAACATAAATTCAGTTTTTTTAAATTTCAAGATATATAGATATATATACATCCTATCCAGTGGTGGGATTCAAATTTTTCTACTACCTGTTCTGTGGGCATGGCTTGGTGGGCGTGACTTGGTGGGGCGGCACCTTGCTGTGAGTGACATCGAGTTGGCCACGCCCACTCAGTCACATGACCCTCACCAAGCCATGCCCACAGAACTGGCAGAAAAGGCAGATCCCTTTATGGTCCCCCCTCCCCTCCGCATCGAAGCACCTTAAAGGGACACCACAGGGACACCACAGTCCGGCTATCTTCCGAGCAGCTCTGCTGTGATGCAATGAGGTGCACGTGTGCGGCTGGCGAGAAGAACAGGGTGGTGATGGGACTTCAGGCCTCTTTTTCGGCCTGTAGTTTTTGGCGCAAGAAGCCTGCAGCCACCACTTCTTTTTGGGCATGAGAAGCCTCTTTGCCAGCCAGAACCGAGCTGGCAGTGGTGGCTGCAGGCTTCTTATGCTGAAAACTACAGACTGAAAAATAGGCCTAAAGAAGTCCTGTCGCTGCCGTCACCACCCTGTTCTTTGCGCTGGCCGCACACACGCACCCCATTGCTTGCCGGTGCCGCTCATAGCCAGACCCAGCCAGAAGAATGATCTGCTGCGCCAGAGGGACAGCGTCGCAGCGGAGCTGTTTGGAAGGCAGTTGAAAACTACCAGCGGCTGGAGCCTCGCTGGCCAAGCCTCGCCGGGGACCCTCACCAAGGTGTGGATGAAGGTGAGTGAGGCGGAGGGCGAGCGGGCGGAGGCTCCGCGGCAAGGCCAGAGCCAGGGAATGGCACGTTATCCGACCTGGCCAAGGTGAACGGCGAACAGGCAGAAGCTCCGTGGCCTTGGGGAATGGCGCGTCCCTGGGCCCCGACCTGAAGTGAAGGGCGAGTGGGCGGCATGCTTACCTTTGGTGACTAGAGTGAGTGAGGTGCGGAGGTGAGGCGATTAGCTGGGCCACGTGAACAAAGGCAACATATATAGGGCGGCTGGGCGGGGTGGGTGTGGGTGTGGAGAGCGGGCAGGCAGGGAGAGCAGCGAGCGGGTAGGTGGGGACAAGCAGAGGTGGTATTTGCTGGTCCGGTAAACCAGTCCAAATTTCCACTATCGGTTCACATGAACTGGTCCAACTGGCTGAATACCACCTCTGATCCTATCATAAGCTGGAAATCAACAAAAAGTGTCTCTCACCTCTCATTATTGCTGACAAGGGCATGCAGATGATTATATTGTTGGTGGGCAAGTGAAAGAAAATGCAACACAACAAGTGTTGCGGTGGTGAGAAGGGGCTTCAGGGAGTATGGCGTGTGAAATTTTTCAACTTTCAATTTCCCAAAATTAGGGGTGCTCAAAAGTTGTGACATGCCTTGGAGCATATATTTACAAATATCTTGTAAAGATATTTTAGTTATTTTAATATAGGTCAACAAGCACAGTACAACAGGTAGGGTGAATCATTCCTGAAATGACATATTACATTACACAGCAGTAGGTGATGGCTGGTGCTGCCTAATCACCAAGAGCTAAGAAGGGTCAAATCTAATTCACAATTCCAATTCCTGATTGGAGAACCATCAGGATATTGCAAATATCCTGTATGCTAGACTGGAAAATACAAATAAAACTATCCTAGAAAAGGCAACGACTAACCACTTAGAACTGTCAAGAAAATTACATGGCTGTCTCCACACAGTCATCAGAGGTGGAGCTTGATTTAAGGAAGTTTTTACCTTTTCAACATTACCACTTACTAGTTTTCTTTTACCTAAATCAAAATAAATCTTCTAATATCTCATGTTTATTCATCTGTTGATACATCATCATATGGCCCAAAAGTCTATTGTTCATATTATATTTCATCCAAAGATATACCTTATTATGCCAGTTAGATTTAACTGACATATAAGATGATAGATAGATAGATAGATAGACAGACAGACAGACAGACAGACAGACAGACAGACAGACAGACAGACAGACAATATGATTATGGCTAATGATGTTAAATTATTATATATAGAGACATATCCATCACCTTTTGGGGTAAGCTCTTTATGCAAAAGTGCAAAAATGCAATAAAACAGTACGCTGAAGAAATTAAAGCTGTGAAAAAGGGAAGGGGAAATAGGTAGATTCACTTTTCACCAATAGCATACACATCTCTGTATCTTTCTAGCCTTACAAACCATCACTGTTTTCACCATGTCTGTAGTCCAGTTGGCTTTTCATCCCATTCTTTTGGGGATTTTATTAACTACATTCACATGCTTTTCTGTTTTCCTCTTCCTCCAAATTTTTGTCTTACGTTTACATTTTCATGCATTTTCTTTGTACTTTTTCAATGTACAGTGTATTGATTATTCACTTTTGTATTCAATTTATATTAATTTAGCACGTATTTATTCTTAACTCTACGTATTTATGTTTTATTTCATTGCAATTGTATTTTATTGAACTTTCTTTGATTATTGTTGGTCATCCAGAGTTGTGGGAGTCAGATGGATACAACATTAATAAATAATACTTAAGTACTCTTTTTTTGTTTCTTCTGATGTACATTTCATTGCCACATAACAAAACTGGCTCAAGCATTGCTTCTAAATGTTAATAAATATTTATATAATATATATAACAAATAAATAATCTTAGTAAATATGACACCAAGATACCTCATTGTATCATACAATCTATTTAATAGTTGCTGCAAATTATTCAGGTTTTTAACTAATAATACATCATTTGCATTAAGAAATAGAAGAGCTTAATATCCTCAGCTGATAAACCTCAATCCTCACCATAAACATTACCTGCATATTTATCCATAAATACCTTAAACAACTAAGGAAACTTCAACCATTGTTTTATTTTCTACTCAATTTTTAACTGCAGCATTTATTCTCAATATATTCTACCCAGCAATCAACCTTTCTATTACGTACTGCACAAAGCATTATAAATTTCAAATTTATTCCCTTTACAAGTAGTCTTCAACTTATTACAGTTTTTTTAGTCACCATCCAAAGTTACAGTGGCACTGAAAAAAGTGACTTATGACCATTTTTTTACACTTATGACTGTTGTAGCATCCCCATGATCACGTGATAAAAATTCAGATGCTTGGCAACTGACTCATATTTATGACGGTTGCAGTGCTTTTGGGTCATGTGATCAGCTTCTGCAACTTTCTGACAAGCAATGCCAATGGGGGAACCAGATTCACTTAATAACCTTAACTGCAGTGATTCACTTAACAACTGTGGCAAGAAAGGTCGTAAAATGGCTGCTTTATATATTAGTCTGCCCTGGGGGGGGGGGGGCTCTCTTGAGAATTGTTGTTGAACGGTTTACCTATACGGAAGGACATTACTATGATCGCCTCTTTTCGATCTTGGCAGACTTATCAAATCTTCCTGACTCCCCCCCCTGTGGAATTTTGTTCCCCACTGGGATGATGCCTGCTGCTGCTGCACTTGCCAAGGTTATGCATGCGAAGATTATAATGAGACCTGTAACAACTGACAAACTGGCCGTGACGGTAATTGGAGGCTACAAAGAGAACTTAGAGGGCGAAGGGTTGCTCCAGGGTGCAGGACCAAGAGTGCCAGGACTGATACCATCCAGACTGGGGAGGGGTTTTACTTTTACCCCCAAGAGAGCTATTACTGTCCTACCTGGAACTGGTGCAAACAGACATCCTAGAACTGGTCTGCTGGCGGACATGCCCTCCTTTGCCTTTTTATTGCCCTGTATTATTTCTGCTGTTTTTACTTATCTGTACCCCGGAAGCTGAGTGTATGGGGGTGGGGTTGTGACTGAGGATGAGTGGAAGTGTGTATGAATATATTGTGTAGATTAAGGGAGAATGGATACTAGAATGAGTGAGCCGGGCATTGGGGGTCGGACCCCCTCTGCTGAGTGTGGAAACAGAAGCGGGGGGGGTACCTGACTCCATCTCCCGGCTCAGTATGAATGGTATGGATGGCCTGCAGGAAGGGAGGGGGACCAGCAGGGGTGGGGTGGGGGTCTCTGGGGGGGACGAGAGCCGGAACATCTCGGTCATAATGGGAAGAGGCAGATATGGCGGGAGCAGAGGGGTGGGCCGCTCTCGGGGAATAAGACCTCGCTGTTTACAAGCGATCCCTTGTTCCGGCCCCTCCGATCTGGTTCCATCTTGCTCAACTCAGATACCTGGCAACCAGGGTTCTCAGGGCCCTGGGCTCAGGATGCTGCTGCTTAACGCCAGGTCAATTATCAACAAAGCCCCCCTGATACGTGATTTAATCACAGAGGAGGGGGCAGACCTGGTTTGTGTAACTGAGACCTGGCTGGGCCAGGAGGGGGGAGTAGCTCTCTCCGAGATATGCCCAGACGGGTTCTCAGTGCAGCATCATTCCCGACCCCAGGGAAGGGGGGGAGGAGTGGCAATAATAACACGTGGAAACCTGCATCCTCGTAGGATCCCTGCCCCGGAGTTTGTTGGGTGTGAGACTCTCCTTCTGAAGTTGGACTTAGGGGTACAGGTGGGCCTTCTCTTAACGTACCTGCCTCCCAGCTGCGTAAGTAAGGCCCTGCCTGAGCTCCTCGAGGCAGTAGCCGGCTTGGCAGTTGAGTTCCCTAGGCTCATGGTGCTGGGGGACTTCAACTTGCCTTCTGCTGGTGAAACCTCCGGGATAGCCCAGGAGTTCATGGATTCCATGACAACCATGGACCTGACCCAAGTAATCCAGGGTCCGACTCATGAGGGTGGTCACACGCTCGACCTAGTGTTTCTCTCGGGGCAGTGGAGAGATGATCTGAAGATAAGGGATATAGTCATCACCCCTCTGTCATGGTCAGATCATTTCCTACTGAGGTTGGATTCCGCAGTTCCATTCCTCCCCCGCAGGGAGGCGGGACCGACTAGGTGGTTCCGCCCCAGGCGCCTAATGGAACCAGAAGGATTCCAGAGGGAACTTGGGGAAATACCTGAAACCCTGGTACGCAGTTCGGCTGATTCCCTGGTGGCTGGTTGGAACATCGCAGCATCAGGGGCTTTAGACCGAATTGCGCCTTTGCGACCTCTCCGCGGCAGTGGATCCCGGAAAGCCCCCTGGTTTACCGAGGAGCTCCGGGAGATGAAACGCCAGAAGAGACGTCTGGAGCACCTCTGGAGGTCCAGCAAAACCGACTCCGACCGAACACTATTAAGAATTTACATCAGATCTTATTTAGTGGCGATAAGGGCGGCAAAACGATCCTATTTTTCCGCTCTTATTGCGTCCGCAGATTCTTGCCCAGCCGCCTTGTTTAGGGTGACTCGCTCCCTCCTTGCTAAAGGGGGGAGCGAGGAACACTTACAAGGCAGAGCTGAGGAATTCGCTGAGTTTCTGACGGATAAAGTCGCTCGGATTCGGTCAAACCTGGACTCTGGCTGGGCAGAGTCCATAGAGTTGACAGGGGCAAGTCTTAGTCCACCGTTGTGGGAGGAGTTTGGGCCTGTTTCTCCTGAGGATGTGGACAGAGCCATGGGGGCGATGGGGGCCTCCACCTGTTTACTGGACCCGTGCCCCTCCTGGCTGGTTTCGGCCAGCAGGGAGGTGACACGCGGCTGGATCCGGGCGGTGGTCATCGCTTCTTTGGAGGAGGGATCCGTACCGCAGTCATTAAAAGCTGAGGTGGTGAGACCCCTCCTGAAGAAGCCTTCCCTGGATCCAGCTGACTTGAAGAACTATCGTCCGGTCTCCAACTTGCCTTTTTTAGGGAAAGTTGTGGAGAAGGTGGTGGCCACTCAGCTTCTGCGGCTTCTGGATGAAACAGATCATCTAGATTCCTATCAGTCGGGTTTCAGGCGCGGCTACAGTACAGAAACTGCCTTGGTCGCTCTGATGGATGATCTCTGGCAGGCCCGGGATGGGGGAAATTCCTCCATCCTGGTCCTACTTGACCTCTCAGCGGCTTTCGATTCCATCGACCATGGTATCCTTCTGCATCGTCTCGGCGAGTTGGGAGTGGGAGGCACCGTTTTACGGTGGTTCTCCTCTTATCTCGCCGATAGGATGCAGTCGGTGTTGGCAGGAGGGCAGAGATCCACCCCTAGGCCCCTGTTATGTGGGGTGCCTCAGGGGTCGGTTCTCTCGCCCATCCTGTTTAACATTTACATGAAACCGCTGGGGGAGATCATCCGCAGACATGGGGTGTGTTTCCACCAGTACGCTGACGACACCCAGCTGTACATCACCACCCCGTCTGACTTCAGTGTGGCAGCCGATGTAATGTGCCGATGCCTGGACGACGTTAGGATCTGGATGGGGAGGAACAGACTCAGACTCAACCCCGACAAGACTGAGTGGCTTTGGATATTGCCTCCTAAGGATTATGACAATTATCCCTCCTTGGTCCTCGAGGGAGCAAAACTGACTCCCTCGGATCAGGTCCGCAACTTGGGGGTCCTCCTAGACCCACAGCTAAAATTGGAACACCATCTCACTGCTGTGGCTAGGGGGGCCTTTGCACAGGTCCGCCTGGTGCACCAGTTGCGGCCATACTTGGAGAAGGAGGCTCTACTCACGGTCACTCATGCCCTTGTCACCTCCCGTTTGGACTACTGCAACGCGCTCTACATGGGGCTACCCTTGAAGAGTATCCAGAGACTCCAGTTGGTGCAAAATGCGGCTGCGCGTGCTGTGGTGGGTGTGCCAAGGTACACCCATGTGACACCTATACTCCGCCAGCTGCATTGGTTGCCCATTAGTCTCTGGGTCCAATTCAAGGTGTTGATCATCATCTTTAAAGCCCTTCATGGCTTAGGACCAGGTTATCTCCGGGACCGCATTCTGCCTCATACTTCCCTCCGACCGGTTAGGGCCCACAGAGCTGGCCTCCTCCAGCTCCCGTCAGCCAAGCAATGCTGGCTGGCGGGTCCTAGGGGGAGAGCCTTCTCTGTGGCCGGCCCCGCGCTCTGGAACCAACTCCCTCCAGAGACCCGAACCATCCCCACCCTGCTGGCCTTCCGAAAAGCCGTTAAGACATGGCTCTTCCTGCAGGCAGGGGGTAGAGCTTAACTCCATCTGCACTCTCCCCCGGGTATGTCTGGTGGTTGAATGGTTCTTCTATATTGTAATTTTTAATTTTTATATTTTGATTTTAATTGCATTTATTGGTTTTCTTGTATTTTTCCTGTGTTGTAAGCCGCCCTGAGTCCCTCGGGAGTGGGGCGGCATATAAGAAACCATAAATAAATAAATAAATAAATAAAATGAGACAAAATTCACTTAACAAATGTTTTACTTAGCAACAGAAATTTTGGGCTCAATTGTGGTCGTAAGTTGAAGACTACCTGTATTATGCTTTCTTTAAATTACAAAATAGCATAATAAACCTTTTTCACACACTCACATTAATCAATTAATTCTGGAACGAAAAAGCTAGCCTGCACACTCTTTATTCTTCTACTACATTCTCTACATTTTGCTTGTAACCCCTTGCACTATTTAAAACAGAATTTTGAACAGAATTCAAAAAGCCGCCTTTAGCAACTAATACCCCTGTAAAGTCTGAATTTGATTCTTACTATCTTTACCTTTTGAATAAGGGAACAGAAATAGTATTTTTTCAATTGTCAGGTGCAGATTCAATCTTTGCATACATGTTAAGCATCTCACAGACACTCCATAAGCAAATCACATCCATATTTCAGTATTTCTCCAGTTACTTGATTTATACGGCAATCTTACTTGCAATCTTACTATATATTTATTAACACTTATGACTTCTTTTCATTATTTTTCATTGGATAATAATGTAAAGAATATTTCTGTCAACTCTGCCCTTCAACATATCACTATTATTCCAAAACACATCTATAAAATTCTCCTTTCCACATTCCCTTACTTCAGTTTTATCCAAAAATATTTCATTAATTTTATGTCTAATTCTATTTAGTCTAATACTGGTTACTTTTTATAGTGTGATTATTAATATGCAGAGGGAATAAATGCATGTAATATAACTTCAGAAACCTCAATTAAGGTTTTCTAATGTAAGAAGGGACAATCTGTAGATAAATATGATTATCAATGAATTTTATTATTATAATGCATTCATATACTTTATTTGTCAGTAAAATTATATAGTCTTTTTAACAGTTCAAGAAGAAATATATAGCACTCCCTCCAATATTTTCCAGCAACCACCACCCTGCCCAATAGGTGAGAGTTATAGTAGAATCACTGGCCCAGTGTCACTCAACGTTTCCATAAGGATGGCTTGAATCCAGATTTCTCTAGTCCCAACTTAACACCTTTTCCAGTACTGCAGAGCTGCAATTTGGAATGTGTTTTAAAAAGGACAACCTTTCTAATGCAATAAAAACACTTACCAGCTATTGCTCCTGCCAGAAGCAAATAACCAGGGGCCACCTGTCCATCTTCATTTGCAAAAGCAGACTTTGTGTGAGCGTAACAAGGGAAGTAAATGGCAGAAAAGGGAATGTCGCGAAGGAAACAGGCTTTGGCTCCCTAGGAAATGAACAAACAAATATAGAAGATAAAAAAAACCCCTGAAATATGAACACATAAAAATATAAAAAAGGATCAGGGTGGAAAGGGTTATAGAGCTAACCTTGGGAAAGGTATGGGGGAGCCATTAAGGAGGGACTCAAATAATAGATTACACAATTCAAAGATTGAAGAAGATGTGAGAAAGCCACTGAAGGATTCAGCAAGAGTAGCAAAATCACATTTATTTTGTCCCTACCCCATGAAAAGTCAAGTTTAAGAATAACCAAGATACATTTTATCCTACAGTCATTCTGAAATTCAGAAAAAAATGCCCCTGGATTATCTGTAGTTTAAAGAATGCATACATCTGAACTGCTATTACTCTATTAATTATCTCTTCCACTTCAGGGAGACCATTACAAACTTCCAGATTTAGATTCAGATCAAGGGTTGTGGGGTTTTTTTTTTTACAGGAATGACCGCACTGCTTCCTCAAGGACCACTATTTTATGACATAATGAGTTCTTCATTCTCTGGACTCACCCAGTACATTTTTAACAACCAATCTTAATTGGCCAGGTTCAGGTGAATCAAGAATGATTGTGTTAATTATCCCTTCATCATTTCACAGGACTAAGAATTCAACAGAATCACTTGCTTTAGCTACTGAGAAATATTTCACCCTATTTAGGAATTCATTACATTCTGTAACTCTTTGAAGGTGGATATGGAAAATTAAATCATCTTGTTTAGCCTAGATACAGACCTTATAACATAATACAGAGGATAAAGATTTCCAGATAAGAAGAATGGAATGGAATGAATAAATAGTAGCTGAATGTTTATGACTTTGGATGTGGTACAATTTTGTCTAGGAAATTGTCTATTATCTTTGTTGTTCTTCTTCTGATAACCCTACCTTTGCTTATGTCATGCCTCCCATTCATAGCTATTATTTCAAGGTTGCTGTTGTGTCTTCCCTGCTTCTTTACCAGTGATTCCCAGACACATTTACCCTTAACTTAACCCCAATACCAAGAAAAAACTCAATATGCATAATTTGCCTATCAATAACAGGGAATCTCACCAGATTCCAAGCTTCAACAAACTCTATTGGTTTGTGCAGCCAAATAAAGGCTATAGTCAATCACATTCGGACTCTAATTGGTAGACACCAGCCACTTCCGAGTCTCATTCAGTTCCACTCTATCTTCTCCATATTGAACTTACAGACATAATTTGCTTTGCTGCAAGCAAAGGGGTGACCAAAAAGGAGTTTAATGGTTTATATAAATCCACTAATCCTCAATCCTACTTCTTAATACTACTGCTGTTGTAGATGTATAAGGAAGGATAAGGTTTTACTTGAGAGTAGAGTAGAGTAGAGTAAATAGACATTGGAGGTCTCCTGGTTTCTTCTCCTGCTAGGTATGGGGGGGGGGGGGAATGAATTCAAGATAATCCCAAACTTGTCTACTGACAGCCTATCTGTCCAGGCAAACAAGACGAATCTGAAGAAAAATGCTACAGCATGAAAGTAGTTCCATTCAGGATTCCAACTTTTCAAGATATTTATTTTGTAGGATTTGCACAGTTATCCAGTCAGATAATATTTCATGACACTTAAAATCTTCACTGCCCTGGATAATCCATATACAGAGACAGGAATAAATTTTCTTCCCAAAAATTATGGAAATTACATCATCTAATCATCATCATCATGACAGTGACGTTATGTTACAGCCCATCCTGGTAGATTTCGAGCAACTTAAAAATATAAAAAACCCAGTTAAAACAGTTAGAAACAGCCTAAACTAAAATCTTCATTAAAAAAAATCACAATAGGGTCCACACAACATATTAACTACAGGCCTAAAACCATATATACGTCAGAAACAGAGTGCCATCAATATAGGTAGAGGGCACTGTTCCAGAGGGCAAGTCCATGGAGGGGAAAAAGGCAAATTTCCCTGATCCCAAAAGATGACATTTAATATATACCGTAGTGCCCGGAAAGCATCTAATCTGTCAAAATGTATTGGGCAGCAGAAATGACTGGGGATAGATGATTCCCTAGGTATCTAGGCTCTATGTCATGAAAAGCTTTATAAGCACTGGCCAGCACCTTGAATTTTACTCAGATGTTGACTAGCTGTCAATGCAGCTCACTATAGCAGCAGTGATAAATAGGCACACTGAGAAGCACCCTTTACTGCTCATGTACCACCTTCTGGATAGTTTCCAAGAGCAACCTTATGTAGAGTGCATTGAAGGTGACCAGGGTGACTAGATTCTGCAAGTAAACCTAGGAGCTTCCATAAGCCTACTGATACTTCTCCATTTTTGTAGACACCACTAGTTTGAGTAGAAAGAATTCACATGGGGAAAATGAGTTCACTTTTAGCAAAGGATAAATTCTAAGAATTTGCCATGAAACTTCATACTAGTCTGTTAAATTGTTTAGCTGTATCTTTTCTGCAGAAAACGCAATTCTGAAATTATTTGGCAAGGATTCATCAGCTTGAACAGGTCTTAACAAAACTTCTTTTCAATATTTATTTTGCTTCCATCCAGATCATCACTTTACTCTCTTGGAAGTAGAGTTTAAGTACTTTCGTTTAAAATAAAAAATATAGTTAGTCGAACTCTGCATTACCCTTAGGTTTTTGTTTTAATTCTCTGGGCTGTCATTATCAGTTTAAGAAATCTCTTGTTTTCTAATAGGAGACAAGATGCTTACTGGATTTTAAAGATAACCTCAAATACCCTTGTTACAGTACTTTTCTTTATGTGCTGCATGGATTAAGATAGATTTATTTATTAACCATTTTTACCCCCTGCTATAAATCTGAAGGACTTCCAGTGGTTGATGAAGTTTGGCCAGTTGCATTCTTAGATCTACTCATTTTTACAACAATAGGCATATCAGCAGCTATTCCAGAGTCTCACACTATGTTTATTTCCATGTGTTCCATATGGAAATTCACAAAGCCCGTGTACTTGCTGGTGTTCTATGCAAGTTGGTGAAATAAAATGACTGGTGTGGGAGGGAGGGCTTCCTCAATCCTTTCCTGCACTTTAAGAGGATTATTGCATCAGAAGGAAGAAGATGTCCATTTTTTTGTTTTAAAGAATTATTTATGATATTTCAGGTTGCTTTCCCATAGCCTTCCTTAGTTGTCATTAGATGGTTGCAGTTGATTAATCTGAAGGTAAATGAGGCCTACCTTTAAACATACTTTCCCAGAGTTTAAAACAGAAGGGTGAGAGGAAACTTGAGATGGTAGAGAGACTGGCATAGAGCCAAAGTTTGTGGTTAATATAGTGGATCATTTGATCTTGCTTTGTTTACACATAAACCATTTAGGTCTGATAGATATTTTATTTCGTATGCCTGAAAGCATGTAACCAGGGGTTATTTATAAATTATGTAATTTCCATCTTCGAAAGATTACTGTAAACATAAAACATAGCCATTTTAAACATTTTAAGTTGGTCATCTTTTTATTACAATCGTATTCTGTCCTCTCCTAGGGATTCCGAGAAGTTAAAGTACACACATAGATTCATTATGCTAGTTTTGATCCAGATTTAGGAGGCTGAACACTGTAGGCCTGAATCCTACAAAAGAATGGACCAGCTACATCAAATTGCCAATCAATCAATCAATCAATCAATCAATCAATCAATCAATCAATTTAACAAATGCATCATATGAAGCTGAATCATGATTTCATTTTAAACTGTTAAAAATGTGCTCCTGAACTAAGGCCTTTTCAGATGGTAGCCTCACTAATACTAATTTGGATGCAATATACCAACAAGTGGCTTCAATTGCTCTTGATAAAAAGTCTACCTGAGGATAGTTTAGCAACTTGGGCACAGATCTGCAAGGCGTGACACATTTCCCTCAAGGCCTGCCTCTTCTTCCTGCCTGATCACTGGCTCCTCACTTTCCCTCACATTTCTCTAAGAGCTCCTCAGAAGCTTTTTACTTTTGGATTGTATCTTGATGCATAACCAGTAGGAAAAAAAACACCCTGGACTGTCAGAAGTTTGGACAATCAGTTCAGCTGGGACAGATTCTTTAGCTTGCTAATTTCTGTTTATTTCAGCCTTACCTGCAAATAAATAAATAAATAAGGATTTAAGTAACTTATTTCTACTACAACAGGAGGGTAATTACATTCACAAAGGCACCTCTGTGTCAGGGCTCTGTACAAGGAGCCAGAAGGTCTGGGAGACGAAGGCTTAACTTAGTCTCCTGCAGTGAATGCACATTGTCTGGTGGAGGGGGAAAAATGCCAGACTGGTGGGACCTCGCAGAATTCAAGGCAACAGAGGTACACCTTGTCTGAGAGAGTTATTTAATGCTTCTGGCACCTGTACTTACCGCCATCCCCTCTTTTCCTACCTTACAGGTTTAGAATTTATTTGGCATGTATAATTGTTATTTTGATCCTATAGCAATAAACAATAGGCAGCATGTCATTTCTTGATCCGTTAGCATTCTTCTTGGGTTTCACCAGCAACTTAACCCTTCCAATTCAGCCATGAGACAACCTCTTTTTACACTCCTTTCTTCAAGTCATCTTATCTTGCTTTAAATGCTCCAGTTAAAGGTTTAGAAGTTGGAATTGACAAATCAAGAATTGGTGACTTGTTCTTGCTGTCAATGCCAAGTAGGTTTACAATGAATGACTAAATAACAATGTTTGCTTTTGTAAACTGAAATTGAAAAATGAAGAGTTTTGAAATTTCGGACTTTGGCAGTCCTACCAATTTTTTAAATATAGTCTGAATAGAAAGATTTGATGTCTTGCATATCTTGTATAAATACTTCATTTATCATTAGATAATGATATACGATATAACTATATTTTGAAGTATCTTCCTAGTTCACATCAGATTAGTTGTTTTGATTTCACATCTAACTCTCAAAAGATTTTTGACAAATTCTTCAAGTCAATTGCAAGCAGTAACATTTTTTTCTTTCAAGATTGTTGTGAAAAATTAAATTGAATTAAAATAATGCTGGTAACTGGAAAGTAATGCAAAATATCATATCTGTTTAGAAACAGAAAAGGAATTAAACAAAAAAAAGTGATTTTCAAATTTTATGACCTTTTCTGAAATACACTTTTGTAAACTGAAATGAGTTTTATACCTATTCTATAAAAGCTGAATCAAATATAAAATGAAATTATGTGTTTCTTGAACTTCTACAAATACTTACTCTCTATATTATTAAACTTGTAGTTACTGTCACTATCATCATCAGTCATAGACAGTGAAATCTTGAGTTTTTAATTAGTAAGTTACTATTACTACTAAATTAGTAATTAATTACAACTAATTAAATCTAGAAAGTTAATGGAATGTGTTCACAATTTGTGCCATTATATTGTACCACTGACAACCCTCTCCAGACACTAACTGGATAAAATTGTCTACACCATCTTAACTTCATTTAATAATACATCCTCCAACACTGTATATGCATTATAAAAAAGTCAACGGTCTAAATAGCAGCTAGTAACTCATCTAAAGACAAGGATGCTTTAAGATCCCCTTCTCATTTCGCTAACTTTTTTTTATTTCACATTCCTTTACTTGTTCACTTTAGTATTATTGTTCCTAGGGTTTTTCTCATAACAGAAATGTGGTCAATTTTCAATTCTATAGCTTCAAGGGTGGATTGGATGCAAGATATAATGGATTAGATCCAATAGATCCCTCTTTGACATAACCCAGGGGTGAAATCCAGCAGGTTCTGACAGGTTCTGGAGAACCGGTAGCGGAAATTTTGAGTAGTTCGGAGAACCGGTAGCGGAAATTTTGAGTAGTTCGGAGAACCGGCAAATACCACCTCTGGCTGGCCCCAGAGTGGGTTGGGAATGGGGATTTTGCAATATCCTTACCCTGGAGTGGGTTGGAAATGGAGATTTTGCAGTATCCTTCCCCTGCCACGCCCACCAAGCTACACCACGCCAACCAAGCCACACCCACAGAACCGGTAGTAAAAAAAATTGGATTTCACCACTGACATAACCCAAGTAGTGACCTGAGACATTACCTTTAAAGTTTAAATCGCCTTGGGAATTGAGATATTTAGCACATCTCCTTCCTTTTCAGTTGTAAAAATTTGCCTTCCAGCTGCCATTTCCACAGGGGAAAACTGTCACAAAGCATCTAGGAAACTAACAAAGCAGTTCCAGAAAAGACTACTCTAGAGAACAAAATTGTGAAAGAAGTGAAGCAGCCAGCATTATTTAAAAAAGATATCAACGTCAGTGTTTAGACACAACTGAAAATTTAATAGAATAATCTTGTTTCAAGTCCCAAGCAAGACAATCAATATTGCAGTGATCCAACAACCTTTGCTATGGATGCAGACGAGGCAGAAGCAGGACAATTTTATGATAATGAGTAACTGTTTGTCAATACAGCATTTAAAAAAATCATACTAATAATATGAAAGTGAATTGGAATGCTAAAGTTGGAAGTCAAATAACATTTGCAACAAAATTTATCCTCAATATACCAAACAAACAGGAAACAAATTAACACAACATTGCCTGGAAAATTCTTTATATAAATACCCAACAACCTAAAAGAAATTCTCCATAAAAATTCTGAATACTACTGTAAAATCAAATTGACTATATACCCTGCAAGCAAAAATAGAAATCCTGGCACTGACTAAAGATGAAACAGACCAAAATCAATCTGCAAAGAAAGTAAAGTGGTTATGTGATTGATATTTTGAAAAAAGAAAATTAAGAAAGGTCAAAAGCAAAAGACAAAACATTAAGAAGACCATCTGCAACTAAGGCTTGAGCTAAAGAAGAAGCAAGGAATTATCTCTAAATAATTCAGAAATTCAGTGTAATTATCAAACAAACAATAGACATTTTTAAAAAATCTTCAAAATTGGGGAAACCTTTTGTACAAAGTTGAGCAAGATAAAATATAAAGATCTAGTAGACAAGAAGATACAAGAAGGGATTGAAGGAGTACAAAAAAGAACGTCACAAAGGAATCGCAAAATCAAATCAATGTTATATTTGTACCTAAAGATTTTATGACTGAACTAGAGCCAGTCATTCTGGAAAGAAAAGTTAAATGGGCCTCAGAAAATACTAATTACAACAAAGCAACAGGATAGAACTATTTAAAACTTATAATATAATACCATTAAAGCATTGCACATTTTTTGTAATCAGGTTGGAAAACAGAGCCACAGGACTTGAGAAGATAAACTTATATTCTAGTACTAAAAGGATAACTATTAAAGAATACTCAGACTACCAAATATCTCCTCTTAGATCATAAACCAGCAAGATAATCCTCAGGATTACAGGTAGTCTTCGACTTATGACTGTAACTGAGTCAGAAATTGCTGTTATAAACCACCCAGAATCACTTCAAAATGAGATGGCAGCAAATAAATTTAATAAATAAAAATAAAATAATAAATAAATAAATAAATAAAATAAATAAATAAAATAAAAATAAAATAATAATAATAAAAAATAAAAAATAAAAAATAAATGCCGTCCTTAAGTTGGTCACCATGTGACCATGCCTGATTTTAGGACCTTTTCGCAGTGGTTGTTAAGATAATGTTGTGGTCATAAAGCAAACATCATAGTTGTTAGGCAAATCCATTGTGCCCAGTGGACATTTTTTGCCATTTCTAAAAACTGTCATAAATCATGGCAACCTGACCATGGGACACTGCAGTCAGAAGTAAATGCGGGCTGGTTGCCAAAGGTCCAATGTGATTGGGGATGGGGGACATAAGGTTTTCCAGATCAGGTTGTAAGTACTTCTGGCGAGGTCCATCAGAACTTTGAATGATCACTAATTAGTTGGTTGTAAATTGAGGCGTGCTGGCGCAGTAGTTGGAATGCAGTATTGCAGGCTAATTCTGCTGACTGCCACCAGTTCGATCCTGACTGGCTGAAGGTTGACTCAGCCTTTGATCCTTCTGAGGTCGGTAAAATGAGGAACCCAGATTATTGGGGGCAATATGCTGATTCTGTAAAACTCTTAGAGAGGGCTGTAAAACATTATGAAGTGGTATATAAGTCTAAGTGCTATTGCTACCTGTACGTTATTTATCTACAGGAGAAGTTGCCTTTGTGATGTTACAACTACATAGTCAAGTAGAAAAATCATGGCCATGATAATGCATACTTTTTCTGACAGTGTGATTTTTTTTTTGGCAATTTAATATTTTGTTTAAATATATCATAGTTTTTTTAGTAGATATTTAATGGCTAGAGTCACCATTCCTGAGAATTTTTGACCCTAGAAGAAAAAAACAGTTCATATTTCAAGTTTTCTTCCATTTATTTGCACATATTTTTTATTTATTTATATATTTATTTGTCAAACATGTATAGAATAGTAGTAGTTTGTATAAACATAAGTAAAAAGTAATGATAAAAGAGGACAATAGGACAGTAGGACAGGGATGGTAGGCACAGTGATGCGCTTATGCACGCCCCTTATAGACCTCTTAGAAATGGGGAGAGGTCGACTGTAGACAGTCTAAGGTTAAAGTTTTTGGGGTTTGGGGAAGAAACCACAGAGTCAATCTTAGTTTGTTTTTTAATATTGACAACAGACTTGTGTTGTCACAGTGTTATTGTGAGATATACTAATTTTACAAAAGGCAAGCTGTTCAATTCAGAAGTACAGTCAAAATGAATTTACCTTATAAAGGCCAAAAAATCCCAGGTCCCGCAAGACAGTAAGGGCACTAACACGTGGACCAGTTGTGATCTCTCCAGCTACTTGCAAGCGAATTTTAACAATTTCTAGTGGATTTGTGAATATCACTTGAGATCCTCCAGCCTAAAAAAGAAACAATATTGTGAACATGTTAACGCTTCAGCACAAAAAGAAGATAAATTATCCCAAATACTAATGGAACAGGACATCGTGTTCATTTCAATGGTGCTTCCATGAGTTTTTTACATTGAAATCAACAAAGGCAATGGTGCCGAGCACTTTGAATTGAAAGTTAAACGTGGGAATTCACTCCTTAAAAGCAATTATTTTTATAGATTGCAAGATACTGCTTCTAAATGCTAGACTGAAAGACAAGGTAAAGCAAACAACAAATATTTAAATCTACATAGACAACTTAAATCTAACTGGCAAAAAACTACAGGACTGGAGGGAAAAAGGCAAATTACTGGATACCCCCGCCCACACAAACACATACATGCAATTCCTCAATTTTGGCATCTATACAAAAAGTGCAGTGGAACACATGTATTTAAACAACTAATTTCCTCTGCTTTTCAAAAGTTATTGAACTGAAAAAATGTATATCTGAAATGGCATTTTGCAGTTGATTCTAGTAGATTTGAGCACAATTTCTCTCTGCACAAGACAGCTCTATTTTATTTCATTTCTCCAACTAATAGAGTACTATCACTGAACCCAACAAATTAAAAGTTCCTTAATAGTTCTATTTGAACATTGGGTAATGATTTGGTCGCTTAAAAAGGCTACTTTGAACAACTGCTAATAATCCTTAAAAGAACATTTTGGTAGACAAAATATGTCATTAATAAAGTTATTCCTATGTATAGCAACTGGAAAGCTTTGGGAAAAAATAGATACATAGAAGTAGTCCTGGTAGAACATGTAAATAGTCTTGATCCATATTCTTATTCTCTTGGTCACCTTTCCCTCAGCCTTATCCTCTTTAGCCTTTGGGAACCTGACTGCACAGAGCAAGAATATAACTTCTCTTTTATGCTAAATGGGAAGAAATGGGTACTCTTTCCTTATATACTATTTAATGTATTATTTTTAGTCTAGTAAGAGGAAAGAGAAAACAATTGTTACCTGAATTGGCCTAATCTGGGCAAAAGGTTAGGGCCCACAGAGTTGGCCTCCTCCAGGTCCCATTGACCAAGCAATGCCGGTTGGCGGGGCCGAGCCTTCTCTGTGGGAGCTCCCTCCCTTTGGAACCAGCTTCCCCCAGAGATCAGGACTATCCCCACCCTGCTGGCCTTCCATAAAGCAATAAAAACTTGGCTCTTCTGGCAGGCGGGGTGAAAGTGAGACCAACTAGACTAGATATGGGTCTCCCCTCTTGGTGATGAATGTTTGATGCTCTTTTTAATTTTTGTAGTTTTTAATTATTGTGCCTTTTTTATATTGTTGAATGGATTTTGACATGTTGTGAGCCACCCAGAGTCCCTGGGAGTTGGGCGGCATATAAATCCATTTAAATAAAATAAATAAATAAATAAAATAATTAAAGTAATTAATTAATTAATTAAAAACTAAGACCACATCATAGACCACAGTAGCCTATGCAACCTTCCTTCTATTCCTTTCCCTGAATGCCCTTGTCCCCAACCCCCTAGACTAAAGCAGATCTGGAAGGCTACTGGTGGAGAAATATCCAAATTCAGGAAGGATACTTCATGAAGGATAGCTTTTTTCATTTTATTTACCATGTAATATACAATAGTACACAATAGCACAGAGTTTCTAATAAAAAGCTACAAGTGTTTAAAATCAGTCTATCTCTTTTTGTACTTATAGGCATCACTACTGCAGAGTTTATCCCAAATGACCCTTCAGGTGTGTTGGACTCCCAAAATTTTCAGTCAGAATGGTTAAAGGACCCACTGATTGAGAGTTATGGGATTTGAAGTATAAAACATCTGGAGGGCACCATGATGGGAATATTGCCATAGCTGACATGGTCTCAGAAAAAAAAAATCAGACAGATGGAGGGAATCTGATACAGATGGATTACGTTAACAAGGCAAAGATTATACTTCATTCTTAAAAGTCTTTGAAATCAACAGTAATACTTGGGGTTATTAAAGGCCAAATCATTAGTTTCTGATGTTCAGCCAAATATGTAACTAAAAGTCCACTCTGGGCCACTCTTTTCCAGTATTCTCCACAATTTATATGAGATTAGCCATTTCCTTCTATTTGATTTTAATGAGCTGCAAGTATATCATTCCTATACTGAAGTAATTAAAACAAGAATGCTTCTACTAACAATATTCTTCTTCTTTTAAATAACAGCTCTGTGCCCTTAATATCTTAAACAACAGTAATCAGGTGGATAGTTAGGGGTTTCCATGTTGGCAACAGAAGAACAAGATAGATAGATATATGATAGACAGACAGACAGATATTAAAAGAATATAAAACAAAACAAAGCTAATACAGAATAAAGAAAACAAAGAGAAGGAAAGACATAAAGAAAGAAGTGCAGAAAGAAAAGATAAAAAGATTTCTATTTAATTTCCTTTGCAGCAAATACAAATGTAATTATAAAGTTATATCGTACACTATGGTTACAAGGGTTCATTTTTTCCTATTATCTATTTTTTCTAATTATTTAAGGCACAAGCCATGTGTATTTTTTTCTGTTTCATACCAAAATTCTATAAAGAGCTTATAGTCACCTTTAAATGTAGATGTCTTTTTTTTAATCAGAGAAGTCAACATAACCATCTTTCTAAATTCTATCACCTTCACCAACCATTTGCTCTATGGTGGATAGTATCAGAATTTCACACTTTTGAACATTATAATAATCTCTCTGCAATTGTCAAATATCTGTGCAGATCTGGAATGGAGTTTTCTCTTTTTCTACCTCAGAAATGAATTTATGCTATTCTGCCACTGAACATAAACTTACTATCCACATGGGATTCTTGATTTAATGAAGCATCTTGTAGCAACCTTATCTCTCACACACACTAATATATTTAATAAAAAAACAAAATAAATAATTTAATAAATTGCCTATAGGTCTAGATAAGATAAGAAAGTGTAGGTAGAACAAAAATGGGAAAAGAGGTAGTAAAATAACTTTCTTCCAGCTTGGTGATCCATAACAAGGACTTTCCAAAGTTGCAATGCCATAATGGAGAAATCCATAGATACCTGTACAACTGATCTCCCCATCTGGAGACACAGTGGAATGGTTTTTTGTAGAGCATTATGAAAATAAGAAATGAATTATATAAATAAATGTTCTGCCTCAAGCAATGGCCATATATGTTCTTACAAGAAGTCAGGAGAAAAAGCATTTAAATTTAGTAACCCCACTGGATAATTTTTGTCCTCTTAAAACTGAAGATAAATCTTACATATATGCATTTCTCTGATATACAAATATACACATTCACACTCAAACGATTTGATGAAGTGGAATATCTGAAAAGTGGAAAAAGTTTCGAGTTAAAAGGAAAATAATTCCAAATTAATTTGAAAGGTTATGTAATGTTCAATTATTCATAAAATAAACATGAAACAATATTTTATTTTCAATTTCTTTTTATAATTCTAATTTTAACATTTCACATAATTACATATCCTTTCTAAGCATCAATATTTAGTAATATATTTTGATTTTTACTAAAAAAAATTGTCTATGAGAACACTGTTTAAATTATGCTTTATTAGTCTTGTGAGTCCATGTTACCAATCAGTAACAGATTATTGCTTAATAGTGTTATTAATTATTATATAAATATTAATAATTATTAAGCCTTAAGTTTCCACACAATACTTCTTGAGAAAAAGCAGGATAAAAATGTTATAAATAAACATTCCAATGAACAAGAGCTCTCTAATGTATTGTGCAAGAACCTTAAACTGTTATGCTACTTTAAAATAATTTACTTTGAACCGTCTACACACAAACACACACACGCAATAATCTATGCACAACATCTACAATGTTATGTTACAATATTGCTCTACATTTATAAATAATAAATAGATTTTTTTATTCTTTAATGTGAAATGAGGTTAAAAACTGAATGGGTTTCAGAATTTAAGGGCTACACAAAACACAAAAGAGTAATATCCATTTCTGTATGATAGGTTAAGACAGTTTAAATGCAAAATTGTTTCTGCACTTTTTCAGTGATAATTCTAACTAAACTAAATTAAAAAAAACCACAAATAAATCACAATATCACTAGACACCTCTCGATGGCAGTATAACCTTGAACACATGTGTCTGTCTTTCTTCTTCATTCTTCCTCTGCACTCCCCAGGATAGAAAAACAAGAGAAAAACCCAGGATATTCATCCTTTGTCTAAAAGAGCAGCATTCAATCATTTAGGGACACAATAGAAAGTGTTAGTTCAGTGCTGCTGTGCTGATTGTCATAATACAACAAAGTAAACTTGCTAATTTTCTTGGGTCGAGAGGTGTCCACAACTCAAAATAACTACAGAGTGAGGGAGACTTTCAAATCATTGTAAACCATTGAGATATGATTAAGTGTTGCATCCTAATGAAATGAGGTTCTTTTATTAACTTCCCATTTTCTGTATCTTAAGAGGCTAAACAGAGGGCTAAAAGATAAAACTGCTAAAGCACTGAAATTTACATTTTATGGAATATTGTTGTTTATTGTTATACGAGTACAATGTATATAATATATGTTCTAAATTAGAAGAAAAATATTTAAGCTCTATTGCTTCCTATCAGTAGATGAACAATAATTATTTTATTATAAAAATATGCATATCATTTAACAGTTGTAATCATGCCGAATTCCCTAGGCGCAAACTGACTAGATTTACTCTGAGTCTATGTACATGAGTAAATAGGATAATAAATTAATAGTTTCAAAGATTTCCTTGGAAGATAAAGTCATTGGGAGTCAGGTTACACTTAAATTATATATAAATGGATAGATAAACATATATATATATATATATATATATATATATATATATATATATATATATATATATATATATATATATATATATATATATATATATATATATATATATATTATATATATATTATATATATATATATATATATATATATATATATATATATATATATATAATATATATATATATATATATATATATATATATATATATATATATATATATATATTCTGTCGAGTCTCCCTTTATTTTCATTTATCAGCAAAAAATGTTACACACACATATATATATATATGTGTGTGTGTGTGTGTGTGTGTGTGTGTGTGTGTGTGTGTACATATACATACATACATACATACATGCATACATACATATATATATATGAATGATAGATAGAGACAGACAGACAGACATAGACAGACAGATTATATATAGAGAGGGGGGGGGAGAGAGAGAGACAGAGAGACAGACAGACAGATCAACAGATTAGACAATAAGCTCTATAGATTTTTTAAGAAATGAAAAATGAGTTAATTTGTTTGTTTAAATATTTGATACCATGAGTATTTTGGACAAGATGTCACAATCTTTTTCCATTTTCTAAACAATTAAACTATAAAGTCTCAATAGTTATTTCATGGATCCATTAATGTAATTTAATTTTTCAAAAACATAGATGTAGTTGCTACAGGTTTATTTCAGAAATGCTATTTCTAAAATGATGCAAATCCTCTAAAAGAAATGCCACAGAAAACATGAGGCACCTCTTTTCCGATTGTTAAATCAACTGCACCTTTTTCATATTCATTGGGCTACTTTTGTAGCTAAATTTGGATATCTCTGTGTTAGTGCATATAAGATTGCATATGACGACTTTAACTATGAAAAATAACTACTTTGTACATGTTTCTACATGTTCCAAAGTATCACATTTGACAGATTTACACAGCTCTTTTTCAATTTCTGATTCTAGTTAATGCCTTGAGATTTCCTGGTGAAATCTCATCCAAGAAAAGTTACGAAATTACTAACTTTAGAAATACAGAGAATAGATTATCATGCCAAGTTCATTAAAATAAGCACCATCACCCATTATTATATTATTCCCATTATTCTCAACTGCATCTCAACTGTGATCTTCTCTACATGTCTGACCATAAGTACCTGAAAGAAAACATTTTCACTTTGCTTTTCTACTGCACAGAATATAAAGAAGTACAAAATCAAAATGGTTGGATACATGGCAATGGTGTTATTTAAAAACAGAGCTGTAATACTGAGGAGCACATTTAAAAAGAAAAGAATTTAAACTATCAAAAAAAAGTAACACAAGTATTTCTTGACAAGTTTTTCAAATAAATATGCAAAGGAAAGCCAGTTTTAAACTAAAAAATAAACTGTATTAAATAATACAGTTATATAATAACAAAACATTACAAAATGTTAAAATCTCCACTAACATTGCATTATTACATTGTATTATTACAGAGAAAAATAAGATGGAGACTTCTTCGTTTTAATTTTTAATGGCATATCTAAGTAGGAAAAATACGTTTTTACAAGCTCTGATCAGTTTGATGCTGTAAAAATAGAATAGAAGAAATAATTTTCATTTTATTAGATATAGCATCTTCAAAGGTGAAACCAAGGAATCAAAGGAAAACCCATTTGTTTGATGTTATAAAAAAAGCATTTAAGTTGCAGGTTTGTTGGATATGTTAACATTTTGATCTTCCTTTAACATATGTCTATTTTGACTGTTTGGAAGAATAGTAACATTTAATGATTTACAGACCTTCTGTGTTTTAAGTCTGATTCTTGAATTAAATCTATGACACTATTTCTATTCATTATTTATTATGACAATTTCACAGCATTCCATGGTTGCACATAGCAGACCACAGCTAAACTTTTATTCCAATTTTTAAAAATTATGTTTTTTATATCTGTATGATATGATGCAAATCTTTTGTTTGTCAATTACAAAAGAATACATCCAAGAATACAAAAGAATCATCACCTAAATTCTATAATATTCTAAACCCGTGAAGCTAAAAGGCCCGACTGCTCCCCCAAAAGTGGGGGAAAGTGTTTTAATAATTAATATATTTAATCAATCAATTAGTTTTAAGTAAGTAAAAACTAATTAAGTAAAACTAATTAAGTAATTAATTAGATCATTCAATTAGCCCTTTGCTAAATGCTCCCATAAACTCACGCATATGAACCAAGCCATAATATCAATGAAATTTAAACCTGGAGAAAGCAATATTACCAGGCAATGACAAAGCCTATAATATTCTGCTTTGAAAAATAATATATCTGCTTTTGTTAAAAAACAAAAGGTTGCTAGACTGTGGTGAATAAAGCATTTTTTAATTTAGACTGAAGATAAAATCAACTCACATGAGCAGTTTCGACCCTACAAAATGTGCCAGAAGCTACGAAGCTCATCCCTGCCATAACAAGCATCAGCTGATTTCAATGTTGTGTCTTTTTCCAATTCTGAAGAGTGATTAAGTCAATAAAAAAAAACATTCCAGGCTTTGTGGGTACTGAAATTACAACTCTGACAAATCCAACTACCTAAGCCAATATTACATATGAAGTAGAAGCATTCCAGACTGAATATAATCTTGGCTCCTCTAAAGAAGTTAGTACATACTGTATGCTAATTTACATACACATAACTTCTCCCAAGTTCATTTTCCTGGCTTTAAAAAGTTTTTGTTTGATCATCGTTGAAGGCACCTACCAAATGAAGTAATTTATCAGATCAAATGAACTAAAGAGTTCATTTTTTCAGTCTACACTTGGATAAGGACAAAGCTTTGCAAGGGAAAAAAGCCACAACAAGTATTAAACAGTTTTAATCCTCAGAATATTGTAACTCAAAATGTAACCATTTACAAGGCTTATGGGTCACTCCAATCAACCAACTCTAAATCACAATTATCCATACAAATATGTAATTTAGAGTAAAATAAATGGATAAGAAATTTAAGATTAAATTCAATGTTATAAACAACTGTGTGTGTACACATACACACACACACACATACATACACACACACCTCCCCATTTCTAAGAGGTCTGTAAGGGGCATGCATAAGCGCACCACTGTGCCTACCGTCCCTGTCCTACTGTCCTATTGTCCTCTTTTATCGGTACTTTCTACTTATGTTTATACAAACAACTACTATCCTGTATATGTTTGACAAATAAATAAATAAATAAAATATCAGGAATCAAACATTACAAAAATTCAATTAATTAATTAATTGTCTAGAAAAATAGTCACAGCAGGCCTCCCTGTGAGTCCTCATGAAATAGTCAAATTATTGTTTATTCATTGTTTTATCACTGAATCTAGGAGGTTCAATAATAGGGATTGGGAGTTAAAAATATAAGGTGGAGGCACATAATTTTCAAATGTCTCTCACCCTTGCTATGAGAATAATGTGGCAGATTTAGATGACACTGTTGTATGAACTACCATGTACTCACAAAAAATGGCAATTCCACATAAATGGCCATGTGGAAGCAGTACTGGATAAATAGGTGTACACAACATATTATTCTGTAGTGCTTCTTACAGGATATTATATAGACATGTTGGTTGCAGTTTCAACATGATAGAAATATCATACATGATACATGATTATTTTTAACTTATCTGCTATGAATGGGATTTTTTTTAATTGAAAGAAGTTCATATACAAGATATCCAGGCAACATAGAACTTAAGATATTGGTTTTAACTTTTATTTTTCATCTTCTGTTGAACGATTGCTGGAGACATAACATTGTAGGTCCGTGATGGCGAACCTATGGCACGCGTGCCAGAGGTGACACACAGAGCCTTCTCTGTGGGCACGTGCGCTGTTGTCAGCTGATCTTCTGGTCCAGCCAGCTGGACTTTGCGTGTGCCGGAGCGCTAGAAACCCGAAGACCAGCTGGCCGGTGTGCACGCCGGCCATCTGGTCTTTGGGCTTCCGGTACTCTGGCGCATGTGAAGACCAGCTGGCTGGTGCTTATGCACGCGCCGGAAACCCAAGGAGCAGGTGGCCGGCGCGCACATGCGCACCAGCCAGCTGGTCTTTGAGTTTCTGGTGCTCCGGCATGTGCGTGTCGGTTTGGGCACTGGGCGGCATGCACGCACGTTCCGGTTTGGGCACTCGGTGCCGAAAAGATTCGCCACTACTGTTATAGGTTCTGCCTGTTACTTACAAAAAGTTCAGCAATAATAACTATGTATCTCTGTCCATGTATAAGCCTAGATTGAAACATTTTGTATTATTAAAGATTTCTGTTCTGTTCACAAGTAGTTTAACCAAGGAAAATGTTTCTTTCCAAACCTCCTTACACAGGTGTCTTGAGTTTTAAAAAATCTGCTATGAAAAGGAATGTTTTTCATTGAAGAAGTTCATATACAAGATAGTCAGGCAACATAGAACTTAAGATATTGATTTTCACTTTTATTTTTCATCTATCTGTTGAACAATTACTGTAGACATAATGGAACTTTAAACTTACACCTACAAAGTGCGTGCTTTATCACTGGGTCTTTCTTTACCTACTTGACCACTATGACATAATTAAATGGAATCTCAGCCTATCCTGAAGGGCTTCTGCTCTTTAACAGTGGTCCAAAGCTGATGTTGATGATACGGAACTTATCCAAGGTGGCAAATCTTCAGGGAGGTTATAGATAGCTATTTAAATAATACATGCAGATCAGAGGTGGGTTCCTCCCGGTTCAGACCGGCTCACCTGAACCGGTAGTGACCCACTGGTGATGTCATGGAACTGGTTTGGTCGGTGCCGGTCCATGGGCACCGCCATCTTTTTAAAAAATTTTTTTTTTTAAATTTCTTCTGCGCATGCGCAGAAGTCGAGTTACCGGCACTGCACATGTGTCACCATCTTGTTTTTGGCTTTTTAAAAAAAGTTGGATTTTTTGACACTGCGCATGTGCGTGGCCACGCAGCGCAGCCACGCAGCGCGGGAGGAAGTGAACCAGTAGCGAGGTAAGTTAGAACCCACCCCTGATGCAGATGTAAGAGTAAGTACTGTGTTGATTCCCAATTCCTTTCACAACATTCCTAAACAGACTGGCCTTACGTTCCTTAAGACTTCCCAAGTAATTTATATTAGGATATAATTTGGCTCCTAAAGCCAAGGAGGTTTCAAGAGAGGCAATTCCATCAGGAATTTCACTATCACTCAATCTAAATTTATTTACACCACATTGCATTTAAATCAGGCAATGCAATTACAACATTAAATCAATTCTGAACGGAGAGTTGTAAAAATACAAAAGTAAAGATTAAAACTGCAAATTCCTTTCCCCCCCACACGCACATACACACTTTCTCATGCCAAAACTTTAGGCAGCCTAAAAACTCTGATAGGAGAAAATTAGGAACTTCATGTTGGAAGTTCCAAAGAATTTTCAGAAAATCCATATCAATCTATCAGATGTCTAATGATCTAAGCAGGTTACGAAGCAGTTTAAAACTTAGTATACTAAATAAAACTTTAAAAATGCTCAGCAATTATTTTTTTAATAACCTTAAAGATGAGAAATAACTTAGAACACAGATTCAATAAAGTAATTTACTCGATAATCAACCTCTTATACCAAAATGATCTTTTAAGATTCAGGGGATCTGGGGGTGGGGGGGGAGGAGAGAAGGAATAATGGAACATGCTGTCACCTGCGTTAGTACTGTAGAGTTATGATATAAAACCTCTCCAGTTTTCTAATGAAGAAAATAGTTTATGAAACTGTAGGCAACTTCTTAATGGAATAAGCAGTTTTGTGGTTGTGAGTGCAAAAGTCAATAATGTGTACTAATTCTCAGTAATCATCCTGCAAGGTGAGGTCCCCAATGATTCAAAAGTCAATAAATGCCAAATCCATCACAAAGAGCAAAGTGTAATTGTTCGTGTGACACCAACTCCATATTTAGAATTCCATTACAACTTACCTCTTGAGCTATTGGAAAAACTGCTCTTTTCTAGATAGTGTGGATCTTTAAGATTAACCAAAATATTAAAATTAATATTGGATAGCAGTGGATAGTAGAACAGAAGAACTGAAAAAGATAACAAAATTGCATTATGGCCTAAATTACGCATGGTGATCCCAATGGCTAGCAGCACACTGAATACCATACCAAAAAAAAAATATTTGATGGCTCCATTTGACAAAAGGCCACAAAGGTTTGATCTAAACATATACTGCACCAATATATTACAATGTCCTAAAGTCAGGACCTAAACTATTGGAAATAACTTGATGTATATGAAGACCAACTCCAGCTAAAGAACTGTGATTTCACAATGTTGGGCATTCTCTTCTTCCTAGCTTAGTGAGGCACCATCTTGAAGTCCCTTTAGTGTTTGCGTGCCCCGAGGAAGATGAAAGCTATGCCACATGTTCAATTACACTGGACAGGTTTCATCTGAGTGTCTCCCATAAACAATATGGTAAGACATAATTTGAAGATCATAATTTATCCAAACCAGATCAATTGTTACCCAAGTAAACAAGGACCATGCTAGGTATTGGAGTTCTTGGACATCTGTTAATAAATGGGCTTCAGAACTCAGGACAGTTTGCAGAACAACCAGCAGCTGCAGCTGCAGGACTACTAGAAGGAAAGCTCTTTACCTATCACAAATACACGAAGAGCCCCTAGGGAGTTGGGCAGCATAGAAATTTAATTAATTAATTAATTAATTAATGAAAGAAAGAAAGATTAACACCATTGGCACTGACAAAATCATCAACAGTCAATTGCAAAGACCAGCTTTATTTACAAAAGCTTACATCTGCTATGAAACTTTTAACACTACAAACAATATTGCCTATTCCAGGGTCCTTGGTAGGTGGATAAAAATGCCAAATTATTCTAAACATTTGATTGACTATGTGACCAACCATAATAACATTCTTAAAACATAATAATCTAAGGATAAAACAAAATACTAAAACTGAAATTTTGCAGGCATAAACGTAGACCGAATTCAGAAGTTATTCTGAATAGATATTTAAAGAATTACTATAAATTAAGTAACTATCTTTTAGCCTTTGGATATACAAATCTTCTAGACTACATTAGATGTGACTAGGATGAAAAAGTGGTAAAAGCCAAGACAAAAATGAAAATGTGGTTTAAATTTAATTAAGTTAAGATAGTGAAGGTTGTATCTATGTCTTTCTATGATCACCTGCAACTATTGAACCCAAGACTATGTCCCTCCTGCATCAAATTGAGTTCAATAATTACAGTCTCATTTATCTTTCACTTTGGACTAAAGTTTAACCAGAGCAGAATACACTATTATTATTTATCTTCCTTTCTTTAGGATGACAAAATTGAACCTTAAGGAAAGGATTCAAGCCACAACCACCATATCATGATCATGTTCATGATCATAATCATCATTTCATCTTATCTGTGATTTTAAAAAAATATTAAGGAAATTTAATAAAAATATACCCTCACCCTCCCTTCTAAAAGAACACATGACACATAGCTCTGCAATAACTTTTCTAAAACAAGGATTCCTTCACCAAGATTAGGTTCTCTATATACAGACCAATCATCAGGTGCATTTCTTAAGCTTGTCTTACAACAACCTTTCCTAACCTGGTGCCCTGCATTTTTTTGCAACTCAATAGCAGGGACACAAGCTTTGTTCATGGGAAATTATGAAAGCTGGTGTACAGCATATCTGTATGCCATCAGTTTGGGGAAACTAATTTAGAACAAGCAGAAAGACATACATTATACAGGATCTAGCTATCTCAATTCTGTGCATCCAGCTTTGAAAAAGATACCAAAACATAATGAAACAAGACCACCCACAGGGAGACAACACAAGCCTCATCCTATCTACCTGGCAGTGATCTTTATTTAAACACTTGAGTTCAAAGGAAGTCTTGGGCTGTTTGCCATCAAACATCTACTGCCAGGAAATTATGAAGAATCACATAATTAATTTTAGAGGAAAATGCCAGCAGAGAGTTCTAGTAAACATGGTTTTCAAAGAGATTGCTCTTCTTCCGGACATAACTTACATAGAACAGAATACATAACATTGCTTATTTAGGAAAAATAACCCCAGTGGACAAGCTACCACAATGAAGGTAATGTACATAAAAATAAAATACTGTAATAATATTTTAATGTTACTTGGGTTTCATTTGATAACTTTTATTTTATTTTAATTAATTCTGCTTATAAACTGAAAAGTCTATAATTAAAAATATTTTAAAAACTTTAAAATACCCCTCCCTTAAATTCTTCTTCAGTTACAGAGCAGGTAAGATATCTGGCAATACATGACAGGTCATTGATCAAACAGAGCATCTCTTTATCTAGGGTGAATTGCAAAAAGCAGCTAGGTCTCTCCTATTTACATAACACTGAATAAATATAGTTGCACAATTACCTACGTAGTTTGCTTTTTAGAAGAAAGAATGTACAAATTTCTCTGTTATTATTAAGAGAGAGTTTGGTACAATTGGTTTTGTATTTCTACATTGTTTTCAGCAGGAGTTTAACTGATTTAAAAGAATGACCTCATCGTTCTTATGACAGCCTAAATTTACTAGTGAGCTTGGAGCTCCACCAGCTCTTTCCTACCCACTGATCAAAGTGAGTTAAATGAACAGCACTCTGTCTTTAAAATGTCATTATCTTTAACAAGAGCTCAAACAAAATAAAAATCAACACCCCTCCCCCCCAGCATTGCAGGTTATTATAGGTACTGCCATGGCATAAATATTGCATTCACAGAATGGATTAGTTGTTTTTTAAAGTACATTTTATGAGTGTACTTTTCTATGAAAACAAAGCAGAACATGTATAAAACATTTTAGCTATACTTTACATTAGAAATACACAAAGTGCTTAAATTAATATTATAAAAACTATCAATGATAGACCAGGAAGGTTATTTCTGTAGTTTGTGGCCTTTAGCAAGTCACATTTAGACCATAAAAACTTAGAGGATGAGTGAAAAATGGCAAGAAGAGGAAGAAAAGGAAACAAGATAAATATTATAATTAAACCAGCTTTTAGATGAATACAATGGTAAGTAACTACCGTATTTTTCAGAGTATAAGACGCACCTTTTTACCCCCCAAAAGAGGGTGAAAACTTGGGTGTGTCTTATACACCAAATGTAGCCCCACACACCCATCCACCCCCACCCTTTGGCCTCTGTCTTCCAGCAATTTACCTGTTTGCAGCAAAGAAGGAAGAGCCTGTAAAGCCAAGCAAGTCACTAGCAGCTTTCCGACGAACAGCTTATTTGCCACATGGGAAAATGAAAGTGAAACTGATTTTCAAAGAGGCAAATAGCTGGGAGAGAGAGATAGTTTATTTTCTGCTGAACTGGATGGAAGGGGGTAAGTGAATAACTATAAATGTCTGTAGAATGTTCAAATTATTAGACTTATTTTTTAAAGACTGCTTTATTATTGTTCTAGAGCCAGGGGTTTTCAACCTTGGCAATTTTAAGACATGTGGACTTCAACTCTCAGAATTTCACAGCCAGCTTTGTTAGCTTTGCTGGCTGTGGAATTCTGGGAGTTGAAGTCCACAAGTCTTAAAGTTGCCAAGGTTGGAGATCCCTGTAAATCTAGACAACTTAACAAAATAAAGAACCTTTTTAAAATAAATGCTTGCTCTGAAGAGGCCCAGTGCTATTGTATCTTCTTTTAAATAATAGAGAATAATGTATACTTCCAAAAATTTTAATTAATTTCAACAGCTCTGTACAAGTATAGTCTGAAATGTAACAGTGTCCTGTTTAGTATTAGAGTTTAGTTACCTTGGAGTAGATCTACTTAAATAATTGGGAAGAGTTAGTGTGACTACATTTAAGAAAACTTTCTGGCATAATGTACATTTCTCCAATTCTTTGCTATTTCTATGGGTCAGGCACACATTGTTAGGATAAGAATTACTCTTATCAGAGGCGAACTGAATCTTTTCCTGGAACTCTGACATTGCCAAAATAAACCGCATTATAAGTCTAATGTAAAAGATATTTATTTCTTATCAAAAATAGTTAATTACATACTGGCTATATAAAAGAGATGCTGCTTCGTCATGAAACAGAGTACAAAAGGAATGAAGGAATGTACACATGCGTACTAGGAACATTAATCACGTGCTCAGGAATAAACCATTATATTTGATAGGGATGCATCTCCCTGCATATACATGTAACAGGCAACATAAAATCACTGCGTGACACACATGCACAGAAATACACAGCAAACAGTGTATATCATCTGTGCTGTTTGCTGTTTGGCAAATTTGCTTGGAGGCAGAGGCCTTTTTTCCTTGTTTTCCTCCCCCAAAACTAAGGTGCGTCTTATACTTCGGTGCGTCTTATACTCTGAAAAATACGGTATATCTATAACCATTTAGACTTCAAAATGCCAAGCAATCCTCCAACACAAAATAATTATTAAGCCACAGGTTTTAAAAACACCAAAACAATTTCCCCTTCCAATATTACATTGCTGCCATTAGCTTATTAATTTAAGAACAGCTTGATTATTTATCCAGTTTGAATTAAATCCTAAGCTTTGTGGTTCGATTTATAATTGTGTTTCTTTAACATCCTGGTGAAAGAGAAACAGAATACTTACACAGCCTCCAGCAAGAATTTCTGCTGGAAAAGGGACAGAACCATCTTGTTGCATACATTTGTCTCTCACAAAATCGTTTACCTTAAAAACAATTAAAATAAACATATATAAACTTTTAAATTTAAAATGTCAATATACATTTTCAAGTACAAATTTTAAGTTTATCAGCAATAGTGTGTGTGTCTGTGTCCTTGGGTGGGTTTTACTCACCTTGGAACAATTTTATAGCACAAGAAGAATTCGAATATCAAAAGGTGTTTATACATCCACACATTTCTGAATTATACTTCAAAAAACATACAGCAAAACTTAAAGCATTAAGTTCAGTCAGTCTGAACTTAATGCTTTCTACAAATATATTTCTACAAATATATTTTTGTAGAAAAACTTTGTAGAATTAAAATGTTAAAAAGAAATTTTATTTTAAGCTATTACAATTTAATATTTGAACTGCTGTTTATTGGAAAGTTAATTAATATCTTAACAAGTCTCTTTTCTGCAATATTGCAGTTAAATGGGCAATAAAGTAAAAAGTAGCAATAAAGTTTTTTGCTTTTTTAAAAGACGAATGTAAAAGTCCTGAATCAAACTTTTAATCTGAAATTGCCACATGAAAGATTCTCAAAGAATCTTTCAAAAGAATCAAAAGAAACTAAATCACAAACATGTAACCAACATATTGTACAAGTATAGTTTTGCCCAAGCAAATTATACCAATGCATACTTTAAGAATATAACCAAAATAACTCTTTCTACTGGAAATTGAAAATAATATATTAAGAATGACTCAATGTTTTGCTCTGAACTTACAGTAAGCTTTATGGCCTTTTCTGGAGCTACCCCCAAGAGCTGTGGCAGAAGACCTATAAAATATAAAAAATATAGAAGTTAAGTTGATCAAGAAATAGATTGTTATTAATATCGCTTCTTAAGGGGAAAGGCATCTTAAGAGCAATTTTCAATTATTATGTTTAGCAAGATTATCTGTGTGGATACTATATAAAATACCCTTTACACACATACGCACACACAAACAATTCAGCATTGCTTTGATTCAAACAATAATTATATATATTTAGAAATATGAGAAAATGATAAAAATAATTGAAAAAACTCTTATGTTTTACTTAGTTTTGTTTGGACTCTTATAAAAATACTGTATTAGTTCTTCTTACCCATATCTCCAAAACCAGGAGAGCAAACTAGGTGTAAGCCCTGAAGCCATTTTTGGGAAGCATCCTCAGGGCTGCCACAGCAAGGGGAACTTGTAAGGGGGGAGGTAGCAATAGCTGGGGGATGTGTAGCCAAAATAACATTCTTTCCAGTGGGAGCCAAAGACGCCCTGCCAGGTGTTGGAAGGGCATGAACCAAAGCCAGCCGGAGTTGGGACTACAATCTGATTGGACCATGTGATGGACATGTGACCCGGAGAGCAATAACTTTGGGCTTTGATTTGGGTAGGGAAAACCCTGGGTCCTTCAAAGTCGGGTTTTCACCAGTGCCGATATCCCAAATAAAATTATGCTTTGAGGAAACTCTGGGCCTCAGAGTTTTGATTGCTTTGGGGTTATTACTTGCATCCCTGACAGTGGCTGATAGACAGAATGAGAATGATTGCCAAAGATAGTTATTCTTTGCTCCTATAATTAAGAATCTGTATTTTCTGAATTTCTTACTTCATCCTTCTTCTCTTATACTTACTCTACTCTCACAACTACATAAAAATATACACAAAATAGATCTGAGCATTGCTGGTGTAATTTGCATTGTGGCATTTATTTATTTATTTGAATTATGTTCTGCCTTTCTATTATAATGAATACTAAAGACAGCTTATAACATTTAAACACACACACAAAAATAATACTAAAGTAGCTATTATAATTTGTTTTATAATAAGTGCGGTGCAATACAGGTGGTGTAAAAAGGAAGCCATACTTCCAAAATCCGACCTCATTTTTGCGATAGCTCCTCATTTATCAACTTCTAAGATGCAGGCAACCTGATGGTCTCCAGATTTCCACATGGACATCTAACATATTACAGTTATAGCTGATGGAAGCTGACAGTCCAAAATACTAGAGAGATTAGATTATCTATTTTTGCTACAGTGAGTGAAATTACATGCAGATGTGCTACTTGATAGTTATTACGAATATGCATATCTTCTACAATGTCCCACTAAATTTGGTGGACTTTATTCTCAAAGAAGTGTGCACTGAAATGCAGTCTGTTGTGTAGAAAAACAAAATGTCACATCTGGCCAGTGTTTAAGGGGTGAATCTAGGTCAGTCCTTAGAATCTGCTTTTATAAGGATCATGTGAAAAAGATAGGAAATTGCTTTGCCCCAAACAAGTGGAGAACCATTAATAATTCAGAACTACTCCGCTCATGTTTTGTCTTTGTCTTTTGTAAAAATAACAATTGTGAAAAGAAGGATGAAAAGCTTGAACCTAATAGAAACATGGCCAGGGATTGTCTATTGACTTTTGAGTTAAAATCTCCTGAGCCAGAATTGCATCATAGGCTACTGAATTATCTAGTCGAAATTTTATGTATTACTTTTAAGAAATTCTGGACAAATAACAACAAAAAAGTGAATTACTGAAACAGAGCAAATGACCTAAAAATGGGGAAAGCAAGAGAAAACAACAACAATTTTTGTAAGACTGGAAACTTTATACAGATAGTCCTCAGCCTACCACCACAATGGAGCCCAAAATTTCTGTTGCTAAGCAAAACAGTAGTTGGGTGAATTTTGCTGCATTTTACAACCTTTCTTGCCACAGTAGTTAAGTGAGTCATTGCAGTTGTTAAGTTTGTATCACAGATACTAAGTGAATCTAGCTTCCCCATTGACTTTGCTTGTCAGTAGTTCACATAATGAGATCACATGGTCCCGGGACACTGTAACCCTCCCAAATATGAACCAGTTGCCATGCATCTGAATTTTGATCATGTGGCCTTGCCGATGCTGCAACGGTGTTAAGCATGAGTACCTGGGACATACTATCATATGTGGTGGTAGTGCCATAAAGCACAGGAATATTGGAAAAAAATAAAGCAATGGATGCAAGAAATATTAATAACAGAATTAGATTTAAAACCTGAACTTTTCCTACTTGGAATAACAACTGATAAATATGAAAAAAATAAACTATATTTAATGATACACATCCTCACTGCAACGAGGATGGTTTTTACCCAAAAATGGAAAAATGAAGACATTTCCACAGAGGAAGAAATTCTAGATAAGATACTAACATGTGCTGAGATGGACAGACTAACGCTAGAATTGAAAGATAAATCAGAGACAGAATATTATGAAACCTGGAACAAACTATATGATTGGTGGGGAAAAAGTAAAGCCAAGATTAAGTGTTAGTGGTAAGATTGAAAATATTTAGAAATTGTATTTAAATTAGATTCTATATGATAATAAAGGGAAAAAGGTATGATCAAATGTAAATATGTAAACTGGATAATCTGTCAAGTACCTATTTTTATGTATTTTGGTCTTTGTTTAGTTGTTTATATGTTTTGTTTTTAACTGTATTATAAATAAAAAACTTTTTAATAAAAAAAGTATGAAAAATAGTCATGTCACTTTTTTCAGTGCTGTAACTTTGAATGGACACTAAACAAGTGGTTATAAATCAAGGACTACCTATCTAGAGATTTGAAAAGAAAGAAAACAAATGACATGATTCATGCGTTTGAGGACTGAAAAATATGTGGACAAAGTGACAGGTTGAAGGGATTTGTATAATATCTAAAAGGGAAGGAGGACTATAAGATTATAATTATCTGCTGGAGAGAAGATTGGAACTTTCTTTTAGGGTATTTCATAACTTTAATTTCTTTCCTTTCTTGCAGCTATTTCTTTTTTTTTCACCTTTGGATTTGACTTCTACTGTATGCAAACTCTCAATAAATATAAATAAAAAAGGAAGGAAAGCAGATATGGTGAACTACTGATCATTAGTATCTGATATACAGATACTAAAATTCTAGAATTAGGGTTGGAATAGAGAGGTATTCAGAGATGGATTCTGTATTCTTAAAAAGCTTCTATTAATGACTTGGGAAAAGAGAAAGTGCTGCAGATGACACAAAATTGGATAGGACACTTAATATTCTAGAAGACAGAAATAAGAACCAGAACAATCTTGTTAAGTCAAGGAAACAGACTGAAAGCAAAAGGTTTAGAAAGAGAGAAATGGAAAGTTATGCACTTAAAAAATAGAAATGAAATACATAGGTGATACCTGGCTTAGTAGTAGTACTTAAAAATACCTTGTAGTTGATTTCTAAATGAATATGAGTTAGGAGTGTGAAATAGCTTAAAAAATGTAAACAATTTTAATTGCATCAACAGAGGTATAGTTTTCAAATCACAGGAATTAATGCTTTATTCCTTTAATCCCTCAAGTATTATATCCATTTCTGTATACCAAAATTTAAAACCACCTGTATTATGTTCAGGAAGAGGAACAGGGATGATTGAGGACTATAAATTAAGTCCTACTGAGTTTGACAGGAGCATGAATGTTTTACCTAAGAAGGAAAAACTGAAGGATAGCACTGCTCAAGAACGGGAAAGGATGTCTATGAAAAAAGATCAAGATCTCTTTATTTTAATCCCAAATGCTGAATACAGAACATTGGATTTAAATTATATCAATTATATCAATTTTAATGGCGCGCAAATCATATACTGTATTTTTCGGAGTATAAGACGCACCTTTTTACCCCCCAAAATAGGGTGAAAACTTGGGTGTGTCTTATACATCGAATGCAGCCCCACCCCACCCAGCCACCCCAACCCTTTGGCCTCTGTCTTCCAGCAAATTACCTGCTTGCAGCAAAGAGGGAAGAGCCTGTAAAGCCAAGCAAGTCAGTAGCAGCTTCCCAACCTACAACTGATTAGGTTTGCCATGTGGGAAAATGAAAGTGAAACTAGCTGCAAAGAGGCAAATAGCTGGGAGAGATATGCAGATTTTTATTTTCTGCTGAACTAGATGGAAGGGGGTAAGTGAATAACTATAAATGTCTGTAGAATTGTCAAATTATTAGACTTATTTTTTAAAGACTGCTTTATTATTGTTCTAGCCAGGTGTCTCCAACCTTGGCAAATTTAAGACTTGTGGACTTCAACTCCCAGAATTCCACAGCCATCTTTGTTAGCTTTGCTGGCTGTGGAATTCTGGGAGTTGAAGTCCACAAGTCTTAAAGTTGCCAAGGTTGGAGACCTCTAGACAACTTAACAAAATAAAGAAGCTTTTTAAAATAAATGCTTGCTCTGAAGTGGTCCAGTGCTATTGTATCTTCTTTTAAATAACAGAGAATAATGTATACTTCCAGAAATTTTAATTAATTTTAACAGCTCTGTACAAGTATAGTCTGAAATGTAACAGTGTCCTGTTTAGTATTAGAGTTAAATCCTGACTTACCTTGGAGTAGATCTATTTAAATAATTGGGAGGAGTTAGTGTGACTACATTTAAGAAAACTTTCTGGCATAATGTACATTTCTCCAATTCTTTGCTATTTCTATGGGTCAGGCACACATGCACAGAAATACACAGCAAACAGTGTATACAGTGTATACCATCTGTGCTGTTTGCTGTTTGGCAAATTGCTTGGAGGCAGAGGCCTTTTTTCCTTGTTTCCCTCCCCCAAAACTAAGGTGCGTCTTATACTCCGAAAAATACGGTAACTATAAACCAAAAATAGTAATAATACATTCAGGGTTAGTGTGCCTGAGATTGTGATTTTATTTTATTTCAAAATGACTGGCTTAGTTCAGTGTAATGATTGTTTTACAGCTGTGTTTTAAAGTACTCTTTTCAAATATGGATACTATCCTCTTTGTAAACAAATTACTAGTCTACGTGGACATATTACCTATCTAGAATCTTTAATCTGTGCTCTGCAAGCAGAAATTAGGTGCCAAATTCAGCCATTCCTCTCTAACGAGCTGCCGCACTATTAGCCCCCTCTACCACAAAGATCCTGCAGGAGAAGGGCAGTATGGACAACTGTGGGATCTGGCAGGGTGAGAGCTGTGAACCATAAACACAAAGCTTTTGCTGTGTCCCAGCATAACAGATATAGTGCCCTTGCTGACCTTAATAGGGACACTAAAGCAACAGGTCAAGGTAGTTGTGATAACGATAACTCAAATAAGCAGGGGATCGTGGTCCGAGATGAAGAACTCATTTTGGAAAGTGGAAAGTGTGAATCAGGTATTACACATCAGTCACACAAGAGCAGCAAAGTATCCGAAAAGAGAAGCCACCTTCTGGTTGGTGATTCAATTGTAAGGGATGTAAATTTAGGAAAGGCTATTGAGGTTTTGAAAGAGGTCAGGTGTCTGCCAGGTGCTACTGCCAGCAGAGACAAGAGGCGTATTCTTAAGATTGTCAAGAATGCCAGTAAGGACTGTGATGTTGATGCTATTATACATTGGCACAAATGATCTGTCCCAAAAAGATGTACTTTCTGTGCAGAATGACTTCCATAGCTTGGGGTATGAACTTAGTAGTATAGGTTGTAGGCTTAACTTTTCAGAGGTTTTACCAGTATATAAGGAACAAAAAGGGAAAGGCCAACGTGTAGCAGAGTTAAATGTGTGGCTAAAGGAATGGTGTAAAAGGGAAGGCTTTGGTTTTATTAGTCATGATGTCTGCAGCTAGTCCAATGAAAAACTGTACAAAAGAGATGATCTGCATCCATAAAAGAAAGGGACTGAGCTACTTGGTATTAAATTCACAGATTTCCTGGATAAACATTTAAACTGAACAGCGAGGACAGAGAATTAATTGATACAGATCATTTCTGTCCCCAGCAATCTAAAATTAATAGGGTTAACAGTACACACAACATAGATATGTGCACTAATCAAACAGGTGGCAAGAAAGTAGGGGCAGTCAGGCACAACACAGGTTATGTAGACAATAAACACAGGGTCAATCAAAATGGACTTAAATGTCTATACACCAATGCACAGAGTATGAGGAATAACAGGGAGAATTAGAAATTCAAGTAAATGAGGGAAGATATGATATAGTTGCCATTACGGAAACTTGGTGGGATGAAACTGACAAATGGAATATACAGCTAGAGGGATTTAAATTATTTAAAAGAAACAGATCAAATAAAAGAGGAGGTGGAGTTGCACTATATATAAGAAATAACTACATCTCTACAGAAATAGAGTACAACAATAATGAAAATCATCTCGAATGCATTTGGGTCAATATTAAAGGGGGGCGAAATGACATTGCCATAGGTCTATACTACAGACCACCCAACCAAACAGAGGAAGTAGATGAACTTTTTGCTAGTCAGCTAACTAAGATATGTAGGAAGCACATCACAATAGTAATGGGGGATTTTAACTACCCTGACATCAACTGGGAGACAAACTCTGCACCAAGTGGAAGAGCCAACAGGTTCCTAACAAACCTAGCAGACAACTTTGTTACCCCAAAAGTAAAGAAGGGACAAGGGGATCAGCCATATTGGACTTAATTCTCACTAACAGAGATGAAATAATAGAAGATGTTGAAGCTACAGGAACCTTGGGGGCAAGTGATCATGCAATATTGGAATTCAACATTATGCAAACACAAGCAGTAGAACAAAATCAAACTAGAGTCTTGGACTTTAAGAGAGCTAATTTCAATAAACTTAGAGAGAACTTGGGAAACATTCCATGGATGAGAATCCTCAAGGGGAAAACAACTCAAGAAGCTTGGGAAATTTTGAAAAGTGAGATTATAAAAGCCCAGACTAGCACAATACCAATGAAGAAGAAAAATAATAGGTCTCAAAAGAAACCAGGATGGCTGCATAAAGAACTCACTGACAAATTGAAAGACAAAAAGGACAAGTATAAAAAGTGGAAAGAAGGGGAAAAAACTAAGGCAGAATACCAACAAATAGCCCGAGCCTATAAAGATGAAGTGAGGAAAGCTAAGGCTCACAATGAACAAAGGCTTGCAACAAAAGTAAAAAGTAACAAAAAAAGCTTCTTCCAACATATTAAAAACAAGAAAAAAGTCAAGGAAACAATTGGTCCATTGCAGGGATAAAGCGGCAAGAAGGTGACAAGCAACAGGGAGAAAGCAGAGCTACTTAACACGTTTTTTGCATCTGTCTTTACACAAAGGGAAAAAACAGTCCAACCTATCAAAAACAGCATCACAAAAAACATATTGGGAACACAAGTTAAAATAGGGAAGAAAATGGTAAGGGAACACCTAGACGAATTCAAATCACCAGGATCAGATGGATTATACCCCAAGGTTCTGAAGGAACTGGCAGATGAGATCTCAAAACCACTGAACTGTATCTTTCAAAGATCCTGGAGCACTGGGGAACTGCCAGAGAATTGGAAAAGAGCTGATGTAGTTCCCATCTTCAAAAAAGGGAAAAAAACAGATCCAGGAAACTATAGACCTATCAGTCTGACCTCAATACCAGGGAAGATTTTGGAAAAGATAATCAAGCAACGAATCAATGAACACCTAGAAGCAAACACAGTAATAACCAAAAGCCAACATGGGTTTGTCAAAAAAAAGATCATGCCAGACTAATCTTATTGCATTCTTTGACAAAGTGACAAAATTAGTGGACCAGAGGAATGCTGTCGATGTGGTTTACTTGGACTTCAGTAAGGCATTTGATAAAGTAGACTATAACCTACTACTATACAAAGTAGAAAAATGTGGGATGGACAGCAACACCACCAGATGGATTCAAAACTGGCTAACCAACCGCATTCAACGTGTAGTGCTCAATGGAACTGCATCTACATGGAGGGAAGTATGCAGTGGAGTACCCCAAGGCTCTGTTTTAGGCCCAGTACTCTTCAACATCTTCATCAATGACTTGGACGAGGGGATAGATGGGGAACTCATCAAATTTGCAGATGACACCAAACTGGCAGGAATAGCCAACTCTCCAGAAGATAGGCTCAAGATACAGAAGGATCTTGACAGACTTGAACATTGGGTGCTATCAAACAAAATGAAATTCAATGGTGAAAAAAGTAAGTTTCTACATTTAGGCAAGAAAAACAAAATGCACAGGTACAGTATATGTGGTACCTTGCTCAACAGTAGTAACTGCGAGAGGGATCTTGGAGTCCTAGTGGACAACCATTTAAATATGAGCCAGCAATGTGCAGCAGCTGCCAAAAAAGCCAACACAGTTCTAGACTGCATTAACAGCGGGATAGAATGAAGATCACGCGAAGTGTCAATACCACTTTATAATGCCTTGGTAAGGCCACACTTGGAATACTGCATTCAGTTTTGGTCGCCACGATGTAAAAAGGATGTTGAGACTCTAGAAAGAGTGCAGAGAAGAGCAACAAAGATGATTAGGGGGCTGGAGGCTAAAACATATGAAGAACGGTTGCAGGAACTGGGTATGTCTAGTTTAATGAAAAGAAGGATCAGGGGAGACATGATAGCAGTGTTCCAATATCTCAGGGGTTGCCACAAAGTAGAGGGAGTCAAACTATTCTCCAAAGCACCTGAAGGTAGAACAAGAAGTAATGGGTGGAAACTAAACAAGCAGAGAAGTAACTTAGAACTAAGGAGAAATTTCCTGACAGTTAGAACAATTAATCCGTGGAACAGCTTGCTTCCAGAAGTTGTGAATGCTCCAACACTGGAAGTTTTAAAGAAGATGTTGGATAACCATTTGTCTGAAGTAGTGTAGGGTTTCCTGCCTAGGCAGGGGGTTGGACTAGAAGACCTCCAAGGTCCCTTTAAACTCTGTTGTTGTTGTTGTTATTGTTGTTATTATTATTATTATTATTATTATTATTATTATTATTATTATTATTATTATTATTATTATTAATCATCATCATCATCATCATCTTTGAAAGAGTAGAAACTTTAACTATTTAAGAATGGAACCAATTATCTGACAGGCTGGTAAGCAAATCTATCACTTGATCCAGTTGTGAAAAGCAGGTAGCTTGAACCTAATAGAAATACAGCCAGGGATTGTCTATTGACTTTGAGTTCAATAAATTTAAAGATTAAATCAAACAGAAGTTGGACAGCTTCCACATGGGATGCTTCTCTATATCTTATTTCTGTAGTTTGATGGTCAAACTGGCTATTTCAAATACTTTCATCAGCCATAAAGAGGCAAAATGGACTGATGGTTTTGCTTAATATAAGCCAATTTGGCTATCATGGCATTCCTTCCGCCAGATATATTTATGTATTTAGAAAAGCCTATATACCACTTTTTAGTTGACCTTTCCAGAGTTGTTTTCAGGGCCAGAGTAAAATATACTAAATTTAATAAAAAAGCAAACACACACACACACACACACACATACACACACAAAATCACATATAGAGAGTATAAAATAAATTATTAAGTATATTAATTATTAAGAAATTATTAAGCAGATATATTTTGTATCTGCTTAGGCTTACGTTCTAATACTTAATGAGACTTATCTTAAGAAAACAGCCAAAGAGTTTATAGGCTAACATGTTTCAAATGCTTGAGAAAATAAAAAAGTTTTTGTAGCTTGCTATTAGAATAACAACACTAGGGAGATGGCTGATGTTTCATAATTTTGTAGTTTTATAGCTTATTAAACACAGTTGATAAAAAGGATGTGTCTGCATCCAACAGAACCATGCTGAATATGATGCAAGCCAGATTAAATTCTATAATGAAGAAGAGATGTGGATAGATAATATGAAATGATGTGGTAAATCCTTGGCAGCTTCTCTATTAAGGACTGATTCTTAAACATAATGTTGAGGATCTCGATATGAATGCCTCAATTGCATTAATTGTGTATGGAATAACTGTTCCTTCTTTCATTCAACAGGGCCCAGATTTTTTCCTCTTTTTAAATAGCCTCCTAAGATCTACAAGATGGTATAATTCATGCTCATCAAAGAGAGAAAATTTGAAACCCCAGTACAAATACTGTGTGCTATGTTGTGGTAAATAAAAATTAATCATTCCAAAGATGTACTTAGTTAAATCGAAGCATTTATATTTGGGATGCATGCTTGTCCAAAGAAATCCTTTTTTTACAATCTAGAATTCCTGTTCAACATTTTTGCATTTCATATATAAAATAGCAGGTTGGATAAAATTCAGAACAATTTTCAAAACTTCTCATGCATGGATAAAAAAGAAAATTAGCATAAAATACCCTGCATTTGAACAACTTTTTGGATTAATATAATTCATAAGAATAGAAAGGGCAAACATTGAAGGATTTTCTAATACACCATAAGTTTGTTTCATTTATGATCATAATGATTTAAAACTAATTTTTAATTGCAAGTAAATGACAATGCTATAAACTTAAGGTTTTAAAATAATAGCCTGAAAAAATTCTAAGACCAACCAAAATGTGTGAACTTAGAAATGCATATACACGGGGTTACAGTGTTCACATGAATTTAATACATTTATGATGTTAAATGTGAATTCTACTTTTTTTAAAAAATGTGTGTACATGTGTTCAATTTTTCGATTAGCACTATAGCAATCAACCAAAATCAGAGGCAGAAGATTTTAAAACACAACATTATTCTGGCATTCTATATCATGTACTCAGAAACCATCAAAAGCAGAAGAAAGGCAAAATAATTGAGGGGAGGGGGTTGGAAATGAAACATTTGCCAGAAGGAAGCAGCTGTAACTCTGCAATAGAACAGATGTTTTGCATCATAAAATCTAATGTTCAACCCTAGGCACATTCAGTGCTTAAAAACAAGTAAAATGGCTGGAAAACAAAACTGGTCACAGTAACAATATTGCATTAATAAATCAGTGAACTGCTTCCAAGTAATAGGACTTCATACCCTTTAAATTTTTAACAACAGTGAGCTATGTTAAAATAAGAACTAACACCCCAAAATATCAATGTTGAGACTTATAGCGAAGGTAACATAGCAAGCCTGAGAACAAGTTGTGAATTAGAAAAAAACCCTATACTTTACATGGTCTAGGAAGAAGATCCCCCCCAAACCCACTCTATTCTAGTGTTAAATTTAATCTTTGTTCTTTTTAATATTTTTTATATTTTTCATGTTCCGTTTTATGATGTTGTAAGGTGCCTAGAATTGCTTGACAATAAGATGGCTGGCATATAAATTTAATAAATAAAGGTGTACTTTATTGGAGTGTTTGCAGATTTATTGGATTATTGTACACTGCCTAGAGTACCGTTTTATGATATAGGTGCCATATAAATTTGATTATTAAATAAATAAAACAACATTTTAAAAAGTATATAATTTATTTGCTAAACAGTAGAAGTTACTTCAGGGACAGTGATCTATTTAAACCAATCACTCTAAGAGCCTTTTATTAGTCAAATAAACAATACATTTTGAGACTAGATTCTTTCTGAGATTCCTATGAGAAAAAGTTTAGATACATTTATTGTCAGACTCACTTGCATTTTAACATTTGCTTCCTTTCTGTTTATTCTCTTTTTAAATTATAATTCCAATGATAATCGTATTTTCAGAATTGAGATAAAATAAATGCTCCTTCTAGTGATTTACTGAATCTGCTACAGCATTGGTGGCTTTGGCATACTTTCCATGATTGCCAATGCTCAAAGTGCGACATGTTTTTGTGACTTCAGTTTCATCCCTCCATCTACCGGTAGTTATATGGTCAAAAATGAAACTGCTGGCAACTCATTCATCAAGACATTAAAAAATTGAACAATGACACTACTTTTTGGCATGATCAAAACAATTTTTACTGTATATATTGGGTCCTTCGCTACAGGAAAAAGATAGGCAATACAATTGATGTACCAGCTCATGATTACTGAGGATGATTTATTATGTTTTTTCTCAAACTACAATGTTGACCTCTTGATCACCACTGCTATATGTATCGTAGAAATATGTTAAGGGGAAACTATTATTAACATCAGCAGACTTCAAATGTGTCTGACAGCACGCTTTGAAGTAATTGTGCATTTTGCATAGAAGTGGCTGCTCTAGCTAAGAGAGACATATCAGACCTGGTAGGAGAGAGTACAATTAGCAAATGACAAAAATGTTTAAAATGATATACTACAAAGGAGAAAATGCAATATTATAATTTGGAAGCCATAAAAATGTTCTGGAATAATAGAAGCAGTCCATAATATAAAAAAACTATGAGAAGATTTGCTTTGTTAAACAAAATTGTTTTATTTAAATGTTTTATACACTTGCTTATGTTAGGTTTTGTGGGGGGAAATGTCCAGAAAAAAATACAGTATATTAGCAAGAAGATTCGTTGCTGCTCTTGAAATTGGGGTGACATAGACCAAGTGAAAATACATCATCCAAATTGGTAACAATCAGTGCAATACAGCTCACATTTTGTAGCACAAAACCTAGAGAATGCCAAAAGCTCCCATTTGGACTCAAGATGGATGAACAAAACTAAGAAAATATAAACAGGCATTAAACCTCTTGAACTAGAACTAAAACATCTGGATACTGACCTCTGTATAGCCCAAAGAATCCTTCATAACGTAGCACTTTCTTGAAGCAATCAAAGCTACTCTTGTACATCAGCTCTCCAACAAATGACCCAGTGGAGCGCTGGTTCTGCATTCGTGTTTTCACCAGATCAATTGGATACACAGCAGTGGCTCCAACCGCTGTTAAATAAGGAGGAAAGAAAACCTCTGTATTAAGCCTCACAGCCTCAGGTTTATTTAGAGTTCATAAACTGCATGAGGGACTAGACCAGAACATAATATTTAATCCTCCCCCCTCGAAACCCCCCTACTTTTTTTCTTCCTAGGCAATATCATATTTTTCATGAATTTTTTATTCTACTGCCCTGGGCTTTTATTTGAGAGTAAAAAAAGTGAAAATTGTACAAGGTGTTAGGGATTAATGGCAACAAGACTAGGGGAGAACCTCTTCTGCCTTTCCTGGAAGCTCCCATTTCAAGATCAATTTCTTTTGCTTGAATTATGAGTCAAAACTGATGACAAAACTCCCCAAGAATCTGAACCCAAACTGCATGGGTTTTAGAAATCATTCATTTAGCAACCAGCCATAACAAAAAGCTATTTTTAAAGTTAAATAAGGACAAGCCATATATCCTTTCTTTCTGTTAACTTTTTGTGTGATGAACATATGAAAATAAGAATGAAACAAAGGACTTTACAATTAAGACATTATATACTGTATTAAGAGTGACACTATATAACAGGAGTCTCCAACATTTCGGACCTTAGGGACCACTAAATTCATAATTTTAAATTCCATGGACCACTGATCTGCTTAATGACCAGGGCTAGGTGGTCATGTGACTGGGTAGGCATGGCCAACTCGATGTCTCTCACGTTGAGGGGATCCTCGTTGGTCTCCTCTCGGCCCTCCCCTGCCAGCCACTCCTCGCCTCCTTGCACGGGCTCCTTAGGGCCCCAACAGGAAGCAGTTGTTGGAGCTAAGCAGCCACCACGAGAAAGAGTTGGCAAAACAGCTGGCTCAGTTCAAATTGGATCTGACCGAGAAGGAGGCTCAGCAGAAGCACCTCACTGAGGACTACGAGCATAGGCTTTCCAAGCAGAGGGAAGACCTGTGGGAGTTCAAGGCCAGGTACCGGCGCCTGAGGCTCAGCAGGCTGAGATGGTTAGCCTGTTCCAGGCCATGATGCAGTCCCACTGGAACAAGGCCCTCTGGCTCTTTGCCACCAGCAGCACTTCCCTCCAGTCTTCGCTCAAAGTCCCACACTAGGAGGCCGAAGCAGACCCCAAGTTGGAATTTCTGCTCCCCTCCAACCCACACAAAAAGACCTTGAAGGGGGAGATACTCGGCAGCAACACAAGTGTTCATTGCATGTATACGGCCCAGGGGCCGTAATTTGAGGACCCCTGATTTAGTGCAATATAAAAAATGCAAATAATTTTTCTACAGACCACCAAAATTTTCTCACAGACCACCAGTGGTCCACGGACCACCAGTTGGTGACCGCTGCTATATAACATAGTATATATTACTTTATATACATACAAACATCCACATATACAGGTAGTCTTTGACTTACAACAGTTCATTTAGTGATCGCTCAAAGTTATAACGGCATTGAAAAAAGGGACTTATGACCATTTTTCAAACTTATGACCATTGCAATATCCCGACGGTCACATGATCAAAATTCAGAGGCTTGGCCATTGATTCATATTTATGAGAGTCACAGAGTCATGTGATCATGTGATCCACCTTTTGCGACTTTCTGACAAGCAAAGTCAATGAGGAAGCCAGATTCATTTAACAACCAGGTTACTAATTTAACGACTGCAGCGATTCACTTAGCAACTGTAGCAAGAATAGTTGTAAAATGGGGCAAAACTCCCTTAACAAATGTCTTGCTTAACAACATAAATGTTGGGCTTAATTGTGGTTGTAAGTTGAGGACTACCTATATACACACACATATACATGTATGTGTACACACACATACTTATATATACCTATACACCTATTATAATAACTGGTATTATATTAGTTGGCATACAATATGTACAAATTCAATTCTACCAGTATCACCATAGCAGGCCACGAAAGTAAGGTATCAGTTTTGCCAACTGAAAAAAAAAAAAAAAGAAATCCTCCCCAAACATTAACTGGTCAGTAACTAATATGCTGCCACCTTTTCTGTTGCCAGAACAATGTGTCTGAAGTGTTTGCTGTTCCTTGCTGCTTGTTAATCTTATTACTTTTAAGCAGGCTGTAATCCACATAATCTCCTGAATAAGTAGCATGTAAGTCTCAGTAAATAAAAGCACAGAGTCAGTCTGGTATCTTGGTTAAAGGAACCAAGCTGGAAATAACACCACCATAAATTCTAATCCCCAACAGGCATAGCTGCATGATCTTGGGCCAGCCTCTCTGTCAATTCTAGGAAGAAGGAAATGGCAAACCACTTTCAAAAATCTTGCCAGGACTTGTTACCAGTGGCCAGTAGACAATATGACTCAAAGGGAAAAATAATAGTAATAATAATAATAAAATAAGCTATTTTTTTAAAGGAACAATAGCACTGAGATAATTTTGAGTGTCAGAAGAGGAACAGCTTGTTAGACTAAAGTTTTATTGTTGTATTTTTACTCCCAAAGAAAAGAACAGGAATCTATGGTATTTTTCCCTCGGGTATAAGGGAAAAAACCTGCTTGCCCTGGCTTGTTCACAGTCTGAGTTGGGGACATTGGCACTATTCATGCAGTTGCCTTTTGTCATGAAAATAGAAAAAAATATTTCAAGCTGAGCATATTCAGGGGGCACAGGAAACTGATGACGCTTATGTGAATAAAGTGGAGGAATTGGGGGTGGGGTTGGGGGGGAAGGCTTGGCTGAAATAAATTCTGAACAGGAATACTGCATACAATTACAAGTGGAAAGATCCAGGCCCATTTGGATTTTAATGAAAAGGAGCTAAATGCTAAAAAGTAAATCAATAATCAATCCATCAGTCAATCAGGGAAGAATCCAAATAGCTAAGGTCAAATTATTTTTGATGCAATGACAATAAGATGAAAAGCTTTGTGTGGGGGAAAAAAAGGATAATGAAGGTCGAAAGCTATGCAGGGGGGTAGTGGTGGAGGAAGTCAAGCTAATATTTCTGTCATTCATTCATTAATTCACTAACCTCCAGCAACTGAACCAAGGGCAAACCTGTATGCAGATTCTGCTATCTGGATGAGAATAGGTCGAGCCACATCAGTTGGAGCATGCTGCAAGATTTCAAATTTAGGGAAAAGGTTTGGGTTAGTGAAAGGGAGGAAGAGGAGAAGGAATAGAAGGAGAAAAATCAGATTAACATAGAATAGGTAAGCAATATTTGAATAGCAAAAAAGACACAAAGAGAAACATTTCATCCTAAAATGTACCATTCTTGAACCATTACGACATGCTGACCCTCAGTATGGTGGCTACATCATGTACTATCAAGCTGGCTTGAGGTGCCAATGCAATTTATAATGTTTGTTTCATTTGGTGTAAAAAGTGAGCATTGTTCAACGGAAGCCAAAGTGGCCTTGTCCTCATAATTATTGCTAATTTACAGAGGAACTCCTTCAGGTTTTGGATTATTTGCACCTAAAAGAAAATCCAACTTGTCCACCTTTATCTCTGTATTCCCTTTACTATATATCTGATTTGCTTGAAAAGTGTTTTCCATAAAAAATAATTCAAAACTTGGGGCATGACTGAAAATAAATGATTTTCCTTCACTAATTTTCATTATTTGGTTTGTGCAGCTCTGGAAATGTATGGGAAAAGAGTTAAAAATATGCAAGGAACTTAAGGGAACACTGCTATGAAGAGGTAGGAAGAATAGTTTAACGGAATAACAGAGTTGGAAGAGCCTTTGATGTCTTCTAGTCCAACTCCCTGCTCAGACAGGAAACCATATACCATGTCAGGTAAATGGTTGTCCAAGCTCTTCTTAAAAACTTCCAGTGTTGGAGCATTCACAACTTCTGGAGCAGTGTTTCTCAACCTTGGCAGTTTGAAGATGTGTGGACTTCAACTCCCAGAATTCCACAGCCAGCAACGCTGGCTGGCGAATTCTGGGAGTTGAAGTCCACACATCTTCAAACTGCCAAGGTTGAGAAACACTGTTCTGGAGGAAAGCTTTTCCACTTATTAATTGTTCTAATTGTCAGGAAATTTCTCCTTAGTTCTAAGTTGCTTCTCTCCTTGAATAGTTTTCATCCATTGCTTCTTGTCCTATCTTCAGGCAAGAATGTCATAGAAGAAATTTAATGCAATTTCTTAAATTAAACCAATTATATATTTATTAATTTACATAGCCACCCATCTCGCTGAAAGTGGCAGTGCACAACAATAAAATAAAAATAACACTATAAAATACTGCAAACATAAAATATAAAAAGTCATATTAATGAATAGCCTAAAAATCAAAGATATCAATCCTAGTCAACAAGAGGATTAAAATGTCCATCTCAACAGTTGAGCCATCTCAAGAAATCTTAGTTTATTGTTCAGTTTATTGCAGCTTGGCCAGTTATTTAATCTTAATCAGAGAAACAAGACTTTAACATTACAATTAATCTGTAACCAATAAAAACTGTTTTAAAATTGGTGAAATTAATAAAGTAATTTGACTTACATTATTAAAATGCTTTTTAAAGATTTATACACTTTTTAGTTGAAATCCACATCAGTGAAATTCCAGTTAGATCCAGAATAATACATATGCTTTTTTAAAAGTTTGTTTTTGTTGCATAAAATTCTGGCATTTAATTTTCACAGTCAGGAAAAAGGAAGTTGTTTTACACTTGCTTCATCTGTCTTGCACTGTCTTCATTGATTGACTAAGAGTGGTTTCTAAGTTCCAGATGGGCATTATTCCTAACTTCGTGTGGAGAAACCATGCAAAATTGGCATATCTGTCAAACTCTATTTTATTCAAATTCATATTTTTCCAACATATTCATCAAATTTTCTGCATCATTTATGTTACTATTTTCTACGAACAAATTTTCAGTATGCATTTTCATGTGTATTTTCCAACATATGCTCAATCTTGCGTGCAGATTTCCCAGCATATCCATTTTTTGCACATAATTTCTCCCAATAAAATGTCTTCTTATCCTCAACTCCAGTCACCTATGCATTTTTAGTTTTAGAAAATGCATTGCATTCAGAAAAAGTATAACTATCAAAGTATGATGGTTGTGCTTTGGTTCTAGGATCTGTATAGTTTGAAAGTTCAAATAAGTTAAATGTCAACTCGCAAAGCATTCCTGACCTGCTCTTGAGTTGCCATAGGCAGGGGGATGGGGAACAGAGCCTCACAGTTGCATCAAGGAACTTGTACATCAGTCAAAACAAAGCACATTCCAGCAGGCGATTGTCAAGGCTGTCTCCAAGGACACCCACAGTGGCCGAAGGGAGTGACTTCTATAGCCCGCGAAATTGCTTCGTTGGGGAATGTGACTGATGACACACCTTGGGGGGAGGGGGAAACAGGGTCAGAGCTAAGGCGCGAACTAAGTGAGGTCAAAGTTGGCTTCACTTGGTTCGTGCTGACATGGTGCTCCTAATAAATAACTGGATTTCTTTTGAAGCTTGGCTTGAGGCTCATTATTAAATTAGGAAATCGGTCGGAATATTGATGGCAAAATCATATTAAAATATGCTCCAGATAAAAGTTCTTACCTATTCTCACATATATAGCTTCCCAGGAGTTTTCAGATTTTTGCAATGCAGTGCATAGGCATGGTTGGGGAAAACAGGATGAAAAATCCCCCTGGGTATGTAAAGCCTTTGTTACGCTTAAAATGTTTTCCACGATTATAGAAACACTCTATTTGTAGCTTGTAATGCATTTTTTTGTTATTATTTTAATCTCAGTTGATCACACACACACACACACACACACACACACACACACACACTTCTCTACTCAGGAGGCCTCACAGTGCTAGCTACAAGGATTAGTAACACCCATAGAAAATTTTAATGTCACAAGAAAGAAATATTGATCTAGAACCTATCACTTGAACAGAATATTCATAGAATTGGACATTTACAAAATACTTTGGAAATCATAGTAGGATATACCTTGGAGATGATATATCCCATTTTTCTCGTAGTACAATCCCCAAACATGGCTGCCTGACCTCTCCTTAAATATGCCTATCATATGGGAATCTAACAAGTCCTCAGGCTTTCCTTCATTCTCTCTTCTCCATGTCAATTTTTTAAATTATGGATGGTTGGTTGGTAGTGTTCAGTCTTCTTATCATCCTGGTAATTCCTCTGTAGTTTTCTGATACATTTGTGTATAACCAGGGTGGATAAAAATCAATGATTTTAATTTTTTTTTAAAAAAATCAGATTTTTAAAAATTTAAATTGGATTTTTAAAATTTAAATCATATTTTTAATTTAAATCGTATTTTTTTAATTTTTATCAAATTTTTTTTAATAAAATGCTTTTGAAGTAAAAATCTATCTAAAGATAGTTTTCTATTTAAGATACATTAATAATTTAGTTTATTTAGCATGAAATGGAGCTTAGTTATGTAGCATGAGGCTCTATATTATGCAATATTGGGACTGTCGGTGAGTCAACAGCAGGTCAGAGGAGGAGCCACTGCGAGACAGAGATGACAGTTGCTCTTTAAAAATTATGCTTTAAAATGAGTTGTTTTAAATCAAGCCTTTTTACTAAATCAAGTCAATTGAAATCAAATCCATCCTGTGTATAACCCTAGAGCCAGACATGACTGGATAGGGGAAACCCTTACTTTTACCCTTATAACTGAAACTGATTAGGCTGGTGCTATTATTTCTTGAGAAATGGACACTGAAGCATTGATTGTGCAGTCTAATTTGCCTTATTTTTTTATGTCGGCCACATCTCACCATTGGCTCACAGTCATCATGAGATCTACTCAGACCAATTCTCTTACAGTAAGCTTGCATTCTTGTCATTTAAATACAGAACTTTACATTTATCCCCTTTGAATGTCATCTCGTCATTTTTTTATCCTATTAAATTTTTTTACAATATTGATTCTATTATCTATTACCATTTCTCCTTGCTTTATATTATTCTCAAGTTTAGGAAATAGCACAGGACTCAGTAAGGAATCCTTACATTTTCTACTAATGATGTTGAGACAAAAAATGAAATATTTTGGGAACAGTAACTTCAACATTGTTGAGCCAGCTAATACTAGAAGCATTCAACTTATATTTTACCATCTGGTCAACAGGGTTCATGGGAGATTTTGCAGTAACTTGTAGATTCTCTCCCCTGCCCCAATCAATTATTGCTCCCAATATTGACAAAGGTACCTTCTAAAATTATTTTTAGCATTTAGTTTATTTTGAACTTTTGCTTTTATTATTTCTTATCATAGCTTATAGAGCAGCTGGGGGAAAAATGGAAAAGATGGTAGAAGGCAAGTCAATAAAAAGATTGTCACAATTGAGTCCAGGTGGACAAAAACTTTCCTTAAATTAGAAATTAGGTTGGAAATTCTTAATATGATTTTTAAGATTTTGTATTTACCCCAAGGGAGCATTAAAAGTCATACCAATCCTGGCTGCTATTACTTTGTTTTGGCTCTTTCTTTAGTTAATATGTTCCTTCCATACCACATATTGATTTTAAATTTGTCAGAAAACTCCTTGTACATCATGGTTTTTCTTTTAAGTGGAAATACCGTAGACTCTGCCCTCAAATTCAATATTTGTCCCATTGGTCCCAAACTTCTTTTGCCTTTCAGAATTATTAGCTATTGAATTCTGCCCAACCCTGGTGATATCTATAGCAGCTTCCAATATGGGCTCCATTTAATATCTCTAGTCGTTAATCTTTGGGAATCTTTCATACAGGTTTTCTGAGTAAATTGTAAAAAACCATCTTCCTATCATACTTACTTCTGAAGCAAAGCTAAAAATATACTGTTGTTGTAGGGTGATTTTGGGAGGGAGGAGGCAGCCAAGTGAGGAGGGCCTGGCTCAAGGCCTATTACACCCAAAAATGTAGCCTGTATCAACTCATTGTGGTCAAACTGGCGTCTGTGCTCAGACTCAGAGCAGGGAGGGTGGGGGAACCTTCCAAGCTCTCAACATACAGAATTTGGTTTGACTTAAGTGATAGCTTTAGAAAAACAGAACTACACCCAGGTCTGTGTCAGTTTTCAATACATACAACAGACCAATATAAAAATTCAGAAATTGGCAAAGACATTTTCATTGTCTTTTGCATCATATCATCTTCTAATACAAGAGCTCTATAAAAATACAAATTAAGATTCGAGAAAAAAAATCATGTGATCTTAAATTATTGTAAACTAGTTTTGAGGGAGCATAGACTACAGCACAAAATGCCAAAATCCTATATAAATTTACCTAGCACTTTTGTTTCATGTCTGAGTGATCCAATTTCAATAAAACAGAACTACTCAGTTTTATATAATCCACAAAAACAATTGGTATAGTTTCACTACAACAGAGTTGGAACTTTACATAAGGACTTCACAAGGTAAAAATATTATCTGCATCATCGTTTCTCATCTTGTTACCTGTCTCTGAGCCTCAACCAGATTGTAGGGCAAAGTTCCTTCTTCCAAAGGTGCAATTCTTTCAATATCAGCCATTGTCATACGTCTGGGGAAACAAGCGATCACAAAATTTAAATTTTGCATCAACTATTATGAAAAAATAAGATACCTGCAATGGTGGGCGGTATTTTGTTCAACCATACTGTTTCATATATATATATTTTTCCACAGCAAAGAAAGGGGTAATTTCAACTTACCCCCGTGGCTCATATAAATCTGCTAACTGGAACAAGATGTCAACTTCCATGGGTGTAACCTGGCCAAATTTCTGAGCTGCCAGAACAAACTCCTCTGCAACAGAAGAAGGGGTGGTGGGTGTGGAATACAGAAGGGAAAACTAATCAAACAACAAGGAGACCAATCCACAAAGGTCCCAGGAATCACCAACATTTAGTATGAAACCAATATGCTGTAAAAGAAGGGGGGGAAATACCACAAATGGTGTGCCTGCCACTGTGTAAATGTATGTTTAAATACTCTATCCATCGTGCAAAAGAAAAAGAAAAAAGAAAAACAGTCTGCCTTTACAGCTTAGTGCTAACAGCAGGATTCAGGATATTTGACATACGGTATCAATCAGTTGTGGGCCAGAATGGAAAAAGAGAGAGAGAGAAGAGAAGGAGACAGAGATGTGGAACGTTGCTTCCATGTGTGTCCCAGTAGGTTATATTAATGGAGGTTTGGCACTACAGAGGGAGTTCTCTATAAAAGCGGTTAGACAGAGCTGATAACATCTTGTTCCAGGCTTGTAGATCAGCTTACTGCAATGCCAGTACAACTTTATGGAATTCTTTAACAATCCTTGAAGGTCACTTTAATAGGCTGCCAATTTGGCATCAACCCTAGGAAGTTTTTATACTTGAAAAACATCTTTGCATCCACTGTTCACTTGGTGTGCAGCCCTATTTAAGAACTATGATCTTTAAAAATAAAAAGTCAAAGCAGATTTACCAGTTAATTGTAACAGATGAGTGCAACTGGAAAAAGGAAAGCACAAATAATAGACACATGGGATTATTTTTATGTCCAGAAAATATTTTTATATTGTTTATCATGTGATACCAGATGAGAAAAGTGTTCACCTATCCCACTGATACCTTGAAAAGATGAAGAAAATGGAAATCCCCTCCGCCTACCAATTCAATTCATTATTGAATTTCAACTAACCTTTGGTAACTTCCACTTTTTTTCTATGTCCAGCCAGAGTACTATAGATTTTTCTAATAAGTTCCATATTATTAAGAAGGCTATTAAATCCATTAAAATAGGAAAAACTGACTTGATGAGAAGTAGTACCTCCAGCAGCCTAGAATAGAGCAAGTAATGAGAAAAGCAGGAAGAGAAAAAGAAGATATTAGACTGAAGTTTATATTTGAATCATATAATTTGAATATATTTGTTGTAACATGGAGGAGGGCTTGTGGAAGATTGTTAGTTTTCTAAAACACCAATGGAAGTAGCAAAGAATTTTTAAAATGCAAAATTAAAAAAAGCCCATAATAGATTCTTAAGTTACTGAAGTTAATCATGACCAGCACAAAAACCTTTCCCCTGTTCCAGTGAAACCTAAACAAATACATATGCAGAATTATAACAACATGGCCAGTGATAATTTACAGAGTTCAAGTTTCAATTCTGTTGCAGTCAAAAAAATATTATAGTGTGCTTTATTTCCTCTAATGAGCAAATATTAAAGGTTTAAAAATGCAAATAAATGTACATTTATTAGTGTACATAATTGGGGGGAACTATAAAAATAAAATATGATAAAAAAGAGAAGGGGGAATGTCATTGTCTCAATATTTAAGTACAGAGGACATCACGTAACATATAAATAACAATGAAATATCTCTTAAGATTTTTCAAGCTTTGCTTTTACAATTGAGTCATTGATTTCAAAGAAATCATATCTCTAAAATACATGTTTTAAAGATACCACTTTAATCAAACATTAAGCTTCCTTGCAACTTGAATATATTTTCAGTATCCATCAGATATGCCAAACTAAATAATTCTGACAGGTAAGGCATCACATGTTGCTTTTCCCAAAACACAGAAGAGGTTGTTGTTTTTTTGCCATAAACTGAGTTGACTTTTTAAACAAGGTAAGATAATTCCAGAATACGAATGAGGCAATTTGTCCATCAGTAATAATTTTGGAAAAATTCACATTAATGGAAAGTCTTGCATACAACATAAATGTAAATGTCATGCTTCTTAAAATGTATAACTGTGGCCCAGCAAATATCATCCTCTTTCTATGACATACAGCCCTGATCAGCAGCTGCAGAATTATATAATACAAAAAGAAATGCTTACTAAATTGAATTTTTATAAAATAAATATCCTCAGATATAAAGAGATTGCAACTTGCATTACATATGGAATATTGCAAAAATGTATGCATTTTCTGGGATGGTAAAGTTCCCCTTTTATTCCCACCCCCTTGAAACATATATACAATTTCCAACATGAATGTACTTTACAATTAATCAGGTCATAGGCCTATCCAGCAAGTTTTCAATTACTGGTTCTTCAAAGTCTCAAAAAAAAAAAAGTATTTCTTTACAATCTTACCTGAATTCCTTAAACTGGAACCACAAGGATTGAAACTTGAACTCTCATGCATTCAAATCAAATACTCAACTACTAAGCTAGGGACCCTGAACAAAAGGAATCAGGTTGAACAGGGCTATGAAAACTTTTGCAGTCAGAGGGCCAAATTCCAAGCAGTTACATGACATTCCTGCCACATATGGGCCAACAAATGTGAATCATGTCCAAATCTATTTTTGTTGAAACTTAAAATGCAATTCCATGACTACTATATATAAATAGAAATCATTAGATCCACTGGACCATGTATAGCTTGTATAAAGAAAACTCCAAAAATCAAACATGTAAATTTGAATAAAATTTATCAACATACACTAAAGTTATTGGTCATTTAGCCTATGCTTGGCTTCAGTGGTAAATACTGATTAATAAGTATATGTAACTTCCATATGTATCCAATATATAAAGATAACCTCTTTAATATAATTTATTAAAGATATTATTTTTAATATCAACTCAGATTTTGAAAGCTAAATAATTTTTGAATTAAAAAACTCAAGTCTTTGTATATAGAATTCATGTTAAATCTATTTTAGCAAGTTATCAAAAACTGACCATGCAGTTAATTCATGGTTGGTACTATCCTCTGCTAAAAATATATAAATTGTACCCTTTCTCAGCTTGGTTGTGGGGATTATGCAGGAAGCAAACTATTAGTATAGGTTTGGTGGAAATGCCCAAGCAGTCATTACATTTGGACAAAAGTATTTGAGAAAACTAGAAAGATCACAAAAAAACCTTTGACAATAAATCCAGTCACATATTTTTTTCCTCCCTGTACCTACTCTTAATCCTTTTTGTTGACTGATATTTTTCATACCATAAAAATATTGAAAATTTTTGCTTTTGATCAGAGATGTAAAAATAATTGACTGAAACATAAACATAATAGTAAAGAGCTTTATAACTAAGAACAGGTTTAATTAAATTTGGTCATTTATTTCTTAACTATTATAATGAAAGTTTCCTAATACATTAGCCTTGTTTACAGAAATACTGCAGTTAAAACGTGTATGTTAAATTAACTATATTTCTCCTTAATCTTACAAAAAGCAATAAATAAATAAATAAATAAAATTTGATTTTGTTTCATTTTTAGTTTTCCTTTTTAAATTCGGTGGAAGGTTTGTTTTTGTCATTATGTTTTCAGTTTAATTTAAGAGGTCTTTTTAATACAAATATTATACATATATAAACTATTTATATATAGTGTAGATATGTGTCTTGTCATTATGTTTTCTTAGTTTAAGAGGTCTTATTTTAATACTAGTATTATACATATATAATCTATTTATCAATATACAGTATGTGTGTACATGTGTGTATATATATACATACATATACATATACAGTATAATATTATATTAATATACATATATAATCTATTTATCAAAATTGTGTGTGTGTGCGCGCACGTGTTTGTGTGTGTGTGTGTGTGTATATATATATATATATATATATATATATATATATATATATACACACACACACACACACACACACATACATGCACGCACGCACATGTACACACATTCAACATATACTGATATTGCTCTCTTAGGTTCTGACTAAAAGACACTATTAACGGAACAATTTTACTCCCCCACCCACCAAAAAACAAAATCAAAGGAAGAACAGAAATATAATACAAATGCATTAGAAGGTGGTTGCTATGTTACTACTGTAGCCCAAAGAAACTAAATGTGAAGCTGATGATATATTTTACCTTTAAACTATGATAAATGGGCTTTATAATAAATTCCTTGGTAAGTACTGCATTATTTTAAAAATAAAATAAACCTTTGTATGTTCAAAGGAATTGAAATATATTGCTAATGAATGTACATAATTCTTAAGTCTGCATATGTTCATTCCTGTGACACTAATTTTTTTCAAATAATTTTGAATTAAGGACTTTGTGTATAATCTTATAAAAGCTTTTTGGGAACATTTTCTCCATCCTGTTCTGTAATTTCTGCATCTCAATCTGTGTTCTGATTGATGTGTTCCTACCAGGTTACAATTAATCACTCTTTCATAAAGGATAAGGTTGTTTCAGTGTTCCACCTTTTGCTTTCAGTCTTACCAGATATGTGCTTTATTGGGTAAATTGGCATGGACATAATTTTTCAGAAACATACAACGTTCTATAGAGTGGCTAAATTTAACAATCTTTAAAAGCAACAGAAATCTTTATAATTGTACTAAGTGTGAAATTGCTATGTATGCTCAGAATTCTAAGTGATAGAATGAATGATTAAAGAAAGAATGGGCGAGTTTGCCTAAAATTAATAGAAAAAGCAATTAATTATGATTCAAACTTTCCTAACGTAGTGTTATATGTATTATAATCCATATCTTTTGTAAACAGCATGGCAACTGTGAATTGAAAAGCTAAGGGTTATAGGTAAATTGGCATTATAGGAGACCTGTGTTAGTCTACATTTTTTCCAAATAATAAATTTTACTTAAAGCTTATGACTTTTATAAAAATTTGTAGTTGGGAAAGGTGCTACTAAACTCCTTCAAATAAATTGACAATAAAAGAAGTCTTCCACAGCCATTTTGTACCTTCATACAAATAAAAAGTACATTGAAAAAGAGTTCATGCGTTCAGTTGTGCAATCCAGTTCTTCCTGAATCATAAGCACTAGTTCCCATTTCGATCATTAACGCAGTGTTTCTCAAACTTGGCAGTTTGAAGATGTGTGGACTTCAACTCCCAGAATTCCCCAGCCAGCGCTGGCTGGGGAATTCTGGGAGTTGAAGTCCACACATCTTCAAACTGCCAAGGTTGAGAAACACTGTTTTAACGTATGGAAGAACTAAAAGACAAACTGTCAGGCTGGAGGACATATCTTAGTGTTCTCAAAAAACTACAGCCTGATGTTCAAAGAATGGATTTTGAATCATATAAAAGGGAGACACAGTTATTCTTATGAAGGTGCCTTCCTGATATATGAACGTCAGTTGCCAGAATTGTCAGAGTGGTATTATTGAAATACTGGATGTTGAAGTCCACACTTCTGAATGGAAATGCCTGGATTATAGGTAGTCTTCACTTAAGAACCATAAATGAGTCCAGAATTTTGTTTGTAAATCATTGCGGTGTTAAGTGGTTACCATGTGACCTGACTCGATTATATGATCGTTGTTACAATAATCACAAAGTGCATCAGTATGGCCATTAAAGAAATCACACAGTTAAACAAGACATGTGGTCATTAAGCAAATCCATTCTCCCAAATGGTAATTTACCCAAAATAATACAAATTTTATTTGAATTTGATAATTATTCAGATCTTAAAAAAAAAACCACAGTTGCTGCTAGTACAGAAGTGCACACCTGAACATCTGACATAGAAATAAAAATACTATCCTAGCCCTATCTATTGGCAGAGATATCTAGTCTGTTCTTTGCCAAACATTGCTATAAACCACTATCCTAAAGTGATCCATTTGACCAACACTCGGATTTCAACTTCCCAAATTGTCCTTTCAACATGATTATAGCTGAAAATTCTGGGAATTGGTTCTACATAGAAACTACTAAATTGGGACTTGAATATGTACAAATTTGGGGATTTGGTATTATTATAGTAAACTCTTGTAACTCCTTTTGAGAATCAATTGACTTTAAAAGGAGTACAGATATTTAAAAAAAAAACCAGAGTAAAATATTGTGTATTTTTAATATTGCTCTTGGGAAAAGACTGGGAAACAGATAACATGGAAATAGCCTCATGTAAAAGTTTTAAATTAAATATAGTGGTCTTTTTTTCTGGTAGGTTGCAAAATGTAAATGACAATTATTATTTTTTTTTACAATAAGCAGAAACTACTGTCAGAAAATGAAATATTACTTCCTATTCAAGATCAGATGTAAATCGGTTACATTTCTACAATTACTGTTAATGTTAATATCTATCGTATTATATCACATTTAAGACATTATGCAAAGTTTCACGCAATGTGCAATTTAAAAGGTAACATGTATCAAAACATGCAAAACATGTGGAAACTTCCAGCTTGCCATCCATTTTTCAGATTGGTTCCTGGTGCTGCATTAATTGCCAATCTGTGAGTAAGCAAAAAGTTAGTCTTAGAGAAACTAACTTGCATGCATATGTGTCCCAACAGGGGAATGAATGAAATTCATTTGTTGAGACAGCACAATAATTTTACCCTGATGGTTCTAGAGGTCGTCTGATACAGCTCAAGTATGCTGGCCAAAACTCTGGACCTAAAGAAAAACACCACAGTCTTATGGGAAAGAAAACCTAACATAACTACCTAAATAGATTTATCACATGTAAATTTCTATTGCATTCAAAGTCTGGATTATGAATATAGCAAAAATTAAAAGAAGAGAAAAATAACTTCACTCATTCTCTATTCCTTTCTCTGTATATTCGTTGCAATAGGATAACAATAAAAACAAGATGTCATCCATATATATTTATAAACAGCAGATAACTTACAGCTACTAGACATTCTTCAACAAAAGGTGTTAACATATGAGGTCGGATGGTGACCATAATATCCCTGAAGTCAATGGCTGTGACTCTTCCAGCTTGAGAATTATCTCGTTGCACAAATGCTTGCTTTGCATGTTCCAACTGTATTTCCTATAAAACATAAAAAATAGTTAAATCTCATCTCTATCTCTCTTATATTCTGCCTCTTCAATTTACGTATTTTAGTAAGGGATTGCACAGGTATTTAAAAAGCAGAACATCATTACACTTGATGTACAATGACAATAAAGGCTGCTGCTGTTATCATCATCATCATCATCATCATCAATCATCATCATACCAAGAGTAAGAACTTCCTTCCATCTATTGCTGAGTGAGCTACATCACCTAAGTCAGGGGTAGGCAAAGTTGGCTCTTCTATGACCCATGGACTTCAACTCCCAGAATTCCTAAGCTAGCATGATTGGCTCAGAAATTCTGGGAGTTGAAGTCCATGAGTCATAGAAGAGCCAACTTTGCCTACCCCTGACCTAAGTAACTTGCAACATTGATTATTTCAGCTGCAGCTCTTGGAATTTTACCCTGTTGTCCTTTAGAAGACACTTACTCTTTTATCATCTATATGTTGTGTTTAATTCTGAGAACAGCTTGAAAATCTGATCCATGCTGTAGATATTCAATCTGTCTCATAGCAGGAAGTTGTTCAAAGTTTATTAAAGCTTACAAAGGCAGTATTTGTACCAGGGGATTAATACAAAACTGTGATTCAGAGTGTGCATGAACATTTAAGTAGCACCTATTTTCAATTTCTTAAACCAAATGTGTTTTTTCCAAGGAAGACAAGACAGCTCCACAAGTCCAGGAAATAATACAATTTCTTTAGGGAGCTGGCACACCTCTTCATGCTTTAACTTACCCCTTTATATTCAAAACCAGATGTGGTAAGTACTTTTATTTTCCTCACAGAGCTGAACTTTATTGAAGTTACATCTTTTAAATTAATTCCCATGTAATAATCCTTAGAATTTCTGGGTTTGCATTTATTTGTCAATACCGGCCAGTCTGTAGTTTTATTTTATCATAAATTAAAGCAGATTTCATATTATTTATCCCAAACTGCTATATTCCATGAGTAAAGCATCACTCACAGAATAGTGCATATAACCTAATGCAAGCAATGATCCAGTCTGAGGCTATATTTTATTTAGATATATTGATATTTGAGAAAATCCATGAAATAAATACAGTAAAATCCATTCAGTATCGTTCTACAGAAAATAACAAGATACAAATGATAAAATATTAAAATTAGCAACCGACGCACACAAAAATTATCGTTATCACCATTTAAGATACATGATACAATTCAGTGAAGTTAAGTCTAAATTAGCAAGATTTTAGCAAGATGTTCAACACTATCTGCTTCCTGTTAAAACCAATAAATCCAGTCTGGTGGGATTATGCCATAGGAATCAAAATATATCAGTAGTTATTAAGGCATTTGTGATATTCCCATATAGCATAGCGGGAACTTAATCTTTTTCTTTTCTTTTTAAGAATAAAAGCAAAATAGAAATAATGGCAAAATTCAAATATTTACTACACCTCACTAGATTTTAGGACTGCTTAATAAAATCTTTTTGGATCCTCATACAATTTTAGAATATCATGCAATATTAACAATCCTGGTAATTCATTCCTGATGGGCTCGAATTTAACTCAGCCTTCCATCCTTCCAATGTCTGTAAAATGAAGGCCCAGATTGTTGGGGACTATATGCAAATAATGCTGACATTGTAAACTGCTCAGAATGTGCTGTAAAGCACAATGGGACAGTATATACGTCTAAGTGCTATTGCTGTTGCTATTATTTTATGACTTTTAAAAATATTTCCAAATATATGCTTTTATAATATTCCATTCTGGGATGCTCGTTGATAATTTTCCCACTAGAGGCAAGAATACTTTAGACCACTGCTACACAACACTAAAAGATGCTTATCGGTCTTTACCACGAGCAGCTGTGGGACAGCTCTGTGGGACAGCTCTGATCATTGCATGATTCACCTTGTACCTGCTTACAGGCAAAGACTTAAAACCACAAAACCAACAATTAAATCAGTGAAGAATTGGACTGAGGAGGCAAAGTTAAAGCTACAAGCTTGCTTTGACTGCACGGACTGGAATATTTTTGAAGATACCTCTGCAGACCTGGATGAACTCACATATACTGTAACATCATATGTCAGCTTCTGTGAAGACCTATGTGTACCGACCAAGAACTTGCGAATATACAGTAGCAATAAACCTTGGTTCATAGCTAAACTTAAGCAGCTATGTCATTCCAAAGAGGAAGCCTAGAGAAAAGGTGATAAAATGCTGTACAATCAGGCCAGAAATGTATTAACAAGGAAGATCAGAGCAGCAAAAGGAAATTACTCTGAAAAGCTAAAGAATCAGTTCTCAACAAATGAACCAGCAAATATGTGGAAAATATGTTAAAAAAAATATCACTGGTAACGCAAAACTCCTTCCCAGGCTGAAGGAAATCAACAACTGGCAGATGACCTGAACGTGTTTTACTGCAGTTTGGAAGGAAACTACAGCCACCTATTTCCACAACCCATCTCAGACACAGCAACAGCCAAGCCTCCTACAACTGCCCAATCTCAGAAACACCAACAACAGCCAAACCTCCTAGTGATCACAGAAAAGGAAGTGCAAGACCTATTTCACAGACAAAAGCCAGGAAAAGCTCCAGGCCCAGAAAAGATAATTCCTTCTTGCTTAAAAGTCTGTGCTGACCAATTGGCCCCCCATCTTCACCCGAATCTTCAATAAATCACTAGAGATGTGCTATGTTCCTTCTTGCTTTAAACACTCTACTATCATCCCAGTGCTGAAGAAGCCCAACATCAAGGAACTGAATGACTACAGACCAGTTGCTCTAACATCCGTAGTTATGAAAACCTTTGAAAGGCTAGTGCTGTCCCACTTGAAAACCATCATGGATCCACTGTTAGACCCCCTTCAATTTGCATACCGAGCAAATAGATCAACAGATAATGCTGTTAATATGACTCTTCACTACATCCTACAACATCTTGAATCTCCAAAGACCTACACAAGGGTCCTTTTTGTAAACTTTAGTTCAGTATTCAATACCATCATTCCGGACAATCTTCTAACGAAGCTAACACAGCTAGCAGTACCTGAACACACTTGCAAGTGGATCATAAGCTTCCTAACAGACAGGAAACAGCAGGTGAAGCTAAGCAGAATCACATCAGATACCTGTACAATTAGCACATGACCCTCCCAGGGCTATGTGCTCTCTCCACTTCTCTTCCCTCTATATACCAGTGACTGCATCTCAAACGATCCATCTGTTAAACTACTGAAGTTCGCAGATGACACAACAGTGATCGATCTCATTCGAGACAATGATGAATCCGCATACAGACAGGAGGTTGAACAACCAGCCTTGTGGTGCGACCGGAACAATCTGGAACTGAACACACTCAAAACCATAGAAATGGTGGTAGACTTTAGGAGAAACCCTCCCATACTACCTCTTACAATACCAGACAACACAGTATCAACAGTAGAGACCTTCAAATTTCTACGTTCTACCATATCTCAAGATCTAAAATGGACACCTAATATAAAAAATGTAATCAAAAAAGCACAACAAAGAATGTTCTTTCTGTACCAACTCAGAAAGCTCAAACTGCCCAAGGAGCTGCTGATACAGTTCTACAGAGGAATTATTGAGTCTGTCATCTACACCTCTATAACTGTCTGGTTTGGTTTTGAAACCCAACAAGACAGATACAGACTTCAGAGGATAATTAGAACTGCAGAAAAAACAATTACTACCAACCTGCCTTCCATTGAGGACCTGTATACTGCATGAGTCAAAAAGAGGGCTGTGAAAATATTTACAGACCCCTCACATCCTGGACACAAACTATTTCAACTCCTACCCTCAAAACAATGCTATAGAGCACTGCACACCAGAACAACTAGACACAAGAATAGTTTTTTCCTGACGCCATCACTCTGCTAAACAAATAATTCCCTCAACACTGTCAAACTATTTACAAAGTCTGCACTATTAATCTTCTCATCGTTCCTATCACGCATCTCGTCCCACTTATGACTGCATGACTGTAACTTTGTTGCTTGTATCCTTACGATTTATATTGACCGTTTCCTAAAGTGATTTGATTGCTTATTTGTACCCTATGACTATCATTAAGTGTTGTACCTTATACATTCTTGATGAATGTATCCTTTCTTTTATGTACATTGAAAGCATATGCACCAAGACAAATTCCTTGTGTGTCCAATCATACTTGGCCAATAAAGAATTATATTCTATTCTATAATGATAGTGGTTAAATGCAGCTACTGCAGGATACTCCAGCTGACTGCTAGTTCAGCAGTTCAAATCTCACCAGGCTCAAGGTTGACTCAGCCTTCCATCCTTCTGAGGTTGGTAAAATGAGGACCCAGATTTTTGGGGACAATATGCTGAACTCTGTAAACCGCTTAGAGAGGGCTATAAAGCACTATGAAGCGGTATATAATTTAAGTGCTATGCAGCAGTGGGAATAGATGTGCTAAGTCAAGTGAGTGCTAATCAATTAAAACATCAGTTATGACTGAACTTAATTCTTCAGCCTGGACAGTGTAATGGCTTTGTAAACGATAGCAAGAAAAGGGAAGAATTTGCACATAGATGGCACCTCAGTTTCTGTTGTACATAAATTTTGAATAATTTTGGACACACAAGGAATTTGTCTTGGCACATATGCATAAAAGAATATGTATGTAAAAGAAAGGATACATTCGTCAAGAATGTATAAGGTACAACACTTAATGATAGTCATAGGGTACAAATAAGTAATCAAATCACATTAGGAAACATTGTGCCTTTTAGGTACAATATTCAGACTGTGAACATTGAAGAATGAAGCTATTTTTAAAGTCATGTAGAGGATTATATCATCTGCAGTTGAGAAATATTTGTCAAGCTGTTTAGGTTGTACTGAAAAGTAGTTTTCATCTTTTCCCTCTTCTTTCTTTTTTCTTTTAATCTTCTTTTCTTGCAATGGCAGCTTAAGCTATACTTCACTGATTTCACTTACACCTACCTTTTTATACATTGTGGGAAACATCTCATAGCAATGGCAGAAAGTAAGGGATATTAGGAATAACTAATAAGGCTACTCTGAGCTTCCAATTAAATCATCATAGCAAAGTTCTTATTTTGCTTACTAAATTGGAGTAGTTGATTTCTTTTAGCCACTTTTCCATATAGAAGGTTTTATTTTAGTAATTCAGATTGACAAACTATCTATTTACAGAGATTAATTTTTACGCTTTTACAATTTTTACTCTTTTAATCAATGCAGGGATAAGAATGTTCGTCATAAACACACATTGAAAAGGAAACATTCTTTTATCTTTTATAACCACAAAAGGTTAGATGTTCAGCATTTAACACATCCAAAATTAGATTTTAACAATCGGATAAATGAATACATTTGTGTAAACCGTTCTGAAGTTTCTAATGTAACAACTATCCTATCACACCCCCCCCAGAGACATCATTTGTCTTTTAAAGTAGATAAATCAGGTTTTACTTAACCTGATAAGTAAAACATCAGGTTGTTTACCTGTAGCTAACACTATTCAATTGATGTTGCTTATTTGCAGGTCACATTGCCTGCAATTCAAAAACGGCATAAGTGCATATATATATTTATGTAATGAGAAATCTATCTCTTTTATTAGTGTGTCACTGCCACAAAATGTAAAAGTTTTAACTGGTAGATGAAATATCCTAACTTTCTAACTGGGGCTAATCTTAAACAGCAACTTCTATTACTCACTCCTAGCCAACTCTCATATTATCTGATGAATGAGGTAGAATGAAAACCCAATGCATCTGGAAATTAACATTGGACAAGACAAAACTAAAAGTTTTGTTCCATTATTCAGCAATAATTTTAGTGTATTTAACTGTTAAACGAATTTAACACTTAATGGAAATGCTAAGAATAGAGTTAATAATTAATTAAAACACATATACATGTATGCAAACATTTTTTAAATAGTTAGTTTAAAGAAGCCAGGTGCCTAAAAAGAGGTCAAAAGATGACAATCCACAGTAGAGGACTGGATCATACAATTGCAGGAACATCATGAGGTAAATCAGAGAGCACACACAGAAAAAAGAAAGCAGGAAACAAGGAAACTCCCCCTTTACACTCGCAGCAACCCATAACAGCTTAGGTTGCCTCATGTAGTGGCCAGCTCTCTTCAACCAATTAGCTATAACTGTGTGTTCTTACTCACTTTACAAAACCCCTGTCCAACCCAATCCACTCTGATGCAGCCCCACTGGAGCTGAGCAATTGATTTCATAGACTCTCCCTGGAAGAAAACATGCATACACCTAGAAAAGAAGCATAATAAAATGTTCCTAAAAAGGTAGCATCATCAACTGCTTCTGTGACAGAAGGGGAGTCCTGGTGATAGGAGATTCAATTCTCAAGGGAACAGAACCAGCCATCTATAGGCCAGACAGTCAATCTAGAGAGATATGTTGAGTCCCTGGAGCAAAAATCAAATATATTGCTGGGAACCTAACCTAAATAATAAAACCCATAGATTATTACCCTTTTCTACTACTACACATAGGGACAAATAACACAAAAATGAATCTGCAAACAATATTGAGTGATTATGAGCAGCTAGGCAAGACAAGTAGTTTTTTTCATCTGTATTTCCAACAAAAGGTCAACATCCAGTAAGAGAACTTAGGATTCTAGAAGTGAACCACTGGCCAAGGGTTGGTATCACCAAGAGAACTTTAGATTATTGGACAATGGTCTCCACTACCTCCATGACGGGCTTTTGGCAAGAGATGTACTGCATCTCACAAAAACCAGAAATATGTTTTCAGAAAACAAATGGCTCAACTTATCAGGAGGGCTTTAAACTAAAATTGATGGGGGAGGGTGACCAATCTTCAGGATCTGCAGGATCTAATTCCAAGCAACAACCCCTAGAAAACAAATCAAAAAATGAGGTAAGGAGTGACGGAAAGGAAGATAAACTCAAACACCATATAGGAGATATAGGAAGCATACCTAGAATCAGACATAAAGATCTCAAATGCCTATATACAAATGCTCAAAGTCTGAGGAACAAACAGGGTGAAATTTGAATTAATACATAAGGATAAATATGATATAGTTGCAATTACTGAAACTTGATGGATACAAACTGTTAAAAAAAAGAGACTCCATAAAAGATGAGGTGGCATTGCATTATATGTAAAAGACCACTGCTTCGTCATTCGCCCATCGCCACAGGACTTTGAAGGTTTATGGGAGCTGGGGGATGTCAAGACTTGCGCGTGACTTGGATTAAAGTAGGTAGAGGTGCGCATTGTCAGCCTCACTCTCTCTTCCCTGATTCCATCAAGCGAGATTTTTTTACAACATGATTCCCTGGACACAATGGCGAGGAAAGTGCCAGAACTGCAAATCTCAGGTATGGTAGGATGCACGTCTTGCTTCTCCCCTGCCCCACCTGACACCCCTCTTGATAAAAAGATGGCGGGGAAGGGAAGCAGCCAGGCTGTGCTGCCATTGAGTCAGGATGGGATGTGTTGCCGCGGCAAAATGAGTGTCAGGCCAGCAACGTGCCTCACGCCCCACTCCTTGCTGTGAATCGCGAGGCACGTTGCTGGTCTGCATCTCATTTTGCCACTGCAAGAAGTTGGTGTGAGGCACGTCGCTGATCTGCCGTTCATTTTGCCGCGGCAAGGAATGGGGCACGAGGCACATTTTTCGCCTGCCCCTCTTTTTACGTGGCCATTCTTTTTGCGCAGCCATCAGCCCTACCGGTAGATATGGTAAGGGCGTGTGGGGTGCATGTGGCATGTACCAGTGGAAATGGCGGGGACCGGCTGCGCATGTGTTTAAGTAGTTGGGGGGCTTATTTTGGGGGGGGCTTATTTCAGTGCATGCTCTGAAAAGCCTGATTGGGCTTATTATGGGACATGTCTTATACGCCGCCCTGAGTCCCTCGGGAGTTGGGCAGCATATAAGAAAACCAAAATAAATAAATAAATAAATTTTCAGGGAAATACGGTATTTCTTGGTAATCTAGAAAAAAGTGGGATAGATAGCATCACCACCAGATACATTGGTAACTGGTTGACAAACCGTACTCAATGAGTAGTCCTTAATGGTACTTCATCTACATGGAGGGAAGTAAGCAATGGGGTACCACAAGTTTCTGTCTTAGGCCCAGTACTCTTCAATATTTAGTTAGTCAGTTAGTCAAACATGTAAAAGATAACAGGTATAAGTATAAACATAAATATGAATACAGTAAATGGGTGGGAATTAATGAAGACAGTAGGACAGGGATGCTAGGCACGCTGGTGCGCTTATGCACGCCCCTTACAGACCTCTTAGAAATGGGGTGAGGTCAACATATCTTCATAATGACTTAGATGATGGAATAGAAGGGGAACTTATCAAATTTGCAGATGATACTAAGCTGGCAGAAATAACCAACACCCTAGATAGGCTCAAAATCCAGATGGATCTCGACAGACTTGAACACTGAACACCTAACAAAATGAAATTCAACTTAGAGAAAAGAAAAGACAAGAAAAATGAAAAGTACATGTACAGATTAGGTGAAACCTGGCTTAATAGCAGTAACTGTGAGAGGGATCTAGTGGACAATCAATTACATATGAGCCAGCAGTGTGCTATCCTAAATTGCATTAACAGAGGGATTGAATCAAGATCATGGGACGTACTAATACCACTCTATAAAACCTTAGTAAGACACACCTAGAATACTGAATCCAGTTTTGGTCAGCACACTACAAAAAAAGATGTTGAGGCTCTAGAAAGAGTGCAGAGAAGAGCAGCAAAGATGAGTAGGGGCCTAGAGGCTAAAACATCCATCCATTGTTCCTTGCCTGGCCTTCTGATGCTTTCCTGACAGTGAGAACAGTCAACTAATGGAACAGCTTGCCTTCAGAAGTTGTTAGTGCTTCATCACTGGAGGTTTTCAAGAAGAGACTGAACAGCCACTTGTCAGAAATGGTATGGGGTCTGCTGCTTGAGTAGGGGGTTAGACTAGAAGACCTACAAGGCCCCTTCCAATTCCGTTATTCTGTATTGTCCAATCATTCAGTGCTCCAATGATTAAATTTTAAATATCTTAAGAAAGTGGATATGTATGTACAAAATAATACTTAAAAGAGCCAGTGGTGTCACATCTGGTGCAAATTATGAAAAATATAACAAAGAATTCACATACTGAGACAACTATGAGTCCTGCTGTCTTAAGGTGACTAATTCATATACAAGAAAAGCTACAAAGAACAAGGGTTAAATAATAAAACTTGCTTAATTCAAAACAAGATGTCTTAAAGATGTCTAAATCTCATGCAAAGAACAGCTTTTCGAAAGAAACATCTCAAACTTCTGTAACAAAATTTACAACAGAAGGTTGTTCTTCATAGAAGCCATGTATTTAAACCCAAGAAGGCTACATAAACTAGCCTTTTACCTAGATTTAGATTTATTATTAGAGTTGGAAGGGACCTTGTAGGTCATCTAGTCCAACCCCCTGCTCAAGCAGGAGTTCCTACACCATTTGAGACAGATGGCAGTCCAGTCTCTCCTTGAAGGTCGCAAGTGTTGGGGCTCTTACGACCTCTGCTGGCAAGCTGTTCCACTGGTTCCACTGGTTGATCGCTCTCACCGTCAGAAAGTTTCTCCTCACTTCCAGGTTGAATCTCTCCTTGGTATTCCATCCATTATTCCTTGTTTGGCTTTCTGGTGCCATAGAGAACAGCCTGACCCCCTCCTCCCTGTGGCAACCCCTCAAGTATTGGAACACTGCTATCATGTCACCCTTGGTCCTTCTCTTCGCTAGACTGGCCAAGCTCAGTTCCTGCAACCGCTCTTCGTATGTTTTATTTTACATTTTGACACATGTGGATTAAGAGAGTTGGAAAGATTAATATGTCACATGCACACCAGATTGGAAATTCCAAATTGAATACAGCACTTCTCCATGGTATTGTTACAGAAGAGACAATCAGGTTTTAATCAGTTTCCAAACAATAAAGAAGGGCTGGATCTGAAGTCAAGTGAAGTCAGTAAAATGACAGTCATTACAACTAATAGAATGTGATTATATTATATGAGACATCTAACATCCTCTTCAGACAAAGAATTAATTAGACTCTACTCCACCAAGTCAATTTGAAGCATTTGTCCTAGCAGCATTATCTTAATTATTCCTCATCAAAATGATAACACTTCCTACTGTGAACTAACATCGTTATGTAAACAAAATTACAGACTTGATAGTCCTGAAATATGATCCTTTGTCAAAACTCTCTTGTGTAACAGCTTTTTATAACACATCCAATTGAAACAACAGAAACACGGATCTAGCCTTGTTTGATGATATAAAGATATTTTAGCAATACCGTGTTTTCCCAAAAATAAGACCCGGTCTTATTTTCTTTTGGGCTTGAAAATAAGCAATGGGGCTTATTTTCAGGGAGGTCTTATTTTTTTTAAGTGCATGAGGCAGTGAATGCAGGGCCCAACAGGAGTAGGAGCGCAGCTGCTGCTGGCCCCGCCTTCTCCATCCCACTGTCTGCTTGCCCGCAGCTGCAATGAGCCAAGCTCTCGGCATGCCCCGTCCTCCATCTGCCCTGCCTGCTGCTGGGACACTTTTCGGCCATGCTGGGCACTGTGCTGGCTACCAAGCAGCTGCCCATGCTGCTGCTGGCCTCACTGGGGCTCTTTGCCCTCCTGGCTAGGCAGCTTGATGTCGTGGGCAAGCAGACAGTGGGATAGAAGGGGCAGGGCTGGTGATAGCTGCTCAAACACTTTTCGCCCAGAGGGAGACAAAGCTTTGTCTGCATCATTTCTCCATCCAGGCGAAAAGTGTTTGGTCACCTATGGGATGCTTGGGAATGGAGCAAATCACTCTGTCCCCAAGCGCCCCATAAGCAACCAAACACTTTTCGCCCGGATAGAGAAATGACGGAGACTCAAAGCTTTGTGTGCTTGCAAAGGGGATGGTTTGAAATGGAGCAATTAGCTCCGTGTTAAAGCATTCCCTTTGCAAACAGACAAAGCTTCATTTTCCTCTGGGTAAAAAGTGCGCAGCAGAGCCAGGCAGAGGCAGAGGTGATCCCAATGTGCCGCCCACTCTGTCCCACCATCTCTTGGCTTGTCTGGGGCTGTGCTGACCAGGCACCCACGCTGGGCGTCTGGATCACTTCCCTCCCCCATTGCCCTGCCTCTTCCTGCTATCAGTGCCACCGCGCAAGCATCCCTGTGAGTCAGGCAGCCGCACAGCACAACTGGATCGCCTGTCTTCTCCCCCCCCCAACCTCCATGCTCGGACTTATTGGTATTTGTGCTGTTGCCAAGGGGCCAGCGGGCTGCGGTTGCTGCCAGACGTCAGCCCCTGTGTGTTCGCCGCCTCTCTTGCTGGCCATGCCCATTCCCCCTGGGCTTATTTTCGGGGTAGGACTTATATTAGTCACACCCACAAAAATCAGGCTAGAGATTGTTTCGGGGTGGGTCTTATTTTCGGGGAAACATGATAGTTTAATCAACATGTATTCAAAGTAAGTTCTATTCAATGAATCCTATTGAAACATAACATGTATCAGTGAAATTTACAGTAAAAAACTGTGAAAACTATAACAAATATAGATTAACCATTGATTTAAAAAACATATAATAGGTAATTACCAACTACAAGTATATTAACACTATACAGATAGTCGACTTACAACCACACTTGGGATGATTGTTAAGTTCTGTAGCCATAAAATGAGGCATCACATGACTCTACCAACTTACAATGGCACTCCTTGCTGTGGTTGTTAACTGAGAATTGCAGACCATTGTGTTGATATCCATACTAATCCAAGCCATTCCAGATTGGGTCTTTCTTAGCCCAAAGTTTAAATAAGATAAGAAACTGCCTCCAATAGCCCCTATCTGCTTAATCCCCATATCTGCCCTTCAGCTACCTGGTACCTTTTCTTGTGGGACATCAAGCACATCAAAAATTACATGGCTCTGGGGCTGTTTGTCATGCCTTGGTGAGCTTCAGTTGCCCAGCCCACGCCAGCAAACATTCAGTCACCCAGTGGCCTTCTCTCCCAGTTCCATGCACTGCTCTTTTGCCTGTTATGCCCAGCCACTATGGCCAAAGAAGAAATGCTTTACTGTCTTTTTTTTTGGGTCCATGGCCACTATGCTAACATGGGCCCTCCACCTCACAGATGAATGCTTCTTAAGACAGGGTTCCTTATCTTGCCTCATCAGTGTGACACCAAGCCGCAGTACCCATGAATACCTAGCAAGTATTTGTTTGCCTAGCTGTCTTCTTTTCCAGTTCCTTGTACTGACCTTTTGCTTTCGCAACCAGCCACCACAACCAAAGCGGAATGCCTTGCTGCCTTTGCTATCTCCCTTTCAGACAGAGCTTCTCTGGCAGATGATTTCTATCCAGGCTCTCTGAGATTTCAGAAAGCTGTGCTACCTTCAGAAAGCTGCAGGCAGGCTGCCAAGCCAACAAATCCTGATCATGTGACTATAGGAGCGCTGCAACTGCTATAACTTTGGGCACAGGTAGGAAATCCATTTTTTCAGCATTGTTGAAATTTCAAACGGTCATAAAGTGAAAACCACTTATATGTTTATTATACACACACCAGAGAGGGAGGAAAGGAGGGAGGGAGGGAAGAGAACATAAATATTTAGCAATCTAAAATTACTTATAGATTAAAAAGCAATCTATATGGAAAATAAATAACATTTTAAAAACTCTTCTTGTTCTTTGTTAAGATTTAAAATTATTGTCAAAACTCACCAATAAGAATTGGGTGAACTCTGCATAAGTTAGATGCCTTTTCCGATCTTTTCCAAAATGTAGCTGCACAAATTCAGAGTTCCAGTTAAAAGGAATACGGCGGTGAATTGTGGTCTGGCCAAATACCTGTTTAACATCCTCTGGGAAAGAAAATTAAAAAGGGGAAGAACTGAATTAGTGCAAACAGATCTGAAGCAAAGCTGATTTATTCTTTCACAAGATTTATTATCTGAACAAATTCATTTAACTAATTTATCTGCGATCTAATGTACAGACTGTATGCTACAAAATACTGAACCACAGATTCTCCATTTTCTCTTCTTCTTTAAGAGATATGCCATAACATTATACTGCAACATAAGTATGACTATGTATAAGTCAGCTTTCCCCAGCCTTTTAGGATTTCTATTCCAAAAACATTATAACATTATCAAGTCTATGCTGCCTGGGAATTATGCAGGCTGCAAATCTTGGAAACTTTAGAGGCAACAAGGTTGGTGATGTCTGGTATGAGCTACTTTTTAGTGGTTTCATACATGTATCTTGGCAGTCTTCAGCAACCCACTTCCTTATCACAGGTTTCAACGAGATACTTGCCATTCAGAAACTTAAGTCTCTCGCTTCTTTCCTTCTTTGCTTGGCGAAGATTAGTTTCAAAATAATGTACAGAGTAACTGCAATATACTGACTACATGTCATGTAGCATTTCCGTAATTCATTCAAATGATATACAACTTATTTTAGATACACATAGCTGAACTTACTAACTACAACAGTCCAGTTACTTGTACAGCTTCAAAATAGCCCATTATATGAAACAGCCTACTCACTTTTGCTTTGAGTAGAATAGAGTAGAATAGAGTAGAATAGAACAGAACAGAATAGAATAGAATAGGTTTGCTTGGCCAAGTGTGATTAGACACACAAGGAATTTGCCACCAGTGCAGAAGCTCTCAGTATACATGCAAAGTAACAGAGTAACGATAATAATAATAATAATAAAATCATCATCATCATCATCATCATCATCATCATCATCATCCTGAAGCTTCTGAAAGTGCAGCAGATAAAGAATCAGTATAGGAAAACTGCAATGCAAACTAGAGCCGACAGTTGGCACAATAAAGCCTTGCATGGGCAATTCCCAACAAGATTGAAGGAAAAGTTGATAAGGAGAAGATCTGGTTATGGCTCACTAATGGAACACTGAAGGAGACAGAAGGCTTGATTCTTGCAGCCCAGGAACAAGCAATTAGAACAAATGCAATCAAAGCCAAGATCGAAAAATCAGCTGATGACCCAAAATGCAGACTTTGCAAGGAAGCTGATGAAACAATTGATCATATCCTCAGCGGCTGCAAGAAAATCGCACAGACGGACTACAAACAGAGGCACAACTACGTGGCACAGATGCTTCATTGGAACCTATGCCACAACTACCACCTACCAGTGGTAAAGAACTGGTGGGATCATAAACCTGAGAAAGTAGTTGAAAACAAACATGCAAGAATACTTTGGGACTTTCGAATTCAGACTGACAAGGTTTTGGAACATAATAAGCCAGATCTCACGATTGTGGAAAAGAAAAAAGTGTGGATCATTGATGGCGCCATACCAGGTGACAGTCGAATTGATGAAAAACAACAAGAAAAACTTAACTGATATCAGGACCTTAAAATCGAATTACAACGACTCTGGCATAAACCAGTACAGGTGGTCCCAGTGGTAATCAGCACACTGGGTGCTGTGCCAAAAGACCTTAACCGGCATTTGAAAACAATAAACATTGACAAAATCACGATCTGTCAGTTGCAAAAGGCCACCGTATTTGGATCTGCGCGCATCATACGAAAATACATCACACAGTCCTAGACGCTTGGGAAGTGTTCGACTTGTGATATAGTGATACGAAATCCAGCATATAAATCTCGTTTGCTGTGTATTACATTTTTTGAATTAATATTAATATTAATATTAATATTAATATTAATATTAATATTAATATTAATATTAATATTAATATTAATATTAATATTAATATTAATATTAATATTAATATTAATATTAATATTAATATTAATATTAATATTAATATTAATATTAATATTAATGATATTGATATTGATATTGATAATGATAATGATAATAATAATAATAATGAATAGTAAAGAAGATAAGGATAAAAATAATGTTACAGTCATGCAATATAGATAAATGTACATTAGACAACACTATGAGAATTAGGGGTTCAGTAGAGTGATGGCACAAGGGAAGAAAGTGTCCCTGTGTCTAATTGTTTTGGCATGTAATGCCCTACTGCAGCATCAAAATTGCAGAATTGAAACTGTTTATGTCCAGGATGGACATAAATTCTTTGGAAGGCTGACTGGTTGCAATAGTTCTTTCTGCAGTCCTAACTATCCGTTGGACTCTTTATCTGCCCTGTTTGGTTGCTATTCCAAACCAGACAATTATAGAAGTACAGACTCAATAAATCATTTGTAAAACTGAATCAACAGAATTCCATTGCATTCTATTCCAAAGGTTTTCTACAAAATTGCATTTTCTAAATACCATGAGATCACAAACAAATCACTGCTTCCTTTCCTCCTTTAATTTGACTACCTGAAAATTGTAACCTGAGTTTTTAACAGTGCTGTGGAGTCGGAGTCGGAGGAAATTTTGGGTACCTGGAGTCAGAGTCGGAGTCGGAAGTACAAAAAACTGAGGAGTCGGAGTCGGAACATTTATCTACCGACTCCACAGCCCTGTCAGTGTTGTGGAGTCGGAGTCGGAGTAAATTTTGGGTACCTGGAGTCGGAGTCGGAAGTACAAAAAACTGAGGAGTTGGAGTCGGAGTCGGAACATTTATCTACCGACTCCACAGCCCTGTCAGTGCTGTGGAGTCGGAGTCGAAGGAAATTTTGGGTACCTGGAGTCGGAGTCGGAGTCGGAAGTACAAAAAACTGAGGAGTCGGAGTCGGAACATTTATCTACCGACTCCACAGCCCTGGTTTTTAAGAAGCAATGTTGTAATTTGATCTCAGGATTTTATATTTTATGTCATTATATGTATGTCTTTTACTCGTGTATAGTTATGAAACAGAAAATCGCTTTTGCCCTTTTTTGTTTGTTTGTATCTTATATTTCCTTCTCATCACTTGCTATGGTTCACAAATTCCTATAGAAACTCAGTGGAGTATTTTTCATTACCCCCACAGGGTTTATTCATTTATACAGAACAATTTTTTCCCAGCAATCTTTATTTCACAAACATACCAATTAAATCAGATACAAAGAACATTCATGCTTCATGAGCAAATTTATAATACTTTTTCATATTATTTATTTACTAAAATAAATGTCAGATTTATTTTAATACCTACAACTATTTTTCATTCATACATATAAACGGAATTATGTACTTTATGCACCTTATCCACCCCTGTCTTTTTGAAATTTTGTGTGCCTGTTTGTGTGTATATGTGTGTAAATCTACTTACTGTTGTTGAGAAAGAAAGAAATTACTACAATAATCTTAGCTATGCTTTTAAAAATATAAAACTATGGAATGTTAAAGTTAGGAGCTAGGAACCTCCAGATATTTTGTGAAATTCCAACTCCCATCAAGTTCACCCAATAGAGTCGATGATCAAATGTGATAACTATAATTTGACATCAATGGTTATAAGATAAAAATTATTTATTGTATAATTAGAAACTTATGTAGGAATTATTTCTTTCTAATTATAATTATGTGGAGAGTAAAGAAGACAGTATCCTGTATTTATAATTTGTATATTGCTGACAAAATATATTAGGGTTATCAGCAAATTATTGGGATGTCTGTTTATTTATATGAAGAACAAAAAAAGCTCTTTGCCTGGAACCCATCAGCCAAAATTATCGTTATTAAATGTTCAAAACCAGTTTTCTAAATTATTTATTGTTTAAAATGTATAAACATTCATTTATCCATCTACTGATCAGGCTGCCCTCAGGTATAAAAAACATTTGGTAAAATGTCCTTTTTTTTGGCCACATATTTAGAGAAATTTACAGAAAAAAAGAAGCACAGCATTTCATAGCAGGTGGTGAAGAGGAGGAAGAAGTTCTACACTTCCACCATTTCTTATCTGGTTGAATGGATGGAAGCCAGCTGTTTTTCCTGGGAGTGGAGATACACCCCAATAATAATCGTCCCACTAGCAGGGGACCAAAGGGAGCAATACTTTACTTAAGAATTCTATTTTTTTTTAGAATAAATGTTCAGATTGTACCCACAGAATGCTGCAGTGTCAATCCTGACTACAGTATCATGAAAAGCACTAAAAATGCTGTTCTTTTCTGTAGCCGAGCAGTTATGTCAGTAATACTTTATTTTACATTAAGACCTTAAAAAGAAAAAACTTAGAACCTGATACAGGTCTATCCTGCCGATATGGTTAACAATGTACAGTACTATGAAAGGCAAGGCTATCTTCTACTATACAACCAGCAAAAGGGAGATTTCATAAAAAATTAAATTGAATAATGGGGTAAACAGAAGTAGCATTATTTGCACTAGGGATACTAAGGATTCCTTTTTAATGCTTTTGAAAAGTCTTTTTTAAAATAGTTCCAGATCTCCCCCCCCCCATTGTTTTAGAGTTTTCAAGGGTTTTAGCAAAATTCTATTGCCCCTGATAGATTTATTTGTCCAAGCATGTAAAAGACAGTAGGTTAATGAAAAAGGAGGCCAGAGGAATTACAAAGTTCAGGCAAAGCTGAATGCATTTTCTTTTACCAATACGCCACATGAGACTCATGTAATCTCATTCTTTATCCCTTTCTATTTCTCTCTGACAAAACATGCACTTTTCTACGTCTCGCTGCATTCAGCCATATTATTGAGAAAGCACTGATCATTTTTGTTGAGGATCTTCAACAGGCTAAGATAGAGGTAGTGTGTGTTCTCTGGCCCTCCCTGACCTCTAGAGATCTTCAATACTATTAATCAAACACTATCAATCATTACTATCAATGTCTACATGGGGTATGGAAGTCTGGGCGGAGGAGAATAGGTTATGGTTCAACCCTGCAAGAACAAGTAACTGTGGCTTTGGTCACAAGTCACTGATTTTTAAATGGGGCTGACCTTAAAACAGAATTTGGAAGCTGCAGCAGTGCAAGTTTTTGGCATCTTCTGATATACTCAAATAACATTAATATTCAGCAATGTACACTGGATCCAAGGAGGCTTCTGAATCCAGTTCAGGGTGCTGATTATCACATATGAGATCCTACATAACATGGGACCAAGCTATTAGGATTTATCTTGTTGGATCCTTCAGTAGTGCAATCTTGGTTATGTCTGACTTGTGGAAAGCACCTTCCTGAGATCTGGATGGCCTAAATCCTATAAGTTTCTTATAAGACCTTCCAGGCTGTTAAATTAATAATACTGGTGATGTGATTCTGTTTTGAGGGCTATCATTTAACTGGAGCATCCTGAGTTTACCATTGTTAGGATGGTTTTAATCTTTGAACTCTTCCTGTAAAAAGAGTCATTCTGTAAACATTTTAAACAAATTAAATAAAATTGATGTTCTGTTATATTTCTCCATCTTATGCATCATTGTCTTTTAGTTGCATTTGTGGAATGTCCTTTATGTTTTCTTTCTGCACCACTTTTTTCAACACAAGATTCTGACACCTCTTTGATTCTGTTTCCACATTTTAAAATTATTATTAAATATATAATCCACCTTTGAGTATTCATGTTTTCCCCATTCACTTTATCTTTTCAATAATCTCTGTACTGATTAGATTGAGATGGTGATTGCCTGAATTTTATGATCAACTGGGAACAAAATACAAATCTTTCCTATTCAGTCCAACACCTTAACCACTATAAGAGTTGTTTCAAAGAAGAGTTCACTGGAAAGATCAAAGTGCTATCTAGTATAGAATTCTCTATCCGGTATCCAACTATTCAAGATATTCAAGATGGCGCCAAGGAAAGCTGCCTCGATGAAATGCTCTCAAATGGTTTCTTTATTTTCTATTATTCTCTGCGATTCTCTATGGATTTTATACTCACGAGACCATCTGCTAAGAATTAAGGAAAGTTTCTTTAAGGAGTAGCTCTCTGTAACCTCACCCCCACCTGTCTTTATAAACACGGACAAGATTCTAACACAGGAGGAAGCTAATTCCCTGGAACTATGGATCACCAAAAGCAAATGCAGACGGCAGAGACGAAGATGTAAAAGGGCGGGAATTTTAAATAGACTAAGGAATAAGGGAATTTTTAAAAAACCCTCTCTTCAATCTTTCTTACCAATTTACGTTCACTTGCTAATAGGATGGATGAAATACTCCTTTTAAACAGATTCAATTCTGATTTTTACAACGTATCTGCACTATGCTTTATTGAATCCTGGCTAAACGAGCAAATTGATGACAATAGCATGCATATACCAGGGTTTCAGATACTTAGAGCAGACAGGATTGTAGAATTATCAGGGGGAAAAAAGGAGGAGGCTTATGTATATACAGTATATCAACAACAACTGGTCTCAGGATATAACTATAATACACAAATTCTGTGATGAAAACTTAGAGTCTTTACTTATCAACTGCAACCCTTTTTATTCTCCATGTGAGTTCACATCATTTCTACTAATTATGGTGTATGTCCTGCCACAAGCCTGTGTAAACAAAGCTTTACGAACTCTAGCTGATCACATTATGGAGGCTGAAGCCAAATACCCAGATTCACTGGCCATTATTCTAGGTGATTTTAACAAAGGTAACTTAAGGAAAGAGCTTTCAAAATATTTTTTTGAAATATTTTGCTGAAAATAGCATGTCAATTGTCCCACCAGAGGCAAGAATACTTTAGACCACTAATACACGACAGTAAAAGATGCATATCGATCCTTACCACGAGCAGCTGTGGGCCACTCTGATCATTGCATGATTCACCTTGTACCTGCTTACAGATAAAGATTTAAAGCCACAAAACCAACAATTAAATCAGTGAGGACTTGGACTGAGGAGGCAAAGTTAAAGCTACAGGCTTGCTTTGACTGCACGGACTGGAATATTTTTGAAGATACCTCTGCAGACCTGGATGAACTCACAGATACTGTAACATCATATGTCAGCTTCTGTGAAGACCTATGTGTACCAACCAGGAACTTGCGAATATACAGTAACAATAAACCTTGGTTCACAGCTAAACTTAAGCAGCTACGTCGTTCCAAAGAGGAAGCTTAGAGAAAAGATGATAAAATGCTGTACAATCAGGCCAGAAATGTATTAACAAGGGAGATCAGAGCAGCAAAAAGAAGCTACTCTGAAAAGCTAAAGAATCAGTTCTCAACAAATGAACCAGCAAACATGTGGAAAACTCTTAAAAATATCTGGTAACGCAAACCTCCTTCCCAGGCTGAAGGAAATCAACAACTGGCAGATGACCTGAACGTGTTCTACTGCAGGTTTGAAAAGAAACTACAGCCACCTATATCCACAACCTCCATCCCAGACACACCAACAACAGCCAAGCCTCCTACAACTGACCCCATCCCATTGAGTTCACAACCCCTAGTGATCACAGAAAAGGAAGTGCAAGATCTATTTCACAGACAGAAGTCATGAAAAGCACCAGGCCCAGACAAGATAACTCCTTCTTGCTTAAAAGTCTGTGCTGACCAATTGGCCCCCATCTTCACCCGAATCTTCAACAAATCACTAGAGATATGCCATATTCCTTCTTGCTTAAAATGCTCTACTATCATCCCAGTGCCGGAGAAGCCCTCCATCAAGGAACTGAATGACTACAGACCAGTTGCTCTAACATCCGTAGTTATGAAAACCTTTGAAAGGCTAGTGATGTCCCACTTGAAAACCATCACGGATCCACTGTTAGACCCCCTGCAATTTGCACATCGAGCAAATAGATCGACAGATGATGCTGTTAATATGGCTCTGCACTACATCCTACAACATCTTGAATCTCCAAAGACCTCCGCAAGGGTCCTCTTTGTAGACTTTAGTTCAGATTCAATACCATCATACCGGACATTCTTCTAACTAAACTAAATCAGCTAGTGGTAGCTGAACACACTTGTAAGTGGATCACAAGCTTCCTAACAGACAGGAAGCAGCAGGTGAAGCTAGGCAAAATCACATCAGATACCTGAACAATTAAATACAAAATATTTACTGACCCCTCGCATCCTGGACATAAATTGTTTCAACTCCTACCCTCAAAACGACACTACAGAGCACTGCACAGCAAGACAACTAGACACAAGAACAGTTTTTTCCCGAACGCCATCACTCTGCTAAACAAATAATTCCCTCACCACTGTCAAACTATTCATTAAGGCTGCATTACTATTACTATTAGTCTTCTCATCGTTCCTATCACCCATCTCCTCCCACTTATGACTGTATGACTGTAACTTGTTGCTTGTATTCTTACGGTTTATATTAATATTGATTGTTTCCTGGTTGCTTATTTGTACCCTATGACAATCATTAAGTGTTGTACCTCATGATTCTTGACAAATATATCTTTTCTTTTATGTACACTGAGAGCACATGCACCAAAGACAAATTCCCTGTGTGTCCAATCACACTTGGCCAATAAAGAATTCTATTCTATTCTATTCTATTCTATTCTATTCTATTCTATTCTATTCTATTCTATTCTATTCTATTCTATTCTAGCTTTGAGACACCCAAAAGTACAGACGGTTTTTTTAATTTACAGGTTCTCGAATTCCACAATCCCATGACCTTTAAATGGCAAATTAATTGCAAACCCCCATCATGAATAAAATGAATTATTTAATTGGAATTAGGTATGGGCAAGAAACTATATATTGGATTTTCAAAGAAGAAAAGGTAAGAAAAAACAAGGTAAGCTAAAAATTAAAGAAAAATGTAAAAATACACAATTGTATTGATCCTAATAGGTGGAACTCATGAATGGAACAGAACAAAGTCAGAACTTAACAAGAGAACTATCATTTTGATAGGTATAACTAGATACGATTTAGCCATCTATCAAAGTTTGTCTGCTTAAATGCAGCAAAGATTTGCACAACAAAAGCAAGAACATATATTGACACATCTATTGCATTGTCTATATAAGTCTGATCAGCTATAAAAAATTATTACCATCCCCATTGCATGTATCCCCAAAATCATTATCCACTCTATGAGCATCTTAACAAGAATCTCTATTGCTATTAGTATATTAATGCTTTATTAAACAATTAGTATTTAGAAATATCAATACTATACATGCATCACAACTTCATTGTTCAGTCATGACAGGGGTGGGTTCCAAATTTTTTACCACTGTGGGTGTGGCTTATTTTGAGGGCGTGGCTTGATGGTCATGTGATTGTGGCCGTGACTTCGTGGTCATGTGACTGGGTGGGAGTGGCTTTGCGGTCATGTGACTGGGTGGGTGGGGGTTTCTGGGTGGGCATGTGACTGGGTGGGCATGGACAACTTGACTTCACTTACGTCAAGGGTTAGGGTTAGGGTGTCTGGCATCTCCTCGCCTCAAAGGCCTCAATGACATACAATTTCCCTGTTTATTTACTACTACTGAACATCCAAAATATATTATTTAATCCTATGTATATATGCCATATGTGTACATACATATTACAAACAGGCACACAAAAAGATACATTATCTACTATATATACTGTATGTGTATGTACACACACACACACACACACACACACACACACACACACACCTCTTCTAAAACTACACATTCAACCTCACTTACTGCATTTGGAAAAACACACCCAGAGTCCACTTTCTGCCACACATTTAACCATAACTTCTGTACATTAGAACATTACACATGCCTTCAGATGTTCTCCCCTAGCTTGCACATGACTGTTAGAGCCAGGAAATGTCATGGATTGAGTAAAATGTAATGAAACTCACTTAACAACAATCTTGCTTAGCAACCAAAATTTTGGGCTCAATTGTGGTCATAAGTCAAGGACTATCTCTGCCTTCCTCTGCATGGCAGCCTTGTCTTAGTAAACTCCTTCTCCTTTCTGGCAATTTTCCTCTCTGTTAGAGGCACCAAAATAATCCAGACAATTTAAGGTTTCCTGCTGCAGCACGGGGTTGGACTAGATGACCAATGAGATATCTTCCAGCCCTAAATTGCTGTGCTTTTTCAAAGTGTCTTCTGAAGCCACGTCTAGTGGCAGGGTTTGTGGTGCTTCCTTCCTCTTCTCTCTCTCTCTCTCTCTTCTCTCCCTTCCTTCCTCTTTCTTTTTCTTTCTCTCTCTCTTTCTGTCTTTTCCTTTCTTTCTTTTTCTTTTTCTTTTTTTCTTTTCCCCCCTTTTTCTTATTTTCCTTTTTCCTTTTCCCTTCTCCTTTCTTTCTTTCTTTTTCTTTCTTTCTTTCTTTCTTTCTTTCTTTCTTTCTTTCTTTCTTTCTTTCTCTCTCTCTCCCCCTTTCTTCCTTCTTCCTTCTTTCCTTTCTTCTTTCTTTCTTTCTTTCTTTCTTTCTTTCTTTCTTTCTTTCTTTCTTTCTTTCTTTCTCTCTTTCTTTCTTTCTTGTCTTTCTTTCTCCTTCTTAATACCCTATATGAGCCCTACTGATTGATTTTATTCATATGTATCTTATTGGATACATTAGTGGATTTTATTCATATGTATCTTCATGTGACCTGCTACCTCTGCTATAAGGAGTATGCCAGCAATATGATACCTTTGATACCTTAGCAATTGAATGTTTAATAAAAATGATGCAGGAGGCATATTAAATCATTTTTTGTTAGTTTAGGTCAGCAGTCAGCAACCTTAAACACTCAAAGAGCCATTTGGACCCATTTTCCACAGAAAATAAAAACCGAGAGCCACAAACCTGGGTGGGCATGGCCAACGTAACATCACGCACTTTTTCTTTTTTTAAAAGAAAGAAAGCCGAAAACAAGATGGCGACCGCATGCACAGTGCCGGAAACTCGGCTTCTGCAGATGCTCAGAAGAAGAAAAAATTCAATTTTTTTTTCCAAAAAATAAATAAATAAAAAGATGGCAGTGCCCATGGACCGGCACCGACCGATCCGGTTACGTCATCGCGATGTCACCAGCGGGTCACTACTGGTTCGGGAGAACCGGTCCAAACCGGGAGGAACCCACCCCTGAGTCATGACCCAATAGTTATCATTTCACCAAGAGTTTCTATATGCTCATGCTTGTGTCCTCATAATATCTAGCCTTTTATTTTTTCAAACACTGTCTTCATTAATCATTTTGCCTTTGCATTACATGTGTAAAATATTTACACTTTAGGGCCATTATTAATGGAGCCGGTATTTTTCGTTTAATATTGAAGTGTTTGTTCTTCTTGTCTAAAATTGTCTCAACAGTTTTTGACAGCACAATTCAAGCTCATTATTATTTCTTCATCAGCCCAGTTGAATGTTATAGATGTATGTTACAACTTGCCTTAGCATTAAATATTTTCCAACATGACTTGTAGGCATTTATGTCTTTATTTTCAGGAATGTTTCTAAATCAATTTCCTCACAATATTTTGTGCAATGAAATGCAGCTTAACTCTCCACTGCTTATACCAGCCATGATTTCACATTTTTTACTAAAAAGCATCCTATATCAATAGATTGCATTTTTCTTATATCTTCATAGTTCTTCAATATAGTTTTTAGATTCAATGGCAAAACTGCTTAAATAGATTTCAAATATGATTGCATATATTTGTATCAGGGCATAACAACAGCCATAAGAAATTTCCAGCCAAAGTAGCAGCTGACCTGTATCCGTTTACTGAAACACAACTGTAATCACACAATGGTCAAAAATCAACAATAATGTTTCCCACTGTTTGAAATGGTAAGCACATGAATCCCCAAATTCTCCTCTAACCCCATATTAGGAAAAAAATAAAGATCTATGTGTCCTAACCCATTTTCCATCATTACCTAATCCAAAACATGTCACTCAGCCTTGCCTTACTTATCAAGAGCCAAAACTCACAGAAAAATATTTCCTTTGTCAAAGGAGAAAACAGATCAACTGTCCTATGCCTCCTTCAGCAATGAAAAATGTCTAGGTTGAGGTCACTAAGTTCTCTATCATAATTTCAAGACCTGTTTCCTGGTCAGTCACTGTTGTCACTAAACCTTTCAGTATATATGAAATCAGGTTATTTTTGTCCCATAAACTCTCCTTTACTCCTGGTATCTACATGGCCATCACTATTTTGGCCAAGAAACATAGTTTGCCACCATCTTCTGGGATGTTTTTCAGATTTCTGGTCTACTCAACAGCTCTGGGATTTTCTATTGCTCGCTCATCCAAGTACTAACTGGGTTTAATTTTGCTTAGTTTTTCAAGGTTGGATAAGTTGTGTGACCCAATGACCTTTCAAGATTTATGTACACTTCAAATCACACTCTATGTTTTCTTGGTTGATTTAAATCATATCTATATTTCCTTCTAAAAAAATAGTAGACAACCCAATTATTTTGTTCTACAATAATTGTTGACCATGAAATATGATTGTATGTGATGAGCAAAAAACCCAACATAATCATTATGTTATAGATATAGGACAGTGATGGCTAACCTTTTTGTTGTTGTGTGCCGAAAGCGAGCGCATGTGCGCTGGCACCCATAATGCAATGCGACACCCCCTGCGCATGCACGCACGACCCTCCCCCCGCACCCTGTTTTGGGCCTAGTAGGCCTCCCTGCAGGATCCTGGGACAAAAAATGGCTGTGGGGGGCGCATCACCCTCATGCCCCGTTTGGGCCTATTAGGCCTCCCTGCAGCCTCTTGGGACAAAAAATGAGCCACAGGGGGGATGCCACACATACCACACATCCCCTACCCCTGCACGTGCAAACCCTGCCCCCCATACATGCAAATGCGACCCCCCTGCACATGCGCCCCACCCGCCGCACATCCCGAAAATCAACTGGTTGGTGGGAGGTGCACGTGCATGCGCAGTGGAGCTGAGCTGGGCAACGGCTTGCGTTCCCGCAGAGTGAGCTCTGCATGCCCGCTGTGGCACACGTGCCATAGGTTCACCATTACGGTATAGGAAAATTATCCTCCCTAGATTTTCCAAACTGAAGCAGTGGTTTCATACTATTAGTATCTATGATTATTTTTCTTTTGCAAGAAGAATAAATGAATATTTATATTTTAAAAGGGTAATACTGCAACCATTGGACAAATATTAAGGAGTCTGACATTTAACCAACATGATTCTAAGAGTGCTTTTCTTCAATTTCTTCAGGATAACAGGTTTATTTGCAATTGAACAAATTCTGAGTTAAGGACCCCTCTGATGCTACTACTGTAGCCTTATTTCTTCTTTCCCACCCTCAGTTGAGATAGGTCAAACTCATTCTAAAATTGCTGCTTAATAAACAGGCCTTTTCTTCTATACTATTGTCTTATGAAAGACAGTTATATTTCAGGTCAGTTAACAAGACAGTTTGAATTTACTTTCCAAGTACCTCTATCTTATCTTCTCTATAACTATTCTTGCCTCTCTCCTTTTCTTTAAAAATAGGATGAAGAAAGCAATATTTTAGCCATCTGAACAAGCCGCATTCTGAATGAGCTCACTAACGGGAAGTGCTCCCGGTTATCTCTTTTTCAAAATTGTAGCCATTATACTCATTTGTGAAAATCCACATTTAGCCTTTCATAAAAAGTGGAATTTTGACCCATTGAACTGGAAGAATTTCTGTGCTGTTCCACTGATCTTTGACAAGATAGCTTACAACAACAGAGAATACAATTTAGTGCCAGTGTGAATTTTTATTCCACAGTTTAACTCTGACTGCTCACAAGTACCAATAGTAAATTTACTTTGGATAACTCGTGCTTTATGGATTCTAAAGACTGCAACAAAATTGGAGATGAAAACAAACAAAAAATTAAATGCTGAATTCACTGAAAGCAGTTATTATTACTAAGATGGGCCTCCAAGGATAATTAACCTGGACAATATGATGTCTTCCTTGATTTTTTAAGAGTTAAGTTTGTGGGTTAGTACATATAAATAATGGCAGGAAGAAATATGTTAATGATTAATAAAAAATGAAACAATCATCTCCATTTCAGGTTATATGAGTATTAACCAATTTTGTTGTATACATGATGTACAATGACAATAAAGGCTGTTGTTGTTGTTATTTATTATTATTATTATTATTATTATTATTATTATTATTATTATTATTATTATTATTATTATTATTATTATTATTATTATTATTATTATTATTATTATTATTATTAATTATTTACAAGTTAAAGCTTTCAACTCTCCCCTTACTTCAGATTTGGAATCTAAGCAGGAAAAGAAGCGTTGGCTTACCTGAACGATCTTCTCTGTGCGCTGCGGGGAGAGTTCAAGTATGGGATAAACTTCGGTCGGTTGTCAAGGGACTTAGTTATTTTTAGACTGAAGCACTTCCTCTCTGCTCCACCGGTTGTGACGTGTCAGTTTTCAAACGAAGGCGTAGACATCCTTCCGAGGTAGGACACAGCGAATCAAGGCGCCCACGACCCTGGACCGGACAAGCCAGTGTGGGTTTGAACTCTCCCCTTAGCACACAGAGAACACTGTTCAGGTAAGCCAATGCTTCTTTTCCTGTGCGCTGCTAAGGAGAGTCCAAGTATGGGATATACCCAAGCTTAAGTCTTATGGGCGGGAGAAGGCTGGTCCAGGGGCGTAGATGTGGAGCAGACCCTCTGTACACTCGCCTGCCAAAGGCCACCTCAGCCGAGGCAAACAAGTCCAGTTTGTAATGCTTGACAAAGGGAAACCGCGAAGATCACATGGCTGCCCGACATATTTCCTCTATAGATGCCTGTGTGGCCCAGGCCGCCGAGGTGGCTGCGCTGCGGGTGGAATGTGCGGTGATCCTGCCCAGAACAGACTGGCCCTCGTAGGCCCGGGCAATGCACATCTTAAGCCAGCAGCTGACAGTCTGGGGCGTGACCTTGCGGCCCATGGAAGCCGGTTGGAACGTTACAAAGAGCGCTTCAGTCCTCCTGAACGGGGCTCTCCGTCAGATATAATTCCGGAGAGCCCTCCTGACATCCAGCTTATGCCAATGCTTTTCCGACGGATGTCGTGGGTTAGGACAAAAGTCCGGTAGTATTACCTCGTGGGCCCGATGGAACCAGGAGTTCACTTTAGGTAGGGAGGATGGAAGTGGCATAAGTCCTGGCATATGGAAAGCGCAGCCAATTCGGAGGCCAAGGTGATGGCGACCAGGTAGCTCGTCTTGAGTGTCAGGAACCAGAGTGATACTGTTCAAAGGATAGAGGACGTGAGCACTTACAGGACGAGGGAGAGGTCCCAAGAAGGGTATCTATGGACAACTTGGGGTCTCAGCTTAGCTGCACCCTTCAAGAAACTGCGTATGCTGGGATGTTAACGTTAGGATCTGGATGGGGAGAAACAGACTCAGACTCAACCCCGACAAGACTGAGTGGCTCTGGATATTGCCTCCTAAGGACCATGTCGATTGTCCCTCCTTGGTTCTTGAGGGAGAAAAATTAACTCTCTCAGAACGGGTCTGCAATTTGGGAGTCCTCCTAGATCCACAGCTAAAATTAGACCAACACCTTACAGCTGTGGCTAGGGGGGCTTTTGCACAGGTTCGCCTGGTGCACAAATTGCAACCATACTTGGAGAAGGAGGCTCTACTCACGGTCACTCACGCCCTTGTCACCTTTCGATTGGACTACTGCAATGCGCTCTACATGGGGCTGCTCTTGAAGAGTATTTGGAGACTCCAACTGGTGCAAAATGCAGCTGCGCGTGCTGTGGTGGGTGTTTCAAGGTACACCCACGTAACACCTATACTCCGCCAGCTGCATTGGTTGCCCATTAGTCTCCGGGTACAATTCAAAGTGCTGATCATCATCTTTAAGGCCCTACATGGCTTAGGACCAGGCTATCTCCGGGACCACATTCTGCCTCATTCTTCCCTTCGACCGGTCAGGTCCCACAAAGTGGGTCTCCTCCAGGTCCCGTCAGCGAAACAGTGTCGACTGGCAGGGCCTAGGGGGAGGGCCTTCTCGGTAGGGGCCCCTGCTCTCTGGAACCAACTGCCCCCAGAGATCCGAATTATCCCCACCCTGCTGGCCTTTCGAAAAGCCATTAAGACATGGCTCTTCCTGCAGGCGGGGTGGGTTTGAGACAACTTTATATCTGATGTCTCCTCCATGTATGTATGTTGTTTATATGTTTTTTAAACTGTTTTTTAAAAATTGCTTTTTTAATTATTTGTTTGGAGTTTTCATAAAATGTTGTACGCCATCCTGAGTCCTGAGGGAGTAGGGCGGCATAGAAAAATGCCAAATAAATGAATAAATAAATAAATAATACAGCGAATGAAAATTATCAAGTTTGAGGACCGTGGACAAGGCCGCCACTTGTCTGTGGAGAGTATTGGGAGCTAATCCTTTATTAAACTCAGCCTGAAGAAACTCAAAATCTGAGGAATTGAGACAGACAATGTATCCAGATGAGACTGGAGACAAAATCTGCAATAGGCCGACCAGGTCGCACTGTAGATGCGAGTAGTGGAATCCTGACAAGATGCCTGAATAGTGAAGATTACTTCGTCGGAGAATCTGTCATCCCGCAGGAGTTCCCCCTCAAGTGCCAGACGGTCAGATGTAGCCATTGGGGGTCTGGATGAAGGAAAGCCCCCTGGCTGAGGGAAATCCTGCGGTCGGGAATTCGCCAAGGACAAGACACCAAGAATTCCATCAGATCCACATACCAAGGGTGGCGGGGCCAGTGTGGAGCGACAAGGAGAATCTCTCCCTCCTCCGCGATGATCTTCCGGATCACCTTCGGGATTACGGGAAGAAGAGGAAAGGCGTAGAGGAGTCCCGGTGGGCAGGGACTGCAATGGGCATTGACCCCTTCCGCCCCCGGTGCTGGAAATCTGGAGAAAAATCTCAGCAGCTGCGTACTGGTGTGAGTCTCAAACAAGTCCACTACTGGTCGGCCGAAGATACTGGACAGAGTCTCGAATAGGTCGGGGTGCAGGCACCACTCTGCTGGATCCATCGTGGAGCGACTCCGCCTGCACATTCAAGGCGCCCAAGATATGTTCCGCTCAAAGCGACCTCACGTGCAACTCCGCCCACAGTCCGATTTTCTCCGCCTCCTTCATGAGGTGTCTGGACTTCGTGTCTCCCCTGGTGGTTGATGTGGGAGCAGGTCGCCACATTGTCCGTTAGGATGAGGACATGGGAGCCCCTCACCAGCGGCTTGAAGTGTTGAAGAGCGAGGTACACGGCTCGGAGTTCCAACAGGTTGATGTTGGTGTTGACTAAATCCGATGGAGTCCCTGGGTCACCTGGGACTGGGCATGGGCCCCCCACCCAAACAGACTGGCGTCTGTGGTTATAGTCAACCGGGTGGGCTCTCTGAAGAGGTAGCCCCGCTGAATGGCCGGAGACAACCACCAAGTCAGCGAGTGAAGGACCGCTGGTGGCACCCTCACCAAGGTGTTGGAAAGGCTGGTGCGCACCCGTTGAAATGGAAGAAAGCTCCATTGGACGGTTCGAGCGTGAAGCCTTGCACACGGGACCACGTTGATGCACAATATGAGCTTCCCCAGCAACTGGGAAAGTAGAGAAGGGGTGGCCGAGCATTGCCGACGGCCCATTGCCACCAGAGAAACAATGCTGTTGCGACGGTCTGGCGACAGGAAGACCTCGCAAGTCTCGGTATTCATGGTAGTGCTGAGATGGAGGAGCGAGGTGGTGGGGGTGAGATGGCTCTTCGAAAACTTCACCGAGTCGTGCGCCTGCAAGGTCCGAACTGTGAACAGGAGGTCCTCGTGTGCATGATGGGGCGATGAAGATTGTATGATAATATTATCCAAATAGCATTGTAGACGCAATGGGCATGCCCGCAGATATGCTGCCACTACATCGAGAAGCTTGGTGAAGGTTCTGGGCGTCGATGACAGGCCGAAGGGCAGGGCTCGATATTGGAAGTGAGTCCCCTCCAAAGCAGAACCTTAGGAACTTCCTGTGTGATGGATGTCCTGGCACATGGAGGTGACCTCCTTGAGGTCAATAGATATGAGCCAATCCCGTTGGCTGATGCATGCCAAGATGGATCTGAAGGACTGCATCTTGAAGCGCTTGTACGCTACGCACATGTTGAGCTGCTTCAGATTCAGGATGGCTCTCCACCCCACCCCACCCCGAGCTCTTGGGAACTAGGAAAGAATAGAATCCTAGTCTCTCCTGTCCCAGGGGCACCCTCTCTATGGCCAAAATTTCGAGTAGATGGCAGATTTTGGCATCCATCAGTGCCCTTTTGTGGCATTGGATGGAGTGGGACACCGGATGATACAGCTGGGGGGCCGTGAAGTAAAGTCTATGGTGAGGCCAAATTTGACGATGTTGAGAGCCCAAGAGTCCATGGTTGTGATTTCCCATTGGGCGGCAAAATGTTGAAGCCTGCCCCCAATGGGACTGGACTCTGTGGAGTAATTTGGGTCTACGAAAGGCCCTATTCCCGGATCCCCGGAAGGAGCGTCTAGGTTGGGAAACCTGCCTGCCCCTATCCCTGGTAGCAGATCTGTCCTGGGATCTCAGCCCCTTGAAAATACGATCTTTGGAACTGGGGATTTCCAAAGGAAGAATCTGGACGAAAGGGCTGCCTACCTAAGGGGCAGAATGACGGTCAGGATGCCTATGTACTCTGGGCAGAACCTTCCATTTGTCCCTATCCTCTACTAGGATTGAGTCAAGGGACTCGCCAAATAATTTTTCCCCCTGAAAGGGAGCTGCCGCTAGGTGCCATTTAGATGTTATCCGCCTGCCAACTGCGCAACCAAAGAAGGTGGCGAGCTGCCATGGCGCGGGATGCAAATTTTGCAGAGTTAAGAGTCGCATCCACAGAGAATTCCGCTGCAGCCAACATTTTATTTAAATTCTGTCTCAGACGGAAATCCTCCGGCCCCAATCTAGACTGCATCTCCCTTAGACACATAATTGAGGTTCTAGTGAAGAACGATGCAGCTGTAGCTGCCTGAATGGACCAAGCGGCCGCTTGGTGGGACTTACGCAACACAGACTCAGCCTTATGGTCATCAGGCTTAAGGCCTTCTGATATATCAAAGGGGAACACAGTCGAGGATACCAGGTTGGCTACGGGAGTGTCCACCGTTGGAAGTTGCAACAGTTCTTCCAGTTCTTGTCCAAAGCCGTAGAATTTGCGTTCGGTTGAAGACGGACCAGGGGCGGCAGAAGGATGATCCCATGGACGCTTGATGGTGCCGATGAATATTTTGGAAGGTGGAACGGTCTCTGTTTCTCGTTCAGGTTCAGAGAACAAGCCGGCAGCTTGGTCAATACCCACCGAAGGGTCAGATGACCTTGAAGACACGCCAAGGTTGGCTGTAAGTTTGGCCTTGTAGAGAAGTGTTTTAAAGAGTGCTGGTTTAAACAGGCCTGTGAATACCGGTTGGTCAGGAATCAGGCCTTCATCATTGGAGAATTCCTCATCTACAATACTGCCCTCACCTTGGAGGGAACCCTCGCTGAGGCCTGAAGAATGGTGGGAATAAGCCTCCTCCCGATGGGACCAGATCTCCTGCAATGGGGCAGGTTTGACTGGGCAAGGTGGTCTCTGCTGAAGGCCGATAGCAATGCCCTGTGAGTAGGCATTTGAAATCATATCTTGGAAATCTGCTGGAAAGTGTTGCAAGCTATCTTCCCCAGGATGGAGGCATGCTGCAGTGGGTGTAAATGTAGCAGTGGGAGGCGCCCGCGTGGTAGGTAGCCCCGGAGCAAGGCTTACAGAGGCAGTTGGTAGGGAGGGGTCCCCCTGTTCCATGATCTGGGATACAATGGGATGGTCAGGCAACCAGTCTCGTTCAGATGCAGTACCTGTGTCCACAGGTTGAGAGACCATGGCTATCAGGGGAGTCCCCTGGACTGGAGGAGGCAAAAAACCCTGGAAAGGTGGAGGAGCCTGCAAAGGTAGCTGAGGTTACTGCTCAGGTGCCGGTGAAAGGGACACCTCTGATTGCTGTTGGGTCTTAGCGAATTGTTTTTTTAAGGCACGAAGTCTTCTTTCTGCATCCTTTAAGGCTGCTGCTGCTGCCTGCTTCTCAGTGGCCTTTGAGGCCTTTTCAGCCCTATCCTTGGAAGAGGGCTGGCTTTTAGAGGTGGCCTTCCTGGGGCCACTGGAAGTGGAGGCCTCCTGTCCTTTGTCCGACTTTCCAGCCATGGGAGAAGCAAAGAGAAGGGCCACAAGCCAGGTGGGGGAATCTAACTTAGGACACTAAGTCTCCAAAGGCTGCAAGGAGTATTGCCCTGAGGCAGGGACTCCTATAAATGTGGCCGGGTAGGAAGGTATTTAGTCCAATCACTGGTGTCCAGGACAAGCACTCACCCAAGACACCTATAGAGATTCAGAAGCGAAGCAGGCAAAACAATTCTTTGCTGAAATGAACAATCCGAACAGCCGTCTGGTGCAAGAATGCCAGCAAAATGGCAATGGGAAGGCTCATGTTTCAGTTGTGGCTTTCCAAAATGGCCACCAGAATAAAGGGAGACAAAAACACAGCTAATGGCCAAACAAAATGGCCACCAACCTTCCCCCGCCTCTGAAGAAATCTACCTGGCAACAGGCAGTCATTGAGTTCAAAATGGCCACCGCCAGTTACGGAGGCTAAAGGGAAGCCTCCCAGCCAAAATTAGAGCCTGCACCCTGCCGAGAAGAAACGAAGACCAACCTGCGTTTCAGCGGCACTCGGAACGATAACTCAGATACTGTGAGTAAACCTTGCTGCCTGTATTTGCTTCGCTCAAAGAGTATAGCTCCGGCTGCCCAGCTGTTTGGTTCTTGTCAGCATACTAATGAACCTGCACACCCACTGGCAACAAGAAATGACCTCTTTTCCAAATTGTACTAATCGAATAAAGGAGAGTCCAAGTAGGAGAAAAATCTCAATCGTTGCTCAAGTTATTATTGAGAAAATGTAAGCATGTCCCTTCTTAGCCAACTGAGTTTGAAAACTGACACGTCACAACTGGTGGAGCAGAGAGGAAGTGCTTCAATCTAAAAATAGATATCCCATACTTGGACTCTCCTTAGCAGCGCACAGGATACAATAGTTTTGCAAGCTCCATTCCAAGAACAACATAGATCAATTCAGGCAAATTTCAGTTCTTTATTTGCTTACATCCAATAGACAGAACTTTGCCAGACTAAATATTTACTTGCTTGCACTTATGATAGCTTCAGCACCCCATAGTCGTGTGATTGCCATTTGCAACCTTCCCTGCTATGCTCCCATAAGCAAAGTTAATGGGGAAGCCATCAGGGAAGGTCACAAGTGCCCCCTCTCTATACTTGCATTGCACTAACATCCCAACCATAGCCTCCCCCAATTCATGTACAGTCTGCAGTGGTCCTCTCAGACCTCCTCTGCAGTACCCCATACTCCTTATCCATTTAACAACCTACACATTTTGGGATTATGATGGAAACTGCTAAGTTGTTGTCACTAAGCCATGTGACATTGTGCTTTATGACCGCATCACAATCCTAGTCCCAATTCCATCATAACTTTAGGATGACTGTATATTTGTAATTGTGTATTTAAAATATAGCAACAATTATATTTGTTTCCTTATTTTAGGAAATGTTCTAATGAATTCAAAACCCACACTGTATTTTGCTTTATTACAGATGGTTATTATAAAGGTCTTAATAGTAGCTTTTATGCTAATTCTGTTACTCAGATTACCAAAATAAAGAAATATACTTGCTCGTTTCCATTTTATGCCCAAACAGCATCAGAAACACAGCCTACAAGTTAAACCTTAATAGATTCAGTAAAACACTATTTCCTACATATTCCTCAATTCATGCAATGATTGGAAAAAAGCTACAGGTTTCATTTGTCTTAGTCTCAATATATGGCAAAATGCATATTTATTAAGATCACTGTAAATTCCAAGAGTGAAAAGAATGTCATGTTGAAATGGAAATGGAGCTACATTAAAATGGAATATAGAGCTAAATATTTAACAAAACACCATATATAGAACATTCTTCCTTTTGTGAAGCGGTTGTTATTATTTAAAAAGGTAAAAGACTGCTGAAGTCTATTTGTCACATACCTGTGATTTTTGAAGACATTTCTAGCTGGCTTATTATTAGATCTCTCTGCGCATATGTATGAATATTCAAATAATGTCAACATGGCTTATTCTACAATCTTTTAAAATTAGGGCAAACCTTCAGGTTTCAAGTTACTTTATCTGTAAAATTGGGGATGTGAAACAGAGAAAGAATGTCTGTATCAGTACTACAACTCTTGGAAGAAGGACACAAATTTTAAACCATTCTAATATACAGTATTTAAACCCATAGATTGTTAAATCAGTTCTGTCCGATTACATGTAGCCCTTATATCAAAAGGCAAAGATTATTAAAAGAATAATTAGTCTTTATAATGTTGACATTTAGACCCATGCACCTAAACTTTTCTTTATTAAACCATGTCATAAAAGATATCAAAGTATTCTGCTTTTTTTTAAAAGGCATTAAAATTCAGTAATACCCCCCAAAGAGAAAATTGTTAAATCTCTTAAATCCCTGGACTCACATTATCAGTTTTTATATGCCTGTCAACACTTGGGGGGAAAGAAGCAATGGTTTATTCTCGGTCTCAAATTTAAAAGCCAACTAAACTTTCTTCTACCTTCCCACTGAGATCTTTAACTCCAGGCAGACAGCAACATATCAGTTTAAAATGGGATACAAAAGGCCATGCAGTCTCTATTAGCTGCACATCAACACACACTACCATCTCCCATTTCATACAATTTATAGAAACAAGAACTAACTTCCCTTATTTTAAAAACTGCATTAACAGTTGGGGAGTCTGGGAGGGTGAGGAGAGTGAGGAGGCTGTGTAGAAAAGCAATGGCCCCTGACTGGGCTTACTGATTTGTTCATAAACTGTTCCTTTGCTGTATTAGGTTAGCAGGGAATTTTTCTAAAATTGCACTAAAATTAAAATAGAATTACTACGGTTTGCGTGAAGAGATATGGGGACTACAAGAAACTAGTTGTTCTCAGTTAAACAGCTACCTATATTTTGGCTTCCATATGTTAAAACCCAGAATGTGGAAACCAACATGTATATGCAAAGGACTCCATATTTGAACAGATGTTTGATATATGAATGGCTGTTTTTTTTAAATCAACATCACAGCATTATATCTGGAATCACCTTTTTTTGAGAGCTTCAAGATTTTAGGAGTAAGTTGATCCCACTAGAACAGTTTGTGGCAGAGGATCACAATGGTGTGGTAAAACTAGGACTTGCTGACGTTATTTGAAATAATACCTTGTTATTTAATCAGGTACTAAATGCTTTGATTTAGTGCAAATGTAGTGCAAATTTTTTTTGCAGATGCACCTTATTTAGTGCAGAGAATTCCCTAGCAGTTAGATTGAGATCTCTTGAAAATTTTAATATCACAGGTAGGTCTACTTTAACTACTTAGATCTGAACGTTTTTCTTGTTAGAAGGCTGCTTCAGTTTAGCTCCTTTTTTAAAAAAAGCTAAGAGATTTTCTATATCTGAGCATAGAGACATTATGTATCTGAGCATTAAATGTTCATTCTTATTTTTATGATATAACTTTTACTGATACCATTTTGGTTTCATGAACACACTCCAACCTTGATCAATTTGCAATCAATTTATTTTTTACTCTCAGTTTCTGATAACATATTCTGGTTCAGTTAACTATCTGATCAGTATAATCCAATATGAAACAGTACAGTGATTTAAAAAAAAAGATGTCTGCAGCAAGGTTCATCAAATTATTCTTAGGAGTTCGCATTCTTTGTGGCTTATTTCCAGTGATACAAAGAAACTATAAAACCTCATTAAAAATTTCTAAGGAACATAACTGTTGCTTTATACTTATTTATTGGTCCATTTTTTACTCTACTGCAGGGGTGGCCAAACTATAGCTCTTTGAGGACCTGGGGACTTCAACTCCCAGAATTCCTGAGCCAGCCATGCATGCATGGCTGACTCAGGAATTCTGGGAATTGAAGTCCCCAGGTCCTCAAAGAGCCATAGTTTGGCCACCCCTGCTCTACTGCCTACACTAAATCAAGGCACCTTTTGAGAAAAAAAGTTTGGATCCTAACAGACCAAGCAACATGGAGCATAGTTGTTTATTATTATTATTATTATTATTATTATTATTATTATTATTATTATTATTATTATTATTATTATTATTATTATTATTATTATTATTATTATTATTACTATTACTATTACTATTATTATTATTATTATTATTATTATTATTATTATTTTATTCGCACTTGTATGCCGCCCACTCCACAGAGACTCTGGGCGGCTCACAACAATAAATCTACATGCAAACAATAAATATAGGAAAAAGACATTAAAAACAGTAATTATTAAAAACATTAAAAACAACAATTTAAAAGTCCCATATAATTAATTCATTCATGGGGCCAAGAATGCTCGATGTTTTATATTAAAATCATTGGCCCCAGGCCTGTCGACAAAGCCAGGTTTTTAGCGCTTTTCTGAAGGCTGGCAGGGTGGGAATAATGCGGCTCTCCAGGGGAAGTGTATTCCAGAGAGCCGTTGCTGCCACAGAGAAGGCCCTTGCTCGTGGGCCCGCCAGCCGGCATTGTTTGGCTGATGGGACCACCAGCAGACCAACTCTGTGGGCTCTAATCAGTCTTAGAGAGTTGTATTGAAGAAGGCGGTCTCGGAGGTAAACTGGTCCTAAGCGATGTAGGGCTTTAAAGGTAATCACCAACACCTTGAATTGCGCTCGGAGACCTATGGGCAGCCAGTGCAGTTCATGAGGGATGGGTGTCACATGGGTGTATCTAGGGACCACCAGAGATTGACTGATTATGTGCCATCAAGTTAGCATTAACTCATAGCCCTATATCCGTGATGGCGAACCTATGGCACGCGTGCCATAGGTGGCAAGCAGCGGCCTCTCTGTGGGCACGTAAGCCGTCGCCCCAGTTCAGCTCTGCCGCACATGCGCACACACCTCCCACCGGCCAGCTAGTCATCGGGTCTCTGCCGTGCATATGCGGGGGGGGCGCATGCAGGAGCCGTGCATACATTATTTTGGAGGTTCGGGCATGCTAACTTGTGCACGCACACACAATTTGGGCACTCGGTCCAGAAAAGGTTAGCCATCACTGTCCTATATAGATAGATTTCCTTCAGCATTATCTGTCTCTAACCTTATGATTCAAATCTTCCAAGAGTAGAAAAATTGTTGCTGGAATTGAGTCCCTTGTTGCTAGATGGAATCCAATTGAGTCCATCCACCTTGTTATATCCTTTTCTCTTTCCTTTCACCTATTCTAGCAACTCTTCAAAAGAGCTACTCTTCACATTATGTACTCCAAATATGATAATCTGACAATCTACGACAGAATCAAGATCATGTGAAATGTTAATACCATTTTATAATGCTTTAGTAAGACCACATTTTGAATATTGTATCATTTTGGTCGCCACAATATAAAAAAGATGTTGAGACTCTAGAAAGAGTGCAGAGAAGAGCAACAAAGATGATTTGGGGACTGGAGGCTAAAACATATGCAGGAGTAAGTTGCAGGAATTGGCTTTGTCTAGTTTGATGAAAAGAAGGACTTTTCATGATAGCAGTGCTCTAATCTAACGGGCTGCCACAAAGAAAAGGGGGGGGGGCACTCTATTTTCCAAAACACCTGAAGGAAGACACAAAGCAATGGATCGAAACTAATTAAAGCAACCTAGAACTAAAGAGAAACTTCCTGACAATTAGAACAAGTGGAACGACTTTTCTCCAGAAGTAGTGGGTGCTCCAACACTGGAGATTTTTTAAAGAGATTGGACAACCATTTGTCTGAAATGGTATAGGATTTCCTGCTGGAGCAGGAGGTTAGACTAGAAGACCTCCAAGGTCTCTTCCAATTCTGTTATTCTAGGATTCATTTGATAGTTTTCTTAGCTAACTATGGCATTCTCTAAAGTTCAAAAGTGTAAATACTTTTCTATCCTGGTTTTTCAAAGTCCCAACTTCTATAGAAGCAAGACTGTCATAGGAAAAACTACACCCTCTGTGATTCTAATCTTTCTAATCATAAAGATATCATTACATCTGAATATTTTTTCCAGGCCTTTATTGCTACTTTATCAAGTGCTAATCTGCAGTATATTTCTTGACTACTGTTGATACTAAATAATAAAAAGTAGAAGTAATACACCATTTCCATATATTTATTGTAAGGTTAGTTGTTTTACCTATTCGTCATCATTTTAATCTTCCTTATATTCAATCTTAGCCCCATTTTTTACTGTACCTTCATTTCAAATCATTTGCATTTTCAGCTAGCTTCCTAAAGAATGGAAGAATGCAATAGCTCTTGTCAAGATTATACAGATTATACAGAGACTGATCCAGGCAGTCCTAGGGGTCAATATTGACTAGAAGACATATGCACACATACAAACTTACATTTTTGTTTATTGTTTATTATTTGTTTATTGGTACAAAAATGAAGTAGTTCAGCCAGAAAAAACAGATCATAAACTGCCCATGGACAAGTTCCAAGACAATGTAAAATGGAAGAAAAAAGCCAACCAGTTTCCATAATATGGATTTTCAAGAACACCAATTAACCACCCTGGATGAATTATATATATAGGCCATGGACAGCAACTTTTCCAAGCCAATCAGTGTTAATGGAAGCCTTTAATCCTGGATAATTTGGCAGAACTTTTGCCAGTATTTTTGTTTAATTTGGAGCACAGAATGAAAGGAGAGGGGAGGGGAGAGAGAGAGGGGGGGAGGGAGAGGGGGAAGAGTATTGCCTTTTGGGGCTTATAAATTTAGACAGAAATAATTCTACATGACAATAGGTACGTACCATGATTTGTGTATTGGGCAGGTTATTCTTAGAAGCTAATTTAAACATCTGTAGAATTAAATTGCCACTTGCCTAGTTTTATGCTTCTATCCCATCTGAAACTAATATATACATTACAAGCTAGAAAAAGTTTAATTTCATTTTTTTCTATTGTGTGAATAGAAAATATGAACTTATGCTGTATTTTCTAATATACATTCTTAAAATATTTACATACTACCCTTATCTAAATATCTAGAACATATAGGAGCAAAAGAACAAAAGACAATATAATAATTACAATAATAATAATTACTTGAATTAAATAATATTGTTTTTAAAAAGATCAGAAGAAAACATTTAAAAAGATGCAAATATAAAAACCTGAATTACTTCTAAAAAGTTTAAGTTCGAGAAGATCATCTATTTGAAACAATTTTTAGTTACTGAAAGAATGTATGTTCTCTAATACTAATCCAATATTTTTATTTTATGAACTTATTTGTCAAAATTATATGTCTGGCCATCATGCACAAGTGATTCTTGAAGTCATAAAATAAAACCATCAATTAAAACATTATAAAACCACTTGAAACATATAAAGATAAGCAAGACAGGATCATGAGAGGGTTAAAATCAAAATATTATATATGATGCAGCCAACAGTTCTCTGCTACCAAGGGACCCCAAGCCTGACAGGCAAAAAAACACAATTGAAGGCTTCTGAAAGGCCTTAAGGGTTGGGGATAATTTCACCTCAGAGGAGATTATGTTCCAAATGACAGTACATACAATTAAGATACTTTTTGATGTTACAATTTGGTCCAGATACATTAGCAGTATTAATAACTCTTTAATTACTATCAACATGGAAATTATTTTGGATTATTCTAAATCTCTATTTTTAAAAGTACTCTAAGACTATTGCTAAGGTGAATATCAGTTATTTGCATGAATTTTGGAATACCCCATATTGACAAAACCATGGAAATTGATCTTAAAGAATATTATTATATTTCTCATGCTTCTAAAATAAGGTTAATTCACACGATTTTCTGGATGTTTATTGGGGATTTACAAGAGTGCTGTAAATAGGTTATTTGTTTTTTTCTTTATGCTAGAAGTATAAAATGATACAGAGGACACACATATTATATGGGCTTTCTCTATCATGGGCCAATTTTAGTTTAACTAAATTTATTAATACAATTTTAGGGAAGTAGTAACAGTTAGAGATGTGAATGTAGTTTTGAAATTAGATTTTATAAAGCTATGGAGAATTTTGGATTTATATTAAGCATGGGGAATAGAAAAATACTATTCTTACAATGGAAAGACTAAACCACTACTGTTTTGCAATCTTAAATTTATGACAAGTATGGCTTGAATGAAATGAAAAGACTGATAAATGTACAGGTACCGTATTTTTCAGAGTATAAGATGCACCTTTTTGCCCCCCAAAAGAGGGTGGAAATGTCGGAGCGTCTTATACACCGAATATAGCCATTTCTGGCTTCCCGAAGCCCCGCCCCCGCACCCCATTTTTGCAAAAAACGGGCCATTTTTTGCAAAAATGGGGGCATTTTTGCCTTCCTCCACCCCCTAGGAGTGCTCTGCAGGCTTCCCAAACCCTCTGTATGACCCGTTTTTGCAAAAAAACAAGCGAAAAATGGGCCTTTTTTTTGCAAAAACTGGAGTGTTTTTGCCTTCTAATTACCCCATCTAGCATGACTGAAGGAGGAATTCTGAGAGTTGAAGTCCACTAGTCTTAAAGCTGTCAAGTTTGAAGTTTGTAAAAAGTATACATGGTTGTAAAAAGTGTACAAGGTTGTAAAAAGTATACATGGTTGTAAAAAGTATACATGGATGTGAAAGTATTCTGCTACACTGGTATTTTATTAAATAATATATTACTACACCATTTGGTTCAGAATACTTTTTTCCTTGTTTTCCTCCTCTAAAATCTAGGTGCGTCTTATACTCCGGTGCGTCTTCCACTCCGAAAAATACGGTAATCCTCAACTTACGACAATTGAGGCCAAAATTTCTGTTGCTAAGTGAGACAGTTGTTAAATGAATTTTGCCCCATTTAACAAACTTTTCTGCCACAGTTGTTAAGTGAATCACTTCAGTTATTAAATTAATGACAGGGTTTTAAGTGAATCTGGCTTCCCCACTGACTTTGCTTGTCAGAAGGTCGCAAAAGATAATCACATGATTATCCAGGACACTGTAACCATCATAAATATGAGTCAGTTGCCAAGCTTCTGAATTTTGATCATGTGATGGAGATGCTCAATGGTCATAAGTGTGAAAAATGGTCATAAATCACTTTTCCCAGTCCCATTGTAACTTTAGATTAGGTAGGACTACCTGTAATACTATGTAAGATTAGGTAGGACTACCTGTTGTTAGATTAAGTAGGACTACCTGTAATACCATGTAATCAGAGTAAAATGCTATTTAAAATAGCATTTTAAAACATTTAAAAGTAATGATACATTTAAAAGTAATGATACATAAATATATTGTATTTTTATTTCTTTTTAATTCTATATACCAAGTTATAGGATATTTTGATCCCATTATATGTAAAGGCATTTCAAAAATATGAAGAAATAGGATGCTGCAGCAGCTCCCAATCTTTTGATGTTCAGGGACCAGTACCCTGGTGTAAGGTTTTTCCGCGGACTAGAGGGGGCGTGGTTTTTCATGCTGCCTGCATACCGTGGATGGGGCTTCGCTTATTTGCAGGTTCCGGTTGCTGGCATGCCACAAACCGTGGTTTGGGGAACCCTGCTGTACAGTATTCTAACTTTCCACCAGAATTCTGGTAAAAAATCTTACACTGAAACTGGAAAAGTTTCAGAAACTGAGTTTAAAAATTAGTTTGATTCCAGTAGGATAGGACAATTGGGATCCTGCTTTATATTTAATAATATACTGTATGTATGTTTACTATATCATCTATATCTATATCATCTACCCTGTTTCCCCCAAAATAAGACATCCCCTGATAATAAGCCCAATCGGGCTTTTGAGTGCATGGCAATAAGGCCAAGAGCTTATTTCAGGGTTCAAAAAAATATAAGACAGAGTCTTATTTTGGGGAAAACATGGTATATCTATATCTATATCTATATCTATATCTATATCTATATCTATATCTATATCTATATATATCTATCTATATCTACCTGCCTGCCTGCCTGCCTGCCTGCCTACCTAGAGAGCCAATATAATATCGTGGTTAACACAATGCATTAGGAAAGGGAGATTCTAAACTTCTACTTCACTTTCAGCTACTGATGCACACTAGACAGCTTTGAGGTAGTCACTCTCTTTCACCCTAATCCACCTCACAGGACTTTTTGGGTAAGAAAAATAGAGAAAGAATACAACGCATGCTGTCCCAAGCTAAAACAGGCAAGGTTGTATGTGATTCAAATAAACAATGCATTTTAAACACATTTGAACTCTGGAGTCCCTGGTGCTCTCTGGGTTTGGTTTAGGATTACAGACATTTCATTACCCAACTACATAATGTCACTCTAAACAACCAAGGTCAGAGAATATCAAAAACTGCACAATTCAACCTGAACTACAGATATTCTCTTTTATTGAAATTTAAACCTTATTAACAGCTTCTTAAATAAATACAAATTAAGCAACAAGATTCCAGTTAAGGAATAAAAGCTAAAAAATCCCAGCTTCTCTTCAATGCATATTTATTAATAATTCACATGAAGGAAAAGATAAAAAGAGGGAAACAAGTAAAAACAAGTCTTACCAAAAGTAACTTCTCCTTTGCCAGTTTTGTCAAAAAGCTGAAATGCCACCATAAACAATGCATCTGGAGCACAGAGGACAGATTCAAACGCTACAAATTCTTGAAAGGATATCAACCTACAGAAGAAAATGTTATTAAAAATGTAGTCCCTTGTTTGAAGCATATTGCAATAGAACATCCATTAGACCTGTCTTTCCCATCCTCGCCATCAAACATATAGAAACTGCAGCTCCCAAAATTAATCTTTCCAGTTTCAGAAGATGTATAGTGTTTTTATAAATAACAGCAGCAATTTAGAGGTGTTCAACGTTTTCCTTTCTTTTCACTTTTTTGCCACAGCTGAGATCAATCTTTTTCTTGTAAATCTAAAGGGGATACAGATTCATACAAATATTTTTGTGCTTGTTTATAAGTACTGATACATATCTGGATATTTAAATATAATGCAAAACTTTGATCTGTATGCTGACCAGATGCTATTTGCTTATGAGCATTGTTAAAGCTATAATTCTCCCTACTCCATCATATAAAGAGCCCTCCCTCTGGAAAATAGAATGCATGGACACCCAACTGTATAGCAGTATCTCTTTTGCAGCTAAGTGGTTAAGTGAAATATTACACGATCACAATTTGTGATTTTACCGGCTGGCTTCTCCAATGATTCTGCTTTTTGAAAGCTGATGTGAAGTACACAATTGGCGATTGACAGTGGCATGCTGTGACAGTCACAATACCTGCCAGTAGTGAAGCATCCAAACTTCAAACATGTGACCACAGGGACATTGTCAAAATTGTAAGTTCAAGGACCTATTGTAAAGTTAATTTTTCAATGCCATTATAATTTTAAATGGATGTTAAACGGGACAGTTGTCAAGCAAGGACTACCTGTATGTCTATGTTGAATTTTCTTTCAAAACTGTTGACAGAACTTAATTATGACTGAAATGGCACTTTTTTTTGACACAGAATTAAACATTGCAAGTTTGCGGAGATGAACATTTCCCCAACCTAACCTTATTAGATAAAGAACATAATTATAATTTAATTTCATCGTGCAGCCATATTTTTTCTTCAAAATTTCACCAACAATATGCCGCTCAGATTTCTATAAACTGTCTATCAAAACAGTCGATTGTTTATTTTAGACAAGACAGGGCAGTAAATCTTGAAATTATGTTAGGTTGTTAGAAAACTTGCAGAGTAATCACAAGAGCCACTTTGGTGTAGCAGTTAAGGAATCCATCTAGAAACCAGGAGTCTGTGAGTTCTAGTTCTGCTATAGGTAAGTGACTTTGGGCCATTCTCTCTCAATCCTTCGAAATATGCAATGCAAAACCACTTCCAAAATCCTTGCCAGGAAAACTGCAGGGACATATCCAGATAGCCTCCAGAAGTGAAAATGACTCAAAGACACAAAATACACACACACAAACACACACAATTATACTTCATTAAAAGCATTTTGTATGAAATGTGAGAAAATTTGGGCTACTTATATTACTATTAAATAGTAAAGTATGAAGATTCAATTTAGTATTTATTTAAGATGCTCAATAGTTTGCAGATATTCATTATTTTATAATATATAATTTATTAGTTAATATAATTTATCATCAATGGTAAATTATTAAGTTCACTTGTTTTGAGCAACCTTTCCACATTTCCATTACAATGTGGTAGCTTCCAAGATCAGTCTATATGGAAGTACAGGTAGACCTTGACTTACAATCTTTCGTTTAGAAAGCTACAACAGCACTGAAATAAGTTTTTCACAATGGAAGCATCATGTGAACAAAATTGAGGTACTTGGCAACTGACTCATATTTATGATGGTTGCAGTGTGCCTGGGGTCATGTAATCAGCTTTTGTGACCTTCTGACAAGCAAAGTCAATGGGGAATCCAGATTCACTTTACAACTATGTTACTAAGTTAAAAAAACTGCAGTGATTCTCTTAACAACTGTAGCAAGAAAGGTTATAAAACAGCTCAAAAATATCTTAACAATCTCCTCGCTTAGAAACAGAAATTTTGGACTCAATTGTGGTAGTAAGTCGAAGACTATCTGTAACCATCCAACATTAGGTAAAGGTTTCCCTGTTCCGTCATGTGCTCATCTCCGTTTCTTGGCTGAGGGAGCTATCCAAAGACATTTTCCATGGTCATGTGGTCGGCATGGGTATACACCAAAGGCAAATGGAATGCTGTTACCTTCCACTAAAATGGTATCTATTAATTTGCTCACATTTGCATGCTTTAGAACTTCTAGGTAGGCAGGAACTAGGGCACCCAGTTGCGTGACGCTCGGGTCTCGAACCCGGGTTATCAAGCTTTCCAACTAACAAGCTCGGCATCTTTAACTGCTGAGCATCGCACCCTCACCCCATTGCACAGAATTCGGGTCTCAAACCCGTGTTGTCAGCTTTCCAACTAACAAGCTTAGTGTCTTTCATCCAACATCGAGAGACATAAAATTAATGAAAACTGGTTAGAATTGACTAATTAACGTATAGTCCCCTATGGCAACATGTATTTTATCATGTTTCCATTTCAAATAAAAAACATTTAAAAATTTATTTGTCATACTTGTATATCCTACAAAGGTTTGCAGTAATTACAAGCAACATAAAAAGTTAGATAGAATGTCATAGTAGGAACTAAAATATAGTCATTGTAACATCATAATCATCATAAAAACAATCAAAGTGGGCATCTTATCATTTAACATAGCCCTCAAAGTAACTCATTATTCAAGAGTTTCCAGAAGACCAGGATGGACTATTTATCTCATTAAACATATAGCCTGCCTTTCTTTCAGGAGCCCTAGGCAATTTGCATCTCTTCATTTAATCCTCAAAAGATCCCTGCGAAGTTAGGCTGCAAATGAGTTTCTGGGGCCGAAAATGGACTTGAAGTATAATCTTTCCAGTCCTAGTCCAACGTCTTAATCCAGTAGTTCTCAAACTTTGCAGTACTATAATCCCTAAAATGATAAGTGATCATTTCTGTGACTCCATCTCACAAATAAAAATCGTGATTTCATGGATAGGCAGACAAGACCATGCCATGTTCAATCATTTTAATCTTTCAATTTCAACCTTTTTTGTCAATGCCCAACATGTGTACAATGAAATTGGCTGAGCCTCCCCTCGTGCACCCCTCCCAACATAAATACATATCAATAACTCAGTGAAAGAAACCCCTAACCCAATAAATCATACTAACAACACACAATCCTCTATACATATATGTGCGTAACATTACATTATAATATATTGCACCAATACGAATATGTTGCGCCGCCCCTGCAAGTCTATCATACTACATGCTTGCATTCAGGAGTCTGACAGCCCATAAAAGCTGTTTTTCAGCCTGTTCGTACAACTTTATATTCTGGGTTTTTTAAAATTTGTCACATAATGATTGTAGCTTATATAGTTTAATTAGTTTAGGTTAATCTGAAGATAAGGGATATAGTCACCACCCCACTGTCATGGTCAGATCATTTCCTTCTGAGGCTGGATTTCACAACCCCACTCCTCCCCCGCAGGGAGGCGGGACCAACTAGGTGGTTCCGCCCCAGGCGCCTAATGGAGCCGGAAGGATTCCAGAGGGAGCTTGGGGAAATACCTGAAACCCTGGTACACAACTCGGCTGACTCCCTGGTGGATGCTTGGAACACCGCAGCATCAGGGGCGTTAGACCGAATTGCGCCTAAGCGACCTCTCCGTGGCAGTGGATCCCGGAAAGCTCCCTGGTTTACCGAGGAGCTCCGGGAGATGAAACGCCAGAAGAGACATCTGGAGCGCCGCTGGAGAGCCAAAAGGACCGAGTCTGACCGAACACTATTAAGAATTTACATCAGATCTTATTTAGTGGCGATAAGGGCAGCAAGATGATCTTATCTTTCCGCTCTTATTGCGTCCGCAGATTCTCGTCCAGCCGCCTTGTTTAGGGTGACTCGATCCCTCCTTGCAAAAGGGGGGAGCGAGGAACACTTACAAGGCAGAGCTGAGGAATTCGCTGAGTTTCTGTCGGATAAAGTCGCTCAGATTCGGTCAAATTTGGACTCCGGCATGGCAGAGTCCATAGAGTTGACAGGGGCGAGTCTTAGTCCACCATTATGGGAAGAGTTTGGGCCTGTTTCTCCCGAGGATGTGGACAGGGCTATGGGAGCGATGGGTACCTCCACCTGTTTATTGGACCCGTGCCCCTCCTGGCTGGTCTTGGCCAGCAGGGAGGTGGCACGCGGCTGGATCCAGGCGGTGATCACCGCTTCTTTGCGAGAGGGATCCGTACCGCAGTCATTAAAAGCTGCGGTGGTGCGACCCCTCCTGAAGAAGCCTTCCCTGGATCCAGCCGATTTGAAAAACTACCGTCCAGTCTCCAACTTACCTTTTCTAGGTAAAGTTGTAGAGAAGGTGGTGGTGACCCAGCGTCTGCAGCTCCTGGATGAAACAGATCATCTAGATCCTTATCAGTCGGGCTTCAGGCGCGGCTACAGTACAGAAACTGCCTTGGTCGCTCTGATGGATGATCTCTGGCGGGCCCGGGATGGGGGGAACTCCTCCATCCTGGTGCTACTTGACCTCTCAGCGGCTTTCGATACCATCGACCATGGTATCCTTCTGCATCGGCTCGGAGAGTTGGGAGTGGGAGGCACCGTTTTGCGGTGGTTCTCCTCTTATCTCGCCGATCGGATGCAGTCGGTGTTGGCAGGAGGGCAGAGATCGTCCCCCAGGCCCCTACTATGTGGGGTGCCCCAGGGGTCGGTTCTCTCGCCCATCCTGTTTAACATCTACATGAAACCGTTGGGTGAGATCATCCGCAGGCATGGGGTGTGTTTCCATCAGTACGCTGACGACACCCAGCTGTACATCACCACCCCGTCTGACTTCAGTGAGGCAGTTGATGTAATGTGCCGATGCCTGGACGACGTTAAGATCTGGATGGGGAGGAACAGACTCAGACTAAATCCCGACAAGACCGAGTGGCTGTGGATAATGCCTCCTAAGGACCATGACAACTGTCCCTCCTTGGTCTTCGAGGGTGCGAAACTGACTCCCTCAGACCAGGTTCGCAACTTGGGGGTCCTCCTAGATCCACAGCTAAAATTAGATCATCACCTTTCTGCTGTGGCTAGGGGGGCCTTTGCACAGGTTCGCCTGGTGCACCAGCTGCGGCCTTATTTGGAGAAGGAGACTTTACTCACGGTCACTCATGCCCTTGTCACCTCGCGTTTGGACTACTGCAATGCGCTCTACATGGGGCTACCCTTGAAGAGTATCCGGAGACTTCAGTTGGTGCAAAATGCGGCTGCGCGTGCTGTGGTGGGTGTGCCGAGGTACACCCACGTGACACCGATTCTCCGCCAGCTGCATTGGTTGCCCATCGGTCTCCGGGTCCAATTCAAGGTGTTGATCACCATCTTTAAAGCCCTTCATGGCTTAGGACCAGGATATCTCCGGGACCGCATTCTGCCACATACTTCCCTTCGACCGGTTAGGGCCCACAGGGTTGGCCTCCTCCGGGTCCCGTCGGCCAAGCAATGCCGGCTGGCGGGCCCCAGGGGGAGGGCCTTCTCTGTGGGCAGCCCCGTGCTCTGGAACCAACTCCCCCCAGAGACCCGAACCATCCCCACTCTGCTGGCCTTCCGAAAGGCCGTTAAGACTTGGCTCTTCCTGCATGTGGGGGGACAGCTTAACCCATTTGAGCTTACCCCCCAAGTATGTATGTGGTTGAATGGATGGATGTTGCTGCTACTTTTATACTGTCTTTTAAATTTTGTACTGTTTTTAAATTGTTTGAAATTTTGTTTATTCTTGTATCTCTTATGTTGTACGCCGCCCTGAGTCCTTCGGGAGTTGGGCGGCATATAAGAATAACAAAATAAATAAAATAAATAAATAAATTAAATTTATATACCGCCCTTCTCCAGGGGACTCAGGGCGGTGAACAGCCAAGTAAAAACACAATATAAACATTAAAATATATATACATATGTATATATGTATATATACAAAATATATATACATATAGGCCAAATGAGGAACTGAGTCAGTTTTTATAGTGCTGCTTTATAAACTGCTTGCACAGTTGTGTTTTTGTTAAAATCTGGACCTCCAGATTGCTTACAATAACCTCAGGGAATCCTGAACTATCATTTTAGAACTCTTTTCTTAATCTTATAACACCTTCCTTATCATGCTAATGCTCAGTTATTTTGATTTATAATATGGCTTCTTGTAAACTAGAATTTACTTCATCAACTGACAGAAGAGTTCTGTTGCAATAGTTTAATTCACAAATACCACATCCCAACAAAGCATGTTTTCAAAGAACACTACACACAATCCTTTCATTGCTTGCTACACATTCGTTTCACATAAATTGCTGTGGTACAGATCAAAATTTATTAATTTATATAGTACTATCTTTAAAATAAAATGATTAGCAATTTTTACAGAAAAACACAAAAAGTCTATATCAGCAAAATTCAATCCAGACCATTACAGGAGAAACATGAATATCTGTGTGCCAGCTGAATTCAAATTAACCCAATTTTTACATATTAATTAAACCAGCTATTTTCTTCTTATTGTATTTTTGCTCCTTAAATTGACTGGCCTGCAAGTGATTCCCAACAGATCTACTCCAGCAACAATGACGTACTCATTTACTTCTATTATGACCACACAATACAGTAACTGAGTAGTAATTTTTCACAGTCAATTACACATGTGGTTCCTAATGGTTAAAGATGCTGAAATAATGCATGTTACACAGCCATATGTTCTGAGCTCTATACTGCATAAGGGCAGTTGCCTAGGTAACAAGCTTTTTCTGTGGCTTAGCACAACCGTCATTGAATATCATTAGGTTTCATTAAACAGCAGATATTAACATGAACCTCAATATACTACTTAAGAATAATTTTGTCGACATAAGCTACAGCTTACCTAACAACAGCCTGACTGAGAAAATTCTAATGACCTGTATTTTAATGATGCAAAGCTAAAAAAGAAATTGGCAAATTATAAACCAAGCATAAAGATCCCTGTAAGTCAGATGCTTTATTGGTAATATTTCTCTTAGCAAAGGGGGGAAAAATCTTTTGGTCAAAAGATACTAAGATTGCAAAGACAAATTAAATAGAAAGAAAAGCTAACTACTACAACCATTTGGCACCCAGCTGGGTTAGATTTTTTTGGGGTGGAGACAGACAAATTGACTAATATAGATGAAATAGTTATTGTTATCCATTCCAAAGGTTTGTTGTCCACATCAACGCACTAATTTTCAGTTTATAGCTATCCCTAGCCTTTCCACTATCACTATTGATAAAATTCCATTTTGTTTTAGAGCATCCTTTAGTTACATATTTGAAGTAGAAATGACATTTCTCCCCCCCCCCGAAAAGTGGGTTTTACAAAACTAGAAAATAATATTTCTCTTTTTCCCAGTTTTAGAACAGAAATTTTAAATATGGATTTTCATCATGAGACATCTGGATCCCAGGATAGATGGGAGGACCACTGACAAGAGTAAACTTTACAGCTTTTCGTGCCAAAAGTAAAGACAGAAGATTCTACTACAAACTATGGTATAAAGTGTAAACAGATTATGGATAGCTGGGTTACAGTGTAAGGGAGAAAATATGAAAAGACTGCCTATCTAACTGCCTATCTATGTATGGTGTAAAGATATTCCTATGACTGCACTGCACTGTTTTGAGAATACTAGCTCTCACAGGCAAAACCTTACTCGGTTTTACCAATAGAGAACATGTTTCAGGACTACTATGCTTGGATCTAGAAATACTAGCATTCTCCTAAGAATAGGGACAGAAGATCACAGGAATATGGAGCTGGAGAAAACCTAACTTGGTGAAGAAACTAATTTTTTATACATTAATCTTTCAACTATTTAAATTGTCATTTAAGTACTATCAGTAGTACTATTCCTAATAATACTAGTAATGATCTATTCTTAGATAACCTTGAGAATTTACATAATGTGATGACTCACAGAACATACAGAATGCAAGGACCATTTCTAACCTACACATTATGTAAATTTTACATTTTCAAATCTACTGAAATTTTTGTTAATTTATTAAAGCTCTTCTTCAGACTTCTTCAGGAAAAATCCAGACAATTAAACATTTTCAATCTGATTTATATCAGTCTTTCCCATTCTGATACCTGGTAAATGAGTTGACACTCTAAAAGTTGACTCTCTAAATGTCAACTCATTTTAGCATGGTATGACCAGTTTATAACAATACAACAAAGAACAATGGAAGTATGGCTATTGTAGGAGTTGTAATCTCAGTGCATATGGAAAGAAATTAGTTAAGGAAGACTAATATAAATGTATAGACAAGATATGTAGTGGCTATATTACAACAAGGAAGATGAATTTATAAATCATTACTCCTAACTTCAGCACCTGAAAAAAAGCTATCAGATGCACAAGTACACAGAAATTTGAAATAGCAGGATAGCATATCATACCATACTATGAGATATAATGGAATTTCTCAGTGCCAGTTTGTTATGTGTAAAATTGAAAACACCAGGGTGAAATCTCAAGCAGGTAAGTACATTTGTGGCAAATTATTCAAAGCCTGTCACTCTTATATCTGTTTCATCCTCAATCACATTTAAAAGTGAAAGTACATTTACAATACAATCTTCTACATGTCAACCCATCAGTAAGTCCCACTGACTACAGTGGGCTTACTTCTATATAACTAAGTATTTCAATGGTGTCTTAATTGCTCAACTGCTGTTAACATATATAATGTACAACAGCAGCAACAAAAACAAGGCATTCATGTCTGAAAATTATTCTGTTACTTTCCTATATATGCACACACATACCCATTATTCTGCATGTCTAGGATTGCTACTAATTATTCTCATCATTACATTAAAAAAATTAAAAGCTAGAATGATTCAAGCTACAATCACTGTGTAATCTTAATAGCATAATGGGACACAGGCTAAGCTATGTTTATTATTTAATATTTCAGTACTATATAAACAACTGTTCTGAAAAATGGTAAATTAGAGATAAATCAATAATAATGGGAAAAGCTGGCATTTCAAAACATTATTTTGAATTGTTTACATTTCTTAAAAATAAAAGCCATGTAGCATTTTGAGTTACTTGCTGGAATCTCAGCAATGATTGGCAGAAATTGTATATTTTATTGGGCAGAATTTAATTATAGTAAAAAAAATTCTTAGAAGAAAACAGTTGGATTTCTAAGAATGCAATTGTAAGGAAACATTTCCTTACAGCTTATCAATGGGAGGTAAAAACAACTTTCCAAAGTCTCATAACTCCCACCCTGGAAGCAAACTTACCAAAGCTTCAGTTAGCATAGAAACAGTCAGGCAAATACATTCTTGCGCTATAAAATGCTGAATTACCCATGAATTATTAGAAAATTAAATGATTCTGCACGCATTAAATTGTGATAGCACTTTTCTGTACTTTTGTCATATTTTTCCTGTCATTTATTAATTAGGAATATAAAAGGCTGAACAGTTACTTTCATTTTTCCTCTTAGGAGGCATGTGTGTCAATTTATTAAGCACAATCATTGACAAAGTTTAATTTCTGATTGTGGCACTTTCAGTTAAACTATTTTGTTAGTCAGGTCTTTATTAAGGTCACAGACCAAAATTACTGCACTGTAAATGCTATACAACATACTCATTTCTTTATTCTATAATATATTTGACACAGTGATTTATGTACAAAGCTATAACAGTCGGTAACCTCTACCCTTGACAGATATCAAAAAAAGTCAAGCAGGGTGAGCCTTGATTTGTATGGAAGACCAGCAGAACACCAAGGCAGTAGGTTAGATGGAGAAGCTAACAACATCACATAGGGAACCATCGGCAAATTGTTTCTATCTAGTTTCCACAAAAACAATTTGGCTATATTTATGCAGGCACTAGAAATTAAACGCAACCTGAGGATTGTTTAGATCTGCAAACCATTTTAAGGCCTGTTCTCTTTTTTGTGCCCATTATTCAGTGAGAAATCAATCTTTCCTAAAGGCAATGCCTGATGATGGCATTTCCCCCCCATATATTGTACCTGTAAATGAAAAGCAAAATGTCTTTTATTTATTCTCTGAACATTCAAATACTAGTATCAAATAAGTAATTTAGATAAATAATGACATACATACCCATCTTTAGTCTGATCTACTATACCTCCCAGCAGTTGGACCGTACTGGGATTGGGCACCCCATCTCCTATTATCTTCAGGAATTGTGTGACAAAATCATTGGGAGACATGTAAAATTCACCATTTTTTTCAACACTTGCATACTGTTAAAATAAAAGAGAGAGAAAATTTTATTTTTAAATTATTAAGTAAGAATATATCTTACCTGATTATATGAGATGTAATAATTACAGGCAGATCACTGTATATGAAACCAAAAAAGAAACCAGACAGCTCAGCCAGATATACACATATAAAAATACCTTTCATTTCTTACTTAGTGCTAATTATAATTAGTAATGACAACCAAATTGGCAATGTGTGGTAGACACGTGTTTTTCAAATTGGAATAAAAATCTGTAATTTGAAAAATCTTTGATTTGAAATAAAATCAGAATAACAAAAAATTTATCTTATTACTACAAAGTGTAGTATTATGCTATAACTACATACAGTAGTCCTCTCTGTACTACTACATTGAAAGTGAATTCATAATTCACAGATTCAACATGAAGTTAATTGCAAAAATCAATCAAAACCAAAAATCCAGGTCAATAACACTCTTAATTACTAATATAATACTGTACCATATCTGGAAGGCAAATATTAATCATATTCTGCTGAGACCACAGACTAGAACTAAGAAAGTTTTTCTTTCCAGAAAAGAAGCTGGAAAAAGAATTCACTGGTTAATGAATTGTTTCTGATCATTCTAACCAGTTTCACTCTGCTTTCCTCAAAATAGATAAATATCATTTGCCAGAAATCTTAACCATTCAATGCTGGTCATGCTGGATAGGATCTAAAAGAAAAGTTGGATAAAGCCTGGTCCAAATCTTGGTTTAGAAGGCTGTCTGAAGTGAATATATTTTCTGAATCTTTCACGCTGAAAAATCTTTTACTTAATACCTCCAACATATGCCAGCAGAACAATTTGTGAAATAGTGAAATATTTTAACACACTCTCATACACACTTAAGAAAACATGTTTATGCCCATTCATATGCATGTGTACTTAACAGCCATATGTAAAACATTAGTGCTGTATGACTGTGACAATATTTTTCAGATTCTCTCTTTTTTTCTACTCCAAATGTCCACCTCTTGGGAGTATAAATAGAAAAGAAAGAGAAGTGAAAGCTGAATTTAGAAGACTAAAATTACTCCTGAAAGGAAGAAAGCAAAGTGAACAACAGTAATAAAAATGCCCCCAATATGTTATTCTGGCCTAAACCCAAGAAATCATATATATTATACAGGAAGGTTGAAAGGGAGAATACAATATATTTGGAATTTCATTCTCCTACCTCCATCTACAAATTGTGATTTCAAAAAAGGAAAAATCCAAAGAGAAGGAAGTAAAAAAACCATATATACCTCTGTATGTTTTTAAGACAGCATGATTGTAGGTACAGATATGCACTCTTTTATGCTTTGTGTTAAGGGCATCATTGAAATAAGACAAAAGGCCAATGGATCAAAGATTAAATATACTGCACTATCAAATAAACATTTCAGTACTACATGATATGGCAATAGTTCCTTCTCAAAGTGTTGAATATCTATTATAATTTATCAAATGGTTGACTAGTTAATAAACTGCCTTGTTTCTTCACTTCCTAACATTATTAACTGAAAGCTTATTTAGGACTTTGTACACTTAGGTTATCAATTTTTGCTTGTTTGAAACTATATTGTATTTATTTTTCACTTCTTTTTCAAAGAAGGGAAAAATAGACTTCAATTCTAATGTTCTGGCACTGAATGCTCTGTAATCATTCGAAAGATCTTTAAAGCAGATTGGCTAGGAACCATAGCAAAGGTTACTATTTCAATCCCAGGACTCCAGTTTCGCTACCAAGTCCCAGTTCCCACCACATAACGAATCGAATTTCTATGAAGCAAAAAGGAAACACGGGATATATTCAATTAAAAAGCGGGAACTTTTTTTAAAAAAGTCAATTGGGCCTAGGTACTTTTTTTATCAATTTTCTGGATCAAAACAATGTTTTCCAGTTATTTGGAACAAGTTGTCCATTTCTTATCATTGCTATGTACTTCTCCAAGTTGCAATTTAGCAAACAGTCTAAACAGTAAGAGGATGATAAGGTAAGGAAATCCATTAAAATGCTAAGTTTACATATGCATATTGCAATATTATGAACCTCTTGGGTGTGGTGAAAAGACATTAAAATGCAATTGTAAATAAATTACATAAACATATTTGTCACTATATGTCAACTTGAAAAGATCTGTTTCACAGCAAGCAAAAAATTCTGAACAGAAAAGACATATTGTTAATTCATGTAGTATTTATTTTTTGAGACGGCCTGATAATATTTACCAGAATTCTTCACAAAACATTATCTATATCAAGTAACAAACTAGGTATCTACTATAACTCCAAGCAAAATTAAAAGAATCAGATATTATTTTGTATTGCAAGTGCCATCGCCTATTACATTAAGCCAGAATTGTGTCTAACCATCTTTACATCTGTTCATACATGCAATCTGGCTTCCCTCATAGGTTTAAAAGGTATGCAGTATTGGGCAGAGGAGACATAATTGTCTAGATGTAAGTCATATACAGGCAATTTTTTTCAGGCAATTTTTGTAGAAAGGTAAAAACAAAACAGAAAAATACAAAACCTGAACATCTAACAGTGCATTTTTATAATTAAGACAAAATCTCTTTTTTTTTACTGAGTTTTAAGTAATATTTTAGAAAGAAGTTATTAGCGTTTAATACTTATAATTTATTATTAGCCATTTATCTATCTAATGATAGTTGTAAGAAAATATATATTGTAAACATCGCACACACAATTAAAACTAACTTAGAACATGGCAGCAATGTAAAACCACATGCTTGTTTATTGGGTGAGACCTTGTCTACTGAAAGTGAACACTCAGTACTTTATAACCAGCACACAGATCAATCGATTCCAATGTACGTAGTCATTTATAGGAGAATCTTTCTAAACCTAAGGCTTGAAAACTTTTTAACAAGACAGTTATCAAGAAACAAATCAAATAAGTCAGCCATTCTGCACTTCTATATTTCATTTTTTCCCCCAAGCTAGGCCCCCCGCTAAGACATTCAATAACAGAAAGCAGCACAAGGTTTCCGTGTCCCTCTGCTTCTACCCACTGTGATTTATTCTTGTGTATTTGAAATCCAATCACGTACCCCCACACTACATATAGAAAATGACCTTGAAAATGTCAGCTTGTTCATTTTGACTGAAGTCTAATCTCTTAGGTTATGGTAGGAGAGTTACAAGTAGTAGAGTTACTCTGGAAAATTATCATGACAAAAGAGGGAAGGAGGGAAAAACATCAGTTTGGGAATAAAGGCATTCAAAAAAGTGGTTCTGTAGTCAGGTATTTTTCTTCCACTTTGGTAATTATACCTACAGAGAATATGATATTGCACAATAATGCTTAATGGCTTTTTTTAGTAAGTTCCTTCAAAATTCACACCGGATAATCACATATTTTAAATACTCAGGCATTAACAAGTTGAAACCTATTTAAGCCTTTGCAGTACAACTGTGGAATACCTTTTTATTTTTTAGAAAAGTATATTAGCTAAAGAATTCCAGATTAAAAAATATGCAACTAAGAAATTTCAAATTGATTGCTATGTGTTTAACTAACACATGAAATGATGCAAGACGTGTAATTGTAATATTTATTATTTTGGTTTCTTTCTTTCTTTCTTTTTCTTTCTTTCTTTTTCTTTCTTTCTTTCTTCCTTTCTTCTTCCTTTCTTCTTTCTTTCTCCTTCCTTCCATTTTTATGATGTGTAATATATCTATTCATAAATTAAACTTCAATATTAATTGTCAACATTCATTGCATTATAGTTCTAAAATATCCCAATAAAATTACTGGGAGAATGTTCTAGAAATAAAATTATTTTTCTTAGTTATTTATAAATAATGGTTTCCTTTAAAAAAAGTCATGAATAAACTATATTTTTATTTATTTTATTTATTTATTTATTTTTGTCAAGTACGTGTTGGTAATATACATAGATATAACATTGTTTATATACATAAGATGAGTACTGATAAGAGGGAACATTAGGACAGGGACGGTAAGCACGCTGGTGCACTTATGCACACTTATGTATGCTATCACATACTTTTCATTTTCCCACTTGATTTCCCTCAGTAGAATTAATAACTAAAAAAATCATTAATTATTTACTGTATATACTATCACCTTAAAATAATTATTTTATACTGTATACTATATACCTTAAACTAATCAAAATACAACTTATACAAGCTAGAATTGCAAACCAGCTTTCATGCCTTATAAATCTTTTTGGTGTTATTTAGAAGCATCAAGTAAATATTACTGCTTCAGATGAACAGTTATAAATTGTTACTGGTTAATTTCATTAGCTACATTAGTGGAAATCATGGAAAGGACTGTCAGAGTAATATACATACGTTTTATAAATTCCCCTAAAAACCCTCAAGACAAGCCTATAAAATGGAACATGTGCAGATTAAGATTGAGTTTTGTTTCTCCAAACCTATATATACTGATAGCCATTATGTAAGGCCAAATCATGTGAAAGAGCCTAACACTGGCAATGAAAACTTGACAGTTTCTACTTCTTCTTAAAGCCAATTGTAGTTTAGTAGGTTAGATCAGTGTTTCCCAACCTTGGCAACTTGAAGATGTCTGGACTTCAACTCCCAGAATTCCCCAGCCAGCATTCGCTGGCTGGGGAATTCTGGGAGTTGAAGTCCAGACATCTTCAAGTTGCCAAGGTTGGGAAACACTGGGTTAGATTATAGCTTTATTGATTAGCCTATAGGCCATATCAAAGCACAAGGTTCAAACACATATCACCAAAAAAATCCTATACAAAAAATTTAAAATAAGAGTAGGGTAAAATACAATAGTTATACAGTAGAATAAGATACAATATAATTTAATACATAAATATGTAAAATAGAATAAAATGACAAAAAATATATTTCGGTGTCACCCTTACAATCTACCCCAATCAGTCCCACATATGCAGATCTCAACTGAACCATTTTGTTTAAGTACTGTGCTGTGTTAAATGTTATTTTCAGGTTCTGGCCGCACATAAAGTAAGTTGTTTTGATATGGGGATCCCAATGGGTCATTTGTTTGGTATATAGACCAAGGTATCTGTCTCTTACCCCCTTATACAAGCAACAATCAAATACGATGTGAGCCAGGTCTTCTACCTCTGCTGCTTCGCAAATGCAGAGACACTCATTGTAGGATATAGAATGGAATCTCCCATATCTGACCATTGTGGTTTAGTAGGTTGAAATTTAGCTTTCTATAGCAATAGTAAATGAGAAAAGCCAGTTTCATAAAACTATAGTTTAAAATCATTTTGATTCCACTAATCATAGTTAAGACTGTTCATACATTCAAGGACAAAACAAGTGACAGTTAAAATGAACAAACCAGAAACATATGAAGTTGGCCATAGGGCTGGTGAACTAGGGACCTGAACCTTCCTAAGCTTGGGAAGCTACTGCCAGGTAGGAAGAACTATTTGCTCTATCTGGCTTGTGTTTTATATGCAAGTAATCTCAAGCTTCGATCACATTAGTAGCTATTGGTCATCTGGAGAAAAAAATTTGCTTGTAATCCTGAAAGGCCCCTATTAAGAGTTGACAACACAAGGCTAAATTGATCAATGATTTCACTTGAGGTAATATATGTTTAATATACATCAAGAAACCCCATTCATCAAAAATCTAACTAGCCCCTGCAACTTTCTTGGCAAGGATTTTTAGAAGTGAAAGAGCTGAGAGAAAGTGACTAGCCCATTTTGCTTCATGCTAATGCAGGAGTAGAACCAGTGGTGGGTTGTAAATGATTTTGCTACCAGCTTGTGCGCGCACTCGCACATGATGCTTCTGCGCAGAAACATCCCGGGTAGGTGGGCGGCCACCGGTGCTACCGGTTCTAAGAACCGGTCCAAACCGGGAGCAACCCACCACTAAGTAGAATCTATGGCTTGGTTTCTAGCCTATGTCTGATGTCTACACCAGACTGGTTCTCTTATTTCTTTACTATATTTTTAATTGCTCCATTCAATTTCAAGATAATGAAATCATTAAAAGCAAAGAATAATTACACAAAACCTTTAAAATATGTAAACTGGTAGACCTTTAATTAAAAGAACAGCATCAATGCCAGAAATGAAATATAATTTATCAATATTATTTGCATTTAACAGTCAATATAATTTGCAAAATTAAGGAGCTAGTTGCTCAGATATATTTTTCCCAGGCCTTTTACAGGCAGAACCAGCCCTTAAATTGGCTCTAAATCAAATAGGAAGTGGGGTGTTGGTCTTACCTGATATGCCTCTTCTCGGAGAGGTGTATATAGCATCCAGGAATGGGTTAAATCCATCTGCTCTCTGATTGGACTGAGTCTGTCAAAGCTGTTCAGGTGCCGCCCTTGTTGCTATGCTTGCCAGCTTGAAATGAACAAGCGAAGCGACAGACCCCATTGTGCCATAATAAGTTAATACATTCCTCCTGCAGAACCGAAGCCAACAGTCTACGCTGACCACACTGGGTGGGGCTGGATGCTATGTCCACCTCTTCAAGAAGAGGCGTATCAGGTAAGACTAATGCCCCTTCTCCCTCATGGTGGATATAGCATCCAGGAATGGGACATACCAAAGCTGGCTATCCAAATGGGCAGGTGACAATGGTTGCTAGACTGTTGCTGAGGCCCTAGTCCTTAATGACCTGTTGCAACATTCTTCTGCCAAAGGAAGATTCGGCCGAAGCAAAGACATCAATTTTATAGTGCCGCACATATAGAAGGGACAACCAAGTCGCCGTGCAGCAAACTTCTTCGAGGGACGCCTGGGTAGGCCAAGCTGCTGAAGTGGGCAGTGATGTGAGACTGCGCCTGGCGCGACTAAAGCTTGTACACCGTAGCTATTATAGAATGGATAGTATAGTATAGTAGAATAGATATAGCAACCAATTTTCATCAGTTTTTAGGAGGAATGAATGGCACAACCATCCTCACTGACTGACTGAGTGAAAAAGCTGGCAAGCATACCAACAAGGGCGGCACCTGAACAGCTTTGACAGACTCAGTCCAATCAGAGAGCAGACGGATTTAACCCATTCCTGGATGCTATATCCACCATGAGGGAGAATCATAAAGGTTTCTGAAGGTTGGGACTTTTCTTAGGTAGACATTTTTCTGAACATTTTTCAAGGGATGTATCACATAAATGTTATTATAGTAATTTTGAAATAAGATATTAAACCATAGACCTCTGTGGTCAGGTATCCCAACATGATGTACACGCTCTCATATACACAGACATATATACACGCAAATCAACCTTCAGTGGTCATTCTTCTAATAAGCTCACAAAACACTTCTAATTAATGCTGGAAAGGGGCGTTGGTCTTACCTGATATGCCCTTTCTCATGGCGATCCAAAGGAGAGTCCAGGATGGGTAGCTTTAGTCCTCTAGCTCGATGACTGAGTTGAATTTCTGAGGACCGCCTCCCTGCCAACGGTCCCTAGTTCGAAACGAAGCCAATGCAACATCTCAGGTCTCCAGGAAGCCGTTTCTCCCAAAAACAACCTGTTCAGACAGGCACCATGGTGCTTCCACAGTCACTCCGAGTCTGTCCAGAACCTCAACCAGGGCCAGGACCAAAGGACCACCGGAGGGTCTGGACTCTCCTTCGGATCTCCATGAGAAAGGGCATAAGACCAAAGCCCCTTCTACATGGCATCCTCAGGAGAGTCCAGGATGGGACATACCAAAACTTGGCATGCCCTACGGGCGGGCATCTGAATGGTCTGTGACCCATCGTGATCGTGGACCTGCTGCAGAACCCTTCTGCCGAAGGCCGCCTCCACTGATGCAAAAATATCTAATCTATAATGGCGAATGAATGGCAAAGGAGAGGTTCACGTTGCCTCCCCGCATATTTCCTCCACTGAGGCCTGGATGGTTGTGGTTGTGGTCACGCTTGAGTGAGCCGTGATCCCCCGGGGAACTGGGAGCGCCTGCAATTCGTAGGCGCGGGGAATACACACCCGTAGCCAACATCCCACCATAGAAGGTGTGACCTTGTGGCCTAGAGTTGACGGCTGAAAGGACATGAACAGGGATTCGGTCTTCCTGAAGGAAGTGGTTCTGGATATGTAAATGTGAAGGACCCACCTCACATCCAGAATGTGCCAGGTCTACTCCAAGGCGTGCCGCGGCCTGGGACAGAAATCTGACAAGATCAACTTCTGTGCCCAGTGAAACAAGGAATTGACCTTTGGAATTAAGGCGGGGTCCAACTGCAGAACCACCCTGTTCGAGTGAAACACGCACAGGTCCTTTCGCACCAATAAGGTTGCCAACTCCAAAATCTGCCTGGCACATGTGACGGCCACCAGGAACGCCACCTTGTACAAGAGCAGACGCAGGCTGGCCTCCCTCAATGGTTCAAAGAGGTTTTTTGAAAGGGCCTGCAAAACCCTGGTCAAGTCCCAGGTAGGATAACGGTGGATGGCAGGTGGTTTTAAATTGAAAGTCCCCCGCAGGAAGGTCTATACACTGGGATGATGGGCTAAGGAACTCAAATCTCCCCCTGCAACACTGAAGACAACGCAGCGACTCGACGCCGCAGAGTGTTAGGAGACATCCCTTGTCCAATCCCTCCTGCAAAAAGTCATGAATGTCTGCCACAGCCACCCCCAAGGGGTCCAGGTGAGCTGAGGCGCACCAATCCGTGAAGGTCAGCCAAGTTGCATCACAGATGCGTGTGGTCGAAGGCTGCCTGGCTCATCGAAATGACCTTTGTGGAGAACCTCTCCTGCTTCAGGAGTTTCCACTCAACCTCCAAATGGTCAACTGGAGCCACTGAGGCTCTGGATGGATTACGGGACCTTGGCTGAGGAAGATTCTGTCCGGGGAAATTCTCCACGGTCTGGCGACGGACAGGCGGACCAGGTTGGCGAACCATGGCCAGCAGGGACAATGGGGAGCCACCAGAAGTATCTCCACTCTCTCTGATAAACCTTTCTGATCACCCCCAGGATCAGGGGAAGTGGAGGGAAAGCATACAAGAGCCTCGTGGGCCAGGGGCATCGCAGGGCGTCCACACCTTCCGCTCCCAGGTCGGAAATCTTGAGAAGAACCTGGGAAGGTTCGACAGAGAGGTGAAGATGTCCAGGATTGGGCACCCGAACTGCTGAGACATGTCCTCGAACAAGCTGGGGTGAAGCCGCCACTCTGACTAGTCCAGTGGCCCTGCTCAGCCAGTCCACCTGTACGTTGGAGGTTTCTGCAATATGAGCCACTCTGAGTGACAACAAATGAGTCTCTGCCCACCTGCACAGACTCCGGCTCCCCCATGAGGGCCCAAGACCTTGTCCCCCCCTTGCCTGTTCACATGTGCCATGGTGATCACATTGTTGGTGAGCAGGAGGACATGCTGACCTGAAATCTCTTAGCTGAAGGCTCTGAGAGCGAGGCGGGCCGCCCGGAGCTCCAGCCAGTTGATGTTATGCTGGAGCTCCTGTTGGGTCCACCGACCTTGGGCCACCCAGGAACCAAGGTGAGCCCCCAGCCGAATTGACTGGCATCAGACATTATCGTCAGTCTGTCCTGCTCCCTAAAGGAGCAGCCCTGCAACATGGCCTGGGACACCCACCAGCAGAGACAGCGGAGCACCTCTGAAGGCATGCGTACTCATGTCCATGAGGTACTGCGACCCGCCCTCTGAAAGGGGAGCATGATCCACTGGAGTGACCTTGCATGGAGATCATCTTCCCCAGGAGTTGGGACAGGGACAGCAAGGGAGCGACTCCATCTCTGAGGATCTGTCTGGACAAAACCTGAATACTGTCCCGTCACTCCTGGGAAAGGAAGACTTGTCCAGTGACAGTGTCGATAAGGGCTCCCAGATGCACCAACCATGTTGATGGGACCAAGTGGCACTTGTCCAGGTTCAAGAAAAATCTGTGATCCCAAAGGACCCAGATTGTGGTGTCAAAGTCCTGCTCAGCTTGCTGATGGGAGGATGCCTGAATCAAAAGGTTGTCGAGGTAACATTGGATGCATATGGGAAACGACATAAGGTAAGCTGCCAACATGGCCATGATTTTTGTGAACGTCCGGAGGGCCGAAGCCAGGCCGAACGGGAGGGCCGTATACTGAAGATGTTGGCCGGCATAGCAGAACCTCAAGAATTTCCTGTCGGCTGGGTGAATTGGGACATGAAGATAGGCCTCTGTAAGATCTACCGAAGCTAGGAAATCTTCCTCCCGAATGCCGCCCAGAATGGAGTGGAGGGAGTGTATTTTAAACCTCTGGTATACTAGATGTTGATTGAGACCCTTGAGATTCAGAATTGCCCTCCATCCCCCTGAGGCTTTGGGTACAATGAAGAGCATTGAATAGAACATCATCTCCCGCTGGTCCGGCAGAAACGGATGAATGGCCCGAATGTCCAGCAAATGCTGGATAGCCGTTTCCATGAGTACCCACCTAGCAGGGTCTCTGGAAATGGGACAGCAGAGGAAAACCCTCGGGGAGAGGGCAGAAAGAAATTCCAGGTAAAGACCAAATGTTATGTTCTCCCTGACCCAGGGATCCTGTGTTATGTCCTTCCAGTGGTCCAAAAACAAACCGAGGTGACCTCCAATAGGGGAAGGGGGCAGCAGTTACTTTCTGTGGCGGAATGGTCGGGAGTTGCCCCTGAAGGCGCGTTTTCCCAAAGGCTACTGTCTGCCTCTGCCGGAGGACCCGGATTGGTCGGCATGGAACTCAGACCTGTAGAAGTGCCTCTGCAGACAGGGAAAGCTAGTCCCGGCCTCCCCCAATCTGAAGGAGGGCCGCCTATAATATGGTGCGGACCTGAAATTGGGACCCCTGCCTAGAGAAGGCAAGACCTTCCTCTTGTCCCTTTTCTCGATCAGGAAGCGTTCAAGTGACTGCCAAATAAGTTTTCCCCTTCAAAGGGGGCCGCTGCCAGTTTCCACTTGTTCTTTGAGTCCATCTTACAATGGTGAAGCCAGAGCATCCTACGCGCCATCATTGCCGATGCCATGGCTCTGGCCGAGAATTTGGCTGCGGCAAGAGAAGTGTCCGCGGTGTATTCAGTGGCTGCTATAATCTTACTGAGGTCCTGATGGGCTCGCAGGTCCTCAGCCGGCAGTCAGGCCTGCAATTGGCGCAGCCACTGCAGAGAAGCCCTAGTAAAAAAGGAAGAAGCCGTTGAAGCCCAGATTGCCCAAGAGTCTGCCACATGAGCCCTGCGGAGTGCCATCCCCTGCTTCCTCTCCTCTGTCTTCAAGGCATCCTCCACGTCTGGGGGAAGGATAGAAGAAGAAGTTAGTGCCACAACCGGAGTGTCCACCCTGGGGACCTGGACCAGTCCCAGTAAATCAGAGTCCACACCAAACAGGGTATGTTCCAAGCCACTGGGTCTCATAGTGGCAGCAGGCAAGGCCCACTGTCACCAGATTACATCCAGAAACATTGGTGGAATGGGAATGGCATCTGGTTCTGTGGTCTGTTCTGTGAACAGGAAATCATCCTGCTCATTAGTCTCCAACTGTGAGTTTAGGTGCACCGTATCCTTCCCCAGGCGTGCCGTGCTGTGGGCTTTCATTAGGAGGGGCTTGAAAAGGGCCAGGTTAAAAAGGCCCTTGAATGCCAGCCTGTCTGGGAGCTCTGGTTTATAATCAGAGAATTCTCCCTCCCCAGGCAGCTTGCCCTCTGACAGGGAGGAACCATCCCAGTCTTACTGGGTGGACAAATAGGGTTGTTGGGAGGCCCTGGGTAATCCCCTCCCTGACCACCTGCACGATCGATTGTCTGAGGAAAGGGGGCACCTCCTGTTCTAGCGATCTTCTGTCGGAGCCCCGCTGCAGTTGGGGTGAAAGACGCCTCCGAGGCCACTCGATGCACCCCCAAGGCTGCTTCCGTCAGTGGGAACACCCTGTGGTTGAGCCACCATCTGGGCGGGCAGAGCCACTTGTCTGGCAACTTGGTCGCTCCCCATAAAGGGGGACGAGGCCCTGGCCAGCATGGAAATAGATACGGTTGCTGTCCCTGCACCGGCACCATGATAGGTGAGAAATGAGTGCCAGGCATGACCGATGCGTGAATCAGAGGCGATGCTCGCTCTATGGCCACATTTTTTGCCCGGTCAAACTCTCTGTCCAGGGCCTTTTAGCACTGTTTAGCGGCTTTCTCCTCCACTCTGGAAGCCTTCCTTTGAGCCTTGGCTTTGGTGTTTATCTTAGTGGCCGCTAGGCAGGCCAATCTCGGTTTGGCCGAAGCCTTGCCAGCCCTGCCAGATGACTGAGGGGACCAAGCTTCCTCAGCCAAGCAGCTGCCTCCTGCACTGCTGTCTTCCATTGCTGACACCTCTGAGATTAGGGCAGACACGCTCGCAAGCACCACTGCCAGCTCAGCATCTTAGTACTCCTGATTCTCCTGAATTACAAGAGGGAGCCCAGGGCCTGCCTCAGCCATGGCCTTATGGCCTCAACCCTGTGTATGTCAGCAGCGTCACTTAGCCAATAGGGAATAAACTCCCCTTACTATGTGTGCTGGCTTCACCGCAAATCAGGCAGTCTTGTGTGTATCACCGCTGCCACAGTGATCAGGGAGCACTGGAGTGTGGCCAAGCACTGACCAAGTGCTCCCTCTCCTGAACCACTCTCCAGAGATATGAATGCCAGAGCCACAGAGTGGAAAGGGCAGTCTTATGCAGTAGCGCAGCTGCCGCAGCTGCCTGATAAGCAATATGCCCTAGCAACAGGCAGGAACTCCTGGCTTCAGAATCAGGTAGAAGGAGGCCACCAATGACAATGTCCAGTGTCCAAAAAAACCTTGAGCCCAGCCAAAAGTCCTCTCAAAGCTACTATCCGCCCAGGTGGATAGCCAAGAGGATTTGAACAAAATGGCCTCTTCAGCCTTCTAACCAGTCTAACTCAAAGCTGCGATCCTGAAGAGAGCCAAAGGAGCAAGCCAAATAAAGCCAAGATGGGCTATCAGTTCACTGATGAGGCAATCGGAGTCCAAAAATATGCCTGTAAAATCAGTAACACCACCAGTGGTGACTAAATGCCAAAAACCGGTTAATTGTTATTTCGTGCCAAAATAAAATGGCTGCTCCTTCCAAGCTGCCAAATGCCGAAAGTGGGGAGCCAAGGGAACCCAGCCAGAGGCTCACCAACTGTCCAAAGTCCTGTTCCGGCAAAGCAGGCTGCAAACCAAGCGGATTGCTGCAAGAGGCTTGACTTTTTAAATGGTCACTTTTTTTCCTTTGCAAGCTGCCGGTTTCAAAATGGCCGCTCATTCCCTCCAAGCTCTAATCTGCTGTAATAGAGAGCCAAGGGCAGCGGCAGGGCAGCAGGCAGGGCAAATTAAGTAGATGGTGAGCCAGCCCAGCTAGCCCCGATTCTGGGACTAGCCTCTTCGTCCTCCGACAGTCAAAAATGCAAGAGGAAGCCGCCTTGCTCAATCTACAACCGCGGAGAACACCGCTGAACAGCTGATTTGACAGCTCAGCTTCGGAACGATCTAACTTGCTTTTTCCTATAGAAAACAGGGAGTTTTCTTCTTCCAAACTCGTAGACCTGACTCTTAAATATCTCAGGAGTGATCTCCTGAGTGTCCTAGAGCTCGGACTGAGTTGAAGAACTGGGGACCGTTGGCAGGGAGGCAGTCCTCAGAAATTCAACTCAGTCATAGAGCTAGAGGACTAGAACTACACATCCTGGACTCTCCTGAGGATGCCATGGAGAATTAATGTTTAAATTACCAAATGATTAGCATTAATCTTTACCAAGATTAATCTATTCATATTTTTTATCACTGCATTTCTTTTCCAAAGAAAATGCAACTGCAACAAGAAAGACAACAACGTGACAAATTATTTAGATTTTAATTATTTTATGTTATAAGAATTATTTTCAAGAAAACGGAGAAAACCATAGGAAATAAACATGGCAGGTTTTGAAGATTTAACTGCTCATAAAATATACAGTATGTTGCATTAAAAAAATGGCAAAGTGAACAGAAACTTTTAACTTTGGGCCATGCTGTTTTCCTTTCCAAAGAGGAACATTCTTACACAATTTTGTCAATTGTTTTTAGAAATCATTTCAAATGGCGAAGTGGCATGCAGAGCCATTTCTCCGGGCATGCAGAGCCATCGCCCATTGCTCTTCCAGATTACGGCGCACCAGCCAGCTGGCCTTCATGCACACGGGAGCACCAGAAACCGAAAGAACAGTCACCCGGTGTGCATGCGCTCGCCGGGAAGATGATCTTACTGTTTCCGGTGTGCGCATGTGCACTGGCTACTTGGCCTGGTATCTGGCATGTGTGCGTGCAAAGAACAGCTCATGTGCCCAAAGACGCGGAGATCCCTCCTGTCGCTTCCTAAGAAACCAGAGCTGTCAGCCAGGATCGGCCGGCTGGGGCTTCCCTCCCTCCCCGCCTGAGCGGGCTTCTTGCGCAGCTCCAGCCCTCCAGCCCACAGCAACGTGCATCCACAGTCCAGAGAGCCTGGGCGGCTTGGGCACCCCAGAAGAGAAGCAGCAGCAGCACTGCTTCTTCTCAGTGGCAGCGAGGGCGGCGGTTCTCCTCCAGAATCCCGGCTGCAAGCAGCAGAGTGAGAATTGCTGCACAGCCCTAGGAGAGCAGCAGGGGCATGGCTGCTTGTTCTTGGTGGCTGGAAAGGGGGGATTTCTCCTCCAGCATCCCAGGCACAAGCGAGAAATCCCCACCCTTCCAGCCACCCAGAACAAGCAATGCTGCCGAAGGAGCGCAGTCCGTGCCAAAGGAACATCTGTAAGAAACGTGCTGGCCAGGAAACGTGTGGGCTCCCTTGGGAGAAGAGATGGGAGGGGGGGCTGCGCTGGCTTGTTCTCAGGGGGCTGGAAGGGGCGTGGGATTTCTCCTACAGCATCCCGGGCACAAGCAGCACACTGAGAATCGCTGCGCAGCCCCAGGAGAGCAGCAGGGGCATGGCTGCTTGTTCTCGGTGGCTGGAAGGGGGGGATTTGTCACTTGTGCCTGGGATGCTGGAGGAGAAATTCCCCCTTCCAGCACCAAGAGTCTTTCCCCTAGCCACGTTGGACTTCTACAAGTTCAAGCGGCAGCTAAATGAAAATAAACCGGGTAACCAAGCATGGTTGGGGGCAAGCAAGTCGGCCAGGTTCAATGCCAGAGGGAGAAAAAGAAGGGTTGGGAATCCTCGTGCACCCGGCAGCCACCTCTTCTTTACCATCCCCCTACCTCTGCCTAATCTGGCACAAGTCTGAAGTGGTCCATTGGGGGGGAGGAAGCAAGGCTTCAGAAGAGCAGCAGCGGCAGCTGAAGGGGGAAGGGCAGGAGCGACTGGCCAGCTCGGGCGCACGGGGCAGCAGGGAGGGGAGGGAGGCAGGAGCGACCTCCTCCTGCTGCCAGCCTTGTGCTCCAGGCAGCGTACAGCATGGCAAATTTCAGGGACTTGCCCTGACATCAAGGGCCGCAGTTGCAAACTAGGGTGCATGGTGTGGTACTGTGTGTAGGGGGGGGCGCAGCAGCTCGGAGATTGAGAGCCGCTGCGCCGTTACTCGGGAGGCTGCTTTCTTCACTGGCTCTGCTCGAGAAGGGCGAAGACCGCTGGGTGGCTTCAAGGGCCCTGGCAATGCCCAGCTTCCTGCTGCTGCACGAGAAAGGCAAGCGGGCTGCCTTTCCGATGCTCCTGCCAATGCCGGCACTTGGCCAGCTCCTCTTTTTTCCTCTGAGCATGGGCGCTGCCGGGCTGTGCTTTCGGCCTGCAAGTCGCAGCCAGGAGGTGGAGGCGCCGCCACCGCCGCATAAGGCAAGAGTGGCTGGCAGTGGGGTTGGGAACCAGGTCGAGCGGGGCAAGCCAGATTGCAGTCCCCGAGAGGGGTGGGCCGCGCGGGCTGGGCTGCGCCCACTCATGCCCAAAGCAGAGCATTGGTCCAAGGGTGGTGTGCCAGCAACAGGCTGGGCGACTCGCTCCTCCATGGTCCTGCTGGCTGGCTGGCTGGTTGCTGCCCGAAGCGCAAGGCTGGTAGGAGGAGGAGCCGCTGCTGCCTCTGCAAAGGCAGGCCATTTGCGTCGGCAAATGTTGATCCAATACGGGGTGGGGGGGCACATGCGCAGTGGACGTGCACATGTGCAGTGTGGGGTGCATGCATGCGTGGGGGAGCGCACGGGTGTTTGCACATGCATGCGCAGGGGGCACGCATTGCATTATGGGTGCTGGCACGCGGGAATGCAGGCACGCACGCACACGCATACTTTTCACACACAGCGACAAAAAGGTTCGCCATCACAGGCCTAGACCAGGGGTCGGCAAACTTAAACACTCAAAGAGCCATTTGGACCCGTTTCCCACAGAAAAAAACCCACCGAGAGCCACAAAACCTGGGTAGGCATGGCCAACTTGACATCACTCACTCCCACTCAGTCACGCCCACCCAGCCGGTCATTAGGACAGAGAACTGGGAACCACAAAACCCTTTTCTCTCTCTCTCTCTCTCCCCCTCCCTCTCATCTCTCCCTTTCCATCTCTTTATCTCTCTCTCTCCATCCATATCGTCTGTCTGTCTGTCTGTCTGTCTATCTATTTATCATCTATCTATCTATCTATCATCTATCTCTCTATCTTCTCTCTCTCTCCCCCTCTCATCTCTCCTTCCTTCCTTCCTTCCTTCCTTCCTTCCTTCCTTCCTTCCTTCCTTCCTTCCTTCCTTCCTTCCTTTCATCTCTGGTCTTCCTTCCTTCCTTCCTTTCATCTCTGGTCTTCCTTTCTTTCATCTCTGGTCTTCCTTCCTTCCTTCCCTTTTCTCTTCTTCCCTCTTTCCTAGCACTCAGCACCGCAAGATCCTTTTTCCCAGGTGAAGGAAAGATGCTACCCTGCGTCTCAGTCGCCTGCTGGAAAGGCTGCAGCCGCCACTGTCAGCTGGCGGCTTAAGGCAAGAGGCAGGCGGGCGGGCGGGAGACACGGGCAGGAGCTGGTGGTGGCTGCTGTCGGGCCGAGGGAGCGCGCAGCTGAGAGGCATCTCGCGCGGGGAGGAACCTTTGTCTGGCTCCGCTTCCAGAGCGAGTGAGCGAGCGAGAAGGGAAGCGAAGGGAGGCAAGCAGCCCGCTCTGCCACTCAAGCCAGCGGCTGCCGGAAGCAACAAGGGCATTAGGAAAAGAGAAGGAGGAGCACCGCCACTGCCGCCAGCACTCTTTCCTTCACTTCTATCTTCTCCTTCTCTTCTCCTAACGCCCTTGTTGCTTCCGGCGGCCGCTGGCTTGAGTGGCAGAGTGGGCTGCTTGCCTCCCTTCGCTTCCCTTCTCGCTCGCTCGCTCTGGAAGTGGAGCCAGACAAAGGTTCCTCCCCGCGCGAGATGCCTCTCAGCCATGTGCTCCCTTGGCCTGCCCGCAGCCGCCACCAGCTCCTGCCCGCGTCTCCCGCCCGCCTGCCTCTTGCCTTAAGCCGCCAGTGGCGGCTGCAGCCTTCCCAGCAGGCAATTGAGACGCAGGGTAGCATCGGGGCTCCGAGGCTCCTTTGGCCGTTTGGCCGGAGAATGGCGGGGATGCGGCTGCGGCCGTTTTTGAGCTCCCCCCGGCTCGGAAGTTTTAGTACCCGGCGTATAAGACGACCCCCGACTTTGGAGAAGATTTTCAAGGGGTAAAAAGTCATTTTCTACGCCGGCACATACGGTAATTAACGATGGAATCTCCCTGGGCTAGGCAAGGGAAGGGAGGGCGAGGGGCGGGGCAGTCAGTGATGGGACAGGGAGCCATGGCAGAGGGCCCAAAGAGCCACTTTTGGCTCGCGAGCCGCAATTTCCGACCACTGGCTTAGACTATAGGATAGCAATGTAAAGCAAAGTACAACTTACCGTAGTACACATTTTTGCACCCTGACCATTGAATAAAGATTAGCATTTATGTATAGTAACACTGGTACTAATATCAAATACCATATTTGTGAATCAGATTTACCCCTTTTTTAACTTTTTCTGAACAAATAGGATTGATGCATTAGCTTTTAGTTTTAACCATTGCCACACGTAATCCAAAGGTTTAGGAAAGATGGGTAAACATAATTAAAATAGCTACAAATATAATTCTATTGATCTTCTAAAGGAATCCCCACTGTTCTTGATAAGGGACATTGAATTATCAATTCCATTTGCAGAAGTGGATGAGTGGAGTAGGGTAGAAGGGACATTTTAATTTCAAAATGCTTACATTTCTCTATATTTATACAATAATCACACAATAATGTATTTGATTTCTTGGAGAGGTGTTCCTTTTTTATAATGCTATTTAAGTATAGCATGGTAATAATACAAAGAATGATTAATGGTTAGAAAACTCCGAAAGTTGAATAATAAAGTAAGAGAAAAAGAAATGAAAAAGTCAAGCTTTAAAGGATAAAAATATTTACTTTTAACATACCTTCAAAAATATTGTTTTTAGCTCAGCTGGATCAGCTCTCTTGGTTAGAGCCACCTACAAATAAATACAACTGTGTTAATATGCATGGTCTATGCAAGAGATGTCAAAATGTCATAAAAGCAAAATAAATTCAAACAAAAGAATACACAATGAAATATAAATGTTCTCAAATAAGTTAAGCAGTAGTTTATGTGAAAAATAAATGGGCGCTTAACAATTATTCAGTGATTTTGCTGGAAATATTCCACAAAACAATGTAACAAATCTTAAGTATGTAGAAAAATAGGAAGATTTTGCCCATATAGCAAACTCAATCATACTGCTGGATTTCATTTTTATAACCTGATTACTATAGTAAATCCAGGGTACATGCAATGGATACAGCAACATAACTGACAAGAGCCTTACAATATGAATTATTTCTGCTGCAACTCTATTTGCTTCATGATGTTGAAAGCTAGGTGGCAAAAAGCTAAGGTGAGTCAGACTTGTTTAGCACTTGGACAAAGATCATCACAAAACTCCAGGCTTATAGATTGGAATTGGAAGCAAAATAAATAAATAAATGATCTCAAATATGGTGATGAAAAAGCATTTTCCTGTTGCTACTTTAAAATGGGCATATCCCTCACTTCACCATATTTGCTATCTTTTATTTATTTTATGTTTTGTTGATTTGTTGTAATTTCTTTGATTATTGAAAATTGCCCAGAGTCATTGGCATACAAGTTTAATAAACTATTATTGTTGCTGTTATTGTTAATCTTCAATTCGATTCACAGTCTAGGACTGGTAAAAAGTTAACAGCTCAAGACCTAACCAGTCCTAACACCCGGAGCCTCCATTTTGGCTTGCAACGGGCTGGGGGAGGCCCACGGAGGACTGAACAGAGCCTCCAAGGGCCAAATCCGGCCCACAGAGGCTCCATTTTGATCTGCAACAGGCCAGGAGAGGCTTGCAGAGGCCCGAACGGAACTGCAGAGGGGCGCACGAGACTGGAGAAAAGACTGCTTGCTAGATCTTCACAAGGTAAGTTACCCGGTGCAGCAGGTTGGGGGGGAGCAATTTGGGGAGCATGATGCATTTCAGTGGGTCGGGAAGGTCTTGGGTAGTCTTAGGCAGGTGGCTTGTTCCATCAGTAGGTCCCCAATGGCCTTCCCCACCCTGAAATATCTCATGTGCACTTAACGAGCCTTGTATTCGATTAGCGAATGCATGGACAAAAGGAGGGAATGATCTCATTCAAGGTACGAGATTTACTCCCACGAATCCTCAGGTTATGAAAGGGAATAGGCAGGCTCCATTACATTCTAACTCGAGAACTACCTGTATAGGCAGTTCCGAGTAGGGTGACTTTTTTTTTGCAAAGTCAGGATACTGAGGTCTAATAAATTCAAAATTTCCATGTATCTAGGCAGCCCTTTGGGTATTATTATTATTATCTTCCAAAATGTAGTCAGGAATTAAGCTTCACTCTGGCACACCTTTAACCTTTATAAGAAATCTTTCATTAAAGAGCAAAAACAAAATGAAAGCAAACAAAACAAGTTCCCAGAACAATCATCAAAACTAACTTGACAACAATCAATTTGTTCAAATCTGGAATGGAATGAATTTGATTGAAAAAACCAGGCTAATTTAAGGATTATAATGAAAACTGAGAAATTGACTTTGGCTAGTATATGGGAGACCAGCAGTGATGTACTTTGGCATTCCATAAAAAAATATATGCTGTTATGCAATTGACTTAAGGTTTTAGCAAAGTGCATTTCAGTATCACCTGATTCCTGTTTATTATGTTCCAACTCCAAATTATTGTTTTAAAATCTGAATAACAAAATCCAGTGTTATTGCAGTTCCAACACTGCATCTCTCTTTTGTCTTCTGATCCACAGACACATAACAGACACAAACAGCCATAAGGACCGATAGCTCATATAGATCCATACCTGATAGATATATATGTATAAATAGGGAAATTGTCAACCAATTCTCAATAAAAATTCTTAACTATTAAAGCACAGTATGACCGCTCTGCCAACTGCAGGAAGATAACACTGATTTAATTCATAATCTATTACTTTCTATTATAGTGAATATATACAATGAATATTTAATATAACATTAGTTTGGATGAATTTTGCAGGTAAATAAATAAAATTTAATCAAATCTTTTAATTTCTTTTTTCAAAATTTTAATGAGACTTTAAAAATTTCACCTATTCTTTTACTTAATATGTTTACATGAAATGATCAGCATTATGTTAACTCCAAAATCAATTTTAGAAACTTTGTCTCTACAAGGTAAATCAAGTTTAAGTCCACATTTTTACATAAATAAAAAACAATGAAATCATTATTTGTTTATTTGAATTTATCTAACTCCAGTGAACTCAGGGTGGTATGCAAAAGTGGAAAAACCCATAAAACATATAAAACACCAAATCAAACAGACAGCCTAAACTGAAATGATCTTATAATCAGAAATCAAATAAAACAGGGCTCCCCAAAATGTGATGATGCATTAATACAACAAATCTCAGGCCTGGGACCAAAGCCAGGTTTTAGGAGGTTTTCCACTATACTGGCAGAGAAGGCATAGTCCTTATCTACCGGGAGTTATTGCAAAGATGTTTTTCACTGTTAAAAATAAAATGTTCTAGGATATCCAGGAAAAGTTAGATCTTTTTATATGGAAATGATATCCTGGGCTTGTTCATCCCATAAGCCTCAACTAGTATGATCAAAAGCAAGGGATTATAGGAACTGTAAAATAAAACACACTGAGACAAAAAGTTGTATGTTTCTTAAGTTTTCCTCTATGAATCTCTCTTCCAATGACCTCGATCATGACAAAATACATAAAAGTGGCAAACATAAAATCTAAATTCTGTGTCAATTAGCTGGCTAATAGCAACATTCAACAGAATAGTCATGCCAACATATGTAATGAAGTGACTAATGGAGAAGAAAGTACATTGTAATTAATTTTCAGAATACTTTTACAGTACAGATTTAGAATAAAACTATGTTTTTACTACAGAAGTACTTTCTAAAACTTCCTTCATTTTTTATATTAAATTATCAGTCACTCAGAATAAAATCTTTTTTTTTTTAATTTCACTATTTGCTGGTTTTCCTAGTCATCCTGTTCTTTAAGAGATGTAAAATACAGATTTTGGGTTCCATGTGAAAAACTAGACAATTATTTGGGAAAACTTCATTTATTTTCTAAATGAAATCAAATGTTCTTTATTTATAGTACTTAGATTTATAGTTATATTCTTTGTCAAAAATATTGGAAACTTTTAAACTTTTCCATGAATGCATGAATATAATGCCAGTACATCTTAACAGGTTAAGAGTACAAAATGCTTTCAAGAGGTAATTACTTGAATCTAATTATTTTTAGAGTTATGTGGTACATGGCATTAACTGCACAGCACTTTATATTCAAAAAGGTAAGAAGGAGTTATGGAACGAAAGAATACACAGCACTCATCTGATACTCCTTGAACCAAACACATATTTTCCTAAAATTGCACAGCAGCACTTTTACCCCACCTATTTATTTATTTATTTATTTTGTTATTCTTATATGCCGCCCAACTCCCGCAGGACTCAGGGCGGCGTACAACACAGAGAAATACAAGAATAAACAAAATTTCATAAAATTAAAAAACGATACAAAATTTAAAAAACAGTGTAAAAAGCAACAACATCCATACAACAGCATACATACTTGGGGGGTAAGCACGAGTGGGTTAAGCTGTCCCCCCCACCTGCAGGAAGAGCCATGTCTTAACCGCCTTTCGGAAGGCCAGCAGAGTGGGGATAATTCGGGTCACTGGGGGGAGCTGGTTCCAGAGCACGGGGCCAGCCACAGAGAAGGCCCTCCCCCTGGGGCCCGCCAGCCGGCATTGCTTGGCCGACGGGACCCGGAGGAGGCCAACTCTGTGGGCTCTAACCGGTCGGAGGGAAGTATGAGGCAGAATGCGGTCCCGGAGATATCCTGGTCCTAAGCCATGTAGGGCTTTAAAGATGGTGATCAACACCTTGAATTGGACCCGGAGACCGATGGGCAACCAATGCAGCTGGCGGAGTATCGGTGTCACGTGGGTGTACCTTGGCACACCCACCACAGCACGCGCAGCCGCATTTTGCACCAACTGAAGTCTCCGGATACTCTTCAAGGGTAGCCCCATGTAGAGCGCATTGCAGTAGTCCAAACGCGAGGTGACAAGGGCATGAGTGACCGTGAGCAAAGCCTCCTTCTCCAGATATGGCCGCAGCTGGTGCACCAGGCGAACCTGTGCAAAGGCCCCCCTAGCCACAGCAGAAAGATGATGGTCTAATTTTAGCTGTGGATCTAGGAGGACCCCCAAGTTGCGGACCTGGTCTGAGGGAGTCAGTTTCGCCCCCTCGATGACCAAGGAGGGACAGTTATCATAGTCCTTAGGAGGCATTATCCACAGCCACTCAGTCTTGTCGGGATTAAGTCTGAGTCTGTTCCTCCCCATCCAGATCTTAACGTCGTCCAGGCATCGGCACATTACATCAACTGCCTCACTGAAGTCAGACGGGGTGGTGAGGTACAGCTGGGTGTCGTCAGCGTACTGATGGAAACACACCCCATGTCTGCGAATGATCTCACCCAACGGTTTCATGTAGATGTTAAACAGGATGGGCGAGAGAACCGACCCCTGGGGCACCCCACATGATAGGGGCCTAGGGGACGATCTCTGCCCTCCTGCCAACACCGACTGCATCCGATCGGCGAGATAAGAGGAGAACCACCGCAAAACGGTGCCTCCCACTCCCAACTCGCCAAGCCGATGCAGAAGGATACCATGGTCGATGGTATCGAAAGCCGCTGAGAGGTCAAGTAGCACCAGGATGGAGGAGTTCCCTGCATCCCGGGCCCACCAGAGATCATCCATCAGAGCGACCAAGGCAGTTTCTGTACTGTAGCCGCGCCTGAAGCCCGACTGATAAGGATCTAGATGATCTGTTTCATCCAGGAGCTGCAGAAGTTGGGTCACCACCACCTTCTCCACAACTTTCCCTAAAAAAGGTAAGTTGGAGACTGGACGGTAGTTCTTCAAATCGGCTGGATCCAGGGAAGGCTTCTTCAGGAGGGGTCGCACCACCGCAGCTTTTAATGACTGCGGTACGGATCCCTCCCGCAGAGAAGCGGTGATCACCGCCTGGATCCAGCCGCGTGCCACCTCCCTGCTGGCCGAGACCAGCCAGGAGGGGCACGGGTCCAATAAACAGGTGGAGGTACCCATCGCTCCCATAGCCCTGTCCACATCCTCGGGAGAAACAGGCCCAAACTCTTCCCATAATGGTGGACTAAGACTCGCCCCTGTCAACTCAATGGACTCTGCCCTGCCGGAGTCCAAATTTGACCGAATCTGAGCGACTTTATCCGACAGAAACTCAGCGAATTCCTCAACTCTGCCTTGTAAGTGTTCCTCGCTCCCCCCTTTTGCAAGGAGGGAGCGAGTCACCCTAAACAAGGCGGCTGGACGAGAATCTGCGGACGCAATAAGAGCGGAAAGATAAGATCGTCTTGCTGCCCTTATCGCCACTAAATAAGATCTGATGTAAATTCTTAATAGTGTTCGGTCAGACTCGGCCCTTTTGGCCCTCCAGCGGCGCTCCAGACGTCTCTTCTGGCGTTTCATCTCCCGGAGCTCCTCGGTGAACCAGGGAGCTTTCCGGGATCCACTGCCACGGAGAGGTCGCTTAGGCGCAATTCGGTCGAGAGCCCCTGATGCTGCGGTGTTCCAAGCAGCCACCAGGGCGTCAGCCGAATTGTGTACCAGGGTTTCAGGTATTTCCCCCAGTTCCCTCTGGAATCCTTCCGGCTCCATTAGGCGCCTGGGGCGGAACCACCTAGTCGGTCCCGCCTCCCTGCGGGGGAGGAGTGGGGTTGTGAAATCCAGCCTCAGTAGGAAATGATCTGACCATGACAGAGGGGTGATGACTATATCCCTTATCTTCAAATCATCTCTCCACTGCCCCGAGAGAAACACTAGGTCAAGCCTGTGACCACCCTCATGAGTCGGACACCTACACCAAAGCATCTTTCTGTCTTCAAATTATTAACTCTGATTCAAAAATGAGAGTTCAAAAAGAGTAACATTTCACTATCATTAATAAATATTATCAAAAGATAATATTTCGCCACTTTTTCTATTGAAATAATGGTCAAGTCTGTTTAGAGCAGAGGTGTCAAACTCAAGGTCCACGGGCCAGATCCGGCCCGAAGGGTGCTTAAATCCGGCCCATGGGACCAACCTGGAAATATGAAGGGACTGGCCTGCGGTGCCTCTGGTGGCTAAAACGGGCATTGTACGCCCCTCTGGGCCTCGTTTTCACCCTCCATTGCCTCCTGCAGAACTCTGCCGGATGAAACTGGGCCCAAAACAGGTAGAAAATGGGACGCAAAACAGCCTGAAAACAGCAGGAAAAAGGTCTCATGGCCCATTTTCAGCCAGCAGAGTGCTGCAGGAGACATCTGTCCCACCCCCGCTGCCACCCTCCCCACCGCCCTCCCCTGGCCCACATATGAGAACTACAATACTGATCCAGCCCTCGAAGAAATCCAGTTTGGCACCTCTGGTTTAGAGGGTAGATTTTATAACTTTATATATGCATGCATCATATGGGTGAATACATCACCTCAGAAGAAATACAAGCAAAGTCCCTTGTAGATAACCCTCTAAACCTTACATTATTCATTCACTTTAGCTTTTGCCTCTAATAAGAACTATGTGCCACACAACAAGAAACATATTGGCATTAAGAACAAAGCACATAGTTTTGATCTCCTAACTGAATGCTAGCTATTTGGGGATCAATGATATTTGGCAGTTTATCCCTTCTAAAATTCACTAAAATGACCCAAGCAATTGTGGGGTAGGTTGCCTGAAAATGTGTATTATCTAAGTGTACATGCTGTCCTAAGTGTCATAATCTTGTGCTAAGACAGTTATTTGCTCAAGAGCCCATTCAAAAGGCATTGTGCTCTCTGTGGCAGAAGAGATCTAAATTCAATGAATTCTGCAACAACTGTACAAAAAAACCCTCACCACTACCACTACAAAAGATTTGTTACCTATCCCCTATCCCCACTTCATTATCTATAAAAGAATGACCCAATATAGCTGCAAACCCAATATTCTGTTAAACATTTAAGCACAAATGTAATATCCCCACTATGTATACATTCCAATGTTAATATCTGCAGGATGTTGCAATAGAAGAGAACTAATCATTGGATAGTATCTGAAAAATAACTTAATAAACTGGTTGAAATTGTGTGTGTGTGTGTGTGTGTGTGTGTGTGTGTGTGTGTCTGTGTGTGTGTCTGTGTGTGTGTGTGTGTGTGTGAGAGAGAGAGAGAGAGAGAGAGAGAGAGAGAGAGAGAGAGAGAGAATGAATTTTAAATTAAATAATTTCCAAGAAAGTGAAAATTATATGACTATGCTGCGTTGAACTATAATATAGTTCTATAATATAACATTTCTTTCAATTTCAATCCGAGAACATCTTCATGTGTAACACTACTACAGTACTCTTGTTTTTGCAAAGAAAGATAAAAACTGTAATCAGATCAGTGGTGAACAACCTGTGGAATTAGGCCACAGAAGATACCGATATTCAGATAAGGTCAAGCAAGGCAGAACCTCGGACAGCTCCCAGTGAAGGTTCAGTAATAGAAGTTGGTATGTTGATAGAGATGCAAACATCTCCCTACCTACATCATTTCTCGGCAGCTCTTTCCAGATCACAGAAGCTTCTAACACAATCCAAGCTGTGCAATTTTGGTTCCTGCCAAAGTTCTGATTCAGGAGACAAGGGAGGTTTACAGTATTTGGGGAACAAAACACCTATATAGCTAATAAAAGAGACTTCTCCACTCATAGACAGAGGATTTTGGAATGAGAGAGTGGTGGTGGTGGTGATGGTGGTGGTGGTGGTGGTGGTGGTGGTGGAGGAGGAGGAGGAGGAGGAGGAGGAGGAGGAGGAGGAGGAGGAGGAGGAGGAGGAGGAGGAGGAGGAGGAGGAATGCCCCCTGCCCTCCTTCTCTCCAGTGTCAAAAAGGAAAGTAGAAAGGGAAGGAAACATCATTAGTTTCTGCCCATGTGGAAATGAAATCCCTCTAGCCATTCTTGATTAGAAGGAGATAGGGGGAAAAGGAAATGTCCACCAGATTCAAAAAGAAGATAAAACAGGAAGGTAAGGTATAAAACATCAATTCCCATTCTTGAGAACTATTCCATCAACATAGAACAAGGTAGGAGGGGTCCTTGGTGCTTTCTGAGCTCTTTAACTTGTACAATGCTTCAAAAATTGTTTAACTTGTACAATGCTGGCAAAACACTACTTGAAAATACCAGTCTGGCTCTCCACAATGGAGGCACTAACATACCCAAATATGATGGACATGGGAAAAATTGTAAGATACAAAGATATTTTAAATAAGAAGGGGGAATTGAAAAACAAACAGGAATTGAATAACCAAGGGATAAATTTAGCATGGTGGCCACATGCACAGACACAATCTAGACACCATAAAGATGCCAAATCATATAGTTTTTATAAAGAGCCAACAGAATTGGATCAAATTTTAACAGGACCAGAAGACAAACTGATTAAAAAATTATTTAATTATTTATTGACTATTAGAATGGAAGCGGAGCAAGTAAAAGAAACTATGATAGCATGGGCTAAAATTTTTGGGTATTCCATAGAATTGGACAAATGGAAAAAGTTGTGGACAGAAACTATAAATTGACATTGTCCACTGCATATAAAGAAAATTTATACAAAATGTTTTATAGATGGCACTTCCCACCAGCAAGATTAGCCAGAATGTTTAAGGATATGTCTGCCAAGTGCTGGAAGTGCAACCAAATCCTGGGCACGTATTACCACGTGGTGGACATGTTCAAAAGCAAAAAAACACTGGACTAAAATACACACCTGGCTAGAAAAATTGATAAAGGAACATATAATTTAAAACCGGAAATACTTCTGTTGGTCATCATACCAGACAAATACAGTAAAAGAAATGCATACTTAATAATACATGTGTTAACAGTGGCCAGAATTGTGTTCGCACAACATTGTGTCCCACAGAAGAAAAGATAACAAAAATTTTAGAATGTGCAGAAATGAATAAACTAACATTTGAAATTAAAGAAAAGGAAGACACTGAATACTTTGAGGTATGGGATCTGTTCTATCAATGGTTAAATAAGAGAAACAGGACTTAGAATCTCGAAGATTACAAGAGAAAGATTAATCTCACTACTAGGGTTGTTTACTGTAACTTATTCATTTTGATTCATTTTGATTAGTATTACTAATTAATATGTATTAATGTTATGAGGGAAAAGCACTGTTGTTATGAAACTACCATTAGAGGATACTATTATTATGACTATGACAAATATTACTCCAAAGAATTGTAACCAGGCAACATACTGTATATATGGATTTTGAACATATTGCTCTTTTTTATCTATAATATTAAAAACATATTTACTAGATGGGGTCATTCAATATCTTAGTTCAATGCCTACATGAGGTCAACAAGATCAGGGTCACTAGAATTACAGCAATATGCTGTTCTAAATGGCAAGCCTGAAACAGAGAGGCTTACCTCCTGTGACCCAATAAGTAACACTGTTACACCCAGCAATGAAACTCTGCATCACAGCTCACAGAGTGATCTGATCATTTATTTTATTTATTTATTTGTGAGATTTATATACCACCTCACAGTGCAAGCACTCTCTAAGTGGTTTACACCAGTAAGCAATCTATATTTATATTGCCCCCAACAATCTGGGTCTTCATTTTACCTACCTCGGAAGGATGGAAGGCTGAGTCAACCTTGAGCCGGTGAGATTTGAATCGCTGACCTGTGGATCACAGTCAGCTAAAGTGGCCTGCAGTACTGCCTCTAACCGCTGCGCCACCTCGGCTCTTGGTATCATGGTAAAGGACTGCTGGTAAAATCCCCCAAGATCACATCCCCCAAGATCACATCAATTTAATTTATACTTTCATCTATTCTACTCATGTCTCTTCTACACATCAATAACTTAGTAGTTGTGAACAAATCCATGAGCATCAATGAAAAATTGGTAAGTGGTAAGAAGAAAAAGGGTTCAAGTTAGAGGATAAGCATCAATAAATTGTTGCTTAAATTTCATTCATGCATTCCAACAAAATGTGAAATTAACATAGAAATTATAAAGAAAATGGGCCTTATGAGGACATGGTAAACTAAAGATATTCTGAAGAAGTTGGGGCAACATTATAACTGAAATTGCTGGCCGGATGCAGTACCTGTGAAATCTCAACAGGTAAAAGGGAGATTGTGGGAGTGCCCAAACATACTCTGGACAGAGGTTCTTTGTGAGGTAGGTGGCAGGAACCAATGTTTTTGTGATTTGCTTGTGATTTTTTTTCAATAATTTTATTAGAGATTGTATTATACAAATATTTAAACAATTTCACAAAAGTTAAAGAAAATAGAAAATGAAAAAGTACAGAAAAAGATAAAGATAATAGAACTCTTATTTCCATCTCCTTCTTGTAAACTGAGATTTTTCATTTCAATGTAAATCAGTGCTAGAGGCGTAATGCAGCCTCTAAGGACATAAGATTTGACTAATTGTCATTTCTAAGTCACTTTGGAATTAATTTTTTTATTGTTCTTTAAATATTGAGAAGCTCTGAAACATCAAGTTTCATTGTATTCACTGGGTAGATTTTTTTCAATTCTTTGCAAAATAAGGCTTAGGTACAAGTTTAGGATTCTTTTTTTCAGAATTAACAAAATGTTGATTAAAGTTGATTTTATAAATTTATAAACTAAGGATCCAGCTGGATTTAATAAAATTAAAGCATACAGTATGACTGTCCTTCACAATTATAATGGTGGGATAAAACAAAACATTTGATTAAGCTGTATTTGAGATGAGTTTGTAATTTTGTAATTTTTAGGGGATTAAAGTGTGAATTGAAAGATTTAAGATAATTCAAAAATATTTTTTAAATTTATTTAAAAGAATTAGTAATAGAAATACATTTGGAAGAAATTGATGATAACTAAGTGATAACTTGATTTCTATGAATATAAATTAAAATCTTTTTAGGCACTGAAAACTTTTAAATCCAAATTTGCCCCTTAAGTTAATTAAAATATCGACTTTAAACACAAAGAGCTGTTTATTTGTTTAAATTCATTACTTTTTATGAATCTCCATATACCATTTTTACAAATATTTTACAAATATTTCCCTTTATGAGATATTTTAAATTTTAAATAATTTTTGAGAGGAAGCACCTTAATACTTATTTATACTATTTCTATTCATGTTTACTTTCCCAATCAGTTTACTTTCTGAATTCTTGTTCTTGTTTTTAAAACATGAATATGTTGTCTGCAGGTACATAAAGTCATTTTTGCATCATTATTGTTTACAAAAACTTAGCAAGTTGGCTTTTTTTATTAGCAAGTTTTATTTATTTATTTTTCCATGCATCACCTGTAAAATCACACAGAACAAATTAAATTGTTTTCTGTAGTCCAACTGACACTATTTTCAAGCCTGGCTTTACAGGCAAATAAATTTCTGCATGCATGATCACTGGCATGATTTCTTACAGACAAATGTGTTACCCTTCTCTATAATTAAGCTAGTATTGAAAAACTCAGGATTCTCTACTTCATTTTCCCACCACTCTAGAATATCCTGGTTCTACAACAGAATAACTTGCAAACTTTCAGTTGGTACATTTAAACCTTCAAAAGTTTGAATATTTAAAACATTCTGGCACATTATCAAGGCTCAAGATATCCCCAAAGTCATGATAGACTAGATTAGGGGTGTCAAACTCGATTTCATTGATGGCCGCATCAGGGTTGTGTTTGACCTGGAGGTGGCGTGGCCAGGGTGGACATGGCCAGCTCGATGTTACTCATGATGGGGGCACCTGTGGTGGCCAAGTGCTAAGGCAGGACTTTCCTCAGACCATCCCTCTCATTATAATTTCCTTCCTTCCTTCCTTCCTTCCTTCCTTCCTTCCTTCCTTCCTTCCTTCCTTCCTTCCTTCCTTCCTTCCTTCCTTCCTTCCTTCCTTTTCTTCTTTTTCCTTCCCTCTTCATTCTCCTTTCTTCTTCCTTCCCATCTTTCCTTATTTTTCCTTCCTTGCTCTCTTCCCATATTTTCTTCTTTTTCTTTGTCTTTCCTCTTTCCCTTTCTCCTTTCATCTCCCTACTTGTATGCTCAAATGCAAAATGGGAAACATTTGTTTTGTTTTTAGTTTGCTTTGCTAGCCTTCTGCCACAGAAAACAGAGCCTGGGGGGGGGGCAGGCCCTGTTTCCGGCCGTGATGGCCTGCTGCAACCCTTTGCCAGCGAAAACATGGCCGAGATCCATTTTCGCTGGCAGAGGCACTGCGGGCCTGTCTTTTGCTGTTTCCAGGGCAGTCCCACGGGCCAGATCTAAGCACCCTGCAGGCCGGATGCATTTGACATCCCTGGACTAGATGTTCTAGGTGTCCAACATATACAATGTGTTATCTAACACCAGATGTTGAATAAAAATATAAATTGTAGAATAAGAATATAAATTATTAATAGCAATATGCCTGAGAATGCTCAATGAAATTTTAAGATTGGACTGTTCTAAGGGAAAAATATTAGGGCTGAATAAAACTTAATGATTACAAATACATACAGTAACCCTGCTCCCAGTAATGGCTACTAGAACATCCAGTTATTTTCAGGTTTTATTTCATTTTTTAAAAAAACATAGAAAAATATAATTGATATCAACAAGAGACTAATTCACAATCACTAAAAGTCACCTCTCTAATTGACACTCACTGGCAGGCCGCATTATTTAAAAAGTAAAATGATAGACAGGCTGACTTAATGTCGATGACAAAAAAGACTACTTTAATGGAAATGTGAAAATCATTCAAAATTCAATGCATCTCCACTGTAAAACTCTAATCAGATTTAGACTATGTGATGTGATGGGGCTATGAAGGCAATTTTTACTTATGGGAATAACTTCTAATTGCTTTCAGATATTCTGCCACGTTTGAATATTGCTACTGAAATCTTAGCTCTGAAAAGCAACATGCATTACAAATAACAATGAAATATAAAACAATTTTAAAAGGGAATGCAGAGAAAAACTTAGAGGTAACCAGCCTTAGTAAAAAACAAAAAATCTCATGTGCACTAGCTTATCTTGCAAGGTAAATATAAACATAAAAAAAAGAATCCATTAACTTAGTATTAACCAGGGATAAGAAATCTATCTATGCACCTATCATAACAGTTTTTCTCGCTTGTATCCCAGTTATTTTACAGCATTTGACCAGTACAGATTGCATTTGTAAAAATAAAGAAAGAAAAACCAAGTGTGAAGTTTTGCTTCTCTCATCTCTTCAGCTTAAAAAAATAATACAAATCACATGCACTGAAAAGTAGACAGGTCTAGTGGAAATATATTGCAACTGGAAACAACTGTTTTGCCTTTTGCTAGATTTTCCATGATTTCCGTAATTTGCTACTTAACTACTAATCTGGATTTGTACAATACAAGCAACTACAGTGCAGATAAATTAATCTAATTCAAACCATAGTTATAAACTACATCAAAACTCTCTGCCTTTAAAACCAATGACTGTATTCAGATTAAACAACATGCTAAATCAGAGATACCAGTTCAGAACTTTCACTCATCTCTACTCCAGCCAGCAGGGCCAGGGACAAGAGACTGTGGAAGTTGCAGTCTATAATATTTAGGGGAACAAGGCTGGGTACCGTCATATCAAACCAGAGCTAAGCAATACTCAGGACTCAGAGTACATGGCTTGTGTATATTTTTTTGTGGCTTCTCTGTGAGTGATATAAAGGAAGAACATATTTTCCTGTCATTCCGAGCTTGAGGGGCGGGGGGGGGGGGGAAACGACTGGAATGTAATTCCCAATTAATTCCTCAAAACTTCAGTTTCTCCTATGTGAGCTATGGCCTCACCTGTTCTGGTTTAGTGTATTGTATCAATGGAAGGTTGTTGGATCACATGATGAATTCTATGGTTGCAAATTTTAACCCACCAGGAAAATTTCTTCAAGAAATGTATTACGGTTTTCTGCCTCACAAATAAAACACTTTACAAAGGACAATTCACTTTGAACAAAGGGTACTGAGCTTTGTGTTCTGAGAAGCTATTCACCATTTGAAGAGTCATCTTTGTTCTAGTAGAAATCAGCAATGTTATCAAATGTCTCTAAGCAGATATTTTTCAAAGGTGATAAATCAGGTTAAGATTTAAAGCAACAGAGCTCAAGCACTTTTATAATACTTCTTTCCCTTTTTTAATCTTTTCCAAAGGTATCATTTTTATATATCTATTATACTTTTCAAAAGCTATTTATCTGTTATTGTAAAAAAAGAAAAAAATGCCTGTGGCCTAATTCTTATGAGTAATTGTACTTCACTGCCATGCCACTTAAGAAGGCCAAGGCAACATTTCTGATACAACTTGTGATTCAGCTGTATGTCTCTAAGGTACTCTAAAACTGTGAAATTATTTTAAAATACAAAAAAGTTAGTAAACAGCTTACTTTTTATTATTTTAAGAGTTTCCATTTTTTCAATTCTATAATAAACTAATTCTACAAAATTGATATCTCACTGGATGGAAAGGTTGAGTACTTTTCCACCCTTGTATATTGTATCTAAAGTATATACAATCCAGCACCCGGCATACTCAGTGGAAACTGTCCTACTGATTTCAAGCACTCAAAGAACATAAGCTGCTTTATACCATCTCAAAGTATAGCTTGATTGACATATTATAAGAATTGTTTCCTTACCCACTGTTTACTGAATAAGCCAACATTGGCTAAGGTCAAACAGCTAAGCCATAAATAGACTTATAAACCACAATTGTTGAGTTTATATAATATGCTAAGCAACAACAAAGTTACATTAGATCTTAGCATAATGTGTGAATTCAACTCATCAGTTCAAAATTGTATCTAAAATAACTGAAAGCAGATTTTTCTAATGTCGAACAGAAACTTTCCCATCCTGTATGATTTGGCACAAAGACTTATCCGGTGGGGGGGGGACACATCCCATCTACCACTGACCTCCACAGTGGTATTTACTACCAAGTACGAATACTGAACTATACTTGAAAATAAATATCGTTGTATTTCACTATGGTGAACAAAAATAATTCAGCCTAGACTTCAAAGAAGTCTAACTATTCTCTCCCCTTGCCTGCTGTCGACCCAGGGTTGCAAGTAAGATGCCCTATAAATTATCAACATTCACTTACATCAGCTTTATTTAAGTCTACAATTCTTAGCTTTTTAAGCCTTAAAAACTAAAGGTCATGTAGCTAAAAAAGATGAAAAAATCACATAATAACTCTAGAGGATGCTGTGCCAGGTGATTGCTGTCCATTAATGTCAATCAAGCTGAGAATCTTTTGGCACAGGCCTGCAACCCTGTGATGGCCAAGGAACACATGGAATGGATAGAATATTGGCAAAAAAGTAAGTGAGGTAATCATGAAAAGGACTATTGGGGAGGTATTTTTATGTGATATATTTATTTAATTTAATTTAAATTTAATTTAATAGACGTTCTTATAGGCCGCCCAATCCCGTGGGACTCAGGGCGGCGTACAACAGAATAAGAAGCGTACAATAAAAACAATTATCATAATTTAAAATTAAAAGGCATAGTTAAAACAATTATAAAAACAACATTCAAGGGGGGAATCTGATCTTCCTATTCACCCCGCCTGCCGGAAGAGCCAAGTTTTTATGGCTTTACGGAAGGCCAGCAGGGTGGGGATAGTCCGGATCTCTGGTGGGAGTTGGTTCCAGAGGGACGGGGCTCCCACAGAGAAGGCCCTCCCCCGTGGCCCCGCCAACCGACATTGTTTGGCCGATGGGACCCGGAGGAGGCCCTCTCTATGGGACCTAACCGGTCGTAGGGAGGTATGTGGTAGGATGCGGTCCCGAAGGTAACCTGGCCCTGAGCCATGTAGGGCTTTAAAGGTAACGACCAACACCTTAAATTGCGACCGGAGACTAATTGGCAGCCAATGCAGCTGGCGAAGAATAGGTGTTACGTGGGTGTATCTCGGTACACCCACTACAGCTCGCGCAGCTGCATTCTGTACCAGTTGGAGTCTCCGGATGCTCTTTGAGGGTAGCCCCATGTAGAGCGCGTTACAGTAGTCTAGCCGTGAGGTGACAAGGGCATGAGTGACTGTGAGCAAAGCCTCCCTCTCCAAGTAAGGTCGCAATTGGTGCACAAGACGAATCTGTGCAAAGGTCCCCCTAGCCACAGCTGAAAGATGTTGCTCCAATTTTAGCTGTGGATCTAGGAGGACACCCAAATTGCGGACCTGTTCCGAGGGAGTCAATTTTTCTCCCCCGAGAACCAGGGAGGGACAGTCGACATAATCCTTGGGAGGCAAAATCCAGAGCCACTCAGTCTTGTCTGGGTTGAGCCTGAGTCTGTTCACTCCCATCCAGACCCTCACATCGTCCAGGCAGCGGCACATTACATCAACTGCTTCACTGAACTGACACGGGGTGGAGATGTACAACTGGGTATCGTCAGCATACTGCTGATACCTCACCCCGTGTCGTCGGATGATCTCACCCAGCGGTTTCATGTAAATGTTAAACAGGATGGGCGAGAGGACCGAACCCTGTGGCACCCCGCAAACCAGGGGCCTAGGGGCCGACCTCTGCCCTCCTGTCAACACCGACTGCGTCCTGTCAGAGAGGTAGGAGGAGAACCACCGTAAAACAGTGCCTCCCACTCCCACCTCCCCAAGACGACGCAGAAGGATACCATGGTCGATGGTATCGAAAGCCGCTGAGAGGTCAAGTAACACCAGGATGGAGGAATGACCCCCATCCCGTGCTCGCCAGAGATCATCCATCAGTGCGACCAAAGCAGTCTCCGTACTGTAGCCGCGCCTGAAACCCGATTGAAAGGGATCCAGATAATCAGTATCCTCCAATAGCCGCAGGAGTTGGAGCGACACCACTTTCTCTACAACTTTACCCAAGAAGGGTAAGTTGGAGACTGGACGGAAGTTCTTTAAATCCGCTGGGTCCAGGGAAGGCTTCTTGAGGAGGGGCCTCACCACCGCAGCTTTTAAGGGCTGCGGGACGGACCCCTCTCTCAAAGATGCGATCACAACAGCCTGGAGCCAGCCGCGTGTCACCTCCCTGCTGGCCGAAACCAGCCAGGAGGGACACGGGTCCAATAAACAAGTGGAGGCGCTCATCGCTCCTATGGCCTTGTCCACATCCTCAGGAGTGATAGGCTCAAACTCCTCCCAAATAACAGGACTAAGACTCGCCCCTGTCATCTCGGCCTGCCCTGTCCAAATGGAGTCCAGGTCTGTCCGAATCTGAGTGATTTTATCCGCCAGGAACTGGGAAAATTCCTCAGCTCTACCCTGCAAGGGTTCTTCGCCCCCCCCCTTTGCGAGGAGGGAGCGCGTCACCCTAAACAGGGCGGCTGGGCGGGAGTCGGCGGACGCAATAAGGGCGGAAAAATGCGCACATTTTGCCGCCCGTATCGCCACTAAGTAAGACTTAATGCAAGTTCTTAAAAGTGTCCGGTCAGACTCAGCTTTACTGGCTCTCCATCGTCGCTCTAGGCGTCTCTTTAGGCGCTTCATCTCCCGGAGCTCCTCAGTAAACCAAGGAGCCCTCCGGGATCCGCTGCCACGGAGAGGCCGCAAAGGCGCAATCCGATCTAAAGCCCCTGTTGCCGCCTGATTCCAGGCAGTCACTAGAGCCTCAGATGAATCGTGTACCAGGGAGTCCGGTATTTCCCCAAGTTCCCTCTGAAATCCTTCGGATTCCATTAGGCGCCTGGGGCGGAACCACTTAATCGGTCCCGCCTCCTTGCGGTGGAGGAGTGGCGCCATGAAATCCAACCTCAGAAGGAAATGATCTGACCACGACAAGGGTACTGTGACTAAACCCCTCAGCCTCAGATCATCTCTCCACTGCCCCGAGAGAAACACAAGGTCAAGCGTGTGACCTCCCTCATGAGTCGGACCCTGAACTACTTGGGTCAGGTCCATGGTTGTCATGGAAGCCATGAACTCCTGGACTGCCTCTGAGGTTTCACCGGGCGATGGCAGGTTGAAGTCCCCCAGCACCATCAACCTGGGGAACTCAATCGCCAGCCCTGCTACCGCCTCGAGCAGAACAGGCAGGGCCTTTGCAACGCAGCTAGGAGGCAAGTACGTTAGCAGAAGGCCCACCTGAACCCCTAAGTCCAGCTTCAGAAGGAGCGTCTCACACCCAACAATCTCCGGGGCAGGGCTCCTTCGAGGATTTAGGTTCTGGCGAGCTATAATTGCCACTCCTCCACCCCTTCCCTGGGGTCGCGGCTGATGCTGAACTGAGAACCCGTCCGGGCACATCTCGGAGAGGGGAACCCCCCCCTCCTGGCCTAGCCAGGTCTCAGTAATACATGCCAGGTCCGCCCCCTCTTCCAGGATTAAATCCCGTACAAGGGGGGCCTTGTTAGTAATCGACCTGGCATTCAACAGCAGCAGCTTGAGCCCAGGGCCCTGACATCCCTGGTTACCAGGTACTCGGGCTGAGCTAGATCCATTTATGCTATGGATATCAGTGATAGCGAACCTATGGCACACAGAGCCATATCTGAGGCCACACGAGATGTTGCCCTATGTCAGCTCCAGCGCGCATGCGTGTGTTGGCCGGCTGATTTTCGGCCTTCTTTTCGGCCGTTTTCGCTCTCCCTAGGCTTCAGGAAAGCCTCCTGAACCCTGGGGATGGCGAAAAACAGCCCAATGGCCTAACCGGAAGTTCATTTCCGAACTTCCAGTTGGCCCATTTAGTCTTTTTTTGCTATCCCCAGGCTTCAGGAGATTTCCTGAACCCTGGGGAGAGCGAAATACATCCCGACAGGCCTACTGGAAGTCCAGAGGCTTCAGTGAGGCCTGTGCACATGCGCAAGGGGCAGCGGGGGGTACACATGCGCGGGGGCAGTGGGGGTGGGTGGGCATGCGCACGGGGGAAAGGCATTTCATTATGGGTGTGGGCACATGTGCACACATTATCGCGCCCATGCGCACCCTTTTGGCACCGAGCCCAAAAAAGGTTCGCCATCACTGGATTATACTATACCCTTTTTAAATTTGTTTCTACCCAAAGACAGAAATCTATACTGTTCATTCTCCAGTTACCTGAGGCTCAAAAGGACCATGCAAAAAGTATAAGTATTGTCAAGTTACAGCATTCTCACTGATGCTGAAGTATCTTCATTCAATCAGTGAGAATGCTATAACTATATAGTTATATCTATATCTATATCTATATCTATATCTATATCTATATCTATCTATATCTATCTATCTATCTATCTATCTATCTATCTATCTATCTATCTATCTATCTATCTATATCTATAATCTCACACACATATGTACATATATCTATATATACATACACATACACACACACACACATACATACATGAATTCCAGGTGTAGTTATAACTACACCTGGAACTTGCATTTTTAGGACAATTCATATATACCGTATTTTTCGGAGTATAAGACGCACCGGAGTATAAGATGCACCTAGATTTTAGAGGAGGAAAACAAAGAAAAAAGTATTCTGAACCAAATGGTGCAGTAATATATTATTTAATAAAATACCAGTGTAGCAGAATACTTTTTACAATCATGTATACTTTTTACAACCATGTACACTTTTTACAACCATGTATACTTTTTACAAACTTCAAACTTGACAGCTTTAAGACTAGTGGACTTCAACTCCCAGAATTCCTCCTCCAGTCATGCTAGCTCAGGAATAGGTGTTGAAGTCCACAAGTCTTAAACTTGCCAAGTTTGAAGACCCTTGCACCCCTAAGCCCTAACCCAGGGGTCTTCAAACTTGACAGCTTTAAGACTAGTGGGCTTCAACTCCCAGAATTCCTCCTCCAGTCATGCTAGATGGGGTAATTAGAAGGCAAAAATGCCCCAATTTTTGCAAAAAACGGCCCATTTTTTGCTCATTTTTTTTGCAAAAAAAAAATGGGCATGCAGAGGATCTGGGAAGCCTGCAGTGGACTCCTAGGAGGTGGGGGATGGCAAAAACTCCCCAATTTTTGCAAAAAACGGCCCATTTTTTGCTCATTTTTTTTTGCAAAAACAGGGCATGCAGAGCAGTTGGGAAGCCTGCAGAGCACTCCTAGGGGGTGAGGGATGGCAAAAACACCCCAATTTTTGCAAAAAATGGTCCATTTTTCGCTCATTTTTTTGCAAAAACAGGGCATGCAGAGGATCTGGGAAGTCTGCAGAGCACTCCTAGGGAGTGGGGGAAGGCAAAAATGCCCCAATTTTTGCAAAAAACCACCCGTTTTTTGCTCAGTTTTTTTGCAAAAACAGGGCATGCAAAGGATCTGGGAAGCCTGCAGAGCACTCCTAGGGAGTGGGGGAAGGCAAACCCCCCCGTTTTTTGCAAAAAAACAGCCCATTTTTTGCAAAAATTGGATGTGGGGGGCGGGGCTTCGGGAGGCTAAAAATTGCTGTATTCGGTGTATAAGACGCACAGACATTTCCACCCTCTTTTGGGGGGCAAAAAGGTGTGTATTATACTCCGAAAAATACGGTATGTATGTGTGTGTGTGTGTGTGTGTGTGTGTGTGTGTGTAACATTTTTTGCTGATAAATGAAAATAAAGGGAGACTATTATAGATCTATTTCTAGCTATTTTGCTCTCGTCAGATAGCCATACCCGTCAAATAGCCATACCCAACGATATATATATCGTTCTTATAGGCCGCCCAACTCCCGCGGGACTCTATAATATACACTATAATTATATATATAATTATAATTAAATTATAATTATATAATTATACACTATATAATGTGTGTGTGTGTGTGTGTGTGTGTGTGTGTGTGTATTCAGAACTAAGTAGAAGTCTATTAAATGAAGCTTGCTCCAAAATAAGAGAGTAGGATTTCAATACCAGTAGTGCAAGATTCTCTATGCTTTGTATTTCCTTCATCAGATTTAACTAACAAAATTGAATAAACTTTGTTATTACTCAATTATTATAGCTGCTTACAACACTACAAGAAAAAAAATCCACACATTTATTTCATAGTAAAAATCTTGCTATAAATGCACTCCTGCAGATACCTTTGGGCAGTTCAGTAACTGGGTTTCAGTGTTAAGTTCAAAGAGAACTTTGGCATTCAACAGATTAAATAACGTCATTAGTGGTATCCCAAAAGCACCCCTTTTTCATTGCAACTTCCTTCTAGAATGGCATATCCACACATCTGTTGGCTTCTGGTGTTCCAGAAAATACAGAAAACTTGGTTTATTTCCTAGACTGTGGAGAAGAATGATGGTGAACCGTTGTAAGGTTTTTTTTAGTATTTTTCTTCTTTTTTATGGCATCTCTTTTATTTTATTGTTCTAGATTTTTGAATTATAGTGAACACAATCATTGAGAATTATGTATTTAAAAAATATGTATAAATAAATAAATAAATACCATATTTTTCGCACTATAAGATGAACTCCCCCCCCAAAAAAGTGTGTGGAAATGTCTGTGCGTCCTATAGAGCGAATATTGCGGTGGGGGAAGGGGGATTGGTGCCACTGCCGTCATTTGCCGCTGCCAGGGAACGCTGGAGCCGTCATTACCGAGCAGCTGATCAGCAGTTGGATCAGCCTCCCGGAATACCACAGATCAGCTGTTCTAGGCAGCAGGGATTGCCGCCACCACTGCCTATCACCACCACTGCCTATCACCGCTGCCATTCGCCACCACTGCCATTTGCTGCCGCTGAATGGTGGCAGCAGCGATAGGTGGCAGCGATCAGCGGTGGCGATCGACAGTGGCAGTGATCCCTGCCACCTATAACAGCTGATCAGCGGTATTCCGAGAGGCTGATCCAACCGCCAATCAGCTGTTTGGCAGCGAAGGTTCCAGCATTTTCCCTGGCAGCAGCAACTCAGCTAGTTGACCGGTGCTGGGACCAACGGAGCGAAGCCCTGACGAGCCACGTGCTGGGGCAGCGATAATGTGCTCAAGCTGACCAGGCTGTTTGCTGTTTGCTGCAAGGATGCTAGTCAGATGAATACCGGATGGATGCTGGGAGGCAAAAGCAGATTTTTTTTCTTGTTTTTCTCCTCTAAAGCTAATATGCGTCTATGGTCCAGTGCGTCTTATAGTGTGAAAAATATGGTAAATAAGAGAAGTAAGCTGGGATAGAAAAATGGCACTCTTCTTCACCCATCATTTAAGGGTTTGTGATGTGTTAAATAAATATCTTATTCTCAAACTTAAAAGGCTTACAGTCTGCAGGCAGAATATGAATTGATTCCACTTCAGTGCCTATGTTCAACTGATCCATTTGTCTGTTTTGACTTCTAGTCCTTAATATGATTCCTAAAAAGAGGAAATCGCATTCAATTCAAACACTAGAGTAAAACATATACTCTAGTAACAGATTTCCCACTACGATAGTAACTAGTAACAGATTTCCTATTAGAATCTTAAAGTCCTTTATTTTCTACAGCTGTTGATATAGGGTTTCCACTTTATTGCTGTTTATTGTTTAGAAACTATTACATTTGTGTAGAACGTTCATGGGATGTGAAGAAAGGAAATAATTCAATTATGCAGCCACCCTTAATTTCAAATGTTGACTAAAAGCTCTCAGATAGCTGAGGTCTAACAGTTATTAGCAGGTAGAAAACATTTTACATTCAGAAATGATACAAAAAAGAATGTTATTGGCAGCTTTCCTAGGCTAAATTTGTAAAATAAAGATTTTTGTTTTAAAGCACATTTTTCATCTTTACTCCTTCTGTGCGGATTACCAACTTTGTTAGTTCCACAAGACAGAATGTGGAGGGGGAAAAACAGATATTTCTGAAACAGTTAGGACAAACAATAATGCTTCACAATCTAGTGATAGCAAGTAATCCTATACTACAATTTAGAATACCAAGTAATACCCCCATTTATTGAATTTGGCTCCTTTCCCAAAAAAAGGTTTTAAAGAAATATTGGTTTTTATCAACTAGTACCGATTATAGCAGAATAAGAGAAAATTGTATGAAACAGCATATAAAGAATATACAGCACAGCAAACAAGACAAAAATGACAGAATCGTGTGTGTATAATAAAAGTGTTTAGCTGAAAGTTCACTTACCAAGAGATAATTTTGATATATTATTTCTTATATTCTTTGACCTGAACCAATTGCAACTTGGCACATACCATCTCAATGGAAATTGAGAATCTTTCCCTGACAGATTCAGTAGCCCCTCAGATTCCAGAATTGTCTCACACAGGACTTAAATACACATAAATCATAATAACATAGTAATAAAATAAATAAATTTGGCAGTTAATTAAATTACAAACAACTGCTACAAGCATTATTTTAAAATAAAGAAGTAGTTCTAAGGCCAGTCAAGAAATATACAAGTGGTCCTCGACTTAGGATCACAATTGAGCCAAAAATTTATGTTGCTCAGCAAGACCTTAAAGTGAATTATGTTCCATTTTACCTTTCTTGTTATACCGTGTTTCCCCGAAAATAAGACAGGGGCTTATATTTTTTTGACCCCCCAAAAATGCCCCTGGCCTTATTTTCGGGGGATGGCTTATTATTTTTGGGGTGCAGGCAGGCCGCGACGCACCACTTACTGAAGTTTGGCAGCTCCGTGGTCTCTCGGCTAATCTGTTTAGGGGGGGAAAATCTTGCATAGTGTAGAAACTCTTCTCGCGAGAATTAGCAAGTTCTCGAAGCGAGAAGAGTTTCTGCACTATGCAAGATTTTTTTCCCTAGCCGAGGGAAACCCCAGAGCTGTCAAACTCCAGTAAGTGGTGAGTTTTGCGGTTGGGCGCAGTTTGGAGCTTTGGGGCGAAGGATGGGGCGGGGCGGGGCGGTGAGCGAGCGAGCGACCAATGTAGCGGCGGAAGGCAGAGCAGAAGGGGCAGCAGGCTTACCTTAGGGAAAGCGGGCGGCGGGTGGAAGGCAAAGCCAGGGCAGGCAATGCTGAGTCCGGCTTAGCCGGGCAGAGACGCGGGGCTCTGCACCTTGGTCCTCCCCTGCATCACCAAGAGGCCGGATCCCCAAGATCCCAGCAGGGACAAGCTCCCCAAATCCTCTGGCCTGCATAAAGAGGCACCGCACGGCCCCGCAAGAGCCCCCCGGAGGGTCTGCAGAGAAGCGACCCCCGCCGGTGGGGATCAGATGGCCCGCTTGGCTGGGATCTGCCGCCGCCTCCCTTGCTCACCCACCTGCCCGCCCGTTCGGATCTGCCTTCCGCCGCCTCCCTCGCTTGCTCACCCACCTCCCTCGCTCATCCGCTGCCTCCTTCGCTCACCCACCTGCCCGCCCGTTCGGATCTGCCTTCCGCCGCCTCCCTCGCTTGCTCACCCGCCTCCCTTGCTCACCCGCCGCCTCCCTCGCTCACCTGCCTTCTGCCACCGCCTCCCTCGCTTGGATTAGCCGAGCCTTTTGGCACACGCCCGGAGTTTGGCAGCCCCGTGATCTCTGCTATTCTGTTTAGGAAAAAAAACTTGCATAGTGCAGAAACTCTTCTCGCTGCGAGAAGTTGTTAATTGCTCGCCTCACGAGAAGAGTTTCTGTAGTATACAAGGTTTTTTTCCTAAACAGAATAGCCGAGACACCGCGGAGCTGTGAAACTCCAGTAAGTGGCGTGTCTCGTGGTGGGGCGGAGTTTGGGGGTTTCGGGTGGGGGTGGGGCGGCCTGTGCCGGTGAGCAAGCGAGGCAGCGGCAGAAGGCAGATCCGAACGGGCGGGCAGGTGGGTGAGCGAGGGAGGCGGCGGCAGAAGGCAGGTGAGCGAGGGAGGCGGTGGGTGAGCGAGGGAGGCGGGTGAGCAAGCGAGGGAGGCGGCGGAAGGCAGATCCGAACGGGCGGGCAGGTGGGTGAGCGAAGGAGGCGGCGGGTGAGCGAGGGAGGCGGGTGAGCAAGCGAGGGAGGCGGCGGAAGGCAGATCCGAATGGGCGGGCAGGTGGGTGAGCGAAGGAGGAGGCGGCAGAAGGCAGGTGAGCGAGGGAGGCGGCGGGTGAGCGAGGGAGGCGGGTGAGCAAGCGAGGGAGGCGGCGGAAGGCAGATCCGAACGGGCGGTGACAGGGACGGGCTGGATGTGCCCGTCTGCTGCTCAAGCCCTGCACTTATGGGCTCACTGTACCCGACTGGCCTCGGAGACAGGAGACAGCCCCTCTGCCAAGAGAGAGGGGGTGTGTTTAGAAAAGAGAAGCGTGTGCACGGCTGCTTCTGCTGCTGAGCCCGGTTGGAAGTTTGGCTTCTAGCCGGGCTCAGGCGAGGAACCGGTGGCTGTTTGCAGGGGATTCCAATGCCACTCTTTTGGCCGGGAGAGAGAGAGAGTGTGCCACCGCAAAAAGAGCGGCTCCCGCCATGCCCCCCCCTTTCCCCCGGAAGTAGTTGGGGGGGCTTATTATCGGGGCGGGCCTTACTTCAACGCATGTCCCGAAAAGCCCTGTGGGGCTTAGTTTCGGGACAGGTCTTATTTTCGGGGAAACACGGTAGTTGCTAAGTGAATAACTACAGTTGTTAAGTTAGTAACATAGTTGTTAAGTGAATCTGTCTTTCCCATTGACTTTGCTTGTCAGAAGGTCACAAAAGGTGATCAAGTTACCCCAGGACATTGCAGCCATCATAAATATGAAGCGGTTGCCAAGTACCCTGTTTCCCCCAAAATAAGACATCCCCTGATTATAAGCCCAATCAGGCTTTTGAGTGCATAGCAATAAGGCCAAGCGCTTATTTCAGGGTTCAAAAAAAATATAAGACAGGGTCTTATTTTCGGGAAAACACTGTATCTGAATTTTGATCAGGTGACATGGGGAAGTTGCAATGGTTGTAAAGTGTAAAAAATGGTCATAAATCACTTTTTTCAGTGATGTTGTAACTGCCAACAGTCACTAAACAAATGGTTTTAAGTCGAGGACTACCTGCAATTTTATAGACCAAAGGCTGTTCCCATCCACAAAAGAACAATATTGAAAGTATCATACAGGTTTTACTAATATAGGAATTTTCAATAGCAATATCTAATTTATACACTAATTGTCTATTAATGGTTTATACAATAAACTGCATTTTTTGTTTGTAGAACATGTGAGGCCATTAATCTTGATTTACAAACCACAGTGGCTAAACTTTTTCACCATGCTAGGACAAACCTAAAAAACACCCCAAAATGCAATCACATTATAGCATGAAATGTGTGAACCCACACTAATTAGTATATTATGAACAACTCTGGAAAACTGCACAGTATAAATACAGCATTGGAAAGATCTACAGTATTAGTAATTTCAAAGAACATTGTTTCAGGAACAAAACACAATTTTGAGATTAAATTAGCTGTTCTGACTTTCCCTGAAGTATTCTGGCATTGCTTAGACCAGTGATGGCAAACCTCTTTTTCCTCGGGTGCCGAAATAGTGCGCACGCACGCTATCGTACGTGCGTGCGTGCCCACACCCAAAATTCAAAGTTCCCCACTCGCCCCCCCCCCTGCGCATGCGTGCGTAACCCCCCCACTCCCCCGTTTTTCGACTTCCAGTGGGCCCGGTAGGCCTGTTTTTTGCCCTCCCCAGGCTCCAGAGGCTTTCTTGGAGCTTGGGGAGGGCAAAAACATTCTCCCTGCCACTCCGGAAGTCCTCCAGAGGCCGAAATCGCCCTCCCAGAGCCTCCGCACGAGCCAAAAATTAGCTGGTGGGCACACACATGCGTGCAGGAGCTGAGCTAGGGCAACGGCGCGCGTGCCGGCAGATATAGCTCCGCGTGCCACCTGTGGCACTCGTGCCATAGGTTCGCCATCACTGGCTTAGACCATTTTGCAAATACAGTGAGCATAAAACAGCCTCATTTTGTTCCCAAAGCAGCTCCTTCAAATCGAAAAATTGTTGTCTGTTTGGAACTTGAAACACCTCAACAGCATTTGACTCCTTGGATATCTAAAAATCCTGACATGCCCAGTTTTGAAAGACATGTTTATAAATAGTGATAGTGTTAAAGTACCTATTCACTTTCGAAGAGTTTGGACATTGCGATGAAGATGCTTAGCAATTTGAGATGCATATGAAGAAAAATACACTGAAGTGAAAAAGAGTATACAAAAATGAATGAACAAATTAAAATTTAAAAAGTAGGCATGCAGAATTCCGATGGAGACAGAAGCCTTAGAAAACATGTCACTGACTCACCAATCCATTGTTTGGCTGAAGCAAGGAGGAAAAAAGCCAAATATTATTAGAATACATTACAGGAAAATGTTTACAGAAACCAGATAGTAATCTTCAAATTTACTTGAGCTCTAGTCTGAAAAACACTAGTGATGTGGGGTCAAATTCTCATTATATTACAATCTGGTTCTGTAATTTCTATGCAAATTTTCAAATTTATAAGTATTAATTCATTGCTGACATTTCCACAAAGAAAATATTCTTGCTTTTCTAATATTTAAGATACTAAGAAACTGTGCAACTCTCTATAGAAATCTCATCCCTTTTATAAAATATTGCAAACTTCCATAAAATATTTGGTTCTCCAAAGCAAATTAAGAGCACAATCTGATTTGTATTGAGAGAGCATCCAAAGAATGTTTATTCAGAGGCATATATTATAGGTTTAGTTGGTAGGGAGAAATAATTAAATTAAGTTAAATTAAAGGAACGGTATTAAGCCTGCATTCTGGAAACTATTATTCATAATAGGGTCCAAGCAAAAATTTCAGTTTATCTTGTACCTTTATAAACCTTAGTTTGCACAACACACTAAACCATAAACCAACCAAGCAAATATCAGCTAAGTATTCTATGCAAGTCAACTGTATATTTAATTAAAAGTGTACTGAGTGAAGCCACAAAATTAATATATTTGTAAGTTACATTTTTATAAAATAACTCAAAACAGTGATATAACTATAGTAATACCTTTCCACCTAGTACCTTTGCCATAATAACCAAACTGTCAGGTGAACTGGGTTGAGAAGGGCTGAGAGACTCAAATTCACCCAGCCTCCTTTCATGCTTAAAATGGGATTACTACTCATAGTCTTACTCATAGATTTGGATATTTTTTGAGGAAAATGGTTTAAGATTCAGATACAAGTATGGGGAAATTTTTTGGTAGTTGAGAGATATATTTAAAAGTATAAGGGAGTTCATGGGCTGTAGCAGATCGTGTTTCAAGGGAGACCATGATGAAATTGGATAGAGCCATGGAAAGAACTAAGATTTTCTCTCAGAAGGTTTCAAGAGATACCGTATTTATCGGCGTATAACACGCACCGGCGTATAACACGCACCCCCATTTTAACAATAAAATTTGAGTAAAAATTTTTTTAATTAAAAATAAATGACTTGGAATGTCTGAACTTAATGTTGGATTCATATTTATAACATTATAACATGAACTATAACATTAACTCCTCTTATAAGGCAAATATGAAATGAAAAAGCACCTCTTTGAATGAAAAAAGAATTGCTTTCTGGGAAACCAAAAAATTCTTCATCTTCACTTTCCTACCATCTTTCTTTTTCTTTCTGTCTTCCTTCCTTCCTAACATCTTTCTTTCTTTCTTTCTTTCTTTTTCTTTCTTTCTTTCTCTTTCTTTCTTTCTTTGTTTGTTTTTTCCTTCTTTCTTTCTTTCTGTCTGTCTGTCTGTCTGTCTTTCTTTTTCTTTTTTTCTGTCTGTCTGTCTTCCTTCCTTCCTAACTTCTTTCTTTCTGTCTGTCTGTCTGTCTGTCTTCTTTCTTCTTCTTTCCTTCCTTCCTAACATCTCTTTTTCTTTCTTTCTGTCTTCCTTCCTTTCTAACTTCTTTCTTTTTCTTTCTTTCTTTCTTTCTTTCTTTCTTTCTTTCTTTCTTTGTCTTTCTTTTTTTCTTTCTTTTTTTCTTTCTGTCTTCCTTCCTAACTTCTCTTTCTTTCTTTCTTTCTTTCTTTCTTTCTTTCTTTCTTTCTTTTTTTCTTTCTTTCTGTCTGTCTTCCTTCCTAACTTCTCTTTCTTTCTTTCTTTCTTTCTTTCTTTCTTTCTTTCTTTCTTTCTTTCTTTCTTTCTTTCCGTCTGTCTGTCTTCTTCTCCTTCCTTCCTTCCTTCCTTCCTTCCTTCCTTCCTTCCTTCCTTCCTTCCTTCCTTCCTTCTGTCTTTCTCCCTGTAGGAGAAAGAAGGAACCTCTGTTGCCGTCTCCCGAGGGGCTGCAGCCACCCGACTGAGTCCCCGACCGTGGCAGCATCCCTGCTGTTCTCCGGCCAAGCGGCGAAGGAGCCCTGGAGCCCTGACGCCGCCCTGCATCTCGGTCTCTTGGGGCTTGTCCGGCAGCCTGCTGGGAAGGCTGCGACGCAGGGAGGGAAGGAGCTGCTATTGCCGCTCCGGCATGTCTCTGTGGCTGACCGGGGAGCCGCGTCCTTGTTAACAATGGAGAAGCTGCAGCGGAGCAGAGGCGCCTGGCGAGCGAGGCGAGTGGCTGCATCGGCGGCAGGCTCCTGCCCGCGTCTTCCGCCCGCTTGCCCACCTCTTGCCTTAGCATTTAAAAGAATGAGAGGCGGGCGGGCGGGAGACGCGGGCAGGAGCCTGCAGCCGATGTAGCCACTCACCTCGCTCGCCAGGCGCCTCTGCTCCGCTGCAGCTTCTCCATTGTTAACAAGGACGCGGCTCCCCGGTCAGCCACAGAGACATGCCGGAGCGGCAATAGCAGCTCCTTCCCTCCCTGCGTCGCAGCCTTCCCAGCAGGCTGCCGGACAAGCCCCAAGAGACCGAGATGCAGGGCGGCGTCAGGGCTCCAGGGCTCCTTCGGCCGCTTGGCCGGAGAACAGCAGGGATGCGCCCGCCCGTTTTTGAGCTGCCCCCAGAGCGGTGAATCAGCTGGGATCGGCGTATAACACGCAGGTAGAGTTTTGGCTTGTAATTTTAGTTTTAAAACTGCGTGTTATACGCCGATAAATACGGTACTTGCTTTTAAATTATGCCAAATCTTCCGAAAAGCCGTTAAGACATGGCTCTTCCTGCAGGCTGGGGGGTAGAGCCTAATCCATCTGAGCTCTCCCCTGGGTATGTCTGATTGTTGGATGGTTTTTTTTTAATATGAATTTTTAATTTTTATATTTGTTTTTAATGTAACGTTTATTATTGGTGATCCTTGTATCTTCTCTCTGTTGTACGCTGCCCTGAGTCCCTTGGGAGTTGGGTGGCATATAAGAAAACCGTAATAAATAAATAAATAAATAAATCTGTTACATTATATACTATAAGTTTCTCATTCTTCTGCCTCAGAAAAGGTGGGAAAGCACATGGCCGACTGTTATCAACACTATTCAAGGTGCCACTAAAAGAGAGGTGGAAAACTCAGAGGTAACATGGTCTTTAGTTATTCACAGGTGTCAAACTCATGGTGTCACATTGCCGTGATGTGATGTTTTTTCCCTATACGGAGCTGGGGTGGGCATGGCCTACACGTGATGCATCCAGCCCGCAGACCGCCAGTTTGACACCCCTCCTCTAAGATATTATATGATGCCTGGCTAATGATCTCAAAACAATTTGACAGTATAAATAAAAGCAGTTTCATTATCTATAATTAGACAAAAGTTTTATATAATAAAATATTATTTGTTTCAATAAATTAAACTTTAAATCAATTCTTAATACAATGCAGGACAATATAGTGTCTTCAAAACATTCAGACTCTAATCACTGCTAGAAATTCGTAAGTATTCAGCAGCCTAGAATAAAAGCCCAATAGAGCTAAAAAATTATCATCAAACCAACCAAAAAGCATTTCATTAAATTCAGGGATTTTTACACCCTCTAACAAATGTTAATGTGTTTGAGAATGAATATGTTAAACTTGTAGGGCATAAATGAACAAAGGACACCAATCTTTTGTGACCTCTTTGCAATTTACAACAAAATCTTACATATTTTAAGAAGGTCCAATATGTGCAGTGAAAACAAATATTTTTTAAATTATAGCTTTGGTTAATATGTTGGAATAGTGTCACTATCACAAAACCTCTTTCATGTATGAATTAATATGACAGTTTATGAACTAAATCATTATCAGTGTGACAATATCGTACATATAGCTTATTATATACTTTAGACACTTGCTAGGAAACTGTGATTATTCATTGTTTCTTTTCACATGTCCATCCAATTTTCTTGCAAGCAAAAACTGATCCTGCTATATCTGAGGCAACATGGAAATTATCTCTGTGGTACTGTGTGCATGATAGACCATTCATATAAGCATGGCTTCACTTGATAACTTGCATGTATGAATACATTTGTTCAGTATTTTCTGTTTGGCTGGCTAGCTGCAATGAGAACTTCCTTACCAGAAAAGATATTCCCATGATATTCATAATGTCAGTTTCTTACTTTTTCACCAACATAGTTCTGAAATTTCATTTTGACCAGCCAGATGCCCTGTTCTGCCAGACCATTGCAAAAATACCACCTTATATTATGTATATGTCCTTATGAGAATCAATTAGTAGAGTCCATGAGCGATATATTTTATTGCTCCACAGTTACACCCAGACAACTTTTATCATCTATCCCCCCCCCAAAAGGCAACTCTTTGACCAAAAGCCTGACTTCTATTTATTGATTTTCCTATTCAACCGTTATTGGGATATATCCTATCAGATTGCTCAATTTTGTGACTCTTTAAGTACCATTTCTCCTTCAATTTCAAAAATGGTACTAAAGTTTTTTACACACACACATACACACACACACACAATATATGGATAAAAGACAGATACAAATAAACTCAGAAGTACATTCTCTCTCCTCTCTCTCTCCACCCTCTCTCTCTCTCTCTCTCTCTCTCTCTCTCTCTCTCTCTATACCCCCTCTCTCTGTGTATTTAAACATATGGTCCTTGTTTAGTGACCACAATTGGGACTAGCAAGTTAAGTAAAGCAGTAGCTAAATGAAAATCACATGACTGAGACTGCTTACAATTTTATTTCAATTTTCTTTTGCTTTTTGTTATTTCTTTGAGCTGATTTCTTTGAGGATATCTTGGTATGGATTAAATAACCAAAATAAGATCAGAGAGTTGTTGTGAATATCATAAATGTGAGAACTCATAACTAAGTTGATTTTTAGCACCATTGTAACTTTGAAGTTACTAAAAAAATGCAGTTGTTAAATAAGGACAACCTGTGTGCTTGTGTATGTATGTGCTTGTAATTTGTTTTCATTTGGATGTGGCTGCTGGTTTTATAATCATAATGAAGGTTTTATTGTTAATGTTTTACTGTTTTTCTTTTTTCTTTTCACTTTAATTTAAATATCAATATTAAAGAGCAAAGTAATAACATAAAAGACACTGATCAAGTATGATTTAATTAATAAACCACAAGTCACTAGTTTAAATACCACTGTTGTGCAAACCACTATGACTAGTTTCATTTAGCACACTGTCCAAAGTACTAAACCAAAATCAACAAAGATATTGGCTTGAGTCACACAACACGCTTATTCTATGATTAATTGAATGGTTTACTCAATCAGTCAAATGTTCTGGATTCATATAAAATGAACCATAAATTAATCACAAAGCATGGTATACGCAAAATACTACGCTAATATGCAGTTTACTACTTTGTGGTTCAATGAATTGGTTGGAATCAGCTAACATGGCTTCTTTAATGTGATGCATGAACCAACCCTCCATTCATTGCATCAGTCAAATGGTATTTAATGGGAGAGAGAAAATGAATACAAGAGAATAAGGCATTTTAATGCCTGAGATTTTTAAATGTACTTGATAATAAATAATCACTACACTTTTAATATAATTCCTCCTCTTGGCTAACAACCAGCTTTCGCTCTATATTTGAATTGGGGAATGGTCAAAGTAAGTCAAGTGACTTTTATCACTGTTGAAACAAAGTCTTACATAAATATGACCTTTGTGTCATTCTCAGCTCTTTGAACTGTACAGGTGTTATACTCGGAACAGACAGTTATTTCAAAAAGATACTATTCCAACAGAGAAAGAAAATTCTTATGCTATGCAAGATAGTTTCCATAAACATACAGGATCTGAATTTATATCTCTAATAGGAAATCTGTTTTCCAAATCAAGAACAGTTTGCAAGTTGAAGAGATCACAGATAGAAATGGCACTCCAAAACCATTTTATTATTTATTACAAAGGAAAGAAACAGAATCCAGTGGTCACGAGATAGTGCTGGATTATAAATGGCATTATTTCTTACCATTGGCTATTTTGGCTTCAGCTAATGCAGCGGTTCTCAACCTGGGGGTCGAACGACCCTTTCACAGGGGTCGGGAGACTTCGCCCGGACGCAGCCATTTGGGTTCTTTTACCCTCTGCACATGCGCAGAATGCTTTGCGCATGCGCAGAGGGTAAAAAAACCCAAATGGTGGCGGTGACAGGGGTCACGGCGGGGTCGCAGGGGTGGGTCACGGGTCGCAGCATTAGGAAGGTTGAGAACCACTGAGCTAATGGAAAGTGGAGTCCAACAACATTCACAGCCTCCCAACCCATTTCTAAAGACAGAAATCCTGGGCAGATCTACCGTGAAATAAATTCATTAATAAATGTGACTAATCCCAAATTCATATTTGCAAGAATCAGAATGGATCTTAATATTGAGGCAGATGACTTACTGTGAAGAACAGGCCATAACCCACAGCTGTTTTCTAGAAAGGAACCAAGAACCCAGAAGATAATCTGAATGTACCCAAAATACTTTTCTTTCTGTAACTGCAAAATCTTTAGAATGTTCAGTAAAACTAGGGGGTGTAAGAGGGGGGGAAAGTAGGTTAATCTACTAATGGCCATGGACCCTAATAAAACAATCAGATATCCATCCTTAAAAGATACCATCCTGAAAAGGCACTGTCAGATCTGGGGGAAACTTGTTAAACTCTGGCTAGGCTTTGTGGACACTGGACTAAATAAACGAATTGGGCTAAATGGATAATTAGCAAGATTTAGCAGAGCACTTGAGCAAGATCATTATGCAACTCTCCCGTTTCCGTTCTCCTATCAACAGGCAACGAGCTTGTTCCCATCCACTGCCTCAGCCATCAGGGAAAGGCCAGAAGGCTGAAGCAAATCCTCCTCCTCTCCTTTCTCTATTCGGATCCGGAAGCAGCGCGGCTGGGTCTCCGCTACCCAAAGCGGGCCAAGCGACCCAAGGACAGGCCCTAGGTCACACAGCATGCTGCCCATTTAGGCTGCCCCGCTAGCCAAGGCCTGCCTGCAGAAAGCCCGGATTAGAAGCCATTCGCGCAAGGGAGCAAGTATATCAGCAAGTGTTCGCGCTGCTCTCCGCGCGCCAGACTCTGGGACTTACCTTGGCAGCCATGCTTTTACCTTGTGCAGCCAGCCCCTTTCCCCGGCACAGCGAACGAAGGCAGTAGTAAGCGGCGCCGGGACTGACGCGCCAACCAGCCGAGAGGAAGGGCCGCTTCTGCAAGCCCATTGGCTGAAACCAGCCTCCAAGAGCAGCTGGAACGCGCGTGATCAGCCGGTGTCCTCGGGCCTGGCGGGGCTGAAGCGAAAGTGGTTAAGCAAATCCATGCCTGGAATTGGCCCCGAGTGGGCTTCGCGCCGAGCGATTTTGTGAATGCAGTTTGTTCTGCTGTTGCAGCTGCGTCCCTTGGAGTGGAAGCGCTGTCTTTCCTGCCCTTTTTTCGTGAGTTTGGGACGGATCGATTAAATAGAGGGAAAAGATTCAAAGAAAATCTAAAAAAACCTGCTGCCCTTGCCGGCTTGACATGAAACTCAGTGCCCAAGAACAACGTTTTTGTCAAAAGTGTACATCTCCCTTCTAAAGGGTCGCAGTCGATTACATTTGCTTGTCATTCATATGTCTTTCTCCAGGATACACACGGCTCTTATCGCAAAAGTGTTAAGAAGTAGTATGGCCAGGTTAAGGAAAACAAGTTCGTGATAGCTCACAGATATAAGTGAACCATGATTTGGAGGAAAGGGTGCCAGATGTATAGCACACAACACTATTGCCTGAGCTGGTTACCAATGTGTTTCCGGATGCAATTCAAGATGCTGGTGGTTACCTATAAAGTTATAATGGCTTGGGACAATGGTACTTGAGGGATGACCTTTTTTTTCAAGAATTTCTACCCATCCAATTAGATCAAATAGAATGGGCATGCTGCAGATTCTGTCAGTCAAAGAATGGGGCTGATTTTTCTGCAGCCCTTGCCCTGTGGAACATTGCCTTTTGGAAATCAGAATTACCCCATCCCTGTTAACCTGTAAAGCTTTAAAAACCTGGCTATGCTTCTTAGTCTGGAGTGTTACAAGTGCCAAAGGTCCTGCCTCCAGGCTATATTGTTAACAGCCCAGACATCTTGCTTTCTAGATACTTTGAAGTATATGTTTTAATGTTTATACTGGTTTAATGCTGTTTAGTTTTATTGTTTTAAAATGTTTTTAAGATATTAATTGTAATATGTTTTGAATTGTGAGCGCCCAGAATCATTTGCTGAGATGGACGGCTATAGAAATTGAATGAATGACTGGGAAGAGTATTTATTTATTTTATTTATTTATTTAATGGATTTCTATGCCGCCCAATCCCTGGGGACTCAGGGCGGCTCACAACATGTTAGATCCATTACAAGATAAAAAAACAATAATTAAAATGTATAACAATACAAAATACAATAATTAAAAGATACAGAAAATACAAAAGTTAAAAGAGTATCTCATTTCCATCATGGGGGAGACCCTTATTTGATCAAGTTAGTCTCACTTTCACCCCGCCTGCCGGAAGAGCCAAGTCTTATTGCTTTCCGGAAGGCCAGCAGAGTGGGGATGGTCCTGATCTCTGGAGGAAGCTGGTTCCACAGGGAGGGAGCTCCCACAGAGAAGGCCCTCCCCCTCGGTCCCGCTAGCCGACATTGTTTGGTCGACGGGACCTGGAGGAGGCCGACTCTGTGGGCCCTAACCGGTCGTAGGGAGGTATGCGGCAGCATGCGGTCCCGAAGGTAACCTGAGCCATGTAGGGCTTTAAAGGTAACGACCAACACCTTAAATTGGATCCGGAGACTAATGGGCAGCCAATGCAGCTGGCGGAGGATTGGTGTTACGTGGGTGCATCTGGGTACACCCACCACAGCTCGCGCAGCTGCATTTTGCACCAATTGCAGTCGCCGGACACTCTTCAAGGGTAGCCCCATGTAGAGCGCATTGCAGTAATCCAGCCGTGAGGTGATAAGGGCATGAGTGACTGTGAGAAGTGCCTCCTTCTCCAAGTAGGGTCGCAATTGGTGCACAAGACGTACTTGTGCAAAGGTCCCCCTAGCCACAGCTGAAAGATGTTGTTCCAATTTTAGCTGTGGGTCTAGGAGGACACCCAAATTGCGGACCCGTTCTGAGGGAGCTAATTTCTCCCCCCCAAGAACCAAGGAGGGACAATTGGTCGAGTCCTTAGGAGGCAATATCCACAGCCACTCAGTCTTGTCAGGGTTAAGCTTTAGCCAGTTCTTCCCCATCCAGACCCTAACATCGGCCAGGCAGCGGCTCATTACGTCTACGGCTTCCCCGAATTGAGACGGGGTGGAGATGTACAACTGGGTATCATCAGCATATTGCTGATACCTCACCCCGTGTCGTCGAATGATCTCACCCAGTGGCTTCATGTAGATGTTAAACAGGATGGGCGAGAAGACCGAGCCTTGTGGCACCCCACATAGTAGGGGCCTAGGGCTCGACCTCTGCCCCCCTGTCAACACCGACTGCGTCCTGTCAGAGAGGAAGGAGGAGAACCACTGCAAAACAGTGCCGCCCACCCCCACCTCTCCGAGACGATGCAGAAGGATACCATGGTCAATGGTATCGAAGGCCGCTGAGAGGTCAAGTAGCACCAGGATTGAGGAGTGACCCCTATCCCGGGCTCGCCAGAGATCATCCATCAGGGTGACCAAAGCCGTTTCCGTACTGTCACCACGCCTGAAACCAGATTGAAAGGGATCCAGAAAATCAGTGTCATCCAACAGTCGTAGGAGCTGGAGCGCCACCACTTTCTCAACAACCTTCCCCGCGAAGGGAAGGTTGGAGACTGGACGGAAGTTCTTTAAATCCGCCGGGTCCAGGGAAGGCTTCTTGAGGAGGGGTCTCACCACCACAGCATTTAAGGGCTGCGGGACGGACCCCTCTCTCAAAGAAGCGTTGACCAACGCCTGGAGCCAGCCACGTGAAACCTTCCTGGTGGCCGAAACCAGCCAGGAAGGACACGGGTCCAATAAACAAGTGGCAGAGCTCATAGCTCCTATGGACTTGTCTACATCCTCAGGAGTCACCGGTTCAAACCTAGTATTAGGTATGTCTGCTGCCTTGAATTATTTAAAGGCAGGGAGAGTTAAAATAACATATAAAAACATATAACTATTAGATTGTAAATCTTAAAAAGAAAAAAAACCTTGCACTAAGTCTAGATTCTGATGTGCACTCTCTTTATCCCATCCTAGGACTTAAGGGGAAAATCCAGGTCTTAAGTACTTTTTGGAAGCTAGGAGGACAGAGAGGCTTGCCATACCTTCAGGGAGAAGAGTGTTTGGAAAAACAGAGGCTGTCACAGAAAAGACATGCTTCAGTGCAGTGAGGCACAGTAGCCAATATATTTTATCTCATCTCATAGCTTATGTATTTGCAGAATAAGTCTTATGTGATAAACATAGGGAGGATTTACTCATAGCATTCCAAACTAGAAGCAAATAGACAAAAGTGTTTGTGATACCACCATAATAGGCAAAAGTGTTTGTGATACAATAGATTGTGTGAGTTCAATTGTATATATTGTTATACCCATTAAAGTGCAAGGATACGATAAATGTTATTATTACAACAAAGCAACGTAGTGAGCATTTACGATGCTGGACTTATGACCCCAAGATCCAGGTTCAAGTTCACCTTCAACCACAAAGGTCCACTGGGGGATTTTGGCCATTTGCTCTTAGACCAACCAATTTCATGTTGTTGCAGGGGAAAATGGCACAACAAGTCATATATATGCTGCTTTGGGCTTCTGATTTTCCTTTTTTATAAATGAACAAACCAGTGTTTCTTACAAACTTAACCTGGCCAGCAGGGGTGGGTTCTGGTTTCTCCCGTTGCCGGTTTGCTCAGTGGCGCGCTGCGCATGCAAAGTACTTTTAAAAAGCTTCTGCGCATGCGCAGAAGCTAAAAACAAGATGGCGCCACCTATGGCACCGCCGGGAGAACAAGCTTGGGGGAATAGCAGGCCTGGGTCGCTGCCGGTTCTAGCGACCTAGGCCACCAAGTTACTACCGGTTCTTTAGAACCGGTCCAAACCGGGAGGAACCCACCTCTGCTGGCCAGCCTACTTCTTAAGAACATGAGTGGTTTTGCTTGAAGTAGTTTCTTTGTGGTTTATCAGGTCCTTTGAATCCAGTTACCATGTAATGTTAGGGCTGAATATGTGTACACCAGATAATGGTTTATTCATTAAACCATAGTTGGCTTAGGGCAAGGATTGGTAACCTTAAAAACTCAAAGAGCCATTTGGACCCGTTTCCCAGAGAAAAGAAAACACCCGGAGCCACAAAACCTGGGTGGGCGTGGCCAACTCGACATCACTCCCACCAAGTCACATGACCCCCCCCCCAGCTACGCCTACCCAGGTTTTGTGGCTCTGTTTTCTTTTCTATGAGAAAAAGGTATCTCTCTCTCTTTTCCCTCTCTCTTTCTCTCTGTCCATCTCTCTCTCTCCCTCCCTCTCATCTTTCTTTCTCTCTTTCCCTCTCTCCATCTCTCTCTCTCCCTCTCTCTCCCTCATCTCTCTTTCTCCCTCTCTCTCCCCTTCTCTCTCTGTGTGCTGAGGAACGATCGCTACCCCGGCTTCTCTTTGGGTGACCCTCGTCCCCCTGGCTGGCTGTAGCCCATGCGGGAGACCTTCCTCAAGCGAGCGCCAAAGCGCAGCAAAGGCGCACGAGGAGGGTGGGCGGCTACTCGCTTAAGGAGGGTCTTTGGGTGCGGCTTCTCTCCTTCCCTAAGGATTCGGCCATTGCCTTGTAGTGTCCCATCCCATTCCCCCTCCCCACAGCTCTTTGGCCGAGCGGAGTGTCATGGTTACAAATAGCATTGATTATTAAATCAGAGTCCTGGGCAAAGTATTCCTCAAAGTTCCAATTTATTAGCAGAGTCTTGTTGACACATATGGGAGAAACCTGAATCTGAAGTCCCAGGGGTTTCTCCACCCAGTTGAAAGTTCAAGCCCTTGTCCCCACACCCCCAAGTCCATCATGTTGACCAATCTTCATCTGCCAATTTGGCAGCAACTCCCATCTCCTTCAGTGCAGGTGCAGGAGTGCAAAGGCAAAGGATGATCTTGGCAATCTAGTAGGAATTTGTTATGGCTACATGCAGACATCCCTCATGCAATGACCCCTCCCAAATTCCCATAGCAAAGAATACATTTTAAAATAGCATAAAATGTGGCAGGCCAAAGACCCCAAGTAAAATGGTTTCTACCTGATACGGGGAGGGCGTGAGGTCCAGCCCGAAGCGGCAGGTAGCGAAGGCTGCCTTACATGCAAATGTGGTATGAAGACAGCTAAAGGGTCCTGCCCTAAGGATCTGGCCATCGCCTTGCCATGCCCCCCTACCCCGCATGAGAGGAGAAGGAGGGGGGAGGGTCGCCAGAGCAAAGGCAGCCTTCGCTTCCTGCCGCTTCGGGCTAGAGCTTACGTCCACCCCGCTCGGCCAAAGAGCTGCAGGGGCAGGGATGGGACAGGACACAGCAAGGCGATGGCCAGATCCTTAGGGCAGGAGAGAAGCCGCGTTCAAAGACCCTCCTTAAGTGAGCAGCCGCCCGCCCTCCAAGCGCGCCTTTGCTGCGCTTTGGCTCTTGCTTGAGGGTCTCCATGCGCATGCGCCCCCTCCTGACCCCGCCACAGCCAGCCAGGGAGTCGCAAGAGGGGGAGGAGGGTCGCCTGAAGGGAAGCTTCGACCTGGGGTGGCTATGTTCCTCAACCAGCACCAGAGAATCAGCCCCGGCCGCTTCTCCATTCCCACCATCACCCTTACCTTCTCAGGCCAGGTGAGGGGGGAGAGCGAGGCCAGCCAGTGATGGGACAGCAGGGGGCCCAAAGAACCGCATACGTCTCCGGAGCCGTGGGTTGACGACCCCTGGCTTAGGGTATTTAAATACATACCAATTTTTTCCTTTAAAAAATTAGATTTACACAACACATGAAACCATAAATTGGTTTGTTTAGTTTAGGGCAGGGGTCTCAAACTCGCGGCCCGCGGGCCAACTGCGGCCCGCGGGACAATATTTTGCGGCCCCCCGCCTGGAAAAGCACTTAACCACCTTCCCTCCGGTACTTGAAGAAGATGAAGTCGCCGCTCTGAACGCACTTGGTGCAGGTCAGCCTCCGGCGGTGTTACACAGCGGGCAGCGCTCCACCGCCAAGTACAGTACCTCGGCGTCTCACCAGGGGGAGTAAGTGGCGGTGGAGCGCTGCCCGCTGTGTAACACCGCCGGACGCTGACCTGCACCAAGTGCGTTCAGAGCGGCGACTTCATCTTCTTCGATGGGAGGGACACGGAGAGGCAAGTACCAGCCTGTCAGTCACGCTCTCCACGCCTCACTTTTTTTCTTCTCTTTCCCGTTCAGGCGACAGGACGTTCTGCCATTGGAGGCCCTGCATGGGAGGAGGAGACGCAGGGGTTTCTCAATGGGCGTCTCCTTCTCCCTGGCTGTGTTGTGATCCAATCACATCAAAGAGTGTCACAGACAAGGAGTTTTTTCTTCCTGGCTGTGACTCTCACTGTGATTGGATTGAGGCACATGGAGAAGGAGACGCCCATTGAGAAACCCCGGCGTCTCTTCCTCCTTGATGCTCAGTATTAGCATACAGGGCAAGAAATATACAGGGGGGCACAGCAGAGTGGAGGAGTGCTATTTTTATAAACCAGACAGGTGCGTGCCCACCCTAAAGGCATTTGGCTACTCCTGTGAGTAAAAATCAGGTCCTCTTTAATGTTGCCGAAGGTCATGCTAGGCAGCTAGGGGGACTAGGAAACTCTATTTCCGCTCATCCAGAGCACCTTGTGCTGAAGTGGGTATCTCAAGGCACCATAGGCCTAAGTTTTTGGTACGCAGCCCCAAATATGTCTTGCTCAAAGCCTGCAGTGAAGAGAAAGGTTGATGATGAGCACAGACAATTTCAGGAAAAGTGGGAAAAGCAATATTTCTTTATTGAGCACAAGGGCATCCCAACTTGTCTTATTTGCACAGAGAAAGTTGCAGTGCCCAAAGAATACAATTTGAAGCGTCATTACACAACTAGACATGCTGAGGAGTATGCAAAGTACCAGGAAGATGAGAGAGCCAACCAGGTTGCTAAACTTAAGACATGTCTGCTGAGGCAACAAGATTTCTTTAAGAAAGCAACCAAAGAGAATGATGCAGCAGTCGAAGCCAGCTACGTAGTTAGTATGATGATTGCTAAAGCAGGAAAGTCATTTAAAGAAGGGGAATTTATAAAAAAGTGCATGTTACAGGCTGCAAGTATTATCTCTCCAGAAAAGAAAGGTCAGTTTAGCAACATCAGCCTTTCTTCCAACACCGTGGCAGAGCGCATTTCTGACCTTTCAAGTGACATTTATGATCAACTGTGTGAGAAAATAAAATGTTTCAGTGTATACTCAGTCGCTCTTGATGAGACCACAGACATCACCGACACTGCCCAGCTTGCAATCTATGTCCGGGGTGTTGATGACAATTTTGAAGTCACAGAGGAGTTGCTCTCACTAGTTCCAATGCATGGCCAGACCACCGCCCAAGAGATATTTCACCAGCTGTGTGATGCTTTTCAGAATGCTGGTTTGCCTTGGAGGAAGTTTGTCGGAATAACAACTGATGGAGCGCCATCAATGATCGGGAGGAAAAAAGGACTGGTGGCACTTGTTAATAAAAAAAAGAAAGAGGAAGGTTTAGAGGAGGTCATTGCTCTGCACTGCATTATTCATCAGCAGGCCCTTTGCAGCAAATGCCTGAAGTTTGACAACGTGATGTCTTTCGTTGTGAAATGCATCAACCAAATCAGATCCAGGGGCTTAAAACACAGAATGTTTCGTGCTTTTTTAGAGGAAATAGAGTCAGAATATGGGGATGTGCTCTACTTTACCGAGGTGCGTTGGCTCAGCAGGGGAAACGTATTGAAGAGATTTTTTGAGTTGAGAGTGGAAGTGAAAGCTTTTATGGAGAAAGATGGGGCTTCTGTTCCTTTGCTAAGTGATCCAAAATGGCTCATGGACTTAGCTTTTTTGGTTGATATCACACATGAGCTTAATGTACTGAATAAGAGGTTACAAGGCCAGGGGCAACTTGTCAGTGCTGCCTATGACAGCGTGAGAGCGTTCTCTACAAAACTTATATTGTGGAAAGACCAGCTTTCTCAAACAAACCTTTGCCATTTCCCAGCATGCAAGTCACTCATTGATTCAGGCACACTATTCAGTCATGAGGAGTATGTGGATGTCATTTTGAGGCTACAGGAGGAATTTGATCATAGATTTGCAGACTTCAAGAGACACAGAGCCACATTTCAAATTTTTGCAGACCCCTTCTCCTTTGATGTGCAAGATGCCCCTCCAGTGTTTCAAATAGAGCTCATTGACCTGCAGTGTAACTCTGAACTCAAAGCCAAGTTTAGGGATGTGAGTGGAAAAGCAGCCAAACTTGGGCAATTTTTAAGAGAATTGCCCCCCAGCTTCCCTGAGCTTTCCCGAATGTTCAAGCAGACCATGTGTCTTTTTGGGAGCACATACTTGTGCGAAAAGCTCTTCTCTACCTTGAACTTCAATAAGTCAAAGTACAGGTCTAGAATTACTGATGCTCATCTTCAAGCTGTGCTGAGGGTCTCAACTGCTTCCTCACTTACGCCAAATGTGGCTCGGCTATGCAAGAGTAAGCGCTGTCAGATCTCTAGCAGCAAGAAGTAGGCAGATAAAGCCATGTTCAAACAGTTTATGTCCATTCATGTTCTAAAAGTTAAATGTTAAAGAACTGTTAATAAAGACATTTGAATCTGAATAATGATATTTTGTAAGCGCATTTTTTGTGGAAAACTTGATGCGGCCCAGCCTTACTCAGAATCTACCTCCAGCGGCCCCCAGGTAAATTGAGTTTGAGACCCCTGGTTTAGGGTTACAATAAAACCACCCATTTTTGATTTATCATAATTTTTTTATTAGCCATTATTTATAGCTTAGTACAATATGTGATCCAGACAACTGTGGTTTACTCAATAAACTAGAGTTAAGGAAATGTGGCTTAGGATAATGTCAACCATAGCAATGGTTACTTCCAATGGAATTTTGACAGGCTTTTGCACTCAGAGAACTTAATGAGACATTTTGCATTAATTTATATATGCATGATTGCACCCTAAATTTTATTTAAAAGATGACATTAAGACCCGATGTTTTATTTGTTATGGATGGAGTTAATCTAATGCAGCCTTCTCTAGTCTGATGCCCTTCAGATGTTCTGAAAATATAAATTCTAGATTTTATAGATAAATTAACCAGAAATTCCCAAAAATTTATAGCAATATTCCAGGCAAGACAAAGTGGCTGTGGATGCAAGGCACTTCAATGTTAACTCTGGATGGTGTTACATTACCCCACACAGATCCACTGGGGGGGGGGGGTCCTCTCGGACTCATGACTCTTTCAAGAGCAGGTGGCAGTCCCAGCTAGGAGGGCCTTTGTGCAACTTCATGTTGTTCAACAGTTGCACTGATACTTGGATTGTGAGGCCCTGCGCATGATCATTCATGCCCTAGTCACCTCTTGGCTGGACTATTGCAAGGCTACCCTTGAAGGATATTTGGAAGCTGCAGCTGCTGCAGAATGCAACAATATGCACAGTTTTGGGAGCTCCTTGAGCTGCATGTATAACACTACTGCACGAGCTGCATTGGTTACCAGTTTGCTTCTGGATCAAAGTCAAGGTGTTGGTTGTTACCTTTAAAGCCCTACATGGCATGGGTATTTGAGCAGCCGTCTCCTCCCCCATAGGAGTAGCCTGCCCCATTCATGCCAGCAGAAGAAGATTGCTACAGATCCTGTTTGCTAACGAATTCCAGCAAGTATATTCAAGGAGAAGAAGCTTTTCCACTGTGGCCCATCCTTTGAAGCACTCTACCACCAGAGGTAAGAATTACTTCCACGCTTTTGGCATTGCGGAAGGGCATGAAAATGTGAATTTACCAATTGGCCTATCTCTCCTAGGGGGTGGCATACCGCTGGATGTGGCTGACGGAATAAGAAGACCTCATGCCCATTGTATGCTTCTTTTAGTTCTGGTTTTAGTATAGTTTTTGTAATCTTAATCTATGTACTTTTAATATTTTCATTATTTTTCTACTTGTTTTATAACTTATAAGCGTCCCAGAGTCAACTTGTAGGAAAGATGGGCAGTATAAAAATTTAATAAATAAACATATCTAGAAGGCTTCTGGTTGGGACACATAGTAGATTTATTTTTTCCTTTGCAGAAGTTTGTTTTAAATAGAAAAAGAATAAAGAATTTCTAATATATGTCCTCTATCTCTGACTCTCTCATCTTTTTCTGATCCGCATACTGCTTATATATAGAAATGAAAATTAAGTATTTTTCAGTTTAAATTGATAATGTGATAATTACGCATTTCTGTGTAATAAAAGCTCAAAAGATCACATGTATAACTGAAATGTTGAATGAGTTCCCTTTTCAGAAAGTTTGATTTATTTTGAAAAGAGCTTCTAAACATTGAGATAAATAAATGCATATGCTTATGCCCAGGCAGAAACTGAAATTCTCAACCTCTACCTGGGAATTAGATTAATTTCCAAGTAGGCATGTATGGGATTCTGATTGTAAACTTACATGTAGGTCTCACTTCAAAACATTTGAGATGTTTCAGATTATCAGTATTAGATGAAGACTTTTTACTTGCTCACTATAATTGCAGCATATTATATCTCCCAATTTCTGGCTATAGCTCTGCCTTTTAAAAAATATCCCGGTTTCCAATTTTGAACCACATCTGAAAACAGGAAACAGGATAAAAGTCAATAAAATAGGTATTAATACTAGGTTTGAGCTTAAAAACTGGTTCAGTTCTAGACTAGGGTTGTATTAATTAGAGTATTGTGTAAACCCAGTCTATTAAACTTGCATCATGGGTTCATGATGATATTTTATTAAATTTGGCTGCTGCCTGACTCCCAACAGTTCCAAGCAATTTATACATTGTTTAAAACAGTGGTTCCCAAAGTTGGCGGTACCGCCCCCTGGGGAGCAGTGGGATGACTTAGGGGGGCGCTAAGAGGTAAGAGGGTGGCAGGGGGGCACTAAGAGGCAAGGGGGTTGGCAGGGGGCGCTAAGAGGCCACATGGAAGGCAGGAAAACATGTCGGGGCAGCGGGGAAGGTAGATAGCATCCTACTCCCTTTCCCACAGCACTGCCATTCTTTTTTTTTTTTTCCCAAAAAGTTTTATTAGTACAAAATTACATAAATAATAGCTAAACATTAAATAGAAAGTACAAACATTTTTTTTAATTTTTCTCCCCCCTAACCCACCCCTTTCCCTCCCCCCCTCCCCCCCGGACTTCCCAGAGAGAGTACAGGGCATAATATCAATAAAATAAATTTAAATTAAATTAAAAATTTTTGACTTCCACCTTATTTTTTTTAAAACTTCAACTCCAAATTGTACACTAATAAAAATTCCTTCCTCCTCCTTTCAATCATCTACCCTTCACAACATTTCTTCACTGTTAACTAAGAATTAAATGATTATTACATAAATGTTGACTAAGTATTAAATACAAAAACCTTAAACTTCATCATAAAATCAATCAGTATATAAATAACATACTATTACTATATATCAGATTATAAGCACTAATTCCAAACTTTAAATAACCTTCCTCCCAAAAAAAAATGTTAAATCTAATTGTAATATTTTATAACTGGATAGATAACAATTCCAAATCTTTCTCACAATTAAATAAAACTTAAATTGATATTACACAAAAAATAACTAAATAATAATACAAAAACCTTAAACTTCATCATAAATTCTACCACTCTATTAGTAACATAATGTTACTATGTATTAAATTATTAGGTTCAAAAAAGTTCTAAATCTTTAAAAAGAATTAATAATACTTTGAATAAGCCCCCCCCAAAAAACAAAAAAACAAAAAAAAAGAATGCAAGAAGTAAAGAAAAGAAAAAAAAATTAAGGAAAGAAGGGAAAAAGAAAAGTACAATCATAATGGCAACCATCTGTCCAATAAACTTCAACACTGCATCTTGTTGTATCTTGATGATGGTTGCATCTTTTTGTAACTTGATAATTTTGTAGTTGTCAGCTCGCCTCCCATCTGACCCCGATCTTCCATCTCCTTTTCCACACTGTAGACATCTGTCTGGCTCTGCCAATCATTTAAATTTTGTAAATCTGTTTCGATTTGAAGAGGAAGGGATGGCTTTCCCTCCTCCTCCTCTTTTGTTTTCATACATCTTTCCTCTGGAATCTTGGATATATCAGCCTTTAAGACGTTGACATAAAATTCAGTAGCTTTCTTTGTTGTATTAAGCCGATATATTTTTCCCAGAAATTTCACTGCAACTCCTGTTGGTGCTTCCCATTTGTAATGTAAATTTAGCCTTTTAAATTCATCAATCAGAAAGGTATAATCTTTTCTGGCTTTGAGCATTTTAGAGGGAATTTCTTTCCATATCATCAGTTCCTGGCCATTCACCTGCAGGTTATTCTTAAACGTCGCCTGTATAATCCTATTCCGTAAGGCTCTTGTAGTAAAGTATATTACAATATCCCTTGGTAGGTGTTTTTGTTTTGCATACCAGGAGTTGATTCTATATATTTTATCAATTTGCCTGGCTAGTTCTTCTTTAGACAGTCCAGACACCTGCTCCAAAGCTTCCACCATCCTTCCTTTCAAATCTTCATATAATCCTTCTTTCAACCCCCTGACCCTTATGGCAAATTCCATGGATCTGAATTGCGTCATTAACACCTCTGTTTCAAAATTTGCAATGTCATTTTGTATTTTATCTATGTATTCTACTGAAGTTGTCAAAACTTGTTTGTTTTCTTCAATGCGGTTTGCCAAAACTTCAATATTTGTTGCTAGACCTTTACATACCTCCAACACATCATTTCTAATTTGTTGGTCAATATTCTTTAAAGCAGCCTGCATTTTATTATCTATTTCACTAATTTTTTGGTTAAATTCAACAATAAGTTCATCTTTCATAATCTTTAAGGTACTTATTAAATTTTCAGGTGTTAAAGACTTTGGGGGTGTTAACTCAGTGGTAAGTTGCATTTTAGAAATATAACCAGATGAATAATCCATTCTTTTATTCAAAACCATCTTTCCAGATTTTGAAGCCATTTTAGTATTTCCAGTGGTGAACAAAGAAAAAGCCAAGCCTCTAGTTAAAGTTCTTTTAAATTTCTTTTAAAATTCTTTCAAATTCCAAAGCCAGATAGAATTTTATTTTTAAAAAATTGTCAGTTATTATTTAATCCAAAATCGGGAGACAGAGAGCGTAAAGCCAACTTTCAAAATCAAAAATTTCCATAAGAAAAAAAGCTGCTAGGGAAACGAAAGTTACTTTCACTTCTCCTCCCACTTTCTCCGATCGCCATGTTGTAGCCTAATAACTGTTACTTAGTTTCTTCTGAAGTGAAAATCAGCAGTGGAGTTGAAAGAAAAAAAAAATCTGTACTTGCCCTTTAAAATCCTGTCTCTCTCTGTCTGCTTGTTTAAACAATTAAGTAGTTGTAATCCCATTCACGAAGCAGCGGGTGGTCACAGCATCTTGCTCCGCAAAAGCGGAGGTTTCCAAGTCCCCAGAGCAAGAGACAGGCTGGCTGGGGAGCCCTCACCTTTCGCGCCCCTGGCTGACACTTGGGGCACTAGGGGGGGCTCTACCCCACCTGTCCGGCTCTCATCTCTCCCCTTTGCCCGGGGCAGAGACTTTCAAGCCGCCAGACAGCTGTTCTGGCGGCTTTAACGGGGAAAAGGAAAGGCGCTCAACGAGGAGCGTCCACGATGCAGCGATCCGGAACCGGAAGTCAGCACTGCCATTCTTGGCGGCCTTCCTCGCAGCCTTCCCGGGTCCTCCACGCCCGCTTGCCTTCCAAAGTCGGTGTCCAGCCTGGCCCGGCCAGTGGGTGGGTGGGGGGCCCTTGGTGGAAATGCAGACACTGAGATGGGCGGCGGAAGGGCAAACGGATGTCCTGGGGCTGTTGCACATGTGCCCGCCCTGTTTCTACAAAGGCAGAGCCCCTCCCTTGCAGGGCGATCCAAAGGATGCTGCAGAAAAGGCCACCTTCCACCCCTGCCGGCTCCGAGGCGCTTGGGGCTCTGAAGCAGCCCACTGGCTTCTTACCCGGCCACCTGCCTGGTCTCTTTGCGGATTGGCCCGGCCGACCTCCGGCGCCACTCTGGGAATTTGGCCCACGGCACTGGGTTGCAAGCCAGTAGGCTGCTTCGGAGCCCCAAGTCCCGCAGAGCTGGCATAGGTGGAAGGCGGCCTTTTCTACAGCATCACCCTTCCCTCTTCAGATCATCCTGCAGGGCTCTGCCTTTGCAGAAACAGGGTGGGCGGTTTGTACGGAGGATTGGCGGGGGGAATGTGCGGCCCTCCGGGATGGAGAGCGGGGCAAGAGAAGGCATAATAGGCTGCCCCAATCCCACTCAACCGCGCTTCTTCCAGCCCATCCACCCCACAGCATTGTGAACAAGACAATCGGCCGTGCCTCCCTGCCTGGCCTTACTCGCGGGCGCTGCTGCACCGGCGGCTCTGCCCTGGCCAGCTCTGCCCGCTGCCACTTCCTGTGAACTTCCCGGGAGACGGCCAGAGCGAGGGACATGGGCTTGGCTTAACTTCCTTGCGAGGCTCGGAGACCTTTTTCCCTGCCCCTCCAAGATCCCCGCCAGCCCAGAGACTGCGCTCTGGGATGGCACATGACAGGGGACGCCCCGCTGCTGGGCCGGAGTGTGGTTGCCGCTGCCACTACCCCTCTCGCCTTCCCGGTTTTGGCTCCGGGATCTTCGTGGGCCGGGAAGTGTCAGGGCGCGCACCTATGGAGCTCCGCGGGCCTCAGGGTTCCGACAGAAGACAGAAAGAAAGAAAAGAAAGAAAGATGGAAGGAAGGAAGAAGAGAGACGGAGAGGGAAGGAAGGAGGGAGGGAGGGAGGAAGAAAAGAAAGAAAGAAAGAAAGAAAGAAAGAAAGAAAGAAAGAAAGAAAGAAAGAAAGAAAGAAAGAAAGAAAGAAAGAAAGAAAGAAAGAAGAAAGAAAGATGGTAGGAAGGAAGGAAAACAGAAAGAAAGAAAAAAAAGATGGTAGGAAGGAAGAAGGAAGAAAAAGAAAGAAAGAAAGAAAGAGGGAGGGAGGGAGGGAGGGAGAAAGGAAGGAAGACAAAGAAAGAAAGAAAGACGGGTGAAATGCTCCCGGTTCGCTTTTACCTGTCTGTCGTCGGTGAGCCGATCACACAGGTAGTGCGGCGCTCCACCCACTCGCCGGGACACTGCCATTTGAGTTCTTTTACCCTCTGCGCATGCACAGAACACTGTGCATGCGCAGAGGGTAAAAGAACTCAAATGGTGGTGTCCCGGCGGGTGGGCAGAGCGCCGCGCTACCTGCATGATTGGCTCACCGACGACAGACAGGTAAAAGTGAACCAGGAGCATTTCACCCCTGAAGAAAGATGGTAGGAAGGAAGGAAGGCAGAAAGAAAAAAAAGAAAGAAAAAAAGAAAAGACGTAGGAAGGGAAAAAAGGAAGACAGAAAAAGAAAAAAAGAAAAAGATGGTAGGAAGGAAGGAATACAGAAAGAAAAAAGGAGGGAAGAAAGAAAAAGAAAGAAGAAAGAAAGAAAGAAAAAGAAAGAAAGAAAGAAAGAAAGAAAGAAAGAAAGAAAGAAAGAAAGAAAGAAAGAAAGAAAGAAAGAAAGACTTATGACCACAATTGAGCCCAAAATTTTGGTTGCTAAGCAAGAGCGTTGTTAAGTGAGTTTTACCACATTTTACAAGTTGGCTACGCCTACCCGGTCACCTGACCAAGCCACACCCACCTGGAGGGGGTGGGGGTGGGGGGCACTGAGGATGAGTTTGTAGCACCAAGGGGTGGTGGACTGAAAAAGTTTGGGAACCACTGGTTTAAAACATTAAAAACAAGAAAAACAACAAGAGACAAAGAAAAAAGATAAAACATGGCAGAATGACAAAACCAGATAGGAAAAAAGCAAATAACTCACAAAACCAGATAGGAAAAAAGCAAATAACCCACATAGTTTAAAGAGGGCTTCCGACACCCTTGCCAAAGGGCTTGGTAAAGAACCAAGTCTTCAAGACACCAGTGGGTGGGGAGGGGTGTTCAAATCTTGGGGGAGTCTCATTCCAGAGAACAGGCACCTCTGCAGTTGCTGCTGTAAAGAATTAATATCAATCCAAAATAAACATTGAACAGAATGCCACAGAGTTGATAAATACAACCCAAATTTCAGAAAATGTGCAAAAGTAGGAACGTCAGTTTTCCAGTTATAATGACAGATTTTTTTTAATGTAATAGTTTATTTTAAAGAATTGCTAAATTCTGTCATGCTTTTATCTAGGAGAAGGTAATTAAGAATAGGTGGTATATTTATTGCTTACCCAATCCATATCCTAATTAAATTATTGCTTTTATTCCTGGGAAGACATCACACAAATTTTTCATTCTCAGAAGTTAGGGTACCAGTTTTTAACAGATTCCAATTATGTGCTGACTTAACTTAAACTTTCATTTAGAATAGAATAATGCAAAATCTATTCCTTTACAATTCTTACTTTGAAACATGCTTACATTTGGAGTTCTCCTGTCTGGCACCCAAGGAGGTGCTATTCTGCTAAAACAAGTTTATAGTCAGTCTGTCAAACCACTTTGAAAGTAATTTTTGTCAGAATGATTTTTCTTAAGTCAAAGGGAAAAAAACTTTTCAATCATCCCTATGTTGCAGGCAAAAGAAGAAATATAAAAACCTGAATACAGTAGGTAAACTTAACAATATTACATTTTGAAGGCTTCCCCATAAATAATTCAGTGGGCGCAAGCTCCTCAACAGGCATAAGCTGGTGTGCTTCTATGTCTTTCAGGGAGATAATTTTAATTTATATCAGTTGAGAGTTTTCCTAAAATATGCTAAGTACATCTATTCTCAGTAAAAAGAAAGTAATTTTCTCTCCCATGAACGACAAAATTCTTTGTAATATAGGATGTTATGGGCATGAAAAGGTTATGCAAAAAATCTCATCCTTTTTTACTAACAAAGTATTAAATAGTGATCCATGTGGGGTAGATTTGTTTATTTTAGAAAGATTTCCTATTTTTAATAATAAATATGTGGCTGGAGAGTTGGTGTAACAAATTTCTTATGTGAGAACTATGGAAGTACATGTTAAAAATATCCACCTATCTCTATCTATCTATCTGTCTGTCTGTGCCCATCATCTGTCTATCTACCTACCTACCTAAAGGTAAAGGTTCCTCTCGCACATACGTGCTAGTTGTTCCCGACTCTAGGGGGCAGTGCTCATCTCCGTTTCAAAGCCGAAGAGCCAGCGCTGTCCGAAGACATCTCTGTGGTCATGTGGCTGGCATGACTAAATGCCAAAGGCGCATGGAACGCTGTTACCTTCCCACCAAAGTTGGTCCCTATTTTTCTACTTGCATTTTTTACCTGCTTTCGAACTGCTAGGTTGGCAGAAGCTGGGACAAGTAACGGGAGTTCACCCCGTTACGTGGTACTAGGGATTCTAACTACTGAACTGCCGACCTTTCGACCAACAAGCTCAGCGTCTTAGCCATTGAGCCACCGCATCCCTACCTACCTACCTACCTACCTACCTACTTACCTACCTACCTGAATATTTGTAATATTATGGATTAGAAATATAGTTAACCTATGATTATCACTAATTTTTTAGACATAGAGAATGAGCTCTGCTCTGGTAAAATTTTAGCACTCAGATGAAAGGCAATATTCAATCAAGTATTTGTAATTTACCATATTCAGCCATTAAATCATTCCTGTCCCCTGCAGTAAAAATCATTTTCAGGTAGCAAAAGATTTGCAAAAACTGAAATATAGGTAGTCCTCAACCTATGTTCACAATTGAGCCCAAAACGTATGAGAAATTCGTTAAGTGAGTTTTGCCTCATTTTACGACTTTTCTTGCCACTTTTGTTAAGTAAATCACTGCAGTTGTTAAATTAATAACATGGTTGTTAAATAAATATGGTTTCCCCATTTGCTTGTCAGAAGGTCACAAAAGGAGATTATATTACTCCTAGACACTGACATTGTGATAAATGTGAGTCAGTTGTCAAGCATTTGAATATAAATCATGTGACCATGGGGATGCTAAAACGGTTGTGTGAAAACCGTTTTTTCAGTGATGATGTAACTTTGAAGAGTCACTAAATGAAACGAACTGTTGTAAATCGAGGACTACCTGTACGCTAACAACAAAAAGAATTGAAATATCATCAAATGAATGGAATTAATAGCTGATGAGATGAAACAATGTGTGCCAGACAGACTGCATATTTGATATCCATTATTCTCAGAAATAAACAGGACAGCTATTCCACCAAAGTAAAAGAAAATCTGTCCATTTCTTCTGTTGCGACTTCAAGATTGGCACATCTGGCAGGTTAGGTACCGTATTTTTCGGAGTATAAGACGCATCGCAGTATAAGACACATCTTAGTTTTGGGGGAAGAAAACAAGGAAAAAAGGCTAACATTGCCAGCAGTTCATCTCCCAGCAATTTGTCTCATTACAGCCACCCTGGTTAGTTTCATTTTACCACGTGGCTTGCAAGCCTCAGTCAGCTGTAGGTCGGGAGGCATATAATCTCTTCTTGTGCTAATCAGGCTTCTGTTTCTGTTCTGTTTGCTGCAAAGAGGTAAATTGCTGGCAGGCAGAGGCCAAAGAGTGGGGGTGGCTGGGTGGGGCTACATTCGGTGTATAAGACGCACCCAAATTTTCACCCTCTTTTTGAGGGTAAAAAGGTTATACTCCGAAAAATACGGTAACCCAATACATGTTTAGTCAACCAAATTAATAAGTTAGAAGTATTTTTAGTATTTCAAGAAAAGGCATATTTTTTAATGTTTTAAGACTTCAATGAGTATTTTCTAATAAATACTAAGTAGTATAGGCATTTTATATTATTTCAAAAAGTTCCATACTGGTTGTGATGGGGCATATAAGTCTATGGATCCTTGCATGGAATAGGCTGCATTGCATTAAATATATTTACATTTTCAAAGGATTATACTTTTAAAAAGCTAATCCTATTTTTTGTCACACAGTAGGAAACAGCCCTTATAAGATGCAGTTATCAAGGCTCTAGAACGGTTCTTCTCAAATTTTCTGCAAGTGGAAACCATAATTACATAAATAAATGGTGCCTTTGAGTCTTATTTTCTGATAACTGCCTGAGCTAGGCCCTGCAGTTTTCTTGGCAAGGTTTCAAAAACGGGTTGCCATTGCCCTTCTCCTAGAGCTGAGAGAGTGATATGGCCAAAGTTGTCCAGCTGCCTTTGTGCCCAAGGCAGGACTATAAGTCACTGTCATCTGGTTTCTAACTTGGCGCCTTAATTAGCTTGAATAACAAATAAACATCCAGACAAAATGCAAAGATTAAACAAACCATTTCCTTACATTTCCACCTTTTAAGAGCATGGATATTCATATTTATTGGCAGAGATCATTATTATAATTGCATTGTTTATGTTCTCGTTTGTTAAAAGGAGCTCCTTTTGTGCTACTTTCTTTTTTCAAAATTGGAAAGGCCATATAATTCCAATGGGTTTCTGGTGTAGAAGGTGGTCTTTGACTACTTTGGTAATTAATCATTGCTTATTTTTTATTTTGTATATATTGTATCATTGGTGTGTATGTGTGTGAAAATATGCTGGATGATGGGTGCAACGTCAAAATCTGAATCCTGCCTATTGTGTTTCTCTCCAATATCTGAATATATGGCAGAAAAACAGTTAGCAGTTCCTCATATGGAAATACAGGCTGAGTTGATGTAACGTACTAAGCCAAAATATTTATTTGGTTTATAGCTTAAATAGTTGTACAGTGCTAACCAATGGTTTAATCCAGTGGTTCTCAACCTGTGGTCTGCGGACCCCGGGGGGCCGCAATGTCGTAATGGGGTCCACAAAGGCCTGAACAAATGTTATGATTTAAATCTTAAGTTAAGTCTTGGGAGTCTGTGGCCATGGTCCGTGGCCACAAAAGGTATTTAAAGGGGGTCTGTGGTAAAGAAAAGGTTGAGAACCACTGGTTTACTCGATAGCAGGGGCAGGTTCCTAATTTTTTTACTACCACTCTGTGGGCGTGGCTTATTTTGTGGGTGTGACTTGCCAGCCATGTGACCAGGTGGGCGTGGCTTGCCAGCCATGTGACCAGGTGGGCGTGCCTTCTCGGACTGCTGAAGGGAGGGGAATGGAGATAGCTCCTGCCGCGCGTTCTTTCAGCGTCTCACGCGCTCCCTCAGCCATCCTCCCCTGCTTGGACACACTGTGGGGTAGGAAGGCAGCGCATGCGCAGTGCCGGAAACTCGGCTTCTGGGCATGCGCAGAAGAATTTTTTTTTAAAAAATCGAAAAAAAATTTTTTTAATGGCGGTGCCCAGGCACTGGGAACCGACCACACCGGCGGGCCGCTACCGGTGCTATAGAGTGGACCGCACCAGTAGGAACCCACCACTGCTCAATAGGCTATACTTAAACCAAGCAGGACTTAATTTGATTATAAATCCAGTAAAATGGACATCTTTGTTGAATTTCTGTATTTTACATCACTCCATTGTTGCAGACATATAATTACGGAAGTCATCAAAAGTAAGTCAAATAATTATTTACTTACACACTCAAAGAATGGGGCATCAAACTAGCCACTAAGTATAATATGTCTGGGGTGGATATCACACAAACAATATATTTATTTGCCATTAGTATTAAGGATCTAATATCCGAGCAAAGCAAGCTAAATATAGAAATTAAATGAATTATAAGAAAAAAATTACACTGTAACCCTTCAGTATTCCCACTGACTAATACTCAAAAAAAGTAAAACAAATTCTTTAGTATTCCTGCAAACTATGCACAAAACAAATAAACAAAGAGCATTCCAAGAGCAATGTTTGATTATATACAGCCTTGATAATGATTGTATATTGCTTTTATTAAAATTAACACTGAGGTCAGGAGATGAGTTTTGTAGCAGATTTATTTTAATAAAAATTGTCATTTTTCTAAGATAAAGAGTCCAATTAACCAATGGCTAGCATCCAACTGATGTTAATGATGGTTACACTCACCATGACTATATCTATAATCTAATGCAGATGGCTTATATTAGGAATGGTGGACTACATGGGGGAGGGAGAGAGTTCTTCCCGGTTTTAGCTTGGTTATCCACAGAGACAGGAAGGAAAATTATGAAATAAATTGTGGTTTCATGTATCAGAAGCAAGCATGACATCTCAAGAAAATTTTTTAATGCTATAATGAAGCTACCTTCCAGTGATTTAAGGTTGGCATATTCAACAGAAAACAGGGCTGAAACTTTAATGCAGAATATATCACTCTATACTATTTACATGCAAAGCTGTATTTATGGAAATATTCTTTTTTGCATAGTGTAACTATTTAATGTTCAGGAGTCCTATCTTCTGTAGATGGCCTCCAAATAGCAATAGCACTTAGGCTTATATACCGCTTCATAGTGCTTTTACAGCCCTCTCTAAGTGGTTTACAGAGTCAGCATATTGCCCCCAACAATTTGGGTCCTCATTTTACACACCTCGGAAGGATGGAAGGCTGAGTCAACCTCAAGTAGAGATTTCCAGATCACTTTTTTTCTAAAATCATAATGACGGTATCCTTAAAGACCCAACACTTTATCCTTTCACAGGCTAGTTTTTATCAGGCTAGTTAAAAATGCCTCTTACTATTTTTACATTGGAGTATGTCCCACTGAAGCTAGTTTTAATGTTATGTAAGAGTGTATGTATTATACATAATAGAAAACAAAAAACCATTGAAGAAAACCTTGATCCTTAGAAAAGTTAAGTAATTTTTTTTAAAAAGGCTGTCAGTAGGGAAGTTGACTAGATATAAGCATTAATATATGAGCACTCAAACATATCCTGATAATTCTGGTGAAGTAATGGCCTTTGGGTCACAAGAAGTTGGAAACAACTGAATAAGCATCTTTAGATACCATACATTGGTCCACAGAGGCACAGCTTTAAAATTAAGAACATTAAGAACAACAGCCTTTGATTTTGAATTATGATTCATATTTGCTATTTCGTATTAAATACTTTTTTCATTTTGTCTTTCTGTATTTTATGATCTGCATTTAATAATGTATTAAGCGACTCTCAAATTCAACTCAACTTTTGTCAAGTTGTAGTAATCTGATGGTTGGTTTTAATTAGATCACACCTTTCTTTCATTGGCATCCAATAATTTGCAAACTGCAATATGATACTATTAACTTTAGATGATGTTTTACATTTATCCTTTGGGAGCATTTTTATTTAAAGTTAGTATTTACTTTAAAATAAATTGAATCTGAGATTAGTTTATACATGTTTTTGGCATGCCTTAAATTGGTACTACAGTGAAATACATTATCAAGGAATTATCTATTTATGTAAACAAATTTTATCTTGTCCTTCAGTGCAACTGTTCTTATACAGTTAATAAATTAGAAAGTTCTCTCTCATTCTTCCCCTGTTAAATAGATAAATCTAGAAAATGCAGCACAAACAGCATTTAGCATTTGTATTGTGCTGTAATTTACTTCAGCATTAAACCCCCATAGCATTTAATAACTGCGAGGCAATTAACCATAATCAGTAACTGGTTTGTTTTTAGTTAAAGTACCAACCACCATTAAGCGATGACTTTACTCTGAATTCAGATTCGAAGTTAGTTTATGATTAAATAACTATTTTTTTTTCTCCAGAAAAACAATTCATGTGCAGAAATGGTCATAAAAGTGGTGCACTTCTAAAGAGCCAGCTTCAGTTCAAAAACAATTTTTAAATTTTTTGGAGGTAGATTGTGGTAGATCTTTAGTTCAAAAACAAAAACCTGAAGAAAAAATGACCTATTTCTTCTACTAAGCATCGCAGGATGGCTTCAGTCCTAACTTTTTTGATCTAAAAATAAAGAAGAAAACAACCCTTAGTCAATGAGTCAAAGAAATATTGCTGAGACACTGATATAAAAAAAGAGATTGCAAATCATAACTGGGTCTCTTCGTTATACATTCATAGTGTGACTATCAGCCATGATTAATATTAAACCATAATCAGTGATAGGTGAGCAGTAGTAAACAGTTTAAAGTCGCTTAGTAAGATTGCAGCATGTAGTTACCTAAAATTAAAGATTAGAGTAGTTTATAGACTGATATACCGCTTCATAGTGCTTTACAGCCCTCTCTAAGTGGTTTACAGAGTCAGCATATTGCCCCCAACAATCTGGGTCCTCATTTTACCCACCTCAGAAGGATGGAAGGCTGAATCTACCTAAGCCGGTAAGAATTGAATTGCCGAACTTCAGTCAGCAATCAGCAGAAATAGCCTGCAGTACTGCATTCTAACCATTGTGCCACCATGTTGCTTACCACTCTATGTTACTTAGAGTATAGGTTTACATAATCTTGGTATGGTAATCACAATCTTCCATTAATTTCCCAGAACATTTGGTTAAACATAATTAATACTTTGAAACAAGGACTTCTGCATGCAAACAGAATTCTAGATGTAATTGTAATAAATATGAATATATAAAGAGCAACATATAAGTTAAGATTGTACTACTCCTTTTAAATGTAAATCAAGGAAATATTTAAATTGATATATTGAACATATACTAAGATGGACATCAAAGGATTTCAAAAACAGAGCATTTGGATTATTTTCTAAGGAAAATTGTAGCATTTTTTCCTCTCCCAAGTGGAATTACTATAATTAATTAGCAAAAGACACTTACTTGAAACCTAGTTGTTTGGTCTATTATTTATGTTGAGAATCTGTTAATCATTAGCAATCAGATAGTGGCTATATATGACATACTGGCAAAATCCCTTCAGAATTATTTAAATAATGAAATAGGCTTTTTCACAAACGAATTCTGAAACTTGCTCCAACTTGCTGTAACCAAAGCACTTCAAAGCCTTTCTTAAAAACTGTCATTTAAATTCAAGTTGAAATAATCTTCCATGACTCTTTTCTAACTGGGTATCTATCAATCCTAAAAGAAAAAGATCTGGCTTCAATTGAACATCAGTCTGTATCAATATGTATCTTTAAATCCAATTTTTAAAACTTTTTTACATTTCCACCCAGCATGATAGAATGTCTCTACATGTTGTTCACATTTCCATTCCACATTGGAATGTCTTTACATATTTTAGATAATTTCTCTGGCATCATGTACCAACAATCCATCATTTTATTAAAATTATCTTTAAGACACAATATAATGTAAATTTCAACTCTTTTGACCACATATTTTCCCAGTGATCCATCTGTATATTATAACCAAATTCTTAGCCTACTTTATCATGCATTATTTAATCTGTTCTTCCACTTCAAATTTCAACAAAATTGTATAATTTTTAGCAATTTCATTTTTATCATCTTTACAATTATATCAGGGGTGTCAAACTGGATTTCTTCGAGAGCCGGATCAGCATTGTAGTTCTCCGTGGGCCGGCAGGGGGTGGCAGCAGGGAGCGGGGGGAAGATGGGACGGACGCCTCCTGCAGCACCCTGCTGGCCAAAACGGGGCGTGGGGGAGCCGCACACAGCCTTCTCTGCCCCATTTTCAGCCTCAATGGCCTCTTGCAGCACTTTACCGGCCAAAATGGGGCGCAGGGCACCCTGCGCCTTTTTTTCGCCTTCCATGGCCTCCTGCAGCACTCTGCCGGTTGAAAACGGGCCATGCGGAGGCCCGTGCAGCCCGTTTTCAGCTTCTCGGCCTTCAGCAACATTCTGCCAGCCAAAAACATGGCCCGTCTTAGCCGGCAGAGGCACCGCGGGCTGGTCCTTTGATATTTACAGGCTGGCCTCGCAGGCCTTGAGTTTGACACCCCTGAATTATATTACACAACTACACTTCTAATTCTGCTTTCCTTTGTTCTATACCATAAGTTTAAAATCTTTTGATAACTAAATGTGAAACATTGACAACTATGTCCTTCTGTCATTAATTGGTCTCTTGGTTTAATTTTATATTCTCCTTGATGATTCTCCAATAATTAATGGTTCATTAAGCACTTGTCTTAGCCTGTGATTTTTCTTTTATAAAATACCTCTTTTGTTGAAATCCATAGAAGTGTTTTGGGGCACAGTCTGGGAAATTCTTGCAATCTTAAATGGCCAATATACATAGGTAGTCCTCAATTTACAACCATAATTGAGCCCAAAATTTATGTTGCTAAGTGAGACATTTGTAAAGTGAGTTTTACCCCATTTTACAACTTCTCTTGCCACAGTTGTTAAGTTAATCATTGTAGTTGTTAAGTAAGTAACATCTTGTTAAGTAATCTGGCTTCCCCATTAACTTTGCTTATCAGAAGGCCGCAAAAGCTGATCACATCATCCCAGGATACTGCAACTGTCATAAATATGAACCAGTTGCCAAGTATCCTAAATTTGATCACGTGACCATAGGGATGCTGCAACAGTTGTAAGTGTGAAAGACGCTCATAAGTCACTTTTTTCTGTGCTGTTGTAACTTTGAATGGTCACTAAACCATTGAGGACCATCTGTATATAAATAGCCACCAGATTGAAACATGGGCCAATTTATTTTGATAAATAGTCTCATGAAAATAAAACAATTTTTCATTATTTTTCTTCCAAAGGACATGGAAAACTTTTCATACTGACTATTTCCCACCACCTTTTGGTTGTTCCTCAATCTTTCAATCAACAAAATTCTTTGCAAATGTCTTGTATTTCAACTCCAGTTATTCCTAGCCAGTATTGCTTACTAAAGATGATGAAGTTTTAATCCAACTTATCTGGAAGGCATCACATTATGGAGAGTTTGCTTAGCTTTGTGGGCTTCATCAATATGTCATCAAAGGATCTTCTTTTGTTGATGGATCCAATTTCCCCACATCACCATCAGTAAATATATGTAGAGATACAGATGTATTGGTTTGTGGGAGAAAGAAACATTCTGATACTATTAGTGGGACTATCCAAAATGACACCAAAGTCTGTGTAAGCTTTTAAGCCCTCCAGAATAGTTCACTGGGCAAGAATATAAAAAAAAGAACTCAGCAAAAAAAAAGCAAGGAAATTTAGTTACACCTGCGGCACACATGAAAATGAAATTAGTCTCAAGATAAATATTATATACACAGAGTTTATACTTATGTACTGCTTGCTATACCACAATGATCTTTTAATGAACTCAACGTCGGGGGTTTCCAACCTTGGCAACTTTAAGCCTGGTGGACTTCAACTCCCAGAATTCCCCAGCCAGCAAAGCTGGCTGGGGAATTCTGGGAGTTGAAATCCATCAGTCTTAAAGTTGCCAAGGTTGGAGACCCTGCTCTGCGTGGGATGCCAAACCAAGGGTCCTTAAGACAATAGCTTTAGTTCTTTGCTACTTACCCAGGAGGGTAAGGTGAATATACCTGACTGATTTGGTATAAATCAGCATACTCTGGGTAAGTAGATGTTGCTTTGAATGAAGCTAGCGGAATTATTATTGGCTGCCTTAAACCTGGCCCTCTAGATAAGATTTACCACTTAGCTGGCATTGCCCCGCCTGTTCGCAGAGAAGCAGCAGCATACAGAGAGACTGTTCTGACCCGGCTCCTCATACAAGGCAAGCAGACTGTCTTTAACTAAACGTTCCCTTTATTAGGAGCGCCAGCAACCCCGGCAAAGAGTCTCTCTCACACACAGCAGGCTAACAAAGTCTCTAAGTGCCTGTGAAAAGCGAAGCTCGCTCCCTCTTCCTCTGAAATGACTCCAACGCACCAGGAGTCTCTCTCTCTCTCTCTCTCTCTCTCTCTCTCTCTCTCTCTCTCTCTCTCTCTCTCTCACCACCCTCATAATGGAAGTCCTGGAAGGTGTGCTCGCTCTTTTTCCAGCAGCGGAGACACACACACACACACACTCCAAAAGCGCACCCGACTCTCAGCGCTGCAGATTTCAAGAAAGAATTCCGATACAGTTCCAGACAGGATTCAGAAGTTCGGACTATCAGTGGCTGACCAATAGGAAGATAAATAATTATCTTCCACACCTATTCGTCTCTGCTCCCTGCCTTTTATCCCCAGAGCTACGGTGGGGCTTAGCTAGCAGCGGTGGCTCTTCCATCCCGAGAACCAGCCCATCGAGTCCCGCCATTCTCCTCTCCTCTGCCTTCTGCGCATCCATGCATCAGACAAGGGGCCCAGCTGTTCCTCATCAGCCACCTCTGGACCTGGGGGCTGTTGACCCTCCTTCTGGGGGCTAATGGACGGCCTAAGCTCCACCTCTGTCTCTATCTCTGACAGCTCCATTTCCTCTTCCCCCTCGGAGCTCTCAGATTGCCTTGATGCTGGCCCCAACTCCCATTCCACCTCCTCATCTGATTCGGCTGCCAGATGGGCCGGCAGCTACAGGCCACAACAGAGAGGCTTAAATCATCTATATCTAGACCACAACCTCTCTATGGCCTACAACCAGTTCAGCAGAGAACTTGAAAGCAGAGTGGATCTAAGGAAAACTACAAAGAACCAACATTGGATGGAACCAGTGGAGGAGCTGGCACCTGGGTCTTGTGAAAGCTGGGAAGTATGGAAATTATTGAATAGACTGTCCAACAAGATCCAGAGACGTTTTAAATAAATAGAGCAATCCAGTAGCTTCTGCTCTTTGCAATTGTGGAGATATGAGACAACAACACATATATCTGCCTTTTGTTCAGTGTATACTGGAGGATGTCATGGCAGTGCAATAGAACACAATTGTTGCTAGTTTCTGGGCAAGATCTGTTTAATTTGCACATATTTTAATTTATTTATTTATTTGTCAAACATGTATAGGATAGTAGTTATTTGTATAAACATAACATAAGTAAAAAGTACCGATAAAAGAGGACAATAGGACAGTAGGACAGGGATGGTAGGCACAGTGGTGCGCTTATGCACACCCCTTACAGATCTCTTAGAAATGGGGAGAGGTCTACTGTAGACAGTCTAAGGCAGTGGTTCCCAACCTTCCTAATGGCGTGACCCACGCCCCGCCCCTGCACCCCCACCGCGACCCACCCCACCGCCCCGTCGCGAAAGGCGTGTGCGACTTCGGCGGGGCCAGGACAGGCAGCTGCCTGGAGAGAGCCATCCCCTTCGCAGAGTCTCTCCCGTCTACCTGTAGTGTTCGGGGCGAAGGCGATGGCTCTCTCCGGGAAGCCGCCTGTCCCGGCCCCGCCGAAGTTGCACACACCTTTCGCGATGGGGCTCGAAAAGCTCCCAGAGGCAACATGCAAAGTGAGCAGAGACCTCGCCCGGATCTGGAGACTTTGCATGGACGCCGCCATTTGGGTTCTTTTACCCTTTGCGCATGCGCAGAATGCTTTGCGCATGCGCAGAGGGTAAAAGAACCCAAATGGCGGCAGCGGGTTGGGTCACTGTGGGGGCACGATATAGCCAGGCTTGTGGCGAGGGGGAGCTGAGGATGCCGGGGTGACCCCGGGAAATGGTCATTCGACCCCCAAAGGGGTCGCGACCCCCAGGTTGGGAACCGCTGGTCTAAGGTTAAAGGTTTGGGGGTTTGGGGAAGAAACCACAGAGTCAGGTAGTGCATTCCAGGCATTGATCACTCTGTTGCTGAAGTCGTATTTTCTGCAGTCGAGTTTGGAGCGGTTTACATTAAGTTTGAATCTATTATGTGCTCGTGTATTGTTGTGGTTGAAGCTGAAGTAATCATTGACAGGAAGGACTTTATGATATATGATTTTATGAACTACATTTAGATCAGATTGGAGGTGGCGTAGTTGTAAATTGTCTAATCCCAATATTTCAAGTCTGGTGGAATAAGGTATTTTATTGCGAGCAGAGGAGTGGAGGACACTTCTAGTGAAATATTTCTAGACTCTCTTGATTGCATTAATGTCTGATATGCAGTGCGGGTTCCACTATAAAATCTGATATTTTATCACTATAAAATCTGATATTTTATCACTATAAAATCTGATATTTTATCACTATAAAATCTGATATTTTATCACTATAAAATCTGATATTTTATATTTTAAATTTTATCCCACAATATGACTTAATTAGGGACCACTAATTAAGTGGGAAGGTAATAGCACTTCGTGCACCTTTGGCATTTAGTCATGCCGGCCACATGACCACGGAGACGTCTTCGGACAGCGCTGGCTCTTCGGCTTAGAAACGGAGATGAGCACCGTCCCAGAGCCAAAAACGACTAGCACGCATGTGCAGGGGAATCTTTACCTTTATGCCTTAATTTACCTTTATGCCCTAACTTTCAAAGGCAAGTCCTCATGATGTTACTTCCATCTTATTTGCCTGCTCACCACTGAGGTACGCAGCCTAAAACTATAATTGTCCTGATTTGGAAATGGGCGTTTAATCTTCCCACGTAGCCAATCAAAGATGAAGTCTACTTATCTCCAATGAGTCTGTTCTTTTCAGGTAGAGGCCACTACACCTTCTTGCACACCTGGCTGTGGGACATACAACTCACATTCCCTGATTAACAGCTTTACACAAATACTAAATCTCCCCTTCCCCTTTTGGAGATCAGCCTTGTGATGTTCCTAATAGAATATCACACTCAACATGAAATAGACTAAAATCAATAAAATTGGTTAGTCTCTTAAAAAGGGGCCCATGTCTTCCAGAAGATTGACATTCTCATGGTTTAAACTTTTTTTTAAAAAAAAATGGCAACTCTATTTCTCATGAGCCAAGGATAGCTTGTATCACCTGCAGTGCAGCTCCAAGCAAATAGAGTAATGCAACATTTGCGCTCCCTGCCTTGGGAGACCCATAGCAAAGGAGATATTTATTTATGTATTTATTTATTTATTTTGGAATTCTTATATGCCGCCCAACTCCCTAAGGACTCAGGGCGGCGTACAACAGTGAGAAAATACAAGAATAACCAAAATCTAAAAAGTTAATTAAAAGCAAATATAAAAATTAAAACATAATATAGAAATCATCACCAACCATTCAATATCATACATACTTGGGGGGTGAGCTCGAGTGAATTAAGCTCTACCCCCCGCCTGCAGGAAAAGCCATGTCTTAACAGCTTTCCGGAAGGCCAGCAGAGTGGGGATAGTTCGGGTCTCTGGCGGAAGTTGGTTCCAGAGCACGGGGCCAGCCACAGAGAAGGCTCTCCCCCTTGGGCCCGCCAGCCGGCATTGCTTGGCCGACGGGACCTGGAGGAGGCCAACTCTGTGGGCCCTAACCGGTCGAAGGGAAGTATGAGGCAGAATGCGGTCCCGTAGATAACCTGGTCCCAAGCCATGAAGGGCTTTAAAGATGGTGATCAACACCTTGAATTGGACCAGGAGACCGATGGGCAACCAATGCAGCTGGCGGAGTATCGATGTCACGTGGGTGTACCTTGGCACACCCACCACAGCACGCGCAGCCGCATTTTGCACCAACTGAAGTCTCCGGATACTCTTCAAGGGTAGCCCCATGTAGAGCGCATTGCAGTAGTCCAAACGAGAGGTGACAAGGGCATGAGTGACCGTGAGTAGAGCCTCCTTCTCCAAATATGGCCGCAACTGGTGCACCAGGCGAACCTGTGCAAAGGCCCCTCTAGCCACAGCAGAAAGATGATGGTCCAATTTTAGCTGTGGATCTAGAAGGACCCCCAAGTTGCGGACCTGGTCCGAGGGAGTCAATTTCGCTCCCTCAAGGACCAAGGAGGGACAGTTGTCATAGTCCTTAGGAGGCAATATCCACAGCCACTCAGTCTTGTCGGGATTAAGTCTGAGTCTGTTCCTCCCCATCCAGATCCTAACGTCGTCCAGGCACCGGCACATTACATCAACTGCCTCACTGAAGTCAGACGGGGTGGTGAGGTACAGCTGGGTGTCATCAGCGTACTGATGGAAACACACCCCATGTCTGCGAATGATCTCACCCAGCGGTTTCATGTAGATGTTGAACAGGATGGGCGAGAGAACCGACCCCTGAGGCACCCCACATGATAGGGGCCTAGGGGACGATCTCTGCCCCACTGCCAGCACCGACTGCATCCTATCAGCGAGATAAGAGGAGAACCACCGCAAAACGGTGCCTCCCACTCCCAACTCGCTGAGACGATGCAGAAGGATACCATGGTCGATGGTATCGAAAGCCGCTGAGAGGTCAAGTAGCACCAGGATGGAGGAGTTCCCCCCATCCCGGGCCCGCCAGAGATCATCCATCAGAGCGACCAAGGCAGTTTCTGTACTGTAGCCGCGCCTGAAACCCGACTGATAAGGATCTAGATGATCTGTTTCATCCAGGAGCTGCAGAAGTTGAGTAACCACCACCTTCTCCACAACTTTCCCTAAAAAAGATAAGTTGGAGACCGGACGATAGTTCTTCAAGTCGGCTGGATCCAGGGAAGGCTTCTTCAGGAGGGGTCGCACCACCGCAGCTTTTAACGACTGTGGTACGGATCCCTCTCTCAAAGAAGCGGTGACCACCGCCTGGATCCAGCCGCGTGCTACCTCCCTGCTAGCCGAAACCAGCCAGGAGGGGCACGGGTCCAATAAACAGGTGGAGGTACCCATCGCTCCCACAGCCCTGTCCACATCCTCGGGAGAAACAGGCCCAAACTCTTCCCATAATGATGGAATATCTGCTCTTTTGCCAATGGCTTAAGCATACTGTGGGAATTATCCCCAGGCAGCCCTGCATAGAAGTCCGGGTCATGAATGGAAGCTGCAATGTACTTCAGACAAGTGGTTCTCCAATCACTTATAAACTTCCAGTATTAGAGAATCCGCAACTTCTGGAGGCAAGTTGTTTCACTGATTAATTGTTCTGTCAGGAAATTTCTCCTTAGTTCTAGATTGCTTTAATTAGTTTTCATCCACTCTTTTTGTCTTCCTCCAGATGCTTTGGAGAATAACTTGACTCCTTCTTCTTTGTGGCAGCCCGTTAGAACATTGCTATCATGTCACCCGTAGTCCTTCTTTTCATTAAACTAGACATACCCAGTTCCTGCAACTGTTCCTCATATGTTTTAGCCTCCAGTCTCCTAATCATCTTTGTTGCTCTTCTCTGCACTCTTTCTAGAGTCTCAACATCTTTTTTATATTCTGGCGACCAAAACTGGATACAATATTCCAAATGTGGTCTTATTAAAGCATTATAAAGTAGTATTAACATTTCATGTGATCTTGATTCTATCATAGTTTATCAAATCATATTTGGAGTACAGGATAGAAGACTAGGTCTTTTAAAGAATTGCTAGAATAGGTGCAAGAAAAGAGATGAGGATTACTAATAACAAGGTGGATAGACTTAATTCCAGCAACAAATTGGAATTTTGCTACTCTTGGAAGATTTGAATCATAAGGTTAGAGACAGATCATGCTGAAGAAAATCTATCTATATATGCACTACGTGTTAACGCTAAATTGATGGTACATAATCAGTCAATTTCATGTGATATAACTACCATGCTCCATGTTGCTCCTTAGAAGCCAATTTTTTTCCTCAAAGGTGCAAAGTTGCCTTGCCAGTTCTTCTAGTGCAATCCCCTGCTCAGGCAGGATCATTTCAAACAATTGGTTGTCCAATCTCTTCTTAAAAACTTCCAGTGTTGGACAATCCACAATTTGTGGAGGCAAGTTGTTTCACTGATTAATTATTCTAATTGTCAGGAAATTTCTCCTTAGTTCTAGGTTGCTTCTCCTTGATTAGTTTTCATCCATTGCTTCTTATCCTGCCCTCAGGTTCTTTGGAGAATAGGTTGACTCCCTGTTCTTTGTGGCAACCAGATATTGGTAGACTGCTCTCATGTCACCCATTGTCCTTCTTTTCAGTAATACATTTAAATACAACAATAATCATTTACACAGTAGATACTCTTTTAATTCTTCAACCAATGTAAAATTATTTATTTCTACAATCCCAAATTAACAATCATGTTAACTTTAGATATTAATACAGTAATGTTATTATTTTTGCTGTTTTAGTAGCACTCAATAACAATACTAGTTTAAATATTAAAGAATGCTAGCCTTTTGGGCTGTACTCTGAATTCATGTATTTGCCCTGCTAAGTTGTGATTTCTTCTTTATATATTCTTTATTTCTGATCCCTTCTGTTGGTGATACAGTTTATTTCATCAAAGAGAAGCAGTAGGGAATGGAGGAGGACAAAAAAGCTTGGAGATTACTATGTAAAATTTTGAACATTGTTTACTTTTCTCAAAACTTTTAAAAATGAAGCATAAAATATGACTATCCGACATCTAGAGATGATTTATCAGCCTTCAGATACATTTTAATGAACATGAAAGGTCTTAAAATGTCCTGGCATTGTAACTGAGTGCATCCTTTGAGACGACTTTAATTTTTGTAGGTAAATGGTTGGCCTGCTTGGCCTTTTAGCCTACTGATATGATCACAAAAACTTCAGACATTCACTGGGCAAAAGATAAAATAAAAAAAAACTAAATCTGTTCCAGTCTTATAGGTTTCTCACCTTTGCCCACCCCATACCCCTTGATTTTTGCATGAAGTCACTGGCCATTATGCCAAGCTACTGCTGATATTCATGCTTCACCTGGCAAGAATATTTGAAACTTCAAAAGCTGCTTATATTGCACTTCAAAGTTAAAGACGCAAGGGGGGCGGGGCGGAGAAAAAGAAGCCCAAATGAAGAGCTTTTATGTTTTATCCTCACTGTCAATAAACTGCATTTAAAACTAAAATAAACAAGATGTTGCCTTTTGTTCTGGGCCAATTAAAGAGGCAAGGGTGCTTGTAACATTCAAGTGGATTCTTTTTTTTTCCCCACCCAGAAGATGCATTCGAGAAGGGATTTAATGAAGGAATCTAGATGAAGTTTTTTCCCCCCCTCGGAAATAGAGCAGGAAGAAATTGCAGTGTGTCTGTCTCATTATTAAATAACCTAATAGTTTTTCTATGAGCTAGTCCTTTAGTTTAATAATAAATAAATAAATAAACTAAACTAAAGTTTAATAATATTGTAGAACATGACTACAAATTCTCAGTTCCATACTTAAGCATACTTCAAAAAGCAACTCAATTAATAAAATAAATGTAGAGCAAAAGTTTATATTAGGGTTAACTGAAAATTAAGCACAGAACTAGTCTATATACTACATTTTTGTAACTTCCCTATAAATTAAGTATATTTACCTGTAATAGGTTTTTTTCTATTACAGTTCATAGTGCCATTCATATATTCTTCTGACTAGTCCCAATTCTATTCCATGTCATATTGGACATTTTCCTAGCTTGTGAATGCATATTCTAAAGGTAACTTTGGAGAGCACGATCGTAGCTTTTTAACCCTTGTTTTAATTTATTGTATTGTATATGTACGATGATGTGCATGTATCTGTTGTGGCCAGGTCGAGTCCAGGGCAATTAGCAGCCGATCCCGAGAATTCGGAGGTAGTGAGGGTGCAGTACAGAAGACCGGTGTTCCTGGCACCAGAGACGGAAAGTGAAGAGGACGTAGGGTCAGAGGCTGGCAAACAATTAGAACCTGATGCATCTCCTGAGATTAGTGACTCAGGAGAAGAGGAAGAGGCTCTTCTGGATGCCAGTGCACGCAGGTGCTCAAAGAGACATGAGTGGCTAATCAGGAGGAGGCTTCCTCATGAGTAGTAATGCAGGGCTTGACCGCGCCCTGAGGGTATTTAAGGGTCTGTCACGAGGGGCTTCGTTGCAGAGAACAACCCCGTTCTGTGGTTTCAGCATTTTGCTCTTGTATCTGCAGCTCGGATTATCAACTGTTAACATTTTTCCTGTGATTAATGAGAGTTTGGATTTCCGCCAAAACCTCCATGAGGTGAGATAACGCTCCTTAATTGCTCTCTAGCCAAATACTGGAAAGACTTTGTAAATGACTGATATTCTTTTCAAAAGACTCAACTCTGGCTAAGAATTTATTTGCAGTAAAAGAATATTGTTCCCAATTCCTTCTTGTGCGTCTTATTTTGGGGCATACTCGTGGGGACAGAACAGTATCATTTTTAATTAGATATAATTTATATTTATGTTAATAGAAGAATGTTTAATTTTAGATGTAGTTTAATACATGTTTTATATAGTATATTCACTCTAGCAGTTGGTTTCTTTATCAATATTTTATGCAGCAAAGAAATAAGGAGTAATAAGTCACACTATTACTAGATAGGTTTCTTCAATTTGTGGAGTGCCTCAACCATTAAATAGCAATAGCACTTAGACTTATATGCTAGTTCACAGTGGTTTACAGCCCTTTTCTAAGTAGTTTACAGAGTCAGCATATTGCCCCCAACAATCTGGGTCCTCATTTTACTGACCTTGGAAGGATGGAGGCTGAGTCAACCTTGAGCCTGGTGAGATTCGAACTCCTGGAGTGAACTGTGGATTAGCCTGCAATACTGCATTCTAATCACTTATACAATATTGTTTACAAACTGAATGTGGTATAAGGTTTCTTGGATTGTAGCTAGTTCAGCCATCCCCAAATTGATGCCTCCCAGTGCATGAATAGAGATTTCAGTACTTGAAATCCAATACATCTGGGGATCACTAGGTTTAGGGAAAATGGCCAGTCTTATCAGATGCATATATCAGTTGAAATGCTGTAGTCTAAGAGATTTATTTATGATGCCAGAAAACTGTTTTGTGGAAACAGACTAACACTATTGCCATTCTGGAATGCATGTTTATATACAGAATTCAGCCTCTCAGGAAAATATAAAAACAATGGTTTTCTTGGCCTGGTGAAAGATAACATGGTTCAGGTTGATTAGAATACTGACTTTTTTTTTAATTGAAAGCTCCAAAGAACAAAAATATGAACATTCCCTTGAAGTCATTGCCAGAAAAAGTCAACTCATTCAATCTTCAACAGTTCAAAGATATTAGCAATGTAGACTGATGAAGAATATAAAGAAACAAATATCTGTATACATAGTTATAAATGCCATATTGTAACACCATGCAGGAATTTGATTTCTGATGTGCCTAATTTATAGAAGTTCAATGTTCCACATTTTGTTGCCAAAAGTATCCTCAGTATTCCCCAAAGCCTTCATTACTCTTGTTTTATTCTCTGGCTGTGATGACCTAATACATTTCTACCCTTTTCTATTCATTTCCACATTTATTCAGTCTAACTCAGTGCTGGGTTAAGTACATATTTTACTTTGGAGTGCAGTGTTCTCTTCCAAGGCTTGGATCCAGAACATGTTAAGACTTTTATTGCATGTATCCCTTTGGGATTTGGGGCTTCTGCTTGTTTGACCTCATCATTTTCAGATTATACGGCAAATCTTCTTAGGGGAATTTCAGAAATAATGTTTTATTATATAGCCTGTTGTGGAAACCTGGAAACCCAAATGTGAAAGTCTAGATCTGAATTAAAGGACTCATTAACAAGCTGAGTTTTGGAACAAAGGCTGTAAGCGGAGATGAGCAACCTTATTTTGTCAAGGACTGGAGTTACTTGGGGATTTTGATGAATGAATGTTAGTTATCGCTAAAGAAAACCCAAACTTGATGGGACCCAGGTCCAATGTCAGGGTAAACAACAGCCATACTTTGGCAATCCTTTGCGCCCCTCCCCCGGCTTCTTTTTAAATAATAATAATGAAGCTTGTCAACATTAGGAGAGGCATTTTTAAGGGTGACACATCACTCTTTTTATTTGCTATGATTCTACAGTTAGTGATTTTGAAGGAAACAAATCTTGGCTATCAAACAGCAAAAAAAAAACCTAATGAAAATTCATATTTGCTTTATATGGATGATCTGAAGCTGTATGGAAAAATAAGAAATCAAAATCCAGTCATTGACAACTATTTATTGTAAAAAAAAATTAATACAGATACAGCAATGGAATTTGGTCTAAGAAATGTGCTATAGTAGCAATAAATCAGGGTAAAATCATGAGCAGTAATGGAATTAAAATGCTGAATGGCCAAAGCATCAAGAGCCTTCTAGATGAAGTATCTGGGCATTTTAAGTTAGAGAACATCAAGCCTGGACAAGTTAAAAAATGTGATTAATAAAAGAATACATCTAAAGAGTGAGAAAATTGCTAAAGACAATACTGAATGGTGGAAATGCCATCAAAGCCATCAATACCTGGGTCATAGATGTGATATGAAATTATTAACTGGACACAAGCTGAACTGGACAATGTGGACTGAAAAACAAGAAAGTTAATGACTTTGTAGCTTTCATTTACATGTATTACATCTCTATGGTGATATCAATACATTATACCTTCAGAAAAGGGGGCAGAAATTTACTACAATTCAAACAAACTGTCAAAGAAGAAAAGTGTGCATTGCCTGATTACAAAAGAGAGAGCAAGTTAAAAATTGAAACTTAAAGAATGTGCAGGAAATAAAATATGAATATTGAAATAATGTAATAAAAACAAAAATGGAATACTGGCAAGAAAAAAGGAATTTCCTGACAGTAAGAACAATTAATCAGTGGAACAGCTTGCCTCCAGAAGTTGTCAATGCTCCAACACTGGAAGTTTTTAAGAAGATGTTGGATAATCATTTGCCTGAAGCGGTGTAGGGTTTCCTGTCTAAGCAGGGGGTTGGACTAGAAGACCTCCAAGGTCCCTTCCAACTCTGTTATTCTGTTATTCTGTTAAAATGCATTGCATGGTCAATTTTTGCAAAGGTTGGGGGGAAATAAATACAGATACAACCTGACAATGGCTTACAATTGGAACATTTTTTAAAAAATGAAGGCTTTATTATGGCTGCTATTTGAACTAATGCAATAAAAGCCACAATTGAAAAATTGTTAAATGATTCAAGATACAAATTGTGCAAAGAGGCAGAAGAAATAGTAGATCATATTCTCAACTCATGCACAATAAATTACAAACAACAGTATAACACAGTCCCCACAATGTTATTGTGTGCCAGTAATGAAAAATTGGTGGGAACATAGAATTGAAAAGCAGTCAAAAATAAGCAGGCGAAAATATTACAGGATTTCCAAATACAAACTGAAAAACTTTTGGCTCATAATACATCAGATTAAACTATGTTACAAAAGAGAAGGGTGGATAATTGATATGGCAATAATAGGAAATACTAGGACAGAAGACAAAGAGTTTCAGAAGATCACAAAGAATGAAGATGTGAGATATGATAGCTAATTATTTTAATACTCACAATACAGAGACAGATCTGGTTCACAATTCAAAGGTTTATTTTAGAGAGAGAAAGTCTCTTCCCAAGTTAGATTGAGTACAAGGAGAGCAAAGCACATCTTACAATCCATACATTTTATACCTTCTACACAATACACACCATGCCCAAGAGGCCTTCCCCACACCACTTTATTCTCCTAAATCCTTTCTTAAGTCATTCTATACTCTAAGGGGTCAACGTAACATTTCTCCCTGGAGGAACAAATATTTTATCTGATCTGCTTGTAGCTTCATCCTGGGCGGATGGGCGGATGTTCTTATCTAACTGACCATGGGTGTATTCCTGTGGCCTGGCCTTGGGTTTGTTCCTGTTCTCCAGGAGGAATTGTCACAAGTCATCCTATGTTGTTTTACTGAATATATTCTGGGTTAGTTCATAAAAGAAAAGAGTATAATAGCTTATGTTTATTGTATATAAAGCTTGTTAGTACATTAAATACTTTTATAAAAGAGTAACTCATTATTATTATCAAAGATCTGAAAATCAAAATTGAAAGATTATAGCATAAACTGGCTGTGGTAGTCCCTGTAGTTATAGGCACCCTGGGGGACATACCAATAAAAACAGCACTTAGAAAATCTGCACTTTGACAAGGGTTCCATATATCAATTATAAAAGACTGCACTGTTTGGATCTGCACATATACTACCTCCATATATTATAACATCGTAGATTCTTGGGAAGGACTTGATATACGAGGGTGAGTCAAAACGTAATGCCATTTTCTTTAGGACAGGTATAATTACCAACACAGGAACATGTAGCATACATCAAAATGAAGCTGGTCCTCTGTGGATCACATCCCTACTTCTCAACATAGTCACCTCTTTCTCTCAATAGCAATGTTCCACCTTTGAATGAGAGCATGTATCCCTGTCTTGTAAAATTTTGTTGACTGTTTTTGGAATAATGTTTGCCTCTCAAACCCTCTTTCATGGGGTCAAAGAGATGATAGACTGAAGGAGCTAAATCTGGTGAGTATGGAGGATTACTATTCCAGTGACGAGGAAATGAAAACTGCAGTGAAGAAGTGGCTCAAAGAACAGTCAACAAAATTTTACGAGACAGGGATACATGCTCTCATTTGAAGGTGGAACATTGCTATTGAGAGAAACGGTGACTATGTTGAGAAGTAGAGATGTGATCCACAGAGAACCAGCTTCATTTTGATGTATGCTATATGTTCCTGTGTTGGTAATTATACCTGTCCTAAAGAAAATGGCATTACGTTTTGACTCACCCTCGTATTTTGGCCAATATCATTAACCCTAACTGGACATTGTGATTTCACATTATATGAAATGTGAATTTCATATGTACATAATAAGAGTAGCAGACCTGGCAATGGCTTAGAATAGGAAAGTTGAAAAAAGTGGGGCTAATTCTGGTTGCACAAGGCCAATGCTTAAGAATGAATGTATACAAAGCTAAAATGGAGAACACAGCAACAATCAGCAAATGCTGCCTCCGCAAAAAAGCTGAAGAAACATTGGACCACCTAGTTATCTGCTGCAGGAAGATTGCATATACCAACTACAAATAATAGCATAGCCAAATAGCAACAATGGTGTATTGGAAGATCTGCAAGAAATACTACTTGCCTGCAGGGAAGAACTGGTGGGACCATAAAATAGAGAAAGTAATAGAAAATGAAGATAGACAGACGATTTAGAATTCAAATAGACAAACACCTATCACATAAATTCCCAGACTTAACAATTGTCAATAGGAAAGACAAACAAAAAACAAAAAAACCCTGGATAGCAGATAGCAGAAAAACCCTGGATAGCAGAACCCTCCAGCAAATACCTGGAGACAACAGAATAGATGAAAAAGAACTGGAGGAAAATCACAAAATACAAAGACTTGCAAATAGAAGTGACTATGACGAAAGAAAGAAAAGATAGTACCAATAATAATGGGCATGTTGGATACAATCCCAAAACTTCTGGTATACTACTAGAATTCTATCAGTATTCACAAAATGACCATCAGTCAATTGCAAAAAATAGCTTTACTTGGAACAGCTTACATCCTGCAATGATACTTTTAACACTATTAAACAATATTTGCCTACCCAAAGTCCTTCGAAAGGACTCAATAGGTGGATAAAAATGTTAATAATTAATTTTATGTTATATAGTATATTAAATAATATATTGTTATGTATATCTACATTGTGTATATAATTTATTAAATGTATACACCACCTGAATCCCAGCAATTCTCCCTTCTGAAAACAATTTTATAAGAGCTGATTCCTTGCAAAAGGTTTTTGAAATCAGGCTGATGATCTCATGAAATTTGGCTAAGAATCACACCCTATCCAGGCACCAAATCCTAGACTGAATCAAAATATGAACTATGGAACTGAGAGCAAAACATAGCAGCCTGAAGAGGAAAACTTGGGGCTTTCCATTAAACAGTGTCTAATCTGGATAAATTGAGGGATTCCAGTAAGTAATTTAGTCCATCTGAAGCCTAGGGGGTTCCTATTGGGGAAGCTGTATATAGAGGTAATCAATGGGAAACTAGGAATCTGCCAAATTTAGTCAGTTCACTGGTCTTGTATCTATTCCAGGAATGGTGTTGGTGTATTTTAGATTTATTGGACTTCAAATCCAGTCTGCTCTAGGAAGCATGGACCATTATGTGAGTTGTAGTACAAAATATATGAAAAGCACCAATTTTCCTACCCTTGTTCCACATTGATTGGAAACCACTTCCCAGTGCTTCCAGGAGAATTCTGCTCCTTGATCCTTTCAAATGGAAATGCTTGGAACCCTTTTGCTTGTCAAAAATCTTGGAAAACCAAGTTCTGACCTAACATCTTCCACAAAATGTTCAATATGGTTGGGGAAAGGGAGAGAGTAACCTCAAGGGAGAGCATAACAATCCATCAGTGTAGTTAAGTAGCTCTTTGGTTTCAGCCAAATTATTAAAATTATTTTCAATAGCTCAATAAAGGCTGTAACAGGGAATTGGCTAATCAGGAAATTATTTTTTTAAAAAAATTAAACAGACCCTATCATTTCAGTAAGCTTAAAAATGACCTCTTCTTGAATTATATTAAAGTGCTTTGATTTTACCGATCTAACTAAGGAAGAGGTATTATTATTTTTATTCTAGGGGTTGATCTTCAGAATTACTCACAGGCAAGCTGTCATTCATAGTAGCAACATAGAGAAGAGAGGGTCTTTGATCTCTGGACAGTTAAAGTTGCAAGTAGATTCCAAGGGGAAGTTTAAAGTTAATGTGTCATACCGTAAAATATATTTTTCTATTATGAAAAATTATGTGGCAGAGTTGTGTTATTGGTTACCAAACTAATAGTGAAGATTATGATAAATTGGTAAAGTTTGGAAACGAATTATTATCTCCACTTCTATTAATTACATTACACTTTGACCTTATTTTGCCAGTTTTATTGAAATGAAAGTGGAGGATTACACTATTTCCCCTAGAACAATAAAAAATAACTACTTCAGTAAAAGTCAAGTTACACATCAAGAAGCTTGAATTTTTCTACAATTTAAACAAGAATTCATATTTTCTCTAAAATTAAATTATATTTTACAGACAAACATACATGCACACAAACATATTGCTTTTTTAATGACACAATTGGTAATTATGTGCACAAATCATTCTAAACCAAAATGCAATTTGCTTATTTAAGTTTAGGACAATGTGTGACTATTTAGGTTATAAATTATGGTTTATGGTTTATCAACCAATTCTTCATGTTTCCACTATGTTTTAATGAAAAATAAGGGGGCTCTTTTTTGCTGTCATGCTTACTTAGTTTAGCATTTGGAATTGTAAAAAAAAAAAACAGGGACGCTTCTGCGCATGTGCAGAAGCGTCAGGCGCACATTCGAATCCACTACTGATTGTGTGTGTGTATGTGTGTGTGTGTGTGTGTGTGTGTGTGTGTGTGTGTGTGTGTGTGTATTTGTGTGTGGGAAAGACTAAGATGGATAAACTTGTATTTGCAGATATAAAAAGGTAAGGATGTATAAATAAGACACTTTTTATTTATTTTATTGAAGTGATTATAAGTATATGTGCAAGAAAAGATAATTTGTGCAAGAATATGAGACAGTATCTGTAACCAGTAACAAAATTACTGCACATAAATCATGACATCACACAAATGATGCAATTATATACTTGGATAATCATGTCTTAAACAAGCACATAAATCACTTCATTTGCATCATATATTATGTCACATATGTTGCCATTTGCCCACTCCACTAACCTACAAATATAGAATATTAGAAATCGCATTCCTCTCCTGTCATATAGCGTATACTTTTCATGATCTCTTATTTGTCTTTTCCTTAAATACAAACATAACTTCTTGTCATGTTTCAGGTCTCAGTAGCCAGCTTACAACTGCTAACTTGTTCAAAATAATATTGAGGTACTATTTGCAGAATGATTCATCAAGACACTGAGTGGCCTTTCAAATTTTCATTGCTCCAGGTGGTGTTTCTAAACAAATATTTGCACAGGAACACAGCTGAAGTGTGAAGTTCAATATTACTGACAGCATATACTTTTTAAAAACCTTAGGACATTGGTACAACTGTTTTAAAGATTTAAGATGATGTAGGCATGTATTTTGAAGCTGAATAAGTAGAGAGATCTTAACTTTTATTTATTACTAAATAAACAATCTCATTTAACATGTTAAAAAAAACTCAAAAGATTACTGGTTTTGTTAACAAAATATTGATAAAAATCACCCTGTTCACATGCTTAAACATACCAATCTGTTTAGTATCCAAACATTTTTTTTTAGTCACTAACAGATTCAAAGATCAGATTAAGTCACAGTGATCTTTGTTTGGTTTGGGTATAGGTTGTTTCAATCCAGCGGTGATTTGTAAATTGTTATTACAATTTGTACAGTGTATTGACATGAATCCATAATATGATAGGTATAACAAACCATGATTAATATAAATTCAATCAATTTTTGGTTTTGTACTGGCAATGCTTAATTATTTCACTTCTTGTGTTCACCTTGACTGAATTTTGTTAGTCCTACATGTTATAAACCAATTTTTACGTTAGGGGCTTATTTAAGCACATTAAGGTGAAATTTTCAGTTTTCGCTAGGAATAGGCTAGAACAGGGGTGTCAAACTCGCATCGTCATGGCAGATCACATGACATATATCGGGACGTTTCCCCCTTTCGCTAAACCAGGCGTGGGTGTGGACAGCCCGTGAGGCATTCAGCCCACGGGCCATGAGTTTGACAGCCCTGGGCTAGAGAAAAACACAAGCAGATTATTGTTTGTGACCAGATGCTAAAACAAGTGATAGTTTTCTCAACTTTCTCATTCTTTATGTCTGGTTCAAGAATGTACTAAACTGTAATCCATTTTGGACTTCTGGTTTTCAAAACATTGTTTTAGGGATTGCATGTTGTATGAATCTAGTCTAGTCAATGTCTTATATTCTTGTACAAATTATCTTTTCTTGTACAAACACCCAGAGTAATTTAACTGTGAAATGGGTGGCATATAAATAAATAAAACAATAAACCAATATTAAACAATGCATTATCAGGAATGTGTAAAGCATGGCTTAGATGTCTACCACATCCTGCAATTGCCTGATCTAAGAGAAACTTTAAGGGAGATTTTCTTACTCATTTTGGCAGTATAAAAGAAATTAACCTCCCATTGCTTTTGCCAGTTGAATTCCTAAGCCTGTTTCCACCAGAGCTGTTTATTATAAAGTTTAAAAACTTGCATGTAAAGTTTTAAAGTTTAAAAACTTGCATGTAAAGTGCATTAATTGCACCATTATTATTTTGAACCCAAAATATGTTTTTGATGATAATTCTATCCATCTCATATCAGTGGTGCTGTGCCTGGTAATGAGGGAAATTGATCCAAAGGTAGATAGCAGCTATATAAGAACTCTATCAGGAAAACAATACTGCTAAACAAAAAGAATCAAAGGTATAGAAAATTTGCAGCCCAAGTGTCCAAAAACATTGGACTACATTTTACCATTTGATGATGGTAATTTTCCAGTCAGGCTTTTGGCTTTGATTTGCTAACAAGATGTTGCTAATAGGCAAAATACCAAATATTATTCAAATAAATCTGTTGTTGTTAGTTGCAAAATCATGTCCGACCCATCGTGACCCTATGGACAATGTTCCTGCAGGCCTTCCTGTCCTCTACCATCCCCCGGAATCCATTTAAGCTCATGTCTACTGCTTCAGTGACTATATCCAGCTACCTCGTTCTCTGTCGTCCCCTTCTTCTTTTGCCCTCAATCTTTCCCAGTATTAGGCTCTTCTCCAGTGACTCTTTTACTGTTTTTAATTTTTAATAAATCTTTTACTGTTTTTAATTTTTAATAAATCTTTTACTGTTTTTAATTTTTATGCTTTGGATGGTATCCAGTATACTTACTCCTCTCCCTCAACTAGCATTTCAAAGAAGTGCCCAGTGATGTAATTTAAATGTCCTATCCTATCTTTAAAGCAATTCCTCTCTCAGAATCCTGATTCTTTTCGTTGAATTGATTCATTCATGGGGCAATTTTTTCTATTGGCATGAGAAAAATTGTTACTAATGCAATATTTACAATAAGACTAAGACCATAGAAATCAACTATCTGCATATTTAAAAATGAAATTAGGTACACAAAAGCATAAATTTATGAATATCTCTTCAGAAATTAGTTCCATGGGACTCAGACAAACAATCTATTTTTTTGTAAAAAAAACAAAAACAAAAAAACAAAAAAACACCTTTACAAGGATATTAAGGCTTTAAACCAGAATAAAAAAAAAACTTTCTTTGCCCAACCTTTTTATAGTTATTTTTGTGAGGAAAGAAAACGGAAGGAGAGAACACTATATACATTGTCTTGAGTTCCTGAAAGGAAAGGAAAGGAAAGGAAAGAAGGAAAGGAAAGGAAAGGAAAGGAAAGGAAAGGAAAGGAAAGGAAAGGAAAGGAAAGGAAAGGAAGGACATAAATAAATAATGAATAAAATCAAACCAATTTCTTCACGATACATTTGAATACAGTTTGTTTGTTTGTTTGTTTGTTTATTATTTATTTATTTAGTTAGTTAGTTAGATAGTTAGTTAGTTAGTTAGTTAGTTAGTTAGTTAGTTAGTTAGTTAGTTAGTTAGTTAGTTAGTGTTCTTATATGCCGCCCTACTCCCTGAGGACTCCCTGAGGACTTCAGTCCAGAAAGATGTAATTGCCAAGCAAATAAATCCATTAAAATGTTTTTAAAAATCCATTAAAATGGAATAACTATTTTTCAGCAGAACGATTAGAGCAGTGGTTCCCAACCTTTCTAATGCCGCGACCCCTTAATATAGTTCCTCATGTTGTGGTGACCCCCAACCATAAAATTATTTTGGAGACCCAGCGGACAAAGAGGCAAACAGGGAGGGAGGGAAGAGAGAGACTGAGAGATATTAGCACAGGGCTAGCCTGATCATATGGAGCAGGGCGGCGGCGATGGACCATGCTCCGGCACCACCTCCTTCTCCAGTTCCCTCCAGCTTAGCTCCTCCTGCCTCTGGCGGTGGCGCCCTCAGCACCAAGGCTGGATGATCAGGCTAGCCCTGCGCTAATATCTCTCAGTCTCTCTCTTCCCTCCCTCCCTGTTTGCCTCTTTGTTTGCTGGGTCTCTGCGCCAGCCGAGGGCGAGAGGGCAGACAGATGATTCCGACCCAGCTGTCCTCCTTCCCACCATCATGCGCTGTGAAACTTAAGTGGTCGTTGGCTGGCCGTTCCCTCCCGTGACTCCCTTTCCCTTCAACACCAGCGGGAAGAAATTGCCACTGCGAGCAGGAGACAGGGGCTGCCACAGATGTCTTAAGCACCGCCTTGTATTCTCCAGCGCGCAATCTTGCGACGCCCCGCCCCTTAGCTGATGCTGTTAAAGCTCGGCCGCCAGGTGTCACAAACGCCTCTCACCGAATGGCACCTCTCCCGACCAATCGGAGGGCTCGGGCGAGTTGAGCCGATATGGCCAGGCTTGTGGCAGTGGGGTGGGGGAGCTGAGGATGCCGGGGCAACCCCTGGGAAATGGTCATTCGACCCCCAAAGGGGTCCCGACCCCCAGGTTGGGAACCACTGGATTAGAGACAGATACCTTTCTGATATTTCTAAAGACAGCCGAATGCTTTGTCTTGTTAAATAATAAGCTTGATTTAAATGAAGTATCGAATAGATATGCCAGGCATAAACCTCTCCAAAGGTAGTCTATAGATAAAGGAAGAATACACTTTTTAAAAAAACCATCACAATAAAACCACTCTTACATCATGGTTAAATAGCAAGAAATTAATGTTTGTAAACTATGGGAGTTACTTTCAAACTTTAAAAACATTAATTTCTTGCTACTTAAACATTGGTATTATATTTAAGCTTTGTGGAAATGGGTTCAAGTACTGAACCAGATCAGGGAGACCTAGGTTCATCCATATTCATCCATGGACCTTAACTGGGGCAAGTCACTATCCATCAACCAAAGCTAACTCGTAGAGTTTTTAATGCGAACAAATGAAGAGAGATTCTTGGTGTCCCAGCTAAGGTAAAGATGCAAGAAATATGAACAGGTTTCCCCATTATTTGTATATACTTTTGGGGCCATTCTAACCTCCCTCACCCCTAACATATCAGCTGAATACTGCTACCATTTTTTTTTTCAAATACTAAAAGGCTTTTGCTATGTCTACACAATACACTAAAACATGGATTTCTTGCTCTTGGTTTATTAAATAAAGAGCTATTGATTTAATTCACACAACACATTCACACAAAACATAAAACTTATAAATTATACCGGTTGGTATACCTAATCTGGTAACCAAAATTAAACAAGCACATTAAGGTTTAGTATCAACCCAGTGTTTAACTCGTAAAATCTAATCTGATAGGATTGCTAACATTAAGAGTCAAGAATTAGAGTATAGATTTGAAAAGGATTCTGTGAAGTCATCTCAACAAGCTCACAAAACCCTTGGGGAAAAAACAGTCTGGTCTAGCATACCTTACAGTTCTATAAAAGAGAAAAAGATACCTTATTAAAATGATTAAAAGCAGATGGTTATGCAGAAAGTTACATTTCCTTTCACCATTCAACAGCATTCACTTTTGTAACACAATAGGCAAAGTAAATTAAAATGTCTACAGCCATGAAATGGCCTCTTCTTTAAGCAGACTATATAATGCTAAAACATATAGACACAAAGACAAAATTAAACTTAAATTGTGATGGTGGTATGCTTTGTGCAGTGTACCAGTGCTTGCTATCTTGTTTTGTCGACAAACCATATCTCTTATAAAAACATTGCAATGATCTATTTATTTGTTATCTTCTCATTATTTTCTTAATCTTGCCAAGTCATTTTTATCTACAAAGTATGTATTTCCATCCCTCAAAGAGGCAGCAAGTATTTGTCCAGGACCATTCAATTGATACAGGTAATCCCTCTGTTACGAGCATTCCCTTAGCGAATGTTTGAAGTTATGCAATAAGTGCTCCCTAGCATTTATGAACAAATCCCGAAACTACAAATCTTGCAACACCGATTGTTCACTCTTATGAACAACAGCAGAGGCTCTGCAACATTCGTCCTGCACATTGCAGGTCGAAATGGAACTTCCAAGGGGTGGATCTGCTCTTCCGATGCGCCGTTCGGGCCTCCATGGGCCTCCCCTGGCACGTTGTAGGCTGAAATGGAGCTCCTGGGGGGACTGGGCAAGGTGCCCCTCAGAAGCTCCATTTTGGCCGGCAATGTGCCAGGCAAGACCTGTGGAGGTCAGAACGGAGTGTTAGAGGAGCGCACGTGACTGAGAGGTTGGCGAGGACACTGCTTGCTAGATCTTCACAAGATAAATGACCCAATGCAGCAGGTTTGGTGGGTGGGGGAAGCAATTGCGGCGAGCATGAGGTATTTCAGTGGGGAGGCCTTGGGTGGTCTTAGGCAGGTGCTCTGTTCCATCAGTAGGGCCCCCATGGCCTTCCCCACCCTGAAATACCTCATGGGCACTTAACGAGCCTCACATTCGATTAGCGAATGCATCGGTGAAAGGTGGGAGTGATCCCATTCAAGGTACGAGATTCAATCCCACAAATCCTCAGGCAGGCTCCATTACATTCGTAACTTGAGGACTACTTGTACTTCTTTTAATCTTTGGTCTTTTTAGTAACCTTATTCTATACCCAGAACTAATTTTCATTTGATTTAAAATAAGAGCCAAATCTATGTGTGCCTATCTTTTTGAGGTCGGGTTGAGATTAACAAACATTCCTGTTGTTACCATGAAATCCTGGGCTAACCTAGATCTCATCCCCACAGCATGAAGATTGAAAACCCTCAGGGGTCTAACACCAGCCTTGATATACAGTCTCTTCTTATTTGATGCTGAAAGTCTACATTCAGTCACTATACATTGCTCAAGGTTTTCACCCTTCATCTTTTAATGACTATAATGATAAAGTACAGAACTTTATTCCTGCTTCAACTTTCAGAATGTTTCTTGTCTCATCCCATGTTCCTTAGGTTCTCTTTTGCATAAGTTGGAGTGTGCTTCTTACATTAATATTATATTCTACTATTATGCCCTCCAGGCCTGATATTCTTAATTTTCTAAACTCTGAGTATATATCTGACATTCTTAAGTCATTACCTGTTTCATAGTCTGCATGTAGAAAATATGCTAGTAACTGACTTGCATTTCTCCATCTTCAGTTTTCTATTACATATTAGTCACTCTGATTGTAATATTCAGATACAGATTTTGTTTTCATGTTGCTTGAAGCAAGTTTTAGCAATGAACAAAGCATTCTCTTTTGCAAAATTGAATTATTCTATTTTATTTTTTTATTGTATATATTTAATTCAAATTTTCCAGAAATGTTCCTGTTCATCAAGTTTTGCATTTCAATTATCTGTTAATAGTATATATTATTTCTGGGTATTACTATTAGTACCTCTTGCAATCTGCCATAAGATTCCTTATTGTCTTCCACTTTACATATATATTAGGTACTTATATATGTAATGTAGATACTGAATATCCACAAATTCTAATGTATACAGATTAGAATTCTGTGTATGAATTCTATACAGAATTGTATGGAATTCTATTGTTCATTGAATTACAGTAACATTTCTAATATATGTTTTGAGTGTCAATTTAAAGTAGTCCACTCTTGTGTATTTAAGAGGACTTGTTCCTAGAACATCCTATTTATAATGTTTCATTTTCAGTTTGACACTTTCAACTTTTCCTTGTTTTATATTTCTGAAATTCCATGTTCTGATTTTATATGTCTTTGTAAATTGTCTTTCAATATTGGCATTATCAGTAACCAACTGTCTTTGTGGCTTTCATCTGATTATACATCATATACAGATCAAGTTATGAAAGCTTAATTTTTCAAATAATTAAAGTAGTAGTTTTAGAGTTGGCAGGTGATATCATGTATTATCCAAATTTTTGTAAATGCTTCAGCCATATTTATATAGTTTGTAGACAATTAATGCTGAACTGCAATCTTCTGAATTTGATTTTGGAATTTCTCTTAAGCGAATTAGCTTCCCTCATTTATAAAGAATACTACCTGCTCTCATCTCAATTGTGGATTAATCTTAGGTTCACCTTTCTGCTTTTAAACTTTCTGGAAGAATCACTCTACCAAGAACTCATCATTTAAAACTTATTGGGACTATAAAACCTGTTTATCATATTAAGGTGGTGACACCTTGAAAAGGAAAACACACACACACACACACACACACACACACACACACACGCGACTGCAAAGTTCTGTATGTATCTAGTCATATAGTCTCATCTAATGAAACAGGAAGAATCATTTGGATAAAGAGAAGAAATTAATTAAAGTGATCTTTAGAAAGATCATAGAAAGGGAACAAAATGCATGGGAAACAGACAAAGTTTAAAAGGATCAGTTTGTTAAAAAATATTTCACGGGAAAAAGATCCTTACCAGTCCTTTATCAATCCAGTTTTGATACACAAAACTGAAAAATGCCATATGCCAAGCAAGTGATTGGGTATAGAAGAATTTGCTTGTTAGGCTTCTATTCTTAGCTTTCCGAAGAAAACGGAAACCTCTTTGGCTTGTACTCTAGTCTTCCTAGCAACCTTTCCTCTGCCCCAAATGCTACAAAACAAGCCCACTAAGGAAATTGGCTCGGGTACTTTATGGATGAACAAGCATCTGACATTTTAAAAGAAAACTATGGCCAATACTGAAAATCAGACACTACACACCTTAAATTTTACACAAATGTCTGTGTGTGTTCCATCTGGCCTCCTATGTGACAGCCTCAAGCCAAGGCCTCCCACATAGATCACCACATTTAGCTTCTTGAAAAACTGGAAGTAGTAATGAGAAGAGCCTTCAGTGTTCATCAAAGGACACTGACTCCATCAGAGACTGTGAGTTGATGGTCTTGTATAAAATACCTCATTGGCTGTAGACCAAAAGCTGTAAATAGACTGTTGCTTTAAAAACTAAAACATCCTAAAAAGATCATGTTTCTTTAACAGCATTACATAAAAACCTTCAGAGAAGTCACACACAATATATTGCAATCTTTTTTTGACTTCTCTTCATTTAGTTAGAATGAAATACAAGAGATTTCTATTTTCCTAGATACAATCATACTTAAGAATTTATTTATTTGATTTTATCCTGTCTATTGCTTTTAAAAATAATTCAAGCTAGCAAATTCTTTTTCTTGTTTAACAGTTAACATTTTATCATGCTTTCTGTTCAGGAAATCACATAGGCATGCTATTATATTATGTCATTAATCCTACAGGGTTGCTAGACTGGATACAATGATTGGATTCACATATCTCCCTAAGATGTATCATGGTTTGTTTAGCTTTGGCTTGGCTTCAGCGATATATAAAGCCATATATATATAAAGCCATATATATAAAATCATATATCTAACTTAAAACAAGTTTGCTTGGTTTTGGCTTAAGGTGATATGTGAACTCAGCCACTGGAGTCTGTAAACTATGATTTATAGTTTAATATAATGTAACATATGAACACAACCAGTGAATAGCATCAAGTTACCCCTTGAATGTTGGAAGTTGCACAGAATCTTCAATTTTGTCTCATGAGCCCCTAGTTCAATACCCTTAACAATCTTATTACATTAGTTAAAGTTGGAATTGTGATGAGAGATCCACAAGTAAAGATCTGTGAGAAGACTAATACATTCAGTTGCCCTATTTTTTGCACATTCCTTTTATAGTATGCTCTATTGCTTAGTTAATAATTGTTTTCTGAAAAAATCTCTATTTTTCAGTCCAACAGAGTTCATAAAAGAGGAATTATATAATAATAAAATGTACTTACATCAGATATCCTAGCAAGACATAGCACTCCTTTGAGTCAGCACAACATCTCACTACTCATTTCTATTGCCTTTTCACTAATCTCCATGTCTTTGATGCTGATAATGTGGTGATCTGATACCTAACTTTAAACAACCCATTTTTATCTCCAATCAGTACCTATTTATATCTTTCATCTCTCAGCGCAATGACATACTACCTACAGTTTAATATCTGGGCTTCAGACCGAACACACAGATGCAACTCAATAGTTGCATCCTCATAATTTACAAGCACATAATTAATTAAACTATCTATTTTTGAAACAATGCAATTATACTTCAACTGAACAATCACATTTTAGCTAAGGGTACTTGCATGCTACCAGCGTTCATTCCATCCCATGTCTCCAGCAATTGGTATTTGTTTTCTTTCCTTATGACCTTAAAACATAGAGAACACCATGAGCTCACTCTATTTCTCTGCAGTAAGTCAAGAAAAAAACTGCAAAACATGTAATCCCATACATGTGCCTTACCCTTAGGCTACCATTGGATATGGGGAAAGGAAAGATCTCTTATGATCATCCATTGGAAAAAAAATAAAGAAATATATTTGTTTATTTAAAAGATTTATGTAGTCATCCATAAGCAGTTCTGAGCGGCTCACTATAAACTATAAAGTAAACAAAGAAATTGCTAGTGTTCTCATCGTATCTTTCATCATATGTATTTGTGTAGTTTTGTTTGGTAGTCTACCAATAATAAATAAATAAATGGCTAAATGAAGACCAGGGTAACAGTTGTTTTTTTAAAAAATAATCTAATGGCTTGTTGGATGCCAAAGCACTATTTCTATATAATCTTAAACCAACAACAACTACCTTATTTTTTGGACTATAAGACACACGGGTGTATAAGACGCACCAAGATTTCAAAGGGGTAAGTAAGAAAAAAAAGTTTTTACCTTCCCCCAGCCCCCAGGAGCACTCTGCAGGCCTCCCAAACCCTCTGCGTACCCCGTTTTTCGTAAAAATGGATCCATTTTTCACCTGTTTTTGTGAAAAACGGGGCACGCAGAGGGTTTGGGAAGCCTGCAGAGTGCTCCTGTAGGGTGGGGGAAGGCAAAAACACTCCCATTTTTGCCTGGGTTTTTTCCACAAAAATGGGGGTGTTTTTGCCTTCCCCCAGCCCCCAGGAGCAGGCTTCCCAAACCCTCTGCACACCCCATTTTTTGCAAAAATGGGACATGGGGATGGGGCTTTGGGAGGCCAAAAATGGCTGTATTCGGTGTATAAGACGCACCGACATTTCCACCCTCTTTTAGGGGGGGAAGGTGCATCTTATACTCCGAAAAATACGGTACTACTTTGTCTTACGTAGATGAAATGAAATCACCTTGGTAATTTTGAAATCAGGCACTTTCTCCAATAGTTGCCTATTTTTACAGTGTTTAGATTGGGGGAGAATGATATAACTTCTATTGAAGAAGAATTCCAGAAACATATGCTACAATTCTATGGGGGAAGGGGGAGAGAGGAAATAATGGCTGGCTGAAGGCCCAGAGTTGGGAGGCAAGGTGAGAAAACAGTTGCTGCCAATAAGAAAATGAGTTGCTTCCAAGATCTGCAAAACTGCAGCAATTCAAATGAAATTATCAACCAGTTGCTATTTTGCAGAATATATGATGAGAATCAGAAATAAATTGACTCAATTCCCAGGACTATGAGGTCAGTCAATTCAGAGCAGAACTTTAAAAATTGGCATTAAAGTGCTCTTGGTGTGTTATGTGGCCACAGTCCATTTAGCTCAGCATGATCTACCATGGGGGTAGAGCATGGGGTGAGGACTTATGAAGTAATGTATATTGTGACATCGTGGTACAAATTTTGTACTTTTGTACTTGCATTGTGATGTTGCACTCAAGTACATGTTCTTGTCAGCGGTTTGCTATGCTAAATGGGGATGCTGTGAGCAGTAATCCATGTAATCCATTCGGAAGGATTTCAAGTGAAAGAATACTCTGACTCACAGCAATCTTTCAAGTTTTCTGTTTCAACTAATTCTTCTAGCCTGGGCAAGAAAAAAAGATAAAAAGACAAATTCTATTAGCACTGATTTCTGACATCTTACTATTTTATAAAAGCACTCCACAAAGTTTTTTAATTAGCATATATTTAGCTTTCTCTTTTTTTAATTTTTTTTTGTTTTTCATTTTTATTTTTTTAAAAATATGGAACGCTTCACGAATTTGCGTGTCATCCTTGTGCAGGGGCCATACTAATCTTCTCTGTATCGTTCCAATTTTAGTATATGTGCTGCCGAAGCAAGCACTATTTAGCTTTCTCCTATGAGGAAAAAAAACCCCTCAAAATATATTTGGGAGGTCAGAAACAACTCCTCAATTGTCAGTGAAAAATAAACTTGCCAATTTAAAAAAATTATTTTTAGATCATCTATTTTTAAATTTCTAAAATTAGTCTAGAGATAACAAAGTAGTTAAGCAAAGTCCTAGACTACTTCATTACCTTAGTTATTAGCTTGACAGACTAAGTGACTCTCCCATTAAACATCAATGACAGAAGAGTTGGAGGGTTTAAAAGGTCAATAACTACTTTGATAGGCTTCTCTTGTGTAGCTTCTGTGAGCTTAAACACTGACAAGCTAATTGCTCTTTTTTCCCTAATTAAGCAAACCCTTCTCTATTAGCCTGTTTATCATGATTGCTCATTTTCAAGACCTTTCAAGATCTAACCTAATATAAATTCATTAGTAAATCGCAGAAATGAAACCAACTTCAACTAGTTGACTTTATTAACTTGGGGATTGTGGAAATGCAGCAGGAATTCAGCACATAAAATATAGGAGCCAAAAATAACCTACCTCATGTATCAAGCTGGAATTTGTGAAGAGAAAAAGATGGATAATTTTACAAAGCTAGACACAACTGGGCAACTCCATGAAGATGACTGAATGGTGGTCAAGAAGGCGTCACTTTGACATATGGATTTTAGAACAAAGTTTTTAACAGGTGTTTGTTTTTATTCAATCCTCTATGAAGAAGTAGTTTTTAGTACATGCATTAATCCAAGACAAAACAACTATATACTGTATATCCTAGAACGAGCCCAACATTCTATTAAAAGTATTCCAATAGATGAATAACTAGTGAACCAGAGGTTGCCTTGTCTTAGGTAGCTAGGTAGACCGGCAGAAAATTCTATTTTCTATGAGCCGAGGTGGCGCAGTGGTTAAAAGCAGCACTGCAACCTGAACTGCTAGTTCAGCAGTTCAGCTGTTCAAATCTCACCAGCTCAAGGTTGACTCAGCCTTCCATCCTTCTGAGGTCGGTAAAATGAGGACCCAGATTGTTGGGGGCAATATGCTGAACTCTGTAAACCGCTTAGAGAGGGCTGTAAAGCAAAGTGCTAGTGCTATTTGAGAATATCTAGCAAACACACTGGGTAACTGATTTCACCACAAAACAACAGTGCCATTATGAAGATCTCAACATTCAATGGAAATGTATATTCTTAAAAGACTCTTAGTACATATTCTACATTGTGCAATGGCAGGATAGAGCCTCCGTGTAACACATTTTCAATTTTTGCATCCACATTAGCATAAGAAAGGAAAAGCAGAATCCTTCATTGGTTTTGAAGAAATATAATCACTTGTAATAAAACATTATTACATATTATAAAACAAACTTTTTGTTACAGAAAGAAAATGCAGTGTATCAACTAACCTGTTTATTATTGATTTTCTTGTGCAAGTCAAGGTGCTGGTTGTCACCATTCAAGGACTACATGTTTTAATACCTCGTAACTACAGGAATATCTTTTCCCAGCAATTTCTGCTTACCCAATAAGTTCCTGAAGTGGGGGTTATCTTCAGGTCTCCTCTCTAAGAGTGCCAACATAAGAGTTCAAAGCCAGTCTGTCCCTTCATTTGAACAGCTTTCCCACTGGGATCAGATCATCACCAAACTATTGGCATTTACAAAAGCAATGAAGATCTGACTTTTCCAGAAACCCTTTGGAGTGAGAGTTGCCTTTCTCCCTTTAATAAGTTACACCTTGTTACACCTATTTATATGATTTTCTCTTGATATGGTTGGTTTATTTTATATATTCATTTTATTGTTATATATGTTGATATATTGTGTTATCATACTTTTAATCTATTTTTAAAATGGGGTATACCCCTACATAGAATTGGTATATGGTGGAAGTAGCACATGAGTATGGTAATAATGTAAGATGGAATTCAGCTTCTGTTACCCAAAAGAATGTAATTGCGTATACACAGGCATAACTAGTGAAAATCAGACTTCATCAAGGGTCATTAAAGAGGTGAATTTAGCTCCTAAATAATTTCTGATTTGCTGACTTGATCCAGAACATCATAGATAGACCATTGTCCTTGACTGGGCAAAGCAAAAGTCAATTTCCCCATGTAAGCTAACTTTTATTCAATCCTCACTTTCTGTAACATTGAAAATAAATTCTCAGGGGGGGGGGAAAGACAGGAGGAGGAAAGGGAATATGTAAATCTAAACAGAAGGCCCAAATAACCACTGCCCGATCGTTTTCTCTGCAATAAACATGTGCTAACGATTTTACTCAAGAGTTACTCTATTGATTTAATTTGCAATGTTAAATGTTGTCTTCCCTGTTTTCTCTATATTTTAATTTTTGAATGAGCTATGTTTCATACCGTTGTTGTTTTATAACTGAATTTTTCATTAACCCTTTCCCATGTGCATGTTTACATAGCTATTTGTGGTGTTTTAAAAGATGCTTTATGGTTTGTTAAGTTGTTATTTCTGGGCACAATTCTTTTCTACAGATGGGCTGAAGGGCTAAGAACTTCCTAGTTAGGCAGTCATGGAAATCCGTATTGGTGGCAGCTTAGGCAGTTATCTTTTGACAAGACTTTACCTCTTTCTATAAAAATCATTGTAATTCCTGTCCTAGGAAACTTTGAAGAAACATTTTTTATGTTTTTGCTTTAAACATCTGAAATACTGGATTAGGATTTTATAGGGAAACTTCTTGATGTAGAAAGTTGCATGTTACAATTCATTCATTTAAATGCTTTGCTCACTTTCTTTCTTGGGGCTTTTGTGCTTGGGACAAAATGCCTGTCCACTTAGGTCAGTATTGGCCTTCTATATCATAGCTCCTTGAAATGTAAAATCATTTTTTTTCACCTCACCTAACCCTAACCCTAATAATTTTAACTGGAAATATCACATATTGTATATAATGATTTCTGCATGAACCACAACTTTCTTGGTGGTCTAATGATATGCAGTCTTACTCAGTATCATATGATTCCAACCATTTTTTATTTATTTATTTATTTATTTATTTATTTATTTATTTATTTATTTATTTATTTATTTATTTATTTATTTATTTATTTGGTTGGTTGGTTGGTTGGTTGGTTGGTTGGTTGGTTGGTTGGTTGGTTGGTTGGTTAGTTTGTCAATCTTGTACAAGATAACAGGTATAGGTATAACTTTAATATGAACAGAGAAAATGGGTAGAAATAAATGGGGACAGTAGGAAAGGGATGGTAGGCATGCTGGTGCGCTTATGCACGCCCCTTACAGACCTCTTAGGAATGGGATGAAGTCCACGGTAGACAGTTTAAGGTTGAATCTATGGGGGGTTTATGAAGTAACAATGGAGTCAGGTAGAGCATTCCAGGCATTGACCACTCTATTGCTGAAGTCGTATTTTCTGCAATTGAGTTTGGAGCAGTTTACCTTGAGTTTGTATCTTATTGTGTGCTCATGTATTATTGCGGTTGAAGCTAAAGTAGTCATTGACAGGTAGGACGTTGTAGCAGATAATTTTGTGTACTATGCTTAGGTCAGACATAGGCAGTGTAGTAGTAGGTTGTCCAAGCCCAAAATTTCAAGCGTGGTGGCATAAGATATTGTATTGTGCGCAGAGGAGTGGAGTACTCTTCTCGTGAAATACCTCTGGACTCGTTCAATTGTATTAATGTCAGATATACAGTGCAGATTCCAGGCAGATTCCAGGCATGGCTCTTTAATATTTCAGCTAAATGGTAACATTTAGCCAATGTTAGCATATTTCAAAAAGGGCCAGACTGCTTAGCATTTGAATGGGAGACCATGAGAATCTCCTAGCAATAAGTTAAACTGAAACATTTGGGGGGGGGGGAATCCCACAAGAGAATAAACTATTTTCTTATTGTTGCCTGAATATGTCCATGAAGTCACCAGGAGTAAAACTTGACTTGAAAGAGAACTTGAAGGTCCTTTCTGATGGAAGCCAGAAGCAAATAGACTTGGTTCAACTCTACATGCAACATTAATTCTAAATGGCTTTTTCTAAACCCATTCCACATTATGGCTCTATCTCCCACTCCTTCTTACTTTGCTAGGGGCAAGAATATTCAAATTGATCATAAGATTCATGGGGAAGGATTTCACTTCCTTTACAACAGAGATTATGTTCTATCTTGGCAAAAAGCTTCACACACAAATTAACAGTAGTAAAGCTGCTGCTTGACTTGTTAAATAACTGCTAAGAAGAGTTAGCGTGATTCTGTAAAGAAGGCTAGTGCAAGAGCTCACCATAGGCGGATAAGCAGGAAAGGCAGAAATCTAAACCAAATGCATGGTGACTTCTCCAGTGGTTGCATGGGATTAAATTTATACACATCAGGGAAAACATGGAATTTGGACATAATAATTGTTCCTCATATATGGCACTTCTACCAATGCAGTTAAAGGACTTGCACAGTTTCAATAAATCCCCACACATTATACAGCCGACAGAATGTGAAGTGTAACTGAAAGAACAAAAAACAAAACAGCTTGATTTGATAGATGTACAAATGAGAGCAAATATCATAGTTGGAAATAAATTAGTAAAATCCAAAACAAAATAAAAGAGCTGAGGATAAAATACAAATCTACAAAGAGAGAAATTGTTTGACTTAAATCAGTTAGTCATACCTAACACAATGAATAGTGGCTGCTAAGATAATTGGGTAATACAAGTTTTTTTAAAAAGCATTGGGTATTGAATAAATGCAAAAATGTATGCCCCTATTGCAGAGGAAATAGACTCGGAAGGGTGGTTGAATTCAGAAATTGGATAAGGCTTCTTAATTGTGCTATCCTGATTTAAGAAGAGGAAAGCAAGGATTAAAAGAAAAAGCAGCCCCAGATGCACATATGCACAGAAAGGATGACTGGCTACATGAAAGATGAAACCCGAACAGTTGTTCACAAGTTAGATTTCTATTAGATGATTTATTCCATCCCTTCCGAAAAAATTGCATGCATTGAACCACTCTGGTGCAGGCAGCCAGTGATGGCGAACCTTTTTTGGCTCGGGTGCCAAAAGGGTGCATGCGCGCGATAGTGTGCGTGTGAGTGCCCACACCCATAATGCAATGCCCTCCCCCCATGCATGCGCACAACCCCCCCATGCTCCCCCCCATGCATGTGCACAGGCCTCATTGAAGTCTCCGAACTTCCGGTAGGCCCGTTGAGCCATTTTTCACCGTCCCCAGGGTTCAGGAGGCTTTCCTGAAGCCTGGGGAGAGCGAAAATGGCCAAAAAGAAGGCCAAAAATCAGCTGGCCAGCACATATGTGCACGCTGGAGCTGACCTAGGGCAACGCCTCGCATGCCCTCAGATATGGCTCTGCGTGCCACCTATGGCACACGTGCCATAGGTTCGTCATTACTGAACTAAGCAATTGATTGGAATAGTTAGTCCTGCACATACCCAAATGTCAAACCATAACCAAAACAGCACCTTAAATTGTACTGAGAAACAAATTGGTAGCAAAAGTGGCCTTGCATTCTAGTACTATATGCATATGGGCCTTTGCATTTTGGACAAACTATAGTTTTTGAATATTTAAAGGTAGTCCTATGTATAAAACATTAAGTATCTATCTAAATGACAATAAGGGTGAGTTTTACCATAAGTCAGATTCCTGTGCATTACATAAGGTTGCAGTTGGTATACCAACTGAAGCTGGGTAAAAAAAAAAAGCTCTTTAGTGTTGGCTTCTACTTGATGTTCATACAGGAGTCCAGAAGGACATCTGGATCACAAACCTAGTCCTTCAGAGGTGGTGGTTGCCCATCCAGACATAACATTAATGTTAACAAAGAACCTCAAAAAGAAGGCCAAAAATCAGCTGGCTAGCGCGTGCATACACGCTGGAGCTGACCTCGCATGCCCTCAGATATGGCTCTGCGTGCCACCTGCGTGCCATACAAAAATACATCCATCTTCCTTCCCTCTATATAATTATCAACTCACTTTCACACTTGGACTCTGAGAGAAAGACGGAGAGGAAGAGAGAGAAAGAGAAAATTTTCATTCATAAATTTATATTCTTACATTCTGAGTCCCAGTCTTCCGTATGAATCCATAACCATATGAGCCCATAATTATCAAATGGTTTTAGTCAACTAAAATACTCTTTAATAAGATAGTGAAGGCATAGACTGGATTGCCAATCAAATTCATGCCATCTGAGGAATTCCTTGGTAACAGCAACAACTTCCAATTTGGATATATTTTGGGCAATTACGTTTCCCATTAGTAAAACCAAAGCCCAGTTTTGTTCCAAGCTTATCATTTGCTGTGAGACCTACAATCACTACAGCTCCTGCTATGCAATCCAGTACCTACAGTATTTAATTTAATTTAATTTAAAGTTCTTATAGGCAGCCCAATCCCGTAGAACTCAGGGCGGCGTACAACAGAGTAAGAACAATAAAGATATAATAAAACAATTTAAAACAGTACACAATTTAAAAAAGGAAAACCAATCATCCATGGGGGATTAAGATCCCTTTTTTACACCGCCTGCAGGAAAAGCCATGTCTTCACGGTTTTGCGGAAGGCCAGTAGGATGGGGATAATCCGGATCTCTGGTGGGAGTTGGTTCCAGAGAGATGGAGCTCCCACAGAGAAGGCCCTCCCCTGCGGTCCCACCAACCGACATTGCTTGGTTGATGGGACCTGGAGGAGACCAACTCTGTGGGACCTAACCGGTCGTAGGGAGGTATATGGTAGGATGCGGTCCCGGAGGTAACCTGGCTCTGAGCCATGTAGGGCTTTAAAGGTCAAAACCAACACCTTAAATTGCGTCCGGAGACTAATGGGCAGCCAATGCAGCTGGCGGAGAATGGGTGTTACGTAGGTGTATCTGGGAACACCCACCACAGCTCGCACAGCTGCATTTTGCACCAACTGCAGTCTCTGGATACTCTTTGAGGGTAGCCCCCATGTAGAGCACGTTACAGTAGTCCAGCCATGAGATGACAAGGACGTGAGTGACTGTGAGTAAGGCCTCCCTCTCCAAGTAGGGTCGCAATTGGTGCACCAGGCGAACCTGTGCAAAGGTCCCCCTAGCCACAGCTGACAGATGTTGCTCCAATTTTAGCTGTGGATCTAGGAGAACACCCAAATTGTGAACCTGTTCCGAGGGAGTTAATTTCTCTCCCCCAAGAACCAAGGAGGGCAGTCAACATAATCCCTAGTGGGCAAAATCCACAGCCATTCGGTCTTGTCAGGATTGAGCTTGAGCCTATTCATTCCCATCCAGACCCTCACATCGTCCAGGCAATGGCACATCACATCAACTGCTTCCCTGAACTGAGACGGGATAGAGATGTACCCTCAGATTGTGTTAAACAGGTAACAATAGTTTCTGGAAGTTACCCTTTCCTGGTGTTGTGACCTGTCAGCTGACAGCAGAGCTAGCTGCAGAGTTACACGAGAAGGAGGTTGAAGGAGAGCCTGGGCCAGCTTCGGAGCCTTTGGAAGGCTCTGATGAGGAAACAGCATCAGAGAGAGAGGCAGAGCCGAGGCCTTCCATCCTCCCCCAGGTAGAGAGGCAGCTGTCTTCTGGGCCTGAGCTGAGTGAGGGGGAGGAACAGATGGGGCCCATCCCAGATGCACGTATGCGCAGAGAGGAAAAGAGAGGAGAGCAAAGGAAAACAATAAGCTGGCTCTCAAGGAAAAGCAGGCGTGGATGCTAGCCAGCCCCTCCCTGACTAGGAAATAAATAGTAGGGGTGTGGGAGTGGCTAGTTGTCGTAGACAACAGTTTGCTCTTAGGGTACAGCAAGAAATTCGGATTTTTTGGCTAGGTCTGTTGGGACTAATTACGTTTGATTTTTGTTTATCCACGTGAATAAAAGACTCTTCCTACCCTACTTGAAAACGGATTTGTCGCAAGTAAGTGACTTATTATTACTTGCTAAGGCTGGGTCAGAACATTTATTTATTTATTTAAATGGATTTATATGCCACCCAACTCCCAGGGGACTCTGGGCGGCTTTCATTCATGCAACACACTGAATCAAACACATTAATTATTATGATAATGATACAATACTGTAAAATGGCTAATCTGTAGTTCATTATTACATTCAGTACCTGAGAATGCAGTGACAAAGGATTTTCTCAGTATTGACACTCTGCCTTTAATGACCTCTGCCAATATAAATTGGCAATGACTTTGCTTATTATAATTTTAGCTGATAATTTATGTCCATACACAATTAACATAAATTGACAATAAATATGACAATAGTGTAGTTATGACACTAGATCTAAAACAGGAAGACTCAGGACTGGGTGGGAGGAGAACCAACTAGACCCGTGGTGGCGAACCTATGGCACGCATGCCACAGGTGGCACACGGAGCCATAGCGGAGGGCACGCGAGCGTTGCCCACCGGCAAACCGGAAGTGCGGAAAAACGCACTTCCGGTTTGCCGGTGAGCTGTTTTTTGCACTCCGGAGGGTTCAGGGAAGCTCCCTGAAGCCCCGGAATGCAAAAAATTACAAAACGGACAAACCGGAAGTGCATTTTTCCGCACTTCCGGTTTGCCCGTTTCGTTGTTTTTTACCGGCCCAGGCTCCGGTAAGGCCTTTGCGCGGGGGTGGGGGTGTGTGCGCATGCGCAGGGGGCAGCATGGGGGGGTGTTGTGCACATGCGTGGGGGGAGGGAATGGGTGTGGGCACGCGAGAGCGTGCTAGCGTGCGCACCCCACCCTTTTTGGCACGCGAACCTAAAAAGGTTCGCCATCACTAAACTAGACCATCAATTCTGATTTCCAAATATTATATAGAAAAGTACTTCTAGGGTAGCTTTAGAATAGAGAAATATAACAAATGTCACAGAAGTGGATAAAATCCATTTCTACAAATGAGTGTATCTTGTTTCTGCCTATAGAAAATAAGGGATAGATAATGCACTATAATTTTTTTAATTATTTTATATTATAGTGCCCATACTCCTTTGCTTTGAGCATAATTGCTGTAGCTGATGGGAACTGAAGTCCAATATCTGTGGCATGTCGCCTGACTATAAGCTAGATAAAGTTTTAGGATGAAGATTGTCTCCAGTTTTGTATGCATTTCAGAGCAACTGTGCATTCTTCCCTTTTGTTGTCTGTCTGTCTTTTTATTCCTTCTGTTGTGATTTTTGTTCTGTTTAGTTTCTCAAATACTCCCTCATCCTCCAGCATTTCCCTACTTCCTTAGATCAAAAACTGTTAAATCTCCTATAAAAGCTTCTGAGGAGAGTTGAGCTCCAACCATCCTATAGAAGTCTATGTTTGGCAGGATTACAGGCACAATATGAAAATATCTGAATAAATAAATTTCAGGCAAGCTAACTCTGTCATTCATTGGAAATTGGAAGATCAGGTAGGACATACAGTACATGGTGCTTCTATCTTTTGAGCCATGAGGTTTTGAAGCGATAGGTAGTTCCTGACTTGTGCCAAGTGGAAAATTCTGCACTTTTTGTCTCTGACTTGGCATATGATCTAATGAAAGAAAATTTGCTTTCCAATTCATTTCAAATCGAAGATGGTTTGGTGAAAATGTCATGGGTGAAATATGGTGATCATGCTCTTATTTCAAAGTGAATTAGTCTGTCTGTGCAAATATCATGTACCTTGAGAAACAAGGGGAAGAGATAATGCCTAGGAATGATTACATAAGAGAGTGTAGGTACAGCCTGCAGCTGCATAATATGTGTAAAAATAAGCTTTGAGGTTGTAAAGGAGATGACAATAGATGTGTACTTTCAGACGTGGACATTCTGATAATTTAGTCTTACAATAAAGTAGAAGTAGCACATACGGTAATTCCTGTCTGGTATACCTGAGTAAGCTAACATGACCTAGCTTTCATTATACAACCACCTCTGAGACATCAAAGTTTGATGTCTTTCAGCCTTTCTATGCTTCAGCGAGGTCTATACCACACAGCAAATATCCCACTTAAGTTTGGGTCACCTCCTCAGGACTCTCATACTGTTTCCTTCATTGCCGTGGCAATTTATTGCAAACAGACAAAACATACAGCAATGAAATAGGGACTTTCCCCCCTTACTTACTACTTCTGGGGAAATTAATATTTGCTTGCTTATCTCTTGCTATTTACTATTATGAGGCTTACTTCTTACAGTATCATCTACCAGAAAGCAGTTTATAAGCTGACATTCTGGGATTAGCAAGGGCTATCCATAGATCAAATTCCTTTGTGTTTGTGGACAGTTCACATACCCAAGAACCTATTGATTGGCATGAGACAGTTTATCAAAAAGTCCTAGGACTTTTATAGTTTAAGAAGTGTGAACAGCAAGAAAGACTGCAGTGCAGAAAGATGTAACACCATCTGTGATGATAAACAGCGTTCAGAAACATCATCAAGATAAATCTGATATAAATTCTCAAATTCCTAAAAATGAACTATAAAGAAAAAGAAAGAAACTTTGAAGACATTTTTCAATGGTTGTTATTCTAGGCAGAGTCTAGACAGTCATTGTTTTGGGAGAAACAAATGGCAAGAAAAAGAGAGTGGAGGAAAAAACCTCTGGAGGATTAGTTCTTCATTCTTCCAGAATTCTAAGAAAGAGGAGGAGGAGGAGAGAATAAGCATTATGTCCAGACATACCAAAATCCCTTCCCCCAAAATACAAATGAGACAGTCCATTATATCTCCTCTTGGAAATCTCAACATTCCCAACTCCAAAGTGGAGTTTGGAGTCATTTCTTAAACTAAAATGTAAATGGCCTACTGTAGTCATTTGTTTCCTATTTAATGCAATCTTAAAACAAGCTGCTTAAGAATCTTTGTAAACAGCAGCTGTACCAGCCCTGACAATCATTTCGTTCTACCACCAGATGAGTAATAACATGAGTTAAATTATTAGGGCTGTCCATCAAAATGTACAGCACAGTAAAAAGCAGAACTGGATGCTTTTAGTTTTGAAAATGAAATCATCTGTACATAACAACTTTTTATGTGGAGGAAAAAGTCTCTAAATAAAATTCTGATTCTAATCTGGTTTTAAGTTTGCTTAAGGACGAAGCAATAGTTGCACAACTTCATTTCCAATTATCCTTCACCAAGAATTTGTGCTTCATCCTTTATCATTAGATATAAGTATTCTTGACCTGAAGTTCTTTCAGAAACAGATAGCACATTTATAAAACAATCAAAAGCGATAACATATATTTTATAAAAAATTAAGCTTTATTTTTTATATATGTTTTTTTAAAAAAATGACTATAAATACCAACCCACTCACACCTAGTGATATTTTATATCAAAAATCAGGTAAAGATTTTTCTAATACAGCAAATTTACAGGAGGAACACTGTTGTATCTTTCAAATGTTGGCTACAAATGTGATATACCTAGCAGCTGGAACCAACTGCATGCTCTCCAGCATTGTAAGAAAACCTGGAAAGGAACCTCCTTTGTAGTGTGCCACTTACTGAATTGCCATGGTAAAAATGTAAATGCTATGTCATCGTTTTTGTACTACCACTCAACCTCCCCTGCTCTTCTTACCAATAGCTAGTGACTTAAACCCTGTTCCATTAGCTGCAGAAGGCAAATGTGTAAGACCCCTAAGTGTCCACTGAGCAAGTGGCCATGTCTCTTCCTTAGTTCTTTCATGTCCTCAGAGACATTAAAAAGAGGATCTTGCACAGGAACAAAGAGCTCCTCCATCCATTTTAATTCCTTGACTTATGACCAATCACTTAGCGACCATTAAAAGTAACAACAGACTCCAAAAAGGTACTTATGGCCTGGATTCCAAATTCCAATGACCGTGCCCTGCCAGGCAGTTACAGGATTGCATTTTGGATGCTTGGCAACTAGCCTGCATTTACAAGCAATTGGCAGCCTCCCATGGTCACATGACTGCAATATTTTTCCTCAGAAACTGGCATTTACTTCCAGTTTCTGGCAAAAATTGCTTATTGCAGACAATAAGTTTACTTAACAATCCTAGGTAGTTTTTGCTTTATAACTGCTGTGTTTGCTCAACAACTGCTGCAAGAAAGGTTGTAAAATTGGTCATGGTGATGACTTGATGTTGGCATGACTTACGACTGTAATTCCAGGCTCAATTGTAATTATAGGTTGAGGACTAACTGTATATATTTAGGTCTCTTTATTGTGCGTATTGAACAGTGAGGTCAGTGGTGAACCAGAGCGTCAAAGTTAGGTGACCTAACTAGAAGATACAATTTACTTCACAATACTAGAAACAAGATGAAGTTAACAGGAATATATTTTGAACAGAAATATTTTATTTAGTTAAATATTTAGTTTAATCCTCTCCCTCCCCCTGTCCCAAATTTAATTATTTTTTTCAGGAAAAATATTTTGCAAAAGTACACATAGTGCTTATGACATTATTTTTTTCCAGGGAAAAAAGCTGCACAAAATGTTTAAATTTTTATTTATTTATTTATTTATTTATTTATTTATTTATTTATTTATTTATTTATTTATTTATTTATTTATTTATTTATTTATTATTTACTTTATTTATTTATTTATTATTGTTATTATTTATTTATTTATTTATTTATTTATTATTTATTGGGGGTGTTAGGAAAGTGATATAGAAATAGGTTGAAAAATAAGTAAAGCTGAATAAAGTTAACCTAATCCTCCCTTCTTATGACCTCATCACTGATTAATTAAATTACTGTTAAGAAGGTTTTTCTTCTCCTAATCTTTAAATTATAAAATGTTTGTCTCTAATATAATCTCAAACTTTCTTATAAATGCTGGATTTTTCCTTTCAAGACTGCTTTGCAACTTATCCCATTTTCTTGTTTTCCTTTAATGGATTTCTTACCTCTCCGTTGCTTCTCTACTTCATTAGTTTTGATCCATTGCCTCTTGTTCTGCCTCCAGGTGTTTTGGAGAATAGGTTGATCCGCTCTTTCTTCTGGCACTTTCCTTAGATATTGGAACACTGCTAGCATGTCACCCCTAGTTCTTTTCATTAAACTAGACATATCCAATTCCAGCAACCATTTTTTATATGTTTTAGCCTCCAGTCCCCTAATTGTCTTTGTTGCTCTTTCCTGCAGTCTTTCCAGAATATCAACATCTTTTTTATATTGTGGTGACCAAAACTTGATGCAGTGTTCCAAGTGTGGCTTACGAAGGCATTAGAAATTCATATTAACACTTCACACGATCTTGATTCTATCCCTCTGTTAATGCAGCCTAGGACTGTGTTGGCTTTTTTTTTTGGCAGCTACAGCCCATATTTAAGTGATTGTCCACTAGGACTCCCAAGATCCCTCTCACAGTTACTACTATTGAGCCAGGTACCACTCTATACCTATGCATTTGGTTTTTAATGCGCAGGTGAAAAATATAATCCATTCACCAGACTTTTAATGGTAGATGCGAAATGTACGTAGATGGGGCATGATCTACGCCCTCAGGTCCGCCCTGAGTCCCACGGGATTGGGCGGCCTATAAGAACGTTTATTATTAAATGATAGCTCAACAGTTAAGGCACTGAACTTACCATCTGGAAAGCTGATAGCCGTGTTCAAGACCTGAGCGCTGTGCAACAGGGTAAGCTCCCGTTCCTGCCCCAGCTCCTCACCACCTAGCAGCTTGATTGCAAATGCAAGTAGATTAATAGGTATCATTTCAATGGGAAGGTGCCTTTCATGCACCTTTGGTGTATAGTTATGCTGGCCACATGACCATGGAAAATGTCTTCAACCAATGCTGATTCCCTTGGCCAAGAAATAGATAAGCACCATGCCGTAGAGTCGAAACCTAGAGACTGGACAAGGAAAACCTTTACGTCTACCTAAATAGGAAGCTCCTTTCTATCACCTTCCATGAAAACATGTATTCCAAACTTGATTCTTTTATGAGTTTTACTGTAATTTTCCTCTTGTGATACTCTGATTCTTTGCCATACAGACTTTGTATTTATCTGCAGTGAAAATGGATCTTACTTAAGCCATTAAAATAAAAATGCTTCTCTGGATGGATCCCAGGCTGCTGTTCAGTTTGAATAATGAGTCCTTGCCATTGTTACCAACCTTTACTAATGATTTATTGAAATTTCAATTTATTTCCTCCTTTCACTCATTACGACAGATTTCTCCCAGGTGAGTTATTGCATGGACTGATTTATTGGCTTGGATGGTATTCAAGGTTATTATAAAATCTAGTTTTGATATGCAGTGAAGAGTCTCAAAATGCCTCTTCACTAGTTGGCTGAAAATTCCTCTGACTCTCAACAGGGGTCACAAAACCCTCATTAGCCCTAATTTTTATACATTTAATTCATGCAAATATTCAGCTTAAGTTCACTCTATTTTGAAGGCTCAGCAAAACTAAAAACTTTCATTAAAAATCATCAGTACTTAATGCATAAAAATCATCTAAAGTAGACAACATTCCAAGAATTTCCACTACTTGTACTGAGTTCATCTATACATTATTAGCACAACTCCCAAAATGAAAACGTTTACATTCTCTCTCTTGCCCTGCCATCCTCAACTCTTTTATATCTTAGCAGGTGATACTAGGTTGTTGACCTAGTGAATAGAGTCTACAATAATTGTTGTCTGGTTTCTTGCCTCAATTTTTCAGAAAGCTTAAATAAACACAGCTACTTTTTGTCCTAATTCAAATGCAGTTTCAGACTTTGTGAATCCAGAGATTACCACCCCCCAATCCAAATTTACATTATTTTTAGAAAAGGTACATACTCTTTACCTTAAATGTACTCCATTGGCACTTCGATACGCAAATATGGGGAGATTCTTACATCTGCCATTATGTATTTTACTGCTGTACATAAACTTGTCACTGTATGATTTTAACACCCACTCTCCAGATCATCTCACTCTTATTTCAAAGGAAAATTGATAGTTCTTTTTTTCAATTGTTTTCAGAAAGAAAAAATAATCCTGATTCCAGGGAGTTTTAGAGACAAAGAAAAGCCTTTATTTAAGGAAAATATACCACTCTTTCTAATGCAGTCATCTTTCATAGAAAACTCAGGATTTATATTTTAGTGTTTCCCAATAGGGGCAGTTTTCAGATATATGCACTTACACTTCTAGAATTCTTGCCTGCTGATTAATTGTGGGAGCTGAACTCTTTCCATATCTAGAAATTGGCTATGAGTGTTGTTGTTGTTGCTGCTGTTGTTGTTGTTGTTGTTGCAACATTTCCCCTGCCACCACAAACCATGATATATTGGATTCTTCATAAGTGCTAGAATTCAAACCCAAACTCTGGCAACAGGTGCCTGCACATAGACAGTTAATAAAAACCATTTTCAAGATTTAAAACTAATTTCTCTTTGAGTGTCCCTATTTCCTCAAGGCCTATAAGATTAGTCCTTGGGTCATTCATTCAGGAAATGCTACTAAAGAACTAGCCATTTATAAATGAAAAACTCCTCTTTCCTAGTGAAGGAGTAGCTGTAGAACTTAATTGTCAGAATTCTTGTTGTCTGACTAGTTCATTTGGTTATTTTATGGGGGGGGGAACCCCCTACCTATCCCAGAATAATTTCCTTTCTTTGAAAAGCGTATTCTTTCTGAAAAAAGTTTCACCTGAAAGGAGGTGACTCCTCATGACTTTCCTGCTGCAGGGCTGGTACATAACAATAAATCATTCATTGACGCTGGCGGCACTGTTCTTCCCAAGAAAAACTCCTCCTGAGAATTGGGACACAGTCATTACTACCATGGGAGGGTGCTGTGGATATTCAGCACAGATCCTAGTCTGAACAGAACTCAAACGATTGATGAACATGCTCATAAAAGGGGCATGGTACATTCATTCAGGAACCAGCTCAGGGATGCAGAAGCTAATATTTGAATGATATTCCACATCTTCAGATCCTTTCCTTGAAGAAATAGGATGGTTGCATCTCCTGTTTTACAGAGGAAAATCCTCTATTTTTAAAAAGCAAAGCAAAAGAAGGGAACATAAAAATTGCTCTTCTTTCTTGACAGCACGTGGACTGAATTGAGGCACTAATTTCATTGGGAATTTGCTATGGTGCACTTTGTTTCCAAATTTATGCACAAAGGCATATTCCCTGGCAGTTAGTATATACAGAGAGTCTCAGTGTAGCTATGAACCACTTAAATATATTTAGCCTAGGAGATCATTTCTGGTTGTGCTCTCATTGTTTTTACCCAGAAAATATTATACCCCTGTGTACTTTGAACTACCTGTAGAATTGGAGATAAGAGTTTCCAGTTCTGAGTCTGAAGCTAAAGGTTACATCCAATATTCAGATGTAGAGGGAACGCTTGCAAGTGTTCCCTTGCAACCTCTTCTTGTGTCTGTCCCCCATTTTCCTGAAAGTAAGGCATAGTTATTACATTTACAAGACCATCCAAAGTGTATAAAACTGACAACACATACAGCATTAAAATATTTTGGATGGAAACTGACCAAGGAGAGATTCAACCTGGAAATAAGGAGAAACTTCCTGACAGTGAGAGCGATCAACCAGTGGAACAGCTTGCCTACGGAGGTTGTGAGAGCTCCAACACTTGAGACTTTCAAGAAGAGATTGGACTGCCATTTGTCTGTTTGAGCGGGGGGGTTGGACTAGATGACCTACAAGGTCCCTTCCAACTCTAGTAATCTAAATCTAAATCTAAATCTACTACCACAATTGGGATCAGGATTTCTGCTAAACAAAGTGGTTGTTAAGTGAGTTGTGCCCAGTTTTATGACTTTTTTCACCATGGTCATTAAAGCAAATCATTTCAGTTGTTAAGTGAATCATGCAGTCATTAAGTGAATCTGGCTTCCCCCATTGACTTGGCTTGTCAGACGTCTACTGGAAAGATTACAAATGGTGACCACATGATCCTGGGACATTGCAATCATTATAAATACATGCTGGTTGTCAAGCACCTGAATCTTGATCACGTGAATCTTGATCCATGGAAGGGTCATAAGTGCAAGGACCAGTTGTAAGTCATTTTTTTCAATACATTGCAACTTTTAAGGACCACCTTTAAAAACACAAGCAATATGTCCGTAAAAGATAATCACTTGAACAAACTAAATTCTCAAACTCAATCTAATTCACAATCTGGGTGACCAGCTAGGTTTTCAGAGACTTCTTGATTATCATCAAGGTGGGAGTCATAGCAATCTCTCTAGTGATGCTGTTTTGGAGGTCAAGAAATATATGTGCTTCTTATATTCTACCAAGTGACATTTCCATTGAAAGGATCTGGAATGTGCCCACTCTGCCCATTTGTACCCAGGGCCTAGGCCACATAGAGCTGTATTGTAACTAGTACTTAAAATTGCACCTGGAAGTCAACAAATAGATTTTGCAGCTTGCAAAGCAAACATGTTATATTCAGATCACATTCTGGATCAGTAGTTTAAGTCATCAAGTTCCATGTAGAATTCATTGCAAGAGTCCAAATGTAGAGTGACCATAAGTCTGAATGAGTAGAGGTGCAATTTAAAGTACTGTGAGCTCTGGTAGTTCAATGGTTAAAGTGCAGTATTGCAGGCAAACTCTGTCCACAGCCTGGAGTTCAATCCTCATGGGACTTGAGTTTGACTCAGCCTTCCATCTGTCCAAGGTTGGTAAAATGAGGGCCCAGATTGTTGGGAGAAGTATGCAAATAATGCTGACATTGTAAACCACCCAGCAAGTTTTGTAAAGTACTATGGAGTGGTATATAAGTGTAAGTGCTATTGATAATTGATATTGATATTGCTAGATGGCCTGGAGAGGACATACAAAAATCTAGAAAGAGATGCAACTGGGACACAGAATGAATCAGCAAAAGTTCTCCTGACACAGCTGGCTATTGTTCTTTCAGCAGGAGTGGCAAGTAAAAAAAAAAATCTCCAGATTGCATACCAGTCCTGATGAAAACTGCCAACTAATCCAGGACTCAATGAAATATGTCTGGGGTTGGTGTGGGGAGGCAAATAACCACAGCAACTTATGCTGGCTTGGATTGAGTCTGAGTTTGTGCCTCTCCCTCCCTGCACAGCGCTCACACATTGGAACAAGACATTGTTGGATTCAAGATATGTAATTTATACTGGGCCCCAAACTGAGGGATAACCTCACCAAGCAACCTGAATGTCAATCAGAAGAGGCAAGGGCATTGAGTTTTGAGGCTCCGTGGGCTTGACTTTCAGACTAGAATCAATTACAGAAAGAAGAACTATCACAACGAAGTTTTTTCTAGTCCCTATCTCACAATGTGGAGAGTCATAACTGATGGATCACCCTCATCCCAGCTCTGCTAGAAGTTATCAACAAATGTGCTCAATACTGCCTCTGTATTATGTCCTGAAATTGATGAATGAAAGTTGTCCAGAATACTGTCCAGAAAAAAGAGCATCACTAGTCAAGAGTTGTGAGCTATTTGTGCTTATTATTAATGTTCTTACACAATTGTTGTACGCCGCCCTGAGTCCCTCGGGAGTAGGGCGGCATATAAGAACAAATAATAAATAAATAAATAAATTTGGTTTGGTTTGGTTTGGTTTGGTTTGGTTTTATTTCATTTCTGCAGTGTCTGATGGCAACAATCAAGATACCAATGGTTGTTTTAAATGGAAGTTTGCAGACCCACTGTGTGAAAAAGGCAGTATATAATATTATTGTTGAGCCTTCTGCTGGCTGGGGAATTCTGGTTGCTGAAATCTACACACCTTAATGTTGCTGAGATTAAGAAACACTGCTATACCCACCAACATATGGCTAAATGTGTTTGTTAAAAATTGAACTATAAAGCCCCAGCTGAAGTTCTCTATGCTATGTTCTGTAAGGTTTTATTTTTTTGCTCATGCGTGCAGTAACATCCATAAACATGGTGCTAATGCATGGCCCCGCTGGAGCATTTATTGCTTGCTTCGCCTGTCTTTGATCTTCCTCTGCTGGGAGCCAATGAATAAATAATACTGCTGATTATGAGCAGGAAACAATCTGATGAGGTTAGATTCCTCAGAGAGCCTTTATGGTATTTCAGTTAACTTGGAAGATGGAGCCCTGTTGTGCCTGCGTATGGAGAAAGGGGTATTCGTCTGTCTATAACTGGAATCAGTTAGTTTTTTCAAGGCAATCCATTAAGGAGACTACAATGCAGTATCTACATAGCAATTACAGCACTGAATCCACAGGAGTTTGGGCCTAAGTAAAGCATATACAGAATGGCAAACTGAAGGACAAGAGTTTGGGTGGAAGTAAACTGTAAAGTAAAAGTAAAATGAATTATTGAATATCCGGATTCTGGAAAAATATACCTGACCTGACATGACACAAAAATAAGTGGATTTTGATGCCACCTGCCAGAGCTGGAAAACTCTAGATAGCATTCACATCTTGCATGGTATCTGACAAGATTCTCTACTTAAATGGGGCAGAGTATCTTCCCCTAAATGTGACTTTTGTGTGTCTCTTATCATATAGTGAGTATCTGTCATTTGAGAGCTTATACAAGAGGAAAAGCAGGCTTTCTCCAACTAATAAATACTGCACTTAATTGGGTAAATTGTCTAGATATTAATATATAGAACACTTACTCTGTTCTTATTAATGTATTTTAAAATGTAACCTATAACTTATATATAATTTCTTGAATTCCTGAAACCTTACAAAATTGACTACATATTTCTATCATATGTGCACTATAGTATTATATGCTCCTATATAATTTTATTACTGTTATCCATGTGCTCTATGCCAGGGGTCACCAACCTTTCAGACCTCAGGGACCATTAAATTCATAATTTTAAATCCTGTAGACCACTAATATGAATTTTTTAAAAAAGATAAATAGTATTTAGTGCAATATAAAAATGCAAATAATTTTTCTCCGGATCACCAAAAGTTACTCACGGACCACCAGTGGTCCACGGACCATCAGTTGGTTACCACTGCTCTATGCCAAATGCTAAGTAAAGAAACAAATACATTGGGTAGAACTGCAATCAATTGTGAAATGAGCCTCATTATGTATTTTTATCAAGTGTTATTTTATTTTTTAAAAATTATATGTCACTCAGTCCCTTTATAGCTTAGGACAGCTTACAACAAACCATTAAAGCATCCATAAAAATATTTCTATTTAAAAGATAAAACAAATAAAAATACTAAAGTTATAGCAACACAACTAAAAACCCAGGATAAATAAATTTCCAGACCCCTTCAAAACTTTAATAAGAAAAGGGATTGCTTGAACACTCATTAACACTTGTTCTACTGCAGGGATGGGCAATTCCCAATAGGATACACGAGAAACTGTTGTAGAGGGCTGCTGCCCACCCTTCATTGCCCTTTTGTTACCCCACCCCCTGCTAACACCCACTCCAAGCACTGCCCTATCCCCTGCCAACACCAACACCACCCCGCCACTAGTGATAGTGCTGCAGGCTGGAGAGGGACAGCCTGTGGGCCAGATGTGACCCAGAGGCTATAAAATGCCCAGGTCTATTCTATAGTATGGATCCCACCATTGAAAAACTTAATTCATTTTGATGTCAAATGCCTCCCTGATGAGATCCACAAACATTGAGGGCACTAAATGATATAATGACAGAATAAGGATGGAGTTATAAGGTCCTTTTGGTAATCTTTCTGCTCAATGGTGATTGGGCCCAATATTTCCCAATGGCAATGGCCATTGAGCAGAATTTCACTCCTTTCCTGGATATTTTTTACTGAGAAGTCTGCAACTAAGAAGGCAACTTACATATCTGACAAGACCACTCAGCACAAAGAGAAGTGGAAGCATGCATTCTGCTTGCACAGAAGTACAAAACACGGAACAATGAAGTCAATACTCTTGACTCAACAGCAGTTGAGACAAATATAAAAATACTCTGCATAGAGCATGTTATTAAATCTTCCTTTCATCAGCTTTGAAGGCAAGGCATTAAATCTTATAAACATGAGTGCTCTTCTTGAGTAGCAGATGTAAGCGTATAAAGGCTTTGGAGGCTTGAAAAAGCTACGGAAAAAGTCCTTGAGATAATCTGTGAAATTTCAGACTGCTCTCCCTATCCAAAAAAAGCTCTATCATAACTAAATAATATAAAAATGGCCACAAAGTAAAAATCTAGGCAACATTTTCTTTTACATGCAGAAATAAAGTTATTAAAAGTCAGCTGAGCCAATGACTCACCAGAAAAGTATTGTCTCAACAATATTTTAGATGACAAATTCTCATTCAGAGTGCTACTGAAGAGCATTTCATATCTCACATTTTATATTGGGTCATTTTTTAATGTTATGTGAGGTCAGTGGGTGTTTTGGGGAGTGCATATTTTTCTTTGGTTTCTTTGCTGTATGGAACTCATTGTGATCCCATTTCAATCCCTATAAATCCATGAATCAATTAATCAATTAAATCCTATCCAAAGAAGAGCATTCAAACTAGAGTTAAGGGCTCACAGTTGAATTCTAATACATTTTGACTGAACACTTTCAGGGTGCATTAGGTCAGTGATAAACTATTCAGACTGGAAGAAAATTGCCTCTATACAAAATGAAAATTGGAAGAAGGTATCTTCAGAAGATTCAATATTACAAGGCATGAGGGTCATATTTAATAAGTAGTTATTGTTTCTGCAGTCTAGGTAATTTAGGATTTTACAAATTATTCTTTTAGGGACTTAATGAAACAAGATTAAAGGCATATTCACCTATGTTTGCCACCAGTCACCTGTTTCCATGGTTATACACAAGTAGGTGTCCTTGTGAACAGATATTTTGACTGAATGGAGATAGGCTGAATTTACAGTAGTCTAGAGGGTAGCAGCTTGTTGTTAAAGTATCACAATGTTTTTGTAGGGAGGTGGCATTGTGGCGCTTATCAATCCAGGAAGCATTTACATGTCAAAAAAAACCTGAAATTCCATAGTGGCAAAACACAAAGCTCAGAGGAAATGTGTGAGCAAAGCTGTGTCTATTTTGTCACCAAAGAAAACAAAACAAAACACTGGGGCTCTTATATTGAACTAAATTTGGTTCAATATGTACTAAGCCACAGTTTATTTGAATCAATTCTATTTGATTTACCTATAAATCATAAATCATGGTTTACATATCATCAAGAAACCAAATTATGGCTTAGTGTAATGTGTGAAAGCAGAATCACCAAGTGAAAAGAAAGGACAATGTTTATAAATGAATGTAACTAAAGTTTATTAAGAGATGAAATAAAGTTACTACTGATATTTGTTTCTATAGTTTTTATGTTTTTTTTAAAATTGCACTGCCACCCAAATCTGCAAATTAAACCATAACAGATGTTGTCCTCTGTTTCTACAAATTTTCTCCAAAAATGGAAATAGATTTTGCACATTAGACTTTTGGAAATGCTACTGGGTGATCTGCATCATGCTAGTTATGGTAAAATGTATCTCAAGTCACAAAAGAAGATGGGCAGCCCATCAGAAAATGTTCAGGATCAGCAGTGATTTGGAGCTAATTTCATGGATGTTTTCCAGTCCTTTCCTTTTTCTCCCCTGATCTTCTGTTCCCTTCTGAACAATAGAGCTTCTGAAATTCCCTTTTTAACATCTTTCACATTGAATCAAGAATACACTAAGCATACTCCCTGCAGCTGTTGCTGGTCAAATTGCTGCTCTGAAGGGACCAGCAGATGAGGTTGCCTCCTTTGAGAAGGTCCAGGCAGAAGGTTTTAGCTCACAGTCCAGCCCACACTCAATCCTGAAATGTGAGAGGTTGGATTCCCTCCCCCATCTACCACTGGCCTAACACACATCAGAGCTTTTAAATGAACCCAGATGGCTGGCAGAAAGGCGAGGCATCTTGCAAAACTGCCTGGGGGAATCTCTGCTTGCTGTCATCTTATTCTACAGGCCAAGAGCCTTCAAGATGTCTGTGTTGTTTCTTAATCTGAGATCACTCCTGTTTGAATTTTCTACCAATTTCCTTTTGGAAATGTCACACAGCCATCAGAAAGATACCCCAAGATTGATTTGACTGAGATCAAACATTTCCTGAAGTCCTAGGTTGAATATTATCCTTAATAAAGAACATGCACACTCACATGCAGTGCATATAGCCACTTCAGACTGCAGCTAATATACTGCATTCTATGCCTGCCATGTATACTATATTTGTTTAAGCTGTTAGTTCTATCAGTGAAATAAATTAGTTGTAAGCAATATAAAAGGCTGTAAAATTGAAAGTAATGTATGCTGGTCTCCTAAATTTAAATTGTGCAAACATGGGTTTTCCTTTTTATTCCTGTGTAAAGATTTGCAAGCAATTACTAGTTGAAAGAGGTAATTACAAAAAGGTTCATCCCTAGAAGATTATTATTGATGTATAGAAATCTGTTATTTTAATAAAAACCAGATTGAGGAATATATATGATTTTCTTTTACAACCAAGCAATAAGCTGAATGGGAAACATATAAGATGAGTGAAGGATGCTTTTCATGTGTATGCTAAATATTCAATTTATATTCCCATCCAAACATGACCAAGGAAGAGGATGGACACAGAAAAAAAAAATCCAGCTATTTTTACTGGGCCAATGAACTCTAGGCTGGCTTAGCCTGGCTGAAAGCCATTTTGATGAGCAGAAAACATGAGGCTAAATTATATATATTTACAAGCATTACAGGGGGTCTAGATCTTGTGAGGATTCCTAGAGCACATAAAGACAGGCAGGGAACTTTCCCACATGTATGAAAAATTAATGAGGCTGCAACTATATGAATATACCCTCATTCATGACATTATGAAAGGGCACCAATATGAACATTTTAAATGTGCCTGGCTTGTTCATGTAAACTGATTTGACTCTAGTTCTCATTTAAATGGACAAGCATTAAGGTTGGTATTTTCTTAACCTTACTGTCAGCAGGTAGTAAAATACAGTGAGCAGATACAAAAGTGCCTCAGAGAATAATTCAGAAGGTGTATTTCTTGAAGTTTGAGGGAGGGGAGTACAGGGTGAGTGAAAAAAATGGAATTTGAGAAAACGTGCCTTCCCTTTATCAATCTTATTCTTTTCCTATTCTAAATCCTTTATTGTTATCTAAATGCTTCTTTGTTGTTGTGAGGAATGGTGTTCATATATATTTTCATATTTTAGGGTATAAGATAAAATTATACCTGAAGAGGTAAGAGGTGATTTTGTGTGCGGCACTTTGGCATTAAACATCACTGAACTCAGTGGGACTGCTTTCTAAGTAAACAATCTTCCTGGTAGGGTTACATATCATAAAACTCAGTGATGCTATGTTGTAGCCACTCTTCAGAGGATGACCTCATGTTATTACTATTCCTTTGAGTAGGGCTCATCATCATGTTCACTGCTAATGCAATACTGAGGACTCATTGTTTACTGGGCCTTCCAAGCTTACACTGTTTTAGCAGCAGGATCTGTAACAAGCCATGAAGCTTCAAAATGACACAGGACTCATAATGCGGCCATATTAATAGAAGTTAGTTTATTATTTCATAATAAGGATGCAAATATGAAAGTTTGTCACATCACTTTTCCCTTTATCCCCCCCATATGGATCCTTAGAAAATCATCAGTGACTGTATATCCAGTAACAAGAAGGGAGCAGGCAATTGATGGAAGCAGGGGGAAATTTGCCCACCGTTTCTTGAAGAAAGAACTACCTATGTAGTTGAGCTCATGCAGTAATATATCTTGAAGAAATGGTGCAAACTTATACTCAGAGATATATTTTAATTCTCCCAATAAACTTAGTCACACCTTGCATTCCATTATTTATTTATTAATCAAATTTTTGTATAAATTATTGGATGAACTCAGCTACACAGGTAGTCCCCGTCTCTTAGTATCCAACCATTCAAAGTTGCTAAAAACTATCGCAGGGTTACTTACAAGCTGGTTCTGAAGTTCCTATAGCTGCCTCTCCCAGTCATGTGAATGCATTTTGAGCACTTGGCAACCAGCCTAGATTTACCACTATTTACAATATTCTGCAGCTGAAAAACCACACTTTACACTTTTTTTCCGCTGAAAACCAGCATTTACTTTCCATTTTTGGCAAAATCAACCCATAGTAAACAATTAGTTTGCTTAACTACTGCATTTTCTTAGTAACCGTCACAAAAAAAAGAATGTAAAATTTGGTCAGTCACGTGGCTGACCTGTTTTACAACTGTCTTGAGGTAAGACCATAAAGAGCAGGCTTCGTGAGTTGAAGACTACCTGTAGACATTTTAAAATCATAATATCATTGTCATCAGCCATTCAGTTGTGCTGCCCTTCAGCCACTCCATGGATTGGCACTCTCCATGCCCCCCTGTCTCACACTGCCTCCTTCAGATCTGCCATGGTCATCCCAGACCAGTGTCATCCTTTATAGTGTCCAGCCAGCAAGTATTAGAGCAGCCCCTTCTTCTTTTTCCTCTGATCACTCCCAGCATGATTGACTTTTCGAGTGAGTCAGCTCTCATGACATGACCAAAGATCTGCTTGGCGATCTTGGCTTCAGCTGAGGTTCAGTCTAGGACATTTTTGTTTGTTATTTTTGCAATCCATGGGATGCATAATTGTCCTTTCCAGCACCTTGGAAAAGGAAAACTTGTTTCACTTTTTAGCATAGGAGTACTTCTGAATTACTCTTAAACCCCCCCTCCCCTTACTTCATTCATTCTTACAATGGTCATTTCCCCGAGGGAAAGAAAGGAGTAATTAATTTGTATATAGGCTACAAAGATTTTAACAGTCTGAAATCCTCCAGGGCAGGCTTGTTTTAAAGCTTAATTCACAAAGCTGAGTCATAAATCTGAAGGCTACTTGAACATGTTTTTAAAACTCCTACAGAAAAACTACTACTTTTATGAACTACTCGATCGTATCACATGACTTTTAGTTTGCTACTGGCTTGTTATAGATACAACATCATTAGTTCAATAAACCATAGTTTATCAATCTGAGAGTTAGTTATGTACCCGTCAGGGGTGAAATCCACTTACCTTCCCTACCAGCTCGCAAATGTTATGCATCATCCACGCATGCGCAAAGCCTTCTGCGCATGCACAGAACGTGAAAACCGTCCCAAAAAAGGGACATCATGACATCGTTGTAGATGGGCGGGGCTTTGCGCAGTTGGCGCTACCGGCCCGTGCAAGCCAGTTAGAGTCGGCTGTATTTCACCCCTGGTACCCATGCTTTCTTTTGCATGAGCATTTGTGGGGAAAATTCCAAGATTTATTAAACCACAAGTTCCTTCTATCATTCACTCTCAGGATTAAAACTAAGACAACCATAGTTTATGATTTGAAAGTTTATAGTCAAAGTTTATAGTCAAAACATTCAAATTGAATTTCCTAGTTGATTGGAATCTTGACTACCTTGCAAAATACAGTATGTTCCTCAAAAATGGAAGAAGAAAGATTGAGGGAGTGCAACAAAGGAGGTAATATACTTGAAAGCCAGAGATCTGTACCTCAGAAGAAAGTGTTGAAGCCTCACCTACCATAAGCCAGAGTTTTCTTTAACTATGGTTATGAGACAAGTCTTAAAAGGTCTGATTCCCACCTAACTAATGGCTTACAAACCAAAATGGCTGGATTTCCAGTTGGGATACTCACAGGCTGTTGTAAAAAGAAAAAAGAAAATGTGCAGACTTAGAAAATGAATTAATACAGGTTAAATATTTTTAAATAAAAAAGAATGAAACACATGTGTTTCTCTTCTGGATATAAGTTAAAAGCAACCCTCTCTTGTCTTGTTTATATGATTTCAGAGGATCCATGATTCAATATAGAAAACAGCTATTGGATCTAGCAATCTCCTTGTCTCCACACCTCGTCTTGTATTCCCTCTATTCTTTTCAAATATCCCACTTGAAATTGGGGAACAGAATGTTTTCATATGGCTTATCTGGAACAATATCAGCTCTCTTCTTCGCCCATACCATGTTCATGAAGACAGATAATGTCATAGTGCTTGAAATCCCAAACTTAGATGGAATTATTCACAATTCACCCAGATTTCATAACTCCTATGTTTTGATTTAGCAAATGACATCTGACAGATGAGGATTTACAGTAGTTAAATCAACTTTGTTCCTTCCCTATTCTTTTTCAGGTTTAACATCCAAAATGTGACTTCTTGTTCTTGAATACTCTGATAAGGGTTAAAGAATGAAACGTGAAGCTCAAGCACCCTAGACTGGGTTTTAGAATAATAGAAATCTTGTCTGGCATTCTGTTTTGAAAAAGGAAAAAAAAATAGTCCAACAGCCTGCTTAGTCCATCCTTCTGCTTAGGACTAATTAATTTGCATGCCTAATAACTCACTTCCAGCTATTGAAATATGCAGATGAAAACAAGGGTAGCCAGAAACCTAAGCAAAACCACACATTAAGCTGCTTATGATATAATATAATTAGGCTCTGCTGCACTTTCTCTTCCAAATTCCAATTTATAAGTATTGAATTGCTAGGTACATTTTTCACATGGAGGTTTGGAAAAGTTTATTTTGACCTGGCAAATGATTTTAAAACTGAGAAAAAGCAGGTCAGTGGATGGGGGAGTGGGAGGGAGGAGAAGAGGAAGTATGGATGGAGCTTGTTATCTGTGCAACTCCGGCATACAAAGAAGTGGTGTGAATTTCAACATCCAGGCCTGCATTAAATCAGTGGAACTGTAGAAATGAGGAATGACATAGTTTACCTCAGTGGTCTGTGCTAAAAAGCATATCTTTGAAACGGCTATATCAGATTCTCATAAGCCATTGGCTCCATTAAAGTCACATGTTTCGTTGACTTTTTTATTTTTTTATTTATTTGTCAAACATGTACAAGATATCAGGTATGGGTATAAACATAAACAAAGTAAATACAGATAAATACATAAATATATTTATAAATTTATATAGTTATAGTTATAGTTATATTTAGATAAAGATAAAGATAAATACAGATAAATACAGATAAATACAGACTTAGGAAGGAAGGAACTTATTAATTGTCCTTTTCCTCATTTCGCTCATGACATATGGCCCCTTAAAAAACCAATATCGTTCTGAGATGTTCCTGAAGTCAGCACAGTGCAAAGGGGCTCGCTTTTATCTCTCTATCGGACGTACCTCTTAAGTTTATACATTCTTGATTTAAGCTCTTCCCCACGTTGATTGACAGATTGTCACCGTTTAACTCCTTGATCTGGAGAATTTAAGTATTATTTCTTTTTTTAGCTTTCTGCTACCCTGCCTATACCTTCAGTCCCCTCCTCCCTTCATTGCTTCATAACCTGCATTTTCTAAGAAAGAGACCATCATGAGAAATAATGGTGGTTTTTTTTTTTTGAAAAAGCAGTGATTGTCACTGAAACCGATATGTCTGTCTGATAACAAAAACTGTCATTGCCTCACATGGAACAAGCACCCTCGGGAGATGGAGGACAAAGGCGCCCTTAGAGAAGAGCTCTCAGCCATGTGCTGTCTCTGATCCCTTTGGCTCCAGTCAGAACCACAAGCTATTTTTTTCTCATATGCCA